>JAKOOJ010000008.1:65000000-67837500 GCA_022577455.1 Arizona elegans | reverse complement strand
ATTTGAATGTAAATCCATTCTTCAAATACTGGAAATATAAAATATACCACATTTTGGAAGTGCCAATATGTATCTTCAAGATTAATGAAAATTAAATTTCACCAAAAAGATTCATAGTTTCTGACATAGTTTTTGTTTTGTCAATTGATATTTTGCTAGATATCAGTTTTCCAGTGTTAACAAATAATATTAGGAAAACATTGGTAAAGTTGTAGTATTAATCCATATGTCTTTTTTTGTCTTAGAAATACATCATGTTTCCTGTTAGATGAAGTTTTAAACTATAGTTTACTCTTAACAGATTTTTCCTTTTTTTCTCTAATTTAAATATTCATAATTAAAACAATCCCCGGTATTTTTTAAAATGGGAATTGTTATGTGCATTTCTATCAAGTTATATTCAGTTGGCTGCTTTTAGCAAAATCCTTAAAGAATATCTCTGTAATGCTGTATACTTGTTAGGAAATTATTTGCCATCTATTCTTTCTAAATTGTATCTCTTACAACTGATTAAATATTTATAGTATCTCTAAAGTCTTTTAGGTCATTCCTCCCAAAGGCTCTGTGGGTTATATTTTAAACATAATGGATTATATTTCTTTTCTCACCTTTCTAGACTTTCAAAACATTCAGAGTACATCAGTTTTATTGCTCCACACGTTTGTGAATTTTTTCTTAACAGCCTATATTCTCATTATTGTTTCTTTTTTAATTTCTTCTTTATGTTTCTAGATAATGGTTAATTAAAATCAGTATTGGAAAGAAATAATCTGTAGTACAAAATTAGCATTATTTTCCAATATAAATTGTATAAATTGACAGCAAAATCTGTGTAGTAGCTTTTCTGACCCAATTTATGACTGTTCCAATTTACAACCATGATGAGAAAGTTCCATTACGATCATAAGTCAAGGACTATCTTTAGTAAAATGTAGGGAACAAAGAAGCATACTATATCTCTATGTTGATTACACATAAAATTTCTGTTTTAATTTCATTTGTAATCTAAATGTAAATACTTAGAAAAAGGATATATAAGTACTGTACATATTGCCCAAAGCATTGCAAGATATACTTATTCATCTAGTATTTGTAGTATTTATCCTAACACCCTGTTTCCCGAGAATAAGACCCACTCTGAAAATAAACCCTAGCCTGATTTTTAACATGCTCCTAATATAAGGCCTACCCCAAAAATAAGTCCTAGTTAAAGTCATCCGCAGGGGGTGCAGCCAGCACTGGAGGGCGCATGGGCCGATGGTGTCTGGCAGCAGTTGCAGCCTGCACAGCACAAGTGAGTTGATTACAGTAGGCAGAGGCACGCAATCCAGATATGCCACACAGGAGGCGGGAAAGCCAAGAGTCGGACCAGACAGGGCCTAGAAGAGCCAACTGTCTATTCACAAAACACCTAAAGACAAGGAGTTCAAAAACAGATGGAGATAAATGGAATCACATTATTTCTTCCTCCATTCTTTCATCCTGCCTCGTTGGAGCTACCACACCATCCCTCAAAGGAAGAAACTCAGAAATTTAAGAGAAACCAGGCAACACCAAAGACATCCAACAGCAGAATCCCCAGCAAAAATTCCAACAGAAGCCCTGACAGCAAGAGTGTCTGGCAGAAACATTCCACAGCAATCCGTAACAGCCTTTCCTTAGCATCCAGCAACACTCCAGACCTCAGCAACAGCCATCTTCCCAAAAAAAGTCCTCAAAATCAGCCTCCTAAACCAAAAACAACAGCATGGCAAAACTGGCTCCACAGGCACAGCTAACAAGATGTTGTGAAATGCTGGGAAATGCTGAGAAAAGATAAATGCAACAAGTTAAACAAGGCCAGGAAAACAAAAAGAGAAAAACCACAAATGCTTCTCTGCCTTTGCTTTGCTGCTCTTTGATATAGTCTGATCTGAGTCACTGACCTTCCAATATAAACAGCTTCCATCCAGGTAGAAAATATTAAAATGGGGGGAAAAAATCTATCACAAACAGAGGAAGGAACAAAATCAGTCAAGGGGATAGCCTGAATGTGGCTCCTCTCTCTCCACTATCTTGATTCCAAGGGGAATGATTCTCCTTCCCAAGATGTAATATTATCAATGCTTGGTCAGTGAAAACAATTCAGGATGATTTACATGTAGATATTATTAACTTTAATCTCTGGCATCTAAAGTAAAAATGATTAGAAAAGTCCTATATTGGAAACCTGGAGAATTACCAGTAATAATAACAGCAATAGCACTTGGATTTATACACTGTTTCATAGTGCTTTACAGTGCTCTCTAAGCGGTTTACAGAGTCAGCATATTACCCCCAACAATTTGGGTCTTCATTTTACCCACTGAGAAAGATGGAAGGCTGAGTCAACCTTGAGCCTGGTGAGATTTGAACCGCCAAATTGCAGGCAGTGGAAGTAGTACTGCACTCTAACTCTGCGCCACCATGGCTGATAGAGAGCAGTGGAGCAGATGCAGTTATATGTCTGCTTCCTCTATTCTTAATGCTAATATTGCATTTCATACTTATGGTAGTCATTTTTTAAAAATTGACCAATTGCTTGATTAATGTTTTCATCTCAATAAAACTTTGAGATGGTATCTATTTTTTTCTTTTGTCTTCTTATATAAAGCTTTACCCATATTAGTTATGTTCATTAACAGCTATGGCTATGTAAAGCCTAAAAGGAATTTGAGTGACTGTCTTCCACATGATTTTCTCAACATCACACCATACTCGTGTCTAAATATAAATTGCTTTGTCCAATTATCATACAAGGGTAAATCTCACTTGATAAAAATACTTTTAACTGAAAAATGCAGATGTTGCTGGGAATGTTCTAAAATGTTGGCTCATTTTGAAGAGCAACTTAGAACAAATAATATCTATTATATTTTTCATCACTTCGCTGTGTGCCATTCTTTTGTTCTTAATAAAATGAAAATGCTATGATGTTGTTGTCATCATTTTGCATCATCTTCCTTAATGCCATCTAATGGATTTTTGACTATCATTTTCTTTACTGGGGGTGGGTAGAGTAGAATTGTTCGTTTCTTAAATGCTACAAAAATCAATGCAAGGAAATGAAAGGAGCTGAAGGAAAGAAGATGGGAACAGACTGTTAATTGAATCTCAGTTCCATACTTGGAGCAAAGCCCAACTCTTTTTAGTTCAGTAAATGCAGCTCACTTTGGAATTCTTTATTTCAACATTACACATAAGAAGTAGATTTTAAAATCTGAAAACATAAGTGTCTTCATTTGAATTGGATCATTATATGACCTAACTTTAAGATTCAGGTTAAAAAAAAAACAAGTAAAAATATATTAAAATATTTATGAAAAATAAAATTAAGAAAAATTTGCCATCTGAAAAATTTTCAAACTATGACCACATAGTTTGAACCACAAACTATTGGCATGGGTGGATCTAAACACTCAGCAGTATTCAGGACTATCAAAGCTCATTTAAATTTAACTCCTCTGGAGATTGTAGAATATCTTCACAGTGCTTACATGACGCAGATCTTAAAGCCAGAGCATGTGTTAGAATTTTGAAGCTTTTTAAAATGTGAGCCTATAGCTTACAGTTCAGATTTGTGATTGTGTTTGTTTTCTTCATTTGATGGACTCCGTATGTTCTCAGGAGAGAAATATAGGGTCAGGCATTTTACTAATGCAGTATTAGATATATCTCGGGTTCCTACAGCAAAAACAATTACAGTAATAAAATTACTATTGAATGAAGAATGATTACATTATAAAGTCTAATCTAGGGTAAATTTAATGTAGATTTGCTTAAAGTAAAACCAACAAATCAACTATTACATTTATTCATTCAAATCTTCTCAGCCGAAGCAACATATCATAAAATATCACTAAGTGTTTGTGTAACTATGCCTTGATTAAAGATTGCAAGAAAATTCTAAGATGATGATGCAAAAATAGCCCCTTGGCATATTTGTTTTCTGTAAGAATGTAAATAAATAAAAGAATCACTTGTGGCCAATTTGATTTGAGTTCTCTAGAGGATATATTATATAGAGGATTTCTATGTGGTCAGTAAATAGTAAAGTGTTTTCAGCTGTAGTTTCAAATTCATTTCTTGGAAATCAAATTAAAAAACAGGTTATAGAAGCATAATCTTTAGGATGTAAGCGAGCACAGATCTGAAACACTTAAGAGCTTGCAAAAGGATAGATATAAAATCAAACATATTTATCTTTGTAATTTAAATCTTAAAAGCTACGCTAACATAGTATATCAAATATGTTTGAGACAATGCCACTCTGATAATATCAAGCCCCATTTCTACATTGTGAAATTAAATTTGACAAATTTGGAACAAAATATTTATTGTTACATATGATGTCTTGATTGACTTGAATAGCTTAATCATTTGAATGGGATATAATAAATAAAAATAAATTAAAAAGAAAACAAAAATTCAAAGGGTAGACTCAATGGACCACTGGGTCTTTTTCTGCCATCAGTTTTCTTTGTTTCTATATTAAGAGTTCATTTGTTAGTAAATTCAAACCATCCTGAATGAAAACATTTTAGGGGACCAAGTGAAGTTTCTCAGCCAAGCAGATGGAATGACCTGTTTTTCTTCTTTTTGTGTAGATGTGGAAAGACCACTTTCCATGTTGAATTAGGAAGATGACAAAGAAATGGCACTGCATAGTGATATTTTTATTTGTGTAAGAAATTTATAAGTCACCTCAGTCTCAAAGACTTGCTAGATTAGGAGCATCAGCAATTTAGTCAAAACAGCAATTCAATAAATGCAAGCTACCACAGAGAATGCAGGGCCTAGAATCAGGCCTTCTGTCCACCACTATGGAAGAAGAAACAGAATCACTGGAAGAAGAAACAGAATCACTATAAAACAGTTCTCCCCACTCCCAGTCCTTGAAGCCAGTCCAAATGGTTAATGGTATCAAAGACTGCCAAGAGATCTGAAAAGTCCAGGATGGTTGGTCCATCCTGATCCTGAACACTCCAGTAGTCAATCACAAGTGTAATTGATACTGTCTCAGTACTATAACAAAACTGAATCCTGAGTAAAAAGGCGCTGAATAATGGGCTTCATTCCATGCTTGCAACCAAAGCCTTAACTGAACCATGCACCATACTTCAGGAAAAAAAAAACACCAAGTTCCCTCTGAAACCACATTGAGTTTATCAATTGTCCGGGATGTGCCAAATGAATAGATATTTTTCACCACCCAGACCTGGTCAGAACTTCTAGTGAATCTCTTATTTGGCCCAGGAAATTTAAAGATGGATATCATCATGTTGATATGCATCACCCGTGAAGGAGAGGGTTTTTTTCTCAAAAGGTACATTTAATTTAGTGATCAAGACACAATTATACCAAACTGATTGTTTGACAGATTCAGTACAAAAAGCAAGGAAATGTAAGCCTAAAGTGGGTTGGTTACAAGCTCTCTTTATAGATTTAAGCAAATTATTATCATGTAATTGGTTTCATTATAATTATAGCTAATTAGTAACAACAACATAGGATATTATCAGTACAATTGATAAGGTTAGCCATTAATACATATTAAAATATATAACGGATGGATATATTGAGATCACACTTCACTTGCACAATGAAGTCTTTCGTTTAAATAAAGGGAACTGGCTGCACAAGCAGCAGGTGAGTGTGTGAAGCTTCATTTGTGCAAGCAGGGGATTTAGGTTGCGCATGCAAAATCATCTCCCCACCTCCGGCCACTGCCCACTGTTCTCACCAATGCCGGTCCGTGGAGCCAGAAAGGTTGGGGATCGCTGCTGTAAAGCACTATGGGTTGTATATACTGGTAACTAAGTACTATTGCTGTATTGCTACAGGACTTCTGATTGAAAATTCTAAGTCTTTCCTACTTCACTCTTGGTTTCTAGTAAAGGTTATAGAAACCCTAAATTAACCCAGGAGTCCTCAACCCCTGTCCGTGGACTGGCACTGGCCCATGGCAGGTCAGCAACTGGATGCAGGCAGCATGCAAAACTACGCCCCCTCGGATCCATAGAAAAACCTCTCTCCACAGAACTGGTCCCTGATGCCCAAAAGGTTGGGGGGCCGCTGAATTAACCCACACAAGTTTCCTTCTTTTCCTTTATGCATTTTCATTTCCATATATTGTGCATACATAGTTGTAAAGGTTATAAAACTAAATTATTTCCCATAAGCTGTTTTATCAAATTGTTATTATATTTATTCAGCAGGTTTTCAGAGTACAGACTCCTTTACACGAAGGCATTTTCCACATGCTGCTCACAGAATGGATTATATGGACTTTGAAGACGATAGCCGTGGATGGGGATTTGACATGGACATGGTGATAATCTACATTTATGCCATCAACTGGGTCTTGGGATTTATCATGTTTTGTTTTCTTTGCTATTTTTTCTTTCCTTTTTAAGGATTTCTGTTCCTTATCTTGTATGTGAGCAGCAAGACAAAGAAATAGACAAATCTGGATTAAAGAATGCAGATGTATACAATCTCGGGTCTCCTGTATAACACTGATAAAACTGCACAACAATAATTTACTATGTTTTGGTTTACTAATTTTTATTATATTTTGAAGTGAAAAAACATTTGCATATTAAAAATGTTAGATTGCTTTTTCTAATACTTAAGATGACCTGGTGCTTTGAGTCTATAATTGCAATCTGTACATAAACTTGGGCAGGTTTATGAGAGTATTCATAAAGCAGTGAAACCACTGATTTACTTAACTACTACCTGTTATGTATAAAATACATATACAAACTATCACCTCACATTTAATGGTTTCTGTAGAGATAGTTCACATATTAAATGCTTACGTTCAGTTAAAATATTTTTTCTCATCAACTTTGGAATTCAGTGTGAAGTTTTTCTTTATATCAGTGTTATTGCATATAATGGGCATGTTGAGTCTCAGCTTTCCACCTCTTGAAATCATTTCAGGAGTTTCATTGGAGATTTTTTAAATAATAAAATATGTTATGTAAGATATATGGGCTTTGACTTGGGAAAATTTGTTAGAGAAATGTGTATAGTGCCTATGGTGGTCAGTTTTTCAGCAGAGACTATTTAGCTTCCTTTTTACTTGTGGATGTCTGTCAAATTACTCAAAAGACTCATTGGTTTGCCTTATTGATCAGCATGTTTATGTTAAGAGCTGACATTAAAAAAACAAAAATCAGAATTTCAATTTTCTACCTATGTATATAGAACCAAGAATAATTGATTCAGGAAGGAAGGAAAGAAGGAGCACTTTATTCTAATTTTATCTAGTTTTAGGTCTATATATTTTGCTGTTTCTAATGTTTTGTGATCATCAACCCAATTTCCCTGAATTTGGGAAGATGAGGAGAAAAGAGAGAGAAAAGAGATGGCCAGAAAGAGAAACTCAGAAGCACCTTTGACCCATGTTGCTGAAAATGTCTGATCCCTGACATAGAATTCCTATAAATTCTGTTTGTAAGAAACCTTGAACCTCTTGGCTAACAACCTTGTCCTGGCTCTTGGAACTTTGGATTTGGACTATTCTTCTGTGTGCTCCTATTGAAAACTAACTCTACAAGTTAGCTTCTGTTTTGTTTACATTCTTAGTTTGCTGTTTTTCTCTTCAGCCTTGAAGTAAAATTGCTAATCTCCATAGCAATCACATTTAAGTGTGTGTGATTGAAGCCTAAAGCAAGGTGCAAGATTACAGTCTGACTCAAAAGTTGAAACCAGAAGTTAGTGAAAATCAGCAGGAGTCTGTGCTACGTGGTATACTAGGAGTGCACTTCTGGAGAAAGCCTAAGTTTAGGCTATGGATCAGATTTTCTCCAGTAGTCATCAACGTCTCCTTTCACTTCTGGAACAGTTTCCATGCCCCAAAATGCTAGAGAGTGATACCATTTCCAGCTGCCTTGAGTTACATGAACAGAAAGTAAAAGATGAAGTTCAATTAAGTAATGTATAATTATGCAGTATATTTTCTTTAAAAAATATTTTACAGATTGAAGTAAATTGTGGAAATACTTTTAACAGTTCGGAATATTCTGAATTGGCTGTAGGAGTTGGAGATAAGTGTCAGCCTTGAAAATATTAATGATTGAAAATTGTACCTGCAGTTGATTAAATGTTGGGATCACATTCTTGATTGCTATTTTTCATATATAAGTAACAATTCTCTAAAATTCCTGGCCTAATTTATTTTCAAAGATACAGTGTAACCTTTCTATCTGAAGTAAATTTATCTATGAAGTTTATCTATGAATTCCCATCTCTAAAATACTTATTTCTAGACTCCAATAAATACAGTGACTTTTTCAAATGTCTGAATCCAGAATATTGGATATATACTATAATCATAATCAGTATAAAAAGTTCTTAAATTATAATGGCAAGAAATGACTTTTGGATTCAGGTATATGTTACTGAACAACTGGGAATATTACTTCAAAACTGAGAAAAGCCAGAAATTTTAGCAGTAGAAATGGAAACAGTATTAATTTATTTTTAATTCTGTAATTGTTTGTAAATACAATTCTGAAATATTTAGGCTTAAGTCTGTTAAGTAAACTATAATAAATATGCTGTTGATATCCTAGTAAGCTTCTGAGACTTGGTTTAATTTTTGGAATATTTTTTACCTAGGTTGTATATTTTTATCTATAATGTTATGGTGCTCATAGTAACTTTTAAATTTTAATTACCGTTAAGAGTGTTATTGTATGTTTGGAGCAATTAAACTAAGTTTTTTTTGTAAATATATAGTGTTAACTTTCATTTTTTTTTTTATGCACAGAGAACTAAAGGAGGTGCTTTTCATATAAAGTGAAAAGATTTAATGATATGCAAGCTCTGAAATTAAGGAGTTCAACAAACTTTAATTATAAATTTCCCATTGGATATCTGCTTTGTAGCACTAATCCAATAACATCAATACATAGCAATTATAGTGCAATACTCTTTTAACGTTTTTTTTCTGTTCAACCATATCTGATTCTCAGAGACTGCCAGTGCATCTGTGTGTGTGTGTGTGTGTGTGTGTGTGTGTGTGTGTGTGTGTGTGTAGGGATGTGCTTTCATTGAGACTGTATTAGAGAGTTAGTTTGTAGCGTGTTCTGGTTATTGTTGGATAGAATTTTGAGCTGCACCCAATGTTGATCTTCCATTATTAGATTATAATTATTGAACAAACATAATTCATAAATAAATTCTCATTATCACATATATACAAACTCACATGTGCATAAATGTATGATTAATAGTGAAATAGTTGAACAGTAAATATAATAAAATAAAAAAATTAATAAAATGGCATGCATGAAATAACATAATACACTGTTGGTTTTTTGCAATTTTGGAAATGACAACCTTTGATTCCCAAGTGGGGTTTATCATCTCAGATTTTACATTCAAATTTACAACCAATGGAATATCATTAGCTTGGCAAGCCTCACAGTGGCAAACACTGGAAAATTAGTAATTCAGGCCAAAACAGAAAAACTTAGAAAGGTGATTATTCACTTTATGAAGAGAAAATAGCTTGTTGGGATACATGCCCTCTAGCATGTGAAAACTAACTCAGTATTTTTCAATATGCTAATCTAAAAATACAAATATTTATAAAAAGGAGAAATTACCTAAATATCCAAATATGATGTAGAAAATGTTACTACAAAAAAATCAGCTTTGAAATGTAGGCCAAGAAACACAAGAATGCTTGTGAAAATGTAGCAAAATGGCAGAACTGATCAAATTAGACAATATAGAGTAACTAGATGAAAAGAAGAACAAATGTAGATGATTCATATCTGGCCTGTTCAAGGCAATCAAAAAGAATACCATGATCAGAGTATGCTCTCATATTTTAGAAAGTTTTTTGGGGGGGAATCACATTATACAGTCAAATATATCAAGCTCTGCCAGCATAATTAAGATAATTGTTACCTGAGAAAACCAACAAGCTAGTTTCTGGACAACAATCTGATCATTGTGAGAAAAGATTGAAGATACCCACAGTACTTTTTGGAAGAGGTTTGCCATTGCCTTCTTCCTGGGGTTAAGAGACAGCAACTGGTCTGACGTCACCCAGATGACTTCATGCCTAAAATGGAATTAAAACTCACAGTTTCTAGCCTGGTGCCTTAACCATTTTGCCACTTATTAGAAACAAAAAACAATATTGTTGACAATGTATGATGTATAATTGAGTTGACACTCAGCTGAGCCCAGCAAGATTGCTGTGAACTGATTTTTAGTAATATTGTCTTTAGTTTAACCAGATAAACCTAGTTTAGTATAGCCAGATTAGATAGGTGTTGCTATCTCACATGATTTCTGTCCCAGATAACAGAAAAAATCTAGAGTTTTTGTATCTCTTTGCTCCTTTATCTAGATTTTTGAAGACTAGAACTTGTAGCCATACATATGATATCTGATTGATGTTTTTGAACGTGTTAATTTTTTCAAAGGAGATTCAACCTTTGATGAAAAAGAATAAACATAAAAAAGAGCATCAGCAATAGTCAGAATATAAAAATGCATTTATAAACCACAGTATCAGAGAACATAGTAATCAGAGAACTAGTAGTCCATAATTTATTACAGCTGCAATAGCAACCATAAAGAACATCTATCAAACATTTACTCAGCCCAATGTTAGCTGACAACAAGAAAGCTCTTTCTTGTTGAAAGAGCAGTTGTATCACAACCTGCACCATTTACATTAGTGTGTAAATTTTAAAGGCGGTAAAGTACGGCAAAACTAGTAAATCTTAATAAAATAATATTCAGGGAGTCAAAAGAAACATTCAAATGACTGTTTCAAGTCCCTTGAACAATAGTTATCTTGCTACATCTCTAAAATTTGCACGGTAGACTTTTATCAATATCTTTGAGAATGCTAGCTAGTTATGGGCTTATAACTCAAATCTATGTAAAGGAATTTGGAGCTGACTCTGGGTATACGGAAAGTACAAACAAGCTGTTAAGAGAATGGGATAAAAGACCCACAAGGTAGGAGCTTCAGAAAAGTTTACATAGTCCTGAGAATAAGATGATGCATGAGAAATAAATTCAAAATAATCCTGTCTTGATTTGTTTGATATAAAATGGAACAAAGAGAAACTTAGAAGATTTTTGTGATGGCTTCTCCTGACGTCTGCTCAGAAGAGGAAGAGCCAACTCCAGGGATTTCAGAGTGGGGCATGGGGGAATATCAGAAAGATGTCGAGGTCTCTGAGCAGGGAGTGAATGGGCCAGAGGAAGAGGAGAGGCCAGGAATCTCAAAGGGGCTGTCGGGAACAACTGGATGAGCACCTGGTTGAAGAAAAAAGGGGAGAGATGCAGGTGCAGCCAGGAAGCTCAGGGATCCAGTCAAAAGCACAGGGCGGAGAAGTAATGCAGCTGCAGCTGGTCAGTGAGGTACAGTGTCCTCCTCCATCAAATGCCAGGATGCATGGGGCCAAAGGGAGGCAGGCACAACAGAGGTCACCAAGACTACTTGTGAGGAGGCAGCCTTGCCCCTCCTAATGATTTACAGTGGCTTATGCCTACTTAGCCTGAGGGTGGAACAGCGCAATGCTGGAAACAACAGTTCAATTTCTTATTGTGTCTATGTTCTGGCTTGGATTCCTATCTTGTTTCTTGATTGCACTCAGACTCTGGACTTGTGAGTGGATTCTGACTTGTACCTTGGATTTGGATATCATGCCTTTGGACTCGTGCCTAGATGATTTGGTATTTTGATTGGTTGACTTCGTATAGGATTTTGTTTTATTGAAACTTGGGGAGGGGGGGCTATTTGCAGGCAAGTTTAGTGTAAAATAATGGGGAAATAATATTAGGAGCTGGTGGTGTTTAAATAAAGCCCTTCAACTCTGTTTGTGTTTTGTGGTCTAGAGCAGGGCAATTTTCAAGATTCTGACATTCTACTTTACTACAATAAAGAGCATTCCCAGAGCCCCTGTGGTGGCTGCTTTTTTGACCTTGAGAATCTTAAGAAAAATCCTGACACTTTTCATGATTCGAGCAATCAGTCTTTCAACCAGAATAAAACAGCTGGAAGTGGAAATACTAACAGTGCTTAGGTGGAAAGAATTCTAGTGAAAAATCCAAAAGCTTCAGATCTTGCCGATATCTGTGTTTCTATTCTTGCATTGACTCATTGCTAATTATTAAAGGACCCAAGATTGTCTACTCAACCTGGTGCTTTGGATGGGATAAGCTCTCATTAGAATTTAAGAGTGTTTTACAACATTGAATTTGATCACCAAGAGAAAGTAAAGATATACAGAAATTGAATCCTGGAAGCAGATCCCTAAAAATGTACAGGACAATTTGCATATTCTGATGTATATTTGTGGCACGTTGTTAGATACGTTAATCTAAATCTTTCATTGATGAAATGTTTCCTATTATATAAAAATTACTATGGTTTTATTAGTTTTAACATTATGGGTTAAAATGGTTAAAATACTTCTGTTTATGTGTGCTGAATTGAATATTAGAAATACACTTTTAGCTACAATTTTGGGCACAAATTAAATCCATCTGCTTAAATTGGCTGGATTCCAATGATTGCATAGTTTATCCTTGGAAGTGAATACATATTTTAATTAGCATAGTTATTGATTATGGTCCATATTCTGTTTTATTTATTCTGTTCTGCTACCTTAGTTTCAATTAAATATTTCTTCTTCTGTGATATATTAGATTTTGTTTGCTGTTAGTTAAGGTCTGTTTCTATCCTGCAAATAAATTCAACTATAGTGACTTCCATTTATACTCTTTCTACAATTGTCATCATAAAAGATAACACTGTTGAAGGAATCATGGTTATATCATGAGAATACTGTAAGGAAGTTGCATGTCATGCTAGTATCATCGAATCCTCCATCTTTGAAGAATTTTAAATGTTGTGAATTCATTAACTCATTAAAAAACAGATTGCATTCCTTCCACCAAAAACTGGTAATCTCTAAACTCAATTTTCCAAGCTTCTAACAATTTGCTTCTCACTCCAAAGGAAAGAAACCAGGATGAAAATAATTAAAAGGTGATGTGCTAAATATTCAGTGTAAAAAAAGTATCCCAAAAACATGACATAATTTTCCAAAAATGAAATTATAATTAATGGATATTCTAATGAGAAAATTATTTGATAACACAGATAATAGATTTAAGAATTAAAAGACAATCTTATGCTCGAAAATATTAGTTTGAGATCTTCAATAAATATTTCTTCAAACCAGTCATCCACTAGTTTCTAAACTTATTTTACAGGATAAATTAATTATGAGGCAGACTAAATTATATTTAGTCTGTATATTATAGTTTTGAAGAAGTATCAACAGTTTACAAGGTGTGCTGTTGCAGAGCAGATGGATACTGAGAAGATCCAGTTAAAGGACGCTATCTGAATGAGACCAAAGACCTCAGACCTATTAGAAATTAAATGAAAAAAAAAATATTATGAGTGCATTTTAAAACTGGAGCTATTGTTGCAGTTAGTTCTGATCTATTTAAGTAGGTTAAATTGAAGATTATGCAGTCAATGGGCTCAATAAAAGATTTTTAAAAAATCTCTACCAGATAAAACAGGAAACTTCTTGGTTTTAAATCATCAGCTGATTTGAAATGTAAATGAATTATTTTTATAATCTAAATATTTTTTGTTTCTTACTTTACCTTTGGGAAAGATTATTTAATGAATCGTTGGTAATGATTCAGATTGGATTTACAATTCAGCCATTTAACTGAAATTGTGCTAGAATCTTTACTGACAGCCTTTGTCTCAAACCTAGTGGTAAAAAATATAAACTTCTGATCTCAGCAACTTTTTTAAAAAAAGAAATGTGAATGGACAAAAAGGAAAGGGGAGACTGAGAAAGTGGTGACTGGGTGGAATTAATGAGATCCTCTGAAAGGGGGTGAAAATTTAAAGAAAAGGCCATTTACAGGGCAGGATGTGGCCACAATGCAACCAAAGATTATTTGAAGGTATAGAGAGGAATGGAAAGAACTAGTGAATGGAAATTGACTAAACCCATTTTTTCCTTCTACTTTTCTTTCATTTCTTCTGTCTCCTTTGTTGTGCTCTGCATTATGTTGCTTACCCAGAAGGGGAATAGGTAATGGGCATTTATTATATATGACATTTTTAATCCTATTGAAAGATATATTATTTAATCATATAACGTAACAAATCTAGCATGAATAGCCATTAATCTGTTCATTTGGGACTCTCTATGACAATACTCAGGGAAAAATCAGTGTCTCTGTCAAGATATGTTTGTATCTCATCAACTGAACTGATGTCATCATAAATTGCTCCTAAATATGCTAGGATGATTTAGGGTTTTTTAAAAAGACCAGCTTAGTTCATCCTGATGTCTTGATTTCCAGAACTGTATAAAACCATTTTATATTACCTGTTAAGCACCTGGAAAATATTCAGACGTTTTGAATATTATAAAGTCTTTTGGCGTGTTTGACATGGAATCCTTCTTTAGTTGTTTATTTCCACAACAAATAAATAATTATCTGAACCAATATTAGGCTGCCGATACTCAGTTAAGTAAAATTTACCAAGTAAATCAAGTAAATCAAGTTTTGATAATAATTGTGCCTTTGAAAACTTCCAAGCTAGTCATTGTTATGGAAAGATCTGCACAAATGATTAAAACATGGACATGTAATGAAAAATAAATGCTTGTTATAATCTGATGTCTTATGTTTCATCAGTTCGCATAAAATAGATACTAAATTCATTAACCTAATATTTCATATTCTTTTCCCTCTCTTATCAAAATGGAAGTTGTATTATACGTTTTTCATTTCTCACAAATAAATACTTAAGGGAAAATGGCAGCTTTAATTTCTTTGAAACTGGATGGATACTATTTTATCCTAATCTGTATACAGTTTTCTCTCACATTGTATAATTTTGTTATTATGAAATCAATCGTAATACTTTGGAGAAATTTGGTCCTCTGGATTTTTTTCTTTTCAATTTTTTTTTCACCTCATTTTTTGTTCTTTTTGCATCAAAGGTGTACATGTTCAACTTCTTTGACATTTATCCATTTATGTGCATATTAAATATCACTATTTCCAATCAAATGAATAGTATCTGATATAGAATGTAAAGATTAAGCAATTACATTAACTGTATATTGTCATATAATTCAGCAGAGTTTCCTACATGATAGAAGTTACCTCTTCTCCCTTCACATCAGGATTCTACTACATTTTTGTTTTTTAATTAGTATAAAAAGTCTATTAGGCAGTATTTTAATGGCTTTTTCATTTTATCTAGTCCCTTTCTATTGCCCAATTGCAATTCAAGCCCACTATTCACGTGGGTGATAACTGGGCAACACAGATGGAGATGTACTTTAATCACAGTTGGTGTATTACTTAATTGAGTCCAATAATATTTACTAGCAAGCTGCTACATTCTTGTAGAATATATTCATCTCAGCAGGAGAAAATTTACTTTGATCCTGCTGTCCTCATAACATAAGTACTTATTTGTAAATGGTAGCCTGACTTACAATCATGCTCTCATCCTACATAGTTTGAAGAACAAATATGCACACCTGTACATCTGTAGGTCTTTTATGCACGGTTGAAATCTCTGCTTCTTGCAAATGTCCAGTTATCTGAAGATATTCAGTGCTTTACATTTTTTTTACTTAAGGCATATAAACAAACATCAGAAGTCATCTGTGGACCTGAAAAAGTTCTTTTTGGAAAACACATAGTGTCACAGATAGAAATGAGCACCTCGCTACGATTTGGATGCTTCTGGATTGAAAGGATTAGCCAGCAGAAGTAAAGACAGCAGATACATTTTCCATTTGTTCATCTAAATAAATAAATAGTACTAAAATCAAAGCATTTTAAAATATGATGAGGGATGAATATTAAATTACAATGTTTAGCTTGCTCACTATATAGTTGTTCAGCACATTTCAGAAAGTTAGTGAAATTTATTCAATAATTATTATAAATCCAGATTATGCATATAACTGATATTATTTTGACCATGACTAAAATAATGGTGAAGACTCAGAGAATTCTTCCACTATTTTAAATTCCAACTCAGTTCTTGCCAATTTCAGACAACTGTCTTGGCAACTTCAACTGCACTGCACACATCATAGTCAGGAAAGTACTACTCAAGAATTCATTATTTGCAATCATTTATCTCATATTCTTGATCATTTAAAAGCCTTGGTCATATCTTTTTAAAGATATTTTCTAATTTGTTGCCCGGAGAATAGAACTAAATCTATTTATCTAGATTACTAAAACATAGCAATCTAGATCACTAAAACATAGGAGTAAGTGTTTTTCTCAAAATCTTATGGTACCAGGCTGATGCTGGCAAAATACAGGATGCCACACCTCCATACAATACTTATAAACAGCTTGCAGAGTATTGCTAGCAGTAGGTAAGTCAGTTTCATTTCATATTGCATATGTCAGATTCCAAAACCATTTCCAGTTATTCCCAATGTATAATTCAGTTACTTGAATGTTTCCAAATACATCTTTTTTTAGGACTGGAGAAAGATATACCACTGTGTATCTCCAATCTCTCACATTCTGCAGTCTCTTGCAGTTCAATTAGCAAACCTGAGTTGCATAAAGTGACTGTACTTTATATAATGCCATACAGTGCATCTTGCAATAGATGATTTTGCATGAATTAAAAATAGATGGGTTTAAGTTTAATGAAAAAAGTGAGTTGAATGTTTCTACTGAGGGTTGTGTTTATTGCATCAAACAATGCACAGACATTCAAAATTCTATGTAATTTATTAAGTGGACTGAGACAGTATTGGTCAAAGGGATAATGAATAGCTGCAGCTGTATTTTCTAAAACCTGTCACAAAAATATTCAACAATTATATTCCTACAATCAGACATATTAAGCTTAATAGAACTTATTTCCAAAGATTGTGCTCTAAATATAGAATAGTAGGATTGACATATATGAAGCTCTGTTTACTGGAAAATTTAATCACCAAACATGATTATCCCACATATCCAGTTACATTTAATATATAATCATTGCTATTCCATTCCTTTCTTATATAAAGTTCCACTTGTACACTCCACTATGTTTGTCACTATATTCTTAAACTGGAAGCAAAGAAAAGCAAGATCAAGTTTTTTTTCTTCCATTGCCACAAGAGAAAATAGTACTGCCTGTAATATAAACATTAAAATATGCAATGTAATTTTTACTATCTAACCAAAAAGTTCATAAAGGGAATTTTAGTGTGCATGGTTTTATCTGGAAGCTGTCATCCACTACTAAAAGGGCTTCATTATTACGCATAACAAATTAATGTATGGACCTGATTTGAGTACCATATGCTACTGTAAAATACTATGAAAAAATTATCACATACAAATGCACAAAACATATGTACTATAGCTAAAAATATACAGGGAATTGTGGATGGACGGAAAATTTCACTAAGCTTGTGTTTTATACAACAGCTACTATATCCTGAGTTATAGTAATTATGAGCACTTTGGAAGGAAGTGTAAATTGAGCTGATGAGATATTACTGTTATTCAATTCGCATCAAGCATTCTTTTACTGACTTGGAAGGTTAGTTTTCTCTCTTCCCCTGTTGGAGCCCAACACTGGGAATAAAAAAGACCTGTGGCTAGGATGAAGTCTGGAAAGGAAGCAAGCTTGCATTTTACATAGAATTGCCATAGAATAAGTATATATAATTTTTTGTCAGCTTCTGACTGAAGCTCAATCTGCTTCAGCAAACAGAGACATATAGCAATAGACTTATATACCGCTTTACAGTGCTTTACAACCCTCTCTAAGTGGTTTACAGAGTCAGCATATTGCCCTCAATAATCTGGGTCTTCATTTTACCCACCTCGGAAGGATGGAAGGCTGAGTCAACCTTGAGCTAGTAAAATCTGAACTGCCAAATTGCAGTCAGCCGGCAGTCAGCAGAAGTAGCCTGCACTCTAATGCAATTATTGACAATAAGAGATGTTTTGCAATTAAAAACATTTGGGGGAGTTGACTTATTCTTTCCAGTGTTATATCACCAAAACCATGCACTGAATTTGAAAACACAATGAGCTCCAATTTAAATTAAGTCCTGGAAACATTAAATTATTTCTATTGCACACATAGGCATTTGAGGGCTCAGTTAAGTAATTTATCAGGAAGTGTCAAATAGTCCAATCATATTGTTTTTAGACAGCATGATAATATTTATATTTAGAAAGCAATTTATAACTAACACCCCATCTACCAACTGTCACAGATGTCCCAAAATGGCCAATATGTCCAGCAGCATTTAAGGCACAGCATTGCGTAAGTGGGTAAGCTTTTGCTGCAGTGTAGGGCCCAGATCCAAATTTTCTTCATTGCCAGACTTTTTCTAGTGCATTAACTTTCCCCCAAGGACCAGCTAAGGAATAAGCAGTGTGGTCAACTGTGAACATGGCCTAGAATGAATCATACATACGATGTTCTATTCCAAATATGGACTTTGTTTTGAAAGAAATTTATTTTATATTTGTCCATTTCGCATGTCTTCCACAAAAACCTAACCCAGTATATTTTGGCCTACTATTTTTTTTTTAAAGTGTACAAATGAAAGCACTAACTAAGAAAGACAGATTTTAGATGACAAAACTGAAAAACATGTGCAATCACATATACATATACTTTTTATTTATCAATTTTCTGTAACATTTTTCTTCTCAGAAAAAAACCCTCACAACTGTTACAAGAAAACAATAAAGCCACCTTAAATACAGTGTACCATCATAATAAAGTTAGCAATGTTTAAAAACAATAAATATAAAAAATTAAGTGTTCATTCAAAAAAAATCCTAAAGCAAGTGTTGGAGATGTGATTGTGATGATCCACTATCATATATGGTGGACTTGTAAAAAGATTAAAGCATTTTGGATTAAAATATGGTGGATTATCCAAAATATTCTTAAAAAGAAGATAAAGTTTACTCCACAATTGTTTTTGTTGGGTATAATCACAGATTGTACGGTTATAGAGACTAAATTGATTTTAAATTTAATAACTGCAGCTAGACTTTTGGTGGCGCAATATTGGAAGAAGGAAGATTTGCCTACTATTGAAGAATGGACATTAAAAGTAGCGAATTTGGCGAGGATTTCGGCATATTTGAAAGATCACTCACAAGAAAGATATATATCGGAATGGAGAAGATGGATTGATTATATTCAAAACAAATATTGGACTATAAAGTATCAAATAGCTTATGAATGAATAGAAAAATTAAGAGTATTGATGCTTAGTTAGTAAAATGGGAGTTAAAGTGTGAAGGGGGGGATAGGAATCCTTAGTTTATTAGCTTAGTTTAGCATATGATTGTCAATTGCATACCCTGTATTTTGTTCTGGGAAGTTCGGGGGGGGGGGGGTAAGGAAGGGAGGGAGGGATGGGGAAATACTTGTAAAAAAATTTTTTTTTCCTCTTTCTGTAAAACTAATTAAAAAAATGAAAATAAAAATGAAAATTGTCATGCCTAGTATGGCTCTTCAAAAAAATTCTAAAGCAAAATAACAGGTAATTTAAAAACATTCAGGATGTTTTCTTATCCCCACAAATGCTTGGCAGAAGAGGCATGCCTTTCCAGTTTTCTATAAAAATACGCTAGTCAACATGCTTTGAGACAGAATTCCTACTTCTGGCTGCTGAATTATAGTGAAATTATAAGCAGAGCATGTCGAATGGATATTTAAACATAGGTTGAGTTTGAATGTGCTCCTTTAGGAACTTGCAACCTATGTTGTATAAGCAATATCTATATCTTACTGGGTCCAGTAGCTCATACTGAAAACAACCAGTGTAGTATTCTGCAATTGTAGAATCTCATTTAGTTCTCCATAGTTCCCCAGCCTCCATATTTTGTTCAAAGATAATTCTATTTCCCCAATTTGTTACTCGGACGTAGTGTAAATTATCACAAATTCTAAGGATTGCTTGTAGAGATTAAAAATCCAACATTTGATTTACTCTGAGATAAGTTCATCAGAAATCACATGTCATTTAGAAAGTATATTGGATGTGTTCCTTCAAACAAACCATGTTTTTGATACTTCTCCAAAGACATGCGGCACGCAGGTCCCTGAATAAAACAGCTCTGTGTAGCATTACTCAAAAACCATGGCAACAAGAAACCACAGAGCCTCACAATTTCATAATGGCTAAAACCACAAGGAAACAGCAAACTACAGCTACATGCCACAACATTACAGTGTGTCTGTTTACAATGGGAAGTGATGCATCTCATTTTGAAAAAGAAAAAAGCCCTTTAAATCCACATGTCAAATAACTGAGCTATCAAACATATATTTTCGCCATGGGATGCACCACCATTCCCAGAAATAAATTATGATTAACAAGAAAGGCAAACTAAGTTGTTCTGGAGACATATTTTCAGTGATTGTCTCCCTATGTGAATAGTTAAAAACAGGGAGGGTGTTTTTTTTTCTTGAAGTACAATACAAGTAGCTTTATTAGGGTTTTGATCAATAGGCTGCTGTTGCTTAAACTTAAAATTGTTTCCAACCAAATAAAAATATGTTTAAATTTAACTTTCCATATTTTAGGGAATTGGAAAACAAAATGGGGACAAAATAAAAACTTGTAAGGTGGTATACTTGCCTTTCCATGCTTAATTAGAAAAAAAGAGGTTTTGGTTACTCATTTAAATGGATAAGATTATCATTTGAAGCAATTTACTTTGTTTCAAACATAACTGCAATCAGTTTCCATGAAAATCAGACCAGGCTAACATTATGAAAATATTATCATTGCCAATTTTCCTGACACTGATCATCTAATTTGAGAAAAAAAAGAAATAAATATTATTGTAAAAATGGCTCATTTTCATTGAATCAAAACTATAACCTGCAACTTCCTTCTCAAGTACATTCTCAGCTCTGTCTTGAAACAAAAAAGGCATTCAGAAGACAATTGATTCATGGGATAATGCTTTCCAGTAGACCATTCATAGTGTAACAGATTTCCTCTCAGTAAATATTTTATAAATATTATGTATTCATGACATCAGAGAAGGATAAAACTATACAGCCCACCATGAAGATATTACAGCCATTATACTAGAAGCATTAATGTTGTCAGCTCTTTAAAGTAAGTCAGTTAAAAAAAAAAACACTACATGGATTCCAGGAACGCTACTTTATTGGAAAAAGATGTGCTACTACAATCTTGAAAGCCTGTCCAAGTACCCATTGCTCCTTTTGCGAGGACAACAAAGTCAGGATGGGGCTGTTTTGAATCTTGTTTTTGCTTTCCCGTTTTGCTTCTCATGTAGAATTACATTCCTCTACAATTGTAACTATGAAAGTATACTGATCCACTGTTGCTATTTTAATATCAGTACTTCCTCTAGAATTTTTTGGAAAGTTTAACAATAAGTTTATTGTTAAACTTATTTAACCATAAGTTTATTGGAAAGTTTATCTCAAAAGAAATCATGAGACAGAAATAAAAGCTTAATAGTGCGTTTTTCTATTTATTATCTTATGCATTTTAGATTATCAGAAGGATCCACAGACATTTTTTTTTCTGCTTTGTCATCTTTGAAAGTTAAATAAAAACTCCCAAGCAGGCCTGCTTAGCTGCCTTGAGAGAATGACTCTTAAGTCCTGACAAAAAGCAATGGATAGCAGCAGTGGTCGGTTTCAAATTTTTTTTACTACTGGTACTCTGGGTATGGCTTGGTGGGCGTGGCAGGGGAAGGATACTGTAAAATCTCTATTCCCTCCCCAATCCAGGGGAAGGTTACTGCAAAATCCCCATTTCCTCCCAATCAGCTGGGACTTGGGAGGCAGAGAATAGATGAGGGCGGGGCCAGTAAGAATTTTTACTACCAGTTCTCCGAACTACTCAAAATTTCCGCTACCAGTTCTCCAGAACTGGTCAGAACCAGCTGAAACCCACCTTTGGATAGCAGTGTTTCTAACCAAAGTAGCCAGGAACAGATGAAGATGACTTATTCTTTGGGTCTGTATAAATTAACAAGGAAAAGCTAAGCTAAACTGAATTTTTTGGTGAGTCACATTCAGTGCAGTGCAAAATTTGTAAGAGTGGCAAATTGCGGTAGGGAGAAGGAAAGACTATCCTTCTTCTAACACCTTTCCTATTGGAATGCATATCCTCGTCTCCAAACTAAGCTGAAATTTTCATTGAGCTATCACAGATCCTAGATCCCTTTTCCAGTCTGTCATTGCCAGCTCAGATTCAATTATTTGTTGCTTGTGGGTGCTCTCGTGCGCACAGTGCTTCTGCACATGCACAGAAGGGTCCAGGCGGGTGGGAAGAGCTTCCTGCCGCCGCCGCTACCAGTTTGCCTGATCCAGGGCAAACCGGTAGCAACCCACCACTGTAACACATACACAAAAAACAATTCCAGCATCTTTTAGTCAGCCATAATCTTTTTGGGAAGAAAGATGGAGAAAGGAAAGAAGAAGATCTTGTCTTCACCACTTTTCTAAACACAGCATCAACTCAGAATCAACTGTTCGACAGAGATAGAGCCATTCCAAGGAAAATGCTGTCTTCTGCCACTCCAAACCATGTCCAAAGCATCTCTGCTCAGGATGAGCAAAATGCATGGAAATTAGAGAATATATGAAGTTTAGATTTTTTTTTGTTTTATTATACACCATTTGCACTTGTATATATTAAACTATATTGCCTAATTTAAACCAAATAAACCATATTTTCAGATTCACATTCATGAAAATCAATTCACTAATGGGCATCTAGATAGATGTTCCACTTTGTTGTTCTTCCACACTGTTAACATCCATGTCATCTAACAGTTCAGTAGCTTCAAAACAGGTTTTTTCTTAGAACTATTTAAATAATTTCCATAATGGGTTTTAATGATCTTGCCAGTTCTTCTTGAAATTTGTTTTTGCATCTGGTTGTGTTGCTTCTGTCAAAGATTATATTTATTTTGGTTCTTCACATTTGGGCAAAAGTTGCATTTGTTTTAAGGACTTTCTTCCTCCAATAGTTCCTCAGAAGCCCTTCTTCATTTCCAACTAACCACAGCACAAACATGCCTGTGTAACTTTTTACCCTGCAATTGTCATAGCACTGTCTTTATCCTATCTCCACTCCTTGTTAGCAAGGTCGTCCTCAGCATTGTTAAAGTAATGATTTGCCTCTAGGCAGGCAACAAGACATGGCTGTTTTACCAGAGTGCAAACTGATAAGGTTTATCAACCAGCCAGCATTGCAGTCAGATAAACCTTAGGATCAGCCCAGGATTCACTGGCTACTTTAGACTAGCATAGCTCAGTGGTATCAAACGCAATTTCATTGAGGGCCGCATCAGGGTTGTGTTTGACCTTGGGGGGGGCGTGGCTAGCTGGATGTCACTTGTGTCAGGGACACCTGTTGCGGCCCGAGCACTCTGCCAGAAAAAACAGGCTCTCGAGCTCTATTTTCAGCTGCGATGGCCTCCTGCAACCCTCTGCCAGTGAAAACGGAGCTCGGGAGGACCGCACACAGCCCTCCCAAGTTCCATTTTCACTGGCAGAGGCACCACAAGCCAGTCCTTCACTGTTTCCAGGGCAGCTCCGCAGGCCAGATTTAAGCATGTTGTGCGCCAGATCTGGCCCACGGGCCCTGAGTTTGACCAGGGGTGAAATCCAGCAAGTTCTGACAGGTTCTAGAAAACCGGTAGTGGAAATTTTGAGCAGTTCAGAGAACCGGTAGCGGAAATTTTGAGTAGTTTGGAGAATTGGCAAATACCACGTCTGGCTGGCCCCAGAGGGGGTGGGAATGGAGATTTTGCAATATCCTTCCCCCAGGAGTGGGGAGGGAATGAGGATTTTGCAGTATCCTTCCCCTGGGGTGGGGTAGAAATGGAGATTTTGCAGTATCCTTCCCCTGACACACCCACCAAGCCACACCATGCCCACCAAGCGATGCCCACAGAACCGGTAGTAAAAAAAATTTGGATTTCCCCACTGAGTTTTACACCCCTGGCATAGCTCTTCCCCTTTGATCCCTGGGTACTGCCTTCTAGGACTGTTTTGCTAATCCAGATCTAACAACCAGATCTGCAATCTGAACAGCAAGTGACCCATGGTATAGCAGGAAGAGCTGCTGTATATAATGAAGAGAAAGGAATAAAGATTTCTCTCTGCTACTTCATAGCACAACTTTTCCACCACGTCAGCTGTTTAGATCACTTTTGAACACTATTTTAATGTTGTTCTGGAAGAGCCCTAACATCATGTCCCAAAGGTGCCCAACAACCAGCTCTCATCTGGCACAATTGTTTTGCATAGCAGTGTTCAAAATACCCTATTTAGCTGGTATCAGTTAATTATCAAGCTTATGCAGCATTATTCCAGAGTAACACTATTATTATACATAATTATATGCATACATTGTGCACTATTATTATAACTAATTAGAATTAATCAAGTTTGATAGATTTTCCTCCTGATAATGTCCTCGACTAGTGTTTTTCAAACTTGGCAACTTTTAAGACATGTGGCATTCAACTCCCAGAATTCCCCAGACAGCATGCTAGGCAAGGCCTGATTGTTGACGTCCACTCATCTTAAAAGTTGCCATGCTTTAAAAAAAACTGCACTAGACCACTGATAGAATGTTTCAATCATATGAGATCTTGATGTGTGAATTGACCATCACCTGATAGTTACTGCAAAAACCTCTTTTCTGTGATGGTGCCACATCTCTGGAACGCTCTGTCCCTGAAATTCTCAAAGTATCGGCTCTGTTCTTTAGACCTACATTTTTTTTCTGCCCCGTCCCTTTCCCATTTTAGATTGTATAATGCTCCATAAATAATTTATAAACGTTTTGTTGAAACAGATAACACGGCACACATTAGTGCAAATTTCTTTTTTTTTTCCTAGTGTTTTCCTCCAAGTACAGGATCTGTTTTGCTTTGATCCATTTGATTGCGACAGGAATAGACAAACCGGCTTGTTGCCCATGCATGATGTCGTGGGCTGAGAGAGTGACAGGTCCGAAATCACCCACCTGGCTTTCATGCCTAAAGGAGAACTAGAACTCACCATCTTTTGGTTTCTAGCCTGCAGCCTTAGCCACTACTAGACCAAATTGTGTCTCCTACATTGGTGCAAAATATAGCTGAAAAAATAATTCACATCCAGCCCAAAATTCTTTCTGATAACTTGTATGACTAAATACCATTAGAAAGAATGGCAGCAATTTCTCCTGGAAGTTTTTTTTTTTCTTTTTAGCCCTCCCTGTCAGATATATATTGATGGTCGTGCTCATTTGGTTCTATGAGGAAGTTATTTGGTCAATACAGCTTCAGGTTCAAAAAGTTGTTTTATTATTTACAAAATATATACATGCATACAATAATGAACAGGGTGTCCTGTTGCACCTTTTACCCTAACTGTATGACTCAAATGTTGAGAGGAGAGATAAGTTCAAGTGTTGTCTTGCTGAGAGATAGATGAGAGAGAGAGAGAAAAAACAGGGAAGATGTCCAAGTGGTTTCTGGGTAAGAGTCCAATAAAAGAGTTCATTGGCTGATATAGTCACATGCGATGTCTGTAAAGACTTAACCCCTTCTAATCTCTGGTACATCATGTGCAGGCAATATTCTGACACTCCCTTTAAATCTGCCTCAGCATTTTATCAGATCTTGTCCTTTACAAGCATTATGGAGGGAGGGGTGAGATATATATTTTTTCGGAATGCACTTTATTCAAAAGAGCAGAAGCAGTATGGTTTTCCTACCAAATGTTTTCTTTTTAATAGTAAATATGAATACATGAAACCATTGAAAAGTATCAAACGTTGTGGCATTAGTTTTTGTTGGAAGTCTCAAAAACCACCAAGAGAAGTTACGGATGTCGCTGATAGCATAGTTTGTGTTCTACCAGGTTTTGCTTACCATTACTAAGAAAGAAGGAAGAATGCTAGTTATATCAACTAACAGACAATTTGTACATGGGAAATGCAGACTAAGAAGCAAACAACTTTTATTATGCCAAATTATTAGGCATCACTTGCATAAAATTAATTAGCTCGTATTTATTTATTTGGTTTAAATTGCCACCCACCTCACGCATCTATGAAGGCAGCATACATGGATTAGAAGCACAAAAACTACAACATACAACCCTAGTTGTTCAAGGATAAAACTATGACACTCCCGCCTCCATAAAAAACACATCAACAGCAAAGATCCTTAAGCCTCCTGGCCCAAATGTCTGGGGAAACAGCCAAGTCTTCAGAGCCTTATGAGAGGGTAACAGGGTCTGGTCCTTCTGAATTTCAGGGGCGGGGGGCTGGATTTTACTACATAGATCACGTGCTGCTGGAGAAGGCACAACTCCAGAGTCCACCAAAATAATACTATTTGCTACAAGGGCCTAAAACATGCCCTCACTGTTAGGTCTGGTGGAGTGAGCAGAGAGAATGAAAGGAATTAAGTATTCCTAATTAAGTAATGATTTCTGCTAAAGCAGGGGTGTCAAATTGAATTTCTTCGAGGGCCGGATCCGCATTGTAGTTGTCCTCCTCAGGCTGGCCAGGGGGGAGGAGAGGGGGGGGAGACAGACACCTCCTGCAGCACACTGCCAACCAAAACGGAGCACAGGGGGCCGTGCGTGCCCCAGGGGTGCTATTCAACAGGTTCTGATAGGTTCTGGAGAACCGGTAGTGGAAATTTTGAGTAGTTTGGAGAACCAGCAAATACCACCTCTGGCTGGCCCCAGAATGGGGTAGGAATGGAGATTCTGCAGTATCCTTCCCCTGCCATGCCCACCAAGCCACACCAACCAAGCCACACCACGCCCACCAAGCCACACCTACAGAACTGGTAGTAAAAAAATGTGAATTTCACCATTGACGTGCCCCCCACCATGCCATTTTCGGCCTCAACAGCCTCCTACAACACCCTGCCAGCGTTGAGTTTTGACACCCCTGTGCTAAAGCATTTTTAAGAAATGAATTCTTACCTTGTGTCTATTCTGATGCGATCCCTTGAATCTGTTCTTCCGGAAACTGAAAGTACTAGCCAAACACAGTAAAGATATAAAAGGCAAATGCTATCTTAGTGTAAGCATGTTTGATAAATGAAAACAAGGAGGAGAGTAAAATCTACAGACTAGTCAGAAAATGGCAAAGATGTGAGGATATAAAAGGAATGTAAAGGTAGTTCCTTGACTTACAATCATTCATATAGTGACCATTCAAAATTACAAGAGCAGTGAACGAAGTGATTTATGACGGGTTTCACTTACGACTGCTGCAGTATCCCCAGGGTCATGTGATCAAAATTTGGATGGTTGGCAACTGGCATGTATTTATGAGTTGCACCATCTTGGGGTCACATAATCACCATTTGTGACTTTTCCAGCTGCCATTCAACAAGCAAAGTTACAGATTTGATTTAACATGATTTACTTAAAAACTGGAGTGATTCGCTTAACAATTGTGGCAAAAAGGTTGTAAAATGAGGCATGACCCACTTAACAAATTTGGGGCTCAAATGTAGTCATAAGTAGAGGATTACCTGTAGTCCTAGTGAAGCTAAAAGTAAGATTTAGGTCAAATCTCAAAATAGCAATTATTAAGAGACTTTGAGCTTCCTCATTCTTCATCCCACTTCTCTCTCATGCTCTATCCTGTATTTTCTTGTCATTCCACATCAAGATAACTGAAATAGTAACAACCAAATATTTGCTTTTCAAATGTAAAAACCTGGATTGGGATACTTATTGCTGACATACTACGGCTTGGAAACCAAGCAGCAGCAATTCTGATGGTTGATAATTAAATGCTAAGTTCTCCATTCAATTAATTATATCCCTTAGGAAAGTATTTACATTTTATATTGGGCTTCTCTCATATATATTTATTATTAACAAATTTCTAATGTAATGAGTTAAAATTATCACCAGCGGTTTTAGTCTTTGAAAATTATTGAAAACTCAATAGCTTCAAATTTCATTATTTCTTCATTTTAAATGTGCAACTTTAGCTTTCCTATTTTTTAACCCTGTGGTAAATTACAATTTTAAAAATAATTAAAAACTTAACAGGAAGGTAGTTAATCAGACTTGTTACAAAAACTAACAGGCCCTGGTTTGTTAAGACTCATGTGCCAAACATTGTCCAAAACAGTAGAGTCTCTAAGCAAATGCAGTATTTAAGCAAAAAGATCCAGGTGGTATGGAAAATCTGTGACCTGTTAAGAAGTCCAGTACTAAATGACAAATACAACATGACTTATTAATATTAGGTTCAGTTCTGTGTTTACAGGATTCTTTATATATATTGTTTATATATCTGTACTGTTGACAGATTTGTTTTGCATTTTTGATGGGGATTCTTTTTGTATAATTATTAATAGGAACAGTACTATATTGTAAAGCAAAAAAAAAAAATGCAATTCCAGGGTGCTCTCTGTTCATGAAATATTTTTGCAATTCCAGATGGTTTCAGCTTCTCCATCTGTGGAAATACATTAAAAGGTTTTGTTTCAAAAAGAAAATAGCACCTAAGCAACTTTCATGTTCTGTAATGGAGCATACTGCTGTTACTACACATATATATTCCTAGAAAGTATCCATTGAAGCAGGTTATAAATGAAATAATAGAAATTTATATTAAGACATAATATATTACTTATGTATAAACATAGCTTCCTATCAGGTTCTGGATCTGGATTTGTTGCCAATATTTGTATTTGTTTGTGAATGCAGTTTCATTATTTTAAAAGCTACAAGACAGAATTTATTAGGTGAATCTTCTCCATCACATCCACACTGCTATGTTTATTCATCTTTTGTAGCTGTTAAGGGCATAAAAATCATATCAGAGAAAAGTGTACAATCAATAATCCTACATATGGGTACATTAAAATGTTAGCTGAGTTGTATATGTTTGTCCATATTTTTCACCCTGATTGTTTAAAAGATCGTTTAGAATGATCTGCTACACAAAGAATATATATATGTTCTCTGTATGCAATATTTGATGCCGGACACTATTTTCTGAAAATGATACAAGCATGCTTAGCTCATCTAGTGATCTGGGCAAGAATTATGTTTTTCTCCACCTGTGTAATCATATAACATAAATATGCAAGAACATGGTTGGTGTTATATCTGTCTGTAACCAAAATGAGTATAATTATTGCTTAACATAAGAGTAACAACCATAGCAACAAGAAAGTTCGGAATTTTATAACAGAATCCAAACTCAGTATATGGCTGAGAGATTCTAAACCATGTCTAAGTCCAGACATTTTAAAGTGATCAAGGTTTAGAAACACTGGTCTATACTTACATCTTCTATAATTTCTAACAAAGTCTTCCAAGACCAATCTAAATGTTTGGATTGAACCTCAGATTTGCTCTATTACTGGATTACAGTTCTTCCAGGAATTAAATATTATAATTATAGTGTATTCAGATTCTTGTTATCAGAATGCACATCTGTATGCAGCATTTCTCATAATGATTTAGGTTATCATAGTTGGACTGTCTTGGGCCATACCAAAATTCAGTTCTCGGGGAGGAATGAAAGCTTCTAAACAATTTTTATTCTGATCCATTTAACTGAACTATTACAAGAAAAAATGGGAATTAATAGCACAGATATTTCTATCGTCCATATTTCCAGTGTTCCCTAGGTTTATGTGAAACCAATAATGTGTGCATTAAAACTATTGGAATAGTAGCAAAAAAAAAAAAAGATATAGAAACAGTCCTTACATTGTCTATTCTTCTTTTTCAGGCATGAAATCTAGAAATAATTAAAAATGAAAGTACTTTAGTTCTGATGTCAATTTTTAGTAATGGATACAAAACATTTCAAATTTAAAATGTTTGAGCATAAAATGCCCCATTTTGAATTTGAAATGCTGATTCTGATTTTTACCTTCCAAAAACATTCCAAGCTTGAAATCTGAACACTTATTTTAAATTCAGTCTTGAAATGCTTTCAAACTGGCTAAAACCAGCTTTAACATTTTCACAAGAGTGCAACAAGCTCTCCTGAACCCAAAACAGCCATTTCACTGGACATTTCATGTTCAAAATCTTGGAGTCTGAAACCCAAGCTTTGAGTTTTCTTAAAAGAATTGTGATCATTGCAAATAAGCAGCCAACCTGTTTTACTATTGTAGAAGAGCAATAGGATTTATAAGCCATAATTTATATACATACTTAAAACAGTCAAATTTAGAACTATTGTTCAATCAGTGCATTAAGACAGGTGATCAGCCTTAATACACTTGGTGAAATTATCTGTCCTTTTTACCTATTGGCTTTAATAGCCTTAAACAATTTGGGGCCCTAAATGGCAGGCTAAGTTTCCCTTAACCCATTTGAGCCTTGCAGTTGATTTCTGAGGCCGTGTTTCAACAAACTATTAAATTAATAGTTGTTTGTAATGGGCCTTTTGTACACTGATCGCTTCAATTTAGAACTTTCTTCCAGAAAATATGTTCTGGCCTCTTTTTCTGTGTTTTCAGATTCTATAATTAGATAATTCTATAATTTGTTATAATCATATTATAGTTATAGTTACATACATTGTAACTAATTATGCTGGTTTAATTGACATTGGTTGTATAAGTTGATCTGTGAAAACACACTGTAAATTTAAAAGATTACTTTATTAAATAATGAAGCCACTTTATGTCAAAAGCTGAATCTTACTACATTAATTACAAGTTGAGATGAAAAAGTTATTGTTTTTCATAACTGAAAGTACTGAAGTAAAAACTGAAAGTTTTATAAGTAACTCCCAATAAAAATAATTTTCATAATTTTGCGTAATGTTTTCTGCAATTATAAAAAAAGCCACTAAGGAGAGGATGGGCATACACGTGCCCATCTAAGATTTTATGACAGTAATTTATTTGTATCCCACCTTTATTATTTTTACAAATAACTCATGGTGGTGAACATATCCAACACACCTTCCTCCAATTTTCCTCAGAACCCTGTGAGGTGAGTTGGGCTGAGACAGTGACTGGTCCAAGTCACCCAGCTGGCGTTCATGACTAAGGCAGGACTAGAATTCACAGTCTCCTACTTTCTGCAAAGAGAATTAAGTCCTTGGAAAATTTTTGTTCTATCATTAATCGTTCTATTGTACAGTACATCCAAGAAATTGCAGGAAAATACTCCTGATGAATATCTAATGCCCTCAAATGCCCAAAATGTAACTTATCCAAAAAGTGCTAGCCAAAAGTGGATCCAAATTTGGGGTTTGCTGGTCTGTGGAAATAAATCTAAGTTATTTTATTCAAGTAAGCCAACTAGCTTTCCTGCATGAGTAACCTTGACCTTTGTTATCCAAATGTTGTTTTTCTGAGAAACACCTGGTGTTTGCTTCAATAGCTCATGATCCAGATGACATGGGTTGATCCAATTCGGTGACTTTGTTTGCAAAATACAGTACACCTAGCCTGGTTACTAAATTTTTTCTTTTCCTTGAATTGCACAATATACTGAACCATCAACGTTGAGTCGACACAATATGCGAAGCCCAATCGACCCACACTTTTTTTGAAACACTAACCTAGTTGAGTATACTATCTGAACGCAGTTGCTAGTCTTGCAACTGACCTGGTTTAACATAAAAGGGGGAATTTATGCTTCTGCTTTTTTGGGGATACCAGATAGAAAGAAAAAAAACGGGGGGGGGGAATAGTAGGAAAAAAAGGACTAGAGCCTGGTGATGGAACTTCAGAAGACGGTTCTCCAGAATTCCACTTTTGCAAGTGGATCCTATTTTTTTAAGTCTTGTCTCCGGTACGAGGAGCTGCCTGTTTTGGAAGGTTTGGGTTAGCTTCGAGGGCTAAGCCGCTAACCTTGGCGCAACATCAGGCCCCGCCTTGCTCAAGGAGCAACCCTCAGCGGCTTTCTGTTTCCTCCCGTCGGGAGTGGGAGGGAGCCTTCCCGCCGACGAGACCGTCTGGAAAGGGAACAAGTAACAAGAGCCCAGGGAAAGAAAATCGCCCGACTGAGGCGTGCGCCTGCGCGCGCCCAATTCTGCCTGATATACACAGGCGCACATGCCTTCGCTCCCCTTCTGTGCTGCGGCGTCGAGGGAGGGAAGGGGAGGGGGGCGAGCGAGCGAGGCAGAAGCTGGTGCTGCTGTGCGCGAAGGAGGCACAAAGAAGCGGGGTTGCTGGAGACGGGCGGGCTGAGGCAAGGGCTGCGTTTCCCTCCCCCACCCACCCACATCCATCCGTCCTGAATGGAAGCCCCGCTCGGCCGAGCAGCCTGGGATCTCCGCCGCTTGCAAACCGGCGCTTGCAGAGCGGACCCGCGCTCACTTTTGGCTCCAGGGACTGACAAGCTGCGGGTCACGACGGCGCTGAAAGGAAGGCGAAGAAGTTGTTGAGCATCCTCCGTCTCGCTCGCTGCCGTAAGCCCGACGGGAGGCGATGCTGCAAGCCACCGCCACCGTCTCCTCGAGTGCTCCCTTGCCGGCCGAAGGCTCCCTGGAGCCCGAACAGCCTTCCCGCCTGTGAAGGGGGAAAAAAAAGGCGTCCAGGCGAGCGCGAGCGATTCTGGAGCTCTCGCCGGGTTCATCGACGCGCTGCTGCTGTTGCTGTTGCCGCCGCCGCTGCCGCCTGAGGCGGCGGCACTCGAATCTGGCGTGGTGGAAAATCTTTGCGCCCCCCCCACCCCTACCCACCGCGGCTGGCACCCGTGTAAGCAGCAGCTTTTGCTTGGTGGATGCGTATGAATGAGTTCTGCACCGAATGGGCGCAAAAAGCGCCCCAGGTCCACCGGTTCGATCTTCCAAATCGGCAAAACGTCGCTGCACGGCAGAGACTACGAAGGCCGAGACAGCGGCAGCACCGAGGGCGCCCCTAAGACCCAGAGACTAGCCCTGGATGACTGCAAGATGGTGGGTACCGCGCAGCTGCGCCCCCTCCCCTTTGTTGTTGTGGGTTGTTGTTGTTTTTTTGGTAGACGTGTTTGTGTGGGGCTCGGTGGAGGGACCACTCCTCTCCCCCCCACCCTTTCCCCCCCCCCCCGTCTCCCGCTCCTTGTCTATTCCGATCACGTGCAGCTGCACTATTTTTAAAACTGCAGTCCGCAATTGAGTTGACACCCTTTTTTTTTTTTTGCTCAAGTAGCGGCTTCAAGACCAGGGCTTGTGAGGCGGCGGCGGCAGGAAGACGTGGGGGGGGGGGAGAGGGGGGGTGCGTTATAATGATGGGTTTATTTTTTTTTCCAAGTGTTTAATAGGTTGGAGAAAGAGCTCGCGTTTATACGTGTTTCGTAGGAAAGGTTTAAAGAAAGATGCGGTTTTGGAACATCGGGGCTTGCGTGGGGCAGTGGATACTACAGAAGTACCAAACATCTGCTGCTTGTTTGTTAGTATTTGCCCACCGTGTAATCTGGAACGGTACTTCTACGCCCTGTGTAGTAGACCTCGGAAACCCCACAGAGCAAGCACTTTTTTTCCTTCCCCTTAATTTCGGAAGTGGGAAACAAGAAAATAAATAAATAAATCCCACACAGTTCTGCTGGCTCAATAGAAAACAAGGCTGTGAATGCACATGGAGGTGATATTAAAAGATGTACACCCGTCTTTTTCACGCCAGAGTTGTGCTAACTTACTGGTGCAAGTAGCAGCTGTGCCTGTTGATGTATGAAGTAACTTGCCACTTCAACCCTTAGGGTATATAGGAAGTTAATCTACCAGAAGTATATTCTTCCCAAATCCAAATTACGTTGAATTTTGGTGCAATTGAGCTCTGTAGTATGGTTAACTTATAAATTCATTAAGATAGAGCTCTAACATCAGAACTGTTCCTTTTTAAAAAAAAAACAATTGTATTTTTATGCTAATTTGTGCAGTTGAAAAAGCTAAAATCATAGTACTTGTTAGGAAAAATCTATTAGTTTTCTAATTTCCCTATTTAAGTACTTACCCTTTTGGAATCTATTGGTTGCAGATACTTCTTAGGCTATTATTTATAGTGACCATGACTGTAAACAATGCATGATTTTAAAAAAAAAAACATTTAATGACAACTCAAAAATAGTTTACACAAAACATTTTGGTTGCAATCATATATAGATTTACTTCAGAATAAATACTGAATTCAGAAGGAATTTCCTTTGCATAAACTTACATAGGATTGTAAATTGCCTTGGGCTTCTAATTTTTATATAAATGTTGAATTTGTCAGAGTTAGCTGAAGTTGAAATGCAGCTCAGGAAGGTCTGAGCCTTCATAAATCAAGCAAGAGAATTTTAGAATTACTGCTTTTATTTCAATGTGATATAAGTAGTCTGAACACAGTGGGCTGAGATAGGCAGCAGACCAGTCTTCTATTTCAGACACATTAGATTGGAATATGCATCTTCCTTCAACAAGACCTATGTGTCCTAAAACAACAAATTTATATTGAGATTTGTGTAATTAGCTCTTGATAAGGCTGCTATACACTTAATGGGATTCTTACTGTAATCTATGAATGAAAGTCCATTTTGTAAAATGAAACTACTGATTATTTGCGCTGAAAATCTTTTTCAATGGAAATACGTGATCTGGGCTATGAAGGTTACAATATTGAATGTAGTCATTTTCTTTAGGAAATGATTTTCTTAAACTTTTTAGTATTCTTTTCATTTTAGGGCATTTAAAAAAATCTTCCCATTTAAATTTCTTTTAAATGCAATTGTGAGTTTACAAAACGTTAACTTTTAAAAATAAAGCTTGACATTCATAAGGTTCTATTAAGGCTCAGCAAGTGTCACAAAAGAGCTTTTGAGGATAGTGTTTTCAAGCCTTGGTTTGGGCAGTCTGTCAAATGTGATTTTCTTTTGTCAGGCCCATAACATGCTAATCTGGAAGGGAAAGCATGGAAGATTAATTTTATCACACAGTGCACAACAGTCCCTTGGAGTTGAACTGATTGGCCAGACAATCCAGCTATGGATGGAAAGATGTTTCACTTTGTACAACAGAAATGTTGAAAATATAATTTGGTGTTAGGATTATGGCAAAATATAGGCCAACTCAACAATAAGATATATTGTTGTTGGTTACATATATTCAAATGAAGGGATGCCATTTTATGATAGTTTGAGGTTTAAACGGTGGGCAAATCTGAACTGTGTTACAAATTAATGTTAGAATATATTGTTAATCTTTTCCCTTGTTGCATACCATACATATACAAACGTTAATATCTCAGAAGAAAAATCAACAATAGTAATTGTGTTAAGCAGAATGATAATGATTCATTTAACCCTGAAGCCTTGAGTTGGAAGTATTTTTATATACAGACTAAGGTACTAGTACAAATACTGAATGGCAAGGGATTTTTCCTCCTAAATAGCCAGATTCTTAAGAATAGTAAAAACAGCCTTGGAGCCAGGAAAAAGCAGTTTAAAAAAATAGCAGAGGAATGAGTGACACATTCCACTCCTGATAGACAGCAAGTCAGAAAATTGGGGTGGGTGGGTGGAGGCTAGGGCAGGGGGCATAGAGGAGAAACTATTTCTGGAAACATTATATTCTTTCATGATAAAATATTTGGCTTCTTGGGAAAGAGAAGCTGTTAGTCAGCCAGCTTCAGCGTGTAAAAACACTTTCAAAGGCTTAAAATATGTGGAATATCTTCATTTCTTAGTGAAATTGCATGCTCTGGGTGAGCAAAGGGCAGCTTTTATAACATGCTTCATTATTTATGGCATGGTAGGGGCAGATCTTCGTTCTGTTTCAAATGCCTACATCAGCATGGCTGGAGCAACATTTTTTTTTTAAAAAAAAATCCTGCTTTATCTTTCACTGCAGCAAAACGTTGGTTTTATGTAAATCGATTTTTCTCTGTCTCTTTCTCAGCTTGTCCAGGACTTCAACACCCAGGTGGCTCTGTATCGGGAATTGGTCATTTCCATTGGGGATGTCTCAGCCAGTTGCCCATCGTTACATGCTGAAATGCACAGAACACGTACCAAAGGATGCGAGATCGCCTATCAGGCACACCAAAAGCTGTCTGCAATCTCTGGGTAGGAGACTCTTTCAGTCTACTTGCCTGAGTTGTTACCAGTTCTGTACAAGGTTTAAGAGCAAGAGATAGCCACTGTTGTATTTTAATAGCCTGGATTTCGGTTAAAAGGTTTAATTCGTTCTGAGCTGGCTTTGGGGATAGGAAAGCACCTCTTTGGTCTTTGGTTACAGCTCTTAGAACATTTGGAGGAAAGCTGTGCCATTTAAAATCGTTTGAAACTGAAAGCATTTTGTAACCTGCTGTAACAAACACAAGTTCATAGTTAAGCTGATACGAGTCTTTGACAGAGATAGAGGAACTTTTAAAAAATACATTCTAAAATACAAAGTTAAAGAGCGACATTATTAGACCAGACTATTATTTTAAAACTTTTATTATCTATTAACTGGAAAATAGCATTCTAAATAATGTTACAATATGCTTTCAGATGCTACATTTTTGTTTTGCTTCAAAACTTACAGCTAAAACAGCAAATCACTTCTAAACCAACGTAATAAAACAGTTTGCATCTGTGATTATGCCCATCAGTTACATCTAAGGTGGAAATAAAACTGGAATACATTTAATTTACATTGGATGTACATTTTATGCAGCCTTGCAGTACTAATTGTACCTGCAAACAGGACTCTAAAAATCTAATAATATTCATTGAAGTATTTTACTTTTAGCTGCTACCAAAATACAAATATTTTGGATGGTATATAAAAGGCAAGCATATTAAAAGCAACAGACTCTACAAAAAGATAAGACAGTGATTTAAGTCATTAAAACTACAAATTCAGACTTAAATTTTATACTTAGGCATAGTTAAAGGTAAACTGAAAGGCGGGGGGCGGGGGGTTTAGCCAATGTGGAAGGCACCATTAAACTCCATTGGGGAGCAAATTTATCATATTCAGTCATGACAAAAAGTCAGGCCCCAAGTCGCAGCATGGTGGCCATCTACAAATATTAAAAAGCAATTAAAAGATATATAAATTTGGCCCAATTAAAACTCACTACCAATTAAAACATTTAAAACATTTAAAAATTTCTTCTTAAGCCAGCCCGGCTTGCTTGAAAAAATGGGTTTTAAGGGCACGACGGAAGGCACTGAGGTCTTGGATTCTCCTTATCTTTGGGGGCAGCTGATTCCAGAGGGTAGGTGCTCCCACAGAGAAGGCCCTCCCCCTTGGGGTCACCAGCCTGCACTGTTTGGCTGATGGCACCCCGAGAAGGCCCTCCCTGTGGGAGCGCACGGGTCGATGGGAGGTCATCGGTAGCAGCAGGCTTCGGTTCCTAACCCTACTTGCTTTTATCATGCCAAATTAAGCATATATTTTACAAAGTAGATGAGTCAAGTAGAAGAGAATTTGGATTTAATTTCAGTTTTGCTTGTGCCAGAATGCTATACTGGGCTGTGGCCCTTAAATAGGCATCTGTGATAATTACACAGATATGAAGTCCGTGGCTCCAAATTTGCTATTTTGACATTTTCTTTTAAATGCATGGCAGTGTAACTGATGTAATCTTGTTTCCAACCTTCACTACTGGCTTTCAGACTGCGGTAGGGATTAAAAATGCCCTTTTACTTACATACTGTTCTGTACATAGCCCCTGAAATGTTTATTAAATTAAAGATACGCATAAAGGTCAGAAGTAGGACAGAGCCTGCTTCAATTTTCCCTAATACTATTTGTTCATGCTGCCCTTGTTTGCCAGACACCTGACCCATCATTCCCATTCCCAACCAGCCAGGGTATCATACTTGGCTGATGTCTTTTGAATGAACCTTGTGAAAGTCCTTAAAGTGAAATATTTGGATGGTCAATCGATCCAGCAAACAGACTGGACTGGAATGGAATAGTAGACAAAGCATTTCTTCAGTCTATCTGAAGCATCCATTTCATCTTGCCTAGTGGTAGGGCTAGCCCTGAATAGATGAGCAGGTTTACTTTTTGCTTCTTCAAAAAAAATTGCAGGAAATAATACTGTGTTCCATTTAAGGATCTTTTTTAAAAAAATAGTTATATACAGGTAATTTCAGTTTCACAGTTCCTTTTATAGGTTTGCTGCAAATCTTATGGAATATTACTGAGTTATGATTGATGTGTAATGTACTAAAAAGCTGAGGGAAAATTCTCTGGTGGATGTGCTTTAAATTGGAATTTCTACACTACTAGTAAAACCATTTAAAACTAATTAGTCCCAGTTTCCTAAAAAAAGCAAAAATAGGGATTCCAAACATTTGTGTGATTGAAAAAAATAGATTTATAACTATTTTCAAACTGTATTTTGCTTAGAAAATTTATTTTAAGAAAATAATGTGTGAACCTTAGAGAATTTAAGCTAGTGGGGTGTTTGAATAGAAAACTATAACTGAAAACATAATTTTAATCATTAATAAAATAGCAAACAGGTTAGTTTGAGTTGTGCTCCTGAAAGGTGAATGCCTCAAGATGCTAAATAAGATTTAACAGTTAAAATGTGGCTGACATTTTCCATCTATAGGACTATGGAAAGTTGGGTCGATCTGCATCTTTCCATGATAATCTTTTTATGAGGCAGAAGATGCCATGTGTCTACGGTCTTCAGCTTCCTGGCTGTGAGAGAAGATTTTATTTCTCCCTCTTGCTTTTAAAGAGCAGTTTACCAGAAAGGGATTAACAAGATGCTTCATCTTTGGAATAAATGGTAGTGTATAAAACATTATTCAGCACTAAGAAATAGTGATAAATGAAAATAAGTTTAGCTGTGGCTCAACCTGTGACACTGGAAGTAGATTAGGACAGATAAAATAAACCAATTGTTTACACAATCAATATTTAATTTTATGCTGCTTGTTGACATAGGATGCAGTGGTGACCATTGGCCTCCATAGCTTCAGAGGAGTTTGATAGCTATAGAGCTTGTTGATTTTGTGGTAGTACAGTTCAGATTTCCCCATTCTCTTCTGCGTAAAAGACTCCCAGATTTCCCCATTCTCTTCTGCGTAAAAGACTCCCAGAATAGTTTGCAATTACGTACATGTGAAACAAAACTGCCTTTGCCTACATGCTTATAGTCTAAAAGACACCATTCAAAAGGAAGGCAGACTGGGAATAAACAACCAACTTAAGACGTCATTAGAGTCTTGGGAGTAAAGTTAAAACAGAGAGTAAATTCAGCTGGGAATGGTGCTACGTTAGAAGATAAGGGATTGGCTGTTGCTGGTTTTTCTCGGGTGGCCTCAGCAGTCATTGGTGATAACTGGAAGAAGAAAACTCAATTGGAGTTGTATTCAGGAAGGAGGGAACATTCCAGTGAATACATTTGGAGACCCAGAACAGGGAAGAATCATTTTTTTTTCACAAGGGCATGAAAGAGGACATGCTGGATTAACCTCTATTCTTATGTATATACAAAGACACAAACCGTGAACTTTTCCAGAACTGTGGAGCACATATTTCAAATCTATATCTGATACTTTAACAAAGTGAAGCATAGCTATTGCTAAAGTGAGAAGTAATTAGTCCAAACAGCTATTCAAACCGAAGGCTACGGATTTTATTTTTCATATACTTGTATGCCTATCTCCACACTGCATTACTAATCCCCTAATACATGGGCAGGTATAGTGTTTCCAAGAGTCCTAAAATAATCTAGGGGAGTCTACATTTGCCAGATACAGAGCAGAAAGGGTTATCATGAAAAGGAAATGCAGAATTGAAACATAAGAAGCTTATGCTTACTTTGTTTCAAAGCAAAGAAGCACAAATACACACACACACAAATAAACACATGCTCAATTTCTGATTAGTCAAAGACAGTTGGAAAAATACTGCCTGCTTTTGCAATTACTTAATTTATATAAGAGAAACCAAATATGAGGTGCTTGAGTACTATTTCATCAAAAGAAGTAGATTGAATGGTTTTATTTTATTTTATTTTTGTTTGCCTTCAAGTCAGTGTTGATTTCTTGTGACTGCCAGGATTAGTTCCTGCAGTTCTCTTGGCAAGATTTCTTGGAAGTGGCTTGCTATTGCCTCCTTCCTGACATGGAGAGAGTTTCCTCAATCAGATTGAACCACATGGAAGGAACGTAGATGAGGATGGGAGAAATAACACCGTCTTCCTCCTCTTCATGCTTCTCCTCATAGACTTTTCCGAATCTTTACTGCAGAAGTTGAAGCCCAGGCTGCCAAAGGACGACAGCTGGACAGGATATACAAGCAAAGGAAGTAGCAGCTAGTCCCACTGCTTGCTGCCACAGTTCAGACACCTCCCTCAATCATTTCAGTTGAATCAATTGCTACTCAGCTGTTTTAGATAAATTATACTGTTTTTGTAATCCTTTAAGAGTTTTATAAAATGTATTATTAGCATGCATTGGTCTAGAGCAGTGACCCCATTTTTGGCCCAACCTTTACAGGAAAAAAAAATACTTCCCAGTTTTAAATAACAATTATTTCAAAGTGTCAATTTCTCATGGAATTAAATCTTATTTTTTTCCCCAGTGGCATCCATGTACATCTGACTGCCTACAGTAAAGTTCTGGTTGAAACTATAATAAAATGCTTTCTGCAGTTTCTAAAGTTGCAAATGATAATCCTGTAATCCCGTCCATAGAAGTACATGTTTGAGTCTTGTGTTCACTTCATTAAAAAAAACAGGTTAATTAAGTGTGCCCATGGCACAATTGAGAATTAAGAAAGAGTCCCATATTAATTCAAGAGCTGCAACCTGGAGCATGAAACCAAAATTTAATCAGTGTTAACAATTTGTCTAAAACATCCAAGTCAAATGAGCATTAGGTTAAATGGTTATCTGAAATGATACACCAGCCCAAGGATCCTCACAACACGAAGGTGAAGAGCTCCCTCAAGTGGCAGTTCTCAGAAGCCCTATCCAAACTCACTAGGTCAAGTTCACCTCAGATCAAGCTAGAAATTATACAGCTTATGTGAAATAAGAGACTTTGTATAGTAGAAGAAGCCGAAGGCAGCATAAACCTCCTGGAACGATATACAATACAGCTAGCTCTGAGGAGAGGTCACACTCTCCTAAAAGGACAGAATATCCTCCTCTTAACAAACATGATCAGAGAAAGCTATGTCACAGGAAAAGGAGGTAGCAGGCGCCTGCGCTGAGCGCAGAGGTAGTATTCAACCGGTTCGGATCGGTTCAGGCGAACCGGTAGTGGCAACCTGTGGGTGGGGGTAGGCCTGCCCAGGCGCAGTGCCGTCCTAGATCGCTGTGTTTTTTATGCCGCATGCATGTGTGGACGGCACACATGAGCAAATTGCCGTGTTTTGTGACACCGCACGCATGTGTGGACGGCAAGTGAGTGTGCACGCTCACATTTCTGGTGCTGGGCGAACTGGTTGCTACACTGTACCACCTCTGGCTGAGCTGAGAAAAATGTATTGTCTCCCACAGTATAACCCTCAAAAGAATCCACAACACAGCAGTGGGCTGGGTAAGGTGCAGAGATACGGTGCTTCAATCCCAGAGTATTCAAACAAACAAATCTTCATCTTTAGGAGGTTAAGTATTTGCAAAGACTCATTTTATTCAGATGTAACAGAGGTTTCCAGAGGTACCTGGCCACAAAAATGTTATATTACTGGTAAAAATTACAACAGACTTTAAGAAAAACTACTTACAACCCATCCTCAGTGTTATGACAGTTGCCTCTCACCCCACAATCACGTGATTGCATTTCAGGTGTTGAGCAACCAACTTGCTTTTATAGTGTTGCAGTGTTCTCAATGGTCACATGACACAATTTGCAACACTTTGCCTTTTTCATCATGTTCAATGGGCAAAAAACACCCATTGAATCTGGTGAATTCATATGATGACCAGGATGACTTGTTTTACAGCTGTCGTAACACAGTTATAAAATTGAGTCGGGTCACGTGGTGCCTTGGTTTATGATTACAACCAAAATTCAGGGCTCTATACTGGTTGTAAATCAAAGATTACTTATTATCAATCTCCTTCTGTAAATTGTGGCCTTCCAGCACGGGACTGCCTTCTTGTAGCTTTCACAAACATACAACAGTCCTTTCCTCAGTCCTTTCTTTAAAGAGCATGAAGTTTCTCTCTGCCCATCAATGATTCCTAAAACAGTCTCTTGCTACTATCCACTGATATCCACAATGAGACTTTTGGGGACTTCAAGCCTAGCCTGAATCCCATTTAAACCCTGCCATGAGTCAGAGCATTTTATATAGAAAATGACGTTTCTAACAATCACACAGTAATGTCTTTCACTGAGACCAGGAAGTCATCCTCCCCTCCTGCTATAATTCTCAAACTCAGTTGAATTAGGATTTGTGCAAACTGACATCTCACGAGTCATCAGAAATTAAGTTGAGTAGAATGAAGATAAATAGAATAGACAGTCTTCTAGTTTCCTTCTGACTGCCACAACCAGGTCCCAAAGCTTCAGTGACTATGATGTTCAGGTAAATCAAGGGTTCCATTGAGTTGGCTGCAAGTCCTAAAATAAGCCTGCTCCATAGGAAATTGTGGCCCACTCTACTGGAAATGCAGTCACTGCCATCCTCAACATTAATCTTCCCTGAGTGATAACTGTATTTGTATCTACACAGTTTGCCTTTATAAAGAACCATAAGTTCTATTCTCTTGAAGCTTGGTTGAAGCCTTCTCAGCAGGAGGACACTCAGGAGAGTGGGAGGATGCATTTGTTTTGTAATGATGAAAAGACTGATTTGTCACCAGTTTTTAAAAAAATAATGGTAAAAGAGTTTTAAATGTCATGTATCATTTGTTTCATTGAAATATATATATGAGGTATTTTTCAAAGTGTGGTCTGAAGACTACTGTGAGTCACCAACAACCATTGAAGTCAAATAAATCAATACTTAAAATTTCTCAGTTTTAATTTCTGATATAATAAATATCAATGGATATAACCCACATAAAGCTCTGTGAGATAATCATTTTTAGGAATGTAAAAGGGTCCTGAAATCAAAATATCTAAAAATCATTGCCAAAAGCAATTTCACAATACCTAACGGGAGCATTACCCACTCAATTTCTTTCTTTGCAGAACTGAAAAAATGGTGATAACGCCATTTAAAAACATGTCACCTATGAAATTTATAATCCTTTTTTTATAAGTCAGATAGAAGGCAATTCCATATATTATTATAATTGCTTAAATCCTGGATTAGCATTGTGGATTGACCTTGTGTTCCTCTGTCAACATCTGTGTTTGGCAGCTGGCTGATTAATTTCCAGGTCAGATGTAGTGCAAAAAAAATAGTTTTTGAACATACATTGGCAGGAAAAATACTGCAACATGTGGTGGTATCAGAGTTAGTGTTCCCAGGCAGGAATAGATAATTTACACAATCTCACAAGAAATCCAGAGAACTTCAGATAATTATTATTGAAGAAAGAAGCTAAAATGAATGAATTTTGGTTCCCCCCCACCTTATACAGTATAAGGGACTTCTTGGTGCTCTCGTTTAAATTGGGCAACATGTTTCCATCTGTCCTTTTGATTGTACAACAGTCAGAATGCAAACTGTAGGAGGAAGTCACTAGAGAATTATACTAACCTGAGATTATTCTTTATGACTACGGGAGTAGTTGAACTATTTTGCTGCTCCTTTATGAATGACTGGTTGTGTTTTGTAATAGAAGATGTCAAGAAAAGAAATAGAACTCAAAGTAAGGACTAGAATTTGAGTGGAGGGAGGATTTGACTAATTTTTGAACTCCTTAAATGGTCAGGTACAGAGACTGTTGGCTGGTTTATGCAAAGATACCAGTGTTTTCACAATGCAAGCAGTTAATAACCATTAAGCCTGTTTTGTTCCATGATTCTGAGCATTGGAGAAAGGATGTGGAAGGCTATGTAGAAATGCACAATTATTCCACTTTTTTCTCATTTAGTTTGTTTCAACCATGTACCTTCTTTTATTAAATATTGAATATTTCTCTTTCCCTTTACCCATTATGAAATGTTTCAGTTTGAACTTAAGATTTTGGTCAGAAGTCTGTGATTGGGCACCTGCCAGAGGCCTTTTATAATTTTTCCACTTAGACTCCTTGAAATATTGAGAGTCCTTCTGTCTGGCCTCTTCTACCCTGTTTCCCCCAAAATAAGAAATCCCATGCCATGAGTGCATGGCAATAAGGCCAAGCGCTTATTTCAGGGTTCAAAAAAATATAAGACAGGGTCTTATTTTCGGGGAAACACAGTACTTAAATCCCACATTAAGTCACTACTGTTAGTCAGCTCACTTTCTGTTAGGTATAATTACTTCCCAGCAGTGCCTGATAAAAAACGAAGTCAGCGTGTCAAAATTTCCAAGATTTTCCTTGATGATTCATTGCTTACTATGACAGTTGTTTGCAATGAAGTGGAATTTATCATTTGCTTGGCTTCCTAAATAACTTTTCTTACAAGATGAAGTGCCTTCTGGTAGAAGGGTATGTGATAAGAGATGAATATCAACAATAGAATAGAATAGAATTCTTTATTGGCCAAGTGTGATTGGGCACACAAGGAATTTGTCTTCAGTGCATAAGCTCTCAGTGTACATAAAAAACAAGCAGTAGCACCATCAGGTGGACTCTGTGGCTGGAGTACTTGGAGATGTTACTTGGTTGCTAAACTGAACCCTGACATTCCATATTTAAATCAAGGAGATAAGAGAAGGACAAACCAAACTGCCACCTTCATAATTTGATAACAAATTGCAACTCATGTAAATTCTCAACAGTTAGGATGATTTTGAAGTGGTAGCATATTGGGATGCTGCACAGTAGCTCCAAGAAAACAAAATGGTCTCAAAAAATTTGAGATGCAAAGAATGAAGTAAACTAAAAGCAAAGGATTTTGGATGGACATAGAATAATTGTTGACTTTGACAGTATTTTCTATGCCCTCACTGACCACTACTAACTCAGAACTGGCAAATAATCTCTGCTAACACAAAATGTCCTTTGTATATATTTTTATCCCCCACCCCCCACATTAGTGCAAGATTTTACACGAAGAAAGTTTAGGTCCGGATTCCATTAGGAGGGTCTGAAATACATTGAAAACCTTTCAGTAGGATTGATTTTGTTGCAGGTATATATTTCCTTTGAGGATTTTATTAGCAAACACAAATTCAGGGGATGCGAGATGACTAAATATTCACTTTAAAGAAATTGAAAGTTAAGAATACATGGGTGTGCAAGTGCCTTTTTATTGAAACTTTTCTTCTGCCCCGCTCTAGTAAAAAAATTAGTAACAATTTTAAAGCCCAATTTAGTATTAGTAAGGAAATGCAGAAGAAAGCTGACATAATGGACTTATTGACAAATAAACTTGTTGGTTTCTAGAATGAATAGTAAAATGATTTGGTGAACCCTGCACTCTCTTTTTAGTGTATTTTATAATGATGCCCTATTGCTTGATTTTTCCTGCTGTGTTGTGTTGCAATAACTATTTTATGCTATTAAAATCATTCAGAATAGTGACTACTACCGTGTTTCCCAAAACTAAGACATGTCCGGATAATAAACCCAATTGGACTTTCGAGCACATGCACTAAAATAAGCCCTTCCACCACCACCCCCAAAAAAATAAGCCCCATGCGCAGGGAGGGAAGGGAGGGGGAACATCAGAGCTGCTGCTGTCTGAGATCAGCAGGCCAGATTTGGTGAGCCGGATGCACCTCTGCCACTTGGGAGAAGAAGAGAGAGAGGAGGCCCTGCGAGAACACCCATTTCTCATGTCCTTTTCCTCCCAGGCAGCGGCAGCGCAATCAACTCTCCGAATCTGGCTTGCTGATCTCGGCCGGTGAGGGGGAGTGGCAGGTGGGGAGGGGTGGGGCAGCAGAGAAGCAAGAATTCTGCCCGTTTGCCCAAACCCCAGATCTCCTGTTTGCCCTGCAGGCTCTTCAAGAGGAAGGCGATCGAATCTGTCCGTGGCTTTTGCAATCCAAGCCAGCGCTTCTTCTCCTGCTCCCCTTTCTTCCCCCCTGAGCGGTGTGTAACTTGAGAACTTGGATTCTCTCTTTTAAACTCTTCCTGGCTGTCCTTTTGTTCTCCGCTTCAGCTCCAGAAGCTGCAACCAACCCCCATCCCACCCCATCCCTGGCTGGGGGGTGGGCTTGAGATAACTTTGGCAAGGCTGGCCAGGTGACCCTCAGGGTGGAGACCCCCATCCTTGCACTCTTGGCCGCTTTGAGAGCGGCCATGCAAGCCCAGCCCAGTCCAGCCAGCCTCCTTGGTTGGCAGCCAGGGAAGTGGGGTGGGGGGAGAGAAGGTCCAAGAATACCCCCGGGCTGCCCCGCGCGCTTCTCCTGCCCCCTTGCCCTCCTTTCACACACACAGCCAATCGCATGGAGCTTGCTTGCATACAGGCTTGCCAGAAACTCCGCCTCCTTCCCGCTTTGTGCTCCAGAGCCTTTCTTGTCCAGGATGCCGTGGAGCCCAGCGGAGCTGGCTGGAGAGGCACCGGCTGATTTCAGCTGCGGCCAAGCCTGAAAAGACACCTGTTGTTGGCCTTCGCACTCCGCGCCAGGTGAGCCCCGCTCACTTCCCTTTTGACCTGCTCCGCATCGGGCATTACCTTGGCTCGGGAGTCAAACTCAGGATCCTCCTCTGGGGTGTCCTTCCACCCAACCAAGCCCTGCCAACTTTACAGGAGTGGGGGGTGGGGGTGGAAGAAAAGAAAAGTTTCTGGGCATTGGGCAGCTGCCACGATTGCTAGAGGCAGTGGCCTGAGCTGCACCAGCAGAGCAGCTGGTCAGCACTCTGGCACTAGTCCCCCTGCCTGGGGGCCAAGATTTTGAAGTCCTGCACCTCAAAAGTAATAAGACCCCTGATAAGGCCAAGGCCATATTTTGGGGGTCAAAAGAAAATAAGACCCTGTTTTGTTTTCGGGGAAACATGGTAGTTAAAGAAAGTCTCAAGTCTGATCCCTGGCTTCCTTAGTTTCAAAAAGAATTTGTAGCAGTTTATTTGAAGAATCTAGAAGATTCTTCAAATCTTATTTGAAGAATCTAGAAATAGGTAATACTAAGTAAGGTGGTTAAATAGTCTGTTTGGATATAAGACAACTTCCTACTTAGAGCCTCCTGTATTTGAGCTTGACTCATAATGCTTGAATAATTTAATTTCACATCTACATGGTTTTCTTGGCAATAGTTCAGAAGTGATTTGCTATTGCCTTCTTGCAGAATTCCCCCCCCCCTTTTCCTGTCTAGCTTGGGGTCCTAGCTTCTTGGTAGCTTCCCAGTCAGATAGTAACCATGTTCCACTGTTAGCTTTTCAGCCAAGGTCAGAGAATGCTGAGCAAAATGAGTAAGTAAATTGTCTAAAGTGATCCAAGACAGCTTCTCATATTCCTGGGAAAAATTAAGCATTTTCTGGAAATGCTGCAAAGGCATTGCTAAATGAGAAAAAAAATGAAGGGACCATAGTCCAAACAGATTGCCAGTTTGCCTGTCTAATGCAGGGATCTCCAACCTTGGCAACTTTAAGCCTGGAAGACTTCAATTCCTAGAATTCCCCAGCCAACTTTGGCTGTGACTGGGAATTGAAGTCCTCCAGGCTTAAAGTTGTCAAGGTTGGAGACCCCTGCTCTAATGAATGTAGGGCGTTGTTCAGTTTCACTTGAAAAAAAATATGAGAGCTAACTAATTCTAATGTTCCAATTCTCTGACTTGAAACGTTTCCTTCCCTAATATGCTCCATATTAAATGTTCTTTCCTAATATGCTCCATATTGAATGTTCATATCATCTTGATCAGCCATTATTGCTATGTGAGTATTTATATGTCATTGTATTGGTGATAGTAAATCATTTAACCTATGAGAGTCTTGAAGTCTGTAATAGGTAATTTATTCAGTGCTTTCTAGAACGTGACTGTTTTTAGTTTGCCATAAAAAGGGGTGTAGATATATAGAAAATTTGATCCAACTGAAAATTCAAGTGTGTATAATAATAAGAGTATATTTTGACTCCACTAAATTAAATTATTTTTCAGATATACTGTAGTTTTGGCCAAAAGTGTGGGTACCTCTCAATGCTATCCAAAAAACAACCCCATTTGCCATAAAATAAGTTGAAACTAACACAACTACAGTACATAATGTCCTCCATATTCCTTAGAGCATACACATAACAATATATCTGGCCATATCTGCACAAGTACATTTCAAAACAAGACTAGGACCCTAACTTCCAGGTTAGCTACAAAATGCTTTTATATCTAAAATATGAACAGTTCTTTGATTGATCATTCATAAATTATATAATAAAAGAAAAATAAAAGTATTATTTTAAAGTATTCATCCGTGATCAAAGTCCAATCCTGTACTTCAGTAATTCATGAAGTAAAAAACAGAGTAATTTACCTATAACTGATACTCATAGAATATCTCTCTATTTGGTTTACTTACTTTACTATTTGGTGGTTTACTTCCACCTTCTACTTCTTCTTGCATTTCCTGGGGGATCTGCTCAGAAATTGAAGGTGAAGGTGCAGAGGGCTGTTGCTTCTCTTTTTTAAATAGCTTTGTGTTTGAACAAGTTTCAGCCTGTCCTTTTGTCATGGCCAGGTCTCATAAGCTTTCTACTGGATCTAAAAGTGCAAAAATGCACCCTTGAGATACAGGCAAGAAAAGCTGAACAGCTACTGAAATTGTAAGTTAAAAAAACATTACATTTTAAGACTTCATGTGCCAGTATTGGACTTAAACGTTTATTTTTTGTGTCATTTTGTTATTGTGGTTAAATCAACCTAGGTGTTAAGGCATTAAATAAAAAAGGAAAAATCTTGCTTTAAAGAAAGCAACGCATGCGCACCAGGGAGCTGCTCTTCCAGTTTCTGGCACTCCCGCACACACAAAGACCAGCTGGCCGGCGCACATGTGCACACCGGAACTCAGAAGAGCAAAGGGGGACAGCTGGTGTGCCCAGAGAGATGGCTCTGTGTGCCACTTCCGGCACACGTGCCATAGGTTCGCTGTCACGGACCTACAAGGTCCCTTCCAACTCTGTTATCTGTTATTTATTTATCTTTCCGGTATGTTTTTACCTGGATTTCTGCACTGAGCAGAAGTTTGGATGGCCTAGATCCAGGGTGGATTTGATTTAAATCGAGTTGATTTAAATCACAATTTAAATCATGATTTAAATCACTAGTAAAAAGGCTTGATTTAAATCAACTCGATTTAAATCATAATTTTTAAAGAGCAACTGTCATCTCTGCTATTCCTTTGACCCACTGTTGACTCACCGATAGTCCCAGTGTTGCAGAATATACAGCCTCATGCTACATAACTAAGCTCCCTTTCGTGCTGAATAAACTAAATTATTTATGTATCTTAAATAGAAAACTATCTTACGATAGATTTTTACCCCAAAAGGTTATTAAAATAAATTCAATAAAAATTTAAAAAATCTGATTTTTTTGATTTTTTTAAAAAAATCATTGATTTTTATCCACCCTGCCTAGATCAGTGTTTTTCAACCTTAACAAGTTTAATATGTGTGAACTTCCACTGCCAGACTCCCCCAACCAATTCTCCGAGTGGAAAGTCCATACATCTTAAACTTGTCAAGGTTGAGAAACCCTGGGTTCTGCTGGCGTGCTTGGAAAAGCCTGAGGTTTTAGTACAAAGCAACCCTTTGAAAATTCTTTTAAGTGTCTAGACAGAAACAAAGAAGGAGCCATAGAATGTTCAAAATCAGGTGGGAAGGATTCATGGAATATCTGAAGATGGATAGTATGCCACTCGTAAAATTGAGAGGCTTTCAAGATTTTGTTATTCTACTTTACAATAGAGGTATTTCTACAATTCTGCTACTTCTATTTCTTGAGCTTGGCTATACACAGAACCTATAGAGGTGAACCAGATTTGCTCACCATTCAAAAGAGACCATAAAAAAGCTAAAAGGAAAACAAAAAGATAGAACATCTCCTTGCTAGCAATCAACATTCAGATAAACAGAAATTAACACCAGGAGCAACAGCAGACAAATAAACAGTAAACAATGCCCTAATAAAAGAACTATCAACTCAGACTTATTTATTTATTTATTTATTTGATTTTTATACCGCCCTTCTCCCGAAGGACTCAGGGCGGTGAACAGTCAAAATAACATACATATAAAATGTGAAATAAAGCAATTTAAAATAATTAAACCAATTTGGATAAAAAACTCATCAGTTAAGAATCTTCAGCTTAAAATTTAGAACAATTAGAAGAAATTTATGCTAACCCGGCTTGGTGAAACAGAAAGGCCTTAAGTGCACGACGGAAAGTACGGAGATCTGGGATCATTAGTATCCCTGGTATCCTGTTCCAAAGGGTAGGTGCCCCCACAGAAAAGGCTCTCGCCCTGGGAACCACCAGTCGACATTGCTTTAGTGATGGCACCCTGAGGAGGCCCACTCTGTGGGACCGTATTGGTTGGTGGGAGGTTATCGGTTGCAGAAGGTGGTCTCATAGGTACCCAGTCCTAAGCCATGGAGCACTTTAAAGGTAAGAACCAACACCTTGAAGCGCACTTGGAAGACCACCGGGAGCCAGTGCAGCTCGCATAGGAGAGGTGTTAGATGTGAGCGCCATGTCGCTCCCAATATCACCTGCGCAGCTGCATTCTGGACCAGTTGGAGCCTCCGTGTGCACCTCAAGGGGAGACCCATGTAGAGAGCATTACAGTAGTCCGGACGGGAAGTGACGAGGGCATGGGTGACTGTGCATAAGGAGTCCCGATCTCGAAAGGGTCGCAACTGGTGAATCAGGCGAACCTGATAGAAAGCTCCCCTGGCCACGGCCGTCATATGCTCTTCTAAAGACAGCCGCGTGTCCAGGAGAACACCCAAGTTGCGAGCCCGTTCCATGGGGGCCAGTGACTTGCCCCCAATAGTCAACGATGGTATTATCTGGCTATATCGGGACGCCGGCAGCCACAGCCACTCGGTCTTGGAAGGGTTGAGTCGGAGCCTGTTTCTCCCCATCCAGATCCGCACAGCTTCAAGGCACTGGGACATCACTGCAAGGGCATCATTGGGGTGGTCTGGGGTAGAGATGTATAGCTGAGTATCATCAGCGTAAAGATAGCATTGCACCCCAAAACCACGGATGATCTCACCCAGCGGCTTCACATAAATGTTGAACAGAAGAGGTGAAAGGACCGCCCCTTGCGGCACCCCACAAATAAGGAAGTCGACCTCTGCCCTCTTGCCAACACAGACTGCGACCGATCGGAGAGATAGGAAGAGAACCACCGTGGAACAGTGCCTCCCACTCCCAGCCCCTCCAGTCAGAGCAGTAAGATACCATGGTCGATGGTGTCAAAACCTGCTGAGAGATCTAATAGAACCAGGATAGAGGAGCAGCCTCAATCTTGAGCTCTCTAGAGATCATAAACCAATGCGACCAATGCCGTTTCAGTGCTGTAACCAGGCCTGAAGCTGGACTGGAACGGATCTAAGTAGACAGTTTCATCCAGGTACTTCGGGAGTTACTTGCCACCACACTCTCAACAACCTTTGCCACAAAGCAAAGGTTGGAGACAGGACGGTAGTTTGCTAGAATAGCCGGATCCAAAGAGGCTTCTTGAGGAGGGGCCTCACCACCACCTCTTTCAAGGCGGAAGGCAAGAAACCCTCACACAGAGAAGCATTTATAATCCTCTGGAGCCAGCCTCGTGTAACCTCTCGGGAAGCTAGTACCAACCAGGAGAGACACGGGTCCAATAAACATGTGGTTGCATTCAACTTCCCCAGTAACCTGTCTACGTCTTCAAGGGTCACAGGGTCAAACTCATCCCAAATAGCATCCTCAAGACTCGCCTCCATCACTCCGTCCGAACCTACCCAGTCAGAGTCCAAGCCTTCCCGAATTTGAGCGATTTTATCGTGTAGATATTGTGCAAAATCCTCAGCTCGACCTTACAAGGGGTCTTCCCGTGCCCTCAGATGGAGGAGGGAGCGGGTCACCCTAAACAAGGCGGCTGGATGATTATCTGCCGATGCAATAATAGCGGAAAAATAGTTATATTTTGCCACTGCTATCGCCACTAAGTAGGTCTTAATATATGACCTCACCAGTGTTCGGTCAGATTCGGAACGACTGGCTCTTCAACTACTCTCTAGGCGACTTTTCCGGCGCTTCATCTCCCTCAGCTCCTCGGAAAACCAAGGAGCCGGGCGAGATCGGCGCCGGGTCAGAGGCCGCAAAGGCACAACTCGATCCAAAGCATCAGCGGCCATTCTATCCCAGGTTGCCACCAGGACTTCAATTGAGTTGTGAGCTAGAGTCTCAGGAAATGGCCCAAGCTCCATCTGGAATCTATCAGGATCCATCAGGCGCCTGGAGCGGAACCATTTAATCGGTTCCGCCTCCCTGCGGTGGGGTGTAGCGGACAGAAAGTCAAGCCTAAGGAGAGAATGGTCTGACCATGACAAGGGTTTGATGACTATATCCGCTATATCTAGACCATTCAGTCACTGGTCAGATACAAAAACCAAGTCCAGAGTGTGTCCCCCCTGTGTGACCGGTCAGGTCCATGGTCTTCTTGGAAGCCATGAACTTCCGAGCTGCCTCAGACGTTTCACCGATGGATGGCAGATTGAAATCTCCCATGACAAGAAGCCTAGGAGTCTCAACCGCCACCCGGCTATTACGTTGAGGAGCTCAGGCAGGGCTGCTGCTACGTGGCAGGGAGCCAGGTACGCGATCAGCAGGGCCATCTGTAACCTATGACCCCATTTCACGATGAGGGACTCACATCCGACTGTCTGAGGAACAGTGGCTTCCCTAGGATCAAGACCCTCCTTTATAATAACCGCCACCCCTCCACCTCTACCCTGAGCCCTTGGCTGATGGAATGCGCGGAAACCTGGTGGGCACATCTCTACGAGGGGGACCCCCCCTTCATGGCCCAACCAGGTCTCTGTAATACCCGCGAGGTCTCCTGAATTAGTTCACAAATGAGGGGGGCTTTTTTTAAATAAGCAATAAACAAAACAGCCTAATCATGGAACTAGGGTACCAAGGAGAAAACATCACCTTTACCAAGACTGACAAAGCAAGCTACTGTATACCGGTATATAGAGAGAGTAAGTCCCACTCCGCTTTAGCACTGAAGATGTTATCTAGTTGGGTAATGAAATGTCTGCAAGAAAATAATTAAGCTTAGAGAACTCCACAGAGCTTGGCTATCTCAAAAGGCTAGCACTGCCTTAAAAAAAATGTTGCAGTGCCTCACTTTATTGAATTTTAAAAGAGGTATTTGTTCACAGTATCTAAGCATCCATGTCTCTATTAACCTTTAACTTTGCCACAAGTTATGATGAGCCCTTGCTCATACCATGAAGGTGGTTAGCTTTTTTTTTTTTTAATTTGATTTATATGCCGCCCTTCTCCGGAGACTCAGGGCGGCTTACAATGCGTTAAGCAATAGCCTTCATTCTTTTGTATATTTTATACAAAGTCAGCTTATTGCCCCCACAAACTGGGTCCTCATTTCACCTACCTTAGAAAGGATGGAAGGCTGAGTCAACCTTGAGCCTTGGAGAGATTCGAACCAGCAGAAATTGCAGGCAGCTGTGTTAATAACAGGGTGCACTAAACCACTGTACTATCAAGGCTGTTTTTAAAAAAACAGAAAAGTTGTAGGAGACAAGCCATTTAAAAGCAAATGAGCTGAAAAACATTCTTGTAGTTTATTCATAGAGACCTGCAGCTTCTGAGAAATAGCAGCACAGAAATACTTTTACCAGCTAAAGAAATAGGTCTTACGGCAGGGGTGAAATCCAACAGGTTCTAACAGGTTCTGGAGAACCGGTAGCGAAATTTTGAGTAGTTCGGAGAACTGGCAAATACCACCTTTGGCTGCCCCAGAGTGGGGTGGGAATGGAGATTATGCAATATCCTTCCCCTGCCACGCCCACCAAGACACGCCCACAGAACCGGTAGGGAAAAAAATTGGATTTCACCCCTGTCTTACAGGTTATAGTATACATGGGAATGTATTTCAGCCTATGTATTCCAGGCCCTGAAACAGAAGAGAAAAGTGTGAATGATTTTAATAATTAAGATACTGGCCTAGAAACCAGGAGACTTTTGGCATTAAACCCTGCTTGAGTGACCTTGTGTCAGTCACACTCTTTCAGCCCAACTATTTCACAGGGTTGTTGTAGGTAAAAAGAGGAGAAGGAAGGAGGATTATATATATCTGCCACTTGGAGTTACTTTTAAAATAATAAAGTCAGTTTGGACTAGTGGTTAAGGCACCAGGCTAAAATGCAAGACACACTGAATTCTGCCTTAGCTGTGAAAACTAGCTGTGTGACTTTTGGCCAGTCATTCTCCCTCTCAGCCCAAACTCACCTCACAGGATTGTTATAGAGAAAATAGGGGAAGGTGTGTTGGATATGTTTGCCATCTTGGGTTATTTGTAAAAATAATAAAGGTGGGATATAATAAATAAATAAAAACAAATAAATAAATAACAGCTGTAACCATGTCACAGAGGAATATATACCTTATACCAGTTTTGTGATTGTTATGTTCACTATTAGCATGATAAAACAAGTTTTATTTATAGACTAAATGTGAACTATAAACACAGGTAAATTTTATTCATGGCAGAACTCTTAAAATATATCATAGCTCAGGGGTCAGCAACCTTAAACACACAAAGAGCCACAAAAGTCCTAACCAGAAGCGCCCCCCCCATTCAATTCTGGAGCCGACTGGAAGTCTAGTTCCCCCACCATAGAGTGTCCTCCTAGTGCAGCGTCCTTTTTCCTCTACCTGTCCTAACCGAAAGCCGTATCAATTGTGGAGCCGCCTGGTGACAGGGAGTCACAGCAGAGGGATGAAAGCCATATGCGGCTCCAGAGCCACTGGTTGCTGACCCCTGTCATAGTTCTTCAGCTGTACCAGATAGAGTATTGTATTACGAAGAAGTTTATTCTGCAAAGGCTAAATTGAGTTTTCTATTCTAATTACTAGGCAGGCATTAACATAACAATACAGTTGAATTTTGTTATCTTAGCACAATTATGTATTTAAATCATGGCCTGTTTTGTATGTGATGGGAAATCAGGGTATCCATGCTATGGATGAGTTTTATTATGCTTTCTTTACTTCTTCAACACCATCCCCATTGTCCTCATAAGAAGGTAGCTGAAACAAAGGCTGTCTGATTTAAAGAAACAATTCTTATGTTTGAATTGCTGGAGTCCAATTTCTTTTGTGAGAATAAGACATGATTGATCCATTATTTGAGATCTTGACCTCCTCTGAAAATATAATTTAAGCAACCACACTTTCTAGAATTGGAGGGAACAAAGTAATCTGTGTGAACAAAATAGAAGCTTTTGATTCTTTGGAACTTAGAAAATATTAGAAAATTAAATATGTGGAATTTGTGGTTCAGTCACATAAGAAGAACCTTGGTTTCTCATTTTCCATTACATCTGGAAAGGACTTATGATAAATTTGCATTTTATCATGTATTAATTTAAATCACTATTACTTCACATGAGTGTCTAATACTTAAACAATGTCAGTCATTTGAAAATTTGATAAACACAGTCTTTCTGTTTTTATTCTATTAAAATGCATTGATAATTGTATTCCACCCAGTGGTATTAGTAATACTACAAAAACATATTTAAACCTGGGAAGATACAATTAACACCCAAGTGGTACATTTTTATAATCACTGTTTCTATACTAGATAAGATCAGTTGTCAAATGTATGATATCTCTGAAGAGGTAAGTGGGCTGGATTAATTCAGTAACATCCTATTAAATAGGATGTGAATATATAAGAATGAGCTATAGTCCCAACTTCAGAGGTATTCATTATTTTGCAAATAGTTGCCTAAGTGCTAATGAAGATGTTGAGTAATGAAGTTTCAAAATTAATAAAATATTAACTAATGCATATATTGTATCTGGTTACTGAAGAAATCATGCATTTCAATTTTTGTATTTTGGAATGAAATATTTTTTGAGAAATTTAACATCAAGCGTATTGTAATTTAGTCTTGCCCAACCTGGAATTTTCCATCTGTGTCAAACTACAACTTTCATCAATCACAACAAGATAACCAACAACTGAGGATAATAAAGGGAGCCTAGTTGGGTAAAGCTGTCTTAAAGTGAGCCATCATCCAAGAACCATTTTAAGCATGAACAAGATCATCTCCTCCCATCAAAAATAACAAAAGTAGTAGGCGCTCATTAATTAGAGCACATTTGAAACGCTTATATGAACTTGCATTTAATCATTGCCCAATCTCTGGCTGCCTAAGGGAAGGACTGGAAGTTAGAAGTACAACAGAGAATTGCATGCATTTATTGACTCTCCCTTTCTGTTACAGGGACATACAATTTGTGATCCAATAAGCTGAATATATCCAGTAGTTATTTTTTGATGGGTTGCTGCATATATGACATCAGCCCTTATATGTTTTCCCCAAATGGTTAGCAGTAGTAATATTTTTGAAAAGATAATTGTAAAGATTCACTGATGGGTAGAATTTAAATTGATCGAAGTACTTCATATAAAGCAAACTTTGAAATTCTCTACCTTTATTTGATGAGATGGCTGCTTAATTGGATACCCTTGCAGGGTGGGTTTTAAATCAGGGTGGATTTGATTTAAATCGAGTTGATTTAAATCACAATTTAAATCATGATTTAAATCACTAGTAAAAAGGCTTGATTTAAATCAACTCGATTTAAATCATAATTTTTAAAGAGCAACTGTCATCTCTGCTACTCCTTTGACCCACTGTTGACTCACTGATATTCCCAGTGTTGCAGAATATATAGCCTCACGCTACATAACTAAGCTCCATTTCATGCTGAATAAACTAAATTATTTATGTATCTTAAATAGAAAACTATCTTACGATAGATTTTTACCCCAAAAGTTTTTTATTAAAATAAATTTGATAAAAATCAAAAAAATCAGATTTAAATAAAAAAAAAATCTGATTTTTTTTTTTAAAAAAAAAATCATTGATTTTTATCCACCCTGTTTTAAATAGATTTCTGGAAAATCAGGGTATCAGTGGTAATTACAATAGCTACATGCTGTTTCCAGGATCAGATAGAAAGTTGGCTGAGGAATCTGAGTGAAAAGGTGTTGCTGTGTTCATATTTTGCTTATGGTTTGGTGCACCTGTAGATCTAAATTGAAATATTAGATTAAGTATATATTTGATCTGAACAAACAAAATCTTTGGCTTCTGATGAAAAAGTCTGGCAAAAGTCTGGTGAAATAGGTTGATATTATGAGAAGAAAGATTTCTAAAGATTTCTTTAGCTAGGGAATGAATTGTTAACAACATGATCAAGAGTATAAAGAAGGCATGATTAAATTGTAAAATGCCATAAAACAATTGCTTTTAATTATTCTTCATGTTAGTGATTGAAGAGTAGATTTTCTATATGCAAAAAGAGCTTGAAACTCAGACATGATTATGTCCAATATTAATTCCCTTCTAAGAATAAAATGATATGAAAATATTCTGATTGATAACTAACGGGTTATCAAGTTTAAAACATAAACCTAGAAGTAATTGCTTATAATTGTAAATGGAATTCTGAGTGGGGATATGTTTTGCAAAGAATAGCCTTCTCCTAATGCAGAAGGCAGCAATATGCTGTATGGCCTGCTGATACTGTTCATTGTGCGGGGCAGCGGTGACTCACATGTAAGACGCTGAACCCGTGCTCCGCTGAGGTCAACAGCTTGGTGGCTCGATTCCCATGAGCGAATAAACCACGTAGGGACAGGAAAGGAGCCTCCCCCGATTGCCTACTGGCATTCAGGCATCCTGCAGGTAAGATAACAATGACCGAAAAAATTCCTTTCACAGAGGCAGCCAGCCACTTCAGTGAATGAATGAATGAATCTGTTCATTGTGATCCTAGTTGTTTAGGACCAGTAGGAGTTGAAATTCACATCTATAAGGTGACTCACCTTGTACTAATGGATTAATCTGGATTAACAACTGCTAACTTCTCCATCTTGGAGCTCTCCATCTTTTATAATTTTATAATGTTTTATATCTTTTTTTAAAAAAATAATCTTGAATTGTTCTGTTTTAATGCTTAATTTTATTGATTAAATTGTACACTGCCCATAGCTCATCTCTAAGGGAGATGGATGGTTAAGAAGTGTGAAATATAAGTAAATGAATACATAAAAACATATAGTATTTCAACTACTGTATGTCATTGTTACCTATATTTAATTTCTTATTGCTGCCTAATGGGGATACTTCCATATAAATTAGGTATAAATTGACCATAAATGTGAGTGTGCTTTGCATTCACAATTATGATCAATTGCAACATCAGCAGAAAATAACAAGTATGACTATCTCTTTTAGCAATTTATACTTTCTTGGGGTTTTTTGCATTAATGAGAAAGAAAGAGAGATTGCAAACATGTATTTCCAGTTAGGAAGATGATTGTAGATAGAAATATGTTAAGTAATACGTATCTGCTATAAACTACGATCATAATTCAGTTTTGGTATTGTATTTTGTGCTACCCTCAAGCAAAGACAAGAAAGTATTCTCAAAGGCAAGCTCTGTTTACAGCTGTGGGTTGGGGAACTTGTCAGCTGCCAGAATGGTTATTAACTCATCCTGAGCTTTAGTTGTTTTTAATTGTTAATAGACTAAGATAGCCTTCCCTAACTTAGTATATCTCCAGATATCTTGAATTTCAATCCCCAGAATTAGGAATTAAAGTTCAAAACATATAAAAGTAAGAGTTCGTCCCAATTGTAACCTGTGCTACAACAGCAGTTGTCTTTATTTTTAAGGCATTGTTTCTTTCAATATACTGTGACAGTGGAATAACTACAGTACATGCAGCATTTCTCAGCGATGGAAATTAAGTGGATTGGTTTCATTCACTGCCTGAGCATTTCAGAAGCACTTGCTTATTCTCCTGCAGGGCGCCCACGGCAGTCATGCATGGGTAGTGACACGGCTGTTATCCAATGACCGAGTCTCCTGGAATCTTCAGCACCGCCCCTTCCTGCTGTATTCCAGTTTTTCGACTTGGTCTGTTCCATAACAGTCGTGTCTGTAGTTTGTCTTACAAGCCTTGCTATTTTACCTTCCTAATCCTCGGTTGAAGCTCAAGCAATTGCCTAACTGCCTCCATCGCACGCGCACGAGCTCGCCTTGCTTGCTCCGCCGCGTTGCTGAGCCCTCAGGCAGGGGTGCGGCGGTTGGAGCTTCTCTTCACGCCGTCTGGGATCGCCTAGCACTACGGGCAATTTAGTCTTCCCTGCTGTCCTTCTGAACAGCTGAGAGGCGCGAGGGAGATTTCCGCGCTTCTCCGCTCCGATATTTGCAAGCGCTGTGCCCGACGAACAGCTGAGAGACGCGAGGGCGAATTCCGCGCCGTTTTTTTTGCTGCACTACGGCGACCGGCTCCTTATCTCTGGGGCGATCTTCTCTGCAGCTGACTGGCGCGCATTCCTTTCGCGCCCTTTTCCCCCGCAGCGGAGTGCTTCTTCTCGGCAACGAACCTACATCCAGGTACTGGGGTCTCCCTGCCACAGCCCCTGCAGATTGCTCAGCTGTTTGACGGAGGCTGCATTCCGATCCCCTTGTTATCCTCGCGCACAAGCCGTAAGGCTAGCGAGAGAAAAGTTTATTCCCTTTGGGCTGCGGGCTGTTGAGCGCCATTTTAAGAGAGTTTGTTTGGCGCCATTTCAACAGCAGCAATACTCAAGATGGCCGACGCTCCATTTAAATCTTGAGGTAAACGCCGCCACCAAGAGGACCCTGGGGAGGGGACCTCCAAGGGCCACAGGAGCAAGGTCAGAGTTCCCAGCTCTCATCCTTCTACTGCCTCAAATTCCTCTGCTCTCACTAGGGACGAGAATAGACACCACAAGGCAATGGAGAAGGCCTTTGAAAAGGCCCATTCCAAAGCAGCCCAGGGCCACCCCGCCCCTGTCTCTTCTGACCGCCCTGCTCAATCGGGTGCCCCTCGCTCTCTCTTACCCGATAGGTCCATCCAAGGGGATGTCATTAATTCTGCTGAGGTGGAATCCGTTTTTCCTTCTGATTCTGGGAATACGCAGAACCAGGGCCAGCGGTCTCCAACTCCTGCTCAGGCCTCTCCCTCTCCAGCTGCTGACCCTCAACCTTCTCTACTGGACCACAATTTGTCCCAAGATATGCGGTCGTCCCTGGCCGATCTGATTTCTGAGGCCATTAAACAAGGCATTGCCCAGGGCCTGCAACAACATCACTCTGTGCCTCATGTTTCTTCGGCCACCAAGAGGTTGGATAAAGGAAACTCTCGCTCTCACGTTCATACCAGCGAGGAATCTGTCGCGGATGTCTGACCACGACTCCGCCAGTCAGGATTCGGTGTCAGAGGAAGGCGAATTGCCTGAACAAGATCTATCAGAGGACGAAGGTCTTGAACCTGATCAGCCAGCCTTCGTGGGGCTTTTCAAACCCCATATGTTTCGATCATTGCTTTACAAGGCCAAGACCACCACTCGCCTTGGAATCGAGACTTCCTCTGTTGACACCTCTACTTTGTCGACTGATCCTACATCTGCCCTGTTTCAGGAACCTAAGGTGCAGTCTGATACCATTCCTGCCCCCAAGCTCTTTTCGGAGGTCTTGAAACGGCAGTGGTCTTCTCCCAGCTCCGGCCCGATCCCTAACAACCTGGACCGGAAGTTCTACAACATGGCTCCGGAATTCTCTGACCTTTTACAGGTCCCAGTTGTTGATTCTCCCATTGTGGCCTTAGCTACTACGTCTCTGCCAACTGGTCCGTCGGAGGATTATTTGCGGCCTGAGGAAAAGAAAGCGGAAAGGACCCTCATCAAAGGTCACCAGGCCTCGGCCTGGTCTATTCAAGCTTCCTCGGCCGCTTCGTTCTTCAACAGGGCCTCTATTCTGTGGCTTCGCCAGCTGCAGGACCGGCTCCCAGCTTCTGACCACCGCACCCATCAAGACATAAATAAAATCATTGCAGCGGCCGAGTTTTCCACTTAATGCTGCCAGATTCTCAGCCAAGGCCATCGGCACTTCCATCACCTCGAGGCGGCTTCTCTGGCTCCGGAATTGGCAGGCCGATGCCCGGAATAAGTGGCGTCTGGCCTCGTCCCCTTATTCGGCTGACAAGCTATTCGGTGCTCCTCTGGATCCCCTACTAATCGAGACAAAGGATCTTGGAATAACTACAGTACATGCAGCATTTCTCAGCGATGGAAATTAAGTGGATTGGTTTCATTCACTGCCTGAGCATTTCAGAAGCACTTGCTTAATTTTGAGTAATAGAGCACTTGACTCCTGTCCATTTATTATGATTTTTGTTTATTTTGAATTTTTGAACGTATGCTACTTTAGATTTGAAGAACACTTAGATCCAGTTATGACTAAGTTAGACTGCTATAATGCACTCTGTTTATGGATGTCTTGGAACCTGCAGTTGGCTCAGAATTTAGTAATTAAAACTGGCCGCTTATAAAGCCATAATTAAGTCAACTTTTCCTGTTACTTGAAGGGCATCACAAAACTTTGGGTAGAAAAATGTAGGTGGGAGTCATGGGACTGTAAGCTAATTTTAGTGGTATCTTGAGCCTTTAAGTCAGTGGTGGGTTTCAAAAATTTTTACTACCGGTTCTGTGGGCGTGGTTTGGTGAGCATGGCAGGGCTTGGTGGGCATGGCTTGGTGGGCAAGACAGGGGAAGGATACTGTAAAATCTCCATTTCCACCCCACTCCAGGGGAAGGATACTGTAAAATCCCCATTTCTTCCTGATCAGCTGGGACTTGGGAGGCAGAGAATAGATGGGGGTGGGGCCAGTCAGAATTTTTACTACCGGTTCTCTGAACTACTCAAAATTTCCGCTACCGGTTCTCCAGAACTGGTCAGAACCTGCTGAAACCCACCTCTGCTTTAAATGCAAAGGTTGCCATAAACAAAACCAGAATATGAAGGCATATTTGGCCTTCAGGCTGGACTTTTTTGCACTCTTTTATAAGAATTGATAAAATACCCCCCCCCCTTTTTTTTTTAATGTCCCAATTATGTTGTAGACCTAATGGTAGAAATTATGTGGAATATCTTTATAGCTGAAATTATATAGAATCTTTTTCTTCTTGCTCGGCAGCCTTTCCAACGAATACTTTTAATTTTTTTAGATAAGAAAATTTTATCCAGTATTTGCTTTGAAGTCTGTTTATTACAGTAGTTTATTTTTTTTTCTTGTTTGCAATTTCCTTTTTTTTTAATTGCTAAAATTAAGGGGAAGGATTTTCTCCAGCCCATACAGTTCCCTTTTATTAATTGTATTGTTCTGAAAATCAAGGCATTTGAATCTGCTTGATCCTGTGCCATAATTTAGGTTAAATCTGTTGTGTTTTCATTTCTGCTAACATGTTGGAATTTAATAATCGTATAAGTACTTATAACCATTTAGGGTAAAGTAACATACAAGAGAGTCACTAATGATATTTCTGCACTGTAGCTTTCTCCTGTGTGTAAGTTGGCTAGTGTTGGCCCCTTGAGGTAGACCATGTCAAGAAACGCAGAGATTCCAAGAATGCTACTTATTGTAGCTATGTCTATTTAAAGAACCTTAGAAGCCTGTCCAAAACCTTCACTGCCTCTTTTGAAGGACAACAAAGTTCTGGCAGAGCCGAGTTTCTTTCTCCCTCTGTCTATTTTCCCAGGACTGAATAACTGTTTCTACTCTCCCACCCTCTTCTCAAGGCCAACGTTAAATTCGTTTACAGCTGGAGATGAAAGTGGCTTAAGAAATCCCTTTGCAGATTTCATCTCCAACCTTCACTTTGGTTACAGGGATGGCTTGAAGTTCTGTTGGAATTTGTTCATCCTGGGCCCTGAATGGTTGACGCTCTGCTTCTTGACTACTTGGATTGGAAAAGAAAAACCAAGACAGATCCATCATTACACTGTTCCATCAGTGAATGTGGGAAAAGCTTTTTACATTCCATCAATAAGCTTGTAAAGAAAAATAAAAGGCTGATGTGGAGTGATGGTGAGGAGGAGGGCAAGAGCAGTTCCTACTAGAGACCACAATAGCCGGTTGGAGCTGAGGAATTACTAACAAAATAACTGAAAAGTAGCACATGGTGTTGGACAGGATAAGAAACAAGACCTAAAAACAAGGGCAAGGTTGGAATAAAGAATTTATAACAAAGGGATGAGATGAGAATGAGGTCATGTATTTTTTCTCTCCAGAAATGAAGAGTGACTCTTCTTTACACTGGGCTAAACCCAGTTCCTTTGATTGAGGTTCCTGTAGTGGAAGAATTAAGGAAGTCTTCCAGCATTAGAAAAGACCCCTAGCCTTGTAAAATGAATTTACTGTGCTAAGACTCAAACTGTATGTGCCTGACAAACGGCAAGGAAAATGTCTTTTTTCTTTTTTCTTTTTCTTTTCTTTTTTTGCTTGCTTACTTTTTTTTGGGGGGGGGGATTATACTCTGAAAATGACACATTCGTTAATCTAACACAACAAGATTTTAAAAAGGAGTCTAAATTGAAAGCATTGGGCTCTAGTTGCAGTCCACTTTCCATTTATTCATGTGTAAATCCATTGAAGTTAATGGGAGTGTTTCAGATTAAGTGGTTTTTGGTTGATAGCCAGGTCATTTAAGGCTTTTTTTTCCCTACAACAACAATCCATTTTTCATCTTAAGTCAGTAAACAATGATTGCACACAAAGCGCATGCGCGAAGCGAACCGGTGATAACACCAGTTAGAACCCACCACTGGCCTGTTCATTCCATTTGTGTTAATTGAGATGAGCTGGCCATCCTAACCCTGTCTGCTTTTCCTCTCTAGTATATGCTGACATTAAGATGATTTTATATAATCTTAAGAGTGTCATGATATGAACCCCCTCTTAGAATTTTATTTTTCTTATCCAGCTGCACTGTACTCAGCATTTCTTAAGCTATTTGTTTTGGGGACCATAAAAGACTGCAGAGATTTATTGATTTAGCAAGCTCTGAGGGATCATACTTGTACAGTACTGGCAGAATATGCAAGCTGAACTCTTTTACTTAAATTCTGTTTAACCTTCTCTTCCTTTACTGTACAGAGTTTTTTCCTCTTTTTGCTGTTTTTATTTTAAACAACTTTTCTGCTTGAGCAAAATTTCTCAGCAAGCAAATGAACGAGTTAAAGTTCAGATGGTCAATTTCTGTTAAATGATGTGTATGGATTGGTTGAAGGGGGGGAAAAAACTTGGATTAGCAGAAGAAATAAGGTGTTGAGGTTTTGTTGTGGGCCACAAAATATTTGTTATTCCTGACCTCATGTTTGCCCCAATAGAAATTATGGTTGCTACAATTCTCATATAAGAACATTTTCCTGAAATGAGGAATAGTGAACTATAAAAGGTAAGTGAGCTATAAAATACTTCATGTGTAATTCAATCTGTAATTTGATTGCAGTGCTGGAAATTACAAAAAAAAAATGTATGGACACATCTACAAAGTCACTAGAAATTGACTAAAAGTGATGTTATGATATTGATCTTGAAAACTGTTTGTGAGAAGGAAGAAGGGGGGGAGGGGAGGGGTGGAAGGAAGGAAGGAAGGACTTCCCTGTTCCACCCCGGGAATCTTACGGGAGGCATGCTGGCAAAAGGTATCAAAGCCCAATACCTTTTTTATCTGCATCATAGAAGTACATAAAAGGGATAGAGCTTCAACTATGCATCTTGCCTTCTCTGACACTGCCTTCCTCTCCTTGCCCCCTTGCAGATTCCCTTGGTTTTCATAACCATTGCTGAACATCTCTGAAGTCCCCATTAAGCAAAACTAGTGAATCAGCAGGATTGATCCAAATTGATCAGTGGCAATATGCAGGAACAGAGAATATGCTATAATTTCTGATGCAATTCAGAATTGGCTGAAATTCTTTTCCCCAGTATAATCTACTTCTCCCACTCCCTCTCTTTCAGAGCATTTATTGAAGTTATAACTTCAATAAATTTAGATTTCTAAGGGCATCCAGAATTGTTGCCGAGTTGAATCACCTTAGACTCTAAATATAAATAAGTGAATTTTTCAACAGGATTACAGTTGATTCATTAAAAAAAATCATTAAAAGACTGAAGCTAACAATCAGATGGTAGATGTGGTCCCAACTGATCCACATTATACATGCAGGTTCCTGCTGCCTCTGCTAGACTAGGATATCTATATCCTCTCCTCAAATATGAATGCAGAAATGAATATTTCTCTTATTCTGTATTAATGGACAATATGAAAAGAGAGTTTACAAGGAGTGAGTAAAGATTTTAATATAATGTTCTTCAGGAGTTAAGTGAAGTTTATAAATCGCCTTCAGACTTGTGTGTTATTGAGATAAAGGTAGGGTTATTCGTGTTTTTTAAACTTGGAAGTGTTATCAAGAATATTGAATATATTAATTATTTAACACCTTGGCATTTCTAAAAACTGCGTCCCAAAGGCTTATTTTCACGACAATCAATACCTATATCCTAAATTCCAGCAAAAGTCAAGGAAGAATTGTGTAGGCAGCTTGCTGTGTGTTTTCTGCGTAGCAATTCTAAATGTCAAAAAATTTTCTCTTAGAAAGTTATGCAGCTAGAGCGAGGGAAAATGATTCTAGAGGTCTTGTACACATTTTTTTTACACTGGCTATGGTGATTTTAATGGATCTTATACTTTATAACTAGGGATGCAGTGGCTCAGTGGCTAAGATGCTGAACTTGTAGATCAGAGGATCGGCAGTTCAGCGGTTCGAATCCCTAGCACCGCGTAATGGGGTAAGCTCCTGTAACTTGTCCCAGTTTCTGCCAACCTAGCAGTTTAAAAGCACATAAAAAATGCAAGTAGAAAAATAGGGACCACTTGGGTGGGAAGGTAACAGTGTTCCCTGTGTCTTTGGCATTTAGTCATGCCAGCCACATGACTACAGAGACGTCTTCAGACAGCACTGGCTCTTCAGGCTTAGAAACGGAGATGAGCACCGCTCCTAGAGTTGAAAACGACTGGCAGGCATTTACCTTTACCTTTACCTTATACCTTAAAAGCAGCACAAGTGACACCTGCAGATATTTACCTTTTTTCCAGATCCTACTCATTTACTTTGTTTATGTCAGCCCCCCCCCCAGAACAAAAAAAGACATATGGAGTTACTTCTGAGTAATTTCCTTTGTTGTTCCTCACCTATAGACCAAAGTCTTGTCAAACTAAAACAACTACCATATTTTTCGGAGTATAAGACACACCGAAGTATAAGATGCACTTTAGTTTTTGGGAGAAAAATAAGAAAAAAGCTGATTGGGGGTGGATCAGCCTCCCGGAATACCCCCAATCAGCTGTTCCCAGAGGTGAACTTTAGCAACAGGTTCGTTGGTTGTGAGCTCTGCGCCTTGCTTTTTTTTCAGCCTGTCAAACAGAGGTTTCAGAGGCTGAAAAAAGCCTCTGAAACCTCCGTTACAGAGGCTGGGCATGTCTACATTTGGTGAATAAAACACACCCAAATTTTCACCCTCTTTTAGGGGGGGGAAAGGTGCGTCTTATACTCCGAAAAATACAATATTTGAATGATTATAGACATTCTCTGAGAGTTACTAGGGAGGAGCCGTTTTTACTGTCTTCCACCTGACCAAACATTCCATGCTTTTCTTCCTCTTTGACCCCTGGAATGCAGCCCCTCCCTACTGGGAATCCAGACTACGTTCCATCCCTGTTCCATCCCTGTTCCTAAAAAATTCACATGAATTCATTTATCATTTTAGGAGTTTTGCAGTGTTCAATGGTGTCTGCAGGAGGAGGGTCAAGAAAGTCAAGATAGAAAGTTGCCATCACGTGACATTTTGCAATGTTTTTCCCTTTTGCGGAGCTGGGATGGGTGTGGCCTGCGCGTCACGCATCCGGCCTGCAGGCCTTCAGTTTAATACCCCTGAGATAGTGGTTGCAGTTGAAGCCCTCCCCCTTTCTATGTGCATGCACTTATAAAAGAGAGGGGTTGCAATCACATGATCCCAACCACCATCTTGATTTTTTGTTGCCCATCCCCTATGCTGCTAAACATAGTTCAGAGCCTGAGAATTCCTAGTGTAATCTCTTAAATGTTCCATTTATGTGTTGCTGCTTAAAGATCAGAAGTAAAAAGCCAATCAGAATAACAATTCATGGTTGCAAACATATTAAACATTTATAATGCCATATTGTTTCCAGAACAATTTGGTTGCTATTACACTTCCTTTTCTTAAAATCTCAATTGTATCAGTAGTAAGAGTTAATTCTGGATTTTTAGTGCTGCAGATTCAAGAGATAGAATCCTTCTATGAAGTATATGCTAATTAAATAGCTAGGCAGAATATATCCACAAAAGGGACCTTTGTAGCCTAGTAAGTTAAATAAATAATCTCTAAAATAGTATATACTGAATGAAACATCCAGGTTGTCAAGGGAACTGATTGTGTTTAAAGGGAATACAGTCAGGGAACCAAAACGTGTCAAATGTTTTTGCTTCATACTCCCCAAAGGAATCTAAAAATATAATTCAAGTTAAATCTTAACACTCTAATTATATCAAGTTAATATACTAAACATATGTATCAAACATATTCCCCTTTCCTTTTTAGGAAAAAAAAAAACCCAAGAAAAATGACTTTTTTTTTAAAGGAAGATACAACTTTCCTAAAAATTTGTATTGGAAACGAAATCAAAACAGAGAAATTATTCAATTGCTTCTGTTTTTTGCTTGTCCATACAAAAAGAAGTAAAATGATGAGGATGATAACAAACAGCCAATATCACCAGTTCACTGTTGCAAATCAGGTTTAGGTTTGTCTTTCCAGAGTTGTGTCCTATCTTGGTCATCTCTGTGCATAAAAGGGTTCATGTTTATTGATGCCTTAATAAATCCCAATTACTGGTGATATAACTAAGCCAGGGGTGGGCAACTGTGGCCCTTTTACAACCTGTGGACTTCAACTCCCAGAATTCCTGAGACAGCCAAGCTGTCTCAGGAATTCTGGGAGTTGAAGTCCACAGGTTGTAAAATGACCACAGTTGCCCACTCCTGAACTAAGCCATTCACATGTTTTGTTTTCTTCCCAGAGGGACTAAAAGAGTTTCTTTCAGACTAGTTTCAAAACTTATGGAAATGTTGTATCTTTAAATGTCCATACTATGTCACAGTTAATTGGGTACCACTTTATTTCTATACTTCCCTAATGGAATTCTGTTTTAGGCATTTTTCTCTTGGGGGAAATTAATTTTGAGGGATGAGTTTCTCTGGTTCCTACCCAAGATTATTGAGGAAACAGAATAGGGAATTAGATGCCATAATACATTTTTATGGGAATAGCTCTAAAAGAAAATTTACTTTACAGTGTTCCATCAAAGTTATATTTTTCAGTGTTGTGTCATAAACCACTGTGTAATACATTATATATTATAATAGGCTGGTGATATGGAGATACTTTTATTTTCCACAGAGACAATCTTGTCCCTTTCATTCTCTTTCTCTTGTATTAATTTAAATACTAAATCACTGTTGGCTGGATACAGCCTTGCAAAAGTAATGGTTAGTGTTAGAGCTCCCTCTGTGGGGACGAAATTAAGTACTTTAAAAGCTAGTTAGTTGCTAATCTAGGTGTATTCTGTGCACTTTAAAATACTTCAGCAGTCCACCTAGAGGTACAACCTAGGAAGTGAGTCTCACTGATTTTGAAACTTTTTTGTTGCTAATGTTAAGCAAATCACTGCAGTCACTAAGTGAATCATGTTGTTAAGCAAATATGGCTTCTCTCTTTGACTTTGCTTGTCAGAAGCTTGCTAGGAAGGTTGCAGATGGTGATCACATGACCATGGGATACTGCAAACTTTGTAAATACATCCTAGTTGCCAAGCACTCGAATTCTGATCATGTGACTATGGGCTGCTACAATGGCTGTTACTTTGAGGACCTGACATAAATAACTTTTTAGTGTCATCGTAGCTTCAAACAGTCACTAAAGGAATGGTCATAAATCGAGGACTACCTAATTCAGATTTTCATGAGTAGATCCAAAGGTGAAGACGTGGCAAGGCTGGAGTTTGTGCATCAGATACAGAAGGCACTTAGGCAGAGCCAGCATTCCAAGAAGCTTCCCAGATACTAGAAGGAAACAAGGAGACCATGTGGATGGAAAGGAAAGGTGGGGGACAGTGGCCTACAGGTCCAAGCTTGTGAAGAAGAACTCATTCTCCTGAGTTTCAGAATGAATTCTGAAGAAGAGTATTTCACAGGTTCTGCCAAGGAAAGAATTTCTTCTGCCTGCGAAAAAAGAACAAATTTAGCATTCATAGTTGGGAAATAAGTACATTGTTGTATTCCACTAACCACTCCTATTTTAAAATGAGCTCACATTTTCAAATTGCTATTATCAGCTGTTAAGTAGTTTGTCAGTGATCGTTATATTTTGGCTTTCATTTCTTTGATTAAAAAAACCTTACGGTTTTATTTTAATTTAACAGAAAATGCTTCCATTCATAAGATAATTATCTTTTCAAAATGTCCACTTGGGTATATAGCAAGCTACTGTATACAAAAGCATATTTTTGCCTATTTAATCAGTACGTAGAATGTAGCCTAATATTGCCTAATATGATTAATGGAGTCCTTCCAAAGTCTTGGGCAGTTTTTTCTCTTTACTTGCTTCCTACTAACTGGACATGCAGTAGATGGCCCAAAGGCCTTTCTCCATAGTGGTGGAGATAGTATCCAGGAATGGGTTGTCCTCGTCTGTTCAGTTGAAGGACTGAGTCTGTCAAAGTTGTTAAGCCATGCCTTTGTTGCTAGGTCTTCCCAGCTTTTGACTCAGTCCTTCAGCCTGGACAGACATGTCGGAAGTTTCTCTTACAACTTGTTTATGCCTTTTCCTTCCAAAACATGTGTTCTGCTTCTGGGAATCTATAACTTTTTCCTAGAATTCATGGGATGAAATACAGCATTGAAATTCTTACATTGGTATTTTCCACTCTATTCACTCTTTTGCAGACCTCCACATTGAATTTTGAGGACATTAAGAAAAAAATGTGTGGCCTGTGAGCCTAGTAATAAATACATTTATAACCCTGTCTGAACACTTCATTAACTGTAATCTAATTCATAACATCCTTATTTTTTTCACTTTGGCTCCAGGACTTTGTCCAAGCTAAGTTTCTTTTAACTTTCCAGAAAGAGACGGCTTCTTTGTTCTTTAAAGCATTGATACTTTCCAAAACATATGTCAGATTTCACTACTCATAGGCCAGATGTGTCAGAGTGCTCAGGCCACCACAGGTGCCACTGACACAAGTGACATCGTGCTGGCCACGCCCCTAGGTCAAACACAACCATGTTGCAGCCCTCAGTGAAATTGAGTTTGACACCTGACGTAGGCAATTGATATGTAGAAACTCAACCCTGCATTCTGTAACAATAGAATCTTCAAAAATTCAACTAGATAAATTGCAGATAGGAAAGTAATACCAAAGGCACCTATTCCATTTTACATGATTATGTCTGGCTGGAGAATCATTGTTTACTGCTTTGTCAGGTTCTGTCCTTATGATAGATTGGGGTAATTTAAGATAGAAAAAATCTCTTACAAATAAGGGCAATAATACTAACTCAGAAATAGTATTTTGAAATTGCAAGTATTGCAATTCGTCTTTGATTCTTCTTTTTTCTTTTTTAGAAAATTATTGCATTGAGATGTCAAATTTTGTACAATTAATTTTATTTCTTATTTGTGTAACTCTGTAGAATCACCCATTTTTCCAAGACAACCCTGAGCAATGTACTATAAAAATAATAACATATAATTCATAAAATCTGTATTCAAAATAATGCCTATAACAGAAGCCATGGGTCAAAAAAACCCATTGCCCTTCAAATTACTGTGACAAAACAATTAGAAGATGGGATTGATTTTAACATCTCCCAGCCCAAATGCGGGTGGGAAGATTCAGATCTTTAATGCCTTGTGAAAGGCCAATGAAGTCAGGGCCATCTGGCTCTCTGGGGTAATGTTGATCTATGTGGCAGTGTTGATCTATGTGGCATGCATAGCAACAGAGCTTTGAGAAATACTGGATCATGCTTGTAATTTCTCTTGGCCTAATGAAATGTTTATTTAATGTTTTGGTTAAAAATAAATATGGCTGCAATCCAGAACCCTGTACACATGGCTATTTTCCCATCATTCACATGGAGTATTTCCCATATGAATAAAGAAGAAAAATATCCTGTGCTCAGAGAACTATATTCTGTATAACTATCAAGCTTTTTGAATAGAAGTTGGTAGATTATTTTTTTCCCCTTCACAATCTTTCAAAATGTGAAATGTCTTTCATTGTTGAATATTTGGTTCACATATAACACTAAGACATTATTTGATTTGATTTAGGCTTAGGCTTAGGGTATATGCAAATCAGGGCATTATTGTTCAACAGCTAGGAATTTAAAATGGCTTATGTTGCATAGAATACAGGTAACCCTTGATTAAGGACCATTCATTCAATGACCATTGGAAATTACAACTGCACTGAACAAGCGGTACTTCCAATTGGTCTTCATGGCTGCTTTGCAAATATAAGGTTGCAGTGTCCTACAGTCGCGGTATCACCATTTGCAAAGTCTGAGTAAGATGGCAAGAGGTGACAGATGGTGACCATGCAACGTGTTTAACAATGTTGCACAATTTAACGATAGCAACCAGAAATGCTGGAATTGCCATTACTAAGCAGCACCATCATATGGTTTTGCACTTTACAACTGTCATTTAATGGTGGAAATTATGATCCCAATTACCACCATTAAATCAGGTGTGTACCAAGTGATTATAATTAACCTCATTGGTAGAGGTGCAGTACAACATCTCAGTACCTTCCATAGTAAGTCCTACTAAGGCTCACCGCACAACTTTGTTTCGATTTTCAATAAACCACTGTTTAATTTTATTTGAACCTAATAACTAATATAGAATTGTTGCCTTTTTCACAACCTATAGTTAATTTCAAAACATGTTTCTAAAAGTATTTTTCAATCATAATTAGGATTCACTATAGTTGTGGTCAAGTATAATGCTATATTGCAGATAATTTAAAAAAATAAATGAATATGTTTGGAGCCAGAATGGTAGTATACTTGATCAAAAGATCAAGATCAAAGATTTCACAGGTTATGTTGGCGTAAATCAGTTCTTAATGTAATTTTAAATATATTTCATATGGAATTAGAAATAACATTCTCTTACATAAAATAAATGAAGCTTGCATTTCCATTTGGCAAATTTTGGAAAAGATTTAGTAATCGGGGTTGGGTGCTTTTTTAAAAAAATAAATAAGCAAAGTTGGAAATTGACTAATAAACTAGTGATCATTAGCATACTGATTTTTCTTGCTGGAGAAAGAAGCAACAGGAAGGAATCGACACCTTGAAATAAAATTGGGAATGTTTGTTCCTGAAGTGTTTGCTTGATTTTGCTACCTGGGTTTTGAAATATTCATTGCCTTATGCAATTCTTTTGGCGTCATTGATTTTCATGATAACAATCACAAATTGTTTCCTCAACTGAACTTCCAGTCTTGGCTTGTCTTATCCAGAGAAGTAAGGCAGGGAAGAATTGGTAGCTGATGATTCTATACCTTCTAGATGTCGCTACAATTAAATGGTTTTTGTTTAGGCATTTCTTCCAAAAGAAAAATGTTTATATAGTGTGTGCGTGCATGCGTGTGTGTATGTGTATACACACACACACACACAGTATGTATAATGCAAATTGTATGGAGAAATGTGGAGAGGAGAATCATTGGTTGGCAATGATAACATTTTCTATTTGTTTTACACATACATATATCTATTGCAGGCCAGAAGATGGGGAAATTCATCCTGAAATCTGTAGACTATATATCCAGTTGCAGTGTTGCTTAGAAATGTACACAACAGAGATGCTGAAATCCATATGCCTTCTTGGATCACTTCAACTTCATCGGAAAGGTAGGAAGGTAACATATGATAAATCCTTCAGATATTGTTTCATTCAGTTCAGCTCTAATTGGTTAATTGTGAAATCATCTATTAATCTTCAGTCAATCTGCCCATATATAGTTACAGAGCCACTCAGTCCAGACCTTTGTAGCCATTCCATTGCAGTTGAGATTTGTTACATCTTTAGGCAGTATACTGGTAAATCCTCTGATGCAGATTTGCAAAAGAATATGGATGTTGATTTGTTGCTTTCAAAAAATTTATTCTGGCCACAGGTCACTACGAATTCATTTTAAGTAAATAGTCTAAAAGCATTGTTTTAAAGTATCGTAACAGTATCTGTATATTTAGCTAGAAATAAATATTTTTCTCGTAGTTCCCCTAAAAGTCAAAGCAATATATATGTGGTCCATCCCATCCTCTTCACACACACCCACACACACCAACCATTTTATCTCTTCTTATTTCTTCCATAGGCCAAAATAAAACCCACCGTTCTTTGGAATCACAGATCCCACATTTCAAAATAGCACACCAGCTCAAAATCAACCAGCTTGTATGTTTTTTTAATGGAGGAGGAGCATTGACAGCATTCTGTGACAAGCCTAAGACTTAGTTCTCCATGAACAATATCTCAATCTGTAGCATCAAGGGTCAGTATTACTCGGGGGAAGGAACAACATCCTTCCCCCGAGCGGCAAAGAAAAAACACAATTTTTTAAAATCTACCTAGAGTTGCCTTTATGCAAGATGGGTGGCATATAAATTCAATAAATAATTTCTTAGAGCACAGAATTATCATAAAAATTAGTTAAGACAGAAACAAATCAGAGGGGGGGGGAGTCAGAAGCAGAATTGTTGAAGTTACTCTACTTCTTAGTTTTGGTAGTTGGTGAAATGGCAATTTATAAGGGAGGGGATTAGTTCAATAGTTAATGACATCAATATCAGTGGTCTCTGGCACTGATAGAAAGCAATATGAAGGTCTTTTAATCAGGACCTGAAATTACTGCCAACCAAAGCAGGCATATTACACTAGATGTATGAAACAAAATGGCTCCTGAATACATAGCGAGACAAGCCAGTAGAAGGAAATATCACTAGCTTCATGTTCTAATGGAACAGAATTTCTGAATAATTATCTCATTAATGCTGGAAAACCCTACTTCTAAGAGGCTTCAAGCAAAGCCTTTGTTCTCAGAAGCAAGGAAGGTCGTGTCCACCAAGCACTCCTAATATTCTGAAAGTAAGGGTGTGTTATCATTGCATTATTAACCGACACATAAAAGGCATCACAGTTGACTAAACATATAGCAGCTATTCACAACTGTATCTTCCATGTTTAACTCTGAATATTATTTTATTTCCTGAGACTGAGGTTCTGAGTCTGTACTACACAGTCAAGATGCATTACTAAGCAATTTTCTGGGAGATGTCTACCAAATAATTTTTCACCTGACCGCACTCGTTTTTTTTATGAATATGTTCCCAAGAACGTGTAATTATGAATATATGTAGCATCATCAGTTCTCTGACCCCCTAAACTCAGGAAGATAGGTTATCAACTTAAGCAAGCTGCGCATTTAGATGCTTTGCTGACTTTTCTTGCCTTGTGGATACAAAACAATTTTGCAAAATCAAAGCTCAAGGTTCCCTGTTGCTTTTTATATCGTTGGTAAAGTTCAGCTAGCTACCTAGGTCCACTTTCTTCCTTCAGGGAGCTAATCTACAGAAATAAAATCAACCTCCTTGTATGGGGGCAGTAAACATATTGAAACTAAAATAGCTCTTTTGCAAAAAGACATTGAGCTGTTTTTAATCCAGATGTGCCCTTCTCTTGCAAGCACGATGCCTTCCTCCTACACACTAATTGAGCAGAAGCCAAACCTTAGGAACTCAACTCTGCACGGCTTGCTCTGGGGATATTCTTATGGGGGAGAGAGGACGAAAGGAGTACTTTTAAAAGCACTACTATGCCGCCCAAAACTAGCACATCCCCTCATCTGTTTTTGGTAAATTCATATTTGTAGCCAGAATTAAGAAAGTAATTTTTTTTTTATCCACAGGATTTATTCCTCCTGTTACTACTTATAAAAACACTTTTCTATAAGAATGTCACACTTTTAACACACAAATGCTTTTAATTTTTTTAAAGTTTTCTCACAAAGTTCATTCAGTCCCCTATGCTCTTCTTTCTTAAGTACTATAGAATGTTATTCCAGTAACTCCTGCTATGTGACATGAGTTGGGATTTACCATCTGGCTTGCCTGCTTATTTCAACTATTAACTTGCTAGCAAATCCTGTGCTTATGTCACAAAGCTGATGTGCGCAGCTTTTCCTGGAGAATATTGTGCAAATTATTTATTATTATTATTATTATTATTATTATTATTATTATTATTATTATTTATTAAATTTGTATACCGCCCTTCTCCCGAAGGACTCAGGGCGGTGCATAGCCAAATTAAAATACATACAATACAAAATTTAAAATAATTTAATAGATCGTTGCATCATTTTCTCAAATAAAAGAAATGCAGAATCGTAGATACTGGATGTATGTTCCTTGGAGGAACATAAATTAAAGTATTCTTGACCAAACACTCTCCAGAGTCTCCTTGATTCATTTAGTGGTGAGCTCATCTACTTTCTAAGTACAGTATATCTATACATTCTGTCATACTTCTCTTGCTACTAAGAAGTCATTTGGAAAGTGCTTTCTGGTAATTAAATGCATTAACATTTTAACGTTACAGAACGTGTCTTGGTCTTCTGTTTAATATCACATCCTTCTAGTTAAATAATAAATATACCTAATATCTCCTTTGTCCTTCTAAGAATTGGTGTCTAGTTTCTTGATCATTCTTATTACCATCAATATGACAGGTTGAACTGGACACAGTAGTCAAAATGAGCCCTTCCCAATTCAAAAGAAATTAAAGAAATTAAAATGTATTGTTCATTATTCTTGTTTTATGTATTATTAGTTCTCTATAACCCATCTAGAATCCACTAGAATTGAGGCAGTGATAAATTATATATATGCATACTAGTAATTTCACATCATTGGAAAATAAACTAGCTGATTTATCTTTCGATTATAATGACTATTACTCCAAGGTCTTTTTCACCAGCACTTGTACAAAACCACTTATATTTACACATTTAACTTCTCTTTCTTAAGTGAAGAAATTTGCATTTGCCTCATTTGAATTTTTAGTATGTAGGAAATATATTTTTGTTCGCTTCATTAACTTTTGGCCTAGAAGAAATCATGTTATTTATATTACCAGTATATACAAGTATGTACACTTCATATTACTCCATTATGATTATTCACTGATTTATTTCATTTATGTAGCTGCCCATCTAACATATGTTAGTTAATCCACATCTTTACTAACTTGCCTGCTTTGAATATTTTTCCAACAATTCTCCAATATGCGTGTGCAGGCACACAGAGAAACAAAAAGATGGCCAACTTGCAGAATCTAAAATGCTTTCTTTCCATTTGTCTAATCAGTGTCTCTCTACCTTGGCAACTTTAAGACTTCAGCTCCCACAATTTCCCAGCCAGGGAAATTGATCAGGTTGAGAAACACTGGTCTAAGTGAACACTTGAAGCAGATGCTTATGCAACTTATGCCCAAGCAATTCACATACTGATTTTTACTTATTTCAACCTCTAAGTCTACTCTTCCACATGTACTTTAAAAAAGACAGACTAGGGAGGAAATGTGATGGCTGAGGCAAACAATAAAAAAAAAAAAGAAACACAGTCGCCGAGAGAACTTGGGTGTCTATTTACGAGCTTTTGCTGTGATGAATGTTGGGAATTTCTATCTGTTCACAGGTGCCACTTCATAACCATTTTGTCCTGAACAAGGTGGAGCAATTGCCTGGTGGCAGTCAAGTATTTGTGAGGGGGAAATTGCTGACAGACAGTTGAATGATTTTTGTACTCCTTGTGGCATTGATACTGACCGAAAGGAGTCATTATTTGCAATGTCCTTCAAATTCAAGCAGATTTGAAGAGTTGATTGAAATAGAAGGAATCCTGGGCAAGAGAGCCTTCTGAATTACCAAGAGAAGGCTTTTTTTTTTTTCTTTCGGCCTCCCTTTTGAAGCTGAAGGAAGTAGCCTGATACTTCTGTTTCACCCTCTTGAGTCCAGCTATTTCTGTTAATGGGTGAGCTATCTCACGTGTTAAACCAATTCTCTCAAAATAAAAACATAAAAGCCAATAAAAACACAAGCAACCATAAAAGTGGTTGCTTGTGTTTTTATTGGTAAGTAGAATTATGGCCATTCATTCCTCAAAGGAAAAATTCTGTCTTTCACAGTTTCTGGAAGGCCAACAATGATGATGCTAATCTACTCTAAAGATGAGAGTGCTCTACAACAGGGGTCTCCAACCTTGGCAACTTTAAGACATGTGGACTTCAATGCCCAGAATTCCTCAGCCAGCTTTGCTTTGCTTTGCTCCACAATATGGTGGGTGCAACAGAAAAATATTGCCTATGAGGCCAGACCATTTTTGTTAAGGGCTTATTTTTAAATTTTTATTTCTAGGCTGCTGCGTTCCATAACTGTAATAAACTAATGACTTCTAGTAACTTACTCTTGGCATGATACAAAAATGGCTTGCCAAGCATTTAAGGAACGGATTGGTTGAACAGTGTGTTTTGGTTTTCTCACTCTTATTATAAAATTTGCAAGTGCTGTATAAACAGAATCTGAAGTACATGACGGAACTTAAGATATAATGAAATTGCTTTAAATTGTCTAACCTGCTGTCACAGAGACAGATTTGGCTCCAGGGTGTCATAAGATCTTGAGTTCTCAAAAAATAATCAGATGCCCAGCATCCAAAAACCTTATGGTTTTTCTCCTTTTTATTTATAGCGTATACTAGATAAGAAGGGTTTCCTTCAGCAATGCAAATGTCTTTTGAGTCAAGCCTTTAAGCTAAGTCGTTTAAATTATCATCTCCTGCCTTCCTGCAGCTTTGCAATAAATCAGCAGGGAGTAAAACTGTGACTTACCTTCAAGCATTTGAAAGTTAATTATCTTGCCAATGGCAACATGAAGCTTCCATTTCTGGTACAGTCTATCTTGTTAAGTATGTTACCATTTGTACGACGACTCTCCCTTAGAGTTAAATAAGGGCATTAATTATTCTTAGCTTAATTATTATTCTTAGAGTTTGCAGCCTTTGATTTTTTTAGCCTTCAGCCAGACTGACTGCAGAAAGAAGAAGACAGGTGCCTTGCTTCATCCCTAGTCCTGTTTGTAGCCTTTGGGCTACTCTGCAACAGCAGTCCTTTCCTGGGCTGCTCTAGACCAGGGGTCCCCAACCTCTGGTCTGTGGACCGGCAGCAGTCCACAGCATGCCAGAAGCTGGGCTTTGCAAACAAGTGAAGCCCCATCTGCGGGATGCAGGCAGCATGCAAAACCACGCCTCCTCCAGTCTGCAGAAAAACCCCTCTCCACAGCACTGTTCCCTGGTACCCAAAAGGTTGGGGGCCGCTGCTCTAGACCTCTTCAGTGGTCTTGGTCTGCTCCGAAACAAGCAAAACTTCAGCAGATCCATAGCTGTATAAGCCACATAGTTTGTCAGCCATTTTTTTTTCTTTTCATTTTAAATTAAAGTTTTATTAAGTTAAGGCATAAAGTAAAATTAAAATAAAGATTTAAAAAGAGAGCAGGATAAAAAAGAGAGAGGAAAAAATGGTTTGACTTCTGAATCTTTCCAACACAGTGAAATGCTAATACATTTATGACCTCAGTCTTTTTACACTACTATAATTATTACAAACCGGTTCTATAACTAAAGGATTACTAAACCTTCTACTAAATCTTTACTAAATTTCATTTTTTTTCTATTTCAAGCATAAAAACCAGAAGCAATATCCCATAAAAACAAGATCAAATTAAATCTCTTTGTTAAAAACAGTTTACATCACCATCTTAACCAAATCCATTCTTCTGTGTTGTGGGAAATGATATATGTTTCTATTTGCACTTACTAATTTTCTAAATTATCATCATCCATATTAACAAAGTTCACTATACTTGTTAAAATTATCAATTTTTTTCGTTAGATCCTTCAATAAAATTGTAAACTATAACTCCCAACATTGAATAAATGTGGCAAATTCATGGAAATGAAAAAATAAAACCACAATTCCTTTAATTCCTTATATTTCTCCATCAAAGAAAGAAAAAAAGTAGTCCACTTTTCTTTAATTTAGGTCAGCTCTGGCAACCCTCCTCCTCCTCATTCAACAATAATGATGTCCCAAAAATGGCATAAAAGGAATAAGAGGCTGTGACTGAAAAGAGCCTCTTTTAGCTTAGTAAATATAATAAATAATGTTTAAGAAGTGAAAAGTGTAATTTATTATCCATTTTAAAAAATACCCAAAAGGCTGGTTTTTCAACCATAAAGTGGTTGCAGCCCCACCTCCCAGCTTTTGTACATGTTGCCTGGCACTTCAGAGTGCCATTCCAAAGTCTCCTTGCAGACTGCCACTATGTGGAGGATCATAGGGGATGATTCTGGGACTCTTCCCTAACCCAGGAGACGCATATTATCTTAGAGGACTCAGTTTTCTGTTTGTAAATTGAAAAATCTTTGGTCAAGAAAGGATCTTTTAGACTGGTCAGTTGGCTTTATCACAGGGATCAAAAATAGTCAAGATCAGTGGTGGTATTCAGCTGGTTCTATCTGGTTCGGGTGAACCGGTAGCGGTGGCTGCGGGAGGCTCCTCCCACCCACTTGGAGATCATCACTTCCCATTTTTAATGCTCTGCACATGCATAGAAGGTCCTGCACATGCGCAGAAGTGGCGCGTGCGCTCACATTTGCGAACCGGTTGTGAAGGTAAGTGAATACCACCCCTGGTCAAGATAATGGTTGTGATCATGCGGTTGAACATTTTTATATGCCTCATAAGAGGTTTTGCTTGTGAGTATCATGACTTTTTTGATACACATGTACACTGTTGGCCTCTTCTATAAACATTAAGGGTGTAGCATAGGTGTTACTTGTCTTTTCGTCCAGTTCATGTGGTATAGATGTTTGCATATTTTGAAAGTTTATTTATTTTGATAATCTGATCACTAACAGTAAAGCACAAGTACAGCATAAATATCAGTAATATCTGAGAGATGAGCATGAAAACCTTGCAGAGAAATAAAACACTTACTTGCACCTTAAAATCACTTGTTTTTAAAAAATTGCTCCAAAACACCATGGTGATACAAAGCATGAGAAAGAAAACATGTTTTAAGATTATTTCAATATGGATCTGATTTGTTCTGAAAACTGCTGTGGAAACTGAAGCTAAAATGGCAATTGTTTAGAAGATTGTACAGAAATTGTTCAAAAAAGGTCTCTTAGGAAAGATGCATTTCATTTCGGTTTTTTATATTTAGAAGTGATTTCACTCACTTTTTTCTTGATAACTTTAGTGTGTATTCTATGTCATTATTTATGTCATTATTACTTTTCTGCCTCTTGCTGCTTGGTTGTGATTAATCTACCATTCTGGGTTCTAGATGCTTAGATGTCTTAGATTTCTTCTGTTTTCTATTTTATCAGTTCTCTTGATAAAGCTAGTATTAGACTTCGCTTTATGTTTTCTTAATCAGGATTCTTCTGCCCCCTCCTAAACCTGCTAACTCATGTTGCTGTTTCAAATGTTCTCCTTTGTTTCAGTGGACAATGTGCCTGGCATCATAGCTGTGGCTTTTTTTAAGGGCCAGTTTATCCCATTCTAAAAGGCAGATCCTTAAAAGAGAAAGTGAAGGGGAGACATGAACATTCCAGCTGGCACACATCCTTCAACTCTTCTTCTTCTTTTTTTTTAACAGAAGGAGAACAAACTATGAAAACGGCAAACGCTGCAAATTTGCATTATTTATGCAGCTCGTATTATTCAATTTGTCATGTTGTCAAATATATAGTGAAATGTAATCTGGAGCCACATGAGGGAGGAGCTCTTTTTTTCCCAGAAGGCAACAAGACAGGGAGCTAGGAATCTCTGGTAGGCAGGAAGAGAACCAGGTGATATCCTCCCTAGCAATTCACCAAGTATATCTATAGTTATTGCTAGTAAGGTTCTATTTGTAGGCAAACAAAAATAAACTACTCAGAAGTAGTTCCGCATGTTGTTTTTGATTGTTTGGGCCTGAAAAATGTTAGTGTGTTATTTAATTTATTTATAGCACCGAAATTAAGCAGAGGTTTCCAATTGGCAGGTGAAAGGATCAGGGCCGTGATGGCGAATCTATGGCACACGTGCCAGAAGTGGCACTCAGAGCCATCTTCCGGGTTCCAGTGCACTGGCCAGCTGGCTCTCACACACGCGGGAACGCCGGAAACCAGAAGAGCAGCCGCCCGGTGCACATGTGCGCGCCGGGAAGATAATCTTCCTGTTTCCAATGCGCGCATGCACACCGGCCACCTGGTCTTTTGGTTTCTAGCGCACATGTGCGTGCGAAGATCAGATGGCTGGTGTGCATGCACGTGCCAGAAACCAGAAGATGATCTTCCCGGCGCATGCATGCACACCGGGCAGCTGCTCTTCCGATTTCCAGCGCACATGTGTGCACTGGCCAGCTGGTCTTTTCGGTGCCAAAAAGGTTTGCCAACACTGGATTAGGGGGAAAATATTGACATAACATCTTTGTGATTAAATGTTTTGTTCATGGCTTTTTTCAAAGGAATAGAGATATGTGCAGCACCCAAGAGCCTTGACAGTAAGCTAGAGGAGAGTTCGGAAGCTCCTATTTTGGAAGAAACATCATCTTCGCCAGTAGAAATACAACAACATTTATGGCAGGTTTCCACAGATATTGAAAACACCGAGAGGTATGGTGCTTTTTTGGGGGGGTCTAATTTTGTTCTTAAATTTATTTATTTTTACTTTTATATTTATTCGGTAGAATTCGTCAAAGCTATTCCATACTTTCAGTATCACAGCTGAAAAAAATGCAGGACTAGATACCTAATAAATGGTAACTGATCTCAATTTTGTGAGCAAAACTAATATGCTGAATGATACTGGTGTACATTTGCTGTAAATTGCCTAGTGTATATTTGTCAACATACAGTATATCATGAAGATGTGCTAGTTTTTTATTGCTGGTTTTTATTGTCATAGGTTTTTAATGTTTGCGCAGTAATAAAGATTTGACTGTAATAAAGATCGATTTGAATGTTTATTTATTTATTGCATCCCATTATGATTGATCTGGGCTATAAACATTTAAATAAGTATTAGAAACGCATCACACATCCAAAATAAGTAGATTTTGAATATGTATTAATGCCATTCTTACCACTCTCTAATTCTTCCTCCTTATGTTTTTCTTTATTGTTGCTCTTATTGTTAGCATAGTCTCAAAGTAAAAGCTGATATTTATTGAAACCATGTTGATACCATGTTTGGGATCTCCTTTTTAAAAAAAATTCCGAGTGTTACTCTTTTATTCTAAAATGTAGAAATAAGTCTTTATTTAAGTTCTGTGCTTTATTTCTGCAGGGATATGAGAGAAATGAAAAACCTTTTAAGTAAACTCAGGGAGACTATGCCTTTACCATTGAAAAATCAAGGTAAGCTTTTCTTTTCTGTATTTATCAATATGATAGTTGAGTGGGCAGGCTAAGTTCCTTTCAGTAATGGCAAATGAATTTCTTATAAACTACATTGGATGCTTCAAAACAGGTGATACCTGTTGTTGTCTCCCATGCCAGGGTGAATGGTCTGTTATGCTTAACATTCTTGGAAGCATTATGAAGGTGATGATGCAAAATAAGTGGAGCCAGAATTTTCTTGGATTTTTTAAAAATCTATTATGGGAGTTTGGAGGTGTTATTTTAAAAACGTTGAATCTATTTTAGAGCTTACAATACACTTTTGATTGTCTCCACTTCAGAACAACCTCCTACTAACCAACAGTTTTTAGCAATTACAGCAAGCCAGGGGTCACGGATCATGGTGGTTTTTATCCACTTTTAAGCATATTTTGTCTATTCTATGCCTTGCAGATATTTTACACTAAATGTCCACTTACCTTAGCAAACAACTATGCTGGCTGGGCTAACATACTTAGGATAATGCATCCAATATAGTACTGTACAGTCATGAGTTTGGTGGGAAGCTTCTCCACTCAAAATATCAGTCAGTAGAACAACTCCATCCATTCTTTCATGTTGCCTTGACTCCTCAGAAGCTGTAAACGTGTACTCATCAACTGCACCCTATTGCTAAGCAATATTATAAAATGAAAAAAAAAACCATTGACCACACCCAACTTATGACAACAATTCTAACTGCATTAATTAGCAGTCACTGAGGTTGTAAGGCACAATATCATGTGACCACGACTTGTGATTTCCTGCCGGTTTCCCCACTGAATTTGCTTGCCAGAACCAGCTGTTGCAAATGACCATCATTTGACCAAAGGACATTGCAACTGTCTTATAGGCACGGCAGTTGCCAAGCAACCTCAATTTCAAGAACCTGTCATAAGTCCTCTCATTTAGCACCATCATAACTTCAAACGGTTGTTGAAGTGGTCAGTAAGTGAGGACTGCCTGTACTATCTTTCTCTTCTTCTTTTTAGTTTATACTTTGAATATAAACTAAAATGTAACTGAGGGACATGACCCTTCAGCTGTTGCTGAACTCTAAGCATCCTAGGATTTTGCCCTGACTGGCTAGGATTGCTGAAGGGTTCAATTTTGCCAGACCTATACTTGAATACTGTTCACCTGCCTGGAATCCTCACTGCATTCCAGAGATATTTTACTAGAAAAGTACTCAAATCTTCTCCTCGAAGATTCCCTATACCACCAGGCTTGAAATTTTAGGTCTGGATACCCTCGAACTACATCGTCTATATTCTGACCTATGCTTAGTTCATAAGATTATTTACCAAAAAGTCCTACCTGTAAATGAGTACTTTAATTTCAACCGTAATAACACAAGGGCTATCAGTAGATTCAAACTCAATGTAATTCGCTCTAATCTTGATTGTAGGAAATATGACTTCTGCAATAGAGAAGTAAATGTCTAGAACACTCTACCTGATCCTGTTGTTACTCTTGCTAATCCCCATACCTTTTACCTTAAACTTCTACCGTGGACCTTTCATGTTTCTTAAGAGGTCCCTAGGGGGACGTTCATAAGTGCACCAGCGTGCCTACTGTCCCTGTCCTACTGTCCCCTTTTATATGTAATTATTCTATGTGTTTATGGCTATGTTTTGCCTATTTATATCCTTTTATTCGTGCCAGTTTTTTTCATGTGTCCATGTCCATGTCTATACTGTTACTTGTTTCCTTGTACTTGTTGACAAACAAACAAACAAACAATGTTGGAAAGGAATAGGTTCTTTACCGCTGGCTTCCTCCTTATCCCAGCTAAAATAAAGCCTAAAGGTGAATACTACATCTGCTCTTGTATACAGTATCATGTACTTTAGCTCTCACCCTTTCCTGTCCTAGCATACTTCATTCATCAGTTTCTTGAGTCAAAATGGATGTTACATGCTTCTGAAATTTTTTACTTTTTCATATTACTCTGTAAATTTGCTGTTGTTGTATCTGTAGTACTAAAAGATATTACTGGTACCCATAAATTAGAAGATGTAACTCAATTTTGATTATGTTAATCAATTCTCTGCTATCCGTGTTATTAAACATCTCTTAGAGACTTTTCTATTTTGACAGGTTTGCAATTTGGAATTTTTAACTGATGTCTATATTAAATTAAGCCTGTTTTGGTCACCAAAGAGATATTCTAATCTCTTCTGCTGTTTACATTTTCAATATGCTTATAAACATCCTGGTTACAAAAGTAGATCAGAATAATTGTTGATAATAATAACAATATTCAAGATGCTGGCATTGCTGAAACCTGAAGATATCAAGTATGATTGAGGAATGCGCTTCTCTCCTAAACCATAACAAAATCTATTCTAATACTGAGAGATACACAAGAGTTACTACTTATTATTATAGTAAAATCTGGAAGAAAACTTCCCCAGACCCTATGAATCAAGTTTTCCTCTTAAAGCCTTCCAGATTTCACAGCTTGCTTTACTGTATGGTAAAGTAGAAGTGTTGCTGTTAAGAATCCATGCTCCATTGCTACTGAGACTAATTCTAATCTTTTTATTTAAAACCACAGATGATAGCAGCCTGCTAAACTTGACTCCTTATCCATTAGTGCGAAGACGGAAGAGAAGATTCTTTGGATTGTGCTGTCTTGTCTCCAGCTAAATGATCCATTTCAGAAGAGTATAGATGACTGCAGCCAATACAAAATGTCCTTTATTGGGATCAGTTAAAATGCTCTAAGTCTGTGTTTTTCAACGTCAGAAATTTTAAGACGGGTGTACTTCAACTCCCAGAATTGGCTGGGGGAATTCTGGAAATTGAAATCCACCATCTTAAAGTTCCCGAGATTGAGAAGCACTGTTCTAAAATGACCATGTGTGTTTTCTACATGCCCCTTATTATATTTCTTCCTTCCTTTTCAAAGAGTTTGTTGCTGACAAGAACCAAATTCAGAAACCCAATTAAACATTATCAAGAATATTTTTAATCTTTTTTTAATGGCATACAGCATGTCTACTTTAAATCATTTTGTGATTAGATGCAAATATGATTATTAACCAACACATGCAGATTTTTTATTTTAGTGTACAAGCCACAACCAATTATGTACAGTGCAACAGTATGACTGTAGCTCTTGCTAGTATGATGTTATGAACATTTGAACATATTCTATTAAGCAATTTTAATCCATAGAAAACTGTTTAGAAGAGCAAAATTGTGCTTAAATTCTAAAATGCTAAAATAAACAGAGCCAATATTGTACGAGAACATACACACTCTATTGCTTTTTGTGCTCTCATTCATATTTAGTCTTCCACTCTATAACACAACTTATACAAGATCTTCATAGTACAAATTTTTTAATTTCTAATACATAAGCAACATAACATTGATATGTTGTTCATGTAAATATGAGATAATATCTACATATTGTATAATGCATAGGAATAGCTATTTTACTTTTTTAAAAGAAAAAATCTGAACATGTTTATGTTACAACCTTAAGTAGAAAATTTAAAAGATGGTGTGGGAAACAATAAAATCCACTGATGTGAAACAGATTATTCCATTTTGTTTCCTGTAAAGGTTGAAGCATGGTGTCAGAACATCAACTTAGTGTTATTGCTTATAGGGCATGCCAGAATAGCTCTAACTGTAAAATATTAAACATTTTACATTGTTAATAAATATTTTTAGTTAAACTAAAACATGTCTTCTTTGTAATATTTATATTATTATTTTTTAATTCCTCGGCACTATATCTCTTATGAGCCATGATTCAGAATGTGATTCTGACCGTGAATCGGACAATGTTGCTCCAGCTGAGCCTGTGATTCAGGATTGTCAGCCTCAGAAGCCAATAAGCCAGAATTCAGTTGAGGCTGATCAGCCACAGGCATCTCCTGTTCTGCTGGAGCAGTTAGATAATGAGGTACAATCCCCCAAGCCCCAGGTCTAGATGTCTATAGAAGCAAGCAGAGCAATGCTCCTCAATGAGACTCCTTACTAGGCAAAGGGCAAGTGATTGCAGCCAGTTGTCATCAGACAGAGTTAGATAGTTGCTTTGCTTGTAGTCGTTATAAGGGTCAACTCTTTGGCTTTCCAGCTCATAATTTTTCTTCCTCCTTTTGTGATCCTTTGACTCTTGAACTTGATTTGACCTTCTATGTCTCTCGGAACATATTCAGACTATGCTATTATTTCTTGGTCTATATTGACATTTTTCTAGCAAGCGCATTCTGCCAGGCTTTTTAATTACATTCCTGTTTCCTGCTATGTACGCCAGCAACCTTGAAACAGAACAATATGAGGAATCTGCCTTAGAATTATCAGTGGTTTCAAGTCTAACTATGTAAGGTGCTCAACTCCTTCTGTCTTCCACTTTTCTCTTACAATGATTCCATTTATTTAGATACACATATTTGGGTCTTCTTCTCAACATCAACATATTGTGTGCATAGAGCACTTTTTTCTTCTTTTTTGTCTTACGAAACAGTTTGATTCATCAAAGGAACTTCAGGTATTATTATTGTTAAACAAATCTGAAGAAACTAATGTAAATGCATTGCCAAAGCAAATTTCATGCAAGACATAAGAATTCTATATTATCTTGCTCTTTTTTTATATGCCAAGAGAAGTTCCAGCTGTGGGCTGGACCCAACCAATCCTATATTTTATATGTTAAAATCAAGTCAGATTATTAAGCATTTTCTAGGATTAAACTCTAGTGCAGTGATGGTTAACCTTTTTGCCATTGGGTATCAGGAAGGGGGGGCGGGGGAGGTTCGCGTGTGTGCATGCCCACATCCAGCCTTCCCCACCCCCTCAGAAGCCTTGGAGGGTCTCTGAGGGGGTGGGGTGGGGAAGGCTGTTTTCGCCCTCCCCAGATGCATAGAGAGGATCTGGAGCTTGGTGAGAAAGAAAAACAGGCCTCCCCCCTCCCCCAGGCCCTCCGAAGGCAGGAAACAGCCTGTTTCTGTACTTCTGGTGGGCCTAGAAGGTCCAAAAATCAGCTGGCCGGCGCACGCATGCATGCCAAAGCTGAGCTGGCGTGCCAGGCGATATGGCTTGGCATGCCACCTGTGGCATGCGTGCCATAGGTTCGCCATCACAGCTCTAGTGAATGTGTTCAAGATTGTTTCTAAAATTTTGCAGCCACTGTGATGCCATTGCAGCAGGACATGATATAAGAGAAATAGCCTACATCCTTGCTGTTTGGATCTTTCATATCAGTCAGTGACCCAGAAGAACATCCTCTGTCAATGGAAGCTTCTTTCTCATGCCAAAAAGTAGCTTTAGAATTTGTTTTTTTCAGGATTTAAACACAGTATTCTATCTGTCCATCATTTGGCTCTTAATTCATAAACACTTAACCATTCGCCATGAATTTAATTTGTTTTTATTCTAATCAGTATTGCAAAATGGATAGCATATACTGGAAACAAAATAAATTACGTTAAATGTATATACAGTCTTATGCAGACAGCAAATATAAATTACATATAAAAAGATTTGAGATGTAAACGGTAATCTAAACAATATTAAAGGTTAATAAAAACTAAAGAGCAGAAAATTATTTTAAAAACGTAGATGAATTTAAATTATAAATTAATTTTAAGCTTGCTTTTCCTTAAATGTATACAGAAAAATCAATATTGCATTGTACTGATAGGACGTGTAAAATTTATGCACTTTTTCATTGGCTTACATATACAGTTACTGGTTTGCACAGCTGAATGGCATAGATGTTTCACAATTTGCAATTTGTTATGTAATGGAAAAAGAAACAATGAATGAATCTCAATTAGGATATTAAAAGAAACTAATCAGTTTTATCTTGGCTTTGTTAAATTTTAAGTGGCTTCCTGGTCAACACAACAGATTGGTTTAATATCAAACTAATACTACAAAGACTCAAGTTCAACTTTTAATGGAGTGCTTAACTTCTGCCTATCATTATCTTGGTTTACCTTTTTTTCCCCTAACAAAGATAAAAAAGTAAAGAACAAATTGATACACTTGTTGGAACAATATAAAATTAGGGGTGGGCTCCTGGGTTCAGGCGATCCTCTAACCAAGGATCGCTGGGGTTCAGCAAAGCTCCAAATGCCACCCCTGCCTGGCCACGCCCACCTTTCCTACCTTACCCCTCCCAGGAGCCTCCATGCAGCCTGTTCATCATTCCAGGTAAGTTCAGGAGCCGCGTGGAGGGTCTGGGCCTCCCAGAATTCTGGAAGCAGGCCTGTTTCTGGCCTCCAGAAGACCTCCAGACCCCGGGGGAAGCAGTTTTCACCCTGGAGAGGACAAAAAACGCCCCCCTCTGCCATGGTGCAGTCAGCCAACTAGGCCACGCCTACCATGGCCATGCCCACCCAGAAATGGGGCAGCGAACCCGTTGCTAAAGGATCTGAAGCCCACCCCTGTATAAAATGTATAATATGCATTAATATACATTTTTATGAGTTTCTACAATGAAATGGATAGATTGTTTCACAGTAGATCCTAACAGAGGCTTCAAGCTGTAGTTCATGATCCCTCAGTGTCAATCACATAACAATGGCACCTTCAAAGATGACTTTGGAATAATTCGTATAAAAGTGTTGATTTAAACAATATATACAAAATGTAAAAACAAGCAACATTGAGTTATTTATACTAACTCCCATTCAGTCTCCAATTTGCCATGAAAATTAGGTGACAAAAGAGACTTATTTGTAGCAATTAAATCTTTTTAGATAATTTTTGGTTTGTTTTTGTAAAATGAAAGCTCAAATGTGTCTGTTCTCTGCAAGCATCAACAAGCCCACTTTGATGCTTTAATACCACTGTTCCCAAATTCAAAGTCCAATTCTGGGAGTTGAGAGAGCTTCTCAAGGGAGATGTGTCATCAGCCAGCAATTCAGTTTCAAGGTCAGAAAGTGCAAGGCAAAAAAAAAAAAAAAAAAAAAACGGTTAAAACTGTGAGAAAGCTAGAAAAAAGCAGCTTTGGAAATAAACTACAAAGAATATAAGAAGAAAGTGCACTTCAATTTTGATAGAGGGCAATCAAATATCTTAGTGGCTTCATTCTAGAATGCAATAAAGCAGGAATGTCCAACTTTGGCAACTTTATGACTTGTGGACTTCAACCTTTTTTATTTATTTTTATTTATTTATTTTCATCTAGCATGTATTTTATGACAGATACAAGTGTAAACATAATTATAAATACATGAAAAGGATACAAATAAAAGAAAACTTTAGGATAGGGACGGTAGGCACGCTGGGAATTCTCCCAGAATTCCCCAGCTAACCATGCCAATTTATCTACATCTGTCATTTCTTCACTAACATCTTTTAGATATTGTCTATCCATAGTAGCAGGCATTATTACTATTAATATTGTAGTTATTAATTTCTGGTCCATTCTCCAAAAATCTCCTTTAATAACATTTTGTATCATTTTGCAAGTCTTAGGAGTAACTGACATCAAGCAAAGGTTTGCATTTTCCCCCTTCTGCTTTAAATCTTTTGTTCCCTTTAGTGCCCAGTTTTGTAAAATCATTATTTTTTTGTTATGACTTCTAATAGCCAAGATAGCCGAATAAGTCTGTTTCCCACAAAAGCTACTTATTTTTACAGGTAATTCCAAACTCTCACTGTAAAAGTCAATATTCTAAATATCTGGACCCTTAGTCCATTTATAACTTTCTTAGATCAACATCTTATTCAGTTTCTTGCTATTTCATTTTTAAATTCTTAAGCTTATAATTCATTTTTCCTTTGTTCAGAATTGAAGATAAACTCACCTGATGGAGATTTTGCTCAGTTCTCTAATAGCTTTAAGATGGCTAATAGAGGCAACTTCCAAAAGTGATTATTCGGGTGAGATTTGCAAATGTAGTGTCCTTTAAAATGCCCCACTTCCATTAAGAGCAAGGTAGCTGGTCCCATCATCTCCCAGCACTCAAACTTGGAGAAAACTAGTATCCTTCATTCTCTTCATGAGGAATAGCCATACAAAACACAGGTGGGCAATCTCCCATCGTCACCTTATCTGAGAAATTTCAAGGACCATTCTACTCACAGATGCTTTAGTCTTTGCAATGTTTGTCAACTCCACTTTTGCAGAGATGTCTACAGTTTGCCATGTCTCACCCAGAAGTCCAAAATCAAAACTATCTGCCATTTCTAAACTGGCTTTTATAAAGTTACAAGATTTAATTATAGAAAAACTGCACATGCTGTACAAAATTACAAATGTATGTTACTAAGTACTAGAACTGTGATGGCGAACCTATGGCACACATGCCAGAGGTGGTATGTAGTGCCTTCTCTGTAGGCACACAAGCTGTCACCCCAGTTCAGCTCTGCCATGCATGCGCACGCACCTCCTGCTGTCCAGCTGGTCTTGGGGTCTCTGCCGTGCATGCAGGGGGGCAGGGCGCATGCGGGGAAGCATGCACATATGTGGGGGTAGTCGCATGCCGGGGGTGCATACATGGGGAGGCGCATGTGGGGGATGCATGCATGTGGCAGGCATGTGGTGGGCCACAGGTAAATGCGGGGGGCCACATGGGGGCTGCACACACATGTGGGGGGGTGGGGCACATGGGGAGGCAGGTGCACATGTCCGAGACCCGCATCCACATTGCATTTGGGGGGGCTCAGGCATGCGCATGCGCTTTGGGCACTCGGTCCAGAAAAGGTTAGCCATCAATATGGTGAATAGGCAGCATCCAAATCATTGTAAGAATAAGTACCAACCCAACCCTCAGATTACACCTTTTGGGGTCCAATGACAAGCAGTATCTCCAGTTTCAGGTTACTCCCACTCCTTCACATAGAAATAAATAAAGAACATGATACCATTTGTACATTCAACTTGCACCAGTGTGCAGAGACCCACTACATTTTTTCATGGACTGGAACACATTTCTCCATCCTCAGCTTGCCCCAGCTCACCACAAAGACAGCTGCTGACTGTCTTTGCTTTTCCTAACTTTTATCATCCCAAAGTACGGATCCACTGCATCATCCATGAATATTAGGCAGATTAGACTATGCTCATCAAGTATAATCCCATCAATCATTTATCAGCCTTTTGATGCAACTAAATTGTCTTTAATGCCTACCACTGTCTAATGCAATAGTATAGGATTAGTGAGAAGCTTTATACCAAGTATTTGTGAGAATGGAATGTATAAAAGATGGAAGTATGTGAGACCCAATCAAAGCAAGTTACAAAGTCTGAAAGGATGAATAAAAAATAAATAGAACCGTAATACATTTGGATCTTATTCTTTGTGAGTATCTGCTATTTTAAAGTGCAAGTTAAGCAAGTAATACAGTAACTCCTATTATTATTTAGCATATGGCATGTCATACATGGACTAGTAATATAAACATTTCACCTAGATTAGTAAAAGACATTAAAATATAAATGTTAAAAAATGTTCAAATACCAATGTCTAGATCATCTAATCATTGAAGCACAATATCATTTATATTAAAAGAATCAGGTACTGGACCAGTATATACCTTTAACTTACAGCCTATCACAATGTGACCTACAGTTTGACATGGAACCCCACAGTCACACTAAGGGGAGGATACTATGCCCCATTTATACAGAGAGTCCTGGCAGATGCTATGTGAGATGCAAATCCTATTCAAGATTATAAATGGTTGATGTGGTAGTTCAAAGCCTGACATCTTTTTCTTGGAGTCATTTATGTGTCTTCCTATGTCTGGGTATTCAGCCACCCATTTGGCTTTCTTGGGGAATCGATGTTAAAAGTTGTTGGGCAAATGTTGTGCAAGTGTCAGTGGGGATTTCCTAGATTTGAGTTGTCTGGCTGATAAATGAGGAAGGTTGGCATGCACTGGTAGGAGTTGGTAACTCACATTAAAACAATGGTACAATAGCAGTTAGTTATATTGGTGTGCAAGAATAGCAGATTTTTTTAAAAAAAAAATAACTGCATAATTCAATGCCACTAAAGATAACTCGTTTCAGCTTTTTTATTTGAATGCAAATTACATTTTAATATGGGTTTGACTGGGCATTGCTGGGCTGATGTTTGTTGATTTCATCGTGAATGCTCTGGTGCTTTGCTATTTATTTCTTTTTACAAAGCCACAAAAATTAGAAGCTGTTCTAAAATGGCAACATCTGGTGATCTCTTCCCTCTGAGAAGGTAGGCACTGCATACTCTTGACAGCACAAAGAATTACTAAGAGTCCTTAATTATAACAGTCACATTTCTTAAGTGTTTAGTTGGAATGGCAATTAATTATATATCTTGCAGAAGTGTGTGTGACAATTAACTTAAACAAAGGCAGAACATTACATGCTGACTATTTTTATTTTAACTTGTAAACATGCAAAATGCTGTTTTCCATACTTAACTCAAAATCTCTTGAGCTAGACATTTTAAAGAGATGTTTTAAAAGACTTTCATGGTAAAATTCTTGAAATTGTCACTATTGTTATTATAATCGTTCGTTGCACAGTCAGCCAGATGTTTAGATTGAATTTGACATTTTTATTCATCTATTGAGTCCTTCCCAGGACCTGGGGTAGCAGATATTGTTTGATGGTGTTAAAGGATGTAAGGTATTCCAAGTAAAGCTGCCTTTTGCAATTGACTGATGGTGATTTTGTCAATACCGATAATGCTCAAGTGGTGTTCCAATTATTTTTGCATTGTACCCAAGGTGTACCTATTGATACTATCTTTGCTTTCTTTTGCCATAGTTGGTCTGCTTCTATTTGAAGGTCTATGTATTTTGTGATTTTGTCTTGTGTTCTGCTGTCTTCGGGTATCATAACATCCACTATTCAGACTTTTTTTGTCTTTCATATTGACAGTTGTTAAGCCTGGAGTGTTATGTGGCAGGTGCCAATTTGTTTGGATTCTAATATCCCAGAGAACTTGAGCTCCTTCATTTCCTATTATTTTGTTTATTTTATGGTTCTACCAGTTCTTGCTTATAGGCAAACAGTATTTCTTGCAGATTTTTCAGTATAACATTGTTGCTATATGTCATTCTGTTGCTTGTAGTCAGTCTGTGCAATCTTGTCCCAGCAGCTAACTAAGTAGTCCACTGTTTCTTCAGCTTCTTTGCAGAGGTGGCTTTCTATGCTTTTGTTCTTAAGGCTTGGTTTTGTGCAGCCAGAATTAGCTGCTCTATCTTTTTCAATTTTCTTTCTCATATCTATTGCCAGGTCAGTTTGGTGTCTCCACAATTCAGTTAGCCCCTGTGGTATATTAGCTTTAATACATCTTCTTCAATGTCCTTCAAATATTCTTCCAATGCCCTTTTCTTCTTCAACATTCCACACCCACCTATTTTCTTTAAGTAGACTTTCAACTTCGCTGCATGGATGAAAGGCATGATTAATTGTCATTATTTTTCTGGTCTTCTTATTCAGGGTTTTTAGTTCTGCTTGAGTCCATTCCACTATTCCAGTCATGTATTTAATGACTGGAACTGCCTAAGTGTTAATTGCCTTGATGGTATTTTCTCCACTTGTAACTTTTTTCTTGACTTCAGTGTGTTTTATGTTAACTTGAAGGATGCCCAAGTATTTGTAATGATTTTCGGTTTTCACTATTTTTTCCCGTTGATGGTGAGTGTGACACATTTGTCCAGTCCAAACTCCATAGCAATATCTTGGCTATACATGCAGATATTGTTGAGCAATAATTCTATTTTGGATGGTAGTTTTCCATACAATTTCAGATTGTCCATATAAAAGAGGTGGGATAATGTAGTAGATGTTTTATAGCAAGCAGATGTAACAAGTAACAATCTGAGAGGAAAGTTATTATAAAGAACCACCAGGTAAGAACATGTGGTGCTTTGGATTCAGTCCCCAAAAGGTGATTCTGAGTGTGGCGTCTTCCTTTCACAGCAGATTCTCTAGCCACATCAGTATCCTTTCTTTGCCATCCTGGAACACATCAGTTGTTGTTTGTACAAACAGAAAATGTATAAAACCCATCAGGTGTCAAGACCTGGTTACTTGCAGGACTGCCCATCTCCCAATACATCTATTGTGTTTCTCTGAAAATAAGACCCTGTCTTATATTTTTTTTGAACCCCGAAATAAGCGCTTGGCCTTATTTTTGGGAAAGTTGTATTATTTTGGGGTGCGTGGAGAAAGATGGGGCTCCTCTTGCTATCTTACCTGATTTCCAGCTCTGCGTTTAAATATTTTCGGGGTGGGTGGGCTTATTTTAGCGCATGCGCTCAAAAGTCCGATTGGGCTTATTATCAGGGGATGTCTTATTTTCAGGGAAACAGAATACCCATCTTATTAGATCTAGTAGAGCAGCCATAGTTCAGATTTCATCATTAAAATGTTGCAGTGTTCTGTCCCAACCATCATAGTTCTCCCCCAAAACCCACACATCCCCTACCCTGTTGTCATTTGAGAAAGCCCTTAAAACATGGCTTTTTCAAGTCTTTGAGGCAGAGTGAATCATAACTTTGACCCTGCTTTTGGGATTTTATTCCTTGGTTCTTTTTGTCTTGGATTGTAACAGATCCTTCTTCTTTCAGACCTTCGGAAGATATGAGTAAGAAAATGCTATGTTTGGAAGAGGTGATCTGGTGCTAAGAATAATTCTTCTTACTGCCCTGACAATTACCTAGGATTATGTGGAGCATCTTTTCTATCTTTATCTTGTTTGCTAGATTGTTTTGCTTGTCTGCTATGTGCCCAACTGAGTAGTGGCATCTATACACAGTAATAAACCAGCACTTGGATTCAATTGCTTTGAACCAGTTGCATCCAATTAGATCTCTTGAGAAAATAAAGTTGTCCACATTTATTGGCTTTGATCCCTCTAAATAGAGACAGACTGCTAATATATGGTTTGGTTTATTTATTTTATAGCTTTTAATTATTAGCTGCTCAGAATCAAGTTTTTGATATAGGCAGGCTTATAAATCTAATGAATAATAGATCACTAAGATACTGTCAGGGTTCACCAATAACATTATGGTTTAGCCTAGTGTGTGACACCAGACAATTAGAACCTCATGCTGTTTAAGATATTAAGCAAGTTGTTGGGGGTGGGTGAGAAACCCACCTCCCACATTATTTTATGTGAGGAGCTCACCTTTTCTTGGGCCAATGATTAGCTGCCAATCACTCTTGGCTTATACATTTCAGCAATAGATTCCGATAGCAATATATAGCAATATCATGGTTGCTATTAGTGACAGAACAGAATATTTGCCTAACTACAGTGATAGTTTAGTATCTCAATGCAACATGAACAAAATCTCTCACACTTTTTTCTGAGGCGACAGCCATTTTTTCCCCTCTTGCTATATTTTCTTGTGGTGGCAGTGGGAACTTCATACTTTAAGCACCATTTGACTAATGTCAACTCACTGACCATGTCAAATCATGCCCACATCACTATTTGTTCCATGTATGGGATGGGGTTCTTCCTTTATATTCAAAATAGTCAAGCAATAGGTAGAATAAAGCAATCCTACTTCCAACTCTGAGCACAAAATTACAGGTTTGTGAACAGCTTCATTATGTGTTTGTTTGTGTCAGCAACAAAACAATACTATTTATGTCTGATGATGCAGGAATGTCCAGGAAGGTAAGCATTAATTTCTACCACTTAAGTTGAAGATGTTTTGTGAGTAGACAGATCTTATTTTAAATTCGTGAGCTATTTTGTTTAATGAATTCTTACAGTGCCTGTCAGTATCCGATACACAATTTGATAGTTTAAGAGGTAGTGTACTGTCTATACAGGAAGCTGGGTTCTTAAATGTCCCTGTCTGCAAACAGAAGAGTTACTTGCCTATGGGAAATTATTTAATATAATAAATACCATTAAGAATTAATTGCCACAATATTACAAACTGCTGCTCAACTAAGTAGCATGTACTTCAAAGCACCTTTCTCCCTTTAAATCTAACGTGCTAATAAACACCCCTATGTATATGTTGCCAAGATAACATTTTTAAAATATTATATCTGGAACTTTTACTCTGAAGTGGTACATGCTGCAATATCATATAAACAGCTTCAAAACAAATGAGGCAGAACTATTGAAAATATAGAACGTATTCCCCTCCACTGCTTTTCACACCATTTTTCCAGTGGAAAAAAGAAGAACTTGGTGGTAAAAGAATGACCTTTTTTAATTTTTCAGCAAACTAAACACAATAAAGCAATCATTTAGCTTATAAATTCAACCATGTTTACTTCTTTGGTCCCCCCCAAAAAAGTATATACTAATTTTTCATATATTCAAATAAATGGCAAGAAACAACAGGGAAATAAAAAAGCAGCATAAAAATAGTTTTCATCTTTAGTTCAAGTGGTTAAAAAACAGGATTTTTTACTAGAAAAAAAACACTTGGTGCTTAAAAATCTATGTCCACTTTGCTCATTTAATTCCCAATATTTACCCACACACACAGGCTTATGTCTTGATTCAGAGATGCTTCTACCACGTAAACTTATAATATGCTACAACAGCCTTTCAACATCTTCACTTCTTTCCATTCCATGCTGTACACTATACAATCATTGCTAGTTATAGCTGATGATTCTAGAATTATTCCTTTAATTAGTTCTAGAATCATCAGCTATAAGTAGCAATGACTGTATGTTTCAAAATTTTCTAAGATACATACTCCCTTCTAGTTTTACTAAACGTAAAAGGGGGTGAAAATTTAGGTGCGTCTTATACACCAAATGTAGTCCTGCCCACCCTCTGGCCTCTGCCTCTCAGCAGTTTACCTCCTAGCAGCAAGAAGAAACAGCTCCTTTCAGCTTCAGCACAGCCTAGTTAGCACAAGTTGATTGGATCAGCCTTCCGGCTCTCAGCTGTTTTGCGCAAGCCTCTGGTGCTTGCTGCAAGGAGGTAAATTGCTGGGAACAGATTTTTTCCCCCTTGTGCGAATCAAGCTATGCTGAAAACAAAAATGAAAGTAAAGCAGGCTATTTGCTGTTTGCTATGTGGCAAAATTGCTGGGAGGCAGAGGCAGATTTTTTTTTCTTGTTTTCCTCAAAAAAGGTAGGTACATCTTATAGTCCGGAGCGTCTTATACTCCAAAAAATACGGTATCTTAATAACAGAACACAATGACAAAACATTTCATGGGGCAGAAAAAAAAAAAAAAAAGAGAATTTAGAGAGAGAAAATTACTGGTTCCATGCTCTGCTAGTTTTCTACTGGACAGACGCTGATGCAAGTGGAACTTCTTATGTTCCCAGTTAAGGGACATAAATGCCTGCTATGGAATTGGACAAGTTTTTTTCTTCTCATTCTGGGACATATAATGGAAATAAATGGGATCTGGAATCTGTGGAACGGCAGTCTCTTTGCAGGTACCCAATGATTATCCGAAGTGTTTAAAAAAAAACCATGGGACTGTACAATTAAAATTACTGGCTTTTGTTCATGAATAATTTGTAATTGTTGAGAGATTAAAATTTTAGAAGCACAATTACTTCTAAGATTTTAATCTCTCAAACGGTTTTAAATCAGGAAGTACAAATAAAGATTGAAACCCACAAAGGAGAATGAAAACCTTAATTCCCTCCGCCCCACAAAAAAAAAAAAAAGTTTGATACAAAGAGATTTTTAAAATAAATTAAGGAGTATATATATCTTGCAGCATTATTTGAACTAGGATTGACGTAAATCAACCTAAGTCTTGTTTTTCAGTCATTGCTAGAAGAATCTGAACTATCAGAAGATGAAGAATCTTTTCCTCTTTTGTGTTTTTTTCCTCCCTTTTTGTGATGATGTTTTCTTTTCTTAGATTTATTCTTTTTCACTTTCTTCTTTTCTTTTTTATGGGATTTCTGCTTTTTTGATTTAGGTTCATCATCTTCTGTGATGCTTGAAGAATGAGATCTATAAAACATAGGATTATATATGTAGTTTATGATGTAATTAAAACACTAAATGCTAAACATAAAACTTCTGGTAAACCTAATTACTGTAGCTAAATACACCAAAGAAACTTTTCTTCATTCCTATAACATTTTATTCTATTATAGTCTTTCTCTATTTGAGAAACTGTCCTCTAGTTGGGGATAGTATATTAATAGGGAATTAATTTGCTAAAAGACATCACCCATATAGTAGACAGAAATTCTACAGGCTCAGGGTGACACTAAGATAACTAAGGTTTACAGATGAAAAAATTAATGATTTAAAAGAAGAGCAAAAACAGGAAACAGATGTTAAGTACAGATGCACTAAATAAAAACAGGAGAAATGGAGCAGAGAACAATCTAGCTACTTCTACCTGAATTCTGAAACAGAAGTCACACATTGTGCTTAAACTATGAGTTAGGGCTTGATTAAACACGGTCTACTCAATCTACAATAGCTAGTTTCCTGCAACCACATTGTGGCTGAATATAACCTAGCCTAAGCAAGCATTATTGGGCTAGTTACCCAAAACAAAGTTCTTTTTTGGACTGTTTCTCCAGCTAAGCAGGAAAGTACGAGAAACTTTTCAGTATCTCAAAATGTTGTTTCCTTTTTCCTTTTAATAGAATAATATATTGTCTGATTTGCCAGGGCATCATTATATGCTTTTAGCAATTTGACTACAGGTAGCTCTCAACCTACGACCACAATTGAGCCCCAAATTTCTGTTGCTAAGCAAGGCATTGTTAAGAGAGTTTTGCCCTATTTTACGACCTTTCTTATCACAGTTGTTAAATTAAATCACTGCAGTTGTTAAGTTAGTAACATCACTGTTAAGTCAATCTGGCTTCCCCATTGACTTCCCTACATGACCCCAGGACACTGCAACCGTCATAAATATGAATCAGTTGCCAAGCATCTGAATTTTGATTGTGTGACCATGGGGATGGTGCAACGGTCATAAATCACTTTTTTACTGCCTTTGTAACTATGAATGGTCACTAAACCTGTGGTAAGGCGAGGACTACCTATACTTCTGTCTCAGTTTTTTGCTACCTTTTTCTTGATTTCTTTAATTTTGATTTTTCCTTGCTTTTCTTTTGGATCTTTTTCTTTTCTTCATCATCAGGAATACCTGTAAGTTAGAGGTATTAAGATTTTAGTGATTCTTGAAGTAGGAGACATCTGGCTTTAAGAACTGATTGCAAAGATAATTGAAGAAGGTCATTTCTTCTTCTGGCAGATATCCGGACAGCATCGTGGGAACCCGGTGTTCAGAAAAGAAAATTGCAAACGAAAAACAACAACGACAAATATAAGACGATCAAACTTACCCTGCTTTTCTGGAACGACATCAAGTTTTCCCAGCTCCTCTTCCTCACTCTCTTCACTGCTTGTGCTACTCACATCTAAAACAATGTCTCTTTTGGGATCTACACGGAGAAAGTTTCGGCACTCAAATGTCAGATGACCCGCTAAGTAAAGTTTGAGAAAGGAAAAGAAACAACAGAAGTGGTACAATTGACTATGTGGCGTTCAGCAAACAAGTAAAAAAATAAATAAATAAAAGTCAGGAAATTTTGATTTATTTCTCCCCTCTCCTTTTGGTAAAAGACCAAAAGTAAAGTCTCCTTCTACTCAAGCTCATTTCCTGGTATCTATATAGATACATCCATGTAGTTTTTCTTAGCAACAATACTTAACACTGAAAATATTTTCATTTCCATTTTTCACAGCAGATATGGCAGTTTCTTCAAGGTTAATGGATGCTATTGTTGTATTTTATGTGGGTGTGGTTTGCAGTGGAGTATATAGTAAAACCGTAGCTATAATACAAAATAATAAACATAATGGCAAGAAAATGTAACTTTGTTGTAACATCTCTTCTCAGAAAATTCACTTAATTTGATTTTGATTTTTAAAAAAGTATGGACATTGCTAATATAAATCATTATTAGTGCAGAAAATTCTTCTATGTATTATGAAGTGGGCAGCTATAATAATTTTTATGAAATAAATATGAAATAAGAAAGTGGAAACATAAAATTGTTGCATATGAAAATATAAGTCAATTTAAAAAGGTTAATAGGAAAGATTTTTCCTGTCTAGTTTTTTCAGTTATAAGCCAAGAGTCAAACAATAAAAAAAAATCCATAAGCACATTCCCTTTTTTTAAGTATTCCTCATATCAACAATTCACATACCATTAACCACTGAAGACACTAACAGAATGCAAACTAGCTCTAATGCTGTTCAGAAACAGTTGCACAGAGGTATAAAAATAATGCTTTAAATATTTACCGATACATGTAATGTTACAAATGTATTATTCCCACACAAAAACCTATCCTTATACCAATATGGTCAATCATATATTAAACAAAATTGCTTTAGCTCTATTTCAGCATCATTCAATATAAAACTAGATCAAGCACTGATAAAAAGTCCCCCGTGGCCAGGGGGACTTTTTATCAGGTCCGCCTGATTCGCCAGTTGCGTCCCTTTCTGGATTGGGACTCGTTAAATATGGTCACTCATGCTCCCGTTACTTCCCGCCTGGACTACTGCAATGCTCTCTACATGGGACTCCCCTTGAGGACTACCCAGAAGCTCCAGCTGATCCAGAATGCGGCCGCACGGGTGGTTATGGGAGCGATGTGGCGCTCCCATGTGACCCCCCTCCTGCGCGAGCTGCACTGGCTCCCGGTGGTCTTCCGGGTGTGCTTCAAGGTTTTGGTTACCACCTTTAGAGCGCTCCATGGCATCGGACCGGGGTATTTACGAGACCGCCTTCTGCTACCAATAGCCTCTCACCGACCAGTACACTCCCATAGAGAGGGGCTTCTCAGGGTGCCGTCGGACAAACAGTGTCGACTGGCGGCCCCCAGGGGGAGAGCCTTTTCTGTGGGGGCACCTACCATCTGGAACGATCTCCCCCCAGAGATACGGAGGATCCTGGACCTGCGCACGTTTCGTCGTGCTCTCAAAACTTTTTTATTTCAGCAGGCTGGCCTGGCCTAACTCTCCTCTTTTAAATTTTTAATTCGTGTGATTTTATAAATTGGGTGTTTTAATCTGTGTTTCGGCCAAAATATTTAATAATTTTAAGGGATTTTTTAAATATTTGTATTATCTGTATTTTATCTTGGCTGTTCACCGCCCTGAGTCCTTCAGGAGTAGGGCGGTATAGAAATTTGATTAATAAATAAAATAAATAAAATAAAAAAATAAAATAAAATACACATACACACACACACACACACACACACACACACACACACTAGACATTAGCCATGATAACCCTGTCATAACCTAAGATCCATTCACCAAGTAAATTAGGATTGGTGAAACTTCCTTCTGCTTAAAATTAGCTAGATGTGTTCAAAATAGATCTTCAGCAGGTTCTTTAAAACATTATTTTTAGCTCTGGAATAAATGATTACAGGATATACATAGTTCTCTCATGCAGTACAACCTCTGGTCATAAACATTTCTGACCACAATCAAATTGGGTTCCGACCAAAAAAATTCACAATTTTTTTCTCCCGGGGGCCAATTTGCCCTTCCAGACCATTTTTTTTGTCAGCACCAAATTTTCAAAATTAGGTCCAGATCACGACCGAATCAGTTTGCTACCAAAGTTATGGAACCAATTATGGTTGTGACATCCATTGGTGATGTTTATCAGCAAAAACTACATAATTTGCATTTTTCTTTCAGTTATATATGTTCAAAATAAATACTTACAGTAAATAATAAATGTTTATATATTTATTTATTATTGTGTTGTTGGCAAGACTATTATATATTGTTCCTTGTAATAGATTAGGTTGACAAGCTTGTTCAACCTATTATGTTCTACCCTAGCAGATTCTCTATTCTTTAGACAGAATGTTTTTCTTTCAAACAAGTCTTAGGTCACTTATTTCAAAATCAGCAAACTACTATGAGGACAACAATTCCCATCACTCTCTTTCCACTGCTTATGCAGACTAAGGCTGATTTAGCAAAGAACACATTACCTCCACCATACTACTACAGTCATGGGAAAAAGAAAGTACACCCACTTTGAATTCTATGATTTTACATATTAGGGCGTAATAAAAAACACCTGGTCCTTACAATTCTTAAAAGTAGGTAAATACAACCTCAGATGAACAACAATGCAAAACATATTATACCATGTCATCATCAAGGTTGACTCAGCTTTCCATCCTTCCGATGTAGGTAAAATGAGGCCCCCGATTGTGGGGGCAATAAGCTGACTTTGTTTAAAAAAGAACACCGCTTGGGGGGGGGGGCAAAAGCCCTACTAAGCAGGTATATACAAAAGTATGAAGGCTATTGCTTAACACATTGTAAGCTGCCCTGAGTCTCCAGAGAAGGGCGGCATATAAATTGAACCAATAAACCAATAAATTTTACAAAAAGAAAGCCAAAATTACTATGTCTTGATAAGTAAAACCATAGAACCACTTAGTGATACAAAGATTGGAAAAAAATTCATTCATTTTTTGACTGATTTTTAATATGGCACATGACGAATAAGGAATTGAAATTCACTTTTTCCTTCTTTCCTTCAGTAAGTTGAATTTCAGTATTTCCTTATCAGTCAAGCACCACACTACAAAAAAATCAGTGAAAAAAATAAACGTTTACCAACCCCGTAAAACTGCTTTTGCTAATACAAGTGATAGATTGCAAGACGACTCGTTCCAACCTGTTCATTTTCAGAACTGTATCTTCATCTTTGTAGATACTTACGATAGCCACATTTCTTGCACCCTGCCCTGATATTATCCTTATTTCCACCTAAAAAGCCAAACAGATTTCTTATTAGTTTGTGGACATTCTAGAAATATTCAACGTACAAGAAACTTCTTGATGCAACAGTCCCAATAATAATTTTGTAAATTTTACTTTCTTGTGCATTGCATAATAAAAATAGCAGCCACCTACAATTACAATGGTTAGTGCCAAATTGTGACTTGTTACATTGCTCTCATCAATTACATCTCGGAGCCAGGTATGTTTCTTAAATAAAATGTTGATCCTGGGTTTGCAGCATTTTTATGTAGATTAAGCTCTACAACAGAGGACCACTTTTTCTACATTAGATTGTTTGGCAGAATTAAGCTGCCTTTTCTATTTGCAGCTCACATGAAGTTATACACTGACTTAGTGCTACTTCTAAGCCAATTCGGCATAAGGCACAATACAATGACACTCATAAAAACTCCACACAATGTACAAATTACTGTTTTCTAGTAATGTATAGAACATATGGAGCTGATGAGCTCTGGTTGACATAAAACAGGAACAACCACAATTATAAAGAATTTGGCAAACAATTAACATGTGAATTAAAATAGGAGAATAAGATATCCTATCATCCTGAAACTATTCTTTGTAAAACTGAAAACATTTAGAATATGTCAAGTTATTATATTCTTCATTATTTTTAAAAATCAGTACTGATGTACACGGAAAGTACATTTAGGCACTCACTCAAATATAATACAAAAACAAGTGACCAAGGATTGCATAAACTGAGCACCATATTCATTTTTTTTTTAAAAAAAACCTTAGCTACATGAATCTATTTCTCCATAAATTATAAGCGCCAGATGTGAATGAAAGAATTATGTTGACGCTTCCAAGTTTAAAAAAGAGTTGACTTATTATATCCAAAGACCATCTTGAGAGCCGACAGAATTTTCTGAAGCTACATGGGTATGGAAATAGACTTGCTTTATATATCAAAAGTGTAAATAGCTTTTTCCAGTGTAATAGCCTTCAAATATTGAAAGATATGTTCAGTATTTTCTATAGCTAGCTATGTCGTTTTTATTTATTTATATCCCACCTTTATTATTTTTATGAAACAACTCAAAGCAAACATGTGTAATCCTTCTTCCTCCTATTTTCCCCACAACCACCACCCAGGTGAGGTGAAGTGAGGTGAGTAGGATTGCTTTTATGCCTAATGCAGGATGAGATCTCAGTCTCCAGATCAGCTTGGCCTGGTGCCTTAACCACTAGACCAGATTGGTTCTATTGCTAAAACATGTCCATTAGCACTTAGATATCTGAGGTCCAAGAACTGCTGGGAGGGCTATAATAAACCTAGTACATTCTTACATTTCTTGTTCAGATAGGAACTGGAAATATTGTTTTTCAATACCTTCCTACTTAGAAAACTAATGACCAGGTATATTTAACTTGCTGCATCTGTTTCATTAACTAATCCTTTTCTAACTCCTTTTGTCTTGTTTTCTTTAAAAATATTTACTTTTGTAGCAGCTTTAGCCTACATGCACTTAAGGGCATAACATAAATGTTAAATTAAATTGCATCTTTATTGCCCCAATGAAAGAACAGGAAGAAAGCAGCAGCATCTCTGCCTCTAAGGTGTCCTTCAAATTAAGCTTCCAAGCATATAGTTTTCACGCAAGCATTTCAGAAGTGGATAACCAATGCTTTCTTTCAGATATTCTTCTGAATTTGACTGTAGAGTTTGTGATTTTCTAATGGCTCTCATCAGAGTACTAATCGGGTCTGGCCCTTCTTAATTTCCGAGCCATCCAGAATACTGTTGTCATGTTAACAAAAGTCAACCATACAGGTAAGTCCTTGGCTTACAATCAATCATTTAGTGAATATTTGAAGTTATAATGGCACTGAACAAAAGTGACTTATGACTGGTTTTCACACAACCATTGTAGCATCTCCACGATCACGTGATTGGAATTTGGATGCTTGGCAACTGGCTTGTTTTTATGCCAGTTGCACTGTCCCAAGGTCATGTGATCACCATTTGTAATCTTTCCAGCTGCCTTCCAACAAGCAAAGTCAACGGGGGAAGCTGGATTTGCTCAACAGCCACATGATTCACTTAACAACTGCAGTAATTTGTTTAAAACCGTGGCAAAAAGGTTGCAAAACAGGGCGCAACTCACTTAATAACTGTCTTGCCTAGCAAGAGAAATGTTGGGGTCAATTGTTGCAAGGTGAGGACTACCTGTACTGTTATATACCCTGAATTCATCCTGGTGCTCTGTACTCTGGAAAGAATAACTGAACAGCCCAATTCCTGATTCTCCCCACTTCAATTTGTCATGTTTACAAAATACCGTAATATGTAAAATTATAGGGTATCAAACAGGAAGTATATTAAAGAATGCTCTAAAGTTACATAGGTCTGTATGCAGGGTTTTTCCTTCTGCCAAATATTAATATTTAAACATCTGGATAAATAATAGAATATAAAATTCTAAAATGACTAACCATTTTACTTTTTAAATAATGGGTTAAAAACCTTTTCATTAAAATCTTAATTAAAGCCTTGCATATTAAGTTTGTTAGTGAAAATGTCAATATAAACGAACAGAAATTCAACAAGACTTTCAGCATTTTCCTTAAGCCAAAATGTAGTTTGCTTGTTTGCGGTTTTATGATTATGGAATTCCAGTTAGTATGGTTTATAAACTGCTTGATAGTCTACTAGATATGTGATGATACTTTATCCCCACCTAGGCTAATTTCCCAAATACAAACTGAAGGATAGGATTGATCTATCGATCCATTTTCTAGATAGACTTAGATAGACCACCAGTGTTTCTTACACTTTTTGCTCTCAGACTGAGGCCTTCTCCCCACTTCTTTTAAAGATTACGGAGGATCACCTCAAAAGCTTTCATTTGCATGGGTTATATTTATCCATATCTGCAGTGGTAAAAAAATTAACATCGGCCCATCAGTAGATGTTTAAATCATGTAAAAATCACATTAAACATATTCAGGGTGGATTTGATTTAAATCGAGTTGATTTAAATCACAATTTAAATCATGACTTAAATCACTAGTAAAAAGGCTTGATTTAAATCAACTCGATTTAAATCATAATTTTTAAAGAGCAACTGTCATCTCTGCTACTCCTTTGACCCACTGTTGACCGATAGTCCCAGTGTTGCAGAATATACAGCCTTGTGCTACATAACTAAGCTCCCTTTCGTGCTGAATAAACTAAATTATTTATGTATCTTAAATAGAAAACTATCTTACGATAGATTTTTACCCCAAAAGTTTTTTATTAAAATAAATTCGATCAAAATAAAAATAAAAAATCCAATTTAAATAAAAAAAATCTGATTTTTTTGATTTTTTTTAAAAAAATCATTGATTTTTATCCACCCTGAACATATTAGATATTAACATCAATAAAAGTATTTTTCATGGGGGGGGGAATTACTTTTAACAAACAAAAAAGTAATAATGGAAGAGAGTCATTGTTTTAAACGTTTGAAATATCTTCCAACATCTGGCAAATCACGTTGATGTCACGGATCCCCGAGAGGGCATTGGGGGGATAGCCCCCTCCCCGGGAGTCTTCGGACCACCTTTTTAAGGAACCCTGGCCGCGACTTCATTAAACCCAGGTTTAAGGTAGAGATTAAAAGTAACGGCAGTTTAGACGGCCATCGAGAGCCAGTCAAATTCATTCACTACGGCTGTTTTTCAGCCGCGGCTTCCTCGCTTCCACTCGTCTCCCAGACTCCTCCGGCAAAAGCCGCCGCTTTTGACTCGCGTCTGAACCCTGCGGATCTCCTCCGCATCCCCCCTTTTTTTCCCCCAACAGCTCACCTGGCAACGCCATGCGCCCAGCGCAACCCTCCCCGCCTCTAAGCCTCAACTAACGGCGGTCAGACGAGCTCGCGGGGTAACGTTCCTCGCTGGGGAACTCTGACCCGAAACGCGAAGGGCTGAACCAAGTGTGTGTTGGGGGAGAGGGGGAGTTCTTAAGGAAAGAACTAAGAGGCGGGTAGCAACAAAAGCCTTTCTTTCCTGGCTTGCTGGGAGAGAAAAGGAGAGCACCATCATTCGGCTTTGTCTCTTTGTTGATTCCTGTCTGAAGTCAGTCCGAAGGTTATTCAGTCCTACGGGAGAGACCATTGTGCCACCCACCCCCGGCAATACCAGAGTTTTCTTCTCGAGCCCTTCCCACTAAAAGGCAATGGGCTGTTCTCTTGATTGACAGCACCTTGGTCCAATGGGTATAAGCCAAGGTTAGTTTTTTTTCTAAGAAAGCAGTCTAGTTCAGGGAGTCTCCAACCTTGGCCACTTTAAGCCTTGTGGACTTCAACTCCCAGAATTCCTCAGCCAGCTTTGCTGGCTGAGGAATTCTGGGAGTTGAAGTCCGCCAAGGGTTAAAGTGGCTAAGGTTGGAGACCCCTGGTCTTGTTAATACACCGGTGCTCAGCATCTACTGGGCTTCCCACCTGCATTTAGGTTGGAAGCTCGTTTTTGTAATGCTTATTTTCTGTCTAGTTACTCTGAAAGTTTAGGATGCAAGTCTTGAGCGCCTGTCTTCTTCTTCATTCATTGCTTGCAGGGCGATAGAACTTCATTGGTCTCAGATCTTCGAGGGGTCCTTTGGTGCTCTCTTTAAGTCACCAGCACTGATGACGTTACCTAGTTTGGGTAATGAAACGTCTGCAAGAAAACAACCAAACTCAGCACTAAGGATCTTTCGTTTCAACCCTGATTTACAAATATTCTTCCTTATTTGGCCCTCAGATCTTGCTAAAGCTAACTGAACTCATAAGCGGCCGCTTTTTGCCCTCTGCTTATTCTGCTTTTGGGCCACGAAAACACCAGTTTCAAAAGGAACGGTGGACTTGTAGACCCTTGATCAGATATAGTACCCGAAGAAGGGTCGACCAAAACCAACAGAGCATCCTTCCTTTGGGATGGGGGGGGGGAAGAATACTGGGAATTTGATGCACCTAACGCATCTGAGCGGCACCCAATAGTCTCCACTCGACTCCCAACGCTAGAAGTGTGCAGTTGTGGGTACATCCTAGCTGATTCAATTGTCACTTGTCTTTTGTGGGTGGTGTTGGTGTTTTCCTATGTGCTGAGCAACTCTTAAGCATGTAATGTGAGAAAAGTCAGAAACAAATGATTTAAATTGATATAAGAACAGGGGTGAAATCCAGCAGGTTCTGACAGGTTCTGGAGACCCGGTAGTGGAAATTTTGAGTAATTCAGAGAACCGGCAAATACGATCTCTGGCTAGCCCGAGTGGGGTGGGAATGGAGATTTTGCAATATCCTTCACCCAGGAGTGGGGTGGGAATGGAGATTTTGCAATATCCTTCACCCAGGAGTGGGGTGCAGTATCCTTCCCCTGCCATGCCCACTAAGCCACGGCCACAGAGCCTGTAGTAAAAAAAAAACACTGGATTTCACCTGTCCAAGAATATATAATACTGAATGTAGCCGGATAAACCGAGCCGTCGTCGGGATTTTCCATTATCATTACCTTACCCAAAGGTTCTTTTTCAAAAGGCAATTGGACTTTGTTTTTTCCTGAAGACGTTTCGCTTCTCATTCAAGAAGCTTCTTCAGTTCAGAACTTCTTGGATGAGTAGCGAAACGTCTTTAAGAAGAAAAAACAGTCCAGTTGCCTTTTGCAAAAAAAAAAAAAAAAAAACCTTTGGTACAACCATGACCTGGATGACTGAGAATCTCCATAGACACCTAGGTGAATTAGAAACTGAATCCTCCGGCGGCCTTTGAAGTTTTCCCCCCATAGTGTTCCTCCGTAGGCCTTGTTCCTTTCCTTCAGTTCGGGGGATAAGGCGTGGGGACAGGCAGATCAATTCAGAAAAGTCTCCCTCGCTTTCGCGGTGGAAGAGGTTACCGCTTCAGGCGGATCAAAATAGTTAGAGCAGTGTTTCTAGTCGGAAGATTATAGATCCGGCACAGCGGGTCATACTACTCGCTAAGATCTGAAGAGGGGGACCCTCCTAATACGCGAAAAATTTGGCCATACCAGGCCGCGCTGAGCGGTGGTTAGCTCGTCGACGTTCCTTGAAATCCTAGGGAGATTTCTCTTTCTCTTCTTGAAGAGAACATCAGAAGCCAGACTTCTCTTGGTGGCGCTATTTTCTGTCTCTCCCCCCCCCCGGCTAGAAATGAGGTCTTCCATGACCCAACATGGCGGGGAAATGATTCCCGCTGGAGTCCCAAATAGTCATTGACGAGCTTTCAAGTCCCACCGGGTGGGTGTTAAGGGTGAGATATTCTGTCAGGGCAGCTGCTGTGTGGAAGTTTTCACCATGAGCAATATTTACATCCAGGAACCGCCAACCAACGGCAAGGTGAGAGTCCTTCCGTTCATCTAAGGAAGAGCTTTCATATACCCCGTGCTTAATAACTGCTTCAGGTTGAGTGGGAAGCACTGAAGTGCTTCAGTTTGTAGGAACTTAATTTGCGATGTGACTTAAATTGAAATGAATTGTATTAAATGCTTGCCCGAGTATACCTCGGTTGGAACAGTGTGGTTTCAATATTGTAATACTAGACAGATTGAATTCAATAGGGTTTACTGCAGAATATGAATGTAAAGAATTTAGATTGAAACATTCTCCAAGGAATCATTGTTAGGGTAATAGCTGTGATAGGACTTAATGCGTATTAAAATGAGAGCCAAGGGAAATCTGTTCACTCCAATGGCAGAAACCGTTTTGTTTCCAACAAAAGCCTTGCAAAGGTTTTAATTGAGTTATGTGACTAAATAATGAAATCCTCAAAGCATTTGAAAGAAATGGAAGTTTGCAAAAGCCATCATATTACTATCCCTTTTTTTAGGTAAACACTCTAATGAAAAGAGTGGAAAAGGAGTGATGAGAAATATCAAGCATCAGATGAGCTCATTGACCTCTGTTACTCTGCTTTGGTCAATTTAGGCTTTCACGTACTTTTGGAAATTACAACCTCAGTGTTTGTAACCTGTGGCCCTTGCAATATTTTCTGCACATGATAAGGATAGTAAGAATCACTGTGGGGACATTTTGGCTAATACAGAAGTGCTACCAAAGTTCAGGTGTACCTCAGGTATCTGTATAAAATTTTAGGGTTCACTGCTACCATTTAAGTACAGATAACACTAGCATTTTAGCATGGCATCTATACCTCCTTTTGAAATTTAGGAAACCATGCTTTTCTTTTGAGACAAAGATATTTCTTTTGACGTGCAAAACTAGCTTTTTCAGGGAAAGGATATGACTAATTAAACAACATTGCTGTATTCTGAAGTCCTTGATCAGTGTTAAGAAACAAACTCACAATTGCAACATTTTATATGATAAAACTCTCATGCCTAACAAAAATGTGTTTTTATTGCACATCAATCTTTTTGTTTTGATTTGTTACTTTCTGATACACCTATTATATATCAAATGTATATACCTTATCCCAGTGGGGTCAAACTCGTGACCCATGGACCAGTTGTGTCACGTCCCCCCCCCCCCCGGTTTAGCGAAGGGGAAAAATGCATCACATGATTACGTCATGACAACGTGAGTTTGACACCCCTGTTGTATCCTATCTGTTAATAAACACTTTTTTGCTTTGCTTGTAGAACTTGTGGTTGTCAGGGAGCAAAAAATGGTTGCTGATTTGCTTCTGGATCAAATTCAAGGCCATGTAATTTCAATAGGAGATGTCATTGGTTATTCTTGTGATTGGTTGTTTTTATTCTGAAAGGCTGAACCTTTTTCATGCAATTGAAAAATGTTTTATGTCTTTGCTAAGAATGTAGCAAAATAGTCTAGTCTAGAGAGTTGTATGGGCAGATTTTCTATATAGTTTCTGAAATATTGCTCAGGTTATGCTTCCTAAATAACTGTTTTAACAGAGGTATGACATGATTTCCTGTAATTTAGTTATTTGTAAAAACTTTCTTCCCCAACATTTTGGAGTCAAACAAACTGCTCAAATCAACAAAGAAAAAAACATTGGAGCCATATTTTAGGACCCTTATTAGTTAACTTTTTATCCAGTAAAAAAATACTTATAATAGTATACTTTTAATTATTTAATTATTAAATACTTATAATTCAGTTGTCTACCAGTTTGGACATCTAACTGTGCAATCCTAAACATTTCTATCTGCTTTTTTATTAAAATATTCAAATCCTCTTACAATAAACTTGTAGAGATACAGTTCCAATTCTTAACATATTTGTGTACTGTACACAAAAGTACAAGAGTATGTCTGCATTACTAACTACTGTTTTATTAACAATGTCTTATTTATTGCTTCCATATTATTTTCTGTTAATTAGTTATTTTGCTGTTGATTGTGTTATATCACATTCTAGAGAACATGTAGTAAATGTATGCTTCAGAAGATGTAATTATGTATTGAGACTGATTTAAAAAATATTGAGACCTCTAATGATCACATAATCATACATTAAATCTATTCTGTAGGTATTATTGAAAACAACAGCTGGAGATATTGATATTGAATTATGGTCAAAAGAAGCTCCCAAAGCTTGTCGGAATTTTATTCAGCTTTGTATGGAAGGTAATGATCAAGAAAAACACAGTTGTTCCTAATGTGATACAACAAGAACAATAACAACAATAATAAATAATAATACTAGTAATATAATAAAATATAGTTCCTATACAATGAAAAGTACTCAATTTCAGTATGTCTGCTTAATTCTCATACTACTTTTCCAAAAAGTTTTAAATAGAAATACAAGCTTTATTTGAAAGAAACAGCAAACATCTGCAGTACCCTCACTTAGGGAAGTATTCTTAGCCCTCCCCCCCCTTTTTTTAAATTTGATTTATATGTCGCCCTTCTCCGAAGACTCAGGTCGGCTTACAATGCGCTAAGCAATAGCCTTCATTCTTTTGTATATTTATACAAAGTCAGCTTATTGCCCCCACAAACTGGGTCCTCAATTTACCTACCTTAGAAAGGATGGAAGGCTGAGTCAACCTTGAGCCTTGGCGAGATTCGAACCTGCAGTAATTGCAGGCATCTGGTCTTAATAACCAGCTTAATAACAGGGTGCCTTAGACCACTGTACTACCAAGGCTCTTTTTATGATCAGACTTGGAACAGCTTCTTGCATACTTTATAGTTGAGAGAGGGAAGGAGCACTGGCAGGAGTTTTGCTCTGTCCTCCTTTCCTCAAAAGTGTGTGGCAAGTGAGATAATGTCATCTTTCTATCAAACTCTCTTGCTCTTTACCAGAGGACTCAGCCAAGAGATGCTTTTGATTCACTTCCTTTCTCTGCAAAATTCCATGCAAGTGATTGAAGATCTATTTCTTAGGTGCTGAGGGCCACATCAGGGTTGTGTTTGACCTCAGGGGGCCAGGGTGGGCATGGCCAGCTTGACGTCACTCGTGTCAGGGGTGCCTGTGGTGGCCTGACACTCTGCCAGCGAAAACAGGCTCCCAATCTTCGTTTTCAGATGCAGTGACCTCCTGCAACCCTCTGCCCGTAGCCCTCCCAAGCTCCTTTTTCGCTGGCAGAGGCACCGTGGACCGGTCCTTCACTGTTTCCAGAGTGGCCCCACAGGCCAGATCTAAGCACCTTGCAGGCCGGATCCGGCCCCAGGCTTTGAGTTTGACACCCCTGTCATAGGGCATGGAGAAAATCATGGATTTGCTCTGATTTTCCCCAAGATTAAAAAAGCAATAGAAATTGTTCTTTCTCACCCAAACTTCCACACAATTGAGCCAAATCTTTTCCAAGTCAGTCAGGTTGCCAGAGGGATTGGGGAAGAGAAGAAAATTACATTATTCTTTAATCTAATTTCAGAGGTGAAAACTGAAACAGTGAAAATAAGAAAAGGAAAATTTATTATTTGTGCTGCAAAACAAATCCCAGATCTGTACAAATAAGAGTTGATAAGATTGTACTGCAGATTTAAGGGTGTCTGTATGAAATTAAGCAAAGACTAATTGGTAAATCTAACAAGTATTTTCATGCCTTCATTGTCAGAGTTCCAAGTATTAGAGCCCTTGCAAGCAAAAACTCAGAGGCAGGTAGATTCCTCAAAGAATAGCTTGATTGGAAATATCATATTGGCACATATCTGGTGAAAACCGACTCAAAAGAGTCTCTCGGTTTTCATCTAATTAAAAGTGAAAGTTTTTCCCCCAATCCCAAACAATCAGTCACATGGCCCAATCAAGGCAACGTCCACTGGTCTGGTGACATCACTCCTCCTTCGGCCAGGTGGGAGAACATCGTTGGCTCCTAAGAGAATGTATTTTATTTTGACTACACAACTCCAGCTATTTCTATTTCCCCCCTCCCTATCCCTCAGCTTCAGTGTGGCAGCACTGAAGCTCCAAGATGGCTTTGGCCAGGCCAGCTTCAGGATTGACATTCATTCTTTTTTTTTTAAAAAAAATTTTTTTGTACAAATGATTATGTAATTCAGAAAACTGCATATTTTAATAAAAGTTCTTTAACTTTTCCTATACATAATTAATTTGATGTTGACATTTCCTCTGAAATAAATACACACAAATAAAAAGTAAACCTCCCACCAGTGAAAATGTTGCAATTCCTGTAAAGTGGCTTAACGCTTGTTTTATTTTCAGGCTATTATGACAACACCATATTTCATAGGGTTGTACCTGAATTTATAATACAAGGTGGTGATCCAACTGGTACTGGCTCAGGAGGAGAATCTATCTATGGAGCCCCTTTCAGGGTAACCGTCTACTTTAGCTAGTTAGTTTCTTTATGTTCCTTTTATTACTATACAAGCATGTCTCTTTTACAATTTGTTCCTGTTTTCTCTCCCCCACCTTTGATTTCAATGGTAGAAATTTGGATACAGGAGATGTGGGACATATTCTACTGAAATAGATAGAGCTTATATGGCTAACTATTGAAATAGAGGTGTGCTTTCGGGAGTATTAAAGGATGAGTATTTTCTAGGTTTTCCAAGAAATATGAGTTTATTCATAAAGACTTTAAACAAACAAATGTTATAAATAAAATGCAAGTAGCCCTCACATAATGACAGCAGTTGGGACTGATAACTCCATTGCTAAGCAATGCGGTCAATTCGGCAACTCGACTGTGTTAAGCTCAGTTGCTCAGCAACTCAGTGCCACTAAGCATTATGGTTAATTGAGACATCATTTGACTGCGTCAGACTTAAGATGTCTGCTCCACTGCAGTCGTTAAGTACAGTTGAAACTCAAAAAATTAGAATATCGTGCAAAAGTTCATTTATTTCAGTAATGCAACTTAAAAGGTGAAACTAATATATGAGATAGACTCATTACACGCAAAGCGAGATAGTTCAAGCCTTGATTTGTCATAATTTTGATGATTATGGCTTACAGCTCATGAAATTCACAATCTCAGAAAATTAGAATATTACATGAAATCAATAAAACAAGGATTGTACATAGAACAATATCGGACCTCTGAAAAGTATAAGCGTGCATATGTACTCAGTACTTGGATTGGACCCCTTTTTCATCAATTACTGCCTCAATGCGGCGTGGCATGGATGCTATCAGCCTGTGGCACTGCTGAGGTATTATAGAAGACCAGGATGCTTCAATAGCCGCCTTCAGCTCTTCTGCATTGTTGGCTCTCATGTCTCTCATCTTTCTCTTGCAATGCCCCATAGATTCTTTATGGGGTTCAGGTCCAGCGAGTTTGCTGGCCAGTCAAGCACAGTAATCCCATGGTCATTGAAACAGGTTTTGGTACTTTTGGCAGTGTGGGCAGGTGCCAAGTCCTGCTGGAAAATGAAGTCATCGACCAGTATGCTCCCATAGAGAGGGGCTCCTCCGGGTGCCGTCGGCCAAACAATGTCGACTGGCGGCCCCCAGGGGGAGAGCCTTCTCTGTGGGAGCACCTACTCTCTGGAATGAGCTCCCCCTGGAGATACGGAGGATCCCGGATCTGCGTACCTTCCATCGCGTTCACAAGACGTTCTTATTTCACCAAGTTGGCCTGACCTAAGTTTCTCCCCTTTTTAAATGGAAATTTTAAATTCGGTCTTAAATTATTGGGGTTTTAAATTTTCAGCCAAATTATTTAATTCGTTTTATTTTATTTTAAATTTTGTATTCATATGTTTTATTCTATGGCTGTTCACCGCCCTGAGTCCTTCGGGAGTAGGGCGGTATACAAATTGAAATAATAAATAAATAATAAATAAAGTCAGCATCCCCATAAAGCTCGTCTGCGGAAGGAAGCATGAAGTGCTCCAAAATCTCCTGCTAGACGGCTGTGTTGACCCTGGACTTAATGAAGCACAGTGGACCAACACCAGCAGATGACATGGCTCCCCAAATCAACACAGACTGGTAACTTCACACTGGATTTCAAGCATCATGCAATGTGTGCCTCTCCATTCTTCCTCCAGGCTCTGGGTCCTTGGTTTCCAAATGAGATGCAAAAGTTGCTCTCATCAGAAAAGAGCACTTTGGACCACTGAGCAACAGACCAGTTCTTTTTGTCTTTAGCCCAGGTAAGGTGCTTCTGACATTGTTTGTTGTTCAGCAGCGGCTTGACAAGAGGAATACGACATTTGAAGGCCATGTCCAGGATCCATCTGTGTTTGGTGGCTCTTGATGCATTGACTCCAGCCTCAGTCCACTCCTTGTGAAAGTCCCCAACACTTTTGAATGGCCTTTTCCTGACAATCCTATCCAGGCTGCGGTCATCCCTGCTGCTTGTGCACCTTTTTCTTCCACACTTTTCCCTTCCACATAACTTTCTATTAATGTGCTTTGATACAGCACTTTGAGAACATCCAACTTCTTTTGCAATTACCTTTTGAGGCTTTCCCTCCTTATGGAGGGTGTCAATGATGGTTTTCTGCACAACTGTCAGGTCAGTAGTCTTTCCCATGATTGTGATTCCTACTGAACCAGACTGAGAGACCATTTAAAAGCTCAGGAACCCTTTGCAGGTGTTATGGCTTAATTAGCTGATTAGAGTGGGACACTTTGAGCCTAGAATATTGAACCTTTTCACAATATTCTAATTTTCTGAGATTGTGAATTTGGGATTTTTATGAGCTGTAAGACATAATCATCAAAAATATGACAAATCAAGGCTTGAACTATCTCACTTTGCATGTAATGAGTCTATCTCATATATTGGTTTTACCTTTTAAGTTGCATTACTGAAATAAATGAACTTTTGCATGATATTCTAATTTTTCGAGTTTCACCTGTAGACTATCACATGACTAAGACTTGTGCCATTGCCAGCTTTCTCCACTGACTTAATTTGTCAGAAGCCGGCTGTGAGCTTGCAAATGATGATTACCTGACCAAGATATGCTGTGACTGTTGTATAGGTGTGTCTGTTATAAAGTGCCTGAATGGTGATCATGTGACTGTGGGGATGCTGCAATAATTGTAAGTTCAAGGACTAATTATATAACTACATTTTAAGTGCTATATAAATTTGAACCATCATTAAACAGGTCAGTCGGTAACTGAGGACTGCCAGTTGATTTGTTCAGATGTTGGTGGGAAATACAGAATGCCTTTTGTTATCATTTTGGATTTTATCCTATGTGCATCAACCTAAATGAATTGGAGGCAATTGTGCACTAATTCTTCTTTGTCATAATTTACAGGATGAATTCCATTCACGATTGCGTTTTATTCGACGAGGACTCGTTGCCATGGCAAATTCTGAGCCTCATGACAATGGCAGCCAGTTCTTTTTCACTTTGGGGCGTGCGGATGAACTTAACAACAAACACACTATCTTTGGAAAGGTTTGGAAAACTTCTACTCAAATGATATTTACTGTCTGCAAAAATTTGTTCATATTGATATTATTTTTTTGTGAGAACTAAACAAAGTGACAAGCTTTGTTGGAAAGGAAAAGCTTTCAAATCCTTTGGATAGGATATTTATTTATTTATTTATTTATTTATTTATTTATTTATTAAATTTTTATACCGCCCCCTCTCCCGAAGGACTCGGGGCGGTGAACAGCCAGAATTAAAAACACACATTACAAATATTAAAATACATTAAAACAGAATTAAATTATCTTGGGCTTTTCCAATTTAAAACCCCGTTACCCATAAAATTCACCCAATTAAAATTTTTTTAACCCAGCCCGGCTTGCTGAAATAAAAAAGTCTTCAGGGCCCGGCGGAAGGTACGGAGGTCCAGGATTAGTCGTATCCCTGGGGGTAGCTCATTCCAGAGGGCGGGTGCCCCCACAGAGAAGGCTCTTCCCCGGGGGGTCGCCAGCCGACATTGCCTGACAGACGGCACCCTGAGGAGACCCTCTCTGTGGGAGCGTGTTGGCCGGTGGGAGGTTATCGGAGGCAGAAGGTGGTCTCGTAAATAACTGGGTCCTAAGCCATGGAGCGCTTTGAAGATGAGAACCAACACCTTGAAGCGCACTCGGAAGACCACCGGAAGCCAATGCAGCTCGCGCAGGAGAGGTGTCACGTGGAAGCGCCATGTCGCCCCCATAAGTACCCGCGCGGCCGCATTCTGCACCAGTTGGAGCCTCCGAGTGCTCCTCAAGGGGAGCCCCATGTAGAGAGCGTTGCAGTAGTCGAGGCGGGAAGTAACGAGGGCATGAGTGACCGTGCATAGGGAGTCCCGATCCAGAAAGGGTCGCAACTGGCGTATCAGGCGAACCTGATAAAAAGCCCCCCTGGCCACGGCCGTCATATGCTCTTCTAAAGACAGCCGTGCATCCAGGAGGACACCCAAGTTACGCGCCCTCTCCGTGGGGGCAATGTCTCGCCCCCAATAGTCAGCGATGGCACCAGCTGACTATATCGGGACGCCGGCAGCCACAGCCACTCAGTCTTGGAGGGATTGAGTCGGAGCCTGTTCCTCCCCATCCAGACCCGCACCGCCTCCAGGCATCGGGACATCACTTCAAGGGCATCGTTTGATAAATTATTAATAAACATAGACTGCAATATAAATAACTATGTCATAATGGGTAAAAAAGTAAATAAGCTAGTGAAAGAAAGAGCGGTGATAAATAGAAAGAATAGAAGGGAAGAGATTGCTGTTAGTTCTTTGCTGTGGTAGATCACTTCCTGGTTCAAATGAAGCAACCTTGTTACCTCTCCATAGTGAAAGAATTGATTAAAACTAGTGCGATCAGCCACCTTATGTATCTTGATGGATTCCAATGGGCACCTTCAGATTTTACAGCAATTTGACAAGAAATTCCATCGGTCATCTGGTCAATCCCTGGAAGTGGGGTGGTCAGATCATTCAACATGGCTACTTCAATCTTAAAGATTACCTTGGTTAACAAATGAATTCTTGCTGCCGACGCCACCTATCTCTACCACCTGGAACAGGCCAAAAATTGGACACGTGGAGGCTGAAAATGGGGCACACAGAAGCCAAAAATGGGGCACACAGAGGCAGCCATAGGCAGCAGCGGCAATGGTGGAGATGGGCGGTGGCGATCTTGCAGCCTGGAACAGCTGATTGGCGGTATTCCTGGAGGCAGATCCAACCGCCAATCAGCTCTCATGCTAAATCAGGCTGCGCCGAAGCTGACCAGGCTGTTGGCTGTTTGCTGCAAGGAGGCAAATTGCTGGGAGGCAGAGGCAGATTTTTTTTTTCTTGTTTTCCTCCCTAAAAGCTAGGTGTGTCTTATAGTCCGGAGTGTCTGATAGTCCAAAAAATATGGGTAAAATGTGTTTTGAAAATAATTTGGGAAAAGTAGCTTTTAAACATGAATTTAGGCACTGAATCTATGCTCCTAGTTTTTTCTAAGGAATGATCTGGGAGGTTGTCCATGTTCCTTTCTGAGAAGTTGGGGAAGGAATTGCTGTTAATTTGATATTTTTAATTCTTATGTTTTATGGGTTTGTTACTATTGTAATCAGAAGTTGTTTGGAATGTGCCAATGTAGAAATAATAGTAATAAATACATAAATTGAGATTTTTAAATTAAAATGTGTTTTGAAAATAATTTGTGAAAAGGTTTTAAAAGAGTCCTTCTAATTTGGCAGATCACTGGAGATACTATATATAATATGTTGCGACTTTCAGAAGTTGAAATTGGCACAGATGAAAGACCAGTCAATCCACATAAAATAACAAGTACAGAGGTAGGAATAAGATTATTTATAATAGATATAAATATATATTTCTCTTGTCTCAATGCTATTAAAATGAAATCAGATGTTTTCTTGCATTTTGCTTCAATATTAGAAATTGAAAGCTCAACTTGTATACCATGAATATGTTACCATTTTTGACCCAAGTGCTGATCTTGACATCTCTTTCTAATGTATTGCACAGTTCTTATTTACAGTAGCTATCACAATTGGGACCAGCAACCTAGTTGTTAAAGTAGTTGCTAAGTGAAACTGATTGTTTCTTACTTCAACTTTCCTTTGCTTTACAGACGTATAAAGGTCATCAATCCAGGGATAGGTTGTAAAGTTACTTTTTCATCACTGTCATAACTGTGAATGGTCGCTAAACAAGGCAGTCACCAAATAAGGACTACCTGTTGTTAATAAAAAGCCAGCAGCTACTAATACTACTTGCTTACACATAATCAAGGCAATTCTAGGAGATATTCACTGGTGTTTATTCAATAGTGGGTTCTAACCAGTTTTACCACTGGTTTGCATCACGCACGCGCTTTGCGTGTGATTGCCGCGCACATGCTCACTGTGCTCGCATGGGTGTCAAACTTGCGCTTTGCGCAAGCGCATTGGGTAAAAACACCACTGAGGCACGGCAATCCATTCTGCCGCGCCTTACAGCTGATCTAAAAACAAAGAAATAAAGGTAGTTATAGTACGGGGGGGAGGGCCCAACTGATGTTTGGAACGAACCGGTTCACTCTCCTATCAAGATTTCCACTACTGGCTCTCCTGAACCGGGGAGAACTGGTAGCAACCCACCACTGTGTTTATTTTACATTATTATTTTTCTTAAAACAAGAAAAAGCCATGAATGAAACCCTTGATTTGCCTGGATTTTGTATATTTGACCACAGTTGCTTGCCCAAGGAGTTCAAATAATAGGTTCAGAACTGAAGATTAATTACATATCAATTATATCAAATTCTAGAAGATCTCATGAAGTTCCATGTACAGTCGTGTACGTAGAAAAAAAGGTTTGTGAATCCTTTCAAATTTTCAATATTTCTGCATAAATATGATCTTAAAAAGGTGTGATCTGTTCTTTACATAAGCTCTAAAAGTAGATAATGAGAGCCCATTAAGCAAATGAGTCAAAAACACATTCGTTCGTTGACTAATTGAGGAAAATGATCCTAATTATCAATTCACATGAAAATTAGTCATATGACAATTAGATTGTTTTGATCAATGGGATAATAATCAGGTTTGAGTGTGGAGGTTCTGTCTTATTAAAAGAACAGACTTCTGGGTATTCACTATGTGATATTCACAACATAGGTATGTGGAAGTATGTCATGGCTTGAACAAACAAGAGGATGTCTGAAAAACAAATTGTTGATGTTCACCAGACTGGGAAAACCTATTTCCAAAGAGTGTGGACTTCACGTCCAATATCAGGCAGATCATGTGCAAATAGAGGCAATCAATGGCATTGTTTCCCTTTCCAGGAGATCAATCAAGATCACACCAAGAGCAAGGTTTGTTATACTCCAGGAGATCTCAAAGAAGCCCAGTGTAATGTCTAAGGATTTAAAGGCCTGTCTTGCATTGGTGAATGTCTGTTCAAGAAACCATCATCAGAAGAACAATGAACAACATTGAACAACAACAATCCTGGCAGGGTTGGAAGAAGAAAGCCACTTTTATCCAAAAAGAATATTGTTCCCCATCTTCGGTTTGCAAAACACCACCTAGATAAGTCAAAGGCTGTTGGAACAATTTTCTGTGGACAGATAAGACCAAAGTAGACTTGTAGTTTGAATGAAAAGCTTTATGTTTGTTGAAAAACAAACACTGCAGTCGAGCGTAATACTCTTATCCCAGCTGTGAAACATGGTGTTAGGATCTTGGTTTGGTTTTGCTATTAGGACCAAGAATGCTTGCCCATCATTGATGGAACTATACGTTCTGAATTATGTCAGCAAATTCAGGGTAAACTGTATGTCTGTGAAAACTTGAAGATCAAAAGAAGTGGATCATACAGCAAGACAGTGATCCAAAACACACAAGTTTTATAAACAAAGAATGATTAAAGCAGAAAAAACTGTTTTGGAATGTCCAAGATCTGCTATTATCCTATAGAAATGTGGAAGGATCTGAAGTAGACAATTCATGCACAGAAGCTCACCACCATCCCAAAGTTGAATCTCGTCTATAGGGAGGAATGAACGAAAAGTCCTCCAAGTCAATGTATATGACTGATCAACAGTTGCAGGAAACGTTTAGTTGAAATTATTGCTGTCCAAGAAGATCACACTAGTTACTGAATCCAAAGGTTCATATATTTTGGCACATACAAATTTGTAGCTATGATACATTTTCCTCAATAAATATATTAATAGGTATAATGATTTTGGCTCATTTGTTTAATTGGTTATCTTTTTCTAGTTTTAGGACCTGTGTGAAGAACATATTTGGATGGGGAGAAACAAGCTCAAGCTCAACCCTTCCAAGACCGAGTGGCTGTGGCTTCCGGCGTCCCGGTATAGTCAGCTGACTCCATTGCTGACTATTGGGGATGAGATACTGGCCCCCACAGAGAGGGCTCGCAACTTGGGTGTTCTCCTGGATGCACAGCTGTCTTTGGAAGATCATATGATGGCCGTGGCCAGGGGAGCTTTCTATCGGGTTCGCCTGATGCACCAGTTGCGTCCCTTTCTGGACCGGGATGCCTTGCGCACGGTCACTCATGGCCTCGTGACGTCCCGTCTGGACTACTGCAACGCTCTCTACATGGGGCTCCCCTTGAACAAACATCAACAACCTCCCACCGGCCAATACACTCCCACAGAGAGGGACTCCTCAGGGTGCCGTCGGCCAAACAATGTCGACTAGTGACACCTAGGGGGAGAGCCTTCTCTGTGGGGGCACCAGCCCTCTGGAATGAGTTGCCCCTAGAGCTCCGTCTTAGCCCCGACCTGCGTACTTTTCGCCACGCATTTAAGACCCTCCGATTCCAGCAAGCCGGACTGGCCTAATACGATTTTTTTATTATGGGTGTATGTATGTTTTAACTTGCGGGCCAATTTTATATATTGATTTTAATTGGTTTTAAATTTTATAAATCTATGTATTTTAATACGGCTGTACACCGCCCGGAGTCCTTCGGGAGAAGGGCGGTATAGAAATCGAATAAACTCTTAAACTCTTAAACTCATATCACCATATAGGTCATCGAACTATTCTGTTAAATTTTCATACTTCTTAATCGATGGATAATTCAAACATTTGTTTGATTGATTTCCAATAAAAACTGGCGTATAACTATTTTGGCCATTGTTAGATAAGGCTATTACCTAAAGTATACAAGCTTCAGCCAATTTAATAAGTTATGTTCAGTAAGCCTAGTTATGCCTCATCACCATTTCTAGATTGCAGTGTTTAGGTGCTTATGAAATACTATTTTTCACAATAGAAGCAGTGGTGGGTTGCCCCCGGTTTGGACTGGTTCACAAGAACCGCTAGTAAAACTGGCGGGAGGCCGCCCACTGACCCGGACATCATCATAGGTGATCTGTGCATGTGCAGAGGAGCACATGTGCACGATGCGAACTGGTAGTAAAGGTAAGTAGAACCCACCCCTGAATAAAAGGTCTTAAAATATTAACAAAACATATTTGTTTTAGGTTTTATTTAATCCTTTTGATGATATAATTCCAAGGACAACTAAAGCGCTGAAGAATGAGAAACCAGTGGAAGAAGTTGAGAAGGCAAAATCAAAGGGCACAAAGTAAGAATAGCATATTTATTTATTTCCTGCAAACTCAGTTATAGTTTTCTACATAACAGATTAGGATTTGATTCATGCCTTGACACTGAATTATATACAAATAATAGTTGTGTAAAAGATAAGGAACAGAATCCAGTTGTATGCTTTCTTGAATGGAACCTTTTACCCTGATAAGGTAAGTCTTATGCTGTAGTCTCTTATGCATCCTCACACTGTATTCTAGGCAAGATTTTAAGGATACTTGACAAAGTGCAGCAAGAAGAAAATCCTATTGCAGAGGTTGGCTAGGATTATATGAGATTTAACAGGAAAATTAAATTCTGTAGACTTTCAAAGGGGCAATAATGTTCAAACGAATTCTGGTTTTTTTATGTGTTCTACTGTTAAATGAAGGTACCTCTTTTTTCTATTTGAAGAAATTTTAGTCTGCTTTCATTTGGAGAAGAAGCTGAGGAGGAAGAAGTAGAAGTCAACAGAGTTAGTCAGGTATAATTTCAGGCTAACTACCTATATATTTCTGTGAATCTCTTTAATTTTCAGCATTGTGAAATTAATGGCCAGATTTGCTTATTGAAATTTTATTAGTAAACTGAATATAAACTGAGGTCCCAGACTATGGATTTAAATAAAATAAAGATAAATAAAAGAAACAATATATCTTGATGGTATATTAGCAAGTCTTACTAGTAGAAATTATACAGATCTAGACTTAAAGATTACTTATTCTTCTACTAAAACATAGTAAATTGTGCTTAATAGCAATCATTTCTCCGAAAGTTTGCAGATACACTTCTTCAGCCAAAAATAAAAAGATGAGGTTGTAGGGAGATTTGTATTGTTTATGTTGAATGCATTTGCCCTCCCTTAATGTCTTACCATAGCTTAGGTTTCTTCTAAGCTCCTAGCATTGTTCCGAGAAATTTAGGTGCTACTGTTGCCAGGAATGCTTTTTATCAGTCTTGGCAGTCAGTTCAACTATTGAATGTACAGAGAGAATGATGGAGGAGGGTGGTTTCCAGATTAGTTGCCTTTAAGTTGCTTTTTGGGCTGCCTTTGAAAACTGTCTAGCAAATCGAATTGGTATAGGATATAACTGCCAGGCTATTAATAGAGATAAAATAACTGGTTCCTGCTTACTTTCAATACACTATTGAAAGTAAGTAAAGAAATTGAAAGTCCTGATTACAATTATAAGCACAAAATAATCTGGCACCCGGTATCCTGGAGGTTATTTTTCTTAAGTAAAACTCTCAATATATCTCTGTGCAATATAGGAAAAAGGCTTTTTGATTCTTTCCTGCTTCTCTGAAATCTAGGGAGTTTCAAAGTCAAATGGTCATTTTGATAGTAGAAACAACACCAAGGTTAGATCTTCCTGCAGAATAAATCCATTTCTCCTTTGTAACAAATATAGGTAGCAGATCTTCATAGTTTTATTTGAATGAACATCTGCAATCAACACAATATATGTAATAATTAGGATATTGTTTAATGCCTTTACATGAGAAGCAATGCTCTGTTTTTTTCATAGAGAAATTTGTGTTACAAAAGTGAAGACATTTTCTCATAAACCCATCATTCCATTCTTTTTAAAAAAAATTTAGAGCATGAAAGGAAAAAGCAAAAGTAGTCATGATTTACTGAAAGATGATCCACACCTGAGTTCTGTTCCTGCCATTGACAGGTAAATAAACTCTGGCTAATTCAAAAGTAATTCTGTTAGTTTAGAAGTGTAGAATTTCTATTGTGATAAATATGTGAAATTTGGCCTACTTGTTACTGCATTACAAACCAACCTTTTTTCACGTATTTTAGTACTGCAGTTTTCAGAATTCCCAGTTAGCATGGCCAGGAGCCATGTTTGAATTACTCTTCATTTAGGGAGGGCTAGGGTTAAGATTAGGAAGGACCGCCATACATTATTAGGCAATTGCCTATTTACCAAACATTTCTTGAGGATATCATGCAGCTTTGATGGCAACTCTTGAGTTAAGACGGCTCCTTTAAATATATATGATACTTATTTATGAAATAGTAATCAGATTGCCTTTGTTTCTACTGGAAAAACATTAATGAGTTGGGCTAAAGGGTACACTAGGTAAAAACCTGTAACCTAAACAAAAAAAATCATTTAGATTAATTTTATTTTAGAACACGCATTATGAAACAATTAACTTACATGTTGCATTTTCTTTCAGTGAAAAAGGAAATGAAAGTGATAATTCAGATAAGGTAAGACCTTTACATTTGCTATAATATTTATGGGGCTAATGTCTGTTACCACTATACACATCTGGTTATTGTCTCAGCTGCTGCTGAAACATTGGTAGCATTTAATTATCCTGTTAACAAAAAGGTTTCAATAGGGTAGGGAAATCTTTCCTACCTCATTAGTTCAGTTATATATTTCAGAGATTTGTGTTCTGCCAGTTCATCTTAGATATGAGGTGGCTTTTTGTGAGTAAACAATAAAACATATAATATCATTACAAATATAGTCCATTTTTTCAATCCCAGGCCCAATTAACAGTGTCACTCCCATCACCTCATGTTTTGAAAGCTTTTTGAAAATGCACCATTTAAATGCTCTTCTGAAATGACCATATGGAGGGGATCTGATTTTGGAGGGTAAGTTGTTCCAAACGCATTCAACAGAGAAAGCTTGTCCATGGGGCCCTATGTTCTTCATAACTTGGATGCAGAAAAGTTTCTGCCCCGTGTCCTACTCACTGGTTAATTAGATTCTGTATGGAACAAATATAGTCATCTCTGAGGTAATGAAAACCTGAATTTAAGGAGCTTTATAAGTAATAATTGTCACCTTGAATTGTACCCAGAAGCCTCTTGGATTTGGAATCAGAAGGCTTTTGCACAGCAGTACCTCTGTCTTGTTCAGATTTATTATAAGTCTGTTCTATCCAATCCAGTTCTTCATAGCCTAGAGCAGGGATGTCAAACTTGCGTCATCAGGGTGGCATCACATGACGTATCTGGACTTTTTCCCCCTTTGCTAAACCAGGCGTGGGTGTGGCCAGCGTGTGACGCATTGGGCCCGTGGGCCAGGGGTTTGACAGCCTTGGCCTAGAGGCACTTAGGTTACATCCTCAATTTGTTTAATCATATCCAATCCCTCACTGATTTGCACTGAGATAATATTTATCCAGGATATTTTGTAATTGGCTTTTTCCTTTCTCAAACAACTTTGAGATCCCCAAAAGAAGATCAGGTAAGGGAAATGGTTCTCCAAAATAACTGGGTGAAAGGATGAATGAACTCTTGGTGGGCGAAAGCTAGCTTTGATAATTCAACCAAGTGATTTGATGTCAACCATGTGATTTCTTAGATTCCAACAGTGTAAACACTTGATGGAGTAATATACTGTTGGATTTTCAGCCCAGGCTTAAAGCTGATAGCATGTAACGGCTATATTTATTCCTGCCACGCATCATTGTTCCTAGGTTCTAACTAACCATCCTTGGATTGTATAGCTGAACTATTTGTGTTAAAAGCTTCAGTATCATTCTGGTAGTAGTTGTCCTCTAAGGTGACCCATTTCATTTCCTGTCATGGAATGCAAGTTTGATGTCAGCCTTCCAAGATAGATAGACAGGAAACAGGACCAGCTGAACTAATTCTACTTTCTTGTAAACTTATATTAACAGACTCATGCAAATCGGATAGTACTAATCTCCCACCATCTCTTTTACAGCCTTATAAATTGGGGAAGTTCCTTTGTGACTTACGTTCTCAGTAGTTGTGCAGCTGTAGGCTATGCCCTCTTATCTGATCATTCCCTAGGCAGCATCGCTTCCCCCTCCCTCCCATGTGAGATGATTCCCACAAAGCATTACTGTGCTTCCATTTAGACATTGCTGTTTGAGACTAGAGGCCTTCCAGGACCAGGAATTTTAAGTTGCCAACAAAGATGTTTTCATTTTACATTTGGAGATAAAAAATATATTTGCATCACTTGTTTTTGTACTGAATAATGTCTGGTATTAAAATTTAAAATGCCCTTGGTGGGTGAATTTATATAATATTTTACAGAGGTGATAATAATTGAAGGATATAAATAAATAAAATTCTAGTAAAAAATATAGAATACTTTATTTTAGCTTCTGAATGGAGATCAACGAGCAAATTCACTTGATTTCCTTGCTGTTTGAGAACCCACAAGCAAAGAAATGTAATTTCTTTTGGAAATGATATCTCTTTGAATACAGAAATGCATCTTTCGAAGCTGAGAGTGTTGCAGTTACTACTTGCCCACAGCCTAATAACTGTGCAGGGAAGCTGTGCTGTGACATAGTTTTTAGAGGTCGCTTGTGACAGTGACACACAATGTCTTGAGCATTTTTATCAATTGTGCCAAAAACATATTCCATTTAGGTTCAAACCTAATTATTTGAAAGGAAAAAAGCCTTAAAAGGGTTCCCCATTTTTTATTTTTTGGGGACCTTTCATATCTCTATAAATAACGTGCTCTTTTAGAAATATGCTTTTCTAATACATAGGTCACGAGAAATAATCTTTTTTGGATTGAAACTGAGCAGTTCAGACATATAAACTAAAATGTGTGAATGTCTTAACAATCCTGCCCAGGAAGAAGAGGAAGGATATTGTGATGAAGATGATGGTCTTGATAATGAAGAAAAGAATCAGATGAAAAAACGAGTTATGCAGAAGTTAAAGAAAAATACTGATATACCTGTTAAAAAAATAACAGAAGGAGAGCAAAAGCAGAAGAGTAGCCGTAGGTGAGTAATGCATATCTTGAATTAATTGAGAGGGTAAGTTTCTAAAGGAAACTTTCAAATATGTTATAGTTGTCATTTTAAATAAAATGTTATAATGTATCTAAGCTTTTCATAATTATTTTAAGAGGTCCATTTTGTCACCAACTATAAATTTAAAAATGTTTAAATAAATATTGAACGTAAAAATAAAGCATAGTCTTGTTCTATGTTATAACATTCAATAATGTGTTAGTTACAGTCTACTCAGCAATTGTCAGACATGGGAAATGGAAAAAACAATTTCAAGATAAACTCAAAACACTTGTGAATGGCATGTTCTCAAGAGATGGCTTTGGAAAAGCTGATTCAATTTTCTGTTAATTTCTGTGAATCAAAGCATGTGGCGAGTCATAGTACGAATAGAACTTCGGTGGAAGATTCTGCTAACATTTTGTCAAATGTCTGGTAGCTATCAAAAGTTTTAAAGTTAAATAATCAAAGACAATTCTGAAAGTTAAATACATTATTGGAGTATGTGAAGTAATACTGCTTTTATAGCAACTCTGATCTAATTTTTATATTCATTTGTAAAAATTGCTCATTTAGTGCTTTACATATGAGTCTTGTTTCTTGAGAATTGGGATTCTAATGAGACAGCGAAACTTGCTTTTTACCTAATAGAAGAGAATGCCAAAATAAATCATAAATATCTGATCATTTAATTTTATATACTGGTCTGCAAGGAAACAAACTTAATGGCTTTTTCTCCAGGAGGATGCTTTGGTTGCAATCTAGATTGAAGAGACTGGGCTTCCATGACTTTGGACTGGACTTTGATTAATCTTTACAAAATAAACAATTTCTTTTTAAATTCCTGTTTCAAATCCACCTCTTGGTATCCCTCTTATATGTGATGTCATAGAATTATAGCATTGGAAGGGACCTTGAAGATCTTCTGGTCCAAACTCTTGCCCAAGGCAGAATTTCTCAACTCCATCTTGGACAAATCTTTGGTGGTCCATTCTTTTCTCCTCAATTAAGTGGTGGGATTCAATTTTTTTAACAACCTGTTCTGTGGGTGTGGCTTAGTTGGGGATGTGGCTTGGTGGTCATGTGACTGGGTGGGCGTGGCTATATGCATAGAGAGCTGAAAAAAGTCATTTCTGACTGATCCTCGCACTTTTGACCCGTCCTCGTACTTATGACCATCCTCACATTTATGCCTGTTGCAGCATTCTTAACAACCATGTCAGTCATTTCACCACTACTTCTTTTCACCCCGGTGACATGATAGGGCGCAAAACGTAAAAGGACAGTCGTAAGTTCAAGGACTGGTCAAAAGTGCGAGGACCGGTCAAAAAATAACTTTTTCAGCCTTCTGAGTAGTCCATATGCACATAGGGACTACCCAGAGGGCTGAAAAAAGTAATTTCTTACAGGTCTTCACACTTTTGACCGGTCATCATGTATGCCCATTGCAGCATTGTTAATTAAATTAATTAAATAAAAATGACCCGCTGGAGCGGTTGGAGGCAGTCTTAGACGTGCATTCAGGCCAGTTGCAGGGCAAGGTGATACAACCGGGGTAGGTAGGCCGCTGCTGCCCAAGTGGGAGGCGGGCACAGGCCTACAAGGTTGGCTACAGGGTGAAGCAATCGGATGGGGTAGGTCAGGGGTCTGCAACTTTAAACACTCAACCTTAAACACATGTAAACACTTAAAAACAACCTTAAACCTGGGTGGGCATTGCCAACTCCATATCATTTACTCCCACTCAGGTTTTGTGGCTCCCAGTATTTTCTTTTAAACAGGTATCTCTGTGTGTCTCTTTCATCTCTCTCATCTCTTTCTTTCTCCCTCCCCCGTTATCTCCTTCATCTCTCTCCCCCCCCCCACCATTCTCTCCTTCATCTCTCTTCCTCTCCATCTCTTTGTCTTCTTCCGCCCGGGCGGCGGCGGTAGCACACCTACCGCACCATCAGGTCGCCCCTCGGCTTGGAGGCGGCATCTTAAGCCTGCGCCCCACTGTGCATGCGTCCGCCTGGCTGCGCCTGCAGCTGGCTCTTGTTACTCTTACTGAGCTTCGCAATGGGGCAGACGGCGCCCCTCTTCCTCCTGGAGCTCATTACGATGCGGAGCTTCGGCTGCAGCCTGGGCAGCCAGTGTTCCAGGGCGGAGAAAAGTCGCACGTCTCCCCCAGCGACTGGATGGGCTAGGGCAGGGGTGTGCAATTGTGGCTCTTTTACAAGCTGTGGACTTCAACTCCCAGAATTCCTGAGACAGCTTGGCTGTCTCAGGATTTCTGGAAGTTGAAGTCCACAGGTTGTAAAAGAGCCACAATTGCCCACCCCTGGCCTAGGGTAGGCTGACGCCGCGCGGGTGGGAGGCGGGGCGGTACGAGCCAGCAATTTAACAAACGATTTGGCCAACTGCCTAGAACTGGCAGAATCCCACCACTGGATCGCACGTTCAAAAAAAAATGTGGCAAAGATAATTTTGTTTCCTGTCGCACACAGCTGTAAAGACCTAAAGTAAAATAGATTTTTCCAATCATAAAGCAAATTATGTAGCTATTCATAAAATATACATTTAAAATGTGTGTGAAAAAAATATTAGAACATGAAATTAGAATCTTCATTTTTAAGTAATCACCTATTAAAGCTTTTAGTTGAATTGTTGACCTGTAGATGGAGCTCATGTGTCATGTATTTATGGACAGCCATTAGGTTCATTTTTTAAAATTTGGTTTAATATAATTTAAATTATTTTTACTGATTGTTTATATAACAGTCTTAACCTTAAGGATATAATGGTAGAGGCATGCTGATTATGAGCCATAGATGGCAGAATAAAGAATCAATCTTTTTTATGGTTTTCAGTATAAAAATTGTAAAGCTATACAGTCATTCTACAGAGGAAAATAAAATTTAGTAAACACATGATCATTAATTATGGCATAACCAAACTGTACTGATTAAAACTAATTAATAAGCTTTAGTTGATAGATGAGAATTAGTTTTTAATTAAACTGAGAGCAGATTATTTAGAAGCTATTTTCATTTGCATGTCTCAGTAAAATAAGCCTTTGAATAATTATTGTTACTTCTTTCTTCAATATTTCCAAAAGTTCACATTTTGAAATAAAAATGTTTAAAAATGTGTATATATTTTTAGAACTTGATTGAAAATAGGAGGGAAAACTCCACTGTAATGGTTTTACTTCATTTCCTCAAGATGACAAGCAGTAACATGCTTTCCAGTAAGGCCTCTCTGTAATGGCATAAATTTTTGGTCCTTTCCACAAGAGAAACAGTGCATAAAGTGTTTTGTCTCATCTCACAGAATCCATCATACCAAATTCAGTGGAAGATATTTTTTTTTTTTTGATCAATTTAATTTGAAATGGCAGTCTTATGCACCAGCTATTCTTGGGATAGCAGAGTCTATATGCTAACATGTCTTGTGTAAATCAGTATATTCTTTTATCTCTTCTCACTGCCCATTTTAGGGAGAAAAATGTTTGCTTTCCTATTTTTTTTCATATCATGCATCATTTCATGTTTTTCTTTATTTGCCTTTTTGTAAGCTAAAAAGGCCTAATGTTTATAGCCATTACCCACATGACTTTGATCACTTGTACTGCTCCTTTCTGTACCTTTTTCATTTGTGGTATTCTTGTTGAGATGTATACACTATATTACATATTTTAAGAGTGGTTAGAATTTTTGTAGTGGGCACCTAAGACAAAGTATTGTTTTGTTTGAACATCACAATGTTAGATCCTTTCTAATATGGATTTTATTTTTGTTGGAAAAATGAAGCTATGATTTTGTGATTAACTAATTAAATTATATTTAATTTGCTGATGCTATATTTTGCAGAAAACTGAGCAAGCAAATGGTGCAGCTTTTTTATTTCTTTATTATTTGAATAAAATAATAGATTGTTGTATTCATATCCATTGCGTAGAAAACACACAAAGGGTAAAGCTTCTAGCAAAAATCTTCCTACAGCAAAATTCATTATTTTTGCTTGTACTTCTTAACGTTTTGCAACATAGCGTAAATCCAACTTTCTAACTACATATTAAAACAAAAAACAATAGGTAATTTATGTGTTATATTTCATATTTTCAAATTAAAATCCTTCCACAGCAGTTTACAGCAAAATTTAAACACTATAAAATTAACATGTTATTTCAAAATGTTAAAGATTTAAGTATGCCAAGATAGAATATAAAACAAGCATATCTTTAATGAAACAATTTTGTAAGGAAAAATCTTTTGCTTAAATTTTCATAGTTCGAATATTGTTGGATTCATCCTTTGTTTTGAATAATCAATACATTTTAGAGATTAGAAGCAAAGTTCATTTTTTTTATTTGATGTATTTAGATTTTGGGCAAAAATGTAGACCAAAGGCAGCTCTTCCCATGTTACCCTTCAACATTTAACAATTCTCATGAGATGCTGGTACATAATATTCTAAAATATGAATTTATTTATTTATATCTATCTATCTATCTATCTATCTATCTATCTATCTATCTATCAATCAAATTTTTATACTGTGATTCTCATTTAAGTAATCCTAAACTTCTTTAGGTGGTGGAATAAGCAAAAGCATTATATTAGCACTTATGTTACTTCAAACCTTTTCTCATAATTTTAGGCCATACAAGATTTAACACTTAAATATCGTTTTTTTCCACATTAATGCCTGTCCAAATCACCCAAGGCCTCGATTGACTACATCAAATGCTTTGGCTGTAGCATAGATATTCTGAGACAATCTACTTGAAAATGACCCTGATTAGGGTTTCTAGTTTAAGAAAGTCTTCTTCATCTCAGTATCTTCATTTGCTTGTCATCTGAAAATGGTATACTTTTTAATCAAAGTGTAGTGGGAAAGTGCTTGGGGTTGAACTTTTAGGTACGTTTGCATGCAAATGAGACCTGTAAAGTTACTTGACTTTATTACCCATCTCCCTTTTTTACAATGAATTGTGAGACCTTGATTTCAGTCAGCATTTTAATTCACATCAAGCAGAGCAGCCTTGGTCTGAGCTCTCCATCACATAATAAAGTCATATTTACTACCGTAGTCAGTAATCTGTTTCAGGGTTTTGATTTATACATGCCATAAACCTTCAAATGAGGTGCTTAATAATTTATCAGTATATATAAAACATCTCTTTTTGGACTGTTAAAACAGTCATTTCTTTTTTCCAGGATTGAATGGTTTCTGAAGGAGTAATACAAATCTGTAAAAGAGCACAGCTACTTTAATGTTTAAAAAGACGTCCTATTTATGTACTCAAAGCACCTTTTTGGAAAGTATTGCTCAGCCATATCAGTTGTACTTGTGTTTCCACAGAACAGTTTGTTGTGGAAAACTTCTTAAACAAATTAAGTGATTTATATATTTAGACATATGTGTTGATGAGTTAAGAATAAGTTGATTAATTTGAAAAGCAGCTGTTGTGTGCTTGATTTGCTGGATACGTCTGCCAGGATATGCTATTGCCAAAATCAAAAGATCCCTAAACATATGTGTTTCAGAATATGGTTTGAATTCAATAAAATGAATTCAATTCCAGGCATATGTCTTAATATTTTTTTATGTATGCTTCTTTGAGTTCAGTAGAAACAAGACATGGATGTGCTTTTACAAAATATATAACTGGCTTATTTTGTTTGATGCCCATTTTCCCCTGGGTCTTGGTTATTTATAGGTGAGTTAATTCCTAGGCAATTTCTTGCTGGAATATCCTTTTATTTCCAACTCTTTAGTGACTGATAACAGGGCCTCAGTAATTCTTGCTTTATTATCTCCTACAGTTTTCCTGTCCTGATTTGTTTGCCTAGACTTTATGCCTCTTATTGCAGTCTTTAGATCTTTAAATAAAGCAAAACAAACAGAATTGTAGCATAATAGAGAAGTTCTAAGGAGAAGAAATCATCATTCACCATAATTGCTGACCCATGAAAAGCAATCTTTTGATACATTTTCATACATTTTACTAAGCTATGAAACATGTTTCAAATAACAGTTATGAAATGGCTGTTTCTTCTAATGATTAATCTTTTTTTTTTACCCAATGTTCTATATTGTTTGGAGTGAAATCCCTGTACAGGAATTTCAGAGAGAAAATATTCTGCAGATATGTCTTGTTGATAGCTAAACTCACTCAGGCTGTAATTGATATAAACAAATGTATGAGCAATTTGCCCATTGAGTTTAAACAATTCAAACAGATGAACGAAATGGACTATGGAGATTTATACTGTGTACTCCAATATTATTTAGATATGTTGTACTTTTGGAAAATAAATAGAGAAGTATTGAAATACAACTAGCCTTTGTAAACTGCAAAGATTAGAAGGTGTTAAGAGATTGGTTAGTGAACTATAAGTATCTGGAGTTAAAGATCCTTTTGTCTTCAAATTATCACACAATTTCCGAGTTTTAAAATTGATTTCTCAGTGCAATGTACTATAATATCTAGAAAAGAAATACTGTAATGCACAAGAGAATTTTGGTGCCCCATATATAGAAGGACTGGTAGGAAGAAAAAAAAAAGAAAAAAAAAAGGCACCAAGCTAGAAAACAGTAGACTGAATTCTAAGCTTTAGGTAATTCTAAGCTTTAGGTATGAAAGCTGCCTGAGTGATTTTGGGCCAGTTACTCGTTCTCAGGTCAACTCACCTCACCCAGTTGTTGTGGAGAAAATAGAAGGAAGAAGGAACATCAGGTATGTTCAATTCAATGAATACTTTTATTTAAAAAAACCTTGGTTGTTATATAAAAGGTTTTATCATATTGCCCAATTCCACTATTAATTTCCACATTCCAAAATGACATTAATTAATGTCATTTTCATCTCAAAACATTTGATAAAGCGTAAATGCACACAAAAACAGGACAACCCTATATGTTTAATCTGTAGGATCGTTTGGTTTAAGTTTGGGAATATTTTATCAAATTCATGTTTGTGGGCTGATTACATTTACAAAACAGGACAGTGGGTTTTTTTTTATTTTTCACTGTGTATAATGTCACTAATTATGTTTTTGAGATGTTTATTATTTCAAAATCTGAGCTAGGTTCTTATTGCTACAACAAAAGGTGATACTTTTCTTAGATCTATAGTAGGCTGATTAGTAATTTTAAAAAAATTGATTGACATTTGATCATAAACTCATTTTGGAATAGTTGTCCTTTCAAACACAAGCTTTGGGAGGGACAAAGATGGGGAGAAGAGCAAGGAAGGGGATAGCCAATCAATAACCCTGATGATCAATGGGGTGATAGATACTACCGGCGGATTGCTTTCACATCCACTGCCATAAATTCATATATACCATAATCCTATGCACATAATAATGAATTAATTCTATTACCCTTTCAGTATATAAAAGGGAAAATAAGTGCATCCTCATTAATTATTGCCCAGTCTTCTCTTAGTAATTGGCAAATTATATGTCAAATTTGTACATTATAAAATGCTGGATTGTTGTACTCTGAGAATATCAGAGTCTGAGCAGACCAGTTTCAAGCCTGAATACTGTATGATGAATCAGTGCATAACTTTGTACCCTGCAGCAGATAAATATACTCTCCCAAATGGATCCCTGTAAGTTGTGACTTTTGACTCTATACCCCGAGATAAACTCTTAGGGGAAATTAGCAGGCTCAACAGTTGATCATCATCTCCTCAAATTAATCATATAATTCAAAGCACTATTGCATAGTTCAAAGAAAATAGCAAAGGGGACTTAGCAGACCTTTTTCCCATGTGTAAATGAGTGAAGAACTGGTGCACAGTTGCCCCAGTGCATAGTTCCCCCTATTATATTAACAATATTGTTGAGTATTTTGCTACATAGACTTTCAGCTATGATCTCTTGCTCATTGCCCCATATCTTTTCTTGTATATGCAAATGCTGCATATACAGCATTTGATTCTCTATTGAATTATCTATTACCCTCTAATGCTGAACTGTGTCGTTGCCTTAGTGAGCTATCATCCTATTGCAATAGAAAATACCTTGGAATAAATTATTAAAAACTCACAAAAGTTTGGGTATTTTTTAGAAAGCGTCCCAATCCCTCAACTAGGGGATGATTAATGGAAAAATGATCAGGTAGGTAAAAGCTTTCAAATAATTAAGCTTTTATTTTCAAGTATTACCTGCTGGAGAAATCAAGTCAGGGAATTATCTATAAAGGCCCAAGAAGCATCTCCAGCTTTTACCAAATTTACAACTTGGCAGGGGAATTATTTTGTCTCGGCTGCCATTAAATTATTCAAGGTCAAAGTTTTTGGCTATGTTACATTGTAGAACTGAATTTGCATCTCTAAGAACAAGTCAACCTTGAATTCCATAGTCTAAATTTTTAATAACAATAGTATGCATCCTGCAGTCAGTGTCTAGTGTTATAACATTATTAGAATTGGGCTGCATTTTTTGAGGATCACACAAGATTATGCTGTTTAAGGTCTTGGGCAGGGCAATTCCTTTGGGAAGGGGTTCTTTGGTTCATCTTATCCTGAACAAAAGATTTGAATCCAGTCAGTGAAGACAAATTGACCAAGGTCTAGTGTAGTTTGTCAAAATCAGCCTAACTTATCCTAAGCCCCAATAATTCTTTAGTAGAATTTAAGCAAGGTCTCGGACTTAGACATTCAGGTGGATATTGGTAACTTTTTCTATTGTTATTATAATAGAATTAAATAACCCCCCTCCCTTTTGGGGGGATTCTCCCTAATTATTTTTTTCAGATCATGCATGCTCTGCCCCTAAGAGACTTTTTGTGCGACCCAAGTCAACACCTTATCAATCAGTGTGACTGGAAGATTTTATAATCTTCCATATGAAAATCATACTTGTATATGTTCATGCATAGAGGTTGTATCTCATATTGTCTTATTAAAATGCTCACTATGTTTACATTGGCAATCAGAATTCATAACCCAAATTATTAGGAAATTTTAATTTCCCTCATGATGATGAAATCATTGTTTTTCTTTTAAATTACTAATTTTTAGGTGTGTGAAGGGCAATGGCGAAATTTCTATCTGTAGCATTAGGCTATAGAAATTGACTGGTGTCTCCCTCACTGGTATTATTGACTTGGTTTCACATTATTTTTAATTACATTTTTAATTGCATTTTAATTACATATGCTTTAATGGATGTTGGTTTGGAACAATAAAGCAATAAATTAAATTAATTGTTTGTGGTGAGTGCTTGGCTCAATCTAATATAATCCTAGATTGATGCTTGTCCCTCTTTGTACAAACTGAATGTTGCCTTCGTAAATACACAGACTAGGTTTTAAAGTATAATCTCCCACAGTAGACACTCTTCAATAGAGGAATAAACTGGCTAGAATCTCTCTTTTTTTGAGACTTTGAAAAAGGTGCATAGATATCTATTACAAATACTTTAGTTAGAGGATGTCCATGATTGAGAAGATCAAGTAGGTTCTTTCCTATTGTAATTCAAATAACATAAATATTGGGTCTATGGTTTATACTTGATTTATTTGTTTAATTTGTATTCCTTCTTTATTGTTTTTACAAATAACTCAAGACAATGAATATATTCTCCACATACCCTTCTCCTATTTTCCTCACCCAGCTGACTTTCATGGCTAAAATGGGACTTGAACTCAAGGTCTCCCATTTTCTAGTTTGGTGTCTTAATTACTATAACAGTCATATTTTTAAGTCTGGTATAGTAGTTTTAACTATGTCAAATAGTGGATTCTCTGATAGCCTTTACAGGTTGGCTTACTGCTGTAAAGGGTTAGTCTTGAGGCTTTTCCAGTTATCTCCTGGGATATTGTTTTAAGTATTTGGCTATTCACTTGCTTGTCCAGTATCCAATAGGTGGTGAGAGAAGCAGTGTTGACACAGTGCCAAGGGCTGATACTCTATTAAATGGACACAAAAGTTCTCAAGAAAACATCTCAATCCAATAGCTGCAGCTGCAATTAAATGCCATAAAATGTTTGCACTATCCTGTTTTGTAAGCATACTGCAGATTTTTAGGGATTTGAGAAAATTAAACTGGATTCATGTATTGTTTTAAGCCATTGTTTGCTTAAGCATGATTTATTGAATAGACAAGCTGGTTGGCTCATTCATCATACTAAGCTAAAACGAAACAAGCAACAGTATGGCTCAGTGTAACGTGTGACCTGAGTCTTATCCCTTGAGTAAGGTGCTTCATACAAGACAATCTCTAACATAGCTGTTATTTTGATGTTGGAAATTCCTGAAGTAAATCACAGAATAAACATATGCAAACATATGTCACTTAGTTGTTCAAGAAATTTATGGCTAGCTATGAGTTCTCTGTCTGGAACACTGTGAAATATTGGTTAGTTGCAAGTTACTGCATATAGAGATGTTTCTTAAATGTACATAACTTCTACAGGCAAACAATTTGTGTAACAGTAATGCCATTTTTTCCTAGATGCTTCAATCACTACTGCATAATATATTTAATTTCAATGTTTCTAACTTTATTCAAAATATAATAATGGAAAACCTATTTATTCTATTACAGGAGTTCTTAGAAGTCTATTGTCGCTTACAGTTATGACTAATTTTGTTTGCATGTAGACACTTGTCTACAGTTATCAGTGTGGGAACACATGAAAAGTAACAAACTTTCTGAAAAGTAACAAACATCTGAAAAGCATTGTCAAATACAATTTTATGTATTTTTACTAGAAATAGCGGACTGCTATGCTCAGTTGAGCAAGAACAAACCACTTCTAAATTTTATATATAATGAAATCATACGTAATGACAGTTTTGCTGAAGCATGTGTCTCCTTCTGAAAACAAAGTATTTAGCATCAGCTGTAGTCAAAGTCATTATAATAATAATGATGCTATTTCTATGTGTCTTAAAACCCAGAAATCTTGATCGGCTTATATAATTGCTTGTACAGTACACTTCTTTGTGGTGCTATTTTTTCTTAGCAAGTGGGCAAAGTAGCTTAAAATAGAATTAAAAAGATTTTTTTGTAAATTCATATTCTCATATAGTGCAAAACACAATGGTAACGTTATTATGTAAAGCTATTGTTATTGCTCATTGCTTATTTAATCAAGCCAGGCTCTATGGAATATGTCATAAAGAAACAGCTCAGTATATATATTTTATATATAAAATTTATATTTGTATTTCATATTCTATTATTTCATATTTAATTTCAAAATGGGACATTGACTAATATTTTTCTGAGAAAGAAGAACCTTCCTTAGATTATGAATATTTGAAGAATATTTTGCATCTTTAAATAATTTTCTCTGGGGTGTTTCTTGATCATTTAGAATACTGTATATGTCATTCCTCAGAGGATGATATATTTTGACTTAACAGTTCTTGTTACATTGTATGTGCTTTAGCTGCAAGATAATCTGGAAGCTACTTGTTATTTGAAATTCATGGTAACATGTAATCAAATGTTAAACTTTACATTGTGTGAACCTAAGCCATTGAGAAGACTAAGACTTACTCTGAACTAAACTGTTGGTTCCCCCCCCCCCCACCCTTTTGTTATTGGAAGTGGTTCTGTTCTGGGACATGTTTCCTCTGCATCCTTCAGAATCAATCATTCATTTATTTATTTATTTTATTCAATTTGTATACCGCCCTTCTCCTGCTGGACTCAGGGCGGTGCGCAGCCAAAATAAAAAACATCCCAATACAAAATTTAAAATTTGTTAAAAGAATTACACACTTTGGCCCAAATTAGCTGCAGCCAGGGGCTAAAGGCCATATTGTTTTGTAGTCACTGTACAAATACAGGCCTGTGGGATAATCCCAGTTAAGCACTAACAAATAAAATGGACAAAAGAAAAGGGAAGAAAGATTAGCGTACAACTAAAGTAAATAAAAAGAAAGGATGTTAAGTAGTTAAGTTCCAGGTTCCCTGAAACACATTCTATCCCTCTTTTTCTTTTTTAAATTTTTCTCAGTGTTTCAAAATTGTCTTTCTGTATTTTATTTTCAGTCGAGGTCAATTGAACAACAACAATTCAATTTCTAAATATCCTTGGGAGATTAAAAAGTAGTGCTGAACACTGAAATGCAGGGTGCTATAACTGAACAGTCTATGTGTTGGTCACCATTCACTTCACCAATTCTATTAACTAACAAAGGATAGCTATTGATCTTTTATAGCTGGGTTTAAAGTGTGCAAATAGTTCTGTGTATCTAATAGTGTTTAGGACATGCATTTATTCATTCATCGGATTTGTAGGCTGACCCATTCTGTTACTACTTTGATCAGCTTACAGAATACAATAATAAAAGATTAAATGCAAATAATTCGTGGAAAAACAACCATTCAAAAACCCAACATCACACAAAGAGTCCCTCACTGGATCCAGGGCCTGGAATAGAGCTCTTCTTGAATAAGCAATTCTATATGCTAGGAAATTAAAAAAAATAGGAGGAGGCAGTGGCACATTTTTTCCACATTGTTGAGAAGAAAAAAACTTATGTGGACCTGTCCATGAAGTCTCCAGGGCTAATATTAGACTCAAAGGGCACTTTATTATGTTGTATAAAGCATCTTTTTAAAAGAGGAAGTTTTCCCAACTGATTGATTTAATGAGGAGCTCTTCTGTTTGTGGAATAACAACATATGGATGAGCTCTACTGAATCAAGACCAATATTTTGCTAGTAACTACCAGAATTTCCTGGAGGTGTTAGGCAATAATATTTTCCAGCAAACACAGATTTCATGACTAGTAGCCAGTGATAAATCTAACCTTAGGAAATTGTTAAATCAAAATTTAAAGTTAGATAGTTACTATAAATACTGACTATCACAGCATCTAATTAATACATTCTGTAAAGATGTGTTTTTTTACCCAACCGATTTTGTTTGCTGACTCAAAGATCTAGTATTCAGAGAAATGGAGAAAAACTTACTTCCATCCCATGTATCTTTTTTGTAAATCTCTTATATATTCTCCTTATAAACTGTCTTTTTACCTTTTCAAAAAGCACCACGATGATTACTGTTTTGAATTGAGTATCCAGAACTGTATGCATTCTAAATGGGATTCCCGTATGGGTTTGTATATGGGCAGTGCAATATATCAGCCTTGTTTATAACCCCCTTTTAATATAATTCTATAGAAAAAAGGAGTAAATCCCTGTCTAGTGATTGTTGTGATTGTTACCTTGAAATTGTAGAATGATTTGGGGGATAAATATGATTAGATCCAGACTTATACCAGTAAACTTGCTTTCCATTTCTTCTAACAGTGTAGCACCTCTTTGAAATACTATACTCTGTGTCAGACAGTGCAGTGGAATAGAATTTTATATGAGGAAAAAGATTTCTTAAATCAGAAGGGAAGCAATTTCTTTTAACAGAACTAAACTTACAGAAAGTTATTTTTCCTAATTTTCTGGGCACATTCAGTAGATCCCATGGTGTGCAACATTTTCATTAGGTTGGACATGCTAATGTGGCAGAAAAAAGATAAGTTTCTGCTTCTGCCAGTCCATTAATGTATCTAAATTTAGATCCACATATTCTTTTTTTATCTTTGTAACTGTGTAATATGTTTAATGTGTGCCCAAATTTTTGTAGCCAAACAACTTTATTTGATTGTAAAGTTTATTATCAATTAATTGAAGAAATGAAGGTTGGTATTGTATGAAATTGGAGTAACTTATCAAAATATGAGTTTAAGTTGATGTGGGTCCCAAATTTGCTTAGATGAGTGGCAACTAGGGAATTGCATACAAACAACCCTGAGCTTTTTGGAAGAAGAGTAGAGAGCAAGTGCAATTAACCAATAAAATTAAAGAGTTCATATATGATTTCTTTCCCGAAAGCTTGCTTTTGTCCTTTTTTCCTTCCAAGATCTTTCTTATGGTCCTAGTGATATTACAATTAAGCACAGATTTTGTTGGTGATTTTGATTTTATGAAGCCGTACGGAGAGAACACCTGCGTTTTACTGTTCAGTGAAGCATGCTTCATTATGAAAATGAAGTACTTGCAATGTTTGCTTGACCCTCCAAAATCCATCCACTTCCCCTGTAGCGTCTGGTACACATTAACTTGAATGGTCTTTGTTCCTGAACATCTGGCAGTGTAGGAGTGGCCTGAAAGTGGTAGTGTGGTGGTGGGGAGAGACATTGATTTCCAGCGGGGCAATAAAGTTGCTTCTTTAAGACATGTTACATTGTTGAGTCAGTTCCCCTTAAAACAGCACATTGTTTCAACAATTCCTTTTTTCAAAATATTATTGTCAACATGTTTGGATGATTTTTTTTTTCAGTTCAGCTGTTAGCTAAACTTGAATATATGTATATGAATATAAGTGTAATGGCATGATTCTTCCTTTCATAGTACTATACATTTTTTTATATTTCTGGATTTGCTAAAATTCTTGAGAAAAAAAAAAGTCAGCCAAGTTCTTCATGTAGAATGCATGATTGACATAGCCTTGAAAATAGACTATAGTATATTAAACACAAGCACAGATTGTTTAGGCGTAAAAACTCTATCCCAGCACTGAGATTTTTATTGGCTTGGCTTCAAAGCATGTTAATAGGTATAGTCTTGGTCTCAGACAAAGATTCAATTGTTACAGTAGTGTATTTCATCCTGCTGCTACTTGGCAAAGCTGGTGTACTTTCAAGTGAAATTTGTATGTGCACTTGTCTAGTCACCTGGAAAAAAAGAATATTTAGTTGACCTGTAAAAATGTAGTTAGAGTACTTGTAGTTAGAAGAAAATGCATAATCCTTATTATATATTCCATTTTTAATTTAGTACCATATGAGAAATCACTACAGTACTCTTGATTGTTTAGTTATACATTCATTTTATACTATAGCTGGAAAGATTCAACAAAGATACTTTAATATGTTATCAAATTACTCTTTCAGTAGAACAGTATAGGAAGTTTGTACTATTGGATGTATATACAGCTCCTAAGGATGCAGTTTTGTTTATCTGGACTGAGCTTCTTGATTTTTGTTTAATTTAACTACAAAGCAAAGCATTTCATGCTCATTCAGACCTTTTCATTACTTACCTCATCCATTAGTTTTATTGTTGGTTTCTTTGTTGTAGGAGATTTAATAATGATTTTAAGAGATTACCTAAATATATTTTGCTCACTTTTAGACACTATAGTTATCTAAGGCAAAGTGGAAGGTTTAGGTTGCTGTCAGTTAATGCAGAAGGTCACAACCTTAAACTGGGCCTGCAAATATTTTTATAGGATAAAGCAAAGATTATAGTTAGCTCTAACTTTGAAAATATAAATGAGAAGCTAATGGGAATGTGTAGACCACAGTGGTCAGAGAGTGGTTTTGTGTATGATACGAGAGTGGTTTTCTGAAATAATATAGGATCTCTTGCTTGAGCAGGGGGCTGGATTAGAAGACCTTCAAGGACCCTTCCAGCTCTATTCTGATTCTGAAGGTTTGTTAGGTGGACATAAGACCTACACTGCCAACTAACACTGATGGTCAAAGCAAGATTACCAGTTTTATATTGCTATCCAGTATATACCAAGACAATTAAAGCATAGCCACAGGTGTTTTAATGAAAAGGAAACACAATAGCTTTCCTCATTGTATTTATTATTATTTATTAGTCATATTTCTATGTGCCCACTCTCCGAGGACTCTGGGCGGCTTACACCAAAGACAGTATACTAAATAGCATATTGCCCCCTAACAATCTGGGTCCTCATTTTACCCACCTCGGAAAGATGGAAGGCTGAGTCAACCTTGAGCCGGTGAAATTTGATCTGCTGATCTGCTGAACTAGCAGTCAGCTGAAGTAGCTGCAGTACTGCACTCTAACCACTGCTCCACCTCGACTCTTTTCATTGTTTATTTGGCTTCAGGAAATTGAGATCTAGTTAGATAATACTTGCTTTAAAAAAGAATAGGTTAGATAGTCTCCAAGGCTTTGTAAATGCATCATTCATTAGAAAGTCTATCTATACAAGTAGTCTTTGATTTACAACAATTCGGTAGTGACTGTTCAAAGTTACAATGGCACTAAAAAAAGTGACTTATGACTGTTTTTCACACTTACAATGGTTGCTTGGCAACTGATTCATATTTATGACAGTTGCAGTATTCTGGGGTCATGTGATCACCTTTTGCAACCTTCTGACCAGCAAAGTCAATGGGAAAGCCATATTCACTTAACAATGGTGTCACGAATTCACTTAACAATTGTGACAAGAAAGGTAGTAAAATGGGGCAAAACTCACTTAACAAATGTCTCACTTAGCAACAGAAATTTTGGGCTCAATTGTGGTTGTTAAATTGAGGGCTACTTCTATATGATAATCTCCAAGAGACCAGCACTGAAAAACTTGTTAAGGTATACTAACAAAGTCTGTGTCATGCCCAACTCTGAGGAATATGACTCAAGGGAAATTTTTCCAGATGCGCCAGACAAACATCAGCCTTAGGAACTGGTAAGCAAACATACAATTAAGGTGGACATTGAAGCTACCCATAACACCGTGTCCAAGGTCAGATGATGAAGATCCCAATCTTAGCCAACTTCCCACTGTTGGCTAAGATTGTCTAGACGCACTGTTAGCTTTAGGCAGCAAACAAAAATGCTCAGTGTGCCTCCTTACCAAGCAAGAGTACTACTGCCGTAATTGGTTTCCACCTAGCAATGACTCTACATAAGGATGATACTGCCAACCAGAAACTTTCTATTGAAAACAGTCAATCCTACCTAGACTCTGTATCAGAAGCTTGAAACCAATGCATCTTCAAACTCTCTGATGCCACACTGACTGATGACCTGTTTGCGACCACCTAGAACAGGGGTGTCAAACTCACAGCGTCATGGCAGTGTCACGTGACATATCAGGACTTTTCCCCCCTTTGCTAAACTGAGCGTGGGTGTGGCCAGTGCATGATACATTCGGCCCATGTCCTGGGAGTTTGACAGGCCTGACCTAGAATCTTGAATTGTGACCTGAGTATCTTACTATTTGCTGACTTGAACTTTTCACAGCCAAGTTGCTTGTAAACTTAACTGAAGCTTGTGTGCAACTAACATACAAGCAGCCCATGCTGCTTGTAAAGCTTCGGTAATGTTCAGTAAACTGAAACTGTATGTGCAGAGCAGTGGTGAAATCTGAACCAGTTTGCCACCGGTTTGCTGCGTGCAGTGCTTGTGCATGTGCAGCGTGCACCAAAAGCACACTGTGCGCATGCACAGCGCGCACCAAACACACACTTCGTGCGGAAAAAGAAGATTTCACTAGGTAAGTAGAACAGTGAGGGGTGGGAACAGGTGTGCTGCGCGATTTAGCTTTGCTAGAAAGCAGGATTTCCTGCTTTCTAGTAAATATAAACTGCGCGACACAGCTGATCATTGGAAATACCAGTTCGGACAAAATGGGACGAACCGGTAGCATTTCACCCCTGGTGCATAGTTAGGCTCTTTCCTACTTTTGAAAAGGACAGGATGCAAGCAAGGGTTTGTGCTTTCCTCATTCGACCATGAAGCCTTTCTTGATGCCACTTTCATACTTGTTCCTAATTTTATCTTTTTCATTGTTGTTACTTAATTACAACAAAGGAAACCTTATTTCCAGACTTTATTGGCAGAAAAGTAAAGATGGCAGCCAAAATCACATGATTGAAGTCCCACCTCTTTTTATATTCAATATGTGTTTAAAAATGGAGCTTTAATCATGCAATTATGAGCCCTGTTTTTGTTTTCTTCTCCCCAATGCAACTGAAGGAGAGGAGCTATTGATTTTTTGAGTAAATTTGCAAGTAAATAAGACTAGAAACCTTATGCCTTTTCTATCTTTCGATTGCTTATATTAATTATACTTGTATAATTATATATGTAATTATTCTTTATTGTATAATTTGGAAGTCCAAAAGTGACTATTTGTTGCTAGCAAATCAGTGCTAGCTGGAGCATTGATTTGCTGGCAGCTAAAAACTGCTTTAAATGGGCACAGCACAGCCAAATAGCCTGAAGAAAAGACATTTAAGCAGGAAACTTTGCTTCAATTATTATTTTGGATACAAAGAAATAACCATTAAGTGGAAGAACTCCAAAGAGTTAAAGCTAAACTTGGCACTTAAAAACTCACTGTAGCCAAAAGTTTGTCCAATTCCAAAGACAATTCCTGATTAAAGTAGCTTTCAGGTAAATGAGTGAAAAAAGGAATTTAATAAAAGTGAGATAAGGAACAGTCTTACAGTAGTAAATCAGACTATTGGTTCATATAGACCATTGTTCTTTGACTTGAAGTAAGCTCCAAGATCCTGGAAGGATAATAATTCCTATAACTTGCAGTTATTGTTATAGATTTAATCTTCAATTAGATTCACAGTCTGGGACTGGTAAAAACTTAACAGTTCAAGTCCTAACCAAGAACCTAAGAGCTATTAAGGGAATGTCTGAGTATATAGGCAAGTTCCAAATAAGGTGATTTTTTGCACAGTCAGAATATTCCGGTCTAATAAGTTCAACATTTCCATGTATCTAGGCAGCCCTTTGGGTATTGTTGCAAGGGCTCCTATTACTGTAGATACAACCATTGATTTCTTCCTCCACAATTGCTCAGCTTAGTTTGAAAATTATTATTAGTAGTAGTAGTAATAGTAAATCTAAATCAATGCAAATGATATAATTTTTATGAAGGCATTATTACAGAAATTACTTGAATTGCAAAGGAATTTGGCTTGCTGCATTGAAGTCTAGAAAATAGTCTAGAACTGGTATCAAACCTGTGGACATGTCAAACCTGGATTGCAGAATTTAGATGAGTTCTGTATAATAGCAAAAATTGTTTCTTTGGTGCCATCTAATAATTGGATTTTTTACAACCCAGATATGACAGCCACAACCAAATTATTTAAACCATAGTTTAAATTAATGTTTTCCAGGTTAAAGGATAGCATAGGATTCTACCATCACAATTGGCTAATTACATAGAGAACTTATGCTTTTATGAGAAACGCATCAGTATAGAGCTTTTGAAATTGTTAGGCTTGACTGATAAGCAGCCATATGAACTAATTGATGGGAAAGCACCATTTCCTTTAGGGAAAAAAACCTTCTTCCAATCTTTTATGTCACTGCTTGGTTAATTGATTGCACCTGTAATTTTTTTTTAGCTATCATAATCCAATAATCACTAACCCACTTGTTAAAAGGTCAAAAGAATCAAGAAAGAGCTCTGTTTACTGTGGAAAATGATTAGATAATATAGCTTGGTGACCCTTTATGTTTGTTAAGTTCAGGCATAAAGTCCTTATTATATTATAATGTATAATTATATAATTATAAAGCATTATATAATTATAAAGCATTGCAAATAATAATGATTAAATAGGTTAAATGATTTTTCTTTAGTTCACAGTTAACATACCATTCTTCCCATTTATATATGCCTATATTTACTTACTAATAATTATTTAAATTTTGAGTTTATCTTGTGCTAAATACAGAAAAGTTAGACTGGTCCTGAGTATATATTTCCTTGCTACTAAGGTGGCTAAATTATCCCACCGAAAAGGGACTCTAGTTTTCATACAAACTGGGCATTTTGGAGTTGCAAAGGAGGGCAGTCTCTTCAGACCTTACACATGGTGTAAGAGAAACATGGTTTCAGAAGAGTTCCCCCACATATATGGTAAAGGATCCCATTGAGAAATGGGCTGTCACTTCTCATCAGCTGCAGGTTCCACACCAAGCATAGGAGCAGCCACATAGATACAGTAATCAAAAGATAAAGTTAACACTGTGTGGATATCAGGACTTGGTGTACTATAGGAGATGACCAGGCTTAGCCGGACGAAGCGGTCTAACACATCATAAGTCTCTTTGCACCCAAAAGAGATCTAAGTCCAACCCACCTTGAATACCTTTGACTCTTGTCTACTGCCAAATTGTTTTGACTGTTAGTAATTCAGATTCTTGTAGAGAGCTTAAGCTTGCAATAAATCTTTATACCCGTTTGAACTGCCTGGATCTTCTGATTTCCCTGACGCTTGACATGTACCTATTAAAGTAGATAATAAACACCCCATGTCACATGTGGGCAAGCTTGCACCATATGCAACCCACAGGGCACATGCAGCTCCACCAACCACCTTGTGTGACCCACAGTCCCTTTTTTTAAAAAATCAGTAAATTCACTGCCAACATATGTTGCCACCACTATCCTGAAGACATGCTGTTGAGCTTTGCTGGCTGAGGAACTCTGGGAGTTGAAGTCCACAAGTCTTAAAGTTGCCAAGTTTGGAGTTCCCTGCTCTAGAGTACTCTTGAAATATGTGCCTATAGTTTTGAAGGAGTGCACCCCATTTGCAATTCTTGTACACATGAACTGTCTTTCTCACAGTCTTGTCAAGGTTCACCTCATCTATTGGCCTTTATCATGGCCTGCCTATTCAAGTTTAGACATAATCCTAACTTTGTCAATTTTGACCTTTTATTGCACTAAATACGTTATTGAAAAATAAGCATTCTGTATGTGTAAGAACAAAAAATAGCAAGTCACCATTTAGGGGGACCTTTTTATAATTGTTGTCTTTTTGCACATACCTGTTTTGATTATTTAAATTGTCCAATTTGTGGATGTATTTGATATTAATGCTATTGAATTTTTCTAATATTGAATTGTTTCTGTAATGAAAAAATTGGTAATGAAATATTAGATACCCTATTAGAAATTACTAATCCTGTATTATTTAATTTTAGCCACAAAATAGAGAAAAGTAATCTAATGTGATGATGTCAGCGTGTTGTGAATTTTTTCCTTCAAATAAGAGAGTCTCATTTTCCCTCTCAAACATTCAAGGTTCAAGAGGGAAACACACACATGGACTGGGAACACAATGTTTTCCTCCACAAAATCCTTCTGGAACCACTTTAGTTTCTAGGATGAGAGAATCACATGAATCTTTCACTTTGTTGCTTAATTTATGACCAAAGTAGCATTTGCTATTCATTCATCTATTAATTGGCCTTCAAAGTAATTAAACAAATAGAAGAACAATTTCTGTTGTGGCATTTCAATATGTCCTAAATGATAAATATGGTATCATGAATAAGTCTCCTGGTTTTCAGGTCATGGCAGTGTTGGTTCAGCAAATATTTTTAATTTACAATGAGGACCAGGTTTTTTGATCTAAGTATTTATTTCTTCAGGGAATAATTAATATTGTTCCTTATTCTGTGTTGAAAATATTATAACATAAAGTATGCAGTTCTTAAACATCTTTATGGCATCTAATTCATTCTAATCAGTTGATTAACTTGCCTTGTATTTCATGTTTAATTTCTTGGCATAGAAAACTTGGTTTGGTGGCTTCATGTTTTTCAAGACAACTAGAAGAGTTTCCATTTTATTAAAAAAACACTTCAAAGTAACAGCTTCTACACTTGGTTTTAATTATAAATATTCAAGTTGATATGAATAAATCTGTGCTACATGCATATCTGTGTCACATACATCTGACAGTATAGTCAAATACTATATCTGAGTTACATTACGATAATTTTAACAAGATTTAAGGCTTTCCAAAAGATATCATTGTTAACATATTTTTTTTGAAACTTATATATCACTTGTCTACAAAGGAATTAGGCCCAAATTGGTGATAGGCATTATTTTATAATAAAATTATAACCATGTAAAATGAGAAGCTGACAATATTCAGAACTTCAACCAAATCAAAAACATAACCTTTCCTTGCCAACTTCTAAACAGTTACACAACTGTTTATATAATTGGCTTGACCTATCAGGTCATCTATGGGAAAACTCCTAATGCCCCATGTTTGAGACGGTAAGGGAGCTGTAGCCAGGAAGTGCAGCTTCTCAGCTGCTCAAGAGAATATTTGAATAGCTTGGGGGGTTATCTTTGTTTCACAGAATCTTGAGTTTTGAGTTTTGAGTTTAATTGTAATTTAGCTTTCGTATGTTTTTGTGAATACTGTCTTACATTTTCTATGAACTGCTGAGAATAAAAGTGATTATGATGGTATGTAAATTGAATAAATGAATAAATATATTTTAGCGATATATTTGTGACTTATAGACCAGAAATATTTTAGCGATTTGCTTAAGTAGGATTTTTTTAGGGTCAGCATAAAGTTGATAACATGATTTATTATTGCCTTTGGCCACCCATTAATTCTATATTATTTCCTATCAAAAAGAAATATTCCAAATATACTACAATATTTATTTGAACAAGGATTTTTTAAGATTAATAATATGTGTATAATGTGCCTATTAGTGCACACAAAATGAATTTTAAAAAACTATTTCCCAATTATGACAACTTTCTACATTTCTGACTTCTTGGGTATTCTTTGTAAATTCTACATTCTGTATACATTATTTGGTATGATCAGTATGTATTTATATATATGTTTAGCAGTTATTCATATTAATTTAGGGAAAGATATGTTTAGTCTCAATAAATAGCAGTGATTGTCAAGCTTTCTTTGGTTTGGAAGCTAAACATGATCAAGCCTGATTAGTACCTATATGTGCTATAAGCTACACTAGAAAATCAAAAACAAATCCTGGGGGAAAAAAGCAGTGTTAAACTATTCCTACATTGCTGCCAGAAAACTCCATGGACCTGTCCACAAAGTCACCAATAACTGAAATCAGTTTGAAGGCAAATTTAATTATATGAATATTTAAATCATATAGTTAAATGGCTATCTATCTTCCAGTAAGATAGCTGAGAAAGCAGGAGTTTTGGAACTGTTGTGCTGGTGATTTTATGTTATATTTTGTTGTGTGTGAGATGCCTACATGGTACTCACCAGTAGGAAGGATGGACTGTGGATTTTGGGATTGGACTCCTTAGCCCAATCTAGACTTCCACTGTCCAAAGAGCTTGAGACAGAGGAGGACAATGTTTGTCCTCATTGACCACACTTCCATGCTGACCACTGTTGGAAATTGCGTAGCTTTTTTAAATCTGGCATTGGGGCTCAGAACTGCTATGTCATTGTTGGTCTGCTGCTGGAAATTGTCTACGTCACTAAGAGCTGTTTGGGCTACTTCCTGGAATAGCTGTTTCCAGATGGAGGAGGAGGCTGAGGAACAGGTCAGGAAATGCCAGGCTGGCTTTGTTTCCTGTCCTAATGAATTGGATAGCTTTGTCAGCTTTGTACCTCTACAAACTGAACTGCTTTTGTACCTGCTCCCTTTTGTGGCAGCTGTTGTTGTGAATGGGATAGTTTCTGGTTTTGTTGGTTTTGTTGGGCCAGCTGGGCTACTCCCATGGGTCTGCTGCTGAAAAGATTTGCTTGGACCTGTTTGGGCTCAATGGTACATAAGCCTCCATCCTTTTGCATGCCGTTTTACAGTGGGACATGTAAAACAGCTTGGTGGGATAAGTGGTGACTGGGTGGGGGGAAGGTTGCAGTTCTACAGTGGACCCTCTTCCCTTATGGAAGCCTTTCTGCCTTCTCTCCTGTGGCTCTGTGGGAGCCTCTCCTGACTGATGGCAGCAGGAGAAGGATGCCATTTATATGAGCAGGTGTGGGTGAATTTGGTCAGAGAAAGAAGGGCAAGAGTGGGGAAAGGAGCGGGTGAAAGTGGCAGGGGAGAGTTTCCTTGTTTGCAATGGATCCAAATGTGTTGTATTGATATGGAGGAAGAATTGCTTGGCACCATTTTGGTGTTGAGAACTGGTAAAGTTAAAGTGCCTGTGAATGTCTGGCTTTTTCCTCCCAGGAATATTTGGTGAGGACCACCAATTGTGTTGGCCTCCCTACCTGAGTTCTTTGATGCCATTTCCAGGTTGGCAGTGGAGTTCCTCAGTGTTCTGATTCTGCAGGACTTTGATCTCCCTTCCCTGGGAATGGGATAAGGTGGCTCAGGTGTTCTTAGTTACTTCTCCTAGTTCATCCAGAGCCCAACTTGGAATAGTGGTTACACTCTGGACTTGCTGTTCCTATTGCAGAAGTAGCAAGGTAATCTGAAATTGGGGGAGCTTTCAGTCTCCTTTCTATCATGATCAGCTCACTCACTAATTTCCGTCGGTTCTCCAGTGCCACTTAACCCACTGCACAGATGTTGGATGTGTTAGACTGATCTGTCCCCAGTGACTGATGGACCCAGAGTGATTTCAAAGAGAATTGGGGGTTGTCCCTGTTAGTCTGCTGCATGGTCCATCTGAAGCCTTAGTTGCCACTTGGAATAAGAAAACAGCTGAGGCTTTGGATCAGATTGCACCCGTGTGACCTCTCCTCTCAAGGATCCCATCACTCTCCATAGTTTACAGAGACTGCCTTTCCCCACTTACATCATATTCCAAAAGGCCCTTAAAACCTGGTTATGTGATCAGGCCTGATGCTCCCATGGAACTATGGACTTATCTAGATGGCTCCATTGTTGAGGGGACATTTTTATTCTTCCCACAATTTCTTATGCTCCTGATATTTTTAAGGATATTTATTATGGTATTTTATATTTTCACTCTTAATATATTGTGTGCTGTCCAGAGTCACCTTGGGTGAGATGGGTTGCTATATAAATCTGACTGGATGAGTGGGTGGGTAGGTAGGTAGGTAGGTAGATAGATAGATAGAAAGATGGATGGATGGATGGATAGATAGATAGATAGATAGATAGATAGATAGATAGATAGATAGATAGTGTTCAGCCTTTCCCAATCTGATACCTTGAAAAACTGTTGAACTAACTTTTATCATCTTAGACTGATTGATTGATTGTGGACCATTAGGTTAATGTCAACACTTAGAGACTATATAGATCAATTTTCTCTGATGATGGTCTGTCCCTAACCTGGTCCTTAAGGTTTCCAATGATGTACTTAAAGGGGGTGGGTTTACAATACCTTTAGAGAGCACTATATTGGAAATACTAAAATATATTGTATATTCTTAGATGTGCTTTTGTCCTTTGGAGAAAACTATTTTAAAAAGAAAGAAAGCAATGGCAATCGTTTACATATTATTGCCAAGAAATTTGTGTACATATATGCTCTAAAGTCACTAAGAATGAAGCCCAACTAGAGGCTTGAATCTACACCTTTTTTTGAACAAGAGGTTGGACTTGACAATTTAAAGAACTTCCAATTCTATGATTCAAGCATACGCACATTTTTAATAGTTTGGAGGAAGATAACAGATCAGCATTCCACAACCTGGTGCCTTCCAGATGTGTTTGGACTACAGTTCCCAGCTGGCTGGGAACCAGGGAGTTAGAATTCCAACCCATCTGGAGGGTATCATGCTAGAAAGCTGTGGTAGATTATATTCATTTTATAATGATAGCTATCTGTAGAGCAAAAACAGAGGGAAAAAAAGACACAATCCAACGTTGCACGCTGCTTTCACAAGGCTATTTTCTTTTTCCCTCTCTAGTTGTAGCATGGTCTGGAGGTCAGCAGAAAGCTGTAGGGAAAGAAGGGAAATGTGATCTACTAATACTATCCTTTTGTTTGATAGAAAAATACCATTGCATTTTTAGGACATCTGTTCTTATCATTTGCTATGGAATTGGTCAAGTAATCATGGTTAATTTATAAGGAGGATTTGGATTACTATGCTCTAGCTGCAGGACTTGTAAAATAATACAGTTGTATGATTGTCTGATAAATTAGCCAGTGGTAAAACTGTTTAAGAGAACATACTGAAATAAGATGCAACAGGTAGAAACCAAATGTTTTTCACTATGCCTGAGTCCTGTTTCTATAATACTTGCGCTACGTGCTGCATTTAGTTTCATATGTAATATTGGATTACTTTCTAAAATTCACATCCCCAGAGCCCATCAGCTGATTATTTAATTGGTTATTTACAGTGTACATACTAGTTCTACTGATGGACAGATAAGGTGGAAGTCTTTTCTGTGACATTTGGGAAAGGATATGAACAAGCCATTGTTATCATTGAATACTGTAACCAACAAATAATGCTGACTAGATCAGAGGTGGGTTTCAGCAGGTTCTGACCAGAACTGGTAGCGGAAATTTTGAGTAGTTTGGAGAACCGGTGGTAAAAATTCTGACTGGCTCCGCCCCCATCTATTCTCTGCCTCCCAAATCTCAGCTGATTGGGAGGAAATGGGGATTTTGCAGTAATCTTTTAATGGAGTGGGGTGGGAATGGAGATTTTACAGGATCCTTCCCTTGCCATGCCCACCAAACCACACCCACCAAACCACACCCACAGAACCAGTAGTAAAATAATTTGAAACCCACCACTGGACTAGATGGGTGCTTCACTGGAGTTGTCATTGGATAAGGCAAAAGACACAACAAAAGTTAAGTGATGCATTGGTTCTTTGACCACAGTCCAGAAAGATGTGTCATGTGAGACTTTGCTTTAACGTGATAGAGGAGGCTTCTATAGTTCTGTGAATGGCAAATATGTGTCCATGACATTAACTTAAAGCCTAACTTCCTTTTTGTGGACATAATTCTGTATGTCTCCTGAAAATCTTTTAGCTTGATATCCTTGGGAACAATATAGAAATTGATGCAGAGAGCATCAGGCAACAGTAGAAGTTAGAACACATGCATTTATAAGTTGTGTAGTTGACTCATATCCAGAAAGCAACAAGTGACTATTATAGCTCCGTTAAAATAGACATAATACAATTTTGGTATTGTTCCTAGATGGTACAGTTTCCATGAAATATTGTTGGCATACATTTCTGTTTCCCTAGGGCAGGGGTGGGCAATTGTGGCTCTTTTACAACCTGTGGACTTCAACTCCCAGAATTCCTGAGACAGCTTGGCTATCTCAGGAATTCTGGGAGTTGAAGTCCACAGGTTGTAAAAGAGCCACAATTGCCCACCCCTGCCCTAGTGTATATGAAATCCTGATTTCGGTCACAATACAGCAACCTCAGTGTGGGCTTTATAATCTTCCAATTTGAATTTTATTGAATTGAATAATTGAATTGAATTCCGCTACCAGTTCTCCAGAAGTGGTCAGAACCTGCTGAAACCCACCTCTGCTTTTCATCCTCAGAATGAATGCAGGGTGATATTGTACCAAGCATTAATCCCACAATAAAAAGTAAGTTCTTTAGGCAAGGAGACCACGTTTACTGACTTTTACAGTAAACTCCAATGAGTTGTTCTTCCCTTTTTCCCTGCAGCACAGAAGTTGAAATTTCGCATAGTACTGACCCCCGGTTGTAACTACATCAGCAGTCAGTGTCAGTTGGTTCACTGTTTCCTTGTTCTCATATTCGTTTCTTAAAACCAGTTTCCAGTCAAAACAGATGTATAAGTATATTTTCCAATAAAAGCTTTCCTTCCCTTAGCATACATACAAATAAGCTTGCATATTGGCCAAGCTGCTGTTTGGACAGATAATAATTCTCTCCCCCCCCCCCCCCTTTGAGATAGGTCCAGGCTGCTCTTGGCTAGAGTCTGGTTAAGAAACATTTGAAGATGCTGAGTTTTAAAACCTGTTTATTATGCATGGTATCAAATAGCGAGTTAAACTCCTTTAAGAAACAAAATTAAAAATCGTCTTATGCCTGTCTTTATGTATTTAAGTATATGTGCTAATCATGTGGATTTGTAGCACTGAGAACATGAAACTTCAAAGCAAGGAACGACTGGCCAGATAAGGTGTCAGCAATCTTTTCATGTGTCAAGTACTTTTAAGATAAATTTGCCAAAACGTCTCAAGATTTTAGTCCTTTTAAAAATAAAATCATTTTTAATTAATGCCATGCAGATCTGACATCCTTAACCTCCTTAAATCCTTAAGCTGCCAACTTTTTGGCTAAATGCTGAGGAATGCTTCCTGGGCAGAAGTATTAGAAAGCATACTACAAAGGCTTTCCCATTTTCTTTTGTCTTCTTTGGAAGTATCTACCACACCACACAGCGTATTTCATAATGAAACCAATTGCCATTTTAAAAAATCAAAATGCTTTCTTTCACAGGCTCATCAGATATCAATCCTATTATTAAAAAATATGGAGGGCATAGTGGTAGACAACAGATTACCTGTCAGACCGATAATATACTGAATATGTGCCAAATTTGATATCTAAAAAATGAACATGTTACCATGTAGTATTTTAAACAAATACTTCCTTATCATGAAGGGCAAATATGTATTTTTATTAAATTAGTGAATTCCTAAGAAATGAAAATTAAAGCCCTGATTGCATTGCACTCATGTCGGGAGCACCAAGGCACTACCAGGTTGAAAGGATTAACTGGTGACATTACCGTTATCAGGGGCTTCTTTCATAGCCCCTGTAGGAGCTTCCGCAAAGGACAGGAGCTCACTTTGCCCCATGGCAGCACTCAGGTCTCAAAAGCAAGCTTGTTCCTTGTCAAACCAGTATCTTAACTATGAGCCACCAAGCTCCATAAAGCCCTGATGTTATTCTATCATAATACAATTATTATGTGATGAGATATATATATACTATAACTACAGTGTGTTGTCATATAGATGTTAAGTCCTCTATTGTTCTGAGATTACTCTGAAACCAGTTTTAGTTAAAGGCTGAAGCACCAAATAGTGATGCTTGCATGCAGAAAAATAAATAAAAATAATTTTAAAATATTTTCAAGAAATGTTATACTAGTATGAAACTAGTATATTGTACTTACATTTTATATGAAAAGCATCTCAGTTTTTACTATTTATTTGACAGTCCTAAAATATCAGTGTATCAAGGACATTTATATAAATATTCCATCTTGGTAAGAAAAAAAAGCCCTTGCCCTTGTTAGTATTTTTTAATATGGGATAAAATTCTTTCTTTAAGAAAAGTAACAGCATTGATTCCATCCAATTTTCTATTAATGGAAGGTAAGATACTTTTAATGCCATCTAAGCCCATAATATTTTGTTCAACATATGTACATTTATCAAAACTTCAGTGTAATGTGCAAAACAAATGTACATAATGTAAGTAAATGTACTAATACTGTTCTGATTTGTCAAACTATGGAATTTTGCCATTGTTTGCTTAGTTTGGAGTGAAGTCTGTTGACCAAAATTCAGATCCATTTCGTCAAAAATCTCCTAAATTGAAGTCCATTAAATTTAGGGTTTATATCATAGAGGAATTCTGACTAAAACAAGCAAATTTATGTGGATTCATGTTGGGTCCAAAGTTTGGATGAGTGATTAGCCTAAAAGTGTTGTTTCTCTTGCAAGATTTGATGAATGGGAAGCAATAGTGAAAAATACAATTTTCATGTTTGTTAGACGTTTGGTCTAGGAAGCTAGTAGAGTTGTGTATGTGAAAAAGAATTGATTATCTGTATGCAGGAGCTAAGTTACTATACAGTATTTAGGAAAGGGAAAACAAACAATTGTTCACCTAAATCAAAACTGTATAACTGGACCAGAGAAGCATTGATGGTCACTTGAAAAGTTGCCCTTTTACTTTCTCAAATAAAAATTATCAGCTTTATTTTTTTATATATTTTTTATAACATTTGGGTGGTGGGGAAACAAAAAATTATGGAACTAATATATTGGCAGATTATTTTGTTAGTAAATTAAAACTATAGTCTACAATAATAAGGAAATAGGTTAAGAGGGCATTTTTCTTTCTATTCCTAGTGAACTGTAATATAAATGCAATCTATGTCTGTGAACATAGTTTGATCATAAGTTATAATTGGCTAGGTTTGCATGTTACACGAAACAATAACCTTGGTTTATAAATCGTAATGGCTGAGTTTGCACCACATGATAAGCCAAAGCAGATCACATTTTCACTTAGTATAATTCACAAAGCAGGCCAGAGATTGAAATTTTCAAATGCTACTTGGAAAAATGCCTAGGATTAGTTCTTAGTCCTGGAAAACATCTTTCAGAGCCTGCCTCTCTCTGGAGGTTTGATGTGGACAGTGGAATTTGCTGTTTATCAAAGTGAAGCTGTATGTTTGTACAGGTTTAGAGAACCACTCTTAATGAGTACATTTGTAAGTAAATCCAGTATTATAAAACACTTCTAGTAATTGTTCCTTTAAATTTATCATTACAATTGCTCAACCACTTGGGGATGATTTATTTGCTAGAATAATTTGGGCATTTCCAGTTGCATAGTTTCTTTTTGTGCTTATTGTCTAATAGTAATTGCAGTTTTGTCCAGATATGTGGCAGATATGTACCGTTTCTCCTAAAATAAGACATCCCCTGATAATAAATGCAATCTGGGTTTTGAGCACATGCGCTAAAATAAGTCCCCTCCCTGAAAATAAGCCCTCCCCAAAAATATTTAACCGCATGCACAGCCAGTCACCGCCATTTCCTCTGGTTAGGGTTAGGGAAGCAGAGCTAGAAATCAGGTAAGACGGCAAGTCTTGCTCCACGCGCCCCAAAATAATAAGACCTCCCCAAAAATAAGGCCAAGTGGTTTTTTTTTGGAGTTCAAAAAAATATAAGACAGGGTCTTATTTTCGGGAAAACACAATATGTATTACCTGATTTTATATTGTGAGGAATTATTTTTAAAGTAAAAGTTTTATGCTTTTCTTTTTAACTGTAATAAATTATCTGTCTATTCAAGTGTGGAAGATTATTATTCTGTGCCAGAAGTCCATTCAATCCCATTTGCTATCTTATTATGTACCTTGTTAACCGATGCTGAGAAGATTAAATTATTCCTAAAGCTGGCAGTATTACCAAAAGGGTTATTAAAATTATTTAGGAAAGAAAAAATAATGATCAACGCACCTAAATGTACATTCTGTTTGAAGGAGAATGCTTTTTAGTAGTATGTGGACATCTGGGAAAAACAATATTTTTGGTTACTATTATAGAAAATTAATCTGTGGTTTTTGTATCTTGATACTTTTTTCCTCTGGAGTACTAAGGTTATTTTTTAACCTAATTTGCAGTTTTTCACTTGTAAAGGCTTTTGGAATATTTCCAATCTACTTAGAAGTTATTGCTATTCCTTATTATTTTCCCACCCGGTTATAGAAATTCTTTTTTTAAAAAAACTAGAGGCTTACAAAATGTTTGCTTAGTTTTCAAGAAAAAGAAAGGTAGTGGTAGAGCCTGGCAGAGAGATCAGTGGCTATATTTCAGCAGCGCTTGTAACTAATTCTGCTATTTTCTATCCTGCTATGTATTGAACTGTTACTGGGAAGGAGATCTGAAATTGTTCCTTTTTTTTTTTTTTTTGCAAAGCTAGTCATAACAAAATGTTAAGTTATGCCATTCCTCTAAAATATTCCAAAATAAGAGGTTTTCCTGTATGGTGACCCAGAGCTTTATATTTCAACTTTTTTAATATACTTCTTTCATTGAAAGTAGTTGCTCAAGCAGCTCACTATATTGTTATTTTTTTTGTGCTTAGAAAATATTACATGCTTCTTTATGATATTAGGAAGGCATTTTATCCATTTAAGGTAGATGAACCAGTCTGATGAAAATTCACTGGACAAATCTTATTGCAAATACTTATTGATGAAGATTGTTGCTACACACAAGAGGAGAGAAAATAAAGCTCTATCTGTGTTACAGAGCCCTTAGAACATTGTCGTCACATGACGTTTTGCAACGTTTTTCCCATTCATGGAGCTGGCATAGGTGTGACCTGCGGGTGATGCATCTGGCCCACGGGCCGCCAGTTTGACACCCCTGCCTTAGAATTATAAAATACATTATCATTTTAAGCAAGAAGGTATAAACGTGGTATTAAATTATTTTAGGGAATAATCAAATAAGTAATTTTTGTCTTAAATGACAGCATGTTCTATGATCCATCTGTTTGTTTTTTTGGCTGTCAACAGTATCCTCAGAAGTCTTTTTCAACAGCTATAAAAGGAAGAAATCTTTATTTAATGATGCTGCCAATTATTTTGAATATGAGATCATAGCTGAAGAATATAAAGATGCATTCCTAGATTTTTTATTTGGAAATTGATGATCCAACTTGACTGCGCAATTTTAATAGTTGGAAATTCCATGGACAATTTACTCATAGCAACAGTATGCCTGTCATAGTGCCTCAGTAATGCCACAGAATCTTTTTCTTTTAATTGAAGCATTGATCGAAAAGCTCACAAGAAGACTAAATGTTCTACATTTGGGGGTGGTTGATAGACTAACAACAGATCCCACCCTGTCCCCTTCTCATCCTACTCCCACCCTCCCTATCTTTTAGCTAGGTTGATTATCTGGATTTTTATAGTATTATATCATTGGATTTCGCACAGTTTTATCAGAGTTGCCTTGTGGTAAGATGGGAAGCTAATAAATTTCACAATAAAAAATTATAAATCAAGAACATTAAAGGCAAACCAGGAAAAGAGAAAAATCCAGCTAGTAGGAAGCTGACCCATGAGACAAACTGGTTTAAGACTTGCTTGGCACAGTCAAGATAATGTAGCTTTTAATGCTGAAGAAGAAATCTTGCTACTGAACCGCTTGGAACCATCTTTACATATTTCCAGAAATATTGTGCTGAAGCAGAGATTTACTCTGTTCAGGGCTCTGTGCAAGGTGATGAATGGAGAACATATTTTGAAAACTCATATAAAATGCTCTCAGATACTCCAGAAAAAGTTATTTGGCCAGAATTCAGTTAGAAAAAAATATATATTTATATCCAACCAATTGCAAATTAGTCCTTAGACTTTATTTTCTGCTGGTTCATTTCTTTTTTTGGGCTCTTGATAATCTATTTACCATGTGTATTAAGTTTGGGCACAAATTAAAAAAATGTATTGTCTATAATTGGTTCTAACATTGTACTATAAGAATATAACAAAATTTGGCTATTACTACTTTTGTAAAATGTTGTACCTGCAAAAACTATGGAGTTTCTTATGCTTGCTTTTGTATGTGTGTATTTCAAGTTTAATTTAAGAATTTTACCAGACCTGCTGTGAGTACTCTCAAGTGCTTTATTAAATTGCAAGGGCGTAGCCTTTGGCAGTGCTTTACATCTGCAGTGGTCACTCATTACCTGTACTGAAATACTTGTAACAGTGAATTAAAATAAAATTTCTTCAGGTAATATTTATCTAAACCAGGATTTTCCCTCTAGATTAAATGCCAACAATAATAACTGCCTTTTTTCTGGGTTTTATTCCAGATGTATTTATTTAAAACCAAATTCTATTATGGCTCTGGACTGTTGATGAATTCTGAAATTACAGACACATAGTTTAGAGATGTGACTTGATGCCAGAATCTTTTCTCTTGAGGGGCAGTTCTTTTTCATGGTTTTGGCCACCTGGGACAACACTACTACAGAGTTTTTTTCCCAGTATGTATGATTTTCACCTAATTTACAAGTCTGAAACATTCTCACTCCATTTCCTGGTCCAGTCTATAATCTTTATCAATCCTAGATTGATTATCTATAAACCGTCAGTAGAATTGTCTCTGGAACCTTTTGGAAAGTAAACAGTGCCAGCTTATTTGTACACATTTCTTTCTTCCCAATTTTGAATTAAACTGGCATTTCATTTCAGCTCTTAAAAGGCTGCTGAGATTCCCTTGAGAAAAACTGCTTTTCATTTACTCCATGGTTTGATTTCCAGAAATTCTGTGAGGACATGTTTTCATTCAGATTTTGTTGTTGGATGTGTATGAATCTGTGAATTTCCCAGAGTATGTGAAGTTCGAAGTGGTGATAATCTATAACTATCTCATGTGGAAATATATGTGGGTGTGTTTACCCTTGTATATATATTTATTCTTGCTCTCTGTTAAAAGCCCCAGGTCACTCAGAGCCTGCAGAAGTGTGAAAATATGTGAGCCCATCTAAAATATTTTAGAAATGATGATCATCTATTCCCTGTTTAAAATTAAGAAACCAAGGACTAATTTGACTTGATCTGACTGAAAAACTATGTCTTCTTCTTCAGAAGGATATATATACTGTAACCTTTGCAGACTATTTCTGATTTGGTGGCCCAGAGGGACACTTTGGGAGAAATTGGAACAATTCTCGATGGTCAGGAAAATGTTTTTGTGGATCTACAGACTATATAAAGACATAGATTACAAGGTAGCCTTTGACTTACGTTTAAAGTTAAAACAGATTTTTAAAAAGTTACTTATGACCCATCCTTGAAATTACAACTACTGCATTGCCCTCTGCCACACCACGCAATTACATTTCAGGCACTGAGCAATCGGTTTGCATTTATGACCGGGTACGGTGTCCTATATGCATGTCATTGTATGCTTATGTAATAAGCATTGTATACCTATGATTCACAATGATAGTGAAGATTCACTTAACAATCATTGTAAAAACAGTTATAAAATTGAGTCCAGTTTACTTACACTCAAAATTTCAAACTCAATTGTGATTGTAACTCAACTCAAAGTTATCTTTTCATTTGAGAATAATAGTGATCTTCAATGAGGTGATGACTAGTATGAGAGTGCTGAACTAGAAGTGCATTTTGGGGGACCTGTTTTTTAATTTTTTAAAATATATTATATTTATTATATTACATTTATTATATTATAATTCTCTGGTGACAAATTTCGGATTCAACTTTTCATTATCCTATTTTGGCAGGGTTAGGGTTAGGGTTAGGGTTGTGATTGTCTGGATTTCTTTTCTCATTTTGTCTCTCATAGTTGAGGTCTACCTATGATGTCAATTACAGGCCTCTCTCATCTTTTTAAGTGGGAGAACTTGCACAATTGGTGGCTGACTAAATACTTTTTTGCCCCACTGTGTATAGCTATGTATGAATGATGGATATGGAAGGGAATAGATTCATACGTATTACCAGTACTTAGCATCTCTTGGAGAAGGAGCAGCAAATTATAAATTCAACAACAGCAGTGAACCTGAACAGGATTGTAATTTTGGATTCTTTTTTTTTCTTAATTGTTTTGTTTAAGTGCAATTCTGTGCATTGTTACTTAGAAGTCCCAGTATGTGCATTTTTCTTCTAGGAAAATATATGTTGGACCATAGACCCTGATTTTCTGGTATTTGAGCTGCTAATTTTTGGAACGGTTCTCCTTGAGATATTTGTGTTTCATTATATTGGCTTCATTTAACTTTTTCTGCTATATTTAGTTATTATAAATTGCCAGAAAAAACAGTAACTTGCATATACAAATTTCTAGCAACAAACTATATTATGAATTTCTGACTGTTCCATTTCTGTATTTAAAATACCATCATAATATTTTTTTGCATTAACTTCAGAAGTCCTATATTAAGTTTTGAATGATATCTCAAACACTAGGCAAAACTTTGTGCTAGAAATTGTGGTGAAAACTTCCTCTTATGATTTGCAGTGCATGGGTACTTAACTGTTTTGAATCTAATCATTGGCATGTTTTAAAGTGGGGATTGAGGGTTTTTTTAATTAGGGCTTTTAATGATCTTTTAAGGGGAATTGGGAGGACGACCAAGGGGGATGGGGTGGGTAATCCACCAAGGTCGGAGCCGAGGTCGGCACGGGGTAACGGTTTGGAGGGTGCAGGACGAGGGGCTGGGGAGGTGATGGAGAGCCATCCTAATGAGGGATGTACTATCAGCACAGTGGAGGGAAGGGGCAGATACGGTGGGAGCAGGGGGCCATACCATGTGTCGGGGGTGCGCACTCGCTATTTGAGAGCAATTGCACACCCTGGTCCCCAGTGCTCCTCTCGGGTATTAGGTTGCACAGATACTCAGGACCGGGGCCTTCGGCTGATGCACAGCTGGTGGGGCTTTAGATCGAGTTGTGCCTTTGCGGCCTCTGACCCAGTGCCGATCCCATGTGGCTCCATGGTTTACCGAGGAGCTGAGAGAGATGAAGCGCCAGAAAAGATGCCTGGAGAGCAGTTGGAAGGCCAGTTCACTGAATCTGACCGAACACTGGTAAGGTCGCATATTAAGACCTACCTAGTGGCGATAAAGGTGGCAAAGTTTAATTACTTTTCCGCTGTTATTGCATCATCAGATAATCATCCGGCCGCCCTGTTCAGGGTGACCCGCTCCCTGCTACATCCGGGAGTGCGGGAGGACCCCCTGGAAGGGAGGGCTGAGGATTTCGGACAATATCTGTATGACAAAATCGCACAGATTCGGGGGGATTTGGACTCTGACTGGGTAGATTTGGGCAGGCTGGCGAAGAATAATCTTGAGAATGTTATCTGGGAGGAGTTGGACTCTGGACAGGACTGACATGGACAGGACTTTGGGGAGACTTAGTGCGGCCACAAGTTTGTTGGACCCGTGTCCTGGTTAGTACTGGCTTCCCGGGAGGTTACACAAGGCTGGCTCCAGGGAATTATCAATGCTTCGTTGAGTGAGGGTTACTTCCCCATGGCCTTGAAAGAGGTGGTGGTGAGTGAGGCCTCTCCTCAAGAAGCCTTCCCTGGACCCAGCAGTATTAGCCAACTACCATCCCGTCTCCAACCTGGTCACACGACAGTTTCCACAATACCTGGAGGAAACGTCTTATCTGGATCTCTTCCAGTCGGGTTTCAGGCCTGGGTACAGCACGGAAACGGCATTGGTCACATTAGTAGATAATCTCTGGAGGGCTTGGGACAGGGGTTGCTCCTCTGTTCTAGTCCTGTTAGACCTCTCAGCGGCTTTTGATACCATCGACCATGGTATCATGCTGCGCTGGTTGGAAGAGTTGGGGATGGGGGGCACCGTGTTACGGTGGTTCTCCTTTCTCTTGGACTGGTCGCAGTTTGTGTTGGCAGGGGAGCAGAGGTCGACCTCGAGATGCCTCATATGTGGGGTGCCTCAGGGGTTGGTCCTCTTGCCCCTTTTGTTCAACATCTATGTGAAGCCACTGGGTGAGATCATCCATGGCTTCAGGGTGAAATACCACCAGTACGCTGATGACACCCAGCTGTACATCTCCACCCCAGGCCACCCCAATGATGCCCTTGAAGTGATGTCCCAGTGCCTGGAGGCCGTGCGGATATGGATGGGGAGGAACAGGCTCAGGCTCAACCCATCCAAGACTGAGTGGCTGTGGTTTCCGGCATCCCAATATAGTCACTTGACACCATCACTGATTATTGGGGGCGAGTCTTTGGCCCCCACGGAGAGGGCTCGCAATTTGGACGTCCTCCTGGATACGCAGCTGTCCTTGGAGGAACATCTGACGGCTGTAGCCAGGGGGACTTTTCATCAGGTTCGCCTGATCTGCCAGTTGCGGCCCTTCCTAGATCGGGATTCCTTGTGCACAGTCACTCATGCCCTCGTCATCTCTCGCCTGGACTACGGCAATGCTCTCTACATGGGGCTCCCCTTGAAGAGCACCTGGAGGATCCAACTGGTCCAGAATGCGGCCGCGCGGGTTGTTAGGGGAGCCGCAAGGCGCTCCCACATAACACCTCTCCTGTGTGAGCTGCACTGGCTTCCAGTGATCTTCCGGGTGCACTTCAAGGTGTTGGTTCTCACCTTTAAAGCGCTCCATGGCATAGGACCTGGATATCTTCGAGACCGCCTGCTGCCTCCCACCGACCTGTGCGCTCCCACAAAGAGGGCCTCCTCAGGGTGCCATCGGCCAAGCAATGTAGACTGGTGGCCCCCATGGGGAGGGCCTTTTCTGTGGGGGCACCTGCCCTCTGTAATCAGCTGCCCCCAGAGATACAAAGAATCCAAGACCTCGGTGCCTTCCTCCGTGCCCTTAAGACCTTTCTTTTTCAGCAAGCTGGGTTGGCTTAACACTTTTTAAAATGCTTTTAATATGTTTGTTATTGTTTTTTAACTATGGGGTCAAACGCATATATATCTTTTTACCTGTATTTTAATGTTTGTATTTATGTTCTTACTTTGGCTGTGCACCGCCCTGAGTCCTTCGGGAGAAGGGCAGTATATAAATCAGGAAGGAAGGAAGGAAGGAAGGAAGGAAGGAAGGAAGGAAGGAAGGAAGGAAGGATTGTTTCTTGTAAAATTTAGAAAATAGTCTTAGAAGATAATATCACTGACTGCTAATGTATTGAATGTTAGAATAGAATAACAGAGTTGGAAGGGACCTTGAAGGTCTTCTAGTCCAACCCCCTGATTAGGCAGGAAACCCTACACCACTTCAGACAAATTGTTATCCAACATCTTCTTAAAAGCTTCCAGTGTTGGAATATTCACAACTTCTGGAGGCAAGTTGTTCCACTGATTAATGTTCTAACTGTCAGGAAATTTCTCCTTAGTTCTAAGTTGCTTCCCTCCTTAATTAGTTTCCACCCATTACTTCTTGTCCTGCCCTCGGGTGCTTTGGAGAATAGCTTGACTCCCTCTTCTTTGTGGTAGCCCCTGAGATATTGGAACACTGCTATCATGTCTCCCCTAGACATACCCAATTCCTGCAACCGTTCTTTATATGTTATTATATTATATATTATAAAATATTATAAAGATCTCAATATTGTAGATTCCAAATAAATACTAAATACAACATAAATAGATAACAAATACAACATACTGGCTGGGGAATTCTGAGAGTTGAAGTCCACAAGTCTTATAGTTGCCAAGTTTGGAGACCCTTGCTTTAAATAAATTATTTTCTCTTGACAAACCTAATTCATTATAAAAAGAAAAAAAAGCACAGGCTGTATCTTTTTAATGCTGTTGAAATATGGGTAGTGCTTCATTTCCAAGAGGGTGTTTAATCTTAGTGGAAGCTTTGCTGTGTTCCCCAAAAGAAAACTTTACTTCTGAATTGTAGGTAAGTGAGGTGAGTTTGGAGCTATTCATGGTTGAGGCAAATGCATTCTGCATATACTTGGAGATGTGCTTAACAAGACTTTGGCATTAATTTTATTATTAATATTGTTGTTGCAGCACAGATATACAGTAAATAGCAGAACTTTAGAAGGTGTAGTCATAGAGCTGTGGTGGCGCAATGGTTAGAATGCAATACTGCAGGGCTAACTCACTGCTCACTCCAGGAGTTCAATTCTGAGTGGCTCAAGGTTGACTCAGCCTTCCATTCTTCAGAGGTTGGTAAAATGAGGGGCCATATTGTTGAGGGCAGTAGGCTGATTCTGTAAACCGCTTAGAGAGGGCTGTAAAGCACTGTGAAGTGGTATATAAGTGCTATTCCTATTGACCTTGTATAAAGTTTGGGATGGGATGGTGGGTAGGTTATGCTTGTGTCATTGTAGCTGAGTATCTGTAACATATTGATGGGCAAGATGTTCAAAAATACTTTTAAGATTCACTCTTCAGTGTTAAGTTATAGTATTGAATCCAGAGAAGTAACATTTGAGAGAACAAAATAAAACCACAAGAAATGATTAGCCATGTGATTTAGCATACCTCTGAGAATAAATACTCCTGTCTGGTTTTCTGTGGATGACTAAAATACTACAAGTCAATCTTGATATGAAACGAAAACCATTTTACGTAACTCTTATTTAGTCTGCCCCGAAAAGAATTTATTTTGTTGAAGTTCAGCACGACTCTTAACAAGTTTGGTAAACCAACAGAATGATTTCATTTTGAAGAATTCTGCTAGCAGACTGCTGCATTCAACAAAGGCTGGATTGTTTCACAGTGCGATTCTTCAAAACCTCTGGGCATCGGGCCCAGGCTTGGCCATTTACCTGTGTAATATATGACCAGGCAATCAGAAAAACAATGGAAATAGGTTTGCCAATGTATAAAAATGGTTATCATGTATCTAACAGTTGAAAAACTGCAATTAAGACATGTTATATTAATAAAGTGATAAAGCTTTTATTTTCCCTTATTTCTTGCCACTGTGCCTGACGTTCCTTTTTCTTTTCTGAAAATGAATTCTTTCTTGTTTTTAATTAAATGCAGGAAAATAATGTGGTTCAGCATTTCTGGAGTAAAGAATATTAACTGATTCATAATACGGTGAAGACATGTTACATAGATTAAGCTTTACTTTGCAATTTAGCTTTATCCCTCTTCAATCTACAGACTTCTACATTTTGTGAAGAATTGCCATTAAAACAAATAAATTGTGTAGATTATTTCAGGGACTTGCTCTTGGGGATGACTTTGCATTGAAACTGAGTGGTTCATTCAACTAATGTATACCTGCACCCTACTTTAATTATTTTAGGGTTGCTTTTATTGTCTTATTTTCATAGGATACACTGAGTGACGAACAGTAGAAGAGAAAAATATGTATGCTGTCTGAAGCCTCTGTGAGAAAAAGATCTAAGATGCAGCAAGCCATTTGCTAAGGAGGACTATAGGATAGGGTGAATTCAGTGATGGTGGGTTAGACAACTTTGAATTTCTCTGTCTCTCTGCTTTACATAATTGTGGACAATGTGGTGACCTGTTGGATGCCTGTATGACAGTTGTGATTAAATACAGGTTGCTACCATTGTAAGGATAGAGGACAGGAGAAGGTAGTAATGACAGACATTGCTTTTACAAGGGAAAGTGAATGAGCATTCATTCTCCTTGGTTTCTGGTGTGCTTGTTTTTCAAATTCTTAGAGGTTCTGGGGAGAAATCAAACATCAGGTCAGTGAGAAGGAAGAACATGACATCTAGTTCTTAATACTGTGAAAGAAAGTTGGTTACTTGGGTAGCTCTGTGAACTTTGCAATTTTAGTGGTAAAGTAGCACAACATAATTGCAGAAAGTGTTCTTCCTCCAGCTCCCATATTCCAACTTTGAGAACTGGGGAACAATACAAAAACTTGTCTTCAGTAATAATGTATCTGTCATAAAAAGCCATGGTTTGAAAAATAAATGAGAAAGGCTAGGTTCTCATAACAAGCTTAGCTAAACCCAAACAGTGTGTTATGGCTTGATGTGATATATGAATCCAGCTAAGTTTTAGAAGACAAATCCCAGTTATTTTGCACTTGGAATGTTTGTAGTAAGATCAGAACATTTCCTGCAAGGCCAGAACAGCCCAATTTAATGTTGAAACATTTTGAATTTGAAATGTTTTGCACAGCTCTGCTATGTATTCCACACTGAACTCTTGGGGAAAAGGAAGAATAAATCTAACTAACAAATAATTACACACTTAGCATATTAAGCACACTCAGCACTTACAATAAATCAGATATGGACTATTTGTAGCCCTGTGGTCTTGCAGACCCTAGACTGGAGTCTGACTTGTAAATTTCAGTGGCCACAGTCTTTTCCCGTTTTTGAGGCAAGAAACACATAAAACTTGGTGGAATTCCTAAAACTGATTTAAAAAGGAAGAATGAGAAAACTTATTTACTCTCCCCCCTGTAACAAGGGAAAAAATGAACTTTTTAAATAACAATGTTCATACCACTCTGTCTAGTGTACCTCCCAAATGATTAATTTGGCCTTTCTTGCTTAATACCAGATACCAAAAGATGCAGAACAGCTCCAACACGTATCTGGTAGATGACATTTAAAAGTGTCAGACCTGAGGTCATGGTTTTGCTCTCTTTTTTTGGATCTGATTAATGGATATTGAGCTGAAAAGTAGTGATTAGCTCAGACTATCCAGTTACTTTTGTAATACAGCTGCTGTGTGTATGAAAATGGCTTTTTCTATGAATAGGCCAAATGTTGTTGCTCTACCATTTTTTATTTTTTATTTTATTTTATCTTATACATCCAACAAACATTAAATCTATAGCGGTCTACATCACAACGCGAGAAGAAAATAAACTTGTCCCATTACATATATAGGGTATTACATATACCAATTGACATGCTTATCCAATACCTCTATTTGTAGCTCGATTTGACATCCAATTATACCATTGACTCCAAGATATATAGTAATCTGTGTCCCCCCGTCCTTTCAATATCATAATAAGCTGATAATAAGCTGATCTGATTCCACACAATTCATATTTTCTGAATTACTACTTGTTTGGATAGGCTAACATCCATCTCCTTTACCATTTTTTAAATGATTTGGTTGATATGAGAATCAAAAAAGCTCCTTTAAGCATTTGCATGTTTTTGGTAGCGATAGATTGTGCATTTTTGCTTTAGAACAGGGGTGTCAAACTGGCGGCCCATGGGCCAGATGCATCAAGTGCAGGCCACCCCAGCTCCGCAAAGGGTAAAATGTTTCGATACATCACAAGATGGCAACGTGGCGTGGAGAGTTTGACACCTGTGCTATAGAATAATTTCCTGTGTTGATATACATGTAGCTATCTTTTGATTAACATTTGTTTTATCTTCTATGTCAGATTACCACTATCTTTCTGCCATTGTTTCTAACATTATGCTATGAAAAAAAACCCTTTCATTGCACTACTTCAAATTGGATAAAGTAGAGGAAAAAGATGGGTGTCTAACCCCTTTTTTGTGCCTCAAAGTGCAGAATATCTGGAATTAGACTCTAATGTGGGTTGACATAAAACCATGATGTTCATGGCAGCAGTGAAGATCTAGTGTCTTTTCCATTATTGCAGGCCCACAAAAAGGCTGAGCCTATACCCATCTACCCTTTCCAAGGCTATTGTTTAAGCAGATTTGGTATGTTTGTTATTAAGTCTGCAGACTGGAGAACATGAAGGGTGTGCTGTTCAACATAGAATCATTTCCATCTGTTGTAAATTCTTGTCAGATGTTGGGAAACAGCAGGCAAAGCTAATAGCAAGTGTTCTAACCATCCACCAAGGAGAAGCTCTTTATTGTATAGATTCACATACTGCTGGAAATTAAGTTGATATTTTAATTTTTTTTTTCAAGAATGCTTGCTAGCTTATTATATATTTATTTTAAAATGTTTGGATCATCTTTTAAGGCTAAAAAGAGAATCTATTCCGTGGAATGAACTGCGCAACTAATTTCACATACTGCAAGGTTTAGGGCTTTGTCTTGCCAAATGGCTTCCAATCCATGAAATAGCTCCCAGCAAGGCATTTTTTGAAATTTGAACAGTTTTGAAAAGTAGTCTGCAGTATTGTGCTGGAAGTATAAGACTTTTCTTCCCTCCTGCAGCCTGAAAAGAAAGGAAAAAATCAGAAGGATTGGAGTGCTAGAAATAGCTGCGATATTACTTCAGAAAACTAGGCAATAATTATTATTTAAAGCCATCATTGCTGGAGTAATAATCGCAATGCTTTTTTTTAAAAAAACAAACTATTGGGCATTTAAAAAACCTGAACACAAATCTAAAATGGTGAAATTAAAGATACTTTCATCAATACAAAATATTCTTTGAATAGGAGCTATGTTTGATTGTAAAATGATCACGTAAGATAGTGAAGGGCAAATTGCTGCCCTCTAGAAGTTCTAGGCTCTTGCATTCCTTTATTATTTGCCATGAAAGTTAGAAGAGTAATGAGTTGAGACAAAATATTAGGCACCAGGTTCTCTCATCCAATGTTAGAGAACCGGCATTCAATATAGGTTTAGGAAAAAGGTTGTTGTGTCACAAAAGTTTGTGTGATCTCATTAGCCTTTGTTCCAAGCAGTGAAAAACCTGAATGTAGAATTGGATGAAAAACCCTAAATTCTTGATTTAGGCACAGAATGGCAATAAATTAAGACCGTGTGCAATAACTACACACAATCTTAATTTATTTTTATTTCTGCTATTAGATCTCTTAAAAGTTGGCTTCTTGAAAAAGTGGCCCAAGAATATTTGAGATCAGCATGTAATATTCCCCAAGAACACCAAACCCATGGCAATCATATAGATAGATGCCTACCTAGATTCACAATATTAGCACTTGAAACTATTTGAATGAAACAGGAATGTTTTACTGTATTCTACTCATCTTAACTCTTGGAAGTGGGGTTATTTATTTATCAAATTGATATGTTGCTCATCTTGCAGGATCATTATTTAGAGGTAACTGCTCAACGTTCTGAAAACATAGCAATAAATGGTTTATTTATTTTAAATGAAACGTAAATAAAAGGCTGTAACACCTGCAGAATAGAAATCAGGGCTATTTGACAGATGTAAAGGAAGTTACAACACAAGAGTATTCTTCCTTTCTGGAGTGGGGATTTACCATGTTGACAATAGCTTTTTCTGCTTAGAGAAAGCATGAAGTAACTGAGTGTGTGTATTACCGTGTTTCCCCGAAAATAAGACTCTGTCTTATATTTTTTGAACCCCGAAATAAGCGCATGGCCTTATTTTCGGGGAGGTCTTATTATTTTGGGGCACCTGGAGCAAGATGGGGCTCCTCTTGCCATCTCACCTGATTTCCAACTGTGCGTTTAAATATTTTCAGAGAGGGCTTATTTTTGGGGAGAGACTTATTTTAGCACATGCACTCAAAAGCCCGATTGGGCTTATTACAGGGGATGTCTTATTTTCAGGGAAACAGGGTATACTGTTTGCACACCATTAGCATAAGCATTATTATAACATGCTTTTTGAAGACATGGCATTTCTTTTCAAGACATGATAGTAGTAAAACAGCAACAGAGATAGTACCTAATGAATTTATAGAATATTAACTTGCTTGAGAATAAAAGCTACATATGTAATATCCAATATGCAATTGAAAAGACAGTGGCAGTGAATGAACTATTTCTTTAGCATATATTTTAAGTTGCATATCCACAATTTATGAAAGCTGAAAACCAATGATGGCAGCTAGGCTGTCTGACTGTCTCAAGCAAGTTACATCAGTTTTGCTTCAGAATGTAGCCTTCATTAGATTTAGTTTCCCACAAATGCACATCCAGCATCTCATGGCATATTAATATCTTGTTCCTTACTAAGCTACTGAAACCTGTTTTTGAATTATTAAGTCCTTGTCAGCTCTGGATCCTAATAAGAAAGTTTTTATCCTTAATGGAAGTGACTTCAGTCTGCAAAGTACAGCATGTAAACTGTAATGTCTGGTGACTAATCCACCCTACACTATTAATATTAACAGTGTTTTTACATTGCGAGAGTCTAATATTAACATAATCCAAACAGGAACTTTGTTTAATAGTGAATGGGGAGATTCAGGTAGCAGAAATGGGAACTGACTTTCTGCAGCAACCTTGGATGGAGAAAATAGTTGGCAGTTTTTCAGTCTCCATTTTGCATGGTTTATTGATTCTAATATTTTAAGGAAGAAAGTTACATGAAAGGTTGCTTGAAAAGAAAATATGTCCATTTTCACAATCATTCAGTTGGACTTTTTTTTTACTAATTTATAATTCTCACACAGATTGGTTTCAGAGTTTTATTTTGTTTTGTTTTTTTAATAGGAATTTTTTCCCCCTTCCAGTCACAGTAGTTGAATAATTTTCACTTATGGAATCAAAAGCTTTTGTCTTAAAGACATATAAATGGATTTTGGAAAAGCAGTGTATTCTATACAATTACAAGGTAATGGTACGTTTAAATCAGCAATCAGATTATGGGTATCGTTAGTAGATAACACTTGCTAAAGTAATTTATATTACTTTGTTTTTGCATTGGCTTCCTAATTTCAGTAGAAAGAAGATTTGCCTCCAAGGATCATTCTGAATTTTTGTTAATATTTGTAAAACACTTAATGATGAAAGAAAATAAGTAATATTTATTTACTGAAGAGCAAAGACAAAGACATTCTTCAAGTTCTAGAGTAAGTCTTCTTAGCCTGCCAATGAATCTGAACTAGTCAAAGGTGAGACCTGTTGAATAAGACATTCTGTCAGCAGACAGCTAGTAGAGATAATAAAGTCTGAAGCTATGAATGTTAGGAGGATTGGGTTAGGGAGAGGCTTCATGCCCCAATCTGCTGAAGTCAGCCAAATGCACAACCCTGGTGGCAAGTCTCTGTTTAGCGTGATAAGCAAGTAATGTAAAATCTTTAGCAACATTTGAGGGATTTTGATGTGAAATCTTAGCAATCCAGTTTCTGGGTTAATATTTTTGCTCATTTTAGTGTAGAATTTATGCGTGGGATCTTGTCTTTGAGACAAGTCTAGTTTTGAAGTGGCATAGGCTTTGCTCTACAATCTCTATACCCATTTGCTAGTCATGTCGGTTGGGTATGGTTATTTGAAACTCGGGAGAAGGATATACTTTTGTTTTTGTTTTGTTATGTTTGCTGCATGAGCTGTATCAAGAAAAAACATTAAAATATACAGTAACAGCACTTAATAAATAATCCAATCCAATAATCCAAATAATCAAATAATCCAAAACACTTATTCTACAGGAAAATAATAAGGCCTGTTTTGTAAAAATGTAAAAGCAATACACTTATACACAGTAAGCCAAAAATTGCTATGGCACTTGTTCTTAGAAACTCCACAGGAAGATGCATACCAGGAAAGTATTTGGTAACTTTTATTCTTGTAGATAATGGTAAGGGTTTAATCTTGAATTCATTACAATAATCCAGAATATAGTGAACAATAGATATGTTCACTATATTCAACACATGTTTCAACACATATACAGCTCAAATACTTTTTTTTTACACTTAAAAAATATTCACAAATAGCTGGCAGTATAATCTGCTTCTTTACACTTTTCCCCCAGGTAAAAGCCATATTCAAGCTCAACCCTTCCAAGACTGAGTGGCTGTGTCTCCCGGCATCCCGATATAGTCAGTTGACTCCATCACTGACTATTGGGGGCAAGTCTTTGGCCCCCACAGAAAGGGCTCACAATCTGGGAGTCCTCCTGGATACGCAGCTGTCCTTGGAGGAACATCTGACAGCTGTAACCAGGGGGACCTTTTGTCAGGTTCGCCTGATTCGCCAGTTGTGGCCCTTTCTTGATCGGGATTCCCTGTGCACAGTCACTCATGCCCTCGTCACCTCTCGCCTTGACTACTGCAACGCTTTCTACATGGGGCTCCCCTTGAAGAGCAGCCGGAGGCTCCAAATGGTCCAGAATGCAGCAGCGCGGGTAGTGATGGGAGCAGCATGGCACTCCCATGTAACACCGCTCCTGCGCGAGCTGCACTGGCTTCCAGTGGTCTTCCGGGTGCACTTCAAGGTGTTGGTTATCACCTTTAAAGCGCTCCATGGCATCGGGCCTAGCTATCTTCGAGACCGCCTGCTGCTACTAATGACCTCCCATCTCCCGTACGCTCCCGCAGAGAGGGCCTCCTCAGGGTGCCATCAGCCAATCAATGTAGGTTGGTGACCCCCAGGGGGAGGGCCTTCTCTGTAGGGGCACCTACCCTCTGGAATCAGTTGCCCCCAGAGATAAGGAGAATCCAAGACCTTAGTGTCTTCCGCCGTGCCCTTAAAACCACTTTTTCCAGCAAGCCGGGCTGGCTTAAGAAGAAAATTTAAATGTTTTAATTGGTTTGTATTTTTAATTTTGGGCCAAATTTATATATATTTTAATTGTTTTTTAATATTTGTATTTCATGTTTTTTAATTCTGGCTGTACACCGCCTTGAGTCCTCAGGGAGAAGGGCGGTATATAAATTTATAAATAAATAAATAAATAAATAAATAAATAAATAAATAAATAAATAAATAAATAAATAAATAAATAAATAAATAAATTTTAAAAGAAAGTGTTTGTAGAGTTAATAAACAATCCCCTGTAGAACAAGTATGATTTTGATAGGGGAAATGAGTTAATAGTTAAGTGGCTTCTCTCACAACATCCCAAATCAAGACCACACTTGACTTAATTGTTTGTGCAGTTAACAACCGATTCATATTCCCAGGATCTATATTTCCTTAATTAAATTAAAAGAAGAAAATGTTTGTAGAGCTGATATTCAACATGAACTTTCTCTCCTAGTGAAACTATGAGTCCTATTGAAGGTATACTTGAAGTAATAATAACTGAATATTTTTATTGTTTCTCAAAAATATCAAGCTTCAAAAGAGTGTATTAAACCCACTGATTAAATCAGTAACGTTTAATTGTTCTGCAATTAAATATTAATTGTATGACAAATCATGAAGAAAGAAAATAAAAACACAACCTTGTCAATAGCTATAATTTCAATTTCAGATAATTTTCAGGAAGAATTTAAGCAGGTAAGTAACATTACAATACAAATCAATGACACCTTAACATACAGGTAATCTTTGATTTACAACAGTTCATTTAATGACAATTCAAAGTTATAATGGTGACTTAAGACCATTTTTCACAGTTATGACCTTTGCAGTACCCACATGATCATGTGATCAAAATTCAAACACTTAGCAACTGACTCATATTTATTACTATTGCTGTGTCCCAAGGTCATGTGATCATCTTTTGCGACCTTCTGACAAGGAAAATCAATGGTAAAGCCAGATTCACTTAAAAACTGGATTACTAACTTAACAACTGCAGTGATTCACGTAACAACTGAGGCAAGAAAGGTCGTAAAACGGGGCAAAACTCATTTAACAAATGTCTCACTCAGCAATGAAAATTTTGGGCTCTATCGTAGTCATAAATTGAGGACTTACCTGTACTTCATTGAGGTTGGTGCACACTGAATGCATTGAAAACACCATTTTCTATTTGAGTTGTGCTGTAAATATTTTATAAGAGTAAATGTACACTACAGATATGCAAATGTTGCAGTCAGCATTCTAAGAAAGAATGTTGGGAGTGCTGACATTTTGTTGAGATATTGGGACCTCCTCAGAGAAATGCAATTTCAGTGATTTCCTGTGGCTGGGGAGTGAGTGGTTTAAAGTCTATGTCAATAAATCCACAGTGCTGTTTCACACCCACAAAGAAAAAGCAATGTTAGCGTGTATATGCAGTCATATGCATCCTTACTCAGAAGAAAATCCTATTTGAGTTCAGTTTGGCTTATTCCCCTAGTAAATACACAAAAACCTGCAGCATTAGATTTCCACCCAGCATTTTTTTTTGACTAGACAGCTTAATGACTTCTATTTTTATTCCTGCAAGTTATTATTTTGGCTCTTTGATAATTAATAAAATATGCCACTGATGTCATCTAAGGATAACATAGCTTCTTATAAGTATTCAGTTTCAAATAAGAAAAGAAATGCAAATCTTTTGTTTAAGTCTCATTTTGTCATTGTTGCTTCTATTTATTAAAATGAAGTTGAATTACCATTATGAAAATTTAGAGCAAATAGCTACAGTCAGAGCTAATCCTGGAATGTGCTGTGTTAGCTTAACCCCACAGCACTGACAATGCCCTTTAATGCATCTATTATTTCAGATTTGGCTGCCTGCTCTTGGGTAATGCTCTTTAACTCTATAGTGGTAAATTCTGAATGAATTATCCAGACTGATAATCTCTGGATGTGAGGTCATTAGTTTACCGATAGAAGATCCCAGCATAGAATAGACAACAATACAGAAGCCTCTCTATTGTATCCAACAAAATACCCTGGGATTAACAGGAGAGCTTCCCCATCATACCTGTATCCCTTCACTTTATAGTTTCTGTTGATTTTTTTAAAATTGACTTTGAATTCTGCTTTTTGTGAGATTTCATAAATTAGTTTGCAGATTCCAATATGTATAAATACTGAGACCTTAGAGAGCTTTGCATTAGAAACCAACTCTTAGTATTGGAAAGTAAAAGAGGGAACAAAAGGATTGCCTAGATTGAACATACATAAAATTGAAACTAAAAACATGGTAGGTGAAGATGAAGATAAAGATAATAGCAACAGCCCCCTGAGATTGCTGTTGCTATTTTTTTATTTGGTGCTAAAAGTTCATTTTTATTTGTATATAATAAAGGCCGACATGCCCGTTTCCTTTGGTTTCCTTAGTAATTACTAGGAAATTTTACTTCTGCAATTTGGTTATTTTTGTAAATTAATTTTGGAATTGGAGTGCCAGACCATTTTGTAAAAATCTTTGAAGCTATTGCAGCCTGTAATCCAATGTTGTCTTTCTAGGAGCAGATGTAAGATATATTCTACAATATATTCACATATTGCACTTCAAAGTATCCACTGGGAAATAGTCATTAGTATGTATATATTTAAGTAATGTGTTAAGTAGTCAATTCATAAGGATCAAAATGAAAGAGGTATTCTAATGGTGATTGTAATCTACCAGAACAGTTGCTTGGTTGCTTCAGTTTAAAAAAGCACCAGAAAAATTTTACTGGCTGGGACTTAGTGAAGTTCAGAACCTTTTATAATGTCCAGTTAAAATGTTTTCTTCAATTAACAGTTTGATTTCCTGTTATATTAGCAGAGTTTCTGCCTATACAACTTTTGAAATTGTGTAGGCTGAAGACAATTGACAGAATCAAATTATGATTATCATGTCTGAATACAGATTCGTCAACTATTAATTTTGTGTCTATTTTCCTCTGACTTAATTTTTAATTTTTTAAAGAAAATTTAATTTGTCTAAACATTGTTCTGTGCAGTGAGGAACTACGAAAGGAAGTTCGCCAATTGAAACGTGAACTAATAAAGGCAAAGCAAATGAAAGAAAATCCCTCAAAAGTGAAAGAGGATCAATCTGAAGGTAAAAGATGAAGCAAAGTATCACTTCTTGCAATCATATTCTAATAAATAGGATACATTTCCTTATAAAGCATGTTAAGCTATTAAGAAATATTGTTCGACTTTGTTTAAGAAAAACTTATTCTATATGAGTTAGGTAAACTGAGTTTTGCCTCCCTAGAATCGTAGGTTTCAGCAAACATGCATTAGCAGAGGAAGGGGGGAGGAAATTCTGTTACTTAATTAAGTAATGATAGTTACTATAGATGTGACTATGCTTTCAAACCCCCTAGGAGAGCATCACATTCTCATGTAATGTGGCTCATTCCTTGCCTGTTATCTTCTTCAACAGTTAAATTGATTCCTAATTTCAATTGCTTAAGTATATTTTGCTAATGCAACAACAGGAGACATCAAATATTATGTTCGTTACTCTTTTCTGTTTTTGTTGTTTTATAATACTGCAGCTAAACAATCTGATTGGGGAAAAAAAGAAGAAAAAAACCTCATGAATCTAATTTAAATGGTGAGGTTATTGATGGTATTTATACCATCTCTTGAAAATTATGAATACTGTGGTACATTGAAACTTAACAGATGTATTAAAGATATATTTTTGAAGGTCGAATCAGCAATTTGACACAACCTAAGTGGGGGGAAGGGGAAAGCACACATTTTTATTTCATCTGACTTTTTGTTCATCAGTAGCATGCTAGTACAAATAAGCCCAATTGTTTCCACTTTGCTTATTCCTTCATGCAGAAAGTAAAAACAGCAAGCCAGCTTTAGACTAGTTTTTATAGGTTTACAAATTTTGATCTGTTGCATCAAGAATATAGATCCTGGATATTATAGTGATAATTATGATAATGTATCTCTTCCTGTTTTTGAGTAAAAAGAAAAAAAAATAAGAATAAGCTCTACGCATATTCACAGGGGGAACCTTTACCTTTATGTTCACAGTAAACCTAAAGAAGCCATTACTGTTGTTATTATAGTCTTATGTCTAACATACTGACATTATACAAGTAAACAGTGAAGACTGGCGATCTTGTGCTATAGGAGGCAAGAAAAAAGCAGATACAGATAGACTATAGTCCATTGATGGCTAACCTTTTTGCCACTGCGTGCCAAAAGTAGGGGGAGCGCAGGGGGGTCGCGCACACACATGCCCACACCCATAATTCAATGCCCCCCACACCCCCACGCATGCACATGTAACCCACCCACCCCCTGTGCTCACCCTGCTTTTGGCACGTGATGGCACGGTGGGCCCAGTAGGCCCGTTTTTTCGCTCTCCCCAGGCTCCAGAGGCTTTCTAGGAGCATGGGAAGGGCAAAAACGGCCTTCCCCATACCCCGGAGGCCCTCTGTAGGCCAGAAATGGCCCATTTCCTGACTTCTGGTGGGCCCAGGAGGCCCGAAATCATCTGGCCAGTTCGCGCATGCACGCTGGAGCTGAGGTAGGACAACACTCGCGTGCCCACAGATACGGCTCCGCGTGCCACAGGTTCACCATCACGGCTATAGTCTGTCCAATGGAAATGGATACATGAAAAAGATAGAAACAATTCTATCATTTGAACTCTTAAGCTAAAAACCAGCGGAAGAGAATGCCCAAAAGCACCGTATTGGATTATAAGCAAGAGAAATACAGAAGGTTTAGTAAAGTACTGGTGGTTCCAGGGTTCATGAGGGATTCTTCTCCAGTTATTTTGGCAATTCAGCTGGAATATCTGTTAACACTGGGCACAAATTCAATAGCACAGCCTTTTCCCATTTATGTACAGTAGTGAGGATATACTTGTTTTATTCTGTTTTTTTCTTCTTGTAATGGCTTGCCATAAATTAGTCTGAATTGCTTTGTTGACCTGGTTGATCCAAAATATAGTAGATTTATTTGTTTGCTTAGAAACGTCTCTAAATTATATTGCTAAACCATTCTCTTGTGGCTTTGAATATAAGTGTTTGTTTCAAATTAGCATCCAATAAAGCTGAATCCTATACAAATAAAGATTTAAACAAATGTTTTATTCCTTAAACAAATGTTCTATTCCTTAGTCAATTCCCTTTTTTGGTGCATTATCAAAACAACATCTCTGTTGTGAATTGCAAAAATGTAGGGTAAAAGCAATTTGAGTTTTGGGAATAAAGGCAAAGAGTAAAATTCAACATTTGTTGAATATTTGTTGAAGAGATATAAGAAGTTTGGGATAAACACAGGTCCATTAACCAACAAAAATGTAAAATGAAATAAAAACCTCAAAGGGCAGACTCAATAAACCACAAGGTTTTTTCCTGCCATCCATTTTCTATGTTTCAACAAAATCTGAACAGAACTATCAATATGTTTGAATATGGAGCAACATTTTCAATTACTGTGTTTTACTAGATTATGTCCATGAAAGGCATGAAATGCTGTCTGAACAATATATAGAAAGATAAAGTCAGATATGTGGTGTCTTTTGGAGATGATCAAAGATAGGTGACAAAGACAGAGAGATCCTGCAATAAATTTTATTAATACTGTTAAAAAAAGCTCGCCTTTTATTTTATGCATGTTTACAATAGTGGCCCCTGGCCACTTTCCTTGGTTTGCACCAAAATCAGAACTGACTTGTTTCTTCAAACACATCCCCTGAAATTTGGGGAAATATTCCATAATCCATTAGAATTGTGGAATAAAAGCACTGCAAAATGCACTTTTATGTTTCCCATATTCATATTATTCATAAGAATGTTTCAATGCTACCTTTAACCGGAACAAAGCATTCCAAATAATCTTTGTTAGCTGCAAGATTGTTCGTTATTCATACATTGGATTACTGCAATAATAGCAATAATCATTGCTATGGTTAAGTTATAAAATGATAAATATCTGGATGCAAGTCTACTTTCATGCCGAATAACTGAAATGCTTTCTTATTTTACAGCTTCCTTCCCCAAACTCTTTTTATGGTACAACCATTGTCCTGGTTTAAATGTGCCAATTAATGCATGGAGATGTATGCAGTTGCACAACCAACTACAAATATTTTACTGTAATCAGATTACTTATTCTTTTCAATTATATAGTTTTATTACTGCACATCCTGATACATTGTCTAAGTTTCTGCCATTTATTCTGCTATTAATTTTGAGTTTTATGAGTCCCTTGACCTCAAAGCTACTGTGATGCACTTTAAAATTAAATATAATGGTATTTTTCCTAACAATCATTGTGTATTATTTTCTTGGGTTTTTTTTTTAAAGAAAATATTCTTGAGCCAGCAGTAATTTCACATTTTCTTTGTAGAAAAGAATTGGCACTGCTTCACTACTTGTCAACACTGTCCCATTAGATTATTACATATAAAATGTATATGTGAGGAAAACAAGTGCCTATATGTGAGCATATAGTTAGTACATGTTCTTACTTCTACTTGGTTACCATATTTTGGCCCATCAATAATGTCATTCCTTTGAAATATGTCTGTGTTGTATATTACTAGACACTATTGTATTCTTACCCATAAAATCAGAAAGCAATATTGTTAAAAAAACAATTTTAAATATCTTATGAAGTGCAAATATTTTAAAAGCAACTTTAGTTTCTAAATTTCCATAGCAGTTAAGTTAGAGATCAGAACAGCAGAAGCGCAATATTAGGTGTCAAATATTTTTGATATCTAATTTGTAACAGGAGGAGGAAATGCACTTCTCATTATTGTGTTCATTTGTGGTTTTTTCAGGTAAAATAACAGGATTTAAGCAGGAAAGCTGTCAATAGTTATTCCTGAACATTAAAGTACAATAGTCTGTTGCTAAAAAGGCAAGTCCTGAAGGCAGCATCATTCAACAATCTGTAGGGCTAATCATGGGCACTAAGTAAAAGAGTAATTTAGATTAAGATAAAGTATTACTGAAAGCAGGAAATCTCATCTTGCAGATAAAGGAAGAAGAAAGCATTTGTTTCTTATCTGTATGATCTAGTGCTAGTTTTAATGTAACCATGTGATTTCCTGTTAAGTACTTAACCACCCTTTTTAAATGAATTGCATTATATTACATTTGCATTTTTCTTACTTTTTAAAATTTAGTTCCTAAATTTTGTGTATGTATTATTGAACAATGACCTGTAGGGTGAACTGGGTCATAGAATTTTATCTTAAAAATAGTCATCATTTAGGGGACTCTTATTCAACCTTTAAAGTCTTTGCATATTGTCTCATTCGTTTTGTTTGTGCTAATACTATCTAGCTGACAGACATCCTCAAACTCTTGTTACGATCTTTTATTGTTTAGTGACTCCAATTTGGTAATTTCTGCTAACTGGCTGGAGAAGGGAACATTCTATCTGCTGCTCAGAAATTATTGCTTGGGGGAAAATATGTAGACTATTTTCTCTAATTAGTCAAAACAACCTCTATTTAAGACAGAGAAGAAAAAAACGATTCAGCTAAAAAAACAAGAACAATTTCATAGCACAAGAACAAATTCATTGAAACATTTGTCAATACTTCTTTAAATAAAAGTGCTTTTGAGGTTCATGAAAAATTAGCAAGTAGAGCATATACAGAAATAGATTATGGATTCTAAAATCTTCATAAGCGGAATGTACTTCAATTTGGATTCAGGCCTATTTTAGGATAGAAACACATTTGGAAGCAAAAGTTGGCCTCTTAGATCAACATCATTGACTGACTAGCAGTGTTTTAAAAATTTTCTATACTGTCTACCTAACTGGAGTTTGGGTGATTCTTAGTTACGGAAGGTATACCAGGTTGGTAGCTTTGGGATATTTTACTGCCCTGGGAGTGGTCTTAAGGGCAAAATAGATGTATTAAGTCATTAATTATTCTCTTACTAACCATCCAACTCAATGAGCAAAAAAAATTATCCTGCCTATGTTGGTATGGTATGACATCACTAGTCATATTACGTAATACATATAGTCTCTTCATTCCATCATATATATCTATGTATATATTTCTATCTAGATTAAACATTATGAATGTAAAATATTGGGGCCAGTTTATTAGCTGAATTTGTACTCAACTCAGACAATCTGTTCCACAGTTTGGCTGTTTGGTGAAGTTTTGGTGAAGTGTATCTAGTCCTCAAGTTTCCCTTTCCTGTTGAAGTCTTATCTAAAGATAGTTTTCTATTTAAGATACATTAATAATTTAGTTTATTCAGCATGGAGCTTAGTTATGTAGCATGAGGTTGTATATTCTGCAATATTAGGACTGTTGGTGAGTCAACAGCGGGTCAGAGCTGCTGCAGGACAAAGATGACAGTTGCTCTTTAAAAATTATGATTTAAATCAATTTAATTTAAATCAAGCCTTTTTACTAGTGATTTAAATCATTATTTAAATCGTGATTTAAATCAAATCCACCCCGAAAGTAGGGCAGAGAAATATTGCCTAGGGAACTCAGCCTGCAGCTACATAATAGACAGAGCTCAGAAGGGACCCTCCCTGAGAAGGGACCTTCTCAGACTATAAAGAAAATAGTAGGAGATTGTACTTTCAGATTTGCAAGATTCTGTTAATGTAGATAATATAATAAAATATTATACTTTATTATATTAGCCACAGCTGGCTGTGTTTCCTCTTTGGCTTATCTGGGAGAGAGTGTGTGTGTGTGTGTGTGTGTGCCCATGTGCCTGCCTGTCTGCCTGCCTGTCTTATATTTTTTGCCACCAAAAGAGGCATCAGGTCTTATTTTCGGGGGGGGGGGCTCACTTGCGGGCATTGCCCCCCCCGCCTCCTTTTCACTGTCAGAGGCCTTCAGGAACTTCTGCTGCCAGCAAGGCTTTCAGTAAGTCCTCTGCAGCCGATAACAGAGCTCCGGATCGATCCGGAGCTCTGTTATCAGCTACAAAGGCCTTCAGGAATGCCTTGTTGGCTGCAGAAGAAATGGGCCAGCAAGGCAGGTGTCGGAGTGTGCAAGGCCTGGATGCAACTGTCCAAAGATAAGTAGTAGGGCAGCTCCATCCCCACCCTAGCTTAATTTTTACCCATGCACCCTGGAGTGGGCGGGGTCTTAATTAGGGCTTATTTTGGGGGGTAGGGCTTATATTGGACACACATGTAAAAAATCAAGCTAGGACTTACTTTTGGGGTAGGTTGTATTTTCGGGGAACACGGTATCCACAGAATATTGATGGTTGCATGATTCTAGAAATTCTAAATCAATAATGACTGTTTTACACTGATTACAGGCATTTGTTAATTGCCTGGATTTTAGTTTGTCAAACTGGAGTCTTCTGAATAAACTTGCATAAGGTTGCACTGTTAAATAAGTTAATATTTTATAAGATGTGTATGTCTGTGGAGATTCTCAGTCTTCCAGGTCATGGTTGTCTCAAAAGTGCTTTTTCAAAAGCCAACTGGACTTTATTTTTGGGTTTGAAGTGGATCTGTGTTATATGGTGTTGGTTGAAAATCCTCCTGAGGTTTTCCGATATTCCTGCAACATATGGAATGAATAAGCTCAGGAGGATTTTCAACCAACACCATATACACTAAGGCAGAAGCTTGTCCCCCCCAAGAATAAAACACCCAGACACAAACTGAGCAATGTGATATATGCAGTTCAGTGCTATGAGACATGTACAGATCTGTGCATTGGAGAAACAAAACAACCTTCATAAACGCATGGCACAACATAGGAGATCAAACCCATCAGGACAAGATTCAGCAGTCCATCTGCATTTGAAAGACAAAGGTCATTCTTTTGAAGGCAGCAAAGACCATATTCTGGACAGGGAGGACTGCTGTTTTGAAAGAGGGATCAAAGAGGCCATCTATTAAGATTGAACAGCCCTCTCTCAACAGAAGGGGAGAGATCTGATACCACCTGTCTCCTATTTACAATACAATCCTTTCAGCAGTTCCAAGAAGGTTTCACACCCATTTGCACTATTCAGGTGGCCCTGAGGGCACAGATAAACCTTCAAGTGGTCTCAACGACTTTCAGAAATAATGCAAATGAGCAGATGACTGCAAGGAATATAAATACTATAATCCTCCACCATTTGGTCACTTGAAGAAGCTTCTTGGATAAGAAGCTAAACATCTTCAAGAAAAAAGTCCAGTTGCCTTTAAAAAAGCACTTTTGGGATTAAGATGTATATGTAAAATGACTAATATAAACTTAAGTATCACAATTATTTTTGAATAAAATGTGTGTTTTCTTTGGTTTCTAAATGGAGAAGAGGAAGCTGCTCCAAATAGCATTGTTGCAGAATATCTTGAAGAAAAGAAGAAATATGAGGAATTGAGAAAGCATCAGCCAAAGAAAGGAACTTCTCGTGAAGAACAAGTAAGTGCCATATTTATTCAAAAAGAAAAAAGACTTTAATTTAATATTATCTTTCACCTGCAAAACAAGATTAAACAGAACCAAATAATCTAACTCCATTTCTACATTCACAGAAATATCTAAGGCAAGTCTGTTATTCTACATTATAAAGGAGGGAGAGAGAGGAGCTTAGTTTTATTTCATCTTTTTCTTTACAATTTAATTTGTGCGCTGAATGCTTACATAAATTTTAAATCATATTAATAAATCTATGATCTTGACACCATAGAAGAATAGTGAAAGTAGAAGCCTGGAATTATTTGTTATACTTTTTAAACATTATACCGCATCTTCACAGAGCTATATTCAAAACTTGTTTTACAACTAGTGAAAGTGTTTTAGTAGATGTCTGCCTCTTTCAAAGCCCAATCTAATGATTGCTGGTTCATAAACTCAAGTTCAGTTCCTTCTTTTTCGATGTGTTTTGTTTGTGGTGATAAATTATCTTTCAGTGACAGACACAGTCACTGTCATCTCTGCAATGGTAAGGGGCACCTTCTGAATACATGAGGCCTTGCTAGCAATATTTCAATAGGCAAATATATGAAAATGTCTTTTCTTAGTTACAGTTATACTTTGCAACTTACTTGTACCTGATTCAGCACGTGCTGCTGTTTATAGAGGAGAATATTTCATCAGACTAATAAGCCATTGGCAAACTCTCTCTGTTGTATGTCCAACTTCCATGATATAGATACAGTCTCCAACAGCCACTGAATCCTCTGTGGATTTTCTGTAGTATGTTGAACAGATGCAGGTGTATATAGTAGTTAAATCCTACATATTGCATCTTTGTACACTTAATATGATAGTCCTTGGCTGCCTTGTCACCAAGTACCACCTGCATTTCTTTTAAGATTTTTGCACATTGATAGCGATCACTAAGAAAACAAGCTGCTATTTATTTTTATTTTTAACATTTCACTATTTTGTCAGTTAAGTGATATGCCAGTCTTTTAGGAATTGAGCAGGAAGGGAGGGATTTCTCACTGGGGAGATTAGTAATGTCACACTAAAGTCATTCCGCCAATGCTATTCATCTTTTCTGACAATATGTGACCACAGAGTATTTTAAATAATTGCAGTGAATAGGCTCCTTACCATTAGTACCTGTATACATTGATTGAATGAAATGATTATTTCTTTTGGTACATAAGTTGTGAAATCAGATGTTCCCTAGCAACACAATTCAATGGGCAAATAATTCTGCAATAAATGAAAATTTTTGTATGGGAACATTAAAGATGTGTACAAACATAAGCTATACCTTACAGTATGTTTGTATTGTAGGGTATAGCTTACAGTATAAAATACAATATAGCGGATAGTTGTATGGCTGTATAGCCAATGAAGAACTAGAATGTTCATTGGAACTACATTCATTGAAGAATAATAGACAAAAATGTATTTGATAAAATAAGTACATTAAAAAATATAGTTCAGAGTTTTTTTTCACAAAATACAACACTTTACAAATTATATATTGTGAACACTAATACTGTGTAAAGCACAATGTCTGTGGAGATTCTGAGTCATCCAGATCATGGTTTTTCCAAAGGTGCTTTTTTAAAAAGGCAACTTGACTTTCTTTGTTTTTCCTTGAAAATGTTTCACTTCTCCTCCAAGAAGCTTGTTCAGTTCTGACTGAATGAATGGTGGAGAATGGAAGGATTTATATTCCTCATCTGGTCCTCAGTTGAGGCCACTTGGAGGTTTATGTGTGTCCTCAGGGTCACTTGAATAGTGCAAATGGGTGTGGAACCTTCTTGGAATGCTGAAAGGACTGTGTTGTAAACAGGAAATTTGTGGTGTTGTATGCCTCTCCCTCTGTTGAGAGAGGGCTGTTCAGTCTTAATGTAGATGACCTCTTTGACCTCTCTTTCAAACCTGGTTATATAAATTATATATAATTATATAAATATAAATTCTTCCATTCTCCATTACTGTTAGAACTAAAGAAGCTTCTTGGATGAGAAACAAAATATTTTCAAGGAAGAACAAAGAAAATCCAGTTGCCTTTTGAAAAAGCACCTTTGTGTAAGACAGAGTGTATTGGGCATGTGTTAAGCCTCATGTTTTAATTCCAGACACTGGCGTTACTGGATCGATTCAAATCAAAGCTAAACCAAGCAATATCAGAAACACCTGAAGATGAAGTACCTGAACCTGAAGTGGAGAATGATGAAGGATGGTGAGAAACTTATGAACTTTAAGTACAAAATACAGAATAGAAAATATTTTCATAGTCTTATCTTCAGGATTTTAATTTTCTCTTCCCAATAACTCTAACCTAATTATAAACAAATTTGTTTTATGCAAGGATATTTTTTCCTTAACAAAGAGAAAATCTCCTCTGGTAAGGGATAGATTCAGGGGTGAAATGCTCCCGGTTCAGACCGGATCGCTCGATCCAGTAGCGATGGCGGCGGGTGCTTCAGAGAACCAGTAGCAAAAATCCCTACACTGCCCCCCCCCGCCACCATGCCCAGCTGAGCCGCACGATCATCAGAGGCTTCTTTTTTTCTTTTTTTTTAAAGCATTTTTCCACAACCTCTTCCGCTGAAAAAATGCTTTTAAAAGTAAAAAAAAAAAAGCCTCTGATGATCACGTGGCTCAGCTGGGATCGTCAGAGGCTTTTCAAAGCATTTTTTTCTGCAACCTCTTCGGCCGAAGCGGTGGTAAAAAAAATGCTTTGAAAAGCCTCTGACAATCCCAGCCGAGTTGCCTGATTGGCAGAGGCTTTTCAAAGCATTTTTTTGCAACCTCTTCGGCTAAAGAGATTGTAGAAAAAATGCTTTGAAAAATAAAATTTAAAAAAAGTTGGCCACGCCCACCCAGTCATATTACCCCTCCCAAGCTACGCCCACAGAACCAGTAGTAACAAATTTGAAATTTTACCCCTGGATAGATTTCATCCCTACCTCCACTCTCAATAAACCTAAATAAGATTGCCATTTCCGTACTACAATTCCTTACTAGTGTAGAAAAAAACTAACTTTCCTGCATCAGAACTAGCAAAGCTTATAAGCAAGTTTACCCTTCACCCACCCTAAGTGTTACAAACTTAATCACACAAATTGAATGATAGGATTAAAATCTATCCTCTCCAGTGGACTCCAGCAGAAACCAGGAGACTGTGAATTCTAGTCCTTGCTTAGGCACGAAGCCAGTTAGGTGACTTGTGCTAGTCATTTTTTTTCAGCCTAGAAAATAGGAGTCATTTTTTTTCAGCCAAGAAAACAGGAGTCAAGACTAGTACAACCCCCCCCCCGCCACATACACAAACACATATATAAAAAACCCACTACCAGTAACAATAGCACCCCCCCCTTCCAGATAAAATTGTGTATATCAGACCATGGTTTATTTTCAAGAATATAGTAAGCCTAAAAGAGGACAGGGAATCCTTTTCTGATTGATTGATTGATTTATTTATTTATTTATTTATTTATTTATCGAATTTCTATACCGCCCTTCTCCTTTCGGACTCAGGGCGGTGAACAGCCAAAATAAAAACATTTATACATAAAGTACGATTAAAAATAGATTTAAACCAGATTGGCAAAAATACAACCTAAAAATAGCCCAATTTGTTGGAAGTGCAAAAAAGCACAAGGGACTTTCTATCATTTATGGTGGACATGCCCGGCAGCAAAGAAATTTTGGTCTAACATCAAAAAATGGTTGGAACAAATAACAAAAACACAGGTTGAAAAAGAACCAGAAACATTTTTATTAGGAATATTTAACAAATCATACCCTAAGGATATCAAATATCTTACAATCCATATATTAACTGCTGCAAGAATAACCTACGCAAGAAATTGGAAACAAGAAAAAATACCAAGTGAAACAGAAGTAATAGGGAAAATTTTAGAATGCGCTGAAATGGATAGGTTAACCAAAGAATTACAAGAAAAAGAAGAATCAGATTATTATAAAATATAGAATAATTGGTATAATTGGTTAAAAATTAGAAATATACAAAAAATATAGGGGATATATTACTGATTGATACATATATATATAATAAAAATATTATTAGATTACAGAAAGGTGAAGGAATATATTATAAGTAGAATTGTAGAACGTCACTCTGAAAAAATGCTTAAGAAGAAATTATATTCTTTTTGTGTATATGTTGTATAAATGTTTGTCGTGTATATGTTACGTATGTCTTTTTTAATATTTATATTCAATAAAACTATTTAAAAAAAATAGATTTAAAATAATTAAATTTGGCACATAGTTTAAAATTTATCAATTTAAAATCCATATCAAAATTTAAAACCAACCATAAAATCATAAAATCAAGAGAGACAAGCTAACTGAAAGAGATGAGTTTTTAGGGCCCGACGAAAAGTCCGGAGGTCGGAGATCACTCGTATCTCTGGGGGTAGATTGTTCCAAAGGGTAGATGCCACCACAGAGAAGGCTCTCCTCCTGGGGGTCGCCAGCCAGCATTGTCTAGCCGACGGCACCCTGAGGAGGCCCTCTCTGTGGGAGCGAACTGGCCGGTGGGAGGCTATTGGTGGCAGAAGGCGGTCCCGTAAGTACCCTGGCCCTAAGCCATGGAGCACTTTTAAGATGATCACCAACACCTTGAAGCGCATCCGGAAGTCCACTGGAAGCCAATGCAGCTCGCGCAGGAGAGGAGTCACAATGTTTGAGTTGTTTGAGAGACACAATGCATTATAGGAAATATTATGGGAGTCAGGAGTGCTTCCCATCAGTGGGTGAGATCATTGCTTTTTATTCTGTTAGTTTCTTTAAAAAAACCTCCCTCACACACACATTCATGCACCACGCATTTAGTCAATTCTCTTTCTGGCTTTTTTTTGTTTGTTGTTTTTTTTTTTGTTGTTTGTTTCACGACCATTGCTGATTTCTGAACCAATGCACAAGAGGAAGAAAAAAACAGATAGAGCAAGGATTCTTACCATGGGCACATTCATTTAGCAACATATTGATCCTAGGGCTTAATCAGAGTTAGCCTACTGCTGAGAATATGCACACAAATAAAAGTTTATTTTGTATACTCTAGATTAAGTTGCTTCTTCTTGGATTGTGTCTTTTGGAATTTCACTAACCTAAAAACTATAACAAGCATGAAGAATTTTTTGGTTGAGAGATTGGTTTGGGAAGAAAAAAATATTTTTGGATTCAAATTGTTTTTTTTCCCTCTTCAGTGCCCTTAACTAGGTTGAGTGGCTGGATCCAATTGTGGCAACTTCGAAGGAATTTTTAGTGTAGACTTCCAACCCACTCCTCAAAAACTACAGCAGTGTGCTTTGAGATGATTTACTGAAAGTGTGTGTGTCTGTGTGTGTGACTGAGTGTGTGTGTGTGTGAGAGAGAGAGAGAGATGCATAAATTATATGATTGTAAACCATTTTGTAGGGTATGGTTGCTGCTTTTATGGAAAGTGAAATCAAGCCAGCAGGCCTTGCACAACTGTCAGGGTATGTTATCTGAAATAAAATGATTGCCTGTAAGACATTCTTTTGTGTCCACATGAGTGGCCACACATTGAGGTATAATTTTCATTTTCTGTCAAGATAGAAGCCATTACCAATTTGTTATATTTTCTTTTATTTGGCAATCTTCTCTTTCTGCATTTTTGGCTGAATTGTCCTGTTGGCATAGAATACAGCAGACATTTGGGTACTTTTCAGATGTATTTGACTTCTCTGTGCAAAAACATTTTTTTAAATATTACAACTCTACTGTAAACAGTGTGTATGGTGTTTGATAATTACTACCAGACATTACTATTTTACGAGGCATTTGAGGAAGCATTGTTAAAAGATCTAAAGCAAATTTGATAGGGTAAAGTTTCATTCTAAAGCTTAAAATCTCTTATTAGGACATACCGCTGTCATCTGAAACTCAACAGTGCTTCTGTCTGCTTCATGGCGCTCTCGTCTCCTTATAACAGCTATATAATGTAAAATGCATATAAAACACAGGTCATAAATGCCAATGTGACATTTGCAGGACTGTTGATGGAGCCCTGTGAAAACCTATATGACCCTCTGCTATATGACACATCTGGATTTGGCACAGCAATGGCATTTGCATCATTTACTCAGCATTTCTTGGCACTGGCTGACACTGAGGTGTCTAATGCTGATAAACAGCAGCTAGTTTCATGACCATTATTAACAAGGTGCTCCTGACACCTTCGGGATTCATTCATTTTTTTTTAATGTTTATAGCTTCAGTTATCCTCTTTTAACATAGAGAGTTGCTTAATTTCTCAAAGAATTTTTAATGAAGGCATTTGCTCATTCATTGCTGCTCAGCACATTTCCTGAAGGAGTATTGATTTGAGAGCATTACATACAGATATAGGGACCTTGGAATCCTATTGGACGATCACTTAAACATGGGCCAGCAGTGTGCAGCAACAGCCAAAAGAGGTAATACGATCTGTGGTTGTATAAACAGAGTCATAGAATCAAAATCACATGAAGTATTAGCACCGCTTTATAAATCCTTAGTAAGATCACACCTGGAATACTGCTTCCAGTTTTTGGTCACCACATTACAAAAAAGATGTAGAGATTTTGGAGGGGAAAGTGCAAAGAAGATTATTAAAGGTCTGGAGAGAAAAACATACAAAGAGCAGTTGCAGCAAGGGTGAAATGCTACCAGTTCGCTCCGGTTCTGGCAAACCGGTCGTCATAAAAACTATCAGTTCAGGCGACCGGTAGCAAAAAATGCTTTAAAAAGTCTTTTTAAAAAAAGGTTCCAACGATCACAGCTGTGCCGCGCGATCATCAGAACCTTTTTTTACTTTTTTAAAACATTTTTTTACTACCGGTTCAGGTGAATAGATAGTAAAAATACTTTAAAAAGTTTTTTTTAAATGTTGGCCACACCCACTCAGTCACATGACCCCTCCCCCCACCAAGCCACACCCACAGAACCGATAGCAAAAAAAATGTGTTTCACCACTGCATTGCAGGAATTGGATATGGCTAAGTCTAGAGAAGAAGGACTAGGGATGACATGATAGCAGTATTCCAGTGGTTTGACCACAAAGAAGAAGGGGTCAATTTATTTTCCAAAAGCACCAGAAGGCAAGACAAGAAACAATGGATGGAAACTAATCAAGGAGAGAAGCAATTTGGGATTAAGGAGAATCTTCCTAACAGAGAGGACAACTGGAGCAGCTTGCCTTCAGAAATTGTGGGTACTGGAGATTTTTAAGAAAACACTGGACAGCTACCTATCTGAAATGGCATAGGGTCTCCTGCTTGAGCATGGGGTTGGACTAGAAAACCTCTGAGATCCCTTCTAGCTCTATTCTGATTGATTGCATGATTCCAGTAATACAAGATGCAATAGAAAGGGGACAAGACTAAACTGCTTTCTGCTTCATATTTGTTTTCTGTTAATAGTGGAAAGACGGAGAACCATTTCTTTCCTTTTTAGGAAAAAGCTATTGCCATTCTGAAATGCTATGCATGTTGCAAGGCATATGCCTTGATTATGTCCAACATAAGAGACCTGAATTTGTACAGCTGAACTCTGCCTCGGTTATCAGACTTCCTTAATACATTCTGTGGGATCAAATCACAATCCAGGAATACCATTAAGAGGTGACATCCCTCCCTCTTATACCAGAGGGTTAAAATGGAATCACTTTAGTATACTCTCCTCCTTTCAAGCTTAAATCATGTGTCGCTAATTGTCACATTCTTTTTCCAAAGTTCTCTCTACTCATCTTGTAGCAACAGTGACCTCAGAAGGAAGATAGAACACACATGCATGTACATCCCTGCCTCTCACTATCATCAAATACATTGCCCACATTCACAATGCTAAGTCAGGATTTTGACCCATGTTTGTTAAAGAAACAATGAAAGCCTGATTTGTATGCAATGCTAAGGCAGTATAGACAAGGCCATACGCCACAATATGCCCAAAAGAAGCAGTATTTGGCTTAGTTCAATGGATGAACCCAGTCACTGTGCACATGTGTATGTGAGATAAAGAGGAAGTAGGGGGAAGATATGTGGGCCCCTTTTTGCATGTCAGTTTTCACATCAAATCAGACTTGTTCTGGGATATGAGCTGGGGCAAAAAGACATGCCTTGGTAGCTGCAGATTCCTGCTTCTGCTTTTGACTATGTTTAGCAGAACTATATATAGAACTATATAAGAACTATATAAAGAGTTTAGAAATTTTATAGATCAGAAAGGTCCAGATTTAATATATTCCAGACTGGCAAAATAAGATGCACAATTGTCTGGTACGTATATGGAATGAGAATGTATATATTTTTTTTAAAAAAAGTTGCAAATGAAGATACATTTATTAATCCAAAATATCCTGATTTACTAGGTTGAGACTCATGGGATGAAGAATTTTGGGAAGTTTTTCACAATAAATGAAACAAGGTCATGCAGCAGGAAATAGATACCAGTTTTTCTTCTTTCTCCATTATAGGGAGAGAACCCACCTTTTAACCAGCATATTTTCACCTCAATTTGGCAGCTTCACACAATTGATTTCGTTCTTGTCTGCTAGATGATTGAACATTTTTGATTATGAGGATTTAAATTTCTGTTTGGATCAAGATTAAGTTCGTTTGAGAGACTGTTATATAAACATATTCCACTCTGGAAGTGATTAAGCCAGGAGTTATAAAACCATGCAAAACTTGATGTTTAAAAGCATTTTCTGGCTTTTCTCATAGTGCATAGTATCAAGTTGTTCAAATATCTGCATTCCAAACTTAGATGTGCTTGATTGTTGAACATATCCTAAATCATTTACATGCTAAACAACCTGCTGCTGATTAGAATAAAATTTTCCAAGGATTCACAAATGCTCTTATAATTACAAAGTAAACTTTTAAAAGCCTGCCTTGATATTGTATTGTCAACTCTGATAGTAACTTTGTCAGAGAGTGTCAATGAAGAGTATTGTTTGGACCTTCAAAACATAAGGCATGATTTGCAATAAAATAATTGGCTGCATTACTCAAGCAATTAGTACATTGACAATTTTTATTTTGATCTCCCTAACATACAAGCATCACAAAATAAGATCTTAATTTCTTAAGAGTTGCCAACTCCAAAGGTCACCCAGGATCTACAGGAAAGGTCCTTTCTTATGTGGTATACCAAGTCTAGCAATTAAACAATATATCACAAGTCAATTATTCAAAATGGAAGAATTTCTCAGCTTTAGGAATCAAATCAATGGTGTGTCCAATAAGAAGTTGAATAATGTGTCACTTCAAATTGTAGCATCTAACATTGCTTCAAAAAGATTCCTTCAGGCCCAAAGGATAGAAAAAGACAAATTAGCCACCACAATTTTCAAAGAAATACATTTTTAATGGGCTCAAGTGGTTATACAGGACACCATGTGTCAGGGTAATGATGATTTAATAGCTGACCAGCTGCTGTAATACTGTAATGCTGTAATGATGATGCAATGGTAGGAATGAGTCAGCAGGGTTATTTGGCTGTTACCACTTTAAGAGTCTGTATTATAAGAGAGGCCCTTTTCGGGTGTATGTGTCTCTCTCTCCCCCCCCCTCTTTCTGTTCTTCCATGCTGTAGCTGCTGATTGATTGTTTGACCTTTGCCTAGTACGTGTATGTATATTCTTTTGTAGAGATAAACCACTATTTATTATTACAAACCTCTGTTTGATGTTATTGTGGGTTGTCTCACATAGTCTCACTGTGCGCACTTTGATACCATGGTTTAATCTTTTCAGATTATCTAGCTGGTTCTCTGGCCTCACTTATATAATGCATAAGTTGCACTAATGTCCATGTGGATTTGGTATGTCCAACTTGTACAGGTAGTTAAGTCAACTTGTTAAATTGAGGACTGCCTGTACAAGTCGGATATATCTAGCCCACCTGGACACTAATACAACTTCATATTATGTAAGTCAGGGGTGTAAAACTTGATTTCATTGAGGGCCACATCAGGGATATTTGATCTCCAAGGGCCGGGGTGGGTGTGGCCAGCTCAACATCACTCGTGTTGGGGGCATCTGTGGTGGCTGCCACGGCCTCCTGCAATCCTCTGCCAGTGAAAATGGAGCTCGGGAAGGCTCTCCTGAGTTCAAAAACGGAGCTCAGGAGCCCATTTTCACTGGCAGAAGCACCACATGCTGGTTCTTCGCTGTTTCCAGGGTGGCCCTGCAGGCCAGATCTAAGTACTCTGCAGGTCGGATCCGGGCTCCGGGCCTTGAATTTGACACCCCTAATATTAGTGGTTCATTTAGTGATCAGTCAAAGTTACCACAGCACAGAAAAAAGTGATTTATGACCATTTTCATACTTATGACTGTTGCAGCACCCCCACGGTCACATGATCAAAATTCAGTTACATGACAACTGATTCATATTTATGATGGTCCCGGGTCATGTGATAATCTTTTGCAACCTTCTGACAAGCAAAGACAATGGGGAAGCCAGATTGACTTAATAACTATGTTACTAATTTAAGAACTGCAGTGATTCATTTAACAATTGTGGCAAGAAAGGTCATAAAATGGAGCAAAACTCACTTAACAACTGTATCAGTTAGCAATAGAATTTTTTGGGCTAAATTGTGGTTGTAAGTTGAAGACTACCTGTATTTGTATTGCTTGCTTTCATATCATTCCAGCAGAGATAAAATTTGACTGAGACAAGTGCTAAAAAAAAATAATAATAGAATACTACAGCTTCCTCAGAGATCGGCCATAATTAAAACTATAGCTCCAAAGCAATTACAACAGCACATATGTATTAAATTTATATCTGCTGCAATCATGAGACTCTGCAGCTTATAGTAATTAAGTATATACATTAAACATCTACTATAGGAGTAAAATCATAAAATGGAATTCAAAACACGCTACTCACCATACTATTAACACAGTGAGTTGGGACTTCACCAATATTTTTTTTCTTGAAGCAGAACATAAAATGAGTTTTCCAGCTTCTTTAAAGCTATTATGGCCTTTACTTCTTGTAAAAAAAAGCAACAAAACAAAAACAACTCATCATAAACTCTCTGACTCTGAATTTTATTTTGGGTTTTTTAAATACTTTTGAGCCTTGTTGGCTGAGCATGGATAATACCATGCCTGACTGGCCAAATAGTGGAAAAGTGTGTAATTTGTGTTCTGAAACAAAACCATAGACCTTATGCAATTTAGATAACTTTGTACAAATATGCTGATTATGTGCCCAAGTCTGAGGATAGTAATGTAGTTTTAATGTGAGGTAATGTAATATTTAAGAGCCTCTATAGAAATATTATTTTCTAATCAGTTTTTGATGGTTGGGGTGACAAATGCATCCTTATGGTTATTCTTTTCCAAAATGGCAAATCATAACATTGAGCTTGTTTTAATATACAATATATATTTATAAGCTTGCCTTCTATTACTTGTCTGGTTACTGTAGAAAAATGCATAAAAATACAATGAAACTCAAAGATCATAGGAATATACTGTAGTTTTTGCAATGCGCTTGTCTCTAGGATTAACTTGTTAGTGTTTCTTGTATTTTAGACCAATTCCAATGGAAAAATCCTTATTATTCACTTGTGCTTTCTTAAAATGGAAACCAAACTTAGACAAAAGTTATATTGCTCTGCAATAATATACAAAGTTAATTAATCAGCTACATTTCTATATGAACACAATAGTTCATTAAACTCACTAATTCACTTTATTTGAATTTAATCATAGGTATAAATCTGACTATTTCTATAATTAAGTTTATTTTTCCCCATTTCCTATAGACTAAACATAGCCAGATCTTTTATCTTTGCCTTATAAGTCTAGCATTCTAAATCTTGTGTCCACTCAGTTCAAGCTTTTACATTTTGTAATTTTTCCTTTAAAGATTCAAAATCCTCAAGTATGTGTAGTTATTAATAGGTTGGAACAGGGTAACGGTTTTAATCATAAATTTTATATTACTGTATCTGGTCAGCCTTTCTCTTTTAAAATATTTACTTAAAACATTATTATACTGTTTTTCATTATATCTGATTTCAGAATGGTATATAGCAAATATAATTCTGCATGAAAAAGCCCCATAGCTCCTTTAGTTAAACCATTAAAACCACTTGAAATTCCCAGATCAATAAAATATCTTATGTTGTATTGTATAGCAATGAGGACTTCTTGTTGTTGGGTTTTTTAAAAAAATAATGTCCCCAGCCTGGGGAATTCTGGGAATTGAAGTCCTCCAGGCTTAAAGTTGCCAAAGTTGGAGACTCCTGCTCTAGGCCAATCTTATAGAGAAGCAATTTCACTTGTCTCTTGCACATTATGGTATAATGTCTATAATATTATTGGCTGGAATATTAACATATGCAATAAGTACCTTTCTGTACCACAATTCCAGTACAACACTGACTGCTCTAAGAGGCAAATTGTTCTCCCAGAGCGAGAAAGAGACATGGAATGTTGCATAACGTGGAGTTCTTCTGCCAGAGCTGTAATTTTTATTGTTAAAATACATTTCATCAGTCAAGGGGAAAAAAGAGTTGTTTTTCTTGCATTTTGCTCAATCTGTGTTTTTTTAAAAAAATGGATTTTAAAATAGATTTTTTTGAAAATCTATCTTTTTAATATTCTAATTGTTTATTACATGGCAAAGGTGAAACATTATGGACATCATCTATAACAGGGTTCTCCAAGCTTGGCAACTTTTAAGACTTGTGGTCTTCAGCTCCCAGAATTTCTCAGCCAGCAATGTTTGGCCAAAATAATGCTTTGCTGGCTGAGGAATTCTGGGAGCTGAAGTCCACAAGTCTTGAAGTTGCCAAGGTTGGAGACCCCAGATCTATAACATGTATATCAATTTATGCACAAACTAGCAATCTTAAATATTTGTTTCTGAGGCAATAATAAAGGTACACTGCTTTTATAATCGTCAGGGTGAATCTAAATAGATTCTTAATCATGTGCAAGAATTGAGAACATTCAGTGAGCATAAATGAAATATTCTAGTGCCAGGCAGATATGATTATTATGTAGCCCATAGAATTAAGTTAAGTATGAGAACTTTTTGTAACCAGGAGGAAAAACTTCCAATTGGAACAGAAAAAGTGCTGGTGGACTGCACCTCAAACATTGCAACTCTCTGTAGAGAGAATTGGGCCATGTCACAACTCTAACATTGTATAGGAAACACTGCTATATAGATTTTGTTTTATAAAAGGTTCCTTTGGGTAGTTATAAACATTTCTTTAAAAATGTAGGCCTCAGCATCGCATACCTGGGCACTTACATGCCCTTACATCAAGGATTTTCCAGCTCTGATCATAAAAGCCAGAACTGGCTACAGTAGATAAGATTTCATTAAAGATCTCACTTCTTGTTAATTGTCTGGGCCTGTTTATGGAAAGCTTTGCAGTCCTCTATACTACTTCTGGCATTGTTCAAGTTTTGCCAGGTCCTCTGATCCCTGAGTTGTTTGCTACCATAAGACTGTTCAGAGCTCTTGGGCCAGTGAAATAGCATAGCTAGGGTATTAGACTAATTGAATTATTGACCTACTCCAGTCTGAACATCCCTGTATCTTATAAGACGTGCTTTGTAACTCTGTGTACATCATTCTGCTGTCTGGGATGACATCTGGCCTTCACATTATCATGTCTCATATTCATTTGCACTACTGGTATGTACTTTTGAGAGCACTTGATTAATCTTCTTTATCAAAACATTTGAAGTATGTTTCTGTAGCAGTTTTGGGAAATGTTTTAAATATAGTGTATGTGTGAACTGTTCCTGTAAATGATAGAGCAAAGGCATCATGTCTCTGCTTCCCCAGTGGAAATACTGGAAGCATAAATCATAATGGTTTTATATGTCTCTGTCCTGATGCTGTTGCAAAACCCAATTGCTTTTTTTATGGAGTAGGGTTGTGAGTTCTGATAGCCTGCTTTTTTGTAGACACATTAATATCCCACCAGACAGATTGTTCAGAATGTTTTAAGAGCAGAATGACCAATCTGGGGCCCTTAAAATGGGGATGTGGGAGGGGGGGATCAACCTGTGAGAGCAGTTTTACAAAGTAGAATGTATATTAGCAACTAGATTTTTGCAAAGAACAAAAGTGAGTGAGTGGGATTGCCAGTTGTTTATTCCCGTTTGCCATTGGGGTTGTAGCACAGTAAGTGTGCATCTGCACACATGAAAGCACATGCAAATTGAATTAACACTATTACACATGGCACTCCGAAGCTTATTCTCAGTTTCTATTCCTGAGGATCCAAATTGTTGGGGGCAATATAAACCACTTAGGGAAAGGTTCCCTCGCACATATGTGCTAGGGGAACATATGTGCTAGTCGTTCCCGACTCTAGGGGGCGGTGCTCATCTCTGTTTCAAAGCTGAAGAGCCAGCGCTGACCAAAGATGTCTCCCTGGTCATGTGGCCAGCATGACTAAATGCCAAAGACGCATGGAACACTGTTACCTTCCCACCAAAGGTGATCTCTATTATTCTACTTGCATTTTTTACGTGCTTTCGAACTGCTATGTTGGCAGAAGCTGGGACAAGTAACGGGAGCTCACCCCGTTGTGCAGCACTAGGGATTTGAACTGCTGAACTGCCGACCTTTCGATCGACAAGCTCAGGGTCTTAGCCAATGAGCCATCATATCCCTCTAAACCGCTTAGAGAGGGCTATAAAGTATATCTGTGTTGACATGGGGGCAAAGGTTGACCCCGAGGCCCCTTGTATGTGGGGTGCCACAAGGATCGGTCCTCTCGCCCCTTCTGTTCAACATTTATGTGAAGCCGCTGGGCGAGATCATCCGTGATTTTGGGGTGAAGTACCACCAGTACACTGATGACACTCAGCTGTACATTTCCACCCCGGATCACCCCAATGATGCCCTTGAAGTGATGTCCCGGTGCCTGGAGGCCAGGCGGATCTGGATGGGGAGAAACAGACTCAGACTCAACCCATCCAAGACCGAGTGGCTGTGGTTTCCAATATCCCGATATAGTCAGTTGGTGCCATCACTGACTATTAGGGGCGAGTCGTTGGTTCCCACGGATAGGGCTCGCAACTTGGGTGTCCTCCTGGACTCACGGCTGTCTTTAGAAGAGCATTTGACAGCTGTGGCCAGTAGGACTTTCTATCAGGTCCGCCTGATTCGCCAGTTGCGTCCCTTTCTGGATCGGGACTCATTACGTACGGTCACTCATGCCCTCGTCACCTCACGCCTGGACTACTGTAATGCTCTCTACATGGGGCTCTCCTTGAGCACCCGGAGGCTCCAGCTGGTCCAAAATGCAGCCGCGCGGGTGGTTATGGGAGCGACGTGGCGCTCCCATGTGACTCCCCTCCTGCGTGAGCTGGTGGTCTTCTGGGTGCGCTTCAAGGTTTTGGTCACCACCTTTAGAGCGCTCCATGGCTTAGGACCAGGATACCTACGAGACCACCTTCTGCCACCAGTAGCCTCTCACTGACCAGTACGCTCCCATAGAGAGGGGCTCCTCAGGGTGCCATCAGCCAACAGTGTCGACTGGCGGCCCCCAGGGGGAGAGCCTTCTCTGTGGGGGCACCTGCCATCTGGAATGAGCTCCCCCCGGAGATACGGAGGATCCTAGATTTACGCACTTTCCACCACGCCCTCAAAACATTTTTATTCCAGCAGGCTGGTCTGGCTTGACTCTCCCTTTTAATTTGCTTTTAAGTTTTATACAAATTGGGTGTTTTTAAATTTGTTTGTTGGGCCAAAATTATTTAATTGTACTTTTAAATGGTTTTTAACTTTTGTCTGATGTATTTTTTATTTTGTGGCTGTTCACCGCCCTGAGTCCTTCGGGAGTAGGGCGGTATATAAATAAAATAAAATAAAATAAATAAATAAATATAAGTCTAAGTCCTATTGCTATTGCTATTAAATAAAGCAATAGCCTTTCTTACTGATAAGCAGAAAAAGGAACAAGAGTGATGGATTATAGTCAGAGCACATATTCTACCTTTGATCTAGTTCTTTACTTTGCTGGGGATATAAAAGCATCCCAAATAAAATTTGAAGTATCTGTGCCTCCATTGTAATTACATTCCATTTTTTAAATTAAAACATTGAATTGCAAATACATTAGAAGTCTTGTATTATATAAATACTGAAGTTCTTGGTCCAAAGTGAATCTAAGTCTGGATGAACTTTGAAGTGCGCTGCCAGATAAAAATATAGGCAATATTATTACACTATCTGAAAACTTCGATGAAATGTTTTAATACAGAGGTTTTTAAGCAATCCTATCAAAAGAATTTGTTTCCCACTATGATAGAGGAAAAAAATGTTATTTTTTTTCTGAGAAGGGCATTTTATATATTTATTGACATTTGATTATAATTATCATTCATGATGAAGTTTATAAAAACCCTGCTCATATCTACTAATGTGTCAAAGATTAGAAATAAGGACTTGGTTATGAATATACCATGTATGGCAAAAATAAATATATTTATTATATAAGCAATATGTATTATGCACACATACATGTCACATACATTTGGGAAAGATTCAAGAAATTGCATATCCACTAACTCACTGTTTTTCATATAAAAAGTATTGCTTCATAATAATTTTTTTTTTAACTGTAATATGTTTTCATTGAGATTTTTAACAAGATAAAAGCAATAGAAAAAAGAAAAGAAAAAAATACAATAAAAAGAAAATTGAATAGGTAAGAAAATAGAAAAAGAGATAGAAATATAAAAGAGAAGGCATAACTTTTGCACTTTGACAGTTATTAAAAATGCATTTATATTTTACTGTCTCTAAAGTTGCATCTTAATTTCCTTCTTCCATAAGTTACCCATTCTAATCATCAAACCCATAAATCACAAGTTCATTTTTTTTCTTTTTTCAGCAAGAAATCCATAAGGGGTTTCCAGTCACTAATAAATGTAATAGTTGACCTTTTTTCAATTAATTTTATCATCTCTGCTAGTCTATTATCTTCATCAACCATTCCAATTGTGGGTATATCAGAGATTTTCCATTTTTGTACATATAATAGTCTGGCAGCAGATCATATATAAAAATAGTCTTCTGTGGTTCTTTTCTATTGTCTGCCCATTAATTCAACAAGATATGTTCTGGCTTCAGTTGATTCTTAGTCTTTAAAATTCTTTGGATCATTGTATGTATTTGAACTCAAACTTTTCTGGCTTGTTTACAAGTCCATCAGGCATGATAAAATGACCCTTCGTGTTGCCTACATTTCTAACATAAATTTGAAGTGCCCTCATACATTTTGGGTATTTTTTTTCTGGAGTGATATAACAACAGTGCATCATTTTAGATTATAATATAACGGAAATTTCAGTCCCTTAAAGCACAATTGTTCTCTTGATTTCATCTCATATTCTCTGGGTTGTTGTTGTGATAAACATTAATGTGCTGTTCTCATGGTCTACATGGTTGCCTTTGATACTACTGAAGGTCAAATGATGCAGGTTTAATAAATACTAATAGCCTGCTTCGATGGTAAAAAATGTAGTAATATTGACAACTTCAAAGATCACATCAAAACAAAAAGCACATACAGCTAACCTGCAAAAAAGCATCCTTCCACACACATTGTACAAGGAGAACACTTTCTTGCTCCAATCAGCCTAGTCTTCTCCCTCTAATTCCTATTAGTTTTTCCCAGTATAGACCCCATGGGGCAAGCAAGTGATGAAATTACGATATTGCAATATTATGAACAGTACTGAAGAGAGTGACGTACAACCAGTCCTCATTCTTACAACTGCTTGGTAACTGGCAGGTATTTATGACAGTTGCCTCGTTCCAGATGCCATTGGTGACCTGCCTAGGCAGCTTCCAACAAGCAAACTCAATGGAGGCAGCCGCAGGGGTGGGTTCTACTTACCTTTACTACTGGTTCGCAATGGGATTGTGTGCACGCCGAGCTTCACTCTCGCGCGGGCTGAGCTTTTGCGCATGTGCAGATTGCCTATGACGACATCCGGGGTGGTGGGCGGCGCCTCCTGCCAGTTTTACTACCGGTTCTTGCGAACCGGTCGGAACCAGGGGCAACCACCACTGGGCATGGGTTGGATTCACTTAATTTCAGGATTCACTTAGCAATTGCAGTTGCTAAGAGTGCGAATCATTTGACAACCCATCCTGTTTACCAGCATAAATTCTGATCCCAGTTGTGGATGTCAGTTGAGGACTACCTGTAATGTCTTCATCGATACCGTAGCTTCTTGATACTGAGGAGCAGGTAGCATGGATGTGAATATAGAGGCTATCAAAGGTTGGCCTAAGGGGGCTTTTCCCCATGAACTGCTTCATACAGCATAGCATTTGGGTGAAATCCATTCCCATGAGGCAACTACAGTTTCTCAGCATTCTCTTGAAAACCACAGATATAAAAGTAGCAAAGATATCCCTGCTGCTTGGCCTCTGATCAGAAAGTGCTTTGCATTGTCAGCTGGAAATGACACATGAACAGTGGTACTTGCTCACAGGCAGGCCTTGAAGGAGTTTTCTTGGGCCATTTGTCAACCTTGCAACTTGGAAGGAATACAAATTTGGACGCTTGAGCAATGCAAAATAGGTTGGGGAAAGGCAGGCAAAGCCATTGGTAGCCTTTCAGCAAACAGTTGAATGCAGAATAGCACAGTTGCCCCTGTTGGCCACTGCTGTCCAAAAGTAGGACTTCCCGGGTCTCTCTTGCAAGGTTGATTTCTATGGCTGAGTAAGAATTAGCTGCGTTCTAATTGTCATGTGTATGTTTATGCACTCACCTTTACTTTTCTGCTCTAGTATGTGCGTTTGCCTCCTTTTTCTTACAAGGGGAAGCATTTTAAGCTGTTTCCCAGATGTTGCCATCTCTTCCTGATAGCTCCCATTTTGCCATCTCTTCCTGATAGCTCCCATTTTGCCATCTCTTCCTGATAGCTCCCATTTTGTTGCAGTTGGCAAGAGTGGTTGCATGCCACTTGACTGCCTCTGTGCACCACCCATTGAGAAGTATCGTTCTAATACTCTTGGAAGCCTGGAATTTATTTATCCACTTTCATTTCTTTAGAATTAAAGAAATGTGTAACCTTCTAGAGACCTCATTTAGACCTCAAGAGATTTGTGTGCAAATTCTCTTTAGTAATTAATTTTGCTGTTTTGAGTTTGGAGGCAGTACATCCATCTTTCTTCCATTGCTCCTGCTAATTAGCCTTTTTTATCACAGTTTTGGTTTTGGACCAATCTCTCTCTCTCCCTCTCTCTCTCTCTCTCTCTCTCTCTCTCTCTCTCTCTCTCTCTCTCTCTTTCTTTCTTTCTTTCTTTCTTTCTTTCTCATGTGATTGATTAAGTACTCCCACTACACTTTACAGTACATTTTAAGATTTGAAGGTCTTGCCTCTGAAGATTATGTTTGCAATCCACCAAGTATTGCCTCTGCAGAATCTTCATTTATTTCAGTGGGATTTGTTTTAAACAGAGGCTGCTCTGTGCAAAGGATAGGAAGGAAAAAAGGAGACAGTGCAGTCGTAGCAGAAGTGCTAAATTACTCAGGCCCTACTCATCTCCTAATGCCTTTTAGCCCTAATAAAATAAGTTGCATAAAAAGAGCTAGATCAAGGCCTTAATCAAAATATCCTGCAGGAGGTACCAATTTAGTAATTATATTTTTCAGTTTAATTTCTACAGACGTTTGCCCAAACTGGTGCACAGTTAGGCATATTTAAACCTCTTGATTCAAATGGAATTAGAAACACATAATTTCCCTTAGAAACTATGGGAAACTTTAGATGCCTTGCCATGATTTCATTTCAATATTTATTTTTTTTGGTGGGGGGAGGGTTCATGGTTTTCTTTTTCTTCATCTTTCCTTTGCAATTTGATCGTCAACATTTTGTCAATTGTCTCTCTGTCAATCTTGCCTTCTCGGTCCCTGCTTGTTCTGTCCTCTTTCATTCTTTACATGTCTTCCTTGATTTATTTTTCTTCTGAGTTACTTCTGTTTCTCATTTAGAATAGAATAGAATAACAGAGTTGGAAGAGACTTTGGAGACCTTCTAGTCCAACCCAGTGGTGAAATCTAAAATTTGTTACTACTGGTTCTGTGGGCGTGGCTTAGTGGGGGGGAATGTGACTGGGTGGGCATGGCCAATTTTTTTTTTACTTTTAAAACCATTTTTTACATGTAAAACCATGTAAAAAAATGCTTTCAAAAGGCTCTGACAATCCCAGCTGAGTTGCCTGATCATCAGAGGGTTTTTTAAAAGCTAGGATCGTCAGAGCTTGGCTTGTCAGAGCCATTTAAAAGAAAAAAAAGCCTCAGCTGGGCATGGGGGGGCGGAGGCAGGGATTTTTGCTACCGGTTCTCCAAACTACCCGCCACCATCACTACCTACTCGCCCGAGCCGGTCCGAACCAGGAGCATTTCACCCCTGGTCCAACCCCCTGCTTAGGCAGGAAACCCTACACCATTTCAGACAAATGGTTATCCAACATCTTTGACCTTCCTTTTCTTATGCCACCCACTTGCTGGTAATGAAAAGAATGCCAGGGAGTTCATTCTTCCAGAACAACTAACACTTCTTTTTTAGGTAAGAAAATTATATTTTTGATCTGTGGAATCACTTAGCTGTTTTGTCTGTCTGCTTATATTTCCATCCTGCAATTTTAGCGTAGATAGAAAAAGAAGTGTTGCAATCTTTTCTTCTTGTCATTTGCACTTCTAACATTACAAATAACATTTTTTGTGCTATTTCTTGGAAATGTCCAAGATTTAAAGGCATACCTTCCCACTGACTAGTATGCTTGGGAGGCCATGGCAAAGCCAAAAACCTCATTTCTGTTGCTTTCTTTATAGACATGCACATGCCACAATCCTAGACACACATTGATTGTTTGGGCTCAACCAAAGTGCTGGCAAGAACCGAAAGCTAGTGAGCAGGCAGATGATAATGCAGTCTGTCATTCCTTCTGGAGATGCAGAAAGGGGCAGTCTTGCAAAAATGGGGGTAAAGGTAAAGGTTCCCCTCGCACATATGTGCTAGTCGTTCCCGACTCTAGGGGGCGGTGCTCATCTCCATTTCAAAGCCAAAGAGCCAGCGCTTTCCGAAGACATCTCCATGGTCATGTGGTTGGCATGACTAAACACCAAAGGCGCACAGAACGTTGTTACCTTCCCACCAAAGGTGGTCCCTATTTTTCTACTTGCATTTTTTAAGAGCTTTAGAACTGCTAGGTTGGCAGAAGCTGGGACAAGTACCGAGAGCTCATGGTGGGGGGAGGGGTGTTAAAAGAAAGCCATCATTGTAGTTCTCTGCAGAATCTCTTACCCCATTGGAAGCTGCCTGAATCTCTCTCCTCTGACTTGTAATTTCATTGGTGTAGGGAGATTAATAAATCTCCTGCTATGTTTGGGACTTTAAATCCACACATTTCTTATATGCCATACTTTAAAAAGAGAATATTGCAAATCAGCAGAAGCCCCCCCTCCCCATCATCACAACATTCTTAGGACCTAGATTCTGTGTAAGAAATATAGCTTTAAAGTCAAAGCTTTAAGCATTTTTTAAACTTTAGAAGATCCTCTTAATATATTTGGAAGCCCTGACAAGGGCTGACATAAAGTTTTAAAAGCCAGCTGTTTTTTCATTATGCCTCATTGTCAGGGTGAACCTAACATACTACATAAAATATAGAGCTGATTATTTACAATAGTCATCTTTGGTGTACTTTGCAATATAATTAATCTTGCTGAACTAATTTGATTTTAAATATGGAAGTGATTTGTAGGTTTTCTCCATTATCTGTTGCTTTGTGTTGTTTATCCTGGCATTGCACAAGGGGCACAGTTCTAACCAGCCTTTGTTTTATGTGTGCATCTGTTTGTTTAGACACTGCTTATGGTTGTGTCTCCAACTTTAATATACTTTGCGGGCATACAGAATAAAACAGCACAAAACCTTTGTTGTTTATTGTACGGTCTTTGTAGTTTCTGTAGAGCAGCCTGTTAACTAAAGTTATGCATCCTCCTGGCAGTACAATTATGATATCATCCAGAGGCAGACAATGTTGGGAGGGTGTATACCCATGCCTGGATGTATACGCATCCAGGCATGTGACAAGAAATGAAGTTCTTCCCTTTTTCCCCTTAAATACCATGTTTCCCCGAATATACAACCTATTCAAAAATTAAGGCCTAACCCAATTTTTTTGGGGTGGGACTAATATATGCCCTACCCCAAAAATAAGGCCTTGTGAAAAGGGTGAGCATGTCCAGCACAGGAGGCAGCCCTTCCCTTCCCCGGTCACCTCATGGCTGTTCGGCCCCTTAACTGTGGCCCACGGATCAGCTGATCCAGCAAGGGCCAGGAGTTCTGTCTCTCCAGGTGCCTGGAGATATTTCCAGCGCACTCTTGCTAGCCCCAGCCCTGCCCATGGCGCCAGGCAACCTTGCAGCCAAGGGCCCCTCTGTTCCGCAGCTCATCTTGTGACTATGGAGCGGGCGGCAACCACGGTTTGCGCTCCACCAGGCCTGGTGCTCCGGTGTTGCTTAGGCTTCTGCTATGGTGAGGCAGAAAGCCATGTGGCCCGTCGGAATCGGCTCCACCCTCTGCCTCTACCTGGCTGATGTTGCTTGAGAAAAGGACAGGCAGTTGTGGAAGATTGTGGGAAGCATGTGCTTACGATAGAAGGAAAGCCCAGCCTGTCCCTTTCAAGCGATTAAATGTCTGTGTGTGTGAGAGAGAGAATGAGAGAGAGAAAGAGAGTGAAAGACAAATGACAGAGGAGAGTTGCAAAAATTGCTGTTTGAAAGGGTTTCCTCTGCGCCGTTTCTCTTCTCCGCTCTGCCTGCCCACTGCAGTCGGGCACCATCCACCCCAAACCAAGCAGCGGGGAGGCTTCGGGACAGTGCCCTTCTAGCGCCCGCTGCCCTGGCAAAGATGAAGCTGAAGCAGGCGAGGGCCTCATGGGGTTCTTCCAATGGCCGCCCCACTGCTGCCCCCCTTGGGGGCGGCCCATACACAAGGTGTGAGTATCTCAATATTTGGCCAAATAAAGGTATTCACCAACTCTCTTTGAGAAAGGCAGACTTCTTCTGCTAGGCCTGAAATAACACAATAATACAATTTTTTTTTTAAAGTTGATTTATATGCCGCCCTTCTCCGGAGACTCAGGGCAGCTTACAATGCGTTAAGCAGTAGCCTTCATACTTTTGTATATTTATACAAAGTCAGCTTATTGTCCCCACAAATCAAAGGTAGGTCCTCAATTTACCTACCTTAGAAAGGATGGAAGGCTGAGTCAACCTTGAGCCTGGGGAGATTCGAACTTGCAGTAATTGCAGGCAGCTGAATGTTAATAACAGGCTATTAGTCTGCTGCACCATCAGGCTTCTATTAATTTGATGTTGTCACTTACATGTTTTTAACATTCTGACAGACCCAGAAGAGCTTTGGTGGGAAGGGACCAAGTTAAGGGAGTGAGGAGACGTTTTTGGGGAGGGGGGTGTCAAATCAATAGCTTCCATCAGTTATAACAGTTGTCAGTTAAGTTGTCTATCCCTATTGTTATGTTTAAAATAATACAGTATTGTATTCAGTCTTAGTATTTTTCCCTGACCAGCATTATGTTGTCTTGGTAGCTTACTTTCAGCAGAGGCAAATAGGGTGAATTCAAGAAATTACCGTATTTTCCGGCGTATAAGATGACTTTTTAACACATGAAAATCTTCTCAAAAGTCGGGGGTCGTCTTATACGCCGGGTGTCGTTCTCCTGTAACCAGGCAGACCAGCCTGAAAGGCTCTGACGAGCCTTAAATGGCTCTGGCGATCGAAGCTCTGACGATCCCAGCTTTGCCTGCTAATCAGGCAACTCAGCTGGGATCGCCAGAGCCATGTTAAAGGAAAAAACTTTTTTCCTTTTACGTGACTCTGCAAGCTCTGACGATCCCAGCTGAGTTGCCTGCTAATCAGGCAACTCAGCTGGGATCGCCAGAGCCCAGAGCCCTGTAAAAAGAAAAAAGTTTTCCCCCTCCAGCTTGCTTACCTTAGCTGGTAATCGCCACGCTTGCCTTGCTTCGCTTGCCTGAATCCATTCCATCAGCAAGTCACTTTCTGCCTGCAATCATGTAGGCAGGAGTTGTGGACTTCAACTCCCAGAATTCCTCAGCCAGTAAAAACAAAGCTGGCTGAGGAATTCTGGGAGTTGAAGTCTACAAGTCTTAAAGTTGCCAAGGTTGGAGACCCCTGTTCTATTGGGTAAGTTTTTTTCCCCTTTGGGAGCTTTAAAAAAATAGTTAATTGGGTTTTTTTTAGTTGTTCTTTTTTAGACCTAGCCATTTAAAGTTTAGGAAGTTTTAAATTTAGTTTTCATATAAAAATAAAAATAAAATAATATTTGTGCAGCTTTCTGAGATGTGGTGTGTTTCTGTAGTGTTTCACTCTAACTACATAAACACACAAAATCTCACAAAGCTGTATGTGGAATTTTGTGTGTGTAAAGTGTGAAGGTTGATTTTTTTTGCGCTTTTTGTGGCTGTGTGAGGTTCCTGCTTGTTGCAGGGGCCATTTTGGGTCTAGCACAGCTGCTTTTACATTGTGGGTGAGCCAGTTGTGTTGTGTTGTGTGTGTGTGTAAAGTGTGAAAGTTGTTTTTTTGGGCTTTTTGTGGCTGTGTGAGGTTCCTGCTAGTTGCAGGGGCCATTTTGGGTCTAGCACAGCTGCTTTTACATTGTGTTGAGGCAGTTGATGTTTTTTAATTTTTATTTGGTGTGTGTTGGAAGAGGGGTAGTCTTATATGGCGAGTATAGCCCAAACCCTATATTTTAACAGGAAAAGTTGGGGGTCGTCTTATACGCCCAGTCGTCTTATACGCCGGAAAATACGGTATATTTCTTGAATTATAAGGGATTGTTAATAATGAAAACCATGGTAGCTTTTTTTAGAGATGTTAACTCACCTTGTCAGTGATGAGCGTGTGAAGGACTTGGGGCATATTTGGCTCTATCACTTTGGGCTGATGGTTTTGTATCTGTGGAATGTACTTAGGGATGGTTTCTTCCTCTTTTCTTTCTTCTCTATGCCTCTGCATTATTGTTCTGGCTCCATTTGATTGTTCCAGCAGGTAAACTACCTGTTCAAGTTCTCACTCATTTAAGGAGTTGTTTAATAGGTTAGGCTAGAACACAGGTCTCCAACCTTGGTCACTTCAAGCCTGGTGGACTTCAACTCCCAGAATTCCCCAGCCAGCTTTGCTTTGCTGGCTGGGGAATTCTGGGAGTTGAAGTCATCCAGGCTTGAAGTGGCCAAGGTTGGAGACCTCTGGTCTTAAAATAATTATAATAAAAATAATTAAAATCACCAACCCTGGTCTTAAAATAATTTGTAACCTGTATATGTTTTTTTTAATTAATGATTTTATATTTCTTATTTATGTTAACATATGGAGGAGGAGCTTGGATTTGAGTTACTATAACTATTGCTGTTAAAAGTGAAAAGGTGCTGCTTATTCTAAGTTGCTAAGATTTTTAACAAGACATATTTGGGGAAAAAATACTGCAGGTAACTTCTTTGTAAATTGTTACAAGGGGTACTTCTTGAAAAGTACAAAATGGGATTTTTAAAACTCCTAGCAAAATAAAATGACTAACTTACTTCGTAACTTTCAGTTTTATGTGTTGCAAAATTGGAACATGACCTGATGTAAACTTCTGGAGCTAAGCCCCAGCTGCACAGTAATGTTTCTTGAAGTTGTACAAGTTCAAAAGATAAATATATGAAATGTCAGCATACTGACACCGGATAAATAGTGTAAAAGTGCCTTAAATACTCTAAAGATCTATAGAAAATCTGGATTTTTTTAAAAAAAATATTGAGCCGAGTCTTCTCAGCCCTTGCTTAGAGGAATGTTGATGGAATGGTTACTGCTTAATAACTAAAGATGTTTCTTAGCTATGCCAGGAAAGCTTGATTCTGTAGGCTTCGTTCTTCTGTTGAAAAAATAATGATCTCAGCAAGAGATCTGCCTTCTGCTTTAAACAGCTGTTCGTTAGGAGATAAAGCTTCCTCAAGCATGCAGTGTTACCTGCAGAGTTTTCTGTATCTGGTGGAATACGCTGTTTTAGGCTGTCCTTCTCCAACCATGCGGCTTGTAGATATGCTGTGCTCAAATTCCCCTAATGATCATGCTGGCTAAGGAACTAGAGAAGATGAACTCAAAAGCCTCTGGTGGCTACCTAGAGTTGTGACAGAGTATTTTAGAAGGTAATTAAAAACAGATATAGAGAGCAATTCCATCTTCTGATTTTTCTCTCAGATTGCAACCAAGATGATGGAGGTGCCTGAATCCTTACTCAGTTGGTAATTTTTTTCTTCATGCGAGCAGTTTTGCTTATCATGGTCTTATATCACTTCATTTTAAAAACCTTATTTGCCTGAGCCCATCTCTAGTGGAAAGATTTTTATATGTGCATATGTTTCACCTACGAATAAAACCAGAGTTTATATATTAATCTATTCCAGGTTTTCATGCATCTTGGAGCCAAAAAAAGATAGGGAATACTCCCAGCAAGCTTATAACCTTTATATCTTTGAAACTTGATTACGTAGAGTTAATGCAAACATCGTAAAGATGGTTACAAAAATACTTGTATTAAGAAGCAACATTATATTTAATTTCTAGACTGCTCAATTAATCTGGATTTATACAATTGAATTATTCAAATTGATTGTAAGGAGTGTAGGAAATTTCTTTACCAGCTACAGAAGTCATGGCAATTTTTTCATTCAAGCATTCATGATTCATGAAATGATAGAACAAAGCAATATGATTAATAGAGAACTTGAAAGACATTCCTAACTGGCAACAGCTTCATTATTTCTAAGGCCTTTCTGGGAGACTTGGTGTCTTCTTCTTTTCATATATTTTTTTGGAATAGTTTTTAATATGCAAGCCAATACTGAGTAAATTCCAAATCATAACCAATAGTATTATTTATATCAGCAAGGTAGATAGAAATCTCTAGAAACCTAGTCTGTCTATCTGTCTATAGCCTATATCTATGTATCTATAACCTTAGTTAAGTTTGGATTCTTTTTGTTGCATTATATATTTACTATCTATATTATATCAAAAAGGATATCTTTAAAGGGCAATTAATTAAGACCGTCTGAATATGTAAGTAAAAGCAAAATCATACCCTGTTGAGGAGAATGGTACAAACTCAAGTACTACTACATTATATTAGGCCCTAATTAACATAAATCTCTTTTCTTTGGTGTGTTAAAACAATCATATCCTTTACAAGCCTTGTGGAAAGAAGTGCTCAGTTACACTCGCTGGTCAGGGAGTTTCAGCTGAGCTTGCTAATTAAGTGATTATCTTGCCTTCATTAATTTTTTTATAAATAACTCAAGAAGGCGAACATACCTAATGTTCCTTCCTTGTTCTGTTTTCCACATAACAACAACTCTGTGAGGTGGGATGGACTGAGAGAGAGTGATTGGCCCAAATCAAATCAAATCAAAGTCACCCATCTGGATTTCATGCCTAAGATACGACTAGACTTTATGGTCTCTCGGTTTCTAGCTTGATGCCTTAACCCAGGGGTGTCAAACTCAAGGCCCACGGGCCAAATCCGGCCCACAAGGTTTTAGATCTGAAAACAGAGAAGGACCAGCCCACAGTGCCTCTGCCAGTGAAAGTGGAGCTTGGAAGGCTGCGACGGCCTCCTGCAACCCTCTGCCAGTGAAAACGGAGCTCTGTTTTCATTGGCAGAGGGTTGCAGGAGGCCGTCGCAGCCTCTCAAGCTCTGCTTTTGCTGGCGGAGCGCTCAGGCCTCCACAGGCGCCCACGACATGAGTGACGTCGAACTGGCCGTGCCCACCCAGCCCCCAAGGGTCAAATACAACCCTGATGTGGCCCTCAATGAAATTGAGTTTGACACCCCTGCCTTAACCACTAGACCAAACTGGCACATGGTTGTGGAGGCAGCTGCAATAACTTTTGAAACAACTACGGAGCAAGGATGCAGATACAGGAATACTTCAAAAGGAAACGCTTCAGTCACACTAATGTGCTTTGCGAATAACCTCTGTGGAGTATTTTATGCAGCCCTATAACCTCTGTGAAATCGTCATATCAAATGCTGCCTAATATAAGCAGCTATGACTTATAGCTTCCATCATTTGGTTTAGGCTAAAGATGATCTGCTGTGAGGAGCCAACTTTTAAAAGAAAAATTCTTAAATGGGATGGCAGAGACAGGGCATAATTCTATGCAAATTTTTCTGTTACCAAAATTATACAATCCTCTCTGGTAATTGAGATTTAAAGCCTGAAGAACCACCAAAATATAAACTGATGTGCGGGCCAAGCATAATTATCAAAAGCCATAAAAATATTATGGCCACAGTCTAAATGCACATAAGTGGTACAGATTATATACACTTGAGAATTGATTATGACTCCTTTCTTATATGCGTTTGCTCGGGCAGACTTGGCCCTAAGAATAAAAACACGTGGTCTGTGGGGGAACTTGGTTGAGATCAGGGAGAGAAAGCAATGAGAGGGGATTCGGCCATTGAGTATGCAGTCACAAATAGGGCTAAATGTCAAAGCAAAACAAAACATCAATAATACTTGACGGATATTCTGTGGTCAACAAAAATAGATATGGTGGTTTTTCATAGCAATTCCAATTAATTGTTGGAGGTTTTAAAATGGAATCTCCATTCATTTGATCTGGACTTTAACATATTTGGCTAGCTTACATGTTTACGTATAGTAGACCTTGCAATGCTTCAATGCCACCTCAAGAAAGCACTTTGTAACCTCCAGGGTCACACAGGCAGCTTCTTGTCTGCAGCACTTTAGGAGGCTGAGCCTTTCCATAGTAAATCATCTAGCTACCTTCTGTAGCTGATATGCAATTCCAGGAAAAGCCATGGCTGCTTCAAGAGATTTTGGACAGGTACTACATCTGTCTGTAGTACAGCCTGTGCATCTGGAATATGCTACACAACCCCAGGATAAAGGTGTAACAAACTGGATTTATTTCTTTGTTGGTGTTTTATTCTATTTATTGACAAAAAAAAGAGAGAGGAAGGTGGCAGCGGATAGAGGTGGGGTTTCCAAAGGAAGAAGGAATGAAATTCCTGAGTTGTTTTTGGTAGAAATTGTTCTAGGAGACGCAAGAATTCAAATGTCTAATAAGGCAACTATGTTCCTAATTTTTACTTTCATTGTTAGCAATTTTTTTTTTTTTTGGTAAGATTGTTTATGATGTTCTGTGTGGAAGTAAATGTTTTGTTCAGGCTTTATTTGCTTACAGTATCTAAAGTTTTTTCCAGTTACTATGTCTTTTTTAAAAAAAACCTTATAGGATGTCACATGTGCTCCACTTTGAGGACCAAACCAGAAAAGTAAAAGATGCAAGTGTGCAAGATGAAGACACATTTGAAATTTATGATCCTCGGAACCCTGTTAATAAGAGGAGGCGGGAGGAAAGCAAAAAGATTCTGAGAGAGAAAAAGGCGAGGAGATGAAATGTGTGGTAAAACTCACCAGATCCAGCTTGGAAAAGTACATCGCAGTACTTCTGTCTCTGCAGAAGTTGATGTCCCAAAATATATCACTTACAAGGTGTGAAAAGGAATCTGGGGTCTAATTTGGAAGCAGTGCTGTCGCCTCTGTTTTGTGAATTCTGATGTAAAATAAGCAAGTCTTCTCAGTAAAGTCCTTGGAGTCTATTTTTAGTTATTATTGTTAATAAATAGTTCATTTTCCATACTCTGTTCCTTTTTTATGTATTTGCATTGTTAAATAGAGGATTTTATATTTACAATCTTCTCGGAACACTGAAAACTTTTTCCAGAATGTAGAACAAAAGGATTTGGCATTACTGAAAAATAATGTTATCACTCCTGGTAACAAACTCAGACATTTATTGCTTGTAGAATTGGAGAGAAGCAGCGGAGAGTATCAGCATACTCAGGAAAACCCCAAGATTGGAAAATAATAGCAAAACCTAAAACCTTCAGGAAGTAATAGATGACAAAACAAAAGTAAAAAAAAAAACAACCCAGGATGATAAAAGATTGTGCATGTTCTTTTGTCAGACCTTTGAAACAAGCATAGGAGAGGGAGGGAGAGAGAAGGAGAGAGAGAGGGAAGGGAGAGAGCGAGAGAGTATGGCCAGTACTAATAGAATATTTGTAGATCAGGATTGAACCTTGAGGTCCTTGCTGCTCTCTTGGTTTTACAGATGTTTCATGATGTTCATTGTGCACTGATGATGTTACCTAGTTGAATAATAAAGATCTGCCAGAAAATAATCAAATTCAGAAAGCACCAAGGACCCTACAGAATTACTAGTTCTAATTATATAACTTGCAAGGCTCTTGCAACTCATTCTGTAACTGCAATTCCATTTACCACTCTTATTTCTGATGCCAACATAATCTGTAGTACAATGTGTGAAAAGGATCACAATCTGATTTACAACTTGTATATTACCATTTGATCTTAATCACTTTGGAAGCAAGCTTCCTCAACAATAAAAAAAATTCTATTCTAATATGCATGTGTGCAAAAGTATTCTTGAAAAGAATCTCCTCATGTCTTCATTATTTAAACTGCAATCTATGATATTGTTAGCAATTCCACCTTAACTTCAGAACTATTTGTATGCCTTGAAATGAACACACTTTGCATTAGAACAAAATTAAAGTGTAACACATTTAATAACCTGGAAGCAAAGGACCAAGAATGGAGACATACAAAGGATTCAGCAATATTCTGCATTGCTACATCATATATATTCCCTTCATTTGGTGGACATTGCAATCATTAAAATAATCAATTTATTATCTCTCCTTATAAGTCTTGCATTTATTTATGTGTTTTACACAGAAATGGGGGAAACAATTTGTACATTTTAAACCATGCAAAAAGTATCTCTTTAATGAAATAAAATGCATATTTTGAATACATTTAAATGTTTCATGCATATGTTGACATATCTGATCTGAAAACAATTCCAAATTTATAAGAGTGGCACCACATCTAAACATAATGATGTTCAAGTGTCTGTGTGATCCTACATAGGGCTAAAATGCAAATCAAACACACCTCAAGCATTCACAGAATGAAAGGTTTTTCATCTTTTAGCTCGTCTTTCTAACTCTGTCATGGCACTTAAATTACAATTGGAAAACTGGGTTTCTAGCTAGCTACTTAATTACAGTAGTAATTATAGGGTGTTGGATGGGAGATTCTGCCCTGGGTCTAACCTCTGTATCTCCAACACTCAGAAGAAGGTACCCTTCAGATACCTTTGATTAGAATTACTTCACCTTTTATGGATTAACAGGAGGTTAAAGACCTAATGATTTCCATTACAGATTTAAGATAGAGTCCTTTATTAAATTCAGTTTTAAAGATGTTAAGAAACTCAGTTTGCCTAATAATTATAATACTGGGTTCCTGAATTATTTATTGAATTATTAAGATTCTAAGCACATCAGAGCACTTAACAGTGAAAAATATGGGTGCTCTTGAGTAGTTTCTGATCATTTTAAATGGAGACTTCCTGTTTGTTGTTCTCAATACAACTTAAAACAAATGAAGTCCAGGAGTAACTGGGACAACTTTAATGGATGAAGCAACCAAGGTCATTTTAAAAGCCCAATTGCAACACTTCTGATGTTGTTTTTAGAATGAGTTCAATAAGGTATAGTAGTAACCTTATCAGGCTATGATAACTAAGTTTCTCGATAGGGTCTGACGTGTCACAAACATAAAACTGTTGCATCATGTTAATATGGCCCAAGTGGCATGGGTTAGTTTAGTGCTGAATATTGTTAAAATATGCTATATAATCTCGCTAAGATAACACACCAAAAGAATGGAGGTGTGAAGAGAGTCCTTGTAAGAGGTTGTCATTGTCCCCAGCTTACATGTGAGGGTACAGAGCAGTTAACGGGTGGTATGTTCTTAAATTGTCATTTACAATAAGACAAATTTCTCATGCTTCTAATTTGCTATTAAGTTGCTGTTACAACAGACTTTCTTAAAAACAGCTTTCCTTCTACCATGCCACATTAATGTATAGTTAAATTATTCTTGTAAATGAAAATAGAGCACCCCTTTTTATATAAAAATCTAATGTCAGATTATTCTGTTCTACAGACGGATGCTTCTTAATATCCTGGTTCTAAATGTATTTACTTAGAGATTAACTTCATTGCTACTCTTCCAAATTATAGATAGAAGATAAGGCTACCATGACTTCCTTTGCTAACAATTAGGGAAACGAGGCCATTTTTAAAGTCACTCGATAGTGAGCTGGGTGACATATAATTTTAGTAAACAAATATTTTCGTACAAAATTTAAGGCCATACCACACAGATCTAGCTCTTTCTGGATATTACTAGTGGTTTGATAGGGTTAAAGTCTAAAAGATTTATCCACATGATTTAATAACTACTGTAACTGATGTCATTGTTGCGTGAGAATGAACACTCCTGATGCATTAGCTGGATCAATTCTGGATTTTGTTGCTTGTTTTTTTTAATCAGAAACCAAAGATCCACCAACAGAGCAAAGTGCAAAAAATACATGTTTAGGATTACAGAATTAAGTTTCTTGCAACCATATTTCAAGTACAGAAAGGTGCAGAATCGGAACTGAAATAATCTCATTCAAGAATTTCCCCCTTCTTATTTTCAATTATTAATTTAATTTTGGAAAGAAATGTCCACTTTTGGTTGCCACTGAAAATTTTCAGAGATCTAATGTATTCTAAATGTCAACATCCTTCGAGTGAGGAAAGGTAAGTCCATGACCGCTTACTTTACAGGCAGATATACCCATAAAATATGTAATTCTTAGCAGACATGCATAGCCTGTCCTAAAATCTATATCAGATCTCTTTACAAGGAAACCACATTCACCAGAAGGACATCCAGGATATATACTTTCTAAGCTTCAGGTTTTTTAAAAATCATTTCTCCATTTCTAAGAATCAAACTTTTAATGCCAGTACATATATTGCTATTTCAAATCAGAACCAGGTTCATCTGAAAGATTCTAAAAAATAATGTTCTACTATTAACATGATTCAAATTGATCTCTCTCTCTTTTCTCTCTCTCTCTCTTTCTCTCCCTCTCTCTTCCCCCCCCCAACATCAAGTTTGTGATGTGAGGATATCATTTAAGTGTCTAAACTGAGGATAATATCTGTTGAGAATTCTGTAATTATATCCCTAACATTATTTTCAACTAGAATATTATGTTTATTTCACTAGCTTGCTTTCTACTCACAGGTACAATCCAATAGAAACTCCTCCTGCACTCCATAACATGTATCATTCTGCAAGGATCTTGGTGACTTTAGTGGAACCTGCACAAGAGAACTTCCTGCCAGGAGCACCTTTTTTTCCCGTCTTAATTCAATTGAAATTTACCAGATTGGGTTTCTTAACCAGCCATTCAGATGGCTCAACTCATTAAGTGTCATCAATTATGTATTCAGGTGGATTGTTGTGTTTTTGAGGTTTTATTTTGCAAAGCATGCAACAGCTACTTAATTGTCTTATTTCTTTACCAAAATTCTCAATTCAATTATGCTCTGATACTGAATATTCCGTTCTAAGTTCCCCCTCTTGTCATATGACCCCAAACAGATTGTATGCAGCCTATCTTTTGCTTCCCAGCACATAAAGGTAAGGTAAAGGTAAAGATTCCCCTCACACACATGTGCTAGTCATTCCCGACTCTATGGGGCGGGGCTCATCTCCGTTTCTAAGCCAAACAACCAGCTCTGTCTGATGACGATTCTGTGATCATGTGGCTGGCATGACTAAATGCTGAAGGTGCACGAAATGCTGTTAACTTCCCACCAAAGTGGTTCCTATTTTTCTACTTGCATTTTTACATGCTTTTGAACTGCTAGATTGGCAGAAGCTGGGGCCAGTAACGAGAGCTCACTCCGTTATGCTAGGGATTCAAACCGCCAAACTGCCTACCTTTCTGATCGACAAGCTCAGCATCTCAGCCACTGAACCACCGCGTCCCCTTTCCCAGCACACACACACACACACAAATCAATAAAACAAAACGGGATAGCAGAAGTACACAGATACACCATTTAGACCAGATTTTGATGTTGATGATACTCTTGTCAAATGACTTGCTGTTTTATAAAGAACATAGAAATTAGAAGAACCATTTTACTTTAATGCTGCCTGCCTCCACCTCCCTCACTTATCTTTTGTTAGATAGTCTTTGTAATCCTGCTTATCATCTGTAGGTAAAGGAGAGATCCATTCTTCTCCTTGTTTCTGAATGGTAAATAAACTCTTGACACTGCAAATGCTTTAAGTCTGCAATCCTCCCTTTCAGTAGGGACAGTCAACTGCACTACATGGTTGTAACCAGGGGTGAAATCCAGCAGGTTCTGACAGGTTCTGGAGAAACGGTAGCGGAAATTTTGAGTAGTTCGGAGAACCAGTAGTGTAAATTTTGAGTAGTTTGCAGAACTGGCAAATACCATCTCTGGCTGGTCCCAGAGTGGGGTGGGAATGGAGATTTTGCAATATCCTTCCCCCAGGAGTGGGGAGGGAATGGGGATTTTGCTGTAACCTTCCCCTGGAGTGGGGTGGGAATGGAGATTTTGCAGTATCCTTCCCCTACCATGCCCACCAAGCCACACCCACCAAGTAATGCCCACAGAACCGGTAGTAAAAAAATTTGGATTTCACCACTGGTTGTAACAAATGAACTACAGTTGCAGGATTTGGGTTTGGCTAGTTTAAAGAGAAGAAGAATTAGGGGGTGACATGATAGCAGTATTCCAGTATTTGAGGGGCTGCTACAAAGAAGAGGGGGGTCAAATTCTACAAACCACCAAAAGGCAGGACAAGAAACAATGGTTGGAAACTAATCAGAGAAGCAACCTGGAATTGAGGATAAACTTCCTAACTAGGGTTGGGTTCTATAAAACTTTTACTACCGGTTCTGTGGGCGTGGCTTATTTTGTGGGCATGGTTTGATGGTCATGTTACAATTCTTTAGGATTAGCAGAGGTACTGGTCTATCAGGCTTTTAACTGCTTGCAGAGCTATACCGGATCTACCCATTTGTTCTTGGAGCTGTACCAGTATACCCATTTGTTTTTGGAGGCACCGGTCTACCCATTTGTTTTTGGAGGCACCGGTCTACCCATTTGTTTTTGGAGGCACCGGTCTACCACCACACTGCCTTTTAACACTGATCAGCTGTAGGGCGGCCCTTTGAAGCCTCACGGCAAGAGTTTAAACCATTTTTTTCTTTCTAGCCGATCAACTGGGACTCGGGAGGCAGCAAATAGATTGGGGGCGGGGCCAAATAAAAGGTAAGAATAATTTGGGGGGGCGGGAGGGCCCAGCTCCTGAACAAAGAGAACCGGTTCGGTGATGTCATATCGTCACTGCTACCGGCTCGGCCGAACCGGGAGGAACCCACCACTGTTCCTAACAGTGAGGACAATTAACTAGTGGAACAGCTTGCCATCAGAAATCATGGGTGCTCTATCACTGGAGATTTTAAAGAAGAGGCTAAACAGTCACTTATCTGAAATAATATATGTTCTCCTGCTTGAACAGGGGGCTGGACTAGAAGACCTCCAATGTCCCTTTCAGCTATTCTATTCTATCATCCCTTTTCAGTGCCTTGGTTTTTCTAACATCTTCCCAAGGACATGTTCTGGAGAACATGATATTTTGTGCTGAAGGAAGAGTGCCATGTTAGTTTATGGTATCTAAAAATGTGGAGGCGCCTGATAGCTCCTTTTCAGACTATCCCATTTTATGAAAAGGCATAAGCTTTCCTGATTCACAAAAACATGTGCCTTTTTTCTAATCGTTAGCCTGAAAGGCTGCTACCAGTCTCTTTGCAATGAACAGATGTGAAGCTTTTGATTCATTTGGGTTGTCCTTCTGACTCAATATTTTTTCTGATGGCAGTCATAACAAGGACTGGGGGTTGTTGTTTTTTAATGTTCCACAAGACATTCTCTTGCTGAGGCGACCCCTGTGTTGCATACGAGACTGAAGACAGTAACACCCCCAAACCCCATCTGTTTCAGGGAAGCATAACTCTAAAATCTGGCAGCCTGACCAATTTCCTACTAAGTGTGGCATGAGCTCTTGCAGAAAAGCAGTCTAACAGAAGTGCATTTCAAGAGATTCTTTTCTTGCAGCTGACAAATAATGTTTATTGGGACTTAGGGTGTAATGAACATTTACTGCATCACTTTTAGCATCACACTAGAAGCCTAAAATGTGGTCTGTAATTACAGCCAGCTTAGTTGGATCTGAGATGAAAAAAAATATAGAACAGTTTGTAGGCTCAGTTCTCAACTCTGTTAGAGAAAGAAGTTTTTCCAGACAGCTTGGCAATTCTTAGCTCTCATGGAATGGACAGGAAGAAGTGCTGTGTGTGAGTGTGTGTTGTGTTGTTGGTTTTTTTCAAATGTTCATAAGGTATCTTAGTACCATTTCTTACTATCTGAAATAGAAAAAAAGAAAAGAAAATATGTTCCAGTTTGGCAAAGGAGTCACATGCTCAAAGACTAAGTGATAAAAATGACTGCCCATTGTTTTTTTATTTATTCGGTGCCCCTGAATTTTTGGCAATAGGCTGAAATATTTGAAACTATTTGAACTTTGAAACTAGTCTGAAAATCCTGCAGTAAAAGTTCTTGTCTCTCATTGGGGTGGGAGAAGGAAATAAAAAGTATAAGCTCCAGACAGTTTGGCACCATAAGAATAAAGAATAATGCAAAAGTCCTGCTTTACTTTACTAGAGACCTTTATGATAAGCAATTTGAGGAACAAACCATTAACAAAAAATATTTAGAATTGTTTTCTATTCTGCTGTAACTTTGCAGATAGTCTCTTCAGAGGTCAATATGTTAGTAATTACTCAGTAGTTCTATCCTCACTGTCACATTGGACTATTCTGTGTCTCTGAATTATTCAATGATTCTTATCTAGATGTACATTCAATATTATTTACAGATGTGTAGTCAAGATGCACATACACATTCCCTTAACTGTTACCCTACTTCTGTCCACTCCTCTTACAGCACAGGCTGAATTACGTACAGCTATGCTTTCTCAGGTTGCTAATAGTTTAGATTAACAAAGATCTGATTTACACATTGCACAATGCATAATGCAGTGTGATGATTAACCATAGTTTATTGAATTAATCCTATTCACTTGGATTGACATTGAGTGATTCATTTTCAACTCCTAGTAACTACGTAAATAAATAGATTACAGAGTGATCTACAGTATAGATAGACCCGTCAATTGATAAGTAGATATATAGATGGTAGGTAGGTAGGTAGGGATAGATAGATGATAGATAGATAGATAGATAGATAGATAGATAGATAGATAGATAGATAGATAGGATGAATATGAGAGAAAATAGGGATGAGAGAAAGACCTAAGACCTAAAATCAGACCATTTTATGACTTAGCATAGCATAGTCCTACTGTTTTAATGACTCAAAAAATTATTAATAAAATAGAATTGCAATGCTCATATAACACGTAATGCCCAAGTAAACAACTCAAACATATCATGGCTTAATATAATTGCCTGGTTTGATTTATCTAGTTGGGCTCATCTAACACTAGCACTTAAACTTATATACCACTTCACAGTGCTTTACAGCCCTCTCTAAGCAGTTTACAGAGTCAGCACACTGCCTGCAACAATCTGGGTCCTCATTTCACCAATCTCGGGAGGATGGAAGGCTGAATCAACCTTGAGCCACTCAGAATCAAACTCCTGGAGTGAGCAGTAAGTTAGCCCTGCAGTACTGCATTCTAACCACTGCGCCACCACGGCTCTATACCACCACTAGTTAAAAAAACAAGATTAGGTAGTTTTTGCTTTAGCATGTTGTCAGACGATAGATATTGTTTCAGAATATTGTCTGAAACAGGCCATCATGTGATACCATGTTTCCCCGAAAATAAGACCGGGTCTTATATTAATTTTAGCTCCAAAATACGCATTAGGTTTTATTTTCTGGTTAGGTCTTATTTTGGGGAAAATACAGTACTGAATGCACCCATCTGGCTGACAATCTTAACGGGAGCTTATTTTGGGGGTATTACGAGCATCCTGAAAAATCACGCTAGGACTTATTTTCCAGCTGGGTCTTATTTTCAGGGAAACAGGGTAAAATATTTCAGATTGAGTACAATCTTCCCTTCTCCTCCTCTCCTCTCTTCCGCCTCAGAAATTATTTATGAGAGGCTTTTTTCCACACATAAATACAGCCTCATATAATTTTAAAAGGATAATAAATACATTTGCAGACATTCAATAACAATTTGCTATGATACCTAAGTGGACTTTATGTTTAGGGATATTGTATGCCATTCAATAACATACAATATATATGGGGAGGTGATCAGGCCATCCTTATTTTGTTGGGAAGAAAATGCTGCTTTTAGTGGTTCCTTTTTGGTCAATGTGAACGATGAGGGATGAATTTATATTTGTATTTACCATAGATGAAGTCCATCTCTTGAAGGCCTACCATTATATCTAGTGTCAACTTAATGCAAAAGAGCAACTAGACCTCTGAACTCTCTGAAAATGCTCAAAGAAACATCTCACACCTATGTGGAAAGCATTGCACCAACTGTCAGTTTATTTCTAGAGGTGATTTAAAGTGTTGGCTATTAGCTTTAAAGGCTCTATAAGATCAGGATCCAAACTATTATGATACCAACACACACACAGACACACCAAAGATCTGAAGAACTTTGAAGTGCTAAAGATTCACTCACAGCACCAGTGTAGCTACTATGCTTTCTGGATTGCCAACTGAATTGAGGGACTGATCATCTTATTGGCTTTTCCAAAGTCTCTTTCTGAACAGGCTAATAATATTGAAGATTATTTTTTTTAGTAAGAGTGGTAATAATATGTCATATCCTAGGCGTCTTGTAGAAGCTAGAACAACATTATGTGGTCAAATGTCATCATGATGTTACTTTGCCTCTAACTGAAGATGCTCACATCCTTGCAGACTTTTCAATGTGATGCTTCCTGGACATTTTGGGGCCAATTCCCAGAATATCACATCAGCAAGATTGACTCCCTAGAAATTTTGGGAACTGTAGTCTCAAAAGAAGCTGGAGGGTATCAGTTTGGTAAAGGAGCTTCTTCATTTCAGACATTCCTCATTTCAGTGCTTTCAATTTGCCTTGAAAACAGATTATTTTTCATGATAGCAATTTATCCAGTGGCTACATCTCATATCTCTCTGCTAAAAGCAGCAACAGCTTTGGGGAAAAAAATCTGCTCAGACCATACACTTGATCCTTTGGTTTCTCGGTGTTTTCTTTGACTACTTTATCATTATGTAGTAAGTTAAACTAACCAGGAACATCTGCAGAAGGCTTCATTGTAAATGTACAAGACACCACTGACAGCTCAGTCTTTGTAATTGGCATGTGTGTATCTTAAATGAGGTGCCACTGACTAAATATTTTTTTTTCTGAAAAAAGACATGACATGGGAATGATATTTTGCAGAAAGGACCATATCTGCCACTAACCACTAAATAAGATGAATGCAAGGTACCTTAAGTATGGAATTCCTATGAATTTGGTGGTAGCTCTTTGATTCCCTCTTTCCAATTAGGAATGCACAGAATGTATAAAAACTTGAAACTGATTAAATGTGTGACAGAGAAATTGATGTTTCTCCCCTTATGTCTAACCTGCATGCACATCCTTTTCCAGTTTCTTTAAGTGTCAAGTATTTTCATGGATGACATGTATGTAATGGCATCAACGACATGCCTGTAACGACATCACAATGCCAAAATGCTCTCTTAAAGAAAATGTGTAAGGCTCAATCACTATTTTCTTTTGATTTATGATTCAAATACAGCTGTTTATGTTGCTTGTTGCGATAAGTTTATTGTTTTTTATTTAATAAATTTGTTTGCCACCCATCTCACTGCAAGTGACTCTGAGCAGCTTACAATATTAAAGTTGACAGACGTGCTGTACCTAAAGTTTGAAATAATATTATGCCCAAGCCTGTCCCCCAGTTTTTCAAATGTCCTTCTCTTATAAAGGAATTTTTTTATTTATTTTACCCCATTCTGGGATCTTCTAGAATTTCTTCAGAATTTCTTTATGCATGATTTCTGAGCTAACTTTCTTATTAAATGGAAAGTGCCGTTGCTGTTCATTTCTGTTATGTATATCCAATTACCCAGAGGCGCTCCTAGCTAGCTCCTGCATGCCTGTTCTGAACAAGTCTCATAGGAAGAGAGTCCATGCAAAATCTTTGCTTGGTATTAAGTGAAGCATGGAAAACTGGAAGACTGCAGAGATATAGAGACACTTGTGCACTGAAAGGCCCTCACATAGATTTCTCAGCTACTTGGCTTGCGTAAAATAATCTTGTGCACACACATAAGACAAGTTCATCAAATTATTATTTTGCATTGAAACAAAAAAAAAAGGCAATTTACTTTTAAACAGACTCGATAAAAATGGATGAAAGAATGTAAAAGAAAAATTAAGAACCCTTTTGATTGTTAACACTTTCCTCCCTTATTTCATTAACTACATTTTGGCTCCAAAGAGTTTCCAAGATAACTTTCAATCAATCAATCAATCAATCAATCAATCAATCAACAGATATAAATTTAAAGGTTAGATGACATTTCAAAGTTATTAGGAATCCTTAAATAAAAATAATTCCCGGTTAACAGATCTAGGCTGAATGCAAGGCAGAAGGCAGCAAAGAGGTAGCTTTTTCTGTATTTCTCTTCTGCCATCTAGAGCAGAGTTCCCCAACCTTTTTGAGTTGGCAGTCCATAGTGGGGAAGGGGGAGGGAGAAAAGAGGATGATTTTGTGAGAGGGGAAAATGCATGTGCATAAGAGTACCTATGATGTTCATGCCGCCCATGATGAGGCTCGTGCGAGTGGGGCCGCTGTTTTGCCCCAGCTCTGGATTTCCGAGGATATTGACACACACCAACGGTCCTTATCAAATTTATTAAGTAGCAAGAATAAACAAGACCGGCAAAGGTTGGCAACCAGCCCAGAAAACAAGATATGATAAACCAAAATACTCTGATAATAAATACGAGTTGTTTCTAGCAAGAAACTTACTAACAGTGTGTGACTTAAATAGGCTAAGGGAGTGGACAATTATCCTCAAGCCTTACTCTCAAGGAGACCTCCTCCTCCTGACCAGGCGCTCCTGTCTTTTGGCAGCCCTGCGTGCTCAAACATTGAGGAGAGGCTCCTCCACTTCACTCTCTCCACTTGAAGGAGCCTCTGGATGTTCTGAAGGCCCTGGCTGAGTCTCTGCCTCTGGCACCACATCCTCTTCAGCCTCCTCGCTGTCCGACGCGAGCACAAGCTGCTCAGGCTGCTGGTATGACATCACACCAGCCTCCTCGTCGTCGGGATCAGCCACAATCTGCACAGGCCGCTGGTGGACCACAACAGCCGCGAGTGTCCTGACAAGGCTCACATGAGTGGGGCCATGAGCACCCATGATGACACTCATGTGAGTGCAGCTGTGCACGCATGCAGAGGAATGCGGCTGGTGGTGATTAGCCCGGTAGTGGGTTGTGGCCCACAGGTTGAGGACCCCTGGGCTAGAGATGATATGTGCATATTTTTGGAATAGATTTAGTTCATAGAAGCTACAGCAGAGAACACAGCATCACGGATGGAAAGTTCATTATAGGACACAAGAGGAAACCTGCACATTGAAACTAAACCAGCCAATTGTTGCTTGGATTTGAATCAATCTAAAATTATAGCAATGGATAAATGCATTGGCCAGTCATGTTGGTTGTCAGCAGGGATGAAATCCAGCAGGTTCTGACAGGTTCTGGAGAACCGGTAGCGGAAATTGTGATCAGTTCGGAGAACTGGCAATTACCACCTCTGGCTGGCTCCAGAGTGGGATGGGAATGGAAATTTTACAATATCCTTTCCCCAGGAGTGGGGAGGGAATGGAGATTTTGCAGTATCCTTCCCCTGCCATGCCCACCAATCCACACCACACCACGCCCACCAAACCACACCAACAGAACCAGTAGTAAAAAAAATTGAATTTCACCACTGGTTGTCAGAATTGTATTCAGCCAATCATGCTGTAGGAGTTCAAGGCCCTCTGGAAACTTTCAGCCTAAACCCAACAACTCTAAATAAGCAATTTTCTATGTTAGTGTTTCCTATTCTATTGGTCCCATTGTATTACTGATCTGCTACTTCTTAAATTCTGTTAAACCAACTTAATTCAGATAAAGTTCTCAGTAATATATTTCTAGACAGCTACCCTAACGAGTATAAAAGAGATTGCTGGTTTTAAAAATATATTTTATTTCAGGGCATATTGCCATTTCTCTCAACTACTATTCTCTGACTTCAATCATGTAGGAAATCATTATATTACAAAGCTTCCACATGTTTAAAAAATTGTAGAGTCTGATTTGGAAGTAGTTCTCATAAATGCAGCAGACAGAATGGGAATATTTAAGACTTTAATTGACAGACTTGGAGTAGGAAACAAAAATTAGCTTGCCAGAGATTGAAGTTCTGCAGGAATATATTATGTCCATGTACTAGCCAAGAAGAAATTTTTAGAAGAGACCAACTATAAATGCAAAGATAAGTTGAAAACTGCTGTTATTTATCTGAAGTTTATTTCATCTTCCAAAATCAAAATTTTTCACTCAGTCCTTTAACCTTTAGCACAGTGCTGGGAAAAGGTTTGGCCTGGGCACCTGCTGTCCCACAAATTCGATGAGATTGCAGGACCTTGTAAGAGGATGCCGAAAACTTTCAAAGTTTAGCATTACCTACTGAACCTCTCATAGTAAAATCATTGAGATTATAGGTAATTTCAGTTTTTGGAGGGACAGGTTCATCATATGATGGTGCTGGGCCTGAAAAGCTTCGTATCAATTCAAGAAAAAGAAAGAACCCCATGGCAGAATGAAAATTTGAATTTGCACCCGGCCAGCCTTAATCCATCACACTGGTCATTATACCAAATTTGCTCTCTGACGCAAAGGATATTTTCATTGAGTAGCTTCAACTCTAGGGTTGAAGGTTCTTTGGGTGCCATTTTTATATTTTTTTCAGCACTAAGTAGTTACCTTTTTGTTTTCTCAAGCTATCTTGTTTTCTTTTGTGTTCAAACTAATTTTAACTCTACTAAAATAGTGGTGACTGATTTCATTTTTATAGACATTTAAAGGATTTATATTATGTTGTTGAATGCCGCATGGCCTGAAAATCCTGCTGAAGGGTAAGCAAAATGTCTATCAAATCAATTAAAATAACAATATCATCAAACTTATGGCTTTTCATCAAGCATTTCACTTACAAACAAGATGAAATTTTGCTACGTTTGAGCAATTTTGAAAATTCTTTGTTGGGAGGAAAAAAATTTCAAGATTTCTCCAGCCTAAACATTTAATGCCTTCCCAATCCACCACTTGCTTAAACTCAAATTCTACAGACAGGGGGTTGGAATATACATGTGTCTTTTAAAATGCTATGTTCATGAAAATGCATGGGTAGATAAAACTTAGGTATTTTTATTGCTACAGAAAATATCCCAGATTCCAGTCTACCTATACGCATAATTAATTTGGCATACTGTGATTGCAGATGGATGATATTAGAAAACGTTCACTCTTTACAAGAATATTTTGCACTAAAAGTTGACATTGGATCTATCATTACCAAGTCAACAGGTTGTAGATGGAATATCTCAAGAAACAAGCAACAAAGGGAAAATCAGTAAGTTTCCAACCAAATGATAACAGCAAATCTGGAGAAGGGTGTGCTGTTTCAAGAGACTGGAAGAGAACAGCATACATATGCCAACACCAATAAAAGATGACTTAACAGAGTGTGCAAACCATCATTGCTGATTCATGATTGATCATTGAGAAAAATTAAAAACCAACAAGAAGTCAGTCCTTGCTTCATTAATGATAGAAAAGCCATCAGTTGTATTGATAAAGTCAAGCAGTGCAATATTCTTAGGAAAATGGGTATCCCAGAGTACTTAGTGAGAAATCTATACATTGGGGAGGAAACTATAGTCAGGAAGGAACATTTCCTTGGCTGCCCAAGACTGACTCCAGGATAGCAAAGGAAGGAAACAAAGCTATATATTCCCTTCTATTTATTCAACATATGTAGTAAATGAGGGAGACTGAATTGGAAAACTGAAGGAAGAATGTCCAATAACATGCACTGTGCTGATGGCATTATTTCTAAGAGTTGAAGATCTGGAACCTGTAGTAATGGAAATGGAGGAACAAAATGGGGAAAAAACGGGACTAATCTTAAGATGAAGAAGACCAAATCAATAATACCAGGCATGGTAATCATCCTTAGAAATGACAGTGAAAACAAAGATTAGTAAAGGAACTAGCAGGCAAGAAGTGTACAAAGACAAGAAGTTGGAAGGCTAGGAATGAAATCTTTGACTGATGCTGGACATAATCCTTGACTGATGCTGGACTGATGCTGATGCTGGACATAATAACTTTTGCTATAGAAGCAAAAGTTGGACTTCAAAGAAACAAAATCAACTTTTTAAAATGTTAGTATTGGATAAAATTCCTGAGAGTACCATGCATAATGAAGAAAACAAATGGATCATAGAACAAAGCACTTCAACATTCTCACTCAAAGCACAAACGACCATACTCAAACATTTAGGACACGTAAGTCATCAATACTCATTAATTCTATTATTTTAATATGATAAATACAACTATAAACATATTTTCAATTGTTTCTGACCCCTTGGTCTTAAAGCATTAATCACTTTAATTATATCTACCATTCACTGTATGCTATTAATTTCTTACCAAGGGATTAATTTTCTTCCAAATGGTTGGGTTTTTTTTTTTTGCAAGAATCAGCAATTACTTTTTCATCTTTAAAAGTATAAAAGAATTCATATTTCAAAAATTAAGAAAAAATCTCAAACTATTTAAAACAACCCTTAGGAAATATACTCTGGAAACTTCCATGCAGATAAGAATGACAAATAAGATAACCTAGCAGGCATAGCTGATATCATTACCTTACATTTTCTTTCTGAAATTCAGGAATGAATGCCTCAGATAGAACATACAGTAGCATTCACATGGATTGGCAAATGGAAAGTTTCAGGAAAGAGAATTTCTGAACAGGCCCATAAGGACATAGAACATGATTAGGAAAGATAGCGGAATAGGCAACTGACTGTTCCAAAAAGGGTAAATGAAGAAGAGGCCAAGAAATACAGTACAAAAAGATAGACAACACATTGTCGTTTCCTGGTTCACACCAAGAAGTGATTGTTCTCCCTCCTTGGGACTTCCAGGAGAAGATCTACGGTGCACTAGACATCCTAGAAGGAGAAGGGGTGGCATTGCAGTGGAGACTGGATGTCAGTGAAGCCTAATTTGGGAATTCTGATCAAGTCCACATATCTTAAAGTTACCAAAGTTGAGACGCACTGCTCGGGGGGGGACGGGGGGGGAGTAAAAACAACATATTTTAAGCTTTGTTGCATAGAAAGAAACAGATAAGGAATGGAGGAAGTCAATGGTGGGTTATATCACATAAAGCTCTTTCAATTGTGTTGAATAACAGTGGTGGCCACCATCTTCAATTTTGATCCCTCCTGCGTATGCTTCTACAAAGAAGCCAGGGAAAAGGATATGACATATATAGGGATATACAATGAGCATGACAGAGGAAATCTGACCAGAGAAAAAACTTTCTCCCTGTATCACAACACCCATGAAGATCATTCATGGAGACTAATTGTGAGGAGTTTAAGGATTGTTCAGAAGTGGTATGTCTTTAAGCAAGACACAGATAAATTTAAACCTCAGATTAAATGTTGTACCTCACTTATGTTACCCATAGAAATAGGTAATGACTTCTCTAGAGAGAGGAGAAATTCTCCAACAAATTCTCCAGACTTTCTTATGGAGAGATTCCTCTCTTAGCAGAGAAGGATTGTCACCTCTGAAAAAGCTCAGGAGAAGGAGAACCTCTATGATGTCATCACTTGGGCTTTAGTGAGATTATGGGAAGCACAATCGTGGTCACCTTGTAAACCAGAGGTGGGTTTCAGCAAGTTCTGAGCAGTTCTGGAGAATCGGTAGCGGAAGTTTGGAGAACCGGTAGTAAAAATTCTGACTGGCCCCACCCCCATCTATTCTCTGCCTCCCAAGTCCCAGGTGATCAGGAGGAAATGGGGATTTTGCAGTATCCTTCCCCTGCCATGCCTACCAAGCCACACCCACCAAGCCATGCCACGGCCACTAAGCCACACCTACAGAACCAGTAGTAAAAAGTTTTGAAACCCAACACTGCAACTATACCTTACTAATCTACCTTTTTTTTCCCTCTGAGATTCTCTTTGCCTTTAAAAGGATTCCAAAAAGAAATGATCTTTTATCACAGCAACTGAAATCTGAAATCTGTTGGGAAAAACATATAAAACATTCCTTTCTGGGATTGGCTAAACTGGAGAAATGACTGCTATTCGAGGTGGTGAAGGCTGAAGGTTCAGATGATTTTTAAAAAACGGCAAGATGAATGCACTGAGTGTGCAGTTATCTATGGGTATACAAAAATATGCTGATCCAGTGGGATCTTGGATTGACATCCCATTATAGCTAATGACAATGTGGCTGGAATTTTAAAAATTTGCTATTATTATCAGACTCACTGCTATTTTGATGTCTTGGAATGTTTTCATGTTAACTATCTTGTGGGTTTTTTGTAAATGTGGAAAGGCAGGATATATAAATATGGTGCTGAATAAATAAAATTGATTCCATGAATCTGGGTTCACGGTGGGCTATTCACATGATAAAACAGGCTGAAAACTCCAAATAGGCTGACAAAAATGTAAATCCCCATCAACTGCATATGTACTTTTTAAAAGTGACTTTGCCTCCCATAAGACGGTGAATGAAACAATTGTTGATGGACTAATGATAAGTAAAAAGCTACTTGGTAAGCCAATAATAATACAAAGCAAGAAATAATGTGTAACCTATCACAAGTATTCCCTTTTCACCCACTGATTATTGTATAGGGAGAAGAAAAGGGACAGATTTAATTAGAAAAATGTTACGTCCTTTTTCTGTCTCCATATCTGGAATAAACTAAAATGTGACCCAAATCAGAGTTAAATAAAAAGTAGAATAATAAAAAAAACACATCTATAATGCACAATGGACAAAAATTTATTTAAAACTCTTGTCCAATTCAAAATTTATTTAGAAAACATTTCCATTTCAAATTTTCTTTTAGCTTTCTTTAAAAAAAATCATTAGGGTTATTTTAAACTTTTTGATCAGCAGTGGTCTTGATTAGACTATTTTTTACATTGTGTTTCATGGTGAAACCAAAATATGTTGTTTGGTGAAGTGTAATGATTATACCAGGGGTCTGCAAGCCGCAGCTCTAGAGCCGCATGTGGCTATTTCATCCCTCTGCTCCGGCTCCCTGTCGCTCACAATATACATCACAACTGCCAATGTGCGACACCCGCCGACACGCAATTTATTAAGCTTTTCAATCCCCGGTAAGCCAATCATGGATAAATCCAAGAAAAGAAAAGTTTCAGAAGAAAACAGAATCTTCAATTCAACTCAATCTATTCAATTCAATAGTCAGATACGGGAAGAGTTTTGTGGCTCCCGGTGTTTTCCTTTCTGTGGGAAACGGGCCCAAATGGCTCTCCGAGTGTTGCCGACCCCTGGATTATATTGAATAATGAGGCAGAGAAAGAGACAGTGTTAAAAGCAAGTATGGCAAGCCAGAGAAAAATTTACTGCTTGTTTAAATCATAAATGCCTTTGATACACTGAATACTCCTTGACTTACTTTTCCTTTAGCCTCTTTTGTAAGTGGAGCCCCAAATATTAAGAGCAATGGAATGAACTCTAAACAGAGGTCTATGGGCATTATGTTAAGATAGCATCTCTATTTTTAAAGGAAAAATGCAGTATGTTCATTAAAGTTGTTTTTAAAGGAGAATTTTGCATGCACATTTTCTTTCTGATGTTTTCTGCTTGTTTGTTTATTATTGTCTTCCATTCAATTCTGTCTGATTCTAAGATACCGTCTGGACAAATCCCTGAAGTTGTCTTGGCAAAGTTTTCTCTTTTTTTAAAAAAAAAGTTTTTGTTTTAATCAGGGCAACCTGGTCTACCCAAATATGGGACGGAGCATACTGCCTCCGCTTTTGCCTCTCAGCCCCAATCCAGGAGCCTCCACAGGCAGTCGCTTTCACGACAAACTATTTTTGTGTTAAATTTATATTTGCCAACAAGAAATAAAGGCAGACTAGTATAGATCTATTTGAAGCTATTTAGCTCACATCAGCTAGCCATACCTTCCTGGGATTTGAACCCGGGCTACTTAAGTAGATGTATTAACCTTTAAGCCGCGGGCTTTCCTCACTTTGTTTGTTTGTTTGTTTGTTTGTTTGTTTGTTTATTTGTTTATTTATTTATTTATTTATTTGTTCGATTTATATGCCGCCCTTCTCCAGAGTCTCAGGGTGGCTTACAATGCGTTAAGAAATAGCCTTCATACTTTTGTATATACCTGCTTAGTAGGGCTTTTGCCCTCACCCCACAGCAGTGTTCTTTTTTATACAAAGTCAGCTTATTGCCCCCACAAACCGGGTCCTCATTTTACCTACCTCGGAAAGATGGAAGGATGAGTCAACCTTGAGCCTGGTGAGATTTGAACTTGCAGTAATTGCAGGCAGCTGGTGCTACTTAATAGCACTTTAGTCTGCTCCGTCACCAAGGCTCTATTGTTGGCTATATCATGGAAGAGAGAGTGTTTTTTATCAGGGGAACCTGGTTTACCCAAATATGGGATGGAGCATATTGCTTCCACTTTCACCTTTCAGCCCCAGTCCAGGAGCCTTTTCTTTTTTCCTTTCTTTTTTCTTCTTTTTTTTCTTTTTCAGATAGGATTTGCCATTGCCTCGTTCCAAGGGCTAAGAAAAAGTGATTAGCCCAAGATCACCTAGCTTGCTTTGGGTTCCAAAGTGGAACTACAATGTATTGATTTATTGCACTTCATACGCAACTTTTCCTTGCTCTGAACAGTATCTCTGTTCACTTCCTTCCCTTGCATTTTTGTTCATTGTACCATGTCAAGGTAGATAGTTGTAAGATAAGTAACTCAATTTGCAATTTGTGGCTTATCTAACTATAACTGTTGAATAAACATAATAATTTAGTTGGGTCTTTGCAACAACAACCAGCCCACTTTATACTTTAGTATCAGTGGTGAAATTCAATTTTTTTTACTACCGGTTCTGTGGGCGTGGCTTGGTGGGCGTGGCATGGCTTGGTGGGTGTAGAGGGGAAGGATACTGCAAAACCTCCATTCCCTCCCCACTCCAGGGGAAGGATACTGCAAAATCTCCATTCCTACCCCACTCTGGGGCCAGCCATAGGTAGCATTTGCCGGTTGTCTAAACTACTCAAAATTTCCACTATCGGTTCTCCAGAACCTGTCAGAATCTGCTGAATAGTACCTCTGCTTAATAAGTTGAATAAACCTAGTCAGTGATTTATCCAGTCATCCAGTTAGTTCTGTGGCTGAATGAAGGAGGACTGAAACAGGCAGAGGAACCACCGTTTTTTGGAAATATCCTACAGCAGGAATAGCAGAATAGAGAGTAGTATTTGCAGCATTTTAAAAAAATAAATCAGGGTTTTTTTAAAAAAAAAAATAAAAACCCTGAAATCTGGTGAGATAGGAATTTTGGAGGACATCAAAAAAGGAATTCATGGACATGCTGATGTTGACAGTAGGCTGTACTCATTTATTGTAAAAAGCTAGAACCATACATTTTTACATGGTAGTTTGCTCTTCCTCAGAAATACTGGTTCGGATGAACCAGTAGCTTTTTTTTACTACCGGTTCGCTCGAACTGGTAGTTTTTATCACTACCAGTTCGCCCGAACCGGGGCGAACCAGTAGCATTTCACCCCTGATCCACACCCATTTGTATTACTCAGGTGACCCTGACCAGCTGCTGCAAGGAGTATAAATCCTTCCATTCCTCACAATCCAATCAGAGCTGAAGAAGTTTCTTGGATGAGAACCGAAATGTCTTCAAAGAAAAACCAGGCAGTCCAGTTTTGTTTTGTTTTTTGTTTTTTTAATTTGATTTATATGCCGCCCTTCTCTGAAGACTCAGGGCAGCTTACAATGTGCTCAGCAATAGCCTTCATCCTTTTGTATATTTATACAAAGTCAGCTTATTGCCCCCACAACTGGGTCCTCATTTCACCTACCTTAGAAAGGATGGACGGCTGAGTCAACCTTGAGCCTTGGCGAGATTCGAACCCTGCAGTAATTGCAGGCAGCTGGTCTTAATAACTAGCTTAATAACAGGGTGCCTTAAACCCCTGTACTACCAAGGCTCTTAGTTGCCTCTTGAAAAAGCATCTTTCGGACAACCATGACCTGGATGACTGAGAATCTTATAGACACATTCAACACAGATTGTGTCATCTCAATCTGGAAACAGTTTTCAAAAGAACTTGATTTTAACCATTTTCCTAAATGATGTCAAGAAGGGTCTTGTTGGGCATCTAGAATTTGCAGTCCCAATAAACTGAAGTCTGCCTGCTGATAAATGGTAACATGGTTAGGTTGCAAATATTTTACAGTATTTTTTTAACTCCACTATCAGCCAGGAACTAGAAGGAAGGATTGCATTTCAGAAATTTTGTTGAGTTTAGATAGATCAAGATAAGATCAAGATGCATGCTTTAAAAAAAGACGGCATGGTTTTGATTATGCAGGCACAGCCATCACCCTGACTTTTATTATCTTTCCTACAGATAGCTCTGATAGCAAATGCTAAATGTATCCAAGAAGACAAAAGGCTTCTCCGCTGCACAAAAACTGCTATGCTCTACCTTTTAGTCTCTTACAAAGCAAGGCAAAAGTCTGCTGAAAAATTATCACATATGCCTTCCCTTTAAAGATTGACTCTGCCTCAAAACAACATATGAATCATATCTTAATAAGCTTTCACTTATCTATTAAATAAGAGGATGGGATGTTTTCAATGGTATCATGCTCAAATAATAATAGCGCTTGCCTTCTTCTTTTAAATAGATATAAATTTTCTATTTATATATTCTGGAAAGAGTGCAAGATGCTATAAATAATTCCAGTGCTTTACTATTTCTTGCGTTCAGCCTTGGTTTTTTAATATGAAAGATACCAAAGAAATCTTTAGACTAGGCCAGTGTCTCTCAACCTCAAAAACTTTAAGATGTGTGGACTCCAACTCCCAGAATTCCCCAGCTGTCTAGACAATGGAGCCACATTTTGCTCCGCCAAATTCTTTGATCTGTATAAAGCTCCCAAAGAAAAAGGTTATAGGCCTTGATAGAGGCAGAGCTGTGGTGGATTTCTTTTCTGCAACCTGGAGAAGGTTGTTAAACTCTTTTGTGCATCTGACTACGTGATTTCTGACCTCTCAAATTATTCCATTGAAGGGGACTTAGCTGACTGTCATACAATTTAGCCTCAGTTGTTCTTCAGATAATATTTTTATAGGGTCACTTTGCCAAAGTATGTCTAGCTTTCCCAAATGACAATATTTTTTAAGCCAAAGGTTTCTCTTTGGGGATGGAAATGTTTCAGCTACTGTACAGTTTAATGGGCAAAATAGTAGAGCTAAGAAAACATCATTTGTAGCCGAAACTGTTATATATATAGTGCATAATTAAGGAGCACAGACTGATTATTGGAAATGTGGCCTAACAGAGGCCCCAACCAGAAAAGCCACAGAAGCAATCACCTCCTGGATTTCTCTAGCCAATATTATTTTTGGAAGATTTCATCTTAACCAGAAATATGAATGCACAACTGAGAAATGCTTCTGAATATGATGGATTTCTGGATATTAAAACATAGCGGCCAGCACCCCAGATTGGGTTGCCTATTTAAAATCAATATTAAAAATACATTACTTTGGCTTCTCTCAGTGCTCCCAGGAAGGAAGGCAATGAATGTAGCGGAAAATGAGCAGGTTGGCAAAATGAAAGCACCTTTCCTCCTGCTTTTCCAGTCTGAATTGCTACATTCAAAGTATCTTTCTCTAGAAAAATGCTTGATAGTGATGCAGTTGGACAAGTTGGTGTTCAGTGCATAGCAGGGGTAAAATCCAGAAGGTTCTGACAGGTTCTGGAGAACTGGTAGCGGAAATTTTGAGTTCAAAGAATCGGCAAATACCGCATCTGGCTGGCCCCAGAGCGGGGTGACAATGGAGATTTTGCAATATCCTTCTCCCAGGAGCGGGGAGGGAATGGGGATTTTGCAGTATTCTTCCCCTGGAGTGGGGAGGGAATGGAGATTTTGCAGTATCCTTCCCCTCCACACCCGCCAAGCCATGCCATGCCCACCAAGCCACGCCCACAGAACCGGTAGTAAAAAATGTTGGATTTCACCACTGGTGCATAGGCAAGGATGCTGCTCAAACATCCTTGCCTATGCACCAGTTCTGCTGCTCAAAATCCAGTTTGAGCAGCAGACCAGCACAGCATTGATTCAGGATTGAACCCATCTGTCTCTCAAAATAATTGTTTTACTTGGCTAAAGCATACCAGGACTCAAGTCTTTTCTTGTTTCATTTCATTTCATTTCATTTCATTTCATTTATTTAAATTTCTATACCGCCCTTCTCCAATATAGGACTCAGGGCGGTGCACAGCCAAAGTAAAAAACCAGACATAGAAAAATTAAAAACTGATTAAAATAATTAGATAATTTGGCCATAATTAAAAACAATTCCAATTTAAAATAGTTTAAAAATTTGACTCAAGCCAGCCCAGCTAGTTGGAATAAATGGGTTTTCAGGGCCCGACGAAAAATCCGGAGGTCTGTTATTGTACGTAACTCTGGGAGGAGGTTGTTCCAAAGGGTGGGCGCCACCACAGAGAAGGCTCTCCCCCTGGGGGTCGCCAGCCGACATTGTCTGGCGGACGGCACCCTGAGGAGGCCCACTCTGTGCGAGCGTACTGGCCGGTGGGAGGCTATTGGTGGCAGAAGGCGGTCTCGTAAATACTGATAGATAATGTTATCTATCTGTTGCTCTAAAGTGAAGATGGCTACTATCTCCAGCCTAAAGCTAATGTTAGTTGTGTGGGGGAATGAGATTGGATGTCTATAGAGATTCTCAGTCATCTATAGTGGCGAATATCTGTAGCTTAGGTGTAGGATGAGGATAAAGGTTCATTCTCCAAGCTTGTGGTTGGTTTCCGAACATTTCATTACCAGGCTAGGTAACATCTTCAGCGGAGTTTAGGGGTTCGGTGATCAGTGATTTGCTGCGCATGCATGCGCAGTTTCAAGAAATCTTCACTTCCTGGTTTCTTCGGAGGAGTAACACAGCTGATTCACGGAGCAATTTACTCTATCACGCGAATCAGCTGAGAAGATAAAGGTCAGAAAATAGTGCAGGTGGGCGGGAGGGCCCATCCGAATGTCGGGACGAAACGGTTTTTTCCCAGCTGATTGTCGAAGCTACCAGTTCACCCGAACTGGTCCGAACCGATAGAATCCCACCCCTGCTTGTTAGGACTAATTGAAGTCCAAATATTCTGGAGGAAAATATAAGAACTCACTTAAACTCTTATTTATTAGGATGAGCCAAGGAGGAAAGGATGGGTTCCAGTCTCAATCTTGGTATAATTCCAGTGTTCATACAGGAGCAAAGCACTCCTACATACTGCAGGATGTGGCTGTTCTCAGGGGCATGTTTTGAAAATCAAGGTGTTCCCCAATGTCTACAGATTTACTGGGCTACAGCAAACAAGATTGATGAACCTATTTTTCTATATTTCCCAGGTTATATGATTAAAAGCTGGCTTATTTTTAGGGGAGACTGCCTAAATTATAACCTAATACTTTTATCACTACAGCATATTGTCACTCTTCCGAGTGATTGATTCCAGAAGACCTATGAGGCAATACCTGTAGATAGCCAATTCTGTGAAGAACTTACATGAGAAGCAGAATGTTAGACTAAAAGTTATGTTGATGACTTCAGCATGTAGACATTATGTTGTTGGAAAACAATGTGCTTATGATGTTGTTGGGAAAACATCTATGTGGATTGAGGTTGCATCTCCTGGAAATTCTTTTGATCCACACATATTTATAAGATCTTCTGTACAGCTTGTGTACAAGTTCAACATGAGCTGTATCATTCCCCCAAACAGCTAACATTAGCTTTAGGCTGGAGAATTTAAACAAAGAAAAGCTTGTGTGGAGTCAAAGAATTAAACGCTTTCATCCATAGCTTCAATAGTTGGGAGCATTTAAGGTTGCACTCGAATACAAATATTTGGACATCCAATAACAGATCAATATTCAATAGCAAATGTATACTTAAGTATTTTCAGACAGCAAATATTAGTTTTGATTTCATCAGCTGAAATCAAAGGTATTTAACTTGTCAGTCTAAACTTTTACTTTGCTATAGCTACTATTGATTTTGGCTAGATTATGTTCACAGATCTAGATCCAAATTATGTTGGTTGCATTTAGTTTTTATTAAAGAAGAAACCTGTCCACTTATTTCAATAAGAAATTAGTGGACAGGTTAATTCATAATTAATCTGTTCTGCTGATGTCATTGGGACAAGCATTCAATTAATTTGCTGCAACTCTTTAATTGTGAGTTCATGAGATTATCAATAGGATTGTTCCTGAATTTTCTGGAGGCAAAAAAAAAAAAAAAAACCAAAAGGACAGAAAAAAATCTTGATGTTTTTTAATATTTTCAAGGGGAACACAATTTTTTTCTCAGATCCATTTTTGATCATTCAAAGTTTCTGGGCTTGAATTATAGAGTAGCATTTTCAGCAACCTTGAATTTTGAATTTTAATCCAACCCCATAACATTTTTTTTCCTATCTCCCAATAAAACCTCCTTTACGAAGGTTAATAACATACTGTTTGAAAGCTTATCAACTTTTCTTCTTCTTCCTTCTTTTATAATTACTTGGTAGTTGTTCCATAAAATCATTATTATATTGTTCCTTTTGGATTTTCTTTAATAGACCAAGATGGAAACTTTCAAATTTTGGCCAGAAGAATTAACCATCTAATTGAGTTACATATTGTGGATAGTTGTGTAATTATAAATTTGGGGAGGAGAAAATGGTATTTTGATGAAGACAATAAAACTGGAAAATAGTCCGTTACAATAAAATATATATTTTCCAAAAAATAAAGGGATAATATACAGACAAAGGTGTGGAGAATTTAGGAGTATGGAAAATGAGCAGACAGCACAGAAAGAAAATCCACAGAGAAGCCACCTCAAAGGCAAGGATGCAGTAGGAGAGAGATCAAAGTGGGAGCTGACTTAGTGATAGATGGGTATTTTGTTGAGAGTCTGAATGATTTCCTCATGTCAGAGCACACAAAAGGAACAAAGATAAGAGGCCTAGTAACTCAGGCTTGTTTTTCTAAGCTTTGGGGAGTGAATTGTTGAAAGGATTTTCCTTCCTCCTATAGTAGATAAGGAGGCAATTAGAACTACTGAAAGCTAACAAAGTACCAGAACCAGGAGATTGAAATACCAAATCATGAGTAGCAGCCAGAGACAAAATATATTGTGCATGAAATAGGTTGAACCATAGAGTGTACATGTGTGTATGTGTGTAGTCAAGGTTAAGCAAAACATTGTTAATAAGGGACATTGCAAGTTTTACATCAAGGGTGGACAAACCTTCAGTAGGAAAAAGGAATGTTTGAGGGCAGAAAAGAAAATGGCCTGGGGTTGTAAGATAACAGGGTTCCTAGCTTGTTCAGGATGGTTGAGGGTTTTAATCATTTGGGTGTGTTAATATTTCACGAAGGTTACACATCTATTTTGATTTGTTTTTTGCTGTAAACTAGTAGGAAATTGTGCCCTTGGGTTTTAGTGTTTTGCAGCTGCTGAAATATAGGAGTGAAATTCTTGATGGCCCTGTGATTTGGCAGATCCAGGAGTTGAGATCAAGAAATAATTTTTCTAATTTCTTCCCCCTTGTTAGAACACTGAAAAGAAACTCCCCAGTGCGGCTTCAGGCAGACATAAATAAAGGTGTAGAGCAAGACACTTTCAAATCCACCAACGCAAGACAAAGCCTGAATTGTTTAGTTTTAATCCCATCTTTTATCTAGGATAGACCACAACATGGTTTATAGTAAAAATAGAATCAACACAAAAACCACAGTAAAATGTCATAAAGTAACAAAGAATGATTAAGCTTGCTGCATTGAAATTGTTAGCACTGAAAACATTTCCCCAACAGGCCTGATCTCTCTGTGTCCTGGCCAAGTGGACGGGCTCCAAGAACGAGAGACACCACTGAAAAGAAGGCAGATTAACTCGGTGGAGAACAAGCTGCATATGTGTAGGTCTGTGTCTATTAGAGTAAGTAATAAAACATAAAAATAAATATTTAAACACAAAATATTTAATCTTCCCTCTTTTTTTCAACTACTCTGTGGGGAATAAAAGTCTATTTTGTTTGGGCACTATTTTTAAGACTGTTTTCATTGGTTTTTAAATAATAATAGTTCTTTGAAAGAAATGGAAGTCATGAGCATTTAAACCCCGTTACCCGCGTCACCTCCAAAACCATCAGCAGCATTTTCACCCTGCTTATCCTGCCAATGTCTGCACCACTGTCATCCTTAAAACTCTCATGAACCAATCCCCATCCCTCTAGCTAACCAATGGAAGAACACATCAATTACTTGCAGCCAATGTCTTACTCAGTTTTGTAAGAAGGAAAAATATAGAACCAAAAGCTATTGACACTTCGATTTCAGCAAAGGGAGGAAACCTCTGGCGGTAAGGCAAGTCTTCTTGCCAGGGCAAATGCCTTCTTCCCCCCTTCCTCTGGAGTTCAGGCTGCAGAATTATTGTCAGAGATGTCTTTCTGTTTCTGCAGTCGAGACAAAAAAATAATCAGCTCGAGCAGAAAAGAGCTGCAGAAGGCTGGGGGCATTTGCAGATCAGGGTCAACCATGTCAAGATGCAGCTTGCAACTGGACAATGGAAGCTTCATCTCTTTTTTGTGGGCCTTGTCCACATAAAATACAAAATTGGGAAAATCAAGCGGAATAGGATCAGCACACCATCTTCATATAGAAAGGCCATCAAATAGAAATCCAGATGACACCTGAGTAAATGAAAAAGGGGGAAGGAGGGGAAAATGAAAAAAAAGGTACTATATAAATGTACGTTAAGGATGATATGTCTAACCAGCAAAATAGAAAAGAAATTGAAAGGAAAATGTGGGTAAATATAAGATCGGATTTGCTCGAATACCATCTTGATACAATATTGAATTGAAAATGGACACAACAATGGAGAGAGAAGGGAGAGAGGAGTAGAGGGACAGGTAGGAAAGAGAGAGGAGAAGGGTGGAAGAGAGAGAGAGAGAAGAAAGGAAAAAGGAGAGGAAGAAAGAGAGGGGAAATAAGAGTAGGAGAGAGGGTTAGAAAGAGAGGAAGAGGGGAGGAGTGGGGGAAAGGAAGGAAAAGGGGAGGAGGGGAAGGAGAGGAGGAAAGAAGAAAGTTGAAAAGAATAAAAGAAGGGAGGGAAGGGTAAGAGGGGAGAAGAAGAGCAGGGATGGGTTCTACTTACCTTTACTACTGGTTTGCAATAGGACTGTGTGTGCACATGCGCAGAAGCATTTTGATGATGTTGGGGTTGGTGGGCAGAGCCTCCCACCGGTTTTACTACCTGTTCTATAGAACAGGTGCAAACCAGGGGCAACCCACCACTGAAGGAGAGGAATGGTTGTTGTGGAAGAAGCGAGATATGGAATGGTAGAAGAGCAATTCCGAATGTATTTTAAAGTTTTAGGATGAAGAATGAACCAATATGGAAACCAAAAGATAATATGTGTGATAAGAATGGTTAAAGAGATTTACATTTATATATGTTTATATATATCTATATCTATCTATCTATCTTTTTTGTTGGTTTTATGTGTATTTCTCTCTAGCCAGGTTCCACCTAGGTAAACCAAGATATTATGCAGCCCTAGTTCAGTGAAGTCACAATTCACTAGTTTCTGGGATTTTTTTTTTCTGCTGGCTGCCTGTCCATGTCCTCCTTTAATTGGGTACTAAACCTATCTTAAAAGATGCAAACCTTGGCTGCCTAATTTGGTAAATGAGCACATTCCTTGGCTTTCCTCCTGCTTCCTGCTGCCCTGCCATCATCTGTGCAGATTCTTTTAATTAAAGTATCACTGGGAAACTAGCAGAACAAGCAAGCTAATAATTTGAAGAATATTTTCAAGTTTGAATATTTTTTTTCTCTATATAGTTCAGGTAAGGAGAATGGCTTTAGCACAATATTGTTGTCATGGCCTCCTAATATATTGGTGTTTTGTAATTATTCATCTGAATCTGAAGTTCAAATACTTTGGCCACCAAATGAGAAGAGAAGACTGATGTTGGGAAAGATTGAGGGCAAAAAGAGAAGGTGATAGCAGTAGGCATGGGTTTGGGTGAACTCCAGCAGACAGTGGAGGATGGGAGTGGCTGGTGTGTTGTGATCCATGGGATCATGGAAAGTTGGGCATAATGTAGTGACTGAACAACAATTAGCCATGGTTTGGTAGGACTTTGCATTCAGATCAGTATGATGATGCTTTGGAATGCAGCATGACGACAGCATTGACCTGCAACTCATTAAAGCAGCAGTGTCTGAATATCATTGAATCTGATGTAAAAAAGGCCTAAAGGAACCGTTTTATAATAATACTACAAGGATAACCTTGAAATTCTAAATTTGCCTGTCAATAAATTGTACATTTCGGTTTTTGACAACTGTGATATCTGGCGTGTTGTGTTCCAAGTGATGATCCATCCCACAAGATCTTCACCTTCTCATTTTCTATAACTTTTTCCACTTTATGTTCCCTTGACTTTTTGGATACATTTTTACATAATGACCAGTGGATTAATTTAGCTAGCAGTTTGTGCAATTTTGCTGCATTCACATATTAAATGTGAAACAGTTTCGATTTTGTTGTTGCAAAGTCGGCAGTTTGGATTGTTGGTGGATTTTTGTATCTTTGCTTTCATGGCATTAGTTTGTAGTGCTTGTTCTTGATTATTATTATTATCTCTTTTATCCATTAAACATGAAACTCAGTCAACTGAACATTTAAAAATGTGTCACAAATATGATTGATTGGTAATAATGGTTGATACGGGTTGCTGCCAGCGTCCTAGGTATCAACCAAGTATCTTAAAATATATGATGTTCCGAGTAGTGCAGTTTTGTAGTTCCGCTGGTGTTATTGCAGGAAGCTGCAATTTCTTGATGAGTTTTGTAAAATTCTAGGACATGCAAAGTCGGCAGTTTGGATTGTCAGTGGATTTTTGTATCTTCGGGTTTTTTTACATAATTTTTTACATAATTTTTACATGTTTTTTCATAATTTACATTATTATTATTATTATTATTATTATTATTATTATTATTATTATTATTATTATTATTATTTTGTTATCTGTAACAGTACAGGTTTTTTATTGTCCAGTAGATTTAGATTTTTTGAAAAAAAATGGGAAGAAGAAAACTAAACTGGAGCTAGCTACTAGACAGCAAAAACTACAGGTAAAGATATTTTAGATTGCATCAAGCCAGAATATCACTAGAAACAACATTATGTAGTTAAGGCTGTTTTATTTTCATCATACCACAAGTTCAAATTCATTAGAAAAATCCATTACGCTAGGAATGGCTGATGGGACTAGAAAACAAAAGTGGCAAAGAACAAGATGGATTAATATTATATTTTATATTTTTATTTATATTTTATTAAATTTCTATACCGCCCTTCTCCCGAAGGACTCAGGGCGGTGAACAGCCAGAAGATAAAACACAGAGATACAAACATTTAAAATAGATTAAAAACGAATTAAATAATTTGGCTGAATTTAAAATACCCCATAATTTAAACCGATTAAGATTTGTATTTAAAATTTATATTTAAATTTTATATTTAATACTTTATAAATAATTAAATAATTATAATTAATTAGATAATATAATTAATTAAATAATTTATATTTAATACTATGAAACAAGTTACTAATTCGAATCTAGAAATCTTAAATGAAATTGCAAAACACAATCAAGAGAGAGATATAGTATATATTTGAAAATCAGATGCAACTGAGCAGATGAAGACAGAAAAATCAGTACTGCTTAAGATGCAGAGCACTGGGCAAAGAGCACACAGCTCAGCAGAACTCTTGATCTTATCTTTTAATTCATTTCAGTAATAACTCTTGTTTTGTTCTGTTCTCCTTTGGGAAGGTTCTGGCTCATCACATTCTCCAAGGTCAGGTCAAGTCATCTAGAGGTCATCTTAGCCTAGGGGAAAAGGTGGAGGGAATAGGACTTCAAAACAATCCTTAGAAGGTATACACACAGACACAGGTGTGGAAAGTTTCAATAGCTAAGGCTAAAAACAGGCCTATAATCTACCCCTTGCTTGAGGCTGCAAAGCTATAAGGACAGTCTTGCCTACTATAAAGGGGGGTGGGAGGGATTCTGAAGAGGAATAAGTTTTTTCTGCTTTAAAAAAACGAATTGATTTGTGTAAATATACTGAGGATAACTTCAGACTCACCATTATTAATTTTTTCAAAGTAAAAGCAGCATGCCTGCCTGATTGACGGCAGAGATAACTGGAGGAGGAGGAAGGAAACTTCAAAAGCTAAGTGATTAAAAATGTCACCTCTCCACACAATGCAGTTGCTGTCGTTAATACAACTTTCCATATAAACAGCACTGTCTTATATGCATTCAGTTTAAAAATGGCCTTAGGGTGTAATAAGATGCAATTAGAATTTAACATTTAAAGATTTACATTAGAATTAAATTTAGAACAGCTTTTTGCTGTCTGTTTGCTTTATTACAGTACCGAGCTGCTTAGGCAACTTAGAACTTTGCTGTCTTCGGTCTGACCTAAGCATAGTACATAAAAGCCTCTGCTACAATGTCCTACCAGTCAATGAATACTTCAGCTTCAGCCAAAACAATACAAGAGCACACAATAGATACAAACTCATGGTAAACCGATCCAAACTAGACTGCAGAAAATACGACTTCAGTAACAGAGTTGTCAACGCCTGGAATGCACTACCTGACTCTGGTTTCTTCCCCAAATCCCCAAAACTTTAACCTTAGACTGTCTACTGTAGACTTCACCCCATTCCTAAGAGGTCTGTAAGGGGCGTGCATAAGTGCACCAGTGTGCCTACCGTCCCTGCCCTAATGTTTTCTTTTATTTGTATCTTTTTCATGTATTTATAATTATATTTACACTTGTATCTGTCATAAAATACATGCTTAACTAAATAGATGATAGATAGATAGATAGATAGATAGATAGATAGATAGATAGATAGATGATAGATAGATAGATAGATAGATAGATAGATAGATAGATAGATAAGCAAACAAACAAATAAATAAATAGTAAGGCTCAAATTATCCTACTGAAGTCCCATTATACGAAGACCTAGCTTTCTGGCAAGGACTTGAACACTGGCTAGGGTGGAATGAAAGAGGATGACCAGCAGTAAAGTGGATGGACTCAGTTACACCTGCAGTGGGAGACCTGAAAGATCAGGTTAAAGACAGATTTCAGTGGATATCACTCTGCAAATAATAACAAACAAATCTGAAATAGGAAAACAAATTATGCCAATTACATTTTTTACTTTGCTTGTTTAAGCCAACCATGTGTCTCACGTGCCATGGCACAGAGAGCCCACTAATGGTCTATATAAGGTCATATCCTTATAAAGTCATCGTCTCGTTGCCAGCCTGCTGCTGAGACAGCCCAAAGTTAGTTTCAGGAATGTTTTCCTGGAAGTTGTTTTCCCTCTTATTCTACCACAAGACCTCTCCTATGGACAATGTAGAGCACATTGTGGTGGCTCTATCCGCATTGGCAATCTCATTTTTAATGGGCCCATCAGGTCTGCTGTAGGAAATCCCTCTCCGCTCTGGATGTTGGGCAATGCACCTCATTGTTGTTTTGGTCTGTGGGGAACTGAAACTCCAACTGAATTTTAACAGAAATATCCATCCACAAAAATACAGAGTATTTCTGCCTTGGAATAAGAATACATATGCACCCGCACATGTATTTTCTTGAGAAACATCTCTTTCATTTATACATACCAAAACCACTCTCTCATATTTCAACTCTTCAGTAACACAACAGCTTCATCTGAGTTACATAAATTTGGATAACCCTGACCCCAAAAATGCAGCTCTTGGTTGCCACATAGGTTGATTATCCTTTGGCAAAAAGAAAAAAAAAGAAAAGAAAAAACAATTGATTGGAGGGAGCACCCAGAGTATACAAGCTTTGCCCCACACATGTTCTGTAGGATGATTGGTGGTGGCGTTTCTGTGAGTTGGTGAAATTGAAGGTTCAGCTGGAGAAAACCACCAACTCCTGCCCTTACAGTATAGTTGTTGGACAGCAGCACAACAGAAACTGTTTTGTATGCACTCTAAAGGCATGTTATAATCAGAAAATGTGCTACCAGCTTCCTCTTTTTTCAGTGTATAAAATTATAATGGACAAGAAGCATTCTATAAATAAAAAAAATAGCTAAACATCAGTAGTTAGCATACCTAGATGTGCTAGAATTTTGTCAAGGAGATTGTAAAATGAGAAGATTTGATAACAGAAGGATATTCTTGTCAACGGGTTTCTTAAATACAATTAATAGAAAAGTTTGAAATGTTTTATCCATGGTCTTATGGTTTTGGACAAAGGAAGAAACAGAATTATGTACTAAAATGAGCGTGTTATTGCTAAGAAGTTCACACTTTTATTGAAATATGAGACAGAAGAAGAACAAGTGAAAGAATGCATGATAAAATGGACTAAAAATTTTGGCTATAATATACAAGTAGACTAATGGGAAAATATGGGAAATGTGAACAACTTGAAGGGACAATTCATCATGTTTGCTGGACATGTAAAAAAAAAAAAAAGCCAGAACATTTTGGATAGAAGTCCATGCACTAATTCAGAAGATTTTAAAGGTTAAAGTACAAATGAAACCAGAGACTTTTCTTTTGAGACTAATGGACAGGCAACTAGAAAAAAGTTACAGAACTTTGTTTTTTTATATGATAACTGCAGCAACAATGTTATATGCTCAAAAGTGGACTGTCTCGACACTATCTACAACAGAGGAATGGTTGGTGAAGGTGATGGAACTTGCAGAGATGGCAAAATTAACCTCTTTGATTAGAGAAAAAACAATACCTACATTATGGTCAACTGGAAACCCCTTATACACTTTTTGCATGAAACAAAAAAGGCACTGAAGATTTATGGTTTTGTGGCTGGAGACCAGAAATAGTGAACAATAAGGAAAGGGGAGAAGTTATAAATGTAAAATATGTATAGGACAATGTATAAAGTGTTCAAAATTAATATTATGATCGTTAATTATAGTGTAAATAAGAGAGAAAGGGACAGGAAAGAAAATGAATAATACAAAGGGAATTGGGGGGAAATGTAAATATTAGAAGATGACCATTACAAAACAGTTGTAAAAAGAGAATATGTGTTTTGTGTTTTATGTTTGTTATATTGTGTTGTGTTATACTGTAAATAATAATAATAATAATAATAATAATAATAATAATACATTATTATTATTATTTATTTATTATTTATTATTAATATTATTAATTTATTTTTATTGTAATTATTATTATAAATAATAATATTATTTATTATTATTAAAAAAATAAAAGTATTGAGCAATACCAAAAGGGCTAACCCACTATTTATAAATTCTAAATTTGCCGGACTTGAACATTTTGACTCTACAAAAAACCACCTTACTCGGAACAGCTTACATCCTCCGACGATACCTTAACAGTTCCTAGGTCCTTGGTTAGGACTCGAGCTGCTGAGCTATTAACCAGCCTCAAAGGCTGTGAATCTCACTAAAGATTAACCAATAATAATAATAATAATAATAATAATAATAATAATAATAATAATAATAATGATTTATGGTTTTAATGATTAAAAAATTGAGAATAGAAACAATGAAGGTTTTTAATAATCAGATTTAGAAAGAGTTTTGTAAATATAGTTATATGTGCTGCAAAAGAAATTGGAAGCTTTTATTTTTTCTTTTTGATTCTTTCTGCATTCCTTCCTTCCTTCCTTCCTTCCTTTCTTTTTCTTTCTTTCTTCCTTTCTTTCTCTCCTTCCTTCCTTCCTTCCTTCCTTCCTTCCTTCCTCCCTCCCTCCTTCTTTTCCTTCGTGCTGCACTTTATTAATTTGTGTTAAACTCATGTGTTCTCTAAAACTTTAAAATTATTATTTTTTAAATATATAACGTATCACTTTTTGGTTTGCAAAAATCAATCCAATGAAATATAGGCAAATATTGGAAAAACAGCTCTTATGTAAACCACGTATGCAACAGTTGATTTGATCTTGCTGTAGCTTCTTCAAACTCACTCTTAATCTGTTGATTGTAATAAGGAAGTCAAGATTTAACTTGTGTGGCCAAGTTTGATGGATATACCCTAAGGTTACAGTTCTACTGGTGATTATTTGCTCATGGAACAACTGTTTCCTTGTCTACTGTTGACTGTTAAAAATATCACAACAGGATTAAGCAAACACTGGTTACTAAAAGGAAGAATGAAGGAGTATCCCTCTGGGGAAGACGGCTCAAACTTCTAAGAGCAAACTATTTCCCTTTGTTAGATTTTATTCCTTGAAGCTTCATCTGTTAAATAGCCACATTTAGATTAATTCAGTACTGCTCCATTGAAGTTAGAGAGAGGGACTCTACCAACTTCTAAGACTCTTGTCATAGGTGACTTCTGGCTGTTGTCACGGTGAGATCAGACATGGAGAGCACGTCTCAGCGCTCCCGTGCCAAGTTCTCCCCGTTATGCCCTGAGAGGTCTTGGAGAGTCGCAGCTCTCCTGCTTGACTCAGAGCTTATTTTCCCTCTTAGCCATAATGAGGAGAAGAGAAGCCTAAGATGGCTGCCACAAAGCTGGGACAGCCGACAACCATCTAAACTTTGAGCTGGAGCGAACTTTGGTGAACAGTGTGAACACCCAATCCTTTGGGTGAAAGGATTTTTTTTATGCAAAAGTTATCCCCAAAAGAGAAATCTAGAATTTACTTAGACTATCTGTTAAAGTGATGATCAAACACTTTGAGAAAACTATCAGACTGGAAGGAAAGGATTAAAGAGAGAGAAATTTTTGTCTTTAAAAACGTAGGAAATTGGACTGTCAAATTGGGAAGATGTGACATTGGGAATTTAAATCCCAGCAATTTAAAATCCTGGAATTATGGATTTAAAAAATTAACATGCTTCTATAATTGAATTACAATTTAAAATAATTAAAACCAGATTTCTAGTAACAATATTGAAAATTAACCTGAGAGTGCCGCCTGCTGGTGAAAGGAAAATATACAAGCCTGGAAATACCCATTTACAGGACTGTGAAAATATTTACTGGACTATATAAAGGTAAAGGCAAAAATTCCCCTCGCACATATGTGCTAGTTGTTCCCAACTCTAGGGGACGGTGCTTATCTCTGTTTCAAAGCCGAAGAGCCAGTGCTGTCCGAAGATGTCTCCATGTTCATGTGGCCGGCATGACTAAATGCCAAAGGCGCATGGAACGCTGTTACCTTCCCACCAAAGGTGGTCCCTATTTTTCTACTTGCATTTTTTTATGTGCTTTTGAACTGCAAGGTTGGCAGAAGCTGGGACAAGTAACAGGAGCTCACCCCATTATGCAGCACTAGGGTTTGAACCGCTGAACTGCCGACAAGGTCAGCATCTTAGCCACTCAGCCACCATGTCCCTTGGACTATATTCATCTATCCTATGACCACTGGACATTTAAATGTGAGAACAAGGAAGACATTTAATTAAAGTGACCCCTGAGTGTTAAGTTATATGACTGAATCTATAAAGGTGAATTAAAGAAGCTTGGATAACTCCCTGGACTATGTAAATGGAACTGACTGACTACTTATGGAACATAAAGAACTGTGATTTAGTGTATACTAAAGGTTTAAACAAATGGTTCTTGGGCTAGTGGCCAAAAGTGGAATTTATTAAAACAAGATAAGACGCAACATAAGTGGAACTTTGAATGAGATGGATTTGATGTTTCAAAGCATAAAGGATATTATACAGAAAGAACATAAGGTGATTATGGAATTAATGGATGGCATAAATAAAAAATTGGGAAATATTATACAAAGGACAATGAGTAATGACCAAGATGCCCAGGAAAGAAAGGAGCTAGCAGAAGGAATAGAGGAAAAACAGAATTGAGGAATCAATGAAAAGAAGATAATGAGGAGTTATCAATAAAATTAATAATGTTTGATGAATCAAACCAGGGGGAAAACATTCTAAGAGATCTGAAAAGAGAACGGGAGGAGCAGGAAGATACTTTGGGAAGGGAGACTGGGATCCGGCTGATAATTCAAAGCTAGACAGTGGAAGAGGGTAGAGATGGGAGAAACACTTAGATTAACTAGGTAGGATGTAGACACAGATACAGATAGAGATAAAGATTTAAGAAAAGAATATGGGAGGCAAGTTAAAAAAAGAATAAGAATTAAAGTATTGATACGGACAAGAGATGATGGATAGAAGGCAGATAGGAAAAAAAAGGAAGAAAAAAAATCTCTTTTTTTCTTTTTCTTTCCTTTTTTTATAATGGTGGCAGGAGGAGAAATTAGAACAGAGATAGAAATGTGTTCAATAAGAGATTGAGGGATTACTTGTACATATATCTTTACATGATGAAACAAAAGTAATAATAAAATGGGAAAAATAGAGATTGAATGATGGTACTATTAAATAAGCTTAAATAACATTGTGATTGGTAAACGCTGAGCAATCAAATAACGAAAAGAACATATTTTAATATAAACATTTGTATTAATATTAGAATCATGTAGATTGGATGAAAGCAAAGAAAATGAATAGAGTTATTTTGTATGTTTAAATAATATCGTGATTGGCATTAGAATAGTATATTGAAACATTGAATAATGAAACAATGAAAGATAGTATTTTAATATAAATAAATTTGAAGAGGGAAATATAGAAATATGAATAAGAACTAAGTATTAAAAAGGGGAAAATTAGAGATTGAATAATGCTATTGAGTATCTTTAACTCATGTTATGATTTGTAGTGGAATAATAAAGTGAAATAATGAGTAATAAAATGATGAAAGAACATTTTAATATAAACAGGTGTATTAACGGTGTAATCATATAGATTGGGCGAATGTAAAGAATATAAATAGAAATAATTTGTATGTTTAAATAATATTGTGATTGGTATTAGGATTGTATATTTAAATATTGAACAATGAAATAATGAAGGATAGTATTGTAATACAAAGGGAATGTCTTTTAATATAAAAGAATAAAGACAGAAATAAGAGAAAGGGAGAATATTAGCATACACGTTTTTATAAAATAAGTGCAATGATAAGAGGGAGGTTTAGAAACTGAATGGCGGTAGTATTGTGTATGTTTAAACAATATGAAATAATGCAAGATTACAATTTGATATAAATGTGTATTACTACTAGAAATATATAAGCTGGATGAATGTGATAACTATGATTAACAATATTATTTTATCAGTACTGAAATGATTGGCACCCAGCTGTCACACTGTTCAAGCATTGATATGTATATGTAATATAAAATAAAAAACTTGAAGGAAAATAAAGTCTCTTGTCATAAAACAATCTCCCCAGCCTGTTTCCTCACTAATTATCCTGAGAATTGTTGTTCGCAACACATCTGGAGGTGCCAGGTTGAGTAAGGCAACATGGGACAGAATCAGGCATTGGCAACAATGCACAAATATGGGCAGCATCTTATTGCCTTATGAGCAATAATGTTTGTCAATAGTAAATAGATATAATATTAGGTATTATGGAGAGCCTATTTAGTGTTGTAATTAATGACATATAACTAGAAGCCGGGCAATTGTGACTTCAAGTCTTCCCTTTACCAAGAAAGCTAACTGGGTTACTTACTTTTCCCTATCTGCCCAAGAAAGTGGTAGCAAACGAGATCTGAAAATATTGCCAAGAAAATTGCAAGGACTTGTCCATGTTTAGAGTCAATATTCATTTGGAGGTACACACAGACACACACAGACACAAAAGAAGTGTTACATCAAGCAGTACTATGGACCTACTTTGCTCTGGCCTGAGGGTTTGAGAACATGTCATAGCTGCATATAAACTTTTCGTCTTGTTTGCATGGCATGTTTATGCATAAATAAGTAAATGTTCTGGGTTTACACAACACACTCAGCACAGTTTAACTGTGGATGTCTAATTTATGGCTTCACATTTCATACAAACTTAGCCTTTGAGTGCTTTGTCCTTGGTGTTAAGATAAAATTGGACTATGTGCTTTATGCACTTTCTACATATTTTTCTTTGTACTCAAAACATAACCAATTGATCTATTTGTTTATTTATATTTATTTATTTATTTATTTTTATTTATTTATTTCATCAAGCATGTATTAGATAACAGATATAAGTATAAACATTATTATGAATACATGAAATGGATACAAATAAGAAGGAATATTAGGACAGGGACAGTAGGCACGCTGTTGCGCTTATGCACGCCCCTTAAAGACCTCTTAGGAATGGACTGAGGTCAACAGTAGACAGTCTAAAGTTAAAGTTTTGTGGGTTTGGGGAAGAAACCACAGAGTAAGGTAGTACAGTCCAGGCATTAACAACTCTGTTACTGAAGTCGTATTTTCTACAATCAAGTTTGGTGCGGTTTACCATAAGTTTGTATCTATTGTGTGCTCATGTATTGTAGTGGTTGAAGCTGAAGTATTCATTGACAGGTAGGACATTGTAGCAGATAATTTTATGTACTACGCTTAGGTCTTAGGAAGACAGCAAGTTCTAAGTTGTCTAAGGCCAACATTTCAAGTCTGGTGGCATAAGGTATTCTGTTGCGAGCAGAGGAGAGGAGAATTCTTCTCGTGAAATATCTCTGGACTCATTCGATTGTATTAATGTTCAATATGCAGTGCAGGTTCTAGACAGATGAGCTATATTCAAGAATTGGTTTAGCAAAAGTTTTGTATGTCCTAGTTTGCAGTTCAATATTACCGGAGAAGAAGCTATGCAAGATTAGGTTAACAATTCTTAATGCCTTTTTGGCAATGCTGTTACAGTGAGCTCTGGCACTTAGATCATTTGAAATGAGTACTCCAAGGTCCTTGACAGAGTGAGGGACATCTACAAGGTCGTATTACCTCAGCTTGTATTTTGTGTTCTAATTTTTTTTTTGCCAATGTGTAAGACAGAGCATTTGTTGGTTGAGATTTGGAGTTGCCAATTGTTTGACCATTCTGACACATAGTCAAGGTCTTTTTGTAGCGTAGCAGCATTGTTGGGGATGTTGAATAGTTTTACATCATCAGCGAAGAGAATGCAGTTGCTTATAATATGATCGCAAAGGTCATTTATGTAAAGTATAAAGAGTGTGGGTCCTAAAACGCTACCTTGGGGGACACTGCTGTTAACAGGTGCAGGGTTTGATAAGGTGTTTCCTATTTTGATTACTTGTTGCCTGTTTGATAGGAATGCAGCTATCCACTTATGCAGGGATTCAGAAATGCCATAAGATTTTAGTTTTAGAAGTAGTTTGTCATGTACCACTGAATCAAAGGTTTCACAGAAGTCTATATAAATTGCATCTATTGCTTTACCCTGGTCAAGTTGTGAAGTCCATAGGTTTTTGCAGTGTAAGAGTTGCAGATTGCAGGACAATTTTTTTCTGAAGCCAAACTGCTTGTTAGAGAGTAGGTTGTTTGTTTCTAAGTAGAGGGTAATGGATTGGTTTATGATTGAGTCCATGACTTTGCAGGTGATGCAACATAAGGAGATTGGTCTGTAATTTTCAACTAGGCTAGGGTCACCCTTTATGAAGATAGGGATGACCATGGCTAGTAAGTTAGGCAAGAAGCTGGTTCTGAAAGATATTCGTAGATTATGCTAAAAAGTTCTGCTATGGTGGTTGAGAGCTTTTTTAAGAAGTAGGCACATAATCTATCAGGGCCAATAGATAGAGATGGTTTTAGATTGCGTAGTGCTTTTTCAATGGCATCTTCTGTAAATTTGCCATCATGAAGAAGAAATATCCCCTCAGGTCATAGAACTGGTGAGAGTATTTTAACATCAATAGTCTCAGGCAATCACTTAAGCACTTCAGGTCCCATCATCCTGTCCCAGAGTGGCCAATAGCAAGGGAAGCTATAGCCCAAACATGTCCTGGGACCAGGTAACCTATCTCTTTGAGGCATTTTAGTTCTTTTGCTCTTATACAGTAAGTTAGTGCTGTACAGAAAATCTTGTATCCTTCCTGCTTATTGTGTATATGACTTGGGAGAAGAGCAGCAAGCAGCCATGATTTTCTGTTGAATATAGGAACATACATTAAGATTGCATAAAATGTATCAACTATAGATAATATTTGGGAATAATTATTATCCTGAGTTACCTTTCTTTCCAATACATTTGGGTTTTTTAATCTTTATCTATTTCCACTTCACTATCATCTTCGCTCAGATGCACTAATCAGAGCCATGAAATTGTACACATACTTTCAGCCTCTACTATTTTCCTTGGAAATTATCCACACTCGTATCATGTCCAAAAAATGTTTAGATGGCTGTTACATGCCCCTTGATGATATTCCTCTCCTTTCTTCTCTTATTAATTAAAGGTTTTCTTTTTCCTTCAGTTTTTCATGCTAATTTTCTTTTCAGCTGAAGAACAAAGATTCAAAGATTCACCCTTGCTGTTCTACCAACATGGTCTTTAGTGTTTGCCTATGTCATATTTCCTTTAAAAAAAGAAAAAACTTCAAGTCAAATAGAAAACCGTTGTCAAAAGAGCTCAGGCTGCAGTTGCAGTTTCTTTTTGGTGGGTGATAACACATCTTGAAACAGGATATTTATAATTTGTTAAGTTTTCCATTTATCCTCCCAATCCTAAAGTATAATGGCTGTCAGCTAAGAAAACAGTGAAGTAACATGAAGCATCATGGAGAGATAAAGAAATAATTGGAAACAGGAAGGAACGTCATCTTCCAAACATCCTGATACAATTCTACTTTGCCAAACAGCTTCCTGGAATCCAGGAATACACAGGGGACACTAATTCAAGCACTCTTTGGATTCTGCTGTTTTTCCAAAATTTTCCTGCAAAGCTTACCTTAGATTTCTACACAGATATTCTGCCTGGTATACTGACATTAAAAGAAATGCTGCTGTTGGATGCAGCAGTTAACTTGGACAAAATGGGCCTCTGCATGGGTGGGAAGGAGATACGGATGTACAAATGATGTTTTCCCTTATTTATTTTGTTTCTGCAATTTACAGCCCACCACCAAGTCTCTTGAGATCTGAAGACAGATAAAGCCCTGATTTTTTATCTTTACCATATCAGCCGCTCTGTTAGTTTGAGTTGAGAGACAGGAAAGAGTCAATGGCCTAAAGGCATCTAACAAACTCCATAGTTGGGTGGGAACTTGAAGCCATGTCAACCCAACACACAAGTTTTTTTTTTCTGGCTAAACAAACATATATAACAAACTATTCTAAAAATACGAGTTCCAGGTATATTAGTAAAAAAAGAAGCAGATACACTGTGAACTCCAGAACTTAAGATTTAACATTTTAAATATATATATATGGGCTTTTTTCTTTTCTAGCAGCCAGCAAGCTCTTCCTGCTAGGTGGGAGACCTATATAGATCTATTTCCAGCTCATTTGCTTTCATCAGTAGGCCACACCCAAATCTTATGTATCCTCCCTGTAAAGGTATAGTATCTATTTTCTTACTTCTTCGTAGGGTTTATGCCTACGAAGCCCAGAAACACACATAAACCCTACGAAGAAGTAAGAAAATAGATACTATACCTTTATATATATATAAAGAATTGTCCTAAAGATGCGAGTTCCAGGTATAGTTATAGAAGAGGCGATAGACATCACGATCTCTGGAACTTTTAAAAGTTTAAAATTTTTTATTTTAAAACTTGTGCTAAGCTTTCGTCAGCCCCTACCGACTTTGTCAGAGTATAACATCCCCATTGAGGAGCTGCTTGCTTTTATGTAATGCTGATCAATTTGGTCATTACGCGTGTAACAGGCCCACACCCGTGCCTTCCCCCTGTAAGGTATGCAAGTCTTGGTGTATTCGGGTCTTTTCCCGTGTAAAATATATATTAATATTGCAATTTTTATAGTTTTTATTGTAAGCCTCTCTGAGACACAGCCTGTGAGATGGGCAGCTCTATCACAACTGTCAGGGAGAAACTGTCTTCAGATAGGATTTTCTCTCTACATGAAAGTTAGAGAAAGTAAAGGCAGATATTATTATACAAGGAAATTAAAATCATGTTTTAATTCTCTCATAGGTAAAGTAGGTAGATACTTTCCTTTAAGTGTAAGAAGTAAATAACACTTAATTGGGAATGAGATCCAGTTTGTTCATTAGGCTGTAGAACTAAGCTCCTGTTTGAAAATGGAGCTTCCCAGTTCCATTTTTAGGGCTATAACCTAACTGTGTGTGAAAATTACATCAGGTAATGAAAACCCATTACATATGTTCTGATGTCCATTGGACTGGGATATTTTAAATTCATTTTCTTTCTATTTAGAAACGTTCGTCCCTCCTTCCATGCTTCCAGGAGCCCAACACTGCATAAACCACTTAGATTGAATTTGTTTCAGGAAATAGGGATTGAATCTAAGGTTCCCCTCTGTCACTTTCCTAGAGTCATAAGTCTATCTGTATAGATGGGTTGCTTAGGAATTCTTCCAGTACATTGACAATTCCTTTTTATTAATCCCCGTTCCATAATTGAGGTGACAGTGAAATAGACAGTGAATAAATTTAATAAATAAAAACATAAATGAAATGTTTGTGTAAGTCCTATTCAATCACATCAAAAAACAAATGGCAAAACATTGTATTGCAATAATTTGGAGGGAAACATGCAGAATAAATATTTGGGAAACTGTTTTGATAGGCAACCATAGTTCAGACATTCAGACTGAGCTCATGCTTTGGTTCATACATCAGATGGAAACCTTCTTTGATTCATTTCCCAGAGCCTCAAATGACCTCCCCATCCTTTGGAATGGAAAAATCAACAACAGTTCTTTTCTTTTTAATTTGGGACCTGGATCAGCTGGTCTTAAGTGGTGCAACAGCACTTTAGACAAGTAGCTGCAGAAATTGTGGAAAATGTGCTCTGCTTTCTGCTCAGTTTCAAGTAAAATTTGAAAGTGCATAATTGATAAGGTAAGCAAAAGTCTGAGAAAGGCTGTGTTCTTTGGCTGATAACTTCACTACTTCTATCTTAGCACAGAGAGGACCATCCCATCATGCATATGTTTACAACATTGTACTATGCAATGCATTGCTGCAAAACTGTCCTTCCTTCTTATAAAAATTTCAGAGACTAAATCCTTTCTTTTAGGGACTGTAGGGGATTTGATTTTTTTACTTTTTTTAATTACGCTTCACATCGAAGGTTAGAGGTAATTTGTTAGGTTACATTTAAAAAGTTGACTAACTGAAATGTAAATGTCTTCAATTTTGCAAAGGTATTCGTTAATTTTAAAACAACACATAATTAAAAAATCTGCACAAAATTATGATATATGCATGATTTAAAAATACTACAATGTGTTATTTCATAGGAAATTGCAAAAATTGCTTGATAGGAAGCAAAATTGTATGGTTTAGAGATCTACTCAGAAAAAGCATAAAGCAATAAGGCATTTGTAAAAAACTGGTGGTATGAACTGAAACTGAAGGAAAAGAAAGGAAAAAGGAAAAAAGAAGGAAGGAATGGAGGGGATAGAAGAGAGAAGAGAAGAGAAGAGAAGAGAAGAGAAGAGAAGAGAAGAGAAGAGAAGAGAAGAGAAGAGAAGAGAAGAGAAGAGAGAAGAGCCCTCGGTTGACTCCTTTACACTCACAGACTTTTTCAAAGAAGGAAGAAGAAATTCCAGTATGATGAAAATGAAATTTATTCCAGGATAAACATGTTTGAAAAAATCCCTCTTCAGAGGCATGTTTATAACAGCAATTCTCAATTCCAAGTGACACTGTAGTGATTTTCACTCCTAACAGGAGAAACAATATTTCTAAAATGTCTTGAGCTTGGAATAAATTTAATTGTCAGCATCTGGATTTCCCCTCTTTGTCTGTTAGTGGTTATCTCTTATATTTGCGGTTTGTTTTCCAATTATGGAAAAGTTTCAAATATGTATCAAATTGGCTAGAAAGAGGAAAAACACCATTACAAGGATCCAGAATGTTTCTGAAGCTTTGGAATCTGTTGACTTTGGTTTGGAATGCAGTGGACTCTTGTAATAGCATCAGCGGCAGACTCACTCAGTATCTCTGAAGTCAACCCACTTTGGCCTGGATTCCTACTTAGTCTGAGCTGAAGGCAGAACTAATTCTCTGAGAATGTTGCTTTGGTTTTCTGTGCAATATGTATGACTACAGGATGGCAACTCTGGGGGGAAAAATTGTGAGTGTGAAAGAGCTGAAGTCAGGTGTGGATGTAGTACAAATGATTGGGTTACTTAAAAAAAGACTGAAAGAAGCATTTGTAAGCGTAATAAACACATGTAATATTTCAATCATTAGCAATTTTATGATGTTTGTGTGTCTATATTTTTCTTGACTGTACACCGCCTTGAGTCCTACGGGAGAAAGGCGGTATAGAAATATAATAAAATAAATAAATAAATAAATAAATTATGCAGTGCTAAACAGGATAAGCAAAACCTCCCCCAGAAATACAGTGATAGTACCCATTTTGTTCCGTTTTTATACATTTCATTCAAGAGAAAGTATATCAATGTTGTAGTTCTGCCAGATTTTTCCACTGAGTTTCCAGACGTTAGAAAAGCATTGTACATGACACACATCATTAACTCTGCTAAACCAACCTATCACCCTCAAAATAATACCAAATGGCCAGTTTTGAAATAAATTTCAGGTGAAAGCTGCATGGTGTCTTAACTGTTTTCCTAACTAGCAAAAGCAGAGTGAAAAAAAAAAAGGCAAGTCTGCTTCTTGTGCACATTTTAGAGTTGTTTTTTTTTTAATTAAGTGACCTCCTTCTCCTTTCCTCCTTTCCATTCCATGTACTCCTTGTGGAATTCATACTGTCTGAACACAGTTGGAAAAAGGCGCTTGGCTTCATTTGCAGAGTATGAAGACATCAGTAAGATATATAGTCTATTAGAATGACCTGAATTAGAGCAAGAAAAGTGGTGAAGCTGGTTGAATGACACTGTGTGCATATCAGTTTTATATGTTCAGAAGCTAAATGAAGAAAGGGAGAAATGCTTAAAAGAAAATGATGCAGTGTGTTACTATTTTACACTATTAATCCTTGCAGGTCAAGTGGCTTTTCTTCTTGGATTGAAATTGCAGCAATGGCACAGAATTTTTATGCTGACATAGAATCAGAGATGTCTATGCTCAGAGATGAGAAGTGATTTTGGAATCCAAAAATATTTCTGTGGCAACCTTTGCTTAAACACTCCCCCCCAAGTGATGGAGTACTTGTAGCTCTAGGAAGCAAGGTATATGTGATTAATAGTATTATTTGTAACATCCTGTTATTAGAAATAGCACCATTTAAAACAGGCATTTATTCAGCCAACTGTAGCACTTTTCAGAGTTAAATGAAATTGTTAAGAATGCCAGAATCTGTACTGAAGATATTCCTCTATCTTTGTTGAGGTTCTTCATTTTCCAGAATCCTTGATGATGCTGAGCTTCTCCAAGAACCAAAGGGACCTTTTATATAGATGTTCATCCTTTACATTTGGAGAACTGCAGCATTTATAAACTAAGATTTTCTTCCTCCCCATAAAAATACTTATTGTCCAAATAAAATAAAAATTATTTAAGATCTGAATTACAACATTAGACTGGCTAATCAATTCCAGTCTAGTACATTCTATTTCACATTATGTTAAGTTGATTCATTCAAGGACTAAGTTATGCTCTGAATATGTATCGTGCTTCTCCTTGTCAGCAAGTTTTCATGAGCCATGTTTTCATGATGTGGCTTAGTGACTATAAAACCCTTCTAGGGCTCACTTTCTCTCTCTCTCTCTGTTTTCAAATATAATGTTCTATGCTTTATCTCATTAAAAAGTGCTAGCTTTTAAAAGCAAAATATGATACTTGAGGACATATCTCTTGCATGTTATTTTTCAGGCTGTTAGGTATGTTGCATGTGAGAGTTAAAGGGGAAAGCATAGAGAGGTGGAAGAAAGCCTCCAACAATTTGCAATAAGTGAAGGAAGCATGACAGTGTAAGCATTTGAGGCTGATTCTTGGTCAGTAAAACCTGGCTGTGCCCGACTTAACTTACAGTATTTTAAACTAGCAGAAAGATGCTAACATTTGTGCTGATATGACAGAAAAAAATTGGAATTACATCTATTTTTATGCTTCTTCCTGGAGATACTGCTTTCTTCTGATAGATGATTCTTGAAACATCTTTAGGAAAGTGAAGGAGAAAAATGAAATTGCGTCTAGAAATTTGAGATCTTTAGCAGGGTGAAATCCAGCAGGTTCTGGCAGGTTCTGGAGAACCGGTAGCAGAAATTTTGAGTAGTTCGGAGAACCGGTAGTGCAAATGCCACCTCTGGCTGGCCACAGACTGGGGTGGGAATGCAGATTTTGCAATATCCTTCCCCCAGGAGTGGGGAGGAAATGGGGATTTTACAGTATCCTTCCCCTGCCACGCCCACCAAGCCACGCCCACAGAACCGGTTGTAAGAAAAATTGGATTTCACCACTGATCTCTAGTAGTTTATATGGCAGCTTGAGATTCAAAAGCTGCATGCAAAAAAGCATTTCAAAAACCAGGGACACATTTAAATATACTGGAGGAAAACTGCTTTCAGAGAAGACATCAGAAAGATAAATGTATTCCTTTTCACTTTTATAGCATCATTTTACCCTCAATATTTCTCTCTTCACACAAGAGTCCAAATACTAGGCCACCAGAAATGTTTATTTCTCCAATTGCACAGCAGTTGATTCTTGAAACATACACCATACTGTAGTTCTTTCATTGTAAGAGGGGGTCATTAAAGCCACACCTAGCCAAAATAAGCCTCAGCTCTATGAACATGCTTTATGCCTGCAATGCAGTTGAAAAAGAGGCAGGACTTCAATCATGCAGTCCTATATAACCATCTTGAGTTATCTGACTCTCTCTCAGCTTCATGACCTTGCTATATTCCTTTACTAGAATCCCTAACAATATTTTCTTCAAGTGATTGCTTAGATTATTTGGGCAGCCAAGAAGTGAGATTGTAGAGGCCTAAGCTGATTAGGTTGGTAAGTCTTTGATTTGTTCATCCCACTTCCTTCTAAACTTCTCCACGGCTGCTTGCTTTGATTCATTGGTAAAATCATCCAAGTTCTCACCCAGAAATAAGATCCAGGGCTAATCCCATAGTTATCTAAGAAGTTAGAGTCAGCAATCCTCTTTCCAGAATGAAGTCTGGATTGCTATAGATAAGCCTAAAGATAAGCCCAGAAGTAAACACATAATAGTTTTAGTTCATAAGGATAGCAAATAGGTCAGAAAGAAATGTAAGTACTCAGGAGATATTCTAAAATGCCCATAGTGCAAAAGAAGCAGAGATTTTTTATGTTGATTGGATTTCTCAAGATGTTTCTAGAGTAGGCCAAGTTCCCACCTGCCTGAACAAGTAATTGTTAAGGCTAGGTCACACGTAATGCAAACTGGGTATTAAATGGGAGGTGTGTTGTGGCCCCAGCAATTCCTGATCTTTTCATGTTTGGTTGAATGTGAGAACAATTCCCTGTATGATTATGATGGTCATAATAAAGCAGAGTCCCATTTCTCATTGAAAGTAGAATCTTACATATAGAAGGACACAGAATAGGTCAAGGGGAGCCAAGAATATGTTGGAAGACTGGCCGAGACTACTGGGAGTTGCATTCAGAGCCCCTCAGATTGGGAAATTGACAATAGGGGAAACCTGCTCTAAATCCTCTGTCACATTTCTTTCTTTTTTCTTCTTTGGGGAAAAAAAATATCTGAGGTATTTTGAAATCTTTGGCTGCAGCCATTAGTCAGTTCCCAAAGCAGTAGCGAAGAATTATAGACAATGCCTTTGTTAAAGCAATGTTTTTCAACCTTAGCAGCTTTAAGATGTGTTAACTTCCAATTCCCAGAATTCCCCACGGTTTTATTAGCTAGGGAATTCTGGGGATTGAAGTCCACATACAGTATCTTAAAGTTGGGAAGGATGAAAGACACTGCTTTAAAGGGTTTCAAAGGATTTGAATTCTGTTGGAGTGTTTGCTCATCAGTTGTGCCTCAGCTAATGATGTTGGGCGGAAACGATAGATAACCAGGCCCATCCAAAGCTTTCCTAAGGTTATTTGTATATTTGTTTTAGCACTGTATGTACATATAAGGAATTGTTAAGCTTGCGGTGTTTTCCCAATTTGGCCATAACATAAGTCACCTATTACTGACCATGTCCAGCCAAAGAATAAACAAACATTTTACTGCCGATAAACTCTTTTCCTTTAGCTTTTGAGTCTGTGAAGCCAGGAGTTCATTTGGATCATGTATACAAACTGGGTAACTGCATTCCTGACTTTGTTCAGTGCCATGATGCTTGCTATTTTCCAAAACAGCACTGTAAACAGTGACAATTACTGTCCAGACATTTTCAAACATAGCAGGGTATTGGCTCAGAAAGTGATGGAAACCCTGAAATAATATATAAATATTTTGAAATATACTGTAAATCAAATACGTGCACTGCAAAATAGGAGTGGAATATTTAGTCAGCCAAAATACTTTAATTAGGAGACCTTTTCAGTGCTTATTCCCCAGAGAATTAATCAAGCTGTATAACATTTATTATTGAAATGATAAATTATGCTTCAAGTGTTTACAGTAGTTATATAACATATGTTCACAAATAGCAAATAGTTCACAAATTTCATTTTATAGAACTTGGATTCTAGTCCCCTGATAATTCCTGTTGCTCATCTTTGGACTTGTTCCATTTTGGCTGGATATTTTTAAAATCATGTTGTCCAGAACTGCACATATAACTTTAAAGTACAATAAAGTAGAACTATTAGTTCTTTCGATTTGGAAACAATTAACTTATATAATTCATAACTTGCTAAATGTACAAACTTGCCATAGTTTGTACATTTATCATTTATAACAGGGCAAAGTAACCTGGCTACCCAAATGTCATATCTTTTGTTCATCAATTTTGCAGCAAAGTGCAAAATGCTTACAAGCATGATTGAAGGCCTTGGTGGCAGCTCAAGAGGGCACAACTATTTCAAAATTAAAAGCACACTTGCCGAAGGAGATGGTACCTATTGTAAAGACATCATGTTTCAGTTCCAAAATTGTTTCATTTCACTCCCTTGACACAAAAGAGGAAGGAATATAACTTTTTAAAAAGCAACCAACCTTTCTGATGCTTTGAATGCCTTTCCCAACAGAAATGGGAAACAAAATTCTTCTCAATTTCATACACACAAAATCCAGCCAGCTTTCTCCCTAAGATACCAGGAGGAGAAGTCAAGCAAGAATGCTTGCCAGTGAGGAAAGAGAACATCCACAAGCTTGGCAGTGTTTCACTACTGCAAAAGAAAAAGTGTTTTTGTGTTTTTTTTGGCAATTTGGGTTACACCTCAATTCAACTGGAAATGAACGGTCTCAACTGCCAAATTCATCTAACACTATTATATCACAGAGGAGCTGTTTTTCAACAGGTATTGAGTCCTGTGATCACATGAAATCAGCTGATCAGCTGAAGGAGCCTGAGTGGCACAGCAAACTAATGCTACTGTTAAAGGTAGTATTTAGCTTCCAGCTGCCTGCAATTACTGCGAGTTCAATTCTCACCAGGCTCAAGGTTGACTCAGCCTTCCATCCTTTCTAAGGTAGGTAAAATGAGGACCCGGTTTGTGGGGGCAATAAGCTGACTTTGTAGAAACACCGCTTGGGAGGGGCAAAAAGGTAGGTAAAATGAGGACCCGGATTGTGGGGGCAATAAGCTGACTTTGTATAAAAAAGAACACCGCTGGGGGGGGGAGAAAGCCCTACTAAGCAGGTATATACAAAAGTATGAAGGCTATTGCTTAACACATTGTAAGCTGCCCTGAGTCTCCGGAGAAGGGCGGCATATAAATCAAAAATTTTTTAAAAATTATCTTTATAAGTAGTGAGAAAAATCTTGCATTTCTGTTTCTTATCATGTATCCAATTGAGCAGTGGAGTGATAAGACTCTTTAGTTAGCATAATGGTGGATTGCATCAATTTATCAAATGCTTGAATATCAGCTTTATTCATATAGTACAGTAGCTAGTTAACAGGTAAGATGCATATCAGATACTGAAGCCAGATACAGCAAGTTCTTATAATCACAAATATTGGCTTTGGGTCAAAAACAACCACCTCAGCTGTTCAGAAAGTAGGCTAATCATGGCAGAAACATCTCATAGCTCAGTGGTAGAAAACATCAGAAGCACTACTTCCCAAACCCCATCCCATCCATCTATTTAAAAGGATAACTTCAAATCATAAATCCAGATTAAAGTGGGTTTTGAAGTATTTTATGAATAATCTCATTCTTACGGTTCCTGTTAACGATAAGGCAGTTCTCTTCTTGTTCACCATCCTATTATAGAATTAATACAAACCTTTATCTTTCTAGCTTCCCCCCCCACCCCCACCTTGCCATGGTGGCTTAGAATCTCATAAATATCACATCGCATTTTAAGAATCTCTGCTAATAGGGATAGGTTCTTAGATAAATATCTAATCTGATTGCTGGATTTAATGGAAGTGAATGCATACAATGATTTCATTCGCTACAGGCCATCTGAATAATGGTTCTTCAAAACACATTTCTTTATAACATGACAGCTGCTTGAAACTGCTGCTGCAGGACACATCAGTTTGCTTTAAAACATTTTCACACCAAGGGCTTTGAGCATTATTGTGCATAAATACAAATAAGTTCTTTCTACTTCATAAATGGAAAAAAAATATAGCAAAAGTAAAATAATCCAGGCCTTTTAGCTTAAGGCTGTTTTCCCTAACATGGTATTTGCCAAAGAGGCTGTGGCTCCAATTCCCATCAATTTCGTTGTCTGTGAATTCTAGTTAGAGTTTCAATGAATCCGAAGAGCACCATATTAGGGAAGTTGTGGCTAAAAACAAATAGCTTTGAGACATCGATCATTACAATTAAAATGTTAAAAATAAAAGCAATGCCAGTCTGCATAGATATATATTTTGCCATTTACTTTACTTTATAGTCCAGATATATAGCTAGACAGCCATAGAGAAATACAGACTGGTCCAATTAAGATCTTACTTGAAAGTATCACTTTGATTTGGAATGCTCAATTTTACATATCAGTGTTATAATTATTACTGGTACTAAGGAAGGGCAACAGAAAAATAAAGTAAATGACAAGAGTGTCCCCAATCCCAAGAAAAGTAAAACTGGTAACCAAATGCCACATGTTGATAGGATAGTTTGAATGATATCAGCATTGTTTAAGCAAAGTAGAGATGACCAAAAATAAAAGCAAGCAAACAAGAACATTGTATCTCTTTTTTAAAAAAGTCTACATAGGAATTTAAATATGCTATTCAATTGCAAGTCTGAATGTAGGTGTACATTTGGCAAATGTACATATAAAGACAACAGTGGCTGTTTCTCTCGCCTTTTTTCCTGTTTAAAAAATCATTTGTGATTAAAGATTATTTTATATTAGCTTCGGTGTCATAGCCAGCTAAAAATGGGAAATCAAGCTTATTTAAAAAAAAAAATTCTGCCTGCTGTATATTGTGCAATTCAGGCCAACTTTACACAGAATAAATTTAAGGATTTACTATAGAGAAGTTTAAAAAATGTAAATGTACGGTAATTACAGATGATCTTCATGTGTTTTATTTATTTATTTATTTATTTAATCAAATTTCTATACCGCCCTACTCCCAAAGGACTCAGGGCGGTGAACAGCCAAGATAAAATACAAATAATACAAATATTACAAATCCCTTAAAATTATTAAATATTTTGGCCGAAACACAGATTAAAACACCCAATTTATAAAATCACGAATGTGTTACATGGTGCTTATTTCTTATTTGTCTTCATCAATGTGTAAGCCATTTTTATTTTTATTTATTTATTTATTCATTGGTTCAATTTATATGCCGCCCTTTCTCCGGAGACTCAGGGCGGCTTACAACGCGTTAAGCAATAGCCTTCATACTTTTGTATATACCTGCTTAGTAGGGCTTTCGCCCCCCCACCAAGCGGTGTTCTTTTTTATACAAAGTCAGCTTATTGCCCCCACAATCCGGGTCCTCATTTTACCTACCTCGAAAGGATGGAAGGCTGAGTCAACCTTGAACCTGGTGAGATTTGAACTTGCAGTAATTGCAGGCAGCTGGTGCTATTTAACAGCACTTTAGTCTGTGCGCCACTAAGGCTCTTCGAAGGCTCTTTTATGTGGGGTCCTTGGTGCTCTCTGAGCTTGGTTGTTATCTTGCAGATGTTCCATTACACAAACTAGATAGCATCATCTGCACTGAGGTTGTTACCTAGTTTGAGTAATGAAATGACTGCAAAAAAACAACCAAGCTCAGAGAGTACCAAGGACCCCTCATTTCAACGTTGAGCTATAAACATTTCCTCTATCAATATCACTTATATGTATGCTTCTGGAGAAATCTTGTATAAACGTAATATTATACATTGCTTATAAATATTGTAGAAAGAAATTCAAACTACTGTGCTTCCGTATGTAATGACAAGATAGAAGACTAAATATTTAATTTAGTGGGAATGTAGATGACCAGGCTAAGCCTGAAGGCAGGGTCAAATGCATCATCAGTTTGGAGTCGCTTCACTTCCACAAAAGACCTACGTTTGGAGTGACATTGATTCTTTTCTAGCATCAATTTCCCTTGACATTTGAGGGTCAGATTCTTGTGTAAAGGTAGCATGTAATAAACTTGTTATTGAACTTTTGCATTTTGTACTTATTTTGTAGGGTTTTTTGTACTTATTCCAGTTATTTTTCAAAATTTTGTTGTTTTTATGCTACTTTGATTGTTGTGAGCCATCCAACAATGTGTGGAGTTGGGTGGCATCCAAACTGAATAAATAAATAATAAAATATAATACTAGGGTTAGAATTATGAAGGATTAACAGGTTGTATGGTTTTGCAATTTTGTTTTTAAAACTACCAATTTAAATAATTTAAATTATTTTATAAAGCAAATCTTATGCAGGTTTACAGAGACTAATGTCCCAATTGTAGGAGATGACCAGGCTGAGCCTGAGAGAAGGGTCAAATGCATCATCAGTCATGAGTTCCTGGGTACCCACAAGTCCAACAAGTCCAACTCATCTTGAATTCCTTTCTATTCTTAACTCCTGCTATTTTCCCTTGACAGTTAGTAATTCAGGTTAATATCAAGCACCAAGGAAATCAGGAGATCCAGGTAGTTCAAATGAGTAATTCAGATCCTTGTAGGAATCTTAAGCTTATGGACATCCGGTTGACGTCGCAGTGGGAACAGACTGGAAAATAGTGGGCTCTGATGAGCCATGCGAAATCCAGCCGGACAAACTGCTGCCGGGAGGCTTTTGAGCATAGCTGTCTTGTAGGGATGGTGAAGAAAGGAGAGGTGTTTCATGAACCACAAGGAATTGGCAATTTCTTCGCTGAAACAGAAACAGCTCTCCCAAAGCAGCAGCAGCAGCCGCCATCTTATGGTGGCCACCTTGAAGCTGGGACAATCGAACTGAAGAATTGTGCAGGAGTGGCGATTGGACAGAGTGCCAGAACTGGGTTAGATAAATGCCAATTTATACTAAGAAAAATTGAAATTAAAGTTTTAAAAGAATTCCTGAGCTTGGACTAGTGGCTATCTGGCTTTTTTTGGGGGGGGGGGAAACATACACGTGGAACAAAGAGAAGGCATGGACTGTAATATAAAGAATCTAAGAGAAAGTCTTGGATTTTTCAAAAATTGGGAAAAGCAAAAGTTTTAAAAAGGAAAGAAAATATTTTCGGAAGAAAACAATAATTTATAAGAGAACTTTGAAAAATCATTGGACATTTTGTTAAACATTTGGATAAATAGCCTACTTTGTAACGGAGTAGAAACGGAAAGTGCCATCTGCTGGGGGAAAGAAAAAGCACTGTAACATTCTATTCAAATAGATGAAACGGAAGAAATAGCAGCTGGAATTTTAGACCTTGGCCTTATAGAAGAAGATAATTTGGACACTGTGAGAAAATTTAAGGAGTGACTGTGTTTTACATCTGGGTGATTGTTTTATTTCCCCTTTCCTCTGGAAGATAGTTTTATAATTGGATCTGATTGTTGTTGAATTGGGACAATAATTAATAATTAAGAAGAACATTTTAACTTTAAAGAACAAAGGAATAATTGAAGAAGAAGAAAAGGAGATATAAGAAAATTATACAGACTTAAAATTTTGGCTAAGTGCATAGAGATATAATTGGGGAGGTATTGGTAACCCTTTAAATTGTCATAAAATAGAGTTGCAGATGTATGAAGAGTTACTTTTGATGTTTAAAAGTATGTGTGAATCTTTAATAGGCAAAAAAGAAACGGAAAATTCATTTAAATATATAGAAAAAGAAAATGAAGAGAAGTTGGAAGAGAGAAATTTAAACGAGAAACAAGAAATTAACAATATTGAAGTGAAAATATTAAAAAATAGAAATCGGATAGAGAGCATTATAGAAATGGTTGGGAATGTAGAAAGAGCAGAGAGGTAAGGGGGAAAATTCCCCCTAAAAAAGAAATAGGCAAAAGGAAAGAAGGGGAAAACCTGGAAGAGACAAGGGAAAGCTTTGGTGAGGGATGTTCAAACAAAACAATAAAAAGAGATAAATGAAAGCCAGAAGATGAAATGTAACATATATAAAAAAATAAGAAAGAGAATTGAGAAGTTAGAGCAAGATAAAGGGTCGTGCAAAAAATTATTAGAAAAGGAGATGCTAAAAAGATCAAACCATCAAAAAGATGATGGTTAAAGATGAAGGATGATGGGCTAAAATTGGCAAATATAAATGAGGTAGATTAATAAATGGGAATGGGAAAGTAGACAATATAATAATAATAGTATTTTTGATAGTTTTTAAAATTAGAATGGAATTTTAACGGTTATAGTAGTGGTAAGAGAGAAGAATTATAGGATATACTGTGATGTTAGCTAGATGAAAGCATTGAAAATGAAATGATAAAGAAATATGTAAGAATAATATGGTAGAAGTTGAAAAAATATGATATGGCGGAAAATGATTATATGTGAATATATGATAAAGGTGAATGAATAGTTTGTCTACACTAAATTTCAATAGATAGAAATGTGAAAATAAGCAATTTGACAATATTATTAATTTTGATATCAATGTAAATGAAAATGAACATTTAAAATGTTAATTGTAAAGAGAATAACAATGCTGAAATTATGAAAGTGACTATTTTTTGCAAAGAAGAAGGAATAGAACATGTTTGTGATAAATCACAGCAGATGGAAAGATGAAAATAAGTAATCTAAGAATATCATTAATTTTGATAACAATGTAAATTAAGATATCTTACTGTTAACGATTGGGTAGAAGGAATTAGAGAGACACTTCCGGAAATGAAGAAAGAATGTAAACAACTGGAGTAATTGTAATTGAGAAGAAGCATAAGGTGTAAAGTGATGTTATTTAAATATAAAATTGAAAATGGTAAAAAATGATGGAAAGAAAATAATATGGCAGAAGTTGAAATAAGAAGAGATGGAGAAAAATGATGAATTTGTGATAAAGGATACACAAAAAAGATAAATATTGGAAAAAATGGGAAGATTAAGATATATTATAATGATGATTTTGATTATATATAAGATGTATAAGATGTGACCTGGTCAACACTCTGTTCATAAAATATGTATGATGAAAGGAATTTTTTAAAAATAAAACTTGTCTTTAAAAAAAGGAAGTTTAAGTTTACAATAAATCTTTATATACATTTGAACTGCCTGAATCTCCTGATTTCCCTGGTGCTTGACACCAATGTTATCAGTGGCATTTTTCATAGGTGTCCACCTATGCGTTCAGATCCTTCTTTAACAAACAAAATTTTAAAAATCAAAACTGGTTAGGTTAAAAATGGCACGGGTTGTATTTGTAATCTAATAACTGCAGTGATAGAAATAGAATTGAGGAAGCAACAGGATCAGGTGAGATTTTCAACACTATGCTTCAGTGTTTTTGCTTTGTGTAATATTCACCGAGTAGTAATATGAAGCACAGGCAGTCAACAGAAAATAAATGGAAAAAGAAACATAAAGTGAAACTTATTTTGATAAAAGTGAAAGTTGGAAATTAAAGTATTTCATTCTGTATTTAGTGAAAAGTTAAGACAACTTTAGAGGTACCGTGTTTCCCCGAAAATAAGACCTTGTTTTATATTTTTTTTGAACCCTGAAATAAACATTTGGCCTTATTGCCCTGCGCTTAAAAGCTCAATTGGGCTTATTATCAGGGTATTATCTTATTTTGGGGAAAACAGGATAATAATATCTCTACACCAACATTACAGACATCTCGTTTGGGAAAGTAGGGGAATGTTCAATCACCTAATGTTCTCCTCCACAGTACCTTCAGTCTCCAATCCCATCATTCTCCTGACAGTTCAATGACCATTTAGATCAATGTTTTTCAACCTTAGCCAGATTGCTGTGGAATTCTGGGAGTCGAAGTCCACACATCTTAAAAGATACTGAACTAAGGAATGCTGCTTAAAATTGCAAAATGACTAACCAAACAAACCAATAAACAAAATCTCCTGAAAGCAAGGTGATCACAGTCCAGAAAATGTTGCTAATATGAATTAGCTATAGTCTACATGGGAGGTTTTTTTTTGAAACAATAGTTTGGAAGGAGCAATAGGTGGTAGTTTAGTCTACTGCATTGCATTTCCATATCACACCCAAAGGCAATCCTAGCCAAGACTGAGACAGCATAGAAACATTACTTGATGTATCTTTAACCAAAAAGTAAATATACTTTCAGAAGTGCTTTCAACAATGTAAATATTTGTGCTTGCACAAATTCTTGCACAGGCATGTCAGTGAACAGATTGTTACCATAAGGCTCATTCTTAAAAGCTGCATTTTTTATTTTACTAAATTATCTGTGTTAAAAACAAATCTGTGCCTGGTGTGGAATTTTACTGCATTAAGTGTTACAAGCAGCAGAATGCATGACATGTAAGAACATGTGTTAGACAACATGGAAATAAATTAGCATATAATTTACAAAAGCAAAAACAATTATAACAATGTAACAGTGTACCACATAATACTGAATATAAAATAAGAAGCAAATAATCACAATAAAAGATTTCATTTTCATTCTGAATTGTTAAGGAAAATTTTGTTATCCATAGCATCAATGAACCCTTCTAAAAAAAACCTTGGATGTATACTTTGACTGAATTGTACTGAGTCTGATAGTTTTAACTGGTGGCATTGCTCAACGGAAAAACCAACAGCACATTGTTTAATATCTGCCCCAGAACTGTTAGTCTTCCCATCTTGGTGCAGTCTATACAAACATCATATTGTCATTATTTATGAATATAATATTTGGTCTATTTCATCATCATTACATAAATGGCTATACTGTAGCAGCCGCAATGTCCCATGCTGTCAGAACAAATGATTAATTTTTATTCAGAATTTTACTGGGGTGGGGCATTACATATTGGTCCATCCATAATTCAAATACATTCTGTGTTTGTTTGTTTTCCTTTTAGCAATGCAAGTCAAAATTGCTTCAAGGAAAGAGTTTCTTAAATTCCAACTCATTGCTCTTTTTACGCTTCAAAGTAAACATTGGACTCCCTGGTCATCTAGCACCAATGAAAGAGCAAAATATGCTTGCAAAAGCAGTCTTTGCAAAGGCAATGTCCTAAATGAGGTAAGAATAAATTCCATCATTTCTTGCTAATTGAAAAGTCACATTAAGTAATAAATATATTGATGTCTCAGAGGAACCAGAGGATGTTACACTGTGGTATCTTGCCTGAAAAATATCCTCATGACAGCTATCTCTTCTATTATACCTTTGCATAATCAAGGCATATTAGCACCAATATATTTTCTTAATGAACAAATATACAAAGTAGTACACCCACTAATTATGTTACTCTCATGCCTACATGTTAACTCCTAAATGTGTATTGTTTTCCTTCCTCAGCATTCATTCCACTAACAGTTGTGTGCATTGCAACTGAGCAGTAAATAGCTCTGGGTAAGGCAAGATGCCAAAAAGGAATTCTGCTCACATGTATGTGGAGATGACTGTCAAGAGGTAGCATCTGACAGGAGTTTGTTGGATATAATCTACAGAAAACCCTACAGAAGGATTGTCAAGATTTCTGCATAGCACAAGTCTCTCTCTCTCTCTCTCTCTTTCCTGTTAATTCACATTAGTTAAGTATCATTCAACACATTTGGTTTATTGCAGTTCGTTAAATATATTGACACATTTAGATACCATAACATGTTAAAAAACTTGTCTCATTAAGAATATTACTTTATAAAAGTGCCATTTAACTTCTAGTATTAATACAAGGTGGTGGTGGTGGTGTTCACATCATCATCTCAATTGCACTACAACAAAGGAGGCAAACTGGTCACAAAAGCACATTCATCAAGGACCTGCTGCAAACTGCAAGTGTTCAAGTACAATATAATAATATAAACAAGTACCCACTTTCCTTATCTCTTTGTTGTGTCACTGACAAAGAAGGGAATAGGAGTGGGGGAAGTATGGCCTTCAGGCTTAGCTCACAATGGATTTTGGAATCTGTTTTATCCAAGGAGCTTGGCTTCACATTTAAGTACATTTCAGAACATTATTAGATTGATATAGTGAATATAAGAGTTATGGTACTCCAACTTAAAATACTTTTATCAGTTATGTACTTTTTGGTTGTTTATTTTGTAACTATCCAAAAGTGAGAAAACTCTTTTTTTTTCTCTTCTTTGCGTTGTCTCATAAAACATTCTTCTATTGTTTCAGTGAGGAAGGAAATGAACACCCAGAAGAGTTTCAGCATGATTATTAGAAGAGACTATTCTCCGCTATACAGCCAGTTTATCATTGATAATTACACAGTAATTAGTTGCTACAGAGATGCCTTTCTGTAACTGAAGGGAGAAATGGTGAATTTGAGAAGATTTGTTTTAAGCATTCTCTACATAAGTACTGAAATAGTAGTAAATACGTCCTTCACAACTGGAGTATGAATACACATTCCCTTTAGTAAAATCCTGATGTATTTGTAAAATGGCAAGATGGCTATAAAACTGCAGTGCATATTTATTGTTTGATGCAATCAGGTACCTGATGCATTTTTAATAGCTTTATATATGGCTCACTGCAGTCTTCTGAAAATATGGATTATCTTTTAAAGAATTAGATGAAACAAAGGAAAATATGTTTGTTTTACTTTGGATTTATAATTGCCTCTAAAATAATATTCCCAAGCCCACTTCTTTACCATAAGTTGTGGTGCTATATAGTAAGATAAAAAAATTATTAATTATAAGCTATGACAGGGTTTTTAAAAATTGTCTTTACTTCTATAGATGACCAAACCATAACAACTACATTTTAACAATATTAAATACAAATGGATTCAGTGTCACTTCTAGGTCCATAACAACAATTATCTTAATGGTCCAAGGAGGTAAACAGGATTTAGTTGAAAGTACACATATGTTCTCTATGTACTGGGTATAGTTTTCCATTTTGGCGTTGCCTCCTTATACTGTGTCCAGCACTTTGGATGAATAAATCCCACTTCACAGAAGTTAAAATAACTTTGCAATTCTGTCAGCTGGAGCTGACCAGTGGTTATATTTTCCACAGGGTGATGAATGTAGACTATCTGACTGGTTGCACTGTGCAGAAATCTTAGATGGACACATTTGCACAATGAAGCAACAAGGCACTTTCAGTTTCTGCAGGTCAATGTCCTTGGCAGGTCTTGCAGCACATCTGTCTGAAGTACGCTCGACTGCAGAATTTGAACTTCAGCACCAGTGGGCAATAAGCCACTTTGTTCACATCTTTGCATTCTATTTGAGGTACACAATGATTATATTATTACATTAATTTAAAACATGCATAATGAGAAACAAATAGCATTGAATAAAATGCTTCTTACTCTTATTCTGCTAGAGCTTATCATCTACAAAATAATGTTAACATTCAGAAAGGGATTTGGTCAAAAGTTTAGTATTTTCTTGAAACTCCATTCCAAAATGAATATTTCCACATAGCTTAAGGTCACATTCTTTGAATCAGACTGAAACAAATCCTAAATATATATACAACTGCATTTGCTCAAACTCATCTTTTATAAACTGGCTCCATTCAGGCCATTTTCTGCTTCCCACCCCTCCACCTACTGATGACATTCAGACTGCAACTCTTGCTTCTGTTTCTTTGTAGCACTTTATATATTCTCATGCTACTAAATAAATAAATCTCTAACTAGATTTAAAGAACAGGTAGTCATCACTAAAGGAGCTTTGGATTCATGCCACCGGACAAAACCTGCCATTCAAAAGAAGAAAACATCCTATTTTCAACTCAGTACATCAAAGCACACCAGAAGTAGCTTGTTGGATCTCCGCCAAAATATATCAAGCCAGTTTTTATAGTTCTCTCATAACAAGACATAGAATGCAGGGCAGGTGCATGAAAACGAATGTGCCAGCATATTTAGAAAGGAGCCAATAAGCTAAAACTAGGATATAGCTAAGGATGGGTAAATGATTTGGATCTGGTTGCAAATATATTCTTTACTCTTGGTTAAAACCAATATGGAAAGGTAAAGCTGAGGGAAGACACTGTTCTGGCTAGCAGGTGGGTTGAAATGTCTTCTTCTATTTAATTATAACCAACAGTTATTCTGAAGCAGATGGAAGAAAATTTGTATGAACATATTGTTAGACTGGAAAGAATGTTTCTAACAAAGTCCATACATTAGCTATTTCCTTTCTGATCAAAGTGATCTTCAATTAACTTCTATGAAATATTTAAATCTGAAAAACCAATTTTCAGCTACTGAAATATTTTAAAAGACAAAACAACTACAAAAATTAACTCCTGTACAAAAACAAATAAAAGAACAGCAAGGTTATCATGATTTTATGAATGTCTCTATTAGAAATTTATAATTTTTAAAGTATTAGATATGCTAAACAAAATACACACTGATAACTTCTCCCTTTGAAAAACAAAAGTAATGTTTGTTTATTTAAAGCACTTTCTATGTCTGCCTATCTCAGATAATGATTCTAGGCAGCTCACAACAAATCATAAAATAAGATTAAAAACAAATGTACCCTCTCCCACCCTCTCTTCACAACCCCCATCCTAATCCAATGCTTGGAGGAACAGCTAGGCCTTCACAGCTCTCTGGAAGGCTAAAGGGGTTAGGGATCCCAGACTGGCTGATCCAAAAGCTGCGCAGTCAGCAAAAGGGCCTGCCTCGAACGTCCCATCAGATTTTGTTGGTGTCTTTGAGTCAGTAATGATTTATGACAATTAACTGGACTAGTCTCTCTAGTTTTTTTGGCAACATTTTCAGAAGTGGAACCACTGTCTGCTCTCTAGGACTAAGAGACAGTGATTGGCCCAGGGACTAGAACTCATAGTCTTTCAGTTTCTAGTCTGGCCCTTAACCACTAATAATAAAATGCTCTAATTTTCCAGTTAAACATTTAACAAGAGTTACAACAGACGTTAAATGTGATGAGTTGTCACTCTTAGATAACAAGACCTTTTGTTTATGTTCATTTATGAGCTGAAGTTGCCAAAGATGAAACTGATAATTTCCTGTTTCAAACTAGCCTGTTGTTTAAACTTAAATTAAAAGAATCTTTAAAAGAAATTAAGTCAACCACAGCATGGACTCCAATTTGTATCAAAGAAAATTCTTGGATACCTACAGACACCATGCTAAGTATTCAGATAATAAAATTCAATCTGAATATTATGATTTATATTAATATTTTAAAATGTTAACCTTAGTAAAAGCAACTTTACCTTCTGCATTAGAGACAGGGGTACTGTCACATTTGCTCTCACATTGCTGCATTGATGGAGGCCGAAGGGTATCAGGGCAATCACTGGAACCTTGCCCAGTATATGAGAGACACTGCACAGTTCTCATTTGTTGTCCAAGACCACACTGTGCAGAACACTATGTCAGAAAAAAATGAAAAGGAAGGGGTGGAGGGAACAAATGTCAGAGTCTCAGTAACTAAAAAAAGCAATAAGATCCTGAACTTACTTACAATGCTTGTGAAAACACTACATAGGATAGTGGTAGAAAAGTCTGATTAGAGCTACAATGCACAATGTAAATCAGCCAGTGTACAGGTAGTTCTCAGTTAACAACATAATTGGGATTGAAATTTTTGTTACTAAGAAATGCGATTTTAAAGCTTAGCACCACCAGTTCCAACACTTCCGGTTGCCGTCATTAAGAGATTACTTTTGTTAAGCAAGGACATCACAAAGCTGCCATTTGCAACCATCTGCTGGCTTCCCAAGTGATCTGATTGGTAGGAAGCCAATAAAGAAAGTCACAAATGGTGACCACATGACTGTGAGACAATGTGATGTTGTAATCCCAACCTGGATGCCCAGATTGCAATCACGTGACTGTGGAGATGCTGCAATGGCTGGAACTTTGAGGACCAGTCATAACTACTACTTGGTTACTAAAAAGTGGTTGTTAAGAGAGGACTACCTGTATTTTGTTTCTATATTAAGTACCTCATTTTTCTGTTTCTTCCAGAAGCAGCTTTCAGTTAAAACTTCTTTCTTTCTTTCTTTTTTAAAATAATTGCTAGTTAGCAGCCTCATTAAATGAGATGGAAAATGTGCTGTTTGTTAGTAGATACATCATAGTCTACTAAGCAGGTATATACAAAAGTATGAAGGCTATTGCTTAATGCATTGTAAACCGCCCTGAGTCTCTGGAGAAGGGCGGCATATAAATTGAACCAATAAATAAATAAATAAATAAATTTAATGAGGCTTCTAACTAGCAGTTAATTTATTTATTTTTGCAAAATGTTCTTCCCATTGCAAACAAAAAAGATCTATCGTACTATGAATTAAGAAGATGGTGTATTATAGAAACGAAGTATTAAGACTGAGGAATGCAGCCATACTTATGATATCAGGTGAAGGTATCTGCAAACAACAATTATATACTTATTTCATGCGGTGACCATTTGGAAGTCTCAAAGAATATCCTTTAAATATGGCAATGTGAAATAATAAGAGACTTTTATTCTTATATCCATTTCTGAGATCTGTGAAATCACACCCATTTTTTTTTCACCTAAAGTCATTTGAGGGAACCATTATAGAAGCCGATGAACATATATATCACTGAAAATTTATTCATAAGTGTTGTATGTTAATTATTGTTGCAACAGACTCACATGTCTAGTCCTTGAACTTCAGTACCACTTTAGATATTCAAGAAGCCTGCCTATATTACCTGTCCCCAGTCTCCTGTGACCCATCGTGGTGGAGGACACCTGCCCAAGCTACAGCGCATGCGGACAGGTGGTTTGTTTTCTTCTTGACAATGTGCAACTGGAAATGTTTTTGAAAGATCGCTGCTTTTGCAGAGAACAATACGATGCTTAAAACCAGGTCCACATTTTGGAGTACACTAAAAGCCAAACACACACATGATTTTTAGAATCAAATACTTTAAATTGTGAAAAGCTGAAAACATTAACAACATAGCCCTATTAAAAAGGAAAACCTATAGTACAGGGGTGTCAAACTGACATCGTCACAGTGTCATCGTGTAAAGTGTAAACTATTGAAAAATATTTTAAAAGTTCTACATCAAATGGTTAATTCACTTGTAAGGCACAATAACATATCGGCAACTCTATCTTTACCTCTACATTGAAGTATGTTATTTACTAGGTAAAATTAAGTCTTTAAATCTAGATTGACACATACGATTTTCATTGGTTTTATTATTTATAAGAATGTGTTAAATCATACAAGCAAAGCAAAGTGTCTGTTCTATGGACTAAAGAATAAAGAATGGTGGATGACATTGCTTTGTATAAGTTTCAACTTGTTTCATGATAAATTGGGATTTTGGGAAAGGGAACTGGAGAAGTACCAATACTTTTGGTCATATCTGTGTTTTTTGTAGATAGAGAGTTTAGAATTTTAAGCATTCTTTAAAACCATCACTTTATGTACTAATCATTCTGTCTGCTGATAGAAACTTGGATAGGTTTGAATGAGGATAAAATAAGTGGGGTAGATGGGGATCTCATTTCCAGTTAAATAAGGAAGAAATTACTAGTTGGGAGTAATTTTTTTCTTGCACTTCAGTGCCCTGCCCCTCCTATTCTCATAATTCTAACTCAATTATGCAAAATAGACACTGAAAAATAAATTATTAACACAAGTGTAATGTTACCATACTATAAGCTGCTCAAGAAATGTTCAGTTAAGGAATAATGTGGAATTAAATAAATATAAATTAATTTAAATTCATGAAATATACTATTTAATACTGTGCACAGAATCAGCTCTTTTGAATTAATATTGATTAGTATTGAATTTAGAATTTGGATTATCAGATAACAGAATTCAGTTTTTTCACTATGGAGTAACAAGCTTCTCAATATATGGTTGAAGTACTAAAGGAATATAGCTGAAAGAGTATTTGCTAGTATGACTCCCCATAAAATGCCAGGTACAAACTACATACAGGAAGTCCTTGACTTACCACCTCAGTCAGGACCAGAAATTCTGCTGATAGGCAAAGCAGTTGCTATCAGTGAGTCATGCCTGATTTTACTACTTTTTTGCCATGGTTGTTAAGCAAATTACTGCAGTTGTTAAGTGAATCACAGGGCAGCTAAGTAAATTTAGATTCCCCCCCCCTTTGTCTTTTCTTATCGCAAGCTAACTGGAAGGTTGCAGATGATGATCACATGACTCCAGGATGCTGTAATATAAATAAATGCTGGTTGCCAAGCGCCCAAATTTTGATTTCATGGGGATGCTGTGACAGGTTAAGTGCAAGGACTGATTGTAAGTCACTTTTTCCAATCATATTGTAAATTTGAACAGTTGCTAAATGAATGGTTGTAACTTGAGGACTAGTAGTAGTTCCATTCGAGTTTTACATTAGCATGTTGTGCAATCCCAGACCATGCATGATTTACAGAAGATAAATTTGGGAGTGCTGGACTATATCACGTTTAGTAAATTAGAGTAGCAAGTTAGATTCATTGTAATATATCTTGTTACAGTATTGATGTGGGTAAAGTGGTTACTTAGGGAATTTTCAAGATCACTTACTTCTGACCAATCCAAAGGAACCCATTGTGGGGGGCAAGATTGATTGTTACAGGACTCTTTTTCAACTGGGTGATGTGTTAAACAATGAGTACTCTCCAATGTCTCTTCTTCTGAAGGTCCAATCTTCCTGATACATAGAACAGTTCGTGATCTCATTCCTCCATCACAGGTCTTACTGCATTCTGACCAATCGCCTATAAACCATCTTTTGACAGAATATTAGAAAAAATTATTAGTTCAAGAAATGAACTGCTTACCCCTACAACGTGAATGTATATAACTGAAAGTATAAGAAAATTACATACTGCATAAAAATATATAATAGTTCTGATTCAATAAATCAGAATTTTAGTCTCAATTATATAATGCTGTCAAATGTAACTGAGGAAGAAATTAATATATTTTACATAATATAGCTTCCCAATATTTATTCTAGGGCTGCCTATCCTGCATGAAATTTATTATAACAAGAAAAGATCTATCCTAGATGGTTATTCTAGTAGCATAACAATCCTACAAACTATATCCTGCAGCACTCTCATCTGGAATTTAGATAAGGATATTATTGTTCCAGAATGGTTCGCAGAAGTTGCTAGTAAAGAAAATCCATCTAACTGGCTTTCTACAGTATTTGCAACCAAGGAGATAGGCAGGAGGGAACAGCGAATTCTCAAAAGTTATTTTAAAAAGTGCAATTAAATTAGCATTACTGTCAAGTTTCGTCAATGTAATTGTCAGCGCTGGAGGAGATCATAATTTGGAACGCTGACATCTACATTATTTATATTGTATTTATGATTAATAAAATGGCAGGTCACTCACTTGCATTAGCAAGCCACAAAAATAACATAATTTCATTCATTCGTTGAAAAGTTATATTCAGAGCTGTGGTGGTACAGTGATTAGAAAGCAGTATTGCAGGCTAACTCTGCCAACTGCCAGCAGTTTGATTGGACCCAGATTGTTGGGCTAATATGCTGACTCTGTAAACCTCTTAGAAAGGGCTGTAAAGCACTATGAAGTAGTATATAAGTCTAAGTACTATTGCTATACATATAATAATTGTTAATTGGGTCCTGCTCTTAATTCAATTTTGGACTAATTTCCCTGTGGTTCCATTGCAGTGCTTTCAGTCTGGAGATATAAATAATATGGAATAGAATAAAGAAGTACTTACTCAGGTGGACAAGGCTCAGTGTTGCAGGATCTTTGATTTTCGGGTAATTTACTATCAGGATCACAGTAATTGTTCTGGACTACAGAGCTGTCATCCAGCCTTTTGCATACTATTTCTTGTTTCTGCATACCTTAGGACGGATTAGAATGAAATTGGTTTTTATTTTTTTCTCCTTATTTTACACCAAGCAAATCTGTGACCCTGTAGCTCAGTTAAATCATGGACTATAATCTACCCAGGATTATCTGGCCTTCATGATTTTATTACTTCTGTACCTTCCTTTCCACTGTTTTTTTTTTTTTTTTTTTTTTGCAATTTAAAGTTGATTTCAGATATCTAATTCTTACTGCTATACATCAAAACACATTAGTCAGTAATTTTATTTTATTTTTTCATTTTAATTGATGTGATAAATAAAAGCATTAAAAGTAGTAAAAAAACATGTTTTTCATTAACTGATTAACTGATCTAGATGTCAACAATTACAATGACCTGTCTGGAAGCATACTTTAACACAATGTGTATTTGTACTGTACGTATATTTCTGAGATAATGATTTCTTAATCAATATCACTCTAAGCAGAGATGTTTCCATTTGCAAAAGAAAAAAAAAACTAAAACATTTGTTTTAAACCTTGAGTTTCTAAGAATGTCAATTAAATGGTTGGATTAAGAAATATCAAAATCTATCTTAAGTTTAAATGAAAAAGTAGTCTTGCAATACATGAGATCAATTAATAAGGAATGAAACTAGGAGAATCTGAAATAGTTTTTTTGATAAAATATTTATCAGTCTTTGTTCTGCCAAACAATATTGAAACTCTATTATTACAATTTAATTCCTATTTTAACATTTTCCAATATTTTCCAGTATTTTCTTAGTATTATTTCTAATATCTATCTGAAATAATAAGAAATCACATTAACTTCATGAATTTGTTTTGGGATAATTCTTTTGAGTGTCTTAAAAAAACTAAATGCATAGTTTGCAGCAGGTGAATTACACAATGTTAATACTTTAAATATTCTTATTTTTCCTAACATTATTTCCTAATATTTCAACAATCACAGCAGGTGGCAGCATCTAGCTGGCCAATATTGAAAAGCTAAGCAAGGTCAAACCTGAATAGAACAGTCATGCTTCATATAGGAGTTCTTTATATAACACAGATTTATTCCTAATAATTAATAGGGAAATGATATCTATATAGCACAAAGCACAAGGATGTCAGACAAAATTAAAGATGGATGTCAGCCACTTAGGAAGAATTGTTGTACTACTTGTCAAGGATGATGCTGGTTCTTTGATGATAACTATGAATGGGTAAGAGTGTAGCTGTTAAAACTAACATTAATACTTGAGGTACGATGACTGATACCAGTGGCTTAGAGGTACTTCCAAGAATATAATAGTCATTTTAGAAACAGCCAGATCAATAATCGGAGTCATATATCAAGCAGTGAAACAACTCAGAATCTAGACTTCTGCACCAGTACTAAAACAAGTCCAATAACAAGGAGACTAATTTTGGAACCAAAATCTATCATCCATTAGAATGGCCAATAAAATAAAGCACTAGATATTACTATAATGTCTTTAACCCACAGACTTCTGTGAATTTCACCTTCAAAACAGAACCCCAAGTAGTAATTGTTTTTTCAAGTAGAATATTAGTAGCTGAGAGGGCAACAGTGGCAGTGGAGATAGGGTTGATTAATTCAAAATTTCAATGATCAGTAGTTTTCTGATATTGGTAGCAAATGGGACTTACCCTTAATATAAATGCTAGATTTTATAATGGGATTCACCACTGCAAAACCAAATGCTGCATATTTTATTGTATATTCCCCCTTTAGATTCTTGAAAATGAATTAGTTGATATTGATAGGACTGATGATATTGAGGCTAAAATTATCAGTACAAATGGTTAATTTAATGGTGCCTTTGGTGCCTTTAAGAAAGTATTAAATGTAAATGCCATCTTGGTAGTGGTTAACAGGTGAGCATATAAGTATCAGACTTAATGCCTAAAGCATTCTTCCCACAGCAGATTCCACCAATGGATGAATTTATTATGCCATGCCTGTTTGGTGAAAGGTCTGGCAACTGACTCAATTGTTTACAATTAAGCTCAAACACAGTACCATAAAAAGTGTCCCTCTGGTGGAATATAATTTTCATACCTATGAAGTAGGCATTAGAAGCATATATGATAAAGCACAGGGTGGGATCGAATACTCCACTACATAATCCTGTGATTCTATCATACAAAACGTTTATCACATAATTGCTATTACGTTGCTATCAGAAATATGCTGGGACTTCTGAAACATAAAATCAGATTATGGAACATAATTTCTAAATTAAATTGTTGCCCTTCTCAGAAAAGAATGGAATATATCATACCAGAGTTCAAGGACCTCTAAACGTGTACAATCTTGCCCAAATAAATATATGATGGTATATAGTTAAACAAGACTCAACCTCAAAGTTTGGACATGTCATTGAGGCTGGATATACAGCTCCAGCTCCCACATGGGGTGTCATCCTGGAAAATATCTTGCATCACAAATTGTTTGATTAGAAGCAATCTTTTCACATCTTATTTATTCCATTTATATTTCATTCTGATTTGTGTGTTAAAATTTTTTTCTCAATCTTGGCAATTTTAAAATGTGTGAACTTCACCTCCCCAACCAGCATGTTGCCTTGAGAATTTTGGGAGTTGAAGTCTACACATCTTAAAATTATCAAGAATAAAAAACACTGAAAAAATATCATATCTATCAAAGTTTTGTCTCCACAAGAACACTGTTTTTTGGGGGGGACCAATGACTAGTTGCAAACCACTTCTGAAACCATTACCTCCTTCCCACGGCAGACAAAGTGAATAGCCCAAGGTCATCCAGCTGGCTTTGTGCCTAAAATGGGACTAGAACTCGTGGTCTCCTGATTTTTAGCCTAATACCTTATCTACTACAACAAAGTTACTTTCATGTAGCATAGGTAAATGTGTAACTATTTTATAATTTAATCTAAAGCCAATGTTTTGTTATATAATTACAATAAAGCCAACAAAGAATAAATTTGAGGAGCAAATTGCTAACAAAATATCTTTAGGTTTGTCAGAAAGAGCAAACAGATTAAAGGATTGCTTATATTAATATCAAAGTGGCAGAGTAGTAAAAAGAAAGACAAGCAGATTACAGAGTATCTGAATCAATTACTTTAACATATACTGAAGAAGAAACTGAAAAATTACTCAGTCCCAAACCTAGGTAATACCCACATTAAAGCTACTGTACTATACTCTTGAATTTAAAACAATCTAGATTTATCAACTCACACTAAAACCGATCCTCAAGCAATATCTATATTGTTTATTATTTAGCATATGGAATATAATGTCAGGAAAATCTACACGCTAGACACAATGCAGTCCTGACAGGCTAGATTGCTAGTTCATTTTGTTCAGGGCTTATGTGCCTATTGCAGGAGGTGTGGGGTGGGGGGAGGTGAAGTAGCTTTACACCAATTAGCTGGCAGTATTCAGGTTGCTGGTTGCTGGCTGTTTCAGGCTCCTCTACTGGCCTTTCCTCACCTTGCCTTGTGCTGCGATGCATCACGTCCAGCTAGGTCCAGTACTGGCTTCCATTTTCTGCACATGGGAATGCAGTTAGGTTTTTCCCACTGAAGTGGTACCAATTTATCTACTCACAATATTGCATGCTTTTGAACTGCTGGGTGGGCAGGAGCTAAGGATCAAGAGATGGAGCTCACTCTGTCTCATGGAGCCAGGCTTGAACTGCCAGACTGCAGACCATTTCTGCCCAGCAGTTTCAGCGTCATTAAGCCACTGTGTCACCGTGTCCCCTGTATATACTTTGTGTGTCTATCTGTGTCTTTCTGTCTACATACTGGCCAGAACCATGCACCAAAGCTAATATTAATATACCTAATTTCTACCACTGACTTCAATTACTCTTATTCCCAAGTAATTATAGAAAGGTGATGTTCTACCTCAGGGGTGTCAAACTCAAGGCCCGGAGCTGGATCTAACCCATAGGGTGCTTAGATCTGGCCCACGGGGCTGCCCTGGAAACAGCAAAGGACTGGCCCACGGTGCCTCTGTCAGTGAAAACGGGCTCGGAAGGACTTCAGTTTCACTGGGAGAGGGTTGCAGGAGGCCGTCGCAGCCGAAAATGGAACTCAGGAGCCTGTTTTCACTGGCAGAGCACTCAGTCACCACAGGCATCCTTAACACAAGTTGGCTATGCCCACCCTGGCCATACCCACTCCACTCCCCAAGGTCAAACACAACCCTGATGCGGCCCTCAATGAAATTGAGTTTGACATCCCTGCTCTACCTAATCCAGTGGGTCTTCTAAATCCAGTTCTTTCATGAAAACTGAGATGGAAGATACAGAAGAAATAATTTAAGTACAAAGGAAATGAATCAACAGATTTCTTAGTGCTGGTTCAAGCAGAAACATACATCTGTATGGTCACTCCATAGCAAGCATTAATCAGCTTTATGACTGTTATTCTGAAATAAGTATATTTAGAATTGTTTTCATTAGTTTCATCTCCTATTTATTTCTTCACTTTCATCAGGGTTATCCTATTACCGTGTTTTCAGGAAATATAAGCTCAACACTTCCACAGGAAAAAGCAAATAAAACAAAATCTTTATCTTCCTTTTATGTAAATACTTGCCTCAAACAGACTGACAAATGGTTCAATTTTAAGACAGAAAAATAAACAGAAACAAAAAATAGTTGATAGAAAACAATAGCTATTAGCATCTACACAGATAGAGGAGTAAGAACTAGACACCAATCCTTATTGGTTTATTTATTTAAAATAATTTTTCACTTCAGCTTATCAGAAAAGATAATATAATTTATAAATTTAAAAATACAATATCTAGATGAAAATACTTATTAAAAATAAGGAAAAAAGAGAAATCAGGAGATAATTAGTGGTTCTTGGCAGAGAAAACAAGGAGGGAACATTGTTATTGTTACTGGAAGGGACTAAGGGAAATGGCTTCGGGCAACAGACTAATCTCTTCAACTCTTAACGTAGCATAGACACAAACACATGGTGGTATAATTGGAAGGACTAAAAGGACAGGTGTTGACCTTTTTCATTCCTCGCTCTCCCAATTCCTCCATGGCAGTTTATTCTCTTAAATATTTATTTTCTCTTGTTTAGTTTAAGAAAAGATGAGAGAGGCAGCTTTTTGAAATGAAAGTATATTAAAAAGAGATAGTAATCAGGGAAACTGTTAAACCCTAGAGGGAACTTGATTTCTAATTCATATTTCTATTTCCATTAAAAAGGTATTAAGAAGATTACATGCTTAAAAATAAGCACAAGTTCTATTATGCCAGGCTTAACAGTTGCTGGTACATATGCCAAATTAAGACATTTTTTATAAACTTAGTGTAAGAATTGGCTGATAGGATGAATCCTAAAGCCAAATAATGCAGACAACCCATGACTTCAACAGCCACTACTTAGAGACAAACTAGTAGAAGACTAGCACAACGCATCCATGAACACCAACTAGCAGTCAGAAGATATGATGAAAACTCTTTATTTCACAACATACTGACAGACTTAACCATAGTTTCACTTGGGAAATTGTGACCACTAGACTAAGCCAAGTCCAAAAATACTTAGGAAATTTCTAGAAGCCTGGTACTCTGACAAATTAGTATTTAATAGACACTTAGACATAAATAATATATATATATTATGTAAAAATGTCTATCAACAAACCAAAAAAGGAACAAAAAGACCAAAACACCTCCCCATCAGCAATCAGCAATCAGCTGAGCATAGATTAACATCAGGCCAACTATCAAGTAAACAATATCCCAATCAAGGAACTGCCAAATGAGCCAACAATAAACAGCCCAACCTCTAAGACCACCCAAAGGTAAGCCACTAGAATATAAACTGAGAGCAAACTCCACTTCTTACTACCACTGATGATATTACCTAGTTTGGGTAATGAAATGTCTGCAAGAAAACAACCAATTTCAGAGAACTCCAAGTGCCCATCATTTCAACCCTGAGTTACAAATATTCCCCAAAGCTTCCTGGATGAGAAGCGAAACGTCTTCAAAGAAAAACCAGAAAGTCCAGTTGCTTCTTGAAAAAAAGCACCTTTGGGACAACCATGACCTGGATAACTGAGAATCTCCATAGACATTCCCCTTTATTATTACAGACAACCCACTTATGAACTGACTAACTCCAATACATATTGATAGTTAAAACTATATAGTTTTATTTGTAATATAGTATATTAGGATGGGCTTATTTACAATTTTTGGTGAACAAAGAAATCAACATTGTGCCTCTCTCCAAAACTCAAGAAGTAAGAATGTGGGTAGTAATTTTTTGTTAATAATAATGTTTCTGTTAACATAAACAACATATGTTTCCCTTTATTATATTATAAATATTTCAGATATTTCTACTTAGCTAATCTTTCAAGATTGTTAGAAGCCAATTTACCTCCAGCGCAAGTAGCAGAGCACTCTGACCAAGGGAGGTGATTCCATATGAAGCCAACTTCATTGTCACCACTGCCAGTACGAGAGATGGGAACATTGAATTTATATCTTATCCCCAGATTGTGCTCCTGTAGTAAAATCTGCAGTTGAAAATAACTAGTTTTATCATTAAAACACTTTGGTATATTAATACTGTATATTAACAATTAGTTACTTTCAGTTTGATTTTTGAGAAAAACTTTGAACATTGATGCAGATGTTTCTAAAATTTAAGATAATTTACTTTAGTTGTTTCAAATTTAAATGCTAGAGTGATCCCATCCAATATGGCATTTATCATAACTTCTAAAGCATGGGTAGCCAACCTTTTGGCTTGCCTGGGCTGCATTGAGTGAATAAAAATTGTATTGGGCTGCATTTAAAATATAACAAATATATTACTTTTTAAAAAATCATATAATAATTTTAAAAGTTTACAGTCTTGTGGGATCACATTATTAGCTGTCCAGGGCTGCATGTGACCCACAGGCCGTGGGTTGAAAATGACTGTTGTAAAGATGGCAGAAAAAGAAATAACTAGTGTATACGTACATGTTTATTACACAGTACTTAAACTTGACAAGGATAGGGTAGGGTAGGGTAGGGTAGGGTAGGGTAGGGTAGGGTAGGGTAGGGTAGGATAGGATAGGATAGGATAGGATAGGATAGGATAGAATAGAATACAGAGTTGGAAAGGAAAGGAAACCCTACACCATTTCAGATAAATGGTTGTCCAATCTCTTCTTAAAAATTTTCAGTGGTGGAGCATTCACAATGTCTGGAGGCAACTTGTTCCACTGACTGATTGTTCTAACTATCAGGAAATTTCTTTTTAGTTCTAGGTTGGAACATAATAATGTTCCAGCAATGTTTTGAATAACATATACAATCTGAAAATATTTGAGATTAAATGAATAACTATTTATGTTACCATAGAAAGAGACTAAGTTTAAAAAGATAATCAAATCATAACTGATAAAGCATGTAGATAGTCCTTGGTTATCAATGGTAATTGGAACCAGAATTTATGTTGCTAAGCAATGCAGTCTTTGAGCACAACATCATGTGACTGCATTGCTTAGTGACAGCAACCCTGGGAGTCCTCATTGCTGTTTTTAAGCCAAGATTGGGAGTCATTAAATGAGTTCAGGTAGCTTGCAAGCACGCCAGTGGCAAGTAAGGAATGGCAAGTCAGGAGTGTATTTTGCTGGGTGAGGGATGGTATGCGAATGGCCAGCATGATGTGACAAGGCCTGAAGTGACTATTGCCAGGCACAGGAAAATGTGCAAAGGCAGGACACAGAGCTGGAGGTGGTTGCTGCTGGGACGCGACTTAACAAAGTGATTTGCAACTTTCTCTGATAGCTTTCCCCTTGATTTTGTGGGAAGTGTGGAAGTGGTGTTACATGACTACAGGATGTTGGGATAGTTGTAAGTGAGAACCAGTTGCCATGTGCCCAGATTGCAATCATGTGACTGTGAGGAATGCTGTGATGGCCAGAACTTTTAGGATCAGTTGTAATTTTCCTTTTCTATTACTGTCATAATTTTGAGCAATAGCTGAACAAATGGTCAGCTGAACAAACTGTGTTCAATATTTCTTTTATTTATAATTAATATAGTTTATATTTCTAATATATACTCTGGAATTTTTAAATTTTAATTTAAGTGATATGATTATCTTTCTGAAAATGAGATGGCATTCATTTCTGTCAGCTCTGTAGCAAAAGAAAGTGATATATTATATTGTCCCCCAATTATATCCAAATTGCTTAACGGATTATCAGAGGCTAACTGCAGACTATTGATAGGGGTGAGTTACAATATGGTTAATTTAAAAACAATATAAATACTGAATGTAAATTTAACAGTGCCAGATAAAAATGATTATATTTATATATTAGAAACCTCAGTTGGTTTAAAAGTAGATTGATACATTGCATAACAGCATAAGTCTATTATCTAGGAAACACTATTCAAAAGCTAGAGGTACAAAGCAATGATTATAATATAAACAATATTTTCTGAATGAGGTTCTAAGTAACATAGAAAAGAGGTTCATGAGCAATACAGAAGGCTAGATTACCTCTTTGATACACAAACAATAAAATGAAATAGTTTATACTTTACCATGACTATAAGGTTTTCTGAAGTAGGACCCAAAGCTTCCAAAGATTCTGCTTCATCGGCTGGTCTTTTGTAATGGAAAGCTGTCCCAGAAACATCAAATTTTCTAGGCCAATCAATAGTCCACGCTCCATTAATATAATAATCATCGTCTTCAGTTTTCAAAGCTTAAAAAAGTGTAAATGCCATGAAGATAGAAATCATTTAGAAAGTATAAGAGCGTTCATTAAATATCAAATGAAGGAAAGTGGAATTATATCATAGGAACCATAACTTCCTAAAACTCGCTTTCCTTTTGGAAAATGGATATACATTATTAAAGTTCTCTTAAAAATAGGAAAATCATCTACAATGGAAAACCAATGGCTTCACTTATGGGTTCTGATTAAGGAACCAAGAGTGGTATACAAACTATCCTAAATTTAAATTGTTTAAAATTCAAAATAATTCCATTTGAAGGAGTTGCATTTTGCTTTAAGCAAAATGTTTTGATCATTCTGGAAGTGTTTCAAGCTTAATACTAAGTTTTCTGCTATTTATTGCAATATTTTAAAAATTGAATCAAATTTGTAAATTAATCAACATTGTAATTTTGACCTCTAAATATCTTAAGAAAATATGCTTTAATCAGCTAACTAGTTCTAGTTTTTATAAAGCAGAATACTCAAATCATATGGATGAGGAAGGGATGACTGCCTACTACCTATTTCAATGCTTTTTAATGAACAATTGCCTTCAGACGCTGCAAAAGGATTTGACCAATAAATGATTCAAAATATAGGTTTTTAAATCCTTATATTTAACATATATAATAAAATAATTAGTTCAAAGGGAAAATAACATTACAAAAGTAGTTTACAATCAGCATAAATTGATACATCTAATCGTTTTAAATTCAGAATCAAGTTTACAAATGAGCCTGTACAATGTTAGTTTTAACTTGCTGGAAATATTTCACAATAATAGCAGAATACAATGCATGCTTTCTCAGAAGTGTATGTTTAATGAGATTAACTCTTGACTAAATATACATGGTAAAATGGTATACATTTATTTTTCAAATACATCTTATTTGTTTTTAGTTATTATTTTGTGATAATCCAACTACAACTTTAGTTTTCTAATTAGAATGATTTTGTTTGTTCCAGTTTTCATTCTTTCTCCTCAAGATTGTTACCACGTTACATGATGCTAATTAATAAACTACTATATTACTGTGGCTTGGCAAAAATACTTTGTGGAGGGTGTTTGTATATGAGCAGCATTTCAAAAGGAGGGAGGGAAGGGATAGCAAATCTGTTCAGAAAGTTTTCTTTTTTCTTTTCTTGATATCCTTGATATCATTCCAGTAATAAGTTAAGAAGCTTTATCTGCTGTCACATTTATTATTGGATTTGAGCCAAAATGCCTGTACTGAACTTGTTATTTTTCTTTTCAAATAAGAATTAAACATTTATTCTTAGTATTATGATTATGGCTTATGGGAAAATGATGTATAGCACATTAAATACCATGTTCCCCGAAAATAAGACCCTGTCTTATATTTATTTGAACCCTGAAATAAGTGCTTGGCCTTATTTTCGGGGAGGTCTTATTATTTTGGGGCGTGTTGAGCAAGACGGGGATCCTCTTGCTCTCTTTCCTGATTTCCAGCTCTGTCTCCCTAACCCTAACCAGAGGAAATTGCGGGGACCGGCTGTGCATGTGTTTAAATATTTTTGGGGAGGGCTTATTTTCAGGAAGGGCTTATTTTAGCGCATGCGCTCGAAAGCCCAATTGGGCTTATTATCATGGGATGACTTATCTTCAGGGAAACAGGGTACAATGTTAGAGAAATCATAGATATAAGTTTTAGCTTTCTGAATTCCTCAGTAACTTTCACTAACATCAGAAACCAGGTAGAAGTAATTAAACAGAATTTCCATCTACAGTATACACTTTCTTACTCCTAATAAACCAAACAAGGTGATAGAGCAGTGTTTCTCAACCTGAGGAACTCTAAGATGTGTGGACTTCAACTTCCAAAATTTTCCAGTCAGCATCAAATCTACTTATATGTTTACTATCCAAAATCAGTAGAAATAAATTAATTGAAATAATGTTCCAGAAACCTCTGGAAGCAAGAAACTAATACAAAGTTTCTCTAGCTTTATTAGCATTACTAGCTCTGTTTTAAAATACTGACAAAATGCTCCAGAGAAATCATTATGTCATTCCTACAAAGAGGAAAACATTTGAAAAGGAGAGATTCATAACTAATCCATATCAATGTGGCAAATAGCAATGATTCCAAAGCATATTTGCATAGACAAACCCAAAACCATTTGACTAAATACATAAATGACATTTGTATTATGATATTGTAATGCATGTTTCATCATTTAGCCCACTCCCTATTTCTGCTACAATGATGGAAACAAATGCAAGTTAAAGGCCCTGCTATAGTTTGTTTTTTAATAATGAAAGGCCAGTTAGAAATTTTATAAATAAAACATTGTGTGTGTATGTGTCTATGTATTTAGCTATTTAATGTATGTAGCTTTTGTCTTCAGAACAATAGCTAGAAGTATACAATTTGGATAGAGAACATGGACATAAGATGTGAAAGTGGACAAAGAGATGTTCCTTCCCCTTTACTGAGACATTAATGGAAGTTATTTTCCAAGTTTAATACCAGCTTTCAACGTAAATGTTATCAGAGCCACAGCAGGAAGAATGTTAATCCCTGTCTCCCATAATGTGTCTCAATCAGTTTTCATAGCGTTTCTTAAAACAACAACAACAACAACCAAGAAGTCCACCCACTTATATATTAAACCAGTTTGGTGTAGAGATTTAGGCATCAGGCTAAAAACCAGGACAGGGTAAGTACTAGACCCACCTTTGGATAGCATAGGGTTAGTCACTTTCTCTGAGCTCTATGAAAATGTCAAACCACTTCCAATAAACCCTTGCCAATAATAGGACAAGGACTAGTATAGGCAGTTGCCAGGTGACTAAAACGACTTGAAGGATTTAAAAAAAAAAAGTCAGTGCAGCCAGTGCTACACTGTTATATGGAATCTATCTGAAAGTTATTTTGAACCCAGCAACGTTTATCAGATTTTGTATTAAATCATGAGATCATTAACTTACCAATATAGTTTTTTGACACAGCCACTTCTTTGATTTCAATATGAACAGAACCTTTAGGAATTTGAACCACTTCCATGTAGCCTATAAGGTAGTCAGGGCAATTATTTCACTGATAAAAGCAACAGTTCTCACTTTTAATTTGTTTATAACTAATGCAATTATATAGCAATAATTCAAGAGATCTTAACGTTACTTCTTGTCGCAATCAAGACACAGAGACCTATAGTTCCATTAAAATGGTGTAAATGTAAGAAACAAAAACAAAACACTTCACATATTTGCTTTCATTTTTATGAGGAATAGCTATTTCACTACAATTTTACAATGCATCAGAGAACAATAAATAATGGACCTGGGAATGATATAAGTAAATATATCTAGTAAGTACTCTAGAAAGAGTATATGAGAGTAAAATGGCAGCATCCAGTGGCTATTGCCTGATCAATTTTTAAATAGTTGTCAAATAATAGTAATACAGCTTGTGACAATACCCTAACACTACCAAACAACAATATCTGCTTATCCCAGGTTCTTGGGAAGGACTCAATAAGTGAATAAAAATCCCAAATTCAGTTTAAGCCAGTGGTGAAATGCAGCCGGTTCAGAAGGCTCTGTGCATGTGTGGAGGAGGCACGCGCGCTCACATTTGCGAATCGGTAGCAAAGGTAAGTTCATTTCACCCCTGGTTTAAGCATATGGTTGACTGTACAACCACCACCAGCAGCAACAACAACAACAACAATATAAGCTTTGAGACTTACCACCTCTGGGCAGTGTATCATTGAAAAAACCTTCAATAGATTCACATGTACTCCCATCACCACCACATACCCGACACCTGTCTTCTTTAGCATCAGATCCCAAAATATTGTCACATCCAACATGCTGAAAATGGGTACAGTAAAAATAACTATACAATAAGGGGATTTCTTTTCGGTTCAGTTAAATTGTTAATGTTCAAAGTAATGGTATTCTTAATTTATTAAAATAATTGCTGAAATTCTTCCTTCTTTGTTGAAAGCAATTTTATTCATTCAGCTAGAAGTATCATTCTTTATTTGTCTGCTCTGTTGTCCATATATTAAAATCTAAATAGTTTCTCACAATATTTGGGAAGGTTTTTTAATATCACACTAGTATGGACTAGGTAGGCTAGGTAGGTAGAATTGCCTCTTAAATTTCTAGATAACATGCTATTCAGTTCACAAAAATATCCTTTTTCTAGCCTCTTATTACAAATTTTTATAACTTTAGGATTGATAGATTTTGTCACATAATCCCTGAAATATTTTAACATATTGTTTGCAATTATCTTTTACCTAAAATGAACTAGAATTAAATTGCTTACAATCAGGCAAATTATTCCAGTTGCATTTTTATAATCTGTCATAAATTTTTGCTCATTTCCTGGTTCTGCTACTAGGTGACTTTGCAAGATGCTGCCAGCTAATTGGCTTCTTAAAGCTTTTCCATTTTAAAGGACAGAGATCAAATTCAGGGCTTTCCAGTTTCTCAGTTGTCTGAGATGGCTGTTTCCATTTAGGATGCTCTTTGCTTTTCCTCCAAATTGTCTAAATCATGTAAGCAGTTTTATAACGCATTTATAGAGAAACTTGAGATAACTCTGGTTGTAAATCTCATTCACTGCAGTCTATATTTAGCAGAGAACATATATGAGTACAAACAAGCCCATTAAGAGTATTTAGAGACAGATGCTTAAAATATAATGTAACAAGGACATTTATTAAGGAAATTGCATGATCTAATAGAAAGATTGCATCTTTGAGTTTTCTGTTCTCATGGCAAAAGAAAAGAGAAGGGAGGAGAAACTATTTTCCTGTAAAAAGTAAGCTGAAGGGGAAAGTTCAGGAGAACAAATCAGCTTTCCAATCAGGGAAAAATAAAGCAGAGAGAAATAAGTAAGAAGCCACTATTCCTATTGGCTCTAAGTTTTCTATAAGACAAATGAGGTAAAATGTCAGTGCTTCTGAAACTGTAGTTCCAATATATTAATAAAGGCAGTTCCTTGACAGCTGTTTCATTAGAGGATGTTGCAGTATAGAAATGTTTTAAATCACTTTTACTTTTGTGTAATGTTCATGTATTGTACCTTGCATTCTCCATTGATACAAATATCCAGGGAATCTGCATTGCATTGTGTTCCATCTATCACTGCAGGAGCACGTTCAGTATAGAAGTTATAACCTTCTGCTAAACAGTTTAATGCACATGGCTTAACCCCACCTAGATAAATAAAACATTTTAAAAGATCAAATTCCAAAGTTTGAAGTATTATATACAATTTGATATTAATCTTTTTTCCCCAAAAAAATCCTGTTGCTGATTTTTTTCGACAGTTTTTCAACAGATTAATGAAGCTGTAGGATCAAGACTGATAAACAGATTTCACTAATCGAACAAGACCTAAATATTTAATAAGTTATTAAACAGTATTAAATATTGCCTTTCTGGCTTAAACTTTTCAGATAGATTACTGGATTCCGATAACAATACTGTGCTTGGTTTGTTTTACAACTTATCCAGACAATTGCTTTAACATGTTTTTCTCAGTCTGTGATGTGATACAAAAAAAAATGTACTCTGTCCTGACAGCTTCAGTTACAAGGATGATAACTGACTTTCAGCCAGTGACTGCCTGATTTACGCTGAGCTCTCCAAAAAAATTATTTCACTTAGAAAATTATCTGCATGCATAATTCAGTCCTATGTGAAATTCAGCAAGAGTGGCCTTTGCCTCTCCAACGCCATCAAATCTAACATTGCACAATCAGATATGACCATCTGCAATAGGACAGTTTAGTATACTTCAGAAATAATTTGGAAAAAGAACTTCAAACAACATGGGGGGATGTTAATAGAACATGACACATGCCTTCAACTCTTTAAAGCAAGTTCATCTTTTCTGATATCAAATGATTACCCTCTGAAATTGCTATACAATCCAAGGAAAAGGAACAACTATTTTAAAGATCTGCAGACAGATTCTATGCTCTAAAGCCCATAAAGCCCTGGTGCATATATCCATATTTTCAAGGTCCTCTTAGGACAAATTAATATCCTGCCTTCCCTGGGCAGGACCTACAGCCTGATCATAGCTAAGATTACAAAACTTCACATACCTCCTGTATATGGTTTCCAGTTGTAATATTTTCCTCGAAATGGCATATTATCAAAATCTGCACACTGTTTTTCTCGAAAATCACGGGCTCCAAGAGGACATGGCTAAATAAAAACAAAAATGAAAAAGTGATGAATTTGAAATTTCAATATACACATGAAGTGCATTTTTAATTAAATATGAAACAGTTATCATAGATGCAAACTATAGTATCAGCCTCTTTAAGCAGACTGAATGTCTTGCAAGCAATCACTAAGTTATAGCCTCCCACCGACCAGTCCGTTCCCACAGAGAGGGTCTTCTCGGGGTGCCATCAGCCAAGTTATGTCGGCTGGCGACACCCAGGGGGAGGGCCTTCTCTGTGGGAGCCCCAGCCTTGTGGAATGAACTGCCCCCGGAAATTCGTAAGATCTCCGACCTCCGGGTGTTTCGCTGCGCATTGAAGACCCTGTTGTTCCGTCAGGCCAGACTATCAACACAATAGTTTTTAAATTGGGGTATTTAAATTTATTGGGGTTTTAAATCTGAGCCACCTTATTTAATTATTTTAAATTTTATACTGTTGTTTTGTCTGTGTTTTTAAATAGGCTGTACACCGCCCTGAGTCCTTCGGGAGAAGGGCGGTATAGAAATAAAATTATTATTATTATTATTATTATTATTATTATTATTATTATTATTATTATTAAATCAGTGTTGTGATCAATGTTTCATTTTAAATTAGGTTATGGTTTCACATAATCTTTTTTACAAATTAGCCTAAAATATCAAATGAACATATTACTTTAAAAATACAGACAAGTCATTAGGAACTCAGGATCTCTTTGTAAAAACACATGTAAAATGTTATACCTTTCATCCGTTATGCATGTATCCTGCATAAACGAAAGCCACGTAGAATTCAGTGGGTTTACTCAATAGAAATAGTAACAAATCGCATGTTTATTTCATATAAGGAAAGTACTGTATATAGTAAGTATGGACTAATCCATATATGAATATCTATAGAAATTCAGCAAAAGTTTCTACTTGTATGAATAACTTTGTTAATGTGAAATCTACTAAATCTAAACATATCAAGAAAAAAAGCTACATTAAATTTGAGCAGCAATACAAGTTCTTCAAATAACCTGATATTGTGAATTGATTTAGTGATCAATATATGTGATAGAGTATTGATATTATATTGACTTGGCTCCAACAACAAGCTGCTCTGCTCTTCTCAGTTGAAAAACTTTATCAATTTCCCATCTCAGGGTTATATATATGACAGTTGGACCACTTGAGGGAGATAGGAAAACTGTCATTTGCTTATTGATAGCATTTTAGCTCAAATTTCTGTTATGTTTCATAAAGTTTTTTTTCTTAATTAAACTCTGACGCAGCCTAAAAACTAATTTCTAGGAACTGGAAGAAAGCCCTTAACTGCAACTGAATATTTTTCCATCTGATAGATATCACGTCTTCTGTTTTAATAAATGATTCTGCTTCTCTCAGTTTTAGTAACGTATATGTAATCCATCAAAAGGGCAAATAAAAAAATCTACACAATAGGATTTATTTACATGAAGCCCCAAAATGAAAAGAATGAAAGGAGGGAGAAAGAAAATTACTTTGCTTTTGAAGTAAATATGCAGTCAACATGATTCTGTTTATGAATAAATAATTAGAATTTTAGGAAGTAATGTTTTTTAAATTACAAAAGTAACAGTGAATGCTGATGCAGGGCAAATTTATTTTAAGCAAATCATTTCAGTTTAGAACACACAATAAGCTAAATATAAGAGTTTGATAATAAATTAGGTGGCTATATAAATATTTAAAATAAAATAAATAAGCAAATATCTTGGTCTTCATATGAAGACCAAATCATAATGTCCTTAATAAATCCTGAAAAAAACCTTTTGAATTTTACTAAATTTCAATAATATAATCAATTGATATAATTTTAATTACTACTAAGTTATAATACAATTTAAGTTACTATAAAAGTTAACATTCTGTTCATGTACTAATCCAAAAGATGAATGCACATCAAAAGTAAAAATAAAACATTTTTAAAAATAATTATTAAAACATTTATTTGTTTGTTTGTTTGTTTATTAATTTATTTGCCCCCTATCTTATTTTGAAGTGACTCAGAGTGGCTTACAGTATTAAAAGCTTTAAAATCATAAAAGTTAAATATCTGTAAGACAATAAAAACAGAAGTTACAACCAAAAATATAATTATAGTTAAAAGATGGGAAGAGAGGAAGCAGGGTGTGCAGGGGTGGAGATGGGATTGCCTTCTAATTCGCCAATCTCCTCCAATTGATGTTCTCCCATTGAGGTCCCAAGCCATCTGTCAAAGCTAGGTCTTCAAGCCCTTATCACAAGGGTAGAAGCTGATCTCATCTTAAGGGGTAAGATATTCCAAAGAGCAGGAGACATAACAGAGAAGGCCCTTCACCTGGACCCTGCCATCCAGAATTCCTTGACTAATGGAGCCCACAGAATGCCTAATCTGTTGGTGTGGATGGGGAGGGCCAGTCTCAGTGGGCTGAGATGATTCTTCACATAACCTGGATCCATGCCATGCAGGGCTTTAAACACCTTGAATTGTACCTGGAAGCAAACGGGCAGCCAGTGCATCTTGTGGAGCAGTGGTGTAACTGCCTGTGCCACTGCACTCTGTACCAGTTGAAACCTCCAAATGCTCTTCAAGGGTAGCCCTATGTTGACTTGCAATAGTCCAGACATGAGATGACCAAGACTTTAATAACTGAGCACAGGGACTCCCAATCAAAGAAAGGCTGCAACTGTGCAAAAACTCTCCTAGCTGCAACTGATAGTACATGATAGGATATGATATGATATGATATCGGAAACATATTTATATACTAAAATATTTTTCTCACAATAATGGGAAATAGAAATATTTATTTAAAATAGGCTCAAAATTTTACCATAAAATTATTTGCAGCAACTTATATTCTAAGCTTACCAAAAAAAATAAGTAAAAATATCAATACTTTATGAATGATTTTAATATCTAATATATATATATATATATATATATATATATATATATATATATATATATATATATATATATATATATATATATATGTGTGTGTGTGTGTCTTTTTCTGTTTTTCGTAGGCTTTTATGTGCATATTCTTTCTAGCCAGGTTTTACCTACGTAAGCTAGGTTGTTCTGCAGCTCTGACTGTGTGAAATCTCATTCACCAGCTTCAGAGCTTTTTTTCTGTTGACAAACTGCAACTCTGCGTTTTGTCTCCCAGAGAGCAACGCAGAGTTGCAGTTTGTCAACAGAAAAAAAGCTCTGAAGCTGGTGAATGAGATTTCACACAGTCAGAGCTGCAGAACAACCTAGCTTACGTAGGTAAAACCTGGCTAGAAAGAATATGCATATATATATATATATATACACAATGAAATGCAAGACACATTTAAGTCTAAGGTTTATTGATACATTTTACAAAATAAATGTAACTTTGAATTTTTATACATATCAAATATGTAATATAATTATATAATTTACTATTATTCATGATTTACATCTTTTACTGAGAATAACTATTCTCAATATCTTCTTGTTAGATCCAATTTTCAGTATTGATATGTACATGTTGAGTTCTATAATGCCGTGTATGTTGTATAAACAGAAGTGCTATGACTCTGTGGTTAGAACGGAGGCTTGACAATTGGCAAGATGGAATTCAAGACCCGGGTGCCAGGGTGAGCTCCCATTATTTGCCCCAGCTCCTGTCCACCTAGCAGTTCAAAAGCACATAAAAATGCGAGTAGATAAATAGGTAACACTTCGATGGGAACCCACTGGGGGATGAGAGAGGGAGTCCCCATTGCATCCCCAGGGCAATGGTGATGTCACTGGCTAATATCTCTCAAACCACAAGTGCTTTGGTGGCTGCTTCTGGGTCCCATCAGCTGCCAAACATCTACTGATTCCAATCCAGCAGACTACCGTTTTTTTGTAAATCACCATATGCTAAATAAATAACAGAATTCTGATCAATATACAGGTACATTTGATTAGATTTCAAGTTAATTTTGATCTACTCACATCAATGTTACAAGAGCGATATCGTTTCCTTTCTCCAAGGCAATATTTCCCTCCACCAGAAGGTCTGGAAGAAATCATTCGAATTTTATGAATATATATATATATATATATATAATATTTTTCAAGAACTTCATACTGGAGCACTATTAATTTAGATGGCAAAAATATTCATAAATGATTTTAAAATTAAAATCTTTTGTTCAATATTTGTTTCTGGGTTTATCATTATTTTAAAAATGTAGAAATACTTATTTTTCTTCTAATTAGTTAATTATAAACATCTGAATTTAGCACCAGTAAAAGTCTGTAACATTGACAAAGAAATATAATTTATAATGTTTCATTTCAACAAGTTGTTTCATTTAGACCCATTTACTTGCTACTCAAGGAAATGTTTAAAATGAATAATTTTTTAAAAAATATTATTCTCTATTATTAAACAACACTACTATTAAAATAAATAAGGGGTTATGTGTGTGAGCTCAATGCCTTATACATTGATATTGCAGTCTCTGAAGACTTCAGTTGTATATTAAGAAGAAAGATGCATTTTATTTAAAAAGATGATTTGCAAATACATTCTGACTGGGTATGGTACACTGAATATAACTCCTAACTCTTAGGCTTTGGGCATTAGTAAGTGGTTTTCAATAGTTCTACACTGGTGCAATGCTCGGGAGACAGAGATAAGAGCCACAGTCAGGACAATGGCCAGATAAATGGTAGCATAGGCAACAGAAGTCATGTGGGTGGGTCAAATGTCTCAGAAGAGAGCTGCCCTAGTTTCTTGGACTGTAAAGGTAATGGGGGACACTTGCAAGATTCAGTTAATGTAACCTTGCAACAACGTAGAGCACACTTCTGGATGTGCTTCTTGTCTAGACTACTGGAAAGGCTGATAGAGAAGGTATGTTTCTTCCTTCCCTGCCAGCTACACACAAAGTCAATGGAAAAACCAGCAGGATGTCAGAATTTTCAGTCAGATGAGGTCTTCCCTTAATGACTCATTTAATGACAGTACTTAGGGTTTGCCAAAACTGCTGTTGCTAAACAATACAATCATGTGATATTGTGATTTATGACTGAATCACTTAGCGATAGAAATTCTGATCCCAATTAACATCATTAATCAAGGACTACCTGTATTCTAGGACAGTGGCCCCCAACCTTTTTGATACCAGGGACCAGTTTCAGGAGAAAACAATTTTTCCTAATTTTATAACATTTTATTAGATTATAGAATAAAATACAAAAATAGTAGGACACAGTGGGGGGAGAGAGGAAAGAAAAGTGAGGAGGAGAGAGAGAAAAGAAAAGAAAAGGCATTGACTTCCAACTCCCTCTGTTGCAGTAGAATAAAGCATTAACATCGAACCTCAACTTTTTACTTTTCCATAATAGTATAAATTAGCCATTTCTATAACAATGAATCTATCTAATCAGTAAAACCCAAAATCAAAGTTTCAGCTGACAGAACGCATGTAAGACACACAATATTTGTATATTTATTGTCAATATAAATAGTCTATCCATATAAAATATTTTTTAAGGTTTCATCCTTTTTAAATTCTCCTTTTCAGCTTTTTGTGCTCTGTAACCTCCTGGTCTGAGTTAAATTGCCAAAGGTCTACTATGTTTCACATTTTATAATTACCAGTCAAGTGGTATGGAGAAACATTGGAATTTCTGTAATATTTGTATTATGTAATTATAAATTCTGGGCATAACCAGAATTTCCCAATTATTGCAATTACTGGAATTTAACAACACAGTTTGCAAAATAGTTTCCCTATTGACATCAATCTAGAAATGACTATAAAAGATGTAAGTAAAAGAAACACGTTATATGAATTAGCTCAGTAAGTAAAGTTGTTTCACATAACATTTTGGCTAGTTTTTGAGGAATCACAGAAAATATGGAGACAAAACTTTTTAATGAAATGATAAGAATAAAACAGCAGATGTAAACGTAAGGTTGGAGAATAGCAAAGGGGATGAAGCAGTGGTGAAATCCTACCAGTTTTCACTGGTTCGGGCAAACCGGTAGTGAGAAAAGCTACTGGTTGGTCCGAACCGGTATTTCCAACGATCATCTGTGCTGCGCAATTTATATTCGCTAGAAAGCAGGAAATCCTGCTTTCTAGCTAATCTAAATAGCGCGGCACAGTTCCCCCCCCCATTGTTCTACTTACCTTGTTAAGTGTCTTTTTCCCATGCAAAGCACGCATTTGGCACGCACTGCATATGCATGTTTGCGCAGCATGCATTTGGTGCACACTATGCATGCACATGCAGCATGCGTTTGGTGTGCACTATGCATGCACGCCCATGAAGTGGGTTTGGCACATACCGCGCATGCACGGGCAGCGAACCAGTGGCAACCCGCAGAGGATTTCACCACTGGGATGAAGATATACAAGAAACAAAAATGCATGAAGACAGCAGGCTTTGCACACAGTTATGTAAAATTCAATAAATAATTATCAATCCAGTCTGTCTATTGGTGCAAGGTAACCTCATTTAGAGGCCAGCTGCAAAATTCCCATAGTAATAAAAGGTAAGAAAAAGGTTTGTCAAACATTGTATTTATCTTTTTATTCTTTTGAAGTCAATAGAAAGTTTGAAATTAAGTTAAGTATTCTGTTTTATCAGCAGGATAACTCTCTGGAAACTGAATAGAATGGGATCAAATTTGGTATGGCAGGAGAAGCTAGGAGTTCAGAAATCAGCCAGAAATCAGCCAGGGGTCTAAAGAAGCCTCTTGGATGAGAAGCAAAATGTTTTCGAAGAAAAAAAAAAACAAAGAAAATCCAATTGCCATTTAGATAATCCAGATTTCTCCAATGCTTTGCAATGGGACAGGCTTTTGCAATGGGACAGGCTTCAGTAATGTTGATGTTCGATATTTGAGAGGTCTACATTAAAAAGAATTAATTAACTCTGAGATAAAAAAAATGGAGGAAGAAATTATGTTAAGTATAACATGTAAACATCTGAAAGTATGTAGTATTTTTCTAGGTAGTTGATATGGGTTTTTGTTTTAAAGGTAGACTGATATAGCACAGAAGCATTTTGACAAATGACACATGAATCCACATTTAAAATCATTTCCAAATATGTCTTTTTTGCTGGCGATGGCTTACTTTAGCTACTTACGCTGGACTGTCACAGTGCCTTATGGATGATGAGACTCCTCCCCCGCAGGTCCTACTGCATTCTCCCCATATTGACCAGGGACCCCAACCTCCATCTATGCTCTGGGGCCAAGTGCCAAAAGGAACGCACTCTCCCTGATAACACCACTGAAAAGATTTCATAAAAAACAAAGAATTAGCTTTTGACTAATATTCAAGACAGTAATATATATATGACCAACATTAGGCATCAACATTCATTGCACTGCTAACATATATAAGCTTTATTTGATTTAACCCTGTTTAGTTATGGGTGCAGGAAAATGTTATTTGTTTTTATTTTTCACCAAAACAGAATCATAAAGTCCTAACATACGTAAAAATTTCATAAGCTAGCACTTGTCATTTCATTAACTACCTCTTACTATCTCTTGTTAAAATAAACTGCAACAGATTTAAAATATTATTTAAACATTAAAAATCATTCTAAGAGTGTTTAAACACACCTGTATTAGGGCTGCATTATTTAACAGAACAACAAAGAAAATATTTCAGTTAGGAATTTTTGTAAGCGCTCTTGGCTATCGATTCTCCATTAAAAAAAAACAACACACCATACTGAAATAGAAGTGATGGAAGATAAACTTGAAGCACTATTTCATTAACATTTATTTTGGTAACATAAGAAAAATAATGCCAAGGCACTAGAAGCAATCCAAAGCACTAGAAGCAATCCAAATCTTTATACACTAACTGGCCAAATTTTCACAGTGTAAATGATTATCTGGAGTGAAATATTAAAACAAACATCATCAAAGTTTTAAATCTGATTTTTGTTATTAAATTAAATTAGGAGACATTAGGAAATATATTACTTAAACTAAATGATTTATTTATTCACGTATTAAGCAAAATAATAAAGTCCTAATTTAAGACAAAAATCTACCTGTTTTATTTTGCTTAATAAAATTGAAGGAACACATGCAAAAAAATAAACACATTTTTTCCTATGAAAACAGTGTTTTTCCATTATGTATCATACATATATGCATACATAGATCACACAATTCACCTTTTGAATAATTTATAAGCATAAAAAAGAAGAAAACAGTAAAATAAGTGCATTAGACAAGAAAAGGAAATGTAGGTGAATCTAATGTCATTCACCGTATCTTGCCATATGTTTTTGCAAACCATTTGTGCCACATATATACATCATGTAATGATATTATACAGTGTATTATAGTGTCATTATAATGAACAAAGAAGAAAGGGAGAAATCCCAAATGCCAGTAAAAAAGTTTTATTTGCCTGATACATTTTGAAAAATGCATTTTCTCCCAAGTACCTATACAAATATCATTAATACAAAAAGGACACTAAAATGATTGGTAGCAAACATAAAATATTTATAAATAGAAAATTCTCATGTATATTTTAAAAAATTCATATATATCTAAAACAAGCAGTCAGATTGCAGTATTTGTAAAAACTATGTTAGGTTACAGAAATAATATATTAAAGGTAGAGAATCAGTAAGATTATTCTTACATTCAAGATGCTGATATCATTCAAAAAGCAGATATTCTGGAAACTTTTCATGACCCTGAGCCATCTAGTGCTTTAAAGTGATAATCAAATTGCACTTTCTAGTGCTTGGAGCCAAGAGAGAAGCAAAAATACTAGAGATCATGATAAGGGATTGATGAATTTAGTCTTGATTTTCATACGCTCCCATAGAGAGGGGCTCCTCCGTCGGCCAAACAATGTCGACTGGCGGCCCCCAGGGGGAGAGCCTTCTCTGTGGGAGCACCTACGATCTGGAACGAGCTCCCCCGGAGATACAGAGGATTCCGGATCTGCGTACCTTCTGTCGCGCGCTTAAGACGTTCTTATTCCATCAAGCTGGCCTGACCTAAACTTTTCCTCTTTTTAAATGGAATTTTAAATTTGGTTTTAATTTATTGGGGTTTTAAAATGGTTCAGCCAAATTTATTTAATTAGTTTTATCTCTATTTTAAAGTTTGTATCTATATGTTTTATTTTATGGCTGTTCACCGCCCTGAGTCCTTTGGGAGTAGGGCGGTATACAAATTTAATAAAATGAAATGAAAATGAAATATCATATCTCAATTGTTCCAAGATAAAAAAAAAACAAAACTAGTTCCAATATGTGGCATCCTATATATGCAGGGCCCAAACCTTTGGGTAATCCTGGCTGTTATGGTAGTCATAAATTCTTGTTCTGCCTCCTCATCTAGGGATGGTAAATTGTAATCTCCAAGTGCCACAACACTTGGGAACTCCAACAAGAGTTCTGCTATGAGATGCAGAAAACCCAGTAAGGGATACAGCTGTGCAGCAGGCACAATCTCAGCTTATTTTACACATATAAGCCCAAAGATCCAGTTATCTGTGAAACCATCCCACTGCCAGCTGCAGGGTCTTGCACATGCCAATCACTATTTTGCCATCTTTATTGTGGGACTGAGGCTTACAGAATGCCTGCTCTTAAAAGAGCACATTTCTCTTTAGTGAGGATTGACATATTTATCTTTTATTAATTTTTATTAGAGTCTGCCCATTCTCTACATTCACAATATCCTTTTGAAATTTGTCTCTTCTATATTATTGGTTACTCTTTTTTATTATCTGTATCTTTCATAATAATTCCTTGTATTTCTTAATATACTGTAAGCCATTAATGAAAAATATTGAAGAATACTAGAATCTGATCTGCAGCATTCCAATTGATACCTTATTCAGTGTTGATGAGGAAATGTTGAAGAGTATAATTCAAACTAGATGTAGACCCTCTCAAATCAATATAACATTTTCCATATATCTATCGTTTGATAAAATGTCCTCAAATACTTTGTCAATTGGGTTCCTGAAATTAAAATAGGTCTACAGCATTTCCACAACCTACTAAAGATGGAAAAATGAAATAAAATTAGTATTTCAAAATCTGATCTTAATGCATTCATGTTGACTTTGTATTAATATTAAAAGTTCTCCAACATGGTAACAGATGGGTCACCTTATGTCATGATCCAGAAACTTCTGAGATGTCAGATTACAATGACTGATCAATCATTTCCCCCTTTTTTTCTTCTTTTTTTTCAAATATTGGAACAATACTTGCTTTGCCTTCCTTTCATTGGCTGACAATTGAAAAGTTTTCAGGGTTCATCATTATTTGCAACTATGATTCAATAGTAATCAAAGACTAGTCCAAATCATTAGGCTACAATTTGCTCTGCTGCTGAATAAGCAGAGAATGCTGATTAAAACCACAAGTACAATCTCATATCCAAAGCAAAAGTAAAATTGTCATACTATGGCATGTGCTGAATAATATTTGGCTAACATACTATGGTTGCTTTGGCTGAGAGGGACCAAGTGTCACAGAAGAGGGAAACAAATTACACATTTAACAATATTTCTGAAGTACGAAATAAGGTATCAAGAAACCACTAAATAATGCCAGTCCAAATCTTTAGATCAAGTAATATACTCTCCTTTGTAAATAACGCATCAAATCAACCCGTTTTAAAAAGATGTACATTTCAATCAAATGAGCACCATAATAATTTAGAAGTACCGGGGGGGGGGGGGGAATCATCAAATATCTATATATACACACTGCCCATTCTTAATCCTCTGACTAATCCTTAATAGTTGTTTCTTTTATCCTTATAATTATGTGATGTGAGAACATCCAGTGCTCTTTGATTCCCTGAAGGGTGATAAGGATTAGTGTATACTTAGTTCTACTCTCTAGTCTCAGGACTATCACTAATTGAAGATGAATGTATTTTTTCCCAAATAGATCTTGATTTTGCTAAAGTGAGTTTAAACTGTCTGGTTCACAAGCGTGGTCAAATGCTTAGTATCTTTATTAAGCAATTTGAATTTAATTCAAGACAAATAAAGCAAGAATAATCAGAAAGTTGTGGGATTCTGGGATGGAATTAGCTATCTCCAAATGACTCATATTTAAGCAACTGGCTCTAAAGTAAATGGAAATGTGTCATAGGATGTATAGAATAATGAGGTAACTCAGATTGCTCTTTTGTTAGTTGAATTAAATCAGAAAAATATATACAGTGTTAGCACAGAAGATGTATTCATTTCTTATACTATTGCAATTAATCTTTTTTTCTTTAATAACTAAGCTACAACTTATCTGCTTGATTTTTTTTCAACTTTGAGAGAAGTATCTAGTGCTCCAGTCTCTGTCCTGGGTCCCTGTGCTGTACAACATTATCAACAATTTGAATGAAAGAGTTGAGGGAACACTTAAACATTTTGCAGATTACACAAAGTTGGGAGAGTGGCTAACACTTTAGATGAAAGAGAAAAGATTCATACAAGTCCAGACAGACTTAAATGAATATATAAACTACTGCATTTTTGTAGGAAAAATGTAAGTCACAAGTATAGAATGAGATAAGCCAGGTTTGGCAGTATTTCATATGAAAGGATCTGGGTTTCCTTGTTAATCACGAGCCAGTACTATGATGCAACCAGTAAAAAGACAAGTGATATCTGGGGGGTCATTAATAAGAGAACAGAATTTAGATCATAGGGAATAATTGTTCTGCTCTAGTCTACCCTGCACAGACTCTATTCAGAATACTGTGTCCAGTTAAGCCTATCTTCCATCATGATCTGTTAAACAACTCATTTTATGAAAAGAGGAGTTGAATTTAATCTGACATAATTTGCTCATGACAAATTTATGTTTGCTCTTGTTAACTGTTGCATTCCTATCCAAGTGCTTATAAATATGCTGCTTAATGATCTGTTCGGGGACCTTGCTCAACTGACAGACCTTTACTTTCCCAAGTTGTTGTCCTTCTCTTTTTTGAAGATAGGATAATATTTGCTTTCCTTCAATCCTCTGGGATTTTGCCAGTTTGCCAGGAATTTTCAAAGATTAGCCTTGGTGATTAACAATAATCTCCATTACTTTCTTCAGTAACCTATTCATTCAAATTAGCTAAGTAATCTTTTACCTTTTCCTTGTCTATCCTGAGCTGCAGCTCTTCCTTCCATTAGGGGCACAATGATGGCCAGCTAAGGCTTCCTTTCTCTTCTGAGAGAAAACAGATGTAGAATATAAGTTAAGACACTCTGCCTTACTGCCATCACTGTTACTAGTTCACTCTTGCTACTGTATAGACTTTCTCCCTTTTCTTTTATTCCTGACATATCTGAAAAGTGTTTTTTGTTTTTCTGGGCATTTCTCACAAGCTTCAGCTCTTTCCTCATTAGGCTTTTTATCACAATCTACAATTTCTGGCAACTGCTTTGTATCATTTTTCTGGCTATAATGCCTACCTTCATTTCCTATATATATCCTTGTTTCCTTTTATCATTTTAGAAAGTTCTGTGTATATCTCCATTGTTCTCTTTAAATATACTCCATTTTTTCCTTTTAGTACGAATTGTTTGAAGTGCACCATCAATATCTTGTTTTGCTCTTCTGAATCTAAATACATAGCTGCTCCCCTATATATTATGGATAACATGGTCACTTTGTCCCAAGGTTCAAGGCACCCTCACTTTTTCAACCATTTCCTCCCAGTCAATAAGGATTAGGTTATTTCTTCCATCTTCAGAGGAAATTTCAAATGAAATTGTCAACAATATTTTCAAAATTTTCTCACAGTGTCATTTACTCCCATGTACATCTTTAGAAAGTATGGGTAACTGGAGAATAACATACTACCTGCAGTGTCATACCAGATCTGTGTATTGTAGTCTCAAACTGTCTGAGCAGGGAATAACATGTCACAACATATTTTTCCCAAAGTGGTTCTTGGTTTGTTTGATCCATTGGGGCCATATATTTTCCATCTTGTTCCATGAAACCAGAATTTGTGAGACATGCTCAGGTAGTTATGAACTGTCTCCAAGAGCAGTAGCTGAATATCAATAGTTGAATTCCAGTATTATATTATTATATTATTCCAGCCTTTGGAACTTGCTTCTTTGGGCTATAGAGTTCCACCAGTCTTCTTTTTTATGCTTTCTGGTATTTTCCTTCTCTGCCTTTCCTAGGAGCTTAACACCTCCTGTCCAAGAATTTATCACTTTCCATGCTGTGTTTCAATTAAAAATTAATTAAGACCTTTTACTTTCTCCTCTAGTAAGGACACAAGTTTGTACTTCCAGAATATGTTATCCTGGGATTTCTTCAAGCAGTACATACCTTGAAGAATCATCACTAACCTTCCTTTGCTTTCTGTGTTGATTGGTAATAGGCAATTCCTTGAATAATTCCACATAAAATTCCCCAATTTGCTAATTCAGGGGTTTTCCTTTCTGAGGAACTGGTTTCCTTATATGTCCTCTGAAATGTCTTCAACTAGGTCAGCAGCAAATAATCTCCAGTCACACATAGCCAGCAGCAGCAGTCAGTCAGCCATTGTAAAGAAAAAGGAAGATGCATATATACAAGCCCCTTTTGCCTAGGCAATGGAGCCTAGATATGTCCATCAAGTTCATCTTCCTTGCTCAATAGAGTAGTCTCTATTTCCTTGGTTCTTCAATTTTCTTTTTCCCCTTCCCCTCTTTCCTTTGTCTTGTACTCCTACCCAAAACTCTCATTTTTTTTATTGTTCATTGACTCAGTGATTTAAAGAACATTATCTTCTTCAGCATGATAGGAAATAATTATTTTTATTACATAACTAATCTGAAACAACAATAGCATCTTTGAAACTAGACTCCTTTTAAAAATCTGAAAAGGTATTATAATATTTTAACAAAGTCCCGGGATTGCCCTTGCACACATACATTTCCTAAAGTCTAGGCATGAGAAAATGCTAGCACCTTACTCTCACTCATGTGTTGCATGTATTATATAACACAGAAACACCATAAAGTCAGGATTGTCATGCTCAGCTTTTCATTTGAACATCTATCACAACTTAATCATATAACAATAGAAAATATAAATTGCTTGACAAAACCCTCATATGAGAGTGAATAACATTTGTCTCACTGGAGTCTAAGATTATATCATGTATAGGTATTCTGGTTTTTACCTCATCTGAATTGAACATACAAAGCATGCTTTTTAATGAATAGATGTCATTGCACATATTTGTTTCACAAGAGACCAACATAATCTGTATACTGAGAACACTTCCATCTTTGTAGAAGTTTAACATTCTACTCTTTTGAATGAATGGATGTTTACACAAATGCTTCAAAGGAAACTGAATGCTTTAGCTCACTTCTGCAAATATGTGGAGTGCAAATATCAAGTAATAGTTCTGGATTCTCTAAGATTTTCCTCATATTATTTAGAAACAAATATTCCAACCTACCCAAACCTGCCAAGATTCCTTCTGCTTACTTAGAAAAAATAAGCAACACTCAAGAAAGCTTGAGGCATTTAAAAACATTTAGAGAAAAACTGCAAAATTGTGGGAGTCAAATTTATAACAAGATGTATTACTGTTAAGAAGTACAATCAACTGACAAAATCAGAAATGCATTTTATGCCTTACTACTATCAGAGTAGTTGAAATTTGTACATGCATAATAACAGAAACACAGTGTTGTTACCAAGGGCTAGCAGTCACTGCATTTCAAAACATCAGTTTGATACCTTCCTCTGCATACGTTTCTATTCATTTTCTTCAATAAATTCAATAGGAATTTGAGGATTTTCAAGGTTCTGTTAGAGAAAAATGTGACGTTTGTGTGTCTGTGTATGTTTTGCTATTTAATTAAATACCATGGATGTTTTTCAAGGGAGAGAAATTGTTCTGGACAATTTCATTTGAATTACTTAATTTTTTCTCACATATTGGAAGAGCATTGTAACAGGATTATGCTTTCAGAACAAAAGCATGGAAAGAAGCCACAGATGTGAACTTTTAGATAGTATTATCTGTTTAATAAAGATCACATAATGAGACCACATCAAAAACAAATTAAAGAACTGTTTAAGATATATATAATTATAAGTGAATTAAAATGAATATTCCATTTTGTTGATGCTCTGTTTAAGCTTATCATTTCTTACATAACATTTAATAATCCTCTTTGGTCTTCTGAAACTTTCTGTGCCCTGAAGAAAATTAAGAGACATTTAAACTTACCCCCTTTTCAATGCTCCCAGTTTGGCAAAGAGTACCCTCAGCTGCTGGAATACTGTTGGTAACACAGCGATTACTTTTGCTGAGACACCAAAGCTCTCTACACACTTCCTGGGAAAGAAGGCAGAAGCAAGTTGTTCAGAATAACTGAATAATAATGCTCCTTAAAATATACTTGTGTTGAAAGTCCAAGATAGTGTTCTAGATGCATATAAAAAAGAAAAGAAAAACAAATTGAAATGAATTTTAGAATATTTATTAGAATGGAATAACTTACATCAAAAAAAAAACAAGTTCTATTTTCTGAATTCTCACATAATAAAATTGTGGAATCATTCCCCATAAGCCTAATTAGTAGTGCTGTGCATTTCTTTTTAGCCATGTGCAGAAAATCCATCACAGAATAATTTCATAGTGTAAATATCTCATTCATCACACACAAATCCCAAAATTGGTTGTGTGAATTGGCCCTGGATCTACAACAATCTACAAACAAAATATAATATTATGAACATAAATCTTCAAGTGTGTATAGAAATAACTTTTCTTCTAAGGAATTATTTGCATGATTCACCACAGGTCTCTTGTAGGAACAGGAAACTTCCAGGTCTAGAATAATTAATTGCCAATGGGATTTAAAATTGCCTATCAGACAATAACTTTATTTTTTTAACTATATTAGATGTAGAAACCGCAAACAATTTCTTAGCCAGGCAGAGCCACTTCACCACTTCTCTAAAGGTGAGATGCAAATCAATCTTATTTGACTGAATAGGAATTATTTTTAGCCTCACAAAATGAAGAACATTCTTTCATTTTTCTGGATACAAGTCTTCTTAATTCATCATCCCTAAGTATAGTAGGATACTTGGGAAACCCAGCTTTGCATAAAGGAAGTGAAGTAATCCACGTAACAGTTTTGAAGACAGAAAAGCATTCTGCAAGATACGTATCTGGTCAGAATCATTCTTACTAACCATTTCCTGCAGATTTTCCCAACAAATTTAAAAGTACTTCAGGATCTTGGTGCACTAGTAAATCAGAAAAAAAGCCATTTTCTATTGTGGAGATTCACTATTTATTATTCCAGTTTCTGCAATAAAGGTTTTGGGTAAAAACTACTGTGACGTCTTTTTAGTATGATGAGTGAAACTGGAATAGCAACTCTTCTATTCACGTCAATCCTAATTTATTCACACAGAATTCAAAGAATCAAAAAGTATCCAGCAGTATACAACAACATCAAGGGTTCCTAAGTAGAGTTACCATGTTACCATTGTTTGCAGCCTCTCTCAAGATGGCACCTCCTCTTGGATGGTATAAAGTGGTGGTGACAACTTCTGGGATAGTACCATTTAGCTATTGTATAGGAAGACCACCCAGGAGATTGTCTGCTTCTTCTTGCCCAAGGTAATCTCCAGAAAAAATAAATAAAGCAAGATATGATGAGGGGGAGGAGGCTGGTGTGGGAAGTAGGCCCTTAGTCTGCAGGGAACCTGTGGGGTTAGGCATAGGTCCAAGGATTCCAGCAGAATGGGAAAAGGGCAAGGTGAGGAGGGCTATTAAAGCATCCCTATGGTTAGCCATAAGAACTGGTGGATTGCCAAGTGCCTGGCTTTTGTTCACGTGACCGCAGAGTGCTGTGGTGGCCATAACTTCAAATACAGGTCATAATTCCCTTCAATTGTAAATTAAAGACAACCAAACATACATTTCAGCTTGCTTAATATCATATTGACTGTTTATTCATGAAATTCAGCATAATGCGCTGGATTTATTTAAAATATTCCACTGAATATTTTAAATGAATCTATTCATTTTATTCAATGCAAATTCAATGCAAATAAAAGAGGCAATAATGATTAATGAAAGCATACTTCTTCACCGTATAATTTGTGTCATTAAAAGAAAAATGGGGATATCATTATGTCCTGACTCCCAAGCTAGTACTATCACTGATATCACTTTTTGATAACGTGACTGAGGAGAGATACAATTAGCACTCATAATGGAAATATATATGATAACTTACCGCATAATATACAATTGCTGATCATTATTACATCAATGTTGTATGGCCTTACGCCTAAGACTATTAATTTGCAGCAAGTGATAAATTAGTGCAGCACTCCCAATTAATTAACAGCACAATCTAATTCAGGCTGAGTTAAATCTTGTATTTCCTACCAATGTACTCAATTCAAAGGGCAACACTGTAGTCAAGGCAAGTGAGGTTCAAAGAATAAAGTAGAAACATGGTCAGTATGAAACAACAGATTAAGGATTCCAGAAGTCAAGTGCAATACAATTTGACGCTCATGAGGCTTTAATGGAAAGCTTTTTTCCTGCACTTTAGCATTTGAATGACGTCTTAAATGGATATGATCTCAGCTTTTGACCAAGCATAGACAGCATTTTATCAGCCCTAATTACTGAGACTGAAACTTCAAGATCATATATTATTTATGACCTATTCTGTTTACCCTATGAGATTCTCCTTGGAGATAGTGGATTCTTCCTTTCTGTGTTCTTGCCTTCTATCTGAACTCAATTATGTTTTTATAGGGTAAATAGTTCAGTATCACATTCAAAGTCAGAATTTGTGGGAATTGGGAATGAAGTAATGCTATCTGAATAAGCCTTTCATTGGTGTCAAGATTCGGTCCATTTCTATTAGCAAATGCTGTTAACAGTGATCATGGAGCAGGTATTTGTTGTATCAGTTTGAAACTTCTCAGTTTTCTATCTCATCTATCCAGCAAAATGAATGAGATTTTAGCCTGCATAGGACAGAATGGAGCTGCATCCTGCTTCATCTGAATCATTTAGGTTTGCCCAAATAGCTTAACTTGCAATTTGGATAGCACAGACTGAATCTTTTCACTTAAAAGCCTTCAGTTCTCATTTATTACCATCATGCCACTTGCAGTTGCTTGCAGTTGCAAATTGGTCTGTGAACAAATCTATAATTACAAATCAGGAAATTCACTATATTCTATAATAATGTTTATGACTGCAAAATCAGAATTCATAATAAATATAGGATATAAAAAGAAATATTTCAGAATTTCTGATGAAAATACTAAAGAATTTCTGTTGAAAAAAGTTGATATTTGGCATCAAAATATTGAGAACTATGGTACATGTTCAACTTACTAGGCAATACCAAGTACAATAAGCAAGATTGGTTAACTTACTATATTAAAATAGTGTTTGCTCATAAAAGCATCTATGTAACTTGTAAGATTTTAATTGTCAAATGTTAGCATCCAATCATATTTCTTGCATTGTCTGAAATATATTTGATTAAAAAGTTTATGATTAATTACATTATATTGTTATATTGTTATATTAAATAAAAGGGGACTTTGTTTAAGGACACAAGAAAAGAGAATTCTTGCTAAGAGATATTTTAGCTTTTAAATCCAAATAAGTAAACAATACTACAAATAGCCTAAAAATTCAATTCAATTGAAATCAATATTAAATATTACATTTATTCCATTTTATATCTGATTTGAGAAAAACAAAAAGTTTAAAAATGTATATTTACATTTCACAGATAAAAATAAACATTAAAATAGTTATTATTATATGCAACTTTTAATATATGTGTTTTGGGTTTTCTTTAATTGGTAAGAGAAATATAGGATAATCAAGTATCTTATTGTGTGAGATAATAAAGTATTACCTGTTTTTATTTATTTTAGCTATTACAATAATTTTAACAACTAAATTACTGCTCTTACATACATGTAAGATACAATTCTAGATATTGTAACTTCAAGTGATCATTAAGTAACCAGTCATAAATCGAGGACTCTCTGTAGAATAGGAAGCTTGCCTTCATACTTAAGTCATTCAATAGGATTTATTTGCCTGCAAATTATTTATACAATTTGTATTGTAATATATGCTTAGATTAACAATAAATTATTTATTAAATTTGTATCTCAATTATATACTTTCATTCACTAATATACTATCTAGATTTCTTCCAAAGCAAGATTTAAAAGGATACTTTTGTGCTGACTTTGTCACAGATAATATTGCATTGCATCATTAAAGACATAACATTCTTGAATACAGTAGTTCTTTCTCACTTTTCCCCGATATTTTTTTAAATAATGCATCTGCTTGTTAAGTCATATAAACATTCAGTACTAAAACATTTGGAAGCATGAAGATGAATTTAAGGATTACTTCAAACATCCTAACTGATTCACTGTTTCTGTTTTCCCTTACCTTAGATCTGAAAATTATCTAGCGCTTTTTATGTAATGATAAGTGGAATAACCATGGGAAACAGGGAGAAGAAACACAGCCAAAAGGTCAGATAAAAGGCAACTTAGCCTACAGCAGGAATGCAGGCAGGGTAAGTAAGCATCTCAGAAGTAACCCTCCCAGGTTTCTTAGGCTGTAAAAAGAGGGAGAGAAATGTACTTTCAGACTTGGAAGATTGGTGTCAGTCTTGCAAGGTAGACCAGACAGGAAACACGGCCAGTTGAGCAAATTCTATTTTATTGTAAAGTAGAATTTTACATTAACAAAATCTTACAACTGGAGAATGTTTTTTCTGAGCTGTTTGCCCTGCCCTTATTCCTGGTGTGGACTAAATTGCTTTTTATCTCATTGTTCCCTTGGCCAATCTCTTCTCACCATCTCCCAAAGTCATTCCCATATACCATTACATTTTATACAGTAATAAATTTTTAAATGTTTTGAATTTGTACTAAGACATCTTGAGCATGCTGGAGATGGAAAAGTAGGACACAAATTAAAATAATAAAATAATAATAAAGAAGTAAAAAGGATCCTGCCTTAAAATGTGGAATTCAAAAATATTACTTTCTATATTTTATATTCTGAGAAAAGCTTTTTTAAAAAAAATATATAAATAAATCTATTAAAAATCATGTATCAGTAAAAAACCTTCCAAATATTCTTTGGAAAATGAGTGAGTTGGGTTCCATTCCTGTAAGCCTTGTTAGAATTTCAGGTAACAAAACTAATATTTTTCTAGGATTTTTTGTGCCAACAAAAAGGCTATTCCAACACTAATGAAATCAGTTAGTCATATATAAATACAATAAATGTGTGTTTTACATCATCACTGAATTGACAACTGTTGATCATGACTAAGTTCATTGCTCAGTAGATATTGCAAGAATATTATAGAATAATTAACTGGAAGCAAAATGTAGTCAGAATTCATTAAATGGTACAAAGAATATATATTCTTTAACATATGAAACCAATATTCACTAGGATATTTTCATTTTATAGCAATATTAACAATTTTATGCAAATTTTTGAGGAAAAGGCAAGTTTTAAACATGTTTAAAATAATCATTGATTTGTTTGTGCTTATGAAGTTGTATTATTCCCTAAATTTAATTCCCTAAATTTGATTACATATTATTGTACCAATAACAATGCAATAGGACTTAATTTAATAAGGTATTATGGAAATAATCTGAGTAGCCTAAAAAGATGAGACCCAGAATGAAAATGATCAAGAAAGCTTACATTTTCAAATTAAAATTCTGATTCACCACTGCCATTCTAAGTAATTTTATTCTTTATTATTTCCAATGTCTAGTAGAAATTCACTCACTGTCTTCAAATAGATTTTAATCCTATTCTCTGAGTAATTTAGTTAAAAATTGTTGTCCCGAAGAAAACAAAATTTGAAACCTAGAAAATCAGCTCAAAATCAGAACCTGCATTTGTAAAAACAAACATATCTCTGAGAAATATGGGCAATTGTAATCAAAACATAAACTGAAGTTGTAGCCTTTCACAAGATCAAGACAAGATAGATCACAACCTGTAACGGTGTATCTTAGGGCTCCATGACTTCAGTTTGGAATTCGGAAGCTTGTATTTGCAGTAAATTAAAGAAAGCTGAACCCATCTAGAGAAAAAAAACAGCAAATCAAATTATCTTTTTGCTTTTATGTTATATATTGTGGAGCCTTTTTCCATAAGTCATGCAGAATTTTACAAGTAGGTATATTAAATAATCTCTAAAGCTCCTGCATAATATAAGTAATATAACAAAACCCCTCCATTTATTATTATTTGTATGATGAATAACATGCTGTATTATTTCCCATATGTAAATTTTAGTATAAGATAAAAAGATGTACAAATTGTTTATTCACAATATTAAGAAAATAAGAAGAGAAATAAATGATAAAAACATAATTATCATTGGAAAACTATTGCAGTTTACTTTTAAAATATCTTAAAATATTCCTTCAGTATATGCTAATCTTTAATATGCTGCACCTCTTGATGAGCATTTGTTAAAACAGAGCATTAAAAAAAAATACTTGGATATTATATTTCCAATTCAAAGCTGCAAAAATATCCAGCTAGTATTTTTCCACCCTCGGTTGTTTCATGCTGTTGTGTTTTATATATATGAGGGTGAATATTAAAGATATATGAACCTCAGTTAGATTCAGATAAGCACCCAAAAATCACAAATCTTAATGCTCCATTTTCATAAGTGCTCATTATGAAGCGATGCAGCATGTTATCAATTCATACATGCTGAAGGTTTTATAGTATCTAATTTAAAATTCCAACTATAAAGTAAATCATATTCTCATCTTATTTTCCTATATATTGGGTGCTTATCTGAACCTTAGCAAATCTGTGAATCACTCAGCTTTTCTTTCTAGGCCGTGACTTATTACAACCTTCATCAACTGTCTAGCATCTGAGACTTAGCCTGCATTATAAGCAACCAAACTCGCTACTGTAATCCAAACTGATGTGATCATTACCAAAACTCTTTTTCAGACCCTCAAATATCTATGCAGTGTATTAGTAGATCTGATTGGTCTTTTTAAAGATAGCTAAGACAGAAGCAGTAGTGTAGATTGAAGTTCTTTAGTGCAGTCCTAAAGTTCAGAGACAGGAAATAAAAGATAAATAGGAAAAACTACTAGGTATCATCAAAGGGAAGTCAAGACATAATTTTAATTAATACAATAATTTTAGTAGAAATAGACTTCAAAATGGATCTATAATTGTTTGACTATGTAGAACTGACAACAACTTTCTCAAGGAATTGAAAGCACTATCCTGAAGCAAACAATGCAAAAAATCTAGGCCCGTGATGGTGAACCTATGGCAGGCATACCCGAAGTGGCACGTGGAGCCATGTTGCCTGGTGTCGCCCATTCCTCTTCCGGGTTTCTGGTGTGCATGCACATGCAACAAGCAGCTGGTCTTTTTGCATGCAGCAGTGCTGGAAACTGGAAGAGCTGGTCTTCTGTTTTCCTGCATGAGCATGTGCGCTGGCCAGATGATCGTCGCATATGCATGCGCGCCAGAAACCCGGAACAGTAGCTGGCTGAAACCGGAAGTTCAGTAGCTGAAACCCAAAGTTCATTTTCAGGTGCGCACATGCGCCCTGGGTCTCCACTTCCTGGTTGTGGCCCAGACACATGTGCGGTGCCGAAAAGATTCACCATCACTGATCTAGGCTCTCCATACCACTCAGTGGTGAAATCCAGCCGGATCTATCTCGCTCACATGAACCGGTAGCGCCGGTGGTGGGAGGCTCCGCCTACCCACTGGAATGTCATTACATCCCGTTTTTGACCCTCTGTCCATGCGCAGAAGAGAAGCACGCGCTCACACTCCCAAACCGGCAGCAAAAGTAAGTGCATTTCACTGCTGATACCACTTATAGGGGAATAGGCAAAGGAAACTTAAAGAAGGCATGTGACAATTTGTTTAGAAAGTGTGACCTCAACTTTATTGATTACATCTAAAATGAAATGTTGGTGCAGCATCCAAATATCTGCATTATCAATTTCCCTGTTGATTGGGTAATTGCTACTGGCCAAAGCCAATAATCAGTAGAGTAGCAATATAATATAAATTTCTCAAATGCTCATTTGTCATTGATCAGTGGAAAGAATCTGTCTTTTATGTTTCCTATATTGTCTAGAACCATTGGACCCTTAGGCCCTTACTAGAAATCCCTATTCCAGAGTTACAAGGTCCTCATAATTCTATATCACCACCGAAAATCTGGCCCAATATTTTATTTTATTTTATTTATATTTATTTATTTATTTATTTATTTATATTTATTTATTTATTTATTTATTTATTTATTTATTTATTTGTCAAGCATATATAAGATAACAGAGAAAAGTATAAACATAATTTGAATGCATGAAAAGAGTAAGTAAAAAGGTATGTTAGGACAGGGATGGTAGGCACGCTGGTGCACCATCCCAGATATCAGCACTGATTTTATCAAAGGAAATAATTTCATCAATTATGTTCCTTTAAAAGGTACCAAGTAGGCTATAGGAAGAAGGGAGTTACTAAAAATACCTTGTTTCTTGTTCTATTTATGAAAATGATTCAGTGGTAGATTGGATACAACCCTGTGTTTTATTTTACAGTACATTCCTGTCTATCTACTAGGGCTTGTGGATGCAAAATTCATAATGTTCTCAGTACATTTAGCCACTGAAACAAGAAATATTGGCCAATGATATCATACCTGAACATCTTCAACTTCAGATGCCCTTTTGCCTGTTGAATTAGAAGTATATAAAGTTGTCATGTTCTAGATTTCTGTGTGGCCATTTCTCCTTTTCTAAATATTTGATACATGTAGGATTTTATAAGAAAATTAAAATCCGGCAACCAGGAATGCTTCTATCTATCAGCTCTAGTATAGAGAATTATGGAAATTCTCTTTGAAGAAAAGATATTGCAGTCATTACAAAAACATCAGTTTACCCGTGAAAGGAAAGAGGAAGTCTATTCTATTTATTCTATTCTAAATTCAAGTCTAACCTATCTTGATTCTCTTGGGTATATAAGGAAAGGAGAGGGAAACTCTTGTCAGTTTTTCAATAATCAATTCAATATTAAAGTAAGCTACAGTTCCTGTGAAGTCTGTTTCCTGACTTGGTCTGTCTCATTTTCAGAATAATTTTACTCATGTTAATTATATAGAGAAGAATGCTTTCAGGGCTAGCATGCATCTCTATTAATAATATTCATAATTTCCCTTGCTTAGGTAGCACTATTGTACTGATTTGGAAATTACAAACACTAACAAAGACATATAAAATACCTGATATTATAGATTGTTACAGGATTGGACTGTATTTCTGATTTCACTACAAATATATATATATGTTTATAAAAAATATATCTGGAGCTAAGAATAATATATGGAGGTTCACACATACAACCTGCCAATTCCTATGAAAAGTACTATAAAAGAATTGCAAAATAGAAATACCCAAACACTATTGTCAACTTCAGTACTAATTGTAAAGTTTTACAGATAGTCAAAAGTACTATAAGAAGTCGACCATATGCGTAGTTTTAAAAATACATTTCACATCTCGGCTTTAAGTCTGTGAATCCGAAGCAAGCAAAAACAAACACATTTGTTCTGAGCCGGATAATTCTTAACCCAATTTTTCTACCTTCCGTTAATACACTTCAACCTTACCAGGTCTATAATTGGGATTATGTGCCAACCTGAAAAAAAGGATGCTGTTTAACCAACAGCACCTTGTGCAAAGTCAGAACAAAGTTCATCTCATTTAAAATGCAGCAGAATGCTTGTATGAAATCTGGAGTAATTCTTTCATTTTGTTTTTGAAGTGTGCATGCACAGGCCTAATGAATAAAATGATATAATATAACATAGATGGGCTACAGTTTTTTATTTTTATGTTTTACTGCATTAAAGTCATTAATTGCATCCTTGAGATCATATCATTTCAGTCTGTATTTTTAAAGAAATTTATAAAAATTTAGTAAATAGTTGTTATAGCAGCAGTGCTGAAAGTACTGGTTGCTTTTCAAATCTCCAAATCCTGTTTTACTATAGAGTAATTCAACAAAAAGAAAAAAGAAAGAAATCATGAACATTAACTATATTACAGGTAAATTACCTTAGGTATTAAACTATTTTTCCTGGAAAAAAATCTAACTATGTGGTTGCTAAGAGACAAAAACAAAAGTGATTATGTAATCAATCAACTGTTCTCCATGACAGTTTTCATAGATAAAAGTAAGATCTATACAGCAATTTTACAAGTGAAGAAGTTCTAGTTATTCTCAGAGATTATGCCTAAATAACACAATCCCCGGCAAGTTATATGATACAGTATTTTTTTATTTCTAGATTTCTGAAATAAACTAGGTTCGTGGTTCATTTGACTCAATTCATAATTCTTTTATTTAAGAGTTCATATGCTTGTAGAAATCATTTTGTATAATTAAAATAGAAGCTGAAGCAATAACAATAAGAAAAAAGAAGCAGCAGGTACATATTCAGTTTAAATGTTCATCAACAAATTCTAGTACACCAAAAGGGCTTATTTATTTTTAATTGCATCAGATGGATAATAAAGATTTTACATGGCACAAAAAACAATGAAGCTGAAGCTGGGAATGCCTTCTCAAGGAAGATTCATAGCTGAGAAGATACTGCCAGTATCTGTTATTCATATAAGCAATATTTCAGATGGAGACAATGACATTTAAATGATGCAATTAATCTGTGGCCCTAATTTGTGTGCAGGAAGTGACTGTTTTGTATATCTAGATACCAAATCATTTAGATGTCAACATATGCAATTTGTATTGGACATATAAATGAATAAACAGCTACTAATTCTTTCAAGATGAGCAAGATATGTTATGAGGGAGCTGTTCAGATGCAAATTCTAGTCATTGTGTTTTGTGCTGAAACTTCCCAATTCATTTTAAAAAATAATGTAATGTCATTTCAAAATAATGAATAATGTCAAAACATGAAGAACTCCAGGAACTGACCACTAGTCTCCATTCTAAGTATTGCTTCTACGTTTCAGACAGTTGTACAGAAAACCTTGAATAGGAAGGTAGAAAACATAGCTGAAGAAAAAAGGCATTGGTCCTTGCCACACAAAACTCTGCAAAAAAGAATATAATCTTTTCTATCCAACTATAGGGAAACTATAAATCTCTTGGAAGAAGGTATCAACATGCAAATATCCAATTAAGACAAGTCATCATTCTAATGTGAGTTGTTTTTGTACCAACATCAGTTAAGAATTATCTTTTTAATCTCTTATTAGTTTAAAATTAGTGAAGAAGAATTCTTGATATAGATATAGAATTCAGAGTGCAATACTTAACAGTATCAATCTAGAACCTGGGAAATTTAGTTTAGATCACACACTATGCATATTACTGGGTAATCTTGTACCTACTATGAATTTTAAAATCTTATCTATCTGACAAAATTGTTGCAAAGATAAAACCAAATAAATGCACTATTTGAGAAGCTAATAAAAAGTCTATTTAAAAAAGATAATATACACATGGCTGATTTTTCAATGTCAAGCATACCTCGTTGATACTTGTCAAATGACTACACCTTTCTATTATTAAATATACCTAAAATGGGATAGCTAAGTGAAAAGCGTTTATGAAAGTATGTGGACATCAAGAGAAGAAAAACAGAAACAGAAGCAGAAGAAAGAAGAAACTTAAACAGAAACAATACAGGCTTTTTGTTGAAAAAATCAAAAGCTAACAGCTAAATCAGCCAACCACAAAAAACTTTTAAATCCATTGCTATATGAATTGCCAAAATTCATCCCAAGAATAATATTGTGCTTATCACCCTAGGGATATTAAAAATGAATTCCTTTTGTACTGTGGTTCTAAAAGAAGTGATTATTGCAAATGATTAGGTAAATTATTATATGTAGTTTTTAGACCTGACAAAACACTATCGTTCAAAAAATATTTTATTTAAAAAGGATATAAAATAATATGTAACTTGGCAACAAATCTACAAAATACCATTTCAATATACCATTTTCATATGTAAACCCTACTGGTGACAGAATCATTGTAAGTGATGCTTTAGCTTATAAAAACCACTAAATACTATTTCAAGCTGTTCTTAAGTATTAGTAAAATAACTAAAAGTTTATTTTGTATTAATGATTTTTTTATAACCTAACTGTATTTGGATGTTGGTTTTTAATGCATGTGGAAGACACACAGAATTTTTGAATGGCATTTTCAAAATAAATAAAATAAACAATTCTTTTATTAAAGAATAAAAGGGATGGAATACATTCACAACCCAACTCAATTATAATAACTGTAATAATGAATTTAATAAACTCATTATTATGGTGGTTAACAATAATAATGGTAATCACACAGTCACTAATAATAATGCCATGGCAGAAAGCAAAAAAGTATAATACATAACAAAATTAAAACTGTTTACTATACAAAATTGTTTTATATTAAAGAAAAATGTATCCTGAGGTTTATATTTAAACATTGTCATTAAACCTTGTCATTAGCAGCATTTCTACAGGTAACTGAGTGTTCTGAGTTAGCTAAAACTCTAAGATTATCCAACTGATTTTGAGGAAAAATGCTCAGTTCAAACATTTAGGTATAGAATATATACAAACAACTCAAGCAAAAGATGCAGCATAAAAAATTGATGTTCCTTATTTGAAACAATAATACAATCAAATTACTAGTAGAAAACTATGTTAACAGTTATATGTTAATAAACTTTTATGTGAGGATGAAATATATATAAGTGACTAATTGGGACAGTTAATATAGTATAAGGATTTAGAGCTCTTACCCCGTATTTACACTGACGTGATGTAGCTCCATATTGGAAGCGACACTGTTCATCAGCATCATACACCTGACCCGGGGCCACCACAGGATAAAGAAAATCACGCTTGGGAGGTTCATTATCAAGGCAAGTACCACGGCCTGAACTGTCCAACATAAAAAAATCCAGGAATACTATTCTTTAGTAAAAAGGTGAAAGATTTATATGATCTGAAGACAAATCAAAGTCCGAACCACATTTACAGCTATGTAAATACATGTGTATTATAGAAAGTAGAAATGCTTTCTTATTATGGATCATTAATTCATAACTTTTCATAACTCATTTTCAAGATATTCATAAAAATGTTATTTTGTGTACCCCTCAAGCATGTCATTATATGTCAATGATTAGTAGTTCACAGGATGTCTATGGAGATTCTCAATCACCCAGGTCATAGTTGTCCTAAAGATGCTTTTTCAAGAAGAAAATTGACTTTCTGATTGTTCTTTTAAAACATTTCCCTTCTCATCCAAGAAAGTTCTTCAGCTCTGACTGGATGGTCGGGAGTGGAAGGAATTATACTCCTTGCAGACAGCTGGTCATTTGCATTCTTTTAGTGAGTTGTTAAGGTTATCTGGAGGTTTATCTGTGTCATCAGGGTCACTTGAGTAGTACAAATGTGTGTGAAACCTTCTTGGAACTGTTAAAAGGACTGTTGTAGATGGGAGATAGATGATGTCCTATCCCTCCCCCTCTGTGGAGGGCTGTTCAATTTTGACATAGATGGCCTCTTTGATTCCTCTTTCAAACCAGCGGTCCTCTCTGTCCAAAATGTGGACTTTGCTGTCTTCAAAAGAGTGGCCTGTGTCTTTTAAATACAGATGGACTGCTGAATCTAGTCCTAATGTGTTTGTTCTCCTATGTTGTGCCATGCGCTTATGAAGTGGTTGTTTTTGTTTCCCCAATGTACAAATCTACACATGGCTCACTGCATTGTACTGCATATACCAGTTTTTGTCTGGATGTTTTATCTTTGGGGTGGACAAGCTTCTGCCCTTAAAGTATTCTTAGGTTTGAAGTGTGCATGTACAGTATGTTATGTTGTCTGGAGATTCTCCTGAGCTTTTCCGATATGCCTGCAACGTATGAAATGACCACGTTGCTTCATTTATTGTTCTCTTCATTATCTGTTATGGAGGATAGTCTTTTTTTGAGATTTGATGAAGGCCCATTTGGGATAGCCACACATTCTGAGTGCTTCCTTGATGTGTTTTTGTTCTTTTTCTTTCCCACCTTTGCTGGTAAACAGGCCTTCAGCTCAGTGATGTAGGGTTCTGATGACTCCCATTTTGTGCTTCAGTAGATGTTGGGAATCAAAATGTAAGAGTGGGTTTTCTGTAAACTTCAATGTTAAGGCTTCTTTGTTCCTTAATGTTTACCACGCAGTCCAGGAAGGCTAGACTATTTTCCTTAACATCTTCCCATGTGAATTTGATATATCTATCCACAGAGTTGATATGTTTGGTGAACGCTTCCAATTCCTGTGTTTTGATCTTGACCCAAATATTGTCCACATACCTATACCAGTGAGTGGATGCAATTTCCACCATCCAGTCAGAGCTGAAAAAGCTTCTTGGATGAGAAGTGAAACATCTTCAAAGAAAAACCAGAAAGTCCAGTTGCCTCTTGAAAAAGCACCTTTTGGATAGTTTACAGGATTTTTTCTTTGGCCTTAGTGGTCTCTGAGCTTGATTGCTTACATGCAGATGTCTCATTACCCAACTAGGTAACATAAAATGTTAGGTAATAGATATCTGCAAACAAATAACCAAGCTTAGAGAACACCAAGGACTTCACAGTTCTATTTATTGTATCTATTAAATATACTCTTCTGTTGGAATATAACATTTCTACAATAATTCTTTCAGGTGACATGTATTTGACTGCAAAGGGTAAAAACGAAAAAGTAGTGATAAACCGGGTTCAGGTACACATATAACATATTACTCAACTAACCAGAGATCTGATACAACAATCTACTTTGAGTTACAGAAATTGGAGCCAGGGAATATTTTGTTGGGTAGCAAGACTAAATGAAGCCAATGGTATTCCACACCCCAAAGGATTTTCTTTACAGTAACGTAAATTATAGCAAGTAGGGGAAAGTTACATTTTGTTGCTGCTATTATTAAGAATCATAAAACCCTAGTGATCTGTGAAAAAGGATCTAAAAATAGATATAAATGTATCATTTCATTTCTATTAACTACCAGAAGGGCAAAACATACCTAGCCATCTTAAAAAAAAAAAAAAAAAAGAGAGTTCCTGGGTGTTCTTTTCTGTTTTTCTCACTAAGATTACCTTCTTTGCTTTTTTTCTTCCTCTAGTTCTTCAATGTTGACTACTGCCCTGCTTACAACTTCATCAATAGTCCCAGTATGTTCTCTTCAGCTCTATTTCATCCTTTCCTATCTGCCCACCTCCATCAGCTTTCTCCTCTTTTTGTTCTCTTTTATTATCAATCATAAATGTTTAAGGAAAAAAATATGTTTTCTAAAACCCATGATGTAATTTGGCTTCTTACCCCAAAGTATACAACACCTATTTTATTAATAAATTCAATTCTGTCCCCAAAATCAATGCTTAATTAGAAATAAATTTTACTAAAATTTTCTCCACACGCAACTTTTATCAAACATTACAGAAGACACTACACTTTAACATCCTCATATACAAAGTCAAATGTCATTTAATCATATGAATGAAATAATCATGTTAAATAAAGAGGCAAAACAAGTCTTTACAACATGACATATGAAGTCCATATATAGTGAGGGCAGAATAAGAGAACAATGACATCCAAGACCTGAAGGTGGAGTTCTTGCGTTATGATGGGCAGCACTGTCAGTATTAACACTTAATATGTTCATCCTAAATGATATCTTGTAATGATTCCTGTTTTCTATTCCATTCTATTTTCTGATTTTGTACAGGTAAATAGTATGAGCGAATCCGAAAGTCCTGATCATCCACTCTGCATACTTTACTGGATTGGGGCTTATGACTATACATTCTCTAGCATTGTTATTCACACTAGCAAGGTATAAATATGGGTGGAAACCCCCACCCTCCAATTTATTATTGCTTTGAGAGAATACTTACTCTAAAAAACTGGTGATATAATCCCTACTGCAAGTTGACCATGAGAAGGGATTGGTGTTTGCTGTAATGTGAGCTGCCATAAGTTTTGCTGCTTCATGACCTTTGGTCCCACAAGAATTTCCAATTCCATCATGGTTCATACCAAAACTATCAGAAAGAATAAGGAGGGAAGAGAAACTATTTTTTTATATGAGACAGCAAATGTAACAATTCAGTATAAAAGTTCATATCAACTGAATACTGAAAAATGTTCTGAGAGAATGAGAACTAAATAAAGGGATATAAGTAAGTTACATATGAGAGCTATTAGCACAAAATTATTAGCATATCTATATCAGGGGTGAAGTCTAAATTTTTTTGCTACCGGCTCTGTGCGCATGGCTTAATTAGTGCACAGGGCTTGGTGGTAAGGTGACTGGGTCGGCGTGGCCAAGTCAATGTCACTTCTTTGCCCTTTTTTAACCTACAAAACACAACACAACACAACTGGCTCACCCACAATGTAAAAGCAGCTGTGCTAGACTCAAAATGCCCCCACAACAAGCAGGAACCTCACACAGCCACAAAAAGCCCAAAAATACTTTACACACACACAACACAACACAACAGGCTCACCCACAATGTAAACGCAGCTGTGCTAGACCCAAAATGGCCCCTGCAACAAGCAGGAACCTCACACAGCCACAAAAAGCCCAAAAAACCAACTTTCACACTTTACACACACAAAATTCCACATACAGCTTTGTGGAGATTTTGTGTGTTTGTGTAGTTAGAGTGAAATACTACAGAAACACACTAAATCTCAGAAAGCTGCACAAATATTATTTTATTTTATTTTATTTTTATTTTTATATAAAAGCAGCTAAATTTGAAACTTTCTAAACTTTAAATGACTAGAAAAAGAACAACTAAAAAAAACCCCAATTAACTATTTTTTTTAAAGCTCCCAAAGGGAGGAAAAACTTATCCAATAGAACAGGGATCTCCAACCTTGGCAACTTTAAGACTTGTGGACTTCAACTACTCAGCCAGCTTTGCTGGGAGTTGAAGTCCACAAGTCTAGGCAGGCAGGCAAGCAGACAGACAGAAAGAACTGCTCACCGATGAGCTCGATTGCAGGCAGGGAGATTCAGTTGCTTGCTGATGCATGGATTGTGATCGTCATGCGATCAGCAGCTAAGGTAAGCAAGCTAGAGGCTGGGAGAAGGGTGGGGTGGGGGGAGAAAAAATGAAACTTTTTTCTTTTACATCGCTCTGGCGATCCAAGCTGAGTTGCCTGATTAGCAGGCAACTCAGCTGGGATGTCAGAGTTTGGCTGGTCATAGCCATTTAAAAGAGAAAAAAAGGCTCTGATGATTGCGGGGCTCAGCTGGGCAGGGGGGGCGGGGGCAGGGATTTTTGCTACCGGTTCTGCGAACTGCCTTCCGCCATCGCTACCTACTCGCCCGAGTCGGTCTGAACCGGGAGCATTTCACCCCTGGTCTATATCGTTCGTTTCACCTTACAAATTTCACTATATTTACAGCATAATCCTATCTGATTTAGTGCCAGCAAAGATTATCATTTTAGAACCTTCACATAAGGGAAAAACAAATCAAGAAATGTAAAGTGATTAAAAGGAGATTTTAAAAAACCCTAGTTAATATTTCAAATTAATTGAAACAATATATATCATTTGAAATTATTCAGAAGTGCCTTTCTATTTTTTAATATAGAAAAATAGTCTCCTCCACTAAAAAAGGTAGCATGAAAATACTCACTGATTCTAACAAAAATGTGAGTATGTATTTTTTTTTTTACTCCTATTTGCTGTATGAAGGGCAATTTTTCTTTTTCAAGATTGCATTCCCAGACATAACAGTCCCAAATGCATATTGGCTTCCAAAACACTTGACTTTAACTTTTTTTGATAAAACCTAAACTGGCAGTGTATTGAATGTCATATGTATTATTTGATCTCTTCTTTTATTTCAGATGGACTGAAGTAAATTGGACTACAGCAATATAAGTAACTCAAGAATGTCTTCCTTTTACAATTTGTCATCTTGTTCTAATATTTGAGATACTTTAACAGTCATTAATCATCATGTTACAAATATTTCTGCTAGATGTTATTCCACTCTCATAAGTGTTATTAAAAATTGGCTGAATTTAAACTTCATAGAAAACAATGGTTTTGTAACAGAAACCATAGTTAAATCCTTTCCTTCTTCCATGTTTTTTTGCTGAACACTTTGAAACCCCAGAAAGCAAATGGGAGTATGACTTTTCTAGTTCTCCTTGTCGGCTTTTACTTCCATTCCCGTAGTGTCCTCATGGGCTTTTTGGCAAAACTGTGATTTGAGCTCATTGTGCAGTAGTTCTGGTCTTTGGAATAGATGCCATCAGTATGATGAGGATACCAAATCCAGTGCTCTCTGCCTTCTAATATCAAGGCAATCAGTACCCTTGAATATCAATGGGCTGGATAAGGTATAACAAGTCCAATTATGTGGTTAAAGTAAAGCTTGATCTGGATGAATGGCCCTCCCCCAGGAAGATGTACTTTGGAATTGGAAGAGCACTTTTCCACCAGCTATCACTGAATTTATAGATAGCAACTGTGGCACAGAGCATATTTCAACTATTATGGTTAGGATGCTGTAAGCCTTCCTGGACTAGTCAGACAGTGACAATTATTCATGTCTTGATCACAGTCTTCTCAAGATACTACACTGTGCTCTTTGTACCTTTGATAATGTCTACAAATTGTAATTGGTGAAAAATGAAGTGGAAGACTGCTGACTAATGTAAGACAAGTTCCATTAAGTTCCATCAGGTCCTTCAGCTCCTGCGGTCATTGGAGGAAACGGATTATCTAGACCCTTTTCAGTCTGGCTTCAGGCCTGGCTACAGCATGGAAACTGCCTTGGTCACGCTGATGGATGATTTCTGGTAAGCCCGAGATGGGGGTCATTCCTCCACCTTGGTGCTACTTGACCTCTCAGTGGCTTTCGATACCATTGACCATGGTATCCTTCTGGGACGACTAAGGGAGTTGGGAGTGGGAGGCACCGTGTTACGGTGGTTCTCCTCCTATCTCTCTGGTCGGTACGGTCGGTGTTGGTAGGAGGACAGAGGTCGACCCCTAGGCCCCTCGTTTGCAGGGTGCCTTAGGGCTCGGTCCTCTCCCCCCTCCTATTTAACATCTACATGAAGCCGCTGGGTGAGATCATCTGACAATACGGGGTGAGGTATCAGCAATATGCTGATGATACCCAGCTGTATATCTCTACCCCGCGTCAATTCAGTGAGGCGGTGGATATGATGTGCCGGTGCCTAGAGGCCGTGAGGGTCTGGATGGGAGTCAACAGACTCAGACTTAACCCAGACAAGACCGAGTGGCTGTGGGTATTGCCTCCTAAAGACTATGTTGATTGTCTATCCTTGGTTCGGGGGTGGGGAGAAATTGTCCTCCTCAGAATGGGCTCACAATTTGACTCACAGCTAAGATTAGAGCAATATCTGTCAGCTATGGCTAGGGGGACCTTTGCACAGGTTCGCCTGGTGCACCAATTGCAACCCTACTTTGATCAGGAGGCTCTCCTCACAGTCACTCATGCCCTTGTCACCTCACGGTTAGATTATTGCAACATGCTCTACATGGGGCTACCCTTGAAAAGTGTTCAGAGACTACAGCTGGTCCAGAACGCAGCTGTGCGAGCTGTCGTGAGTGCACCTAGGTACATCCACATTACACCAATTCTCCACAAGCTGCACTGGCTCCCTATTGGTCTCCGGGCACAATTCAAGGTGTTGGTTATTACCTTTAAAGCCCTAGATGGCTCAGGGCCAGGTTATCTTCGAGACCGCCTTCTGCCGCATAGCTCCCAGCGACCGGTAAGATCCCACAGAGTTGGTTTCCTCCGGGTCCCATCAGCTAAACAATGCCGGCTGGCGGGCCCATGGGGGAGGGCCTTCTCTGTGGCTGCTCCAGCTCTCTGGAACCAGTTACCTCCTGAGATCCGGACCATCCCCACCCTATTGGCCTTCCAAAAAGCAGTGAAGACCTGGCTTTTCCGGCAGGCCTTGGGACCTGGCTTTTCCGGCAGGCCTGGGGCCGTTGATCTCGCTGTTGCGATCTGGCAAGATCCGGCCATGAATGTTGTGAATGGGTTTTAATTGTTTTTAATGTTTTAATTTTTAATGTTTTTATATATGGTCTTTAAATGCATTGTAAACCACCTTGAATCTTCAGAGAAAGGCAGCATACAAGTTGAACAAATTAATTAATTAATTAATTAATTAATTAATTAATTAATTAAAATATCTGCACTGGCTAGCAATTGCTTAATGGGCACAGTTAAAAGGATTGGTGCTAGTCTTATGATTCTAAATGACTTAAAGCCTAATTATCTGTGGTACTGCATCTTCATTTATGAAAATGCTCTGGAACTTAGATTGTCCATTCCGTTAGAAGCTTCATCATCATATATATGAGAAAGGGTCTTATTCTTTGGGTCTCTCTAGTAATGAGATATTCTCCCTAAAGAGTTATGTTTGGCTCTTAGATAAGTAATAGAAAGAATGTCTTTCACCAAGCTTCTAATTGTTGGTTATTTTAATTTTAACTCTATTATTTTGTTATTTTTAGAGTATGTATTGTGTAAGTTATCAAGAATGTTGGAACAAACAGAAATATGGGAAAGAAATTCATTAAATAAAGATCCTCCGTGTATCCAAATAAATACTTTTTCCAGGCATAAAATACATATATATCTAAAATATTATCTAGATTATCTGATTGGAAATAATTCCAAACAATTGGTCACACTGCTATAACTCCCATCTTTTCCATTTTCCTTCTTTTGGTTTGCTGTTGTTGTTCCCTTAGAATAATATATTAATTCCGACCTTCAACATATCTGAAAGTGGAACAAGTATTTTGCTCCATAATGATGCATGGAAACGTGCACAATAAAGATTTCCACTTGAAATTCCTCGTTCCCATTCTCTGTTTATCGTTCCATGTACATCTGCATATTTATTGCTTTTTAGCACCAACATATTCCTTTATGTCAGAACTGAAAGGATGTAGAATTGGAACTGAACTTTGCTCTTAATACCAGATATCCAAGTTTTGCTTTGTAGTTTCTGAGATGAATTACCAGCATAGAGGAGAAACTATTAAAAAAATACTATTTTCATTCATTATACCTCCTTATCCCAGTCCTGCATATGTTCTTCTGACATTTTAAGGAATCTTTACACTGTATGTCAAATTACTTGTAATAAATAAAGACCTAAAATAAAATGCATAACAAATCTAGCATATAATTCCTTGAAGCAGTTTGCAACAACTATTGAAATCTGTTTAGTTTCATCATCTAAAAGATGGTAACATATTCCTAACTGTGTTTAGATTTGTAAAAAGAAGAAAAGAAAGACATGCTAGAGATTTATTACTTTTATCAAAATAGTGCGGAAAGAGAAATGGAGATACACATACATACTAATATATTGAAATCACAGAAAAAGAACTGAATATGCGAGATGAGTTTCAACTGTGTAATTTCTACATGTATAATTAATTCTACTAAATTCAATGACACTTATTGCTCTCTAAATGTGTATTAGATTGTAACTGTCATTTTGCCCTAAGTATCAAATGTAACAATAGAATAGTAAGCTGCTAAGAATGGTTGTAGTGACTTGTTTTTTATTTGAAGAAATAGTTCATTATGCCAAGATGACTTCCAAAGTGTAAAAAACTAATGCCACAAAATTTGGCTTCAGTTGACTTTTCCTCCTAAAACATTAGTTAAAATTAAACTATCATTGCTGATCTAAAAACTGCAAGATTTCTCTTTATTTTATTTTATTTGTAGTTAGCAAGCTGTATGTTTTATGTATGGTAACATACAGATTTCTTAAAAGCCATTGCTTCTTGTTCCTGAATTCTAGGTGTTAGCAAGATGTTGGCATCAAATACTAGCAACTGAGTAAATCTGGCTGTAATTCCCATTTCTGGACTGAATCAAAATGAACCTTACAACAGAATTCTCAAACTATGGATCATGCCTTCTCAGATTAAGCATCTGGTACAAACCATAATGACAAAGATAATGACAAAATTAACACTTTGCACTTGGTTCCATTTTGGATTAGATAAGTGTATCACATGGGTAAGGTCACTCTTTTACAGGACACATTTTGACATCCCCATCATTAATATGACTATGCTAGCATGAAGTTTCAAATGAATTAAAACATTTAATTAGGTTTGTGCAGATCAAGGGTGAGTACTATCAAAACTTCGTCCAAACTCTGTTCATTTTGACTGCACATGTCTGCAATAAATAGAGGGCATCAAAGTTCAAAAACTCCCATGATATTTAGTTTAAATTTTACAATAAGTGGTCTATTGTTAACTTTAGTTTCATTCATTTTAGGAGATCCTGGTATTGCAATAGTGAGGACCTACAGTGAAAATAGTTTAAAATAATGTGATTAAATCATGTAAATGATTTGTTAATGTAAATCATGGTTAAAGCAGTTTTCAATGTGTTTCCAATTGAACACTGTGTTATAAGCAGTACTATGTAATCTGATTCTGAAATGAAAAGGTAAGCAACAATTTTTGAGTTCAGTCTCAAAACATATATTCTGAACTGTACTGTTGTTACAGCATAGTTGTACAATGGTTGCATAGTATTATTCCATGCTTATATGGTTTACTTTGTACTATTATAGCGATACACTGTAACAGTGATTTTATGCTAAACTGACGCAACTAGAAGTAATTTCACATCAATAATATATATGTGCTGCAGTAATAGCTCTTTCAAGATCATATGGTTGATGAAATCAAACAACAACAAAAATAATCAGGATACAGGTAAGGCAGCCAATATAAGAGGGCAAATTAAGATAATTAAACTAAATGTATTAAAAGTTTAAAAATATACGCACTTGTGACCAATCTCATGGGCTATGGTAAAAGCAGAGCCAAGGCCAATGTCTTCATTAATACTACAGCTCCTTTCAGGCTCACACATTCCAGCAACAGATGCCAAGCCTGAACAAACAAAAGGACACACAAAGGGTCATGCCAACATGTTTCAGTCTTAAAAGCCTTAGTTATAAATGCCTGGACTATTTTTAATAACCTCCATGCCTAAAAGCAGCAGTTGGCAAAAGGTTAACTTTTTAGTCCTTGCAAAATCACTGGGGGGAACTTCACTTTGCCGGCTAGACATTAATATTTTTTGAACTGCAGTCATTGCTGGAAAATGTCTAGACTAGGGGTTAGATTTATAAATTTTACTTCTGGTAACTTGGGACCACCTAGTAACTTGAGCCAAGAGAGGGAATTCAAGCAAGCATTTTTATTTTAACATTTTTGAGGTTGAAGAAAGCAAAATGTATCCACATTACTTTTCCAAAAAGAATGGTTTTAAGTTTAGTGGGTTCATAAAACATACAAGTAACATTTTAGCTACCCAAAAATCCCCAAGTGATATATTCTAGAGAAATTTTATGAGAGAAAAATAACCCTCAGTACATCAATTCCAGAGAAAGAAACATTAATTTGTACTCACTATCATGTTTTTCTTTTATTATAGCATGAAATATGTGCCTTAAAAAATCTAAAATGAATGAAAAGCTTCAGACATTTACATATGGAGTACTGTACATGATATACTTTAATGCAGGACTAATCAATTATCACTACTGATAATGGATCTGCTGCAGAGACTTATATTTATACTTACTTACTTATATTTATAAGTATATTTAAATATACTTACTTATATTTCTCAGAATACTATATGCTTATCTGGAAAAAACATTAATGTACACCCCTAAGGATTATATGTATGCTGCAAAAATATCATTACAGAATACTATAAAAAGAATAATTTTAGAACTCAATTGTGTTCGTAAAGAAAAAAAGAAATAAAAATAATATTGGATACATCTTTTCTATAGGAATACATCACAAGTATTTCATGACTTCACTCTAGCTTTATAGAGGCAGAAGGAAGATTATTAGAATTCAGGATTCCAACTGGTCTCTGCAGATGTTCTGCACTATCTCTCCTATCTGCTAGCATGCTCAGTTATGGAAGCTATGGTATATATAAAATACCAGGAAATACTAGTATAACTGGTATAAAACAAGTTAGAAAATACTTTTACCTCAACCATACATATATCCTCTCTGTTGGCCATTTTTAATTCCTTAGTTGTCTTGATTATAATTACAGTATGCAAAAAGCTGTTAACTGGATGCATGTATGGCATTATTATCTGTAGCTGACCTAATTTTATGTGTTTTAAAGAATTTTATATAGAGAGATGATTTCTATTAGCTTCCCGGCAATTAGATAGGAACTAGAAATGAAGATAGTCTGATGTTTAATCTTCAAGTATATGTTTGGTTTACATAGCAGTCACTGGCTCCAGACTAGGGCAAAATAAAATAATCAAAACAAGCTTTGCTAAAGTAGATGGAAATTATTTTTAACCAACTGTAATTTCTGATAGAAAAAGGTTACAATCATGTTTTACTTCCCATAATTTTAAAGATAACAACATAACGATAGCATTCCATTTTCTAAATTCTACCCGTTGTGACAAAAGTATGAATTGATGCCTTTTTCTTCCACAGTACAAATAATACTGTTAACACTTTTAGAATATAATGAATACAATTCACATTTATAGCTGAGGACTGGAATAATTCCTATAATCATGCTAAAAAAAAACCCCAACAAACCCAACAAATGATCAGCTTTAAACCTCTTTATTCAGACTATTGTTTTATCTTTCCTCTTAGGTCTATTTTTTTTTCTCTGTTCGGGCTGCTCTGCAAAGTTCTGAACTTTGCCACTGTAACTTTAATTCTGTTTCTTCCCTCTTTTTGCTTTATGTACTTTTTTTCTTGGGACTCTGATGGGTTTTTTTTTCTTGAAATATGTAGCTTTTCTTTCCAGAGAGACATCTTTGGCAATTAGGAGTCTGTAATTCCTGTACAATGCCATGGAAAAACTTCCAACTCTCGGTGGTGATCCTGTGTAATTCCAGGATCATCATTTATGCAGTCTTATCCCAAAGTTTTCTATAGTATAAAAACTCCAGAAACCATAAAATACATGGAATAGGTGTTTTAAAACCCCATTATGTACTTTTTAAATATTACACTAAGGGTTGGGGTCTACTAAAGGCTGCTGCAGTATGGAGGAAGTGCTCTAAGTCTACTGATTTAATTTGTTACTATAAAGGCATGTGGGAGATGTCATCAGAGCTGGCAGATATAATTAGAGCAGAAAAGCTGTGTGAAAAGTTTTTTGATTCTTGGTTTGGGCAATTGAGTTATATGTAGAAATTAGGCAGGGAAGATGTAGAGTTCAATGCACCAAGGTTCAGTATCTTCTAAAGTCAATGCAGTCCTATGCTGCATCAACAGGGGGAAAGTATCAAGATCAAGGGAACTGATAGCACTACTCTGTACTGCACTATTATAGTTGATTTGGAATACTGCATCCAATTCTGGTCATATGCATACCAAAAAGGCCTCAGAAAGTGTGTAGAGAAGAGCAAACTGTCAGGCAAAAGCAAACAAAACCACTCATAAAGAGTATCAACAGTAGCTTATTGCTAGTCAACTAGGTTACAAGAATATCACCAGATTGATTGTGTTCCCTTGGGAATGGCAAGTTAAGGCTTCAAGGATTCTGAGGAGGTCTGTTTCTTACTACTTACCGCAGTATAATTACTCTAAACTTGGCCCCCACTTGATCCATCCTCCCAGTCTAGATGGAGATTCCAGCAACAAAGGTAAGAGGTCTGAAAGCTAAATCTTTTTTTTTTGAATTTGATTTATATGCCGCCCTTCTCCGGAGACTCAGGGCGGCTTACAATGTGTTAAGCAATAGCCTTCATACTTTTGTATATTTATACAAAGTCATCTTATTGCCCCAACAAACTGGGTCCTCATTTTACCTATCTTAGAAAGAATGGAAGGCTGAGTCAATCTTGAGCCTGGTGAGATTCGAACTTACAGTAATTGCAGACAGCTGGTGTTAATCACAATGCTTTTAGTCTGCTGAGCCACCAGGCCCATGACTTATGACTCATAAATCTTATGAGGAATAGCTAAATAAACTAGGTATGTTTAACTTAATGGAGAGAAGATTGGGGGAGATATAATAGCAATCGGCCAATACTTGAAGGGTTGCATGCAGGAGGATATTGAGTCATTCTCCATAGGACCTGAAGGTAAGACAAGAAGCAATGTTGGAAGCTTGTCAGAGGAAGCTCCAATTTGGAAATAAGGAGGAATTTCCTGACAGTAAAAACAATTGAGCAATGGAAATTTTCTGAAATTTTGGATGCTCCATTGCTGGAGATTTTCAAGAAAATATTGGACAACCATTGGTCCAAGAAGGCATGATGATTCCTGCTTTGAGCAGAGAGTTGGATTAGAAGACCACCAAGTGCTTTTCCAGTCCTATGATACAAGTACACTGAGGAAGCAGATCTAGTGATCTGCAAAACAGGTCATGTCCTCTGGGCTGCAAAACAAAGAGCTTGAGATACATTTTTGAACTTTTGTATTATCAGGAAGGAGGGATATATCACTTTTAGATGAGAGCCAGTGAACCTTAGTAGTTTGCAAGAAAGAGGAATAAAATAAAGAAGAAGAATGAAGTAGAAATATTTTACACACAAACAAGAGGAAACATTTGTGTCTCTGAAATTAAAGAACAAACATCAGTCCTCTTTTCAGGGAGAAACAGGACAGGAAGATACTTAGATTCAAATGAATAGGAACGATTTAGCAGCAACTCAAGAGGAAGGCATATACTGGTGCAAAACATACAAAACATTTAGACTACCTATTTCATTTCAAGAGCTGTTGGAATTTCAAAAGCATATATTCATGACGTGACAGACAAAATACTGACACACATCAATTCAGTTACATTCTCATCTGCTTTGGATTGAAATTATATCTAATAAAAAAGCATTGGATAAATTTAGGACTGCAAACCAGATGTTATTGTTGTAGTACACTAAAGGCTATCCAGCCAGAAGTTCAGTAATACAGACTTTCTCTTAACATGCTATTGAATGGAAAACAAACTCTACTGATAAAGGAATAGCCAATTAATTCTTGCCTTGCTTGTATTGTATTGTCCAAGTCAAGATTTTATAAATGACTTAGATAAAATAATAGACATATTGCTCATCAAAACTAGATAACATGGCCAATAGAATAGAAAGAATCAAAATTCAGTTAACAATTTTGGATCAAGATAATAGCATGAAATTCAATAGCATGAGAAAATGTGAAGCTTATATCAAAAATATTGGATGCAAACATAAAATGAGGCAACTTGGCTAGACAGCAGTATTATGTAATTTATTCAGTGCAAGGAATTATAAGAAGTCCTTAAAATAACTAAAGAAATCTGCATTAGCAGAAATAATGGGGCATTATGAAATGTAAAGCAAATATAATACGAAACAAGTGAACTGCACAGTGAGAACTGGAATATTCACACATATTCTGTTAAGTATTAGTCAGTAATAACAGTGACCTGTATTATACACTTAGCTAAATCCTGTTAAATTCAATAGGGTTTCTCTATAGATTCGTGTAATATTTCTGCTGGCAAATAAAGTAATAAACATATCTATTTATCTGTATAAGTTTACACTGTACAATATTTTACAAGAAAATACTATAATATAATTATAAATGTGTACATGAACAGCTACTACTTGTGATAACAAAATAGAACATTAAATGAACAAAAGCTGATAAAGCTGATATAGTGAATACTACTGCCAAAAGATACATACATGCATGGTTCTTTAAATCCAATTTTTGAAATATCCGGCTAGTTAATATTAGTAATAGGAACTGATAAAAGATCTTCTACTCTCATCTTTCATATACCAAACTACCTCATATTATCTAGCATTAACAATATATGCATACATAAATCTCTGCCCTCTCTCTTATCAGTGCAAAGAAAACAGAACAGTAAAGGTGTGATGCTAAGCAGTTTGTTTATTTAATGTTGTATACATTTTATAATTATCCTTTAAGTCTGTTAATAGATGGTTTAAATAATGGTAAATGATGAAGTAAATAAAGAATTAATCCTGGCTGCTGTGAATGAAGCATAGTTTAATTTACCCCTAGGTTCATCACAGTGGGATTTAATATAGAATTCTTATAACAGGATGAAATAGGAAGACAAGTGCCTCTGGAACACAGCATGAAGTCATCAACAAAATAATATTCCAGTTCCAACTTCAGAGATAATCAAAGGAACATGTATGTTTTTATGTATCTGGCAGAATATTACCTTCTTTCTGCTGACTTTGGAGATTTGCTACTGCTATCCCACTCTTTTTATTTAAGCCTGCAGACTCCTCTTCATTTTTCTATCCAGTTTCAGTATGGGAATTCCTGCCATTTGCAATCTAGTTGCCCCATGCTCCAAATGACAAGGAGAAGGGGTGACAATTTTGTGAATGTGGACGACTCATTTCCTAATCATCAAGTACTGTAATTCCTGCACTCAGCTTTCAGGATATTTAACAGAAGATGATAGTAATAATGCAGCTCTCTGAACATAGTGAAATCCTGCAGAGATTGAATTTGTGAACTTCTTTCCATATACCAGAAGGAATTGTTTTTTCAATTTTTCATGTATTTAAGTGGCTCTTAGAAAATTCTGGACAAGATTTTAGGTTTGAATGCAGAGTTCAAATTCAGATCACACCACCTGGCCCATATATTTTGCCAGGTGCTAGACAGACATGACTTCCCAAGTAAGGAAATGGGGGAGAGGGACAAAAATCTGTCCAGAAACAGATTTTTTATCCTGCCCACGTATACTTGAATATAAACAGAAGTGACATTTCAGGATCATTCAGTCATTCGGATGGCAAATTATAATTTAAAAGCAAAGCAAAGTAAATATACAATGCGTGCAAGTTTTCTGAATACTTTATGAATGCTAGCAGGTTAGGGAAGCTTTGACACCACAGCAATCATCAGCTGTTCATATTTTCTAAAACATAACAATTTTACAAAGTACATTTTGATTTCTGACTGTCTTTCCTAGGGGTTCATTTTGTATTCTGTGAAATGTATCAGACTAATCTTCATGATGAAGAAAGCATTATAAGCTTCCTTTTCCACTTAATGTTGCTTTGATTATTTCTAAACCAGTGTTTCTCAGCCACTGCAGACTGGGGAATTCTGAAAGCAGATCCCTGCTGATTTTAAAGTTGCTGAAGTTGAAAAATATTGTTTTAGACTTTTAAAGTAATCCAGCTATTGAAAATAACAAATAATAAAATTTAAAAATTCCCTTTTGAAAGTAAAATATATTTTGAAATCTATCTTTATGTAAACAGGTAAATATAGGGAAGCCATCTTATCTATAGAAACATTTAAAGAATAAATACTCATTTAGCTTACACTATGAACCTTACCCAGAGTTCCACAAGGCTTGTTTTTATACGTGCAGATGTCATATCTGTAAAGAATGAAAATAGATATATTTATAATAGATTCCTCTTAGCAGTTCTGTTTTTAAATATTGATCACATTTCTGTAGTGAAACTCCAGTTGTAATCACTGTAATTATGTGCAGCCAGCTGGAGTGTCAGCCCTACAATCTTGTATAAACTACAAGCTGCAGTATGTTCATAGCCTCTAGTCTCAAGCCATAGAGAGACTTTCCTGGAAGAAAAAGAGGTTAAAGTGGACCTTTGTAATTTCTGGCCTTAAAAAACAACATATCATTTTGTTAGGAAGTTATAGCCATATGTCTTAAAAATATTAGTATTTCAACAAGAAAAACAATCATTATTCTAAATCTATTAAACCTGTTCCTTCATAAATATTTTAGAATACTGAGTGGTAATGTTTTATCTTACTATTTCACATTTTGCTTACTTTTTAATGTATTATTATCTAAAGCAGAGCCATATTAAATAATACCTTAAATAGATAATGACTGGGTCCTGATTAGTATGATTCATGGGTAACAGAATATAGTGAACCCCCTATAGTATCAACTCACTTCCTTTTACTTCAAAATAAAACATATACATATAATATGGAGATTGTCCGTTATGCTCCAAGTGCAGTGGACAAATATTTTAATACAAAATCATTTTTAACTTTAATAAATAACATATAGAACAAATACTATAAACATTAACTATATATTTAATATCAATTATATTTTATTAATGTAGTTCAAATGTTAGCAAACTAATGGTTAAAATTAACAGGGTAAAAGCTTTACAAATGCAAAAATGCTTGATATCATATTTAGTGAAACAGATAATGAACTCAAGTAAATATAAAAGAGGACTGTTGAATTTGTATGGAAATTATAGGAGAAATTAAAAGATTATGATTGGGAAACAGGTATTCCATATCATAAATAAAATACTGGGGTTTTTTTTCAGATTCACCCTTTATTGTTATAAAAATTGATATAAATTATATGAAACTGAGCATTAGCTATGATGAAGAACAACACATTAAATAAAATAACATATTGAGCAATATTTTGCAATTGAGATTTTTATATGGGAGCTGAGAATCCAATCCAGCTTCAGTTCATTCTGACCTGCTACATTCAGGCCATTTGCTACATGCTTGTGAACTGTTTCTACTACCTACCAAATAGTAAACATGAATGCACAAACATCCTCAGTTTGAAAGATTCTGACCTTAATTTCATTATTATCAGTATTTCTAGCTTGAAGACAGATGAAGATATTTTGTCCCACACTTTTAGAGCAATGTTCCACAATTTCAGCAATTTTAATGTGCATTTGTTCCCAGAATTCCCCAGCCAACATGCTGGCTGGGGAATTCTGATAGTTAAAAGTTCAAACATCTTAAAGTTGCTGCGGTTGAGAAACACAATTTAAAGTATTGCACCATCCTCTTTCTTGGTTTTATTTTTAATTTAAAAAATAAACAATAAACCAAAATTTAACACTAAATTTTCCCAGTTTAAGCCAGGATGGTCTAAAACAGATTACAATTCTAAACAAACTGAGCATTCAGTAATTAAAATGCATAACACTAAAATCAGAAAACAAAAGCATATCCCATATAATTAAAACAGTTATAACAATATATTATAAATCAATATATTAAATGATTATTAAAAGCATTATTACATTAAAAGATTATTAAATAAAAGCATGTTTACCTAGTATCAAAAACCAAAAACCAACATAATTGGTATCAGGCTTCTCCCTTCCTGGAAGGACATTCTCCCCCCACCCCTTCCAAGAAAACCTCCCACTGAAAAGACCCAAGTACAGTCCCATGCTATAAAAGGCTTTATAGACAAATGCCAACTTGAACTGAGACAAAATACAATCAAGAACCAAGGAAGACTGGCAGTTCATAATGTCATGTTCCAGTCAATACTGTCATTTTATACTTTCCAAACCTTTCTCAAGCACAGTCACACATATAACTCAAGAAGTAACCATGGCATGCAATATAACAAGATTATATTTATCTAGGTAGGACTATAACTGGTAGATTTGTCAACCTAAACTGGTTAAAGGTGCTTAATATTATAGAGGGCACTGATGCTTCTATTGACAAAGATGAATTTAGACTGTTCCAAAGCTGCAAATTTAATTCTTTAGAGGAAACTGTATCCATTTCCAAAAACAAAAGAAAGTTGAATACTACACACATCGGTAGATGGATCATCCACTAAGAGTACCTCTATCCTGATTAAATAACAGTTTGTTAGCCATCATCAGTCCATTAGTATGACCATGTTCTGATTCAGTATTTCCACTTATGACAAAAAGGAGAAACTGAGATGTTATCATCAGTTTACTGATGATCTTCAGTTCAAATCTCCAAAAGACGTCACTTAGCAGTTTCATGTAAACGTTAAACATGAGGACATAAAAGAACGTCATATTGTAAAAATCTTAGACTTGAGCAGAAACTTTCTGTCAACATTTGTCCAAGAATGAATGAGCAGAACCAAACAAAGGTGTTCCATCCATACTTAGCTCAGATAATTTCTCCAAGATGGCATAGTCAATGATATTGAAAGTCAATGAAACCACCAAGAAAATCAATATGATGCATTCCCCCTGATTTTCTTCAGGCAAACATTATCCTGCAGTATGACAAAGGCATTTTTAGTGCCGAAACTAGACATGTAAAGAGAAATATAGAGTCCCCCAACCCAGATGAACACTCCCATCTTACTAGACTGAATAAGACATGGGGGAGAAGGATGGAATCATTGACAAGCTGGCTACAGTCTATCAAGCACAATGATCCTATCTTCGTTTTAAATTCCTTCAAAGCAGTTAACTAATAAATCAGCAAGAACAGATTCCATTTCTACTATCACCAGATGAAAGTGGATAAGATAGGAGGTAAAGAAAAATGATAGCCAACTTGTTGTCCATATATATTCTGTTCTTCCTTCTTTTGAAAGAGGTTACAAATGTACAACTACATGCATTGTGCAATCGATACACATTATAGATATTATTTATTATGTTGTGTTTTCAAATAACAAATGCAAAAAGCATGTTAGTTTTCTGGATGATTTATATTTTGGTAGAGAAGTATATTTTTCATTTTCCTGCATTGCTCTTGGACCATGCTGAACTAACGTATTGCTTTGCTTGCTACTTTCCAAGCTTCAGTGCTATGATTCTGTGCATATCTATATGTTCATGCAAATCAGGATGCAAAAATAATTGTTTTTTACTTTTTCAGTAAGAATGTAAAACAGTTTAATTGGTTTATATAATGTTCTTTGTAATTGTAAGAACTGTGTGTAATAGTAATTTAGACCAGATTAAAACCCTACTTACTTTTATAGTCTCACAATGAGAAATGAAGGAATCAGGATTTAGTTTTGAATACTTACTACTTCTATAAATGCATAGGTAGCAATGTATTTGTTTGGAGTATATTATTCAGGAATAATTCACTGGAAGCTGTTTGACATATATATAACTATGGATATGGTCGAGTGGATATAGTAAAAATAAAAAATTGGTTAAAATGCCTATTGACACTCATTCTCACACATTTATGTGATGATATCCTTGCATGCATGTCATTATTTTGGTATTATCGTGGTTTGCTACAATGTCATGTGTATAGAATCAGTGCATGGTAGTCTTCAAAGTACAATTGGAACAACTTATATTTAGCTCAGGACAAAAAATGTACTTGTATTGATTAGTTAATTCACTCTAAAACTGATAATAGGTCTATTTTAAAGAAATGATTTCAAATGTTAAAAATTAAAAGAATATTTCTATGTTTGAAAAGGAGCCAAGATATGTCTGTGTTAACTTAATTTATTTTGGTAGATGCTGCTTGGTGCCAAAATCATACCCATTCATCCAATCAAAATACAGAATCTTAATTGTAAATGCTAAAGCTGCTGGATTTTCAAATAAGTTTCATTTATTATGATTACTTAGTGCTAAGTCTTGTCACTGCTGCAGAATATATGGAAATTTATAGCAGTACTAGAAAGCTTTAAAATCTTAACAGCCCATGAATTATAGCATATAGTTCATGAGATGTAAGGGTGGTTGTTAAATTGAGATAGAACTATTCTGGGGAGTGGAGATGGATGGACATACAAATGTTTGTTTTTCCTTTCTGTGTGAGACCATAATAAAATACCAAAGCACCACTGAGGAAAAATCCTTTTAAAAGCATTGCATTTTATATTTGTTATATACAGTGGTATCTTGGTACTCAACTGTTTTGAAATTCATCTAATTTGGTACTCAATGCATTTTGACACAAACATTTTGTTCTGGTACTCATTGTTTCTTTGGTTCTCAATGCACAAGCCAGAAGTTGTTGGTGTCGACTGCCTTGTGACTCATTACATTATTCCTTATGGGAAAAATTTGTTTGGTACTCATTGTTTTTGGTACACATCACCCCTCCTAAAACCAATTAATGATGAATACCAAACTACCACTGTACCTATTTCATAAAATATTTGATCAGTTTTGCTGAAGAATTCTTTAATGACATTTAGACACATAAAAAGTATAGGTTACATTAAATTGTATAGTATAGTGAAACACCATTTAACTTCGATCCATATTTTTAAAATGACATGGTTTATGATATTAGTTTTGTGAGCAGCTCATTTGATGAGTGTCATTAAATGCAAGATACTTATTCTTTTTCTCCAACAAGAAATTCTTATTAATAAAATCATACAGGACTATCTTTCCCCAGTTGAAACTACCCATTGTGCTAGATAAGGGGTGTCAAACTCAAGGCCTGCAGGTGAATCTGGCCAGTGGGGTGCTTAGATCTGGTATGCGGGGCTGTCCTGGGAGCTGTGAAGGACTGACCCGCATTGCCTCTGCCAGTGAAAATGGAGCTGCTACAGCCTCCTGCAATCCTCTGCCAGTGAAAATGGAGCTTGGGAGGGCCATGTTCTGTTTTCGCTGACAGAGCGCAGGCACCCCGACACGAGTGATGTCAAGCTGGTCATGCCTACCCCACCCCAGCCATGCCTACCCCAGCCCCCTGAGGTCAAACACAACCCTAATTCGGCCCTCAATGAAATCGAGTTTGACATCCTTGTGCTTGATTTAGCAGAAGAGGCATGCTCTTAATCCCATCCATTACAGAATGCCATTGGTGAGGCTGAGAAAGAGAACATTTTCTGTTGTGGCATTCACCCTCAGGAACATTGTTCCCTGGAGATCGGACAACCCACTATCCTTGTTTGTTTGTTTTTCTTCACTGTATGCTTGTTAATCACTATTATCCCAATGACAATTCAGATAATCTGCTTCCTTTTAATCCATAACTTTCCAAGAATCTCTGCTAAGGAGAATATTAAATGAATATTTAATTCACTTAATATGGTCCTGGGCATAAATTCTTAAAAATTTATGGATTGGAAGGAAGCAGATTATCTGAATTGTCACTATCATTGGAAATAATAGTAGAAATTATTTTGTCTCTCTTTAAACTATGGCAAAAAAACCTGTGGGCAGTAAAGTATACAATGGTTTTATGATTTCACTTGCTATATACTTCCAAATCCAAGAAGAATACCAAGAGAAAAAGCCCTGTGTTTTGGTCTTGCTTTCTGCTGAAGACAGGGAAAGAAAATACCTATGTTTTACAAGATTAAGCATGGAAATTTTTGTACTCTAATTGCAATACCATCAAAATATGTTCTGTTGAATGTGAATATATTCCATCACTTTGAATTCCTGAACAACATAAATACAATGAATAATGCTTTTTCACACAAAAAAGGTAAATGTATAGCTACAGAACCCATATGCTTGAATATAAACATTGAATATGCCTATTTATTTCCTAAATCACAAAACAACACCTTCAGTTTCCCTTCCCTTAAAACCTAGCAAAAGGAGATAGGAAGCATTTGTTTCCTAAACAACATTAACTTCAATTTATTGTATGCCTCTAATTAATTTAGACTATGGTTTGTTTAAAAACCAGAATCAAATTATGATATATGCTCTTATTAAAACAAAGTTTACAACCACCATTATTTTTTAAAATGTAATGATAAACTATAGTTTTTGTATAACAGGAACCATATGTTTCTAATCTCCACCTTGCAACTCTGCCAACTGAGTGGAAAAGCATGTCAGTTTAAAGTTTGTGCAATGTTATTCATATAATGTTAAATTTCGAGCCAATGGCCCAGTTTGAATATTCAGTTCTTAAATTAGCAAAGTGACTTTTTAAAAAAATATTATATGGTGTATGTTTGTCTGTGTCTTGTCTTTATATTAAAAAGAAAAGAAGTTCACTTTTTTTTTTCTTCCTAGCATTTTTCTGCAACTGCAGGACCTGCAGTTTTTGACAGGAATTGACACATTAGCTTGTTGCCCAAGCTTGAAATAATGGGCTGAGAAAGAGAGAGTGACTGGTACAAAGTTACCCAGCTGGCTTTCATGCCTAAGGCAGGACTAGAATTCATAGTGTTCTGGTTTGTAGCCTGATGTCTTAACCACTAGACCAAACTGGTTCTTGAAAGAAGCCCACAAAAATAACTTTCTCGCTCTACACACACACACGTACATACACACACATCTTATATACATTATGTATATATTATATACATCTTATATAATTCAACTTTGTTCATGTTTATGAATTTTTATTTACAAATATATTGAGAATTGAAACCATTAGAGTATATTGGAACAGTACTGTATATGACATATTTTGCAGTAAGCAAAACTTGAAACTTTGGGTTTATCTTGCCTATGACCTCAACTTAATTTTTCCTTTTGTTTAATTAATAAAATTTATAAACTTTATAAACCCAGTCTTCTGACAGCCCTTCAAGACTGACCCCAGACAAGAAGCACAAACCATAAATACTAACACTTTCTTGCTGTAAGATTATCATAACAGACACTTACAACTCTCAAAGCATCTTTCTCCGCCCTTATTTTTATTCTCCAGACTTTCTTCATCCCCATCCTTCCCTTGGACTCAGGTTTTATTTATCAAACTATTGTGTGGCTGTGCCTCTTCCTTCTGTTTCCCAAAGTCATTCTCACAATGTTACCATATTAAAAGCCAGTATTTTATAGTGGTTACGATGCTAGGCTGGCATTGGGAAGACCAAGATTCATTTCATCTTTACCTCCAGAAAAACTTCTCCTTTAAAAAAAAAACCCTCCTTTTCTTTTATTAAATATTTTTCTAAAAAAATAGAAAAATAAAAAGACTACACAAAGCTATGAAAGAAAGGGAAAAGCTAAAAAAGAAACAAAACTATACTAGGTGTATCGTCACATATATATATATACATACATATATAAAGTTGTATAGTAAACTTTTCAATTAATGGAAATACAAGACAAAATATATACAATAACTTTTCCCAAATGGAATCAAGTGTTGGACTGTAGAAATATTTAAGTAAAGTATTAATTTTACCACATTTCCATTTACTCAGGATTTTTTAAATAATGTAAGGAAATAATTTCTGAAATATCATTTTTCATTGTAAAAATGTAATCTAAAGTCTATTGAATATACAAACAAAAAAAAAACAAAGAGAAAGGAAAAGGAGATACACAAACAAATAATGATTATATAAAAATGTTTCAAAGTTAAAAAACCCATATATATTTAAAAAGCATTCCAGCAGTCCCCCCTCCTCCTTTTCCCAGCCACTAATTGCTATTTGAATATTTTTATACTATGTTTTGGACCAAGTTAATAAGTTCTATTTATTCTGCTTTTCAATATTGGGCCCGATTGATTCTTAGCATATACCTTAATAAATTCTGGTGTTTTTCATTTATATTATCTGGAATCATATTTAATAAAAGTATTTGTGGTTTTAAATTGATGCTTATTTTTAGAACTTTCTGAATATTTTCATGTACTTTTTTCAAACACCTTTGAGTCTTTTTGTATAACCACCACATCTGACGTTTATGGAGATTCTTAGTCATCCAAGTCATGTTTGTCCCAAAGGTACTTTTTCAAGAAGCAACTGGAAGCCCTATGGGACATCACTTCTGATAAAATGTTCCTTTTGTTGTAGCATTCCCAGCAGAAGTTTATTGAGTATATCTGAGTAAGATTCTGTCTTTGCCCAAGTGACCTTACACGGTTGTTATTGGGGAAAATGTGCTCTCATATCATAATATGCACAGTACAAAATATTATGAAGAACTTTACTACACATGAAAGTAGAGACTCTAAAAGTAAGATAGAAAAGAATACTTGAAAACAATCATTAGACCTGTTACATTAGGTCTAAACATTACACTAAAACTGTCAATTAGCATGGACAAAATGAAACTATTATATAGAAATGAAGCGAAACAATGCCCTCAGAGTGCAGGTTGAAGATTTGTGAGGAAAAGCAAGGTCATGTCAATAACTCACTTGGAAATTTTGCAGGTACTTTGGTTGAAAGAACTAGAAAGAATACGAACACTATTTCCAAAAATGTGATTATTCTTGAACAAAGGCTTTTGTAACAGAAAAAGCTAAACACCATGGAAGCTGAGATAGTTCTTACTAGCTGTGAATAGTAATTCTTAAAATAAGTAGCTCACCCAATTACTATTCTTAAATTACTATTTACTATATTAATTTCCTCAACACTGTCAAACTATTCACTAAGTCTACATTACTATTAATCTTCTCATCGTTCCTATCACCCATCTCCTCCCACTTATGACTGTATGACTAACATTTTTGCTTGTATTCTTACAATTTATATTGATTATTTCCTAGTATGATTTGAATGCTTATTTGTATCCTATGATTATCATTAAGTGTTGTACCTTATGATTCTTGGCAAATGTATCTTTTCTTTTATGTACACTGAGAGCATATGCACCAAAGACAAATTTCTTGTATGTCCAACCACACTTGGCCAATAAAGAATTATATTCTGATTAAAATATGTAAGACACATTGATTTTATGAATTTCATGAATTCCCTTAGTAAAAGAACATTATTTTAGTGAGGTTCATGAACACACAGAATATATGTGCTAGGACAGTGTTGGCGAACCTTTTCGGCACTGAGTGCCAAAATGGGAGCACACGCAGAGGGGGGTGCTGGAAACTGGAAGAGGAGCTCTCAGGTGCACATATGCAGAAGTGCCGGAAACCAGAAGAGCAGTTCCCTGGCATGCACATACACACGCCATGAACCTAGCCTTCCAGTTTCCAGCATGCACATGCGCACCGGTCACCTGGCCTTCCAGTTTCTGGCGTGCATGCTCACGCAAAGACCAGCTGACTGCCGCGCATTTGTGTGCCAGAAACCAGAAGCTCAGCTCAGGGAGCTGCTCTTCCAGTTTCTGGCGCTTCTGCATACGCAAAGACCAGCTGGCCAGTGTGCATTTGCACGCCAGAACCTGGAAGAGCAACGGGCGATGGCTGGCTAGCCGGAGAGATAGCACGCGTGCGATAGGTTCGTCATCATGGTGCTAGGACAACCAGAACTGCAAATATCAGATATTTTCCCACTGGTGGCAGCAAAGAGCAACAAAAATTCTAACATTTTGCTGCCATCTGTCGGTCACCTGTATATTTTCAGCCACACTGGATTGTCTTAACGGATGTAAGATAATGCAAAAAGAGCCGGATATAAATCCCAGAAGCTGATTGAACTATTTCAGGCAAGTAATTTTCTTTTGGCCTACCCACAAAGCAACTGCGAGGTCAGCATAGTACAATTCCTATTTACATGTGCCTGAACTCTGTGATAAAAACATGATTAATAAATTAAGAAGTTATCTTGAAGTTCAACAACTAAAGACCAAGGTCTTATTTCCCTCAGCAGACAGCCATAAGCCATGTATACAAAGCAAAAGCTATCTTCCATTGATATACCCCATGATCTAAAACTTGTTTGATAGATATATCTATAAGATGATTCCAAAAATCAAAACTACAAAAAAGATAGAAGAATGCACATCTTTCAGAATTCCATGAACAGGAACTTATTAGGGTCCTGCTCTTGATTTGTTCTAAAATAAAAAGTCTAAAATACTTTTAAATTATTAAACATACAATTATATTATTTCATTTCATATGCAGTAGGCTTTATGCTTTATCTATTACTGTCAGAACTGTATGATTTATTATTGTATATTGTATTATTATGTCAATATAAGCAATATTTTCATCTTGATGTGATTACTACAAATACTTATACTTTAGTATTTTTTAAAAGCACAAATAAATGAGAAACAGAAAGGAGAAAAAAATCAGTGAATCATACCTAGTAATAAGGACTGCATTATCATGGTGGGCAATTCCATTTTCTGGAATGGTGTTTCCATCACTTTGGTGAGAGAGAATGGATTTCTGCCACTTACAGAAGCTATCAAGGGACTTGTCTGCATGGTGATTTATCTCCAAGTTTGGCTGCAATACAACATGCATACCAGAAATGTTCCAAACAAGTTACTAGGGTCAGCGGTTAAGACTTCTGAAGTCTAAATATGATCTGTAATTAGAAGCAGTGATTTCTAGGAATAATTTCTTCTTGCCAATTTTTATCTCTGTTAAATCTGCCCTACAGTATGTTTTGTGCATGCATCTTAAAGATTTAATTTCAAACTTCAAATTGATTTTGCCAAAAGTAAGGATTATAGAGTTAGTCCAATATTTATCTTTTCCTCCCTTACAGCAAGTACTGTTATGCAGAGGAAAGTGCTATTTAGAAGGTTTTTACAATATCAAAACTCAAGACCAAAGAACAAGTTATGAAAACATTTTAGAACTCCAATCTTCCACTTACGTTATTTTCATGATATTCAATTGAACTAATATTCAATTATTTAAATAATACTTTCCTAATCTTTCCAAATTCAAAATAATAATGCAGATGACTCTTGGTAATGGTAAATGTTTACCATTAAACATTTTTTCCAAACAATATTTAGGCATATTTTATTAAATTTAATTTGTATTACTTAAATTTTAGACATCTGAACTTGCTTACCTGATCTTCTGTGAGGACAATTAAACGAGTTACTATAATATTCACAACGTTTCCTAGGCTGGAATCACGGTAAAGTTTGGCAACCTGACCTCCAGAAAAGAAGAAAAGACATAAAGTCAGACAAATAAAAACCTGTTAGTTTTGAAATATGTCTCATGTCTCATTTAGTTTTTATTTTAAAAAAGGTTTTTTTATTTTATCATAACGTGTAGGTAATACAATATATTATTTGGATATAGTGATATTTATTCAGTATAAATTGTAGATTATTAACACTCTAAGAATTAGGTAATTTAAATCTTGAAAAATAAGGAAAAAAGTTTATATTAATATTAACTATGGTACTCCCCCTGAAATGTTGCATTCAGTTTTGAGATATATATTTTTCCAGACTGTGTTCCCTTTTACTTTTGCAAGAAAAGATAAATTTGGCTACAATAAATTGTGTTTCAATCACCTCCCATACAGATTAGTATAATGTGCTCTATATCTGACTGCCCTTGAGAAAAGCAACTAATGTAAAATGGCCCTAAATTCCTCACATTTGCTTTATTTACAATATTACAGTATAGTGATGTCTTAACAGACGCTATCTACATATTCTAAACACAAATTTGTCCTTACATGAAAGAATGTATGGAGGATTAGGCTGATGTTGGTTACAGGAATCCCCTCTAAAATTCTTTGCAATATACATCTGAACAATTAAAAGTTACCAACCCAGAAAAAGAAATGTAATACTGAAGCAGTCAGCTGAAACCGAACCACCACACAATTTGATTTTTAAATAACTACTTTAACAACATGCCTGAAAGCGATTTTACTTGATAAAAGCCCATGAAGGAGCAGAAGGACTAGCTCAGAGATTTAAGCAGAATTGGGCAGGTGAAACGATTTATATAGAGCCACAAGAGATAGTTGGCATTTGTGCAATTTATTTAATCCTCTCCAAGAGAAAAGGACTATTGCCCCCAACTACCTAGAGTGAAGTACCCTGTCCAGATGATACAAACTGACTGGTGATGTGTCCCATGTAAACAAAAGAAGCATCTAATTGTGTGGACGCTTTTGCTACTTGAAAAATAGATGCCAGTGTGGTGGTTATACCCTATTAATTGAACTGGTTATTTGGGGGGGGGGGGGTGTAGCAGTAAGGTCAACCCTTTGTGATTTAGTCATCCAATTAATAGATACTGCCCTGGGCATAGAACTAAAATATCACTGAGAGCCAGTTTGCTCTAGTAGTTAAGGTGCTGGCCTAGGAACCAGGAGATTATGACTTCTAGTACCACCTTGGGCCATGAAAAACCAGCTGGGTGACTTTGGGCCAGTCATTTTTTTTCAGCCCATCCCATCTCATAGGATTGTTGTTGCAGGAAAAATAGGAGGAGGAAGGCGTATTAGATATGTTCACCACCTTAAGTTTTATAAACAATAATAAAGACATGATGAAAATTCATATCAATCAATCAATAAAATAAAAATTGCCTAAAGATATCTGTAACTACAGGGAGCTCTTGATTTAAGACTGTAATGGAGCCTACTCATTATACTTGTAAGTTGCGATAGTTATATAGAGGGTTACCCATGTGACTCAATTTTATGAACTTTGTTGAGTGGTTGTTAAATAAAAGCCATGGTCATTAAGCAAAACATGGTAACTTCAAATAGTCACTAAGTGACCAGTTGTAAGTTGAGGACTACCTTATTGTATCTGCGGGGTCCTTGGTGCTCTCTTGCTTGTTTTCTTGCGGACGTTTCATTACCCTAACTAGGTAACATCATCAGTGCTAGTGTACTGATTGTTTATTGCATCTAAAAGACTGCATGTGGTACATTTCTAGCACACAATTGGTTCATATTTTATAGACATTTTTTCCAAAGAAGTAAATAATATACTTCACTGACAACTGAGATACATTCATAGAAAAAAGTATTAATATATCTTTATATTTTAAATTTAATAACATTACAGCCTGTAATGTTAAAATAAGTTACATGAATATGTAGAGGGATAAAACTTACAATATTCATAACACTCAAAATATAATGTTCAATATCTTTGCGCCCATGGTATCCCACCATCATTTTGTCTGCTACTACCAGCGTCTCCACAAAACGTTCAGTGCTTATTGATCTCTTCAATCGATGATGATTGTCCAAAGTCTGATTAATTGGTAGAAGACTTGGAAACGCAGCAGTATTGTTCAGACACCAAGGTTTACTGCTTCCTGTGAGTTCTTCTAGGAATTAAAATAATTAGTGACATGACTGACTGCTCTTTTAATATATATTTATATATTATATATCCATGTGTTTTTAAATTATTTCGTTCCAATTTCTTAAACAAACTGATATTTTATTCAGCATAGGAAAAATTTAAAAATTAAACCATAACACAAATTATACAAATTATAAATTTAAAAATTTAAAAACACTAAATAACCTAATTTGGTATAAAACAGTAAATATAAATGGTGATGGTGGAATGGTTAGAATGTTAATTCTACCAACAGCCAGGAGTTTGATCCTAACTGACTCAAGGTGACTCAGCCTTCCATTCTTCCAAAGTCAGTAAAATGAGGACTCATAGTGGGATGAGCTAATCCTATTGAAATGAGATTGCTCCAGAGATACCCTGGACCCATTCCATAAAGGGTTTTAAAGGTAGTGACCAACATCTTGAATTGGACCTGGAAATAAACTGATAACCAGTGCAGCTCACACAACAGTGGTGCTACATGTACCCCAGGGACTTCCAGAACTAATAATGCCCCTATATTCTGTAACAGTTGTAGCTTTAGAATACTTTTCAAGGGTAGACCCATGTAAAGTATATTTCATTAATCCAACCAAGAGGACTAGGGAATAAGTCATATTTAACAACATGTAAGAACATAAACATATTTTATCAGGTTTTTTTCTTAAGAAGCACATAAAGGAATGAATAAATGTATAGAAACAAGATTAGTAAAATTAAATCCTCTCAAAGCCAAGACTTGCAATGTGTACATTTAAATGTCATAATAAAAGAATCAAAATCAATTAAAAACTAATAAAATAAATAAAGCCATAGAGAAAATTACAATCTTCATCTTAAACTGGAAAACCTATTTCTGTGGGGATCCTAATCTGGTTCTGATAAAAAAAGGCTTTGATTGAGAAACTTGCAAATAGATTTACAGTTTTAACTGATAAGGAATTTCCTATTGATAACTGCATAGAGCTTTCTGTTTGATAATAATTTAGCTGCTTTAACAGAAGCTGAACAGATAGCAGTATTTTGGATTTTTGCTCTGAGGGTCCATGATATTCTTGAAAAAATACCACAAATACCACAAAACAATAACTATAACAAAATATATAATTGTATTTTTCTTTGAATGAAAAATTAAAATAGCTAGGTATTTTTCCACAATTGGTAATGAAATTATTACTGGAATTCTTACATATTTACCTGAAATATCACAATGGGTATGATCATAGAAGAACTGATGATACAGTGAAGATTTTTTATAAATTACATGTGGATGGCCAACTTCAAAATGAAAATTATCAGACTGTTCACTTGTATTCCTTAGGGGTTCAATAAAATATTCTTCATCGTCTGTAGCAATTATACCATGCTTAAGGAAAAAAGAAAAGATGTATGTAAAAGTTATCTAAAATATATAAAACATTTATTTTAATATATATAATTTAGTCTCCCAATTAAGTTAAACTTTTTAACTTAATTTCAATATGAAAGCAAGCATATAAAATGCTATTAATAAGCACAAAACTATGCATGCATAATTAACATTCAATTTGAAGATTCATACATATCTCCCATAGACATATATATTCTCCTATAAAAAGAGTTGCCACCAGTTTAGACATCCAATTTTATATAATACACAGTTTTCAATGTTGTACAGGCATGGCAACAATTTAAATATGAACTGTGAAAACAGCAAAAAAAAAAAAAAAACCTTGAAATCACTGTCATCCTTAATAATTAGATCCAAAGAAAATATCAACATTCAGATATTATAGATTATTTACTATAATATACCATAAAAGATTAAGTCTCCAAGTTGAATTCAAGTCTAAATGACTTAATGGATACATGCAATGGAAGTGTTTTGCCATTATCTTCTTCCAAGATGTTTTCCAACTTCTCATACTAGCCTATATTTTAGTATTGCCTCATCAAAATAAAAACCATGCTTCACCATATTTAACTTCCAAACTCAGATAATGCCAGTCAGAGACCATCACTATATTAAAATCAATATATTAAAATAGCTACAATTATAATACATTCATAAGATACTGTAAATATTTGAATTACAAAAGTATTCAAAGCAATGTATTAAAAGAAAAATGTATTGTTTTGATCCAATACCATCTAATCAACAACCATCAAAATTATTCATGTTATTTACATTGCTTATAGAAACTGTTTAAATTCCAACCACCACTGCTGCACAAACCAGCACATCATCAAAACAGAGATGTAATCCTCAATTTCTACAATAAACTGATAATTAATTTATGTTTAGTTTCGACTGTTACTATTTGAGTGTTATAACACAGGGAAAATGTTCACTGATAAGCACAGAACGTAAAAAGTAACAGGAAAATCATGAGGGCCATGACTTCAGTCCAGGCTTTTTGATGTAGAAATGTAGAAAAGTAAAAAATGTTTTGGCTTGTTCAAGAATATATTTCAATGGTTTTCTGTTTCAATTAAGCCATGGGACTAACAAGTGCAGAAAACATTAAGAATTACTGCACCAAAAAAATTAACCTCCCTGAAAGAAAGACCTATAGATACTATATTAAAGCCCATCACTAGATTAAAATTGTATTTTCTTTCTTTAAAAGCATAAAAACATTATAAAATAAGATAAGTACTTATGCATTTGTCAAAGGAAAATACTGAAAGAACTGAAAACTATGGGTATATAGCACAATTTATGCAAACAATCCCAGTTGTTTCTTTTGACAATAATTTATATTTTATGCTGGATAATTTAGTCATCTGAATGTAAAACCAATTTTATCTTTAAAAATATAATAATCTTGTATTCTGCTGTTCATTTTGGCTCTTTTGTTAATTTCTTTTTTACTTGATGTCCGAATCCTATTCTGCAAGCTACCTCAAGTTATGGCATACAAATTGATAAATGAAACAAATAAAAACCAACCCACGTTGCACCTTTAGTGACCGTTTTTCCCAGTCCCATTTGTGGATGCTAAATGAGGACTATCTGTATAATAAATCATAGGGCAGCCTCTGAGTTGCCTCTTTCTCTCAGCACCACAGCTTTCACCAATTCATGGGAGAGGGAGAAGGGGTCCCCTAAAATGAAGGTTTTCTTATGCCCCTGAGAAGTCCTGTTTATTTAAAGAGAAATTCCTCTTTTTTTTCTCTCCTTAACCTTTTCCAATTCATACAGAGAATGATTAACATTCGTTGAAGGAAAAAGTTACAGCTAAATTAGCACTCTTTAATTGAATATGTTTATGCATTAAGATATGGGGTTTTAAAATAAATTCATCCAATCTACTCACATAGATAGAAAAATAAATCCTATCTAGACAGACCTTTATTTATTCTATTAGGATAATTAATTGAGTACTGACAGCTAAAGCTCGTACAGAACAGCTGCCCTGTACAAGAGCCACACAGCTAAGCACACTGAGACCTACTCTGGATAAAAATTCATCATGAACTACAGTTTATAGGTTAAGTGTGAAATCATTGTAATAAATCTGTTTTACCTCACAGAAATGTCAGGAGGCAAGTGAGATCATTTATATTGTGCCAAAATCAGGGAAGATAATGAAGTCTGAGAAGAAATTAGCCTCCTTTTCTTAAAGTAAGGAGATGTAGAAAATACAAATATCATACACTAAAATATGGCTGAGAAGATTGTGATGTCTTAAGTCTGTGTTTCTTAACTTTAAAAAAGTTATGATGTGTGTGCCTCAATTGCCGGCATTCCTCCAGTCAGCAAGTTTACCGGGAGAATTCTGGGAACAGAAGTCCACACATCTTAAAAACTGTTGAGAAGCATCATTAATTGACTGCATGTTCCAGTAATGTTAATGGGATCCAAGAATGACTATTTAGAGAATGACAGGTATGTCTTAAAACCAGTCCTGCCCCTCAAAATGGCCGCACAGTACGATTGGCCACAAAAAAAGCCACATACATTTTACATTCACCTTTTTTTAAATAAGCTTTCATTCATTCATTCATTCATTCATTCATTCATTCATTCATTCATTCATATTCTGCCTTTATTATTTTTTACAAACAACTCAAGGTGGCAAATAGATCCAATACACCTTCTTCCTCTTTATTTTCCCACAACCCTGTGAGATGGTTGGGCTGAGAGAGAATGACTGGCCCAAAGTCACCCAGTCAGTTTTCATGACAAAGGCAGAACTAGAACCCAGAATTTCCTAGTTTCTAGCCTGAAATTTTAATCACTAGACCAAAACATTTCACTATTTAAAAAACATCAGATTATTTATTCCTCTTTTATTTAACTTCTTGAATGCATTGAGCTATAATTCTAGAATTTCCAGTCCTCCTCCTTTTTTTCTCCTCATGTAAAATTATTCAAAATTGATAAATACATAGTGTACCATTTGACTGGTATTTTTGTTATTAAAATAGAAAAACTAATTCTTTATTAGTCTTGCCGGTGTATTGAATATTCCATCCTTATTTCATGGCCTTTAGGAAGGTACAGGCAACCGGTAAAGATGCATCTTCTTCTTCAGGATAGCAAATTCTAGCCTGGCTAAAGTGGTTAGCATCCACTTTAGTGGAATTGTTGCTTTGAAAAATAATTCAAGAGAAACTTAATAAAGCTGCAGCTATGCTGATCAGTGTTGCAAAAGAATAAGGGTCAATGAAAAATAGAGAGAAACCTAATTCTAATATTTTGAAATCATAATGAGTAATCCTATTTGTAGAAAATTTATGAAAGTTTTAAGAGACCTATATGCAAACCAGCCATGATTGTCTCACATTATAGATGATACTTAGATTTACTACAGTAATAAGCAGTGTGTCATTCTCCAAACATGGTGCTCTTTTACCATTTTCTAACCAAGTGCTTTACAGTTATTTTTAGGTTTGAATTATAGTACAACTGTACAAGTCTATTTCCATATAAGACTCACTCCTGAAATAATACAGAATTGTGACAGCAAATTATCACTTACAAAAAATACAGCTTATCCTTGGATTATCCCTTTGGCTGTGATTTATTACCACTAATACTGAAAAAACACTTATTTTCCTTCCCAGTTTTCATGTTTGTAGCCAAAGAGTTGTGCCAACAGATTTGCTAGTATTAGGAAATTGCATTGTGCAGTTCATAAGAGAAGCTTATACTACTTTCTCCATAAAAAGATTCTGTCCAATAAAAACATCTGTAAAATTACAGATGTTGCCAATGTGATATAGGCATTTCAGATGTTTTCATGGAACATCTGGCCACATCAGCAGGAAGCCATAGTTGATCCATATAGGAAAGACCTACTGAAAACAGTGAGAGTAATGTAATCATGACTACACCACACAAAATTGTATCTAAATTCTTACTGCAGGCAAACTATTTAGCTACAGTGGTTGTTTTATTTGTACAGCATTTTGAATTGCTGGGGAGTCCTAAGGTAGTCCGTAGACAAATTAAATGAAAGGAATAATAGTATAGAGATTGAAATGTACATACATACATACATAATACATAATATATACATACATACATACATACATAAATACATACATACATACATACATACATACAATCACCACATAAAACTATATGAACTATTTTGAATTTTCAATATTTCTATATAAATATGACCTAAAACATGATCTGTATTCAATACATTCTAAAACTAGATAAAGAGAACCCTGTTAAATAAATAAATTGAAAGCATTATGTTGGTTCATTTATTTACTTATGAAAGTCTAGTCACTCATTCATTCAATACACATTCATTCGACAGTCATTTATTCCTGACTCTATCTCTTCTTGTTTATAATGGACGCTTCTTCAATACCCCATTCTCAGTACATTCAACTTACTTTTCTGTCTCCCGTTAATAACCATTCTTTAATATACATAGCCATTTTTGTTATTTTTGATAAATATTCATTCATTGCAACCATATACTGCCCACTATTTTTCTACCAGCATTTACAGTCTTAACCTCTCTCAAAAGGGAATAGCATGTGGATGTTAAGTTTATTCCTAGATACATTGATTCATCTACTTACTCTTGTTTTTTTTGGCAAATAAATAATTTGCAAGTTTTCACTCCAAAAACCTATCAAACCTAGTTCCTGGTCTTTGAAACATTAATTTTAATTTCCATGAACTTCATCATACACCCTGTCTAAAAGTTGCTATCAGGTACTCAGCCACCAATGTAGCACCACCTGCATTCAAAAAAATATTTACATTCTGAACCTACAAACGTCTCTTTATCACAAGTATTATTTATTTAAATAATTTATTTATTTAAAACAACCAATACATCATTAATTTGCTCCCTGTTCAATGTGAGCATTCATTTATTTTCACACATGCTTTACTTCCCTCTTATACAGTTCTTACTACATTCTGCAACCAAACGTTTAAAAAATAATTTATTATTGCATAAGATTAAACAAATAATTTAAAGTAATCACAAAAACTTAAGATACAAAAAGCAAAGCAAAATATGTTTCATCATTTTGCCCACCTGAACCAACAGAGTTCACAGGACTATTGCCCACAACAAAATAATAATCATAAAGTTTCAAACAAGTATCAGTGGGGGACAGATAAAATATGGGGGGAGGGGTAACATTAGATAAAATAATCACTTTACTTGCTAATGCTTCACTAAAACTTTAAACTGATACAAATATTCTTAACTTTTTTTTCAGTACCACAATGATGTTAAAATACAGTAGGTGTATGGACACAGAGTCTTTCTTTCTGCAAAATTAAACAATTCAGAATATTGACAAGTACATAATTTGCACTTACCAGACCATTGCAGTTGCTTATTGCTACTTTAGATGTACCATGCTGGCCACGTAAATATCCCGTATAGTGACAGTTGTCTAAAAAATCATGCTTCCATTGAGGTCCATCTTTACCCCAATATTCTACTGTGAAGTGTTTGGAGACCAAATCTGTGTTGAGACTCAAGTTTAAATGAAAGTGCTTGCCATAGGCAGAAAGTTTAAAAAATAATTTAGAAATTGCTAGTTCTTGGTCATAAAATTCAGTACTCCTCTTCTTTCTTCCACTGGGTTTAGTATTTTTCACAGTAAAACTGAGGAAGGCTCCATTATGGTCAACCCTTATTGGGATTGTTAGTTGATAGTGTTCAAGATAAGACAGGAATTCCTCTTTCAAATCACATGGTAAACCAATCCAAGAAACAGGCATAAAAAAGAAAAAAAGAAAAAAGGATATCAAAAGGAATAATACAACATTATTTACATGTTATGATATCCAAGCAACTTCAGTTTAAGAATGAACATTTCTTTTACAAAAATATTACCCAGTATTAATTTAAAAAAATCTGTTTCTCTTTTGTGTATTTGCTGCTAAAATTTGCATATTTTTGTTGTCTATAAAAATAATTTGAATAAAAATAATTTGGTAAATAAAGGCTAATCCAATATCAAAAATTCCCACTGATTTCAAACAATTAGAAATATAAATAATGTCCCAGTTTAATGCCTTATTTTAGTCATTAAAATAAAGTATACAATTGCATACAATCCTTGTGTAATTCTCCATGTCACAAAGGATTCCTAAATAAACTGCAGTAGAAGAATTAGATATTTGCAGGTTTTCATATGATCTATACCTCTATTCAGGTTAACTAGGGAGTCAACATACAAACAAGCTTACTTTAATGTCTTATAATGCAGATAGGATCTTTAATTATCCTATTGCTGTAGGATCTGTAAACTAATCACACTTCAATAAGCAAACAAAAAGCAAATGTTTTAAGACTAATATTACTTCAAGTTACTTAGGCAATAATTGAATACTGAGGATTTATTATTACATAACAAACTAAAATATTGACTTTTTTTCCTAACGAAAAGTTTTAAATATTATTTAGATGCCCTGAGAGAAAATAACTAAAATCACAATTCATTTAAATTTTCTCTCACAATTAATATATCAATGTTTTTTTAAAAAGTGATTTGTACATATGAACACTCAGAAGTAAATTGGGACATACAAAAAAAGCAGTTTAGGACTGCAACCAAATTAAATATGGGTCAAAAGACATTAACTTAAAACGTTCAATCCCTACCTTGAGAACTATATGAAAGTCTGTTGTCACCGTGATATTCTGATAATACCATAATTAAGCACAAAATCCAAGTCAACGTCTTCCAAAAAATTTCCATAATTTAGAAGATGTAGGCTACCTATGTGCTATAGCTTTAACTCCACTCCAGAACTGCACCATAACCAGAAAATATTATATTTCTTCTGCTACTTCTTGATCCACTTCTTGATAGATATTTTGAAATGACATAGTTTCTTTCCAATATTTGCAGACATTTTCAGTCAAAAAGGAAATATAAAAATTATTCCTTCATATTGCAGTGAGGCGTTAAAATGAATAGTCAACAAATGTCCATTTCTTTACCTGAAAAGCACAAACAACATTGAAAATCATTATCACACACTATCCTAACCACTGCATTATCAAGATTCTTGTTAACTGTAATAGGTCTGCAGCATTCTTTTCAGCTGAATTTTGTTTGTGTTCATTATAATAGTTGAGTTCAATATAAAATTTCAAATTCTTCAAAGTTACAACCAAAAAGACCCTGACCTATTGGGCATTTCCAGAAAATATGTTCCAATCTGTTTATAACTGTGTGCCAACCAATCTGGAGTTGTTAGATTTGTAAAATTTAGTATGATGTCTCCTATATCTTAATAGCAATCGAATTTAGACTTATATACCAGGGACGGGTTTCAAAACCCGTTGCTACCGGTTTGCTTGTGGGTGGGCGAAGCCTCCCACTGCCGCCGCTACCAGTTCACCCAAACTGGGGTGAACAGGTAGCAACCTACCACTGTTATATACCACTTCACAGTGCTTTTGCAGCCTTCTCTAAGCAATTTACAAAGTCAGTATATTGCCCCCAACAATCTGGTTCCTCATTTTATCCACCTCTGAAGGATGGAAGGTTGAGTCAACCTTGAGCCTGGTGAGATTCGATCTGCCAAATTGCAGGCAGCCAGCAGTCAGCAGAAATATCCTGCAGTACTGCATTCTAACCACTATGCCACCACAGCTCTTGATGTTTAGTTCCTGCTGTTTGATGACATTGAAAAGGAATTCTATGCCAACAAAAGTTCCAGGATAGTTATCAACCGTATTTCCTATGGAAGGTGAAAATCAACATAAGATGTTGATTCAATTCTTGTTCTTAGATATTAGACAGCTTTGGGAGAGTCAAAAGAATCTTTCATTGCCAAATAGTATTTAAAAGTGTTGGAACTTTCCCTACATGAAAAACTGAAGAGGAAAAGTTTGAAAACTTCTACAATGAAGGGCAATTTCACTCAGATTCAGATTCATAATTTATTATCTATATTAACTACATTTTTCCTATAAGATTACCATCATCTGTTCAGATGTGATTCTGGTCATAAAAAATGAATATCTATTGATACATTTTTAAAACAACCCTTCTTCCTCACAGACGGACTCTGAGCAGTCAGTATATAGATAAAATCAAACCATAAAAACAGTATATAAAATTTAAAATAAGGCAATGATGAGTTAAAAATCAGTGTAAACATTAATTAAAATGTGGGGGCAGGGCTTTTTGGGCACTAGCCAAGGATGTATGCTCCTGTCTGAGTCTCAAGCAAGGCTGCAAAGACATTTTTCACACCTTTCCAGAAGCTGAGCAAAGACCCTTCTAGCTATGGCTGCTACTGGTTGCCACCATGATAGATGTTTCAAATGTTTACATTTCTCTCTATTCACCTAAGTATTCATATATAGTAAACTCTCAGCTTAAGAGGTGAATAGGCCTATTAAACCCAAAATGTATTACATGACAAATGGAATTGTACACATATGCAACACCATTTTTCACATGCACAATAGATTTTGTTCTTGGTTCCATTAAACCAAGCTCTGATAAATCCTTCTAATTGCTTTTGGTTTTGTTGTTAAATTTTCTTTTTAAATTCTGTATTCTGTATTAATGGAATTCTGTGTTTCCTTTTCATTTTGGAAAACAAAAACCACGACATTGTTTTAGTTATCCAATGTCACTCCTCCCAATCAACATCTTACAGGGAAAGGGTGAGCATGGTTCCTCGCTGGAGAGGAAAAAGGCCTTTTTAATAGTTCACCTCTACTATAGGATAACTCAATCACTGGGAGTAAGTTAATATAGATTTGGAGAAAGTTCAGCAGAAAGTGAGCGGCCTGCTGTTCTTCTGCCTACATTCCCTAGACTTTTCAGGGTTCCAGATATACAGTCAGGTATATTTTACAATTGACATACAGCTTCAACAAAGATACCAGATTCCTCTCCAGTAACCTTACTCTAGAAAAACATCTCTATCCAGAAGAGTCCAGGCTGTTGGAAGTCTAATGAACAACTTGAAGAAACCATTGGCTTGGCATAGCTTGACTTGGCTTGCCAGGCCAAGGCAGGCCAGAACTCAACAAATCATTTCAGGAAATATTTCACAGAACTGAGTAGGCTTTAAGAAAAAATACAGTTATTTTTGCTTGAAGTTAGTATGTCCGTGACAAGCGTGTCTTAAATACAAGAAGTATATGGATATGGATAACAAAATGATAGACCTCATTCTACAAATATCATATTTATACCTTTATTCATTAGATTAGGGCTGTCAAACTCCCAGCCCACGGACCAGATGCGTCACGTGCTGGCCACGCCCATGCCCAGTTTAGCCAAGAAGAAAAAAGTCCCGATACATCACGTGACGCCACCGTGACAAAGGGAGTTTGATACCTCCGCATTAGATCTATTTGCCAACATTTCTGTAGATGCTTAAGGAAGCATAGTATTTGCTTCCATTAAGTTTTCACTAAAAGCAATTTTGAGGGTTGAGCTACAAATGCAGGATTGCTGATGATCCCCTAGGGATCTTGTATGGGTGAGACTGGACTTGAACTTGGATCTTCTTGGTTACAATCAAGTAAGCTAACCACTGTATTATATCATTTCTCATATTAAAAGTAATGACTGTATTGTGTTCTGATAAATCATCCTACCTTGTCTCCAGCCTTGGTAAATTGTATTTTATATCCTTTACATATATTCCAAAACCAGGATATTCCACATTTCCATTTAGAGTAAATTTCAAATGGTTTCAGCAATGGAGAACAGCACTTTCTGATTAAATACTTTTATTTAATGCTGTTATACAAGCATTATTTACGTATTTTATTCACTCAAAATGTATGTTGACATTTAGCAAGAGAAAAAAGCCACTTAGTCTATTTCAAATTATATAGCCACAAATATTATAAAAAATAATACACATTTTATTATTTTTATTATTTATTACTCATATTTCTATGCCGCTCACTCTCTGACGACTCTGGGCGGCTTATACCAAAGACAGTATACTAAATAGCATATTGCCCCGAACAATCTGGGTCCTCATGAAATTTGCATATTTGCAATGTCAAGTACATGTTTAACATATTTAAGGAGCTGGCTTCGTTATAAATTGTTGGCCCTTTTATAGCAAAAAAAAAAAATAAAAATGCCGTAAAATAAAAATTGCAAAAAAACGAAAAACAAACCAAAATTATAATTTTGTTTTGTTTCTTTTAAAATGCTGGTCTCCAAGTATTTTATGCTAATACACAACAGCTGTCTAAGACTTGAGAATGTGCAGCTACTTGTAGTCAAAACAAACAAGGAAAATGTTAAATTAATATTTTAACAGAAACTCATGGTTTCAAATCAGACAATGTCAGAAACAATATATTTATCCTGGAGCAGTCTGTCTGTGTGTATAGGATGTTTTGAATTATAAACAATTCTCTATCTTTTTAAACTTCTAAGCATGTCTCTTCACAAATCTTTGCTTCCTTCCTTCCTTCCTTCCTTCCTCCCTCCCTCCCTCCCTCCCTCCCTCCCTCTTCCCCTCCCTCTCTCTCTGTTCTGCCCAGAGCTTATCTTACATATCCTATCTATCAGGGGTGAAATCTACTTACCGTTCCTTACTGGTTTGGAAGTGCATGCACCCCACGCATCACATGCATATGTAGACCTTCTGCGCATGCGCAGGAGGTAAAAAACACCCGGGTGGGTGGGCAGAGCTTTGCTCCGCCATCGCTACCAGATCGCTGAACCAACTGCGACAATCGCCCAATCCAGTCCAAACTGGGAGCATTTCACCCTGCTATCTATGAGTATGTTTTATGGAGAAATGTGAGACACTCTTTTTAATGAATGTTTTTAAATTGTGGCAATCCCTACTCTAACAGAACTATTTGGCTCCTTAATATCTTTCTGTCATTGCTTAAAACATTCTTATTCTGGCAAGCATTTTGTTTGCTAACTAAATTTCAACATTGATTTGAGAGGACTTTTTAAATTTTAGTTATATTTTAAACTAAATTTAATTGAGTAGACACTTTTTTAAAAAACACAAAACTGAGGTAAAAAGTAGATAAATGATAAAACATTTTGCATATTATTAGATTTGAAGATATGCTAATTGTATGTGCAACAGATTTTGAAATATAATTAAGAAAAAAATAATATATTTAATTAATTTCCCCCCTCACAGCATGTTACAGAGAGCACTGTAGAGAAAATGCAAAGTATTAACTTGCTTAATAAATAAATTTATTTTGCAATGTTTGAAATGGCATTCATTTTATTCATTCAAAATTTGTTTTGACTTTTAATAAAACCTTTCTGTGTATTTCAAAATATAAGCTAAGTCCCAAAGATCTTGCCCAGATCAGCAATTCTGAATCCTTTGAGGCAGCTTAGAAAAATATAAAAAGTACATGCAGCCTTGTCTTAGGGATGTTATGTTCCTAATAAATTTCAGCTAAATGTCTTTATTTCTAAGATCTGCTACTCAGTCTGAAGCAGGAGCATTCAAAGCACTATACAACAAAAATCCAGCCAAAAATCCATAAAGGACATAATAAACCATTCTGTTAAAATAATCAATAAAAAAGTTGCTGAAAGCAGCGGACTCTATAGAGTAAAAGATAACACTAATTAGAACAACAGATGGCATCAGCAATGGAGAAAATTAAATTAAATACCCTTGGAGAATAAAAATCTTTGGCACCAAAGAGACAGCAAGAAAAAAAAAAGGCCAGATGTGCCTCACTGGAAAGGATATTCTAAAGTTAACACGTTGTTAATGAGAAAGTCTGCTATGGCAAGTTGCCACTTGCCATTATCTCCTTCTGTGCAAACTTTCTGCGCAGGGCCTCCAAAAATGAGTTTAGGTAAGAATAGATGTGAAAAGGAGTTGCTTTACCTACTTTGGTTTCAAGCCAGAACTGAGCTGAAAGCAAACTGAGAGCCAGATAGTAAAAATGGCACACTGTACAGTGGGTAAGCCTCTCTGTGGATAAACATCCCCCAGTTTTCTTTTTTTAACCAAACTACCATGAAAAATGCACTATCTTGCAGATAAGCCAACTCTCAAAACTTTTTGTATAGTTTTTCCAATATATTCTAAAGGACTTGTTGCAGGTCCAGACAGCGTGCTGGGGAAAGTGGTAAAAACCAATTAACAGGGGTCCTGACAAGGATTTTTAACATCTCCCTGCAATCGGCTAGAGTTCCATCATGCTTGAAAGCAGCCACAATCATCCCAGTTTCAAAGAAAGCAGACATAAACAGCCTGAATGACTATAGACCCATTGCACTGATGTCTATAGTGATGAAGTGCTTTGAGAAACTGGTCCTACACCTCAGTCCTGTCTTCCACCAAATTTCAATCAACATCAGTTTGCTTATAGAATCAACAGGTCGACAGAAGACGCCATCGCCATGGCTCTACATACTGCACTGAGACACCTTGAGAAAACTGGGAATTATATCAGAATGCTTTTTATAGACTATAACTCGGCCTTTAGTACCATCTTACCAGGCATTCTCATTGAAAAGCTTACTGACCTGAATTTCCCTCCCCTCATTTGTGACTGGGTCAAGGACTTCCTGACGGACCACAAACAGTAAGGGTTGGGTCCTTGACATCTTCCACCCTGAAGCTCAGCACAGGCTCTCCTCAGGGCTGCGTGCTCAGCCCCTACCTGTACTTGCTATATACACATGACTTCATATCCTCGAATCCATCCAACTTTATAATAAAGTTTGCAGATGATTCAACGGTGCTGGGGCTTATAACCGGACGGGACAAATCAGCATACAGGGAAGAAGTCCAAAAGGTATCCACATGGTATTCACAAAACAACCTACATCTAAATACTAGCATGGCAAAAGAGATGGTGCTGGATTTCCGGAAGCACAAAGAGGAACCTGCCCCAGTGTATATCAAGGGGGGCTGTGTGGAGAGAGTTTCCTCTTTTAAATTCTTGGGAGTGCTTATTAGTCAAGATTTCACCTGGAAAAACAACATGTCCCTAGTGGTTAGTAAGGCTCAATAGATACTTCATTTCCTTAGAGTCCTGAGGAGAAATTGGGTGGAACAACAGCTGATGATTTCTTTCTATCAGTCCATGATAGAAAGTGTCCTCACATACTGTATAACACAGTATGGTATGCTGGTTTAACAGTTGCGGACAGGAAGGCACTACAGAGAGTGATCAACTCGGCACAAGAAACCATTGGTTGCCTCTAACACCACTGGATGAAATCGCCAGGTCTGGCTGTTTCAGCAGAGTAAGGAAGATACTTAAGGATGATTCACACCCTGGTCAGTGTCTCTTTTCACTTTTACCATCGGGCAGAAGAGACAGAAGTATAGCCAGCCGGACTAACAGGTTTAAAAACAGCTTCTACCCATGGATTCCTAAACACAACACAATCACTCCATGTACATATGGAAACATATGACTAGTTTTTTCTTTCCCCAATTACTTGTATAATGTATTGTTCTGTATTTTTTGTTATGGATTGCACCAGTAGAGGTTAAACCAATTTCATTATATACATGATGTACAATGACAATAAAGGCTATCATCATCATCATCATCCCCACTCATTGGAAAATATATATAAGCTATAGCTATGCTGTTTCCTTATTATTATACTGTATGTAGTAACATATAATGGACAAAGATTAACCAAACAGATTCTTGACCAAATTATTTCTTGCAGATTTTCCAATGCACCATTGTTGCTACTTCATCATGCCTTTGTTTGTAGTCAACCTGTGCACTCTTCTTGCAGCTACTATCTAAGTCAGTGGTTCTCAACCTTCCTAATGCCGTGACCCTTTAATACAGTTCCTCATGTTGTGGTGACCCCCAACCAGGGGTGGGTTCTAAATATTTTTACTACGGGTTCTGTGGGCGTGGCTTATTTTGTGGGCGTGGCTTAGAGGTCATGTGACTGGGTGGGTGTGGCTAGCTGGTCATGTGACCGGGTGGCCATGGCTATGTGTATAGGGACTACTCAGAGGGCTGAAAAAAGTCATTTTTGACACTTTTGACTGGTCCTCACACTTATGACCATCCTCACATTTATGCCCGTGCAGCATTCTTAACAACCATGTCACTCATTTCACAACTGCTTCTCTTCACCATGGTGACAAGATAGGGCAAAAACGTAAAATGTGAGGACAGTCGTAAGTTCCAGGACTGGTCAAAAGTGCGAGGACCAGTCAGAAATAACTTTTTCAGCCCTCTGAGTAGTCCATATGCACAAAAGGACTACCCAGAGGGCTGAAAAAAGTCATTTCTGACTGGGCCTCGCACTTTTGACCAGTCCTCACACTTATGACTATCCTCACATTTATGCCCTGCAGCTTTCTTAACAACCATGTCACTCATTTCACAACTGCTTCTCTTCACAATGGTGACAAGATAGGGCAAAAACATAAAATGTGAGGACAGTCGTAAGTTCGAAGACTGGTCAAAAGTGTGAGGACCAGTCAGAAATAACTTTTTCAGCCCTCTGAGTAGTCCATATGCACAAAAGGATACAGCAATAGAGAGGGATGAAGGAAGGGAAGGGAAATTAGAGTAGGAGTGAGGGTAAGAGAGGGAGGAAGAGAGGACGAGAAGGAGAAAGGAAGAGGAAGTAGGGAGGAGAAGAAGAGGGTGAGGAAGAGAAAGTAAGAAGGAAAGAAAAGAGAGAGGTGTTAGGTTTGAGGAGAAAGATTGCTGTACAATAAAAAAGATGAAAGGGAAGAAAGGCAACCCCAAACAAATATAAAGATATTAAGATAAAGAATGAATTGTTAAACTTTAAAGAATAAAAGAGAACAAATATGAATAAATAACAATAATTAGAAACACACATACAAACATACAATGTATTTTCTTTGAACAGAGTATTTGGCCAGTTTATAAATTTAAATAGTTTTTAGTCATTTCAATTAAATTTACAATTTCTATATTTCCTTTTTGCCATATTTATTCCTCATCTATTTTTGTAAAAAACCAATATTACCCTTCATCCTCATCTCTAATCTTAATCAAATTCAATTTTTCCCTTCTATTCTATATTATACCCCTTCCCATTGTCATCTATTTTTATATCCATCCTCACATTGGTTAATTATGTAATATTACAGTTGTTTAATATGACTTCAACATTTTAATATAAATCAATTAGTTATATAACTACCTTTTTTGTATATTATTCCAATTATTTCCATGCAATCCAATTTCTTACAAATCAATTAATTATATTTACCAATAATAATAAACCAAATAATTTCCCCCATATATTCCTCCAAACCACAACTTAACCATTTCTGCTTTCAACACAATATGCAATTAATAGTATCTCAATTATTACAATTCCCTAGTTAAATAGAGCTTTTTTCTTTTGTGTTTTAAAATCTCCTCTTTCTCCCTAAATTTCCCGTTGTTTGCACCTACCTTTTTTGGTGAGGATAAAGAAAAGAAATCTGCCTGCCTAATTTTCCAACGTGCAAAGCCAACAGCCTGCTTTACTTTCTCTTTCGTTTTTCAGTTTAGGTAGGGGAAAAAAATCTGCACTCTTTCCAAGCAAGCAAAAGAGCCCTGAGCAAAACAGCTGAGAGCAAATCAGCTGGGGATCAGGAGCTGATCCAAGCAAGGGCTAATTAGCCTATGCTGAAGCTCCGGGGGGCAATAAAATTACAAAAAAACCACCGAACCCTTTGTTAAATTGCTGGCTCCCCCGCCCCTCGCCCACCACTATTTATTGGCAATAAATAATGGTGCGGAGGGGTGGGGCAAGCCAGCAATTTAACGAAGGGTTTGGCTGCACCACTGGCTCTAGGGCGGCCCTTTGAAGCCCCGCGGCAAGAATTTAAACAGTTTTTTTTCCTCTAGCCATCGGAGGCAGCAATAGATGGGGAGTGGGTGGGGTAAGTGAACGGCCGGCGATCCAACAGAGGAGTGAGGGTGAGTGAAGGCGTGGGGGGGGAGAGAGAGGGCTTTGGCAACCCCTGTGAAATGGCCGTTCGACCCCCAAAGGGGTCGCGACCCCCAGGTTGAGAACCGCTGATCTAAGTGATCCATTGTTTCTTCAGCTTCTTTGCAAAGATAGCAATTGCTGTTTGTTTCTGTCTTTTCAATTCTGGATTTCTTCTAGAGGTTTGGCATTATGTAGGCAGAATTAGCCCCTCTGTCTCTTTCTTCAACTTCCCTGCTGTTTTTTTAATATACTGTTCTTGTAATACTTTGCTTTGCTGTGTCTCCTTTCTGTACTTAATTTGGTCTTTTTTGTAGGCCACTTTCATCACTCATTCTGCAAGCCTTCATAATATATTACTGTAGCTTCAGTGCATCTTCTTCACTGTCCTTCAGATATTCTTCCAATGCCCTTTTTTCCTTTTTTTTCCTTTGGGAAACAAAACAACCACTTCATAAACACATGGCACAACATTAAGAGAACAAACACATCAGGACTAGATTCAACAATTCATCTGCATTTAAAAGACACAGACCACTCTTTTAAAGACAGCAAAGTCCACATTTTGGACAGAAAGGACTGCTGGTTTGAAAGAGGGTCAAAGAGGCCATCTATGTCAAAATTGAACAGCCCTCTCTCAACAGAGGGGGAGGGATACAACATCATCTATCTCCAATCTACAATACAGTCTTTTCAACAGTTCCAAGAAGGCTCCATACCCATTTGCACCACTCAGATGACCCTGATGACACAGATAAACCTCCAGGTGACTTTAATGATCCACTAAAAGAATGCAAATGACCAGTTGTCTATAAGTAATATAAATTCTTCCATTCCCCACCATCCAGTCAAAGCTGAAGAAGTTTCTTGGATGAGAAGCGAAATGTCTTCAAAGAAAAATCAGAAAGTCCAGTTGCCTCTTGAAAAAGCACCTTGGGACACTCTGCTGATATTCATTACTCTGCTCTGTATTCATTACTAACTTTCTTCTTGACTTCAGTGTGCTTGATGTTGTTAGTTTGAACAATGCTATTTGTAGTGATTGTCTTCATCCAGGCTCTTGATATTTTGTTGCATAGGGCATCCCGATTCCTTCAGTTTTCACCATCTTTTTCTGTTTATGGCGAGGGTGACACATTGATCCAGTCCAAACTCTATGGCAATATCTTAGTTGTACATTCAATTTCATTTTCGATAGCCCTTTTCATATAGTATCAAATCAGCCATGTAAAGGAGATGGGATAGCCTGGTAGATGTTCTTTGTTTGATAGGCATGGCTTGACTTGTTCAGTATTGTTAATAGACAAATCAATGCAATCACAAATAGTAATGTTGAGAGTAAGACTCCTTGAAAGATTTCTCTCTTGGTGTTAACCTTTCCTGGTCTATCAACATTGACCAACAATTGTCTACCATTCTTCCATTGACCTCTGCACAAAGTTTCTGATGTTCCTATTGATTCCTGTTATTTTGGATTGGATTACCCAATTAAGAGGCAGGGAGTTGAATGCCTTCTTTTAATCAATTCAAGCTATGTTCATATTGATCTTCCTTTCCTTACAGTTTTCCAAAATTATCATATCAATGGGGAGCTGATCTTTTGTTCTTTGTGACAAGAACAAAAGATCAGCTCTGACAAGAACCTTCTGTTTGGGAGGTTTCTTTTCTTAGATGGAAAGAGCTGGTTTTCAACTAGATGCTGCTAGACTGCATCAGCTACCATACTATTTAGCAATTAGAAAGTTGTTGGTAAGCATGTAATTGGCCTTAGTTGCCTGGTACTGCTTCTTTTGTTGGATCTTTCATTATCAGGTAGGCTTTACCAGATGTTAATCAATCTTCAATTTTACTTCCTTGCAATATGATGTTAAACTGCTTGGCAATGAGTGGGTGCATTGTTTCTTCTGTCAGATGTTGACTGGGTCACTGCTGCCCCTCCATTGATGGATTCATAGAAATATTTCTAACTTGACTGACATTGGAGATTCTGCCTACAATGTACAATTTGAACTTCTTAGCTGCTTATTTTCTTGGCTATAACTATTATTTGCTGCTTTATTATTTACGGTGCTTCCTTAAACTTCCTTGTTAATAGGTGATATTTCTTGATCAGGTATCCTTTGGCTTTCTTCTTCTTATTCAGAAATTGATTCTTCATTTCCATCACTTTCACAGAATAGACCTAGTAATGGATCAATTGTAATGAAACATATGCTGCACATAACTTGAGCAAGCTGATAATATTTTACATGTCTCTACAATGCTTCCTGTAATATGCAATGAGAAAAATGATGTATTGCTGTTCTCCTCAATTAAGTTGCCAAGTACATTATATGTATGTTTCAGAAAAAGACAATGACAACCACTTACATATTGTTGCCATGGAAACTACATCAACAAGTCCTTGAAATCACCAGCACTCAAGCTCAGGTCGAAGGAGTCTTTACCACATTAGCCACTAGTTTATTTAAAGATTTAAAAAGTCTGTTCATTTGAATATTTCCATTATTTCTTTACTATTAAATAATTCTTGTGTTGAAATAATTTGCTTAGTGCTTTCCCCCCTCTACAGTAGGGTTCTGGTGCACTAAATTCATCATATGTGGTTTAACATTTGAAGCTTCCAGCTGATGTGACCAGTACATTAGAAGTTATATCTCTATATTACCTAAAGATCCTAGTCCAATTATATGTTTAATTAGGTGAAGTGGGAGTTAAACAGGAACATCAAGAAAGGGATAATTGACCCTACCAATTAACTTCCAGAAGGGTGGATTTAATCACAAGCAAATTCCACCATGCAAAGCATTACATTAATTCCACCCAGTCATGAATGTCATGGAAACACCTAAACCCCTAAAACATTAGCCTACTTTGCATGCCTAGTCTTTCAAGAAAAAGATCAGGATGGAAAAAGTGGCAAAAAATGTCTCACTTGCCATTTTGAATTACAATAGTGGTACAGAAGATGCTCACTAGAGGGAATATAAAGTCATATTCTCACTAGAGGGAATATAAAGTCATATTCTCCATCCAATCTATCACAAAGACTCCTTTTGGCTACACTTTTTAAAAAGTACTTACAAGCAGCAGGTGGAGCCCAGTCCCTGAAAAATCTCAAACATTCCTACATATTCCTAAAGGTTAAGAAACAAACGCAATCTAATAGATATGTAAGCTATGGCTCCCACTACCCAGATTTTCTGATATATCTCTGAAAATGGTGCCAGTGACTGTGAGCCTTGCCTAAGAGCATCGTTCCAGCTTGTGATAGCTACAACCATCATTTATCAATTGATGATTCATCTAAAAAAATAAGGGGCACTTAGTTACCTCACTATACCCTACCCTTCAGTTACCCTACACTATACTATTCACAAAGTACATCAAAAAATAACCACAGAAACATCCTTCCATAGGCCCAAGAGAAGTTGAACTAATTCCTTCCCACCAAATACAACCTCAAACAACCCATTCTGAGAGCAGAGGAATAGGGATATCCCAGATCCCACAGAATACCTACATTTCAATGTCAGCCCACTCAGGAGTCCCAAGTAGTACGAGTATGTACATTTTTTAATGGAGTGTATATTGTGCCCATCCGGTGACATCACTTTGTCACTTCTGCGTGTCCCCTCCCAGGAAGTGCTGTGATGTCTTATTCCCTTCCCCAGAAATGCTTCTGATTGGTTCATATCCATGGGGGAGGGGAGTTCACTGAAAGCTGCTGAATATTGTCCCAACCTTGGAAGTGTCTGATTCATGTTAAGTCTTGATTGACAGACTGAGTACATGCTATCCTAGTCCCACCCACAGAAGCACTTCTGATTGGTACAAAATCCTGATTGACAGATTGAGCACATGGTGGACTAGTACAATCCCCAGAAATAACTCTGATTGGTCACCCGCCAGCAGGAACATTACATAATGCAAAAGAGGACAGTGCTTACACAAACTAGCAAGTAATAAGATAAAATCATTACTAAAATAAATTAAGTGAGCCAATGGTTTTTTTTGTTTGTTTGTTTTAACAGTGAGAATCTTAGGCTTGTCCCCTTCTTTTCTATCATCTAACCGAGAACTCCCTGCAGCTGTATTTTATCAACTGTAAAAAAAAAAGCCTAATTTGCAAAATGTATTTAAGCATGCATTTTGTCACAATTGTTCTGGGCCACAGTAAAGGCAGGAAAGAAATTAAGAATATGGAATCTGGCGAAGATCTCACACAAACTCACAGTAAGTCAGCAAATATATCTACAGTGGAAGAACTTATTATGAGTAAAACGAACTAATCTACAAGGGTGGGCCATTCAGAGCATTCATGTTTCTGACATGAACCTCCAGAGGGCAGTTACCAACGTGTCAAGAGATGCTGTGCATGTATGCATGCTGCGCAGGCATGTTTGATCAGGGTATGTTTGAATTTGTCCTACAGTTGTCATTTTGAGCATGTGCCATTAACAATAGCATCTGCAGACGGTTGTGCATTTTAGCAGTTTAAACCTTTGCCTGCATTTGACAATAATATGGCAGCCTCAGATTTCGATGCTATCCATTAAACCTTGAGGAGATAGTGAAGACCTCTTGACAGATTGAACTAAAATCTGTTGTTGAGTTTCTGGTAAAGAAATAGGATACTTGAGACTGATTTTGATTGCCACCTAATTTATTATAATGTTCATGATGTGGAGTATTTGAAAGCAGAGGACATATTACCAGACATCTTGTGAAATGATGAACAGTTCTTCTTTATCACCCATCCAAGGAACAATCTTAAGTAAGTAAATGATTTTTATATAGTAAGCAGTAAAACAGGCTGGTAATAGGTTAAGTTCTATATTTTGCATTAACTTTCTAAAGGGTGTTCGCATGTGGCAGGAAGGAGTAAGTATTTGCACTTTATCTATTGATGATAATGATGATGGTGATGACAATGATGAAGGATATTTTTCCAGTGTTAAATTTAGACTCTCTGAACTCTGAATCACCAATACAAAGCATGTGCTAAAGAGAAACGTGTGCTTGTCAGCAGTGTCTTGACAGAATAAATATGAAAATATTCTAAGGGAAATTTATTATACACTGATTGTATAATACCAGATAACGCCAACTTTCCCAGCTCCATTGTTAACTTTTTAGAGCTTTCACTCACTTCAAGTGCAATATCCCCAGGCGATAACCTGTGGATGGTGCTGTGAGTTTTTTCTACTGAAGCATTTAAAGGCTTACCTTATGAAAATGTTTTAAAGCTGTACTCTGAGAACAATGTTACAAATGATCAAGAGGTTAAACATTTTGTAAAAAATATCAAGCTGGGAAGGAGACTTGGAGCATGTAACCATTATCAACGCATGCAAACATTATGACTTATCATAAAATAAAGACCAAAAGTTAAGCTCATTGCTTGTTTCACAGTATTTTTATTCATTTTTATAATTTGAACTGGTCACTAAATTTTAGGACACTTGTACATTGGGGCCTCAATAGGTGCATTCATAACAGAAACAGGAATAATGTCCCTTATATCCTTAAGAGCCACAGACTTTCAGCTTTTCTAATTTTTCTTTAAAGCAGCAATACAGCAATATTTTAACACCAATACAAAACTCAGCAATACTGTTAGAACCTTCATATCGGCCACAGCACTCATAAATTCATTCCAATCTTTAGGGTTTTGTTTCACAGTACGTGCCTGGTGTTGCAAAGCCCCTTTTACCAAATCTAAACGGTAAGCGGGACCTCTTGTATACATACCACGGTAATCCCAAGCAGTAATGTCTCAATGCTGTTTCATTTTGTTCAACAAAAGCTCAGCATTTTTCCTATAATGGGTGCTCATTCCATCTAGGATCTCCTGCATTGTTGGCTCCTGGGACAGCTATTGTGATGATAGTTCTCATAGTCCTGGGATGATCAAGAGTGTTCTGGCAGGCAAATAAGAGTCAGAGTATCCTTTTAAGACTCATTTTATCTGGACAGCCTTAGAAACCCCTGCTGCACCAAACTGTAGAGCTTAAATCTTGATGTCCTCAATCAAATCAGATTTCTGAAGCAGGGGTGAAATCCAGCAGATTCTGACATGTTCTGGAGAACCGGTGGTGGAAATTTTGAGCAGTTTGGAGAACCGGCCAATACCACCTCTGGCTGGCCTCAGAGTGGGGTGGAAATGGAGATTTTGCAATATTCTTCACTCAGGAATGGGGAGGGAATGGGGATTTTGCAGTATCCTTCTCCTAGAGTCAGGTGGGAATGGAGATTTTGAGTATCCTTCCCCTGGAGTGGAGTAGGAATGGAGATTTTACAGTATTCTTCCCCTGCCACACCCACCAGGCCATGCCCACCAAGCCACAACACACCCAAGCCACGCCCACAGAACCGGTAGTAAAAAAAAAATTGGATTTCACCACTGCTCTGAAGAATGGATCGCATGTTATTATCCAAATGGCTAGTGCCGGTAGTCTCTACAGATTCTGCCTTGTAACTGCTCCATCTGATGATGTGGCACCAAATACATTTTCTTGTTTACCTGACCAATAGATTAGTCACCAGTGGTATAACAGCTCCTAATAATGCCTCAATAAAATTTCTTGACTGATGAATGATCTGCTTCTTCTTTTTGAGTGAGGCTTTTCCATCACCCAACTTTTTAATAAACTCTTTTTTTCCTCCTTACATTCTGGTATTATGAAAATCTCAGAGGCAGGTTATCTTTTAAAGTGTTCAGTCCTATTTTTTTATTTTTATTTTTTTTGCTATTGCCCCTTCCAGGTCATTGTTAGTGTTGTATAAGATGGCCTTTCAATGTTTTGGTCTGGCCTTTACCAAGATTTTAAAAATCCCCCAATTTCTGTGTACCCTCTCAGACATCCTGAATGAGCTGATGTACAACTGCTTGAGCTACTGTTTTTACCCCTTCTTTTTCACAGTATACACTGCAGGCCAATCAGGAGGAAAGAAACTGTAGTATCCTGGTGTAATGTCTCCCAGATCAACCAAAATATAAACCATGGGATTTGCAAGTGGCATCTTGCAAATACTTCTAAAACATACCAAGTGTTACTGGGATACATCTGCCTTGACAGTGTGACAATTTGCATCTAGTTGCAGAGGCATCAGAATAATACCAAATATTTTGCATTCAGAGCTATTGCTCTCATTTCTTTATGTTGAAAAAGCGGGTTTTGAAATATGACAATAATACTCAGGTTTCTGTGACAAACATACAGTATAAAGGCTTTCTCTGTTTGTTGTCCCTGTCTGAGGCCATGAGGTATCTACCACTGCTATATTGATTTGATTGGGTTGAAACAAAAAGTATCTTCAAAAGGGCCTAGAGTACCCTCCATAAACTTAATACTGGGAAATTTATTAAGCAGCTCTTTGTGCAGGGATTGCCAATATTTATAAACCCATGCAATTAGTTTGAGGCATTTGAGATAATAGTCTCACCGTGTTCTAACATTTGCTTTATATAAAAAAACATTTACCAGAATTGGACAGACCAATTCTGCATAATACAAGAAAAAGGGTGTACAGATGGTGCAGTATTCCACCATACTTAATAACTATAAGGTAGCATACAGTAATTCTCAAGATTGAGAACGCTTTTATTATAGACCACTTTTAGAGTTTTTCTGAGCACCTAATTCTACTTTGATCTCTTTCTTCTCTTCCTCACCAGATAGAAAATAATCATCAACCGAGGCTTTCAAGCTCTCAACTTTATCACAATTGGCACTTTTTACTGTAAGTCTTTTCACTTTTAACACTGTTGTCCCATTTGACAAAGCATACCCATACATTTTGGGAATGCTTTGGGTATGCTTTTTGGGACCAACTACCACAAACTCAATGATGGTGGTGTTTGGTGGAATCTCATTCATCAGCTGTCTTAATCATCTAAGGGGGGTGACACAATCCCTCGCTACATTTTTAACAGAATCGGTGTCATGGTATAGACACCTCTCCCCCAACCATCAAACAGTCTGTATAATTCCAACTGCGCATAAGCATTGTAAAACTGGAAATGAGTATGTTGATACAAGTTGATTTGGTAGTCTAATGTTTGGCTGTTTTCCATGTGACAACGCTGCTTCTATATCCACAAATTCACATGATGAAACTTCATTATAGGATAGGACACAAAAAATATTTGAATAATTCTTCAGAACGTCACCACAGATGTAGTCAATTGCTGCTCTGCCCGAAATTAAATCCCAGTTTAAAAAGAGTTTAGTAATCTGCCTTTTAGCGGGACTTCAATATGCTCACACTGTAAGCATACACTTTCCTTCTTTTCATAATCATGAATATGCTGTTCTTTATCCTGTTATGTCTTTCAGCAATCAGGGTAAAGCACTGGCCTCCTGCTTTTGTCTGAGATACATGTTAATTCACCTTGTATTTCATGTGAGGTAGAGGGTTTTGATGTGGATAAATATGGCGCCATAATTTGTTGATCCACCTGTGAAACTGTCAGCATTGGAAATTCAGCAAACATCTGATCACTTCACCATTCTGAAGGAACACAAACAAATAGTACTTAGGACATAGAATTGTTACAGTACATAGAACTTATTGACTGATGGGTGAAGAAGGAGATTTTCTTTACATTTTTATTATTTGTAGGTTAGCTCACATCAATATTCCTAGTGACTTTGTTTTCTAAAAACCTAAATGTATGTGAATTACACACTCTACCTTCTAATTCTTTATCCTGCATTCCACGCGATGTGGATGGTCTTGGTCCCACAATTTGATGAGCCCCTTGTGAAATAGTTCACATTGGACATTTAGCAAACAACTGATCACTTCACCGTTCTGAGGGAAAAAAGAACAAGGAAACAGTCATTTGTAACAACTGCTACAGTAAAGAGGGTATACCGATTGTTAGATAAAGAAGTAGATATTCCTTATATTTTATTGTTTGGCGGCTAGTTCTCATCAACATTCCTAATAAAATTTCTTAGATTTCTACATGCATGTGAATTAAATACTATACCTTCTAATTCATTGTCCTCCGTCCCTCATGATCAGGAAGGCTGGGAATGGTATATATTGATACCATTATGAATCTTAGGACATTGAAAAATTGGCAAACACTTCATCTTCTGAACATCCTGAAGGAAAAATGGAAGCAGACAAGCATCAGTATTGCTATAGAAATAGTGAAGCTTCTAAAATTTATGTGGAAAGGAAAAAGAATACCTTCACAGGCTTTCACATATTGTGATTCTGATACCTCCTCCTAACAAAAACAACAACAAATGTTATACATACCATTTATGCATTTAAGAAATACTACATTTTAAAAATTAGCTACAAAATTACTTACATGAATAGCACCCATCCTGAAGGGGCCTTGTTTACTGGGAAATGTTGCAAATCATCTGAATAAGAAGCCTTCAACATTATTTTCTGTTTCCATTAGATAAAGTCCCAGGCCCTGTTCTTGATGTAAAATTTGTTGCACCAAAGGCATTGAATTCTTAACATGTATTTTGTTTTTTGCAAAATTAGCCAGACCTTCTTCATCCGTCATATTGTAAATACATTTTAGCAAAAAAAGAAATAACCGTTTTCAAACATGTTTTGTAAATTCGTTTTATTTGAAATTCATTGGGGTGCACGATTATTTTTTTGTAATTAATTTCTATGACATTAATTACATATCGTTTTCTTGAGAGACATAGGAGTCTCATCACAAATCCTTGTCATTAATAAAAAGGGGTATTTCTCATTCTCGGTACACTGTACGAATGTCTCAACTTCATCCAGCAAGTGTCATTTAAAATATAATTTACTCATTTTGTCTGAAACATTAATGAATATCCGTACAATTTGAGGCATAGAAATGTGAAGACTTTTTAATAATATCTGTTTCATCAAATCCATCCATTTGGTCTTCATGTTGTAGACATCCCATTAAGCAATGATGCAGTATTTTTACAATATATGCCTTAAGAATATTCATAATTCAGTATTAGAGGAACATTTTTTAAAAGAAGAAATATCATAGATTATACTTATTATTACTGAAAATGCTAAGTTTGATAAATGAATTGGGTTCACCATTTGATGTCTGACAGAACTGACAATGACAGGGCATGATCATCATATTATGTTTGCTCTCATTAATATTATATAACTTAGTTCTTTTGCTAAATCCGAGACCCCACTTTTCTGGTTCAGGAATCAAATTTACATCAAACAGATGTAAATTGCCTTAGCATCCTTTTGTTATACTCTTCATTAGATTCTGAGACTGCCATATTATTCTCAAATGTTGGTCAGGGTTTAAACTGTTGAAGTTCGTATCTGCCTGCAGACACTACTGTTGATAGCACATGCTCAGAATGGCAACCCTAGTCAACAAGTTTGAACATGCCCTGAGCATGCCTGTCACAAACATGTCTGCACAGAACACACGCATGCACAGCATCACGGCTCTGACATGTCTGTACTTGCCCTGTGGAGGTTCATGTCAGAAATACAAATGCTCTGAATGGCCCACTCTTGTAGCTTAGTTACACAGCCTTTTTATTTTATATTTAAGCCACCATCACCACCCATAATAAGCCTTATTATTTTATTTGTAATGAATTCTTTGGCTGCAGATGTAGTTTCAGTTTCAGTTTCAGTTTTATTTGATTTGTATACCGCCCTACTCCCGAAGGACTCAGGGCGGTGAACAGCCAACAATAAAATACATAGATACACAAAATTTAAAAACCCAATAAAATCAAATTAAATTATTTGGCCCAGACAAATTAAAACACCCCGATAATTTAAAAACAGATTAAAATTTAAATATTTAAAAAGGGAAGAGATTAGGCCAAGCCCGCTTGATGGAATAAAAAGGTCTTCACAGCATGGCGGAAGGAGCGCAGATCCGGGATCCTCCGTATCTCCGGGGGGAGCTCATTCCAGATAGTAGGTGCCCCCACAGAGAAGGCTCTCCCCCTGGGGGCCGCCAGTCGACACTGTTTGGCTGACGGCACCCGGAGGAGTCCCTCTCTATGAGAGCGTACTGGCCGGTGGGAGGCTATTGGTGGTAGTAGGCGGTCCCGTAGATAACCAGGTCCTAAGCCATGGAGCGCTTTAAAGGTGGTAACCAAAACCTTGAAGCGCACCCGGAAGACCACCGGGAGCCAGTGCAGCTCGCGCAGGAGAGGTGTTACATGTATGCTGATTTACTGTAAGTTTGTGTGAGATCTTTGTCAGATTCCCCACTCTCGTTAATTTCTTTTTTGCCTTACTGCTGGACCAGAAGAATTGTGATAAATAACAAGCTTAAACGAATTTTGCAAAATAGGCTTTTCTTCAGCCCCCCCCCCCCATGATAAAATACAGTAGCAGGCAGTTCTATGTAAATTGACTAGAAAAGAAGCCCCAAATTTCTAGCATTAAAACAAACAAACAAAAAAGGCATTGGCTTGCTTATTTTAGTCATGATTTTATCTGATTACTTCCTAGTTTGTTTAAATGTTGTCTCTCTTTTGGGTTACATAATGTTTCCATTGGCCACCCACCAATCAGAATAATTTCTGAGGGAAGTATTAGGCAACCATGTCCTCAGTCTGTCAATCATGATTTTGCACTACTGCTCCTGCCAGTGTTTCAAACAGAAAAGAAAGCAGCACACTAGAGTCCCCATCCTCAATTCTCACAGAGTAAAATTTTAGGTTGAGGTGCATATTTCTCAGAGTCAATGTCCACACAAGACTGACTCTTATTCACAATATAAATAGATCAGAGAAAAATATGGCAGAGTTCATACACTCCTTAATTTATCAAACTCCTCACCTATGAAGAGATGTACGAGACAAACCCAACCTCCACAAAGATGTCATCATGATATAGGTAACAGAGAAAGTTAAAAAAAAATAAAAGGACTGTCATCACTTCTACCAACAGGGAAACTGAAAATCTTTTTTAAAAATCCAGGAAGGTCACAATAAATAACAAAAGACACAGGTTTATACCAAACCCATGGCCACTCTCTTGAAGAATAAGAAGATACAAACCTAAAGTATAAATCTGATTGAAAAATATTGCCCTGTAAATAGAACAAGTGCCACAGATAGGCTTTTGTTCCATGGGCACCGTAGAAACCTCCTACTACCCCACCACACCAGCAATAAAGATGCCAACAGCCCCTCTCCAGCTCTAGCATAGTCACATTCTGGAGAACCACAAAGCCCCCAGATATCAATGTACTTCTGCCTGGAAGCCACTACTGCCAGCAGCATACTAAAAGGCTAGGTGAAGCAGCTAAATGCCAGGGATATAATGTTAGCCTTTGAGACCAGAATTTAAACAAAGCTTCCTATGAAAGAGGACTTAACATCTCCAGAGTCCTTCTACTTAACAGCAGTCCACAACTATTAAACACCCACATAGTGGCCCCAGAGCACCAAAGGTACATTCATATTAAAGAGAAAAGGGAATGGAAAATTGCACTGCAAATGTCTCCTAGAACAGCAATTCTCAAAATGTAGTCCACAAAGTCAAACAGATAATCAATTGTAACATTTCACAATTTTAATTTCTAATACAGCACATACTGGAACATATAACCCACCAAAACTCTTTGGGGTCCTCATTTGTTTTTAAGAATGTAAAGGAGTCCTGAGACTCCTTTTTGAGATTCCTGTTTGAGAATCACTAGGGGATGGATTGCATGATTGCAATATGGGGACATGGACAAGGCCTTGCTGCAGGAGCCATTGGATGAGGACTCACCCACTTGGAAGTCAGCAGTTTATGAAAACAGTTGAAAGTAATCCAGCCCACAATCTATGGCATACAGTACATGTGCTTGTTGAAGAAGAGACAGTGGATCTGAAGGACCTAGGAGGGGAGACAAGAGAGTCTGGGAAAATAAAATATGGTGCTATGAGGGGTAAAATCCAGCAGGTTCTGACAGGTTCTGGAGAACTGGTAGCAGAAATTTTGAGTAGTTCGGAGAACCGGCAAATACCACCTCTGGCTGGCCCCAGAGTGGGGTGGGAATGGGGATTTTGCAGTATCCTTCCCCTGGAGTGGGGTAGGAATGGAGATCTTGCAGTATCCTTCCCCCACCATGCCCAAGCCACACCCACCAAGCCACACCATGCCTACCAAGCCACGCCCACAGAACCGGTAGTAAAAAAAATTGGATTTCACCACTGGGTGCTATCCCTAATTATAGACCATCTTTCTACAAAGTATGGGGTCTGCTGAAGGAAACAAGAAGAGACAAGGGATATTGGCAGAACTGGACTTCAGGGAGGAGTCTTTTTTGAACCCTGAAGAAGCTGATGTTATCTAAAAAAAATAAATAGATGCAAACACACAAAAATGTCATAGTTATTGTGGAGAAAGTTGATAGGATCTGTGAAGCCAAAGATCTAGAGGCAACCATAAAACACAAGGATTTGGATCTGGAGGGCAGGGAGATTTAAGAATGTGGAAGGATCGTAAACTGTTCACAGATTAGTCCACATGCCACCCTTTTCACGCCATAATCAACTGATCAGTTTCCAGTGTTGGAAGTCCATATCTTTCACCTCATATCTTCCATTGTCTGTTAACAGTAAAGAGATTAAACTTTTGACATGTGCATGTAGAAACAAGCAGAGGAGTCTATGTGATTCACTGTCTGGCTGAAATTTTCTTTCATAGTCATCTACAAATCATGCTTGGGGATCCATCAAATATAGTTGTTTGCTTGTAGACATTAATATGAATCATTATCTGTTTTTTCCCCCAAAAAATGGCACGATGACCCATAAGGAGAAAAATTAGTTGGCTCAACCTATTACGACCAGTCAAAATTACTTATGGCTAATTTGTACTCAGCAGCCCTCATAAGTCTTAAGTTCAAACTGTATATTGACATTCCAGTTTTAGATGTAAATCTAGTCATTTCCTCAATTTCCATACTCCTCCAAACTAGAAAAAGAGAAAGAGAAAGGCCAATGCATTTCCAACACATAAAAGGTTGTTTGAGAAGGAAGTAGATGACATTACTATTCTGGAATTTTTCAGAATTTCAGGGATTTAACCCTTACTAAAAAAATAAAATAAAACCTCTGGTAGAGCATAAAGAGACTTCTGGAAGTTCTTGATCATATAGGAGCCTACAGACTAAAATAGACTCTGGGTAAGTGCCAATTCTGCCAGACATCTGAAGTGTGTATGCGACTGCAAATTGCCACTCATCCCCAAGGCAGAGGTTTCAACAACTTGGCCAATGTTTATTACCTTAAAAGACTTTTCAGTCTTTTGGGAGTTTACAACTCTATGTGATTCAGCTCAGTTTATATTTCTATAGTTTGTCCTTTACTATTATGGGTCTCTTTAATTCTTCATCTTGGACAACGAATCAGAAACCCAGAAACATGATAATCTAAGAACTCCAAAGTAGTAGTAGTATTAAACAGTTATTCAAGACATTTATGATAGCAATAGGGGATATGGACTCCTATTTCTGTGTAACTCCCATTCCCCTCATCTTACATGAGTAACATTCTCAGCATTGCTTCTACATTATGATGCTACATCATTACAGCTTGAAAGACAATCCTGCCCTATGGTCACATAACAAACAACAGATCACAGAAGATCTATTAGACACTCAGTCTATGGTGAAATCATGGAAGTCAAAGGAAGCCCAATCATCACTTGTTCTTTGTTTTAAACTTCCAAAACAGATTCTTCTGCTTTTCAGGCACTTTCATTGTATACTACCGTAGGGTAGTAGTTGTCTACTACTTTTGCAGGGTAGCAAAAATCATCTCTAATAGGAATTGTTACTCCTTACCTATTGCAGCAGTATATAAATAAGGATGTGTTCATTTTATCCTGCCTTTTTTTTCATATACAATTCAAGGCAGCAACACTCCTTTTCCACCCTGTGAAGTGGCCGAGAGAGTGTGAATGGCCCAAAATCACCCAGCCGTTTTTTTATGTCTAAACTGGCACTGCAATTCACAGCACTTTAACCACTGTGCCAAATTTTGCCAACTGACTGAATTATACCTGTATTACTGATCTAAAAGTATGTAATTTCTTCAGGTGATTATATATACATTTTACATCATGGGAGAAATATCTGGAGTATAGCAGACACTCTAAAAGAGAAGGAAATATATTTTCTTTTCTTATACAAAACATTTGTGATCCCTATGTCATTCCCTCAAATTAGATTCCTTTCTTCAACATTTTACCTAGGACAGCTCAAACAGTATAATCAGAATTAATAAATTATATAATTTTATAAATTATCCTGCAAAGATTAGATTTTGATTTACTATTATATAATTTGTATTCTAGATCTACATCCATTGCTTTGCAATAAAATCAGTGTAAATATGCAGCATGGCATTTGATTAAAATGGAAGTACTTGGATTTAACTACATTTAGAAGTAACAATCATTAGTGGTCGACTGACATTAAGAATTGCTCTTGAACAAGTTGAAGTTAAAAATGATATTTTTGTCTGAAAACAGTTCTAAATAGACAAATCCTGTATCAAAAAACTGCAAAGCCATTCAAGCTATCTTTGAATCCTTTCAGATATTTCTCCCCTTTGTCTAAAGGTTTACACCAGCAGCACTTATTTTCATTTGACTTGATATGTCTAAATTTAATTTCTTAAATTAAAATCTGCTACATCAAGTTTGCATTAATTCCATAACAGAGTGAGAATTGTGACTAGCTTTTTCTGGGTTAAGACCAAGGCCATCTTTAACAACATTATGGGCCCCGGGCAAAACAGTGTACTGGGGCCCCTATGACAACTAGTCACAGGAATAAAAATGTAAATGTCGATAAAATTAAACATATATTTGCATGTTAGTATTAATTTAAAAATGCAGTAAAATATAATAAATATGTTGCTGTATTTATATGATACAAGCTGCACTGAAGGGTTAACATACACAGATTAGTATGGGGCCCCTATGCTCGTGGGGCCCATGGGTAAGTGTCCATCAGGCCCATGCATTAAGACAGCCCTGGACCATGATTACTTGACACAAAATATATACCAAATACATCTCATGTGTCACTATAACATAGAGTACATTCAGAAAATTGTTGAAATTCATTTCCCCCCTTCATTAATCTACACCAGGGGTGTTAAACTTGTGGCCCATGGGCCAGATGCATCACACGCTGGCCATACCCACCCCTGGTTTAGCAAAGGGGAAAAAGTTGTGATACGTCAAATGACTACAATGTGACACCGTGAGTTTGACACCCCTGATCTACACTCAGTACCCCATAATGACAAAATAAAAACAGAATTTTGGAAACGTCTGTAAATTTATTAAAAAGCAAAAACTGAAATATCATATTGGCATAAGTATTCAGACCCTTTGCAACAACACTTGAAATTTAGCTCAGGTGCCTTCCATTTCTCTTGATCGTTGCTGACAAGTTTCTACACCTTGATTGGAGGCCACCTGTGGTAAATTAAATTGATTGGACATGATTTGGAAAGGCACATATCTCTCCATAGAAGGCCTCACAACTGACAATGCATACTGCATACTAGCAGAGCAGAGCAAAAGCCATGAGGTCAAAGGAACTGTCCACAGCAGGGGTCTCCAACCTTGGCAACTTTAAGCCTGAAGGACTTCAACTCCCAGCATGCTGGCTGGGGAATTCTGGGAGTTGCCAAGGTTGGAGACCCCTGGTCTTCAGAGCTCAAAGACAGAATTATTGTAAGACAGAGATCTGGGGAAGGCTACAATAAAATTTCTGCTGCACTGAAGGTTCCTAAGAGCATTGTGGCCTCCATAATTCTCAAATGAAAGAAGTTTGGCACAACCAGGACTCTTTCAAGAACTGGTCACCCAGTCAAATTGAGCAATTGGGAGAGAAGAGGCTTAGTTTCACTTTGTTATTATGGGGTACTGAGTATAGATTAATGAGGGGAAAATGAATTTCAATAACTGTAGAATCAGGCTGCAGCATAACAAAATTAATAAAAGTGAAGGATCTGAATACTTTCTGAATACACTGTATCTGTACATCTAAGGTTATTTTGCATGCCACAAATTAATTTACAAAATTAATTTGTAAATTAATTTTAATTTACAAATTAAATTTGTAGGTGTTTGGGTTTAGTTGGATTTCTCAGTTTTTACTCACACATTTTAATGCCATTTGGGGCAATTGCATTTTTCCCCAGTCTGGTTCTCTTTAGAAAAGAAGCCAGTCTATAAACCCTTCTCTGTCACACTATGTTTATTCCAAATTATTCATATCCAAGCTTGGGTTGGAGCATCTTAAAACAGATTATAAAAAATTAAATTCCTGATACATATACGAATACAAGACAAGAAATGTCCCATTTGTCATTCTCTGAATGTATCCGTGAAACTGACTCTAAAAAGCAAAAAAAAAAAAAAAAAGTTTAAACATCATTTCTACATAGCACCAGCTAAACAACAGAGGGACTATAAAGGAGGTTTTAGATGAAAGCAACCTCCATCCTCACCCATTCAAGTTCTTTGCACTATCATCATGCTGATCAAAGGACTCTCAAGTGCTGCTTCCACTTCAGAGGGCCAACACTTGGTACTAAGGCAAGAAACATAATCTGAAAACAAATTTTATGCTTTGAAACTCATGTGGAACGTTCCATGGAATAATGATTTCAGCTGTCCATTATGCTTTTGGTTTAGACGTTATACTCTTTAAAAAAAGAGCTGTGTGCACCTGGATTAATGCTACGCCTAATGGAAAAAGCCTCTCTGGAATAGGAGAAACTTAAGTGAAGAAAAGAGGCAATAAATAATGCACAGGGGAATTCCACAAAGGTGCAGGTGATTAGCTTAGCAGCCTTTTCCTGACTAGCACAAACCTTCCTTTTTTCTCCTTCAATGTGCTACAATTAAAATGCTATAAATATATTAGTGGGGAGGGCGTGATATAGTTACACTGACATTCGCCTCAGTTTCCTTCTGCAGTGAATAGTTATTTTAGAAAGCTTGCCATGGCAGAGGCTGGGGTAAGGACTGCAGGGCCCTTTTCAGGGAAGCCTTAGCTGGTTGGCTCAGTGCTTATTTTTGAAACAGAGAGGTGCCAGAGTCAAAGCAGCCTACCAGCCATGACATCCACTTGGAAATGACAGGAGACGGGAATGAGTAGTATCATATTTTCAGTCACTGGTATACAGTAATCTTTTCTTTTACATCTTGTCCCACAGCCAGTGAGATAAATCCAACCACATATGGGTCCACCTATATGCCACTGATGAATTGCTATAGGAGTTAGGGTCTTTTCCCATTTTTCCCCTCTCCCTTTTTCTAAAGGTGTTTCCTAGAATAGAATAGAATTGAATTCTTTATTGGCCAAGTGTGATTGGACACACAAGGAATCTGTCTTGGTGCATATGCTCTCAGTGTACATAAAAGAAAAGATACTTTCATCAAGAATCATGAGGTACAGCACTTAATGATAGGCATAGGGTACAAATAAGCAATCAGGAAACAATCAATACCAATATAATTGGTAAGGATACAAGCAACAAAGTTACAAAGTTACAGTCATACAGTCATAAGTGTTTTTCTAAAGGTGTTTCATTCTGATGAATGACGGTTCGGAAAGCTTACTAAAGGCTTGGAAGGGGTATTTTACTTGTTCCAAAGGCACCATGATAAGTTATTTTAAGTTTCTACCTTTCCGTTTCTACCTTCCATACAAGTAATCCTTGATTTATGATCCTAACTAGACTGAAATCTTGGCTGTTGAGTGAAACGGTTGTTAAATTAATCATTGCATTCCACAAACACAGCCCTGGTTATCCTAGTTATGGTGGGTAAGCAATAGGACAAAAAAGGCAGGCAGCTCCCCTTCATGCATGAAGGGAACTCTTGCACTGGGATGGAGAAACAAACAATGTCTTCAGGATCTAAGCTTTCTTTCTGCAGCCCTTCAGAGGAGTTCTTTTCTCCACCATGCATGGACAGAAACTCCTTCAAGGAGCTGCAGAAAACTTTCGGATGGGATCTGCATTTCTTCAGCCCTTTGGAAAAGTTCCTCTTCCCTCTGTGCATTGGGCTGGAGAAACAAAGCATGGATCCAATCTGGAAGATCTGTTTTATTTATCCAGCTCATTGCACAAGCACCCCTCCCTTCTAAAAGGCAAATCCTGCACTGGGCTGGAGAAGCTAAGTGAGAATCAAAAAGATCCCTGCTTCATTGCTGCATCCCAATGAAGGATGTCTGCCCCCCCCCCTCATTTTTTGAGGGGAGGGGAAATCCTTCTTCAGATAGCAGCAACTTGCAACCTTCTTTGCCAACTTCCCCACTAATTTTCTGGGGAGGCCAACAGAGAAAACTGCAAATGGCAGTCATGTGATGATAGGGCGCTTGGCAACCAAGCTAACCAAGAGTGAACAGGTTGTCAAACACCCAAATCACAATCATGTGCCTGTGAAGAGAGAAAGATTTTATGATGGCTAGAGGTGCTTCACATATTAAAGCACCCTTCCAAGGCTTTGAACTTTGGCCATTAAAGAACAAGTCATGTTGAGGATGACCAGAAGTAAAAAAATATGTAGCTCAGGGTCAACTAGTGGGCAAACAGTACTATATAAAAACAGGGAACTAACCCCACACTTAACTTGCACTGATAAAGTTCCCTAGCTGGGCAATGAAAAGCTTGCAAGCAAGCAACAAAAGCTCCAAGCTCCAAGGTCACCATGATTAATTTTCAACCACAGGCACTGGAGAGTGGAAGGGAGAGGGAAAACAAGTAGTGGCAACTCTGTGCATGGGCAGTGGCAGTCTCTTATAGGCTTAGGGTACGTCTATCCAGTTAGAGAGCAGGAGGAACCCAAGCGAAGCTCTTCCTGGCCTCCGACAACCCACTCCCGGCTTCTTTGAACCAACAGGTAAGCAGCAGCAGCGCCGCCCGGGTTCCTCTCCTCCGCCCGGACCGCATCCTTTCTTCGTCCCCGCGGAGCCTTGGCCACCGTTCCGCGGCCGCAGCTCATCAATCGTCGCCGCCGGCCCCGGGGACCGTCTCCAAAGGCAGCGTCTGAGCTGAAGCGAGAGGCTTTCCGCCGACTGCGGCAGGCGCCTTTTTTCAATGAGCCTCATTCTCCAGCCTCGTCCTTCCTCCGCCCAGCCCCCCCGCCCCTTTACCACCTGCAGCCCGGTTACCGCCGGGCATTTAGTCGCGCCAAGTCTGGTTCCGGGCGGGGCGGGGCTGGGGAGGAGGGAGAGACTGACCGGATGCCGCGCTGCGCGTAAGACCAGAGCAAGAGGGAAGGTCACGGCTCTCGCCAGCCATTCAGCGCTGGACCCGGGGCCCCTCGCCGCTTCTCCTGGCCAGGGCTTCCCTCGAGCTCCGCCGCGCGGCCTTCAGGTTCGCGCATACCCGGCTGGTGTCTGGCAGCGACGCCCTTGGATACAGACGCCTATAATTCTTGGCGGGCGCAACGGTTCCCTACGGGGAGGACGCGAGAGGCGAAGTCGGCCCATTCCCCCCCCCCACACACACACACCCTCCCTCCCTCCCAGTCCTCTGCTTTGGCTCGCAGGCGAGTCGCAGAGTCTCCTGGCACTGAGCGGGACTCGAGAGAGCTGCAGACTCTGGACGGGGAGGGCTGGGAGAAGCGGCCAGCCGGGGAGACTGAGGTTGCTAAGGCGATACCCGGGCTGTGGAGGGAGGGAGGGAGGGAGGGAGGGGGGCGATATGGGGTCCCAGGTAACCGCTTTGGACGCCGCCACAGCTTGTCTGTTCTGGGTTCCGCAGCCGGGAATTTCTTACGCTCAAGAGGACGGGAACTAAACACCGAAAGGCGGACGCGGGGATTCATTCGCTCTGGCTTTCAATTGTCTGTAATTTTGGGAAAAAGCGAAAGGAAAATACTGCCCGCCCGCCCGCCTATCCACTCGGATTTCGCAAATTTCACGGAATCCGATGGGACTCCCAAATCAGCCGAAGGTGGGGAGGGGGGACTGCAGATCCGAGCAGAAAGCGGTGCCTCCTCTCGCAAGGCAGCTCTGGAGAGCAACTGCCACCTGGGTGGTGGAGGATGGGGGTGGGGAGAGGGCAAAACTGAACCGATTCGTGTAACTTTGCGCCGCCCTCCTTTTCTCCCCCCCAATTCACTCTCAAAGGGATCAGCTGTCATTTTTACTGCTACAACTCCAGACAAAACTTTTTTAAAAGTCCTCCGCCGCTCCCCCCCCCCGTATATACATAATCCTACGTCGTACAAAAGAACATATCTCCCCCTTCAAGAGAACTAGAAAGAACAAAAGCCTGCCTCCCCGCCTCCCTCCCCCCTCCTCTCCCCCCCCCCAATCGGAGGGAAGAGTCTGGAGCTGTTCTAATGGAGCTGATCCTAAAGTTAACATTCAGCAGCCCATTTCCAGACAGCAGCGCTAAATCTATTTGGATAAAACGCGTGTAGCCCAGACACTTGGCACGAGGCCCATAGGAGTTGCAGAAGAAGCCCAGCTGAAAACAAGCGTCTGGGACTGACTCTCTCTCCGAGCTCACAGCAATGAAAGGAACAAGCCAATACATGGAATCTGGACGCAGAAATTCGTCCTCCACCCCTACCTTCACTCTCCGGTCACACACCTTCGCCGCCACCTTTTACCACCCTCCCCCAACGATCCCTTTGAGCAGCCCCACCGCGATTCCAGAAGCTCCGTTAAGGGCTGCGTGTCTAGCAAAGCCCTCCGGATCGCCGAGTAAATCAAAACTCCGCTCTTCCACCTCTCCCATTAGCTCCTTAAGAGTTGGGAGGTCCCTCTCCATTCAGTGGAGCAAGCCGGCTCGAGTGATCCCATCAACCCAACCTTGCGTTCCATGCACAAAAAAACACGCACTTGTCTTCCCCATAGCTATAGTAGACACTGGCGGCCCCCTGCCAAGTAACGGGTTTAGATTAGAAGCAACGTCTCGCAGACACCCAGTTTCACATTCGCGGCCAGATGTTTTGCTGGGTTCTCAGTGAAGCGTTTCCGCTCCTTAGGAGCACACTTGTTAAATCCAACTGCTTTGCCGCAGAAAGTCTTCGCGCCCCCGTTAATCCTCACCGCTCAGAGATCTCTCTGAAATCATTGCAAATCCAGATCGCCTAGCCAGTGTATTTACCAAGCACCCCCACTCCGTATCTATGCGGGAGACAAGAAAATCATAAGGCGAAAAAGCCCGTCAAAGCTTTCCTTACCGTTCTCATCTTCAATTTCTTTGCTACAAAGTGACTTTCAGACAATGGCAATTGGACTGGACGGGTCCCGTATTCCTCTCTGATTTCCCCCTCTTGGCAAAAGCCAGCCAGAGGTAAATTCTAGAGCAGAATAAAATCCTCTAGCTTTTCCTAAACTGAGACAAACCGGACAGACTAAGCAGGAAAGAGGGATGCCATAGGCTTATCCAGCCTGTCTAAGCACCCTGCATTTTTTTTGTCTTTTTACAACCAAAAAAGAGAAAAGAAAAAGAAAGGGGTGGGGGGGGGAGAGAAAGGAACAGGGGAAAGAGGAAACGGGGAGAGCGGGGTGGGGGGGGGAGACTTAATCGGGAGTTAAGGTTTGCTTCTTGGCCACCCTTTCGAGGCAGAAATATGATGTGAATACCATTCAAAAGAAGGAGAGAGGGAAGGAAGGAGGGGAAGAGGGAGCAGGAAAGGCTGGAGAGAAAGTTTTTTGTTGAAGTAGCTCGAGATCTCTGCTCACTACCGGCCTTTAGCCAAGTTAGAGCTGCAGCAGAAGCGGACTATTTTGGCCTGGGAGGGCACGCTGACGTCAGTTTGCAAATGTGCCGCTGGCACAGCTGCGCATGTCGGGCCATTACGTGGAGGAGGAGGGGAAGGCAGAGGTACAATTAAGGGGTAATGGAGTGGGCTAGGACAATGTAAACTTAACTCCCCCCCCACCCGCCGACTGTCTGTTTCTTTTGCGCGCGCCATAGCGCTCTTCTCCCTCTCTCTCTCTCTCCTATGACTCTCCCTCAGGCCGCCTACCTCTGCTAGCTCTCTCGGTCAGACGGGCCGTTTCAAAACTGCTCTGCAGAAATGGGGGGAAAGGCGACTTGTCTCGGGATGAGACGGTGTATCTGGAAAAATCTTCCGCGCTCGGGGAACTTAAATGACCACTGAAACCAGGCGGCTTCCGCACACTGCCCTGGACGGGGTACTCAAAACTGAGGGAGGAGGAGGAGGAAGAACAAACAAACGGCCTCGGTGTGAGGTTTCTCAGCCCCGGTACCTTTGGTCTGCAATAAACTTGCCGCGGTGCTATCCCGTGTTACACAAAAGATTTACCCGGCCGCCCCTTCAGGAAAAGAACACAAAGCATTCGATTCCTTTTCTTTGTACTAATCTAGCCTCGTATGCAACCGAGTGTGTGAACAAATCAGTGGTTACAAGTTTGATGGTTACATACTCCATCCAGATTTCTTAAATCCAGATAAGGGTTGCTGAAAGGGAATAGATTTTGTCCTCGTGGCCCGAGATTGAGCCCATCTGGACATTTAGCTGTAGGCTAGAAAGAAAGCAGGATATAGGAGCACCTACCCCTTATCCATAGAGCTAGTCTATTCGCTTCCAAACATGGAGACTATGAATCATTGGAGGTAATATCTTTGTGGCAAACTAAGGCACAAGGAACTTGAATTGCCTAATTTAATCTGTTAACGTCACCCATTGTTTAAAGTCCAAGGTACGACAGCATGTTCACCTTTATGAAGTTTCCACAGTTCCCTTTACACACAGAAGTGCCTATGAGAGGCCATCTGAGCAAGCGTCCACATGACATGAACAGGATGATGATGATGATGAACACATGGAATTCCACCATCAAAGAACAAGTTTTAGTAGCCCCCAGGAAGGAGATGTAGGCAGCTGACAGTTCTTGCGTGCTATATCACACCTGTAATATAGTGTGTTTACAGTTTCTGTACACTACATGTTTACTGTAGTGGTTTCCAGAAATGAATTGCGCTCATTCACACCTTTGATTTTAGGTGTATGCAAACTTGTGCACGAAGCAAATCTTGGTGATACTTAATTTCTGTACTATTCTGATAATCCCGCCTTGTCTCATTGTAGGATGGTGGAGCCACATAGTGACATATGAGAAGAACTGACAAAAGCAATCACAAATACTCTTCCACTCCTATCCCACTTCTGTTCACTGAACTAACCCGGACTTGTGAAAGAGATTCTGTTTTTCCCTTCTCCCATCCCACATTATTTCCAGATGGGAAGCAGAAACTAGCTGACTTTGGAACTGGCAGTTGATAGGGTTCTCGGGTTTGGTTTTCTCCCTCCCACCCTTTCCTCAAAAGTTTCCTGTAGGGAGGATATTCATGGCCACGCTGCACCGGTCGCAGCCAGGAGGAAAAAGCTCTGCAGATTTGTGCAAACCGAGCTGAAATAAAAGCTACGCGTTCCGCCTAAAAAATTGCCAAAACACTTTCGCTTTCATTTAAACTGCTCTTCACACCTAGGAACAGACAGGCGAAAGGGTTGCTTGGAGAGGATCCGAGTGGGAGGGCGAGAAAGAGACATTAAACTCGGGACTTATTTTCTCCAAAAGGAGAAAGAAGCAGCAAAGCTAAGCGCGATAGAAAAGTGGGTGAATGAGTGAGTGAGCTGGGTCGCACAAACCAAAAACCACCAATTTGAAAGTGTGCGAGGCTCCAGGAGGAACCATAATGGGCGTTTTCACCCACCACGAGAAATCTCAGCTGGGCATGAGTGGGACAAGCGATTTCTCTCCCCCCGCCCCCCCCCATCCAGTACTCAATGGTTTGTGTCGCGGGGCCCATTTAATGATTCTGTGCCCACGGAGGCGCGATCTTCCCGCGGAACCCACTAGCGCTCTGGGTGCAAATTTAAGATTCAGCTTAGCGGGTTTCGGTTTGTTCCACAGCCCAAGGGACAACCAACACACACGCATCCCCCGCCCGCCCCTCTCCCCTCGGGAGATCCCGGCGAGGCTCAGCTTCGCGCTGGCGGACGCCGAAAGAAACGTGGCCTGTGGCTGCCGCGTCCCAAGGGCATATAAGCAGGCTGAGTTTTGGAGAAAAACTTTCCCGATATTTAAAAGTTCCGTCTTTAAAGCGTTTCCGAGACAATGGGCGGGGGGTGCGGTGTCAAGCCTCTCCGTCTGCTCTTGGGCTCGAAGGGATGAGAAAGTCGAATTGTTGGGTCGGTTGCTAAATATGCTATACCAATGCAATTTACCCAGCAGCTTCCAAACCCACCTCCCTCACACACACACACACCCATAAGCGTTAACAACAAAAGAGAGAGAGACTGGATGCCTCCTTTTAAAAAGAAAAGAAAGAAACGAGCGAAGCTGAGAAATACTTATTGCCTATTCAAGGAGCGCCATCCTGCGGCCAGCAGCGGTAAAGAGCAACTGGATAATGATTTGAATTCGATAGTTGCCGGAACTGCACTTGGCTACTGGTTTAGTGGAAACTGCGGTTTCACTTGCCTGTGTTCATTATGAACCGCGACGGCCTGTCTTCTCTGCTTTTCTAGGGGTAGATAAATTATAAATAGAGCTAAATCAGAAATGGGCAAATACTGGCTTTCCTTACTGGTTTGAAACAGTGGTGAAATCTAAAATTTGTTACTACCGGTTCTGTGGGCGTGGCTTGGTGGTGGTGGGGATAATGTGACTGGCTGGGCGTGGCCAATTTTTTTTTTTTTTTTACTTTTAAAACCATTTTTTGGTAAAAAAATACTTTCAAAAGGCTGAGTTGCCTGATCGGCAGAAGCTTTTTTTCTTTTAAAAGCCTTTGACGATCCCAGCTGAGCCACGGGATCATCAGAGGCTTTTTTTTTTTTACTTTTAAAAGCATTTTTTCAGCCGAAGAGGAGGTAGAAAAAATGCTTCTAAAAGTAAAAAAAGGCCTCTGATGATTGTGCGGCTCTGCTGGGATGGTGGGGGGCAGGGATTTTTGCTATCGGTTTTCCAAATCACCCACCTCCATCACTACCAGATTGGGCGATCCGGTTCGAACCAGGAGCATTTCACCCCTGGTTTGAAACCAGCTCTTATCTCCTGTATCCAGCGAGGATCCTATGAAGCATGATTTGTTTATTTATTTATTTATTTATTTATTTATTTAGATTTATATGCTACCCTTCTCTGGAGACTCAGGGTGGCTTACAATGCGTTAAGCAATAGCCTTCATACTTTTGTATATACCTGCTTAGTAGGGCTTTCGCCTCCCCCCAAGCAGTGTTCTTTTTTATACAAAGTCAGCTTATTGCCCCCACAAACCAGGTCTTCATTTTACCTACCTCGAAAGGATGGAAGGCTGAATCAACCTTGAGCCTGGTGAGATTTGAACTTGCAGTAATTGCAGGCAGCTGGTGCTACTTAACAGCACTTTAGTCTACTGCGCCACCAAGGCTCTTTGGTGATGGGCTTTGATGGGCTTTGCAATCCAAATATCTGGAAGGCCTCTCTTTCACCTGGATAGATTCCCATTACTTGTAAAATTTGCTGGGGTGTTAAGCCTACTTGGACTTATTGCCAAAAAAATAGAAAATGCACTGATGTTTGTTTCGCTTTGCTTCCTGCTTATTTTTCTTGAAAGAACTAATTTGAATAGTCTTCATTTGGTTTATCCGAATGTTACCCCATTCCAAGTAATCCTTCCAAATGAAACATTTTAAAAATTAAAATGAAGTGAAAACATGAAACATTTTTTTCATCAGCTCTAGGAAATACCGATGGTCCTCGACTTACAACAGTTTGTTTAGTGACCGTTCAAAGTTGCAACGGCACTGAAAAAAGTGACTTATGACCATTTTTCACACTTACGACCGTTGCAGCATCTCCATGGTCAACATTCAGCCCCTTGGTAACTGATTCATAGTTATGAAGGTTGCAGTATCCTGGGATCGTGTGACCACCTTCTATGACCTTCTGACAAGCCAAGTCAATGGGGAAACCAGATTCACTTAACAACCGGGTTACTAATTTAACAACTGCAGTGATTCACTTAACAACTGTGGCAAGAAAGGTTGTAAAATGGAGCAAAACTCAAATGTCTCACTTAGCAACATAAATTTCATGCTCAGTTGTGGTCATGGGATCGTTAATCAGGTTACTAGAAGATCACAGAATTTTCAACCTTTTTTCATTTACAGGGAAGTTTGTTCCGCCTAGAGATAGTGGAAATATCTCATCAGTTTGCTTATTTATATAAACTATTTATAAATCAGCTTGTGGGACAACTGTCCTCAGAATCTTGCTATCATCAATTTAATTTTTTAAAAAATGACTACAAAAATCTTTCAGCGGTGTACAGTAGTACACAGTGGTACACAGTAGCAACTGTGGTTAAATATAAAATAAGACCATGTTGGGACAGGAATCAATCATTTGCAATATCTAAACTACATATCATTAGCAATGTTGGATACCCTGGCTGAGAAATCTTCTTTTACAGTATATGAAGGGCTGCTGATCCAAGCAAAAAAAAAAAAAAAATCAGGACTAAGCTTTAGCTTTGCAGTTAGAAGCAAAATGTTTCTGCCATCTGCTGAACTCTGCCCCACTCTCCCAATTTTTAAGAGAAAAAATTGAAATAAAATTGAGAAGGGTCTAATTCAATTCTCTATCAGTGAAGAAAAGTGGTTACCCAATAAGCTTAATGCAACAGTCTCAGTCTATTTTATCTCTGTTTATAAAGCTTTAATGAAGGAGAGTTTACCACTTCTAAATGCTTATACTGCCAAGAAATTCTTCAAACATTCAGAATCCACTTTCTCTCTCCTCAGAATCTTCTTTTCTCCAAGCTAAACATATCCAGTGCCCAGTGGTGGGATTCAAATTTTTTTACTACTGTTTCTGTGGGGGTGGCATTTTTTGGTGGGCGTGGCATGGCTTGGTGGGCATGGCAAGGTAAGGTTACTGCAAAATCCCCATTTCCTCCTGATCAGCTGGAACTCAGGCGGCAGAGAATAGATGGGGGTGGGGCCTGTCAGAGGTGGTATTTACCAGATCTCCGAATTACTCAAAATTTCCGCTACCGGTTCTCCAGAAGTGGTCAGAATCTGCTGAAACCCACCTCTGCCAGTGCCTCTAACAATTCCTATTAGGTTTTTCCTTCCAGATCCTTACTATATTGGTTGTATTCTTTTGGACATTCTCAGGTAGACATCGTCTTTCCTGAAACAAGGTTTCCATAATTGGATGAAATATTCCAGGCACTTGGTCTTACCTCTATAGAAGAGAGAGGAGATAGTGGAGATTGGGTATGTCAAATGGATAAATCTGTCTGTGCCCTTGTGCCTGCTTTGCACCAGTCTTCATGTTCTGGTTTTTTCCTGCTCTCCTTGGAGGTCCTTGCCTGGTAATGTTTAGTTGCCAGTCTGTCCAGCTCTGAGATATAAAACATATGGAAATAGTGGTAGTCCCAATGATGAGCTCTTCTCCTCAAGCAGAAAAATATCTGAACCAGCATTGGATCTTGAAAAAGGGAATGAAATGGATAAAAAGTCAGGGATTAGGCCATACTATTATTTTCAATTTTCCAGCAATAAGCCCCTTTTCTTAGTAGGGCTAAGGTCAAAAGATCAAAGACAAACACTTAGTGACCTATTGGATATTACTTTATTAAGCTGATGAGTATGTATCAATTGATTATGTATCCTCAAGTCAAGGTTGACTCTTAGCAATCACATCAATACATTTTCTCCATGGCAATTGTCCCCATCATGATAATCAGGTCTTCCAATGGTGCATCCATTGGTACCTTCCTGTTGGTCAACCTCTTCTCTTTCCTTCTACATTTTCCAGCATTAGAGGCTTCTCTGGAGAGCCAGACCTTCTCATAACTTGCCTGAAATATAGTAATCTGAGCCTGGCTATCTATGCTCTGAGTAAGAATTCTGGCTTCATTTGTTCAATGGTCCATTTGTTGAATTTCTTGGCTGCCCATGGTATTTACTCTATCTGAGGCTTTCTCCAAAACTAAAATGTAAAAGCATCAGTACCTGTTTCTTAAACACCCAACTTTCACTTCCATGGGGATACCATTGCCTGCATGATTCTGATTTCTGCAGGTATAAACACATCATGCCAAGACTTTCCTGGTTACTCTACCAAGTGCTAGTCTGTGGCATTTCTCTTTGGTTGCTACTTCCTTTTGCTGTTGATAGTTAATCCTAACTAGGATAGGTTATCCTAGGATAGGTTATCCTTTGATATCTTCATTGTCAATTCTAAGGCTGATTATTGTACTTATTTTTATCTTTAATTTTAGTCCCGGGGTTTTTTTTTTCCATTGTGCTCCTTGCCTTTTACTACTTGCTTTCTTTGCATTTTGGGTTATCAGATTAGTGCCATCAGTATAGCACAGATTATTGATGGTTTTTATTTTTCATTTTAGAACCTTGCACATCTTCTTCCAACTTTATCAAACTATCAACAGAAAAATTCCCTCTTGAATTCTGGCCTGTAATACGGTATTGTCTGAGGTAGGATGAGAGTGGCAGGCAAGGGTGCCCATGGAGTATGATTACAAAAAGTCCAGATCAGGGGTGGGATTCAAAATTGTTTACTACTGGTTCTGTGGGCATGGCTTGGTGGGTGTGACATGGCAGGCATGGCAGGGAAAGGATACTGTAAAATCTCCATTCCCTCCCCACTCCAGAGGAAGGTTACTGCAAAAATCCCCATTTCCTCCCAATCAGCTGGGACTCGGGAGGCAGAGAATAAATGAGGGCGGGGCCAGTCAGAGGTGGTATTTACCGGTTCTCCGAACTACTCAAAATTTCCGTTACCGGTTCTCCAGAACTGATCAGAACCTGCTGAATAACACCTCTGGTCCAGATGGCAGCCATGATGGTATGGCTGAAACTCCACCTGATTTTTTTATTTTGTAATGCACGTAAAAAGGACAGAATTTCAATCCTACTTTTACAGCTGTCATCTGGACTTTTCTGTCTGTACTCTGCAGACACCTCAGTGGTAGGGACAGCTTTAGCTGGAAACAGGAGATTTCCTTCCTTTCCTATTGACCTCCCTTAAGTAGACATAAGATCCTATATTTAAAAAGTTAAATGAATCACGTTTTCAACATTCTGGGCACAATGCACTTGGATTCAGCTGTTGCTGTTTCTGTTATAGCCATTAAATGATTTAAATGTGTCAATAGACAAATGATAGAAGCGGGGGAGGGGAGATCAAATTCTCAACTTTATGAAAAGTTAATGTTGTGGTTCTAGCTGACTTGCATAGCATTCAGCTACAAAATATCTGAAAGACAGCTTGAAATATTGCTTTTCAAGATGCCAGACGGGGGTTCGGGTATAGGAGGGAGAATCACATTCCGTTTTCTACATTGTTGGATTTAACCTTCCTTTAGCATTGCTGTAAAGAATTCAGGCCTGACTGAAGCTACAAACATTTCCCTTGCTGAGAATACACATACAGACCTTTCCCCAAAAAATAAATGTTTGTTTTTGTATAAGATAAATTCTTCGCTTTGTGCCAGAACCCATGCTAGCCATAATTAGAGTTGAGATGATTCAAGGTCTCACTTAACATTTCATTGGTGATTATAACAAGGCATATGGAAAACTATGTATGAGTAGAATTGTAGAGAATACTGTTCATTTATCCATAAGCTTGTTTGCTTGTTTTATTTAATGTGCACAGTCTATCATCAATCTTTTTGCCAACAGATGGCACTCAAGAGGCCTAATCAACCGCGAGCATCAAGTATATAAAAGATAATGAGCACAAGATAAATAATTTACATTATTCTTCTCTTGGACAAAGTTCCACAGTCAGCCTAGGTGCAGCCATCAAGGAGGAAGCAATTACACCAACATCCAGGTGTTCTCTCCCCACTTTAGGAAAATGCCCTAATAATCTTTTTATAATAAAGTAAAGGTAAAGGTTCCCCCGCACATGCGTGCTAGTCATTTTCGGCTCTAGGGGTGGTGCTCATCTCTGTTTCTAAGCCGAAGAGCCAGCACTGTCCAAAGACATCTCCATGGTCATGTGGCCGGCATGATTCAATGCTGACGGCGCATGGAGCGCCATTACTAAAGTGGTCCCTATTTTTCTACTTGCATTTTTTACATGCTTTCGAACTGCTAGGTTGGCAGACGCCGGGACAAGTAACGGGAGCTCATCCTGTTATGCGGCACTAGGGATTCGAACCACTGAACTGCTGACCTTTCGATCGACAAGCTCAGCATCTTAGCTACTGAGCCACCGCATCCCAATATCCTTTTTATAATACATATCCTTAAAATGTTTAACTTTCAGCCACAGCTGGTCTAGCTTAATGTCAACTTTGACTTTTCTAGTGTTAAAAGGTATTTTACTTCTCTTGTGGCCATGGCCACAATCAAACACATTTCACTGATTCAGATGGTTAATGACATGGTGGGGGACAGCCCCTTTAGGCTGTTCAGGTATAGGTCCCCTACACCATCTGCTGGAATAGCACAGCCTTCTGTGGCCATTTTGGCTTGGACTGAATACCTGGCTTTTACAAAGCTCACTTTCCAAACTCAGATGGGTCCATTTTAAAATAGATAGATAGATAGATAGATAGATAGATAGATAGATAGATAGAAGGTAAATGTTCCCCTTGCACATATGTGCTAGTCGTTCCTGACTCTAGGGGGCAGTACTCATCTCTGTTTCTAAGCCGAAGAGCCGGAGCTGTTCAAAGACATCTCTGTGGTCATGTGGCTAGCATGACTAAATGCCAAAGGTGCATGGAACGCTATTATCTTCAGTGCTTTTGAACTGCAGGTTGGCAGAAGCTGGGGCAAGTAACGGGAGCTCACCCCATTACGCGGCACTAGGGATTCGAACGACTGAACTGCTGACCTTTTGATCAAGAAGCTCAGCATCTTGGCCTCTGAACCACCGTGTCCCTTTTAGAGTTACCACATACTGTGAGATAGATAGATAGATAGATAGATAGATAGATAGATAGATAGATAGATAGAACTTGTTTGAGAGTGTTAGGTATGGTTTTAAAAACCAGAACTAGCAATTTCCAGAAAGAATTCTTGCCCCGTCCTACACAGGCTATGGTAGATGCATGTTGCTAGCTCTTTCACCAATGAAAGGACATTTTTTCCATTGCTTCTTTCAACAAGGTTTCACATATCTACGGGTTTTACTGTTTTTAATTATGTCAATTGGGGAGACAGTGCTCCATTAGCCGTTCATTAACCCTTTCTTTTCATTTCAACCTGTCCCCCTTCCTCTGAATCTTTTAGCCTAACAGATATGGAAAAGAGAAGTGCATGAGTGGGAGAGAGAACACTCCCAGTTAAAAAGGTGAAAGAGCACCAAGCAGTAAGCCTGATGTACAAGTTGCAGATTTGCATGGGATAAAGCAGGAATGAATAGTTATGCTCTCCTATCTTTCATCAATCCACAAACAATTCCCACTGTCTTGGTCTTGTGCATGGTATTCAGAGTTGCCAGTAGTCAGAGGACCATTGTCTTCCTACCTTTTCCATGCCTCAGTGGATGGTATTTTGTATTTATTTATTTTGTATTTATTTATTTATAATTGAGAAGATAGTATGATTAGAAGCAAAGCAGCCCCAAGCAGTTATCTTCCTTTCCAAGCAAAAATAATGAATTGACAGGTGGCTGTCCTTTGACTTCTGGGAAGTGTGATCACTTTCCCAGAAAAATGAGTTGAAGGCAGACTAGAGGGTTTCCACTGATAAATGGGTATTATATGACAAGAGCTGCCCATCATGGCAATCATTTGGTGAAAGTTGGCATTAAACACTTTCAAAAGTACACAGTATTTACAGGGGAGATTGATTACTCACTCCCTGGTATTTTGTCTCACTTCATCTCTTAGAGAGTCTCCAATCTGGCATAACTCTGAGTTATGACAAGCCAAAGATGAGTTTAGAGGAAGAAAATATGTAACACAAATACTAATTGGATAAAAACTAAGCAGAATTGAAAACATCACATACATACATGCTGGATATCCTTTTTTAAAATAGGGAACTATGGCTTCATATTTAGGATACAGGGCATAAATTTCAGAGGTCTGGCTTATTTTTTTTCTCTTCTAGACACACCATACCCAAAATATTTTTGAGGATCCCATATTTATCCATTGTATATTCATCTTGTAATTAAAGTAATTCAGTGTTTGAGATATCTATTGCTATCACTTCACTTCTCAACATCCATTTATGGTATGATGAACAGTTAATATAAATTTAATAAATAAATAAAATAAATAAATAATGCTGTACATTTCTAATTTCCCATCACAAGTATTCTATAAATCAATGCAAGTTTTTTTTTTCCAGGACAAATTCTGCACTTAAATTGAGTACCTGTGGAATATTTTTTGACACCTCTTCTAAGTACTCAAATTGTTAAATATATTTCAGCAAATGACAATTTATTTGGTGATATCCAATCATAACAACAAGAGTTGCTAAAACTTCCATTGATTAGTCAGGGAGCTAGACAAGTAAAGTCTGTTTTCTAGTGGCAGCTGGTGAACATAGTGAGTGGATAAATAACAGTTCTGTCTGAGAAATCCCTATTAATTGGAATTGAGTCAACAGATTTGAGCCCTATTAAATGGAATTGAGTCAACAGATTTGTAGGTTATACAGCTATCAATTGGCTACATTTCCAGCTGGATGATTTCAATAGAATTGATGTTTCTTAGATCCAGTTCCCATGACATGCTTAATTGTGTCAATTAGTGGTACACTGTGCAATTCCCAAAAGCAGATAACTGACTCAGGGAATTAGTTTTAGCTTTAAATAGAGCTAATGTTATATAGGCTTAAACTAATCCTTTTAGTGAGTTTCATCATGGGTATCACAAATAGGGATTTAACATTCTTAATTTTCTTAAGATCAAGATGAAATCTTAGGGACACCTCATACTTTTACTGGCACTATGTCTCTAAGGCTGTTTTGGATTTTATCCATCCAATGAGTCCCAAAAGGATGGGGGTAATAAACCACCAGTTGGACAACAGGTAAGCACGCTTCTTGAATATGTCTGTAGAGATGACGGTTATGCCATTGTGGTTTTTTTTCTCTTATTCTTTTCATTCCATCTTAAGAAAAGGCAAGAAGTAGCTTCCCAACTCTTCACAGGAGGTAGGAGGGGTATAAAATGGCTGTTGCCATATATGTCTATGGAGATTCTCAATCATCCAGGTTATGGTTGTCCCAAAGGGTTTTTTTTTTCTTCAAGAGGCAACTGGACTTTCTGGTTTTTCTTTGATGTTTCACTTTTCATCCAAGAAGCCTCTTCAGGTCTGAGCTGTCAGAAGAAACTTCTTGGATGAGAAACAAAATGTCTTCAAAGAAAAACCAGAGTCCAGTTGCCCCTTGGGAAAAAAAAATCATCTTTGGGACTGTTGCCATATAGATTCAGCCATCCTCAGTTTGTGTATCTGCAAGTACACAATTGCGAATCTTTTGACTAGTGGGTTGGTTGGTTGGTTGGTTGATTATGTACCATCAAGTAAGTGTTGACTTTTAACAACATATAGTTTTTCTCCGGGACTGGAAGGTAGAGAGGACACCTAAACTCTTGTTGCGATAATAGTTCTTTTTGTTGACTTCTTGTTGGTTCCAAGTAAATCCAAAAGCGTGAGATAAAAATGCATCACAAGTCACTGTTGATTCCTGGCAACTGCCTATACAAGTCTCTGCAGATTTCAGAAGTGGCTTGCCATTGTCTGTTTCCTAGGGCTGAGTGACTGACTAAAGATCATTCAAATGGCTTTGTACCAAAGAAGAGATTCAAACTTATGATCTTCTGATTTCTAGCATCATGCCTTAACCACTACACCAAACTGGCTCTCAGTCATTAAAGGTAAAGATTCCCCTTGCACATATGCACTAGTCGTTCCCGACTCTAGGGGGCAGTGCTCATCTCTGTTTCAAAGCCGAAGAGCCAGCGCTGTCCTAAGATGTCCCCATAGTCAGCATGACTAAATGTCAAAGTTGCACGGAATGCTGTTATCTTCCCACCAAAGGTGGTTCCTATTTTTCTACTTGCATTTTTTATGTGCTTTCCAACTGCTAGGTTGGCAGAAGCTGGGACAAGTAATGGGAGCTCACCCCATGACGCGGCACTAGGGATTCGAACCGCTGAACTGCCAACCTTTCGATCGACAAGCTCAGCATCTAAGCCACTGAGCCACTGCATCAGTCATTAGCTCTACTTAAATTTCTATGGAACGAATGGAAGCTAAAGTTTTACAATGAGGAAACTGTATGTCTCTGTGCATTTTTCTCATCAGGATTTGAAGTCGAACAATATCTGAAGGATATAAATTCCCTACCCAATAGCAATAACAACATTGTGGCCTGTTTCTTCCCAGTTAGATGTGCCATTGCATTTCCCTCCCACCTTTTATCTGAGGTGCAGAAAAGGACATAATGGTAACTTTAAGATGGATGAACTTCGACTTCCAGAATTTCCTAGCCAGCATTGGGAATTCTGAAAGTTGAAATCCACCCATCTTAAAGTTGCTAAGGTTGAGAAACACTGCTGAGAAGTATGTCGAGCCAGGAGCCTCTTGCTCATTTGTTGTTGTTGCTATTGTTTACATATTAGAAGGAAAAATTATTAAAAGAATTATTAATTTGAAATGAAATAGAGGTTTGTTCAAATATAGAATTGTGGGGTTTTACAATATCAGTGCCTGCTTTAATTTTATTTGACAGCAAAAGGAGTCTTGAAATGTTGTAGATGCTTCCCAAAAATAATTTTTAAAACCCTGTAATTTGTCGTAAGAACAAATGTTGGAAGAAAATACTTTACCACAAAAAACTGCTAAGAGATTGTTATGAACTTATATTTAGCCCAAATATTTGAAAACTCCACAATCTTTGAAATGCCTCTCAAGTCATTTTAGATTAGATTTCAGCTTGCATTAGGTTAATGCAAAAAATATGGATCTCTTTCAAAAGAAATTATTCATAATATCTTAATTATATCTGACCCAAATTACCTCTCTTCAAACAAGATTTTGCAATAAAATGGGAATGATGATTTTGCAGAATTTCAAATTCAACCTTCTAAAGATACTCCATCACTGGATGTTTTTAAGAAGAGACTGGACAGCCACTTGTCTAGAATGGTAGGGTTTCCCTCTTGAGCAGGGGGTTGAACTGGGAAGACTTGGTCCAACACTTCCAATTCTATTACCAATTGGAACACTTCCAATTCTATTACTCTGTTCTGTTCTGAGTCATTGTCATTTGGCAGAGAGACTCAAAGTGCCTGGGCAGGAAAAAATAATGACTTAAATCAAACTTCCTTTGGCATATCCCACCTGATGCTTTCTATACTGAACTATAGTTAGTGGATTCATCAGCTAGCTGGTACTGCATGAATGCAGAACACAGAAAAATCTTCCCTGCATTTTTTTTTAATAAAAGTAAAATACTTCCATCGTGGAACTGAAAAGTGTTCCATATTCCTACCAAGTGTGGAATGCATTAAATATACATTTGTTGCTACATACTGTATATTATTAAAATATATTATTTTATGAGTTTTTATGGATGAGGGACCAACTTTTTAGATGCATGAAATGGTTAGAATAGAATAACAGAGTTGGAAGTAACCTTGGAGGTCTTCTAGTCCAACCCCATGCTTAGCAGGAAACCCTATACCACTTCAGACAAATGGTTATCCAACATCTTCTTAAAAACATCCAGTGTTGGAGCATTCCACTGATTAATTGTTCTAACTGTCAGGAAATTTCTCCTTAGTTCTAAGTTGCTTCTCTCCTTGATTAGTTTCCACCTATTGCTTCTTGTCCTACTCTCAGGTGCTTTGGAGAATAGCTTGACTCCCTCTTCTTTGTGGCAGCCCCTGAGATATTGGAACACTGCTATCATGTCCCCACTAGACATACCCAGTTCCTGCAACCGTTCTTTATATGTTTTAGCCTCCAGTCCCCTAATCATCTTTGTTACTTAAACATAGTAATAGAAGAAAAATAATGGGCAGTTGCTCATTTACAAATTGAGCCCAGAAAATCAGTCAACTTTTGTTATTTATTGTTGCAAAATTATTTACAGACCCATCCCTTTTTAAAATCTAATGAGGCTATTCAAAAAATTAAACATAACAATGAACAGATAGTGTTGTTTTGCAATAAACTTCAAAATATAAATCAATAGACCAATAAATGTAACTCATAAACTTTATCTGATTAGAATACTAGGGCTGGATGTAATGGAAAGGCTATTTTTGGCTAATCTGTTAATTAATCCATCTTTCTTTTTTGAACTCCCATCACATATGCAGTTCTTTTTCAACATTTTTAAAAACAATCTTGATTATTTTTTTAAAATCTTCATTTTAAATTAATAATTAATGTGCATATTGGAAAATGTTTTGCTCCTTTGTAATGTAATTTCTAACCCCATTAATACATAAACAAGAAACAAAGAAGAAATTATCATGCTGAACAAAGCTAGTGACAAACAATTTGTTTAATGCTAAACATGATTAGGAAGCTACTGACTTGACTGAATGAGCCTTTCCAAAGCTTTATGGATGGCATACCATGAAGTGAATCTTTAATCTAAACAATTTTTAAAAAAGTATTTATACCGTAATAGTATGATTCAGGATAGTTTGTGTAATTTATTCAATTTGCCAAAAATACAAAAAAGAGATAAAGAAAAAGGAAAAACAAGTTTCCAGATAAAACATAATTTAAAAGCCAGATGTAATAGCTTGGTTGCTACTGTATATTATGATTTTTACTTTGTAGATTACTATTTCAGGCAATGTTACTATACTAAACCTGATTTATCTCTCTCCATATGGAGATTCCTAGTGTAAATTCTTATATGGTTACTAGCTTTTGATGCCATTTGCAATGTTGGTTTCTGTTTATTATACATTACACCGGGGGTCCCCTACCTGTGGGCCACCTAGTGGGCAGTGAGGGGATAGCAACCAGGCCGCACAAACAGCCAGTGAGCACACCCACAAATCCTCACATGTACAAGCTGTGGGCGAGTGCATGTGCGCATGCTCCATTTGCCTGAGCGGGAGGTGCGTGTCATGCCACTCGCAAATGGAGGAGTGTGCATGAGCTCACGCTTGCTGGCCCCTCGTGTGGAACCATCCCCTCTCCCCCCAGTCTGCAAAGATGGAAACATTGGGGAACTCTGCACTACACTATGTTATTGATATTGCTTTTCTGTGCTGCCATGAAAAGTAGAATAGAAACTCATTGAATAAATAATAAATTCTGTAGTCACAAAATTTATTACATCTGAAGGCTTATAATATCAAATTTGCAAATTGATTTGATTTTTTTTTAAAAAAACGTATTAGTTCCTTGGTATACTGCTAAATTACCCAAGAATGTGATTACCCCCTGGTTAAGGATGGTGATCAAAACCTCCATACTTTCCATCTTTCTCTCTTGATTCAGCTAAACTGTACAATTTTAGCCCAATTTCAAATGTTCTATTTTTTTGAGGAAAGTGATCAAGAAAGTAGCTGTTTGTTTCCAAATATGAATGGTCGTGATTTTCTGGACCTGCTTCAGCTTGATTTCCAGCCAAGAAATAATATAGAAACTGCTTTATCATCTTAGTGACCTGTAATGGCTGCAGGGCAGAGGATGGGTGTGTGTGTGGCAGGTGGGCAGAATGTAATTCTATTGGTTTCCTGAACGTCTTATAATGTCTTCAACTTCTGGAGTATCTGGTGGGATTCAATCTTTTAAAGCTGAGGGACTTATAAGGGGGAACCGGGGGATCAAGGAATCAGTTTGTATCCTTGAATCCTGTCCAAGTTTGATGATATGAAGAAATGAGCTGCAATTATACTCAGACAAAGGTGAAAGAAAAACGACTCAGGTATTGAGCTCCAGTAGTGTTAAGGAATATGCGCAGAGTAACCCTTGAGTAGCAAGGTTGTGCACATGAAAAACAGCTGAGAGTGATTGTGACTAAGCACTGTCAATACACAGACACACTGAGTTGTGATATTCTTTTACTTTTAGGAAAAAGTAAAGCAAAGTCCAATAAACAATCCAGGTCATACACAGATAAAGATAGTTAAATTGTCAATTCAGGGATATTCCAAGAACAAAGTCTTCTTACCAGTTGTTGTAGTCATATGCAATAAAAATTCTTTTTGGAGCTGCAAACAGGAACAAGTACAGCAGTAAAACAATCAGTAAAACAGTAGAAAACAACAAGTAGCAATGATCAATCAGTGATCATGCAGAGAGAACAGGCAGAGAGGAGCAGAGGTAGCAATAATAATGTAATGAGAAAAACAAGCCATGATTCAAGCTTCCTCTTAAGTACATTGGCTACAGAGCTAGCCAATCAAAATACAGTATGATGCAATACAGCATTACAGTCTTTAAAGCTATACATTACATTTTGACTGCAGTGCAAACATGCATTGATGGTTTATGTATATTGCCAACCCAACCAGTTAGGCAATAGCCATTCCCTAACAAGTAGTTTTGAAAGACTGTATGTTAACAGAGTTTCTGGTTTAATGGACATCTCTTCTGCCTATTAATCCATTAAAGGATTTATTGTAATGATATAAATCAAACTTCAGTTTCAAATTGGAATTGAATCATTGGCACACAGCTGTTAAAAAAGCTAGCTGATGTCCCTCTCCCATCCCTGTAGACTTAGCCAGTATTTCTCAACCTTGGCAACCTTAAGAGGTTTGGGCTTCAACTCTCAGAATTCCCTGGCCAGCAATACTGGGCTTTAGTCAATGGGTTTTGTTTTCTCAAGAGCATTCAGTTACATATTCACAAAAGGAACTAGGATGAATAGATTTGCATTCATAACATACACTGAATACATGGTGATAATGAAACAATTTAGCGATACAGATTTCAGAAATTACACAAAAGTCACAACAGAAAGCAGGTAGTGCTGAAGAAATTAGAAGCTAAGGGGAAAAAATAAGTGTCCCATTAAGTATCAATTAATGGGGATTGTTTTTCTGAACGTGAATAATTTTGTGACTTATTTAGAATTTTGGCAGTGACACTGCTGGATGATCTTTTCACCAAATGGCTAGCAGCTTAACTCCTTGCCAACCAGCCAGCATTCCCCTGTGTTCTTTTAGCAAAAGAAAGGATATTATAACATTGGAGAAACATGAGGAACTGATTGAAAAGGAAATGATTTATTATAAATAGTAAAGGTCTCAAGTTGCTGCTCATATATATCAAGAATCTCAAAACAGTCATCTAGATTAATTTGCATTTAAAGTATGTCTGCAAGAAACAGCTTCCAGAACTCTTTAAATGAGTGCTAAATTACAATAGAAATACCACCAAAATTACATTTTTCTTGGCTTGCTGTAATCTTAAAGCTCATTTGGAAGCACCTGCAAATTGTATTCTTTGCCAGAAAGAGAAGGCTAGATTAAATTTCATTTGACATAATATATTTTGTAAAATACAGAATTTGAAAAGTTTTATAAACAAAGGAGTTTCTGGAACTATGGCTGATTATAATTATGGGTAGATCTGCCTGCCGAGGTTCCTTGGAATGTTATTTGTTTAATCTGGAAACAATTTGAACTAAGACAGAATGCTAAAGTTATCTGAGATTAGAAGGTTTCAGTAACAAAACGCAAAGTAATGATCTGATCAATTGCAGAAATAAGAGTTTTACCACTAAAAGGATTCAAATTAATGTATGAAACTATAGAGATGAAAAAATAAATGGAGTTATGGCACACAGGTAATATTCTTAAGGTAGTAATCCTCCTTGCCGTAGTTGATGATTGAAAGATAAGTCTTCCCTGTTCAGTAATCATGCTGAAGTTTTAATCAGTTCATTTATCGTTTCATTTACACAAATCAAAAATCTGGTGGCTTCAAATTATGATTCTTTACCTGTGTCAATCACATGCTCTAACTCATGGGTGTCAAACTCGCTGCGTCACATTGCCGTCATCTGATGTTTCATGACATTTTCCCATCCGCGGAGCTGGGTGGGCGTGGTCCACATGTGGCCTGCGGGCTGCCAGTTTGATACCCCTGCACTGGTTTATAAACTCCAATTTAGCAAGGCAATTAGAATCAGTATAAGCAATTAAATTCACAGAAGTGACTATTCACAGAAGTGACATTTTAAAGATTTTAGATGGGATACTAAAATTAGCTCAAAAGGGAGGTCAGTACAGCTTGACCCTGACATCAGATGGATATGTGGTAGCTGCAGGTAGACTTTATAAAAAGGTAGACTTTCTAAAAATCCTTTCTAAAAAGGATTATTTGGGGAAATGCTCATTCATAAAGGTTCAAATCCAATCCATCTGGAGCTGAAATGTGTATTTTGTTCAGAAACCAGTCAACAGCCAAGTTTTGTTATAGTGTTTTATGCATCTGAAGAGTGCTGGGCTTGGCTATTTTAGCTAATATTTCAGCTACCTTGGGTGACTTGGAGCTGTGATTAACCTCCTAGCAGCTGCTACTGATGGTAATCTGATCAATATCGCATAACAAGCATCATAGGAAAGATGAAGCAGAAAGGCAGAGACATAAATTGATGGAAAGTAGTTTTAAAAGTTTAATGCATTACGGACTAAAACATTGTTTTAAATAACCAGAACCTAATAAATTCCAAGACCCCACTTTAATGTTAGAGCTTTCTTGAATTGTGTGGCCTTTATAACATGGGCTGCTTGAAAGAAAAAGGACTCTACAGTATTGAGATACATTACCTATTGAGAACTACCTGGACTGGAGTGTGACATTTTATTGCAAGACTTTTAACAAGTATACACAATGCATGAAATATTACTTCAAATATAATATAAAGACAATAAAGTAATATTCTATGGAAATGGGGACTATATAATTTGCTGAACTACAAATTAATACCGGTAGGAATATCTTTAAGTGATCAAGCCTTAAACCAGCTGAAAAGCAGCAATGCTCTCATGAGTTACACCTAAAATGACATTATATCCTTGCTTACTCACATATATTAAATACTATATATTGTTTACCTTCTGATTTTCCATCTTAGTTTATACCGATTCCTATTTTGCACTATTGTTGCTGACTGTTTATCAGAAGAGATATGTGCATTGACTACAAAATTAGATTTGGGGATGGCCTAATTCAGAACTTCAAGAATTTCTGCTGAGACGCTTGCTTGTCATGATCTTTTGAGGGCTAAACTAGAAGCATGTGTAGATGAGAGTAAATAAAGGTCAGGCTGGTGTCTTTGATTACGGCCACCATCTTGGCTTTTTAAATTCTCTACTGTGAATGGACTACAATATTTGTAAAAGACATATTGTGTATTTTTAAAACATTTTCTCTCAGGCAATTTAGGTCAGTGTTTATCAACATTAAGATGTGGACTTCAACTCCCAGAATTCCCTAGCCATCATGGCTGGCTGGGGAATTTGAGAAGTTGAAGTCTATCTAAAAATTGCTGAGGTTGAGAAACACTTCTTTCGATATTAGTATTTGTAGATTGTAAATGACAATCATTTGTTTAATGACTGTTCAAGGTTACAGCAACACCGAAAAAAAGTGACTTGACTGGTTTTCACACTTAGACTCACACTTTCCCCATAGTCACATGATCAAAATCTGGGGCCTTGGCAACCTGCATGTATTTGACAGTTGCACTGTCCAGGAGTCATGCAATTAGCATATGTAACCTTCCCGGCCAGCTTTTGACAAGCAAAGTCAATGGGGGACGCCAAATTTGCTTAATGACATGATTGACTTAACAATTGCAGTGATTCACTTAACTACAGCAAATATGTTGTAAATTGGGGCAAAACTCACTTAAAAACTGCCCTGCCTTCCACCAGAAACTTGGGGATCAATTGTGGTCATAACTCGAGGACTACCTGTATTCTATTACATTTTCCATTATAAATGTTTTTTTAAATACATTACCAATGGGTGAAAAAGTTGGCTAATGATACCAGCATATATTTTTCAGATCTGAATTTTAATGTTAATTTTAATGATACCTCATCTTTCTTTCATATATTTTCTTACTGAATCATGCCTAATGTCATTTAGAAGTCAACAAGTTTTATTCCTCCCATTTCATTTCTTTTGAACAGATGCTTAAGTTTGACATCTGATGATAGAATAGGAAAGCTAGTCAAACCACTTGTCTAAAATAATCCTTTAATCTGATCTCTTAACAAAGCCAATAGTTTTTAGAATACAAGCATAATTTACTAACATTAGTAAAACATAAAAAGGAATTGTGACAATCACAAACTTTTAAAAAATGGTTCTGTAGATGCTCCTTTACAAAAATATTGTAGGATTCTGCCTGAAAAACACGAAGTATTTCTATTTAATATTATCTTCTCAGATTAGTTTTTTTAGTTAAGTCTGTTCTGCTGAATAACCTTCATCTTAAAATATCTTGCTATTGGTGAAAATTCTCCAGACGTATCTTGTTTGGATCTTCCGGGTGTCTCAATGCAATCCCGTATCTTAGCAGAAGCTCAAGGTAAGGTGACCAAAATGATTCACTGATTGTTATATATGGATCATGTGGAGTGTTTACCAGTTTATTAATGAGATTCTGGAAAGAGAATGCATTGCAATATGTCAGATTTTAGTCCTCACAATATGATGAGATTGAGATGAAAAATTTCAAAAACCGTAACTGTTATTTGAATGAAATATTTTCCAATTTATGTTGTATAGAATGAAAGCCGTTTTACATTTCTTACTATATTTTGAATGCTTTCAGTCCATCATTTATCAGACTGAATTAATCCCTGATGATTGACCTTATACATAATTTCCAATTCTAAATAGCCAGCTTTAAGACCAAATCACAATTAACCTGGATAATCCATTAACTTTGAGTCTTAGATCTGATTTGCACATCAAACTAACCATAATGTAGCTTGATTCTTCCTAGCTTAGCAAGTGGAATGTCAGTAAAGTAAATTAGACTAAGAAAAGGATACTTAGTAGGCCTAAAGCTACTTTATTAGAACAGCTCTACAGATAGTCTTCACTTACAGCAATTGGAGCTGACAACTCTGTTGCTAAGCAATATGGTCATGAATTGAAACAACACATTTCCAGTCACAGTTAAGTAAATCAACCAGTTGTTAAGCACATTTTGATCATGTGATCAAAACTTGCAACTTCCTGCAAGCACCCCCACTGACTTTATTGGAAGCTGTCTATAAAAGTTGCAAATGGTGATCATGTGAATGTAAGACATTGTGACCTTTGTAAATATGCACAATTTGCTAACCGCCCAAATCATGACCACACTACCAGGGGGATGATGCAGTGACTGCAACTTGAAGGACCAGCTGTAAATCTCCTATTTCAGTGCTGTAACTTTGAACGGTTGCTGAATGAGCAGTCACTATTGGTAAGCATTTTAGCTTGAAAGAATAGATAACGAATGATAAAAATGTAAAAAGATGTATCTCTAAATTGGGTCTGAAGTAAAGCTTCAGTTTAGCTACTATGTTTCCGAATTCAATCCCATTTTCAACTGGAACTAAATTTAATAAAATTTACTTCAAATAGATTATATGCAGTAGTACATACAGTACTGTATTATTTATTATTTTCAGTTGAAACACATTTATGCCTGAAAAGCATCAATGAGCAACAAACAAGATGTCTATGAATATACTAGTAAGTATGAAAAACAAGTTGCCTATCACTGTTTGAAATGAAAAGAAATGATAAGGAAGCATGGAATTGAGATTCCATAAGTTTTGGATACAAAAACTCAACATTTTAAGACAGTAATCATTAATTTGGAATTCAGCTATGTTGGACTGTAGTTACCAGCACTGTTAATCAACATAGTCTAACTTTCTTACCTCTAAAATTTCATGTAATGATATGAGCTGCACATCTTCCTCTTCTGATGAATGCTAAATAAAGTAAAAGATGTTTTTATAAGTGAGGTGCATGCTTAGATGAAAAACAGCATTACAATTATAGTTATGAATTTATGTTTAGAATGCATTTGTCTACCTTTAGATTTAAAATTGTATTTATCTATACACTACCAGAAGTGAATGGGAATGTGTGCCACATTTTAAGGAATATTGTATGAAGAAAAGATATCCTTTTTCATATGGTCACATAACTTATATTATACAAAATATTTAAAAGATGTGCTTTGCAATACATGGAAATAGTTAATATAACTAATCGTCCTTAGTTGTCTCTGCATGCATATGTATACATAGCTACTTTGCTTCACTTTCAGGTCTGAAGAGCTGGGATTCAAAGATTCAATACAAAGAGATCCTAGATCACATGCTGTGAAATTTGTATGCTGCTTCTGTATTCTGTCGGCCAATAGAAAGACAGATAAAACCATTGTCCCCATTTAAACAGTCATCTATCTCTTTTCTTTCCAACTCCAAATTTGAGTTGTTCTGTTGTCAAAATTTGATGTGGCTTCAGCTACAAAGATTGCACAGGTATAGTCTGGTCCAGATTCACTGGTATTTGAAGATATATCTTACCCAAGGAGGAATCCTTGACAATACCAGCTTTTAGCATACAAGGCAATTTTGAATGTCAGCTTTAAGCTTTTATTTATTATAATTATTTTAAAATGTACTGGTAGTCTTGCCGAAATTAATGGATTGGGAAATAGACTCTGTGCACTGTCATGGCTTTTTCCCCATGAATATTTAATATTTAAGACTTCTATAGTATATGTGGATGTTTTATTTTATACACACACACACACACATAACATGCCTGTCAAAGAAAATATATGGTACATTTACCTAGTTTTCTATCAGTCAGATAATAAGTTACAAAAGAAAACTATGCTCTTTAAAAAGCAAAAATTGAAAGGTTATCAACCCCTCTCAGAATATTATAAAAATTTGTTTCTACCCTAAGTACCTCTGAAATAGATTCTCAGAGTCTATGCATATCAGACTTAAGCCAGCTGGGTTTGAATAGAAATTTGCTGAGCTCTGTGACAAACCTCTGAATCTACAACACACTTTCCTAATGACAAATGGTGCTAACTTGGCTACCCATTTTGATAGCCTGTAATACTCACTATTGATATATAACATTAACATAGTAGGAGCTGCACTAGTTACCACTATGTCTAGCACTCAAGCACTCGTCACCTCTTGTCTGGACTATTGTAATGCTCTCTACATGGGGTTCCCCTTGGGGTACACCCGGAGTCTCCAACTGGTGCAGAATGTGGCCGCACGGGGGATTATGGGAGCGACTGGGCGCTCCCATGTGACTCCTCTCCTGCGCAAGCTGCATTGGTTTCCGGTGGACTTCCGGGTGCGCTTCAAGGTGTTGGTGATCACCTTTAAAGCGCTCCATGGCTTAGGGCCAGGGTACTTACGGGACCGCCTTCTGCCACCAATAGCCTCCCACCGGCCAGTTCGCTCCCACAGAGAGGGCCTCCTCAGGGTGCCGTCGGCTAGACAATGCCGACTGGCGACCCCCAGGAGAGCCTTCTCTGTGGTGGCACCTACCCTTTGGAACAATCTACCCCCAGAGATACGAGTGATCTCCGACCTCCGGACTTTTCGTCGGGCCCTAAAAACTCATCTCTTTCAGTTAGGTGGTCTCTCTTGATTTTATGGTTGGTTTTAAATTTTGATATGAATTTTAAATTGATAAATTTTAAACTATGGGCCAAATTTAATTATTTTAAATCTATTTTTAATCGTACTTTATGTATAAATGTTTTTATTTTGGCTGTTCACCGCCCTGAGTCCGAAAGGAGAAGGGCGGTATAGAAATTTGAATAATAAATAAATAATAAATAAATGTCTAGATGCAATTCAAGCTGCTGGTTATCACCATAAAGTCTATGTGGCTTGAAGCCATATAGTATCTTAGTATCTTTGAGATGGCCTGTTTTGTGTAGAATCTGCACATCTATTGCATGTATAGTGATTGATGAGGTTCCCTCCCAATTAAGATGTACAACAGAAGGGGGCATTCTCTATAGGAGGTCCCATCTGTTGGAATAGCTTGCATTCAGAAGTGGCACCTTTCCCCCCAATTTTCCATGAGATTGTTAAAATCGGTTTAGGATTTTAGGGAATACTGTAGAATAAAGAGTTAAATTAGGAATGTGGCGCCACCTACTGTACTATTGTATTGTCAAAATACTATATGCAGTACTTCAGATCTATTGGAATTGAAAAGGTATATGACTGTCATAAATAAATAAATCCATAAATATCAAAACTAAGATTTTAATATGAAATGCAAATAAACCTGCCCTTTTCTTTTTTGCAGTTCCACTATTTTCAGGAAGTGGAAAATGTTCATCAAGGAAATCTCCTAATGCATTCAAAATATCTTCCTTATAAGCTTTTATTTTCAGCATTTTAGCTTTCAGTTCCTGAAAGGCTCTAAGATATAAAAAAAGATTAAGGTTCATGAGCTTTCTAAATAATTAGCGGTAATAATTTTATAAACGTGCTTATAACAAAACACAGAATTGCTGTATTAGAGAGATAGGTAGCTTAGAAATTTAATAACTAAATCACAATGCAATTAAATAAAACAATAATTAACAGCATGTCTTTGTATCAACTTTTCTACATTCAAATTAATAGGATGAAAGTCCAAATATCAAAGCAGAATTACACTGTAAAAATAGCCCAACAAATAACTGAGTGCTCAATCATAACTCATGAAGATATGTTAGGATCAAAAATTTTGAGAATAACCCAAGGTTATAAATTAGGGTGCAAATGCTTTGACAAAAGCATAATTCTAGATCCAATTTGGGTTTGAATAACAGAGTCAGGTATTAATGACATGGATGTTAATACTCAATTATTCAAAGAATTTGCTTTATCTTAAATTAAATTGTAATACCTTTTTTCAGAAAAATGTACTACATGATTGCTCATTCTTTCCGCTGTTTGGTTGAGACATTCTATAAGCTCTTCCTGCTCCTCCAACCATTTCTGTTCCCTTTGAAGATAATGTGAGAAGCATAAATAGCTAGTTCAGATTTTTCAGAATTGCAAAACAGTTTCAGCACAATCTATACCTTATAAAATCTTCCTTTAGTTTTTTGTTCTTTGCATTAACTGTTGATAGCACCATTTCAAGTTCGTGGTCTAATTTCTGCAACTAAAAACAAAAGAATTGTATTCTAAATTGAATTCTAAATTGAAAATGGAAGAAATTACATCCATACAGAGAAAGGATGCTTTTTAAAAATGATTTCTGTCCGGTATTCTGGGATACATTATTGACATTATTGACTTTTTAATGTAAATACTCTGATTTAATTCAGGATAAAATATTGTGTAATTTTTATTTTATGAATCCATATAGCTAAATGAAACAGTGAACAATAACATAATGAAATCATAGCCAGCTCTTTCTGTTATTTCCTGAATGAGGGACTGAGAGGCAGCAGAACCATCATAATAACTGTAAAAGGTAATGGACATAATGGGCGTGGAAGGTAGAGATATTGACTGAAGAGCAAGTCTGCGGTCTATATTTCATCCTGGGGCTTATTTATAAGATGAATGCCATGTCAACTAACCTAGAGGTGCTAATTATTGGACTTTATTCAAGAACAATGGGCTAACTTGGCTTGCTGAGACTAGGTGGGATACAATCTCTTTTAGGTATTTGAACTGACAAATCATGAGCAGCACTAAGCTTTACTTTCAGAACAGATATGTTGAGTGGCCAGCAGTTGACCAGCTTGATTGTTGCTACTGGCACTACCACTGCCTTGCTCAGGTTTCTCTGAGCAAGGCAGTGGTGAGTCACACTCACTCACTCACTCTCTCTCTCTCTCTCACACACAAACACAAACATAAACACACATTTCAGTTTTAGCTCAACTTTCAGCTTATCTTGGAGAAGACTCAAAGAAACAGGTCAGTGACCTTAGAATCTTTATTGTGGATTAACAACTAATTGCCCAACACAGTGAAAAGATAGCAGGGATTTAAAATTCTTGTACAAGTAATTCTGCAGACATAATATCGCTGCAATGTTTCTCATATGACACCCTAGTGAGCAATGTAAATAGTTGCTTCAGGTGGTCAGCAAAAATTAGAATTTTATTTCAAATTCAACATCCTGACTTTAATCATAATTACAATTTCTTAACCTGCTGCCTTCCATATATTGGACTTTATCTACAATCCTATATTAAGATGATCAAAATTTTCTTGATCTATCTTAACACACTACAATTACTTAATTCTAATTGATATTTTTACCACATTTCATAATATATAGCATATTTGTTTGAACAAGTGTCCATAGTGGACTGCTTCTTAGCGAAACTTAGCCATAGATTCCTACAATTACTCCTAAAATTATAATTTTACAAAGTTACAGCCATCTCATTAACATACATACCTGTTCTTTTCCTAATTCTACCAGGACATCTGGATTTGTAGTAATTACTGAAAAAGAGAATGTCAGATTTTTTAAATGTTTTTGAAACTTATTTATGTGTCTGTCTACCTGTCCAACCAACCATGCATCCATCCAGTCATTGTTAACTCCTGTGATTGCCTGTAGTTATTGTGGTTTTCTTAAAAAGATTTTTTTTGGAAGTGGCTTGCCATTGCCTGCTTCATAAGCGGGAGAGAGGGTGACTGGCCTAAAGTCACCCAGCTGGCTTTGTGCCTAAAGCAGGCCTAAATCTCTTGATTTCTACTCTGATGTCTTAACAATTCTACCAAAATATTATTACTCTGATTGAATCAATAACTTCTTGTTACATTAGTACCTACTAGTACATACAATAGTTATTCAGTTAAATATGAATTTATGTATTTATATTTATGCAAAAACAGTTGAACAAAACAACAGAATAAATCTATAATATTTATTAATATTGGCCAACATATGATACAATATGATACAACAGATAAAAGCTGTGGCACTAATGTAGTACAATTATTATATATTCTATAGAAGGTACAAATGTATATTCTATACTTCAGGTTTTATGACTTTGTATTCAATCCAAATTAAAAAAAAACTTACTTTCTGGCTCTCTTTTCTGCCATTGGTTAAATTCAGCTGACAGAGCCTTGAATCGTTTTGTTAACAACGAAAGCTGTCAAACATGGCAAAATTTAAACATTATTTCAATATGTATTTATTTTTATTTATTTATGAAATTTGTAGAACACCCATCTTTTTATCAAACAATTCTGGTTGTATATTTTTATATACAATGCTTGAAATAAAGTTTCAAAACTACCCCACTTGAAATATGAGACTGAGAATCATAATTTCCCCCATAGTATTCATGTTCAGGCAAAATCTATGTTCTCAGAACAAAGTTAAAATATACTTGCATAAACTTTACAGCCCTTCATGTATTGCTAAACTACAATTTCAGCAGCATATTAATATGATGCTTGGAACTTAGCAGAATCAGAATCCTAGAATTAGATTAGATAGTACTCCCTCCTTTTGCTTTTTTCTCATGACAACCACCTTATAAGGTAGGTTGGGCTATAAGAGTCCTAAGTCACACAATATTTTGTGGATGACAATGAACCAAAATTTCCTGCTGGTAATCCAACACCTTCACTATCATACCATGCTGTCAATGTATTATACTGTGAAGTTCCATTTTAACCAATGAAACAAATTTTGCAAAATTTCCACAGTAATTTACGAATTTGCATCAATGGTAAATTCAATCCCTATTGCCCTACTTTCTGACATTCTTGAGTATCAGAAATCCCATCTCCCCAATTAGCCTTCTGACAATGTTTCATAGCTTAGGAAACATCTGAGACTTTACTCTTACCTTGAGATCTGAAACTGGAAGAGTTTCAACACTTTGAAGAGATAATTTAGTATGGCACTTCAAAGGACAAAAGGATATAAAAAAATTAAATGTAAGCTTATAGTAATAAAGCATATTCTTAATTCCACTTAAAAAGTTTATTAAAGATACAGATCTGTTTGATTGATGATTTATCTCTTACAGAGATTAAACACAAAACATTTTTAGATTAATCGTGTCTAAGTATTTAGTAAATAAATTGATTTATTTTATGTAATGCTTATAGTTTTAAAAATATTCCTAATATTAAAATAACTTTAAGATACAATCCACCTCTATTTATAATTTATCCCATGCCATTATGTTAAAAATAATGTGAGAACTAACACTTTGGTTTTTCCAAAAAGTTTTTTGGGAATGTTTCTTTGTATCTTAAAGTTAATGATTTTCTGTAATGATAGTAAAGTTCATCTTTCTGCTTAGGCTGAGTAGAAAACAAGGAAATTAACAGCAAATATTCAGATGCATAGCTTCACTTATCTCATAAATACATGCAATTATTGCCTATTACCTCCTCCACTTGTTTCCATATTTCTTCACATTCTTCTATGAGTTGTTCTTTGGGATTTTCTGAATCTAATAACATGCTAGCTGGTCTTGGCACATCTTCCTTATCTGAAGAAAAGTTCTTGGCAAGTTTCTCAGCCTAGGAATGGTATTATTTGTATTTATTGCTTACATACATACATACATACATACATACATAAATGCACTACCTGACTCTGTGGTTTCATCCCCAAAATTTTAACCTAAGACTGTCTACTGTTGACCTCACCCCATTCCTAAGAGGTCTGTAAGGGGCGTGCATAAGTACACCAGCGTGCCTACAAAATCTGTCCTAATGTTCCCTTTATTTATTTATTTATAAATATTTGTATTCATTTCATGTATTCAAATCATGTTTATAGTTATATATATTATCTAATACGTGCTTGACTGCCTGACTGACTAAATAAATAAATAAATAGTAACTAAAAGCAGGACATAAAACAGTTTAAGCAAAACCGGTGTACACATCAACAGTTGATAACTAAATATATATTTTACTTTATAACAAGTGTTTTTTTTAAAAGAAAAAATAAAAAACCCAGGTACAAAAAATGCGCTAAAGAAGATATTACAAAGAAAAATATAACCAATTATAAACAATACTACTGCAGTCCTTTAGAGCAGGGATTAAGAACCTAGGGGCTGAATCATAAGCTTCCCCGCAGCCTCATCCCAAATGACCAGGGCTGCCAGATGTTGTTTAACAACATCTGGGACACCACACGTAGCCCTAACTCTAACCCCTAACCTTCCCGGACAGACAGCCGTTTCTCATTCTGTTGCAGTCCGTTGTTGAAACGGACGGAGGCGTTCGTGCCGCTTTACCGTTGCTCTATATTGGAGGTGGCGACCCTGACAGCTGTATGCAACTACCGGTAAATTTCATTTTAATATATGCCGATTAGTGTACATTTAAAGTGACAAAAGTTATTCTAAGTCTAAGTCTTCTACCCGGAGACGCACCGCCTCCCATCCGACATTACCATAGCGATAGCTCCGCTCCTTCCTTCTGCCCCTTTTCGCCTCACGGGGAGCTCCGAACACTCGAGGACGTCCTCTGGCGTCCAAATCCGCGCGGGCTGCGTTCCCATTGGCCGCTCGAGAGGTTAGCGGGCGAAGGCGTAAGTACGTCACGACGGGCTGGCTCTCGGATGGGCCTCGGCGACTTACGTCAGATGACGTAAGGCAACATGGCGTCGGCGGAATGTGTTCGCAAAAGAAGGGCTCGAGAACAGGAGAAGGAGGAAGAAGAAGAGAAGGAGGAGGAGGAGGAGGAGAAGGAAGAAGAGAAAAGGGAGGTGTCTGAAAAGCATGAAGGGTCTGAGGAGGAAGGAGATAAAGACCAAGAGCGTTGGGTTGGGCCCTTACCTGGGGAGGCTGTGCAGGTGAAAAAGAGAAGAGGTAAAGGAGGACCAGGGACCAAGTCACTTGGTGGACTTGAGTGGCTGTAGAAATGGAATAAATCAATAAAAATAAAAAAGTAATAATGACGCGATAAAAATCTCATAAATAAAAATAAAATTAATCCGGAAGATTCAAGAGCGGAGAAGTACCTAGAGCCCCGTCAATCCCGACACTTTGATCCCAGACACTTTTTTCTCGGGGAATCCCCCTGCGATTAATGTTCTCTAATGCCAAGTACAGAGTTGCAAGATTGCAATCCGGCTGGGTTTCCTAGTCATTGTCTCTAAATCATAAGTTCCCGCTCGGCACAAATAGATTTAGAGCAGTTTTTTCTCAGTCTGGTGACTTTCCGATCTATGGATTTAAATTGATGTCTATTTCCTGGAAGCGGCAAGCCTGTATCTGTACACTTGTATCTATAAACCTTTAGGTTTCACATGATTAAATCCACCTATAGACCCATACATATTATGGCATTTGTCAGTATTAATACTGTTGTAAAGATTACTATTTACTCTTATTATGGAGAGTTTGGTGTTATTTTTGCCACTGACAACACTGGGTTTATTATTTGGTTTGTTAGTAAATGGACCAACACTTTTGATTGGTTTTAGGACTTGGTTAGATTTTTTGTAGCTTATTGTACCCCACCACTCCATGTGATTAGCTTGTTCTCTGAAATTCCACAATGCTATTTATTAGCTCTGCTACATGTCCTATTAAGACTATATTACCCCTACTTACTCTTTCCCTTTTTAAACTGATGTCAGGTTGTTAAATTAATTAACAGAGTGCCCAAACTCATCATTATTTTTCTTATAAAAGTTTGTTTGCTTATTTATTAAATTTGTAAGGTCCTCAGACTTCCTACCAACTTAGGTGCTGTACAATTTTAAAAATAAATTAACAATAATGAAAAAAATACTATGTTTTCTAGACAAAATGAAGCTAACACCTCTCAACATACAGTATATTCAACATAGTTTCACCATTCAACCCAACCCAAAGCCGGGGGGGGGGGGGGGGGGGGGGGGGGGGGGAGTTTTAAGGCTTCATTTAAATAGGTCACTTGGGGAACATATAAATCTCTGGAAGAATGCTTTTCCAAAGGAATTGTGACAGCAAAATTTTGTGGGTCCCATTAAGTTGTGAAAAAATAGGCAGGAATATTAGGTATGCTTGCTATCTTGAATTGACCAAAATACATTTTTAAAAAGGCAAAATAAAAATATAATCATTATCTAATTTCCATTTTTGTTGTCTAACCATTGATAAAATAAGCCCCATGTCATATAGAATTCAATTCTTTCTCCTTCATTGCTAGTGTTAGTCTATTCATTTCTGCACATTCTAATATTTTCCTGATCACATTCTTATCTGTGGGGATCTCTTCACTTTTCCAATTTTGTGCAAATACAATTCTAGCTGCAGTTAATATATGAATAATTAAATATGCATTCCCCTTACTATATCTTTTGGGTAAAATTCCCAACAAGAATATTTCTGGCTTTAAATCAATATGCTGCTTTATCATTTTTTCCAGCCATGTATGTATTTTTGTCCAATTTTTTTTGCTTTTGAGCATGTCCACCACATATGATAATATGACCCAGTTGTTAAATTTTGCTTTAAATCAAATCTAAGTGAAGCATTTTAATTAAAAATGTTTCTTATTTTCTTCATAGTTCTTGAGTTTGAACATGTCTACCTTGATAATCTTCCCAGTGCTTCAATGTATGAGCGTAGTTATATGCACAGAGACGTCATTACTCATGTAGTATGTTCTAAGTAAGTCTAATTTTTTTTTACTAATGTAATGTTAAATTGTATATCTCTTTCAGAAAGTGTTTTTTGCTTAAAAGTTAAGATGTACTGTTTAGCTTCAATGTGGTTAGTTGAATCCTGCTTCAAATTCTGTGGAACGGTTTCTGAATTGTGCTCTAGAATAATTATTTGGGGTAAATCCATATCATAATCCAGAGTTACAAACTCAGTAGAAGGCTTAATCCAAATTGTGTAACATATTCTGAAAGAATTAATGATCTTAGGAAGTTTGATGTAAAATGGCAAGGCTTCTCTCAAAAATGGTACCTTGCACTCCTTTCCTTTTGTTCTAGATCCTTGGTCAAGTTTTACAGTTTTATCATTCTAAGATCTGAAGTGTGTCTTAAACATCAGTGTGTAAAACTGGGGAAGTACAACACTTTTTAGCGCATTGGGATCTTTAGATCTAGCCTTTATTTCTTTCATATGATTGTATTTGCAGAACAGATTTCATAATAACAGCCAGCCATGATGGACATGTCAAATTCTGGAAGAAGGTAGAAGAAGGAATTGAATTTGTTAAACATTTTCGTAGCCATTTAGGTAAATTATTGTGTATCTGCATAGTATAATTTTTATATTGCCTATTTTTCTTTCTTTGTTCTCTGATCTATTAAATATAAATTTTCAATATTAAATGTTACTATAGAGATACGTGTCAGTTTTAAGCTTTTTGTTGGAGAGCAGTCTGTCTCTTGAGTTACATTACTCAGCAGAAGCAGGCAAAAATTAATACAACAATTCTAGTAAAGGATTGGAAAGATTACATTCTGCAAAATACAGACATCTGAGAATTTTCTTTTGAACGTCTCAGAATCATAAAGAAAGCACTTCTGAAAACTGGCTTTTCAGGACTGTGTTTGAAGCCATGCTGTGATATCAGAAAACTACAGTGGCCCTCAGATCTCCATCTATTGTGATCTTTGGATACCTGCCATAGAGCAATATCTTACAAAGATCTATTCAAAAGTTTAATAGGAAGTGTTCTGAGGTAGTTTTTATAGGATTATAGCCATCTTTGAATATTTATCATGCAACTCATTTTTAATCATTTTGTTCAAACATTTTCTCAAACGAAAGTTATTTTTTTTAACCACAATAGGTGTTATCGAAGGCATTGCAACCAGCTCAGAAGGGGCGCTCTTCTGCTCTGTTGGGGATGATAAAGCAATGAAAGTTTTTGATGTGGTGAACTTCGACATGATCAACATGTTGAAACTTGGGTAAATCACTTAATATTTGCAATTATACTGGTTTGATTACTAAGTGTTTTAGAATATTTTTGCCTAAAATATCATTAGAAATTGATGGATGACTAATTAACTCTTTTCGGTGTATCTCAAGTCAGATTGCACAGAATCACAGGCAATATACTATTGCAATGCTCTCTACATGGGGCTCCCCTTGGGGTGCACCCGGAGGCTCCAGCTGGTCCAGAATGCGGCAGCGCGGGGGATTATGGGAGCGATGGATCGCTCCCATGTGACACCTCTCCTGCGCGAGCTGCACTGGCTCCCGGTGGTCTTCCGGGTGCGCTTCAAGGTGTTGGTGACCACCTTTAAAGCGCTCCATGGCTTAGGGCCGGGGTATCTACGAGACTGCCTTCTGCCGCAAATAGCCTCCCACCGGCCAGTACGCTCGCACAGAGAGGGCCTCCTCAGGGTGCTGTCCGCCAGACAATGTTGGCTGGCGACCCCCAGGGGGAGAGCCTTCTCTGTGGCGGTATCCGCTCTCTGGAACAACCTCCCCCTAGAGATACACACGATACCAGACCTCCGGACTTTTCGTCGGGCCCTGAAAATTCATTTATTTCACCTAGCCGAGCTGGCTTGATCCCATCCATTTCAGTTTTAAATTTGAAATTGGTTTTAATTGGGTTGTTTTAAATTGTGGGCCGAAATTATTTAATTACCTTTTAAACTGTTTTTTAAATTTCGTATGCTCTGTTTTATCTCGGCTGTTCACCGCCCTGAGTCCTGCTGGAGAAGGGCGGTATACAAATAAAATAAAATCAAATAAATAAATATATTGTTATTATGGATTTAATTAGACATTTATGGTAGCCAAAGCATTAAAGTAGGTTTAATTATTTGCATTCTTCTGCCAGTGGAAGGGAAAGAGCTATACATAATTGTGCATTTTAGAAAACCATGACCGTCAAAAGCAAAGATGCTTACTTTGGTGAGTGTCTATGGAGATTCTCAGTCCTCCGGGTCATGGTTGTTCCAAAGGTGCTTTTTTCAAGAGACAATTGGACTTTTTGGTTTTTCTTTGAAGACGTTTCCTTCTTATCCAACAAGTTTCTTCAGCTCTGACTGGATGGTGGGGATTTTACTTTGGTGAGTTTACCAGCACTTCTGAATATATCCAGAGTTGGACTGCTTTAAGGATAAAATGAATAGCAGGATATACATTGAATGGTTTAGTAATTAATAAATATCATTACAAATGAGGCTGTAGTGTATTGTACTTTAGAAATACATTAATTTTTCTGTACGTTTTGATCCTTGTAGTTTTTAAAATTTGTTTTGGAATGTTAAAAGGAGTCCTAATATTATTCCATCTCATTCATTCTAGCTACCATCCGGGTCAGTGTGAGTGGGTCTATTGCCCGGGTGATGCTATCTCTTCAGTTGCAGCCTCTGAGAAGAGTACTGGAAAAATATTTATATATGATGGTCGAGGCAATAATCAGCCGCTTCACATTTTTGATAAACTACATACATCCCCTCTTACTCAGATACGGCTGAATTCTGTTTTTAAAATCATAGTATCTTCTGACAAGTCTGGAATGATTGAATATTGGACTGGTCCTTCCCATGAATATAAATTTCCTAAAAATGTGAATTGGGAATATAAAACAGATACCGATTTATATGAATTTGCAAAATGTAAAGCCTACCTAACCAGTATGAGTTTCTCTTCTGATGGCAAAAAAATGGCTACTATTGGCTCTGATAGAAAAGTCCGGATTTTCAGATTCTTAACAGGAAAGCTTATGCGAGTCTTTGATGAATCTTTGAGTGTAAGTATTTTTTTTCTTATATTTATTCACTTTCCAATAGTTTTCTTTTAATCCTTTCAGTGATGAGATTATCTGTATTTGATTATAAAAATTCTTTTGTAAGAAATGGATTTTCATTTTCATATTTAGCCTGTAGCAGTTTTCTGTTAACTGGTATGTTAATAAGAAAATGCCACCATTTGGCTCCATTTACATACTTTAGTATGGATTACTAGATTGAAGTAAAGATTCTAATAACTAATGCTGTTTGTTATATTTAACACTTTGAAACAAACTTTACAGAAAGTTTAAATCATAAAATAATTGAGTTGGATGTAATCTTAGGAGGCATTTAATCCAGCCTGTAATTCAATGCAAAATTTATGCAAAGAATTTCTTTAAAAGATTAATTTATTTTCTAAGGTTTTACCCCTGCTAGGCAGCTTTAATTCTTTGATTAACAAGAATAATACAATTCAGTATGTGAGCTGCTACATAGCAAGATTCAATAAAAAACAAAATAATTAAAATTAATACAGAAATAGTAATTTCACCGTCAACTCCCTCCAGAAATTATTAAAATAAAATAGTACTGTCACAGTGCTGTTACTATGATAGTAATAAACATACTGATGATAGTTTTTAACTAAATGGCCTTCTAAACAACTCAAGCTTTCTTAAAACTCAAGACTAATGGGGCCATTTGGACTTCAGTTTGAAGGCTGGTTTATAGGTAGGCACCACTACTGAGAAACAAGAGACTCAAGCTTCCCCCTGGACCTCACATAATATGCAATTATGAAAAACTCACATTAAATAATTCTATATTTTTAAAATATAAAATGTATGTATATTATCTCTCATACTGAAATTTTCTGCTTCAAGGGCAGTCTGGGCATGCAGTTAATGGCAATACATAAATGGATTGACAGTATTGAAATGCAGTAATATTTCACAATTATGCTTGTTTGATTATATTAATTGTAAGTCATTTTATTGTAGTGTTTATAGAAACAGTACAATATCCTTGATGATGTTAGGCATTAATAAAATGGATAATATACTAAAGCTCAGGTAGATTACCTTTTCCTAATGGCTAAATGTCATGTTTTAGATGTTTACTGAGCTACAGCAGATGAGACAGCAACTCCCTGATATGGAATTTGGACGACGTATGGCTGTGGAGAGGGAATTGGAAAAGGTGGATGCTGTAAGGTTAATTAACATCATTTTTGATGAAACTGGACATTTTGTGCTCTATGGGACAATGTTGGGAATTAAAGTCATCAACGTGGAAACAAATCGGTAAGTTGAAATTCTGGTTATTTAATTGCAACTAGCATATTTTGTAATGTTAGGAAATTTTAAGGAGATCTTAAAAGCATTCAACTTCAGCATTCTTATTTTATTTAACAGTTTCAATTTTGTGTTTGATATAAATATTGCCTCACTTAAACACTGCAAACCAGAATTCTGGAGAATGTTGTCTTATCAAACATAAATGTGTACATTTTAAATAATTACTATAGAAAAAATAACTAAAAAAGAACAAAACACAACAGAAAATTTAAAAAAAGAAAGTGTATCATGTAAAAAAGTTATTCAGCCATTTTAAACACATTATTAAACCTTGACCATTTGGAATAATATCAGTCTTTTCATTACACTGATAAAGAGCTGGTTAATAAACACAAAGTGATCATAGATTATGACTTAAGTTGTTTACAATTCTTATAAATAGAATTGCACTGTCTTTTTAGCATTAAAGAGTATTATTTTGCTGTGTCTCCTGCTTGATAAACTTTACTTCTTTATATATATATGGCTATATATAAGGTACATTTGTGTATTCACATCTTTAAAATGTTTTGATCTTCATGATATCATATTTAAAAATGTGTGGAAATTAAAGCAAAATGAAGTAATATTTAGACAAGCTTATATGATCTCTAAAATAATGCGTTTCACAGCCAACTGTTTTAAACCATCCCTGAGTTATTGAATAAACATAAAAGACAATATTTTATTTAATTAGTTTTATCTTACAATAATAAGAAATGTATTATTTAAAACCCTTTGCCACTGATTTTGAAAAGATGGATATTTCAGTTATTTCAAAGTTCTTGTAAATAGCTGATATCTACCTTAGTGATATTGTTTAATTGTTTATAAAATATATTGTAGATTTAGAAGTATTTAAAACCCATTCTAATGCCATCAATGATTTGGGAGTTTTAGATATGCAAATGCTAATGTTAATTGAATAAAACAGAGTTGCTATTGGGTGGTATTAGGTAATCAAATTCTTCTTGCAGTAATTTCATTGGTTGAAAATTAATAGATATTAATATTTCTATTTGGCCAAGACTTAGAAAAGAGATGACTTTGTAATTTTCAGACTGGGATTATATGTATGTTTGCCTTATAAATGAAGTCTGAAATTACATTTCCCTCCCAAATTTTCCAGATATGGCTGATAATCCTTAGTGAAGAAAATGCAATAGAACTATTGCTAAAATTAGAACCAAGTCCTTGCCATAATTAAAAGAAGTATATAATAACTTTCTTACTGTGCTTTTAAATGCTCTTATTTTTTTGGACACTTGCATTCCATAGAATATTTTGAAGTCAAAATATATGAATTGAAAGTCATTAAAATTAAAATCTTAATTATATCTAATTATATGTTAATTATAATTTAGTTACATAAAAATTGGGGGGGGTTTCATGGGTGGGGGGTGAATTGCACTTCTCATTCTTCCAAAAACAAACCAAACAAAGCCCATAGGTATGTAGGTATGACTCAGTGTTTGGAGGATCCAATGCGAGAAGGCTGGAGGGAGGGCATGTAGTGAAGGAAACAGGTTCATGGGGTAAAATCAGACTCTGATTTTCATTTCTGCTATGTGTGTTCAAAGGACACTGGACACGATGAAATATGTATTTATTTATTTGATAAATTTATATAGCCACTCATCTGACATACATTACTCTGGGCGGTAAATAAATTATTAAAGAATAAGCAGAACAAATAGTAAAGAACATAACAAAAAGTATTAAAATATTAAAAGCAGTAAAACCAGTGAAATCATAAATATAATATGCAGAAGAGCACAGTCAGTTTTCCCTAACAATATACCATCTTAGAGATTACATACTCACATTACTGGATATCTAGGCAGATGACAAAGCCATGTTTTCAGGCCTTTCTAGAAGGTTATCAAAGTCGGGGCCAATCTGACCTTAGGGGGAATTAGGTTCCAAAAGATTGGTCTCCCTGCAGAAAGGTTCTCTTCCTGGGTCCTGTCAGATGACATTCCTTCATGAATGGGACCCACAACACATCCTTCTTGCCAGACCTGAGTTAAAGCAATATTTTATGTTACGTTGTTCAAGAGTAAAGATTGCATGATGAATTAGAAACTTAATGGTGATCCTAGATTTTACTTTCTAAATATAGATGTGTGAGAATCCTAGGTAAACAGGAGAATATCAGAGTTATGCAACTGGCTCTGTTCCAGGGAGTGGCAAAGAAACATCGTGCTGCTGTTACCGTTGAGATGAAAGCGTCTGACAATCCAGTTCTCCAGAACATCCAAGCAGATCCAACAATAATCTGTACTGCCTTTAAAAAGAACAGATTTTATGTGGTATGTTTTATTTTTTAATTTATTGCTTTATGTATTGCTGTAATTTCTAAGGAAAGCCAGGACTTAATAATAGAAGTATAAGAAATACAATAATATAAGCATTGTTCTGTACTCTCAAATCCATGTTAACTCCTGGTGATTGTTTAGATAAGTCCTCGTCATTTTCTTGGCAAGATTTTCAGAAGTAGTTTGTGTTGCTTCCTTCCTCGGGCTGAGAGGGAGCAACTAGTCCAGAGTCATGCTTTATGCCTAATGTGGGACTAAAAGTCACAATCTCCTGATTTCTAGCCTGTTCTATTAACCATTACACCAAACTGCCTTTACATATTGATTTAGTTACCTGATATGCAACAGATAACTGATAAGAACAGTACGCAACACAACCGTAGCTATATGCCAGATGCGCTCCCAAAAAAATCTTCATCGTGACCAATTTAATTTAATTTAATTTAATTTAATTTAATTTAATTTCTAGAATGCTAATCCTAACCATTCAATGGAAGATGGTTCATATCCAATGGAAGTTCATCAATAAATATTATTAATGGCCTTAGCCATTTTCTTCTCATGGAAGCAGCTTTTCCCAGATATATGGAGGAGTGTTTCTGGAATCTTAAGCATATGGGGTTTTATTGGGGCACAACCAAAGTACTGAAAGATTATTACTGTCACCTGCCAATAGTTAGGGTGCTGCATTTGGAAGAAATTGCAGTTTGTGAGTTGTGTTCAAAGACGGACCCATGTAGAACATACTGTGTTTATCTAACACAGACAGGTCCTCCTGCTTTAAGTAGAGCTGTGACGCCAATGACATTGGGCAAATGCCTCCCTGGCCACAGCTTCACTTGCCCATTCAGCAATAGTCATGAGCCCTAGAGAATCCTTAAATCATAGACCTTTCCTTCAGGAATAATACTTCTCCATCCAGAGTTAACACTGGAGCTTACAAAGAACCTTTATAAGCAAGCAGTTTCTGGGATTCTGCTTCGACCCAAACAGCTTCCAAATGAATTAGCATCTACCACCCTCCACCCCACAAAAATTATATGTCTTTTCTTATGTACTTAAAGATATGGTTCCAATTCCAATGTTTGTATATGCATCCATGTTGAATTGTGACTTTCCTTAGGGCTAGATACTCTAGGTGACATTATACAGAATTAGCTATTTTCATACATAGTTGCACTAGATTCAGAGAGCTTGTCATATGTTATTTTAAACCAAAAATAACTGTGTTTTATTAAAAGTTAAGATGTACTTAAAACAAAGTTGATTTCTGATTACTGCATTCATGTACTTTTTTTGATGGTGTTATGGAAACAATTAGCTATTGCTATCTTTGAGGATGCAGTCCTTTTTCAAGTTTATCTGTGTATTTTTCTACGTTTGAGTTTTCACATAAATTTCTTGCAGATGTAACACCAAATATATTTACCAATTCTTAATGTTATAGAAGAAAAAAAATCAATCCATCAGATATTTAGATCCTAATCATTGTAGAGCTTTACATGCCAAATCCAGAATGTAGAAATTGACTCAGTAGCAGATTGATTGTACAGCTTTTTTAGAACAAGTGGAATACTATAAATTCATAAGAGTTACACTTTTAGATGTATAACAATAGCATTTTATACCAGGAATCTTGCTGCATTGTAACTCCAAGCAAACTGAAATATGTATTATTGGGAGCTTTGCTTTAACAAAATCTGAAAGATTACAGATTATCTACATACCAGATGATGATGGTGGTGGTGGTGATGATGATGTTAATGATGTGCTATCAAGTCATTGTTGAGAGAAGGGGAGAGAGAGAGGTCTGTCTCTGTTTTGATGCTTCAGCTCCTCCAATAGTGAAATTGCTACTATAACCAAGTTTGTTCACTTGCTACCGGTTATCCTCTTCTCTTTTCTTCTACCTTTCCAAACATTAGAACCTCCTGCAGAGATCTAGGTCTTCCCAAAACTAGACAGTTTTAGGTGTGTAAACTTTAACATCAAGAATAAAACTGGGATTCATCTGTCTTGTCTATCAGTTTACTAAACGTGAACCAGAAGATACCAAGAGTGCAGATTCTGATAGAGATGTCTTCAATGAGAAACCATCTAAAGAAGAAGTCATGGCAGCCACTCAAGCTGAAGGGCCCAAAAGAGTTTCTGATAGTGCCATTATTCACACAAGCATGGGAGATATCCATGTCAAACTGTTTCCTGTTGAGTATGTATATGAAAACTGTTTTAAATTTATTATCGGACCTTTCACCAACGTAGTGGATATTCCTTTTGTTCCAATCTCACAGTTGCTTTCTGGTGTGGCATATTCATCTGAAAAAAAGATTCTCATTGAAAGCTGAGGAAGGTGTTCATTCTGTTTCTCCCCAAACAGGGCACATCTTCATTTGTACACTTTTTCCCCCTTTGTAAGATAATCAGAATGATACTTCAACTTTAAAAGAACGGGAATTGTCCTTATTTTTGTTCTCATATATTGCAAACTACAGGCAAATCTTATAAACAAAAACGAAGAGGCAATGTTAGCAATATGCACAGTTAAATTGATGGGTCCACAAGTACAAGATGTAATGACAGACAGTGTAATAGAACATGCACACAAATGCATACCTGCCTGGGATGTAGTGGGTTGTCTTTTTTCATTCCCTTAAAGTGGGGTGTCCCTAAGACCTTAACCGCAATTCCTCCTGCACCTCAACATTTCTGGGGAGACTTGTTTGGAAAATGCAGTTACTACAAATCATCTACTTTACTTTACTATGTAGAAGATGTGGTGGTGACATCTTTCTCTGCCTTCCTTATTTTGTGCTTCTGTTTGACTGGGGAGTTAAAGTTACAATCCTTTCAGAAGGAGAATGCTGATTCAATAAGAATGTATGTCTTTATTGTGTGGATCAAGGAGATGGAAATAGAAAGGTGAAAGGAAGAATTGGAAAAAAATGAATGCAATAATTACTTTCAGTTGTACTTTTTTCAGGGGTGGGCTTCAAAAATTTTAGCAAGGGGTTCTCTGCCTGGTTGCTGGATGGGCGTGACCTAGTTGGCTCCTGCACCACGGCGGCGGGGGCATTTTTGCCCTCCCAGGCTCCAGAGGTTTTCCTCGCGCCTCTGGGAGGACGAAAACAGCCTCCCCAGGCTCCGGAGGCCCTCTGGAGTTTCCAGCCTTCCCTAACTTCCAGTAAGCCGTTTTTTTGGCCTCCGCGCACGCCCTGCACTTACCTGCATCCAAAACGAGCCATGTGGGGACTCCTGGGAGGGGAGGGGCAGGCGGGGCCAGCCAGGAATGGGATTTGCACAGAATCTTAGCTAAAGATTTTCCTGAACCTCTGCAAACCCCCAGCAGCCCACCCCTGTCTTCTTTCATTCAGAAATATGCACCTGATGCATGCATGCACACACTCCAACACACACCCACAGAAGAAAGACAGAATGAAATAGAACAATGTATAACAAAGGCACCCAAGTATAATTCATTTTCCATAAAATAAAATTCTAATCCTTATTCCATTGGAAGCTGGAATTGTAACAGCTAATTTATTTGACTTTAAGACAGTCCAGGAAGTCATGCTCTTGATCCCCTTATGAGAGAAGAAGCAAAAGGGAAAAACAAAATAGAGCTGGACAATTTTCTAAAAATCCCCCCTGCAGATGAGTTTTTCCTTTTCTTACTGGCTCTCTAGCATTTGATTTCCTTTCATTCATTACACACAAAGTTAAAGAATGGGGATTTAAACTCTTTAATGTAGGAAAATATTGTATTAATTATGAAGGTGACTCTGATATTGCATTACTTCTGAGTATTAGTGTTTGAGAACACAAGAGTTGGCACTGCATTCCTGTTCTTTTTACAGCCTTTCCACTAGCATTGCATTGCTCGTTGTAATAATAATAAAAAATCCTACAGAGATTGGCTCAGGTCTAAGTGAAAATATTGGGTTGCCACACTTTATGTTAACAGGATAACTCTCTGACTGCAGGTGCCCCAAAACAGTAGAAAACTTCTGTGTACACAGCAGGAATGGTTACTATAATGGACATACCTTTCACCGGATCATAAAGGTAATCGATGGCTATTCATTCCTTTCAGCATTTATAATATACACTTGGTTCAGTGAAATGGCCAAGTTGAGATGCCTTTATTTACATTAGCAAAGTTGCTGTAGCTTTGATTTACCTAGTAGTTAATTATAGCCCTTTACACGTCATAACGAGTTTTGTATTTCTGAAGTAAATCTGCCAATTTTTTAAGTTTTAGTAAAAAATCCATTTAAAATGTTTGTACATTATTTATATGAAGTTGATATGTTGCTTTTACTTTATGAGTGAGTCTAATTCGGGAATTAAGCCATTAGATAAAATAATTTTTAATAAAATAAAAAATTAATATTTTTTTTAATAAAGCTTAAGCTCCATCACTGAAACTGTGTAACTCATGCAGTGAAATACTGAAACAATTTTAAGGTAATCCTAGACTTACAACAGTTCATTTAATGACCATTCAAAGTTACAATGGCACTGAAAAATGTCACTTATGACTGTTTTTCACAGTTACAACTTTGGAGCATCCCCATGATCGTGAGATCAAAATTCAGATGCTTGGCAACTGGTTCATATTTATGACTGCTGTTGTGCTTCAAGATCATATGATCACTTTTTGAGACCTTCTCACCAGAAAAGTCAATGGGGAAGCCAGATACATTTAACAACTGGGTTTCTAATTTATCAGCTGTGATGATTCACTCAACAACTCAAGAGCCTTGGTAGTACAGGGGTTTAAGGCACCCTGTTATTAAGCTGGTTATTAAGACCAGCTGCCTGCAATTACTGCAGGGTTCGAATCTCGCCAAGGCTCAAGGTTGACTCAGCCTTCCATCCTTTCTAAGGTAGGTGAAATGAGGACCCAGTTGTGGGGGCAATAAGCTGACTTTGTATAAATATACAAAAGGATGAAGGCTATTGCTGAGCACATTGTAAGCCGCCCTGAGTCTCCGGAGAAGGGCGGCATATAAATCAAATTAAAAAAAAAAAAAAAACAACTGTGGCAAGAAAAGTCATCAAACTCACTGAACAAATGTCTCACAGAAATGTTGGGCTCAATTGCGGTCATAAGTTGAGGACTCCCTGTATATGTTTGGAATATGTGCACAGATTTTAATGTCTAGGCAGTCCTTGGTCTATGCTGGGGTCACCAAACTTTCGGACCTCAGGGACCACTAAATTCATAATTTTAAATCCCGCGGACCACTAATATGATCTGCCGGCTGGGTGGGCATGGCTAGGTGATCATGTGACTGGATGGGCATGGCTAATTCAATGTCACTCATGTCGAGGGGCGCCTCGCCAGGCTCTACTCACTCCTCTCCTGCCAGCCACTCCTCGCCTCCCCACCAGGGCTCTTTAGAGCCCCAACAGGAAGCAGTTGTTGGAGCTAGACAGCCACCACGAGAAAGAGTTGGTAAAACAGCTGTCTCAGTTCAAATTGGATCTGGCCGAGAAGGAGGCTCAACAGAAGCACCTCACTGAGGACTAGGAGCATAGGCTTTCCAAGCAAGGGGAAGACCTGCGGGAGTGCAAGGCCAGGTATCAGCGCCTGGAGGCTCAGCAGGTTGAGATGGTCAGCCAGGTCCAGGCCATGATGCAGTCCCAGTGGAAAAAGGCCCTCCGGCTCTTCGCCACCAGCAGCACGTCCCTCCAGTCTTCCCCCAAAGCCCCGCACCAGGAGGCCGAAGCAGACCCCAAGTCGGAATTTCTGCCCCTCTCTGCCCCACACAAAAAGACCTTGAAGGGGGGGACTCTCTGCAGCAACACAAACATTCATTGCACATATCTGTTCCGGGGGCCGTAGTTTGAGGACCTGATTTAACGCAATATAAAAAATGTAAATAATTTTTCTACGGACCACCAAAATTTTCTCACGGACCACCAGTTGGTGACCGCTGGTCTATGCAGTCCTATGAGCTTGGTTGTTTGCTTGAAGTCATTTCATTACTCAACTGGATAACATCTTCAGTTCAAGTGATGCAGGATTTGCTCTCTGAAAATAACAGCTTATTTGGTGAGGGTGTGGAGGTTTTTTCCCCTTAGTACTTTTCTCCTAATTGGGGTGCTGTTTTCTGCTTGATTATTTGTCTAGTATTAGTCCTTGCTTATCTGGGTGCTGGCAGCTTGAGAGGAGGCTTTCTGGAGTTATTGTTTCCTTAGCTTTTTTTATTGTCTCTTTCAAATGGGTGTAAATATGGTTTATTTCTATGATGGCAGATTTGATGGATGATTTGTGTGGATGCCAGGCTTCTGGGAATTCCCTATAATTTTTGGATTTAGATGGCACTAGTAGACTCAGTTTCCCAGTTGAAACTATGGTTAAGCTGACAAATGTGGTTTGACTGCTAGTTGGTGTACATAAATGTGCTCTGCTGGTGTTCTGTTGTCTGTCTTACCTAGTGTTACATTCCTTACACTGTATGTTGTAGATGACTCCTGGGGTTTTTTTGTTGTTGTTGTTGGGCTACTGAGTCTTCGGGTTTGCTTAAGATGTCTTGGAGAGTTTATGTGCTACAACGTTACTGCATGGTTGTAATAGCTTGTTGTTGTTCCTGAGATGTTTTTGATGTATGGTAGTTACTCTTCCCATAGCTTATGTTGTTGTGCTGCAATAGATTGAGTGGTCAGGAACTTTTTTATTACTACACAGCTCCACTTGTGGGAGGCTAGGGTGTTTTTCAATAGATTTGTATTTCTATTTTGCTGTAGTTTCTTCTTCTGATGAGAATATAAAGGAAGTGTAGTGTATTGCTTTCTACTTCCCTTGTGATTTTATTCCTTTAAAGATGTTGTTTCATATGTCTTCTCTAGCTGTGGCTTTTTTATTACAAGAAAAGTGTCATTTGCATACTGAATCCATTCTTTTGGTTGTACATGTGGAAGTGCTGTGGTTTCCAGATGCTGCATTAGTCTCTGGTATACCCCACACTAGCTGGCACTGATACTAACTAGTTGGGTAGCGAAACATCTGCAAGCAAACAACCAAGTTTAGAGAGCACCAAGGACTTCACAGTTAAGCCATGAGCTTCATATATTCTCTCTCAAAAATATTTGGTATGGTTAGTTTAAAAATACACTTAACAGATGACCTATTGTATTAGAGAATTAAAGAAGTATTCTTGCTACTGGGGGAAGCAAAGATTATTTTCCTTCCTTCAATGTTATATTTCATACATTCATTATCATATACCCAGGATTGCTTAAAACAGTGTTTCTCAGCCTCTGCAAGTTTAAAATATATCGACCTCAGCTCCCAGAATTTCCCAGGATGTTAGCTGGGGAGTTAAAAATCCACGTTAAACTTTCAGAGTTTGAGAAACACTGACATACTTTTTACGTGTTTGTATTACGAGATTGTATTTCACAACTTTTCATGAGTTGTGAAATTTATGTGACAGTATGGTAACTCTAGAACATAGTATTTGGAGAGATTTCATAGAGGTTGTATCTCTCACTAACTAGTAATCATGGTACTTCCCCTGAATGCCAACTGCTTAGGTCTCAAAGGAGTGATTTAATACTTCATTCCTGTTTTTTCTGCTTGAGAATTTCTCAGGGAGATCTGATTAATCAGTAGGGTGTACTGGTTGGTGAAGAATGGGCATTAAATTGAGGCAGTAGGACTGGTGTTACATTATTAAAATGGTAATGTTAACAAGACCATATTTTTTGGTCAATGCAGGGTTTTATGATTCAGACTGGTGATCCTACTGGCACTGGCATGGGAGGTGAAAGCATCTGGGGAGGAGAATTTGAAGATGAGTTCCACGCAACTTTACGACATGATAGGCCATATACACTTAGTATGGCCAATGCAGGACCAAACACCAATGGCTCACAATTCTTTGTAACAGTAGTACCAACGGTAAGTAAGATGTCAGCTATTTGTCAGCTGTTCAGGTTTATTTTATGGAATGAAGGGCTGCCACGGGCTGTGTGATGTTGCAAACTGAATAGAAGCAGGATTTTATTTTCTAATTATCTTAACCTTATTTTAAGAGTTAACTTTGTTGCATCTCAAGAATAAATGTCAATAGAAATTCTCAATCATCCAGGTCACAATTGCCCCAAAGGTGCTTTTTCCAAAAGACAACTGGACTTCGTTGGTTTTTTTCTTCGAAAATGTTTTCTCATCCAAAAAGAGTAGTATGAATGAGAAACAATAGAGTAGTTCTTGAATGAGAAACAAAATGTTTTCAAAGAAAAAACCAAAAACGTCTAGTTGCCTTCTGGAAAAAGCAACTTTGGGACATCTCAATAGTAGCAGAACACTCTGCTAGCATTTTTCTGGCTCTTTGAGGATCACAGAAAAGGGGCTTGAGAGCTGTATGTGGCCCTGAGGCCTCATTGCTCACCCTTAATCTAGCTGAAATGAAAACAACTCATGTGAGAGACAAGAAGAATTGAGATAGTTGATCTGAACAGGAATTTTAAGAAAGTTTAATTGGCTCTGTATTTTATCTGCTAAGAGTGATTAATTTAATTTAATTTAATTAATTCAATTTATATGCCGCCCCTCTCCGAAGACTCAGGGCGGCTCACAATACATTTTAAAAAATAATTATAAAAAACATTTAAAAATTAAAAACATTAAAAACTCATTCACACCTTTCATGGCCGGATCTCGCCAGATCACAAGAGCAAGATCAATGGCCCCAGGCCTGCCAGAAAAGCCAGGTCTTCACCACTTTTCGGAAGGCCAATAGGGTGGGGATGGTCCGGATCTCAGGAGGTAACTGGTTCCAGAGAGCTGGGGCAGCCACAGAGAAGGCCCTCCCCCATGGGCCCGGTAACTGGCATTGTTTGGCTGACGGGACCTGGAGGAGACCAACTCTGTGGGATCTTACTGGTCACTGGGAGCTATGTGGCAGAAGGCGGTCTTGAAGATAACCTGACCCTGAGCCATGTAGGGCTTTAAAGGTAATAACCAACACCTTGAATTGTGACCGGAGACCAATAGGGAGCCAGTGCAGCTCGCGGAGAATTGGTGTAATGTGGGTGTACCTAGGTGCATCCACGACAGCTCGCGTAGCTGCGTTCTGGATCAACTGTAGTCTCTGAACACTTTTCAAGGGTAGCCCCATGTAGAGCGTGTTGCAATAATCTAATCATGAGGTAACAAGGGCATGAGTGACTGTGAGGAGAGCCTCCCGATCCAAGTAGGGTCAATTAAGCTGCAATCCTGACAGTTTTCCTCAGACTATAATAGGAAAAATCTAACCACTCAAACACAGATTTGCTGTTTACTGGTACATGAAGGCAAAAAGAAATCTAAGCATTTCCCCATAGAATTTAAGATTGAAATTGAATCAAATCCTGAGATGCCCATGGCACTAAGTAGCATTAATTCAATTGTATTTTTTCACATTTGTTTTGAAATGAAATAATCATACTGAATTGTTATCTATTTTATATTGCCTTAAGAATCATAAGTAGAAATAGAATCCATGTTATTAAAATCAGTCATTTCCCTTAACAGAAGGTAGCATACTTTTTTTCTCTGTACATGATTCCTATATAGTTTGGGATATATCTATATTTGCCTGCATGCCTGCCTCCTAGAATGCCAGCCAAGAGGCATTTTTATGTTTATGCATGTTCCCTCAATTACAGATTATAGGATCAATTTGTCAATATTGTTACTTTCAATTTTAATGTTTCTCTGTTTATTTTCACATGTCAACTAATTACAATCACATAACAGCCATGGCTGGATAATAAGCACAGTGTATTTGGAAGAGTCACTAAAGGAATGGAAGTTGTTCAGAGAATTTCAAATGTGAAAGTTAATCCAAAAACAGATAAACCCTATGAAGATGTAAGCATTATTAACATCACTGTGAAATAATAGTAATATTAATTTTAAAAAACACCTCAGGGACTTGAGTTATATGTAAATCTTAAGTATTTCTGGCATAAAAAGTTCAGAACAGATTTCAGTCATGTCTTCAAAATGCTCTGAAAAGTATTTTTAATGTTTTTAATAAAGGTAAAAAAACAACCATATTAAAACAATCATTTTGTTTCTCATATATACATATATATACATATATGTATATATGTGTGTGTGTGTGTGTGTATGTCTTATGTGGATATTTATTGGTTTCTAGGCTTTTTTGAATAACTTGGCATGGGAAGTATGTGCTATTCCATTTTCATATTGTTATGTTACTATTACTGGTATGGTTTTGTTTACCAACAACTCACCTTGTGAAATGGTCTTTTTGCAGATGACTTCACAAAAAAATTAAATTAAAATTAGGTATTTCAGATCTGATTAAAAATATTTTAGTAGTATTTGGTGTGTCAAGCAGGATTGTTAGTAAATGCAGATTCATCCAGTTGCCCAAACTAGTTTTATGTGGAAATCTGAGATCAGTATTTAAAAAAACATCTTAAAAAACATCAGTATCTAAAAAGTGTCTTAGCAATAACACTGTGAACTTATTAAATTGGGTAGAGGATTATTTGCATTTTAAATGTAACTCTACTCAACATTCTATCTTATCAGATATCTCCTTTCTATAATCCATTATTTCATTTTGTGGGATGAAAAGATAGGGCAAACTGAAAAGCTAGCATATTTTTATGATATTTGAATTAGCCTAGTACAATAAATGACTTAATATAAGACCCGTGTTATAAGAAGACATTAGCTGGGAATGTTAGATTTCTTGAGAGTGGTTTCTTTAAGTCTGTATTTTCAAAGCATGTACAAAAGATGAGACCAAAAAGTGGCTCAGCATAAGTGAAGCATAATTTTCTGAAGCGAATATTAGATATAAAACAGAACCTATTCATATGCCACGGTAAACCTAACCAGATTACAATATTATAGATCAGAATGGGAAGTGAATTGAAAGCATATTGAATTCTTGTTTATATATAAATTATAATGTGGTTCCTATGGTTTTTGACTTAGGGAGAGTATTAGGTAGTGTTCCTTTAAGGATAAATCTGACAAAGCTCTAACTACTGGCCACCAGCTAAGAAGAGAACATGACTGAATCATGCTATTGCCAATTTTGAGTTCAGTTCTGTTAAATTTATTTTAAACAGTTTTATACAAAATATCCTGTAAAATCTATTGAGGTTCTCCAAACATTGCCAAAATTCCAAGTGAAATTACATTAAATATTGATTATAGGTTCAGTACAGGAAAACTTGGCACATGGGACTAAAGATATGTCTGTATATCAATTTAAGAAAAATAAATTTTGCAATGTAAAAATTCTATAATTTAAAAAGTATCATGTCAATTATAACAATTCTTTTATGTTGTACTATTATTCTATATTAATTTCTTCTAGCAACTTCTTACTCTTATTTTTCTTCATTATGTTGATGCTGACTTTTGTTGCTTTCTATTTTTATAATAAAGAATATGGTTTAATTGTGGATTCAATACTGGAAAATTAAGTAACATTCCCTTTGAATCAAGGATTTTCTGATTACTTCAGGCACTCATCCATAAATTTTTCTTAGCAATAATATAGAAAAGGTTTGCCATAGTCTTTTTCTGAGATTTTTTAAAATTTCAATTTCAAGTTTATAAGGACATATTTATTTAGATAAATGCCACAGTCAGCTTAATATATGATGCGTTTTTAATCTGTTCTAAAAGAATTCACCAAGTATTAGTTCAACCACACAGAGGAACACAGACTCATATTTCTGACAATAAGCAGCTTCAAAGAAGAAACAGTTTGGGTGAAATAATTTTATTACTATGATTCACTATCACAACTGTTAAATATTTATTTTTGTGAGCTATTTTACATGTGTTACAGGTACAGAAGGTGGATATTTTTATGCAATAACTCCTCTTCCTTTGACCTATTCCTGTTTGTAATTAGAAAATAACTCCTGACATAAAGTTACAAGCTACAGTGTAACTGGGTATTGTTCCATATGGTATTATTTTTATATTTGATACCATATGATACCTTTCTTTATCATCGTTGAACACTGCATTTAATCAAAATTCAACTGTATCATTATTTTACAAAGATATCTTTAATCAAATACAGTCCACTCTTAAAACAGTTTATATGAAGCTTTTAAAAATTTCTTTGCAGCTAAAACAATTTTAGAAACTTGCACTCATTAGTACACTAAAGAAAATTAAAGGTCAATGATGTATGAAACAAGTTTTAATTTCTGCTTGAACAAGTTATATACAATACAAACAAGATGCTAAATGTGGTAAAATTGAATTCAGACAACTATAATAGTTATATTCACAGTAACTTTTGTGAGTTTCAATTAAATAATACTTTTATACAAGTACACTATATTTGCAGCAGAGCTCAACTTTGTCAATATTAACCAACAAATATTTCTGCACATTCTCCTAAAATCAACACCTTCAGAGTTTTACATGAAGCAAGCAATAGCATTTAAAGCCACTGGTAAAACAATTTACATTCAGCCTTTTGAACTGCTATATATTAAGTGATATCATGCATTCTAATAGCATTAAAATGAAATATAAGCAAGCAATACAGTAGCAGAAGTCTGACTTCATTAAAATATAGTAAAACCTTTCAAATTACTTCACAGACACAGGCTTTGCACCTACAACTTAGCTCTTAAAGACATCTAAACTTGCAGTGTATTTTGACAGGAGTTGAAGCAGGTAAGAAATGTTTGTGACAAACAACCCCTACTTTTATAGTATTTAGGTACCTATAGCCAATTATTTTAATACATTAAAGATTTCCATTAATGCATAAATGCTACAGAATGCTGAAACATGCCTGTCATCCAAACATATCCCCCAAAGGGAGGGAACCAATGGCAAATATTTTATCTCAAATAGGTAGGGGTTTTTTTTTTTTTACTTTTAAGACAATTATATCCAGCATTACTTACTACTTCAACACAATATTAAAAAAAACCTTGATGGCTACAGTTTAAAAGATCTTTCATTGACCTTGTTTCAGAAATGATTATGTTTTAAAGATGAACTGATATTTCAGTAAGCTGATAAAACTGTGATCCTGAAAGTTATCTAGGATTAAACTTCACTGAACAGCACAACACACAAACATATGCTTGTGCTGTATAACAACATGATTCAATCATTTCAGCAATTATATTTTGAAGAGGCAGGCACATTTTGTGTCAATAGTATTAATTGGAAACTATTAAAAGGGAAGTAGGAGAAAACAACAGCATAGAGCCAGGTCTGGGTTGTAAATGACTGCAACTTCCATTACTTGGAGTCTACAGGCTTTGGAATACCATTCAACAAGGATCTTATCATTGGGCATCCAAATTCTGGGCTGATCCTTCACTGCAGCCCATGCACTACTGAAGCAAGTAGCAAAGTCTCAAGTCAATCACAGTAGAAAGAAGTAATGCCTTCTTTTGCAATCTGAATGAACTTCATGCATGGTAACAGGTTCTGACCTTTTTATGTATTCAATGAGTAGACCAAGAAGGAACTCTTAGTTTCATCTTCCCTAGGGTTCTGACTGGCAACCTATCAATACTGTTAATCGTTTTCCCCAGTTCTGCCACATACTTCCAATCGTCAGCGCAGCTTCTGGACTCCTTGTTCTCAGCAGCTCCATTTTTAATGAGATAAACAGGACTTGTATGGATCATCTATTATTAATGATGGAGCATGTTTAGATATTTGCTATCTAAATCCTGCTTTAATTGTCACTGGACTTTTGGTGAATTATTGCTTTGGTAAAAAACATTCTATTAAGGAAATTCTGCTTCTTACGATAGCTATAGCTTCACCCTATTCAGTCTTAAAAGACAGAACTACTGATTGCAGCACTCAAACAATTCTGAATCTGAACGTTTACTTATGTATAAACTAAATAGAGCCTCTTCAAGAAAATTAGCAGGAATTACAAAAATGCACTCCTAGATTTCTCAGAAAATTATCAAAATTTTCAGTCTAGAACTAGGCTACTCTAGTTACTCTATCAAGCAAACTTTACCTTAAACTTTAGTGCATGTCAAAATGAATGAATTCAAGTATTAACATGAAATTATTAACCATAGTAAAGCATGACCTTTAGAATGTGTATTACTTGATAAAACATAGTCAAATAATTAATATTAAACATCAAAATTACCAATTCATAGAATTTTCCCCGTCAATAAGCCAACTAATATCAAGGGGGAAATGAAAAATTATCTTTATTGAATAACAGTAAAAAAAATTTACTGTAATTTGAAAGCAAACCTCAGTTCAAATTAAAGTAGAAACAAATGTGCAGTCTGTGGCACTAGGGAGATAGTGTGCTTCCATGTCCATATATATATGTGTGTGTGTGTGTGTGTGTGTGTATATGAAAACTAAAGGATCTTCAACTTTCCAAGATTTCCTCATAAATCAGATTTTGAATACTAATAAAATATTACAGAGAAGCTAAACCTGATCTTAAATGGTAGAGGGACATAGTCATGTATCATCAGATAGAATGAACTGTAAAGCCTAACAATCCCCAAATTCTGATAAGGATTAAGATGACAAAGAAATGAGAAGGGATTCTGATATGCAATCTCAACTAAAAAAATGCTAAAATGCTAAGACAAAGGCACATTGACTCTTTAAAGAAAGTCTGATTTCCACGTACCAATTTAAGCAAATACCGGTAGTTGTTAATTCTGAAACATTTGTTACATAATTCGAAATAGCATCTGCCATATATCTAACTGGTAACTTTTCTGTAAGGTAGTGCTGTTTTTTACTCCAACAACATCCCAACTGAGATAAGAAAAGTGGAAGACAAACAATCTGTGGATAGGGGCTTGCTTTTCATGAGTTTTTATGACAAGAAATTTAAGAGACAGCAATCTGTCAAAGATGTAAAAAGCCAACTTCTACAGAGAATTTTGGTGAAAAATAGTGTGAAGAGAGAAAGAAGCAAGAAAGGCATGTGGCAGAAGCAGTCTACATAAAATGGAAAAGACAAATAAAGCAGTCAAGACACTTTTTATCTAAGCTGATATTTGGATGGGCTGATACATTTCCCACAATTCACAGTGAGAATGTGTAACTTTGACATCTTTGTAAATAATTAAGTTGAGAAATGCTGCTCTTATTATTTTAATATTCAAGAGACTGCCTTCATTTTCTTCTCCATTTTTATTAGAACGCATTTTTTTTCTGGGCAAAAATTTCCTGCCCTTTCTAGAATTGAACAAATGGTTTGCTGAATCTTCAATTTTTGCTACAACCTGCCCTATTAATTTTTAAACTTCTCATCTCAACTACGTTAGTGGAGGTCCTATTTCAGTACTGTTATTTATTTCTGCATTTTTAAGGCTGCTCATAATTTATCGAAAGCATACCAGTAAGAAGCAAAGTGTGCATGAAAAGTTAACCACAATTAAATAGTCCAAATGATTTCAACAAGTTAAAAAATCAACAGATCGTGTGCAATTAAAACACACAATATATTTATAAACAGGTCCTGGAATAACTTCAAATCTCAGATATTCTACTTAACGCTTTCTTAACTCTGAATGGATGGAATATTTGTACATTAGAAATTTCTAAATGTATCTAAAAATTAATATGAACGTGTGTCGTATTAATGCAATTTTAGAGGCAGCCTCAATGTATACTTTGTAAGCCACATTTGCAGAATAATAACAGTAATAAATAAGTCTCTGATTAGTACAACAGTTTTTCCAAGATACAGACAAAAAAAATCCTATGCTTAATAGGAAATTTTACCTAAATATGTGCAAAAATGTGTAATTATTTAATATCAGAGAAGAGTTTCCTGAAAAGCAGCATCCAAATTGATTAAATTAAGAATAAAGGAAATACATAAAAGCAATAGTAAGGCTATAGCACAAGTGGAAAACTGTTGTGAGTATACTAGCATAGATATGGGCTTGAATTTTAAGAGCAAGAGCTATTAACCAGAACCAAGCATTTGTGCAGTCAGTTCCTGCTTCACTTTAATATATAGTAAACTATGTTGGTAATATGAAATAATGGTTATACATGCACCCAAATCTAAGAGAGCAGGTGAATGCAGCAAGGCCATCACTGAAAGAAGTGAAATTAAATAGATGCTAAGTCCTGAGAGAAGGATGTTTATTGGGAAGGCTGAAGATCCTCAGTTCAAATTTCTTTAAAAGAAATTAAGGCACCTTTCCCACAAATACATTATATCACTCTATTTGGTTACTGTAATTTACACAAGTTATACCTACACTGTGCTTCAGTCTAGCATTCCAACAAAATGTTTTTAAGGAGTAACAGGTTTAGATGAAGTTCATATCTGACCATATCAATTCACATAAATAAACAACTGATCTTTATGCTTACTGGCTCTCTTAAGCCACATCCAGTACACCTGCAGCTACCAGGTGCCTTGAAAGCCAATCCAGTCCTTCGTAAAGTCCCATGCCACTGCGGGCATCACAGCCTTGAATGTACCAGCTACGACCACAGCAAAGTTTGTGGAGATTCAGTAATTCCGTGATTTCTTCTACTGAAAGTGCCCCTGGCACATCCTGTAAAGAGAGCCCCATAGCATTAGTATGCAGACAGATAATAGTTTAAAAGTAAATGTTCTTATTTAAGAATATGGTGGGGTTTTTTTCAGTTTGGACATGTAGCACAATAGGGAGGGGAAATGCATTTAGGACACTGAGGAGAGAAAAGACACACCTCAACTTTTATTAGGGAGAGATCCGTCCAATCAACTTTCAACTAAGGATCCTGCTTTAATTTCCAACCATTTACAGAAATAAGTGGAAAAAATAAAGTCAACACAAGAAACCAGACACAGATAACTACAAAGGGGTAGGCCAAAAAAAAAAAAACCTTAGCGTTAGAAAGCAAAATTTATTTTTAGTTCTACTAATTACGGGCTAACATAGGTTCTTATCAGCCTTTAGTGTGGTTTATTGATAATGTAACATGTTAACACAAAGACCAGCACTTTGGAGGATTGACTTGGTATTCAGTGAATGGAGATAGACAGAATTTCCTTTTTGTTCTGCCCTACCCAAGAGTTATTTTGCTCTCAATCCATCTTCTGATGGACTGAAGAAAGAGAAAGAAGGAAAACAGAAAGTCATCCTCCTCACAGATGGCATCCCATTTGGCCACACAGGTAGAGAAGGAATGAAAGTGAAGACCGAGTTTTGAGTGAAAGCTATAGATAAAATAATTGTGGCAAAAAGATTATTATTTTTAATAGAATAATCTAATACTTATTTTATTTTTATTGATTGATTAATGTGTTCTTAAGGATTGTCATTTAAATTGCAACAGTTTTTGATTTATTCTGTATTTTCTCCTATTTTATACTGCCAAAATGAAAACAATGGAAATGAAGCAGAAAAAAACCCCCAATGGGCTATATTACCTGCTTGTTGGCAAAGATTAGTAACAATGCATCACGCAGCTCCTTCTCTGTTAATAGTTTGGCAAGTTCACTGTGTGCCTCGCTGACTCTGTCTCTATGGCTGCTATCAATGACAAAGACCACGGCTACAGAAAAGAACAATTATGCAATTATATTCATTATGAATTTGTTTCTTCCTACTAAAATTTTATTTTTTGAGGTCAGGAGGAGGGTTAAATTTTAAATTCAATTTGAAAGCTAGGGCTTAGTACAAATTTCCAAACTGGTATCTACTTGAAGCAGACTCATATATTACACAAAAAAATGCAGCCTCCTATGCGGCACCAGAAAACTTTAGAAATAGCTTTCAGGGTTATGCAAAAGTAAACTTTATTAGTTGAAGAACCAGCAAATGGAATGCAAGGAAGTGGTTTTAATGACCTGCTTATCCTATCTAACAAAATTGGCTCCAAATAGGATAGCACTAAGAGGATGAAAAAAATCTGTGAAAATATCTATATTTCTCTATTCCACTGTGTGTGTGGCAATAGTAAAGACAGGAAGTTCTGCTGGATCCAGTTCAGCCATGAGAAGAAACTTAAATTCATGGAGAAGTAACCATGGATCAAACCCAATGTCTCAAGTATTAAAGATGGTCCTAATTTGACAACACTTGTTCAGTGACCAAATTTGCAATGGTGTTGAATATATATCTGTTACATCTGTTCCTCAAAGTCCTCAGAGTTCTGTGGTCACATGATCACAATTTACAACCTTCCCTGCCAGCTTCCTACAAGTAAAGTCAATCGGGAAACAGGCAAGAAGTAAGAAATTACGATCACATGAGATCATCACTTAACAATGTAGTATTTGCTTAACAACAGTAATCGGGACTGCTGGAACTGCCACAGCTAAGTAATATGGTCATTTTATGTCATGCTTTACAACAGTGTTTCTCAACCTTGGAAGCTTGAAGATGGGTGGACTTCAACTCCCAGATTCTGGGAGTTGAAGTCCACCCATCTTCAAGCTACCAAGGTTGAGAAACACTGCTTTACAACAACTACACCACTTAGCGATGGAAGTTACTATTATTAATCAAGGGCTACTTGTAATTGAAATTGTAATATGGGTAATTGCAGTTTCATCATAGTGACACATGTTCTTCTATGGATTTTTGCATTATGCTGTATAAAACTGTTTATGAAAAGTACTGGAACACTATAATTAGTTCAAAATATTGCAGTTCATCTGTTCATAGGAACTCCATATAAGGAACATATGAAACAGTGGTACTAAATTCCAATTTAATTCTCAAAACAATGCAAAATATTAACAATGACTTTCAAAGCCTTGAATGGTATAAGATCAAGCTATCAAAAAGGACTATCTTCTTCCTCATGAACTACCTCTCTACCAAGATCATCTTTGGAGGCCCTTCTGGTATGTCCCACATGATTAGGGTCTAGAGAAAAATCTTTCAGTGATTGCACGTAGGTTCTCAAATTTCAGTCTAATGAAGGTCTCTCTTACTTCCTCAAAAGTAAGAGAAAACTCTTCCTTCTGAGGAGGGTCTTTAGTATATCATCTTTCTTAATTTTTTATTGTTGTTGCTGTATTGTCTTTTATGTTTCTGCTTTTCAGAGAAATGCTTTTACTGTTATTTGCTAAAAGTTGCATAGATTTCTGTAAATGATATGTGGGATATAATTAATTAAACAACAATCCCATTATCATTTAGAGACTTTTGTAAATCCCCCAGAAATTATAAGCAAAACAAATATAAACATTATCTACACCTTAAATATTTATACTTTGAAGTTAAATGAATTTCCATGGAAGTTATTTCACATTAACTACCAAAACCTTTGAATGAGAGATACAATTATATTTAAAATAATTAAGTCACAAAACATTGTATTCTTACCTTGGGTATTGAGGTAATAATGTTTCCATAAAGGCCTCAGTTTGTGTTTGCCACCTACATCCCAAATAGTGAATTTCAGGTTTTTATATTCTACTGTCTCAACATTAAAACCTAAGAGAGTAAAAGAACTTTAATTATACATTCCTAACAAAACATACCCAAGAAAGTCACAATTTTTAAAATCTCTGTTACTTACCTATGGTTGGAATAGGTTGCATGAACTCATCTTGTTTTAGTTTAAATAAAATAGTAGTTTTGCCTGCTCCATCTAATCCAAGGGTCACCACTCTAATCTCCATTTTTGGTCCAATGTGTACTCTGTTGTCCTGCAGTAGAGAAAAAAAGAGGTTTGCTCATTTTAGAGGCTAACATTTAAAGGCATTCTTACATGTCAGCCAAATGTCTTAACCCTTTTGTTATAGAAGCCAGGAATTGAGGGTTGAGAAAGTAATTTAAATATCTTGTCAACATCCTCAGGCCTTAACAACTTGATGTTTTTTAAGCAACATTGACCAGTATTTTACAAATCTCTAGTTTTGGAAATACACTGAGATGTGGTGCCCATATTGTGGTAGATAGGAACAATTTTTAAAATAACTGCACTAATCATCTTTGTTAGAGAAGACGAAGGAGGCTGAAATACAACTGTGGTAGTGGTGGGGTGAATATGCATATATATATATGGGCATATAGTTATGCATGTAAGCATTTGTTAAGTAGGGGATAGAAAGCAACATTCTTAAAACCATTTGATGTGCAATTTTGTATGCACCTATACTAAGGGAGAAATAACTGGCCATTTATGTGTATGACCCTGACTACAATTGCCTTTTCCTTCAGTGCTGTCCTGAAGAATTCTCCAGCTACTACTACCAAGTCTTCCACCCAAAAGGCTATCTATCCTGAACTTGTAACATATAATGTTACAAAGATGATTTGTAAAAGATGATTAATGTTGAAGACTCCATATTTGATATATTACAACACTGGAAATCAAACTAATGTTTTGCTTTCCTGACAATAGTTTAAATAGATAGGTCAATGCCTATTGAAGTTCATGAATATACCCACTGTTAGGCCTATACAAATGAAAAGCTGTGTAGTCTTTCATTAGCAAACAACGGTTCAACCAAATACAGCTTGAGAACTACTTGGCTCATGGAGGGCGACAGTCAATATGCTCTTTGTTCCATCTGGGATAGAACATAAACAGAAGAAATGAATGGAACTCAACGTTCCAGGTTCCACTTTTAGCTACAGATCATGAACCAAATTAACCTTTTAATTATAGTTTTCATCTTATCCCAAATAGATTCTTGTACCATACAGCAGACTATTTCAAAGTTGCCTAAGTTGTTAGTGGGAGAAGAATAAGAACCAAACTCATGTTCTGAATCTTTAACCTAGAGATTAAAAGAACTATACCTTTGTAAAAGTAACTGGAATGCTAGCATCAAGTTGAATGTGGTCTGCAAGTTCTGTGAATTGTTGTTGTTGTTTCTGCAATGTTTCTAAAAGCCTTGTAATCTCTTGTTTAGCCAAAACAACTCTACAGTCATCCTAAAAAGGGAAGCTAAATTTAATTGTGTAATAAGCACAGAATTATCTAAATATTAGCGTTCTCAACATATAACAATGGGAAATTGCTTCAAGATGGGTGAATTCACAGTCCTTGCACAGTAGCTATTTTTGGCCCGCAGGCCCTCAAATCATTTTGCCAACATTTGGCAATAGAATGGTTGAATTTCAGTTGCATTCCTATCCCAACCCCACCTAAAATAAGTGGAAAACACATTTTTGCTCATTTTGGTAAGGAGATGATGGTGGAGGAGAATGGAAAAATAATTAGAACAGGTGGTTTACAATGCAACTAAAATGATATATTCAATAAAACTGCAAATTAGAATATTGATCAGTAAAAACAGAAACAAAAAACAACAGGAACAGCAATAAAAATGCAATTCAGTACTAAAGCCAACCTAATAACAACCACAATTACATTTCAAAAGTCCTACAAAAGAATTCTGACTTCACAGACTTATATAAAAATTCCAAGTTAAATGCTGATCAAATCTCTGGTAGGATGGTATTATTGCACAAGATACCTCCACAGAAAAACATGGCTTCTGAGCCCCTACTAGTCTTACTTCCCACATACTGGTAACTAAGCATCTTAGAGCCAAGGTGTATATAACACAAATCAGGTGTCTTGAGAGAGGTGAACATCTGGAAATCAAACCATAGTTCTTCAAAGGCCACTTTGAATTCTTTCTATAAACCTATCAGGGGTCTATGCAGCAGTCACAATTCAAGTATTACATGGCTGCAGTGACTCTCACCCACCTGTGCAGGCTGCTGCACATTGCATTAACTGCAGTTTCTGAATAGTTATTCAAATGTTCCTTAAAAAGAGCCCTGCAGTAATCTGTTGTGATCATGAAATGTGAATCACAATCAACCGGTAACCAGATGGCCTTTGGAAGGCGGACTCTCAATTGTTGAAATATTGCCCATTTCTGAACATACAACTCCTCCCCAAATTAATTTCATGGATTAATATAACATGGAACTTATACTACATAGGAGGAGATATCTGTCCTGATTTGCAGCAACAGATATGCATTATCTGTCAACATATGAATCAGACTTTTCTTCATGGCCTCTTTATCAAAAAGACTTTCAAGCAATATTAAATTTTTGAAATTGCTTTGCTTATAATATATGTAGTTCTTCCTCCTTTCTTTCCATTTATCACCAACATCATACAACTCACAGCTATGCTTATTAATTTTGAACTTATAATAATTGTTTAATGCTGTTGTATATATACATTTTTTTCTGATGGATTAGATTACTGTAACAAAGCAAGAAAAGATCTGTATGCCACTCCAAAACTGGTTAAGAAAAGCATATTTAAAAAATGGAACTTCAAAGCTAGCAGATTTAGATTAACATTATTTTGCAACAGAAATAAATATAACTCTTTCATAATACATTAATATTAAAAACTACAAAGTCAGTACATTGTTTATAAAAACTTTTGTCTCTTAAAGATCAGAGCAGCACCCTACTAGAAACAAGAAAACAAGTTATATTTTATTCAGTTGAAAGAATACAAGCAAATTGCTCATCAATACTCAAAATGTTTTTAACTAATTTCTTAAAACAGAAAACCAAACCAGTTAATTTTAGTTTACTTCTTTTATATATTTTGGACACAATGGTATTTAATTATTTTTTTTTAAATTTGATTTATATGCCGCCCTTCTCCGGAGATTCAGGGCAGCTTACAATGCGTTATATGTTGAATAATTACATGTTTTAATAATCAAGTTTAATATTCTCCATAAACATTTTTACCCATGGGAATCCACAGAGGCAGATGACATCTGTAATGAGGTCATCACACAAATACCACAACCTATGTATTTCCATCCAACATTACTGTAATGTACTGCAGATGCCGATGCTTATACCTCGAAGTCAGGTCTAATATATTTTCTTAGATATTTATATCACTTTTCAGAAGTGGGGTCTCAAGACATTTTAATAAAAAACAAACCATGGATAAAACTCAAGTTTTAATTTGAATTTGACTTCGACCAGTTGCTTATGACATTTTTGGTTCCTTCAACATTTTTGTTATGCTTTTTGTCTGGAGGATCCTGTCTCCCACTGCTATTTATGAAGTCAAGATTTTCAGTAAAGCCAAGTTATAATTCAGTAACAGAATCTGTAACAGAATGAATACAATTTGTCCAATATTTATTATTTACAAATTGTACAATATTGGTATCTGAGAGTTGGCATTTCAAGATAGATAGATATATCCACAGCTGTCCCAATATTGATTTTGGTTATAGTATTGATTTCCTACCTGCTGTAAAGTCTTTTCACAGTGAAGACATGCTGTTGAAACTTGTGACAACAGGATAGTCATATCTTCTTGCTGTTGCCTAAGCCAGATCAATTTTTCTCGCACATGTGCATCTACCACACTAAGTGCCATTTCTTCTTGGCGGCAGAGAGTCTCGTGAAGGTCAGAAAAATAGGCTCTGATACATGACCGAGCATTCTCTGCAGTGCCTGGAACCTGAAGTGAGATTACAAAATCAAACAGAAAGGCTGCCGAGGCATTACAATTATACTAAAGCAGTTTTTGTCTTGAATAGTACTTCTCTCTTTTGTAAGCTCAACCATATACATCATCACTTGCTACAGAAGAGTGTTCATTTTTAAATTGTGACATACCTGCATTATTTGGAGGAAAGAATAAAACACTAAGAGTAGCCAGTTTTTAGTATTACTGTACAAAAAAACCAAAATGCATGACTTTCAGATTTCACAATGTGTTATATCTCCAATGTTAAAAATGCTGAAACATTAGACAGAGTGAAATCAGAAAAACCAAAAAAATAGTTTTCTGCCATGCATTTGCACAAAAAGGTTTTTTTTTCAAGTTTGTTTAAAGAAATGAATGAAAATACCACTGAATGTGCCTTTGCCCTAGTTTTAAAGGAGTTCTCTGCATCCCAGATGTTTTTTCATTATGTTTTCAAATTCTCCATAATCAATTATCTCTTTAATGCTCTTGACATCTGTTTTATCCTACAGATAAAAGTTCCTGTAAGAACTTTATCAACTTTTTGGGTGTCTGCCATAGTTGGTGTTAATTTATTTACTGGGAGGGGGCACAAAAAAGTTCATAAATCATGTAACTAATGTAGCATGTGATATATCAGTATTTCCAAAACAAATCTAAAATTAGGAAATGAATTTATAATAAAGATAATGCATAAATTGAAGAAACTACAACATTGCTTACATGTTCTGTGTGGGTCATTCCTATACCATCTTCGAAAAGCTGTTCTCCTCCCTCTATTTGTTGTACAATTCCATCTAGTTTCCGAGAATAATCTGAGATTTCTTCTGTGAAAGTTCTTATACAGTGAGCCATATCTAAAATGGAAGCGCGGATCTGATTTGCTTCTGGTTCCAAAATACTGTGCTAAAGGAAAAACAAACAAAGTAAAGAACATCCTTTCCTGAAATTCTCCTGATCTGCATTCCATTTCTCACCCATTATAAAATTGGAAACAGAATGTTGGACATTCTGCTTACAAAAACATAGAATGCAACTGATATGGGAAAACGTATTTTCCAAATTCTTTAACAGCATTAGCTTTAACAGCATCAGAAGTCTGTATCTTTTGTTTAGTGATATTCTGTATTTGAGTGTTTTTGTTCTCCTCTTGTGTTGTAGCTACGTTTTGGGGTATATGGACACACTGTGAAGCACAGGGGAAGTTGCATATATTCCACTGTAGATCATGAAGGACGAAGAGAGAGAGGTCTTAGAATGGAACAGGCAGAGACATTTCAAGCTGCCACCCAACTAGCTTTCCTGAACGAGTGCGTTGGGAAAACGCCTTCTGTAATTTTTTCTACATTTCCCAATTCAATCTTTTGTTGTTTTCTCCTCCCACACCAAATTTGGTCCCATTTTTTTTAGTTTTTGGAGTGTGATCCTATCAACAGGATCAACAGACAGAAAGAATCTCAAGGCATTTGTCATAAATTGTTTCCAATATCCCATTGGATTGAAGATAATAAAAATGGAGATGGTAAATTTAAAGAATAAATCTACTTTTCTAAAAGTTTTCTGATTTTGATTTAAGCTTTAAAAAGGATTTTTTATACAGATTGGTTGCTTGTAAAATATTACAGAGTAACAAGATGAGCACTGTATACAAACAGCATTTCCAATAAAATTACAAACACTCGTGCATAGACATCCTACCATATTACTGCAGATAAGCAACTTTAAAGTGATGTTATTGGAATGCATTTACATATTACCCACTCAGTCAGTCATGTATTAAGAGCCATGGTGGGTTAGAATGCAGTACTGCAGACTACTTCTGCTGGCTACCAGCAGTTCAACAGTTATATTCTCATTGGCTCAAGGCTGAGTCAGTCTTCCATCCTTCTTAGGTTGGTAAAATGAGGAGCCAGATAGTTGGGGGCAATATGCTGACTCTGAAAACCACTTCAAGAGGGCTGTAAAGCACTGTGAAGCGGTATATAAGTCTAAGTGCTATTGCTATTAACAGAGATGGAAATCAAAAATGAAGCTTACTTTATGACCCTGGTGTTTTCCGTATTCTTTGCAAACACAACACATAAGAGGACTGGCCTGACAACCTTCTTCCAAGCACACAAATTCAATGGCATGCACTTGGTGCTGGGAACACATCGTCTTTTCATGTGGCTTATCAGCAAGGGGCACACGTCTGTGTTTTGCTAGTGTCTTTGTAGAATGTGTAAGGTGGGAACAATCTGTACACAGGTGAGTAGCACAAACAGTGCAGTACACAGAAGCCAGATGAGTGTCATCTTCATCACATCGGATGATGCACTAAAAATAAAGAAAAGAACAGTGATTTAAAAAAAAATCTAAATGTTTATATCTTAAGTTTTTTGAGATGAACCCCTACAAATATATTTAAGACAGTTCAGGTCTTAATTTGTTTTTCAAAAACTTGAAAAACAAGTACCAGATTTATTATATGTAGAAAGATGCAGAGAGAAAGAAACTGAAAGACCATTACTAAAAAAAAAATCCTGTCCTTCATTCTCACCAATCTAGCTGTTCTAACGACCAAATAAGAGTAAAGCAGTGGCCCTCAACATTTTGGGCACCAGGGACTGGTCCATGGAGAAAGGTTTTTCCATGAACTGGAGGGGGTGTGGTTTCGTGTACTGCCTACATCCAGCGGATGGGGCTTCACTTGTTTGCACAGCCTGGTTTCTGACATGCTGCAGCCCAGTGCCAGTCCATAGCCCAGGGGTTGGAGACCCCTGGAGTAGAGCACTTGACATTAATTTAAGAAAAATGGGCAGGATTGCCTTGTTTAGAAAATGTGGCTCCAAAGCATTTATCCAATTAAAACAGGGTAAAGAACTTGTGATCATCCAAATTTTGCTCAACTACAATTCTCAGAATTTCTCACCATTGATGGCACTGGATAGGGCTGCTAGAGTAGTAACTAAGGAACATATTGAGAGCCACTTGTTCCACAATCCTATTCAAAGGTACTTTGCTATATTTTGAAATCATTCTTGAAATGAAATTAGAAGCTAAAGTGACTGATATTAAATGGGTGCAAGATAGTCACATTTTCTGGCAGGTACATTTTGCATTAACTTGTGTTTCTGAGATAGATTCAAGGCAACGCAATCAAGATACATTGCAATAATCCATTTTTAAGGTAATATAGCTAAAGAATAAGTTACTGCAACTATGTTTTAACACTTTTATATAGGGTCTCCACTAGAACATTATCTTTGCCTAATAAAAGGCATTCCTTGTGAACTTTCCAATAGATTGTATTTCAACTTAGCAACAAATACTCTTTGACCTACAGCTACTTCATCACATTCTTGATGCACACCAGTCTTGCACCCTCGTGCATCTTTCTCAAATTGCACCTCTTATGCACCCTTCCTTGCCCCCTCCCTGACCCAAGCCCTTTATGTATCCCCTTGGATCCATACATATTCTCCCCACAAATCCTGGCCTTCTCCGTCACCCTGTAGCAGTTAGTTACCTGCCTGCAGGCCTATGATTTTCAATTTCCTGCAGGCTTCCCCATTGACTTTGGTTGTGGGGAGTTGCCTCAGTTAATGATTATGGGATTTGGGTAATGATGGCAATTGGGACTGCAAGGATTGCCATCTTTTAGCAATGCAGTTGCACTTTACGACCACATTGCTTAGTGACAGAAATTCCAATTGCAATTGCCATTATAAGTCACGGACTATCTGTATATTATTAACAATATCAAATAGCCATTTCTGAATTCCTAATTATTTAAACTGACAATGGAATTGTAAGGTGGATGATACAGTAGTTATTGTGCACCTTTTAGGATGGGCTACTAATAGAAAAAGAAGCGGCAAACAATAATATTTTCGTCACATTAGGCAAAGGCCCATTCCCCTTGAGAAGCCAATAACAAAGCAGAAGGAAAGAGAAAAAGAGGATGACAAACAGTCACATGAATGGGTTCAATTATAGTGGAATTCGATGAATTACTGAAAGGCTAGGTTGGGAGGGATCCAGCTGGAGAAACTCTATGTGCTCACTAGGACTAACATTGATGTGATTGCACATAATCAATCAATCAACAAAACAATTAAATAAATAAATCAAGGTATCTGAATACACTTCTCTGAATGTGACAATAAAATAAATAAAATGAATTATTATTACCTCTCCAGATAGGCCAATAGTTTCTTCAATTGTTCCACACTGACCACCTAATCCATTCTGCAATCGTTCCAGGAGTTCCAACAAAGCAAAGTTTTTTTTCAATCCCCACACACCAGAATCACCTATTTGGGGGGAAAAGGCAGAAATCACCACATGTTGTCAATGAAATATGGTCCTGTATTTTTATTTATTTAATCACTTTACATGGTCATCAGTCTTGTAATAGCAACTCTAGTTGGCTATCATTGGTTTAAAAACTCAATACAAAAAAAAACAAAAAACAAATGGCAACTGAGAACAACACAAACCATTAATAAATGAATTGTTTCAAATACAATTATTTCCCATCAACCAGCATCAGTAGTAGTGAAATCAATGCTTCATCACATATTTTCCATCCTGGACCAAAATATACTTTGCATAGTCTTGTAGGCCTAGCATCTTGGATTCTTACTAAAACTTTGATTCATTCTGATCCAAACAATAGGCAAAAATGAAGCTCCTTGGATTTTCATTAACTCAGCTTGGCACATGCAATACAGGTAGTCCTCATTTTACAATTGATTTCACAGGTACTTGGGTCAACAGATTGGCCCAAGGTCACCCAGCTGGCTTTTATGGCTAATATATACACACACATATGCATGAATCTATATAATCTGAATAAAATAGTTGAGTTCAACTTACTCTTCCACTTACTAAACAGCAAAATCTTAAACCATGTATCAAGGTTTAGAAATACCATACCTAGTTCAGTAACTTGTCGATCAAAAGGACACCGAACTGCTCTGCCATGGAGAGGAAGTCGAGTAAGACAGTCATGACAGACAGTATGACCACATAAAAGAAGTCTGGGAACTTTGTCTCCTTGCAATGAAAATACATCTTCACAGACTCCACATTCCAAAACCTATAATTAACAGAAGAGAATTGGACGTAATTAAATGGAAGGGGAACAAAGTTAAATTCTGAATGATTAAGGCTATGTATGTGGTTTAAACTGATGCAATTAAGAGTGGAAAATGAAGACATCACCAATTTCCTCTTAGTTTAGATGATATAATTCAATCTCAACCTGCAACAATTATTCCGTACATCAATCAGTCTGGGTGATAAGAGTTTACACCTCACGTCCTAGAGCATATCAGATCAGCAGATTTGGTTCAAGTGGATTTTTCAACAACCTTACACTGAGAATCCATGTCTTTTCAGAGGCAAGTTTACATGGGGCTTAGTCCAAGGTGAGACAGTATACTGTATATAGGATTGCAATTACTAGTCTCAGTTCACTTTTCCTTTAACCCAAAAGAACATCCTAAGATACATCTTTTTTAAAAAGAGATATAAATATACTGCCTTTTGGAGTGGAATAATATCTAGGTTTTAATGATTGTTATTCTATAAACAGAAAAACCTCAAACTCAAACCTCAAGTTTTCCTTTCTTCATATATTCATAGTTCCAAAGACTTGAGAGGACTATATTTATTACATTTGTGAGGGGAAAGACATTTTCAAGAATTACATGCCAAGAATAATTCCATCTGAAAAAGGCTGATTGCTTTACTGTCTCCATCACTCCATTTTCCTGAAGCATTTCACTCATTTAAATTGTATCCAATATGTCATCCTGAAAGCACAGGATTCCCCCTCCCTGGCGGCAAGAATACTTATCCTTTTTCCTCATTCAATCTATGAAGAAAATATTTATTTATTTATTTATTTATTTATTTATTCGATTTATATGCCGCCCTTCTCCGGAGACTCAGGGCGGCTTACAATGCGTTAAGCAATAGCCTTCATACTTTTGTATATACCTGCTTAGTAGGGCTTTCAGGCCCCCCTAAGCGGTGTTCTTTTTTTTTTTTATACAAAGTCAGTTTATTGCCCCCACAATTTGGGTCCTCATTTTATCTACCTCGAAAAGATGGAAGGCTGAGTCAACCTTGAGCCTGGTGAGATTTGAACTTGCAGTAATTGCAGGCAGCTGGTGCTATTTAACAGCACCTTAGACTGCTGTGCCACCAAGGCTCTTATGAAGAACCGATGAAGCTTCTTGGATGAGAAGCAACATGTCTTCTTCTTCAAGGAAAAAAAAAACACATAGTCCAGTTATTTGCCTTTTGAAAAAGCACCTTATGAGACAACCATGTTGGTTGAGAATCTCCATAAGACATATGAGGAAAATATAAATATAAAAACATCCGTGGGAAATTACTTTAAAGCACTCGTTTTTATCAAGATGGGAGAAAGGAGGTGAATTAATCTGATTTGATGGCATAGACAAGGCGGAGTATCATAATTAGCCCCCCCCCCCCCTTTTGCTTCAACACCGCCTGCGAGAATCTGCCCAGAGAATTTCCAGTGATTCTCGGGGGATGCTAAAGAGAGGGGAGAAAAGAGAAGCGCCAGCGGGGTGAAAGGACGGATCCTTTCGGTTTTCCATCGCTCGATCCCTGCAGAAGCCAAAATCAAGGACCCGCCCTCTCAGGTTCACTGTCCTCACCTTCACAACAGGCCCCGCCGGACTTCGGCTGTGCCTGTTCCCGGCATCCAACCCAGCGCCAGACCCGATTTTGTTTACACTTAGTGTTGCCATCTTGGACAAGGAAGGAGAACGCCCGAGAGAAAGTGGACTCCACTAGGGAACCTACAAGCGGAGGTCCCCCTGGAGACAGAGGAGGGGTAGGAATGCGCGAAAACGTCACTAAAGAGAGACGGAGGCAGGCCTACCATGGAGACGTAAAAAAAAAAAAAAGGCGTTTAACTTGGGCCTATGGGCTTCTTATCACTACGCATGTCTGTTTCTTCTCAGGACGCTACGGAACGCCATAATAAATCGTCAAGCTTCACCGGGAACTACAACTACCAGAATGCATTGTTTTGATAATCCGTGTTGCTGTCGGTAGCAATAAAAAACAACATTCGAGCCTACGGAAGGCGAATGGCGCGACATATCGCAAGGCTCGTTGGGAATTGTAGTTTCGGAAGAAACTACGGCAGTGATCTGTCTTCCGCGAAACGCTATTGACTGAAAATAGCGGGCCTGAAGCAGGCGGATTTTTTTTTTTTTTAAATAAGAGTGGATAGGGAGTGATGCGGCGACAGCCCATTTCTAATCTTGACTGAAGAAGAGAAAGCCCAAGTGGCGTGGCTGAGGCAATGGATGTGACCCAAGCCAAGCAAGAACATCTCTTGGCCTTGAAAGGTACTGCTAGGTTTTTGACTCCTTGCTACTGCTAACTTGCCGCACCTGGTTCTCGTCGTGCTCTGATTTTCATCTGGTTTAAAGGAGAAAGGGCTAAGTTTCGTAGGATAGCCGGTGTCCCACAAATGCGGGGTCGGTTTTTCTCTTGTGGGGCGCAAGGGCAGAAAAAGGAACGCCCTTCTTCCCACTTTTGGTGATATCTTATTCCCAGTCTTAATCTTTATTTATTGATTAGCCCTTGGGCCATATCAAAGTGCAAAGCTCCAGAAACAATTATTACAAATATTTAGTAAAAACAATTTAAAATGAAATTGGAATAGGAATAAAACACGATTTAAATGTGTTCGTTTTAAATATCATTTAAAATGAAATTAGAGTAAAATACAATCTAAAATGAAATCAGAATAGAATACAATAATTTGAGATACAAATTAAATATGATTAAGATTATATTACAATGTTACCCCTGCATCTACCCAATCAGCCTTAAAATTACTATTAGAATTACATTAAGTCAAATGCTCTTTCCTGCACCCATTCTGCTGCACCAACTTTGCCCTTTTTTCCATCAATTTTATAGCAAATTTGGCAATCCATTTACCAGCTGCAAGTTAGAACCTATCTCTTATTCAGGGCGGACGGTTGAGTGGGGGCAGGGATGATTGGGTAAAAATGGGGAGGTGTGTGAGGGGCAATTCATTAACCTTGTTTCCTCCCCTCCCTCCAATTTGGTCAGTGGGAAGGATCATTCTTCCTATGTAGCTGTGCAAAGGAGGCAGAAGTTGGCTCCTGGTGCTTCTTCTCATTTTAGCCATAACAGGAACAACAAGTCTGATGAGCAATTATACTATGGTTAGTTTATGAAAATAAAGCCAGCAATTTTGTATCTTCTTGGTTGGTTCTCCTGACAAATTATCTTTTTAGGGGTTGTGGATAAGAAACCCCAAATAAAGAACTTCATAACTCTGTTCTATAAAGCAAATGTAGATAGTCCTTAACCTACAACCTTTCATTTAGCGACCGCACTGGGGAAAAGTGATGTATGACCATGTTTCACACTTACTACCATTGCAGCATCCCCATGGTCAGGTGATCAAAATTTGGTCACTTGGCAACTGGCTCATATTTATGACGGTTGCAATGTCCCAGGTCATGTGATTTTGCAACCTTCTGACAAACTGAGTCAATGGGGAAACCAGATTCACTTTACAGCCATGTTACTAACTGAAAACTGCAAGAAAGGTTGTAAAATTGAGCAAAATTCACTAAACAATTATCTCACTTAACAATAGAAATTGTAGTCATAAATCAAAAACTATCTATATTAAACAGTTGCTTTCTGCAATACGACTTCACTCTTTCATCAAGCTTTGTACCGGAATAGAATTATATATGTTAATTTATGGATATTTCCCCAGCTTACTATTCTTGAAGAAAACACAAAATGCTTTTATTGTTTTGAAATGCATAATTATTTGTTTATGTTAGCATTAAAATAATATATATTATTAATATGTGATGTTAATATTACTATTATTACAGTAGTAGAACTAAGCTGTATTAATACAAAAATATTTTTATACATATACATTTTTCTTTAAAATTATTACACCTTGCAGAGTATCCTACTCAGAAGGCAGTTTCCTGATGGGAAAACAGTATAACTTAGGATCACAAAAAGGCTTATGTGGGGCCCATGTATGGAAAAATTAGTTCCTAATTCGTGTATATTCTTTTCATTCACATTTTATATGCATGAAAATAGAAGTTTTCTGCTGCTTTTTTGATGATGAGCATACCTGATACAATGGTAATAGTTTTAGTGAGTTTAAATAATAAATTTGGGGAGATTATGGGAAAAATTATTTAAATGCCTCTTTTAAATGCCTATTTTCAGTTTATTGAAAATTTAAGGTTTAAGGCTACAATCACTTTTAAAGGATTGTTGCCTCTAAAACCCTTCTATTCAAAAGCTAAGATAATTTATACTGAATCTTTTCAAAAATGTGGAAATATGTTGTATTTTTTTAGTGTGCCTGTACTAATGCTTAAAGCAGCTTGTCTAGCTTGTTTTTAGAAGTTCTGGAACTATGACTCCCAGAATTCAAAGCCAGCATTAATAGAAAATCGGGGAATTCTCCCAGGTTGGAGGAGAGTGGCATAGAGAGGATATATATAGGGAAATTGTATGGCATAAAACTTAGTTTCACATAATATGTATTGATTAACATAATGTATATATCCAGATACTGTATTGTTTTGATCATCCAGGAAATATCTGAACATTGAAAACAAAAGATACTCATTTGTTTCATATTGGTAACATAGAAACTCTTCTAATTTCAATGACAATAATAGAACTGGGAAGAAGCTGTTAATAAAACTGAGGGTGTCGTATACCATTTGAGGTATTTTTCCAAAAAGTATATATTTACGGTAAATTAAATTAGTACAGTATTGACTAACAAAATCTCAGTGAATTTGATGGTAAAGTTGTTAGAGTATCTTATTACTTCTACTCTAGGTCCTGTTCTCAGCTGCACAGCACACAGAATAAGATTCTTTTGAGCAATAACATCTTGTTTTGTTGAGACACGCCTGCCCAGAAAACTTTTAAAATAAGACATGGATTCCCACTGTACAAGGATGGAAATGGTTCTGCACTACCGAGCTCGGGAAAAGGACCCTGCAGCATTACAAAACATTGCAGAAGAAGCCTTGAAGAAATTTCCTAGGCGGCAGCTGCCAGTCTTCATACCCTGGTTTCCAAACACTTCATGTAAACTGCCTGTTAAACCTAAAAATGTTCCTCCAGTTGTTTCTGTTAGAGAAGTAGAACAAGTGAAACGATCTATTGCTACTTCAGAAACTATTTGCAATGCTTCCTTATGTTATAACAGTGCAGAAAGGCTTAAGGAATTTCAACCCAATATAAAAGCTGAACAGACTTTACACATTGAGCATGAAGAAACTGACTTGATCAATTTGGGAAAGCCATCAGGACACGGCAGAGGCAAGCTAAGGAGAACTTGGAGTGTTTCTCTACCCAGCTCCAAACTTAAAGACAGCATTCTTCCTTTATCTCTAGAATTGCAGAGAACTTTAAAAAAATTAAAGCTGCATGTATTCTATAGAGCGTGGTGGATAATAGAACCATCTATTTGTAACAACCAAGTTTTGGAAGACATTTGGATAAATCTTAATGGCATGATCAAACACAATGAACTTCCATCTTGTAACGCTACAATCCAGAGACATGAAAACCAGATTTTGATTTTTTGTGATATATTATACTGTGAACATGTTGCAAACAGCCTTAGAAAAAAATTAAACATTAAGGGAAAGATGAATCTGCTTGTTCACAAATATGGGATTATACATAGTTTCTAGTTTTTAACTAAAACAAGGCAATATGCCACTTGGGGTCTGATAAACCAAAATATTTGCTGCTCTATATTTGCCAAACACATTCTTCCACTCACCACTCTTCCCAACAAAGGACTAAACAGTAGGTTGCATTTACAGATGGTTAGTTGAGTATTAGGCTCAAAATGATCTATTTCTTCTATTCCCTATGAAGCTAAAATCTAAATCCTGAATGTTTGTGCAGGCAACAAGCAAGGCTGTCTTTTTAAATATAATGCTAAATGAACTACAAATGGAATTTATGGATTTATTAGCTGTGCCTTCTGGCAGGATAAGTCAAGCAGAAGTAATCATGAAGCATGCGCTTGTATAAACCACTTTAATATTATATTTGGTGAATCATACTTTCTTATAAATGATAACAGACAAATACAAGACTGTTTATATTAAATGTTTCTAGTTAGTTCTGTAGGACTAAAAATATCAATATTTTGTTGAGTGCTAGAAATCCTTATTGTAGTCCCTCACATCATTTCTGAATTTACTGTGTAATTAAATGATTTTCTTAATATAATTCAGTCCACATGGTCAAGTGGTAGTAAAACATATTTGCAAATGAATTGATTTCTACAAGATGTATTGTACTATAAATTTTCCAAAGATACACAATTATTTCAGAAGAAGACATTTGGAAGAATTATTCTGCATGTGAATAATTATGTTTAGAATCTTTGTTACTAGATCATTAAAATATTTGTGTATAAATATTAAATAATAAATACAAAAGCTATTTGTATCAATATTTCTGAGTTAAAAAAATTGTAATATATTTGATCCCAGCATTGGATTATTATTACAGTACTGTTAGGATAAGTAAGTATAGGCAATGAAGCTGGCAGTAAATTGAGAGAGGACAGAGTTACATGCTGTGAGGTCTTATTTAAGTTTCCTTGAATGTTCATTTTGAGTTCTGCCTCAATTTATTGAACATTAGTATGCTTCCTCTTCCTTGGTCCAAGCATGTACTGATCTTTTTTTATAAAATGTACAATTTGTTTGAATGAATACTTCATTGCAATTTAAAATACAAACTAACATGATATATAACACAGATTAATAAATAAAATGATTGTAATAGATTAATAAGGCAGTATTTAGGTTTTAAAATGTAAGTCAAAAGTTCACATGACTAATTCACATAAATCCTGCAGAAGTTATAAAAGTGCATTGTGTCTCCGTAGCTTTAAAACAAAATTTTGCAACCTGATAGTACATCCTTTTGGAATCTCTGTATGCTAATAGATACTGAATGTGAGTAGTCTCATTAACTTTAATAAAGGCCTTTACCAAGAGTCAGTATAAAAAAATCTCAACATAAAACATGGAAAACACTCTCAATTTTACCTGAGTTGATTGTTGTAACCTCTAAGGAGCTGAGATCTTAGGATACGTATGTTCTAAACGTGCTGAAAATAGAGAATTAAAGTGAGCTGAAGAAAATGCCCATTGTTGGATTACATGTTGCTTTACTATCATAGGAAATGATAATACACAGTCCTGAGTCTGTAGAAGAGAGTCTTGTTTGCAATGCTCTTTTACTTTTGACATAATTGCCTGATGATACTAATGAGAACAGCCCATTGAGAGACATGTTAAGCTCTATATGAGCAAAGAAAATAACTAGCAAATTTGGATTTGAATCACTTCAACTTCTAATTTCAGTCTTTCATTAGGGACAAATCTAAAGATCAAATAAAGAGACTCACAATTAGAATAAAAGATAGTTGTTTTCTATGTAGTAAATTGTGTGATGATTAGTGCAACAAATAATATGATAGATACAGATACAGATTAACAGAGTTGGAAGGGACCATGTAGATCATCTAGTCTAACCCCCCACCCAAGCAGAACCTACACCATTTTTGATGGATAGCAGTCCAGTCTCTTGGTTGACTGTTCTCACTGTCAGAAAATTTATCCTTATTTCCAGGTTGAGTCTCTCAATCAGCTTCCATCCATTATTCCTTATCTAGCCTTCAAGTGCTTTGGAAAATAGCTTGACCCACTCCTCTCTATGGCAGCCCTTCAAATATTGGAACATTGCTATCATGTCACCCCTGGTCCTTCATTAGACTAGCTATGCCCAGTTCCTGCAACCATTCATTGTATGTTTTAGTCTCAACATCTTTTTTATAGTTTGGTGACCAAAACTGGATGCAGTACTAAAGCTTTATAGAGTGGTAGTAGTACCTTGCTTGATCTTGACTGTGATTTGCTTAACCATGGCAAAAGAGATCATAAAATCTGGCATGATTCTCTTAACGACTTAGCAACATATACGTCAAGGACTACCTGTAATGAGTTCTTCCCACTTGGCCATTCATTGTCTTACAATTATGGTATAACTGTTATATTATTCATCCCTACAATTAAGAACAGGGCTTAATTATCTTCCTCATAGTTTAGAGCCATTGACAAAAGTGCCAGGAACTGCTGGAAATCCCAAAGGTGCTTGACAGAATAGTGGGGAATGGAAGAGCTAAAGAAGCTTCTTGGATGAGAAGCGAAACATCTTCAAAAAGAAACAACAAGAAAGTCCAGTTGCCTCCTGAAAAAGCACCTTTGGGACAATCATGACCTGGATGACTGAGAATCTCTACAGACTTTAAGCTGCTGCAAATTTTCACCCCAATTTAAACTACAGAGGGAAACTTCTGAACCATCAATTTGGATCACTGATTTAGCATTATTGGATTTTAAAAAAATCTTGGCATTTGCATGGTTTGTCTTACGTTTTACTAGTCAATTACATGAATGGTTGCTGCATTTCTATACAGGTAGTCCTCAATTTACAACAGTTCATTTAGTGACGGCACTGAAAAAGGTGACTTATGACTGTTTTTCACACTTACAACCATTGCAGTATCCCCCATGGTCATGAGATCAAGATTTGGAAGCTTGATAACTGGTTCATATTTATGTTGGTTGCAGTGTCCTGTGGTCACGTGATCCCGTTGTGACCTTCTGACAAGCAAAGTCAATGGGGAAGCAAGATTCACTTAACCGGGTTATTAACAACTGCAATGATTCACTTAACAGCTGTGGCAAGAAAAGTCATAAAATGGGGCAAAACTCACTTAACAAATTTCTCACTTAGCAACATAAATTTTGGGATCAATTATAGTCATAAATTGAGGACTACCTGTACTTACTTTCTTGTTTTCTTTCTTTGTGAACTTGCTATCAATATTAAGCAAAAACTGAAACCTGTCAAAATGTTATTTTTTCTGTGTTTTGATTTTATATATATATGTAATGCTGCTCCTTGGATGATCTCTGTTAAAAATATGTCAATGTTTTAAGGCATTCTAATTTACAAAGGAATAAAATCTTCCAAATCTCATTGTGATGACAGATATTGAAAGACAAATTAATCAGATGCACATAGCCTTGATAGTACAGTGGTTTGGTGCACCCTGTCATTAACACAGCTGCCTGCAATTTCTGCTGGTTCGAATCTCTCCAAGGCTCAAGCCTTCCATCCTTTCTAAGGTAGGTGAAATGAGGACCCAGTTTGTGGGGGCAATAAGCTGACTTTGTATAAAATATACAAAAGAATGAAGGCTATTGCTTAACGCATTGTAAGCCGCCCTGAGTCTCCGGAGAAGGGCGGCATATAAATCAAATTATATATATATATATATATATATATATATATATATATATATATATATATATATTGATGCAACCATGAATCACAACTAACTCATAATTCCCCGTGTTAGTTGTCACCAACTTCAATGAAGAAAGTTAAGAAATATTAGACTTTCTTAGGGCTTCAATTATATTCCACTTTCTCTATGTACACAGTTGTAATCTGAAAATGCAGAAGTAGCAATAGCAATAGAATGTAGATTTATACACTGCTTCATAGTACTTTACAGCCCTCTCTAAGCGGTTTACAGAGTCAGCCTATTGCCCCCAACAATCTGGGTTCTCGTTTTACCGACGTTGGAAGGATGGAAGGCTGAGTCAACCTTGAACTGGTGAGAATTGAGTTGTCGAACTGCTGGCCAACGGCAGTCAGCAGAATTAGCCTGCAATACTGCATTCTAACCACTGTGCCACCAGGGCTCTAACTGATGGAATGGTGTTAACAGTAAAGAAAATTTTGTTCTCTTAATGTTTAAGAAATTATGCTGTCTTTTATGTTTATGTTAATATATTCATCATTCATTATTACCTGGCTTTGAATACTATTCAGAAAAATGGAATCATTACAGATATTTTATATGAAAAAACGTACAACTTACAGTCACAACAGTCAGAAAACAGCCACATACTATTTTTATATATGCTTTTTTCCCATGCATATTCTTGGATTTTGTTTATACCTTTTCTATTTAGCTCATTTTAGAAATTATTTAGCAGAGTATGAAATGGACACCGTTCATTAAACAAAATATCTATTTCTCTTCAATTTGCAGAAGACAATACACAGGCTTACCTAAGTTTAGACCTACTTTTTAAAATGCCAAGGCAATGACTATTCAGTCTTATGTTTTTGAAGATTGGGATTCCTTTACTATTTATATTCTATATTAAATTGATTTTGCTTTTTATGTTCACAGTAATGAGATTGACCAAGCCTACATTATTCACCAATATACCAGTGACTTGTGAAGAAAGAGATCTGCCAGGTAAATAAAGCTTTGTTGAAAAGTAGTTAAAACTGTTATTAAGTGATTGTTTTTATTTATACACTAGGTTCTTAAATTCTGAAAAAGTAGTTTGGCTTTTACTTTAAAGTAGTGAGCTTTCTCAGGCTCTGCTGGAATATGTTGTCTTCTTATCACCATTGCCACTACGGACAAGTTGGGAGTGGCTGAGTGGACAGGGCATAATAGGCAAAGCAAGTAATATTCATTCCCCAGAGTAAATTATCCTGCTGTTTTTCATTGCCAACAAAGAAGTATAAATATCTTTATTAAATAAATTTAACTTGTCAGTTTTGAGTTAGAAATAAAACAAAGATAAAGGATTTTTTTGGGGTGGGAGAGAAAGCCCAGTTGCCTTTTGAAAAGCATATTTAGCACAATCATTACCTGGATAATTGAAATAGCTTTTCAAGCTATCAAATATGAAATCAACCTGATGCTGGCGCTTTTAGTTTAAACATTGACTTCTATAATTAATACTCTGTGTATGTGTTTAAATATATGTGGAGTTCTTGAGCTTTGTTTGCTTTCATTTCATTAGCCAATTAGATAACATGATCAGTGCTAGAAGCCGTCCCTGGATCCGGCAATATTGGCCACCTATCGTCCTGTCTCCAACCTTCGCTTCCTGGCGAAGGTTGTTGAGAGTGTGGTCGCGTGACAGTGTCCGCAATTCCTGGAGGAAACATCCTATTTAGATCCGTTCCAGTCGGGTTTCAGGCCTGGGCACAGCACGGAAACGGCATTGGTCGCGTTGGTTGATGATCTCTGGAGGGCTCGGGACAGGGGTTGCTCCTCTGTTCTGGTCCTGTTAGACCTCTCAGCGGCTTTTGATACCATCGACCATGGTATCATGCTGCACTGGTTGGAAGAGTTGGGGATGGGGGCACCGTATTACGGTGGTTCTCCTCCTTTCTCTCCGACCGGTCGCAGTTCGTGTTGGCAGGGGGGCAGAGGTCGACCTCAAGGCCTCTTATATGTGGAGTGCCTCAGGGGTCAGTCCTCTCGCCCCTCCTGTTCAACATTTATGTGAAGCCGCTGGGCGAGATCATCCGTGGCTTTGGGGTGAGATACCACCAGTACGCTGATGACACCCAGCTGTACATCTCCACCCCAGGCCACCCCAACGATGCCCTTGAAGTGATGTCCTAGTGCCTGGAGGCTGTGCGGATCTGGATGGGGAAGAACAAGCTCAGGCTCAACCCTTCCAAGACTGAGTGGCTGTGGCTCCCGGCATCCCGATATAGTCAGTTGACTCCATCACTGACTATTGGGGGTGAGTCGTTGGCCCCCACTGAGAGGGCTCGCAATCTGGGAGTCCTCCTGGATACGCAGCTGTCCTTGGAGGAACATCTGACGGCTGTAACCAGGGGGACCTTTTGTCAGGTTCGCCTGATTCGCCAGTTGCGGCCCTTTCTTGATCGGGATTCCCTGTGCACAGTCACTCATGCCCTCGTCACCTCTCGCCTTGACTACTGCAATGCTCTCTACATGGGGCTCCCCTTGAAGAGCACCCGGAGGCTCCAACTGGTCCAGAACGCAGCAGCGCGGGTAGTGATGGGAGCAGCTTGGCGCTCCCATGTAACACCGCTCCTGCGCGAGCTGCACTGGCTCCCAGTGGTCTTCCGGGTGCGCTTCAAGGTGTTGGTTATCACCTTTAAAGCGCTTCATGGCATAGGGCCTAGCTATCTTCGAGACCACCTGCTGCCACCGACGACCTCCCATCGACCCGTGCGCTCCCACAGAGAGGGCCTCCTCGGGGTGCCATCAGCCAAACAGTGTAGGCTGGTGACCCCAAGGGGGAGGGCCTTCTCTGTGGGGGCACCTACCCTCTGGAACCAACTGCCTCCAGAGATAAGGAGAATCCAAGACCTCAGTGCCTTCCGCCGTGCCCTTAAAACCTTCCTTTTCCAGCAAGCCGGACTGGCCTAATTTTTTTTTTTAAAGTGTTTTTAAGTGTTTTGTTTATTGTTTTTAATTAACGGGGCCAAATTTATATATGTATATTTTTAACTGTATTTTAATATTTGTACTTGATGTTTTTACTTGGCTGTTCACCGCCCTGAGTCCTCAGGGAGAAGGGTAGTATACAAATTCAAAATAAAATAAAAAATAAAAAATAAATAGCGAGTATAGGGTTTGCTCCCTCTCTCTATATAGTAACTTCACCTGCCAATGTTGGGAGGGTTCTCTTTGATAGTTTCTTGATTTTGATATTTTCTCCTTGATCGTTTGCCTGGTGTTAATTTCTGCTTATCTGGATATTGGCTGTTATGTGCTTAAGAATACGTGTTCTAATCTTTTAATTTCATTCTTAGGGGTTTTTTTATTGTCTCTTTTGAAAAGTGTGTAATATGCTTTATGTGTCTATTGGTGGCTGATTTGTCTGAATGCCAAACTTCCCTAGCATTTTTGGATCTAGCTTAACCCTAGCTTGACAGCTTCCTGGTTGAAACTGGCTAAGGTTGTTCATATGTTGTGAGATTAAGATTCCATTGTGTTTTCTAACTGCTAGTTGGTATTCATGAATATGCTCTACATTTCTTCCGCTGTCTGTCCTACATGTTGATTGTTTCAGTCCTTACATTATATGTTGTAGATGACTCCTGTTTTTTTCTTCTTAGGCTACTGAGTCTTCTGGTTTACTTAAGACATCTTGGAGAGTTTATGTGCCACATAAACTGTGTGTTTGTAATAGTCTGTTGGTTGTTTCTGAGATTTTTTGATGTATGATAGTGTTATCCTTTTCATAGCCTGTGTGTTTCATAGCTTTAACACATACTCACACTAATGATGTTACCTAGTTGGGTACTGTAATTGATTGCAAGCAAAAACAAAACCCAACGATCAAGCTCAGAAAGCACCAAGGACTCCACAGTTCAGTTCTGAGCTACAGCTATTCTGTTTTATTGGTATAAATATATATAAAAGATCTTTAATTAATTTGTATTCTAAATAGAGCTGATCTGACATAATTCTGTATTCTTCAGGAGATCTATTTAATCAGTTAATGAAAGATGATCCTTCTACTGTAAAAGGAGCAGAAACATTAATGCTTGGAGAAATGTTGACGTTGCCTCAGAATTTTGGGTAAGAATTGTGGTACATAGATTTATGTACATTTATTGAGTTAATTATGCTTTCTGACTACAGGTAGTCCTCGACTTGCAATAGTTCATTTAATGACCCTTCAAAGTTACGCCACTGAAAAATGTGACTTATGACCATTTTTCATACTTATGACTGTTGCAGCATCCCCATGGTCATGTGATTTACATTTGGATGCTTGACAACTGATTCATATTTATGATGATTGCAGTGTCCCAGGTCATATGATCACCTTTTGTGACCTTCTGACAAACAAAGTCAATGGGGAATCCATATTCACTTAATAACCATGTTCAGTACTTAACAACTGCAGTGATTCACTTAACAAGTGTGGCAAGAAAGGTAAAATGGGGCAAAATTCACTTAACAAATTTCTCACTTAGCAACATAAATTTTGGGCTCAATTGTGGTCATAAGCCAAGGACTACCTGTACATACTTAGTTGCATTTTTGAAAGGAGAAATCTCATAAACTAATTCAAATATTATTTTTCCAAGACTATAAAAAGACTACATATGTTACTAACTTTTCAGCACAAGAATATCTGTTTTATTTCTAGTTACTATAGTTGTTATAGTAGTTTTCTACAGTTAATGAAAAAAATTGAATCTTTATGTTCATTTTTAGTAGTGCAGTGAGACTCGAGATAATCCAACATTTTAATATTTGGAAGCGTTAGTCAAAGTGCTGTTGGATCAGACCAAAACATCTGGCATCCTGTATCCTGTGGTCAACCAGTTGCAGCTTGGAAGTTCAAAAACTATTTATATCGTATGGTATGATAGATATGATATAAATAGCTTTTTCCTTATATTGTTTCCTAGCAACTGGTGTGCATAGGCTAGAGTGTGACTAGTGGCTTTATTTTCCATATGTGTTTAATTTTTTTAACATTTATGCTAATTCTCACACATTCATCCATATCATCTCCTTGTATTAATTCTGCTTTATTTTCAGTTGGTTTTGTCATATAACAAACTGCTATAGCTAAAATCTATATAAGACACAGGTTCATAATTACAGGTTTAATCAGTTTCATCAGTGCTAACTGCATTAGCATAGCCTTCCTGCATTTGCTGTTCTTCAGGTTGTTGGACATTAAGTGTCAGAATCTCAAATCAATGACATTGTTTGGGAACTTTATCATTTTGCAGACCAATATATCTGGAGGTCACTGACCTGGAAGAAGTATTACAGAAACTTTGGAAATCTTTCAGGGGTGGATTATCTAGTGACTGAACGTAAAGATGAATCAGCTAGAGAAAGGGGAAAAATGATTTTTAACTTTACTGTCTTTTCTCCTTTCTGTTTGAACAGAAATATATTCTTAGGAGAAACGTTTTCCAGCTACATTAGCGTTCATAATGACAGTCACCAAGTTGTAAAAGACATTTTGGTAAAGGTATGTTTCATTTTGTATAGTCACTCTTCATATGTTAAAATTCTTCTATTTGTAATTTGTAAATTTATTTTGTCCACAAATGTGAGAAATTGTAAAGGCATGTTTCTTCTGTTTGTAGGAGAATTTTTAAAGAAAAACTGGAAAATACTTTGTTCTGCACTTTTCTTTCTTTTTCAAAGTATAATCCGTTGGAAGTTCTATGGTGCAAGTTTTTGTGTAATAAAACATGACAGGGACTGATTGGCCTCAGTGATGTTTTTGTAACAGATCTTCCCGGTCCATTTTGCCCAAGAATTTAATTATGGGTAAACTGATGTGTAAAATGCTAACAGTTCAGTAATCTTAATAATCAAATTTGGTTATTGTTGGAATTCAGATCTACTTTGAATGAGAATTTTCTACTTAGTGAATATCTAGCTTTTGAGTTTATATATTATTTAGATTTATTATATATTATTTTGATTTATGGCCCACCTTTCTTTCATGAACATAAGGCCTTATATTTACCATTCTTTGTACTTATTTTTCGGGCGGAGCAGGACGGAAGGGGCTTCCGCAAGGTCACTTAGGAAATTTCTGTGGCTGAGTGTGAACTTAAGTCTGTTCTCTCTGGTGCCATTCCAGCACCTTAACCCCTATATCTTACCTGTTCCAATTTAACTATGACTTACATATATGTATTAGCCAGAATTAATATGAACTATATAGTAGATATATGTCAGTTTGACTATTTAAGCAGGATGGGTAAACTACAGTTCCGGGATTATCTGTGTCTCATGTGTCTCCTTTTTTTGCAACCTTCAGAATCTTAATTCTGAATGCTGAAAAATTAACAACATTGCCACCTTCAAAGTGGTAGTAAATGCATGATAACTGTGCTGTAAATTATAAAATAGGCATTCTGCTCAATTAAAAAAAAGAAAATGCCACCAAACTACCCCGCAAACCCAGCCCTGCCAACAGGCCATGGGCCACCTGCCAGCCATTTGCAGAGGTACAGCTCTTCACCACCAAATGCCCGTTTGTTTTTAGGCCAGGAAAAATCAGGTTTCATAATGTAGACAAATCATACTTATTGGATGACCTTAGTAAAATGCTATTGAATATGTCTTGTTCCATCTGTAAAATGGGAAGATGAGAATTTTCTAATAGAACAGTATTGACTTCTGTTTTTCTCTGAGCCAATCTACAATTGTGATACGACACTATTCATTTCTATGGGTGTCTTCCAAAATTTGTTTATTCTTTTATTTAATGTGATTTTTTTTCTTTTTTTCCTTTGTTCCAATTTCCAAGGCTGACCTACAGACAAGTTCACAACGCTTAAACCTTTCAGCCTCTAGTGCTGCAGTGGCAGAACTGAAGCAGGACTGTTGCATTGACGATGTAATCCACCATGAAGTAAAGGAAATAGGGACACATATGTGAGATATTTATTATTTTCTTATATTCATAAGCACATAAGCCCATTGTTTATATTTTGTAATAGATAGGCAGACAGGCAGGCAGATATATAACAGATATGCATTGTCCCTATCCCAAATAGTTAAAATCCATTGAACTCTTTGTATCTTTCAGTTTGGTATGTGCCGTAAGCTATACCACCCAGACTGGTGAAAAGATGTACTTCCGAAAGTTCTTCAAGTTCCAGGTATTGAAAATACAGCTAGGGCTTTACACTGTCAATAGCATCTCTTTATTCCCCAATCTCTCTTTCCCATCTTCTCAACATTGTATCGAATGTTTATAAGATAAATCTGGGAGGGGAGAATGTTCAGAATGTTGCGTTTAATATTAGACTTGTCTGCACTACTTTGTATCAGTCCTAAAATAAACTACCAGGAAAAGGGTTTGTTGCACATGAGGAGGGGAATCCAGAGGAGTATGCAGAGTTGGAACAAAGATCCATGATTGTGCTGGTGGGATACTAAATAATTTTCATCACTGTGTTATTCACTGTGCAAAGCTCATACACCTGGGCTACTTTTTCAGATTAATTATTACATTTTTAATCACTACTTAAACATAGATGAAGACAGAACAAAATTAGATTACATTTAATAAAAACTAAAGTTAAAATTGCATTATGTTCTCTTCCTCATATCCTAGAGTCAACTCATTTAAGGCTGGAAGATGCTACCCTCCATTGAGACTCAGTAACACCGTATTTAGGAAATCTCTAGGTTGTGTAACTGCCTCTACGGAAATAGTATAATATTTTCTGAAGATGATTGATACTGGTACTTTTTTCAAATAAGCCCAGTTTTCTATGACATGAAAGTTTCAGGGAAAGCTGGGCATACTTGAAGCAAATCTTATTGAACCAACATGGATAAAAATGCTTGATCTTTGTATAAATCTTCATAACATTTTGGAATTGTAATAGAATTGGGGACAGCTTGAACTTTGTGAGAATGCTGAGAAAGGGAGCACTGACAGAAAAAGGTCCCTGATGAAGCACTTCTTAAGTGTAGGGAGGAATTTTTCCCCTCCCAAATCTTATTGAAAGAGCAGATGTTATTGAGAGAAGACAGCCTTGTAGATCCTGGATCCTGGGGCATGCAGGGCTTTAAAGGACAAAATCAGTACCTTGAATTGCACCAAAAGTCTATTGGTAACTAGTACAATTCTAAAGATGTAACATGGGAATATAATGTAGAACCTGTAGCTGTTTGAGCTAGTTCATTCTGAACTTGCTATAACTTCCAAATGTTTTGAAGGGTATCCCTTCAAAAGAATTAATTCAAAGAATTAATAGTACTCATAAGATGATCAAGGCATGAATGACTATGAGGAAGGCCATCTGATCCAGGAAAAGTTGCAGTTGGTATACAAGATGTAATTATCTGAATTTTGCTCTTTGACCAGCAGCTATGAGTTCAGGAAAACTTGCAAACTGCATACCAGTTAAGCATGAGAGAGCACAACTCTTTCCAAAATTAAAGGAGGAAATTCATTGGTCTCAAATGGCATCCAAACTCACAGCTACTCTGTCTTGCTAGAATCGTGTTTCAAACTGTTGCTCTCCATCCAGACTCTTACAGCCTCCTTAATGACATCTCCTGTTTGACTCAGATATATAATTGGACTTAGACAAACAAAAGCCAGTAAATAAATACCAGTGAAGGAATCTAGTAAATTTTCTGTTAGTGTTTATTATTTTTTTTCTGCAGGTCCTTAAACCACTAGATGTTAAAACTAAATTCTACAATGCTGAGGTAAGTAGAAAATATTGGTTCCTTTAATGTACAATAATATAAGGAAATTTCTCTTAGGAATAGAAACTGTCGTGTCAGGATTTTTCTCCTGCATGAGAGAAACAAATAAGCCCAGGTGCTTTTTTATGAATGTATCTGTTCATCCAGCATCTGCCTGTACTTAGGCATCTTCTTCCTATCATAAGGATAATAAAGATGTTTTGAATATAATTACTTTTATGGACTAAGAGAATACAAAATGATAATATCAGAAAACTAGGAAGAACATCAAGCAAAATAATAAAAATAATAAAAGAATGGTTTTAAAAGTAATTGAAAGAACAGTTCATTTAAATATACTTAGAGCTTATTTTGTTTAAATCTGTGTCAAATATCCCCAGCCATTTTGGGCCCAAAGAACACATTTTGAAGTTTGACAGCATATTAAGCCACACTCACAAAATGTGAGGTGTGATGGCCATGCCCAGTGATAAAGTATCAGGGTTGCTGAGGTTTTTCCTGAGCATCCTCAGAGAAGGAAATACAAAGGGTTTGAATGTTGTGCTTTTGAAACCAGCAATCACTGGACTTGTTTTATTAAGTTTTGCTAACTTTTCTTCTATAAATATATGTATCAGAAATTATTACATTCTTCTAACTTGGTTAAATGATTCAGGTGCTAACTGTGGGGTACAGCCTAATACCTCAAAAAAAAAAAAAACATACTCATTACTACCTCAGGTTTTTTTTCCCCTGCCTTTTTCAGCATTGTATTTTAGCCCCATTTTAAGAATGCTTCTGTGTGTATACACATCCAGAAACATTCCTATAAATAACAAATTAGCTTATTTACTTTTTTATATCAAAGAATCTAATTTAATTTTAATTGAAAGAATCTAAATAATCAATACAACATGGAACCTGAGGAGCATCAAAGGTGTCTGTGACACAATGGAGCCTCTGGGGACCTTCGTATGAGGTTGCAAGTGTGAAAGATGTGCAAAATGGGAGTGTCAGTCCTGACAATAAGTTTATGTATGTTGGTTATATAAAATAGTTACCTAGCAGGTGCTGTGACAATGCAATGTCTGTTTAGATGAGGATGGGGGTGTGCATGGAAGGGTGTATCCCTATTTATAACTGAGCAAAAATTGCTGAGTACATACAATTTACTCCCTCCCTTTTTAATCTACCCATTTATAATTGCTATTCTGATATAATTATATGTTTTGATATGGGGAAAATGTGAAAAGTATTAAGTATTCATGCTCAACACTTCTCCTCAAAAGTGGACCTATATTCAGAATTATTACATAGAGAAAACTGGTTTTAGCAAGCAAGAAATAACATTTCTGTGATGTTTCTCAACTCTTGCCTGTTTCATAGCATTGCTGCCTCTCCTTAGAAGGAAAGCTACACCTGCCAAATTAAAGAGAAAAAAAAACCTGTGACAGGAGACAAAAAATGGACAGTCATGCTCTTCTAGCATCAGTCTGTTAATTTGATTTTCATAGGTCTTCTGCACAGTATTTGCAGAATATGGAACGAGTGAATGAGTGAATGAATGAACGAATGAATGATTAACAACAGCTGCATACAGAAAAGGAAAATATGCCTCATCAATCGAAAGTAAGTTGGGAAATTGAAAGCAGTTTCATGTTTCAATGTATGTAATTGAGTGGAAGGTGCATTTTTAAAAATTACATTTCCTCAACAGTGCTTCCTGCAACTTTGCACTTTGTTGTATGCTTTAGAGAAGGAAATCATGTCTAAACAGATTTGGTTTCTCTTATGGACATCTATCTTCCATGTTGAAAGACAGTGTACAAGACAAAACCCTAAAAGAAAAGAAACCCAGATACTTCCCATATAGAACCTCTTTTCTGAGCATGTACTAGTTTACCAGTGTGTTCACTGTCTTTACCATTCCACATATTTTTTTCCTTCGTTAAACCATTTGCTGGCACAAGTCTTATTTAGAAGTCAAATGTCTTATTAGTGATCCTTTTCATTTTATTGCAGTGTACATTTTTCTCTTACTAATGCTGTCTTGTTTAAATACACAAAAAAATGCAAAAATAATGCATTTTATTTGAAACGTGGTTATACTCCTCTTTTCTTTAACATTTAACCCTAAATTTTCTAATGTTTTTCTTTTTATTTTCCCATTAGAGTGACCTCAGTTCTGTGGTAATTTTTATTTATTATTTATAAATATGTATGTATGCTTGTCTTCTGTTTGTCTTTCTGCCTGTTACTAACATTTTGTTCTAATATAATGGAAAAGCAATGTTTGCTGTACTGACTCATAAATATTGCCTTTTGCTTTTTTTTGTTCTGGAATTTCAAAAAATGTTGGATAAAGGTGGGGAGAAAGAAAAAACACCTCTCCAAATGCATTAACTCTTTCCTTGTTATCCATTGCTTTCATTAGTTTCTAGTAACATGCTCTCAAAAAAAATATACTTTTTTTTTGCTTGAACATAAGAGCAACACATGATATTCTCCAGGTACATTACACTACTGCAAGATTATATACATAAGGCTGTTTGTGTTTCATGGAAAACAACACAATTTTAAATTGGAAATAAATTCATGTTCTCTAGAGAATATATGCCTTCATACTTTTAAAGTATTATAACACTGGAAAATGTCCAGATTCTACCTGAAAAATTCTGAAGCCAAACAGGAATTTGAATAAAATTTTTGCTATTTGGTAGGAAGAACTCCTGGTCTTACGTTTTACATGGTCCTCTCTCATGATTAACATAGCTAGAATAAATTAAGCAAAATGATGATGTATGTAAAATCAAAAAGATTGGGTGGAAAACATTAGCAAGGTTTTTGTGCTGACAAAAATAGAATGTTTGCATTGGGGTGGGGGGTGGGTGTCACAAAAGGTTTTTTCCCCATCCCCCAGTTACAAAAGATAAAGATTTGGGACAAATTGAAACCTAAAAATTGCTATGAAACATATTTTCAGAGGATTGTGTCAAGCAGAAGTGTTTTTAAACAGAAATCTGTCAGCCATTTTACTTCCTCTTGTAATTTTTTGTATCCAGCCAAGAAAAAAGGTGTGTCTTGTTTTTTTGAGTAGCATGTAGTACATGCAGCCCATCATATAGGCTTATATCATATTACATCATGGTTAGGTTTCTGTTATCTACTTTTTTTGTGAAGACACTGGATTGGAGGAGAGAGTCTAAGATCTGTTGCATTTTTCTTCACATGCTTACGCTGCTTTTCAACTCCTAAACGCATGTGGCAATGTTTACTATAACATTACTGCAGTGTGATTTTATTTCAAATTTTAATAGATGTGGTGGAATCTACAAATTTGCTATGAAACATTTTGCTCCAATAAAGTTATTGCTAAGATTAATCAGTTCTTGCTTCATTTTATTCTGCTTTGCTTTTTCATTATATTACTTGATTTTGCTTTCTTCCCTCAATTGAATTATTGCTATTTTTTTTAATCGATTCTTTTTTAAATCTACTAGAGGGAAATATGGAAACCCCAGAGATTAGCAGTGAATTTATGAGATATTATTGCAGAATAGTAGAATGTTTTAAATATCAGATACTGGAAAATGTGGGAGCAATTAAGCTCAAATGGTTAAGAAGCAAGATAACTGAATTTGTCACTGGTGTTTTGCTTGACAAAGGCTGCATTCAAACAGCTCTCCATTTATAGTATCTTCATGACCTCTTGAATGGTCCCCAATTCCTTGAATTCTTTTAGTGAGGTTAGGAAGGGGACAGAATTGACCACATTTTAGTATGGCACCCAAATCTTCATTAATCTTAACCCTGGGTAATGCAAGTAAGTCATAATTAGTGGTATAAAATTAGATTGATTCACATAACTGTAATTAATTTGAAATAACTCAGAAAACACATGGATTGTGTGCTAATCTAAAATGGAAAGAAGAGCTCTGTAAAATTTCAAGGTGTACCTGAAAGGAAGGAGCTTGCTGTCCCAGAACCATATGCCCTGCAATTGTTTTGATAAAATTTAATTGGGATTTAATATTAAAATCCAAACTGAGCCTATTTTTCCTTTTTTGCTGGTATCATGTCAATATCCAGGGATATTTGTTGTTTTTCAGTTGCTAAGTGATATCTGGCTCTTTGCAACCCCAAGGACCATACCCCACCGGGCTCCCCTGTCTTCCACTATCTCCTGGAGTTTGCCTGAATTCATGTTCATCCCAGGATACCATAGACTAGAATTTACTGTGCAGTTTGCTACAATTATTCAACATGCTATTCTAACTATTTTTTTTACACATTAAAAGGTAAAGGTAAAGGTTCCCCTCGCACATATGTGCTAGTCGTTCCTGATTCTAGGGGGCGGTGCTCATCTCCGTTTCAAAGCCAAAGAGCCAGCGCTGTCCGAAGACGTCTCCGTGATCATGTGGCCGGCATGACTAAACGCCAAAGGCGCACGTAACGCTGTTACTTTCCCACCAAAGGTGGTCTTTATTTTTCTACTTGCATTTTTTTACGTGCTTTCGAACTGCTAGGTTGGCAGAAGCTGGGATAAGTAACGGGAGCTCACCCCATTACACAGCACTAGGGATTCGAACCATTGAACTGCTGACCTTTCAATCGACAAGCTCAGTGTCTTAGCCACTGAGCCACCACGTCCCTTATTTTACACATTGGGACTGTACAAATCCTTTAAAAGAGATGTTTTACAATGCACAGGAGCGCATATGAACCTCTTTTTTTTTTTGAATCATCAAAGCAATGTGGTCTTTTTACATATATGCAGAGACAACCAGAAGCATCCTATGAAGCAGCCATGTGACAAGGGTTACTGCAGATTTCAAAGACCTTTTTTTAAAAAAGGATTTGCCTAGCCATAGAAAACATGCCGTGAAATTTTCCTTGCATATGTTTTGAAGAGCAGGGTGTGCATAATGAGACTTGATCAAGTAGCTATTTTCATCTCTACCATGCTAGCCTCTTTAATCACCAAGGTTTTGATTTCAGCTTGAAAAAGCTAGCTTTTTTTTTTTTTTTTTTTTGCTTTGCAGCACTAAGCTCTTGGAGAGACTGAAAACAAAGAATTATTTTTGCTGCTAAGAGGAATCATGCAGTTCACATGCAAACATCCATGAATCTCTGCATACTGCTGTATAAATTATTATAATTATTTTTAAAACAGTGAATCATTTTTACTTGTCACTTAATAATTTATAAATATTTCAATCCTGAAGATGAATAGTTCTTGCTTATTTTTAAAGGAGACTCCTGTGTCTCCTTTAACTTCAAGTTTTATTTTGACATATAATTGAAATGATATAATTTATTGATGAACTTCATTAACTCTGTTAATGGACTTAATTAAAGATATTAATATCTGAACTAATTAATATAAGGAGATGTACTAGATTACATTAGTGCTACTCAGGTACTTTTGCATTCTGTCTGTGAAGAAACTGTGAAGAAACTCAGGCTAATATCCTCTGCACATTTACCTAGGGAGTTAGGTAATTAGATCAAGTTGAGTTCACACAAAGACTGCATCTGCTGCATGGATTTTACAGTACGGCTTTGTCAGTAAATCTTTGTGAAAGGTGAGAAACAGCTTGGGCTTTTAAAATATATGCATTTTAAATCTCTTATGCTAAATTAGTCGTTTTGGCAGAACCCACTAGTGTCCAACTATTCAATCATGGAAATAAAAATAAGATCAGATGCTTATTGTTGGAAGTCTTAGAGCAAGAAATAACAGTGAAATAATAAGAAAACTAACCTATGTGACAGGGCTCTTAGGGCTCCCTATAAGAGCTTCAGAAGAAATTGATAGGAATAAAATGTAAGAGTTAATAGTGATTATAGCATTTACGGTACCAGAGCTTCTGGGATAGTTGGCGTACTGTCAGAAACAGTGGCAAAGCTCCCCATTAATAATCCCATATTTTCTTTGTATGCAGTCCGATGCGTCACTGGCATGGCATGTGTACATATGCATTGCGGTCATTTCTCATTTCTTCAACATACTTTCCTTTTTTTGACAAATTCTGAATTGATATGATTGTAGATTGATATGCAGACCTTATTACCGTAAGCCAGAATAATGTAAGAAATTATTCCACATCCATTGTTCAGCACAATTCCAGTCGACTAACTTTTTTGCTTCTATTGCTCTCCTTTGGGATGAAGACTTTTCTCGCATTTAATTACTGTTACTTTGATTTTTCAGGCATGACACTAACTGCGTATGTGGTTTAATGTTTTTCAAACCTTTAAAGTGCTGGAACTTTTCTCAGTTCAAACTACTCGTTATTTTAAGCATTTTTTCTTGATTTTTCAGACTGATGAAGTGTTTTTGGAAGCTCAGATTCAGAATATCACAAGCTCCCCAATGTTTATGGAGAAGGTATCCTTAGAACCTTCTATTATGTACAATGTAACAGAATTAAATACAGTCAACCATGTGGGGAACAGGTAAGAGACTTGTTTGTAGCCAGTCTTATTTGACAGTGCTGTATTTACATTCACCTATAGAAAGCAAAAACTTCTGTGTCTAATTGGAACTGTTTCAATATATGGGCTCTGTGTACTGTGTGTGCCTGTATTAAGAGTACTAAAGGCAGTTTAGCATCAAATTGTCTATTTCTCCTTTAGATTTTTTTCCTTTCTCTAGGTTAACCTTCTAAGAATCACAAATGTTATGGTTGCGATTTTTTGGAACCCACTCACAAACGTTTGGAGTTGTGAAGAACTTAGATTATAAAAGATATTGATCTACATAAAATGGACTGTTATGTAAAAACCTTAACCGCTTATTTAATTAAACGTTTTGCAGGATGAAGTGTGTCTCTCACTGGTATCAGAAATAAAAATGTGTTTTATATTCCTAAGCATTAAGTTTTTTACCTATGTAAGATGTGATACAAACTTATTAGTGCCATTCTTTGGATTACAGTACCTCATTCAGACATAGAATAAATTTTATGTCTAAATACTCTGCATTTGTTAACATGTGAGGAAAACTAGTATTTTAAAGGGTTTTTTAAAATAAATCTTTAAAACTTGGAATTCTTTTAAAAACTTCTTAATTGCCACCATCTTTTAAATTCAAAGATTGTATTTAATATAAATATGATAAACAGACTTTTAACAGTTATTATGTGTTGGTTAGCTATTTATCTTACCTTTCATTCAAGAGCACAAGACACAAGCACAAGGTTCCATCTTCCTATTTTTTTTCTCTCAGTGACACTTTGTGAGATAGGTTGGTGTTAGCTTTTTGCGGTAGAACAGATACAAAAAGGTCTAGATGAACTAATTCTACTTTACTGTAAGGCTGTAATGTCAGGTTACCTTAACAGAGACTTGCAAGCCTGAAAAGGGAAGATTCCTTTTGAGACTCATTTGCCACCCTTTCTTATCATTTCCTAGGCAGCATCTCCACTCCCCCTGCCCCGCCCCACTTCTCCCAAGGCACTTCCACATACCTTTACAGTTGGGCTGAGAATGACTGGCCCAAAATCGTTTGGTGAGCCTCCATTGGGCTGGAGAGCCTTTGTTTCCTCATGCCAACCCAAACATTTAACCACTAAAGCACAAGGGCTTCCAATTTAACTTTGCGTGATTTTGTTTTCTTTCTCTTTGTGTCAATTTATTTGCCATATTTGTAGACTGATTCCTAAATGAATTATCTAGAAGTCCAAATCTGAAGTATACACTGAAGTGAATTTTTACTTTCCCTCCAGTGTGTCAACATTTGGTACAAGGACATACTTACAACCAATGGATACACGCCAGTATTTATATTGTCTGAAACCCAAGCAGGAATTTTCAGAAAAAGTTGGTGTTATTAAAGGTGTAACAGTTATTGGAAAGCTCGACATCGTATGGAAGACAAATTTGGGTGAAAGGGGAAGGTTGCAAACCAGCCAACTTCAAAGAATGGCAAGTCCTTTTTTATGATATTCTCTTTAACGAAAACTAAGCTGCATTTTCTTTGCTGTGAACAGAAGGAAAAAATGAAGGATCTGTCTGCTGATAATTCACACTGAGCATGATGAATATATGTTGTACATGATAAATTAGTGTCTTAATATTTACCTGGACCTGTATGTTATTTCAGAAAACGCCTTTTTAGGTATCTCTAAGCATCTTTATCTTCAATAACAATTTTCAGAAGTAGCAAAAAGCAAGTGATATAAGCTTTTTTCATTTGTCATCTGTTGTTAAAGAGTTGGATGAACATATCCCTTATTCTTAATTATTTCATTGTTTTCACTATCACAAGATGGCTCTGTAGGATGATGGCCATTTGCTTAAGTGCCTTTAAAAGGGATTAGACAGATTAATGAAGCATAGAACTATCTGTCTGTAATAGCTTGGATGTCTCAGTGGAGCCTCTGTATATAGAATCAATATCAGATGCTAGGAGGCAGCTAGTAGAAGAAAGTTATCACCTTTTTGCCTTGCTTGCAGGTTTCCCAGAAACCATTAGATAATCTAATATTTCCTAGTCCATTGGAACCATAATTAAAATAGGAATGTTTTACTGGTCTCATGCAAATGGCAGTACAATATTCTTAAAAAGAATTAAAACTTAATGCTATCTTTAAAACATAGTCCATGAGGAATAATAGCAGCTGGAGGATGCCATTAAAACAAATAGAAAATATAAATCTTGTAAATATTATATTAGATGTCTCTCTTTGTAAGAATGTATAGCTTGCAACTGGTAACTAATGCACTATGATGATTCTAAGTATTTTTTAAAAAAGAATCTCAGGCAAGTTCCTCCTGCTTATAGCTAGCCAAAGGAAGGTAATAACTCTCAATGACATTTGCAGAGTTAATTTAATTTCTTACACTTTCATCCAAAGTACGTTGAGGTTAGACAAAGTGCACAAAGGTATTTTTATTATGCTGTTTTTTTGCTAAGAGTTGAAAATGACTTGATGGCACATAAGAATGATCAATCATGCTTTCCTAAGCTTTTAATGCTCCTTAGGCTCCAGGTTACGGTGATGTGAGGCTTTCATTGGAGACAATACCTGACACAGTCGGCCTGGAAGAGCCTTTCAACATCACTTGTAAAATAACAAACTGCAGGTAATGCAATACTTTCCCTTGCTCATTTGGACTTTCAGAATGCGATCCTTATTTTCAGTCAAAGGAAAAGCACTGTAGAGATAGCAATACAATAGCATTTATATACCACTTCACAGTGCTTTACAGCCCTCTCAAAGTGGTTTACAGATTCAGCATTTTGCCTCCAACAATCTGGGTCCTCATTTTACAGACCTCAGAAGGATGGAAGGCTGACTCAACTTTGAGCCTGGTGAGATTCAAACTGCCAAATTGCAGTCAGCAGGCAGTCAGCAGAAGTAGCCTGCAGTACTGCAGTCTAACCACTGCGCTACTGCGGTGTGTATGTCTCAGTACATTTTGATCATTATTTTTAGATGCACAGTCCTCACCTAATGACCACAATTGGGACTAGCAAGGCTGTCACTAATCGATTCACTAGTTAATCAGATATCACAGGTCCATGACTTGTGATGTTACTGCCAGCTTCTCCATTGACTGTTAGTCAGAAGCCAGCAGTGAAGTGCACAAATGGCTGTCATGACCACGGGATGCTGTAGAGTTTGTAAATATCTGCTAGCAACAAAGCATCTGAATCTCAATCACATGACCTTACAACGGTCATAAATGTGAGGATTGGTCAACGTTACTTTTTCAGTGCCGTTGTAAATTTGAACGATTGCTAAACCGGGCTGTGGTTAAGCGTGGATTGTTTGTACTAAAATATTAATGTTAGTATGACATTCACAAAATATATTCTTAATATTATGATTAAAACTATTGAAGCAATTGGCTCTTAGAAATATTTTTACAAATAGATTGCCAGTAATCCTACCTTCAATCATTCAGATTTAGAATCAGAAGTGATTTATTTCAGCAACAATGTTTGAGGCATATGTATTAATTAGGAAGGATAAAGTTTTTATTATTGGCTGGGTCCAAAATTAGTTTAATGTGATAACTTAGTTTGCAGCATAGCTAGTGTGATTGTAGCTTATTTAATAAACGATACCAAGTCATTTGCTTAACCGTGGTTCGTTGTTTAATAAGCCACAGTGGCTAGGTGCATATACCACACTAAACCAAAAATAAGCAAACCACAGTATGATTTAGCATATTTGTAAAGAAGACTGGTATTTTTGCTGAGCTTTCCATTATGAATATGTAGAACTTGGTTTGTACAACTCATTAACTAAGATATGGATGAGATGTTTGTAGTTTATTATGCTGTCGGAATCTAGCCATGTTTCGTGAACCAAGCTTTCATAGACATAATGTGTATATGTGACATGTATTCTGTTAACAAAACTAGCATTTTGTAGGAGCTAAGACACTTTGTCCCTTGCTTTAATACTTCATATTTAAATCAATTAAAATTTTCTAAAATTCACTCCTGGGTAGCATTTAAACCAAGCTGGGGGAATCTCTAATTCATCTGCATCCTATATTTCTTCTATTTCTTTAATACCATTTACAAACTCATAACCAAAACACTGAATTATTTGTCAATATTTATGACTTCTCAAAATAGTGTGGTCTTAGGTTTAAATTTTCTATCTCTGCCCCTGTATTTGAAATTCAACATCACAGAAATGTGTGCATAAGATAAATGAATCATGACGCGTATCATCTAAAATTGCCAAAAAGAAAAACTGGTATAGTGAGAAAAGTGATATGAACTGGATCTTTTAAAAACTGGTATTTGTATTAAATTATACGTGTACATTTTATCTAGCAGTGAAAGGACCATGGATCTGGTTTTGGAAATGTGTAATACTAATTCAATTCACTGGTGTGGTGTATCAGGAAGACAGCTGGGCAAACTGCATCCTACTTCATCACTATATTTGACACTTACGTTGCTATCATCAGTACAGGGACTACAAGTAAGATATTAAAGTGGCTCTGATTTTAGCCTTATTTTATCTCCAATCACTTTAATCACTGTATCTATCCTTTCTTTCCATTTTAGAGTGTCTCTGGTTTAAGATTAACAGATACCTTTTTGAAAAGAACATATGAGTATGATGATATTGCTCAAGTCTGCGTGGTTTCTTCAAAATGAAAAAAAATTTTTTTAAAAAAATTCTTAAGTTTTGTGGATCAACTGTCTGACAACACTCTAATGAATCCAGAATACATCTAACTGTATCCAAGAGGAAAAAATGTTATTTAATAATTCTCCCATAAATGAACGTGACACTTCTGGAATGTTTAAAAATATATGCTAAGAGCTAACCAATAATGTATATTTTAATCTATTTGGAATAAAGACTTAGGCAACTTACACAACTATTTAATTGTGTTACATTTTTGTACAAAACATTTTCTAATATTTGCAGTATGATTTGTAATTCTTGGGGAAATAATTCTCTACGTGGGAAGGGGACTAGAAACTTTTTCCCAGTCCCAACTTTGGAAAAAACAGGATTCTATAAATGTAGGAACAGAGATTTATAACTGTTATTTTAAGATTAAAGGATCAGTGGTTTGAACTATGTTATAGAGAATTATACAACATAGTATATATTGCATGAATCTAACTTTACATAGTTTTAATGCATGTGAACATAGAGTTGGAGAAATAGGTGGTTTGGGAAACAAATTTGATTTGGGAAAGAAACAAACATGTACATTTGAACAAAGTAAATTCTGAATCAGATTAAACATCCATCTAATATGCCATTCTCTTTTCCAACCAAATATCTCTGGGAGTCAAGGGATGCTTGAAATTAATAGATAGTTCTCATTGTTATTTCTTAGGAACCTATGACCTGACACATATGAAGAATTTACACCTGATGCTAACAAAAGGATAACAATGGTTTGCTAAACAAATCACAATCTCTCGGTTCAGATATAACCCTAAATTGTAATATATAACTCAAAGGAGTTATGATCCATCTTATTATGGATCAGAGGTATGCATGAATAAAGCTCCTGCCTATGAACTAAAAGGCATTTTGATGAATAATAATCTATTTGCCCTTTACAACTGATCAGACATTCGGTTGCAAGCTATTTTGTCTGAATTCTTTTTTCATTTTACATTGTTCATCCTTAGTATATGAAACTAGGAGAATCCAGATGATTCTTAAATATAATTGAATTACTATGACTTCTGTAGCTATTGATGAAAGATGCTGGAAACTATAGTGCAAAAACAACTGTGAAGGACCACAGATTCTCTAACCCTTACCTAGTTTAATTCAAATGAGTCCGTGAATGTTTCCAGTATCTTTAGGCATGGTAAATCCTGGTCCATGTTCCTGTTTTGTTTTTTTTAAATAAAAACTAGATGATGTTGGCAGTCTCAAGATTTCAGATTTCACAGCTGAATCCATTTATACAACTCTCAGACAACACCTTCCAGCCTCCATTTGTCCCTACATTTGTCAATAAATCACTAGAAAACACTGATAACTGATTTGAATTTAAATGCAACATATGTATGCTGTGATTCAAATTTTGAATTAAAGAGAAATGAATAAAAGTAGTAGAAAAGTGAAAAAGTAGAGGAAAAAGAAAAATAAGGGACTTCTAGTCTTAACAGCAGTGATGGAAATATTTATATTTTACCCTCTCTAAGGTTGCATTAAAGTTTCCTTCTTCCATAGTTTACCATTTCTAATCATCAGTTCATTTTTTTTCCAGCAAAAAGTGCATAAGAGGTTTCCAGTCACTAAAAGGAACTGAAGCAAGTTTCAATAAAATAGTAATAATATTGCCATCTGCTATAATGTATATTTAGAGGAAACTGGAATCCATTGAAGACTTTCAGAAATGGGTCAGGGTGCTCCATACTATTACTTTAGCAATTAGTCTAAATCAAGGTTCTGGAAAACAGAAGTTTCAGCCATTTCATTTTCAGCCACTATTATTCAACTAATAGTGCACAAAAAAATTAATTCCACCATATAGGCAACTTAGCTTAGCTGTAACAGAACTGTGTCATCTCCAGTAACTTCCTATATATTTCCTTAGATCTCATTTATTAAAGAATTTGTATGGCTACAATTAATGATAACCACTTTGTGCTTCTGAAAGTATTGTAACACAGGACACAGAATTTGAGATTACCATGAATTCAAATTGCTACAAGATTCTTTGCTGGACCACATTACTATGATTCTTTTGGAAAAAGCATTATTGTATTTTTCCAAGATGGTTGCAACTGATGGAGAGTGCTGGATTCTAATTGGGTAGATTCCTTTTCTTCTCACTCAAGTTATTTTTGATATGGATCATCTCAATCTGTACATTATATGGTGGATTTGCCTGACTGAAGCAATATGAGTTAATAAGGTATCTTGTCAGTATGTGCACAGTGTCACTATTTCAAATAGTGGTTTATCTACAGGAATATATACATACATGTACTAGGCAAAGTCAGGCAATCAATCATCCACTACAGCATAGAAGCACAGAGAGAGAGAGAGATTCCCTCATAAGGCCTTTCTTATAAAACAGCCTCTTAAAATGATAACAGTTGAATAACCCCGCTGACTCATTCTCATTGCATCATCATTTCAGTATTACAGCCTTACAGCAGCTGTTCAGCTATTAAATCATTACCTTAACACATCTCCTTGACTACATCTAGTGATTCACTAAAGGGGGGGGGGGGTTTTGATCATTAAATATTCAGATTTGTAGACCAAATAAAGGGTATAAAGATAACAAGATATCTTTATAGAAATAATAAGAAAATTGAATTATATCAGATTACTAATACTGTTTTCTATAGTGATTTTTATTACTTATCACAATCGTTGGCATTTATGAAAGCTTAACATGAAATAGGATTGTTTTTTTTACTCAGAATGGCAATCTTTACTTAGGAAACAAGTTATATTAAATTTAATAAGAATTCTGTCACTTAATAGCAATGGCTAAATTTCTAAATAGAATATGTAGCTATAAGTGTAAAAACTTTAGAAATACAGTTACCTCTACAAATATCCCTGGTTTAAAATAGCTTGAGACATGAGAATTGACTTTTTCCTGAAATAAAGAATGAAAACACCACAGACTACTGTATGAAAACGGCATATTTATTTTATTAAACTTATTCCAAATAACAGAGGACTGATCCATTATCCGTCCTTGAAAAATTGAGATAAGTAACTAGAGTGGAATGTGAATAATTATTTAAATGTTACTTTCTGAAACATGTATTCATTTGGCAAATACTCCACTGTGAATATGAAAGTGCTAGTGCTGTATTAAGCACCTAACTTTTTGGATTTGAAATACAATGAATCAGGATATACAGGACATTTTAACACATGCTTATAGAATGGGTAGGGTAGCTAAGAAAAACATGGAATCTTCATTTTAGAATTAAAACTAGCAACAGTAAGCACTATAGTAGCAATTTTTAAGTTAGCATTGGAGTAAATTTACCAAATGATTTCAGAACATTACACATAGTATAATTTAGAACAGTTTTTAGAGTTAATTATTAACACTTGTTAATTATTTACAAACTTATTCTAAATTATTATTTGTTAGCATTTCCTCCCACTTTTAGAGTATACACTTAATGCAGTTAGTTTAATCTGTTAACAGAACTTGTTAAAACACAGGTGGGAGGAACTTTTGTGGAAAACTCAGGATAGTTCAGTGGCTCCACATGTACTCAGAATAAATGTTTAACAAACTGTTGTTTGGAGCAGAAGGTTGTCAATGTTCTTCCACCCACTCAATATTCCAGAATATCCTCCCCTGAAGAGTTTTCTAAATATAACATTATACTGTGACACTGAAAGCTTTCTCCTGAATGAACTATTCTATTCCTGTAGAAATGATATAAGTAATTCTGTTCCGCATTTTTTAAAAAATAGGAAGAGAGAGAAAAGAAACAAGGAAAAATAATAGCGATGGTGGTGAAATCAGATTCATACTAGAGGGATAAAACTGCGATGAACACAGTTTTTTATATACTGGTCAAATGTTTTAAACAATGTACCTAAGTATGCCATTTCAAATTCTTAAATGGATTTGTAACGTACAGTCACCCTTCAAGGTGCAAGCAGATAGATGACAAATACAGTTGATACCATGCGTATAAAATTATATTAATATAGAACATGGTATCATTTCATAAGAAAGGTCTTTAGATTTTCCATATGCAGATTCTCCCCATTCTATATTCTCTGGAGCTTTCTCTTTAACATTCCTTTATGTACCACTTCTGGACATCCATTCTAACTTCATCCTTCTACTAACCACTGAACACAAGTTATGTGGAGACTCCACTGCTTATTTCCTAAAGATGGAATTCACAATCGTCTTCTCCCGTCCCCATAGTATAGAAGATTTGGATGTTAATCCTTTTTGTAAAACAATACAGAAGAGCAAGCATTTTGCTATATCCTCTTTTCAAACTCAGCAGTTAATCAATAGCAATCACTCAACAAACTGATTTGGCTGCCCTCTTACATTATAAATGCAACTTAATATCTCTGGTCCACTTTCTATATCCACACCTATCCATCTGTTCACTCATAGCTTTTCTTTCTCTTGCCATATTATCTGATCCTAAAGCAATTCAAACAGTCAGGCTGTCTTTTCTTTCAACAATTCCAATAATCAACCATACTTTGTCAAAAGTGAACCCTTTTATGTTTATTGCCAATTAGACATGCATAATTGTATATGTACCCCACAGCCTTGTATTGGAGGGCAAGAAACAACCTTATCGAATATAATTTATACATAACCTTTATACAGGAGTGATAGCCCATCTTCTATTCCTCTGACATGCACCAGCTGTTTTTCAGTGCACAGTATGCTGCAAAATCCATTCTCTCAAAAGAGAATGAAAAATCCACATGCTGTTGCTTATTAATATAAAGATGCTCCCCTGACACAGAGATTGTAATAAGTCAACAGTTCTAATTATAATCCATGTACAAAGGCATCACTAAACATACATGATATGTTCAAATCTGTGTGCAATGATCTGTTTCCAACAGACAATAAGGAATACACACAAAGAATTTTCTATCTCATGTCTGAGAAGAATTACAATGGTGATATTTGCTACAAGCTACAATATGCCTTTTGGAATTAGTGAAACAATATTTTAACTGATGTTTCTTGAATCAAGAATGCTCTTCAGTGCTACCACTGAAGGATCTGCTTCGAACATGGTTTCTCAGTTGCTCTATGAGCTCTGGATTTTGCTGCTGGATCTGCTGGGCAAATTGCTGTCCCCTGTACAAAATGTGTGTTTTTTAAAACAAAGATCAAATAAAGACTGTCATTATCATGTAATACTCAAAGATGAATGAAATATTATTCAAACAGAAGTTATTGTTTACCCTAACAGAAAAACACATAAGCATTTGAAAATTCTGTCTAACTTAATGTTAACTTAAGGATGTACAGGTAGTCCTTGACTTATGACACTAATGAAGCCTGCCAATTATGGTCATAAATTGTGATGGCCGTAAAGCAGGTCAACACATGACCAACTTTATTATCTTTTTAGCAGCCACAGTTATTATAGTCATGGTAATTAAGTGAATCCATAGTCGTTGAGCATGTTTGTTGTAGGGTGTTTTGCTGAAAAGTTGAAATAAATGCTGATTTTTGTCAAAAACATAAATTAGTCACATGACTTTGGGATGCTGAAAATGGCTGTAAATGTGGGCCATTTGGAATGCATCTGAAATGTCATGTGTCTGAAGGAGGGGTCAGCTGCCAGAACCAGACCATAACTACCTTCTGGGGAGGGGGTTTCCATCATAACTATAAATGGTTGCTAAGTTACTGTCATTTAAAGAGGATTACTGTGTAAAGAAATATAAAACCGATAAAAACAACAAAGATTAATTTTTATTTGTGTGTTATATGTCAACATACATTATAGTTTGTAAAAAAAATCTACAAGATTTACACTACATAAATACACTACATTAAGCCATAATGTGTTTTGGTTGGCTTTGGCTTAATTCGTATCTAAACTCAGCCACATTTGATATGTGTGACAGCAAACTAGTCATGGGGCTAAAACAAGAGCAGTATGTGAATTCAGTCTTGGTAAGAATTGCTAAAAAAATTTCAGGAAGTCTAATATGTTTTTACTACAGGTAGTATTTGCAACAATATACTGTATCAAATGAATTATCAAAGCAGTGAACTAATGGAATGGATATTAGGGACAATAAGGTGAAAAAATAAAAAGTAAAAACCAAAAAGAGATTTTCATTCTGGGAGTTAGCACCCACTACAGCAGTGTTTCTCAACCTTGGTAGCTTGAAGATGGGTGGACTTCAATTCCGAGAATTGAAGGAGTTGAAGTTGTAGTCTACCCATCTTCAAGCTTCCAAGGTTGAGAAACACTGCACTACAGAAATGGCACTGTGCAAGTTGATGAAAAAGAATGGCTTATTTAAGATGATGATGATGATGATGCAACATATATACAATAAGCACAAGTTAACACCCAAACTAAAGCAGCTCTTTTCAACTCTGGATCCAAGGGCATGAATCCAGCTGGGCCAGTCACTTACTCTCGGCAATTGGTACCACTTCTGAAATATTGCCAAGAAAACTTCAGGGACTTGTCCAGGCAGTTGCCAGGAGACAAGACCAACTCAAAGATATAAACAAAACAAAGTAAAACAAACACCATACTACTTTTATTTACTGTAATTACAAATCCTTCATTAAATTATTTCCAGTATTTTTAGTCATTTTGATAGCCAGAAATATCTATACAACATCTTAAACTTCTTAAAGCTTAACCTTTTCTCAAATGGATTAACTCGGGGGTGTCAAACTCAAGGCCCGTGTGGTGCTTAGATCTGGCCCGCGGGACCGGTCTGGGAACAGCAAAGGACCAGCCCGTCCTTTCACTCTGTCAGTGAAAACGGAGCTCAGGAGGACCACATCCACCCCGTCCCCCAAAGTCAAACACAACCCTGATGTGGCCCTCAAATTGAGTTTAACACCCCTGGATTAATTAAATTGACTAAACTAACTAACTGAACTGAACTAACTAAATGGATTAAACCATATATACTCACGCATGAATTAGGCTTGAGAGATCAGTGAGACCGCCAACACCTGCAGCAGGACCACCAATAGCATTTGTCATCATTCCTGACATTCTAAAGGGAACAGATATGACACTGATAGAGAGAAATACAGATTTTCAAATCCATTGTTATTAACTGTCATGTTATATACTCTTTTTCTTTAAGAGACTACAAGTAAATGTAAAGCCTATTTACATTGAGAATGAGATATATTAATGCAAACAATTTCCACTCACATAAATCCAAATAAGAACAATGTGAGGTTTTTTTTAAAAGTACAGTTGCCTGTTTACCATGAAAGTTGCTATCACTTGTGCAGAAACCGGGGGGGGGGGGGGGGCACGACGGGGGGACCAGTTATGATGATCCACCTCAGATATCTTATGGGTAGAAGTGATTTTCAAGAGTCTTTTAAAGATTTCCCTACAAATCTGGTGATTAGTTTGGCTCTTTACTTAGTTAATCTCTGGAATAGAGAGTGAACAAGACTGTTGTGTAAAATTTCCCTCCCCACCCTTCCATACACTTCCCTCTGGTTGCTGATCCAAGGGTGCTCATGGTTTAAGGAACAGCTCAGGGAAATTAAATGTAGATTTTACAGATTCTAGATCAGAGGTGTCAAACTCGTGGCCCATGGGCCGGATGCATCACACATTGGCCACGACAGCGCCTGGTATAGCAAAGGGGAAAAAGCCGCGATATGTCACATGATGACACCGTGACAACATGAGTTTGACACCCCCGTTCCAGATAGTAAAAAATGAATAAATATGACTGAACACTGGAATGAGCCTAGGTTTGGATCTACACTGTCTGCCTGCCTGCCTGCCTGCCTATCATATCATATCATATCATATTATATCATCTCTCTCTCTCTCTCTCTGTGTGTGTGTGTGTGTATGGTGAAATAGTTCTGTCTGTGCCCTTATTACGTCTGTGCATCTCACAGCTCTGTTTAGATGGACTGACATGCTGTTAGGGAATGATAGATGAAAAAAAACTTCAGGCTGGTAAGTTTTGGAGATAAAAATCACTTGAATTTGCAAGTTGGACACACATAATTAAAGGCAAAATTCAATGACATAGCTGATGCAATGGCTTCTAAGGCTTTCTAGAACTGTTTTAAACCTGCAGAATCTTTTGGAGCTTTTTCTTCCTGGACTTATATAAACAGACAAGGAACAAACAGGCAACTGCGTTTGAGAGATGGAAAATACTTCTTTAAAGGAAGGGACTATACCAGTCATTTTGAAGAAGTGATTCTTTGACTGAACAAATACCACTGGGCTTTTAATTGACCCTTTCTACATAAAGGCTGAGAATGTGATGAGGATTTTGCTAGAGTGAGTCCTGGATGAAGTGGATTTTAACCTAGGCATGTGATCAAAACATCCTGATCATTACCCAGATAGGTAGAGTGCAGTGTTTCTTGCTCTATTGGACCTCCCAGTAACATTCAAAACTATTGACACATCCTGAACAGCAGATGGAGGTTTAGTCAGGATAATCTTTACTCAGCTTTAGTTAATGCGCAAAGGTGACAATTTTTTGAGCAGCAAATTCTACTCAATAGTCACTGATGCTCTCTTTATCACATACTGCTTAAGGCTACCTCTCAAAACTACTTACAAGCTTTATATTGTGTATTATATTATGAGTCACCTAGAGTCTAAAAGTGTGGTGGAATAGAAACCAAGTCACATAACACGTATGTATTCATTTTATTAGGATTTGAATTTCAGAAACTCATATGAATTTTTTTTGAACCTATCAAGGAACAGATTCCACTGCCAGATTTTCTTCTTGAGCTCAAAAGAAGACCTATAATCTCTTCTTCATCCTACCCTAACAAATGGAAAAATCATTACTAGAAAGAAAATTGTTCAGTGAAATTTCAGCACTAGGTGTGTTTCCTGAAAGTGATGTGTGCTCACCCTAATCCTCTATGTTATGCTTGCTTTGTCATCTCTATGACAACACAGGTGGCCTGTGTTGATACTTACAGTTGCTGGACTTGAGGATTCTGCATTAAACTTGCTGCCTGAAACAGATGAAATAATTTCAGCCATAAGGAAGCCAATAATTAGGATAGTTTTGTTAGCCGGTAGTATTGAGTAATGGTTAAACTTGCATTTTCAAAGTCAAACTTTGTTGGGATTTAATTAACCTTAACATCAAATGACTATGGTATATCAGTACTGGCCTATTATGAGTCTTATATAAGTAATATGTGGTTCTTTTGAAGCTGCCCCAACTGTCAGAAGCTTAGCTATTTGAATCTTTCCAAGTATGGGACCAAACTCCCAGTTTTTAGCAAAATATCAAAAACACTCTTTTTCATCAGACTTTTAGCTGTTTAAGCAGTTTTAATTGTCCTGCTGTTAAGAAAATTGTATTGTCTCCATTTATTTTAATTGTATCGGTTTGATTGTTGAGTTTTTGTATTTTGCATTCCAATTACAGGGTGCTTTGAATAAGGTGAAAGAAAGGATTTAATTTTAATCAATGGCATCATCATCTTAACAATGAATGAAAATATTATGTCAAGAAAAGTAAGGAACAGTTAGCCAATATAAGAAACAGTGGAACCCAGGAACAGCAAAAATATTTTTTAAGTTCACTTACCATGCTAATGAAGGCAGGATTGTTTATCAAACTTGCCATATCAAAACTCAGACCAGTTCCAATCTGAAAATAAATACATGACAGCTGTAAGTAAAGAAGCACTGGATAACTAAAATACTTAAACAATGTATTATTATAAATGGTTTGAAAGCTAACTTACAGGACTGGACATGTCTCTTGATTTCTGTTCAGCTATTTTCAGGTTTGATTTGTAAGAATCATTTTCTGGATCAAGATCCAGTGCCTTTTGGTAACTGTTAATTGCCTCTTGATATTTATTCATTGAAGTCAGAGCCAATCTAATAAGAATAAAGGGAGGCAATATGAGGACAATCTGAATAAATATTTCTATTTTTTAAAATCTATTCTTTAAAAATATACAGTTTAAATTGTAGGGAAAAGAATGGGCTCAAATCCATTAAAAGTATGCCTCAAAGTAATAAAAATGTTAATATTTCCCTGGCTCTATAGCTTTATTTTAAAACCGCATTCACTGAATATTTATATTTGTTACTTTATTGCTCAGTTTATCTACAGCAGTGGTTCTCAACCTTCCTAATGCCGCGACCCTTTAATACAGTTCCTCATGTTGTGGTGACTCCCAACCGTAAAATTATTCCTAAGACCATTGAAAATATGTGTTTTCCAATGGTCTTAGGCGACCCCTGTGAAAGGGTCATTCGACCCCCAAAGGGGTTGCAACCCACAGGTTGATAACCACTGATCTACAGTGCCTAGTAGTAACTCTCTATTACAGTTTCATACAAGCTTCCCTCTGCCCCTTATCCCAACAACCTGTAGAATTGCTGAGGTGTTTTTGTAGGAGAAGACTAGGCAGAGCTGCGGGTGGGGGCAGAATAAAGCACATCATCAGTTTAGAGTCCTTGCATTGCTACAAGTGAGCCAAGTCTAGTCCCTCCTTGACTTCCTTTGACACTTATGGTGCAAATTTAGTGCTGATCGTTAGTTGACCTGATTGTGTATAGGCTATAGCTATAGGCTGTATATAGTAAATAAATCGTTTATGCTGCAACCTACATTAATAGTTCTGATTCTTTGCACCTCACAGTTTTGTATGCAAAGTCTGCGACTAAGGTCCCTTTAAAAGCATGGACCATATATCTACATTTGTAATCATATAATGTAGTATATGTGTAGCTAACAGTATCACACCGCGTTTAAGGAGACTTTTATTACAATTTGCATACATTCAGAAAATAGGGAGTGGTATATAATTTCAATTCTGTGTAGCAGGATACCATGAGAATTGGGTTTACCATACGGTTACATCAGGGGTGAAATGCTACCGGTTCGGGCTGGTTCACTAGAACCAGTAGTAAAATATGCTACCGGTTCATCGAACTGGTAGTAAACATCTGCTTTAAAAAGTAAAAAAAAAAGTTCCGACAATCAGGCGTCGCTCAGCTGATCTTCGGAACTTTTTTTTTTTTTTAACTTTTTAAGCATTTTTTTTATTACCAGTTCTACCAGTCCGGTAGTTAAAAATGCTTTAAAAAGTTTTTTAAAAAAAAGAAGAAAAAAAAAGCAGGAAATCCAAAAGCCCGCGTTTGGTGCAGATCGCGCATGCGTGCGCAGCATGCATCCGACATACACTGCGCATGTGCATGATTGGCACGCACCACACATGCAGCAAACTGGTGGCAACCAGCAGAGGATTTCACCCCTGGGCTACATGCATATTACACTAACTTCTCACTTAGTAAACTTCTCAAATAGTAAATGGTAAATAGTGTTTCAAAAAGAATGTAAATTTTTTCTGTTTGCAAGATAACTTTTGGTAGCTTATAGATTAGTTGCACAAAACAATGGTCGGGTTCTAGAACCAAAGATAATTTCCTACATGTTGGGATCAAATTTTACTTTTAAGAAGCTCAAATCTTGCTTATCTTGAAATTATTGAGGGTCAACAGAGAGGGCCATGATGAGTCAACTGAAAACAGGCCATTCATTAAAGTACTTACATTTTTTTGAAACCATGTTATATAACCCACCAAATATTATCATGGAGTTTAAAAATACTTATTACCCTATGTCCTTGAAAGTTCTCAATGGGCCTTTAACAAGGAAGGAAAGAAGGAAGAAAAGAAAGAAAGAAAGAAAGAAAGAAAGGAAGGAAGGAAGGAAGGAAGGAAGGAAGGAAGGAAGGAAGGAAGAAAGAAAGAAAAATATTTCACGTAAAGAAAACTTTCTTGATCTGGCTTTTGCTTATTTTTCAGTTACAGGATGGGAGAATAAATTGAAAGTTAAAAAATGATTTAAAAGTCCATTGATGAACATATATGAAATCGTCTGGGACACTGCAGGTTTCATAAACACAAGAGGTAGAACCTCAAAATTAATTGCTTTGGTTTTGAATTGAATTAAAATCATGAAGCATATCAGAATTAAGTCATGCAGTCACCAAGACAGCCCTTTCATTTTGGGGGTATTAGTTTGAATAGCTTAGGTTAATTAAATTGATTAAATTATTATTATTAATAGAATAGAATAGAATAGAATAGAATAGAATAGAATAGAATAGAATAGAATAGAATAGAATAGAACAGAACAGCAGAGTTGGAAGGGATCTTGGAGGTCTTGTAGGCCAACACCCCGCCCAGGCAGGAAACCCTACACCACTTCAGACAAATGGTTATCCAACATCTTCTTAATCAGATGTTATCCAACATATTCAGATTTTGTTTTTGTTGTTAGTTGCGAAGTCGTGTCCAACCCATCGCGACTCCAAGGACAATGTTCCTCCAGACCTTCCTGACTCTACCATCCTCTGGCGTCCATTTAAGCTCATGCCTATTGCCTCAGTGATTCCATCCAGCCACTTTGTTCTCTATCACCCCTTCTTTTGCCCTCAATCTTTCCCAGCATTAGGCTCTTCTCCAGTGAGTACTTCCTTCTCATTAGGTGGCCAAAGTATTTGAGTTTCATCTTCAGGATCTGGCCTTCTAAAGAGCAGTCAGGGTTGATCTCCTCTAGGACTGACTTGTTTGTTCGCCTTGCAGTCCAAGGGATTCACAGGAGTCTTCTTCAGCACCATAGTTCAAAGGCCTCAATTCTTTGGGCTCAGCCTTTCTTATGGTCCAACTTTCACAGCCATACATTGCAACTAGGAAAACCATAGCGCTGACTATACACACTTTTGTTGGCAGGGTGATGTCCCTGCTTTTCAGTATGCTGTCTAGATTTGCCATAGCTTTCCTCCCCAGGATCAAGCGTCTTTTAATTTCTTGGCTGCAGTCCCCATCTGAGGTGATCATGGAGCCCAGGAAAATAAAATCTGTCACTACCTCCATTTCTTCCCCATCTATTTGCCAGGATTATTCAGATTAATGAATTCAAATTAATCTCTTAGCTTCTTGGTAGTAAAGTAAAAAGATATACTAATTTGAGATGATTGTAAATATTTTAAATATCTAGAGCTTTTCCCTCTTAGAGAAAATAATTCAGACTACTAGGAGGAGGTTCATATTCCTCCTTTTGTGAGAAAATAGAAAAGGATATGGAGAGGAAGAGAGGAAGAAGAATACTACAGAGATTAGAAAGTGTGGAGAACAAGAGAGAACAAAGGAGAGAAGGGAAAGAAAGAAGGAACAAGAGTGCTAGAGAAAGAAAAATATGGAGGTGGAAAGAAATGAATGAGTGTCAAAGAACGAATTAATGGCACTCTTGCTCCATGACTGTTTTTAATCTTTCACAGCACCAGTACATGGTCTAAGGGAATGTAACAAAAAATAGAATAAGTCCCTCTTTGAAGCAGATGGGTGGTCCAGAAATGTGAGATATAACAAGTTAATTTGCTTACCCCATTCTTCCATATGCTTTGCTGTATTTTGGATCTATTGCAATTGCTCTCTCACAGTCTTTTATTGCTTCACTGTGATTGTTCAGTTTACTTTGAGCAGCAGCTCTACGGTGTGAAAAAAGAGTGAAGCTCAAAAAATATAAAAATCAACAAAATGATCTCCATCTGACCACCAACTATTAATTATGTTGTCTTGCGTTGAAAAAAAAGGCTGTAGATTGTTTTTCCACCCACCAATTACATGTTTTTTTGAATAAAAAGAATATTGAAGGAAAAAAACCAGCCACGTTTGCATTTTTGTCAAGAAACACATTCTTCATAAAATTAAGAATACCTTTAGAGCAGCATTTCTTATACTTTTTTGCTCTCAGACCCCTTCCCACTTTTAAAAATTATGGAGTATCCCAAAGGTTTTAGGTTCTGACAGGTTCTGGAGAACCACTAGCGGAAATTTTGAGTAGTTTGGAGAACCAGCAAATGCCACCTCTGGCTGGCCCCAAAGTGGGATAGGAATAGAGATTTTGCAATATCCTTCCCCCAGAAGTGGGGAGGGATTGGGGATTTTGCAGTATCCTTCCCCTGCCACACCCACCAAGCCACACCACGCCCACCAAGCCACACCCACAGAACCGGTAGCAAAAAAAATTGGATTTCACCACACACACACACACATATATCATATTAAAAATTAGAACTTATCATTTATAGAATAGTTATTTATTGAATCATGTCAAAATAATATTATACCAGTTAAATATTAACATAAATATTTTTCATGAAAAGCCCTACATTCTTAACTAAATAAAATTAATAATGAGAAGAATGATCTTGTTTTAAATTTTTGCAAGTATTTTCAATATCTGGCAAATAATTTTGATTTCTTGGATCTCTGAAGGGTCCTTTGGGACTCCCAGGGCTCCTCAGACCACACTTTAGGAAACACTACTCTAGAGTTTGTTTATTAATATAAATGCCACATGACTTCAGAATGACTCTGGACAATTTACTCCATGGAAACATAAACAAATAAGTAAACAGAGGAAAGTCTGTATCCAGACAAGACAACCTCCATATATTATAAATACACACCTGACAGAAGTTAAAAGCCACCCTACCCCAGGCCTGGGAGAACTACCAGGTTTTTAAAGACTTCTAGAACAACATCAGAAGGCTATTCCCAGGGGGCAGGTGCTGTGTCAGAGAAGGCACAATTCTTAGGTCCGGACAGATGATATGGTTGAATGCAGTGCTTCTCAAATTCAATAATTTCAACATGTGTAGAATTCTAGAATTCCCCAGACAGCATACTGGCTGCAGAATTCTGGAAGTTGAAGTCTACATATCTTATAATTGCTGAGGTTGAGAAACACTGATTTAAATGGATACAACCTGAAACAACCACCTCTGCCTGATTTTACCAGACAGACAGAAACCATGCAAGAGAGTCAGCTCGTCAATAACAATATCATGTTGCTAACGGTTCAATTTCTCCTTAATTCAAAAATATCTTTTCCTGGGATATGCATATGCTATGCAAGGATGGGAAAAGAAACAGCTTTTTAAAGAATGCACACATGTCTTCCAAAGTATTTGTTCTGCTTCAGAACTGAAGAGCTGCACATTCCTAAAACTAAACAAAGACTTGCCCATCTAACTCTACTAACGTTTTTTCAAAAGAAGTTCCATTTATCTCCACCCGGCCTTAAATTTCAAATAAAAAGGTAGTTGATAACTGAGCCTAATGAAGGAAGGACAATAAATACAGCAGTGAAATTATCAAACGTCTGCAGAACAGTGGCATATACTGAAAAAAGTATAAATGTAATTCAGAAATAAATATCTGCATGCTTTATATGAACTTTACCTGTTGCAGTAATAGACCGCATTATTTGAATCTAATTCTATAGCCCTGGTGTAACAATCCACAGCAGCTGCACAATTGTCTTCTTTCATGTGATTATTACCTAAAATAAATCATCATAATAAAATGGCCATGAATAATTGAAATGATGAATTGCTGTTTTGAACAATAGCCTTACGGGTGCTGTAAAATATACCCCGTAAAAAACAACTCGGTTGCCCTTCATAAATATTGTTTTGGAAACAAATTATTTTGAGCAATGTTATATAAACTGGGACTATTAAAATTTGTCTCCTGTAATTTCAGTTGACACAAGATGGCACATTCCTTGAAAAACTAGCTGAAATTAGTGATCCATTACAGTTCTAACAGCTAGCTAGAGTATCATAGCTGAAATCAAAAGATTTGTGTCCAGATGCCATGTCATGAATGACGGCAATTTTGGATATTCTTTAGCTTTAAGTTGATAATAATAATTACACATAATTACACAGGACAAAAATAATAGATTTAAGTCACAGAAAAAATAACAGATTTAAGTTACAGTTATAGAACTATAAAGAATACTTTAAAAGTGGAACCAATTACCAATGAACTAAGAAATGGATTGTCTTTGAATGAAGCACTGAGGCAGAAGATGGATAGCCATCTGTCAGAAATGCTTTAATTTATATTACTGCATTGAGCAAGGAGTTGCTAATTGGAGTAGCAACAAAAATAGCTACTGTTTGCATTCTACTAAACCACTTATGAGCTCGCATTCTTTTGTATGGGAGTCACACTGAATGTACAGTATATTATGATCTGAAAGGAAAGAAATGATGTTACTAAAATGAAGCTGACAATGATAGGAGATGCAAATAAAGGCTTGATTCATGAAACAAGAAACTCTAAGGATTTTTACCATGTTTTCCTGAAAATAAGACAGGGTCTTATTTTCTTTTGACCCCCCCCCCCAAATAAGAGCTTGGACTTATTTTTGGGGAGATGTTATTATTTCTGAGGTGCAGGAGGCAGCAAGCCCACCGGTCCCACCTTCTCCGTCCCACCACCTGCTTGCCTGCGGCCGCAATGACCCAAATTCTCCGCACGAACCAGAAATTCAGTCCTTCCAACTTCCCTCAAAAAAAAAAAAAAAAAAAAAGATCTTGCGAAGTTGAAAGTAGTCCCACAGACTACTTTTCTTGCCCTGCATGTGGCAGTGGAAAATGGAGCAGGAAAGCAGGTTAGTGAAGGGATGTGGCTGCCTTGGGGGGGGTGGGGGGTAGGGATCTCTCTCACACACACACACCGTCTTTTCCTTCAGAGCAGGATGAGAGGCAGGAAAATTCCCCCTCCCCATTTTCAAGCCGTTTGCAAAAACGCCCAATTCGGAGCCTTCAATGTTATAATCCTGCAATATGCTACAGGCTCGGAATGGGGTTTTTTTTTTTTGCGAACAGCTTGAAAATGGGGATTTTCCTGCCTTTCACCTTGTTCTGAAGCTCAGCACAGACTGTGAAAGGATAAGGGGCAAAATCCCCCCTCCCCATTTTCAAGCAGTTTGCAAAAACATCCCATTCCAAGCCTTCCAAGCCTTCAATGTGAATATGCAGGTGTGAAGCGACCTCCATGCCTCCCTAAAGGAAGGCATGGAAATCCATACACCTGGGACATCGGAAGAAGACCTTCGAGGAGCTGCCGATGTGCAGGAAATGTGCAGGAGATTTTCTGAACATCAGCAGCGGCGTCTCCTCGCAGGGCTTCTTCCGATGTCCCAGGTGTATTTATTTATTGTTTATTATTTATTGGTTAGATTTATATGCCGCCCTTCTCCGGAGACTCAGGGCGACTTACAATGCCTTCATATTTTTGTATATACCTGCTTAGTAGGGCTTTTGGCCCCCACTAAGCGGTGTTCTTTTTTTATACAAAGTCAGCTTATTGCCCCCACTATCTGGGTCCTCATTTTACCTACCTTGAAAGGATGGAAGGCTGAGTCAACCTTGAGCCGGTTGAGATTTGAACTTGCAGTAATTGCAGGCAGCTGGTGCTAATTAACAGCACATTAGTCTGCTGCGCCACCAAGGCTCTGGATTTCCATGCCTTCCTTTCCTGTTCCGTGGATGGAATTGCCTGCTGTGACTGTCACTGTTAGTTAAGGAGGGTGCGAGGAGTGTGGGGTGTGTTGCTTGGCCTCCGGCTTTTTTTACAGCAGCAATTGGCAGCAAAAGTGGACGTGCTTGCTGGAGGCGGGCGCCTGAGCAGTACCCATGAATCAGCTGTTGATTGAATGGCAGCCGGACTGCTTCAGGTGATCCCATTAAGGGACTGAGAAGCCCTGAGATGATGGGGGAAGGGAAGGGCTGTCTTCTGTGCTGGCCACGCCCACCCCTTTATTTTCGGGACATGTTGTATTTTTGGGGAAACACCATAGGTTAATACAACCATAGGCTGCAAAGCAGAAAGTCTTATATTAGTCTATACACTAGACCAAAATTAAGGAAGGCATACTATGCTGATGTGATATGTGATTTAAATGCAATATACCTTTCCAGTCCTAAATCCAAAGAAGCATTTATACTGATTTGCTGTACATTTTATGTTCTTGTGTTTTTTTAAATTCTTCCACAGCAGCCAGGACACATTATACTTGAAACATACTGTTCATTCCATACAAGATCATCTATTAAACACCAATAGTCTGAACATTTGTAATTCATTCATGAGCTTATCTATCATCATGACCAAAAAATAAACTACATTATCAATGGTGGAAAGGATTCTTTTCTTCAATTCCTTTTCTGTTTCCTACCTTCATCCTTGAGCTGATCAGCTTTTTCAAGGTCCTCTGGCAAAGAATCTGAGAGAGGCAGAATCTCATTCTATGGGTATTTTAAAGAAAGACAAATATTATTTTCTATAACCCTTTATTTAGGGTCATTTATATCACTGATCTTAAACAAGCCACAAGGGCCCTATTCTGCAATAAATATCAATAATGTAATATCAGGAAGAAATCAATCCTATAAAGTAATTTCTTTTTTAGTGCACAGTATGTCAGAGCAGAGACACTATCCAAAATAGTAATCTGGGAGTACTCAAGTCCGCTCTTTCAATCTTGAGTTCCATTTACTATATTAATTTTGAACACAAGCAGTAGGATAAGCAATGCACCAATTTATGCTGGATTTCACCATATTCAATAGCTCTGAGTATGTCAATTTCTTCATGTAGAAGAAGTGGATCTGATTGCCTTCTCTTGAAATATTTCTCATTCTCTCCCTCTCTCCCTCCCTCCCTCCCTCCCTCCCTCTCTCTCTCTCTCTCTCTCTCACACACACACACACAAACACACACACATTATTGCATTACTGTTCTAACCAGGGTTTTTCCTACGTAAATCAAGATGTTTATATAGCCATAGTTAAGTGACATCACAAATCACTATTTTCTAGGCTTTATCAGACATATAAGCAGCATTATGCTGTCTGTTGTAAGACTTAAGGGAGACTAAAATAGATCTATTTGAGGCTTATTTGCCTTCACCAGTTAGCCACACCCTCATTTTATGACTCCTCCCTGTAACGGTCAAATATTTATTTTGTTCTTTTTTCGTAGGTCTATATGTGCATTACTGTTCTAGCCAGGGTTTTTCCTACGTAAATCAAGATGTAAATCAAGTTGATTTGGGATGTCACTTAACTATGGCTATATAAACATCTTGATTTACATAGGAAAAATCCTGGCTAGAACAGTAATGCACATATAGACCTATGAAAAAAGAATTTATATATATATATATATATATATTTTCAGATCTGGACGCAGGAAACATGCAAACTAAATGCAACTATATGCATTATATGCAACTAAATGCAACTATAAACTATATGCAAACTAAAGCTAGTTTAAATATTAATCAGCAGTGTGCAACTAAGATGTCTGAAGGTATACAAGGTATTTTGTATGAAAGAATACAAAACTAAATTATAAACATTTATTTACATTTCTACATGAAATGTACATTTCTAATTAAGCTATTCTATCTACAAATGTACAATAGTTCTTGATCTATATGAAATCAAAATCAAATCGGAACTTGCAAAAAAGGGATGGAAATAAAATCTATAAGCTGAGTGAAAACCTTTGGGCCAGGCTAACAAAAGTATCGTAACTTTTCATACATAAGGCATCACCTATAAGAAAGGCCATTCTTACAATTCTTTGATAGCAAACTGGAGCTAGAATTCTCTATAGAAAAGTGTACTCTGTTAAAATGTTTGAATTTCTATATAGAGACAATACAAAAATTAATTTACTTGTACCTTATGACAGGAATCTGTAAATATTTCTATCAAACGTGAAGGTACTGCAAGACGGGTATCCTCTAAATTAATTTTGAAAACTGTCTCCAAACACTGAATTGCCACTAGAGAGAAATAAATTATTTTTTAAAATAATGTGATTTTATCATCATCATAAATTTCATACCATAATTGTTATCTGGTCTTAAACCCAAAAACCAATAACCTAGGTTTTTGACTCTGATATTCTGAAGGCAATTTAACTTCCATAATGCACAGCTATCATATATCTCAACACTCTGACTGTAAATTGGAATAAGATTGGAATGTAAGATGGATGGAACCCTTGTTAGATATATCTTTTTTCTTTATGTTTCTATGCAGAACAACCAGATCCCATCTTGTTTTGTTTTGTATTGTGTTTTTGGTTTTTTTTAATTATTATTGTTATCTCTTTTATTCATTAAACATGAAACTCAGTCAACTGAACATATTTGTATCACAAATATTATTGACTGGCACTGATGGTTGATACCGGTTGCTGCCAGCATCCTAGGTATTGACCAAGTATCTTCTTAAAATGTATGATATTCCAATTAGCAGAGTTTTTTGCAGTTCCGCTGGTGTTACTGTAGGAAGCTGTAATTTCTTGATGTATTTTGTAAAATTCTTGGAGATGGTGCCAAGTGCCCTGATGACAATGGGTATCACTGTTACATGTTTCATCCATAGCCGTGTAGTTTCGATGGCCAGGTTGCGATATTTCGTGATTTTTTCCAGTTCTTTTTCTTTGACTCTGGCATCTCCTGATACAGTGATATCAATAAACTGTACGCTTCGGCCCTCGACAACTATAATATCTGGCGTGTTGTGGTCCAAATAATCACATCATCATCACCATCATCATCATCATCATCATCATCATCATCATCATTATTACTATTATATTGTGAGCTATTTAGAGTCAGCTTGGAGCTGGGCAGTACCTAAATTAAGTTCAGAAAGATATGAATCTGCAAGAAATCCAAGAAGAGCGTCGGTCAATAAATCTAGACCAATAATGAGGAAAACAATTAATAAAGCATTGCCCTTGACTTGCCAATATGGTCTTTGTTAATCTTCAGAGTCTCTCAAAATTGTTTGAGATTTATACAATAAATATAGTATAAAGTATTTACAGTATAAATCTCAAACATTTCTCTAAGCAGTTGTGCATGATGATCTGACATGATTGCTAGTTTTTGTGTGCCTTTAAATGGAATTTTATAACATCATGTTCAGTTACTACTGATTTAACAAGTTATCTTAATGAACAATCTCTTTCTTATTGTTTTAGTGTTAATAATACATTTTATAATTCCACGATATATCTTTCTGAAGCCATACAATATATGATATATTCTGATGATGAAAGTGGATTTCTGCCATCCTTTGTGGATCAAATAATTTTTTTGATTTTTTTTTCTTGTAGGTTTGTAGATCATGTTTAAATTGATTTTCTCCAGAAGCTTTCCACTTCAATCCATAATGGTTTCAATATAAAGGAGAAGCAACTTTGTTTCTTTGCCTCAGAAGATGGCAGCCATTGCTGCTGGCAAATGGTCAGGGTACCAAAAAAAATTGGGCTGTGGCCTGTTAGGTCAGAAGATCATCACCATTTGATTGTTCATGAAAGCCTGAATCAATATATGATATATTCTATCTTTAATAAGATTTAAACATGATGTTAAACTTATCCTAGAAATTTGAAACAATTTATGTAGAATTTTGTATGTCTCAAACATGAGGTGTAGCAAAGGGCATTATTTTATTTATTTATACCATTGTTCTAATGGTATAAAGCTTCATTCCACATTTAGTGTTGGATTGATAATGCTGCCTCCACCAATGTATTTCCCTTGCCCCAGTAGTCGGCAAAATCAACTCCCATCTCAACTGACACTCAAGTAACGATGCCAGCCAAATATCCCTTAATGATGAGACAAAAAGACAACAAATACCAAGCCTACTCACACAGGATCTAAAATTGTGCAAAATACAAATATTTCAGAAATATTTCAATTAGCATAAAATGGGGGACTTCTAGGAAGTCAGTTTTTTTCCTGGTAATGGAGAGATGTAAATGATTTGATCCTAGATAAGTCTCCTTTCGGGGGAAGTGGGGAGATTTACTACAGTGGCTTTACATATGTAAATCCAGATTAGAGCAGCTTTAGTCCAAACTGATTTTGGGATATATTGCAGGAAACTACAATACTTTCAATTACTGCATTGAAGTTATGTTTACAAATAAAAATTAAATTAAAAAGTGAGGTTGCATAACTTCTATAAGGTATTCAGTAAATCTCTGTTATGATAATGGCTTAGAATTTTACTCCTCTTAATCACTAAGGAGTGAAATGTTTTTACCCATTTGATTTGGAAGAAGTGTTTTATAATACTTTTTTAAATTATTTTTAAAATACATCAAAGCAGACTTTCCTAATTAAATATTTTCCTTAAATAGTATCAACATTTTATTGATATAAAATAGAGAAAATCTCAAAAGCTTTCAAAGTACACTCGTTGCTTCAACTAACAATACCTCTAAATGTAATTTCATTTGAATATTCTAAAATTAGATTCAATTATTTAGACTTAACAGTAAACAAAATTTGTTCAGACATAAGCTTCACAATCTTAATCATATGCCTACATTCCCAAATACCTACAGCCTGGCTAGCAAGAATAATTTAACATATGGTAGAAAAAAATATATTTAACAAATCAGCACAATTGTTAGCCTATAGCTAGCAGCATCATGATCATGCTGTCCATATATTCAGCAGGAGTTGAACTTGATAGAAAAAACTTTTAATGATTAAAATTGTTTTATAATTAAATGAGCATAATTTAAAGCATAATCAAAATGGATGCAATCCATAAGCTTGCAATCTCTGCTAAGCAGGAGATGGTAGCATCAAGCTGGTCTCAAAAATTAAACAGGGTTCAGAAAGTACTTGTTGCAACATTCTAGGACCACAGACTAGTTACCCCGGGGTAAGATGGGGTGGCCAATAAATTTTATAAATAAATAAATAGTCTGGGAAGTGAAAAAATAGCTCTGAAGAAAATAAAGGCAAAAGATTTCAATATTACCGTCAAGGAAACTACATGGATATTTCTATGTAATTATTATAATTCCCTGGGACATGGAAAAACCAAGATATTAAAGCAACTGATAGATAAATCTTTTATCATCACAAGCTATCTACATACTGGTGGTTAACTCTGGAACTTACAATCAAGGTTGGTTTTAACATACTGCAAGAAATAATATATCTTTCCCTTTATTAAATAGAAAGCTAACCTTACTAGTTATTAAATAAATTCTACATATGAAATCTACTCTAGGTTTGTGAATTCTTGCCTGCCACAATAATTGTCCATGTGAACTGGGTGCACATTCTGGAATACCAAACTTTCGTCTATGACTATGCACTGAAAGAGAAAACTGACTGTGTTGAACGATCTTTCTGATTCACCCTTTTACTTTTTTAAGAATGACTGAGGTAAATGTCTAAGGGACTCTAAAGTTCTTCAGTTTTAAAATAGGTTTATGAAATACAATAAATAAAGCATTAACACTTAACAGCAATATTTCATTTAAATACCAAGTTGCCCCATCTCTACACACCTTCCAAGCTTTCTTGTTCATCTGATGTGAAAGTATCCATCTGACTCTGTTCTCTCAGGAAATGGATGATAGCATAAACGAGGTGCTTCACTGAAGACATTCTCAAATGTAATGCAGCTTTCCTGAATCATAAAAACAGGACAATTTTTTGTTAATGAATTTAACATCTATTGCACTGAAGAAATGGAGAATGAGGAGTTGTATTCTGAATTAGATTTTTAACTGAGAATCTTTTCTTGAGGAAAAGCTTTCAATTTTAAATACCATGGACTTAGTTCTTCAAAAAGGACAAGAACTTTTTAGATATTATTTTACTCTTATTAATCTATTAATAGAATACAAAGAATAATTTAAGGAAAAATGTAATTAAAAATATTGCTTAAATCACCAATTTGATTAACCAATTTTATTTCCCGTTTCTCCATCTTCAATAGTTAGAATAAGAAATGGAATCTAAAGCATATAGCAGTGATGGCTAACCTTTTTGCCATCGCGTGCCAAAAGCGGGGGGAGCTGGGGGGGGTCATGTGCATGTGTGCCCACACCCATAATTATATGTGCCCCGCCCCCCCGTGCATGTGCTTGTGATACCCCCCTGCCCTCTCCCCCGCTTTTGGCACGCGATGGCACAGTGGGCCCAGTTTCCAGCCTCCGGAGGGCCTCCGGGAGGGGGGAGGCCGTTTTTTGCTCTTCCCAGGCTACTAGAGAGGCTCTGGAGCCTGGGGAGAGCAAAAAATGGGCCTTCCCTACCCACCCAGGTCGTCCGGAGGCAGGAAACAGCTTGCTTCCCTACTTCTGGTGGGCCAAGAAGGCCCGAAAATCAGCTGGCCGGCACACACATGCGCGCCGGAGCTGAGTTCACATGCCCACTGATATGGCTCCGTGTGCCACCTGTGGCACGCATGCCATAGGTTTGCCATCACGGGCATATAGTCTTCTTTCATCCTGGGATTCTGTTTATAAGTTAACAAACTGCTGTTTGTTTGAAGTTTCATAACATTCTCTTAATCCACAGCTGAACCTGCCTTTGACATTCCTGCCATCTGTGGGCTGAAGAAACTAGATCCAATCTGTGCATAAACTGATTTGGCTGAACTTGCCCTCCAGCATGCAATGTTTTCATCTGAAGAAGCAAACACAAATGTATTCAATTCAACTGTATTATGGCCTTTAGACAGCAAATAAAATAGTAAAGGAGCAGTAAATAAACCATAACTATACAACAATCAGTGTGATTTTCCACTATGGATCCCCTGCCAGAATCTGCTAAATAAAAAAACTTTGCATGAGAAACATTATCACCGAACAACACAGAATATAGCTTAGTGACCAGGGATTTATCCTAAAACGGGAAAAATAGTTTTGGCTCAATGTTGTATTAAACTTAACAATGTAAAAGAAGATGAGTAATTGATTCTACCTACTTCTTTTTTTTTTTTTATTGCAAAAGTTTTACAATTACATTTTCACCCCCTTTTTCCCCCCTCATCCCACCCCAAACTTCCCAACCTCCCTAACCCACCCTAACCCTCCCCTCTCCCCCAGACTTCCACACAGTATACTCATATCAAATGAAAGGAAAACCCCTTATAAAACTTGAGCCCCTCCCTCCCCCTAAAAATTTTTCATCTTCATTACATTAACCTATTTCTATCCTAATATAACATTTTCAAATAAATTTTCATCCTCATTACCTTAAAATATTTCTATCTTAATATAACATTTTCAAATAAAAGCTATTTGATACTTCCTAGTTTGATATTTGTTCTGAACGTAATCTATCCACCTCTTCCATTCCCATTCATAAGTCTCTTGTGAACAATCTTTTAAATATGCTGAAATCTTCGCCATCTCTGCAAAACTGGCCATCTTCAAAGTCCATTCCTCAATCGTGGGCAACGCTTCATTTTTCCAGTATTTACCTATCAACAATCTTGCTGCTGTTATCATATGCAATATCAGTTTTGTTTCACCCAATGTAAAACCCTTAGCTATGCCCAATAACAACAATTGTGGAGAAAATTGAATTTTTTTCTTCAAGACATTCTGCATGACCCACCAAATTTTTATCCAAAAGGCCTTAACTTTCTTACAGGTCCACCAAACGTGATAATATGTAGCATCTAGACAGTCACATCTCCAACATTTAGGCTGCACATTAGGGTACATACACGACAATTTTTTAGGGTCTAAATGCCATCTGTAAAACATTTTATAAAAATTTTCCCTCAAATTCTGCGACTGCGATTCTACCTACTTCTTGTGTGCAATATGGGCAGAGATCAGTGGTGGGATTCAAGTAATTTAACAACTGGTTCTCTGCCCTAATGATTTCTTCCAACAACCAGTTTGCCAAACTGCTCAGAAAGTTAACAACCGGTTCTCCCAAAGTGGTGCAAAGTGGCTGAATCCCACCACTGGCAGAGACAATGAACCACAAACTGTTTGCATTGTACTTGCATGCTTTTTAAAAAATAAATAAATAAATTGCCCTTTAAAAATGCTGTAGTAAGTGCATTACAGCACTCTTAGTAAAGGTACACTGATAGTTTGGGTAAGCGAGTTAGATGGACAGCCAGCCTCTCTGATTGTTTTTTGTATCAATTAAAAACTGGATAATCTCTTTAAAATTATACTGCAACTCAATTTCAAATAATGATTGGACAATGAATTATTTTGCCTAAGACCAGCCAACAGTACATAAAATGGTCTGAAAAAGACTAGGTGAAATTAGTATCTGCTTAAGAGACTTCTTAAAGTAGATTGAAAGAAATCATTTAAAACACCATAAAGAAGCCCAGTAGACTAATAAATAAATTTAAGCCACTAATTAAATATTCATAAGCTTTTGTTTCTATTCTAATCAACCTTGTTTCTAGCTGGAGCCACATCTGAACCACATTTGGGACTACCAAAAATAAACCTGAGAAATCTAGATTGAAGTGATCTCAATAGACTAGAATTAGATTAAAAACTGACAGTTGCCCCAAATAGTTATTGTACTAAGCCTTTCTCTGCAAAGTTTAATAGCCCCAGTTAAATATCTATTTCTTTACAAATAATAATACTGTATTATTAGTTGCATTATTATTATTTAGTTTCCTAGTATGATTTATGTTGATTGCTTATTTAGTATCCTATGACTATCAGTTAAGTGTTGTATCTTATGATTTATGATGAATGTATTTTTATGATGACTATGATCATGATTTATCACTTATAGCAGTGATGACTAATGTTTTTGCTATCGCGTGCCAAAAACTGAGGGAGCGCAGGGAATCGCGTGTGTGTGCGCCCACACCCATAATTCAATGCCCCCGAGCGCGCCCCCGTGCATGCGCGCACAACCTCCTTGCATGCACACGTGACCCCCCCGTGCTCTCCCCGCTTTTGGCATGCAACGGCAAAAAGGTTACCAGTGGGCCCAGTAGGCCCATTTTTCGCCCTCCTCAGGTTCCAGAGGCTTTCATGGAGCCTGGGGAGGGCAAAACGGCCTTTTCCATCCCTCCAGAGGAGGCTGGAAATGGCCCGTTTCCTGACTTCTGGTGGGACCGCAAGGCCCGAAAATCAGCTGGCCGGTATGCACATGTGCACTGGAGCTGAGCTAGGGCAATGTTCGCGTGCCCACAGATATGGCTCCGCGTGCCACCTGTAGCACGCGTGCCATAGGTTTGCCATCATGGATTTATAGCTTTTATGTACACTGAGAGCTTATGCACAGAAGACAAATTCCTTGTGTGTCCAATCACACTTGGCCAATAAAGAATTCTATTCTATTCTATTCTATTCTATTCTATTCATACTGTAAAATTGCTGTGGTAGTTCTTTGGGCCAAATCAAAGCCCCTTCTAAACTTTGACTGAAATTAAACCCAAGATATATAAACAATTTAACATGTTCTGTCTGGTAACCATTAATGATTAACTATTTTTAAAAAATAATAATAATTAACCATCAAGTGCTTTTTAGGTTAATGCTGGACCAAGGCAATGATAGCTCTTTTATGACCAATCCACATTTAGAATGACAGAATTATCTATATAAAGATTGGAGATGTTGCTTTAAAAGTTAGGGTTAGGCAAAATAGCTATAGATTTTAACTGCTGAGGGAATTAATAAACATATTAAATAAAATGGGAGCTAGAGCACAACCCTGGTGAACATCCATAAATGTCAAATAGTTTTTTTTAAAAAAAAGAAGAAGCTGAACTGATACACCCTATAGAAAAGGTGTTTATCAGTTGAGGTGTTGTCATGTTATGCTATGCTGGCTGGAGAATTCTGGGAGTTGAAGTCCACAAGTCTTAAAGCTGCTAAGTTTGAAGACCTCTGGCTTAGGTCTAGGTTGTTATGAAATGTGTGGATGATCTTGCGGAATGAAGGGAAGAGATGCTACTTGGGAAACAATCAGACAAGAAAGACAGGATCCCTCAGTGGCTAAACAATCAGAGAAAGAAAGTTAGGAAGGACCTATCCTAATGGATCAAGCAATTAAAAGTGGCGGCAGGAAATTTGTACTTTCAGGCTTGCAAAATTCTGTTAAGGTATTCTTACCAAAAAAGTAGAATTAATTCATCTACTTTAATCATGTTTCATGTCTGATTTACCTGGAGAAATGACAAAGTGCAGCAGACATAGCAGATATCTCACTGATGACACAAATGCTCAGATATGTAACAAATGCCTGACCTTTTTGCATGTGGCTAAGCTTTGTGAGAACAACTCCAACCCCCTTCTATGATCATAAGTTTATTTGTCAAGCATATATAACAGGTAAAAGTATAAACATAATTTGAATACATGAAAAGAGTAAGTAAAAAGGAATATTAGGACAGGGATGGTAGGCACGCTGGTCCACTTATGCACACCCCTTACAGACCTCTTAGGAATGGGGTGAGGTCAACAGTAGACAGTTTAAGGTTAAAGTTTTGGGGGTTTGGGGAAGAAACTACAGAGTTAGGTAGTGCATTCCAGGCATTGACCACTCTGTTACTGAAGTCATATTTTCTGCAATCGAGTTTGGAATGGTTTACCTTGAGTTTGTATCTATTATTTGCTCGTGTATTGTTGTGGTTGAAGCTGAAGTAGTCGTTGACAGGAAGGACATTGTGACAGATAATTTTATGTACTATGCTTAGGTCAGATTGAAGTCGCCATAGTTCTGAATTGTCTGAGACCAAAATTTGGAGTCTGGTGGCATAAGGTATTTTATTGCAGTTAGAGGAATGGAGGACTCTTCTTGTAAAATACCTCTGGACTCTCTCAATTGTATTTATGTCCAATATGCAGGGCGGGTTCCAGACAGATGAGCTGTATTCAAGAATTCGTCCAGGAAATGTTTGTATGCTCTAGTTAGTAGTACAACATTACCAGAGAAGAAGCTATGCAAGATTAGGTTGACAACTCTTAATGCCTTTTTGGCAATGTTGTTACAGTGGGTTCGGGTATTTAGATCTTTAGAAATGAGTACTACAAGGTCCTTGACAGAGTGAAAACTGTTCAGATTGGTAGCAATCATGCCACACAGGTAAATTACACACTGTATGAAGAATTGCTTCCTTTTCTCTATTTTAAATTTCCTACCAGCCTCACTGTTTCCCCAATGTTTTGAGGTCCCAATGTTTTAAGAATAAAAGAAAAACTCTTCCCTGTCTTCTTTCTCCAAACCTGTTTCATTTTATGTTCTTCAGCCATGTTCTACTATGCTAAAATCTGAGGGGGGTGAGGGTGTTACATCTTTTACATAAGCAAGGATGCTCTTCACTAAAGCAGTAGAGTATAATCTAATAGCTAATGATTCAAACTCAAAGCAGCATTAGAGATAAAAAGCCATTTTGGAGTTGGTCTTCCAGTTTATATATCTTGGGAAATCTTAAAATGCTGGCTTATAAGGGAAGCAAAAGTTCCTCCATCTATATATTCTAATGTTTTTTGTACTATGATTGTCAAAATATTCAGGCATGGCAATAAAATTTGATTTGCCAGACATTAAATCCATAATCAGGAATTTGCTTCGGCTCACAAGCACAATACAGCTTTGTATAATTGTTTTATTGCAGACAAGAGAAATAATGTATAATGCAGAAGGATCAGGCCTTAAATATAGTTTACGTTTGTTTCAAAGTTTAAATAATTTATTTCCTCCAAATTTTTGAATAAAAGAACATTGGGTTGTTCTCTTCCCAGTCTTGAGATTGGAAAACATCTGTTCAATGTTTATTCAACAATTCTGACAAGCCTGAGAATTCCTGTTTTACTCATCAGCTTCAGCCTTTACACTAATCTGCATCACTCTTTGGTAATATTAAATATTCTTTTAATTAAAAAATTAAATGTTATTTCATATAACCTTATTTCTTCATTCTACCATATCCTTTCTTCTTCTCTGTTGGTGTAAAAATATCATGGTTGTCAGTTATCCTTTAAAGAATGCTAATTTCCTGCCTACATTATACCTCTATCTATCAAGGTTCTTTTCAATTTCTAATGTAGTACAAAAGTTTGAAGGGTGATTTTTTTTTTACTTTTACAAGTCAATTAATGGATTAATATATGTCCTGGATTATTTTTTTCTGATTCACTCCTGATCCTAATTTCTTTTAGAGCACTAAACTTGTCTGTTTGAATTTCTGAGTATACATCATTACACAGGCCAGGGTTGGGCACACTTGGGGCATGCATAATTTGCTTTGCTTTTTTCTAGAATCCCCAAATTCATCAAGCATTATTACCTGTTGTAAAATGCATATACATAAGATGAAAAGTGTCAGATCTCAAAGAATTTAAGCACTAAAAATGTATTTTCAGTACTAGTACTTAACAGTTTTTCTACCCTCAAATCCACTCTTCTTCTAAGCTTTTTTCCTGCCAATCACATAATTTGGAGAACGCAATTATCATAACATTAGCTGTAAGCAATCTACTGCCAATAGTTCAGAATTAAATATATCTGGATCCATTTTATGCTGAGGCAGACCTAAGTGGCTCCTTCCAATGAATCATAATAAAACCTGTAGACATGAATGGTGCACTGTAACGCAGAACGGCAGAGAAAGGGGTAGTTTGAGTGCTCTGCTGGTTGTACTGTCTTTGTTTTATTTTGCAGTGCAATGGGTAGTGTTTTCTTTGTGCCACCCACTTGTTTCTGAGTCTGATTCCTTCTCCTTTCCCAATTTCCTTCCCTTATTCTAAAATATAGAACCAATTCATGATTTCTTTATCTCTGCCACAGTTAGAACGCAATTAGATGTCTTAATCTAAAATGGACAGGGTTTCTTTTCAAAAGTTTTTTTCTCAGAGTTTAGCTACTGGTTCACAATGCAACTTCTCTGCCACATTAACCCAGCTCATCTTTACATTCTAGTCAGGCTTCAGGTTCATTGCTATTGGCAATGGGCAGAGATGAAAAAAGGAATTAAATCTACAACAGGAAACCTGCCAGTTTCAAACATACAATGTGTGGATAGTATCAATCCAGAATAAACTCTTTAACTTTACTTTGTCACAAATCCTGTCTCTTATTTTTCTCTATCCAGCATGTATCCTTGCATATCTACAGTTCTACCATTGGCAATCATACAAAGTTTTCAGTTCCCTCAAATATCACCATCCTTCCTCTCCCCTCCCTGTCTTTTCTCTTGCTTGTTCCTTATGCCTGCAATTATCTTCCTGAATACATTGTCTTGTTTCCTTCCAAATCCATTTTCTCTGACATTTTTGGCCCAATAATCTAGGAAATTTAAGGCTGCAATCCTAAAGATGCTTACTTGAAAGTAAACCCTACTAAACTCAACAGATAACTTCTGATTAGAAATTTACAAGATAAACATAAACATCAAAAAGGGTTTTTTTTGCTTCTGCTTGGGTTCTCTATTATCTCTAATATTTATATATACTTTATATACACAATGACTTGTTGAACAATAACTCAGTGGCAATTTTTCCATGAATTCAGACACAGAACCAATACAACACATCATATTGCATGAGTCTAGCAAATGTGATTTATGGAATAATCCACAAACAAACCACAACTGACAGTGTCAATCAGAGTGCAGTAATCTTGCTGGAAGAATATTTTATGTAGCTTCTTGACCAAATTCACGTTTGTGTTCCCTCCTTTTAAATTTACACTTCTATAAATTGATTAGAGGTTTGGAAAAGGCATGAAGAAAAACTAGAAATAACTAGGAAATCACACATATGGTGACAGTACCAGGCTAGAAGCCAGGAAACTGAGTTCTAGTCCCGCTTTAGGCATGAAAGCTGGCTGGATGACTTTCAGCCAGTCAGTCACTCTCAGCCCAATTCACCTGATGGGGTTGTTGTGGTAGGGAAAATAAGGAGGAGGGAGAAGTATTGTATATATTAGCTGTCTTAAGCAGGGCCGGATTTAGATGAAAAGAGGCCCTAGGCTATTCCACTTATGAGGCTCTTTCACCTATAGTGAAAGTGTAATTTTAATTTTGCTAACAATTTGAATGTAGGCCCCTCTTGATCTTGAGGCCCTAGGCTGAAGCCTAGTTAGCCTATAGGAAAATCCGGCCCTGGCCTTAAGTTATTTATAAAAATGATAAAGGCAAGATAAATAAAGTTAGTAACTATTTCCATTTGCACATTATACAGAAAGCCATACCAGTAAATACATAGCTAAGAACCATTTAGCATTTTGTTTTGTGATGTCAAATGCTAAGTATTTTGCTGTATGGCATACAATAAAGCACTTACATAGATATTTGTGCACTAGAAGCTGTACATCTAAATGTTTAATAACCTTTAAAACTAAAACCATGCCCTTGCTAGCCCTACCTACCAAACCAAAAGCATTTTCTATTACAAATAGAATTTTGATTGCAAATTCAGAATTGCCTTCAGTGTCATTAAAACTGAATTATGTGGTTTAATTTAAATAATGCATTTAGAAAAAAAAACAAAAAATTCTGAAGATATCCCAAAGAAGACAAGATGACATCACATATATACTCACAAAAATGACACAAATTATAAACTCACATCATTTCCACAATGAAGTCATGGTGCTATTACTTACTAACCCTTTGTGGGCACCCATGAAAATGTCTTACTTTGCACTTCACTTATGAGCAGCCCAACTTTTCATAAACCTTCATTTTATAATGAAATCTAGAACATTGTGACCTCAATGCAAACTTGTGATTAGTGGCACATGCTGAGTCAGAGCTTCACTTACATCCAACATCTCCTGTACCTATTAGAATTATATAACTTCAATAAAGTATTTTCGCCCAACTTCCAAGGTTCTCCATTTTCTTATAACATTTCCCCCCCACACACACACACATTTTATCGTGAAAAATAAGCTTTACACATCTTGAAATTATTGCTGAAAAAACTACAAAGGTTTTTGTTTTTGAGAATGGTGAAGCAGTGATTGGAGATTTGCAAGAATGGAAATGCATGTGTTGCCATATAAACATTTTTTTTTTCTTTAACAGGGGCCTGGCTTCCACTGGAGGCGGAAAGCTTGTGGCCACATAATGCCATTCAAGAAGCATGTTTTGTCCGAATGGTGGTACAACCCATCCGAAGATGCGGTGCGATTCAACCCCGGAGCGATATGCTCGATGGGATTATATAACTGGGCAATCTGATCTTTGAAATGTCACACCTTGGGACCCACACTAAGCAATCAGCAGGCAAGATGGGCATCTTTAACGGTCTGAGCACGTAAAATGAGAGCGATCGTATTTTTTTATTTTTTTTTTTACACGGGGAACACCTGCCAGGCAAACCCTCGAAAAATAAAAGGCTCTGCTCGTCCATCTTTCCCATCCCATCCCTTGAATCCTAAAGACGCCATCAGCCGCGGGCTCCAATCCTTCAGTCCCCCCCTTAAGGATGCTGGAGAGGGAAAGATAACGGGCGGGTGGGGGCGGGAACCAGGCAAGCCAGGTGCCTTGCCGTGATCGTGGCCAAGTCACCCGAGGCGCCTCTCGAGGACGCACAAAACAAACCGGGGAGCCAGATGCGGGTCCCACTCAGCGTTTAAAGGTAAAGGCGGCGGCGGCGGCGGCGGCGGCAGCCTCTCGCAAGCGCCGCGGCCACGGCTCCTCTTCTGCCGCAGGCAGCGGACAGCAAAGCATCCCTCCCCGCGCCCAGGGAAATTTCTTACCGTGCCGGCAGGAATTGGACTGGTGGGGGTGTGATGGTAAATGGCTGGTGGTCAGACAGACAGACGGCCGGGCTGCTTGCTTGCTTGCTTCCCTCCGCGACTCCAGGCGCAGCAAACTTCTCCCCGCCGCTGGCTGGTTGGCTGGCTCCCGTGGCGTCTTCCGGAAGGAGGGAGGGAGGGAGGAGGGAGGTGGGGGGAGGGAAAACGTGAGCCGCGCGCGCGGGAGTCTGTAGGGGGCGCGCGACGTCGAGCTCAGATGGGCGGAAGTGACTCCGGCGCTGTCCCCGAGTCGCCGGCCGAGCTCTGAACGGCACGTGGTGGTGGGTGGGTTGGTGGGAGAGCCGTTGCCTTCGCTTGTGGTGAGGGGAAAGCGGCGGCGAGCGGCGATTGCGAAGGCTCGGGTCGGCCGGCTGTCGCTCGGTCGGGACGCGGTTTGCCTCGTTCTCCTCCTTCCTCGCTCGATGCTGTCCTTGGGCATCTCTGTGGGCCGAAGCTTGACCAGGTATTCGGTGCACAAGACACTCTCTCTCTCTCTCTCTCTCTCTCTCACACACACACACACACACACACACACACACACACACACACTTCCCCCCCCCCTCTCTCTCACTCACACCAGCCCGGCATTGGTTGCCCAGATAAAAGATTCGGGCGGGATCGCACGAGGCGGCCCTGAAACGCCCTGCAGTGTGAGATCTTCCGCCTCTTCTTTTCCATCCCATCCTAAAACGGCATCTTTTGTTAGCAAAAGGAGAGAGGCGTTAAAAAAAAAAAAGGTTAGGCCAGATTTATTTCCCCCCCCCCCCAGGCAGCCTTGTATGAAAGCGTTACATTGGTAAAGCCCTTTTGTCGCCTTGTTGCCCAGAAGGTGAACCGTCTTGTCGCCTGTTCAATATCTGGATTTCTTCCTGTGAGTTAATTTGGGAGAGGGGCAATCATTGGTGAAATCCAATTTTTTTTTTACTACTGGTTCTGTGGGCGTGGTGTGGCTTGGTGGGTGTGGCAGGGAAAGGATACTGCAAAATCCCCATTTCCTACACTCCTGGGGGAAGGATATTGCAAAATCTCCATTCCCACCAGTGGTGGGTTTCAACATTTTTTACTACCGGTTCTGTGGATGTGGCTTGGTGGACATGGCATGGCTTGGTGGGCGTGGCAGGGGAAGGATACTGTAAAATCTCCATTCCCTCCCCACTCCAGGGGAAAATTACTGCAAAATCCCCATTTCCTTCCAATCAGCTGGGACTCGGGAGGCAGAGAATAGATGGGAGTGGGGCCAGTCAGAATTTTTACTGGTTTTTACTACCAGTTACTACTCAAAATTTCAGCTACTCGTTCTCCAGAACTGGTCAGAACCTGCTGAAACTCACCTCTGATTCCCAACCCACTCTGAGGTCAGCCAGAGGTGGCATTTGCTGCTGCTCCAAACTGCTCAAAATTTCTGATACCGGTTCTCCAGAATCTGTCAGAACTTGCTGGATTTCACCCCTGGGGGCAATCCCCAAGCCATAACAATGATCAATGGGGTTAAAACCCACAGCAAGAATTATATCTTGTCTATTTTATTCCTCTTGAATATATTGATTAGTTTAGATATCTGATGGGTGCTGTGTTGTCAGCGGAACTTGGATACTGCTATTGATATGCAGAAAAACCGCCTAGATTTTCTAGAAGAAAATGAAAGAATTATGCAGACAATATTCTGCAGCTTTATAATGTTGGATGTGTCATCTCTTGTGACATTAGGCAGTAAAGATTATAACTGAGATATTCAATTAATTTAAGAAACCCAGTGCTTGCTTCTGTTGAAATTTTTTTTTTATTAAATATTTTATTAAGTCTATGCCTCTCAGATTGATGCATGGCAATTGGAAGATTGGACTTACATGGCCTGTAAAGGTGTTAATACAAATTGTTTTTTAAGCTAGAATAGTATATTTTATACTATAGTATACCGTTGGAAGAAATATCTATCTGGTTCAAGTTTGAAGCGGGAGAAAGGAACTGGAGAGAAAATGGAGGCTGGAGGCTGATTGGAAAGAGGGTGCCTGGAGGCCGTGCGGATCTGGATGGGGAGAAATAGATTCAGACTCAACCCATCCAAGACCGAGTGGCTGTGGTTTCCGATGTTCCGATATAGTCAGTTGCTGCCATCACTGACTATTGGGGGCAAGTCGTTGGCCCCCACGGATAGGGCTCACAACTTGGGTGTCCTCCTGGACTCACGGTGTCTTTAGAAGAGCATTTGACAGTTGTGGCCGGGAGGACTTTTTATCAGGTTCGCATGATTCGCCAGTTGTGTCCCTTTCTGGATCGGGACTCGTTACGTACGGTCACTCATGCCCTCATCACCTCACGCCTGGACTACTGTAATGCTCTCTACATGGGGCTCCCCTTGAGGAGCACCCAGAGGCTCCAGCTGGTCCAGAATGCAGCCGTGCGGGTGGTTATGGGAGCGATGTGGCACTCCCATGTGATTCCCCTCCTGCGCGAGCTGCACTGGCTCCTGGTGGTCTTCCGGGTGTGCTTCAAGGTTTTGGTCACCACCTTTAGAGCGCTCCATGGCTTAGGATCAGGATACTTACGAGACCGCCTTCTGCCATCAATAGCCTCTCACCGACCAGTACGCTCCCATAGAGAGAGGCTCCTCAGGGTGCCGTCGACCAAACAGTGTCGACTGGCGGCCCCCAGGGGGAGAGCCTTCTCTGTAGGGGCACCTGCCATCTGGAATGAGCTCCCCCTGGAGATACGGAGGATCCCAGATTTACGCACTTTCCGCCGCGCCCTCAAAACATTTTTATTCCAGCAGGCTGGTCTGGCTTGACTTTCCCTTTTAATTTGCTTTTAAGTTTTATACAAATTGGGTGTTTTTAAATTCATTTTTGGGCCAAAATTATTTAATGTACTTTTAAATGGTTTTTAACTTTTGTATGATGTATTTTTATCTTGTGGCTGTTCAACGCCCTGAGTCCTTCGGGAGTAGGGCGGTATATAAATAAAATAAAAAAATAAAATAAAATAAAATAAAATAAAATAAAATAAAATAAAATAAAATAAAATAAATAATAAAATATAATATAATAAAATAAAATAAAATAAAATAATAAAATAAAATAATAAAATATAAAATAAAATAAAATAATAAAATAAAATAATAAAATAAAATAATAAAATAAAATAATAAATAATAAATAATAAAATAATAAATAATAAAATAAAATAATAAATAATAAAATAATATAAAATAATAAAATAAAAAAATAAAATAAAATAATAATAAAATAAATAAATTTATTGATGAAGCAGAACCACCAAACACTGTGATTCTGGGTAGCTGACCCCATGGAGATGAGAGGGGGGGTATTTATATCTTCTCTTGGGCTTTGCACTTGAACTTCCTGAACATGCAAGAACATATATTCTATTGGCTGTTGTCAGACTCCCATGGTGCTATGTACAAATCCTAGGACCTAGAAGTGGCACACAGAGCCATCTCTCTGAGCACGCCAGCCATAGCCTGTTGCTTTTCTGGGTTCGGGCACACACATGCGCACCGGCCAGCTTGTCTTCACGCATGGGAGCACCGGAAAACCAGGTGGCCAGCATGCATGCACACCGGAAACCAGAAGCTCAGCTTCCAGGTGCGCACATGCATGCCAGGGAGCTGCTCTTCCGGTTTTCTGTGCACGCGCTCTGGGGAGCTGCTCTTCTGGTTTCTTGTGCTTCCCCGCCAGTGTGCTCCCGTTTCAGCAGTCGGTGCCAAAAAGGTTTGCCAACACTGCTCTAGGGAGCAAAGGTTGTACGTTGAAGAAGTAGGATTGAAAGAATATTGATGCTTTTGCTACTTAGTGTTGGTGAAGACTCCTAAGAATTCCATGAATCGCCAAAAAAACAAATAAATGGATAATGAACAATTTAATTGCCGCACAAACTACCAGGGTCAAATATTTGGCCGAAGAGGTTGTAGAAAAAAATGCTTTTAAAAGCCTCTGATGATCCCAGCTGAGCCGCACGATCATCAGAGGCTTTTTTTTTTTACTTTTAAAAGCATTTTTTTGGCCAAAGAAGTTGTAGAAAAATGCTTTTAAAAATTAAAAAAAAAGCCTCTGATGATTGCGCGGCTCAGCTGAGCAATGGGGAGGCACAGGGATTTTTGCTACCGGTTCTCCGAACCACCTGCCTCCATCGCTACCGGATTGGGCGATCCGGTCCAAACCAGGAGCATTTCACCCCTGGATGAGGCCAAAATACAATCAAATTACAAAAGTAAAGTAATAAACAATAATGGTAGACATTAGATTCAATTAACTTAGCAGTGAGTAAACTTCAAAGGTCCAATAGAAAAGTTTGATTTTTATGGCCAATTGGAATGACATTAAGATAGGTGCCAACTGGATCTCTTGAGGGAAGTTATTCCTGCAAAGTATTTTCTGAATGACTCCCATACAGATATTGACCCAGCTTATCTTGAAAGCCCAAAATGTATCAATTTTGCCACCTTCACAGATTATGTTGATAAAACTTTAGCATAATTGTACTAAGCTTAGACTCATCTACATTTATATATCTGCTTAATAGCCAGCAGCAAATTGTTGATAGCTGCAAGCCTGACACATAAATGTCTGATGTGAGTATATTATAGGAAAAGGTATATAAAATCAGGAAATCCTTGAGTTTGATCCTTAGTTGACATTTTATTTCTGCAAATTACATAAACAATATGATGCCACTATAAAATGGAATATATCCTGTAATAGAATGTTATGAAAAACCAGGAACATTCTATTTTTGTCCAGTGCATGTTGAACTTGCTTCTGCACTGTGCTATTTAAGCACCTGGCTTCTGGTTTGTAGGACCTGTTTATGAAAACTGTTCAACTTCCCATGGAAAGATGTAATCTGAGAGGAGATTTGACCTGCTATGAACATTCCATTATTCTCTGGAAAACAGCATTCCCAGAACAATGAATTTTGCACTGCTTAGCGTATGAAAAGTAATATTACCATTGTATCTTAAAAACTATATTACTAATCCATATTTTTGGTTACTGTTGGAAAATAACAGAGATAGAAATAAGTTCTATTATTTCTAACAGTAAATATATTCACACAGAAACATTTAGCTGTATCTTTTAAAATAAGAAGAGTAATGATATTTAAGCTTAATTGTAGAAGCAGTTCCATTACTTACTATCTAACTGTATTTCTAATTGTATTTGCAGAATTAAAACCAATAATCATTTATCTAGCTGCATGTACTTATTTACTTCTCATACTTACTTTTGAGCTGATAAATGGATAAAAGCTTTTTATATGAAGTGCATTTGCACAATGCATTAAGCCATTGTGGTTTGAAAATAGGTTTTAGCATTCTTGTTTGAACAAATTCTGCTTACCATGATGTATGCACACAGAGCGTCCTGAGAATACCTTCAGGTTTTATTTATACTGCTAAATGAAAATCTCAGAAGGATTCTTTGCCTGATTAATGGACATAAGACAGGAAGAAGACTCCTCCTATGTTTTCCTTTGAAGGCTGAGTTCAAGCTATGTCAGCTTGAGGAATTTATGCCAGAGAATTTAGCTTTAAATGGATTTGGTCTGTTATGTTGTTACGTGGGTTGTAGTGAAAGGAAAAAATTCATTTGTGTCTTAGGCATGCCTTTCTTTGAAGCATTTCTTTGAAGACAAGAATAAAGCCTAGCAGTATTATGTTTCTCTGATGTTGTCAGAATTCCAACCATGACTGTATTTGTTTGGTGTGGTCTTTTAATGGTTAGCAGATAGGGAAATATTCCTTGGCATTCCACCCTTACTGCATACTTTCCTCAGATGATGTTTTCCTGTTTTGCAATTAGAAGAAGAATTTTATAGTCTGGAAAAAGAAAAAAAGAAGTGCCCGCTATGAAATATCTAGGCACTTTTTCTTCATCTCAGATAAGGGCTACTTCAAGGAAAATCTCAAAAGAGTTTGTAAAGTATTTCTGATAAAAAGACTTAGTATAATGAGACAGAACAAGAAATCAAGAATACAATGAAGAGGAAAAAGACTTTTTTAAAAATATCAGAATATAGTATTTTTAAAAGCTTTCTGCCTTTATTGAGTATTAAGAGGCTAGCCTGCAGCAGGATTTCAGTTCCAGAATTTTATACCTACAAATAATCTGGTTCACATTATAAACTAAGTCATAATGTGACATGTTTGATTTTACCATAAACTTTCATGTTAACCAGCAATTGTGGTTTGTTAACTGATTTATAGGCAAGCTATTGTATGAAGCCAGCTGGTGGTTTTAGGGAGGAAACCAATCATGGTTTATCATGCTGTCTTATCAATAGGCTTGTTATTGAATTCAGACCTGCTTCATATGATATATTTATCTAAGATCGTTCCCTGGCTTCTATTATTCTTTTTTACTCCCACCTTAAATACATTATGTTGGATTCCCCTTTTTGAAAGGTGACTTCTCATTTTTCTCTCATGCCTATTTAGCAAATCTGGGAGCCTGATGGATGGGCACATCACAAACAATTTTGTAGTCTTGTCCATTAGGCTGTAATTTGTTTTGTTCAACAAAGTGTGCTTGGTAAAAAGAAAGGAATTTCATAAATGTAGACCATCTGCCCATGTCAGTTACCATTCTATTCTACAGAAAATGTGCCTGTGGCCATATCCACACAGCTTTATTTTTATGCTCCCATCCCATTGTATAACTGCCAGGAAATCATCTCACTCTAAACCATGCTATCCTACTGCACATTCTTAATGCACATGTGGAACAGATTGTATGCTGCCCTGTTGTCCCTTTTTTAAAAAAATCCTTGAATGATAAGGTTAGTTGGACACATGTTCATTCTAACAGCCATTAGATGGCAGCAAAATTTTAAGATTTTAAAAAAATTGATTGCCATTTAATGGCTTGTGCAGCCATGATGCAGCAAGTGGAAAAGTACTCTTGGGAGTTTGAGAAATGGGTTTAGTCATGGAGAGTGATATAGAAGCTGTAAACAACCCTAAGGACACATTGTGGGGAAAGGAAGCAAGAAATCAAGACTCTCCTGGGAGCAGCAACCACTGGGAGAGGAATTCCCAACTACGGCGATAGAATTGCAGCAGCAAGTCCTTTCATGTTTGAATGTTCATAATTGACATTAAGCTAGGAATGAGCTAATCAATGTTAATCCTTTGTAATCTGTAGATCTTTTTGATTGTAGAATGTAAAGTAGACCTTTTCATTCACTAGATGGCAGAAAAGAGCTAAAGTTTATTGTAACACTTGGTTGCCACCTAGCGATCCTGATAATTTGCATAGGTGACATGCGGCTACGGGATAAATGTTGTTAAGGCATTCAGGAAAACAGCAGCCACAGAAGGAAATTTCCTACTGTCAAGCTGTAAAAGAACTAATTCTTTTTGATGATATGTTCTGTTACATGCATTAAAAATGAATGTAACTTCAAAGCTTTGTGCTATCTAGGTTGACCATTTCACAATTCATTAAAATAAAAAGTGATTGTAGAAGCCAGGATTTTGATTTCCTTTCTACTGAAAAGTAGCTGGGTTTGCAGAGAAAGTGTGGTCCTTCAGGAAACCAATTAAATAGTACAGTTTTCATCACAACATTGCTTTCATCATTTTGATAAGAGCAAGAAGCTTCTGTGGATGCCCATGATTTAGCAGGTTGTGTGAACCTGTCTGTTGTAGTTTATTCAATAAATAATAGTTAATAAAAGCATGTGTGAACTCAATTATTCACTCTCTTCCCCAGTACTATAGTTTCCCAAAATGATTTCTTTTAGTTTCATCTATAACATTCTTTTGGATATATTGTCCGAATACATATTTTCCTTCAATATAATTTCTTAGCAAATAATAATTATCCATAAAACACTATGATCTTTCATCTCCCCTTAATAGACAGTTACATCTATTGTCTCTGTTTTCATCTTTGGGTTTTGTAATTGAGTATGCTGGAGTATTAATTTTTTGTCTTACTCTTTTATTTTAAATTACAGAGCTAGAAACTCAAGGATTTTACTCAAAATGACATTAGGAACAGAGATTACATCATTTCTCAAGGTGTCTTCTTACAGTGGAGCTGACCAAAATTTCCTGAAATGGGATCTCTCACCTGAGCAGATTAGAACAAAAACTGAAGAACTTATCAAGAAAGCAAAGCAAGTTTATGACAAAGTTGGCATACTTGATATGGAAGAAATCACTTATGAGAACACCATACAGACTCTAGCAGATTTAGAAGTGGAATATTCAGGTATGGTATAGTTAGACTGGTATCACTTTCAATTGGCTTCATAAGAAGGAAATTAAAATCTGAGATAGAAGAAAAGATTGTGTAATGTAATTTTACAGTAAAAGTACTTATGGCAAAACATTGGTCTGATCACATATAGCACCAAACAATAATTTCTTTGTAAGTTTTTTGGCATTTTTAAAATGCCTTGAAAATTTGCCTAGAAATCTAAAGTCACTCTGTGTCTGTTTATTCTACCTTGCCTCACAAGGTAGTTAAAGTTTTTTTAAAAAAGGGGGAGTTCATTGAACTGTGATTGGAACTTCTGGATGATGGGAAGGGGATAGATAAAAATGGATATTTATATTTTAGTGTTACAAAAATTATCTACCATATAAACTAATTGGAAATAACTCCCTGCAGGTAAATATTTTTCCCTTTCTCATGCTTCTGAATTAATAGGGTGTTCAGTAAAAAAATATACCAAAAATGTTAAAATTTGATTTAAAATTTTGAAAACTTGTCTTCCAAAGATTGGAAACTATTGTGCTTTAGAAGCTGCTCAACACTAAACTTACCATAAATCTAGGTAACAGGGCCAGTGTGGAAAAACGCTCCGGATTCTTCAGGGTTTGAGAGCTCGAAGTTGTAGTTCATTAGGCGGAAGGATACTAGTTTCCCATCATTTGTCTACTCTAGTATTACTGAATTTAAATTAGATATCTTAAACGCTAACTACTTTGTATGGTTTTTTTTACTAAAGGCATTTTTTATAAAATAAAGTGTTTTTATTATTATTGCTGCTGTTCTTGTTCTCATTTACAACTCATTTGTTTATTAACTATGTATTTGTCTTTGTAGCAGCTCGATATCCTACAAAAGTTTCTGGTGTTTATCTAGAACAGGGTATCAAACTCACGTGATGACGGCATCATGTGATGTATCGGAACTTTTTTCCCCTTCGCTAAACCAGGCATGGGCATGGCCAGTGCATGACAGCCCTGATTTAGTAGATGTCTTAGTAACCATAGTTTAAAAACTTCAAATGATATATTTGTAATGGGAAGATCTCTCCCTTCAAATACTTAAAGTAAATCAGTCTACTGTATTTTCTTTGAAAGTTTTTGTTTCCTTCTTCTGATAGTGGAAAGGAGCATATTGGATTTCCCACAACACGTATCCCCTGATAAAGATGTCCGTGCGGCAAGTACCGAAGCTGATAAAAAGCTTTCTCACTTTGATGTTGAGATGAGCATGAGAAAGGATGTGTTCCAAAGGATTGTCCATTTACAGGTAAATTAGAAATAAAGATTACGGGTTATTTGCAGAACTCTTTATAATGAAAAGCATTGCAGTTTGGATAGTCAGTGCTTTCATCATCTTTGTCAATTGCTATCTCTTTGAAAATGACAGAAGAGGCGCTACAGTAATATTATTAAATACCTGAAGAAGTTACCAAGTTGAAAAACATAAGAGCCTTGCAATATTAGGTGAAAAGTCCACATAAAACTATAATGGCTGCATAAGTACATTCTTGAAGTTTCATAAAACATGCTAAGAGTTGGGGAACAGTGCTCCTAAATTTGATATTTATAGCCCCCAGACTATAATTCAGGAACTAAGATGTGTCCATCAAAATTAATTGTTAATGGTTCTGCTTTCCATTAGCTTGTTTAGTTCATTTTTGGTAGCAAAATGAAGAAAGGGTGTGTGGGTGTATGTCATAAATGACTTAGCTAGGGCTAGCATTCCTAAAAAGGCCACTGCAAAAATGGGTAAAATTGTTAACAGAATTGATGAAAGATACACTCAGTCACTACAGCCACGTGATCATCAGAAGCAGATTCACATTCAAAAACCCTCCAAAGCCATCAATGTAATTTCTGGAAAATTGTGGACCCTTTTAAAATAGATTGAATTTCTTAATATTATTTTGAGTGAGTTCTTTTGGCCAATATAAGAGACACACAGAAAGACTGAGTGGAGGCTTTTTAGCACAGTATTGTGTTTGAGCATGTACCCTGATACAAGCCCCCTTTACCCCATTGTTCCTTGTGGGTACAGTTTATTGAAGATAGGCTGAGTTGATTTAACAGCATCCTATAATGGTATATGGGAATGTCTTTGGGAGACAGAAGGAAGAGCTGCAGCCTACCCAACTGTCATGCAAAAGGCATCTCAGCACACAGAAGCAGAGAGGGCGTGGGAAGCATTTCAGAAGGGACCCTCCCTAGTTTTTCAGAAAATAAAAAAGAAAGAAGGGGAGGAATACAGGTAGTCTTTGACTTACAACCACAATTGAGCCCAAAATTTCTGTTGCTAAGCGAGACATTTGTTAAGTGAGTTTTGCCCCATTTTACGATATTTCTTGCCACAGTTGTTAAGTGAATTATTGCCATTGTTAGGTTAGTAACACGGTTGTTAAGTGAATCTGGTTTCCCATTGACTTTGCTTGTCAGAAGGTTGTACAAGGTGATTGCATGAATCTGATACTCTGCAACTGTCATATATATAAGTCAGTTGCCAAGCACTTGAATTTTTATCTCATGACCATGGGGATGCCGCAATGGTCATAAGTGTGAAAAATGGTCATAAGTCACTTTTTTCAGTGCTGTTGTAACTTTGAACAGTCACTAAATGAACTGTTGTAAGTCAAGGACTACCTGTATTTTCAGACTCGCAAGGTTCTGTTAAAGTAATCTTGAAATAGAGCTAGTATTCATTGTGCTTCTTGTCTGCATTACCTCAAAGGTTTAATATACCTTGACCCTTTCAGGTGGAGTTTGCCAATTTATCTATCCTTATGCCCACTTTGGAAGTTGACATCGTCATGGTTGCCCCAGCATTTCTTGTTTCAGAGCTAGCTGCCTGCAGGGTTGTTCTAAAGATCCAAGATGAGCAGTGAACAGGGCAGCTACTTAGACCTCCCAAGCAACATTTTAGGTAGGCTATTTGCCCACACTTAACTCTGCCTTTAACTCCAATTCTCACGTGTGGCGAATGAGTCAGCCAGCCTGACTACAGGCTGCCTGACTACAGAAGAATCACATCATAAAAGAATTCAAGATGTAGGTAGTAGATTAGCCAGCTATGGACACCATTGCATATCCTAAAAGGCTGTGTCTGCTCAAACAGCCGTCTGGAAATACTGACAGGATACAGGAAAAGCGGGATTGGCTAGTCAGGCTCTTCTGTACAGCTTTCCCAGCTGGATAGTTCCTTTTTTCCCTGCACAACTTTGGGAAGGCCAAGGAGGCACCATTTGAGCTGGTAGCAGCCACGCTGGTCTTGGTTGTTTCCATGCAGCCCTTTTAAAGTGCAGAGATGTCATTTCAACCTGCAGCCACAACCAATATTATATCATGCTGAGCTCGGCTACTTTTCTACTTTTTACAATAAAATCAGGTAACTTACTGCCCGGATTCAGTTTGATTCCCAATCTGATCCTTTCTGTTGATGCATAGAGACATAGTGTATTTGGTTGGTATAGACCTATAATAGAAAAGTTTGCTTTTCTGCTAATGCAAAAATTTGTTCCTCTTCCCCTGATGGTGCTGGCCAGCCAGTATGCAGCCACATCAACAACTTTCCTTGTGAATAGAAACTGCTAAGCCCAAGCAGACAGTGAGGGAAAGGGAAAATGCATCTGTCAGTCTGCTTGCTGCCTGTAGAAAAGTATTTTCTTCACAATCAGACCTTTCACTGTTTGCTTCCAACAAAGTCAATTTACTTAAGATTGCATCACCCAGGTCTGGGATTTAAAAAATTGCAGATCTGAAATAGCTGGAGTCACTGCTTTTGTGTTTGCATAGAACTAGAAATTATAAGATGGAACACCTTGTATGTGCTTGTCATCATGCCAGATCATTCTGTGGTCAGTTTTAGACTGACAGTTCATATAAATGTCTTCAGTCTTCAGGGGTGGAGGATTGTATAGTTAAATGTCCAGCCTAAATGCCTGGTGGATGTGAATAGTTTAGTGGAAATAGATATTTCGTACACTGTGATAGTGCTCATGCCTGGTTAACTTGTGGAATGTGGATACATTTGCTTCTAAAGAGTACCTTCATAAAGCCACATTATAGTAATCCTACTTGTTCTAGGGAGTTGAATGGAGTAAACCAAATGGATGGATCAGATTATATAGAATGTGGGAGTCATGTCAATGCCCAGTTAAATTATTATTCTATGGCTGAGGAGGGAGTTAGAAACACTTCTCTATCTCCATTGTGTTGCACAGGACAGACTGGCATTGGTCTCCCATAATATGCAACATGCTTAATAGAGAGCGCCAGAACAATTGATGGCATGCTGTCAACAATTTGTATCATTCTTTATGAACATAACTGATTAGATTTGCCTTGATTTAGATTCCGGCATTGGGATGTAACTTCAGCAATCACTTGTCCTATCATTTTGAATCTTTTCCAGCTTGTGCAGTTCAAGAATGTGTGCATATGAATAAATTAGGATCATCCAACAAAGAAATCCACCAACAGTTTTTATTATTACCAGACAGCAATAAGTGATTCTGTAAACCATTTAGAGAATGTTGCAAGAATGTATATAAGACTAAGTGCTATTCAAAGTTATGATGGTGCTGAACAAGAGGTATTTAATGATTGGTCAATGAAGTTGTAACCATTGTAGCAACCCTGCAGTCACATGAATACAATTCAGCCACTTGACAATCGGCTCACAGTTCGAATAGTTGCAGCATGCCATAGTCACGTTAGTGTCATTTGTGACCTTCCCTTTGGCTTCTCGCAAGCAAAAACAATGGGAAAGCTGACAGGGAAAGTCACAAGTCTTGGCAAACATTTATCTTGTTGCGTTTTCTGCCAAGGAGCCATACTACAGAGTACAAGATCCCAGCTTAATACCCTCTACCTGCACTCTTAGTGTGTGTCCATCTGCAGCACTCCTTTCCCTGCCCATGGTCCTTACTGGCACTCTGATGGCCTGTTTGCACTGTAGGCACCTGCCCACAGCCACTCATCCCCCCATGCTCCTTGGCTAGGAACCCAGCTTTTCCCCACTTAATAACCAATGCAGTCCTGGGGTTATGACAGCAACTGGGACTGACAAGATTGTCATCACTATGTTACGTGGTCATGTAGCATTGTGCTTTAAGACCTCATCAGTCAATCTGGTCCCAATTTTTCAACCGGATTATGATTCTGAAACAACTTCAGTTGATGGGTGAATTGTTGATGAAACTGGATAAAGAAAGCGTGTCTCTGCTAATCCTTCTGGATTACAATATTAACATCTGTGGTGTCCTTCTGGACCACTTAGGGGTAATTTGGGCACTAGTATATGGTTCTTTCATTCCTGTTAAGCTATGCCCAGAAAGTGAAGCAGGGAGTTTATAAAGTATACAGTTTATACTGAAACCTCTGCACTGATGGCCAATACCTAATTGGACATGAACGCTTAGAAGTAGAAGTAGAAGTAGAAGTAGAATAGAATAGAATAGAATAGAATAGAATAGAATAGAATAGAATAGAATAGAATAGAATAGAATAGAATAGAATAGAATAACAGTTGGAAGGGATCTTGGAGGTCTCCTAGTCCAACCCCCTGCTTAGGCAGGAAACCCTACACCACTTCAGACAAATGGTTATCCAACATCTTCTTAAAAGCTTCCAATATTGGAGCATTCACAACTTCTGGAGGCAAGTTGTTCCACTGATTAATTGTTCTAACTGTCAGGGAATTTCTCCTTAGTTCTAGGTTGCTTTTCTCCTTGATTAGTTTCCACCCATTGCTTCTTGTTCTACCCTCAGGTGCTTTGGAGAATAGCTTGACTCCTTCTTCTTTGTGGCTTAATAGCCTAAGGCCCGATTCTTTGCTTATTGTTCTGTGATTTAAACGTGTAAGTGGAAATCAAACTAAGAATAAATCAGGAAATCTTATACAAACCATGCAGTTCCATTTACAGAGGCAGTCCCATTCTTTACAATGTGTAGATTACAGTCTCATTCTTGAGTTCTCTTACATATATGTTTGGGTCATTATCCACATGACTTGTGACTGAATTTTCTAAGAATGAGCATTGTATTTCATTCCAAAATGTCCTAATGATCTCCTGATTTCTTTGTACCCTAGCAGATTCAAAGAATCCAGTTTCTCAGTAAACAATGGTGTTCTTTTCTTTAATAGCATCAGTTTTTCTTCTGTGAACTTAAAGCTGCTGTGACTTAGCAAAAAGCTGTAATTTGTTTTCATCTTTCCAGAGGGCATTCTCCTAGAAAATGTGACTTGTCAACATTCATTTTAGCAAACTCCAGACTGACTTGTTGTGTGTCTGCCTTTTAGAAGAGGAGTCTTCCTGGATCTTCTCTCATGGCTGCGTCTTTTAGTGAGACGATGGATGGTGTAACTTGATATTGTTGTATCTTGATCTTCGGAGGTCAGACAGAATCTCTTTTAAACTTTTCTTTCTAAACTGGTTTTTCTACACCATTCAAACTATCCTTCTGTTCAATCTGGGGTCATTTTTCCACTTGTGACCATGTCTAGGGGGGTTGGCTTCGGGCCTGGGGACTTTAAAGTTTTTGATATTAGCAGCTGTGCTTTAGGAATACGAACCTCTTTGGAAATGGTTTTCCAAAGCTTGGTTATTACCTTTTTCTTTTCCTCTTCAGAAAACCCTCTGCTTTTCTTTCTCTTGTCCATGTTCACTATACTGCTCATGACCCAAAATGCCTGACTATTTTTCTCCATAATCAGTGACTTACAAGATTGAAAATATCTATGATACTAATTAAAGAAAGCAGCCTGCTTGAGAGATCACTAACATCCAATAATGTATTTTATTTTCTAAGGAATAACCATTTTCATTTGTTTTATTACTTACAAGAATATGTGAAGTCATACATCAAAAGCACAGTCTATAGACACTGGAATAAGAATAGTGGATGCCACTACCTTATATCAGTTTCAACCTTATTTAACAGGAAATTAGGATTTTGGAGGGGTGGAGGTAGACAGATACTAATACTTTCAGCTGCATCTGTACACTGAGGAGACAGTTGTAATTAATAAGTCAACAAGAACCTCACTTTTTTGTTTCAATTTATCTTTAAACTAAACTTGTAAAACTATCTAATGAGCTTCAATAATATAAAACCTTTATTCCATGTTTAACGCTTTCCATAGAATCTATTCATCATTGGTTATTTGTCTGACAACTGTTATATGATTTTTTGTACATAAAAGGACAGCCGATTAAATGGCTTCTTCAAGTCTTGATGACAGCTGAATTACCTTTGTGGCCCATTCCTTTGCTGTTCATTGGAGCATTGTTTTTTCCTTTTATATGAATAAACAATGCTCCATCGGGAAGCCTGTCTCTAAAACGGATGATTTTCAATAGAAGACGCTCAGTTGCCTAGAGGTGTTGCCCTGCAATTTGATTCCGTTTTTGCTGATGAGCAGAAAAGAAGCATCCGGCTTGGCTTGTGCAGCTAATGAATTCAACCTCTTTGTTGAATGAAGGTTCTGCTCAAAGAAAGCAGTTCATGTGATTCTCTGCCACAGTGCATTCCAATTCTGAATTCCCATGTCTCAAAACATTAAAAAAACCTTGACGTTCTAAGGAACAGAAAGTCCTTTTGCATATCATCTTCTACCAACATTTCTCTGTATTTTTAGAATGATAACAATGGATCCATCTGCTCATCACTTTAAGTCTTAATGCATCACACAAAAATTAAAATAAAGATATATTCTATCCAGTATAGAGTTATGTAGTAATACAATCCAAGAAACAGGCAAGAGTTTATAAACTCTGGGTATAACTTTGCTTAGCACACATCTTCTGAATCAGTCCTTCCATATTCTGAACTATTCCATCATAGCATGTCCAAAAAGCACATTCACTGAGAATTGCAACCTTTGATGCTTTTACATGGTCATAGAATATCTATCAGATGTAAACATTTTCTCAAATGGGGTGAATTTTGAATGTCAAATATACACAAAAAAGCATCATTGTATAAAGAAGAGCATAACAGGACAGAGAAGCAATTCCAAAACATGGGTGTATTTGTAAACATTTGTTGAAGGTGGCCTGTTAGTCTTCATCTTCAGTAAGCTTTCCAGGATTGATAGTTGAAAAGAAATCTCCCTCCTACCTTCAAGGCTGCAGAAAAACAACACTCCTGTTGGAAATACTTTTAATTCTTCTTCCCATCAATCAATTTTATTCCCAGATCCATTGTTAGAATGAGAAGAATGCAGTATTTATCTGCTGAGGCAAATAATGTTCTGGTTCTCCAACCAAGGCTTCATACATTATGCTGAATAAAAAAAATTAAACCATAGTTTGTTTACTAGCCCATAGAAGAAATGGTTCCTCTTCTTGCTCTAAATTGTCTTAGTCAACAAGGGTGTCACAAAATAAACACAATCATGTTAATCTTTCATGATATTTCAGTACTAAGGTACAAACATGAATGAATTTGTTTGAGCTGAGTTTGCCTTTAATGGCTATGAATGTTTGTTACCATTTGCTATTATTAAAATACAAACATTAATTAATATATTCAGATATTGAACATATAATTCCTAGGGAGGTGGAAGAAAGGACATGTCCACCAAAGCTAAATGAAAATAGGAGGACAATCTCCTCCCAAAGATGCTGCTAAGTTGATGTGTTGCAGCTGGCCTATATTGAGAGACGTGTAAAAATAAAAGTCTTAATGGAAAATTTTGAATTTAAATGAATGTGGAATGATGGTGGGTACTAGTTTAAAGAAAACTAAGTGTGGGGCATTTTTAAAAACATAAATCTTATGTGTTCTTAGTCAGCCTTACAGCATCCCGAGTTAAAGCAGTTCGACGTTACTCCTCACCTGACAGTAGTTCCTTGTAATATCTATAAATGGCAAATTAATTGAGACAAATCTGATTTTTTCAAAAATGGCTTCGGATCTTAATAATATGCTGTTTTAGATATTAGGCAATGTTTTCTTACTTGATTTTAATGTTTGTTCAAATTATTTTGGTATTAAGCATATTTCTGAAAGAATATTAATTGATAAATAGGAGTTTTGTACTAGTTAAATTTTCTCACCTGTACCAATTCCATGCATATTTGTGAGACAGATGGGCAACAATTAAGTTTTTTATACCAATAGGTAATGGCTAGCTGGATTCGTTAGTTCACTATTTCAAATAAGAGACATATTCTTTTCCAATCTTGCTTCTGGGACAAATTACTAGGTTATTTAAGGCAAGCTACTGTGTCTTACACTTGGCTTCTCACTGTGATCTACACATCTAGTCTTCAATATTATGAGGCTGTTAGAATACAACTGGAGCTGTTTAACACTAGCTTTATACCCCAGCTATGTTACCTTTTTTTTTTAAAAAAAAAAAGGATCTCCTAATCCAATTTAGGAAATATGAGAAATTTGGAAAATAGGAATCTCTTCTGCCAGAACTGTTTTTGGTGCTGAACAGGCATGCATCACTGACTATAAAATTCACAGTGTCAAACTATTCTTCTGATATCAAGCAAAATATTTCATGTTTTATATAGAAATACAACTTATGTTTTAATACTGAACTTTGAATATATTAAATGTTATTATTTCTTTACATTTCAGCAAATGTGTAACCCTGAGATTTTAAAACCAGAAGCTAAAAGATACTTAGAGAAGTCAATAAAAATGGGGGAAAGGAATGGGCTTCACCTTCCTGCAGAAGTCCAGAATGTAAGTGTAACATAATTCAACATTTTTTTAAAAGGGAAAAATCATATTTGTCCAAAAGTATGTGTATATTAATTTTAACTTTAATTAGTCTTACAAATAACACATTGAAATCGTATACAAAAGTCCCCTTGGTTTCCTACTTACTCTAAGATTGCAAATTCTGTCGAATAAAAGTGATAAAAGACTATTTCAAATGATATAATTTTATGGTCTAACTCTTAGTTAGACTCTTCTGTTTTATATTCTTCTGAATTTAATATTTCTAAAATGTATGTATCTCATAAAAGACTTACCTAGAAGTTATGGTAAGAATGTTTTGCCAGGTAGCCCTGGATTTTTGCATTTCTTATTGGGTGGGATTATTATATTTCCATATTTGTTTCATATCTTCTTAGTTTATTTGAACAGTGCATAGCCATAATTTCCTTTTGAATATATGTCCAGTATAGCCAACAACAAACATTAACTTAAGACTCAACAGTGTAGATCTAAAGAATAGCCATACAATATTCATTAAGCTAAAACTAATTAACTGTCTCCTTTAGCAAGTTTTATGACTGATTAGGGATTTGAAGTATCCTAATTCTGTAGTGTTAAACACGACACTTTTTTAAATTAGCTAATTGTTCCCTTGCATTATTGACAACTTTCTACTTATACATACTCAAGGAAACTTACCAAAATAATAACTATAAAAATTCCAATGGATATTGGGTGGTATTAAAGTCTGTTCATCCACTCATGGAACAGCATCCATTAATGACAAGTCTTCTTTTGCAAACCTCCTCTCAAAACTGTAATGAAACTGGGGTGGTTGGGTGGGCTTCATAGCAGATTATAGGCATACTAGGAATCTGTAGAAATGTGAGATTTCTTTCCAGTACCTCTCAGCTCCACCCATATACTGAAGCTATCTTAACAGCTGTAATTTTCAAAGAGGCAACACTGATAGATAAATTGCTTTATTGAAGACAAGAAGAAAAGTAAATATATATCCATAAGATTCTAGAGAATAGGTATCCAGCTTATAGGTGTGCCCTCAGGATACAAATCCTAGCCTTTTCCTTTTGACTCATTTTCCATCATTTGCATTTGTCCCATGTTTGAATAGTAGTTTCTCTAGGCTGAGAGTCATAATTTCCAACCTTTCCAATTTCTGCCTACGAGATGGTAAAATATGTTGGATGACCAGAAGTTTGTTCCTTGCTTGAGACTGTATGTAACCTGTTATCTTAAATATATGAATGTATGGATAAATTAAGAACTACTTAAATTAAATGTGTTTCTTTTAGTTGAGGGCACACCATGTTGACTTATGTCAAAATGACGTTTTGAATGAATACTAGGAATTTATTTTATATAATACTTTAGTAAAGACGTTTATCATATTTCTTTCTTACCCAGCTATGGGGCCATAGTTCAGAAAAGTACTTAAAAGATAGTTTCCTAAAGTCATAAAAGATGCGTATTCTTGTTCCCTTTAAACTTCCCAAAGATGGGAAGAGAATATAAGAATAAATAAAACTGGTCCATGTTCTTGAAAACAAAACAATGGAAGGAGGTTGTTCACAAAGCATGTTGGCATAAGGAAAGCATCTCTCTTTGAAACGTTAAGGCATTTGTGTTCTGTAGGACAGGAGTCTCCAACCTTGGCAACTTGGCATGCGCTGGCTGAGGAATTCTGGGAGTTGAAGTCCAGAAGTCGTAAAGTTGCCAAGGTTGGAGACCCCTACTGTAGGAGACTCATGGCAGCTTCTTCATAGACATAGACTGTTCTGTGTTCATGTAGAACATTAGGGAGAGCCCACCTTGAGAAGCACTTGTTTCAGTAACGAACTGAAACGACTTCAGCAACAAACAGTGATACCTTTAATGTAATATTTTGCTTTTTATATATGGTTTGACATTAAGGAAATCAAGACAATCAAGCAGAAGCTGAGTGAATTATGTATAGATTTTAGCAAAAATCTCAATGAAGATAACACATTTCTGATATTTTCTCAAAATGAACTTCGTGAGTATTTCTATTTGCTATTTATGAGTTATATCTATATTTCAATAGTATCATCATATTGGTGAACAGTAGAATTAGTATTACAATACAGAAAGTTTTCATGCTATATTAAAATTGTTTCATATGTTTATTAACCTTAATCAGTTCAATGTGATTTTCCCTTTATTTATGGTAACCTTCCACTTTTCCATAACTCTATATAATTTTCTTTTACCGGTCTTGGCTACTTATTCCTGTGTTCTTGAAAAGGTTCTACCTTGATTTTAAATATTTTATTATTTAACTCAAGAAAATAAATACCTGTTTAAGTTTCTATTGTTATCACAACACATTTAAATAGATAACTACAATTTTGCTTTTCGTTAATAATAGAATAAGCATGATTACTGTAATATGGACAGTTAACTGGTAAAATTATTGCTTACTCATTGGGAGATACAGGCAGTCAACTTATATTTCAAAGTTCCTTAAATGCCTTTTGTCTGTAGAAATCTATCGGCCACTAAACATTTAAAATGATTTTTGGTTATTGTTAAAAGACGTCTGAAAAAATGTATCCTTATATTAATCCTGTAGTGAAATATGTTTCTCAGGTAACCTGCCTGATGATTTTATCAGTAGTTTAGAGAAGATTGAAGCTGACAAGTATAAAGTTACCTTAAAATATCCCCACTATTTTCCTGTTATGAAGAAGTGCAGTGTTCCAGATACCAGGCGAAAAATGGAAACTTCTTTTAACAGCAGGTGCAGAGAGGTATGAAAAAAGTTTTCCCATTCATAACAGATCAAAATAAAATATAAGGACTGTACTAACAAAGCTATATATGTGAAGGACTATGTTAAATTTAGAAGCATATGCTTTCTAAGTTGAATGTTTCAGATTTATGTCCTTTATTAATATTCTAAAAAATAATCTATAATATACTTTGTGTGATAAATACATCACCATATATAATTACATGTTCAAATAGGAGGAGTCTTAGAAATTATAACATGAAAAACAAATCAGGATAATACAATTGTTTGCATTAAACTTTATTTAATTAATATTTATTTAATAATTTAATTTGCAGGCAGCCCATCTCAACCACAAGGTGAATTATAAGGTTGTAATTTTGTGGTCTCTGAGAAAACTTTAGGAAACTACTTGGATTGGCCATTCCAAAGTTGGGGAGAAACTCCAATCTCAGGAGAATGAAATTTAAATTATCTTTCCTGATTTCTTACCAGCTTTTGAAGATGTATCTTAATGGTGCTTAAAATTGTTATACTAGAAATAGCAAAAAAGGAAAGAGGAAATAATAAGAAAGGATCCTTGGATTTGAAACCACTAACCTTCATGTTTCTCTGCTGGGTCAGCTATACCAGTACATTAATCAATGTCCTGTCCTCTACAAAAAATTCTAATCACCCATTATAAACAATTAAAGATAAATGTTTCTTTGCTTGAAAAAAAGATAATGCAAGGAAGTTTAGTGTGTTTTCAATTCTGCTGTGCCAGTCTGTCACAAATACAACATAGAAAATATCAGCAATTCTGTAACTCGAGCTCTCCAAGGCAAACTTTTGGATTATTTTAAGATTGTATCATGTAGACATACAATGAAAAATAAAACAGCAGTGTACAGTAATATAAAAGTGTGAAAGCACAAATCAAATCAAACCTTTATTGTCAATGTACAGCATGTGTGCAATGAGATTGAATGAGCCTCCATAATGAGCCATAATAGTGAATGTCAGCTATTTCCATTCTATGAATGAACAATTAGCTTTTGTTAATTTAATTACAAATATGAAAATATTAAATTGACAGAAGTATTACAGATTGAGACTTTGGAGCACGATGATATAAAGCCCCTTGACATAAAATACAAGTGTTCAAAAATAGATAAATTCTATAGTCGTACATATTCTTGGGCATGAAAAATACCAGTATATCTGTCATTTTTGCATATGTTCTGTTGGTAACTGAGTGATTTTATTTCCAGAAGCAGCATTTCATAAACATCACTGCTAATATATTTAATTACATTTGTCATATAAGCAGTCAAGGTATTTTATATTAGCCTTCCCAATCAGATTCGTTCTGGATATTTTTGGGACTACCGTAAATTTCTCAAAAGATTTAATGTAACTGAATAAAATTCAAGGAATTAATTACAGGCTGAACAATGAGTGAGTAAAATAGATGGATAGGTTTGCTTGGAAAAGATACATTCTTAAAGCAGTTATCTCGTAAGAAAATCATGGTATTAGTTGTCATTTTACATTTTTAATGTGGTATGTTCATAATTCTTAAAAATCCAGGACATCATAACATTTCCCAGGACTGAGTAACATAATTAACCTAATATAAATGACAAGCCAGACTAATTGTTACCCACTTCATACTGAATTTATTTGATTCATTTCCTGTTTAGAAAATGTGCTGAATGCTGTATTGTTTGTATATGCACTTATACCATTTCCAGAATAATGCACATAATGATTTGCTTTTTATTAAGTTAAGCCTTTTTGTTAAATGTTAACAGGCTGCAGTCTTTTTCTAAAGATGCCAGAATTGGAACTGAAACCTTTGGCATACAATCCAGACACTCTTATCACTGCTCTGAGAATCTTCCCTAAATAGTGCAAATATTCATTATAAATTCTTTATCACAAAATAAGAGGAAACTTTAAACTTTTTAAAAACTTGTTATTTCATACGAGAATTAAGTTTGGTTGCATTCAAAATGTGAACTTGCCATTTTCAACTACATTTGTAATATATTTTGAGTTTATGTTTTTAATATTATATTTAATGATTCAAAACAACTTTATTTTCCTAGGAAAATGCTGACATTCTTCGACAGCTTCTTCCTTTGAGGGCAAAACTAGCAGAACTTCTGGGTTATAGCACACATGCAAGTTTTGTTCTTGAAATGAACACTGCAAAAATAACAGACAATGTTATAACATTCTTAGGTCAGTTTTCATTTAACATGTAAAATATTATCAGAGAAATTTAAGTCATAGTAAAATATTTATAGTGAAAATAACAGAGCTTTTTGCCAGGGACAGAATGAATCTGAAGTATTTTTAATTTTTTTAAAAATAGTAATTTTGTGTTAATTTAGAGATAATAATTTTGATAATAATATTTTATTAAGGAAACAACTTGGTGTGTATGGTGTGCAATACCAGCTAAAGAACTGGCAGCTGTGATTTCACATTTTTGTGTAATTAATAATGAAACTTAAGAGGAGTGATTCAAAATTGAACTCATTATTTTTAGTTTGTTAACTAAAGCAATTGCTAGAACATGAAGTTAATATTCCTGAATTTTCCACATTATAAAACTTTCCAGTTTTATATGATTTAGAGTATAGAGTATAGAGTACTCCATTCCACCAGTTCTAAAATAGATATTTTGAACATAATAAAATCGTATCAAGATCATAAAATTCCAAACTGGTTTGGTCCAATTGATCTGCTCTAATATTTGGACCAGAGTGAATTATTTTATACAAAACTACTCTCACTATTGTTTTCAGTGAAATTGCTTCTTCAATATCATTAATATTCGCTTTTAATTATGGAGGGATCAGTCAAATGTTAAAACATTTATACTGCTTTTATCTATCAGTATCACTCATTGGCCCAGTGCTCATAATGCTAAACTGTAATTTAATACATTTGTTTTGGGATTATATGATATACAGCCCAATCAGGAAACAGCAGCACAAACAACTGGAAAATATTTTTCAAACTCTATCTTGTTTTAGCATCCAATAATTAGGTCACGAGAAAGAGAAAAGTATTTTTCTTAGCCTTGAATGTAAACTGAAATGGAATGAAACAAGCACTCAAAAGTAATTTTTTAAAATTTCTGTTTTGCAGACGATCTAAGTAATAAGCTAAAACTTTTGGGTAAAGAAGAGAGAGCATTTATTTTAAATCTGAAGAAAAAGGAATGTGAAGAAATAGGTGTCGAATATGATGGAAAGATTAACGCATGGGATCTACATTATTACATGAATCAGACAGAAGAGCTCAAATATTCTGTAGACCAAGAGAAGCTGAAGGAGTATTTTCCTATTGAAGCAGTCACAGAAGGCTTGCTGAAAATTTACCAGCAGCTGTTGGGACTTAAATTTGAACGAGTGGAAGATGCTCATGTTTGGCATGAGAGCATTACTCTTTACACAGTGAAAGACAGCTCAACTGGAGAAATTCTGGGGCAGTTCTATTTAGACCTGTACCCAAGGTAACACATTTTTTTAAAGATTGCATTTGTATCTTTCTTTTTATCCAAGGAACTCTTTCAGTAGACATGATTCAAGTCTTATGATTGTATTCCCAGAGTGGCTCTGTAGGAATAGACTGAAAGAGAGGGACTCTTTTTCAGGTCATCCAGTGAGAATCCGTGAAGATTTGAATCAAGGTTTTTATCAGCCAATATTCCACAACTATGTTTTTCCTCATCTCTCCAATAATATGTTATTGGGTAATAATAGTAGTTTTCTGAGCATCCTAGTTATGGTACATCTCTAAGAATTACATCACACTGTTTCTGTTGATTGTGATAAGTAATGTAAGTTTCAAAACAGGTAATCCTTGACTTAGAACCAATCATTTAACAACCATTCAAAATTATCATGGCCTCAGAAAGGGTGCTTTACAGTGTGTAAAGCAATTCCAGCTATCACACTGCCAGACAGCACACACAGACTCTGGTCACATTACTGCATTTCAGGCATTTGGCAACTGCCTCACACTTACCCTGAGCTGCAGGGTCCCATGTTAACATGTCTGTAGTTTCACTTGCCATGTGATTCAGACCTAGGACCATATAATTCACTTAATGACCACTGTAAAAACACTTTAAAAATCAGATCCAGCTAGGAACAGAGCCCTGCGCAAAACAGCTGAGAGCAAATCAGCTGAGAGTCGGGAGGCCATCTAATCAACTTGTGCTAATTAACCTATGCTGAAGCTGAAAGGGGCTGTTTTTTCTTGCTGTTTGCTTGCAAGAAGGTAACTGCTGAGAGGCACAGGCCAAAGAGTGGGGGCCAGTGGGTGGGCAGGGCTACATCTGGTGTATAAGACGCACCTAAATTTTCACCCCCTTTTGGGGGGTAAAAAAGTGCATCTTATACTCCGAAAAATATGGTAATCATTTTTTCTCGAAATCAACAAACATGCAGTGAATCTTCTTTTTCTTCCATTCATCTTATGGTTGCACTTCTCCAATTTTGCTTGTCATGTCTCATACCTTTTCAGTCAGAATTCTGCCAAACACTTTCCCAGGGTGGTTGAAGGTAATCCCTCTAGAGTTTTTTTCATCACTTTTGTTACCTTTTCTTTTGTATAAGGGAGCACAGATTACAGACTTCAAACACAACCATTCTATAACATTTCTCTGGTTACACTCTCATCACCTGCAGGCTTAACTTTTTTTAAAACTCTCTCAGCAGTTCTTTTCTTTTTTATTGTTTTTTCTTAGATATTATTTTATTTTTTATCTTAGATATTTTTTTATGTTATTTTAATCTTACAAAGATTAGGTAGAAAGAAAAGCCAATGTTTCAAGCAATAGAATAACTCTTGTATAATTGCTACGACTTAATATAGCGTACAGTTGAACCATCTTACAAAAGCATCCTTTTTTTCCTCTCTCTTAAGAGTTGTACTGAATTTTTTAAAAAATAAAACTGTTATCTTTAAGATTTTTAAAAGATACAATGTATTAATCTGACTATTATAATGATAGAACCCCAAAAGCAAGCTCATTATGGAATTTTAGACAAATGTATTGTTCCTGAGGGGGGACGCAGTGGCTCAGTGGCTAAGACACTGAGCATGTTGATTGAAAGGTTGGCAGTTCAGCGGTTCAAATCCCTAGTGCCGCGTAACGGGGTGAGCTCCCGTTAATTGTCCCAGCTTCTGCCAACCTAGCAGTTCGAAAACATGTAAAAAATGCAAGTAGAAAAATATGGACCATCTTTGGTGGGAAGGTAACAACATTCCGTACACCTTTGCGTTTAGTCATGCCAGCCGCATGACCATGGAGACGTCTTCGGACAACGCTGGTTCTTTGGCTTTGAAACGGAGATGAGCATCGCCCCCTAGAGTCCAGACGACTAGCACACATGTGTGAGGAGAACCTTTACCTTTACCTTATTGTTCCTGACTCTTCCAGGAAAAGGATGAGTCATTCATATAGATATCAGTTAAGAAGTGCCAAATGCTTCACTTTCTTTGTTTTTTCTCTTTTTGATCTACTTTATTTTATTACTCAGAGAAGGAAAATACGGGCATGCTGCATGCTTTGGTCTCCAGCCTGGCTGCCTTCTTTCTGACGGCAGCAGAATGATGTCAGTAGCAGCTCTTGTAACTAATTTCACAAAACCAACCTTAGATCGCCCATCACTGCTGCAGCATAATGAAGTGAAAACTTACTTCCATGAGTTTGGGCACGTAATGCACCAGATATGCGCTCAGGTAAGTATTCTGCCTTATTCTGAAATTCTTCTACTATGGCTATGGGGCTTCTGTGCTTAAAGGGAACAAGCAGTGAAGGATTGTATGGCAAATTTCTTCAACTGAAATATAATTAAAATAGTTCCTTTAAATCTGATTTCATAAAAGTCCCTATGAGACTTGGCAGTGATTTTTGCAAAGATACTTACTGACTTAACACATTGTGGTGAGTTACACCTTATTTAACAGTGTTTACTAAATCCATTATTTGTTCTGTTCTTACAAGCTAAGCTTTAAAAGTTGGTTCTTCAGTGATGATGGTTCCTGATGTGCTAAGCCATAAGCAGACATTATAGTTTAATTTGTTAACTTGGAGAATTAAACCTGCTTGTGCATTTGCTTGTTAACCCATTCAGAATTATCCCAATTTGTACTTGTAAAGTCCACTCTTGATCCTGATTCATTCATACATTAGAATGTTAAACTGAACCAGCTTGAATGGTATCTGGAAAGTCTGGTATGACCTATGGTAGGGTTGGTAAATTGGCTTACATAGCCGATTTGTGTTGAACAAAATTGTCAGTTCCCAGGAGGTAAATAGTGATTGAACAATTTTATTTCATGCATGTGAGCCACAGTATCAGGTCAAGGACACAACATGTTCACAGATATACTTCATAAGTATGAAGTATAAGCGGGCCTGGCCTAATTTTCTCCCTCTTTTATAAAAGATTTTTAAATTTTTAATATTTTTTAGTATTTTATATATTCAAATTTTAAAATTGGTTTTAAATTGATTGGGGTTTTAAATTGTTTGGGCCAAAACTATTTAATTTGATTTTAATTCCACTTTTAAATTTTGTATGTATGTATTTTATTGTTTGGCTGTGCACCGCCCTGAGTCCTTCGGGAGTAGGGCGGTATAAAAATCAAATCAAATTAAATAAATAAATAAATAAATAAGTAGATTGTCATCAGTTTTAAAGGGTTAAACTTGATGTTTTAAACAAAGTAGGTATCACCCATTGTATTGCATATATCCATTTAACCATTTACCCAAATCGCTGAAATAATTGTCCCCACCCATTCTGGGGACTGCAAATAGTATGCTGGTGGACTCCATGCTACACATTTTGCAACTGATAACAGAATTTACTTGTCTATTTCATTCATTCATTCATTCATTCATTCATTCATTCCATGTGATTTTAGTTGAGCTAGTTAGAGAGGACCTAGACAATACCAACTCACTGTAGAACAGGTAGCAACAATAGAATGAAGATGCAAATATACAGGCTGTTTTAGGAAATTTGCTGCATTCCTATCTAGGAATTGCCTGACCCATGCCTAAATGTTGAAAAAGAATATTGAATGTTTACTTTTCAAGCTATGCTACAATTTAAAGTTTTATCATTTATATTAGTTCACATATATTTTTTTAATTTATATTGTTGTCATCTTTCATAGACTGATTTTGCTAGGTTTAGTGGAACTAATGTGGAAACAGATTTTGTAGAAGTACCTTCACAAATGTTTGAAAACTGGGTTTGGGAAAAAGAACCAATACAACAAATGTCCAGACATTATAAAGATGGAAGTCGGGTCCCTGATGATCTCCTTGAGAAACTAGTAGCTTCTAGACTAGCCAACACAGGTATTTTCCTTAATTTTTAGTTAATTTGATTTTGATAGTTTCAAGAAAGAATTATTGTGATCTGAGTCAAGCAAAATAATGAAGAATATATTTTGAAAGATTTATCAAAAAATCTAAAATGTAAGAAAAGTATCCCCTCACAAAAGGGAAGAAAGATCGAAGCCCACTTGGAGAAAATACCAGCAAATCTGTATATAGTTTGTTTAATATTATTTAAATGAGATTACTTATGAAGGGAATCTAAGAAATGTATCTTAAATCATCCAAAGATTAAGCCTCCCTCAAACTGAAGTCAATATTTTCATGTTGTTGGTATGTTGGTACGGGCCTGGTGGCTCAGCAGACTGATAGCATTGTGATTAACACCAGTTGTCTGCAAGTACTGTAAGTTCGAATCTCACCAGGCTCAAAGTTGACTCAGCCTTCCATCCTTTCTAAGGTAGGTAAATTGAGGACCCAGTTTGTGGGGGCAATAAGCTGACTTTGTATAAATATACAAAAGTATGAAGGCTATTGCCTAACGCATTGTAAGCCGCCCTGAGTCTCCGGAGAAGGGCGGCATATAAATCTTTTTTTTAAAAAAAATGATGGTAACAATATAGAAGTAGTTTACCATTTAGGAATGTCTTATCTTGGTTTTATTGTTGGTTTTCCATCCAAATACCAATCCAATCCAGGTTAGTTTAGCTTTTTCAAGATCAATCAAGGTTAATTAATTACATGCTGTTATCTGCTTGATTTGCATTTTTACTCATATAGTAAAAGAATATTCAATATTGAATCCCAAAGAAAAATATTTAACTTGGAATCATAGAAAACTTCCTTACATTGAAACAAAGTTATTCAACCTACTGCAGAATGATCAAAGGTAACTGGTAGCACGTCTAGATGATTACAGGGAAGATTTTCTGCTAACCTTGACTTGACATACTAGATACTGAATCCAGACCAGTTTTCATAGTTACAGTTATATAAACAAAGTCTGCTGATATTCCTTTCGATGTTCTTATTTAACTAGGTCTTCTGACTCTTCGTCAGATTGTTTTGAGCAAAGTTGATCAGGCTCTTCATACCCAGTCTTCGGCTGATCCTGCGGAAGAATATGCCAAATTCTGTGAAGAAATTTTGGGTATATCTGCAACCCCTGGTATGGAAATTCAATTTTTTTATTTAACCCTTGTCAGTATTTTATCAAGAGAAATGTGATTGTGAATAAATATATAATGACATTATTTTTTAAAAGAACACAATGCTTATAAAATAGTTTAGACCAGGGGTGTCAAACTCGCGTCATTACGTGACGTATCATGACTTTTTTCTCCTTTGCTAAAACGGGGGTTAGCAAAGGCCAGCCTGTGACGCAACTGGTCCGTGGGCCATGAGTTTGACACCACTGGTTTACATTGAGAAAATCTCAGATGAAAATATTTTAAGTTTAAGGCATACTTGGATTCAGTTCAATGAGCTTTAAGCCAAAGAACATAGAGAGAGGATATATTTCTGTTTGGTCAGAGCAGATCCAAATTAATGTGGCTGTCTTTCAGTAAATTAGTACTTGAAGTACATGGCATTCTTGTCAATATCTACATTGATTCTAACCAGTCTGAAACATAATAAGCATTTCAGTAACATAATTAAACATCTTCAGATTGTTCTCTGTGATGTTTTGTTTATTTTACACAAGCTGTTCAGAATTATTATTTGTTTCTTTTAAGGTACAAATATGCCAGCTACCTTTGGTCATTTGGCAAGTGGGTATGATGGCCAATATTATGGATACCTGTGGAGTGAGGTGTTTTCTATGGATATTTTTTACAGTTGCTTTAAATGTGAAGGGATAATGAATCCCAAGGTAAGGAAACTAGTTTTATTCTTTGTTATTCTTTTTCCTCCCCTGTTTCTAAGTATAGGAGGACAACATGATAGTAGAAAGGAATTAACAAAATGTATTTTGTCTCTTTCAAGATTGAATCTGGCTTGTTTAATATAAAATAGCTAAAGACAATCTTGGCATTTTTATTAAAGCCATGCATTTTGCTGCTATGTTTGTTCCAGGGCAAATCATAAAGCTTATATTGAGATATTTTAAGATTTACTTAAAAATTAATATGCTTTACTATTATTTATTGTTTTAATTGTGTGAGCTTCTCAATCCAGATGAAGTATATTGTTAAATTAACATCAATCGTTCCTGTAAGTAATACTAATAAAATATCTTTATTAGCTTTATTAGTTTCTTTTGAAACCCAATATGTGTAAGGCCAGATGGAAAATAACTGAAACAGAATTGAAGATTTAAAAGTTTAAACAGATGAGCAGGAAGGACTAGATCCTATTAATATATGAGGCAGTAAGTGAATTCTAATACCACCAGAAAAGTAGAAGGTGTCATGAAGAATTAGATCTAAACATCCAAAAGACTTTGACTTTGAAAATTTAAAAGAATTTATATCCCAGGTTTTGGATGATAAATTTCAAAAATCTCAACAGGAAATAGATGATAAACTTCAAAAATCTCAACAGGAAATTATGCAGGAAATTAATGAAATCAAAGATATGGTGAAACAGGATTATGGCAAGGTGACTAAAAAAATATCAGATGTGGCGTCTGGCCTTGCAGAATTTATTATTAAAGTGGACTCTAAAGTGGAAGAATTTAAATCAGAAGTCAATGTTAAGATGAAAGACAATGATTATAAAATTTCTGATGTTGATGATAAAATGCAGAGAGTCGAAAACGAAATTGTTATGATGCAATTCAGGGCAATGGAATTTGCTATAAGGCTTTGAGGAATCAGAGAGGATGACAGACAGGATTTGAGACAGACTTGTGCTGAGGCTTTGGCAGTGATATTAAAAATTAATCCTGATGTGGTTTTTTACAAAATAGACAAAATTTATAGAGTGAATTCCTGGGTGGCCAGACAAAGACAATTGCCTAGAGATGTGGTGATATATTTTACAGACAGAGCAATAAGAAATGACATCCTGCAAAAATCTTTTCTTATCTCTGTGCAAGTGGGGGCGCACAAATTGGAGTTTACAAAGAACTACCACCTAAAATGCTGAAAGCCAGAAAAGATTTTGGCTTTCTAGTAAACGAATTGAAAAAACAAGAGATACCATTCCGGTGGGATGCCCCAACTGGCATAATTTTGAAGTACAAGGGAGAAAGACATCGTTTGAATACTGTGGAGAAGGCGGAGCATTTTTATACTACTATTTTTAAAGAAAGAACACCATCTCCACGTACATCTACAGTGCTGGAGATTAAGGAGAGTGATAAGAAGCAACTCCAGCAAGAATTGCAAGAACAGTCTAAGCAGGTGGAGTTAGAGGAAACGTAGGGTGCTGTAGGAGGTTTCTTGGAGGAGCCCCTGTTAGAATCTTCTCCAATCTTGGACCCGGCTCGGATGGTTGAAGTTAAGGATCAGCGTATAACTCGTGCAAAATCTAAGCAACTTAAAGAAAAGCAACAACAGGAAAGACAATATAAAAAGGGAGCTAAGAGTACTACACAAGAGACGGAAGCCATGTGGGGAGCAAGACCGAAGATTCCGGAAGATATTCGGTTATTCTGCTCGTTGCTTCAGAAAGATAAAGATGACAATTAAGTGTTTATCTTGGAATGTGAATGGGTTGAACTCAGTACAGAAAAGGAAGAAGTTATTTGCATACTTGAGACAATTTAATAATGATATAATTTGTTTACAAGAAACTCATATCACAACTCAAGATCAAAAATACTTGATAAACTCTAAACTAGGAACACATTTTATATCTTCAACTTTGCAAAAAAAGAATGGTGTGGTTATTTATGTAAACAAAAGACTAACAGCTAAAATTATAGAAGCAGATGAAGATGGTAGGTTTATAGCAATTGAATTGCTTACAGTAAATGGCCAAATTCTTTTGATTGGAATTTATGCTCCCAACCAACAACAGGTTGGGAGTAAAACTCTTCAAGCTTGTTTCAATTTAGTTTCTGAACATTTCATTATCAGACTAGATAACATCATCAGCAGGATTTTCTTGTCCTATTCCACTTTAGCTTATATATGATTTTTGTGCCAGTGGCAAACAAGACATATATAAGTTAAAAAAGAATAGGACAAAAAAAATCCTGCTGATCATGTTACCCAGTCTGGTAAAGAAATGTTCAGAAACTAAAATTAAACAAGCTTGGAGAGCAAACCACTGCCAAAATCTAAAACCAGAGCTACAATTCAGTATTTTCTATTATTTCAAATGGATTAGTCTTCAGAGGAAGGTTGATAACAGCAAAATACCATGTGAAAGCAATTCCCAAGGTTTGGATGACTGGAAGAAAAATTTCAGATATGTATATATAAAGTGGAATGATACTGGCAATGCAATGTACTATTAAGGAAAAAAAAAACGAAACCTATTAGCTTCCCTGTTATGCCCCCCCACCCTTTCATGAAAGACTATAACTGGGAAGTAAAGGCTGCTGCTGAATCCATAGATTAATATAGTTGACTACAATAACAAAGCCCATATCTTAGCTATTAATGCTTCAACATAGGTAATCATGTTAATGTGTGGGTTTCTGGGATAGATTCTACCACATGCCTAACCACAAAGACAAGACCCAATATATGTAATCATAGCATCCCTCCTTCTTCCATATAACATGTTGCGGTTAAAACTTTCAGCTGGCAAAGATGTATAAATATACATTGCCAATCAACGATAACAATCTGCCTTAGTGAAACAGGGACTTGTCTATGAAATATTATACTGTTAAATCTGTTAGTTTTTTAGGTGCCATAGATAGTTTTGGATTTTTTTATTGGAACAATCCATGGTTATGAAAACATGCCAAGGGAAAACAACCTTCTGAAAGGATTATAGAAACACAAAGCATATTCTCATAATTATGTAATAGAGAACCCTGGGGAAGTAAAGGCAGGGATTGACTGAGTGCCAGGTAAATTTTTGTAATAAATGATCAGGAGAGATTTCTGCACAGTGAGAACTCTGCTAAGAGCAGATTACCATATATAAAACTTGGCCACAAAATGAGACTGTGATAAAAACCTTCATCTGTTCCTCTCAGAGAGCCCAATGTCCATTGACCTTCTTTGTCAGTATAAAATGCTTTTAAAAGATTTTCTTGTCACATGGAAATTTATGAGCATCGGTGACTTCATTATGTCCGTGCTGGTCATGATGAAGTCATTGGGGGGGGAGCTTGTGGCAACACAAATATAATCATAGGAGAGCTACAAACTGTTGCCATGTAGGCAGGTTTCTTTTATCTTTACTTTTTTGTGAATTTAGAAAGTTTATATAAACATGAAACATTAACCTACTCGTTTTATTTTTATTGTTTTAGGCTGGAATGAAATACAAAAATCTTATCTTGAAGCCTGGAGGCTCATTAGATGGGATGGACATGCTCCAAAACTTTTTAGGTCGTAAGCCAAACCAAAAAGCATTTTTATTGAGTAAAGGATTATGTACTTAGTAAAACTATGAATTTTTTTGGCAAAAGATATCACCTAGGAGACCATCTTAAAATACTATCATGAAAATTAAAAAAAGACACTTTGTTAGGGAAAGTGTACTTGAGGTTTTAAATGTATTTTATTACCAGTTTTCAAAATTATAATTCTCATTTTCATCTCAAATTTCATACAGAATCATGATACAGTATTTTTTTTACTTGTTAGCAATATTTGTGCACTGTGTTGAATCGAAAGAAAAATATTGTTGCAATTTTACATGGTAGGTGTGTTAAAGCCATAACATTAAGCTTTTTGTACATTTTTAGATTTGAATAACAAAATAATCATTACATTTCAGCTTTGTTAGCAAATTTTATCAAAATATTTTATTCTTTTTCTGAACTCTAATGAACTCTAGCCCAATGTCCTGAAGGACTCATCAAATCCTGACATACTTGATTATTTTCCATGGACACAGGGGCTCAAATTCACAGAAACAACTTCCAAAATTTTCTTTTTTCAATTATGATGTGATCAGAAATATAGAATCCAAGGATATTGCTTTAAAACAAATGTGCTGGGAGGAGAAATAGATGCTTTTCCAGAGTTGAAACTGGCACATAACTTTGGTTTCAATTTCTAAGCCTGGAATAGTTTCCTCCTCACACACTACTATTCCAGTGTAAAGAAATTGGGAACTGAAGCCAGCCTATTCAATATTCTTTGTCATTGTGCCAAGGACTCACTGTAGCCAATCACCTGCCTTTCTATACTTTTATTATGGGCCTTTTTACATGGAAGATAAGCTGCAGAATTGTGGAAGAAAGAATAAAAGAAAATGTTATATGTGATTTTCAAAGGTAAAGTTTTTTTCTCAGTGCTGGTCTGATTGTCAGTTGTCCTAGGGGCTTGCAGAGAAAGGTACGTGTGTGTGTAAAACTCCTTAGAATCACTACAAGCTAACACATACTAAAGGTTTTAAAGGAGCTATAACACAGGGTGTCAAACTCACGTCGTCACGTGATATATCACAACTTTTTTTCCCCTTCGCTAAACCGGGGTTGACATGGCCAGCACGTGATGCATCCGGGTTGCAAGTTTGACACTCTGCTGTAGCAGATAGAAGGAGGGAATGTGGAGCAGATGTGCCAGATGATCCATGGCCATGGAGAAGACCCAGGAAGGAGCCTGATGCATCTGAAAGATCTGCAAAAAGAGCCAGCAGAAGGAAAACATAGCTTTGGATTCTAGGCAGTGGCAGAGCAAACTCCATGGAGTCGAGGTCCTGGATTACAAGGCAATGGAGTATTCAAGAGATCAGTATAATCACCATGTAAAAAGCTGGCTTGAGAAAGAAGGAAACAGATTGGTTCCTGTTAATAATATTATATTTGCCTTGAGATATGGCTTCAGAATTGAAGGATTGTTGAATTTAGCTGTGATAAAGTAATAAAATGGTATGTGTGCATAATTAGAAAGTATTAAAAGTTTTCTATTCAATCCCTTGCCTACCTTAATTAAGATCCATTTCATGTGATCATGGACATACTTATTGTTTACATCTGGTTGATCACTGTGGTGGCAAATACACATTCACCTGATGAATATTAATCCTACAGGTAATCTTTACAATGTCCCAAGATATATTAAAACTTCTAACAAAAACTTGGCAATCATCATTTTCCTCTCCTACAACATCTTTCCCAAATGTCCTTCCCAACCAGCATGAACAAAGGGTCTAGGTTTCTCTACATATTGTATGGTGCATGATGATACTGGTTTTTCCCCTTAAATTTAAATAAGCTTCCACAGGAGGGAAACCTTTCCCTGAAGAGAATGTATTTGGGCTAGAGGAATAGCAGAGAAAAAGATACTGATAGAAAACTGATGGGGCTAATATTTGGAGAAAATCAATAGATTTTGCTAAATCAATACAACATGTTTGAATAAAATGTTTTCATTGATATTGATCACAAGAATCACAACAATCCATGCTAATAGAAAAGCTGAAACACCCTCTTTTTTTCTTAACCATTAAAAGTAACCATAATAGTTAAATATTTTTAAGAGTTAAAGTGCTAGAGGAGGATTATTTCTCATTACAGCCAAATAAATGTGGACAAATAATGAGCAAGCATTCCTCTTCAGTAGATAGTTTCCCTATCTCTTCCCTTCCTCCCTTAAACATTGTTTTTAAATAATCTAGCTTGAAGAAGGTTTCTAACAATTTTGCTTTTCTAAATAAATACTATGCTTTCTTCAGGTAATTATTATTCCACAGATTTTTTTTTCTCCATTAGACAAGAAAAAATGACTTTGGCATTGCTTCTCCATTCCATTCCGTAGTCACTTCTATTTTGTTTACCTTACTAGGCCTGTGGATTGTAGAATGGGTAGCATCCTTCAACATATCTACAAAAGTTTTGCATGCAAGATCATTTTAACCACCACTTTTAAGGGATGCTTGCCAGATAGAAGCATATAAACATTGAACTGAAAAAAGCTGTTTAGTCCAATGTTCTCTTCAATGCAAAAATCCAGTTATATGGGGCTGTCCAGCTTCTGATTAACTATACATAGGCAGAGATTTTTCTTTAATATTATTTTTTATTTTATTCAAAAAATTAAAATACAAAACTAAAAAATAATTACACAAACAAAAAAAACCCCAAGATGTTAAAATGTGCATTAGAAAGACACAAACACATATACATATATTCTCCCCCCTATACATGTGTATTTGACGTCTCCTAAATATAGAAAAATTATTTATCTGAGTTAAACTTCATTAATGTCATTCTGAATTTTATTTCTGGTGGCACCACCTAAATAGGATAATTGTATCTGGTTCTGTGCCTTCTGAAATATAGAATGTTTTCTAGAGTTTATTGGACAATTATTAAAACTTTGATTTTAAAAGGCTGGGGAATTCTAGGATTTTATGTCCTTGCATCTTAAAGTTGTCACGGTTGAGAAACCCTGGTTCTAGAGTTTTATATGGATGCATACATGCCATGCCTTGTATAGTTTCCTGTGGCATTCTGTGAAGAAATGCAAAATTGTGACCGAGTTTCCCTAACATGTATGCCATTATGGACACCACAAGTTTAATTAAAAGGCAAATAAAAATATACCCAAGTAACAGTCATGCTGTGTGTCTTGGAACTTGCTGAGCTGTAGCCAAATACATGCAAAGGTTCTGGGTTCAACATCTGCCATGCCTAGGGAGTGTGAGAAAAATTCCACCTGGAGATCTGGAATCCCGTTGCTTGACTGAAATAGATGGACTTGTGATCCAATTTACCATGGTTTGTTTTTTCCCAGCAGCCTAACACTTATAATCAGCACTTCTGGAATACTGCAAGGAAACGGATGAAATACTAACACAAAAATTCCTAGCATCAGAACAAAATAAAACAATATCACGATCATATTTCCGGCTGTAGTGGTATATTAAAATTATTTACAAATTTTTAAGATTACTTTCAGCAGGATACTTAGATGTGATCAAAGAAGCAACAGTCCCTTTAAAATTTCTTTTTCTGGAAAAATAGCAGGCAAGAAGCTCCACAGGATGTCTTGAGAGGCAGCTTGGGAGAAGGAAATCCAGGCAGAAAGAAAGAGAACCTTTTGCCAAGCCAAATTAGAATGGAGAACTATTTTTGGAAAAGTGCCAGTGGATAATTCTTAGCCAGGAGTGTAGTTTCATTTTCTAGCCAATTCTCTCCCACTCAGTTGTAGCCTGGTGAAGAGTTCAGACAGGGCACCAAAACAGAAAGTATGAGCCAGGACAACTTGTTATGGCAAGTGAAATTTATAAACCACCAATAAATCAGGTATTTATATAGTTTCTCAGAAGGCAAGCCATACATTCCTATGACAAAGCCAGCCGTTCAAACCACAGACTAAAAATAATGGCTTAGTATTTGCATGTGTATATGACCAATCATTGTTTTGGGTCATTATATGCACAGGCTTTTTTTTTTTTTTGCTATTTATTAATCATTAGTTATATATTAATTATATATAATCATCACATTCCCCAAATGAAATTCTGGGCAACATAGAATAAATAAAATAGCCAAAATAAAACTGATAAAAATATAAAAAGTCACAGTAATAAATAGCATAAAAACAAAAATAATAACCCTGGGATAGGAGAGGACAAAAATGGCTCCCTCAGCAATGAGGCCATTACTTTTTTAAATTATTTTTCCTACTGTTCTTATTCCTAGCAGTCTGTCTCAGTCCCATTTTAGATTTCTGATGAATAAGCAATATGACAAAAGAATAGAAAACATGTTTGTCTACAATTCTACATAAAGGACACTACCTAATGAGGGAAGAGAACAGAAAAAGAAGATGTTGAAGTATAAATTAAAAGAAAAGAGAAAGATTTGAATGAGAAAAGGAAATACAGAAGAATAATGTTAATACAAAAGAAAAGATGCTGCCAATACTTGCCAAACTTCGTTGATATGCCTTTGTAAAAATCAATAACATATCCTTTATTGTGCATTCAGTGTTCAATAAAGTGTTAATTCTTCATAATAGTCTGAATCTATCAGAGACAGGAATAATTTTGGGAGTGGATGGCAGTTAGGTTATAAAACCTATTTGTCTTCAAAATAAACTTGTGGAATGTCTGGCTAAATAAAGCCAGTTCTGTCACAAATTGTTGTTTTGATTCATTGTATTATTCAGTATCTTAGATTCTGGGGAGGGGCAACTGGGAAGAGATTATATCTGCTTGTTTATGGAACTACTGCAGGTTTGTGGTACTGGGTGAAAAAAGCTTGGAAATTTTGTTTACCTTTGGCACCATTTTTCTCAATCAAGAACCATGGCAACTTGTAAATGTGTGGACTCAAGACCCAGAATTCCCTAGGTAGCTGAGTCTAGAGTCTATTTCAGAGGTAGGGAAGTGATGTCCTCTTAGCATTTGTCACCCATGGCTGGTGAAAGTTCTGGTTAGAACTTTCAGCAACATATCGTAGATTTTATATTGTCCAAATGTTCCAGCTTTCTTTGAAGAAAGTTGGAAAAATAACTAATGCTTATTTTAAGCTGACTGTAATGGGACTAACTAAAGATTATCTTCTTTTAGAAAGTTTATTTTTTTTGCTCAGACTTTTTCTCATCATTATCCTACAAATAATTTATTTGCACATTAAGCAACTCAAGTTTGTATTTTTATAAGAATATGGCAACAAAGTCCTATTGTCTCTGGAACATCTCCAGTAGGCTAGACAAAATTATCTATTTTACATGTATCTAATTCATTTATTATATGCTATATATTAATATATTTTATGATGTAATGTGTAGCCTTTGGACAATATTAAGATTTTAAGTTACTGGTTCTCCATATATTTTTGTTCCTTGTTTTGTGCTTGTTTACTATAAGATTAATTGGATGGTGATAGTTTTAGCTCATCTCTGGGGAACCTAGTCCTGAGTTCTGTCCCCTTAGACAAAACAAATTGCAAGTGAAGCCTTTGGTGTGCAGGTGTTAAAAATAATAGTGATGTTAAAAATACTTGATAATACTTGTGATAAGTCTCAATCGCAATCCTTATTTTAGAATAAGTCCCATGTTTCAGTACTACAAATCACAGTCCCTTAAAAGGGAGTAGCAGTTGCAAAAGAAACGGAACAGAAAGGGCTTGTACTACAGTTAGATTAATAGGAAAATACAACAATTTCACAATAGATGTTATCCAGCACTATCTACCTTGATTTGGCCAGTTTCTCCTGCCTGTTGAGTTGATAGGGTTGGCTCTCTCCCATTATGAACTAATCAGTTCTGCTCAGGGGTGGGTTCTACTTACCTTTACTACCGGTTCCCATTGTGCCCATGCGCGTGTGCTTGCTTCGCTCGCATGTGCGCGCACTCTGCTGCGCGCACACAGATCACTTCAGATGACATCCGGGTCAGTGGGCGGAGCCTCCCACCAGTTTTACTACTGGTTCTTGCGAACTGGTCCAAACCGGGGGCAACCCACCACTGGTTCTGCTGCCCTAGATAAGTGTGGGAAGGATGGGAGGTACATATTGATCTGCCTGCCTAACTCCAGGGTTGGAAGAAGAGATTTAATGTAATTTGTTATGGGAATCCACTTAATAGGATTGAGGGTATCATATGCCCATATCCTCAGATCCATCCAACAGCCAAAACAGTAACCAAGAAGTTGTATAAAAACTAAAATAATTTAAATCTCATTTTTCTTGGAACATCTAATAAGTTTGCAAATTTAAAGTCAAATCAATTAGACCACGTGTCCAGATCATCTCCTTCAGAGTCCAGAAATAATGCACATGCACTTGCAGTCAAAGATATGTCACCCAATATTTTCTAGTAAGAGATATTTATTCCATGTCTGCCGATTACTGACAGCTACTTTCTTTGTTAACATGTAACCATCAATCCTCTTTCAAGAGGGTCAAAACAATTGATACATGTATTTGGCTTAGTCAGTGCACTAAAAAAAGAAAAAAAAATGTTTTTGTAAGAACAGAAGGAAACATGCTACCTCTTGGCATATTACAAAACACTCTGTGTTGTCAATATTTTTTTACATTCAGAGAAAAAGACATCATAACATGGTGATCCCCATAACATGGGATTTGTTAGCAGTCAGTTGTTGCAACTTTCTGTGTATCTGTGGGCTGTGGGTAGCTAAATTTCTGAATATTTCTTTGCTTTTCAGAATCATCCTCATTAGAAACCTTTCATTTGTAGTTCAGGGCAATAAGCTACTCTATGCGTAGAGCACAATGTTCTTTGGGCTATGTACTTTGATTATCTTCAGAAAATGGTTCTCTGATGTGTCTGTTTTCCCTGTAGAACCCATTCTTCTCATTCCACCCTAATCCAAGGAAATACAAGTTTTTCAACGTTCCACATTTTTGACAAACGGGGCACTATAAGTATGCATCATCTTTTTAGGCCAAGGATCATCTTTGTCTGCGACAGGCTAAATTCCAAAAAGTTAGTAAGATCAATACTTTTTTTTAATTTAATCAAAACAAATTATTACATGCAACTAATATGAATAATCCAATCTATGTACAGGTAATCCCTGACTTACAACAGTGCATTTATTATGCAATTTTTATTAGTTTATAATATAGCATACAAAAAGAATGCAACAGTAAATAATAGGGAAGTTCAGAAAGGGAAAAGAGAAATGGATAGTGGGGGAAAGCAAGGGGAAAAAGAAAAAAAAGCATTGACTTCCAACTCCTTTGATGCAGTAGAATAAGGCATTAACATCTAACCACAACTTTTTATTTTTAAAAGGTAAAGGTAAAGGTTCCCCTCGTACATATGTGTTAGTTGTTCCCGACTCTAGGGGTCGTTGCTCATCTCCGTTTCAAAGCTGAAGAGCCAGTGCTGTCCGAAGACGTCTCCGTGGTCATGTGGCCAGCATGACTAAACGCCAAAGGCGCACGGAACGCTGTTACCTTCCCACCAAAGGTGGTCCCTATTTTTCTACTTGCATTTTTTACGTGCTTTAGAACTGCTAGGTTGGCAGAAGCTGGGACAAGTAACGGGAGCTCACCCCATTATGCAGCACTAGGGATTCGAACCACTGAACTGCCAACCTTTCGATCGACAAGCTCAGTATCTTAGCCACTGAGCCACCGCGTCCTGTGTTATTTTTACATAATAGTATGAAATAGCCATTTATATAACAACAGTTCATTTCGTGACCATTCAAAGTTACAACAACAGTGAAAAAAGTGATTTATGAGCAGTGGTGGGATTCACTGGTTGTAACAACCAGTTCGCTGCATGCTCACGCATGCATTTATCTTAATATTGTGCAATAGTTCTACTTCCTGTTATCTACTTTTTTTCTTATCTGCAATATTTTGTTACTAGGGGGTCAAAAGGCCATCAACATCTTATCCAATCACCTAACCCAAAACGAAACCCTAGAAACCAAATTGGATATATTATGCCATGCTGAAGCTGGTGAAGGATCTTCAGCTATAGGACCTCGGTTTGGGTTGAACCTAGATATTCTGCAAATCAGGGGTGGATTCTACTTACCTTTACTACTGATTCGCAATGGGATCGCACATGCACGATCCCTTCGCTCACACATGCACCTTGCTTCTGCGCATGTGCAGATCACCAATGACAACATCTGGGGTGGTAGGCGGGGCCTTCTATCAGTTTTACTACTGGTTCTTGTGAACCAGTCCAAACCGGGGGCAACCCACCACTGCTGCAAATGCTTTTCCAGTGAACTATTGGCTGTTGTGCCTTTTTTTTCTCAGCATCTAGGATGAATAATGCATTATTTACTGGTATGTCATCTGCCTTTTTCACATTTTGGAAGAAATTATCATTTCTGTCCTGAAAAACTCTGGCATTTATTGGTAAAGGATTAATCCTGGATCAAGTATGATAGATACAGGCGAGCTGGTGGAAATATCAGAAAAAAATATTTTGTGTTTAAATGATGAAACTGAAAATGAACTTGTTAATACTGAATTGGTCCAGTGACATTGATACTGTCAATTTAAAGAGACAGATATAAACAAAGTTATGAGTGGTAAGAATTGGCATTAATCTTCAGGTATTAAATATCTAGTAAATATTACCCTTTGATTACTTTTGCTAGTTATAAGAAAGGTACAACTTTAGGCAAGAGCAGCTGATTTGGTAGAACTTTATGCATATCAATCAGAAATCCTAAAACTTTATTTTTAGATAAAATAGCTTAATGTAAAATGTCTTTTACATGGAATTGACTTATATCTGTGTGTATGTAATCATCGTGAAGTCACCTCAAGTGGCATAGTATATATCCGTGATGGCGAACTTATGGCACACGTGCCACTTGTGGCACGCGGAGCCATATCTGTGGGCACGCGAGCGTTGCCCTAGGTCTGCTCCAGCATGCATGCACACACCAGCCAGCTGATTTTCGGGGCTTGTGGGCCCACCGGAACTCAGGAAACAGGCTGTTTCCGGCCTCCGGAGGCCTCCAGGGGGGTGGGGAAGGCCGTTTTTGCTTCCCCAGGCTCCAAGAAAGCCTCTGGAGCCTGGGGAGGGCGAAAAATGGGCCTATCGGTCCCACCGGTAACCTTTTTGCCATCGCGTGCCAAAAGTGGGGGTAGTGCAGAGGGGTCATGCGCGCATGTGCAGGGGGGCGAAGGGGCATTGAATTATGGGTGTGGGCACACTCGTGTGCAACCCCCTTGTGGCCCCCCCGCTTTTGGCACGCGATGGCAAAAAGGTTAGCCATCACTGGTATATATAATTACATGGGATGGTTTTGTTGTCATTTTAACTATACAGTATAAGACACCTATAAACTTATTATTAGGGTGGCCCAGGAATTATATAAAATTAGTTTAAGTATTATTGACATTGTGGGAAATTATTGCAATTTTCTATAGATATAAATTTTCCTGGTTCAGAATGGGACACACACAGTTGTGCCTTACATGGCATTATCACACATGTAATGAACAAGTATTTACTCCAGTATTCTACTTAGAAGGAGTAAGATAAGATATTCCCAAAGCCTGGTATTTAAAGGAATACATTATACCTTTCTACATACAGAGAACTTGGAAGAAAGCAGCCATAAACTAAAACATATTTTAAATCAAGACATTTCTAATAACAGTGATATATCAGATTTCAGAATGATATATATGAATATATTATATAATTTTCAAATTTCTGTCACTGCCAATTTCTGGCAGATACCTTTAAAATCTGACCAATAAAACGGTAAGTTTATTAAAAATTAAAGATTAATAACACACAAGAATGTCCTATTTCCGTATGATGAGAATGCATTCTCTTGCAAATTTGTAGCCATTGTCCTCATGATAAAAAAAACCCTGCAGTGTTAAAAGTAAAAGTGAATGCCTTAATTAGGAATAGGCTTCTTGGCAGTAATGTTGCCTGTGCCAAGCCAAGTCAATTAAACAAATTATTAGTTTTTACCTTGCTGCTAAAATTGTTCCTCCTACTACACTTTTAATGTAATTTCTCATTTCATTAAAGGAAATGGGACTGCAGCAAAAATTATTCACGTAGGAACATCTGACAGCTTATTTACATTAAAACCTATATGATTTTTAGCTAAAGGGATTTTGAGAGATGGAATTTGCAGATATGTGTTTATGTTTGTGTTATAATAAACTATTAAAAAGAGAACTAATAGCAGATAACGAAATGAAAACTAGTGTAGTAATGCAACAGAATAGTTATAGTTCTGAATGTAAGTATCTTTTCAAAGTGGAAAAAAATACAGCCAGGGTGAGAATTAGAAAATAAATTTCCTTAATGTTGGTATGGGAGCAAAAAAGCATTGTGTGTATCACAGCAAAACATTAACTTAGATGTTTCTGAGTTGAAGAGAACCTCCATGGGAGATTTTAAAAGGCAGACAATCTTATATAGATATTTGGACTGCTATAGCAACAAAAATCCACATGACTCCATGATAGAGGCAAAAAGGTAGGTACCTCTCATGGAGAGGCTGATATGAGTTTTTATTAGTTGTATAAATTAGGATGCCGAAGACTTAATACTTTGTGCTAAAGATTTACTCCTTTGGAAAGAGACTAACAAAGTATAGTTATTTTTTCTTTGGTTTTAAATTAATTTTCCTATACATGAGGTAAATGGCTCCTCGTCCTTCCTGTAATACACTTGAGAAATTAGCAAGATATATTGTTAGAAAATATAAATCTTTTATTGAATCATTACGTCTTTCAAAGTTTGCAATTTATTATTATTATAACTTATTATTAAAGTAGCATTAAAGTAAAATTACGGTGGAGCCCTGTTTTCTGTCTCCCAGATATTAAAAAAAAACTTGGCCATTTTAAAAACTAGGGACAGAACTCCTGAGAATGCAGAGGACATGCTATATAAGTAATATTGCTTCAAGAAGATTTGGAATCTCCAAGAAGTTAGAGTACAGGTAATCTTCACTTAAGTCCATTAGGATCTCCCGCAAAAAATTCACCCCACCAAAAGTACTTACGATGTGGTTCCAGAGTTCCAAAAGTGCCCCCTCCTTCCATGATGTATGCTTGGCAACCAGATCACTTTTATGGCCAGTTGCAGCATTCCTTGGTCAAATTTGGTGTCTTTATACTTCCATTGCACTCCTATTTAGGTTATCGATGCATTTAGTATTTAATAACTACATATTTAGTTATTGAGGTAGCCGTCAACTTACAACTATTCACTGTTCAAAGTTACAACAGCTCTGAAAATAGTGACTTACAACCGGTCCTTGCATTTACAAGCGTCACAGAAACATGATCAAAATTCAGGTGCTTGGCAACTGGTGGTGTGGTCCGCCAGTAGCCTGCGGAGCTGGCAGCAGAGTAAGACAGTGAGGAGGCTGGGGAAGAACATGGGCCAGTCCTGGAGTCTGGGGAAGGCTCGGACAAGAGCTCTGCGTCGGAGGCAGAGAAAGGGAGGTACGTGCTGCCTCCGGAGCCTCCAGAGTCGGACCTCAGCGAGGCAGAGGAACAGGGGCCTGTTTCCAGTGTGCGTATGCGCAGAGCTGCCAGAAGGCAAGAACTTAAAACAAAAGGGATGACTCGGGAGTAGGGCTTGGAGATGACTGGCCCCTCCCATAAGACTTAAAAGAGGAGCAAAGGCACGTGGTCCTTTGCAGGAAGCAACGTTGTTAATTCTGTGCAGTTTAAAGTCTGAAGTTCTGTTTGATTCTGGACTCCATGTGGCTTTGCCAATTAGGTCTTTGGCAGCGTGTCAAGGGAGATAAAGGTGGGTGATTATCAGCCTTATCCCGAAGGACTCTTTACAACTATTTGGGACTCATCTGTGAATGAACAGAATTCACAGCTGTTAAAATAAAACAGGTTTTTGGGACTACTCGTGTGTTTTACTGACTCAGGAAGCCTAGGTCAGAACAACTGGGAGGGAATTACAACCGTTGAAGGCTCACGTGATTGCCATTGGAGAATTACCTGGCTGACTTCTGACAAGCAACGTCAATTGGGGAAGCCGGATTCACTTAAAAACTATAAGGTTCATTAACAACTGCTGTAATTTGTATAACAGCCATGGCAAAAAAAAGGTCACAAAATGAATGTGACTCACTTAAAGTCACCTTGCTTAGCAACAGAAACTCTGGTTCCAATTGTGATTGTAAGTTGAGGACTACCTCTGTATGGTATGTATAATAAACCTGGGTTTCTCCTAAATAGTTACAATTGGAGGAGAATGTGCAGCAAATCACCTTTGTCATCCTTACGTGACATAACAGAGAAATGTTGTATCTCAACCTCTTATTTCTTTGACTTGAAACTAAATTTCATCTTCCCATATGTCTGATCTGTCATAAATGTCATCAACTCTTTCTGTTCTAAATATAACTTATGACCAGATGATTTGGTAACTTTCATGTACTCTGGGGAAGGGCAAGAGCTGCGTAACAGAGAGCATGTTGTGAGATATCAGTGACTCATATTATGGCCTTTATAACTAAATGGATACAAGACAACAGAGCTGAGAAAATACTTCTTGGCAATACTGGATTGAATGTACTTGGCTCTGCGCTTCTTAAATCATCAGCATTGAAAAGAAATGTCTTCATTTTCTCACTATTTAGCACACATGTGTGGCCCATGATACAGTCACTCTTTGGAGAACTATATGCAGTCTGAAAGCCAAATACTGTTCTTCAAACATCTCTGGATGGATGAAGGAGTGGAGTTCTGGGGAGAGAAAACTTACCTCAGAGCCAAGTCATGTTTTTTGGTACAGCAACAGGAGGAAAAATGTGGCAGCTCTCTTTCTCCTTCTGTACAGCTTCCTTACTAAAGGTGGAAAGCAGTGGTGGGATTCAAATTTTTTTTATTACCAGTTCTGTGAGTGTGGCTTGATGGGCATGACATGGCTTGGTGGGCGTGATTTGGTGGGCGTGACAGGGTAAGGATCAGTGTTGGGATTCAAGTAATTTAATAACTGGTTCTCTGCCCTAATAATTTCTCCCAACAACCAGTTTGCCAAACTGCTGAGAAAGTTAAGAACCAGTTCTCCCGAAGTAGTGTGAACTGGCTGAATCCACCACTGGAAAGGATACTGTAAAATCTCCATTCCCTCCCGATCAGCTGGGAATCAGGAGGCAGAGAATAGATGGGGGCGGGGCCAGTCAGAGGTGGTATTTACCATTTCTCTGGTAAATTTCCGCTACCGGTTCTCCAGAACTGGTCAGAACCTGCTGAATACCACCTCTGGTGGAAAGGTATGATGTCATGAAGAAGCAGAATGCACTAGGGAGACTTTTAGTTATTGGATACATTTATTTAACTCTTCTCTTTTTAATAGATACATTATACATAGGATTTGGATCATATTCGGACTGCTTGAATACAGTGGTGAAATCTAAAATTTGTTACTACTGGTTCTGTGGGTGTGGCTTGGTGGGGGGTAATGTGACTGGGTGGGCATGGCCAATTTTATTTTATTTTTTACTTTTAAAACCATTTTTTCTACAACCTCTTCAGCAAAAAATGCTTCAAAAGGCTCTAACGATCCCAGCTGAGTTGCCTGATCAGCAGAGGCTTTTTTTCTTTTAAATGCCTCTGACAATCCAAGCTGAGTTGCCTGATCAGCAGAGGCTTTTTTTCTTTTAAATGCCTCTGACGATCGAAGCTGAATTGCCTGAGTTGCCTGATCGGCAGAGGCTTTTTTAAAAAGCCTCTGCTTATGATCTGATGAACGCACGGCTCAGCTGGGCATGGGGGAAGGGGGGAAGGGATTTTTGCTACTGGTTCTCCGAACCACCTGCCTCCATTGCTACCGGATCACGCGATCCAGTCCGAACCGGGAGCATTTCACCCCTGCTTGAATATCTCTGTATAACATATCGTTTACAGTTGTAAATAAGAATAAAATGAGAAAAAATGAGGACACTTTGATATAGTGGTTAAGACACTGGGAGACTGTGAATTCTCGTCCTGCCTTGTGCATAAAGCCAGCTGGTGACCTTGCACTCTCTCAGCTCTACTGAGAGAAGGCAATGGCAAACTACTTCCAAAATCTTGGCAAGAAAATCGCAAGGACTAGCCAAGCAGTCAAGTCATCAAGAGTTAACAATGACTCAAAGGTGGCACGGGGCGGGGGGGGGGGGGATGCAGCAATTAAAATCTCTGCTGAGCATACACTCCTAACCTCCATACAGAAAAATCGGTGATACAAATCAGAAAATAGATGCTTTGTTCTGATTCACTTGGACTTGCCTGGAGAGGGAGTGGTGGAAAATATGTTAGCCATATTGGCTCATTTTGCTATCAAAACGTCAGCTGTCCAAGAAAATCAAATACATAGCAGGAACATAGAACACTTCCTTTCACCATGTAAAACAATTGTACAGATATGTGTGTGTGTACATATACATATACATATACATATACATATACATATACATATACATATACATATACATATACATGATATGTATTGTTTCTATTGGTATAGTGTGCTGTATGCTAGGGATTGTTTTGTAGTATTGTTAAATATTGCATGCCGGCCTTATGATCTCAGCTGAATTACGGTTACCCAGAAAGCCACTATTTCTGCCTCTCTTTAATCATAAGTGATAGATCAAATCCAGTCTGACTCAGTAGTCTTGGAAGAAATAATGGAAAAGCTCTGATGTATTATATTAGACTGGGATAAATAAGAGTGAAGATCTTTCAGAGGCAAAGATACCACTTGGTATTGCATTCTTTCCCTTCCAACACTGTAAAAATACTGCAAAAATAAGGAGGAAAAAAAAATCTTATTTTTTCCCTTAAGAATTGCATGTATATTACCAACATTGGCTACCCAATCTAGTTAACTTTGTCTGGCATTAAGTTGACATGCCTGGGTTACAGGTTAGTCATGGTGGATTTTAAACTAAGCTTGTTTTTCCTATGCAGTTCCTGACAGCCTCAAGCCACCGGTTAATGCTTTTTATGGCACTTCCAACTTAGCCCGGGTTAGCTATAAATAAGTGTCTGTTAGTTTGTTTGTTTACACAATTTAAAGGTCTCTGTTCAATGTTAATTATTTTTTTTAATTTTTTTTTCATTGTAATTTTATTATAACACATATATGACATTCACATAACATACAACTTATAAATATCTTAACATTTTTAAGCATTGTTTCATCATGGTCTTCCTTCTGTTATTTTATCTTTTCCCCCTATGTCTTCATTTCATTCCTCTTCCCCACCCCCCCGTTGTCCTTTTTTTCCCCTTCCCCCCGTAGCGATCTATATATTTTACTTATATCTTTAATATTATACATTTCTACATTCTTGTTATATACATTTTTATTTCAATGTTTAATGTTAATTCTTAATTCTTTTAATTCTCTTAATTCTGTCACAATTTTGAATTCTCTTGGCTTTCTAAAATATTAGTAATGTCTCTACATTTTGAGTCATTTGTTGATTTGATAAGGATTTTTTCTATCTTTTTATCCAAGCCAATTATAAAAAATATTGAGGGATTTAGGGCCTAGGATAAAACCTGTAGTTTCCTGATTAACTCCTCCTTCCAGTTTGATAAGGATTCTTCAAGTTTGATAAGGAACCATTGATAAGTCCTTTTGAGTACTCTGAACCACTGAACCATCATGCTAAGTAAACCACACATTAACTAGCTTGTACTTAGAATGTTTTAGGGTAAGCTGTCACTGAAACTGAAATATATTGCAAGTATAGGTAGTTCTCAACTTTCAACAGTTCACTTAGTGACTGTTCAAAGTTACAACAGCACTGAAAAAAGTGACATGACCATTTTTCACACTTATGACCTTTGCAGCATCCCCATGGTCACGTGATTTATATTCGGATGCTTGACAACTGATTCACATTTACGATGGTTACAGTGTCCTGGGGTCATGCGATCCCCTTTTGCAACCATCTGACAAGCAAAGTCAATCGGGAAACCAGATTCACTGAAAAACTAATTTAACACTTAACAAATCTGGCAAGAAAAGTCATAAAATGGAGCAAAACTCACTTAACAAATGTTTCACTTAGCAACATAAATTTTGGACTTAATTGTGGCCATAACTTGAGGATTACCTGTAGTCATCAATTTACAACCAGGTGCTCAGTGACCATTCAAAGTTACAACAGGTCTCCCTGAGGACACTCATAGCCTGTTCTAAAATTTTGATGGCAGGTCCGCCTCCCTGGGTCACATCACTGAACTTTCGGCACTTGGCCCACATTTGCGGCCATTTGCAGCATCTCACAGTCACATAAACATGTTTTATTCTTTATTTGCTGAAAACTGACAATTATTTTTGGTTTTCAGAAAAACTGCCCACAGCAAACCATTGCTTTGATTAACTACTGCAGTATTTGTTTAACAACCAGCACAAAAAAGCTTGTAAAAATAGGTCCAATCCAGGGGTGAAATTCAGCAGGTTCTGATAGGTTGTGGAGAACCAGTAGCAGAATTTTTGAGTAGTTCGGACAACCGGCAAATACCACCTCTGGCTGGCCCCAGAGTGGGGTGGGAATGGAGATTTTGCAGTATCCTTTCCCTGCCACGCCCACCAAGCCACACCACACCCAGCAAGCCACACCCACAGAAACAGTAGTAAAAAAAATTGAATTCCACCACTGGTTCAATCATGTGATAATCTGATTCATGACTGTCACAAATTACAACTCTGATGGGGCAGTTTCCCTTATGGTTGAGGACCAGGATTTCTCAAAGATTTCTAAGACTCCAAGAAGACTTTTTTGGGGGAATGGGGGACAGGGTGAAGAATTGCTTGCTGTTTGGCTAGTTTTACCCAAATCTTTTACTTAACCCACGTTTCAAAGTCTAATCTTCATGTTTTATATTTCCAATTTCTTTTTTGAAAAACAATTCAAATTTAGGAGGCAGCTATATAAGGTTGATTAAAAATAAAATAAAATGCAGCAAATATTCAGGGGATTCCGTTTAGGAATAAAAATTCTGAATGGCTTGACAGCTGTTCAGAAGAATTCCAGAATAACTAAATCACCCATACTGAAGCAAGAAAAATATGATTTGTTTTATAGGATCACATAACACATTGAGTTTTAAGCCTGGTCTTCATTAGCCGTAATTGAGCATCTGCTTCTTATATTTGGTGACTATAGAAGCCAAATTTCCTGCAAGTGCTGTTTAATAGCATGCAGCAGTTTTTTGCAGAGTAGCAGAAAAAAAAGTGGAAATTATAACCCGTACTGGAGCATGATAGGAGAATCTGATCTTATTGGTATGAAACTGGCTTACATAATGCAAATTCTGCACAGATTGCCTCCAGTTATCTAGAAGGGACAATCAAAATCCAAAACAATACCATGATTGGAGACTAAAATAGTTTGACCTGTTTTTTTTCAATTGCTGGAACACACTTTGTTTCCGGCAATTTCAAAACAATTTTTTCTTATAGTGCCAAACAGTAGAGTATGTTATGCAGACTCAGCATATATGATTTTATATTTTAAAAATAATAACTGGCATACTAATATAATAAGGCTCTTCACAAATAAATAGAAATATATTTTAAATTTGGCAAAAATGTCTCATTGCTCAAACACCACATTGTTAAAAATTATTCATGTGATATTTAATGGTTTGTTTATTTATCTTGATGCATACATTACTCTCGGTGATGCATAATATTAAAATATAAGTTTGAGATTTAAAAAATTGTTTGGGAACTAAATTATCTTACTCTAAAATGAGCAGTATTGTGACTCTCATGCCTCTTGGGGATCATTACTGGAATTTTCCTGTTTGGGTATTCTTGGGGTAGAGAACATCACAAGGGACCTCATAAAATAAGCTATGTAATTATTGGAAAAGGAAATTCCAGGTTTGTATTAGATGCTACTTTAAAACAGAATCAAAATATACCTTGCCAATAGGAATGAGGGTATATTTATTTTTAAAGCAAACCAAAATAGAGTGAACCGTCAACATAAATTCTAGTAAATCCACTTTGAGTCCACTTTTGTTTTATTGTAGTTGGGTAATAACTGCCCTGTAGTACAATTTAGCTCACTATAATTTTATTGAACTAATAATGCTGCAGTGCAATTCACATTGCTATTTAAAAGTGTATGTGCCTAGTTAGGAAAATACTCCTCAAAGTACAGTAATATTCCATTGGGTAACCTGTTTATTTCCCTTTCGAATTGCCCTGGTCAGTTGAATACAGAAGCTTGTTATTTTGCAGCTGCCTTGCAAAACCATCTCAAATGCAAGGGGAAAATATTTTACAGTCAGTCTAAGGCAGGAGTGTCAAACTTGATTTCATGGAGAGTCGCATCAGGGTTGTGTTTAACCTCAGGGGGCTGGGGTGGCCATGGCCAGGGTGTCTGTGGCCAGCTTGACGTCACTTGTGTCGGGGGACCTGTGGTGGCCCGAGTGCTCTGCCAGTGAAAACGGGCTCCCAATTTCTGTTTTCAGCTGGGACGGCCTCCTGCAACCCTCTACCAGCAAAAATGGAGCTTGGGAGGTTTGCATACGGATTGTAGGAGGTTGTTCCAGCCAAAAATGGAGTTTGGAAGGCCGTTTTCACTGGCAGAGGCACCGCAGGCCGGGCCTTTGCTGTTTCCAGGGCAGCCCCATGGACCAGATCTAAGCACCCGGTGGGCTGGATCTGGCCCGCGGGCTTTGAGTTTGACTTTCTGGTCTAAGGATCAGAATATACTTTTGCTTTTTAATTTCTGAAAAGTTGTTTGCCATGGCCTTCTTTCATGTGTATGGATTTTTTAAAACTTCTCTGTTTAAACTGCAGCTCTGAGACATCCTAACAACCTCCCATTCAAGAACAGTTAAGGCTGGTTAGATGTTAGCCTCTCCTGCAACTCTTAGAATATACTCCCTTCTTCATTATGAATGCCGCCAAATTTTTCTGGATTTCTCTATGTTTCTTTTAGTTGCAAGAAAAAGGTTGGGGGGAGAGTTGTTTGAATAGGGAAGCTATATGTCATCCTGGTTTTTGTCCTCTACAGTGAGCAAGTTTTTCAAAAAAGGAATGAGCCTCCAAAAAGGTCTGTCGCTACAGTGCATTAGGAGCACAGCACTGTAGCTTAGTGATGCCCTATGGACATTTTCCCTAATAAAGGAAGCTCTATAATGTATATTAGGCTGCAGAAAGGTAGGTGAAAAGAGATTTTTATCAGGTGAGGATAGATCTTAGTATCTGTGACAGGAACAAAAACATGAAAGGGCTCACAACAAAAGAGCCGAACCACCAAGAATTCTATAACTAAGTCCTTATTATATTTCCTTCCAATCATCTATCATTGGCTTGTGCGGAAATACGGTTTCCAAGTTGCAGCATGGCCTTCTCATTCTTTCCAGCCTAAAGGAGTGTTAGAAAAAAATTACATAAAGGGACTCTGGACTCTAATTCTCCGTCAGCACGCTTGCTTTAAGCAACCTGAGCAGAACAGGAGCACAACTAGGTCTATGACAATTTGCCGTGGCCAACTCACCATGGCCAACTCGCCACAGTCAACTTGCCATGGGACAATTTGCTGCAGGACAGGAGTTACACTAATATCAAAGAAATGGTAGAATGGAAGTATTAAAGAAAGGATGCAAAAGGAAGGACAGAATGAAACGTGAACAACAAACTTTAAAATTTTTAAATTTATTTTAAATAATTAAATTTAAATTCTTAAATTGTCCTGCGGTGAGTTGGCCTGTGGTGAGCTGGCTGTGGTGAGTTATCCCTCAGCAAGTTGGCCATGGTGAGTTGGCTGTGGCAAGTTACCCCATTCTGTTCACAGTTAGGGTGTGTGCATCAGGGGTGAAATCCAGCAGGTTCTGACAGGTTCTGCAGAACCGGTAGTGGAAATTTTGAGTCGTTTGGAGAACCAGCAAATACCACCTCTGGCTGGCCCCAGAGTGGGGTGGGAATGTAGATTTTGCAATATCCTTCCCCCAAGAGTGGGGAGGGAATGGAGATTTTGCAGTATCCTTCCCCTGCCATGCCCACCAAGCCATGCCCACCAAGCCACACCATGCCCACCAAGCCACACCATGCCCACCAAGCCACACCATGCCCACCAAGCCACGCCCACAGAACCGGTAGTAAAAAAATTGGATTTCACCACTGGTGTGCATGCTGAGGAGTATGGGAATAAACTTGCAAAAAAAGTAAAATTTGACATGAGGCCAGTTTCAGCTGGTGCTGCAAAGAAAAAAATAATACCCCCATGCTCCTCTATGGCAGAGGCAGTTGCGCAGCAGCTCCAAATGTTGACTTCTCCATTCTAAGACATCCTTCGTCTTCTTCTTGGTCTCAAGTACCAAAACAAAAATATTTGAAGGGTTGGAAAGAATTTCAGGAGCCAGGTTCTGCACGATTTTAACACTTGGTTTATTTTTTTCCAGAATTCTGGAAAGTAAATGTGCACAGTAAATGGGGGAGGTATTTTTTCTTTTGAACTCTCCTTCAGCTGAACAGAATGGGATCAGAATTTGGTGCATGAGGAGAAGTTGGCAAAAGAAAGGCCTCATCTGAAAATGGGTTCGCTCTGACCAGGAGTGGTAGAGAAAAACTTTCGAGAGAAAGTTCCAACAGAGCAGCCCTAATGGCTCAAAATGTTCCTGGCTGTGCCATTCCTGGATATGTGATCCAGAGTATACCTAGAGTCAGCGATGAGATTCAAATATTTTAGCTTGGGGTTCTGTGCCAGGTTGCTGGGTGGGCGTGGCCATGGTGGGCGTGGCCTAGTCGGCCTCCTGCACCATGGCGGGGAGGCATTTTTGCCCTCCCCGGGCTCCGGAGGCTTTCCTCACACCTCCAGGAGGGTGAAAACGGCCTCCCCAGGCTCCAGAGGCCCTCTCAAGGCCGGAAATAGGCCCATTTCCAGCCTTCCTGAACTTCTGGTAGGCCCGTTTTTTGCCCTCCCCAAGCCTCTGCCCACACCCTGCACTTACCTGCATCCAAAACGGGCCACGTGGGGACTCCTGGGAGGGGAGGGAAATGGTGGGCGGGGCCAGCCAGTAGTGGGATTTGGGGGTTCCCCGAACTGTACAGAATCTTAGCTAGAGGTTCTCCCGAACCCCTGCGAACCCCCAGCAGCCCACCCTGCCCAGAGTATATAACATATACTATATAATCCATCTTTGTCTCCTTTCATATACACAACAGACAAAGAGAAAATGTGAAGAGAGAGCAAAAGCACCCCTACAGATATGACATGTTCTTTTGTTATAGGCAAACATTCAGATGTTTCCTGTTGTCAATGTACATAAACAGTTCCAGAAACCATGTTTTATATGCTTTCTATATCATATTATTGTATATTATTCAGTTGTTTGGTTGTTTTTGATTCTTCATGACCCAATAGATAACAGTTTGCTGGGATCATCTATTAGTATTTTTTTTGGCTTTGCTTTGCTCTGGTCATGCTTGTGATATCAGTATTAGTACTAATCCAATTTGTTTATGCGAGTCTCATTTTCTATTGCTTTAAATCTTTTCAAGTATAAGCAAAACATTTGCTTCTACATCATTTATCCAAAATATTGAAACTTTAAATTCATTATTAGTGATTCTGGATAGCTATCTGTTTTTACTTTATCTAGTATTGTTTTCCTTGCTGTCCAAGGTAGTCTAAATCATTTCCTTCAGCAGCACATTTAAAAGAATTAACTGTCCTGAAAGCTTAAGGGATGGACTGCATATATCGTTCTGAGAAATTCTACTTTGGTTCTATTCCTGTAAATTCAAAGATTGTACCTTATTCGAGAAAATATAATTGACATAAACTTAATGCCATGTATAAACTCAGACTTTCAAAAAAGAAATTTGATCTCAGCGTAATTTAAAGCACTGTTCATTTCATGCAACAGCCTTGATATATCTTTGCAATCTAAAATATTCTGGGTGGTGTTAAATAGAGTTGGTCCTTGCTTAACCGTCATTGCTTAGCAACCATTCAAAGTTACTTTGCAAAGTGCCGATGTCCACATTCCCTCCCATGCAGCCATGCAGTCACGCTATTGGATCTTGGGTGCTTGGCAGCCAGCTTCTATTTAGGGCTGTTTGCAGAGTACCACAGACCCACTTAATTACCACCATAACTTACAACTATAATTGAGCCCAGAATGATGGTTGTAAGTCAAGGACTACCTGTACCCCTCTGTCTTTTCTCTTCAACAAAGAATAATAGAATAACAGAAAAACAGAATTTGAAAAGGCCTTGGAGGTCTTCTAGTCCAACCCCCTATTCAGGTAGGAGACCCTATACCGGAGGTTGGTTTCAGCAGGTTCTGACCAGTTCTGGAGAACCGGTAGCGGAAATTTTGAGTAGTTCGGAGAACCGGTAGTAAAAATTCTGAGTGGCCCCGCCCCCATCTATTCTCTGCCTCCCAACTCCTAGATGATTGGGAGGAAATTGGGATTTTGCAGTATCCTTCCCCTGGATTGTGGACGGAATGGAGATTTTACAGTATCCTTCCCAGGGGTGAAATGTAAAATTTGTTACTACCGGTTCTGTGGGCGTGGCTTTGCTGTGGGGGGATAATGTAACTGGGTGGGCATGGCCAACTTTTTTTTTTTAACTTTTCAAAGCATTTTTTCTAATGCTTTGAAAAGCCTCTGCCGATCAGGCAACTCAGCTGGGATCGTCAGAGACTTTTCAAAGCATTTTTTTTACCACCTCTTCGGCCAAGAGATTGCAGGAAAAAATGCTTTGAAAAGCCTCTGACAATCCTAGCTGAGCCGCCCGATCATCAGAGGCTTTTCTTTTTACTTTTAAAAGCATTTTTTCGTCGGAAGAGGTTGTAGAAAAATACTTTTAAAAGTAAAAAAAAAAGCCTCTGATGATTGTGTGGCTCAGGTGGGCATGGTGGTGGGGGGGGTGCAGGGATTTTTGCTATCGGTTCTCTGAACCACCTGCTGCCATCGCTACCGGATCGGGTGATCCGGTCTGAACCGGGAGCCTTTCACCCCTGATCCTTCCCCTGGAGTGGGGTGGGAATAGAGATTTTACAGTATCCTTCCCTTGCCACACCCAAGCCATGCCCAACAAGCCATGCCAGGCCCAACAAGCTTCAGCCACAGAACCGGTAGTAAAATTTTTTGAAACCCACAACTGCCCTAAACCATTTTAGACAAATGACTGTCCAATCTCTTCTTAACCCACATCTTCCAAAGTCAAGCTGTTCCACTGATTAATTGTTCTCACTATCAGGAAATTTCTTCTTATTTCTAGGTTGCTTCTCTCCTCAATAAGTTTCCATCTGTTGCTCCTTGTCCTACCTTCAGGTGCTTTGGAGAATAAATTGACTCCTTATTCTTTGTGGCAGCCCTTCAAATATTGGAACAGTGCTATCATGTACTCCTAGTCCTTGTCTTCATTAGACTAGACATACCCAGTTCCTGCAACCATTCATATGGTTTTGCCTCTAGCTCCCAAACCATCTTTGTTGCTCTTCTCTGAACTCTATCTAGAGTCCCAACATTTTTTGGGTATTGTGATGACCAAAACTGGATGCAGTATTCCAGATGTGATCTTTCCAAGGTATTATAAAGCATTACTTTGCATGATTCTATCCTCTGTTAATGCAGTTTAGGACTGCAGTGGGGTTTTTTTTGGCAGCTGCAGCAAAAGTTCTGAATTAGATTTATAATAGGTAGAAGACTGATGGAGTTCTTAATTAAATCATTTCTGTCCAGCAAATATAATAGTGTCTTTGTTTGTTCTGATTGCTGTAAAGTCAAAGGATTACAATTGTGTATGCAGGGTTACCAATCCTTCCTTTGTTGTAAAATTCGTAAGATATCCTTGGGCTATTTACTATGAATCATTCCCTCATTCCACCTTAATTTTTTCCAATGGATTATCATGGATACATAGGAAATGGGGGGTAAATATTTGCATTTGTTTATGTATCATTGCAAGTATTTACATACAATGGAGTGTGCACCTTTTTTAAAAAATTGAATATTAATGAACCATGAGCTCTACATTACACTTTATAACAGAAATAACAGGAAGTAAATGGCAGGCTTGAGATGACGTCAGTATGACTCAACTAGCTGTTTACTGGAGCTCTGGAACAATCTTTCCCAGCGATTGCATCAGTGATATCATCAATATTCCCAGAAAACTACAAAGAAAACCCTTCATTTAATTCTTTTACTGCTGAAAGAACTGAATTTAGATGTTAAATGTAATGCTAGCTCATCACCCTTTTTTGTTCAATTTTTGTTGCCCTGGCTTCTTATTCTAGTTGCATGGTATGAAATGGATCATTTTCTGTATATATATATATTCACTCCTTCCTTTCTCCCTTCCAAAATTGGTTTTCCAAAAATGGTCTCTATTTCTCAAGTTCCAAGGCTGAGTCCTGCGTGTTTTCAGATGCATCACTCTTAAAAGAATTTGACATTGAGGAGAACAGCTTAATGGGTTGCACCTTGCCTTTTCTGGCACCATGGCTTATTCTGCCTCCTTAGATTAGCATTGATCTCATCCACTCATGATTTTCAGCGCTGCTGGAGAGCCTGTTTTGGAAGCTCATGATATATATGACAAAACTGTAGATAATGAATGTGAATAGCTAACGTTACATCTGTAGTGCTACTGAAGACAATAGGCTCTTTGGTGATGCCATCGTATCAGCCTTGAAGGATGAAGAAGGAAATGAGTTCTATGGGAATGTTGTAATGCTGGCACCTCCCATTTTAACTTTATGCAGGAGTCCTTAGTTATGTCTTGTTTACCAAGTTCCCTAGATTCATAGAGGTTATATAGGTTTGCAAGAATCATAAAGGAACCCTTAGCCCAAGAAAAGATGGCAGGCCAAAGTCCCAGCAAACTACCTGGATGAGTGGGAATTCAAAATCCTAGCCCAATACTGTAATTACTCCATCATGTGATGTCTGTTAGGTGTTGCAATATGTTATTATCTATTTAAAACATTTCTATCCTGCTCCTCAATTGAAAGGGCTGCCAGAAGAACAATTAATAAGGAAATGCATAAGTGTGGATTTGTGCATGTTGAGGGGAAATTTATTTATTTATTTATTTATTTATTTATTTATTTATTTATTTATTTATTTATTTATTTATTTATCATATTTGTATACCGCCCTACTCCCGAAGGACTCAGGGCGGTGAACAGACAAAATAAAATACAGAGACATACAAAAATTAAAAAACTATTAAAAACAGATTAAATGATTTAGGCTCAAAAAACAAATTAAAAACATCCAATTTATCTAAAAAACATTTAAAACCCAATTTAAAAGCCAATTTAAAAGGGAGAGTTAGGCCAGACCAGCCTGTTGGAATAAAAACGTTTTTAGGGCGCGGCGGAAGATGCGTAAGTCTTGTATCCTCCGTATCTCTGTGGGGAGCTCGTTCCAGATGGCAGGTGCCCCCACAGAGAAGGCTCTCCCCCTGGGGGCTGCCAGTCAACATTGTTTGGCCGAAGGCACCCTGAGGAGCCCCTCTCTATGGGAGCGAACTGGGCGGTGAGAGGCTACTGGTGGCAGAAGGCGGTCTCGTAAGTACCCTGGTCCTGAGCCATGGAGCGCTCTAAAGGTGGTAACCAAAACCTTGAAGCGCACCCGGAAGACCACTGGGAGCCAGTGCAGCTCGTGCAGGAGGGGGGTCACATGGGAGCGCCACATCACTCCCGTCACCACCCGCGCGGCCGCATTCTGGACCAATTGGAGCCTCCGGGTGCTCCTCAAGGGAAGCCCCATGTAGAGAGCATTACAATACTCCAGGCATGAGGTGATAAGGGCGTGAGTGACCATGCGTAACAAGTCCCGATCCAGAAAGGGACGCAACTGGCGAATCAGGCGAACCTGATAAAAAGTCCTCAGGCCACGGCCGCCATATGCCCTTCTAAAGACAGCCGCGAGTCCAGGAGGACGCCCAAGTTGCGAACCCCATCTGTGGGGGCCAACGACTCGCCCCCAATAGTCAGAGATGGCGCCAACTGACTATATCGGGACATCGGAAACCACAGCCACTCGGTCTTGGATGGGTTGAGCCTGAGTCTGTTCCTCCCCATCCAGATCGGTACGGCCTCCAGGCACTGGGACATCACCTCGAGGGCATCATTGGGGTGGTCTGGGGTGGAGATGTACAGCTGGGTGTCATCAGCGTACTGATGGTACTTCACCCCAAAACCACGGATGATCTCACCCAGCAGCTTCACATAAATGTTGAACAGAAGGGGCGAGAGGACTGATCCTTGCGGCACCCCACATACAAGGGGCTTCGGGGTCGACCTCTGCCCCCCGGTCAACACAGACTGCGACCGGTCGGAGAGAAAGGAGGAGAACCACTGTAAAACAGTGCCCCCCACCCCCAACCCTTCCAACCGGTGTAGCATGATACCATGGTCGATGGTATCAAAAGCTGCTGAGAGGTCTAATAGGACCAGGACAGACGAGCAATCCCTGTCCCGAGCCCTCCAGAGATCATCAACCAATGCGACCAATTTCGTCTCTGTGCTGTACCCGGGCCTGAAGCCCGACTGGAACAGATCTAGATAAGTTGATTCATCCAGGTACTGAGGCAGCTGTCGTGCAACCACACTCTCAACAACCTTCACAACAAAGCAAAGGTTGGAGACAGGACGATAATTTGCTAACACAGCCGGGTCCAGGGAGGGCTTCTTGAGGAGGGGCCTCACCACCGCCTCTTTCAAGGCGGCGGGAAAGACACCCTCACTCAAAGAAGCATTTATAATCCCCTGGAGCCAGCCTCACGTCACCTCCCGGGAGGCCAGTACCAACCAGGAGGGACACGGGTCAAATAAACATGTGGCCGCACTCAGTCTGCTCAGTATCCTGTCCACGCTTTCGGGAGTCACAGGATCAAACTCTTCCCATATAATATTCTCAGGACTTGCCCCTGTCATCTCCCCTGGATCTACCCAGTCAGAGTCCAGCTGTTCCCGAATCTGAGCGATTTTGTCATACAGATATTCTACAAAATCCTCAGCTCTACCCTCCAAGGGTGGAGCAGGGAGCGGGTCACCCTAAACAGGGTGGCTGGGCGATTATCTGATGATGCAATAAGAGCAGAAAAGTAGTTACTCTTCTCTACTTTTATCGCCACTAGGTAATTCTTAATATGAGATCTTACCAGTGTCCGGTCGGATTCAGAACGACTAGCCCTTCAACTGCTCTCTAGGCATCTTTTCCGGCGCTTCATCTCCCTCAGCTCCTCAGTATACCAAGGAGCCAGGTGAGACCGGCGCCGGGTCAGAGGCTGCAAAGGCACGACTCGGTCCAAAGCCCCAGCAGCCGCCCTATCCCAGGCGGCTACTAAGTCCTCAGCCGAGTCATGTGCCAGAACCTCAGGAAATGGCTCAAACTCCATCTGGAACCTATCAGGATCCATCAGGCGCCTGGGGTGGAACCACCTGGTCGGTTCCGCCTCCCTGCAGCGGGGTGTGGCGGTTTGAAGGTCCAGGCGAAGGAGGGAGTGATCTGACCATGACAAGGGTTCAATCGCTATATCCCCTATCTCAAGATCACTCAACCACTGTCCAGAGACAAAAACCAGGTCCAGTGTGTGTCCCCCCCCCGTGAGTAGGGCCATAAATTAACTGGGTCAGGTCCATAGCCGTCATGGAAGCCATGAACTCCCGAGCCATCTCAGATGTCTCGCCGACTGATGGCAGGTTAAAATCCCCCATGACCATAAGCCTGGGGGTGTCAACCGCCACTGTGGCTATAACGTTGAGCAGCTCGGGCAGGGCTGCTGCCACGTGGCAGGGAGCCAGGTACGTGACTAGCAAGCCCAACTGCACCCTATGACCCCACTTCACAAGGAGGGACTCACATCCAGCCGTCTGAGGAACAGTGGCCTCCCTCGGTCCAAGACCCTCGTTAATGACAACCACCACCCCTCCGCCCCTCCCCTGTGACCTTGACTGATGGAATGCACGGAAACCAGGTGGGCACATATCAACAAGGGGGGTCCCCCCTCTTGGCCCAACCAGGGGAAAGGGTGTAAGACAAGCACATGCAGAGGTGGGCTTCAGCAGGTTCTGACCAGTTCTGGAGAACCAGTAGTGGAAATTTTGAGTAGTTCGGAGAACTGATAGTAAAAATTCTGACTGGGCCCACCCCCATCTATTCTCTGCCTCCCAAGTCTCAGCTGATCGGGAGGAAATGGAGATTTTGCAGTAACCTTCCCCTGCCATGGCCACCAAGCCATGCCATGCTCACCAAGCCACGTCACACCTACCAAGCCACACCCACAGAATTGGTAGTAAAAAAATTTGAAACCCACCCCTGAGCACATGGATGTAGACTGGATACTGCAAATTTCTTTCCACTAAACATTTAATATAATGATGGGTGTGGTGTTGTATTTCTGTAAGCACTAAAAATAAAATAGTAAATACTTGAATCTGGACATAACCCAAGTGCAAAATAAAAATATGGATCAGCTAAAAATGGGTACAGGATGCCACTGAACATGTTTAGCAGAAAACTTTTGTGATGGGTCCTATAATTAGGTTCACAATACTTTCACACTAAAATTACACTTCTGGTTACCCCGTAATATGCTTTTCAGCAGCAGATAGCCCGTGTTAACTTCTGTAATACAATAAATGGAAAACAGATGTCCTTGATCTGCTTTTGCAGGAAACCTACAGTATAGAGGATTCATTCCATGTGTCCTACTGCCCCCTTCCCATTCCTTGAAGCATACTGCATATTTGACAAAAGAATTCAGAAATTTGATACAATAGCCTCAGTCCCATATAATCCCACACTGCTTTATGGGACTTGGAACAGAGCTCCTGCCTCTTCTCTCCTCCTCTTGTATGCCCCCTTCTAGATGAGCAATGTGATTTGATAAACCACACTTTTCTCAGCTGCCTGAATCAAGAAATTGCTGTTGAGTGCTGAGCTGCATATGAATCAGGCTATCTTACCAGGTCCTTAAGATGCATCTTCCCCTCAAGAACCAAAAGTTTCCACTTAGATACCACTTGGTACATGTCTTTTTATATACACTTTAATTGCTTTTAAAATAATAACAGAAAAAAGGAACAAAACACAGAGATACATACATTATTTAAAGAAACACATTACGTGTTTAAAAAAAAAAATAGAAAATTAGAACAGAAGAAATATAGAGTACAATAAGGTCATTACAACCATAAACAGTTGCACTTCTATCTAATGCAAATATTTTGCATATATGTAGCAATCATGCTTTTTTAAAGTACTGCATTTTATATAAATGAGTCCCATATTTCATTATGTTTAGCCATACAAAGTCTATATCTATAGGCAATCAGCTCATAGGTAGCAAGCATAACCAAATCTTCAATCCACTGAGTCAATGGGACCATACATTTATTCTTCCAATGTTGCAATATCAATTTTTAGCTACAACAAGGGCATAGAAAATCCACTTACATTGTCTAGTTGTCAAATTCCATGTATTAGAGATGTAATTCAAGAAAATATTGTCCTCTTTGAGCTTTGAGCTTTTGTCGCACAGGCACATTTATATTGTCCACTACTTTCTCCACAAGTTTAGCAAGTATAGGAAATTCAGTGGTGGGATACAAAAATGTTTACTACTGTGGGTGTGGCTTGGTGGGCGTAGCAGGGGAAGGATACTGTAAAATCTCCATTCCCTCCCCACTCCAGGGGAAAGTTACTGCAAAATCCCCATTTCCTCCAGATCAGTTGGGACTCGGGAGGCAGAGAATAGATGGGGGCGGGGCCAGTCAGAGGTGGTATTTACCAGTTCTCCAAACTATTCAAAATTTCTGCTACCAGTTCTCCAGAACTGGTCAGAACCTGCTGAATACCACTTCTGAGGATATTGTAAAAACATGTGTTTTAAGGAACCATTGTCCTTATTATATCTCCAACAAAATGCTTTTCTTGACAATCCTTTTCTATATAAACACGATAAAATTCAATAAATTCTAAATATTATTTTTGTTGTTTAAGTTCTAGTTTAAGATCCTACTTGGCATATATGAAAATTAAAGTTCTCTGCTCCAAAAATGTGGCTATTCTGTTTCTCTTTTGACCCTTGTTTCCTTTTCTTCTTCTTCTTCTCCTCCTCCTCCCCCTCTTTCTCTTCCTCCTCTTTTTTTCCTCTCTGCCCTGTGGCTGCTGAGTAAGAGGGAGAGCTTTTTCATGCCAGATGTTGGAACAGATTGCTTCAAAATGGCTTTTGAAAATAATCCAACGCTCCTAATCACCCATTTCTGTCCCTGAACTTCTTGCTGCATCAGCAACTAGCCAAGGTGTAATGTAATATAACCAAGTGGACTTCTAAATCGTGGCTTGATTATGAGCCATTATTTTTGCTCACAGAAAAAGTCTACACAATCACAAGATTCAGACCGAAACACTCAAATATACCAAAGGTAGCACAGTGTGAAATATATTTATATTTATCATATATGATGAAACAAGTACATTGTCATATAGGGAACTCTTTCTAGGGACACCAAAGAGAAATTCCAATATTTTGATGCATTGTAAAGGATTCTTTGATGCATTCAAGGTACATAAGTGAGTTGATTATGGGCTGCTGGCCAAGCATGTAGCATGTCATTTCTCCTCTTCTGCACTCCATTGCTCTGTGCCACTGAGTGGCACTTCAAGTACTGGTCAAACCTTCCTGCTTGACATATCTGCTGACAGCGTATGTGCCAGCTAAGAGTAAGAACATGTGGGGTTTTCATAAACACTAGGCTTAATGGGAAATATATCTTTGAAACAGATGTCTAAACAGAACATCTAAAGAGAACAGAAAGTTAGATTGGTACTTTTCTACCAGAAGGACTAATGTGCCTAATAACAATGCACCTTCAAGTATTGAATTAAGCACAGATTTTGCTCCTAATTTGAAAACAATATCAAAATGCCTTACATTTGGTTTTCCTTTCAAGATTCTTCTGTTATAATTGGAGACCTCTTTGTAATCTCTTCTCTGAGATAATATGGAAGCACTAGTTAATATATGGAGTCTCCATGGAAACTGTAGTAATGGAAAAGATCTTCTTACATATATTTAGGATGGGTGGCACAATGGTTAGAATGCAGTATTGCAGGCTAACTCTGCCCACAGCCGGGAGTTCAATCCTGATGGCATAGAGATTGACTCAGCCTTCTGTCTTTCCAAGGTTGGTAAATTGAGGACCCAGAGTGTTGGGGGCAATATGCTGATTCTGTAAACTGCTTAGAGCAGGGATGTCAAATTTCATTTTCATTGAAGGCTGCATCAGGGTGTGTTTGACCTTGGGGGGGGGCGGGGGGCATGGCCAGTTCATTATCATTCATATTGGGGGTGCCTGTGGTGGTCCGAGCATTCTGCCAGCAAAATGGAGCTTGGGAGGGCCGGTCCTCCCAAGCTTTGTTTTTGCTGGCAGAGGGTTGCAGGAGGCTGTTGCAGTTGAAAACAGAGCTTGGGAGGGTTGCACGTGGCCCTTCTGAACTCTGTTTTCGCTGGCAGAGGCACCACAGGCTGGTCCTTCGCTGTTTTTAGGGTGGCCCCACAGGCCAGATCTAAGCACCCTGGATCCAGTCCCCACGCCTTGAGTTTGACACTCCTGGTTTAGAAAGTGCTGTGAAGCACTGTGAAGCAGTATATACCATATTTTTTGGAGTATAAGATGTACTTTTTTCCATCCTAAAAGAGGCTGAAAATTTGGGTGCATCTTATACTCCGAATGTAACCCTGTGTGGTGCCCAAAATGGCTACCCAGAACAGCTGCTGCCTTCTCTTACCCCTTCCATGCTTTGCCTGCTTTAGTCACTGGAGCTCCCTCCGAGGATCTTCCGTGTGATCTTCCGTGCTTTGCCTGCTTTTCTAATTGCTGCTCCCTCCGACAATCAGCTGTGCTTTAGAAGCACAGCCCCAACCAGCCCCAACCTCAAAAACAAGAGAGCGAACTAATGTGCTGGGACTAGCCAGATGAATACCTGGCAGGCAGAATCCCCCCCCCCCCGCTATTTTCCTTCCCAAAAACTAAGGTGTGCCTTATGCTCTGGTGCGTCTTATACTCCGAAAAATACATTAAGTCTAAGGGCTATTGCTAGTGCTATTTCTACCTTAATTTGGGAAGTAGAATGTAGACATTTCCAGATTGTTTATCTAGTCTGCTTTAGCCACAGAGCAGTTCAAAAAAACTAATTACTTCTCATAATGACTTATCTTTAATCAAATATTAAACAGAAAAAGGCTTATTTTTCTGCCACACATGGTAGTAGAACCAAACCTTTGTTAAGTTTGAATTAAAAAGAACAAAAATGTGAGTAAATTAAAATATTAATAAAATATTAAAACTTTTCAGACTGAATGAGGAAGAAAATATTATTTTGCAAAAAAAAAGTTGAAAATCAAGTATCAGCTAATTTATTATGACTATTAATAAAGTGATTCCTAGACTATTATAATTCCTTAACTGATGGATCAGCTTACTTGCAAGTTTGTTTACTGCATGATAAAGTATTTACATTGAGTTATGACCAAAATGGACCTTGCCCATTGGGCCTGTAAGTCATTTTGGTAATAAAACAGATTGATCATATGACCAATTTAATTTTATGAGTAATTTTGTGGCAGTTATTAAGTTACTCCTTATTTACTATGGCACAGTTTTGTCAAAAACCAGTAGTGCTGGTTTTCAGCAAAACAATAGTAAAATGCAGTTATGTGATTGCAGGACATTGCAAACATTCATAAATGCAGCTGTGTTGCCTAGTGCACGAAGTAAAGTCACAGGACTGCAGGAGATGGGCAATCGTTGAAATTTTGGATCTAGCTAGTAATTGCTCTTTTTCAGGTAGTTTATAATTTTGAACTGTTGTTAAGCAACCGGTCATAAGTCAAGGAATACCTATACACAGTGCTGGGATTCAAGTAATTTAACAACCAGTTCTCTGCCCTAATGATTTCTTCCAACAACCAGTTTGCCAAATTGCTCAGAAAGTTAACAACCGGTTCTGCCGAAGTGGTGTGAACTGGCTGAATCCCACCACTGCCTATACAGTGTCTTATAGGAGAATATTTCATGCCTTTTGAGTAACAGAATTTTCAAATATGAAAAATAGCAACTCTCACTAAATAGGCTAAGCTGGGTCATATGTTTGTTTAGTAGGTTTAATACACCAAACTGACTTAAAGCAGATCCTTTAAAACCCTTCTGGGGAAAATTTGGGAAACATGAAATCTATCTTAAGGAGGTTGAGATAGCCTGTTCCATGAATGCATTCCCTAGCCTAACATTCCAGAAATAAAATGTCCATATGATCTCTTGGCTGAAATCCATCAGACAGTTGTGCCAAAAATACCTGAAATACAAGCTGATTTAATTCTACCGAGTAGATTGAGTTTAATCCAAACATCCAAACCCAAATGACTATAGATCATGCTGATTGAAAGGAAAATATTTTTACTCCAAAAAGTACCGTACTTCTCTGATTCGTGCAGCTTATCCCATAGCTAACAATTACAAAAGAATGTTGGCAAGCAACATTGGAAATAATATAACTGCAGGGCTGTGAAGCGAAGATGCTTTCTCTATGTCTTTTGCAGTAAATGAGATATTATTTGGCACTGGGTAGAAAAGAGAGATGCCTGTTAAATTTATTATTTTTTTTAATTCAGTTGCCATTATAAGGTTGCAGACCAAGAATGGCAAGGCTTTTGATCACAGCTTCCTTTAGATTTTGTAAAAAAAGAAATAAAAAAAAAACTTGACCTAACGAACCTCTGTTTTGTTATTTTATCTGAATTGTGAGTGGGACAGGAAAAAAAATCTAAATGGCTTATAAGGATTATAATTTATAAGGCTTTTAACTGAAAATCAGAATTGTTCTCATAATTTTTATTAAGATTTTAATTAGAGCAGTAAAAATGAATGCAAACTAAACTCAGAAAAATAAATAAAAAGAATGTAATGTGCAAAGAAATAAAAGAGAGTAAGTTAAAAAATATATAAATCACTTCAAACAGCAAAAACATATTTGATAACACTACCCTTATAAGGTTTCAGATAATTGATTTGCTACTTAAAACAAACCATTGATGTGTAAATAATTATATTTGAGGATCTGAACTTGCAATTAATTGAAACAGATGACTTCACTTTATTGATTGGTATCATTAATCATAAACAGATGCAAGACCTAATCCTATAAATGCAACCAGAAACTGACACAGCTTTTTAGTATGAACTAAAGCTGATCTTATCTAGTGATGTAAGATAAAGAACAGCATAGTTAAGAATATGTATCCTGATGATTAGTTTCTGCTTGTATATAATAAAATAGGAAGATGGATATAAGCAGTGGTTTACAGAATTGGATCTTTGGGCTGGCTAATCCAGAAGTCTGTTTTCACAGTGGTCAACTCACTGCACAAGGAAGCCGACTAGTGTCCAGCAGGTGGCTTTCAGAGGTAAGTCACCGTCATCAAGGCTAATAGCCATCAAACTCCAAAATGCAGAAAAAAGACAAATTAAAGCTAATATATAACCTAAATGTTCTAATTTAAAAATTATATGTTAAGTTATATAGGAATGTGTAGAATCTCCTATTCTACACATTCCGCCAATATTGTCTCATTTTTCCTTCTTCCTTAATTTTCAAACACCTGGCTGCTCTTCTCTGTTGATTGACAGAAGGAAAAGAGCCATCATCTGTTCATAACCATTATTCAAGCATTCCACGACTGTTCAGCATATGTTTGTTTTTTTGATGATGGGAAGAGCAGTGGCTCTGCCCCCATCCTCATTAGCATTAGCTGCATCCTTTTAGACTAGATCACTATTAACTTCCTGGAAAAGAAAATAGTATGACTAGGCTTGCATAAATTATTACAGCCAAGAAGGCATGGAAGGAAAAGCTTCACTTCACCAGAATTCTAAGTTGTTCAGAAGAATTCCAGCCTCAGCTGAATCACATGACTATGAAGGAAAAAAATGAGACCAAGATAATGTTTGAAGTTGAATGTTTTTAAGAAGAGATTGGACAACCATTTGTCTGAAATGGGGCTTCCTACCTGAGCAGGGGGTTGAAGATTTCCCAGGTCGCTTCCAACTCTGTTGTTCTGTTATTCTGAGGTTTTTCTCTCTGGCTTTTATTTTATTGGATAGTTTGGAGCCTAGAAGTAGATGTACATATCAGTATAGCTAGTATGGTTTCATCTTGCCATGCTTTACATCTTAGTGCATTGTGGAGACCCAGATAATAAGAGGTTTATTCAGGAAGAGATGGTTAAATAGCGATATAGCATGATATGTAAAACCCACCAGAGTGTGCCTCTCCAGTTAAACAAGAAGTGGTAACTTGAGAAGTAGTTTTGTTCAGGGCCAATATGAGATGCTCGCTCTCAAGAATTCTCATCACAAAATTCTTGAGCCAAAAGGCAGGGTAAAGCATATTCAGCATAATCATTAGATTTTGGGAATATAGTTGTATTCATCCATTTGCTAATTAAAATGCAGTATTGAGCACTGCTAAAGGGCATTTAGAAATTATGAGTAAGATTTTCTTTTTCCTACTGCAATATATTTGCTAAATTGAAGGGTCATGCATATACGGCATTCCTCTTATGAGATATGAAACATTAAAAAGATAAACATATCTCTCAAGAACTCGAGTGACAAAACAAACTCTTTTCTCAGGTAGATTACCTGAGTAATATGAAACATTACTTCTTTTCTTAGGTAGAAAAGACAGATATCTTTAGAGCAAGGGTCTCCAACCTTGGCAACTTTATGACTTATAGACTTCAGCTCCCAGAATTCCTCAGAGCTGAAGTCCACAAGTCGTAAAGTTGCCAAGGTTGGAGACCCCTACTTAAGAGCATAGTAATAAGGAACATCGTAGCTTTGTGTGTGTTGTGTGCGCACACACGTGTACAAATTCTATAAAAGGGAGGTGGGAGAAAAGAGTGACTTGTTTCTTATCCTCTTTGAGCAGACTACCAATTTAATTCTAAACTCCAATATGCCAATGTAGAGAGCACTATATGATGCCTACATGTCGTTTGTTTTCTGAAGTCACTGTATTTGCCCTTCAAAAGTGGAGTAATTTGGTTAGGATGGTATGCATAACTGGAGCTCTCTGACCCGACTCTCACTCTGAAGAGGAGATGACAGAAGAGAAATAAGAGGGCCTGTTAGCTTAAAGCAATTGCACAGGCAGAGAGCACCAAAAGCAATGCATAGCCTGCTGGCACACTTTAACAGAAGCTAATTTAAGGTAAGAAAGCATTAGAAAATGAAAGTCAGATTTCACAGATTATGCAAAAGCAAACCAGTTAAAATATGATTTAAAATGTGTTGGATTTTTTTTGTTGTTGCTTATTTTCCATAAATACTTTGATTTTATAACATTGAATAATTTGTTTTATTTACAGGAAGTCATTACAAATTTCATTTTATTTATTGCAACGTTTGAAAACCCTGCCAACAATACATTCCCCACAATTAGTGACATACTAAATGCTAGTTTGTGAACTGTGTGGTCTGGAGAGCTATCCTTTTACAAGAAGGATTCCTGTGTCTTGTTCCTTGCATCATTCTTTTCATCCTTCTTCCTCTAGTTCTGGAGGTAGAATATGTCCCATCTTATCACATGTAGTCCTTGTCTTAAGATCACAATTGAATGCAAAATTTGCATTGCTAAACAAGACAGTTGTTAAGTGAGTTATGTCCCATTTTACGACCTTTTTGCTACTCTTTTTAAGGGAATCACTGCAGTTAAATAAATCATGTGTTTGTTAAGCAAATCTGGTTCCCCCCATTGCTTGTTGGAAGCCGGCTGGGAAGGTTACAAATAGGGATCATATGACTCCAGGACAGTGCAACTGTTATGAATACATGCCAGGTGCTATGAGCCTCAATTTTGATAATATGACCATGGGGATGGTGTAATGGTCATAAGTGTGAAAAACGATCATGTCACTTTTTTCAATGCTGTTGTAACTTCGAAGGACCACTAAACCATTAGTTGTAAGTTGAGGACTAACTGTAGGTGGTGATAGCTAGGTGCTCTTGGCTAATCTCAAAAAGATGGAAGTTGGACTCGCCTAGTTCTTGGATGCTCTAGGGCAGGGGTGTCAAACTCAAGGCTGGGGGCCAGATCCAGCCCACAGGGTGCTTAGATCTGGCCCATGGGGCCACTCTGGAAACAGCAAAGGACCAGCTCACAGTGTCTCTGCCAGTGAAAATGGAGCTCGGGAGGGCTGTGTATGGTCCTCCCGAGCTCCGTTTTTGCTGGCAGAGCTCTCAGGTTCCCCTGACATGAGTGATGTTGAGCTGGTCACACACCCCTGCCCCCCACAAGGTCAAACATAACCCTGTGGCCCTCAATGAAATTGAGTTTGATACCCCTGCTCTATGGAAACACTAGGAAATTGAAGCCCTTGAGCCTGAGATGTCCCATGGACATTCCTGATGAATGCAGAAGCAAACCTTTTCCATTTGGTTGCAAAAACAACTGAGCAGAGAAGACAACGAAGCCCTAGGAACCAAGCTCAACTTGTGGGAAGCTTTACTTTTCATCATATAAAATATGACTAAGAACCATATATAATTTTTATAATCCATTTATTTACTTCAGGATTTGTTTTGCTTGTAAAATCTCTAAGCCATTTTCACTGATAAATTTGTGTTAACAAAGTTTGCACTAAACACCACCCAAAAAGTCTCCACCTTTTTAAAACCACAAAACAGTTTCCCTTTGCTGTCTCCCTCTACACATTTATCTTGCACTGTGACAAAAGTCCTAATTCTGTAGAAATTCTCTCTCTAACTCATAAATCTTCAATCCTTTATCCTTTTACCTCTTTTAATACTTTAAAGTGAACAAAAATGGTAACATAAAGCTGTAAGGAAAAAGAACATCAACAAATATTGAATTCATCCTTCAATAAATAAACATGTACAATTCTATTATTTAAATCAGCTGAATGGCTGGGAAATTCTGGGACTTGAAGTCCATACATCCTAAAGTTGCCAAGGTTAACAAACACTAACCTAAAATTAACAATTAACACAATAGACCATACATAGTAAAATTAAAGTATACAATACAGGAAATATGTGCCATTAAGAATTTGTATAATAAAAAAACAACTTCAGAAAAGTTGACCAAATGTTATGACTTTTCTTGGAAAGCAACTACTGTACTTCACTGTCCTGATTTGTTTTTCTGTAGCAATGGCAGTTAGACTTATATCACACTTCACAGTGCTTTACAGTCCTCTCTAAGCATTTTACAGAGTCAGCATATTGTCCCCAACAATCTGGGTTCTCATTTTACCCACCTCCGAATGATGGAAGGCTGAGTCAACCTTGAGCCTGGTGAGATTCGATCTGCCAAACTGCTGGCAGCTGGTGATCAGCAGAAGTAGCCTGCAGTACTGCACTCTAACCACTGTACCACCGTAGCTTTTCAAGACCCCATATTTTTGTATTTCTTTCTGAAATGGGATGATCAGCGCTGTCCGCATATTTTAAACCTGGTCATTTCATATATTTTCTCTCAAATGATTATGATTTGCTAATTTAATTTTAAATGCCTGATCTATCAACAACTGTATCTTCTTTTATATTGTTCTGTGTCTTGAATTGTTATAATTTCCATGGTGGAGAAATCTTTTGCACTATCAAGTATCTTGTACACTAACTGCACCTAATCAATTAAGTTATTAGATCGGCCTTGGAGTTAGAAGAAGTGAGATTTCCTTCATAAAACAAGTTATGTTAATTTGGGTATTATGAATTCTAAACTCAAGTGTGTACCATATTACAAAATATGGTTTTGCACCAGCTGTCAGTGCAAGACCAGACCATTCTGTCTGATCCGCTAGAGAACAGCTGCTGACTTAAACTGCTTAGGAAGCTTTTTATTATTAGCTTCAAAAATCTATTTGAAATTGAAATTATAGGGAGTTCCTCATTCCTGTAACCCCCAAAACACATGGCACAGACTACAAATGCATGTTTACAATATAGTGAGCAAGAAAGAAAAACGTGGACAGGTTGATTTTATTTTTAAAGTAAATGACCCTGTTTTAAACTCATTAAAAAGATTAGTAATTAAATTTAGGATCAGATGTTATGATGGATTACATCTCTTTATAACTCAGATTTACAATCCACTTAAAAAATAACTGGCTTTGTTTATCGGATCTGGATCAGACATAGCAGAATGCTGTAATATTCTCTGGTTCTGTCTTAGTATCACAGAGCCTAGGTACAAACCGAGATCATATGTGAGTTGAAGGGGTGGGAGGTAGGTATATGAATAGTTAAAAATATCCTATAATATGCAGTCCCAGTATGTCCCCCTTCCAGAATAGTTTCCCTTCTGAAGCAACAGTTAAATCAAACCTCCTTCTTAACTATTATGAGATGTGTATTTTTAAAGTAAAAGAAATCATCTCTAGACTTTTTTCTCTTAATATCTGTCTCATCTTGGTAACCAACTACGACCAAAAATAACATTTTCCAAGAGTTTTTTTTTACCCATCTTATTGAATAGGAATAGAACGAGGTTTTAGAAATACCCGCAACTTGATTATTTTCACTTTAGAATCCAATTTATATATATTTAAAGAATGACTTATTTAATTGGCTATGAACGTATTCTCACTTTTACTGATTATGATAGAACCTTCCAAACTGAACACAAATATAATTTCAGAATGACTAACATGTAGGAATATTGAGAAATTAACTTTGAATTACAATAATGTATTTAAGATTCTTGGGTCCAATGTTAACGATAGTGCATTTTACTAAAGCTAAGTGGCTGCAGAGGAAGCAAAGCTGGATCTGAGATTTTTGCGCCCAAAGCATATGGGATGGCTGACAATCGCATGTTTCTGACATTACAGGGCTAAAAGTGTTTTGCTGCTGATTTTCATTTGTACTTAGTGTCCAATGAATTTTGCTGCAGTGTCCAACAACAGTTAGCCAGCACTGACGGATTCCAATTGGTTGATAGCACCTTTCATTGCAGCAATATCCTGCTGAAATCTTTCACCATGTTTGTCACTGATTGCACCTAGAATTTTGGGAAAGAAGTCCAAGTGTGAATGCAGAAAACAAATCTTCAGTGACATGTTGCATTTCATAGTCCTGTATGCTGTAAGAAGTCCGTCAACCGTCAATCAATGTAATTTGGTGCTCTGCAGTTGTCAAGAAAATTCTTAAGGACATCCTTGAATGCTTTCCAGGTGATTTTTCCTCTTGTCCCACTAAGGGATCTTTGAATCTCTTGCCATGTGTTGTGAAGCAACAAAAACGCCTTCCTTAATCTTGACATCAGTTATTCTTGGAAACATCTGTCTCAAATAACAAAACCCTTAGCTGTCTTTGTTTATTGTTTTTACAAAATATTTCATTGGTCTGAGTTTTATGTGAAGCGGTGGCAAAAATATCTTCCTTGGGTCAACAAGTGGTTCGTATGTCAGGTTTTTCTGTCCTGCTGGAACCAAATTCTTTTGGAGTGTCGATTTCTGTTTAATGTAATATGACTCTCTTGCATGGCTGCCCCATTTGCATATGTAACAACAGTCCAAACAGCATTCTAAGCAACAAGCAAACTACTTTTAGATCTCCACAAATATTCCATTTGTACTTGCGTACTGGATGTGTTTCAATAGCAGTTCCATATTTTTATATGTTTCTTTTTTTTAATTGGTTTTTTTATTATGAAATATAATAATACAATTCAACATTTTTCAGTTCCGTGGTGTTGATATATAAGTACATGTTATTTACATATTATTTACATAGTATTGCATCTTTACTTAGATCTAATTTAAAAGGTATTACGAATAGTAATGCACAATTCTTTATTATCGTATAAACATACATTATTCATTTTGGCGCACTCTAGTATTTTCCTGATTACTTGTTCTTTGGGTGGTAGTTTTTTCTCTTTCCAATACTGAGCATATGTTATTCTTGCCGCTGTCGTTATATGTATAATTAGATACTTCTTTTTTTTTTTTCGTATTCTGTTTTCAGGATTCCAAGGAGAAAGATTTTTGGTTCAAAATCGATATTATCTTCTATTATTTCCATAATCCTTTTCCAAATCATTTTCCAAAATTTTTTCGCTTGGGGGCAGGTCCACCAACAATGGTAGAAGGTGCCTTGGTGATGGCCACATTTACAACAATTGGGGCTCATGTTGGGATAGATTTTGGCAATCCTGGCAGGGGCTAAGTGCTGGAATATATGTTTCTTTCATGTGTGCAGCATAGCCAACAGGTACTGAAGGGTGTTTATCACAAAACCAGAAGATTTCTATACAATAGTATACAATAAAATAAATTACAGATTATTTTCATCATTAGCAGTAACTTTCAAACTATCAAAATAAATCTTGTTGGGTTTTTTATAATTCAGAAGCAAATAAGCATTATTCCAATATGTACCGGTAAATTGATTTGCATGAATAATTAGAGTCAAAATTATGCATCCATCACAATTCTTTTGCAACATTTAATGCAAAAAAGTCCAAAAAAGCTATGGCTAAATATATAGCAAGCTTCTAACATTATATAGTAGAGGTTGTATAATAGCACTCCAATTGCATTCATGATTTTTTTAGTTATCTGCATTCCATAGATAAAGTGAAATATATTTCCAATATAAGACCACAGTTCAGAAATTTAAATTTAAATTTATCTAGCATTATATAAACAATACTGCTACCAAAGCCATTGATTTGTAACTCTGAAAATGATAATAATTATGCCTATTATTAGCTTATATTATTCACATTAGAAATAAATATTCATTTAAAAGTTCAAAGCAAGAATTAGCAAGTTCAATTAATTAATTACTCAGATTTCACATTCAAGTAACTAATGAAATGAAAAACTACAGATCCCACAACAATGTTTAATTGGCCATATGTCATAGCCCAATAAATGTAAAAACAAAAATGAATTATTAACATGGAACAGAAGGTTGGGACATAAAATCCTAGACTCCCGATTCTTCCCAGATTTCCCTGGTTGATCGTATTTATTTTGTGTATTGTTCAAAATGAATTGAAATTCAAAAGGGCATCTCATAACTTCATCTCCATATTAGGGAAATAAAGCAGTAAAAATGCCCAAAGAGACTTTTTCTAGAATTCCTTTGTGTCCCTTTATTTTTCAGTCAAAGTATGAAGGCAGTTAAATAATTCCCTGCAGCTAAATACAGTAATTCACCATAATTGTTGGTACAATTACAATAAACAACGATGACTTATCCTGCAGCATTTACAATATATTATGTTTACCTATTCAGTAAACTGATCATTAGGTTGTAATATTAGCAAAAGGATACTGTGAAATTATTTCAATATTAATATTTGTTTCACCTGGAACTCACAGAGAAGCAGTTAAGTATACCTATACCGTCTGTTGATACTATTTTATCTAATAGGATTGGGTTTATGCACAAACCTATGCAAAACACAGGCTCCCCCCACCCCCCATTTCAGGAATGGTGGTAGGATTGGTGAATTTGGGAACATCCAGAGTTTTTTGTACCTTATCTTACCTGGGCACTACAAACATTTTCAAGATCAACATAAGTACCAAATATAGGCTAAATCTAAAACAGGTCTGATGGTTTTAAATCAAATTCTCCCCTCTTATTTTTCATTTGCAAGAGGAAGAGTAAAATATTTCACTGATTCTATAGAATAAGCCACCCTTTCAGGGAACTGCAGCCTGTTCTAATCGGAGTTATTTAAAATATTATGAAATGAAATAATGGTTTTGCTATGGCCCATTTGCAGTGATCAGAACTAAAGCTTGGATGATCCCCTCAACAGTTAAGTGGTTCCCAGAATGGCAGCATCTGGGTTATACTAGAGCTGTTCTGTCTCTTTCGCTCCATTAATTGAAAACTCTTCATTCTTTCTCTATCCTACATAATCAAAGGCTTTTAAGAGGAGATCCTATCACTACATTTTTCTCCTTTAATCTGCTTATGTAATTATTCTCTAACTTTTGCTTGTTCTTTCTTGTATTTTTTTTGAGCATGTTGCATTTTTTGAATGCTTTGTATATTTATTCCATTCTACTATTCTAAACAGAGTAGCATTCAACAGAAGTTGTTGAATCAATTTCTTTGGCAAAGACATCCTACAAGACTTTTCATTGTGCCAATAATTGGAGAAAATGGACTTAACATTCCTCATTTTCAGGGTGGACCATTGCTTTGGTCACTGGTTAGAATAAGGAAGTTTAGAACTGCAGTCTTCCTGGAAAATTACTGTTTTATTCCATTGAAATCCTGACTAAACTAGAAATCTGTGTTCAGCATACAATTTCAACATCTGTATAAGTCAGAGAAAAACAACCTGCTATCACAGGGGTCTCCAACCTTGGCAACTTTAAGACTTGTGGACTTCAACTCCCAGAGTTGGGAGTTCTGGGAGTTGAAATTCTGGGAGTTGAAGTCCACAAGTCTTAAAGTTGCCAAAGTTGGAGATCCCTGTGCTATCAAATATGACCATTATTAAAACAAGGGACAAACGGAATAAATCTTCTGGCAGACAATGTCAACACAAGAGAAAGTTCTCCCATTGTTTCTTTTAGCAACATTTATTGAACGAGAAGAGTAGTTAGAGAAATTCTGCTGCTATTTTAGAATCCTATTTATCTCTCAGCTAGTTAGGGCTGAGAATTGTTCAATCTTTCACTAGTGGTCTCAGTGTGAGCTGACAAGGAAGCTGCTGTTTTACCTGCCTTGCTTCCTAACCCATGAAATGACAGTCCACTGAATTTCAAAGCTTGTGAAAAAGAGGCATAAGTGGCGTTGACATGGCCACACCCGCCCACCCAGTCACATGACCACCAAGCCACGCCCACCAAGCCACGCCCCCAGAGCCGATAGGGAAAATTTTTGAATTTTACCCCTGGCATAAGATTTTGAACTGGATTGGTTCACTACCAATCAGCTTCACATTTGGGACCACCCAGATCATTTTCTGCCTCTCTTGGTAGGTTAGAAAAAACGGCATGCATGATTCAAAAACTTTATTAGTCCTATTAATCTAAAAGCACAGACATATATACAGCGTATACATTTCATTTGTGTCCTAAATTCATATTAGATATTGTCTAGATTTGTTGGTAATGTCTGTAAGCTACCTAGTGTCACCTCTGGTGAGATGGGCGGCATACAAATTAATAAATAAATAAATATTTGTTGATTTATTACTTTCCCCCCCCCTTTTAAAAGTTGCAAAATCTGATTCAAGATGCTTGTTTTTTTTTGTTACATTTTATTCTGATTCAAGATGCTACATTTGTTTGTTACATTTTATTACTCTATTATATTTCTGAATACCTTCTATTATACTGCTTCTCTTTCAAATGTTAACTGCCAAAAACTCTGCAGTAATCCATGGAGTGCATATGTCACCAAAGCTTTCTTTATCAAACTCTCACTTTCAACTGGACCAGGAAACATACTAAAGACCAATGCACTGCCTGCTCTTATCCATCAGTATGTGGGCTGTTGCATTTTGCACCAAATGCAGATTCAAAGTAGTTTTCAAGTAGACCCATGTGAAGTGCATTACAGTTGTCTAATCTGATAGCAATGAAAGTAACTGTCCTATCTGCTGGGACTGGGTGAAGGCTGGCTTGGCCATGGTCTCCATTTGCAAATCAGCAGTAGCTGCATGTCCAGGACAGTTGTGGATTGCTCCTTCAGGAAGAGGTATGGTTGGCGCATACGAGAGTGCAAAGTGGTTTCTGTCAATTCAAGTCAGCTTCAACCTGTGTTGTCCCCCGGTAACCTCCACAAAGCCACTACAGACCTCCAGACGACTTTCAATACATCCCAGGATAGATGGATAGAAACACACACACAAATTTATATATATAATTGGTATCACCTTAAATAGTGCTGCTGGGTGACAACTCACCATCGGAAGGGCAGAGATATATTGATGCTTTGCCACCCTTTCCACCATGGTATAGATTCTTGCTGTGCCAGTCAAATTCACTGTTTTTCTTCCTCCAACAGTGATCAAAGTCTCTCTTTTGTTATTTGATCCTCAATAAACTGAGTGGCAGATAAAGGCCACTTATTTATTTATTTATTTATTTATTTATTTATTAGTTCGATTTATATGCCGCCCTTCTCCAGAGACTCAAGGCGGCTTACAATGCATTAAGCAATAGCCTTCATATTTTTTGTATATACCTGCTTAGTAGGGCTTTTTTGCCCCCCCGCCCCCCAAGCAGTGTTCTATTTTATACAAAGTCAGCTTATTGCCCCCACAAACCGGGTCCTCATTTTACCTACCTCGGAAGAATGGAAGGCTGAGTCAACCTTGAGCCTGGTGAGAATTGAACTCGCAGTAATTGCAGGCAGCTGGCAGCTAAGTGCTACTTTAACAGCAGTTTAGTCCGCTGTGTCACCAACGCTCATCATATAATATAACTTGAGGGCAATCATGTCAAGTAGCTTTGCCTCTAACTCCAGAGCATAACCATACCCATCATTGTCTAAAGGAGGCCTCCATTATATTCAGCCCACAGACCACATGCAGTTCACCAAGAAGCCTTATGCAGCCTGCCAGAGATTTTTCTTTTTTAATAATGAGTTTAGCACAAGCCTTACTGTTACCATCAGCTCCAGCACTGTTGATGCTCTTTAATTGCCAGATTATTGAAAGTACCAGGTATTGCATTGTCCTGCAATTTTACTAATGTGGCCTTTGCCTTCTACATGTTGTGCAGGCCGGGGCTAAAGAAATGTTTTTTAAAAAAAAATACACTAAATATAATTTTACAAGCAGACCAAATTATACAAAATAGATTTCATGCAATAATAAAGCAATTGTGCTTAATAAGTGCTAAAATTGTATTCCATATATTTTCTTCAGAATTTAATTTAAATGTCCTCCCCCCGCCATTACAAAATTTCTGGAGACATGAGATAAAAACGGGTTTGCATGGGAATTTTACTTTTATGAACCAAAGTTATCTCTTATTTTTCATATTTCTGCCAATTTCACATGGTACCATGACACTGCAAATGGTTGTAAGTGTGCTCTGTAGCTGAGCACCTGAAATTCAATCATGTAAACAAAGGGGGCTCAACTGTCATTACCCGTCATTGGATCCGATTCATAAGTCACCTTTTTGGGTCTTTGTAATTTTGAATGTAAGTTGAGATCCACCTGTAGCCCTTCGATACTAAGCTACCTAATTTCTTGTAGAGTTATTTCCTCTTCAATCTGAGCACTGGCCAGGAAAAGCCAGGCCTTCGAAACTTTATGGAAGGCTAGATAGGTGGAGGCTGAACTGTAGGCGGAAGAGTGTTCCTTTGGACAGGAGCTGCCACAGAAAAGGTATACTTCCTAGCTTCCATCAGATGGCAACATTTAGGGGAACAGACTAGGAATGTGCCCACCCTATCTGATCTGGTAGGATGAGTAAAAGGTAAAGGTAAAGGTTCCCCTCGCACATATGTGCTAGTTGTTCCTGACTCTAGGGGGCAGTGCTCATCTCTGTTTCAAAGCCGAAGAGCCAGCGCGGTCCAAAGACGTCTCCGTGGTCATGTGGCCAGCATGACTAAATGCCAAAGGCGCACGGAATGCTGTTACCTTCTCACCAAAGATGGTCCCTATTTTTCTACGTGCATTTTTTATGTGCTTTCGAACTGCTAGGTTGGCGGAAGTTGGGACAAGTAACGGGAGCTCACCCCGTTACGTGGCACTAGGGATTCGAACCGCTGAACTGCAAATTTTTCTATCGACAACCTCAGCATCTTAGCCACTGAGCCACCGTGTCCTCTGGTAGGATGGGTAGATGTCCTTTAAAAAGGCAGTCCTACAGATAAGGCTGAATTGCGACTGGAAAGAAACTGGAATTCAGTTCAACTCGTACAACTGAGGTGTTACATGGGGAAACCTATGTACTGTGCATATTGCTACATTCTGGATAGTTGAACTTTCTAGGTCTGTGATGGCTAACCTTTTTGCCGTCACGTGCCAAAAGCAGGGGGAGCAGGGGGGTGTCGTGTGTGTGCGTGCCCACACCCATAATTCAATGCCTCCCACGCTCCCCTCGCTTTTAGCATGTGACGGCAAAAAGGTTATCGGTGGACCTAGCAAGCCCGTTTTTCACCCTCCCCAAGCTCCAGAGTCTTTCTTGGAGCCTGCGGAGGGTGAAAACAGCATTCCCCACCCACCCTGAAAGCCCTCCAGAGGCCGGAAACGGCCCATTTCCTGACTTCTGGTGGGCCCAGAAGGCCCAAAAATCAGCTGGCCAGCCATGCATGTGCACTGGAGCTGAGCTAGGGCATGCTTGCATGCCCACAGATATGGCTCCATGTGCCACCTGTGGCACACGTGCCATAGGTTCGCAATCATGGTTCTAGGTGGTCAAGGACAGCCTTACGTGGAACACATTGTAGTAATCCAAATGGGAGGTGACCAAAGCATGAATAACTATGAGCAAAGTGTTCTGGTCAAGGAAAGGGCACAATTGGCATACTAGACAAATCTATGCCAAGCACCCCATTCCCCCAGCCACAGCTGCCACCTGCTTGTTGTCTAAAGATCTTCAGCTTCCTTCAGTATTGTACATGCACTTTAATCCACTTACATCTCAAGTTTATTTCACATTTCTCCTACCATCTCAAATCACCATGATTGACTTTCTTGCTTCTAATCTGGTTTCCTTCAATATTGTTTCCAGTCTGGAGTTTGCTTGCCCCTAAAGATTAATAAATGACTGTGTATGTTCGTTTGCATGCCACCTTTACTACACTTACAAATAACTCAAGGCAGTGAACGTATCTGGTCCACCATCCTCCTCCTATTTCCCCACAATAACCCTGTGAGATGGGTTGGGCTGAGAGAATGACTGGCCCAAGGTCACACAGTTGGTTTTCATGGCAAAGGTGGGACTTGAACTCATGATCTCCTGGTTTCTAGTCTGGTGCTATTGTTGATGTTGACTTAATCAATTCATTTCAATCCTGATTGACAATTTAGGCAAAAGCCTTTCTCTCTAGCTCTGAGAGAATTGGCTAGTTAAAACAGGGGTCCCAAACCCCAGTCCATGGACCAGCACTGGTCCGTGGCATGCCAGAAACGGGGCCATGCAAACAAGCAAAGCCCCATCCACAGGATACAGGCAGCACACGAAACCACAACCCCTCCCCTCCGGTATTTGCCTTTTCTTCCTCTCTTTGCACATTGTTGACTATGGCATGTGTGTGTGTGTATGCTATACTGGTAGATATGTACACATTGCAGAAATCCTCCTGACTGGCTCAGAAACCCCTTTACATACCATCTTATTATGGTCTACTAGCATTTTGGCTGAGATCAGATAGATCAGACTTGCCCAACACCTCTGGAGAGCATTTCGGTTGGAAAAGGCTGCTTCAAAACATTATTTTACATAACTACCCCAATACTGCATAGAGCCAAACATTAACAATAGGCGATCTTGGCAAAACTGTTCCTGATCCGGTGTTTTCCACCTCTGGGGATACCTCTTCCTCACAGCTCCTCAATAGTAACTCAAGGATTTAGTACCCCTCCTTCCTCTTCCTTAACGATATTTGTAAATTAACTCAACCGGCTCCTTCCTTTCCGATGCCAATTCCCGCCGTCCCCCCCCCCCCCCGTAATCGCTTTTCAAGGCCCACGACTCTTCCCTCTGAGCCCCCCCCCCACAATCTAATCTCGCCTTCAACCTTTCCTCATATTCCCCTGGGAAAAAAAACACTCCACGCCAAAGCCCGAGATCCTCCTCGGTGGTTGGAACTCTCTACCTCACCACCTCTTTCTCTCCTCCCCCCCCCCCCCACTCCCTCCCCCCGCCCGCCCGCCCGCCCGCTCGCTCGCTCGCCCGCTTGCTTTTTTCTTCTTTTCTTTCCTACACATCCTAACATGATCTTCTTTCCTTCACGGCCGCCCTTTCGAGCAGGGTCATTGGCTGTTGCTAGCGGCTCCTCTCTCCGGATTGGCTAAGTCGCGCTTGCCCCTCGCTTCGCCTTGGTTCTAGACTTGTTGTCTGGCTCCGAGGCTGAAAGTCTGAGGTTGGTGGAGGCGGGGGGGGGGGGGAGGAGGAGGAACTGGAGCTGCTCCGGCGGGGGAGTAGGAGGAGAGTATCATTCAGTCACGCTTGGCTGTCTGGGCGGCGCTGCGGTCTCTCTCCCTCTTTCTCTCTCTCTCTCCCCCCCCTCCTCGGCGGTGGTAATCGTAGTAGTAGCAACAGCCCCGTTCCCGCCGCCCTCGTGGGTCGCGAGCGCCCTCCCTCGCTGTTGCTTGCTTGCTCTCCCGCCGCCGCCGCCCTTCTCTCTGGGGACCGCGGCGGAGACGCTGGAGCGAGTCGCCGGCGGGCGCCCACGGAGGGAGCTGCCGAGCGAGAGAGGGGCGGGAAAGGCGAGAGGAAGGAAGGGAAGGAAGTGTGGAGAGGAGGAGCCGGCCGTGCGAAGGAGAGAAAGACCGAGGAGCGAGCGGAGGGGAAGAAAGAAAGAAAGGAAGGAAGGAAAGCAGGGAAAGCTCCCGGGGAAGCGCCGCTCTTTTTCTGCCCCCCCCCCCACCGCGTGCGGCAGCGGCGGCTCTGGCAGGAGCAGCGACGGCGGCGCTAACGGGGGGCTGCGGCAGGCGCTGCTGCTGCTGCTGCTGCTACGGCATCCGGGGCCCGGCCTACGAAGCGGACGCAGAAGAAGCCGGAGGTGGGGGGTTGAGAGGGATCGGCCTCCCGCTTCGGAAGAAGCAAGCCAGGCTGCTGCGCAGGCACTGCGGCCCCGTTGTTGCTCTTAGCCGCCGCCGCCGCCTCCTCCTCGAGAAGGGCAGGAAGTGACTCTAAAGCCGGGACTGGGCGGTGTGTGCGAAGCACCTGAAACCGCGTATTTGTCAGAGCGGAAAGAGAGGGCGAAGACGCCGAGGGACCCACCGACACCGCCTTCCCCTCCTTGGAAAAGTGAAACGGCGGGGAGGGAAAGGGGAAAATAAAAAAAAAAGACCTCCCCCACCTCCCTTCCAGCCCCGCTTCTCTGTGGCCTCCTCTCGGTCGTGTCCCGCAGCCCTCGCCGAGGTTGGCCTTTTTCCTCCTTGGCTTCTATTTTTTTTTTTTTGTTAACTCGAGAAAAACTTGATTTGGATTTAAAGCATCGCGGAGTGGCGAAAGGGACCCACTTGTAGATGGAGGAAACCTGGACGGCCGAAGTGTAAGGTGGGCGGATCGTCATCCAAAAGTCCGAATTTGTACGTGGAGTTTGGGGTTGTTGAATGTCTCTGGGAAAAAATTGCTTTGCGCGGGAGGCGGGAGGGGGAAAGTACTTTCCACCCCCCCCCCCGAGATCCTGATCGGCTTCTTCGCATAATTGACTTTTATAATACAAGTATTTGGAGTTCACTCCCCTAATCCTGTGAAAAGTTGCAATAGACCGTATCTGTCTCGCTTACTTGTTCGTGGCCGAAGTGAAGTGAAAGAAAGTGGATTTGGAGTCGTGGGAAGGGAGGGGGGGGCGGAGGAACGGGGCTAAAGCTTCTCAAACAGGAATTTCTTTGTTCCACAGTGGAAGGTAGTGTATTGCAATGGGACTGCTTGATTGTGCATTCGTGATTCAGTTGAAACTTATTTCTGAAATGGCAACTTTCCCCCTTCCATCTGTTGATATTATAGTTGAAGTTCTTTTTCTCTTGTAGGTTAGAAAAGTTAAGAGGTGTTGGACAGGGAAGATCGATTTCCTCCTCTGTTTGGTAGTTAAGGAGTAAATTCATGCAGCTGGAAAGGCCTGATGAACTGCTTATGAGAGTTGCAGTTCCTCTTCCAAGGTCTGCAGTTTGAAGATATTGGATAGCGATTTCCAATTCCGATTAAACAACTTCTTTTTCGGGTAAATTAGTCGAAAACTGTTCAAGAGTCTAGCAAAGTTATTAGTTACTACACCAAATCTATAATAGCAACCTAAAAGAAGAAAAAAATGTTCTTTCGACTAGATATTTTAATTTGAGAATAATTAGGTAATCAGGAAACATGAAGGTAGTTTAAAAAGATTTTTAAAAGTTTTTGTAAAACAAAAAATCTTTGAATTTTTTTGGTATGGAATTAAAATATCCCACTTGTAGAATTACTTAATGTTGATTGGGCAAGAATTGAATGTTTTATTTAAAGTGAATTGAGCAAAATTGTAAATTATATAACTGATAACTGAAAGTAAAGTATGTTTTGTCTTGAAAACACGTTTTTATTTCTATAGTCTACATGGATGGAAAAGTAATTTTTTCCACTCCAGTTAGCTTTGTCAGAGTAAAATATATATGGGTAAGCCCTTTTTACATCTGATAGCATGATCTGAGCAAAGATTACTTTGTCATCCAACAATATTCAATAAAATAGATGGCAATGAAATTTAACTTCCTTATATGGCTTAGTCATGAACTTGAAATAGAGTACAGTACCTGTAGTCCTTTTACAGAAAAGAGTCATTTCAAAAGCAATATTAATTCCTAGCCTTGACTTTAAATGCTGAAGGGGACAAAAATGTCTAACTATAAAAGTTACAGCTGTAAAATTTCATATTTGTATTTTGAACTGTTGGAATCTTTTCCACTCAAAAACCTAGAAAACATTAGCCACCCTTTTGAAAATTTGTGTGTCTTGATGCAGTTTTTGGCTAATTCTGATGTCATAAAAGTTCATTAGTTTAGTGTAAAATGATTTATTGCGATTCTTACTCCTGAAAATTGAGAGTTTATGATAGTAAATTATCTGATCTATTTTCTTTAGTTGGCTTGTGTATTACATTTTTAATTGATCTTTTCAGAACACTGCATTGGTGCTCTATTCCCTTTATTACCGTACAAAACCTTTAGTTTTGATCAGAAAAATAATATATACAACATATTTTAGAAATCGTAATCAACATTTTACAATTGTAGCCCATTTGAATAAATACTTTTCTTTATCATAAAACTTTTGGGTGATTACAAACTGCTCTTCAGTTTATATTTTGCAAGTGTATTGTAATATATTTAATTATTAATGCGCCTACTTTCATAAGACTATGTGCCACTGTGTCAGCCTAACTTAGTAAGTAACAAGAGAAACAGGTGCATATAATATTTTGCAGACATTAATAAATCAAATGCAGAGTCTGTTAATTTAGAGACATTCCTTTCTGTTTCCCTGCAAAAAAACATACCATAGCATGTGTGTAAATAGCGTGAATGGTCACAACAACATAACTGGAAAATACATTAGGGAAACTCAGCAGCTTCAGAATATTGAAGAATTGAAACTTTTTCTATGATTCAGTTTAAAGAGGTGGTATTAAGAGCCTGTCTGCAATGCCCCTGGAAATAAGTAAAATAACCTAAACATGTGGATCCAGGCCTTTCATTGGATAATGCCCAGAGGGCCTATGAAGTCTATGTGTTCCTGCGTAAAGTTGTAATGTTTTCCTGGTAATTCATTCCTGTCAAGGCAAGCCTTTCTGCACTTTGCCAGCTGCATCCTTTGAAAGAAAAGTAAATAAATAAATGCAAAATTTATTAAGTAGTAGTGAGATTACAATTAAAAATATGAGTCTGATAATAATTCAACCTTTCTTTAAAGAGATATCTGTAGGTCTGTATGTACTGTCAATGTTGGAAGTACTATTGTTTCAGTTGCCCATAAGGCAATGATTACAAGGCACATTCAGTAAATTGGGATTTGAATCTGTTTCTACAGCTGCCACCAAAGTATTTTGGTTCAGGCTTGTCCTATGTTATTTGTGTATTTTTTCAGATACATCCTTTGTAACAGTAACAATGTTATGCTTACAGCAAACCTAGTTGCCATACAAAGTGTGGGTCTTCTCTGAGAATGTTTAATTGAGTCAGTAACCACGGACTTGCAGTTTTGATGAAGTGTTTTTGGAGTTATCATACATTAATTGACTATGATCTTGGGTAATAAGATCCACTTCTGGTTCTGGTTCTATTTTTTCCCCCTGAGTGTATTTATGTTAAGTCTTAGAATTTTCTCAGTGTGAAACACAGGTGATCATAAATTTGCATGAAGATAGAAGACATTATTTTATTTGTATGTTTTGGTGTGTCACTTTGAATGCCAAATACATGTTGAATTTCAGATTGCTCAAACAATGGATTGGAAACAAATTTGTTTTTAGGCAAATAGAAATTGTTGTTTCATTCATGTGAGAGATTTATGTAGCACAGACTTCCATTAGAACAGAAGGGAGGCAGTTTATACTGGTTTCCTATTACATCAATAGTTCAGTCATACCATCTCCCTTCTAAAATAGAGGGTTTTTTGACAGAAAGAGCTGCAAGGGGAAGGAGAAGGTGAATGTAAGTCATCTGAGTCCTCGGATTACAACCCCAATTGAGGCCAAAGTTTATATTGTTAAAGTAAAACATTTGTGAAGTGAGTTTGCTCCATTTTATGACTTTTCTTGCCACAGTTGTTAAGTAAATCATTGCATTTGTTAAATTAGTAACATGGTTGTTAAGTGAATCTGGATTCCCCTGTCAGAAGGTCACAAAAGCTGATCACATGACCCTGGGACACTGCAACCGTCATAAATACACCAAGTATGATCATGTGACCATGGGGATGCTGCAAAGATCAGTGTGAAAAATGGTTATAAGTCACCTTTTTCAGTGCTGTTTTAACACTCGGGTCACTAAATAAACAGTTGTAAATTGAGGAGTATCTGTATAAAACCAATTTGTTAAAATAATCAGGACTAAGTCTTTTAAGTTACAGTGCCATTGAATTTTGCTATATTTATTATTTTTTGCTGCTGGAACTCTTTTATAATGAGGGAGGGAAAGGACAAGTTATGGCCAGAGGTAACCTGTGTGGTTTTCAGTTACTTCCTCCTCTAATTTTATTATAGATGTGTAGCAATAGATATTAAGCAATAGTACTTAGACTTATATACTGCTTCACTGTGCTTAACAGCCCTCTCTCAGCAGTTTACAGAGTCAGCATATTGCCCTCAACAATCCAGCTCCTCATTTTACCAACCTCGGAAGAAGGGAAGCCTGAGTCAATCTTGAGCTGGTTAGATTAGTTATCATTTCAAGTGTCCAAAAAGGACTTAATTAAAAAATATTGTTTTTAGAAGCTGAGATTTTAAAATCTATTTAATAACCATAAAGAAGAATATTTGGTATCGGGGATACCAAACTGAGATGGTAAAATGAAATTAGTCCATGCCCACATGCCCTGGCAATTTATTCTGCTTAAATTCACAGAAAAGGAAAAACACACTCAATAAATGTTTTAATGATAGATAACTTGAGACAAAAGGAGTCCAGATAGAGAATGATATAACTGGACCTAATGAAATCTGGAAAGTCTGTATGAAAGTTTCAACATAATAAATTGGAGGAATGGAGCAAGTAGAAGGAAAGAGGAAGGAGCTACATGGCCTATCACAGATTATAAAATATTCAAGTAATAAAAGAGGAAGTATTAAACATACAGTATTGCTCTGTTAAACAAAATATTCAAAAAGAATCACTTAAATTCATAAATTTAGCTGATATTTATGAAATCATTCCTTTGATGTTTAGTGTAATTAAAATTATATAACAATCACAAAATCATGTTTTATTCAATAAAACATGTTTTTGTTTTAACGTTTTGACATTTTAAAAAGCAAAAGTGAAACTCAATAAAATGCAAATACCATAGAACTTCTTCTTTCAATATATTTTGTAGACTTGGAATGATTTTTCAGAATTTGAGAATGTGGGAGGGAAGAGAATTTGCCCACATATGGTTTTGTTTTTTTAAAAAAATCATATTTGGGGATTTTATTCTGAGTAAATTTATCGGTTTCTTTATTGCTGCAAAATCAGTCTGAAAGAAAAGGCCATTATATGCACAGCTATTTCTCTGGATGAATCTCTTTGTCCTTAAATTTATTCAAGTTAGTGTGAATGGGACAGCAATGTTAGTGTGCTAATGCCTTTTCTGACTAACACATTTGATTAAAAAGTGTAAACTCACCTGCAATTCATTTTATCAGGTGCACAGAATGGTTATTTAATTACTAAACCATAACCACAGCTAAAACTACGAATATTAGATTTTCTGGACCAATCATTGCTATTGGCTTAGGCTTCCCCCTGCAAAGCAATGTGATGGGCCAGCAGCTCCCAATGTGAGCTGCAGAACGTGTACCAGAAGCACTGCTGGAGAACAAGTCTGTGGGCTTCAGTGTGTTGGAAGCTGCTGGCTCCTTTGAAGCTCTGCAGGAGAAAGGCTGGGACAAAAGCAAGCAGGGAAAAAAAAAACCTGAATAAATTACCCCAAATTGTCTATGGAGATTCTCAGTCATCCAGGTCATAGTTGTCCCAAAGGTGTTTTTTCAAAAGGCAAATGAACTTTCTGGTTTTTCTTTGAAGACGTTTCGCTTCTTATCCACGAAAGTTCTTCAGCTCTGACTGGATGGTGGGGAATGGAAGGATTTATACTCCTTGCAGACAGCTGGTCATTTGCATTCTGGTCATTTGCATCCACCCCAAGAATAAAACACCTAGACACAAAGTGAGTAAAGTGATAAATGCAGTACAATGCAGTGAGCCATATGCATATCGGTATATTGGTGAAACAAAACAACCACTTCATAAACACGTGGCACAACACAGGAGAACAAACCCATCAGGACTAGATTCAGCAGTACATCTGCATTTAAAAGACAAAGGTCACTATTTTGAAGACAGCAAAGTCCACATTTTGGACAGAAAAGACCACTGCTTTGAAAGAGGGGTCAAAGGCCATCTATGTCAAAATTGAGCAGCCCTCTCTCAAAAGAGGTGGAGAGATACAACATCATCTATCTCCAGTCTACAACACAGTCCTTCAACAGTTCCAAGAAGGCGCCACACCCATTTGCACCACTCAGGTGACCCTGATGACATAGATAAACCTCCAGGTGGCCTTAATTTGGCATGGGTGTCAAATTTGCAGCATCATGTCATCACATTATGTTTTTCTCCTTTGGGGGCTGGGGTGGGTGTGGCATGCATGTGATGTATTTGGCCCATGGATCGCCAGTTTGATACCCCTCCCTTAATGCTCACTAAAAAGAATGCAAATGACCAGCTGTTTGCAAGGAGTATAAATCCTTCCATTCCCCACCATCCAGTCAGAGCTGAAGAAGCTATTTGGATAAGAAGCAAAAGTCTTCAAAGAAAAACCAGAAAGTCTGGTTGCTTCTTGGAAAAGTACCTTTGGTACCCCAAATTGGATAACAGTGGTTTTTCATTGTTACCAATTAACCCATTACCAATCACAACATGGATATTTAAATCAATGAAGTGTTTTACTTTGGGTAAAATGGACTTTCTGGTAAGTGGTTTTGGGTAACGAAGGGAAAGGTTTGGGAAACATTGGCCTAAAGAGGTCAGGTCTCTGCATGCTGGGCTTGTCTTCCATCAGTCGCTGAAGCCTACTGTCCTAATGACCACAACTAGAACTATTGGAACTGCTCTGGCTAAGCAGTGTGGACTCCTGATATTTCACCTGATGAACTGCATTGCTTAACAATTGAAATTCCAGTCCCAATTATTATAACTAAGTGAGGACTGCCTATAGACTTGAAGCTGAAATGCTAATAATGGCTTATTTGACTGATGTGGGAATAAGGTCTTTGCATCTTTTTTGTTGACATCATAATCCAGTCTGTTTTAATGGTGAGATTGATAGTTTAACTATATAGCTTTTCAATGTCACTTTGACAATGACAGCTAAAAAGTGTTTTATCAGTTTCAGTTGACATACTTACTATTATATTACAGGCCACATATTTCAGGCTTTATTTCTGGTTAAAGTACAATAGTAAGCAGACTTCATACGTAAATGTAAGTGCACCTCAACAAAATTTCAATCATACATGAGATTGTTTGCAAACAAGTTCCAAGTAGCAACAGTGTTGCCAGGTCATGATCCAAAGATTGTCAGCCAACCCAGGTTCACAGCAACCGAAATGTTGAGAGGCTTTAAGAACATGGAAATCTGGTAGAATGATGTACCCAGTTAAGAGTCAGCTAATGCTAACTCTTAAGTAGAGTCTCTGCCAGGTGAGAATCAATCAAAGCTAGGAATGCCATTACCAGGTAGAGAAGTACATAGAGTACTTTTGCTTTTGCTTGGCTCAGATATAGAGCATGGTATGCTTAAGGGTTGGGCAGTCAGTCAACATCCTGGTTGTGAGTGGAGCTGCTCTTGATTATTGCTGCTGAGGCCAGCCTCAATAGTTTATTGTCTTCTGAAGTTGAAATCAGGAAGTCTGCTCTGATATATTCAGAGCAGACTTCCTGATTTCAGAGTCTTCCAGTTTGGGTTGGCCATGACAGTCGTGCCTAATTCTTTAGAACATTAAACATGTTTCTGTTGGGAATGCTACAGTACAACATTTGGTTGTACTGTTACAACCATGATTGTAGTCAGGTGGTTGCTAGTGTACTGGTCAAAATGCATCTGTGACAAAATAATTGAAGAGTTTTAGAGGCGGCACTGAACAACTTCAAAAATGTGGTGATGTGAGACTGCAACATCTGCATTGCTGTTGGTGTATAATCATAAATCATGGTTTTCATGACAACTATTGGAGTGTTCAAATTTATCAAACCATGTACAGGACAACATAACTTCCATTTACATTTTGCCTTTTTTTTTTATTTATATGCCGCCCTTCTCCGGAGACTCAGGGCGGCTTACAATGCGCTAAGCAATAGCCTTCATCCTTTTGTATATTTATACAAAGTCAGCTTATTGCCCCCACAAGTGGGTCCTCAATATACCTACCTTAGAAAGGATGGAAGGCTGAGTCAACCTTGAGCCTGGCGAGATTCGAACCTGCAGTAATTGCAGGCAGCTGGTCTTAATAATAGGGTGCTTTAGACCACTGATTATGATAGTATAGTATTGATGTGGAGTTAATGAAAATATGTGGAGTTTGGTTGTCTTCATCCTAATCAGATCAATTCATGGTTAAATTTAAACTTGTGACATCCGTTTTTCTATTTTTGAGTGTGGAGGACTAGTTAGATGGCCTTTTCTGAAAGATTTAAATTGATTCTGCAATGTTATGAATGATATGTTTTAGAGTTAGAAGCACTGATGCTGTTGAGAACCTGATTGTGCAGTAGAAAAGCAGTATAGTTCCTAAGGCTCTTTCCAACTTCATACGCTTTGCATGGTACCCCAGCACTGATGGGAATTTTGGCAGTTAAGTAGACCAACCCATTGCCAGGCAGTGCTAGATTATATTTGACAGAGAATTTGTCAGCAAGGTGGATTGATTATATACTAAGGTAAGAGTCCCAAACTTAAATTGTCATAAGTACAGCATATTCATAAGAGAATCGCAAGCTTGAAAACCTTTTTAAAATTATGTAGAACTCGTAAGAAGTGACGATAATGAAAAGTAGCATGATATGTCATTAAACATAAATCTATTAAGTAAAAAGACATTGACCACGGGGCAGCCAGGTTCTCCTCAACTGCTTTCTTCTTTTCTTCCTTCCTTGGGCAGCCCCAGCCTCCTAACCTACCATATTTTTCGAAGTATAAGATGCACCTTTTTCCCTCCAAAAAGAGGATGAAAATCTGGGTGCGTCTTATGCTGGGCGAACGTAGCCCCGCCCAGCTTCTCAAACAGAGGTTTCAGAAGCTGAAAAAAGCACCAGAAAAGAAGCTTCAGAAAAGAAGCCCCCAAACAGAGCTTTAGAGGCTTTTTTTCTGAAGCTCTGTTTCGGAGGCTTTCAGAGGCAGGAAAAAAAGTTTTTTCTGAAACAGAGTTTCAGAAGTTTCAGAGGCAGAAAAAAAAGCAAAAAAAAAAAAAAAAAGCAAGGCACAGAGCTTACAACCAAAGAACCTGTTCCTAAAATTCACCTCTGGGGACAGCTGATTGGGGGTATTCCGGGAGGCCGATCCACCTGCCAATCAGCTTTTTTCTTATTTTCCTTCCCAAAAACTAAGGTGGGTCTTATACTCCAAAAAATACGGTATCTTTTTTTTTTGGCCTGTCCTCTCCTCACTGCTGCCAAAGAACCTGATGCAGCCTTAGAAGCAGTGATTGCCACAGACCAAGACAGCAGGTTCGTGTTCTCAGCAATGTGGTGCTGAGCATGCAATAACTTGGAGCACAGCTGAGAAGACCCTGTTGTTGCTGGAAAACTTACTGGTCAGGGCAAGATAATAGGTCTTGGATTTTCATTGTTGGAGTGTTTCCTCTGGCCCGGCTTGCTCATAATTGTGAACTGAGGTCTGGAGCGCTGCTGGGCAGTTTTGAGCTGTGAGTTTGAGATTCTGTACTAAGGCATCCTTATAATGAGACAATATGGTAACAAAAAGGTCTCTCCTTTCATATATCATCAAATATTTTTCTAGCATAGCTAGAGGATTTATTAATTTCTCCCCAGTGACAGAGGTGCTCAAATCTAATATAACCCAATGGCAGCATTTAAGTACTTAATGGTAAGTGCTTTGGTGATGCCTTGGGTGCCAGATTTCATATCTGGCCTAATTCTGTGGGTTGGCTTTCTGTTGTTATGGCCTGAGGGCAGGGAGAAGCTGTTTTATTATAAGGCCAATGTTTTGTTGTCTGACCCTGTTCTTCATGACTGATTTATGCTAGCCAGGAAAGATTGACTGAATCGAGTGCAGTGATGAATGCATTGTTGCATAAATCGATACTGAAGACCCCTCAAAAGAGGATGCTACTGAACAATCTGTAACATCTTGAATAAAAGGTAATGGTTCAGTTCCGGATAATCATGATTTTGTAGAACTATTTTAGTACGAGTTCAAATGTGATTTAGGAACTGAAACTGCCTCATATAGTGTTGTGGTCTTTATTGGAAAATGAGCAGAAAATGCAATATTGTTCTTATTCTCAGTCTCTGAGCAGCTTCTAGTTAGGTAAAGGTAAAGGTTCCCCTTGCACATATGTGCTAGTCGTTCCCGACTCTAGGGGGCGGTGCTCATTTCTGTTTCAAAGCCGAAGAGCCAGGGCTGTCCGAAGACGTCTCCAATGGTCATATGGCCGGCATGACTAAACGCCAAAGATGCACGGAATGCTGTTATCTTCCCACCAAAGGTGGTCCCTATTTTTCTACTTGCATTTTTTTTACGTGCTTTCAAACTGCTAGGTTGGCAGAAGCTGGAACAAGTAACAGGAGCTCACCCTGTTATGCAGCACTAGGGATTCAAACTGCTGAACTGCTGACTTTTCGATCGACAAGCTCAGCATCTTAGCCACTGAGCCACTGCTTCCCTTTTAGCTTCTAGTTACAATTAAATATATACCCTGTTTTCCCCAAAATAAGACATCCCCTGATAATAAGCCCAATCGGGCTTTTGAGCGCATTGCAATAAGGCCAAGCGCTTATTTCAGGGTTCAAAAAAATATAAGACAGGGTCTTATTTGGTAATATTAAAGCTAAATATAAATTAACGATGGAGAACAAAGAAGGAGAAGATTCAGCTTATTATAAAGTGTCGACAAAACATTTCTTTCATTTTCTCTCTAATAGTAGAGTCAAGAACAAGTGTTAGAAAAATGCATGCATGCTATCCATCCAGGCATAAAGTTCAAATTGAAGGCCATTTTACTTTTTAATTGTTAATACTTTTCACATCTGAAAGATACATCTAAGCACACTTGGTCACATTAAGGTTTGCTATTCATTTGGTTTAAAGTAGATACCTCAAACTGGAATGAGATTTTTCTTACATGTACTCTTAATGTACGAGAATAGTCAAAAAGTTATTATATTTCTAATTCTGTCTATATTGCATTTAATTTTATACAGAAATATTGAGATGTTTTTCCGCTGAATCAGATTTAAGTAATTTATTTTTAAATCAACTTGTCAATTTTTCAATTTGTGTAATATGAATGTATGGAAATTATATTTTCTTTTTTTCTTTTAAAAATTTTAATAGATATATGGAAGCACAATCCAGAAAAAAGAAAAAGCAGGAAAAAAAAGTAAGCAGATAGAAAAGAGACTTACAAGCTATGTAAAACTGAATAAAAATGTCAAAGTAACATAAGGTTAGTGCTGTATATAAAAGTGATCAAACCCATTATTAAAATAGGTGATGATTTAATAATTAATAAAGCTAAGCAATATAATAGCAATAGCATTTAGACTTATATACCGCTTCACAGTGTTTTACAGTCCTCACTAAGCGGTTTACAGAATCAGCATATTGCCCCCAACAATCCAGGTCCTCATTTTACCGACCTTGGAAGGATGGAAGGCTGAGTCAACCTTGAGCCTGGTGAGATTTGAACTACCAAATTGCAGGTAGCTGGCAGTCGCCCAAAGTAGCCTGCAGTACTGCATTTTAACCACTGCGCCACCACAGCAGTCGTGGGATTCAAATAATTTAACAACCGGTTCTCTGCCGTAATGATTTCTTCCAACAACCAGTTCACCAAACTGCTCAGAAAGTTAACAGCCAGTTCTCCCAAAGTGGTGCAAACTGGCTGAGTCCCACCACTGCACCACAGCATACCAGACATAAAAATCATGTTAGAATAAAAATTAACGAGTTCTATCTTCTCTAAAATATTCTATCCTTGCTTTAATAAATCAAAAGTGAGTTTGTTAAAGTCTTACTTAACATAACCTATATGTACAATTATAATACATGGATTATTCCAAGCAGAGTGAAAATATGTATCAGGCTTATTTTTTAAATGAAGTTTTTTTTTTGGCAATGATGAATATTTCTATAACTTTATTTGCCATTATTCTAAAGCTGATGTGATTTCCACAAAGTGTCCCGGTAGTTGGTATACTTTTCAGGAATATAAGATTTTGTGATATTTAATAGAAAAATATATAGTCTTTGGACTATAATAAACATTACAATTTTAAGAAATTTATTAGAATGTTTTAATATAGTAAAAATGAACAAACAAAAGATAAAAAGTAAAAAAGAATACAGAAAAGAATTAAAAGGAAAAAATACAAAATTATATCTTCTTTGTATTGAGTAATTGTCATCTTAACCTTTTCTCCATCCATTTCATGGCTTTTTAATTGCCAAATCCCCAAATAATCAATTTGATCTTTTCTTCTTTCAACAAAAAGTCCACATAAGGTTTCCAATTTTCAAAAATATTCTTTGTTGTTTATTCTCTGGTTAATTTCACCATTTTTTAAAGTTCAGTTTATTTTAAAATCCAATCTTGCACTATAGGTATTCCAAATTTTTATATATAATAATGTCATTGCAATTACCATTTACAATATTTTCTAATTCCTTATCCATAAAACCCAATAGGAATAATTATGGTTTTATTATCCATTTAGGGGTGGGGAATTGTGGTGGGTGGGAGTGTGTTTGGGGATTGTTATGTGTGTTGGACCTGGTCTTTGGGTGTTAAGTGAATTTTGTTGTATGGGTATACTGTGTATACATGTATAATGACAATAAAGGTTGTTGTTGTTGTTATCATCATCTCTGACATAATTTTATGGATTTGCACCTTTTTTAATTTTTCACAAGTTCAATGCATGACCAAAATTTTCTTTCAACATGTAAGGCAGTTTTAGCTGCTGTCGCATTGTTCATTATTTTTGTAAAGGTTCTCTCTTAGTGTAAATTTAATACCAGTTCCCACATTTTCTCCATATATCCATATTTATATTGTTGCGCTGTCATAAATATTACAATTGTCCAGAGTAAATTTCAATCTACTTCCATTTTCTTTCCCCCCCCCTTTAAATTCTCTTGTTCTTTGCTGTATGTGTAATAAAGATTAAAATTTGGAGTGAAGCATTGGAACTTACTTTGAAAAGGTGACCTAAGCTTTAGCAGAAGCCTTTTTGCTGGGCAGAAGAATGTAGAATGACGGTGCCATTTAGCTACTTGCTGGTAAATAAGTGGCAAGTGTAAATTAGCTAGTGATTACCTCTCTAGAATATGCAAGACAGGTGTAGCAGAGTTGTAGAGGAAGGTCTGGAAACCCTCATGCGTATCAGTGAGTCCAAACACATATTTTCCTTTACTTTGTATTGCATTGGTTTTTTTTTTCAATCCTTCTCTATAATATATGTGCATTTGGTTTTGGGAAAGCTAAAGAAATAGTCCATTTGCTGTTTACTTTGGTACCAGCTATGTGTTTCCTGCTGAATAGTTATGTCCTTTCTGAAGGGTACATGGAAGAATTAATCTTCAGTGTTGACATTTATAACATACTGTAGCCAGGTGAAGCCAGACAACAACAACAATGAACAAACAACACCCTCCTCCCAAAAGAGTTTCTTTAAAATGAAGCAAAACTCTACCACACAGTTACGTGTTATGCAGCAACCAAAATACGTTCCTCTTACAGAGTTCATAGATACCTTAAATTTGTTAGGGCAATGTTGAAGCACCCCACTGGGAAGGATTCATATTGTTATTTAGTACAGTATGAGACACAGTATATGGATTTATTTTCAAGTTGGAAAATATTGGAATTGGAGGAAAAACTGAGCATCCATTTCCATCATAATTGTATTTGTTTGCATATAAATGCATTCATTTTTTTTTAAAAAAATCATTGAAAACTTTGGTATGTTTATGTATAACTGTATGGAAATTCAATTAAAGACTGCTTTAAAACTATTAATAATACTTATGGTACAGTTACTGTGAGAAATATTCCATCTAACAGACTCTTGAAATATTCATTGACTCTTTTCTACAGCTTTATATTGTCATATAAAAGAGTTTAGCTTTTAATAATATTTTTTCTATTATAGCTTTGTTTTCAAATGACAAATGTAAAAAAGATAAAAGCATAAATTGAATTAGTAAATAGTCTGCAGCCCTACAAAGAATCAATAAGCAAATGGGAATGTAAAAGAATAACAGTTGTATTCAAGTGGAAAGTATCCAGTATTTGAGTTATACAGTAGAGATGATTTATATTAAGATACAAAATCACATTCCCCCACCCCCCAAATTTCAAACAGTGGTCCTGTAGTTACGATGGGTTAAAAATGTCTGCCTTTGTAAAATGTTGCCCTCCCCTGTCATGTTATTGTGATCTGGGTGCTTGACAATCTGTTTTCACTTACTACCAGAGTGCCAAATGCCCACAATTTGCAATCTTTTTTTGCCAGCTTTCCCAGAAAGTCAGTGGGGAAACTGGCTGGGAAACTTGAAAGCTGTTGTTGCTTGCTGAGGGATTTCCCTCCCGTCCATACATGGGGAAGGGGGCAGCACGGAAAATCCTTTGGCAGGCTGCAGAAATGAAACTCCGATCTTATGAATCCTTGCTTTGTTTCTTCCGCCCAGTATAGAATTCCCTTCCATACATAGAAGGGAAAGGAACCTCCTCTAAAAGCCTGCAGAAACAGAAGTCAGATCTCAATATTCTGAGCCCTGTTTCTGCAGGCCCTGGAGTTCCCCTTCATGCATGGAAGTGAAAGGAACTCCTGTGGCAGACTGCAGAAATGAAGCTTGGATCCCCAAAATCTGAGTTCTTTTCTGTAGCCCTCCACAGGAGCTCTCATCCGCGCACACAGGGAAGCTGCCTGCTCTCCTTCGTCAGATAGCTCTTTCACTCCATTGGCTTAACAACTGTGGGATTGCATAATGACCACAGTTGGGAGAGCCAGAATTGCAGTTGTTGAGCCAACAACTGCAGTCACACCAATGTCTCACTTAACAGCTCTGCTTGTCTTATATTCTGGCTCCAGTTGTGGTTGTAATTCAAGGATTACCTATATTTGATATTTTTTTAAACTGTTAAGTGTATCGGCAATTCCTTTGTGCTATAACAGTAGAGTTTTCATTATGCGATTGAGTCACTTCAGGTTTTTAGTTATTGAAGCAATAGTAAATATGTCTGTCTGTGAATAGATGGGCACGTTTATATCATTCTATGCTTTTGTATTTACATCATGCTTTGGAGAATATTACAATAGCGTACATTTTGATAAGATTGCAATCTGATTAAAGATATTACATGAATCAGTAGGCTACAATACTTATGCAGTTAGAGTGTTCATTTTTGCAGGGTGTAAGACACGGGTGTCAAACTCGATCGTGTCACGTGATGTATCATGACACGTGATGAATTCAATCGTGTCACGTGATGTATTCGTTTGCAGAACAGGTGGGCGTGGCCTGCACATGACTCATCCGGCATGTAGCCACCAGTTTGACAGGCCTGGTGTAAGAACTCGTAGAAGTCATATAACTGAAAGTTGGTGGGAATGTAATTTTCTTTCAATTTTGAGCAGGAAACAAACATGAAACAAAAATTCTGTTGTGATATTTTTAGGCTTATCTAACAAAAATTAGAAATTATACAATGATCCCTTCTGCTAACATTTTTCACTTAAGGAAAAAAAATACTTTCCTTTAGTAATGGAATTATAGTTCTGTTTTTGTACTTGGCTATTAACATTTTGAAATTGTATTGCCCTTGGCCACTGACAGTTGTACTGCCTACTCACCCTATTTTAAAGTGTTAATTGTGAACGTTTAAGAGCTGTGATAGTTAGCATTTACAAATTAAACAAAATTAGATGTTTCAGTGGTTCTTTAATGACTTATTATGCATTAACACATTAAATGCAGGTTGATACAGATTATAAAATTTAATCCACTGACAATTGATTCTTCATAATTTAAATAATTCTATTGAAGTTAAAGAAATTTTATTCTAAATATACCTAGATTTGAGCTACATTCAGATTTGTAAAACATTGAACTGAAGTTAATTCATTCAGATTTTTATAGCAATACATCAAAATTGCAACATAAATTTTGAAAATTTCTACAAATTTTAATTTCTAGTTCCATGGATTTAGCGAAGTGCAGTTTAAATGCTTTGAAAATTAATGAGTGCATTTGCTGAAATAAATTTCTAGCTGAATTCTAAAACATAATGTGAAAGTGGGTTCCACGGTTTTATTATTCAAGACAGCATGGGAAACAGGTCTTCTGATCCCATCAACCACCTGCAGTAGTAAGTGTCCCCGTTCCCCAGCCCCAAGCCAACTGGCAAAGGCCAGTTTTAATAGTGTTCCAGAAGATAATAAGGGTGGGAGCAGTTTTCATCTCTGGTGATGTAGTGTTCCCTAGGGATGGGGCCACAGCAGAAAAGGCTCTTCTCCTTGATCCTGCCAGTCAAAATTCCTTAGCAGATGGAATATATAGCAAGCATTTTCCATTGGGACAAGTGGGGCAGATACTTTTAATCCATGCTATATAAGGTTTTAAAAGTAACAACCAACACCTTGAATTGCATCCAGAAGCTAACTGATAATCAATGTAGCTTGTGCAATAATGGTGTTATATGTGCAATCCTAGGGGCTCCCAGAACTGTGTGCATCACTGCATTATGTACCAGCTGTAGCTTCCGAATACCTGTCAAGGGTATACCCTACGTAGAGTGTATTGCAGTAATCTAGCCAAGAGAAGACTAGGGTATGAGTAACCATGTGCAGGATGTCATGATAAAAGATCAAGAGCGCAAAGGCCCTCCTAGCCATGACTACCACTTGTTCTTTGAGCAGGAGTTGCAAGCACAGGAGGGATCCCCATGGTGCACAACAGGTCTGTCCAGACCCATCCAGAATGATGATAACCAGATTCTGAGGTCACTTGCATCCACCATCTTGCCTGGGTTCAAATGAAACCTGTTGTCGTCCATCCAGACTCCTATAGCAGGGGTGAAATCCAACAGGTTCTGACAGGTTCTGGAGAACTGGTAGCAGAAATTTTGAGTAGTTCAGAGAACTGGCAAATACCACTTCTGGCTGGCCCCAAAGTGGGGTGGGAATGGGGATTTTGCAGTATCCTTCTGGAGTGGAGTGGAAATGGAGATTTTGCAGGATCCTTCCCTTGGAGTGGAGTGGGAATGGAGATTTTGCAGTATCCTTCCCCTGGAGTGGGGTGGGAATGGAGATTTTGCAGTATCCTTCCTCTGTCATGCCAACCAAGCCACGGCCACCAAGCCACACCACACCCACCAAGCCACGCCCACAGAACTGGTAGTAAAAAAATTTGGATTTCACCACTGTCCTATAGCCTCCAGGCATTGAGAAAGGGCAGCCACATCATTGCTTGAATCACCAGGAATGGAGATGAAAAGCTGAGTATCATCAGCATATTGATGATATCTCAGTCCATAGTGTTGGATGATCTTGCATAGAATTTTTAAATTTATGCACATCATTATTTGAAAAGATGTTTTTAATTTTATAAAATCAGTATGTCATTTCCCCCTGATGGGGAAACTCAATTTTTCTTATTTTCTCATCTGAGTAGGTCAGTGGACTAGGTCAAGAATCTACAAACGGAAGAACATAAGGAACTCCAAAACCACATGGTTGAAAGAAGTTTGAGAGGCAAGATATTAGAACAGTAGCTTTTAACAATAATCATGCTTATATTTTAAATATATTTCAGCACCTTAGTCAGGTTTAAATTTTTACTTGGCTGCCAAAGCTTATAGGATGGCTTTGGGCAAATGGCAGCCTTTCATTGAAATTAACCCAAATGGTATAAATCACCTGGGGAAGGATGGCTATAAATATAAAACAAATTTAAGGTCTGCTGCTTGAAACTGGGAGTTCAATAGAATTGTTTTCGGTAATATAAAGTAAGCAAAAAATATAATTAAAAAAAATAAAACAAAAATATATTTTTTCTCAGTAATAGTCTTTTCAGTCAAGGGAACCACATCCTGTTTTGTGAGCTTGAATATTTTAAAAAGCAAGGCATCGAGTTAACAGTTCTTGGTATTATATTTTCATAATGAAAAGGGTAAGCAGGGTTTTTTAAAAAAATCTTTGGGGGTGATTAATTTAATAAATAATTTTTAATAATTTTATTTCTATACTGCCCTTCTCCCAAAGGACTCAGGGCGGTGTACAGCCAATTTAAAAACACAGGACACAACAATGATTAAAAATTAAAATAATTAAATAAATTTGGCCGATTTAAAACCCCAAAAATTAAAATAGCCCAATTTAAAATTATTATATTGATAGCCCTGCCTGGTTGCATGATGGGTTGGTATTCTTCAGGCTGGTAACAGGGAAAACTGATTTCACCTAGAAATTATTTCTGGCATTATATCTGACAGATTTTATTTAAGAGAAGCTTAAAAGTTTTCTCATTGCTAGTAACTTTTAAATATCTTGGATGGAATATATATAGCACTCACAGGCATTTGTTTAATTATAATACATTGAAAATAGAGATTTTCTAATCTAAAAATTCTTTTTAAATTGGAAATCAACTTACATGATTTTTCAATGCATGGCCAGAAGAATGAGATTGATATAGGCAAGATTGGAAAAGTAACTTGATGCTTGCATAAATAGTAAATAGCAGAGTTGTCTACAATGTATAAAGAAATGCTTCCTCTTCTGTCTGAAGATTCCCACATTTAATATTCCTTTAACATTGTTAGGTTGGAAGAAAAACTCTTCATATGGTTCAGGATTTTGTGTTCCATCATTATACTGTCTTTTTTTACTAAAATTTCTAATGTCTAGTTTCATAAAGTTGCAGTCACAGCTTCAGTGATTTTGATGACCTTTTTTGGCATCTTTTCCAGTTCTGTAGTTCTGTAAGAGGGAAGGTAATAGGAGAAATTAAACTTGTGGTTAATGTGTTAAATGTGTTTTATTTTCTAAACCTGTAGAATATTTTATTAAAAATGGAATGTTCAATTTAGAATGAAAAAACTGATTCATTGTTTAAGCTAGCAACACAATCTCGTTGAAGAATACTTTAATAAGTTACTTTTTCATATTAAAAATTATGACATTTGAATATACAGGCCTGATCATTCATAAATATAAGAGTATAATGGTACAATATTTGTTTACTCCTTTTTTAACTGCAAAATTGTGCTGTATGTGTTTTCTGATGAGATTTTACTTTGTGGGTGATTACTCCAAAATTTTTCAGCAGTACAATAGAATGGGTAAACTGTTCAGTTTTTTTAACCTGAGTTATGCTGGGAAGAATATTAGTGTTATGATGGAATGTGTAACAGACCCTGAGAAAATAGAGGGACCATTGCATAAAGGTAGTCCTCAGTTAATGACTGCAGTTGGAATTGATAACTCTGTTGCTAAATGATATGGCCATAAAACGAAAAATGATGAGATTTGCTACAGAAGTTCTGGTTGAGGTTGTTAAACAAATCACATGTGGTTATTAAGTGTGATGTCACATGACTGTGACCTGTGACTTCTGCCAGCTTTCCCAATGGCTTTACTGATTGAAATCTGGCAATGAATGTCATAAATAGCCAAACTGGGTGACCAAATTGGGATCATGTGACCGAAGGGAATGCTTAACAGCTGCAACTTCAAGGAATGGTCATCTCTTCATTCAGCAATGTTGGAACGTTGAATGGTCACTAAATTAATGGTTGCAAAGCAAGAATTACCTGTACTTCAGCCTGTTCTAACATAGGCTTCCTTAGAAAGTATAAAGTACAATCTTAGTCCTGCAAAACCTCTTTTATTTATACGACTGTAAATTACTTTCAATTGCAGTCCACAAGGCTTGATAAACAGTCTTTCAGAGGAAGGTTATCAACACCCACCTATCTCACATGGAATGCTGCCAGAGAACTAATTTCCAGATGCAGGGCAAGGCCAAACTTGGCACAGAGTCACAAATAGAATTTTCAAATCTTGAATCGGCCAAATGAACTAATTGCTTCCTGCAAAAGCTCACGTCCCTTTTTCTCCTTTTTTATGTCTTATGGGAGGGGCCAATCATCTCCAAGCCTTACTCCCAAGTCGACCGTGTTTTCTTAATTGTTCTTGTCATCTGGCAGCTCTGCACATGCGCACACTGGGAACAGGCTCCCACTGTTCTGCCTCGCTGCTGTCAGACTCCAGAGGCTGCATATAACTATCAGATGGTCTTGGCCCCCCTCTGCCTCAGATACAGAGCCCTCGTCCGAGCTTTTCCCCAGCCCCCAGGACTGGCCCAAGTTCCTCCCCAACCTCCTCACTGTTTGACTCTGCTGCCAGCTCTGCTGGCTGCTGGCGGGCCACAACACAGCCCAGGGGAGGGAGAAGCATAAGAAAAGGGATTCAGAGAGATTCTGCCTCCATTACATGAGATAGAAGTTGAGTGGGAGAATTTAACAAGCTTCCAAGGTTCTGCTACATTAACTTAATGGCAATAAAAATCTTTCCAGAAATTTATGTGGCTTTTGTTTTCGGACTAAGCCTGCCTAAAAGAGCCTGACACGTACTACTGCACATTAAAAGTGTGAGAGAAATAAAATCATTTTATTTTGTGTAAGTAGCCTTCAATTTACGACCGCAATGGAGCCTGGAATTTTAGCTGTAAGTCATTGCATTTGTAAGTCGAGACAACATGTAATTGGATTTATTTTATGACTGTCATAAAGAGAAAAACTAGTTGTTAAGTGAATCCATTTTGCTGAATGGGCATTTTTTTGCCAGAAACTGGCAGAAAATGTTGAAAACTGACAAAAAATGTCATCATGTGACCATGGACACTGCAATTGGTTGGAAAAGCGTGCCAGTTTCCGAATACCTGAAACACAGTCACTTGACCCTGTGTGTGTGTGTGTGTGTGTGGGTGGGTGGGTGTGGGTGGCAGCCATTACTCTCAGGAAGGAGTTTTTTCATCATAATTAAAATGTTGTTCAACAACCAGTCATAAGTTAAGGACTACCTATATATTGGCCTCATGGCTGCAATAAACTGATTTAATTTGATGGAATAATTCAGGGATGTCAGATCAAGGCCCGCGGGCCGGATCTGGCCTACAGGGTGATTAGATCTGGCCATGGGGCTGCCCTGGAAAACAGCAAAGGACCGACCCGCGGTGCCTCTGCCAGCAAAAACTCCATGGGGAGTTGCAGCTCAGAGGGCTGCAGTATGTTGAACTGGCCACGCCCATCCAGCCATGGTCACCCTAGCCACGCCCACTCTGCCCCCTGAGGTCAAATGCAACCCTAATGTGGCCCTCAATGAAATTGAGTTTGACACCCCTGGAATAATTGAATTCAACAACACTGAAGATGGCATTTAATTTTGTTGTGCTAGGTGGAATGACAATAAAGTAAAGTATTCTGTTTAGTAGATAGCAGTGTATTAAATGGAACAGTAAATTAAATTTGGAACTGAAGTGCTTAGAAAGAGTATCTATATTGACATGAAAAGAAAATGCTATTCATTTCATAGGCAAAAGGTGACAAGCTAGGCACCTTCCACTGTAAAAATACTATAGAATCCATCTATGCAATAAAATAAATAAAAGTGGGATGCCCTCTACCCAAAGTCTTCTAAGCAATCCAGTGAAGCAGAATAAATTCTTTTAAGTTCTACGTTCAGGAAGCAGATACAATTACAATTATCAGCTAGTGGCCTTTGCCAGGAACATGAAGTTAAAGGGCTGGCTTATGAGAAAAGCTGCCAGATACCACAATGCACTCCTGTCTGCCTGGGCCAAGTAGTGACCCCCCCCCCAACTTTTAATTACAGGCAGAGCAACAATTCTAATTACACATATACACAAAAAAGAGTTTTATATCCTATGGAGATCATCCTGAGTGGAAGGAGTTTCCATTGGTGAATTTATATTCAAGTGTAAAGCTTCGTTAAAATGATGCTAATTATAAAACAAATGGAATCAACCTTTAAAAAAAAAGCAGAAGGGAAGTAGTTATTGGATACTCAGGAAATTAAACTTTGAATGCAACGAGTAAGCAGTGACTTTGGAAGCATTTTAAAAATAATAGTGCAGAAGGATATGAAGGGCCTCAGGATGTATTTTGAAGGAAGATCCCTAAATAACTGTTCTGCGGTTGGTTGCAAGGGAAAAACAAAAACCCTCATTTGTTGCTTACAAGCTTTGAATTTAGGAATTTGGTGTGCAACCTTACATGTGTCTTATTACAGTACAAATACGTCTGATAGTGGTCAATAACATTTACTTTCTCAGAACTACATTTTTATATGATACTAAATCCATAACATTTTATTTTGAAATTTTAAAAATGATGCTACCAGCAACTTTTGGAAACATTCTGGGTTTTGGTGGCGAGGAATGTTTTAATAGACTATAAGAATGTATTCCATGTAAAATCAGTTATACACATGCTGCTTAAAAGTTTGTGAACTCCTTTGAATTTCAATATTTCTGTATAAAAATTAACCTAAAACCAGTCCCAATTTAACAAATGGGTCAAAAACATCATAATTGTTCATTTATTGAGGAAAATGATCCTAAGCTAAATATTTTTGTGTGGCAAATGAATTTAAGACTCTAGGATTATCAGTTTATTTGAAGGGGAAATTAAAGTCATGTGTTCAATCACTGGTATGATAATCGGATGTAAATGTAGAAGGTCCTGAATTCAGAGCAGAATTTTGGCTATTCATCTTCAAAGTCTCATCTTAAAAACATGGCATGTGGAAGTGTATCATAGCTCAAAGGATATTACTGAGGACCTCCAACAAAAATTATTGATATTTCACAAGTTGGGAAATCTTATGCAAAACTATTTCCAAAAAGTTTGGACTCCATGAATAACTTTCAGGCTGATTGTATAGATTCCACCCATGAAAGGAACTGAAAGCTGCTCTTGCATTTTTATTTATGTATGAAATTTATATGGCCACCTATCTCACAAGAAGTGACTGAGTGGTGTATGGCAATTAAATAAAACAAAGACATAAACAGCTATTAATAAAATGGAAAAAGTTATTATTAAAATACAAACCACTACCCACAGGAGAAAATAAATTAAGCACAATGATGGAGCTATCTTTGAATATCACCCCTCTTCTGGCATTCCAAGCCAAATGACATAAGCAGATTTTAACGGATTTACAGAACATTAACAGGGGCGAGACTTAACCTTACTTTGTGAAGGAAAGTGTTCCAGAAGGTGGGTACAAGCAGAGAAAGCCCACCTAGGACCTGCCAACTAGTAAGTCCCTAGCAGATGAGACTCAAAGCATGCCCTCTCTTCCAGATCTAATGGGACTGGCAGATGTAATTGGATAAAGGTGGCCCCTCAAATAATCTGATCCTATGCAATGATGGGCTGAAAAGGTTAAACCCACAACTTGAATTGAAATCTTGGAAGAGGTTGTAGAAAAAATGTTTTTAAAAGCCTTTGATGATCCCAGTTGAGCCGCGTGATCATCAGAGGCTTTTTTAAAATATACTTTTAAAAGCATTTTTTCAGCAGAAGGGGTTGTAGAAAAAATGCTTTTAAAAACAAAACAAAAAAAAGCCTCTGATGAGCGCGCGGCTCAGGTGGGCATGGGGAGGGGGCAGGGATTTTTGCTACCGGTTCTCCGAACCACCCGCCTCCATCACTACTGGATCGGGTGATCCGGTCCGAACCAGGAGCATTTCACCACTGGTGCAACTGATGCATAAAATAAAGCTGTGCAACGGCATTGGTGAATGTGGTCATGATGCCAACATTGGGAGAACACTAATCAGCAGGAGTTGGGTTGCAAGGGGAAAGCTAGCAATCTCTACAAAAAACATTACTGCCAATCTACGGTTTCCAAAAGTCCAAGTAGATAAGCCAGAAGGCTATTGAAATAATGTTTTGTGGATAGATGTTACCAATATAAAACTTCTTTCCTTGAATGAAAAGCAATTTGTTTGGCAGAAGGTCAACCCCGCATTCTAGCATAGGAACCTTATCTGAGAAATGTAGTTGCAATATCATGGTTTGGGCCTGCCATGCTGCCTCAGGATAGTTTGTCATAATTGATGGAACTAATGATTCTGAATTGTACCAGCAAATTGTACTATTTAATGAAATACTTGTCTAGAACTGCTGTTTGAAGTTGCAAAGCAGCCCAACCAACTTGGCCTGATTGGGAGGAGGGGGGCGGAATCTTCACTCTATTCTTAAAATTTAATATATCACTAAGAAAAAAAAACAATTTAAATAACCTAGGATTAAATCTTGAACTGAAATAACTGCAGAATGCCTTTAATATTTTTAGGTATATGAAAAAGAATTCAATCTTTGAGAGATACAATAATTAATTGTGCGCAGTATGGCATTCCCTACTGTTCACTTCTTATATTCAATCCAGATGATGTAACTGTTCAAAGTTAAAATCTGTCATGTGGTTAGTATTGTCATTTTGCATTTTATACATAGACACATATTGTCTTAGGAACAAATATAAATTTTTGTCAAGCAGAATTCTATCTATTTATCAAGCAGAATAGCTGGCACTATTACTGTAGTGTTTTATGTTTGGGTTAAGTATTACAAGTAGCCATTGATGTAGGACCACAATTGGGACTGGAATTTTGGTTGTAAGTTGAGACACTATGCGGCCAGGCACATTTTTTTAATGGCAGTTTTATTGCTGTCACAGTTTGGTTAAAGCTTTTACTGTTTCTTCTGTTGCTTGCCATATTTCTATAGACAATTCAATTCCAGTAGCCTTTAGACTTGATAATGACCAGAGTGCTGCATCAGCTGGTTATCATGATGCAAATCATGAAAGCATGGCTGTCTCTTGGAACTCAGTTTTGTTTGTATTTGTTACTGCATATACATTCCTTTACTTCCTGAAATTATTCAGGGGCCTTGGAGATACTCAATGTCAAACTGATAGCAATGGAGAAATATAGAATTGAGAGGAATCCCTCTCATTAGCATATAGATTACAATTACGGTAGCTTAAAGTCTAGGAATAATCCTTCCTTGTGGTTGTATATTAAAAGGCATAGGAGATAATCATAATGCATTCTATTTTGGGCTGCCTTGAGTTGGCCCCAAAGAGGGGAGCAGGGCTGCTAATTGGAAAAAGGTTTGATTGAGTTGCCTTATGTAGTACAAACCTACCCGAATATGAAGCCATTGTTGGAATACAGCTGCAATATTCTTGAACAAGGGACCTGAACTTCAGTTTGATAGCTCCCTTTCTGTGAAACACCCTCACTTGGTAGCAAATTACTGTATTTTGGGTTCTTTTATAGATTTTCTTCTATTGTACATATCCTAATATCTTTTAAAATTGTTACTGCACTTTGGTGTTTGATCTATAGCTTATTTTGGTTAATATTTTAAAAAGGGGAAGTATTAGCAAAAAATAAACGGAAGGTTGTAGAATATTGTATAGAGTTATAGTTTTGACCAAAGTTATTGTTTCCCTTTTCACAGAATGTTGGTTTTGAAAGCTCAGGGAAGAAGCAACAGGGAGAAAATCATAATCCAGTGGTAAGCATGACTGCATGGACATCTCATTTAATTATTTAACAAGTAATATTTTAGTTGGGATTTTTTATTGAAATAAATATAGCAGTTAGGAATAAAAGAACATTTTACTTGATTTACCTATTCAATTTTAAGTGCATAGTTTGAAATTAAATGCTTTCTGTTCTTAAAATGATAAAGCCTTAGTTATACTGTCTCTGTTTCTCTAGTCATTAGATCCTTGGCATCATAAATAAATATACAAAGCAAAGAACGGGGAAAGGGAGAATGGAGAGAAGGCAAGGAATCAAATCCATGAATGCTAGAACTTAATTTTCAGATAATGCTATACATTTCCTTGTCTGCCATTTGTGGAAGATGTTTTGACCAAATTAAAATGTTTACTCTACATTGCTTTCCTACACTCTTAACTGGTTATCAGAGGTCCACAGATATTGGCATGACTTTCTATTATGATTGTATATATACAAGAATTGTTAAAGCAGAGACTCAGGAAGCTGTAATAAATTGCCACTAAATTCTGTTTTAAAATAAAATGACAAGGTAATGAAGCCATAACTGAAACCACCCAATTTAAGGTATATGTATTTGGAATCATAGAATAGAAGCATGGAATCATAGGGCTGAAGGATCTTGGAAGTCTTCAAGTTCAACCCGCCCCCGCTTCCCCAAATTGAAATGCAGGAGACCTTATTGTATCCTGAATAAATGACTGGCCAATATTTTTTTGAAGACCTCCAGCAATGGAGTACCCAGAAACATCTGCAACAAAACAACCAAGTCAGAAAGCACTAAGGACCCCATAGTTCAACCATAGTTCTCTGTTTTGTGTTCAAGTTAAAAAAGATAGTTACATAGCTGGCTTTCACATCTTTTTGGGAGGATTCATTAGTATAAAGAGGCTAATACTTCTGTTTAGAGATAATTCTATGCAAGAAGATGCATGAAAACATTAAAAACTTTGTATGTGCTTTGAACTAAGTACTTAGTGTCTTTCATTTAAAAAACTCATATCTGTAAATATGTGGAAATATTTTATTCAACTTCCTAGGCTTGTTACTATTTTTAGAGTACTTCTTTGTTTTCTCACGCTAGTGCCTGAAAATGACAACAAAACGGAACTTGTTCGTGCGATTGGTCCCATGCCGTTGCTTGCGTGGAGAAGAAGAAACTGTGACTGCACTTGATTACTCGCACTGCAGCCTGGAGCAGGTTCCTAAGGAAATCTTTACTTTTGAAAAGACATTGGAAGAACTCTATTTAGATGCTAATCAAATTGAAGAGCTTCCAAAGGTATGTTGCATTCTCATATTGCATTTCTTTATGTAAGTGAATAACAGTGAATCCTCACATAAATGCTTTGTGTACAAAAGCAGGTAGAGTAAATTTTCTAGTAGTTTGAGAATGTTCGTAGAATATTGATATGTCAACCTTGATTTGTCATATTGATAATGACAAATCAAGGTTGACATATCAATATTTATATAAGGCTCTGTACATATGCATGTCATCTTTGTTGAAATGAACCATAGTTGCTTGCTTATTGATTATTGTTCTAGCATTGTGAGTGGCCGGCAGAACAGATTTTATGGAACAGAAAATAGTTTATAGTATTCTAGGCTATATTACTAAATGACCCCCTTGAACATGGACTGGTTTAGAATTCAAGCAATATGTTTTGCACATTCCTAGGTGAAGTATATTAGCACTATTGCTCTCCAGAGCTTCAGATAACTCCTTCCCAGTGGCTTCCTGTAGATGCTAAATAATAAAGGTCAAAATAAAGTGGTTTTATTGAATAGTGTTCTATTTTTCAAACACAGCACAGTAGAATAGAGCACAACCTTTGTAATATATTGATCTCAACCCCGCCTTAGGAAGGAACATTTCAGAAAACTTGTTAATGTGAAGAAAGTACAATAATTAAAACATTAAAGCAGATTATATGTTGACAGGCATGCATAGTGTCTCTGAAGACTGTTGTTAATTTTCTACATGATATTTTCACTGCAATGACCAGTAAAGGGAAGTATTTGCATACATGCGCAAACATTCCCAGGAATAGCCTTTTGAGGCAGCCAAGCGGGCCTTCCAACGTTTTTCATGTTTTCACAAAAGGTGCTTCACTCAAACTGGCAGCTTTTGTGAAGCAGTCCTTTTAGGTGCTTTGTGTGGCTCTACTGCTGTAAGTTATTTTGGTTGATAACATTAAAAAGTAAAAGAATTAGATAGTTTACCAAGATGACCATGGTAACCTTGGTCCAATATTCAAGACAAAAATCTGAATAAAACAGATCCATATAATCAGTACCATTCGGATCACAGTGATATTGCAATATCATCACACGCAAAGAAACATTTTTCACTGGCTGAATCAGCAAAAAGTGTAATGTTGAAAAACAGCTTCTGTTACTCAGACATTCTGTCTGCATCCTTAAGATCCAAAAGCTAAACAAATTAAAAACTATTAGATAAGCACCTGAAACAGATGTTTCACAACGAGCAGCTGACTGCTACACTTTTTCCATCTGCACCATCCCAGCAATATACTACATAACGATAGCAGATATTAAGTTATTTCAGTGCCCTAAGTATAATGAGGTAGATTTTTGATACTCCTGTCCTTGTCTGATCTTCTTCATCCCAAGTTGCTTTTTTGTTAGGACTCTAGTTGTCAATCTTCCATGTTTCTGGAGATCTAAAATCACAGAATAACACTATTTAAAAACGTACCTTAGGAAGATCAAAATGTTTTTGTCTGCAAGAAACCTTCCAAAGATGGCAAATTGTACATAAATTACATAAATTACATTTTGAAATGTGCATTATAATCTGGAATATGTGATTGAATATTTTATATAAATTGACTTTATGATCCTAGCCTTATTTTTACTTAAGTGATTATCACTTCCCAATTTAAGATATAGCACTTTTTCAGATAAAATTTAAGGTTAGGATTTATCTATTTTTCTCTGGAAACGGGGATCTTGTAGACATGAGAAAGCCTACCAACTTTGATTAAACTGTCCAACTGAATGGTTTTACATGTACACAATTTCATAGCAGGTTTATACTTTCTCCTTCCATGTTTCCCTTTTTCAGAGATACAGTTTCTGTGCCATTAATGATCATATCTTTTCCTGATAAGCCACTTGTTGGTTTACAGAATGGGAAAACAGGTTACCATATTCTGTTTTATGGGATACACAGTATTTCAGTTTATGAAGCCATGGCCATGGACAAGAAACTTGTATCTGCCTGATTGACAACACACTCTGTGATCTCTGGTGATGTGGTCTCATTTGAGCTGGCTGAGGGACTGAGTGGGCGGATGCAGGGAGTGGTAAATGAATCTTTGCATGAGAGAATATTGCCATCGGACTGGAAGGAAGGCCATTTGTCTTTCTGTTCCTCAGGAAACATTGCCTGAATTGTCTCAAATTACCTGAGCTGCAATAGTTTTGCATTTTTTTAGAGCAGGAGTCCCCAAACTTGGCAGCTTTAAGACAGCTATGCTGGCTGGAGAATTCTGGGAGTTGAAGTTCACAAGTCTTAAAGCTGCCAAGTTTGAAAACCTCTGCTTTAGAGGATACTGCTCATTACTTTTAAATTAAAGCTTATTGAAGACATTTTTATGAAGATAGAACAATGCGGGTATTAGAAAAGAAACAGAAATTAAGAAAGAAATTAAGAAATAGAAGTAGAAAAGAAAGGATTATAAAGAAGCAGCTTCCAATCTTCTTGACAGTGGTCATAAATGCATTTATATTTTACCTTCTCTCTCTGAGGTTGCATTATAATTTCTTTCTTTCCATAAGCTACCCTTTCTAATCCCCAAACCTAAATACAAGTTCATTTTTCTCTTTTTTCAGCAAAAAGTCCACAAGGGGTAGTTGTTTCTCTAATCAAAGAAGTTAATTTTGCTATTATCTTTATAAACCTTTTCTCTATTTTGGATATTGTAGAGTCTTTCCATTTTTTCACATATATTTTTATTCTCTTTGATCTTGGTTCAGCCCTGGTTTTGGGACAGAGTCAGCTGTGGATAGATTTATTTACTTATTTATTTAACTCCGTTTAGGTGCTGCCTGACTCCAGATTGACTCTGGGCAGCTCACAATATAATAAACCATAAAAATGCAATATGAAGCAAAAAACGGGCCTACTGGGGCCACTGTACCATCGTGTGCCAAAAGCGGGCGTCGCGCAGTGGGGTCGCGCGCATATGCGCCAGGTGGATTGAATTATGGGAGTGGGCTTGCATGTGCGCGACCCCCCCACACTCCCCCCCACTTTTGGCACTTGACGGCAAAAAGGTTAGCCATCACTGCCCTATGCTATGGGGTGCCTCAAGGCACTCTCCCCCCCCATATTATTTAAGGTATCTGTGAAGCCATTAAGACTCATCAAAATTTGGGGGGAGGGCTAAATATCACCTTTGACTTGACTTCTCTATATCATTAAAATTAGGAGAGGTGGTGCAGATTCTGAACCAGAGCCATGTGCAGTAATGATCAGGAGAAACGAAGACTCAATCCTAAAAAAGATTGAGACTGGTGGGTGGGTAGTTCCTCCTTTGGAAATTGTGGAGTTGATTTTGTTCCATATGGGGTTGTTTTCTTAGAAATAACAGATACATGATATTTGGATGTGCACTGCACTGCACTGCACTGCACTGTCTGCCATTAATTACCAATCTAGCTTTATGATTTTTATCAGGGGTGAAATGTTCCCGGTTTGGACTGGATCGCCCGATCCCTTAGCGATGGAGACAGGTGGTTCGAAGAACCGTAGCAAAAATCCCTGCCCCCCCCCCCACCCAGCTGAGCTGCACAATCTTCAGAGGCTTCAGATGGTATCGTCAAATGCTTTTAAAAGCCTCTGATGATCCCAGCTGAGTTGCCTGATCGGCAGAGGGTTTTTTTCTTTTAAATGCCTCTGACGATCCAAGCTGAGTTGCCTGATCGGCAGAGACTTTTTTTCTTTTAAATGCCTCTGAGTTGCCTGATCGGCAGAGGCTTTTAAAAGAAAAAAAACCTCTGCCGATCAGGCAACTCAGCTGGGATCGTCAGAGCCTTTTGAAAGCATTTTTTACAACCTCTTCACTGAAGGGGTTGTAGAAAAAAATGGTTTTAAAAGTAAAAAAAAAAAAAATGGCCATGCCCACCCAGTCACATTACCCCCTCCCCCACCAAGCCCCGCCCACAGAACCGGTAGTAACAAATTTTAGATTTCACCACTGATTTTTGTGCTATTTGAGACTAGTCCTCAAATATAGTGACCTCAGTTGCAACTGGCAACTTGGTTGTTAAACAAAGCAGATACTGAATGAAACTGTGGCTTTGCTTACCATCTTACTTCAACTTTCCTTTGGTTTACAGACTTGTGAAGGTCATAAACACAAGGTTTGGGTGGAAAGTTACTTTTTCATCGCTGTTGTAACTGCAAATAGTTATTCTATGAGACAGTTGCTAAACAAACTAAACCTGTAGGAGATCTGCCAGATTATTAACCTCAGGAAGGACTTGCAACCTTTACTGAGAAATGCTAAATGTCATCTGGTGGCTATTCCCAGTCTGATCTTCTCAGTGAAAGTTCTACACCCTGAAATGCTTTTGCCCTGAAATTTGAGGAAGCATCTACTTACTATACTATTATTTAGGCACCTGTTGAAAACTTGCCTTTTCAATCCATAGATTCAATACTGTTTTATTAGTTCAGCGTTCCCCAACATGACTGTCATCCAGCTGTATTAACTTCATCTCCCAGATTTCTCGGTAATAGGTCATGCTGGCAGGGAAGTTATGTAACAACAAATTTCAGTTGTTACATAAATCTGGATTGTATGAAGGTTAGGAAACTTGTATTTAGATCAATTGAAGGTTTGTTGCAATCTTTTGATTTTTCAAACTTTTGTCAGATCAGATAGGTTGGGAAAGGGTGAGGGGAAGTGCTGGTGTTTGACCTTGACTATACCAGTATAAATTCTTAACAGACTATTGGGGACAGTCTCCAATTGTGTGATTATTTATAGAATTTATATCGGACTACACCAAAGAATCTCCAAAAGCTGGCTGGTGGTGGGGGAAATCACATGTTTGTCATACTTCCATTTTTATAAATGCAAACTCTAATCTTACCAGCCTGAATAGAACTATGTGTGCTTCTGTAGTCACTTGATAAAAATAAATACGCCAATCATTAAAAGTTATAATATTAGCAATAACTGTTACTTAATGAAGTGTTAACAATATTAAATTATGGATTATTACTTTCACAAAGTTGTTCAACATAACGTTTTTATAGATAATTTTGAAAATTCACAAGTATTGCACCTCATTAACAGTTTGCTTATTTATTTTTTGTCTCAATAGCAACTTTTTAACTGTCAGTCTCTATACAAGTTGAGTTTGCCGGACAATGATTTAACAACATTGCCTGCATCCATAGCAAATCTCATTAACCTCAGGGAACTGGATGTCAGCAAAAATGGTGAGTTTTTCCTAATATTATCATGAGCACTAAAGAACAAGGTCATAAAAATAGACATTTAGATTTCTGAATCTATGGAAATAACTTGTTGGTTCAAAGGTGATAAGTACATGATATATTTTTTATTGAATCAATTGATTTCACCAAAACACTTTTCATCTTTCTTTTAGAAAGGAATGTGCTTTGGCACGGCACAACTGAAGTTAAAAGAAAGTAACCTGTATAATGCTCTAAATTGGAGATTGCAGTTGTGGAAGATGTATATATTTTAAATCACAATAATTGGAGAACTCTTATCTGCTTGCACAAGAAACATTTTTGTGTTTGTTACTGCAGAATATGCTGTATATATTATACTGTAACAAACACATTTTCATGTGTCAATATGGTTTCATACCATATTGTTATGGTATGTTAGTCATTATATCAGCCTGACATTACCATTTTAAGGACAAATCCATTTAGTTTTCTTGATATGCCATTGTTGTCTTCAGTGATAACTTTATGACACCTTTATGGCTTCCTGGTGATCTTCCATCCAAGTACCAACCAGGTCTGTCTATGTTTAGCTTTGCAAGTTCAGTAAAAATTGCTTAGATGCTTCTACCTAACTGAACAAAAACAATATCAAATCCAGTTCGGCTCCTGCTGCCTTTATTTAGACATGCAAGAAGAAGGGGAACATGTAGGTGCAGAATGAATTCTGTTTTATAAGTAGTATCCACCTAAGTTGCAAACCCAAATTGATTAATTATTGCTCAAATAAGTTACATTTGTTTAAAAGAAATATACTGCTGGAATTGTGACTTGCAACAAATTACTTCAATTTGTGTTATTTTTTGTTTAGAATTTAAGTAACACTATTCCATTTTTCCTTCTTTCCCACTGGCAGTTGGTTAGCATTCCATGTTTATTCTTAATTGGGCAGGTGTTACGTGTTCTCTTTTTGTCTCTAGATACTATTTATTTGATAATTTTCTATGTGTTAACAAATTATAGGGCTCCCCAAATCTGCTTTTAGTAGGACCTTCCTGAGAACTGAAATTGCTGTAAATATTTGTGATTTTCAGTTTCATTTGAAAATGTAATAACTAGGTATGCTATTTTGATAGTTAGAAAAAATTTAATACTTTCTTTGTGGGATAAACAAATAAAAAAAATTTGTATATACAATTCCAGTATAACCTTTTCCATAAGTCTGAACTCTGAGGGGCATTAAAAAGCATTGATAGCTTGTAAAACATTGATTTAGATTGTTCCTTTATCTAGACCAGGAGTATTAAACTGAAGGCCTGCTGGCCACATCCGTCCCACAGGGTACTTAAATGTGGCCCATGGGGCTATCCTGGAAACAGTGAAGGATGGGCTACGGTGTCTCTGTTAGCGAAAATGGAGCTCGAGAGCCCTGCGCACAGCCCCCCCAGGCTCTGTTTTCACTGGCAGAGGGGTGCAGGAGGCTGTTGGCTGAAAATGGGGCCCGGGAGGCTGCACACAACTGCCCTGGGCTCTGTTTTCGCTGACAGAGGGCTGCAGGAGGCTGTTGTGGTCAAAAATGGAGCTTGGGAGGGCTGCACGCAGCCCCCCCTGGGCTCGTCTTCGCTAGCCAAGAGCTGCAGGAGGCCATTGCGGCTGAAAACGGGGCCCAGGGACCAATTAAAACATGGTGTTAGGTTTTGTTTCCACATAGGAAAAATCTGAAAGGGTGTAGGATCATTGTTTTTACTAGGGGCTTCAATTAATTTCAGATATATTGTTTCAAATGCCTTATTGCTATATTTAGTTTCAAATTTATTATTGTGTACCATCTTAAATATAGAATGGAACAGATGAGTTGCCTTTTTAAAAAAAGATGTCTGCATTGTAACTAAGTAATAAATTTCATATTCAAAGTGTAATGTTTCGAGTTTCATTGTTCCTTGATTATCCCACACTGAGCAAAAGCTTAAGACAGATAGACAGAAAATCTATTTTTTATTCTTTCAAAATTGATATTGACTGAAACGATGCTCACAAGGAATTCAGTTCGTCATGAAGAGCTTATGTTATTTCCAGAGGCTGACAGAAGGAAATAAATGCTGTTCCACAAAAACTGCTTCTGAGATCTTTGTGCCACTATTTCAAATGCCGTTAGGAATTAATTAATACATTTACATTGAACTATAGTAAGCAGTTCAATTTTTCACTACCCTTTTATATTACCTAATCAAATACAAACTTTGTAGTTTATACTTAACAAATGCTTTTGCAGTTACATTTTATCCAAGAATGCTGTTCCTATTGTAGTTTCAATAAAAATTTGAAATAAAAAATAAGTTCAAAAATTGCTGCTACAGTGTAAATTCACCTTCATAGTAGCAGTCAATATTACTACTCAACTTTCTCTAATTTACAGAAAAGTCATAATTGCACAATTGAAGAGAAGTAGTTGTGCAACACTATATACACACACAAAATAAAGAATTATGAAGAAAAGAAACAAACAAACATACAGGTTATACATTTATAGGCAAGTATATATCAATAAATAGAAGCCATGATTTATTACAGTCATGCATAGCTAAGCTGTATGAGTAAATTTTGCAGACCACTGCATAATCTGAGCCATATATTTGTGTTTCCAATTATGAAACTTAAGCCTTTTGGCTATAAATAAGGTACAGAAAATTCATTTTATTTGTTTAGATGTCACCTCCCATGTAATATCTTTATAACATAAACCTGCATTACTAATTTTCTGATACTTTTTAATGTTCTGATTCTACAGGTATACAGGAGTTTCCAGAAAATATCAAGAACTGTAAAGTTTTAGCAATTGTTGAGGCCAGTGTAAATCCTATTTCAAAGTAAGTTCTGTGGTAATAATTTTTTTAAAAAAATATTTTAAAAATAATAAGTATTACATTATCTTCAGGTTAAGAATATGATCTTGTATTTGTTAAATTTATCTCTGTTTAAATTTATCTAGGCTTCCAGATGGATTTTCACAGTTGTTAAACCTAACACAATTATATCTGAATGATGCTTTTCTGGAATTCTTACCAGCCAATTTTGGCAGGTAAGTTGTAAATAAGTTTGAAAAGGCAAGTCACTAGTAGCTATGAAAGAGGATTGAATGTTGAATCTTCCAAATACTTCCAAACAGTAGACCATGTCCTTGTACTAAAATGTCTTAATTCAGAACTATAGTAGATCTCAAGTCTCTCTGTATGTGGCTTTTGTTAACTTTAAGTCAGCATTGGACTCTATTGCAAAACTTCTATAGAGAAAGGAGGATTGGACATTGACTTGAGGGTCTTGCTTGTAATCATATTAAAACTCTATGAGAATACGTTATGATCCACAAGGTCTAATTTAAGACTTTATCTTTTGTACATAGGGAAGTCAGGCAGTGATACATTTTAGCACGGTGTCTGTTCAATTTGGAAATGAACTCATTAGCAAAAAGAACTCTCAAATCCAAATTTTCATCTGCCTAGAATGGCAGATAAAGGATTTCCACTTGTGCTTTATGCAGCTAATGCAGCCATTATCTCAAGGATCCCAGCTGGCCTTAGCATGCACTCAAAAACCTAGGATGCTATTCAGTAAAAAATCACCTTGTACTAAATTTCCAGAAGATCAAAACAATGGTCTCTGTTAGAACATTCACGAAGTTTCATTGGATAATAAAAGGGCAGGACATTCAGTAGGTCAGGGTTTTCAATAATTTAGATATTGCCTTATGGGGTCAGTTCAATGGTCATGCAGGTTTAAAAAAAGCTGCTCTGCCATCCTAATATTCTTCTGTGCAAAAGGTGGAGGATGTATCCCCTCAACTCTCAAATTATTCACAGCAAAATCCCTGGCTCAGCTGCTCTGTGGTTCCTAGCTAAGCCTCTGCCTAAATTATTCACAGATGCAAGTTTCACAAATCACGATTATAAAATCAATGTTCCAAACCCCAAAGCTGCATATCCAGTGTAATTTTGAGATATAAACTGATCAAAAGAGGATTGAGTTTAGAGCCATGATGGTGAACCTATGACACGCATGCCAGAGATGGCATGCAGCGCCCTCTCTGTGGGCACCAGTGGTGGGCTGATCCCGGCTTGGTCCGGTTCTATAGAACTGGTAGTACAACCGGCGGGAGGCTCCACCAACCCACCACAATGTCATCATGGGTGATCTGCGCATGCACAGAAGCATGTGCGTGAGCTCCCGTTGTGAACTGGTAGTAAAGGTAAGTAGAACCCATCCCTGATGGACACATGAACAGTCGCCCCAGTTTAGCTCCGCTGCGCATGTCCGCTGCCTCCTGCCGGCCAGCTGGTCTTCGGGCCTCCGCCACATATGCGTGGGGGTGTGCGGTGTGTGCAGGAGGCATGCATGTGCAGGGGCAGGGTGCATGCGCGGGGTGCGTACGCACATTGTATTTTGGGGGTTCAGGCACACACATGCACACATTCACATGCTCACATGCACGCACTTTTGGCATTCAGTCCGGAAAAGGTTAGTCATCACTGATTTAGAGCATGGTTAATCATATTCAATTACTGAATTCTGTCAGCCAAGGAATGTCAATTGGTGGAGATCAAGAGGAATGACTTTTCTGCTGTAGCGACTGCCCTTTAGAATACCTTCTTTTCTGATGGTCCTGACCCTGCTGGCCTTTTGGAAGGTTTTGCAGACCTACATGGCCAGACCTGGGGCTCAGTGTATATGCAGGGCCCCATTTCCTGGTTATGCTGACACTAATTATACTATCTCATGGCTACTATTTGTATTTATTTATTTTTTAATATTGTGTTTTAATTGTTTTTTGGATTGGTTACCCCCAACCCGAGTTACTGATTTGAGAATACAAAGGAGATGAATGAATGAATGAATGGTTACAGTTCTTTTAGACAAACATCCTACAGGATATTAAATAAAAGGAACTCAGAGATTAAGATCGATTTTAAATACTTGTAAGGAAAAAGAAATACCTGCATACTTACTTTGATCAGTAGGAAGAATAGGCTAACATTATAATTGGACAACCCTGTTGCTCAGAAATAGAGATGATTCCATTCAGGAAGACAAAATCAGTAAAGTAATTTTAGGAAAAAACCAGTTGAATTGTATGTTTATTTTTTAAAAATAATTTTAAGTTCTACTAATGTTAGATCTTAGAAACTTATTCTTGCAAATTAAAAAAAATCTAAATATTGGAGAAAACAAGCAGCATGATTTGAAGGGCTGTATTTTAAAACAGTTCTTTATTAAGTAAGGTCACAAATTTATGTTTTAATAGTTTAAACTTGCAAATTAAATTAAATCTCTGTTATGTTAATAGTTTTATTTCATACTTCTCAAAAAGTAATTCATTGTATTTCTTTTATAGGTTAACTAAACTCCAGATTTTAGAACTTCGAGAAAACCAGTTAAAAATGTTGCCAAAGTAAGTATACAGTGGTATTTGAATATATTTTGATATGAATTATTTGAAATAGAGTGAACTTTAGAATTTTTAAATCAACTGTGAGTAGTTTTGATATTCTAGGACCATTGTCTTGTTTGAGGTTTGTTTCCGTTGGAATTACTATGAATTATTTCTTTTTCATCTATCTATGCAATTATTCATTTTGACAGTAATTCTTCCTTATAGTTGGGAGGACAATTCACATTATCCTTTTTAATTTTTTTGCAAGCATGTTTAGGACTGTAATATTTATCATTTAGTTGAAAAAACCATAACCATATTTTAATAACTGCAATGCAACAGCAGTCCTCAGTTTACAACAGCAGCTAGGACCAGAATTGCTGTGGCTAGGCATGCAGTTGCAAAGTGTGACATCACATGATCACATTGCTTAGCAATAGCAATTCCAGGAGTACTGGTTACCACTGCGCGTGGTCATGTGATCACAATTCTCTGCTAGCTTTTCCATTGATTCTGCTTGTGGGAAGTCAGCAGGGAGTATAAGAAATGGTGATCATATGATTGCAGTTTACTGGGATACGGTAATCATGTTCTTGTGACTTCAGACTGTTGCTGAATGAATGATCATAACTTGAGGGGTATCTACAGACAACATTTTTGTTTGTGTTCTCTGAGTTGGTTAGATGTAAATAGCCCCTTTATCTCTCTATGCCTGTTGATGGCTGATTTGTCTGAAGGTCAGATTTCCAGGAATTCTCTGGTGGATTTGGACTTTGCTTAGTTCTGGATGCTCATAGTTTCCCAGTTGATTGTCTATCCATGTGCTGTGAAATTCATCATGTCTTCTGACTGCTAGTTGTTGTTCCTGGATGCGCTCTGCCAGTCTTGTTTGTCCTACATAGTGATAGTTATAGTCCTTACATTATATGTTGTATATGTTTTTTCTTCTGGGTCTGCTGGATCTTTTGGTTTACTTAGAATTTTTGGAGGGCATTCATTGGTTTACACTAGTAGTAATAGTGCACTAGTTGTAATAGCGTGTTTATGTATTTTGATGCATTGTTATCCTTTTTCACAGCTTGCGTTGGTTGTGCTATATTGGGCTGAGACACCTTTGATAAAGTTGATGGGGTATCCATTTTGTTGGGAAAAGCTGTACAGATAAAGATTTGATTCCTTTTCTGGTGTTCGGGGTTGCTGCAGTTGTTTGTCCTCGTCTAAATAGTGTTCTTACACAGTTTCTATTGTGGTAGGTTGGATTGTTACTTGGTAATAATAGAATACTTGGTTGGTGTTGGAGGATTTGGGATAGACTTGTGTTTCTAATTTGCTATTCTAATTCTGCTGATGAGGGTATCCTAGGAAGCATATTGCTTTTTCTTTTTCCCATGTGAATTTTATTCCTTTGAAAATGCTGTTGATAGTTTTGTGTGTCTTCTCTAATTGGTCCTTTTTATTATGACAAAAGTGCCATAATTTTGATTTTTAACTCCTTTTCCATTATATAACAGGCTGCCCATTTGTCTTCAATTTAATTTTTTTTATTTATCTGTATCCTGCCTTCTTATTTTAACAAATAACTTTCCATAATTTAGCCTTGAGCATCCATATATATAAATTGATTGTGCCCATTTATTTTATTTACAGAGTTGCTGCGAATTGGAGGGCATATAAATTTTATCAGTAATTATTACAATTAGATTAAAACCCAAGAAATATATATACTAAGATGCTAGTATTTAGAGCAAAATCGTTTAATCTTAGTAATAAGATAATATGACTGCTTACTTCTTATGAGCTCTGATCCTGTTTGGTATGTTCTCTATAACTATTAAATATGTAATGCTTATTTAAACAACTTTATCCATTAATAAAAGCATGAGTAGATAAAAATAAGATATAATTGGCATTTCCCTTAAATCTAAGTATTTTAATCCTTTTCACTTCCGCAGAACCATGAACAGACTGACTCAGTTGGAGAGGTTAGATCTGGGAAGTAATGAATTCACAGAAGTGGTAAGTTGCACTTAAGTAACAGTTTCGCTTAAAAGGTCATATCCTTAAATCTTTTAAACAATGCCAGATAAGAAATTGTCTTTAACTTTTATATTTAAGCTAACTGTATTGATTTATGTCATTTTAAAGCTGACTGCTTTTTTCCAAATTTTACTTGCTATAGATATGGCATTTTGGTGAAACATTTAAAGTATGCATTGAATTGACAATTCTAGATTTATGTAATTCAATAAACTTAATAGTTGATAAAAATAAAGATTTTGAACATAAAAATAGATTTTGAATAGAGAGTAAAACATCTATGTATAAATACATGAAATGAATCAGCAAAATTCTCAGTATTTTTCTCTTAATGTTGTATTTTCTGTTAAATATTCTATTATAAAAATAATTATAATGTATTTTTTTTTAAATTTTTAATTTCTATCAGCCTGAAGTACTTGAACAATTAAGTGGGTTAAAAGAATTTTGGATGGATGATAACAAACTAACACTTGTTCCAGGGGTAATGTATATTTATTATTGTTATATTTTATATTTATATTACAACTACTATCACAGTTCAGTAGTATGTTTAATGCCTAAGTGAATAATTGTGTTCAAAAATGCTGGTCACCTTTCTTGAAAGAGATTCATGAAAAAAGTTCTCTTTACATTCAGCAAACACTGAACATCTTCGGGATAAAATTCTGAAAATGACAAGGACTAATTTTTCTGTGTCCCATAGCATATCGCTTTTCTTGAATTCATAGAGAGGGGGAATTGGTTAAAAATTTTAGTAGAATCCCACAATGAAATATCTATTTCTAGATTTGGATTGTGTAAAACTTTGATTAAAGTATACATCCTAATTTGTAACAGAGCATAAGTATGATCTGAAGAATGATGTCATAGCAAATAAAAATTGCAGTAGAATTAATTTGCATTACCTGTAGAATAGGTATATTCATGTTTTAATCCACAAGCTTTGTATTTTACCAGTGCCTCTGTATTTTCAGTTTATGGGCAGTTTGAAGCACTTGACCTACTTGGATCTTTCCAAAAACAATATTGAAACTCTTGAAGAAGGTGTTTCAGGATGTGAAAGTTTACAAGATCTGCTATTATCTAGTAATTCACTTCAGCAGCTTCCAGAGTCCATTGGTTTGTATTGTTAGCTATAAATATATCATAAAACCATGACAACATTTTGGCATTCTTTATTTAAACATAAATGTACTTTTGTACCTTGTCTTTTTTTTCTTTTAAAGAACAATTTTATATTGAAGTTAACTTAAAAGTAATTCATCAGTAGAAACAATGACAGTGGTACTAATAAAGGAGAATATTTGTAGCTCGGGGTTGACACGATGGGTCCTTGGTGCTCTCTGAGCTTGCTTGTTTCCTTGCAGAAGTTTCATTACCCAGACTAGCTAACACCAGTGCTACTTGTTCTCTAGACCAGCTCTGATGATGTTACCTAGTTTGAGTAATGAAACATCTGCAAGAAAACAAGCAAACTCAAGAAGGCACCAAGGACCCCCCATGATAATGGTTTAACAGAGCCTTGGTGGTGCAACAGACTAAAGTGCTGTTAAGTAGACTTAGCTGCCAGCTGCCTGCAATTACTGCGAGTTCAAATCTAACCAGGCTCAAGGTTTTTTTTTTTTGTTTTTTGTTTTTTTAAATACTTTATTGTCATCAGGCTCAAGGTTGACTCAGCCTTCCATCCTTCTGAGGTAGGTAAAATGAGGACCCGGATTGTGTGGGCAATAAGCTGACTTTGTATAAAAAAGAACACCGCTTGGGGGGCCCGAAAGCCCTACTAAGCAGGTATATACAAAAGTATGAAGGCTATTGCTTAACGCATTGTAAGCTGCCCTGAGTCTCCGGAGAAGGGCGGCATATAAATCGAACCAATAAATAAATCCAATATAATGCAGTAGGTAGATTAATATTTCCAAATTGATTTGCGTTAGTTAGCCTGCTATAAAATACAGTGCCTGCCAGATTTATTAGTCTAGAGTTCTCATCATCCCAGTTCAGCTTTATTTGTGATCATAGAGCTGGCAAAGGGAATACAGAATATAGTATAGGTCTGTCAATTATTAAGTATTTATGGTTTTAGATATTGCTCTGTACTAACCATAAGGACACTTGCAAATAAATTGTTTCTCTTTTCCTCAATTGACAGTATCTATGGATGTCCTTTAATAATAAATAATAATAAATTAAAAGAAGTACTTTTAATTAATAATTTAATTAATAATTAATAATTTAATTAATAATTGCAATTGATCTAGGACTAGAATAATCTTGCTACTCAGGTTTGCATAGGATACAATGAAATAGTTGCATAAAAAATGGAAGATACCTTGAGAGATTGCTATTGCTTGCTTCCTCTACAGTGATGTAGATTATGTCATAAGAATACTACTGTATGACTACAATTTTAATATTTCTTTTATAACAGGTTGTCTAAAGAAATTAACAGTTCTTAAAATTGATGAAAATCAGTTAATGTACTTGCCTGATTCCATAGGAGGGTAGGTATTTCTACATCTTCTTTAACAAAGAACATGTTATACTTCATTTTTAATGGTTCTTTAATGAATAAGTTAAATAGAGACTTTCAAATCTATTAATATACCCATATTTGTATTTGTAACCATCTTGAAGTTTATAATCCTGCATATCCAGTAGATTCAGATTATTTTGGAGGTCTATAGGGATTTGGGATATTGAGCTTTGTCCAAATCAGTAGTAATTCAAGTTTCAATTGGTATTGTTTATATTTTCCATATTTGAATTTATATTCTACTAACAAATAAAATGAGCCAACTCTGATTTTATTTATTGAAATTGGTTTAGATTAACATCAATTGAAGAACTGGATTGCAGCTTCAATGAAATTGAAACTTTGCCTTCTTCTATTGGGCAGCTCTCTAACATAAGGACTTTTGCTGCAGATCATAATTTTTTAACACAATTGCCACCAGAGGTATGCTTTTATTAATGGATAAAGTTGTTTGTCTTTATAGGCTTAGATTTGTTGAGATATTTTTTAAAAAATAGTAGAATAGTAGAATGTGGCTTTAATTTTTTTTGATATAAATTAGAAACCAATTTTGGAACTCTTAATTCTGGGAAAATTGGTATAAAAATGCTCAAGTACAGAGGGTTCTCATCTGCCAAATGATTCATTGTGGCACAAGTCAGCTCAAAAAGCAGAATATAAATCTAACAAATGAATAAAAACGAGAAATGCTTGGGAGAGAGTAACTACTTTGTCATGAGAAATGGGGGCGCTGGGGGAGGAAATACTTGTTAAAAACCTTTGACCGCCTGGAGCGTTGTCCTGCATGTGACAAATTTGCAAAATTTGATGTTTGGAAATTAAGGACCCAGTTTTCAGGACCATGAAGTATTCTCGTTAAATGGTCTACACCTTTTTTTGATGATGCATTAAGATTTTTCTGTTATTGGAATACACAGTGAATCCAAATTTGCTGTTCCACTAATGGAAAGACTTAGAGATAGAGTATGTTTTCTGATCTCTTTCCAGAAACCATGCAGGTTTTTAGAGATAACAATAGGCATCTTGAATTGTACACAGAAGGACACAAGAGATGCCCATATATACTGCTGCATTCTGTACCAGTTTAATCTTCCCAATGATCTTCAAGGACAGTCCCGGGCAGAATGCACTGCAGTACTTGAGTTGTTAGATGATTATAGCATAGATTATAATTGTCTAAAAGGCCTCCCGATTCAGAAAACATCATCTGATTGCATAACAGAAGCAGTTGTGCAAAGGCTTTCTTTTCCTTCCAGTACTAAATGCTCTGGTATTTGAACTTAGAGAGTTGACCATAAAGGACACAACTGCTAAAGTATCTTAGTTTGATTTTATTGGCTTATCTTAATTCCGTTAGAATTCAGATAGTATCAACTGGATTTCCAGGTTCTGCAGAAGAGTTGTTCAGGACTGATACAGAGGCTGCATTTTGCCTTCCTATACAGTAGATAGAAAAAATACATGTAATCTCAATGTGAAATTTATTTTCTGCAAAGTAGAAAGTCTAAATACGATCAGAAATATGATCTTTTAGCTGTGTTTTCTTGTCAGTTTTGGTAATTCAAAATTGTCATATTGAAATATACTTTTATATTCAATAGAAAAATAGCAATATGTACATTTATTATTGATAAAATAATCTGCATAATTATGTTTATTTATTTCAGATTGGAAGCTGGAAATATGTAACTGTTTTGTTTCTTCATTCTAATAAATTAGAGGTTCTTCCGGAGGAAATGGGTGATATGCAGAAATTAAAAGTTATAAATTTAAGTGATAATAGGTTTGTAATTTAAATTATTTTGCATGAATATTCTATTATTCACAATGAAGCTCTGGATGGATTTAATCCACTATTTCTCACATAACGATTGTTATAAGCATAAAATGATGGGGTATTCAAATAGGGAATTAACTGTTTTTTGGGATGAAGGTAGAATGAACATGTAATATATTTTATTTATATAAAGCATACTTTATATAAAATATTTTGATTTATTATTTTATAGTTTCTGTTGGTGGGAAAAGGTATGTCTAGGAAGTGTTAGAAAATGTGACTTAAGAATTTAGATAGGAATGGGCACTGAGGAAAGAACATAGTTGTTTGCAAGAGAAATATGCTTTGATTCCAGACAAGTTTGAAGGTGAACCTTCAAACTGGTGGGAAGTATTTCACACCAGGAGGACAAAGTGACAAGTTGAAAAAATTATGATGGATTCTTCTCTTCTTTTTGCCTCTGTTTTTAATTCATTTATATTATTTAATGTTCCAGAACAGTGTGCAAATGCCTACCCCTATGACCGCTGTGTTACTTGAGCTCTGCTTCAGAACTTAGTCACAGTCTAGCTGTGTAAAACTGTCTGGAACCACTTAAAGGGCTGAATTTACCACAAGAATAATTTATAAGCCCAATAATAATTAAAAAGAAAAAAATACACAATTAAAATGGATAGGAATGTGGAAAAAATGACCATTTTAGTGCTGTATTTTACTAATAAATAATTATTACTGTTTTTGATTTGCTGATTAGCTAAACAGTCGTCTTGACTTTTATTCACAGATTGAAGTATTTGCCTTATAGCATTTTGCAACTGCAACATTTGACTGCTTTGTGGTTATCAGATAATCAGGTAAATGGTATTTGCTTTTCATAATTTATTATTTATATTTTCCTTTGAAACAGAGTATGCTTTAAAAATAGGACTTGAACTGAAAATACATTGTGAAATTACTTCATAATATTGGCTTGTGCATTTGATATTTTTATCACGAAGTGTTGTATTGAATATGTTGCTATGATTCTGATAGGAAAAATATTTTATTGTTATTTTGCCCAGAAATGAAAAGAAAGAACTGTCATTGAGAAGATTTTAGATACTCAAAAAACACTCAGAGAAATTATAACTCAGTTTCTTAAGAAATATCTTCTCTTCCTTTATAAAAGTGCAGTTGAAAATACTTGGGTTGGATAATGTTTATTATATTTCTAATTTGCTTGTTAAGAAAAGTGTAAGCCTTCCTTCCTTCCTCCCTCCCTCACTCTGTGCAGAAGGCGGGCGGGAGGTGGGAGGGGAGGGGAGGAAGGAAGGAAGGAAGGAAGATGTGTCAGTAAAATGTAAAAGGCAGTTTTACTTACACAGTAAAACATATGCTTGTCTAATTGCTGGAAATTGAGTTCTTTGGTATTTCCATATGAAGAATGAATACCTGAACTGTACCTGTTTCCTCAGGTACAGGTATTTGAGCAAATAACATATTTAATATTCTGCTTCATGATTTTTACTTAATTTTTTTACAGGCATATATGATTTTTGTAAACAAGTTCTCTCTAATGACCCACCTATATAATGTGTGACCCATCTCACATTATATACCCATTGTGGTCTATAATTAAACAAATATTTATTTACTTATCAAATTATACATAGTTGCCCAACTCATAGATTTCTGTGGGCTGCTTACAAAATATGCAGGATTATAGGCTGTGTAATTTCAGCACATGTTTATCTTATAGTTATATATCTTAGATATTTTTTTGCTATCAACATATGATTTGCTTTGTGTCCAAACAGTTACCAGTCATGGCTTATCTCTTAGTATGAAGTGACAGAGCAAATATAGTAAATTAAGTTTTGGAGCTGTATACAGTTCTTTTATCACTATACCTTCAGAACTGAGATAAGATTCTGTGGAATCAGGCATGTTGAATCATTCAAGTAGATCTTGTTGCTTTTTCCCATGCTAGCAGATTTCTGCCCCTTCGAGATCAGTAGAGGAAAGTTATCTAATAATCCAGAGCAGATTTTGAACTGGTCTCAAAGAACCATATTTAATGTTTTATAGCAAGATATATAAATAATTAGATGAAAAAGAAAATGAATTATAGTAGTTTACCCTGTATAATCTATATATGCATTCATAAATGTTCCTTTCTTTCCTTCACAGTCTAAGCCTCTCATTCCACTTCAAAAAGAAGTTGATCCAGAAACACAGGAAACTGTTGTTACTAATTATATGTTCCCACAACAACCAAGATCTGAAGATGGTAAGAATTATATTTATTGATTATTATACAAAATGCTACTTGGAGTAAAAAAATGCTTAGATTGGATTTATTTGCCTGACCTTAGAAATTCAAAACACCTGCAAAAGCTTTAAACATGTTTCATTGGAGAAACAAGTATTAACAATATTTAAATTCTGTAGCTCTCACCAATATGGCAGTGTTAATATTGATATGATGACCATTAGGATTCAGAAAGATTTTTAGGTTTTGGCAAATTACAGACTTGTGAGGCAGCATCTAAACAACTGCTGTTTTAGGCACATTATACTAGGGCCTGGTGGCTCAGCAGACTAAAAGCATTGTGATTAACAACAGCTGTCTGCAATTACTGTAAGTTTGAATCTCACCAGGCTCAAGGTTAACTCAGCATTCCATCCTTTCTAAGGTAGGTAAAACGAGGACCCAGTTTGTGGGGGCAATAAGCTGACTTTGTATAAATATACAAAAGTATGAAGGCTATTGCTTAACTCATTGTAAGCCGCCCTGAGTCTCCGGAGAAGGGCGGCATATAAATCAAAAAAAACAAAAAACAAAAAAACAACTTTACAGCACTTATAAATGAATGTGTTTTGTGTCTATTTTCTGGATATACTCTGAGCATTGAGTAAAGAATAAATTGGAAGTTACGGCTCAGATTAAAATTAGTAGTTGACATTTACTGTCTCATATAAAAGGGAAAAAAAAACAAGGTATAAGTTAAACTGCACATAGAAGAAGTCCTCGTGAAATGATTGGGAGTTGCCTTCTGGAATACATTAGGAATGGAATCACATTATTTATTTTATAAATTACTTCATGCTTTATCAAGCCTTTATAATTGGGATGAGGAGATGAATAGATTCATTGTGCATAATTTCTTTAATTGCTGTTTATAAACATAGATAATTGTAGCCCCTAGGACAGTCTGAGTGCAATATCTGGTCCAAAATATAAATTAACAAATTTGAAAAAAAACAAGTGGTTGTTTCCTCAGCAGTCTTTAAGTTGTAGAGAAAACTGAAATTGTGATACTTAGAGCAATTAGTAAAGGTAGTCCTTAACATACAATGATAATGGAGCCAGCCAATTATGTCATAAGTCACCGCAGTCATAAAATGGGCCCTCACATGACTGACCCGATTTTATGACCTTTTTCGTGATGGTTGTTAAGCAAACACCATACTTATAAAGTGACTGCTGCAGTTGTTAAATGACCGCCAGGATCGTTAATTAACTTATTGTTTGCTGTCGAGCATCTTTGCTGAAAATCAGAAGTAAATGCCATTTTTCAGCAGAAACATCATGAATTGGGGTCATATGACCTCAGGATGCTGCAAATAGCCATAAATGTGGCCGAGTGGCCAAGCACCCAAAGTACAGTCACATGACTGGGAGTGATGGAAGCAGAACTGGGTTGTAAGAACCTTTTGTGGGGGGAGGGTTCTGGTCAGTGGTGGGTTTCAAAAATTTTTTGCTACCGGTTCTGTGGGTGTGGCTTGGTGGGCATGGCATCGCTTGGTGGGCGTGGCAGGGGAAGGATACTGTAAAATCCCCATTTCTTCCCGATCAGCTGGGACTTGGGAGGCAGAGAATAGATGGGGGTGGGGCCAGTCAGAATTTTTACTACCGGTTCTCCCAACTACTCAAAATTTCCACTACCAGTTCTCCAGAACTGGTCAGAACCTGCTGAAACTCACCTCTGGTTCTGGTGTAACTTTGAATGATCACCAAGTAACCGGTCATTAGTTGAGGACTGCCTATATAAAGATTTGATTTTATTTTTTAAAAAAACAAGATTAAGTGATCACCGTGAGTTTTCAGATCTAAATATTTTTCATTTGATTTCAATAAAAGTTCATCACATCTTGACTCTGTAGCCAGGTAGTAATGGAAATGGAAACTTCATTCATTTCAAATTAGAACTTGTGTTTAGCTGTTTATAGTACATTCAGTCTGTTTTGTTAAGGAGGTTTTTAAGAAATGCTGCCTGCTGTTGTGTGAATTACTTTATTTGCTCTAACTTACCTTTATACTTTTTATTCAGTTATGTTCATATCTGATAATGAGAGTTTCAATCCTTCGCTGTGGGAGGAGCAAAGGAAGCAGCGTGCTCAGGTGGCTTTTGAATGTGATGAAGATAAAGATGAAAGAGAGGCACCGCCTAGAGTATGTATTTGCTTTATTCTGTTATTCTGCCTTTAGCTTCATCCTTTACAGATGAACCACAAGCTACTTTGGATGTAATATTTTGCTGAGGTGGATAATCTGTCATGCATAACCTATTTGATCTGATGGGATGGGCAAATAATCTCAGGGAGAAGTGGTCCTACAGATAACCCGCTCTGGTGTCCTTTAAAGTGATAACCAGCAGTAAAGGTGATAACCAGCACCTTACATTGTATCTGGAAGAAAACCTGGAGCCAGTGCAGCTTGCATATCAATCATGTAACATGAGCAAACTGAGTGAGGGGTGGTGGCCAACTCTTCCGAATGGTCTTCAAAGGCAGCCCCAAGTATAGCTCATTACAGTAGTCTAGATGGAAAGTGACCAAGATATAGGTGCTGTTACAGGTAGCCCTTATTTAATGATCATTCGAAGTTATGTCAGCTTCAGAAAGTGTGTTTTACAGCCTATTAAGTACTTTTGACTGTCATAAAATGCCCCCCATGCATTTTGGGTGCTTGGCAACTGGTTCACGTTTATGACTGGTTGCAGCGCCTGTAGTCACATGTCTGCAATTTCTGGCAGAAAACAGCAAAAAAGTTCCATTGGATATGCTGGATTCCCTTAACAACTGTCAGGGTTCCAAGTAATAGATCCATATTAAGCAAAACTCCAAGGCAGGTAGATTCCTCAAAGAATAGCTTTATTGGAAATATCATATCGGCATAGATCTGGTGAAAACTGACTCTGAAGACTCCCACAGTTTTTACCTAATTGAAAGTAAAATGTCACTTTCTCAAAACAATCAGTCACATGGTCCAATCATGGCACGGTCTGGTTGCTGTGTGACATCACTCCGCCTTTCTGTGACAGGGTGTGAGAATGTCCTTGGTTCACAAGAGAAAGTATTTTATTTTGGCTACAGAATTCAACTATCTCAACTCCCCCCCTCCCTATCCCTCAGCTCCAGTGTGGCAACACTGAAGCTGTCAAAAATGGCTTCAGTCAGGTCAGCTTCAGGGTTCACAATCACCATTTGATTTGCTTAATGGCTGGTGACTTAATTTATAACTGTAAAAATGGTTATAAAATAGAGTCCGTCACATGGTGACCCACTTAACAACTGCCCTGATTTACAGCCAAAATTCTGTAGCCCTTGTAGTAAATTGAGAGTATCTGCACTTACTGTATTGTTCAGAATGTGGAACACTCTTTGCTGCAGTTTTATAACTGGTTAATTTTAAAATTGATTTATTTTCTATAGGAGGGTAATTTGAAGAGATATCCAACACCTTACCCTGATGAATTGAAGAATATGGTCAAAACTGTTCAAACAATTGTACACAGATTAAAAGATGAAGAAAACACTGAAGAAACTAATAAAGAAGCAAAGCAAGAAAGCCAACAAGTTTCAGTAAAGGATATAGGAGTAAAGGTTAGATTCAGTGTTATGCTTGAAATTGTCTCACTTTTCACTACACATTCATTAATAATTTTTGAGAGCAGTGAAGGTTTGAACTGTTTAATTTTTATTTTAACTATAGTTACTGTGAAGATAATTAAAAAAAATTTACAAATGACTCATTCTGTACATTTTACAAGATGTGCATCCAAGATAGAGATATTATGTGTTTCACAATTTTGGTTAGCAGATTGGCCATTCAGTTAACATTACAGCTAATAGATAATAACCAAGATAAAGAATAAAACAACCCTATAAAGAATCAAATTGTTTAAAAATCTAAAAAAACCTTCAGAAATGGCCTCAAAGCGAAAAAACTCAGCACAATTAAGAAAATATAAAGAATGCATGACAACAGCATTTAAAATCTGGTAGCAAAACGGGATTCCAAAGTCTTGGTGCTATCATCAAAAAAGTCCTATGCCTTGTCAGTTACAAGCAGATAAATTGGCCAGATCAGCTCTTGTCAAGAAAAGATAAAGCTGGTAGATTTTCTACAGATGGATATCACACTGATTTGAGGAGGGTCTTGGAGTACTTCCAACTACTAGTCCGGAATGAGAGTAATTGATACATAGGGCTTACCTACTGTTAAAAAGAAAGAAAGAAGGTAATTTATACTTTTGTTAATGTTGATCCTTGAAATATAATCCAAAGCGTTCTTGGATTTAATTGAATTTTTGCCCCATTCCACCACTTAGTTAATGCCTTTTATAAAATAAATTATCGTATTTTTCGGAGTATAAGTCTATAAGACGCACTACCTTTTTTGGTGAGGAAAACAAGAAAAAGAAATGTGCCTCTGCCTCCCAGCAATTTTGCCTCCTTGCAGCAAACAACCTGCTTTACTTTCATTTTCGTTTTCAGCATAGCTTGATTAGCACAAGAAAAAAAAATCTGCTCCCAGTAATTTATCTCCTTGCAGCAAGCAGCAGAGGCCTGCGCAGCAATAGGCAATTGCAGTCCCTGCAGCCTGAAACAGCTGAGAGTCGGGAGGCCAATCCAACTGACAATCAACTTGTGCTAATTAGGCTGTGCTGAAGTTGAAATGGGCTGATTCTTGCTGCTTGCTGCAAGGAGACAAATTGCAGAGGCCAAAGGGTGGGGGCCAGTGGGTGGGCGGGGCTACATTCGATGTATAAGATGCACCCAAATTTTCATCCCCTTTTGGGGGGAAAAGGTGCATCTTATACTCCGAAAAATACGGTACTCTCATTTGCAGAAATATGTTAGGTCAAGACCATATATCTGAAATTCAAGAAACAAATTCAAACTACTGCATCATAGTAATATGATTTGATTGGGCAAATAAACATGTTTGCTATAAGCATTTTTGGGAGAAGTGCAGAAAGCAATAAAAATGATAATATGTTGTAAAAAAGAAAAAAAAATAATCCTGCATAGAACTATATTGTTTTCTCATTTTGTTGCTAAAAGAGCTTTTTTCTTCTTTATTTTAACTATATATTAATAAATAGCACCTTTTTTTACATGTATAATTGAGTTTATAATGGGCTGGTAGGAAAGTGTCAGGACCAGTGTAGGTAGACTTTAGGTTTGATGAATTTATACTACTTTTCTCTATACTATAATGCATTTTCATTTCGTTTGTTTGGACATGCAGTAAGTCACATTTATGACCAATTCTGTTAATTTTGTTGAGTGAGGTCCCACACTCCTGTGAGTGAAATCCAGCTGTTTATTATTTTGCAATCCTCATTTTTATTATTGAAATGCAGCAAGATATGTTGCAGTCTGCAGTCAGTAATACTTTACAACTGCTAAATTTAATCTGATATTAAAATCGGAATCTGAGGAAGTGGGGGATATTGATTATTGTCACTTTATAATACCTGCACATTATCTTTAGTGTACTTAAGAGGCCTCATCCAATGGGAATCTCTTTTCTTATTACGTTAAATATTTAGACTTCAGAAATTAATTCAGTGAAAAACAAAATGGAAAACGAGCAGAATGTTATGGGAAACTGTGTGCAGAAACCTAATGAATCAGATGATGATAACAGTACCAGAAACTCGCAGATGAACAGTCAAGTTAAAGTCACAGAAAATGTGAAGCTAATTGTTAACCATGAAGATACTCTGGAGGTATTTTATATATTTCTATGTCTTATTCTCTATCATCGTGGCATTAAATTTGAATAAAACATAAGAAGTATATAATTTTCAATATTTTTTTAATAAATCTAAAACAATAAACTCCCATGCATACTTCATACAATAATCATATACATGCACCCTAAAAATAGAATAATCCTATACATGTCTCCCAAAACTATCATGCACTTGAGTAGTTATGCATAGGATTGCTCTGTTAGTTACCAACATCAAACTTTTTACTGAATAAGGTAAAGGTTCCCCTTGCTCATATGTGCTAGTCGTTCCCGACTCTAGTGGGCAGTGCTTATGTCCGTTTCAAAGCCGAAGAGCCAGCGCTGTCCAAAGAAATCTCAGTGGTCATGTGGCCAGCATGACTAAATGCCAAAGGCACATGGAACGCTGTTACCTTCCCACCAAAGTGGTCCTTATTTTTCTACTTACATTTTTTACATGCTTTTGAAATGCTAGGTTGGCAGAAGCTGGGACAAGTAACGGGGAGTTCACCCTGTTACACGGCACTAGGGATTCGAACTGCTGAACTGCCGACCTTTCGATCGACAAGCTCAGCATCTTAGCCACTGAGCCACTGTGTCCCTCTTTTACTGAATAAAAATTTAATTGCAAATAATAATTACCCAATTTGTTACCTGGTATTTAGGTATTTAGGTAATTATTATTCACATTTATTTAAATTTGTTACCTGGTAACAAATTTCAAAAATATATTTTTATTATTTTTGTGCAACTAAAATATGATTATTGCTGCTATTGCTTTTATTTTATACTATCCTAGCTTTATAACTTTGTGAGAATTAGTGTTAGAAAAATTTCAATCGGCATGATTAAAAGAAGTCAGGTATAATAAATGTTTCATTTATATAGCCTCAAGTTAGATGAGACTTTTGTAACTTACAAATATACTACATATTATTATTACTAGTGTTCAGTATGGAAAATATATTTTTCACTGCATTCCATATTTTACTAGCCTAAATTAAAACACCCAGTGAGGTAACATTTTTACAGTGTTTGGTGGCAAGCTCTCTTCCAAAGACCAGCTTTCTAAATACAGCTATATACCTCTTAAGGAGCAGCTTTTGTGGAAAATCTGTTAAGGCAGGGGTCCCCAACCCCAGGCCACAGACTGGTACTGGTCCCTGATCTGTTAAGAACCGGACTGCACAGCTGGGATGAACAAGCAAAACCGAAACCATTTGTGAAAAATTGTCTTCCTCAAAACCTGTCCCTGGTGCCAGAAAAGTTGGAGACTGCTGCTTTAAGATCTTTGTGTTGATCTCAAAGGCTGTTTAAATAGATTGTAGTTATGTTGACAAACCTGATGTTCATCTTCTTTTACAGGAATCAGAAGAACTATCTTCTGATGAAGAAATGAAAGTAGCAGAAATGAGACCTCCTCTCATAGAAACTTCCATTAACCAACCAAAAGTAGTAGCACTCGGCAATAGCAAAAAAGGTAGGCATTTATTCAGTGATAATGCTTTAAAAAGAGATTTATTTCTCTGAGATGACTAAAGTTACAAATAAGAGTTTTTCTCGAAAAGTAGCATAAAAATACATTTTTACTTACACTCCTTCTTCAGTTGTTTATGCCTGGATTGCAGGTATTAGGAAACAAAAGACATCCCAGTGCTGTGTGTAGGCAGATCTGTGTGCTTAAATTTGATTTTGCCGCTGTTGCTTTAATTCTGCCTATCTTCCATTTCAGTGTTTATTATTTGGGTTTGTTATAGCTTGTTGTCTTCCACATCCTCAATTTTGGATTAAACTAAACAAGTCAAATCTGCAACTATTTATTATACCTTGCAGCCTAGTTTGTTTGAGAGGCTGACCACTATGTTTTGTTTGTTTGCTGCTTTTCTGCTTTGTTGCCTATTATTAAGATAATGTATGGCATTTTCTTAATCTTTTTTTGGGGTGTTAATATAAATAATTAGTACAAATATAGTTAGAGTAAGATGATAAAGTTTTACTATTTTGTGTTTGTAGTCCCTATAATTTTGTTAAAGTGTTCTTGAATGCATTTGCTATTTTGTAGGATTTAAACACAGAATTTGTCAGATATTTTTATTGTTAATGGTCAAATGTTTTTATTTAACAAATTGTTGCCTTATGATTTCACAAATTTTTAATATATTTCTGTATACTCAAAGCTCCAAGCTGAATATAGGTAGTCCTCAAGTTACAACTACAATTGAGCCCAAAATTTATGTTGCTAAGTGAGACATTTGCTAAGTGAGTTTTGCCCCATTTTATGACCTTTCTTGCACAGTTGTTAAGTGAATCACAGATGGCTAAGTGAATCTGGCTTCTTCAGTGATTTTGCTTGTCAGAAATCACAAAGGCTGAGCGCATGTCACTGCAACTGTGGTAAATAGGAACCAGTTGCCAAGCTTCTGAATTTTGGTCATGCGGCCTTGGGGATGCTACAGTGGTCGTAAATGTGAAAAAAAAAAGATCATGTCACTTTTTAGTGCTGTTAACTTTGATCAGTCACTAAATGAACTGTTACACGTCAAGGACTTAACTGTATTTCAAGTAAAATTGAGTATTTTTGTATAAAGCCGATTATTATCAAATGAGAACTTTATGGAGCCATTAAATATGACTCATTATGAAATCAGAATATTATGGAACCATTTGGCAGAAAGGAATACCTTTATCCTAATACCAGTATAGAAATGCTGATTCTTCAGCCTATTCAAACTTAAAATCAACTATTTAGGTAGTTAAGCATGTTTAGTAAGGTTGTATGAGTCATTCAGAAATGTTCTTCCAAAAAATAGAAGTGCTTTTCTTAAGCTATTCCCCAAACTCCCAGGGTATTGTGACTTTTCTGCCAGTTTACTGGCACTCTGGTGGACATTCCTTTGAGAGGACATGGTGCTTCAAGCTGCAGGTTTGGAGAAGCCTCGCTGAGTTCCAGGAAGGTGTTCCTCCAGGTGATTCCTGATATTTACTGGCTGTGAAAAGTCTCATTTAAACTGAATGCGTACCATAGATATACCTTTGCATGAGTTAGTAATACGAATATGCTAAATCAAATTAAATTATTTTCAGATGACAATAAAGCAGTAGATTCTTCGTCTGATGATCCCACCCATAACAGCAATCAGAATAATAGCAATTGTTCCTCTCCTTCCCGAATGTCGGATTCAGAATCTCTAAACACTGACAGTAGCCAAGAAGCATCATTGTGTTCTCCAGACAAAGAAATTACCATGACCGTCAATACCAAAATCAGGTTTGAGAAATATTATAGTATGTTATAAGGCTATTTGAAATAATGAAAAAAAAAATTAAAAAAAACATTTTTTCTATCCCCTACAATTTTGTATTATCTGCAAATTTAATAAACATCCTCTCTACTTCATAATTGTCATGCCATCTAGTATGTTTAATTAGCTTGCTAATCAGAATATTGTGAGGTATTTGTATGGTTTGCTAAAGTCAAGATATACAGTATTAGGGCTACCTCATTCCTTCAATTCATTGATAAAATAACCCAACCAAAGAAATGCAATAAAATTAATCTGGCAATTTTGTTCTTGACAAATCTGTACATTGCATTGTTTTCAAAATACTATTAGACCTAACTCTATAAATTTCTGAAACATCTTTCTAAATCCTAATGTCAGTCGGATTGCATTTCTGGATATTCCTTTACCTGTTTTTGAAGAAAGGGCAACATTTCTTATCCTCCAGCTATCTGGCATTTCACCAGTTCTCCAGGATTGCTCACAGAAGGGTTCAACTAGGCATTAACTGGTTCCGCTATCTTGTTTTGAAGATTTAAATTCATTCAAAATAAAGAGATAATCCTTAACAATGTTTCTGTTTGTTTAAAGCTTTAGACTGCCCCTTCATCATCAGTTTACAATTTCCAGGTGTATCACAATGTTTGTTTGTTAGAAAAGACTGAAAAGATGTTAATCCCATTATCAATTTAGATAAATTGTACTGTTTCCCCGGATGGTAGAGGACAGGAAGGCCTGGAGGAACGTTGTCCATGGGGTTACGATCGATCGGACACAACTTCGCAGTTAACAACTGCTCCCCTTTGTCTTGGTTGACTGATAACTATTTCATTACTATTATTATTTTTTACTTAAAAACCTATTCTTCCCTCTGCTTGCCTTTTGGCATCAGAGAAGCTAATATGGTCAAATAAATACTTTTTTTTCTGTAATGTCTCCTCCTTTCAGTATTTTATTTTTTAATTTTTTTAAAATAAAAATATTAAATGAACTATCAGATAATCTAAAATAAACCCTTGAACAATATTTTTAATTGATATTGTAATCAGTTTTTTGATTATACAGTATTTACAATAGTTACTATATCTTGGTCTGATCACTATATGAAATTAAATGCAAACTTAGGTAAAATCCATTTGAAATCAATGGATCCTGAGTCCAGTTCATTTGTCTCTATAGATGATTAAATCTGGCTTAATGGTGCTTTCTTAAAATGCACTTATCAAATACGGCCATTTTATGAAATTGCTCTTGTTATATTTATCATTGCTTTATTTTACAGGGAAGATGAAAATTCTAACAGTCTTTTACAAAATGGAGAAGTAAATGCTCTGATAGAAGAAAAAATGAACTCTCCAGATAAAATCACAAATCTATCTGAATTCAGTTTAAATATTGAGGAGAGATTAGCTTTGATAGAGAAAGGTGTTGAACTAAACAATGTTACCGATGAGCCTCACAACGTGCATCAGATCAACAGGAATATCTGCAAATTAGCTGAAGAGGGACTACAATCTAATGTAGTGAATAAAATAAAATCAACAGAGATATCAATTAAGGACTTGATAAATGAACATATGAAAGAAGAAATTGAACAATTGGAAAACAAATATCCAAATGTATGCCCATTAAATAGTATCAATGGACATTCTGAAGACATGCCACACTCTGCAAGAAAATCAGAGCTAAAGAGAAGTGCCACCATTGAAACCGATTCTTCTTTAGAAATGTGTCTTTCAAAAAGCACTGAAGACTTGTCTCCACAGAGGAGTGGGCCAGTGGTGAAATCCCATAGCATAACTAACATGGAGACAGGTGCTCTAAAAATCTGTGATATTATAAATGACAGTGGAGCCCAGCATCCCAATCCAGCAATAAAATCAGCAGGTATGGCTGCAGATGGAAAAAATATAGTCCGGAGCAAATCAGCTACTCTCTTATATGATCAGCCATTACAAGTATTTCCTGGATGTTCATCATCCTCTGATTTAATATCTACAAAAACAGCAATTAAATTTGATTTGAATCATAATCCTGAAGATACCAATACAGTTAGAGGACAAGGACCGAATTCTTCACAACCGTTCACTACCCCTCAATATAATGTACAATACAGCAGCAGTATTGTACCCAAAGAGTCTTTGTGGCTCCAGAAACAAAATCCTGTAGCCGAACAAAGTTGTTTGTCTTCTCAGCGTTTACCAAGGCTGGATAGTACAGAGAGCTGCACTTCTGCAAAACATTCGGCTAACATGAATTTCTCTAACCATAATAATGTTAGAGCTAGTGCTGCCTATAATATGCATCAAAGGATGGGTGGTAGGCATATGGAAATGTGGGCTGTTTCACCAAATGACAGGCATCCTTCTAGTGCAACCCGAAATACTCTCCAGCGACAGAGTAGCGTGTCTTCTACTGCTTCAGTTAATGTTGATTCTGGATCTTCACGCCGTCCTCTGGTTTCTGAGGGGGATTATTTAACGTATAGGGATTTGCATTCAGCGGGAAGAGTCCCGCCAAAATTGTCAGGGCAACAGAGACCTCTTTCTGCAAGAACACATAGCATTGATGGACCAAATGTACCCCGACCTCAGAGTGCCCGTCCTTCAGCAAACGATATACCAGAGAGAACTATGTCGGTCAGTGACTTCAATTACTCAAGGACTAGTCCGTCTAAAAGAACAAATCCAAGAGTTAATTCTGAATACTCTCTGATGGATCCTACAGGAAAAAATAAAGTTCCTCCTGACTGGAGGGAACAAGTACTACGGCACATAGAGGCCAAAAAGTTAGAAAAGGTAAGCAGTTTTACTTCCTCTTCTTGAATTCAGCAGTCTGTTTTTTTATTAAGCTGGTAAAAGCCTGCCATTTTAAGGGATGTGTGGTTGTGATATTATAATTCAAAATTTCAATTTGGTTTAGTAATAAACTCATGTTCATACAATAGGTAAGTTAGCTTTAGGATTAACCAGTTAGATGTTTTATTATAATACTTAGTGTGCTTTATTTGGAAGGAAGAACTCTAAAATCATCAATCATTGCCATAAAGTTAATGTTTATCACATCTAAGCAGATGAAAATCTAACCATCTTCAGCAGCATGTTTGAAACACTGAGATAATATAATATACTACTAAGGTGACATGGTTATTACTTTGCTGATTATACATTCTTGCGAAAATGAAAAATATCAAATATATACTTACTTCCCTGAGGATAGCAATTTTTCAAATGATTTAATTTTTCTGGGGTACTAGGAAAGTGGCAATATACAGGTAATCCTCAATTTATGACCAGCCATTTACTGGATGTTTGAAGTCACAGTGGATTTCCTCAGGGCTGATATGGTAAACTGTTAAATATAAGACTCATTTATGATATTGAAGACTATTAGCGATCATGCTTACATAAATTCAATCATCTTTTGACTGTCAGATGTCAAGGATTGGGATTATTTGTTTGATGTAAAAATTTTAATTATGAAATAGTTTTTCCTTAGAAGTATTTGGTTCAGGCCTATTTCCCTCAAAAGATAGCCTGTCACTAGCTATCCATTTCTTCCAGTTTTGTACATTAGCAGTTTGACATAGAAACTGTGCAAATAAACAGGAAGTTTTAAATAAGTCAAAACAGAAGGTTTCCTGTCCGGTAAACTATACTCTTGGAATATTTTAATTGAATCTGTTGAACAGAAATTATAAGAGGTTATTGTAAAAACTTCTATCTAAATATAAATGTAAACATTTCCATTATATATTTAAATGTATTAAAAAAGTAGCAAAGTTCACAAGCTTTTTGAGGATAAATGCTATGATTTCTAATAAAGTTAACTTTCTGATTATATAATTACTAAATTTATATGCCGCATGACGTTCAGCAATTCTCAGTGGTTTACACTTGTTAAAAACGTTTAAGAACACACACACACATACATGCACGTTCACACACATACCAAGACAGAACAGTGATGACAAAGAAAACAAAACCCTAAAAGAAGAGAGCGGCATCAGTCATCCTTGCCAAAGACTCAGGCAAGTCAGTGTGTGTATATATGTATTTATTCATTCATGGAGATACATTACGGAATGTAAACAATTATATTATGTGGCTCATATCTATTGACGTTGGTCCATTCTGGTAAGGATCAACATTCGCCTAGTGAGTCTGCAGCATTTATATCTTGGAGCGGAGGAATGCTTTTCTTGAATATTTATTTTTAAGGTTGGATGTTTCAGGTACTATTTTCCTTTAAATGCAGATTTGCAGATTGATCTGAACTTTATATATTACTGCTGGGCATACTGTCAGCCAGATGTTTAGTCTGAATTTTTATCCACCTATCAAGTTCTTCCCAAGGACTTGGGATAGGCAGGTGTCTTGTTTGATGATATTAAAGGTATCGTTGCAAGATACAAGCTGTTCAAAGTAAAACTGCCTTTTTCAATTGACCGATGGGTATTTTGTCAATGCTGATGATGATCAAGTGGTGCTCCAGAGATTTTGGGATTATATCCAAGGTAGCTATTACTACTGGCACTATCATTGCTTTCTTTTGTCATTCTACTTACGTTTGCAGGTCTTTTTATATTGTGATCTTTCTCCAGTTCTTTTTTGTATTGCAATGTCTACAATCCAGACTTTCTTTGTCTGTTATTGACAATTTTTAAGTCTGGGATGTTATGCGGCAGGTGTTTATGCATTTGAATTTTAAAATCCCAGACCACTTTAGCTTCTTCATTTTCTATGACTTTTTCTGTTTTGTCATCTCACCAATTCTTGCTTGCAGGCAAATGATATCTCTTGCAGATCTTCCAATATACCATTGTTGTTATTTTATCATGTCATGGTTTGTAAAGGTCTATAGAGATTCTCAGTCTTTGGTTTGTAGTCAATCTGTGCAGTCTTCTTACAGCAGCTAACTAAGTGGTCCATTGTTTCTTCAGCTTCTTTGCAAGAGGCAGCACTTGCTGTTTATTGCTGTCTTCTCAATTCTGGCTTTATGCATTTGTTTTAACGTCTTGTGCAGCCATAATTAGCTCCTCTGTCTCTTTCTTCAACATGCTCTTAGCTATTGCCCAGACCTTATTGTTATCTGCTTTGCCTGCTATTTATTATGTACTAGCCCTATAATGCCTTGCCATGTCTCTTTTCTAGTCTTTATTTGGTCTTTCTTTTGGCCAGTTTGGTCTCTCCAGTATTCAGTAAGCCTTCCTTGTATACTAGCTTCAGCACATCTTCACTGCTCTTCAGATATTATCCCAGTGCCCTTTTTCCTTCTTCAGCTGCCTGATGTACTTGCAACATTCCATACCAACCTATTTTCCTTGGTAAGTGGAGTCCATCAACATCACTGCATGGATGAAGGTCACGATTCATTGTCATTATTTTTCTGGTCTTCCTACCCATAGTTTTTAGTTCTGTATGAGTCCAGTCTAGTATTCCAGCTGTGTATCTAATTATTGGAATTGCAAGTGTTAATTGCCTTGATGGTATTTCCTCTACTGAGTTTGGACTTTTTAAGCTTTTCTTCAGTCTTATTCTATATTCACCTCTAACCTTCTTGTTGAAGGTTAGAAGTGCTTCTAACCTTCAATGTGCTAGATATTGTCAGCTTGAAGAATCCCCAGATTCTTGAAGGATGATTTGTAGTGATCATCTTCATCCAAACTTTTAATGTTATTTCCAAAAGGAATTTTGATTCCTTCAGTTTTCAGTACTTTCCCGGTATTGATTCTCACTTACTGATGACAACAAGGAGTGCTGGGACTGCAATGTGGTCTCATGATGTCATGCTCTACAACTGCATTGCTTTGCGACAAAAAGTCTGGTCCCAGTTGCTAACATTAACCAAGGACTACTTGTAATGTAACTCAAGGTGGCAAACATACCTAATATTCTTGCCTTCTGTTTTTCGCACATCAATCTTGTGAAGATTGAGTAACTGGCCCAAAGTCATCCAGTATATGTAAAATATACAAACATATAAATACAGTATGTAAACTGGAACTTAAAAAAAAACTTGCTTTAATTCCAAGCCGTTTCAACCAGTTAATAGTATGTTTGAGGAACATGAGACTGCCTTAGTTTGCCATAAAAACGTGGTGAATTTTTTTTTTTTTATTGAAAAAGTTTTCAAATACAAGTTTTTCCCCCTTCCCCCCCCCTCTTCCCTAACCCACCCTTTCCACCCAACCCCCCCTGTGACTTCTTCACAACAATAGGCTATTTCATAACTAGTTACATACATAATATCTTCCCTTTCCCTTAATCCCTTCTCGGAATACTGACCCTTAACTTGTTAATCTTATAACTCCCATTTTTACGGTAATCTGCCCTTTTTCTCCTCCCCTAAACTTATTGAGTATTATTACAAATTAACCTTTAATCTTTTATATATATTAATATAACATTTTAAATCGGCCTTCTCCCTGCAACCAAATTTGTTCAATTCTGTCCACTTCCTCCACTCCTCTAAATATATGACTTGAAATCAGACAATACAATTCTAAATATAATCCACTACCCACTTTACTAGAATATACACATATCTATATATGCATCCCATTTTATAACAATCAGTAAACTAACCTATTTCAGCCCTTCAATTCCTACAAAATCATGCAATACGATTCTAAATATAATCAACTGCCCACTTTACTAAGATATACACATATCTATATATGCATTTCATTATGTAAAAAGAGAAAAGACAATAACTTTAAGTTTATAATCCATATAATATCTTCTTTGATGTCTTTCCACTAGATTGTTAAATCCATCACCCATAATAGGGTAAAATAACATGCTGGTGCAACAGTTTGTTCAAAATCTTCAGTCATCTTCTGCCCCCATCAGTAGTAGATATCCTCACACCTGTATAAAAGTAAAAACAACCACCCGAATGACATTATAATTATGAATATATCCGTATGGTTATAGTTGTGGTATTCATCAGGATTGTTAATTCCCGTCATCCTACTGAGTAACATCCAGATCTTCTGCATGCCCCAGCAAAACTCTCCTGCCTTATAACTCAAAGTAGTTATAATATATTTCCAAGAGAAAAAAAAAGTAAATAAGAAAAAATTAGATGATTCAAATCCAACAAAGTGAGGCTCTTTCCACTTCCCAAAATCATGGCCTTGCAGAGATCTGCCACAATCCTCAGGATAGTATCAGACAATTGTTCGCCACCACTGTCTTTTCTAATATTCATTCATTTTTTAAAGCGCCTGGCTTCACTGTTGCTTAGTTTGGAAATTGCTGTTTCTATAAGATCTGTTTCTTTTCTTTTTCTTTTTCGGGTTGAATTTCCATCCTCTTTTCTTGCTTACCAATTGTATATCTGCTGGTTGATTTTCATTCTGCTTTGTGGATTGTTCTTGTTGGGTTAATTTTATCATCTCATCTTTCTTCTCCATCACTTGTATATCAACTGATTGATTTGCGCACTTGTCTGTGACTTGATGATTCATCACCTTGGGTTCGGATGACACTGCTCTCTTATTTATAAACAGTCCAGCTGGGGTCTCCAAGGAGTCCAAAGACAATTTATCCATCACAGCCTCTGTAATTTGATGTTTTCCTTTTATTTCCAACTCCTTTTGCTTATCCTGTATTATGCCTAAAGGTGTTAAATTCATTTTTAGAATTTTTTGATAAAAATCTTCCGCTTTTTCAACAGTGTGCAATTGATATCTTACGCCTTGATATCTCAATATTAAACCAGCTGGGATGTCCCACCTGAATAGGATATTTCTTTTTTTTAATTCAGTCACTAAAAAGCCAAATTTCTTCCTCTCCATTAACATCTTGGGCGGGAGCTCCTTGAAAATCCAAATCTTTCTTCCATGAAATTGCAAATTGGAATTAAAAGAGTTCTGCACAATATTATTCCTAATTTCTTTATCTGTAAAATAGATCACCACATCTCTAGGCAGTTGCCTTTGCTTTGCCCACCAGGAGTTTATTCTATAAATTCTATCAATCCTGCAATACACTTCATCAGGTTGAACCTTTAAGATCCCAGCCAGAATTTCAGAAGATACTTTCCTTAAATCATCTCTATTATTTTCCTGCAGACCTCTCAATCTAATTGCATATTCTGTAAAATTATATTGAATCATTAAAACTTCTCTTTCAATCCTCTGTTGTACATTTTCCTCATTACCAATCTTTTGGTCAGTCTCCATTTTAGATTTGTCTTCCAAGCTATTATCCTGAATGTTTATCAAATCCTTTTTAATTTTTTGAGTCATGTCATCCAAATTCTCCTCGACTTCCTTCATTTTAGTCTCTAATAATTCAGTCTTTGCCTCCATCCGAATCAGAAAGCCTGATAAACCATTAGCAACTTTTGAAATCTTTTTATTCAAGAAGTCAGACTCTGATTTCACCAATTCACCAATTTCTTTAATTTCCTGCTTAAATTTTTCAAGTTGCTGATTCACAATCTCATCCCTTCTTACAATCTCTTCAAGGATAAATTCTAATATATTAAAATCGGGTTTCTGACGCTGGAGAGTTGAAATTTGTTGGCGCAATAAAACGTGGTGAATTTTTGATAGAAAGTTTGTTTGCTTTAAATTTAAATGGCAGTAGCAAATTTCTTTTCCTCTATCCCTCCACAGACTTTTGAGATATTTTCTCTCTCTCCCATGCACAATATCATGTTTAATTTATGCCTATCTCAGCTTGATTTGCAAAACTACTTTTTCACTATGTAGTTTATTTTAATTTTCTCCCTCAGCAGTATCTTTATTAGAAGAGGGAAAGCGAGAAAAAAAAATGCTTGGAATAAAAAAACACAATATGGGCCACGTTAAGAATGTTCTGAGGGTCAGGAGCAAAATTTGGAATGTCTTGAATGTTATATTTGCTTAAACAATTCCCTGTTGTTTTTTAATATTTTTTTTACTTTAAAGCCACAAAAAGTAGGATGGTACTTCAGGCCGAGTGCTGTTGCCTACCCTACAAAAAAGATTGACAATAGGATTTTTAAAAAAACCTTTTAAAAATTGTCTCAAGAAATAATGGAACTGAATTAAAACAATTAATTGTAATACAATATAGCACAGGCTATTTTGAGCCCAGCAGGAAGCAAGCAAAACAATTTATATTACTTCAGTAAAACTCATAAACAACAACCAGTAAAAACAAACAAACAAAGCCAAGACATTTGTTATGGCTATAGATTTGGGGGAAACTTCTTCCTAATATACCTGAAAATATTTAACTGTTTTTGTTTGGGAACTAGGCTGTAATCAATAAGAAGAAGCAGTACATTTAGAAACTTTGACATCCTTGAAGCTATTTGATTTAAGTTTCCTAGCGCTATATTTACAATCTCAAGATGCATTAAAACATTGTACTTTGTTAGAGGCAGGCTTGGTTTTCTTTCATGCTCAAGCTTAATACCAATTCTTTTCTAGATTGGCTCTTGTTCCATTTGTTCTTGGAGACCACTCTTGAGTAAACCTGGTTTTAAAGGGTGATTAGCAGGCTTCCTTCTATAGGACTTTTTCTGGAGCTGCTTTGTTCATTAAGTTTTGATAATACTGGAAATATTGTTATATAGCACTTGGAGATATTGATCTTCAATTTAAATCTAGTTCCCGGTCTTATAGTTTGTGTGGCCTTTTCACAATGGGTAGATGTCAACCTCTCATGTATTAAGTGCTGAAATTCCATTGGGCTTTCACTATGTAGTGAATGTGGAAAAGGCATACTTCCAAGGTCTTACTAAATGGCAAGATTTTAGGAAGAGGACCTAGAGCATGCCCCCCCCCCCCCAAAAAAAAATCTGGTCTCGTGGGATGGGCAGATAGGGAGAGGTGGTCCTGGCAAATGAATGAGTGTATACTGTGCTTTGTGTGGTGATTATGTCAGACAGCATGTTCAGTTATATTGTGAAAAATCACATGGCATGTGACCGAGATTTTGTATTCACAGCGGGACGGTTCTTTGTTTGCATGGTTATAACATGATATGCAATCTGTGTGTCTGCACTGACTTTGTGTATAACATGGCTTATGATTTATGCATGCTGCACTAATCTCTGTTATCTGTCCCCTCTTTATTCAGAGCATGCTGTCACGGTCCTTTAATTCCAATTATGCTCCAGTTAGCAACTTTTACTATGGCAGCTCTAGGGATCTGCATGGCAGCCAGGGCAATGTTGCTTTGAGTGTTGCAGACGGAAGAAGTTCTGGTGTTCCAGTTCTTCGTGTGAGTACACTCCTAATAAAATGCTTGTTGAAAGGAAATTGGAAATGACTTGCAATTGAATTTTTGCAATTTGTGAAATCTTTACTGTGTTTGATTTTATTCGTTACTGTAATGATTTTAAAAGGTAATGATTTCAGAATAATGCATGAATCCACCTGTCCCTTAATATTACTGCATTTCCTGCTCTGAGCCAAACAGCAGATCATCTTCTGATTTTAAAAATACTCATTGGCATGTTTTAGTCTGTGGGACAGCTTACTAAATGTATGGAATGCGTTTATTTGTTGCATTGGCAGATAACTTAAAAGATTTTGATGAAATATAAACATACAAGTTATGGCAGTAATTGAGTCTGGAATTTCCATCATGAAGTGATGCAGTCATAAGGCATGATGTCACATGACCATATTGTTTAGTGATGATAATACCAGTTGCCATTGTTAACCAAATCCCACCAAGTCATTATGATACACCCTGACTAAAGCCATTCACAGCTTTGTCCCAGTCCAGATTTCAGTAAGATTAGGGGCTGCTTCCAACTACCCGCACCTGCCTATCTCTACCCATCTCTCTGCCCTTTTGGCTATCCTACATACCACCCTTCAGCTGATCTTCTCTTGTTTTCTTCCTCCCACTATTGGCAAGGTGCACCCACCTAGCCCTTTGTAAGGCAGCTGTCTTCTTCTAAAGCCAATGTGTCTTTGTCAAAATTGCAAGTTTGTAAGCCTTCTTGTGAGCCTTTCAAATTGGACAAGAGCATGAACAGCCTCAGGAAGAAGGCCTTGCCTGGTGAACAGCTGCCTTGCAAAGGTCCAGGCACACCTTGTGAAGTTAGCCAGAGAGAGCAGAGACAGTGGAGCACAGGGTGGCTGGGCTGGCAGAAGCAGTGAAGAGCATGGCAGTTAAAGAGCAGAGATGGGAGAGGATATCGTTGGGGGAGTTGAAGTTATCTATTGTCATAAGTACACCCAGATTTTGATCACATGACAACAAGGGCACTGCAATAACTGTAACTTATAGGACATAACTACCATTTGTTCAGCACCACTATGATTTTAAACATTAATAGATGGCCTCTTGCTTTGAATTTCTTAAATGATTCAACTTTATTCCAAGTTGATCAAGCATTCTGAATTGTGAGAGGGGTTTTTGTTTGGAAAATTTCAAAATACAAAAGTTTTTTATGCAAATAAATATATTTCTTTACATATTCATGTTTAGAAGTAGTAACAGAGCTTAATTTATAAATTTATTTATTCACAGATTAAAGTATATATAATAAAGATTTTGGTATCTTTCATTTTTCTTGATAAATGGATATTCTCATCTGCACCACATCTTTACATTTAAGGATTCCTTTAAATCTGCTCTTGGTGGTTGGGAACACTTGGACCAGATCTGCAGCCCATATAACAAAGAAGTTCTTTACGTGAATAGAAATTGTCTTGTAATATTGGATGTACTGTAGTATGAATAAGGTTGAGCCTACTTTCCTGTCATGCATTCATCTGATTGATCTAATAAGATTTGTTCATCTTATTGATCAGATATGAATGTGACTATCTTCTATGCTTTCTTCCTTCTATAAGTAGTCTATTTTCAAGTCTGGATTGCTTCTCCATGCACAGCACTTATGATCTTTTGAGTAAAAAAAATAATAATCCAGTTCTCACTCTAGTCCTCCATCAACTGACTAGGCAGATTTCTGATTTCTATCAGTATATTTTCTCTTTCTTCCACTTTTGGCACCAGTATAATTTTTACTATGGTGCTATGTAAATGTCCATATTCACTTACATCATGTCCACTGCTACAGTTTCTTTCATTTTGTCATCATTTTTTTGCTGTCTAATTCATGGGTGAAACTATGAACATCTGTAATTTAATAAAACCATATTCTTCCTGTGTAGCTCTGGTCTTTAATTTGATTTCCTATATTGCTTCCCTGGCTAAAATACATGTGATAGATTCAAGAGTTCAAGGACTTTCCTTTTATTTTAAACTGAAGCACCAATTGCATCTGTCGTTGAACAGCATGTCCACTTGTCCAAAGTCATGCTATATTTCAGTTCCTAGGAGAAAATAAATAGCAAAGCTGCTATTAAAAGGTATGTTTACAAACCAAATGGCATAATTTGTAAGGCAATATACAGGAACAAACTTGTGAACAGCATGAAAAAAGGTTAACTTGCTTTGGTATATAGCAGAAATGTTTACATGCTTTTATTTGTAATTTTCAGCATCCCCAAACAGCTAATCCAGTAGAGGAGGATGTATTCATTTCTGGACAGCAGAATTATTCAACTCCCACACTTGGTCTGAAAGAGGCTGTTCCAGATGCCATTAAAAAAGTTCCTGTGCAGGTAATAAACTGTACGATTCATTAATTATATGACTGTAATGTAGTGATAGTAATTAGTATTGTTTAAATGTTAATTTTACATATATGACCTTTAGGCTCATGTGCTTTACCTTTGTCTCTTCCTCTGCTGTTGCTGCCAGTAGCAGATTGAAAGATTGTTCCTCTTTTTTCAGTTAAGCATTCTTCTTTTCAGTAAAATATAAAATTATCACCTTTCTAGGAGCGAAGTAGATACTCAATGCCCATGAGGACTAACAAATAATAATAGTAATAATAGCTGCCTATCACGGGTCCTTGGGAAAGACTTGATAGGTGGATAAAAATGTCAAATCCAGTCTAAACATCTGGCTGATAGTGCGATGAACCATAATAATAATCATCAAACAAAAACATCTGCCTATCTCAGGTTCTTGCGAAAGACTTGTTAGGTGGATAAGAATGCCAAGCGTAGTCAAAATATCTGGCTGACTCAGAACCATAATAATAATATGTCCTTAGGCATTAGCACCTAGTCTTTTATCAGTACTGGTATGTCCATGGTATGCATTAACTCACTGCCTCCCCTTACTTACCTAATCATTAAAGTAATTCAAATTTTAAACAATCTTGTGAACTGATGAAGGATTTCATTATGACTCCAGTGATGTCATAAGAAGTTAAAAAGACAGACTGGCAGTCAAAAGTAGGACTAGAAGCAATGAAAAGTCCACTGCTTTTGTACTAGCTGGAGAAAGTGACCCATCCATGAAAAGGACAGAGCCAGTGTAGGTTAATTAGCCAACTATCGTCCAGTCTCCAACCTTCGTTTTGTGGCGAAGGTTGTTGAGAGCGTGGTGGCACGACAACTTCCCCAGCACCTGGATGAAGCTATCTATCTAGACCCGTACCAGTCGGGCTTCAGGCAGGGGTACAGCACAGAAACGGCATTGGTCGCGTTGGTGGATGATCTCTGGAGGGCTCGGGACAGGGGAGGCTCCTCTGTCCTAGTCCTATTAGATCTCTCAGCGGCTTTTGATACCATCGACCATGGTATCATGCTGCAGCGGTTGAGGGGGTTAGGAATAGGGGGCACCGTTTTGCGGTGGTTCTCCTCCTTCCTCTCCGATCGCTTGCAGTTTGTGTTGGCAGGGGGACAGAGGTCGACCTCGAGGTGTCTCGCATGGGGAGTGCCGCAAGGGTCGGTCCTCTCGCCCCTCCTGTTCAACATTTATGTGAAACCGCTGGGTGAGATCATCCGTGGTTTTGGGGTGAAGTGCCATCTGTACGCTGATGATACTCAGCTGTACATCTCCATCCCAGACCACCCCAACGATGCCCTTGATGTGATGTCTCGCTGCCTGAAGGCCGTGCGGGTCTGGATGGGGAGGAACAGGCTCAGGCTCAACCCCTCCAAGACCAAGTGGCTGTGCCTTCCGGCGCCCCGATATAGTCAGCAGGTGCCATCGCTGATTATTGGGGGTGAATCTTTGCCCCCCACGGAGAGGGCTCGCAATCTGGGTGTCCTCTGGACGTGCGGCTGTCTTTAGAAGAGCATATGACGGCTGTGGCCAGGGGGGCCTTTTATCAGGTTCGTCTGATTCGCCAGTTGCAGCCCTTTCTGGACCGGGACGCCCTGCGCACGGTCACTCATGCCCTTGTTACTTCCCGGTTGGATTATTGTAATGCTCTCTACATGGGGCTCCCCTTGAAGAACACTCGGAGGCTCCAACTGGTCCAGAATGCGGCCGCGTGGGTCGTTGTGCCTATGTGCCTACCCCTCCTGCGCGAGCTGCACTGGCTCCCAGTGGTCTTCCGGGTGCGATTCAAGGTGTTGGTTACCACCTGTAAAGCGCCCCATGGCATAGGACCCGGGTACCTCCGAGACCGTCTTCTGCCACCAATAGTCTCCCACCGACCAGTTCGCTCCCACAGAGAGGGTCTCCTCCGGGTGCCATCGGCCAAGTTATGTTGGCTGGTGACACCCAGGGGGAGGGCCTTCTCTGTGGGAGCCCCAGCCCTGTGGAACGAACTGCCCCCGGAAATACGTAAGATCTCCGACCTACGGGTGTTTAGCTGCGCACTGAAGACCCTGTTGTTCCGCCAGGCCGGACTATCAACGTAATAGTTTTAAATTGGGGTATTTAAATTTTTTGGGGTTTTCTATCTGAGCCAAATTTATTTAATTATTTTAAATTTTAATTGTTGTTTTGTCTGTGTTTTTAAATAGGCTGTACACCGCCCTGAGTCCTTCGGGAGAAGGGAGGTATAGAAATAAAATTATTATTATTATTATTATTATTATTATTATTATTATTATTATTATTATTATTATCAAGGGATTTTTGCAGGAGCTGATCTGAGGAAGAAAGTACAGACTAGACACTGTTTAAAAAAGAAAAGTATATGACCATAGCACTCTTGCCATTCTTCATCTACAGTGGAGGCTTAGTGCTATTCCGATACTTATCAATTGATAAGGGAAAAGGGAGGAAGAAATGGGCAGATTTGATATATTCTTTTGGTTTGTGGGCAGCCAGAGCTAATTGAAATCAGAGCAATCAGAGCAAAGTATCTCACTGCAAAGAAAATTAATCACAGCTTATTTTTTATGATAAATTGGACATGGGTGAAAGCCCTGCTGCCAGTATTGCACCAGCTATAGGTAATAACACTTTTACGGACACTGACATTAAGATAAATATCAGAGCTAGATGATGAGTCCAAGCAGCATTGTAGGAGATATAAACTGATATGGAGGAAATGAAGGAAGTGAGAGCCAGCTAGAGTTCCTGGAAATGCTCGCTAAAAAGAATGAAGTCAAGAGTTGGACAAGTAAAGGTCAAGAAAAAAGTAACAGCATAATTTACATAACAAAAAAATTTACATAACAAAAACTGATGATGAAAAATATTGTCCACCATGTTAAACTGAGTAATATAATCAATGAGGGAACTTTTTATTTAGTTATTTATTATTTATTTATTTATTTTTATTTTTCATATTTGTATACCGCCCTACTCCCGAAGGACTCAGGGCGATGAACAGCCACAATAAATTACAAATACATATAGAAGTTAAAAAACTATTAAAAAACAGATTAAGTAATTTGGCTCAAAGATTAAAACATCCAAATTTATCTAAAAGAGGTCTAAAACCTGATTTAAAAGCCAATTTAAAAGCCAATTTAAAAGGGAGAGTTAGGCCAGACCAGCTTGTTGGAATAGAAACGTTTTCAGGGCACGGCGGAATATGCGTAAGTCTTGGATGTTTCGTAACTCCGGGGGAAGCCCGTTCCAGATGGTAGGTGCCCCCACAGAAAAGGCTCTCCCCCTGGGGGCCGTCAGTCGACATTGTTTGGCCGACGGCACCCTGAGGAGTCCCTCTCTATGGGAGCGAACAGGTCGGTGAGAGACTATTGGTGGCAGGAGGCGGTCTCGTAAGTACCTGGTCCTGAGCCATGGAGCGCTCTAAAGGTAGTAACCAAAACCTTGAAGCGCACCCGGAAGACCACTGGGAGCCAATGCAGCTCGCGCAGGAGGGGGGTTACATGAGAGCGCCACATTGCTCCCATTACCACCCGCGCGGCCGCATTCTGGACCAGTTGGAGCCTTTGGGTGCTTCTCAAGGGGAGCCCCATGTAGAGAGCATTACAATACTCCAGGCGTGAGGTGACAAGGGCGTGAGTGACCGTGCGCAACGAGTCCCGATCCAGAAAGGGATGCAACTGGCGAATCAGGCGAACCTGATAAAAAGTCCTCCTGGCCACGGCCGTCATATGCTCTTCTAAAGACAGCCGCGAGTCCAGGAGGATGCCCAAGTTGCGAACCCCATCTGTCAGAGTAGTCAGAGATGGCACCAACTGACTATATCGGGACGTCGGAAACCACAGCCACTCGGTCTTGGATAGGTTGAGTGTGAGTTTGTTCCTCCCCATCCAGATCCGTACGGCCTCCAGGCACCAGGACATCACCTCGAGGGCATCATTGGGGTGGTCTGGGGTGGAGATGTATAGCTGGGTGTCATCAGCGTACTGATGGTACTTCACCCCAAAACCACGGATGATCTCACCCAGCGGCTTCACATAAACGTTGAATAGAAGGGGCGAGAGGACCGATCCTTGTGGCACCCCACATATAAGGGGCCTCGGGGTCGACCTCTGCCCCCCTGTCAACACAGACTGCGACCGGTCAGAGAGAAAGGAGGAGAACCACTGTAGAACAGTGCCCCCCACCCCCAACCCTTTCAACCGGTGCAGCATGATATCATGATCGATGGTATCAAAAGCCGCTGAGAGGTCTAGTAGGACCAGGATAGAGGAGCAACCCCTGTCCCGAGCCCTCCAGAAATCATCAACCAATGCGACCAATGCTGTCTCTGTGCTGTACCCGGGCCTGAATCCCGACTGGAACGGATCTAGATAATTCGATTCATCAAGGTACTGAGGCAGTTGTCGTGCAACCAACTCTCAACAACCTTAGCAACAAAGCGAAGGTTGGAGACAGGACGATAATTTATTTTTTATTGTTTTATTATTTTTATTGTTTTATTGAGCTATGTTTTCGGCCGCAACGGCCTCCTGCAACCTTTCTGCCAGAGAAAACAGAGCTCAGGAGGTCTGCGTGTGACCTTCCCAAGCTCCATTTTCGCTGGCAGAGGCACCATGGGTTGGTCCTTCACTTTTTCCAGAGCGGCCCCCGGGCCAGATCTAATCACCCTGTGGACCGGATTCGGTTCACAGGTCTTGAGTTTGACACCCCTGGCCTAAAGTCATCCAGCTGGCTTTCATACCTAAGGTGGGACTCGAACTCACACTTTATGTTACAAGATACTGTACGCATAGACTTTTATCCAAATGCAAAGGCTTCATTATGAATGAAGTTTATTCCTCAATGGATTTAGAGAGATATTTGAGGTAATCAGACCAATAATAAGGTCCAACAAAATCCAGTCGTTTATTTGCTTTTATCCAATGGACAGAATCTTGCCAAACTGTAACTCTCTACCCTAATAGATATATCTGGAGATATTCTAGGGTGTGGTTACCCTGAATCTCTTTCCCTCTTCCCCATCCAGCTCTCTCCTGTAACTTCTGTCATGTAAAAATTAAGTACTTTTGTAATAACCTATTGAATTAAGGTCAGTAAGAATTCAATTTACTGTAATCATTTTTTTAGAAGTAAGTTGATAGAAGGAACCCCATGTATCTAGATAGTGTTGTACTGCAATTCCTAGCATTTATCCATTAACCATGATAGCTGAGGCTGCTTAGAACACTCAACTTCCACATATATTCTGTCTTATTGAAAGGCCTGAAAACATTTACGAATTTTTGAGCTTGTTGACTTTGTACCAAGATTGTGGCTATATCCCTTAGAGGAATTTGATTTTATTCTTGTCAAGTCCCTTCACCATCTTTAAACACTTCTGCTTTCTTTGTACTGTTTGTATTAATTTAATGTAGTTTTTGTCAACATTGCTTATTCAACTAGACCTTCTATTAAAAAGTGCCCTAGGAGTTAATAATTAGCTGATTGTCACTTCATTTTCTCTGGAAATAAAACACATCTGAGAGAGATGAGACCATGAAATACATTAAGAGATTCTCAAATGTTTTATAAGTCATTTTAGAGTTTGATTGTTAGCAAGAACAATTCCAAACAAGTGAATATTGGCTATTTAGAAGTCAAAAAGAAATTACTGTGTATTTTTAAAAATACAGTGTTTGTTTTTGTGCATGTGTATTTGTGTGTATAAATAGAATAGTTAATAAATCAAAATATATTCTTACTGGTGTAAATATTAACTTAGAGATTTTTCATTTATTCAGATACCTTTGATGAATGGCCAAATGGGTCATCCCTCAAGACCTCAGCCAAACTATAGTCAAATCCATCATGCTGGACCCCAAACACCGGTGGCAAGACATCCTTCCAGAGAGCAATTGATTGATTATCTGATGCTTAAAGTTGCCCATCCCTATAGTCAGCCTCAAGGTCCAAACAGACAATGCCATGAGGTATCAAAACAAGAGGCAAGGGAAAATTTTTATTTTATGGATCAGTTAATAGATTATGGATTCATTCCCATAACTAAGCACTGAAAATTATATTTAACCTCAATTCTGTTTTATTGTTTTCTTTCACTGTGGCCTCTTTCAGGGTTACAAAAATGACAATGGCTTTATTATCACTGTACTATTTTACTTTCATAGACATTATTTAGGAATGCTGTCAAAATTTTAGATACATTTTATTTATTTAAAAAAACTAACTTTTGACTTAAAAGTTCCCTTCAGTGTAGTTTACAAAAGCAATATGTGGTGGGATTCAATTTTTTAAACAGCTGGTTCTGTGGGCGTGGCTTATTTGGGGGTATGGCTTGGTGGTCATGTGACTGGGTGGGCATGGCTAGCTGGTTGTCTGACCGGGTGGGTATGACTATGTGCATAGGGACTACTCAGAGGGCTGAAAAAAGTCATTTCTGACCGGTCCTCGCACTTTTGACCGGTCCTCACACTTATGACCATCCTCACATTTATGCCCGTTACAGCATTCTTAACAACCATGTCACTCATTTCACAACTGCTGCTTTTCACCACGGTGACACACAAAATGTAAAATGTGAGGACAGTTGTAAGTGCGAAGACCAATCAAAAGCGCGAGGACCGGTCAAAAATAATTTTTTCAGCCCTCTGAGTACTCCCTATTCACATAGGGAATACCCAGAGGGATGAAAAAAGTGATTTCTGACAGGTCCTTGCACTTTTGACCAGTCATTATTTATGCCCGTTGCAGCATTCTTAGCAACGGTGTCACTCATTTCACAACTGCGGTGCTTCATGTGACCGGGTGGATATGCCCAAGTGGTCATGTGACATCGCTTCTTTGCCCTAATGACAGTTTGCTGCAATGGTTGTAAGTGTGAAAAACGGTCATAAGTCACTTTTCTCAGTGCCATTGTAACTGTTGTAAATCAAGGATTACCTGTACAAAAATACAAAAGCTTCTTTGTTTGCATAAAGCTGCCCTAAATACCAATCATTAGATTAGAAATACCTGCAAACTGGAGTTACAAATCAGGCAGGGTGGCAGAGCACCTTGAGGAATTAAAATAGTTAAAATGCAATAAGTAGCCAACTCTTCCTCATAAAGTGAAACCCTTTAGCAGAGAGGTCATTTTAAGCTCTCCAGAATGAAGCAAAGGAGCAAACAGAGTATCTGTTGCTTGTTAAACCAATTACCAGAACAAATAGACACAGGAACTAGTCAGATTTCCGAAGCTGCTTCTTTTCAGGAACAGAGATTAACATTTTTCCTTACAAACAAAGTTGAATAGGGAAAATTATCTCATCACTAAACACAGGATTAAACATCAAGCACAGAATTAAACTTCACCAAAAACCAGTTTTAGACCAAAAGTCAGAAAGGGTAGTTAAACTCACGTTTGAATGTCAATCTTTCTAGCTAGCCAATAAGTCTTGCTGAATGTCACTCATGTTGGTTCCTTGTCATTAAAAACTTCTGCTTCCTTATTCAATTATTTCTTCAACGTGCTGATCATTGCACTCTGGCTGGAAGAACTCCAACAGGGGAGTATTTCCTCCCAACAGCAGTGTAAAAAGCGTAAAACAACCCTTCCCCTTTAAGAAAATCAAGCCCCCCAAAAAACCCTCCAAGAAGCTCTGGAACCGGAATACTGCCAACAATGTAATAAGGGCAAATGGAGAGGCAGTTTCTGTAAGCAGGGCAGTAAAGATTAGGCTAGGAAACAATTCCTTACAGAATTAACCCTGTAAAGTGGAAAAAAACAAAAGGAGATTTCTTCTAACAACCTGTTCTCCTAACTACTTAACAACCTGTTCTACCGAACCGGTGCTAACCAATAGAATCCCATTACTGAATATAAGCAATACTTCTAAAATAAATAAACAAAACATCAACTGTAAAAATAATAATATCCCTAACATATTCAAGATAATTGGTTTGATTATCTTCATTTTCACAGTCTTAAATATATAAGTAACCTGCTTTTAAATATTATGTTTTATATTTTAGATTCGAGTAAGAATTGAAAAAGATCCAGAACTTGGATTTAGTATATCAGGAGGAGTTGGGGGTAGGGGAAACCCCTTTAGACCAGATGATGATGTGAGTATTAATTAAAAATATGTTCTTTAAATGAACGTTTATCCTTTATCCATTGAGGCTCTGTTTAACATTTGAAAAAATTGAAAATACAAATATCACAATCATACTGATAATTTGTACATCAGTGTTGAATATTTTGTTTGCCAATGCTTTTTTCATGCATTCTTTATACAATGTTTAGAAATCTTTCATATAAATCCTAAAATTGTATATAATTAAACATCATTTTGTACATATTCCAAATCATGAATAAATCTGTTTCGTGTTTTCATTTCCTAACTGGTGAGTTGTAACTCTTCACATACATACCACATCTTTAGTCTGTAGGCATTTATGGGTTGATTGGCTTGTTTCTTTAGCTTATTTGCCATTCAGTTTCTGAAGATAATAGGTGAAATAACAGGTAATATGGTTAAACTATTGCAATGATCTATTTAATTTTTTTAAAGAATTGTCTAAAAGCTTCAGTTAATATAGTATGTGACAATTAAGCTGCTAAGCAATGCATACGAGAAATAACGCTGCCTTGACATTAAAAAATGTGCACTGTTATTTGCAGGTTTGATTAGAGTATTTCTGCATTGCCGTATTGCCTTTAATACAAATAGAATATTTAATCTTTCTCTTCTGTTCTTCGTTAAATGAAATTCCATAGAAACAGGAATTCTTAGTGTCCATTTAGCTGTTATGGGTTTAAAGTGGAAATTACTTTTTTTCTCAAGATGCCATCCAATATCTTTACATCTGTATAATGAATATAAAAGATATAAATAATTAATATGTTTAAAATGTGAATTTTAATTTCCTACATCTATCGCAATATCACTTACTTGTGTGCTTATTTTTCATTAACCTTTTATAATACAAACTTTTCAAAATGTCTTCAAATTGTCAGGATTAAAATACTGAAATGTATTTTACATAATTTTTTGATGAAAAAAGCTGTCACCATGAAAATAAGAAAAAATAAACATAACATAAACATAGTTTGTAATATAAAATAATTTCAACTATACAGTAACACTATAAATTATAATGTCATGTAATAAAAATTAATTCACTATAATGTTCAAAGAAAGTTTATATGAGTTTCTTCCAACTGTTATAGTCAGAAAATTCTGCTTCAAGAAGATATTTATTTTAAAATAAGCCTTCTTTCACAGTATGGTAAAGCATGCTATTAAAACTAAGGGAGCTTTGTAGGTGGAAGACTACCTATATCTCTCAATTATTTGTTTAGCCACTGTTTGAAAATACAACCATGGTGAACGAAAGAATGGTAGTTCTAATCTGTCAGAGTTGTGGCTGTTCCAGCACCCCCACAATCATGTGACTGTCATTTCCAACCTTACCTGCTAGGTTCCCCAGAAAAACAGTGGGGAACCAAGCAGGGAAGATTGCAAGTCATTGGTGTAAGTCTCCCCTTCTCTGTCCATTATTTAGGAAGTAAGCATACTTTAGAGCATACTCTCTAAAATAAACAAATTTAACTGTAGAATCTGCTATATTATTGAAAAGATTTAGCAGCCTAGTGGAACCTATAGATGTCGGCTAACAAAAATATATGCCAAATTGATTCCTGTAGGTTGATAAACCTAGTAGTCCAGCTCCACCCTTTTCAGAATCCATGAGATCAATTACCAATGTAATTAATGATCACTGCTCTGACCAATAAGGCTTTTCATTAGGCTTCAGGAAATCTACGCATTACAACTACCCCCTGGCAGTTGATAAATAGCCAGTTCTTCCCCAATTCTTCCATTTGGAGTGGAAGAATTATATTACTTAAAATTGAAGGGAGGCTTGGGAATGTTTGGAAGTTTTATGATAGCTTCCTGGTCAGGAGCTTTGCCACAGTAGAAATAAAAGTTCTATGCAGTAGAAAAGATTTGGAATATTAACCATTGCCACTGAAGATATTCTACTTGTGCGGTACTGACTGATATGCTCTAATATTGCGATATTAAGCTGGGTTCACTTCAATTCTTTATTTTCATTACTACCTAGTTAACATGTATTTTGTATCAGAAGCAAGTATAAATGTAATATTATTCAGAGATTGGGTTGCAGAATCCCACATATTCACTAACTGCCCTTCTTATACCTTCCGTACACGTTATTGGCTTTAATAACATGCATGAATTTTAGATTTGAAACATTTTTTGTTCAAAATAATATAGCCAGCCAATAGCTGCTGCTATTAATAACTACCCAGCATAAATACATGTTTATTATATAACTTCTGTTTTTGTTATCCTGAAGGGTATTTTTGTGACTAGAGTACAGCCTGAAGGACCTGCATCCAAATTATTACAGCCAGGAGATAAAATTATTCAGGTAATGTAATTTAAAGTATTCATCAATTATTTTCAACGACGTTATGCCTTTGTCTGCAAGATTCTATCAATTTTCTGAGTTTTACCCATTTCCCCCTTCTGTAGATAATTAGGAAAAAAGTCTATTAAGATACTGTCTCTTTTCTCTGCCACATATTGTAAACCACCCTAGAAAAAAATTCTGAAGGCACCATACAAATTGTTAAAAATGAATAATTGTATGTAAATCTTTGATTTTAAATAAAAAGGTGGAGGAATTACCATTTTGAGTCTTATTGCAAAATAGTACAGTATTTGGTAAAGTTTCCAGATAAAGTGTTTGAATTAACTATTTAACATTTCAGGATTATAGTCTTAGCTGTAATGATGATAATGATTTTGTTAATTCAATTCCTAGAGATAGGAGATAGTGGCTGTGACTCAGAGGTGGGTTTCAGCAGGTTCTGACCAGTTCTGGAGAACTGGTAGCGGAAATTTTGAGTAGTTGGAGAACAGGTAAATACCACCTCTGACTGGCCCCGCCCCCATCTATTCTCTGCCTCCCGAGTCCCAGCTGATTGGGAGAAAATGGGTATTTTGCAGTAACCTTCCCCTGGATTGGGGTCAGAATGGAGATTTTGCAGTATCCTTCCTCTGCCACACCCACCAAGCCATGCCATGCCCCAGAACTGCTAGTAAAAATTTTTGAAACCCACCACTGCTGTGACTGTACATATGAACATGTTTGCTCTTTTGTATTCCTCCTTCATTGACATGTTATTGGAACAACAACGAAGTTTTCTGAAAATTAAAAATTAGAATTTCATTTGAATGGTGTTCTTAAAAAAAGGTTCAAAAACAAACTTTAAAAACTTATTGCTTTTAATTAATTAATGTTTTTGTTTTTTTTCAGGCTAATGGATATAGCTTCATCAGTATTGATCATGGGCAAGCAGTATCTTTGCTAAAGACTTTTCAGAACACAGTGGAACTTACTATTGTTCGAGAGCTCTCTTAAACACTGTGGAGAAAGAGGAAATTCTGTGTAATTTTTGAAGGACTTGTGGAAGACTTAATATTTTGACTATTTTTGTATGCAAAACTTTTAAAACTATGTACAGTAATAAAATAATGAATTTGTGGTTATGGGGAAAAACCACTGTAAAGAATATAAATGAAGCAGTTATGGAAATGCATATGGTAATTAGAGCTAAATTGTTTTAAGAGTGTAGCAATCAAGGATCACTCCTCCCGAGAACAAACCTGTGGTGTATTTAGTACAGATGGTAGGTTTATTTTGTGGATAATTCATATACATTACAGAACTTTGTGTACAAGGAGCCTCCATTGTAGCCAGTGGACAGATGGCAGGGCTTTCTGTCCTATAGCAGTTTTGTTGCCTTTAATTTTTCATTTATTTTTAGAATCTTTGCTGAAACCACTTCGGTAGCTATTGGTAAGAAATTTTAAAAGTTGGCTTTGCAATGTGCATATTGTATAGATGAATTGGTAGACTGAAAGTGGACTGATTGGATTAAATTAAAAGGCCAGGTAAAAGTATGAAATTAAAAGAAAGGGAGAAGAATTTAATGGGAGAATCTATATGCACCAATTTAAAAAATACAATAAAACATGAAGGTTTGTTTTTTTTAAAGGCAGAGTGAATAAATATACTTCTGGAAGTTCTACAGGATTGGTTCATATCAAATCCATTGCCTGTCATATTCTTATGTGTAATTTAGTTTTGAGTGTTTTTAATCACACATTTTTTAAAGAATAATTATGCTATGGAGTTGTACTGAAAAGGTACTCTCATTACAAAAATTCCTGGTTTTATATAAAAGAATGACTTTCTTCTGCCTTGTATGAAATGCTCCATATTCAAATTATTTATACATTTTTGAAAAGAACCTGAAATGGCCAGTTTTTGCTGTGTTGCCTGTAATGTATGATGATGATGCATAGACACATTGAATTTTAACGTGTGCATGTTCTGAATAGAAAAGCTGTGGTCTTTTCAAGGAGGCTTATGATAATGAGTCATATGAAGATTGGGCTGCCCCAGAATAAGCGATTCAGAAAGAACTCTTGATTTTCGTTGGCCTTCAATTGCCTTGTGAGACTAAAAGAAATAATACTATGGAGCTATAACCAAAACCAGGTTATGGGATGCTGTTGCACAGCAATAGAAGGTTGTTCCCTATTGTAAAGGGACAGGTATTTTGGGCCCACCAACTTGTGTGATCTTCTTCAAAGGGCTGTTCCTACAGGTGACATTAAATGTGAATTCGACACTTCAGAGTCATTAAAGGATTTCTAACTATATTAATGTAAGAGTGATTTATTACAAGCTGCCTTTTGTTTATTATTACTTGCATAAAACATTGGATTATAATTTTGTTCGACAAATGTTTATTATGTTCATGATAGAATAATATTGCCTAATTCACAATATAATAAGTAATACATAGGTATTATGGACCACAGAAAAGTGCCATAGAAGACAGTAACTGTTTTTAAAAGTGAATGATTAACCCATCGTTGGAAAAATATTCATTTAATTGAAATTTTAATAGAAATCAATAGTTTTAAAAAGAAATTTAGCAAAGTACCAATCTGTTAAAGATTTTGCAAAAGCATACTTGAATGGAAAATCTACATTGTTAGCTCTCAGTAGTTTTTGAATACCTAAACCTAAATGATATTGCACTTCACTTACCAACTGAATATTGTAATGCATATAATTCTTAATTTTAACTGAAATCCTTTAACAACTCTTTGTACATTAACATTAGTTGATTTTATTAAAATTTACATAGGCATTGTTTTTTTATATTAGCAGAAATGTGCTGTATTTTGGTAAAATTCACATTTTCTGTTAATCTTTAAAAAAAGCTATATGGTGACAAACTTCAGTGTTGCTATTTTATTTTCAATTTGTTCAGTGACTCACATTCATATTCATTGCTTTTAACTATTAAATTCAGTCTTTTAATAAAGAGAATATAAATAATCAAAATCATAATTATGTGAAAGATAAGTTTCAAAACTGAATATGGATTCTATTTATCTTTGCATACAAGACGTAAGAATGAAATATGTCCCAAAATATTGTATTTTGTATGAAATGAGAAATATTCCTTAAACTAAATTAGAAATTCATTTGAATAATTTTTGTTAAAACTATTGCCAAAATTTTTCATTGTTTAAACTTTAAAGTAACAGTGCAAGAAAAAAATGGTGCTTATTGTCTGTTTGCAAGGAAATAAAATTCTGTTTAAAGTTCTTTTGTGGGGAAAAAACATTGTCAGAATATATGTTTGAGGAGAGATTGTTGAAAAAAGAAGCTCATCGAAACAGGAAAACATTTCTTGAAGCCATGGATTTCTAATGTTTCTCATTTTATCAAAATATATCTGGAAATTTGATGGAATAGATACAGAATGGATCATGTTATCAATTCAGGTTTTTTTGTAACAGTTCTTTAAAGAATCAGTTCAAGTGAAATTTTTGGAAAAAGTCCCACATATTTATTGTGTAAATATTTTTTTTACTATTTTTGACGAGTTTAAAAATGTGTACATACTTGAACACATCTGTGAACACAATCATAGCAATAAGGGACACACAGAACCAAGCCTTTATCATTAATTTGCTGTATACTACTTTTTAAAATAACTATTCCCTTGTCAGCAGCTCTGTAATGTTTTTATTGATCAGCATTTATTCAGCATTCCAGTTTTTTTGTATATAATTAAATTGTTTCTGGAGTAACACATGAGAAGAATAGATAATAAACTAATGCTCTTTAAAGTTATGTGTACTTTATTGGTTTCCATTTAAATTAAACTTTCTTTTTATAAATTGTTGAAACTTACCCTCTTGGAATTTTTAAAGAATTTTTTAAAAAGTATTTGAATTAAATAGAATGTATGAACAAATCATTTCATACTGATTTGCATTTGATACTGATTGCTATTCTGGAAGGTAGGTAGCTTAAGTAGATAGGTAGGTAGACAAATTGACTCTTAAATGAAATTAACAGCTATTTATCAATGGCAACAATTTAGAGAGGGCTTTTCCAGGTCTCTCAATTATGCTTTGTGGGTTATGCTAATGAGAAGTGTTGCAAGCCAAACAAGCAGTTCATTTTGAAAATTATGAGAGTATTTAAAATACAAATTCGTCAAAACTAGTCCAGGCCTTTTTGCTTCCTTAAGATCATTGCCCATTTCACACCCAGAAACCAAAGTGTTTCAAAATCTGAATCTTTTTTTGGATTCCTTTTTCATCCCTGAACTGTTAGACGGACCCAGAGGGAAATGTCCAAAAATTTTTTTGGGGGGGGTCTCTCCAATATTTGCCGCGTTTCTTAAGAGACCTGAAAGTGAATGTCCGAAGTGAGTTGAATCTACCCAGAGGAAAGCTTGCTGAGGATCCCAGTACCGAGAGAGCTGGGATCCCATGCCTGGTCTTCAGTGTCTGCCCTCCCCCTTCCTCGCTTTGGAAAAATCTTTCCCCGTTATTCCGTTCCTGCTCTTTTTCTTAGATTTTCAAAGAGCGGTGAAAAGATGGGATGCAGAATTCAACTGATAAACCATGAATTCATTGTATGCGAGGAAAACGTGTGATTTGTGAGAGGACACTCAATTTAGCATGAAAACTCTGGAAACATACCCAGACGTCTTTCCGCCCAACCCTCGTTTAGTCCCCACTCGTATCTGCCATCACATTGAGCGGTTGTAGCTGTGGATCCTCAAACCCTTAACACTTCCAACTATGGCTCTGAAGCTGGCGCCGGAGCCTCAGGTCTAGGAGGCGCTTTTTAAACCTAATCTAATCTGGATACAACCCAACAAGGCAAATAATATCCTTTAGTGACGTGAAGGATTGTTTGGTGCCATACATACATGAAAAATTCACCTATAGAAGACGCTTGCACTACTTAAGAATGTTTTTGTCTCATAATTATATAAAACATGTTTTATATAAATCCACCTATAGAAGACGCTCACACTACTTAAGGATGTTTTTCTTTGTCTCATAATTATATAAAACATGTTTTATATAAATATGGGATAAGAAAATATGCTTAAATAGCGCTTAAGTGTAAGGCTCTAAAAATGTGTGACTGTACACGGTCACTGTCGTTTGGTTTACAAAATACCGTGTGTCGTCATACCCTGCAACGCCTCCCCCCCCCCCTTCCCACGTGCATCAACCCGTGAATTTGCTTTATGCGGGGTTTTCGGAGAACTTCGTTCTAGCTTGAGGAAAGGTCGGACTTCGCACTGTGCCTTGGTTTTTGTATTTGGGATACTTTGACCATAGAGCTGTCCTCTCCAAGTTGTCCCTTTTCAGACGTGCTGGACTTCAATTCCAATAGTGGCGAGATCATTTATCACCCCTGGTTAACAATGACAGTCCAAATTAGGGACTCCCCCACCCTCCTCTACAAAACCACCTTTCTAGGAAAGCCATACCCGCAGGGCAAGCGCTGTTAACGCTTCCCACCTCATAGAATACCACGTGAACGGAAACATCGTAATTTATAAGCACTCTAGGACAAGACGCCTTTTCTATGGTAACTTCCGTCTCCTCGCTTACGTGCGTTGGCTTAGGTCAGATAGAGAAATTGCCGCCATCATGATGAACAGCGGTGGAATCGGGGTCCCCCTCGGCTTTCCTTTAACTCCTACTTCGGTTATTCAAGTCACTAATTTATCCTCTGCGGTTACTAGTGAGCAGATGCGGACGCTCTTCGGTTTCCTAGGTGACATTGAGGAGTTACGCCTTTACCCTCCGGAGTAAGTGAGGCCCGGGAAGCCATAGAGAATGGCGGGAATGACTGTCTTTTAAGAAAAGGGATATATATTTAAAAAAAAAAAAAACCTGACCGGATGCTGCGCCCTCCATTTTGCTTGTGGGTGGATGGTAGTAGGTCCGTTTTGAGGCTTTTGCTTTCTGAGAGGATTGTTGCCCGGAGTGAAGATGGCACCTATTCACGGATTTATTTTTCCCCCTCTTTCGTCTCAGTCCTATCATTCTTTTCCCTTTCGGGCATTGTGAGAAATGCCTCCGACTTTGAGGTTGGCGCTTCTTTGTTAGAAGCCCTGATCCGAGCCCTCAGCCGTTTGTTTGGCTTTGGAAAAGATGCGGCAAGGGCAGCCCTCTAGAATCCTTTCCCAGAGGCTTCTCCCCCTCAGCTCATCCAACCGCTCGAATTGATTCTGTTGTGCAATTTATCAGCCTTAGTCTTTCAACCAACCCTGTAGAGCTTCGGTCCTTTGCTTACTTAATTGGAACAGGGTTTAATGAAATTTTCATGGGCTGAACCGCCAATTTCAGTACGGTTAGGATAGGAATTGCAACCTATTTAAGGCATCTTTAGTTTAATATTGTAGATAAATGGAGGTTCTTCCTTGTAACACGGTACAGTCAATCGCAGATACTGTATCACCTTATGTAAAATCTTAAAAATCCTGACATGCATGTCTTACAGTCTTTCAATAATGTTCAGGGAAGGTTGAATTGTTTTGGTTTCGCAGACACATTTCCAAGGCGTGTTCAAGTACTTGTTATAATCAAGTAGTTAGAATTCTGCACGTGAATGTGCTGTGTGATAAAAGGTACCAAACATGTCACTGATAGGAGACATGATTCTTTTTATTAAGAAGATAAACCTTAAGGTTAAGATGTACCCAAAAGCAAATATTTATGTACTTACTAATACATGCTTTTCACTGATCTGCCGTTGAAAAAGACATGTTCTTAAAACGCTTGCAGAATATTAGAAGTGAATGTTGACTTAATTCTGATGGACATTCCACAGAAAAGGAAACATAAAAACATAGAAAACTGATGTCAGAAAAAGACCGCTAGTAGTCCATGTAGCCTGTCTTTTGAGGGTTTTTTAATTTATTATTTTATTTTTAAAATGTTTGTCAGACAAAGGACATGGGTTTATGTTTAAAGTCAGTTACTAATAATTGACCCACTGTTTCTGCTGGAAGCTGGTCCCAAGCTTTCAAACATTGCTTTTGAATTTCCCTCCTATCAGTTTGAGACTATTTCCTTATGTTTTGATTTTTTTCTTAGTACTGAAAATACTGCCTTCTAGTACTTCATCCACACCCTTAATATATTTAAAGGTTTCAGAGTGTCGGTCATGTTCCCTCCCCTCCATTCCCTGCTGTCCTATAGGTTCCTCCAATTTTTCTTGAAGCTTTCACAGAGTCCCTTCTCATCATATCTTTTTGGGATGGGGAGTCTCAGCAAGGACTCTGAAGTCAGAGTTTTGAACTTTATAAAAAGCGATGATAGCTGATAATAAAATAAAGTCTATAGTGCTATTAGGATTTAGAATTTGAAAATTTTGCTTTCTTTCTTCATTGCTGTTTTTCTCCTTTAGCTTTTTAATTTTGGGGAATAATTTTCTTACTTTGATCCTTGGCCTTGCCATTCCTTCATTATAATTTATTGATAACAGTATATAATAAAAATCTAAATTTATTTTTAAATTCTTGGCGTGTAAAAATATAGAATGCAGAAATAATTGTTTTATTAGAAAAGCCAAAATATACTTAAATCAACATTTACTTTTCATAAATAGCCTTCTCCAGGCTTCCAACAATCTCCCCAACAGATCCTGATATATATGGCACAGAAAAATACTTTCTGTTGGTTATTTTCATGTATCACATAAACTATGACTTTGTTAATCTTATTAAATAAACTTTAATTAGCTCAATTTGTGCAGCATGTTCAAATAAAGCACCATGGTTTACAAAACAACAGGATTTGATAAAAAATATGCTTTAGAAAAAAGAAAAGTTTTAGAATTGCATTCCCTTTTAATATTTCTTTTGATTTAATAGCAGGAAAGGAATGGGACATGTCTGAAAGAGAGAATTATACCATCCCCACTCTGGATTCCTCATCACCAGTAAAATAGCCAGAATCTGCTCTGCCAAAATAGTTTTTTTTACTACAAAATGCCAGTGCTGCAATCCTGGAATTTTGGGGGTCTGCATATGGACCCTAGATTGTCCATATACGCCTCTTAAGATAAAACAAACTGTTGGTCACCGACCTTTTATGTTGTTTCTTTTTTGAATTCAAAAGCCTTTTAGTCTCCTTACACCAATCTCTGTTCAGTAAATTCAAACTGCACACAGTCGAAATATTGAATAACTAAATATATTTTTGTTGCTCAATTTTGGATTTCATTTTTATTGCTTTCTGAATATGAATTTGCATATTTCACTGCTTCAGTAATTGACTTAAAGTTATCCATGATCCTTCTACTGTAACCTTCATTATGACAGTTAACAGTTTTGCCATTAAAGACCAAGTTATCATTTTTGAGATCAGGGTATTTTGTCTGATTATATATTACTTTGAATTAACTGATGTTGAATTTTTTCTGTTCTCTTTTCTGTTTACTGAGTGTGAACAGATTAATAATTAATTGAAATATTAATTAATACAAAATAATTTGTAGTCTCTGAAGCATGCTTTATTAAGTATTATTTGCTAATGTGCAGTAATCATAACTAAGCTAAATATGAATGATTTGTGCAATTAGCATTATTATTAATAGCTTTTAAAATTTGAATGCCAATGCAGAAGCCTCCTCATAGATCAGCACTCTAATATTGGAGATGCTACTTATTGGCTACAATATTCTTGTTCAGATTTTGGTCTTCCATGCCTGCAATTAATCCAATTGTTAAATGTATTAAAATTTTAGCTGTTTTGACTGGCTTTGTAACAGAAATATGACTATTAATAATATATTTACAGTTTGATTATTAACATTGTATCACACAATTTGAACCCAAAATAGTTATTAATTTTAAGGCTTTTTAAGCCTTTTAAAATTACAATCTGTGCAGAGGAAAATAATTAGAAACATTCTATATAGACTGAAATACTATATAGCATAACATTTGTAAATGTTATGTCAAAATATTAAAAATGACCCTGCAGGTTTAATATCAAAGAAGGAATGATAATGTAAGAAAGAAATAAGGCATTCATAGGAAGACATAGAAGTCAGACGTTCTTTGGAAAACTTTTTCAGATGGTTTCTGTTAAACCATTTCTTAAATATATTAGCATAATTATAGTTCATACGTCACATAATGCACCATCTATTCCAGATTGACTTCAGTTCATAGAAATGTCTATGAATTAGAAATTAGCTAGATAGATTGAACTGTGGTTTTTCAAAATCAGCCTAAGTTGTTTAGAAGGTCTTATCTATATAGGCTAATTATAGAAGGGTCATGTGACACTTATTAAAGCATTATTAGAGTCAACTAGTTTATAAAAAGTGGAATATTTATAGTTACTTTTAAACTTAATAATGGTAGTGAAACAATGTTTTATCAACAAGGCAATGATTATGCTTAGATGTATATTAATTAACCTTCACATGCATCAGCGTAAGATGCATTAAAATGATATTGAAAAATATAAGTCTTAATTTTTATTTTTTGGTGTTTATGAGTTCACAATTGCTTTTGAGCACAGCTTGAAAAAAAGATGAAACTGTAACATCTAATTGGTTTTCTTTTTCTTGCAGCAATGCACCGCTCGCTTTTTCTTCCAAAGTATGTTATATTAAGTTTCGGGAGTCTTCAAGTGTTGGTGTGGCCCAGCATCTAACAAACACAGTTTTTATTGACAGAGCTCTGATAGTTGTGCCCTGTGCAGAAGGTTGGTATTTTCAGTATGGCTTTTTTCATTTTTGTGGTCTCCGCTCTGTCAGTTTGTTCCATATGTTTTTTCAGCAAATATGTGGATACTTTCCTTAATATAGTCTTTTACAAGGATTACGACTTGCTTCTTTCACTAATTCTTTTTGTTCCAATATGTGTTGTTCGCCATTTACTTACAAAAAGTGAGTTGAACAACACAGACATATTTATATATGAAAATGTCCTAAACATATTTTTAATTAAATGAAGCTGAGTACACGTCTTTGTTACAGCAATAGAAACCATATTTTTTAGTTTTTATTATGAGTTATGAAAATAGAATAATTTTTCCAAACTAATTATCATATCTTTTCCAGTAATAAAATGATACAAAAAAATTTATATTATAGAGAGTAGTTACTTAGTGGGGGGTCAACACCACACCAAGATCCCCAAATTGCTTCAGGTAATCTCAAAATTAAACATTTTGAAAATGTAATTTTTAAAATGACTGAAATCAAATCTCCCATGAGAAAACACATACAGCGTAAGATTTTAGCCATTTTAACTTAAGGATATTTTTTATGCAAGGCAAAAGGCAAAAGCCTTCCTAAAAAGCTGTTCCTGTATTTACTTCTAATATTATTGGAATTTTAGTTAAGGGGGGTGTTCTACGGGTTTATTTGGACTATGTTAGTATTAGAGTGCATTTATTTTTTATATTAGTGTGGCAAAATATTTATATGATCAGTTATTCTTGTATTAGCTTTTTGGTTTTGTTAGCTCAGTACTTGTATCTGAAGGCCACTTTTGTAGCTTCAGTAGAGAGGCAAGAAAGTAGAATAGCCATGCAGGTAAGAGAGGATTTAGAAAAACATTATTACTAATAATTCATTCATAGTTCATAGTTGGTAGAAAGGAAAATGTTGGGAACAGCAGTTGAAAACAGTGGTTTCCAACCTAGACAGAACCATTAAAGCAAAAGTAAGTCAGCCACCTCCAAGAGTCATTATGTATCCCACCAAATAGTTTTAATTCAGAAGGGAGGTAATATATATCTAAAGTTTAAACTCTGGACCATAGATGCAGCTGTAAGGTTGCAGTGGACAATCAACTATTAAGTTTGAAACATGCTGTGCCTTCACTGAGTGCCATTTCACTTGTATGCTCAGTCTTGAATTATTTATATTTTTGTTCAAAATCCCACCTTTTAACTTCTGCCTGAATAATTAGAATTGTACCTATGGATTTCAGCATTGCCATTTTTTTTTGTTTGTTTCTAGATTGCTCATCTCTCTCAGGGAGGGACATTTGCAGCCTTTATATCCTCAGCCTTTTGTTCTCTATAAATCAGTTAAAAATATAGAATTAACAGCGTCTGGTTCCTTTATGAACTGCTCTTACTATTAGAAAGTTTCTTCTAACAGTCAAAGTCTGCCTTTCTGAAATTTAAATTATTTTTTGGTTATTTACCTTTTGGAATGAGAGAGAATTTATTTGGCTTCTTGTAACATCAGATATTTAAAGGGTTCTATCGTATTTTCCCTCAGTTGTGTTTCCCCCCCTCAAGTCTGAGCATGTACAATCTCTGCAATATCACTTCATAATATTTAGTTTCTAGTTTCTCATTGCTCTTTTCTGGATCTACAACTTCTTTGAATCCTCCTTGAAGTACTATATTATTTTGACCAAAAGAGAAAGAAGTAGAAATAGTATTTGCCATGATTCAGACAGATTTGCCTTTCTATAAGTATTATTTCCAGGTTATATATTTTCCATCCTATGCTTGTACATTTAACGGTTGTTTCCTAAGGAAAAGTTTTGTGCTTATTTCTGATTAATTTTATTCTCTTACTTTTAGACCATTTCCCAAATCAGTCAAGATCATTACTTATTTTAGTTCTGACTATGGGTGCATTAACTAGCTCATTGTATTATATTCTCCACAAATTTTAGAAGCATTTTCTTTTCTTCATCCAATTATAAATGATTAATAAAAATATTGAAGAGTTGAAGACATAGGACTGATCTTTGTGGGATTCTGTATGATACCTCTCTGATTTGATGATCAACATCAATATGCACCCGCTGAGTATGATTTCTGACCCAGCTGTGTCCACTTAATTGTCACCCAGTCCTTACTTAACTATTTTGCTAATAATGCCATGAGTTATTTTTTGAAATGTCTTGTGCACTAAATATACAGCATTCCCAAAATGTGTTCAAGAAGTACTCAGTCAAAAATGACATAAGATTACTTTGACAAGATTTGTCCATGCTAACATTTGGTAAGTAAGTAAGTATATTTTTCCAAATTAATTTCTTGTATCTTCTTCTCCAAAATTTTCCTAAGTATTGATGTCATGCTGACTGGCACATACTTTTCTGAATCTTTTTCCTCTCTTTGAAGATAGGGACATTATTGTCTCTCTTCTAGTCATCTGGCACTTGCTCAGTTCTCGAGAAATTCAGCCAAGACAATTAGTTATTTCATGTAGCATGTAATTCATCTAGCCCTGGAAATTTAAACTCATGCAAAATAAAAAAGATAATTCCCAGCCATGTTTCTGCTATGCCCAAGCTTCAGCCGCAGAACTTAAAAGGTTCATTTAGATTACTGAGTACAATTCCAAATTGAAGCATCTCAACCTATTGCTTTTCCTAATTTCTTGACAAAATTCTATTGTTCATTAAAAAAAACTGAACTAAAAGAGGGATTGAGTAGCTCTGTATTTACTTTGTTATCTGTTAACAGTTTGCCATCTTCCTTTTTATTTATTGTGAACATATCTAAAGAAATCCTTTCTGTTATTCTTAGCATTATTAGCTTATGCTAAACTTTTGCTTTCCATAAATCATTTGAACAGTTCTACGCAGCCTGTATATTGGCTTCCTTTGCGATTTCAGTTTTTCTCAGGTGTTTGTTTATTCCATTTTTCTTTTATAATACCTTTATCCAATTAACATAGATTATTGTTTAGCATTTTAATGAATGACTGTAGAATGACAAGCTCCCTTGATAGGCCTATGTGTAATCTGAAAGATTGTTTTTTTCTGTCCATATTGCATTTATTATTTATTTTAAAATAGCTTCATAGCTCTTTGGGCTGTGGAAGATTATTTGCTAAAATACAAATATCAAAAAAGTATCTGTTGGTGCTGTTACATCTTTACTTGCTTTTCTTAGTTCTTATAATTTTCCTGCTAGGGAATTCGAGACTCCAGGCATGGGTATCACTCTGTCTTCTGGCTGTTTTTCAGAAATGGTTTGCCATTGCCTCCTTCCTAGGGCTGAGAGAAAGCTACTGACCCAAGGTTACCCATCTGGCTTTGTGCCCGAACAGGGACTAGAACTCACGGTTCTCTGCTTTCTAGCCTGATGCTTTAACCATTACACCAAACTATCACTATATATAGAAAGGAATAAGTTAATTATAGTACAGTTATATAGTTCAACTTCAGGAACACAATGTGGAATAGTTTTTTTTTAAGTAACATATTTTTTTCCAGTGCAAAAATGTGGACATATCTGGATAGAGAATATTACAAATGAGTTTCTTTATTTTGTTTTAAAAGCAAAATTGTCTGATAAGAGCGACGACTTAAAAGTATTAGTGAGTTAAGTCATGTAATTTTTGCGAATTCATTTTGCTTGTATTGATGTTTAATATTGTTTATTCAGGAAGAGCAAATATATAAAAATATTGCTTTATTGTGTTCATCTATTCCCTTTGTCTACCACAATATATTGGAGCAGCTTCATAAACTAGCATAGTTATCAAAGGTTACATTTGTACATCTTTGAATTTTTTTAGTCTTAATATATTGATTTGTACTTCTGATCTAAATTATAATCTCGCTTGTATTTTTATATTTGATTTCTAATAAGGATACAACAGAGAATATACCAGCTCTCCCTCATGTATCTGTGGATTTTCCATGCCTAGAAGAACATATGAAAAGACAATTTCTGTTCTTCTACTTGTCTTTGTGCTAAAAACAGCCCAGAAAGACACAAAGATTTCTCCAACTGAAAAATCTCTCTTTACTAACTTTACTATCTTTCTGTTAGACTAATGCAGAGGATTTAGTGGTGTTCCTTAGCCCTATTCTCTCCCTTTATATTTGGCTCAATAATAAGATGAGTTAACAGAAAGCTAAGTCATTTATATTACAATGACACTTTGTTAAATTGTAATTCCTCCCTCAGTGAGTTATTATATTTTTAAAAATGCATTCCCTATTATGTGGTATAAAGTCAATATGATACTACATCAAGGATTATGCATATAATCTTATCAGTTTGAATTTTGTCTAAAATTTACCATTTTAACTGTCTGCATGGGAATAAAAAATTGATACATGTAAAAACAATTGAAGAGAATGCAGCAGTCATTGGCATTTACTCCCTCCAGTGTAAATTCTTTTTTCCAAATCTCTGAATTTATGTGGTGATCTTCCCAACTTTGTACTTCCCAGATATGTTAAATTTCAGTTAATATAATTTTTAGCCAGCTGTTTTGGCTGAGAATTTGAATTCATTGAACACAGTGGAAAGATATTTGGATTGGGAAGGATTATTCTACCAATAAGCCTACCTAAAAGTAAGCCTATTAGAAGCTATTCCAAAGTAAGTATGCAAAGCTATTCCTCTGCAGTCAGTGCTGGGTAAATATAATTTATTAATTATTTAAATTTTGAGTTTAATTACAAGTGATTCATATGGTTTATTAAAGTAAAATGCTCAGATCAAATCCATAGGGTTATATATACCAAACCTAGTAATTTCCTTGGATTTCATATGAAAAGTAGAGAGTTACATAGGATGTAGAGCACACATGCTCTGTTGATCTACTCTCTACTGGGAAATCCAAATAGTGTGATACCTAATATTTATGAATTTATTATTGTACAAAATCCAGATACGGGGAGGGAAGAATGTTAAGACCTTTTTAAAATGTTCATCTTGTCTGTCAGGAATTACTCTCAGCGTTGCATGGCAATGGCTTCACTGAATAGTAAAAATGATGTCAAATATATAATTCATACTTCATGATTAACTTTGTGATTTTGGATACAGTGCAACATTACATTGTCAAAATGCGTGGTCCCCTTCTCATTTTATGTGTATTTGAGATTTCTCTCTGACTTCGGTCTAGTTAGAGAGATGACAAGATTGAAATACATCTGATACCACCTTTAATCATCATTCTGAACTTTTATGTCCACATTTTCTGGTAGATGGATTTTGACTATTAATTTGGTTTTGTATGTTTTCTCTGTGTGATATTTGTGCATTATTAGATGACTAGACTGGCCAAGGCAGACCTGTTACACTTGCCTGAATTAGGCATTGTTTGCCATGCCACTAAACCTGCCGCCAAGTGACAACTTCATGGGGGAAAATGAGAACGAAGTCTGGCCTGCAGAAGATGGACGCCTTGTCTCTGTTTTATTATTTTGTTTTGCTTTATTTTTCTTCTTCTTCTTTTAATTTTGTCCCTTTCTTGCTGTAATTCTTTTATTTCTATTTGTGAACTGGTTTTTCAGTTCTGTAAAAATGCTGTTCTGTTATAGGAATTCATGATTCATTTTAAATTATTCTGTGGAACTAATACTGTGTCAGTAAGAGCTGACATAATACTAAAGTCAGTTTAGACTTTACATTTAAACTGTAAGTGCAATTTTAAGTTTAGATAATTTGAAATCAATGGAAATTCTCTATTCTTAATTAGGACTGTTGAGTATCAAATGAAGTGATCAAATTGTTTACATTATCTCCATATAATTCAGCTTCTATATTATGCATTGATTTCTGTGGACTAAGTTTTGAAGTGTTCATTTCTTCTGTAATGTCTTCAGAAACTTTCTTTCCCCATGTCCCCACCTTGAACCTCTCTGTTAACTTTTCAAAATGTTTTTGAGCAAATGTTCTCCTTCATGCCTAAGCTTTCTGGAAGTCTGTTGAGATTTCCCATTGAAATTTGAACTGCAGAACATATAAACATATTGGTAATATGATATCAAGAAGGCTAATGTTATTTCAAGGCTAATCAGATTTCTATTTATTTAATTTTGATATTAAATATCCTAATTTCTGTAACAAATCTAAAAAAAAATTAGGGAATACTCAAAATAACTGTGCTGACCAGTGTTTGTTTTGTATATTGTCTTCTCTTCACTGTAGCATTCTGTGAGAAGGTGACAAGCATCACTATTTTTTTTTTTCTTGCGTCTTGGCACATGATTATGACAGTCTATCTCGGATTAACAGACACATAGAATTTGAATATTTTCTACAGAACCTTCCCAAGAACAATAACTTTTGCTACTTTTTTTTGCAACAGGGATGAAAGTTCTCAAATTATTTTTGGCATCTTTTATAATAGTTTTGCATATCTTTTTTCATTAATAAAAATATTTTACTGTGCTCTGATAATTTTATGAGTAAATAGGGAATTACACAATTAGCAGTAAACCCTACTGGAAATTTTGGTTTATCTAATGGACCAGCAGGATCTATACTAAAGCTACAAATTATTTAGAAATGTAAATGTAAAGTAAGGGGCTGAAGCTTTAAATTGATAGAATTATATTACACAGATTGAAGTAGTTAAAGTTATTAATCAGTTTAAAGTGACATAGTCTAGTTCTGAATAAAAACCTTTTGTGAATGTCTATGCTTTTACATCATTGCTTTTAAGTGTCATTTGAGCCATCACCAGTGCTGAGTGTTGTGCACTTAAGGAGTCCTATGCATGGGAATGTCTTTTGCCAAAATAACTATTCAAATACATTTTTATAAATTTTTGTTCTTACCTTTTTATGATTACATTGAAAACATGCAGTGATATTTAGTCTGGAATAATTTACTGAAGTAAAAATTTGGTCTTGCACAAGTTCAGTGAGGTACAGTTGGGCCCTTTCTGGATGTAAGTCTATTTTTAGCAGATGTTTTAAAATTATTTTATTTTCTTTATTAATTTTGAAGATAGATATTAATTTTGTTGCTTTTTAAAAGAAGGCTTGTTTTCTAGTAAATAACATGTAGGTATAGGTTAGAAAGTTCAGTATTTACTATAAGTTGCTATCTGTTATATATACTTGGTGGCCACCCACTGATCAAAGGTTTCTCAATTAAGTAAGAGAAGTTACTTTATGACTTCATTTCTCTGTATGATTTCCCATGCTGCTTTCAGGAATGAGGAAATTTACAGGGGAGAGGAAAATCATTGAAAATTAGTTACTTTCCTTTGACTGTTGGGTGCCTCGATTGGATTAAATGTCTTCCATTAGTAGGAGAAATCCCAATTAGATACGGTCATGGAAAACTGCAGTTTATAAGCATTTATTTTGGAATGTGCACTTGAACTTTTTAGGCCTATGGAACGATAGGAAATTGGGTTTGAAATACTTTCATTTAAATGCAGTCCACTTACTATTTCAGTCAAGATCCTATTATTATTAAATCCATTCAATCAAGTGGAACTATACTATGGTTTTTATGTAGCTGGTTTAATCTTTCCTCTCAAAGTTTGCAGTGTTTCAACTTTTATATATAAAAAGGTTTTAAATATCCTTCCAAAACTCAAAATTGTCAGAATGTTTAATATAGATCTTCAGGTAACTTTTTAACATCAGAAACATCGTCCCCTTTTTGAAGTGGGATAACTTTTTGAGCTTAATATGGAGATCTGTGTTGTTATCTACATTATGTCTGTGGCTTTTTTAATGGAACATTATAGCATTAGTAGATTAGTTGGTGAGGATTTTAAAATAAAAAAGACTGTGTTTTTTCTTACTATACATACTATTATAATTCTAGATAATTGATGCTTTATGAGGCCAGATTGACTTAAATTCTTGTGCTTGCTCTAATAAGGAACAGTTATTTCAGGCAGTGGCTCCTTGGCAGAGTACTTTGTCATCTGCAGTCTTTAATTTCTGGATAGATTAGGAACTAATCCTTTTAGTAGTCCTGTGCTTAAAATATTTACATTTAAATTGTTTGGGCATAACCCACAAATATAGTAGTTAGCCGCTATAAAGCATTTTAAAGAGTAGTATAAATTGGTTATCCTTAAAATACATTTTTAGTAAAGATCAACTCAATCAAATTATTCAAATATGGATAACCATGGTTAGTGTGAAATAATTTTTATTTAATTATTTAAAGTATTTTTATCCTAATTTTCAATCCCTAACATAAAACATTTCTGAGTTAAGAGCTTGAGCAATTTTATTGAGGTAAACCTTGCTCCCTGAATATGTATAGCGAGAGACAGAATCTCCTTGTCATCTTGTAAAATCAACAGTGGATCAGCTGCACTGACATTATACAGATATAACAAACATGCCAGTGATCAAGTAAATATTTTTGTAAAGACTAGATTACACTATCCCTCATAATGCTACAGAGCTGTGAGTCTTGTTAGGTCAAAGTACTTAAACTATGAATCGTTATGTTTCTTGCCTTCTTGATTTGTTGTACCAGATTGACAACTGGTGATCAACTGGCAATATTTTTCACAGCCACTTTCAGCAGAAGAAAAGGCCAGTTTTTGCTTAGCACACTCCTGTTTCCTCTTTTTTTCTTTTTGACTGATTTGGTTATTTGCCATTTCTGGGGATTAAACTTTAAAAAATGTTCTTCTTTTCTGTATCTGATGTTCTGTGTGCTATTAGTGATGCAGCCAACACGAACGGTTGTCATGTGTAACACACCTTTCGATCACCGTGAAACAACGTCCTGCGAAAGCGTCCATGCTTGATATCGTTTGGTTCATGAACATTAAGTTTCCAGTACAGGTGACCCATAGCTCAAAGTGTTAAATAATTATCTACTCATTGTTCAGTTTTTAAAGTAAAAATCCGGTAATGAGATTGTAGTTTTGCTCACTTACTGTTCCTAGTGGAGTAGGGGAAAGGAAGACGTGTGTTGTTTTGCTTTTTTTTAAAAGGCTGTTGTAGTTTTTTGTTTTCTTTACTATATTTAAGTTGAAGGGAAATAGTAAATAGAAGAATAAAATTTGAAAGGTGACCTTACTTTTGATAACAAAATCATTTTGCTCTTCAGGTAAAATTCCAGATGAAGCCAAAGCCCTCTCTCTCTTGGCTCCTGCTCCAACAATGACAAGTCTGATTCCTGGTGGAGGGTTGCTTCCTATACCAACGCCTCCTGTGAGTTCAGTAAGTAATGCTAGATGTAATAATGCAGCTGATTCAGTTACATTTTTAGTAATTGGCCTGTGATAGGGATGGCTTTGACACAATATAATGTGTAATTACAGTATTTTTCCCACTATAAGACGCATCCCACTCCAAAAAAAAAGTGGGTGGAAATTTCTCTGCATCTTAGAGCGAATATTGTGGTGGGAGGGAGGGGGGTTGGTGTTCGCTGCTGCCGCCTGTCACCGCTGCTGCTGTTTGTCGCTGGCAGTGAAGGTTGCCTGGCGGCAGCAGCTCACCTCAGTTGACTGTTGGTGGGCGCAACAGAGCAGAGCCCTGACGTGCTGGGGCTTCGATAATGTGCTGAAGCTGACCAGGCTGTTTGCTGTAAGGACGCTAGCCAGATGAATACCGGATGGATGCTGGGAGACAGAGGCAGATTTTTTTTTCTTGTTTTCTTCCTCTAAAACTAATATGCATCTTATGGTCTGGGGCATCTTATAGTGCGAAAAATACTGTAGTTAAAATCCAAAGTAAGATGGGGCATTTACTAGGATAAACCAAAATCCTTAACATAGTAAGATTTAGACTTCATCAGAAGCCTATATTAGCAAAGAGGATCAGAGGAAATAGCAAGAAAAATAATGTTAAAGCTAGAATTTTTACAGATTGAAACAGTCTTGTATAGAAAGCTGCTAGACTTTAAAAGGACTGAAGCAGCTTTGCAGTACTCCAATTATTCAATCTTCGTACATACTTTTCTGCTAAGAATATTGCCATATTGCCTGGAATTTCAAAGAATTATTGCTTCATGTTTTAAAACTGAAGTGTTTTCAGATAATTTTTAAATCAGTATAAAAATATTTTTGTATTATTCAAAACAGAAGAAAGATCCCATGCTTGTTTCTATATTCTCTACTTACAGATAGGAATTTCCCTTGGTCCACTAGGAGCTATACCAGCAACAGCATTGGATCATAATATTACAGCTATTGGAGACATACCCCAGCCACCCATTATGGGCAATGTGGATCCTTCCAAGATTGATGAAATTAGAAGGACTGTATATGTGGGAAACCTGAATTCCCAGGTAAACATTTCTATTACAGAGGAATATATTAATAAAAAGTGTAGCTGCTTATTTTGTGTATAATTGCAGTTGTTTGCTCCATTCTCTCCATCAGAGAATCCAATTTCATGCAAACAAAGTCTGGGAAATCTGTTAAGTCAGAAGTCACCATGACACGAGATCTTTGCATTATGATTCATATGGTCCTTGTTTAATCATGGCTGCCAGAACTGCTGTTGCTAAGGAGCAGCTCTAGTAACGCACCAATATAATACTCCTTTATGTATTTCTTATTTTAATTTACATGGCTGCCCATCTCAAAATCATAATTTGGTTAACTGTTAAAAAAATACAAAAACAGAAAAAACAAAAAATGGAACATATAAAACAACAGCTGAGTTAAAAAGAGATGCAGATTAACATAACCAAAGCCTGGGCTCAGCTCCATGTCCTCACCCCTAAGTCCAAGGGCAAAACAAGTTTTAAAGGTCTTGGGATAGACTGACAAAGTTGGACAATCTGATCTCTGAGGATAATGATCCAAAGCATGGGCATCTTTGCATTATTATATGTATTTGCCCTCCCCCCCTTTTTTTTTCCTTCTTCTTCTTTTTTTCTATTATTGGCCACTGAACTCCAGTAGATTCTTGGCAGCATATCAAACACTAGGAAAAAAACCCAGCTAAAGACATTAAATCAAGTAGACAGTCAAACTAAAATAATCCAATAGACAGCAAAATGAACAAAACGGGGCATTGAAAAAATAGTAACATCTCATTTTCACATTGACTAGATGTCTTTATACATCTTAGATAACTTCTATGGTCTCATAAGTGTCATATACCACTGGTACATTATTCTGTAAAAATTGTATCTTAAATTACTTATGAGTAGATTGACTTTGTATGTATAAATACAAAGAAATACGGCATCCTCTTTTACAAACTAGAGTAGGTTATGGTAGGTTAAATAAGCATATATGAGTATATGTGTTTATAGATATATTGCTTAATAGATAATGTATATAGAATAACTATTCTAATGCTATATTTTATTTTTCTTGTATTTTTTCACTTTTTTAAAGCACTTAAAAAGTGATGGTATTTTTTATAATATATGTATTAGATTATACTATATTATATATTGTGTTTTCTTTTGCTTTTTATTTTTTGGTTATTCTAAAAGCAATAAAATTATTTAAAAATCTATTTTAAAGTTTAGTATAGTGTAAATTTAGTTTCTTTCTCTCCAATCTCTCCCATTGATCCATCTGTATGTTGTAACCATTTTATTATGCAATCCTTAACTTGTTCCTTTTCAAATTTCAACAAATTTCAACAAATTTTTACAAACACGTGTCCAATTGTACAAAATTTGTTTTCAAATTCCGTATTTAGTTATTCAATCTCCATTACTGTTTTATCTGTATTAAATCTCTTGATTTCATCTTAAGCATTTATAGAATATATCCTTTACTAATTCTTTCTGTTGCTCCCTCAACACCATTCTAGGTGTTGTACAGTGTAATAACAACATGGAAACAGTATTTAAAATTAAAACTAAAATATTAAAGTTGATTAAGATTAAAAATGTTAAAGTTGTAAAATTATAACAATTTCAAAGAGACTTAGATTTTTCCCTTTGCAACGTGTTCACATAACCAGACATATATATACCCTGTTTCCCCCAAAATAAGACATCCCCTGATAATACGCCCAATCAGGCTTTTGAACGCATGGCAATAAGGCCAAGTGCTTATTTCAGAGTTCAAAAAAATATAAGACAGGATCTTATTTTCGGGAATATATACAACTAAAGTAGGTTACAGTAGGTTAAATAAGCATATATATTCAAATATGAATATATATACATACATACATATACATAGATACACACAGACGTATTTTAAAGGAGATATTTACCCAATAATCATTGTTGTCATTTCCTTTTGGAGTAAACAGACAAAAAATGTCATGCTTATAAGTGAGTTAAATTTAAACAGGATGTTTAAGGTGTTATTATTTAGAAATATGCAAATAAAAGTGTTATTTCTTGCTATTAATATTGGTGTTCAAGATGTAGGAATAGCTTTAATTTTGGTGACAGAAATGAACATTGTAGTTGGCATGATTCCAAATAAGCAGAATGAGAAATGAGTTTATTTTCCCCCCCCTTCAGACTACAACAGCTGATCAGTTGCTTGAGTTTTTCAAGCAAGTTGGAGAAGTGAAGTTTGTGCGGATGGCAGGTGACGAAACCCAGCCAACACGCTTTGCCTTTGTGGAATTTGCTGACCAGAATTCTGTACCTAGAGCTCTTGCCTTTAATGGAGTTGTGTTTGGAGACAGACCATTGAAGTAAGAAAAACACACTTTTATAATAAATTTCTATCAACATTAGCCAGAGTGGAAAGAGTTTGTAAGAGTTGTAGTCCAAACCATCTGGAGAGTATTAGGTTGCCTATTTCTAGCATAATACATACATACATATTCTTCATAGGGACATTTGTATGCATTCCCACAAAATTTGTGCAAGCCCCATGGGTTTACTCAAGCAATATATTGCACACACTTAACAAATAGATCTGCTGTGAGTCTATGGGAAAAATGCAAATGTTTTTATTGGTAACTCATTGACTTTACTCCAAATAAAACAAGTGATACATTTGCTATAATTAGTTAATAAATAACTTTTGGACAGAAGCCATGGATAAGCATTGGGGATTTAGCACAGAAGATTTGGATGGCCTGTAGGAAGTTGCAGTTCATTCTTGGCATGTACAATTAGAAGTATTTCATAAAATATGAATGGAAAGATGCTTTTATGAAAATCTGAGAGAACACTCATATATATTATATTTTCATAAAGGCAGCTGGTGAATTGAGACACAATTCTGTACTCCATTGATAGGGTCCTGTTCTGTGCTAGAGACCTTGAACAATTCACAGTACTGATTGAGAGTCTTAAAAATTGTAATCTCTCTGAAAAGCACCATATTAAATGCTGTAAAATTTAGGGTTTATTTTAATTTAGAGGTTGAAGGCATATTTTGAAAAATCAGATAAGAGGCAGCTTAATGGCTTCATTTTTGTTTTATCTTACATGTACAAGAATAAGCAACTGGCCACAGACATCATTCCCATGTTCTTTTTTTACATTCAAGAAGTGTTCTCTTAATATCTAATAAAATTTAAAATGCTATGCTAATTTAATATTTTGTTTGGATTTCATAAAAAAGAAGCTAAATTGTATCTTGATAGTCAAAATGCCTCTGGGCTTCAGATAGATCCATATGCATTCTTAGTAAATTAAGAAGGGGGAGAGAAGAGGAGACTTAGGAGAGCAGTAATGCAACAAAATAATTATATGTGAGAAAGTGATGGAAGAGGTTAAGGAGTTATGGGACTATGATTTGACAGAAGGGGAAGAAGAAAAACATTGAGTTCAAAGGAGGTATTTTACTAGCACAGGGTGTCAAACACAAGACCCACAGGCTGGATTTGGCCCACAATGTGGTCTGATCCGGCTCACAGAGCTGCCCTGGAAAATGTAAGGGTGCCAGCCCATGTTGCTTCAGCCCGGTCTACCTAATGCGAATATGAAACATGCCAGCAGTTTGGGGAGTGGCGTCAATATGACCACGCCCACCCAGCCTCGTCCCTCCCCCGAGGTCAACCACAGCCCTGATGCAGCCCTCAAGGAAATTGAGTTTGACACCTGTATTTTCAGGTCTCAAATTTTTCTTGGACCATGTTTTTCAAATTAGTTTTCTGTCTCATTAGCCAAGAGGAGGAATAGACAGGGTAAGTAATTGCTAAAAGTGATAGGCCTTTAAGAGAGGGGTGGCACAATGGCTCAGCAGTTAAAGATGCTGAGCTTGTCAGCTGGAAATCCGACCACCTGAGTTTGAGACCTGAACGCTGCGCAACGGAGTGTGCGTTTGTTCTTGCACCAGCTCCTGCCCACCTAGCAGTTTGAAAACATGCAAAATGTGAGAAATAAAAAGGTACAACTTTGGTGTGAAGGTAACAATGTTCCATATGACTTTGGTGTATATCCATGCTGGCCACATGACCACAGAAAAGGTTTTCAAACAACACTGGGTCCCTTGGCTAAGAAACCGAGATGAGCACCACGGCCTAGAGCTGGACAGGACAGGACAGGACAGGAAAGGAAAGTCTTTATGTTTACTTTTATAGGCTTTTATGTAAAATGTATCTCTGATAGATTTAACTCCCCCTCCTTTAATCATAATATGCAAAAAAAAAAAAAAAAAAAAAAAAGACTGATTATTACTCAGGGAATAAGATAAAAAAAAAACCAGTAGTTTTATCTGTGAAATTCATTGTTTTGAAGTCTAGACCAAACCATCCATGAGCTAATAAATAACATGAGTCTGTTTTCTACTTGATGGCATAACAAAAAAAAAAAAAAAGCTAGACAGAAACATATGCATACATGCAGTGAAATAACTCAATACAATCTGTGGTTTAATTTAGAATAAACCACTCCAATAATGCAATAGTGAAGCCACCTGAAATGACACCACAAGCTGCTGCAAAGGAGTTGGAGGAAGTGATGAAGAGAGTACGGGAAGCTCAGTCTTTTATATCAGCTGCTATTGAGCCAGGTAGGCTTCTCCTTGCCCTGCATTTCCACTGGGGTAACTCCTGGCATGTATGTTTGGTGGAGCATTTTTTTCTTCTAGGAAACAGGGAGAGGCTATCCTGGGCAGAATTCATTGGTGGACTCAGTAATTTTGATGAGTGGTTTAGTACTTTATAGTCAAGAATGTGCAGTTAAGGTACCTGATAGCACTGCTTTTTTTATGTCAAACTATTGAATAATTTTTAATACTTTTTTTTTTTTAAAGTACTATTTTTGTTGGCCCAACTCCTCACAGCTTTCCAACAATCTTTCATTTTGTGGTCTCCTTAATTCTTCTTTCAGGTTTTTTATTCTTCTTACTGCCTCACCCGTTTCTCTTCTTTTTTCCTTCTGTTTGGACTTCTTTCTCATTATGGCTTGCAGCTTCATTATTTTGCATTGATATTTTTCGGACTATAAGACTCTTCGGACTATAAAACGCACATTAGCTTTAGAGGAGGAAAACAAGAAAAAAAAATCTGCCTCTGCCTCCCAGCAATTTGCCTCCTTGCAGCAAACATCCTGGTCATCTTCAGCACAGCCTAATTTAGCACAAGCAGCTGATTGGCAGTTGGATTGGCCTCCTGGAATACTGCCAATCAGCTGTTCCAGGCTGCAGGGATTGCCACTGCCCATCACCGCCGAACAATGGTGCTGATTGGTGGCAGTGGGAATGGGCTGAAAACTGGATGCGCTGAGGTGGAAAATGGGATGTGCGGAGGCGACGGTATTCTGGGAGGCCGATCCAACCGCCAATCAGCTGCTCATGCTAAATCAGGCTGTGCTGAAGATGACCAGGCTGTTTGTTGTTTGCTGCAAGGAGGCAAATTGCTGGGAGGCAGAGGCCAAAGAGTTGGGGCTGGCGGGTGGGCGGGGCTTTGGCAATATTCGCTCTGTAAGACGCACACACATTTCCATCCACCCACTTTTTTGGGGGGGGAAGTGTGTCTTATAGCTCGAAAAATACAGTATAACTTTTCTTGGGAGCATTGGTGTTTTGTTTGAGTGCAGATGAGTTGCTCAGTTGCTCTGCTTTTTTACTTTTAGGTATTGGTGTGTAAAGGACACTTCTAAATTTATTGAAGTAGTTTTAATACTCAGAATCATCAGAAAATTATGGTAATTAGGAAAAAGGTCAAAACTAGCAGTATTGGATTGGGAAGACCACCTGAACTGCTAAGATAATCCATGCAGTTAAAATTAATTATTTATCACAACATCAGAAGACAACTGACAGGCAAAGTCTAGAGATAACTTGATTTTGTAATGAAAATTACTGAAGCAGTTGACAGATTATCCAAGAAACAAATATCAGACCATGAAAATTTCTTAAGTACCTTACAAAGAAAAATAAACTCTGACCTTTAGCATTCTTGTTTTCCTTATTTGAATGATACGTTATTACTTTTAAAAGTGAAAGAAAACATCATACAGATTATCTTGGTAGTTTTTCTTGATATGGCTAACATCTAGTCAGTCCATTTTCAATAAACAAATGTAAAAAAATCAGTGACCTTAAACACCATAGCCATTTAACTAAGTTTGTAGAATATTAAAGGATATATATTATGAATCAGTCTATCATTTCATTTCATGTTATTGTAAAAACAGAATGAACACATTTTTATTTTCTTGACTCTGGTTCTAGAATTATTGCCTTTCTTATAGGTTGAGTCCATTATGTTCTTAAAGATTTGAGGATTAACTACTTAATTATAGCAATGCTTTGACAATAAAATTCCAGTGCTATTCATGTTCATTTCTGCATAGCTTTTCAAAATTCTATCAAATTGTGTGTTTTCTGTTTGAAATCAATTTTACCAAACATGTTTTAATCTTGTGCATTGTGGCAGCAACAAATCCCATTCCTTATTTAGCTAGCTGTTTATAATTATCTGGTTTATGTGTACTGCTGCAGGATGGCTGCACTCAACGAATATATGCAATGACTTTCTTGGATGTTTCTGAAGGATTTTTGCAAAGAAGGAAGATGTGCAGAGAGTAGGCCCCTTGCAATATATGTGGTACATTCCACTTGTGCCAGATTGTTAGCTGGGATCTTTAAATATTCTGAGCTTACACTGCAAAGTCGTTTTTTCTCTCAGAGTCTGGAAAGAGCAGTGAAAGAAAAGATGGTCGATCGCGTTCCCATTCACGTTCAGAATCCAGATCTAGTTCAAAATCTCGAAGGAAAAGATCACATTCAAAACGCAGGTAAGTCTTCTACATAAAGCTCTGAGATCTATAGTGAATTTGTCTTCTGTGTCAGCTTAGGCAGGTGTCCCCAATTCCCTGCCGTGACTCGTTGGGAACTGGGCTGCACAATTGGCAGGCAAGCGCACAAAGCTTTATTTGTGCATGTGTGGGATTGGGTTGCACACACAAAACCATCCTCTCAATTGCCACCATTTCTGCTGCTGCTGGTCCATGGAGCCAAAAAGGTTTACATCGGCAAGGGTTCCAGGAGTTGCTGTGATATAGCTGAACCTGTGTTTTGAGATCCTTTTGTCCAGTTTAAGAAGCTATTAAATTATGGCATGAATTTTCAGATCTTTACGCAGCCCTGAGGTGGTACCTAAATCATATTTGCCTGTGAAATTTAATATTTTCACATGCAAAGCAAATATATTAACTTGCTCTTAATTTGTGGCTAAGTTAAGGTTAATGATTGCCAAAAATAAAATTGCTAAGAATCCTGGCTTATGACAATGGGTGATAAGCTTGCAGTCCTCCTTAGACATTATTATAATATTCTGAACTGGGAACTTTGTTCTTATTCAGATTAGAATTCCTTGCTTGTTGCTCGCCAGTGTGCTAAGACTGTACACACACCCACACAAATTTTTTCTAAAAATTCAGTCTGGTTTGAAAGTCAAATCAAAATGAACTGATTTAGTTGACAAATGGGACTTTCAATTTTTGGTTAAGTTAGGAGGGAGGTTCTACCAAGAAGGACCAAGATGAGATTGAACCCTATTTTGTGCATTAATATTTAATTGTAGTGCATTATATAGTATGATAGTGATGATATAAGCTACAGAAAAAAAACAGTAAAAGTGTCTCAAGATTGAAAAGTAAAATGGCTGTCGACAACCTGTGAAGTAATAATAAAATATAATGCTCTTTTAAATCCAAGAATTCTTTAGACACAGACTTCACAAATATAATGATACATTATAAGGAAGTTATGTATGAGTATACCAAAATGCTTCCATTATACTATTGTTAGAAATGACTATGAAAAATATCTGTCTTGATCCATAGCATTCATCCCAAGAAAGTGCCACATATTTAATATTCATATTTATCTCCAGGCATTTTTTTTATATCCAATAATATATACTGAAATTTTAAGACCTTACTAAAAACAAAGTATTAATAGTAAATGTATTTCTGAAACTCTTTCTTTATCTGTGAATCCACATTCTTGCTCTTATGATTGAACTTTCTCCTGTGATGGAATAGGCAGCCTAGGTTCTCTCCAAGCCTACCTGTAAGGATTATTGCTAAAATTGGCATAATTTTATTGCATACAAATAAGCTTCGCAGGTTAGTTTCTCTTCCCTTGGGAGTTGGAGACAAAATGGGAAGCATAGGGTGTTACAATGTATAATTAATGCTAAATTCAGATGCTTTGAACTGGCTGTGAATGTAGTTGTACTTTTGGAAGAATTTTTATAGCCCTTTTTGTAAACTGAAAAATTATAAGATTATAATAATTTGTCATCATTATTCATATAATAATTACATTCCTTTTGCTTTGAAGTTGGCTTTGGAACGTATTGTTTTCACGTTGTTTAGTAATTTGTGAACGTTCATTTTTTTTAAAAAAAATGCTCAATAATGCAGGCAACATAGGAAGAGAACCAGTATAATTTATAGCATTTAGCCTCTACAATTACTTGCTACAGGAGTAGATCCCGTGATAGATCACGTTCTAGTCAAAAGGATAGACGGAGATCAAAAAGTCCACCCAAAAAGCGTTCAAAGTCTAAAGAACGCCGAAGATCAAGAAGCAGCTCTCCTTCTTGGTGAGATTCCTATAATTAATGCTATTATATATTTTTGATATTATCCCCAAACACTTTTAGGAGTAATCCTAAAAGTTAAATTTAATAGTATATCTTGCTATAGAATTATAATTGCATGTTATCCAGCTGTATATTTAACTGTCACCACAAATGGCATGAGGATAGAGCAGTTAGCATAATATCATTTTCGTTTACTGATTTTTCCATCTCTCTACAAGATGCTATTTTGTAATTTTTCTGCCATTTGTAATCAGTGTATCCTGTTAACAGACAGTTTTGGGAATTGAGTTTACTTGACTTGTGCTCTCTTACAGTGAATGTTAGGTAAACTAAATTAATAAATATTTTCTTTTCTCAGGGAGAAGAGGAAAGAAAGCAAAGAGAGGATTAGAGAAAAAGAAAAGATTCGAGAGAAAGACGGAGATAAAGAAAAAGAGAAGGATAGAGTTCGAGAAAAGGATAGGGGCAGGGAAAAAGATAGAGGCAGAGAAAAGGATAGAGGGAGAGAGAGGGAGAAGGAGAAGACCAAGGATAGAGAGAAGGACCGAATGAAAGATAGGGATAAGGAGCGAGAAAAAGACAAAGAGAAGGAGAAAGAAAAAGAGAAGGAGAAAGCAACAGATATGGAAAAAGATAAAAGAGAAGATTTGGACAAAGAAAGGGAAAAGGAGAAAGAAACAGAAGGCGACAAAGAGAAGGATGACAAAGAACATGTCAGAGAAAAGGAGGAAGAAAAAGAGAAAGGAAAGGAGGGAGAAAAGGACCATGAAAGAGATAAAGAAGGGGAGAAAGCAAAAGTAAAAGACAAAGAAAGAGATCGAGACAGAGACAGAGAAAGAGATGAAAAAAAGAAAAAGGAGAAGAGATCTAAAACACCCCCTAGAAGCTATAGTTCCTCAAGAAGATCACGTAGTTCTAGCAGGTTTGATTTTTTTCAAAGTTCCTCAATTCATTTTTTTTTTTAAATTGAAATTGTAGTAAATAAATAGTACATTTAGTGTGCATACTAAAACAATGAGACTTATTTGATACCTGTTGCATATTTCTGAAGGAATTAAATTAGGGCCACTTAAATTATGAAGGATTTCAGAGGTAAACCTTTGGTGCTTCTAGACAAGATTTTTCTTGTGCAAATCTCTTGCCTTGTCTTGATATTTACATGAAGTTCATGTATCATGCAATAAAAGCCCACACATATAAACGCCTTATATATATTTGGTTATTCTTCAAATGAGTAAAACTAAGTATTATCTGCTGCGTTGAAAGTGTTTTGTTCTTCAAAACATACCAGATCAGGATTATTTTTTTTTATCAACTCGCCTTGTGTTAGGTTTTAATGCATTTTTGTATAAATTGTATTTGCAGGGCTATTATGCCAAATTATGGTTTAGCAAGGTGTGAATGAGCACCCGCAGCAGTTTATAGAAGGGTCTCTGTTTTTCTCTGGTACAATGATAAAAACAGCAACTGTTGCTTTTCAATCAAAATGTGATTGAAAATAACTTTATAGATGAGATAACTTTATAGATGAGGTTGACTGCAATTTGGGATCTACATGAGAGAGCAACTTGAGCTTAATTAAATTAGTAATACCCGGTGAATTTCCATTAATTTTTGATTAATGAATCTTACAGAGATCGAAGGAAGAGGAAGAGCCGAAGTCCTTCAAAGTCTCCCAGATCATCCAAAATCACAAAAAGGAAATCATCTCGGTCTCCATCTCCAAGGAGGTAAATGCATAGATTTATCATGCAGAGTTTTTGTGCTGTTCAGATTCTTCTGCAGTATGTGCCTTTCATTAACAACAAGTAGATTAATGCAAAAAAAACAACAAAAAACCGAACAAAGAAAGAAACAAAACATATGTCTGGCTTTTCTTCTTTGATTAATAATTACCTTCAAGATTTTTTTCTTTTTAGGACATTCTAAATAATTTACCTTAAATTTTGTGTGCGTGTTTGTAGTCTCCAAACTTTGACAGTTTACTTATAATATAAATCTCAAACCATTATTGTTCCTTTGAACAATAGTTCAAAGGAACAATAGTTCTAGTTGTCTAACTAGAAATAGTTCTAGTTGTCTGACTAGAAGTTGAAAAAAACCCTTAGAAAAAAAAGGCAGTGATAAACCAGTTCTTTAAAGACTGCATTTGAACTTGGCTCAAGGCAACCTTTAGCGTAATTGTCGCTATTGGAGCTTGCTACAATGCATCCTGTGGCGCAGAGCCATGGTGGTGCAGTGATTAAAGTGCAGTACTGCAGGCTACTTCTGCTGACTGCTGATTGCCAGCAGTTGGCAGTTTAAGTCCCACCAGTTCAAGGTTGACTCAGCCTTCCATCCTTCCAAAGACCCAGATTGTTGGGGGCAATATGCTGACTCTGTAAACCGCTTAGAGAGGGCTGTAAAGCACTGTAAAGTGGTATATAAATCTGTGCTATTGCTATCCTAAAAGGATTATTAAGGTACAGGATTTTTTTAGTTTGATGGATACACTTTATAGTTATTGTTTTTTTACTGCTGTTGTAGGCTGTTCGCAGTTGTTTAAGGTGGCCAGCCATACAAATCTTCTAGATAAATAAATAGATAAACTTTAAGATGACTTAATTAATTTTATTCGCGAAGGAACTAAGGTTATTTTTTTTAAATGCTAAATTTGGCATGTAAAATAGTTTTGTATTGCTAGATATTCTTTGTTGAGTAACATTATTTAATACAAATATTTATTTAGTCTTAACTGGGAGGTTCTTTATGTGCTAATTTTGAGAATAGTTGATTATTACTATTCTCCAGGTATCTTGAGTAAAATCTAAAATTTGCTTGCCCATGTTTTACCGGTGTAAAGTATTTAGAAGAAACTGCTAAAATAAATTTTATGTTTTCTGTCATTAAATATATGACTTTCTTCCAATGTTACTTGAATTCAGTATTGTTTGAGGATGTGTGACTTTGTTAATCGTTAATCGTTCTTTAATGAATTCTGTAAGCATGAAATGAACCATCCTAATTACATCTGTGTGTATAATATTTTTTCCAAAACAGAAGCAAGAAAGACAAAAAGACAGAGAAGGAGAGAGATGTAAGTAATGATCGAAGAAGAGAGAGGGAGAGGTCTACCTCAAAGCAAAAGAGTAGTAAAGACAAAGAAGTCAAAGAGAAATCAGATAAAACCATTATTGTGAAGGTAAGCTTATTTTGATCAAGCCAATACAATCATTGTAGAATGTTTTAGGAAGACTTCAATGCCTGCTGTCTTTCGTTGGTTCTTTGGATACCTCCTAAATTTTATTTAATTACTGAAAAATTCTCTTTGAAATAGTAATTTCAGACAAGAAGAAGAAGTCATAAATACCATATTCCTTTTTAAAAAACAAATAGTTTAGTGTGAAAGGACAAAATTTGCAGTGTTGAATTTTATTCTTTTGGGGCCTTCTCAGGAGGAGTCGCTTGGTAGAATGTTGTTTCCAATAGGAAGGAAAGACAACCATTCTTAATTGCAGAAGGTGAAGTTAATCAGTTTAGCATATTTTCTAATACTGTTCTGAAGTTAATAATAAACTAAATAATATATGTATGTTATATACCTTGAGTAGTATTTCTACAAGAAGGACCTACATTAAATAGCAATTATCTATTGTAAGGCAAGTTCCCAATCCCCTTTAGTGGCGGCCAGCAACCAGATAGGATTGAGTTAACTCCACTTCTAGAAGTGAAAGCTGCATCCCTTAGCACATAAATGGAAAGATTTCTCAAACTTTTTCTCTTTAGGATGATAGAAAATTGGTAGATAGAAAGAGGAAACATAATCCTTTATTTCAGTTACGGTTTTCAGTCACCAAAATTCTCTTGGAAGCCTGTATTGAATTTTAAATATTCCTCTGTATCCTACTGAATTGCTGTCAGGTAACAGTTCATGGAAGAAGATTGTGCCCACCTATTTTCCTGCCCTCCCCTATTGTTGAAAGGCATTTTTTAATGCAAACTATTCTTCATTGAAATGTCATAATTTCTCTTTGCTGGGCAGAATGCTCTTGAGTCAAATGAGCATGGAAGTAAACTCCCCCCACCCCTTTCTCTACTTAGTGTGGAACTCATATTTTGCACAACAAAAGGGTTGCTTTTGGACCAGGAGAAACACTGATCTTTTTTCAGGAATTGCAGAAGTGGTTTTGCAAGCTTGGCAAAAATAGGGATGAATTTCCTGTAGACGTTAGCAAGGCCTGGAGAGTGCTGCAGTCTTTTCCATTACAAGGGAGTGGGAGTGAAGATACATAATAGAATAGACTGCATCTTTGCTGGATCTATTTGAATGACTTCTGGATATTCTATAACCCAAGTGAGATTGAATGTGCATTTTTCTAATTTAGTAAAGAGCTTATTGTCTCACACTTTTTGTAATATATTTCTCACATGAGTTACATGCAAGCAGGGTTCTTCAGAGTAAACCAAGAGGTCATCCAATAGACAATAATGTCTTCAGAAATGGTTCGTGAAGCTAGAGAAAAAACTTCAGAATAAGACTTGAAACAAGGCTGAAAAAGACATCACTGTGTATTCAAACCTTCCATATCTTGTATCAAAGGCTGATATATTCTTGCCCTTCTTTCATTCTGATAAGGTTGTAACCACTTCTCAAGTCTAGTTTTGTAAAAATGGATGTTTTTAGTAACGTCTAGTAGATCTGAGATAAATGGGAGTGGATAATGGTGTCTAATTATTACTTTGTTCAGATCCTTGTAATCACAAATTGTGTGCATTTGGGTTCCCTCCTTTCCATTTAGATTGACTATTGTTCTTTTTTGTCCCATATGGTTTACATGGAGATTATTATTATTATTTTCATTTTTATACACTTTTAAAATTCAAATTTTGGAGTAATGAGAGGGACTGTGCATGCCCTCAAAAATCAATTACCGTATTTTTCGGAGTATAAGATGCTCCGGACTATAAGATGCACCTACCTTTTTTGGGGAGGAAAACAAGATATACACTAGTGCATGAATATGGGAAATAATATGAAATTTTACCAGTTTGGAACTGTTTTTAAGTTTTTTTCTTTGCATAGATTGGTACTGTAATCAGAATCAGTAAGTTATTCAGCACGCAATCTGTTAGATGTAAGGCTTTTTTCCCCTCTTTATTTTCCTTCAGGTAACATTTTAATTAAATTAGTGAAATGCTTTTTAAATTCCAGCTAATTGTTGATTCTAGACAGAAATTTTACAACAAAAGGACACAAAAAAGAAAGTAAGACTCATAAAACACTCACAATAACTCTGCCTCTGTCTCCCAGTAATTTGCCTTACAGCAAACAGCCTGCTTTAGTTTCGTTTTCAGCCTGATTAGCACAAGAAAAAAAAATCTGCCTCCCAGCAATTTGCTTGCTTGCAGGAGGGCCCGTGCAGCAATAGGCAATGGCAATTCCTGCAGCCTGAAACAGCTGAGGGTCGGGAGGCCAATCCAACTGACAATCAACTGCTTGTGCTAATTAGGCTGTGCTGAAGCTGAAATGAGCTGTTTGCTGCTTGCTGCAAGGAAGTAAATTGCTGGGAGGCAGAGGCCAAAGGGTGGGGGCCGGTGGGTGGGAGAGGCTACATTCGGACTATAAGACACACCCAGATTTTTATCTTTTTTGGGGGGAGGGGAGGAAAGTGCGTCTTACAGTCCAAAAAATACTGTAGATAAATTTGTTGTGTATTATTTATTGCCTTTCAAATATTTTTTCTTTGTTTACAAAGGATAAAGATCTCAGTAAAGAGAATCAAAATTCTGAGATTAATAAAGCAGCAGAGGAAGAGGAGACAATTGCAGCAGAAATTGAACAACAGAATGGGAACTGTCAACCAAATGAAGAAACAATCTCAGTTAAAACTGAAGATGTGTAGAATGTTGAATGGACATTTGACCCATTTTGGAAAAGAAATACAAAACCTTTTGTCTGATCTCCAAAATACATCAAAAGAGGATAAAAAATATTAAGCAATCAACTGGACATACCAAATTCTGCTAGCAGCTATTCCAGCCTTGGTGGTTTGGTCAGTTTGAGGACTGACAAAGAAGCAGGACTGACCAATAGGATATGGTGTGACAAAAGCAAACAGCAATGGTCAAATCTTCCAAAATAAATGTATTTCATTGATAATAAAATACTAGGTGGTTGCAGTCTGAAAAGCTACCGAAGGGATGCATTTGGAAGTTGTTAAAATATTTGTAGATTGATAAATTTTGTTTTTCTTATGGTTTTAAAACTAAACTCCATGTGATATGTTTTGATGATGTGCTTGAAAATGGTGCAGAAATAAACATATTTCCCTTGATGTTGTAAATTACAAGTGATGAAAAGTTTTAACCTAACACAGTTTTACCGTTGTGTTTATGCCCACAAAGGCAAGTGAAGATTCTTCCTATGTTGTTTGTGACTTACTTTTTATATTTTTAAAAACATACTTTACAACGTAAGTCTAAAATTCTTCTCTTAACTAGTAGTTGATCAATGCATGCTAATGTTCTGATTCTAAAAAGAAGATCCATGTTTATACTAGAGTTCCATTCTTCCAATTATAAGCACATCTATGTAGTAATTCCAAACAACTGACTTTGTCTTGAGTTGTATTACAGGGTGCCTAGTCACTTGCAAATAGAACAGAAACAGAAAAATTAATTTTTACTTTTTAATGGAGATGTAGAGCACAAGCGGATGCTTTAGTGCCTTTGACACAGAGAATAGTGATTTCTAGTAACATAAGAGTTTTTTTAAAAAAATTCTCTGTTTGAGTTCCTCTTTGATGATTCTATCACACCAGTAGGCAAGCATTTGAAAGCATTTTCATATCAGCCATTAGTTATTAGAAATAATTTGAAGATCTCTTGATTTCAAGTAAAAAAAACAACAACCCTACCTAATCTAATTGCTGTTTAGCGACCATAAAAAGGTGGGCATGATCCAGTTAATCCATACATTTTTCTGATCATATACTGAACCAGGGAGTTTAATAGTGCTAAATAAAAGTAATTTACTTCTCAACAGCCTGGAACATAGAAAGCTCCCTTTAAAAGCATGTATCTTAAGGGCTAAATGTAAGAAGTTATCTATACTTTTTATCACAAGTAAAGAAATTAAGATTTCTGTTCTGTTCAATAAAGATCTGAAAGAAAAAAGCATATGAGTGCAACTAATTCTGGCCTCATTGCTGCCTTTTAAAATTTAAAGCAAAGGGTTGTACTGTAAAATAAAAAACTATTTGAATACAATGTAATGCAATCATATGGCCTTATAGCACTGAAAAGAGGTATGAAAAGCCAAATAGTCATATAGCTTTCAGTTTGTGTTCTCAATATTTCTGTTTACGGACAGATAGGTGAGTATTTATGATAAAGTGAAAGCTATAAGATAATAGAGCCCTTAGATTGTGACACTGCTTTAGTAGCTCATTGTTGGGTGAGGTGTTTTTGTTTTTTTGTTACAGTCTATAAAGTTTTTTTCTTCAAAAAACCTTTAGTAAATGCTTTACCATGTAAAGTATGGACAGTAATTTTGTGATGTTTATGCCACATGAAGTTGGCTCGCAAACAGCTTATTCTGATAAAGCAATGACAAACCTCATGCTTCTTGAAGGACTGTGAAAGATTGTGTCTTGGAACAGCAGCTGTCATATTTATGATGTGTAAGTAGCATAGAGCAAAGATTGTATACTTGCTATCTTTGGTACCATCACTAATAAATTTTAGTATTTTAGAGGGAAGTAGTTTTGATTTGCTTTTTAAAACTGCCTTGAAGTTGATTATCATTTACTACAATAGCTGCATTTCGTTACGTGGATACTTTGGTTTGCCTTGGTACATAGCAAAGTAAAAAAGATGGAACACAGAGGAGATACGTATTAAAAGTTTATAACTTTTTAGTATAAAGTAATGGCCAGTACTTTATGTTCCTCAAATGTTCCAAGTTTTTTTTTCATATATTTCCAAAGATGGTATCACTTTAATTTACAAGCAGAGGCTTAGATGGTTACAGTTGGCCTAGTGAGTCTTCGATTAGGATCAATTTAAAATTAGTTAATGTAGTAGCTGAATAGATTAAAGTTGTGTGAGTCTACAATAAAATCCGTGTTGAAATTGCATCAGATCATCGAGACACTTTCTTTTTGTTTCTGTGTAGTTCCACAGGAATACATAAACATTTCCTTATGCAAAATATTGCACCAAATTGAAGAATACCGTAGCCAGTGTTTGCATGATTTTTTTCTTCTACAGTTTTTCCTGAGGGCTCAGATTCCTCCCGTAGATTTTGAGCACTAAAATTGCAATTGTGGGAAGGGTGGTGGTGGTGGTGGTGGTGGAAACAGGAAGATGTAGAGCAAAGACGAGGAAGAGAAAGACTGCACAAGACTACAAAACTGGAAACAATTATAAAACAAACCCCAAAGTATACAAATTTATTTCAATGTGACAAAAAGGGCTTGTATAGTACAGTATAATGCTGTCAGTTTAAAACACATAAGTTCTCAAGTTGAATTTACTTTTTTAAAATTTCCATAAAATTGTTAGCAAGGACACAGCCTATCTTTCTGCCTCGTGCATTGTAACCACAAATGTGTAGATCAAGGTTGTAGAATAATCTTGTCTTTAATGTCAGATACAGACGTGACTGATTTGGAGATAACAAGGATTGTACAATGGGTGGGTATGATGACCTTGTGGCTTGCCATAGCATCTTGAGTAAATGTGGAAAGAGCACAGGTGCCAAAGAAGCTAACTTTGCTAAATGTTGCTGACAAGGTACTGGGAATAGAAGGTAGTTTTAGATCCTTATGGAACTTTGAAACATGTTAGAACAATTAAGCTGGTGATTTACCTTACACTTCCAAGAGTTCTAGCATATAAATAATTATTCCACACTGCCATCAAAGATAAAGTCATAACACAACAGAGGGGTAGGGGAGTTAAACTCGAAAGCATGAAAGATAACTACTGGTTTTAATTTCCACTGCCTTACCACACATTCTGCTATCAAGCCACTTCCAAATAGCATGAATTCTTTTGATTGGTAAATATTAACTAATAAGTGACTTTATTCATATTGAGAGAGCTTCAGGAACGAACAATTGGTAAGCTTAGCTAAAAAAGACAGTATGGTTCATTGCAAAAATATTAATACAGGTATTTGATATATTAATTTCTGTTAGCATTTGTTTACCTTCATATAAAGTAATACAGGGATCAAAAGCAATGTGGCCTTTATTTCAGACTACTGTTATGTTAATTGAAATTGTTCAAGCTTTGACAACTTGAATAGCACAATTTGAAAATAGCTTTTTTGCTACATTGCTACAAATAGAACTGAAGTGTGAAAAACATTGGGCATAACGTACATTAGAAAAAAGCATGTGCAAAGAATGGACCAAGATGGTGCCAATGCCTTTAAACTGTAGGGAGGGATGGCTTCAATATCTCACAACATCCCTCTAGAAATATAGTGCTGAATTGCTTCAAGTAAAAAATCATTAGGCTTAAAAATAATTAAATTCCCATAGTAGAAATTAATATAATTGTATGGTGGAGCTTAAACTCAGATGTATTATAATTAGATCCTTCCCAATGATATATGAAATATAATGAAATAATTTCAATAAGATTGTCTGATTAGAATCTATCGAACAATTGCTACTTATGCCAATATGAATTCTAATTCTAGTTATAAGAGGCTTTTGCTCATATTTTGATATACTTTCTGACGATCGGCTTACTGCCTGAAGCATCATCAGCTTTACCTCTCAGGATCTCAAGAACAGCAAGATACCGGTGATTCTTCTTTGCTTCCTGAGGTTTTGGACAACTCCTGTTAGAGATGGACCTTTTTCATAGGCAGATTCTCTGAAAGCTTCTGCATGGCTTTGTGACTGAATTCCATACCAATATAATCAAGGTGAAGGCCTGCCTTTGCCTTCTCACTGGCATTTACTCTGTTATGAGGCTTGGGAAGTGTTACTTCCTTTTCCCGTACAACTGCTTCAGAATACTCCGTGGAAACTCTCCCAGTTGCTGGACTTGTTGGAGGAAATGCCTCCAAATCATCCTTTATCACATAAAGCTTATCAGCTTCGTTCAGTGGTGCTGAAGGAAGCAATGGTTGTAAGCTGGGTCTCAGGAGAGCCTGTATATACAATGAAGTGGAAAAGAAAACAACTTGTCACTGTATTCAAGCAACATATTAAGCCACCGGAATGGGAAGGAAGAAAGGAAGGAAGGCATTTTGGCAAATTCTTTTACACCTCTCGCCTTTCGCTGGATTTCTATTACACCCCCTCTAGCAATCGATTGGTGGCTAACTGTCACAGAGGGCGGAACATCCAGGATGAACCCTTTTTCTGCAAATGGGTCTGTCGAAGGGTGTGGGACGCAGGGGCCGGTGGCCCATTCCCCAGGGCAAATGACTGGAGGCGTGCCAGTTGAGGAGATAAGTTGGGGGAGAATCGCTGGAGGAGAAACGCCCGAGGAAAATGAAGAGTCAGAGACTAAAAGTCCTAGACCCTAAGCCACAAACCAGACAACCTTATCAGTCCGTTTGGGTAATTATATCCTGTGCAGGACCAGAACATTGGACTAATTGAGCATAAGAGTTAAATTAACCACGGGTAAGTATTGTGTAAACACAGCCTTAATTTCTTATGCCAATATCAGGGTTAAAGATATTAATTCCTAAAGTAAAATTAATAAACAAATTGAGAAAATTACTTTTACTGTGATTAATTAATCATGGTATGACATTGCAAGGTGACAGACCTAATAAGCTCCAGTTGTGCTGGACTGCAGGGCACAACATTCCTAACCAACATATCCATTAGCTATGTTGGTTGGCAATTAGAGAGTAGAGATCAATTTATTCAGAGGTGGCAGATTCATACGATTGATCTATTTAGGAATTGATAACTATTCCCTTGTCCAGTTTAATCTTTTTTTAATAGGAACCCTTTTTCACTGTTATAGTACTAATCATAATCTGTTTCTCTAATATTTTTTAAAATATTCATCTATTTTCTACACAAGGATATTAGATTCTTTGTACAAATTATAGTACGGTAATACTGATGAAAAACTTTTTGTAAACTTTTTGTATTGTCATATTATCTGTTATTACAAGAGCTGTGGTTGCAGTGGGGAGAATGCAATACTGCAGGCTAATTCTGTTGGCTGCCAGAGATTCGATCCTCATTGGCTCAAAGTTGACTCAGCCGTCCATCCTTCCGAGGTTGGTAAAATGAGGACCCAGATTGTTGAGGGCAATATGCTGACTCTGTAAACTGCTTAGAAAGTACTGTAAAGCACTGTGAAGTGGTATATAAGTCTAAGTGCTATTGCTAGCTCTCTTTCTATTGAAGTTTCAGTAGCATTTTCTTTCTTTTTCTTTTCTTAATTTACATGCCAGCCATTTCCTAGTTTATTTGGAAATGTATTGTATATAGAAGATAGTACACAGAATTAAGAAATGTAGGTTGAGTTAAAGTAGTATGGTATTCTGTTCAGGCAGAGAATTAACTTTGTTAAACCTTGATTATTTAATCTGACTTTACACATATCAATTTGAAAATGTGATGATCTATCAATGGAACTCAACAAAGCTTTCTTAAAAATAGCAAAATAATTCTCCATGTTGATCTGCCCAACGTCTAGACCAGGGGTGTCAAACTCAATTTCATTTAGGACCACATCAGGGTTGGGTTTGACCTTGGGGGACTGGGGTGGGCGTGGCCAGCTCAATGTCACACTGTTGGGGCACCTCTGGTGGCCCAAACGCTCTACCAGCGAAAATTGATTTCTGAGCTCCATTTTTGGCTACAACCTCCTGCAAACTTCTGCCAGCAAAAACGGAGCTCAGGAGGACCACATGCGGCCCTTCCGAGCTCCGTTTTCACTATCAGAGGAACCATGAGCCTGTCCTTTGCTGTTTCCAGGATGGCCCCACAGACAGATCTAAGCACCCGACAGACCAGCTTCAGCTCCGGGCCTTGAGTTTGACACCCCTGTTCTAGAACTATAAAAGATGAGAGCGCGGACAGCAAAAACCCAACAGTATGTTGATTCAAATACAACAGTGGAAAGGCATTCTATACATAAACAATTATGCTATTTAATAATGAGGGATAAGTCCACAATATTAAATGGTGCTACAATGCTTAAAAGAATCATACCACTGGAAAAGTTCTTTCTGCAACTTGCATAGCACTGCTATCTCTCGGATTTGGGACAGGTGGCCAGCAAGATTTTCTTGATCTGAAAGTCCAAATTTTGTTGAAAACATGAAAATTGTGTTTAGTTCTTAAAAACCTAATCTTGCAAGTTTCATAATGAGTTCAGTGTTAGCAGGAGATACAGCTGAGCACCTGGCAGAAATGACCTTTTAACCAAACCATTTAGAATGGGCTTATCTGAGAAAAACCAACTAGCAGTTTACTAACCAAACTAACCAACTTTGCAATTTACATGCTGCAAATATCAACTTGTGCAATTTGGTGCAGTTTGTAAAAGTAACTCCTAGCTAAAATTGCATGAAATACACTATTTAAGCATATAGGATTTCCCCCCCTGTATAATCCATCACACAGAAAAAGCAAAAGTTGTGGGAGCTAAGAATTGTCAGGATGGTGAGATTTATGTATTAATATGTTTATTACCAAACATTCATTTTTTAAATAATTGTTTGATTCTTTCTTTTTTGCGCAGCATCTTCTTACCGGCAAACACGATCCTATTCAATTGCTCATAATGGTTTTCCTATTTGCTCTGTGCTAGTCAATGTGTCCTGATCATCAAACCCCTGACAATGATTTTCTGTTTTATTAAAACATTTATAATTCAAGGGGTTAAAATAGTTTTACATTTTATTGGTCTACATTCTCTTTTAAACTGCAAGTAGTAAACAAACTATCATTTCTGGTTATGGAAACTCTGCATTCCATGGTTTCTGAGAAACAAGATTGTAATCTGCCAGTAAAGAATTTGATGTAGCTTTGCAAGCTTTCTCATGGGAACACAATAATTGCCTTTGCCCTTATTTTTGCTGGCACGCTGGGTGCAAAAAGAAGAACTCCCAAAATGTATTGAGGTGGCAGAAGCTTAAATGTGCTGAATCAAAAGCTCTCCCCCCCCCCCCATTTTTCCTAGCAGGACCTCAATAAGGAAAAAGTATGCTTACTGTTATCCTTACTGCTTTTCTCATCATTCTGAGTGGGAAATTTCAAAGCAAATGCAGAAGAGGAAGAAGAAAAGGGGAGAAATGATTTCACATGATTTTAGAACCAGTTCATTTGCAATGGTTTCTCTCTGCCCTTCTCCTGCCCATTGTATTGCACTTGCTTCTGTATACTCCTCCTAACATCCCTCTGAGTGCTTATTCCCAGATGAGGGTTAACAGAGGGATATAATCAAAATCACGAGAAGTGATACTATCAATTTATAATGCCTTGGTAAGACCGCACTTGGAATATTGCATCCAATTTTGGTCACCACAATATAAAAATGATGTTGAGACTCTGGAAAGAGTGTAGAAAAGAGCAACAAAGATAACTGCGGGAGGGGTCTGAAAGCTAAAACATATGAAGAATGTTTGCAGGAATTGAGTATGTCTAGTATAGTGAAAAGAAGAATAGGGATGACATGATAGTAGTGTTTCAATATTTGAGGTTTTTTTTTTTTTTTAAATTTGATTTATATGCCTCCCTTCTCTGGAGACTCAGGGCGGCTTATAATGCGTTAAGCAATAGCCTTCATACTTTTGTATATTTATACAAAGTCAGCTTATTGCCCCCACAAACTGGGTCCTCATTTCACCTACCTTAGAAAGGATGGAAGGCTGAGTCAACCTTGAGCCTGGTAAGATTCGAACTTACTTTAATTGCAGACAGCTGGTGTTAAATTACAGTGCTTAGTCTGCAGAGCTATCCAGGCTATCCAGGCTTTGTGGGTTGCCACAAAGAAGAGGTCAACCTATTCTCCAAAGCACCAGAAGGCAAAACACTGATAGAAACTGAACAAAGAGAGAAACAACTTAGAACTAAGGAGAAACTTCCTGACAGTAAGAAGAATCAACCAGTGGAACTGCTTGCCTTCAGAAGTTGTGGATGCTCCAACACTGGAGACCTTTAAGAAGGGCCTGGACAACCATTTGTTGAAAATGGTAGGGTCTCCTGCTTGAGGATTGGGATTGGGCTAGAAGACCTCCAAGGTCCCTTTCAACTCTGTTATTCTGTTAATAATGTTACTTAATTCTTAACGTTTGTAGAGCTGGACAACAAGGTAATGGTAAGTCCATTGAGGAGGTGAGCAGAACCCTATTTTTCTTTTGTTCATGGCTTTAAAAGTTTTGCACCGCTTTTGGCTTCTGTGGCTCTTGTTTGCTAATTACCACAATTTGAATAAAAACATGCAAAGCAATTAAAATATTTCTAGATCATGAAAATATAATTACCGTTTCAGTACTGAGGAACAAATTGTGATAGTAATAGCTGGAATTATTATGAGACCAAGACAGAGGCCAACAACCATTCCTTTAAATTCTCCTTGATCTAAGAAGAAATAAGCAACAGAAAAAGTTGAGAAACACCATTCTAGGGAATTAGCCTTTTTGGTAAAAAATGTTCCACTGGTAAGATAACTGTTTTCTCTATCAAGGATCTAACATATGCAGTTATTTATGGCCCAGTAATTGATTAGGAGGGAGAGCTGTGCCCATTGTTGGCAGTGAAAAGGTTGGCCATTTCTGCTGGGTCAATGTGGAATACAACCTGGTCCTGTGGATAGTCTTAATTTGACTAGATACACAGCTGGGTAATATTAATGCGAAAGAGTAGAATACACATGAAAAGTAATAATAAGTAAATGCATAATAATAAAATATCAAAATACCATATTTCAGGGTAGTAAAATCCTGAGGCTGGCTTTGAGCTCCTTCTCCCTTTCTAGTGATGCCAGAAATGTGGACTGTATAATGGGTATTTGCCTTAAGATCAGCCAAGCGGTGCTGTTTCATTGAAGAATTGAGAGTAACAGCTGGAAGGGAAGGGAAGGACTAAGATGTTATGAATAATAGTTGCTGTACCTACCCCAGGAGAGGAATAATTCATTATAAGTGTATTTGGGTGATAGATAAGTATCTTCTAAGCCAGTGTTTCTCAATCTTGGCAACTTTAAGATGGGTGGACTTCAACTCCCAGAATTCATTCAACACTGTTCTAAGCTTTCAGTGATGCTTTCCTCAAATGATAAATGGAGAATTCTTCTCTTGAAATTTGACCAGTGATAGACCTAGTTTCTTCTCTTAATATACTTTACCTGATAACATGGCACCTTTCTTATGTAGTGTAGAAGCTATTGTATTTTGCCTCCACTTACACATAGAATCAAATGATCTTGAACAATTCAAACTTTGCCTAGCAATACAGATGGTCCTTGTTTAATGACTACCCATTTAGCAACCACTCAAATTTGAAGGATGAATGATGGCTATTATAAATGGTGATTGTGGTATCCCCACAGTCAAGTAATTAAGATTTGTGACTTTCCAAGCTGTCTTAATGGGGAAGTTACAGTCAATTAATGGGGAGGCTGCCAAGAAGTTAGAAGTTGTGATCATTAGAGGTTGTCACTTAACTGTGCAGTCTTTGCTTAATTATGACAATCAAAACTGCCAGAAGTATTGTCACTAAGCAGCATGGTGGTCCTATGACTGTTTTGACATGATTGTATCACTTAACAACAGAATTTACCAATTAGTATAATTAATTATAGTAAATTAAATTTACTATAATTATAGTAAAATAACATGATATGAGCAGTCAATATTTGTGGATTCTCTTTAAAGAGAACCATCAACAGAACTTCACTCTGCTTTATGTACTATACCATTATTTCTTAGCTGGCTGAAAGATACTGTCAAGATCTCTTTTTAAATTCTAGTTTAGGTATATTTGTTACTCTCCCTTTTTTCTCCCCTTTTTACCCTGTCCAACTCTCAGCTGCTTCTCTTTTCTCTTTCAATCTTTCCTCTCTCTGAGTTCTTTTAATTTCACAACCGGTTTCTTTATAAAAGAAAAAGATGAAGGAGGGAACCAGCTCTTCTGCATTTAAACTATGATGTCTTACTTTCTGAAAAGACTTCAAATCCCTCCTTTGATATTTAATCATGCTGCTCTGTAGGAGAATATCTTGCAGTATATGGATTCTAAGTATCTTTTTCTCTGGTGTTTGAAGTTAAAAGCATTTTTTCACTTAAATATTTTATTGAAGTGGAGTAAAAGATTCATATTATTTCAGAATAGTAAAGCATTTGCAGCATGTGGGTCATTATGAACAGTGCTCACTGCTGCCTCCAAAATCAAAATGCATAGATGTGATACATGCCTGTTGACTTTCCTTTTCTCTCTCTCTTTTATAGGAAACTTTAAAAATTAGGAGCCTAATATTGTATGAGTTAAAGAAAATCTATTTCTTGTCATGCAAACATGTTATATATATATATATATATATATTTATACCAAATTTATATTTCGCTGAGAAAGAAATAAAGGGAGACTAGTATAGATCTATTTCAAGCTATTTAGCTCTCATCAGCTAGTCATACCCTTACTTGGATTCGAACTTGGGCTGCCTACATATTAGGCAGTTGTATTAAACTCTGAGCATATATATATATATATATATATATATATATATATATATAAAATTTCCTCTACATAGATATATAACATTATATACATTACATACACATATATATTTATTATTATATAAAATAATAAACACAATTATTTTCTACCGAAGCTTTGAGGACCTTCAGATGTTAATTCAATTATTGCATTCCAACACAGTTGGGGATACTAGCTTGGGAAAAGCTGATAGAATATTTCTTTAGGTCTTCAGATCCTTATATAACTTTTCTATTTTTATCGTGAGAAAATTTAGAGGATGTAGAGAATCTTTACAAGGGATGCCCAATGTATTCAACAGTGCATCCAGCTCCTTGACACATCCACAAAAACTTCTTGCAAGTTCCAGTGCCTTGTGCTGACCCTACTTTATAAAGTTATGGGATGGACTAATCCTGTTTAACTAAGCTTTCCCTAACATGACAAGTGAACATTTGTGAACATGACAAGTGACATGAGCAAATGGCCTTAGACAAGAGTTTACATTACAGGATTGTCCTCAGCAGAACTGACAAATAGGCAGGGGTGAAATCTACTTACCTTCCATACCAGTTCGGAAGTGCATGCGCCATGCACGTCACTTGCACACATGGACCTTCTGTGCGTGCACAAACCCTTCTGCGCATGCGCAGAGGGTAAAGAACATATTACTTCCTGGTTAAAACCAGAAAGTAACAACAACCGAGGGGGGAGGATGGGCAGAGCCTTGTGCTGCTGTCGCTACCAGTTCTCCAAGCTACCCTCTGCCATTGCTACCGCTTTGGCCAAACCAGTCCGAACCGGTAGCATTTCCCCCCTGCAAATAGGCCTTAAAGCACTTTGAAGGCTCTGAAGTTTATAAGATGCTGAAGTTATGGAGCATTTTATATATCACCTGCCTTTTGGGTTTTAATTAATCCTCTTCTTCCTCCTTAATTTTAAAAATTTCATTCGGGTGAAGGGAAACTTCAGTAATGCCAAACACAAGGTATACTTTCTTCAATACTTTCCATTTTGAATAACACATTTGTTTACAGAGTGGGTATATAATAAATCTGTTGATTAATTATGTCCATGCAATGAAGTAAATTACCCCAAGAGATGCTGTTTGTGACTTCTGTGTAGTGAATTCTGTATCCCAAAAGGAAACCCAAGCAATCTTTTGTAGGTATCTCAGTCCAATTCACAACAGCTGAACGTTTGGTCACTGCTGAAATTGTTACATTAGTTGGACCTATCCTGGGGACTTAAAAAGAACATCCAAATCAATTTTCCTTTTTCCAAAATTATTTTGATCAATTGTATACATTCTGGTGCTGTTAAACTTTGCAAAATACTGATACAAAAGAAAAAATCTTGGTTACAGCTCCTATCTATCACATCAATATACTTCAGGAGTCCCGAATTTATTCTTAAATCAATTGCACTGCAACCCTCACCATCAACCCACACATTGGAAATAATGGACTTGTGGTCTGAGACTTTTGAAGCCTCCTGAGTCACAGAAATGAATTTCAATTACTCATAATGGAATAAAACTTGACATATTCCTTCTAGACAGCCATACCGATTGGGCTAGACTCTGTATTGTTTTTGTGTGTGTGTGTGAATCAATCTGATTTTCATTCTAGCATTAATTCATAGAAGATACTCATAAAATTAACATCTATTGAGCTTCACAACTGTAACAAAAATATTTATTTGCCCTGCTCCCACCTTCTGAACTTCATAAACTGCTTAAAATACTGTTTTCTCCTGCCCTGAGCTAGAATGTGGGTGATGGCGGTGGAACCCCTTTGGTTTATTATTGCCTGTTTGACTTTTGGGGTTTTGGTTTCTGGTTACCTGTCTTTTTTTTTCCTCGTGGTATATTTTGTTTTCTTTAATTTTTAATTTTTAAGCCACCCAATGTTAATATGGAGTTGTCATCCTTGAAATTGGAAGGTTAAATAAAAATAAAGAATTAAATAAAAACACAAAAGGTCTAACTTTAGCATTTCAGTATGTCATTATTGGTGATGTAAAAGAATCATCATCAAATCCTCGTCAGCAGAGGGCAGTGATAGCAAATTAGAAACACAAGTCTATCGTAAAACTACTCAAGTGCTCCATTACCAAAGGAACAACCCAATCTCCTACAAGAGTAGCTGTGCAAGAATACTATTTAGACAAACACAAACACACTGGAGAAACCCTGAACATCAGAAAAAGGAAACAGATAATCTTTTAATTAATTTTTTTTTTAAATTTTTGAACTTGTATACCGCCCTTCTCCCTGAGGACTCAGGGCGGTGAACAGGCAAATAAAAACATCAAATACAAATATTAAAATACAGTTAAAAATATGTATAAATTTGGCCCCATTAATTAAAACAATAAACAAAAACAAAAAAAAAATTAAAAACATTTAAAAAGAGTTAGGCCAGCCCGGCTTGTTGGAAAAAGAAGGTTTTAAGGGCACGGCGGAAGGCACTGAGGTCCTGGATTCTCCTTATCTCTGGGGGCAGCTGATTCCAGAGGGTAGGTGCCCCCACAGAGAAGGCCCTCCCCCTGGGGGTCACCAGCCTACATTGTTTGGCTGATGGCACCCCGAGGAGGCCCTCTCTGTGGGAGCGCACAGGTCGATGGGAGGTCGTCGGTGGCAGCAGGCGGTCTCGAAGATAGCTAGGCCCTATGCCATGGAGCGCTTTAAAGGTGAGAACCAACACCTTGAAGTGCACCCGGAAGACCACTGGGAGCCAGTGCAGCTCGCGCAGGAACGGTGTTACATGGGAGCGCCATGCTGCTCCCGTCACTACCCGCGCTGCTGCGTTCTGGACCAGTTGGAGCCTCCGGGTGCTCTTCAAGGGGAGCCCCATGTAGAGAGCGTTACAGTAGTCAAGGCGAGAGGTCACGAGGGCGTGAGTGACTGTGCACAAGGAATCCCGATCAAGAAAGGGCCGCAACTGGCGGATCAGGCGAACCTGATAAAAGGTCCCCCTGGTTACAGCCGTCAGATGTTCCTCCAAAGACAGCTGCGTATCCAGGAGGACGCCCAGATTGCGAGCCCTCTCTGTGGGGGCCAAAGACTCGCCCCCAATAGTCAGTGATGGAGTCAACTGACTATATCGGGATGCCGGGAACCACAGCCACTCAGTCTTGGAAGGGTTGAGCTTGAGTCTGTTCCTCCCCATCCAGATCCGTACAGCCTCCAGGCACTGGGACATCACTTCAAGGGCATCGTTGGGGTGGCCTGGGGTGGAAATGTACAGCTGAGTGTCATCAGCGTACTGATGGTATCTCACCCCAAAGCCATGGATGATCTCGCCCAGCGGCTTCACATAAATGTTGAACAGGAGGGGCGAGAGGACCGACCCCTGAGGCACTCCACATATAAGAGGCCTCGAGGTCAACCTCTGCCCCCCTGCCAACACGAACTGCGACCGGTCGGAGAGAAAGGAGGAGAACCACCGTAACACGGTGCCCCCCATCCCCAACTCTTCCAACCGGTGCAGCATGATACCATGGTCGATGGTATCAAAAGCCGCTGAGAGGTCTAACAGGACCAGAACAGAGGAACAACCCCTGTCCCAAGCCCTCCAGAGATCATCGACCAACGCGACCAATGCCGTTTCCGTGCTGTGCCCAGGCCTGAAACCAGACTGGAACGGATCCAGATAGGATGTTTCCTCCAGGAATTGCGGAAACTGTCGTGCGACCACACTCTCAACAACCTTCGCCAGAAAGCGAAGGTTGGAGACAGGACGATAGTTAGCCAATATTGCCGGATCCAGGGACGGCTTCTTGAGGAGAGGCCTCACCACCGCCTCTTTCAAGGCCGCGGGGAAGTGACCCTCACTCAACGAAGCGTTGATAACACCCTGGAGACAGCCTCGTGTAACCTCCCGGGAGGCCAGTACCAACCAGGAGGGACACGGGTCCAATAAACATGTGGCCGCACTAAGTCTCCCCAAAATCCTGTCCACATCATCGGGAGTCACAGCGTCAAACTCCTCCCAGATAACATTCTCAAGACTATTCCTCGTCACCCTGCCCTGATCTACCCAGTCAGAGTCCAAGTCCCCCCGGATCTGAGCGATTTTGTCATACAGGTATTGTCCGAAATCCTCCGCCCTGCCTTCCAAGGGATCCTCCCGCACTCCCAGATGGAGCAGGGAGTGGGTTACCCTGAACAGGGCTGCCGGACGATTCCCTGATGACGCAATAGAGGCGGAAAAGTAATTGAACTTTGCCGTCTTTATCGCCACTAGGTAGGTCTTAATATGCGACCTTACCAGTGTTCGGTCAGATTCAGCGCGACTGGCCCTCCAACCGCTCTCTAGGCGTCTTTTCCGGCGTTTCATCTCCCTCAGCTCCTCGGTGAACCAAGGAGCCGTAAGGGATCGACACCGGGTCAGAGGCCGCAAAGGCACGACTCGATCCAAGGCCCCACCAGCCGCCCGATCCCAGGCAGCTACTAGGTCCTCGGCCGAGTCGTGTGCCAGATCATCGGGAATTGGCCCAAGCTCCGTCTGGAACCTATCAGGATCCATCAGGCGCCTGGGGCGGACCCATCTAATTGGGTCCGCCTCCCTGCGGCGGGGTGTAGCGGTACGAAGGTCCAGACGAAGGAGTGAGTGATCTGACCATGACAATGGTTCCATGTCTATATCCCCTATAACAAGATCACTCAACCACTGGCCAGAGACGAAAATCAAGTCTAGAGTGTGTCCTCCCCCGTGAGTGGGGCCAAGAACTAACTGGGTCAGGTCCATGGCCGTCATGGAAGCCATGAACTCCCGAGCCATCCCAGACGTTTCACCAACGGATGGCAAGTTGAAATCACCCATGACCACAAGCCTGGGTGTATCAACTGCCACCGTGGCTATCACGTCGAGTAGCTCAGGCAGGGCTGCTGCCACGCGGCAGGGAGCCAGGTACGCAAGCAGCAAGCCCATCTGAACCCCAAGACCCCATCTCACGAAGAGGGATTCACATCCAGCAATCTGAGGCACAGTGATCTCCCTCGAACCAAGACCTTCTTTAATAATAACCGCCACCCCCCCCGCCCCTCCCCTGGGCTCTCGGTTGATGGTATGCTCTGAAACCTGGTGGGCACATCTCGACCAGAGGGACTCCTCCCTCCGGTCCCAACCAGGTCTCCATAATACCGGCCAGGTCCGCTCCCCCCTCCTGGATAAGATCGTGGATGAGGGGGGCCTTATTTACCACAGACCTAGCGTTGCACAGCATCAACCGCAGGCCCAGGTCCCAAGTATCCGAGCCACCTAGTATCCGAGGGGAGCTTTGGGGGCCGGGGCGCGCAATTGCTTTCAAACAGCAAGTGCGCGTCCCCAACACATGATATGGCCCCCTGCTCCCGCCATATCTGCCCCTCCCAGCCACCGTGCTGATGGTATTACCCTCATTGGGATAGCCCTCCGCCCCCTCCCCATTCCCTCGTCCAGTGTCCTCCAAACCGTTACCCCGTGCCGGGCTCGGCTCTGACCTTGGTGGATTAACCCCCCCATCCCCTTTGGTCATCCTCCCGGTTCCCCTTAAAAATTTATTAAAAACCCTAATTAAAAAACCCCTTAATCCCCGCTTTGAAACATGCCACCTCTCGGGGCTCCAAAGCCCGTCCTTAAGGTAGGCCTTTGGTAACATGGAGGGCCATCGCCGCGAGAGGGGGGCATCTCGCAGCGCAAGCAGGTCTGCCGAGGTATAAGCCATACATAGATGAGAGGTAGTAAGTCTGGTCAGGAGTTTGATGAATAGTCTAAGGTATTGGAGCAAGATGGACCTAAAAGCCGGTAAGCTGGACTCCACTGCCCTCTCACTGCAGTGGAAGGAGTCCCGTATCAGTTCATCGAGATTGGAGGTAAAAATCCAAGCCATCCTCTCACGATGGCTAGCCCAGATGGAAAGGGCTTAGGAAAGTTAGATGGTCTATTCCTCCGTTGGTGAAAGGCAACAACTCCCTCAGCTCCCGGATGACAATTGTCCAAACACCCTCCAGCTTGGGGCACAAGATGGAAAAGGAGCCAAACCATAGAGGCATAATGATGTTAAGCCCGAGGAAGAGAAGATATTCAAAAGGGAGGGATAACACACAGCTGGGTACAAACTGGAAGCGGGGAGCCGAAGACCAAGTCAAAGGCATGGGGGGGGGAGAGATCAATCGAGGCGACCAGTTTTTTTTGGCTGCTCTCCAGCCTCTCCGGCCCCCAGAACTTCATAAATCCCCCTGATTGTATCTCCCGCTTCCAGACTCCAGCCCCCAGGTCCGATGGTCTATTCCATGGTATAGATGGTAAGGCCAGAAACAAAGCGGCCATATCTCCCCCCCTTCTTTACTGCTAAGCACCAGGCCGCCGCCGCCATCATCTCGCCATCGAGCCACAGCCGCCATTGCCGCCTCAGCTGCCATCGTTGACGTCGTCTGGAAACCGGCCCCTCAACACATCCCAGGACCACCGGAACAACATCCCGGGCCTGGGAGGGAAGGGCCCGCTCCATGCCGCCGCCGCCACGTCCACAGCCGCTGCCGCTCCGGCCTCTGCGGCCTCCGGCGCAGAAGAAGGCTGCCATCCTCCCGCAGCGCCTCCCACGTTAGCTCCGCCCAGCCGCAATATTCTGGAGGGCAAAAGCCCTCAACAAGCTGGGCAGAGGCTCCACAACTGGGGCCGAGGCCGCCCCGGCCTCTGCGGCCTCCGCCGCAAAAGAAAATGCACCCAGGCCGCCGTCCTCCCGCAGCGCCTCTCGCATCGGCTCCGCCCAGCCGCAATACTCCGGAGGGTGAAAAAGCCCTCCACAGGCTGGGCAGAGGCTCCCACAACTGGGGCTGGGGCTGTAGATGGTCAAGTCAGCTCCCCAGACCCCCAAACGACCAGAAATCGTCCCATCGTCGGACGGATCTCACCCGGACAGCGCCATCTTGGGGCATGCGCAGAAGTCAGATCTGTACAGCATCTTCCAATAAAATGGATACCCATGCAACTTCATCAAAAAATGCCTGACCACTCAAGCCAATATAGCACAAGCTGTGAAAAGGATAACACTGTCTATACGTCAAAAACAACTCAGAAACGTAAGCAGACTATTACAAGCACATGGCCTTATCATAGCAATAAAACAACTAAAGCCCTCCCAAGCAGCCTAAGTAAACCAAAACATCCAGCAGTCCCAGAAGAAAAAAACAGGAGTCATCTACAACACACAATGTAACATATAATGTAAGGACTGTAACAGCCATTACATAGGACAAACTGGAAGAAGACTGGCAGAACACCTCAATGACACACAAACTAGCAGTCAGAAAACATGATGAAAACTCCTTAATTTCATAGCACATGGACAGCTTCAAGGATGGGATTCTACCGGTTCGGACTAGTTTGGGCAAACCGGTAGTTCTGACAATCAGGTGGGCCCACCTGTCCCTGCGCTTTACTGACCTATATCTTCTCAGCTGATTCGCACGGCAGAGCGGATTGTTTCCCCTGTGTTACTCCCCAGCAGTAATGCGGAAGCTAAGTTTTCATAAAACTGCACACACATGCGCAGCACGCGTGAAGTGCGCGATCACTGAACTGATTGTTAAACCGGCAGGATCCCAGCACTGGACAGATTTGACCATAATTTCAATTGGGAAACTGTGACTATCCTAGACCAAGCAAAGTCCCCAAATGCTAGAGAATTGTTGGAATTCTGGCACTGAAACAAATCAACCATCAACATGTCCATAGAGATAAACAACATCTATATACCATTCAAAAGAGACAATCAAAAAGCCAAAAAGTGGGGGGGAGGGGGAGGGGGGAGACCAAAATTGCTCCTCACCAGCCATCAATATCCAGATGAACAGAGATTTAACACCAAGATTAGCACTAGACCAACAATCAAGAAGTGAACAATACCACAATCAAGGAACTGTCAACTCAGACAAACAAACAGTAAGCAACAGCCTAATGAAGCAACTACCAAGATCACTCCCATAAACACTGACATGGCAATCCGCTAGTATATAAAATGAAAACAAAGCTCACTCCCTTTTAGCATTGATGATGCTACCTAGTTTGGGTGCTACCTAGTTTGGTAATGAAACATCTGCAAGAAAACAACCAAGCTCAGTAAACAACCCTACACATTATCAAAGCTATAAAACTTTGGGGAACAAATTTGGGTTTTCTACCCTCACTGACTTTTATATGACATGAATGTTAACATTAAAAAGGTGTCTTAACTTTTGGTATTCCTCAGTCAAAAGTTTGTAAAAGTCAAGTCTGAAGAAAGCTGAAAACTATATACAGACAAGTTTAAAATTGGAAACGATATATTAAAAAAGCTCCACATCCAGGGAAATATAGATGTCAAAGAAAATAAATCTGCATTGGAGCTTTGAGTAATCCAACGAATAAAATTTGCGAATGCAGAAAGAGGATTACAGAAGGTGTGCAAGGGAACTGCTGTCTTCCTGAATCTGCTGACAGAAGCAATTCTGCTAGGAGGAATGCTGCACTAGATTTCATTCCGTATTTGCATTGCAGTATTTCATGGCAGAAACTGGAAAGCAGATAGGATTTATGTGTATGCTGATGTTCTGGATTAGTGCAGAGAAAAAATTAATGTGCTTGATAAAGCAGCCAAAGGAAACTCCCCTCCCAAGTCATTCAATTCCTGCAGTTTATTACAATTATTTTCTATTTTAGTATTTATTTAGATTCTTTTATCATACTGACTTATAATATACATGCATACAACAGCATTAAAGGATGAAGAAAATTGCAAGATTAATAAGCATACCAATAGAAACACTTGAAAAACTACATTATAAATACCTTAAGCCTGGCTCCTCTTATATAATCAAACACTCGAAACTATAACACTATAATTAGGAGATTGGAATGGAATTCACTAAAAGTGACAAACATTCAGCAAAGTGAGAAAGTGCTGTAAAAATACCTCCTTCCACTGTGTAGAAGTTGGCCACCGCCAGTGTCCGTTCATCTTTCATTAAGTCCTTGCTTCGGCGGTCCAATGCATGCAGCATTACTTTATATAACTGATAAGGTTGGAGGTGATCTAGGTAACAGAAATTTCATTACTTGGGAAATATACGATTAAGAAAACAATATGATTTAAGAAAAAAAGAGAACTGCTTATCAGTGAAAGACAGATGAGACACAATAAAGTAGATAAATAAATCTGGTAGTCTGCATCGAATCAAAGACAGTAAAAGTGATAATGTATACATTCAAATAATAGAAACAGCTCGAAGGAGCTACTAAGAAGTAGCATTGCTGCACCAAAGGAACTGGGTTCAATTGGGTTAAAGCAGAACAATTGAGAAAAGGAAGGACTGGCAACCCAATACAGAGATTGTGTAGGAGCAGCTGCTGACATGCTTAGTTTGTTGCTAAGACCGGATTCAAGAGATTTGAAGGACCTTGTGGATGTAATTTCAGAGGCCTTTTCTATGATCATGGAAGATGGGCATAGCACCAAGGAATTGGACGACAAAGATTGTTCCTATCTTTAAAAAAAGGGGGCGAGGGAGTGGGGAAGGCCCTGGATGATTAAAGAGTAAACTAATTTGACTGATACTGTGCAAAATTCTGGAACAAATTACCAAATTAACATAGTTGGAAGGAACCTTGTAGGTCATCTAGTCCAACCCCCCACCCAAGCAGGAGACCCTACACCATTTCTGACAAATGGCAGTCCAATCTCTTCTTGAAAGCCTCCAGTGATGAAACTCCCACAACTTCTGAAGGCAATTGGTTGATTGTTCTCACTGTCAGAAAATTTCTCTTTTTTTCAGGTGGAATCTCTCTTTCTTCAGTTTCCATCCATTATTCCTTGTCTGGCCTTCAGATGCCTTGGAAAATAGCTTGACCCTCTCCTCTCTGTGACAGCCCCTCAAATATTTGAACACTGCTATCATGTCTCCCCTGGTCCTTAATTAATAAGCACTCTGTGAGTATTTTAATAATAATGCCTTGCCTGGCAGGAGACTGCATTGATTGACTTAGAATAAGTGATGCCAAATCTGTCTGACCTTCTTTTTTGAGAGTGACCACTTTAGTTAACGTAGAGTGGATGTAGAGTGCTTGACTTCAGCAAAGAATCTACCCAAAGACTCATGAAATTCCAGGAAAGAAAATGATTTTATTATGTTTACAGGATTTTATTCCTTTTTTTTCTCATTAAAAATCTCACAGTTCTCTTTTTGGATGTCATGCCTTTGGCACTATTGCTATTGCTAAGAATAATGCAGTTTTTTTAATATATTCACTTAGCATTATTCGAAAGTCTCACTGTGCAAGTCTCACTGAAAGTGCACAGAAGTTCCACAAGGGGGATTAAAGTGTTCTGTACGCAATTTCTGCAGTATTTTAAATATTCTGCTTTAAATTTGCATTTGCTGTTAAGGGATTAAGATTATGCTAACTGCCCTGTTTTCTGGTTAGTTGACAAAACTTAATCTACAGTCCAACAAATACCTCAGTCCAGTAAAGTAAAGACCCAGATTTGAAAGCAGGCTTCTTAGATCACAATAGACATTTGATATCAATTGGTTTAAGCCAGGGGTGAACTGTTGGGGGTTTGCAAGGGTTCTAGCTCTAGCTAAGAATCTGTGCAGTTCGGAGAACCCCCAAATCCCACTCCTGGCTGGCCCCGCCCCCTCCCTTCTCAGGAGTCTCCATGAGGCCTGTTTTGGATGCAGGTAAGTGCAGGCTCTGCGCGGAGGTTTGGGGAGGGCGAAAAATGGGTCTACTGGAAGTTCAGGAAGCTCCAGAGGGCCTCCGGAGCCTGGGGAGGCCACTTTTGCCCTCCTGGAGGGTGAAGGAAAGCCTCTGGAGCCCGGGGAGGGCAAAAACACCCCCCTGCCATGGTGCAGGAGACTGAATAGGCTACACCCACCATGGCCACACCCACCCAGCAACTGGGCAGAGGCCTCCTTGCTAACATTTTTGAAGCCCACCCCTGATTTAAGCGTATCTAATTCTATGTTAGATTGTGGTTGAAATCTACACTTATACCAGAATGCAGAGCAATTCTAACATTCAGTGACTTTTTTTGATGCAGTTGGAAGTTCATATTTCCATTTCAGTCATTATTGTTGCTCTTTTTGTATGCATTTATAAAACTCTGCAAGCCCAAACAGAACTATAAACTCATTTTTAACGTGGTTTCTTAAAATGAAAACAACATTCTACTTTTAACATATTATAAAGATGACATTACCAAGTATTACGTTTGTTTCATTTTGACATAAACTTTTAGATTTCATGTCTTCTATTCCAGTGCCCCAATCAATAGCCAGGCAATCAGGGTTATATTTTATATTCCAGGTTATAATAGTATAATTTTGCCAATTTGAAATAATGAGATGACCAGGTAAATCTGTAAGAATAAGTAGAAATGTTAATAAGTAAGAGAATATTCTTCAAAGAAAACTCACTCTTAACCTCTCACATGGGAGAAATCTATATTTTTTTCCTACAGAATAAGCTGAAAATAAGGATACAAATGGAATAAAATATGCAATATTGTATGCTATGGTTTGAGCATCACATGATGTACTAATGCGACAGGGTCTAAACTTATTGAATTCTATGTTGTATTATTCCATGAATTTGAAGATAATAAAACAGAAAAACCTGAGGCAAGACAGCATTTTAAAAAAATGATATTCCATAGTTTGTTATCTGAAACTTAAAATGCAAATGGAAAGTTTTTCTTAATGTTCTTTTAAGAAACTATTTTACCTGAATATGTTGATACGAAATCTGGAACCCTGTATGTCATTGAAGATGAGTTTCCATGTTCATTATAGGCAGTGATTTTAATATTGTATGCTGCGATTGAGAGATTCAGATGCAGGCACGTTTTCTTTATGTTGAGATATGTTATTCCATGGAAGGAGTCAAGAATTCTCTTAATATGTATGAAATATCCAATGGTATGCTTGCTTTCATAAGTCTAAGGCAGATAAATACCAGCACTGAACAATTAAGCACAACAGTAATATTATACATAGAGTTAAATTAGTAAATAATGCAAAAGTAATCCAAATAAATTATGTAATTTAGTTTTCATTGACAAATATAATTAACCATGACTTCATTAGATGTTTTTCCATTATCATTTTTTCTTGGCTATATTTAATTATCTGACTGCCGTATTATTTAGTATTTCTATGCCTTTATAGAAGAAGGCTTAATTAACCAGTTTCTTGGATAGGAAACAAATGATGTGAATGTGGGTTTCCTCTCATCTTTCAACCTTAAACCTTCTAAAACATAGTTTTCTAATTCAGATGTCAGGGAAGCTATGGTTACGCAAACCAAGAATGATTGATCTAAGGGACTAATTTTAACATATTTTCTTGAGGGTTTTTAATGAGCAAAGAGAAAACATTCATGTGTATTTTCTTAAGCTATATGGGGTGAGAGGACAAGAAAAGCCTTGGTAGTACAGTGGTCTAAAGCACCCTGTTATTAAGACCAGCTGCCTGCAATTACTGCAGGTTCGAATCTCGCCAGGCTCAAGGTTGACTCAGCCTTCCATCCTTCCTAAGGTAGGTAAATTGAGGACCCAGTTGTGGGGGCAATAAGCTGACTTTGTATAAATATACAAAAGGATGAAGGCTATTGCTTAGCGCATTGTAAGCCGCCCTGAGTCTCCGGAGAAGGGCGGCATATAAATCAAATTAAAAAAAAAAAAGGAATAGAATAGAATAACAGAGTTGGAAGGGACTTTGGAGGCAGGGCCGGATTTAGATGAAAAGAGGCCCTAGGCTATTCCACTTATGAGGTCCTTTCACCTATAGTGAAAGTGTAATTTTAATTTTGCTAACAATTTGAATGTAGGCCCCTCTTGATCTTGAGGCCCTAGGCTGAAGCCTAGTTAGCCTATAGGAAAATCCAGCCCTGTTTGGAGGTCTTCTAGTCCAACCCCCTGCTTAGGCAGGAAACCCTACACCACTTCACAAAAATTGTTATCCAACATCTTCTTAAAAACTTCCAGTGTTGGGGCATTTACAACTTCTGGAAGCAAGTTGTTCCACTGATTAATTGTTCTGACTGTCAGGAAATTTCTCCTTAGTTCTCTCCTTGATTTGTTTCCACCCATTGCAACCTGTCCTGCCCTCAGGTACTTTGGAGAATAGCTTGACTCCCTCTTCTTTGTGGCAGCCCCTGAGATATTGGAATGCTGCTATCATGTCTCCCCTAGTCCTTCTTTTCATCAAACTAGACATACTCAGTTCTTGCAACCGTTCTTTATATGTTTTAGCCTCCAGTCCCCTAATCATCTTTGTTGCTTTTCTCTGCACTCTTTCTAACGTCTCAACATCTTTTTTACATCATGGTGACCAAAACTGTATTCCAAGTGTGGCCTTACCAAGGCATTATAAAGTGGTATTAACGAGGGATGGGTTCTACTTACCTTTACTACCAGTTTGCAATGGGATCGCGCACACCCGCTCGCTTCACTCACACGCACGCCGAGTTTCTGCACATGCACAGAAGCTTCTGTGCATGTTCAGATCGCCTATGACAACATCTGAGGCGGTGGGTGGAGCCTCCCACCAGTTTTACTACCGGTTCTTGTGAACCAGTCTGAACCGGGAGCAACCCGCTACTGGTATTAACACTTCACGTGATCTTGATTCTATCCTTCTGTTTATGCAGCCTAGAACTGTGTTGGCTTTTTTGGCAGCTGCTGCACACTGCTGGCTCATATTTAAATGGTTGTCCACTAGGACTCCAAGATTCCTCTCACAGTTGCTACTATTGAGGTAATAAATAATTATGAAAATGAAAATATACCTCCCATGTAAGAAAGAAACTTCTTTTTCCTGGTGAGATCTCTTTAGTTATATTTTTCAAAATTGTAGGCTTTTTGGTAAGCTCTGTGAAAAGACAAATAGTATGTCAAGTCTCATTTCAGAACGAATGCACAGCAACTCTTTCATAAAATAACAAGTAAAACTTTGAATTTCATCAATACAGTAGTGTTGTCTTATCAATTACCCAACATGACACTCACTATATGGGATACTAGTTTCTTCTGTCCAAAGACAAACAGAACAGCGGTTATTCTTGGGTATGCATCTAAGGCGAACCATGTAGGATGCTGCTGGGTTTACACCAGAGATAGTAACATTAAAGGCTTTCATTTCCATGGAGACCTGCAAAGAATTAGAGATAAGAGCATCTTTTATCACAAACACATTGTTTTCTTGGAAATGGTTTGCCATTAGCTTCTTCATACAGGCCTTCTTTGTAAGGATACTGTATGCATTGTTCTGCCTTTATCCTATTTCTTTTAAACACTTTAATACAGAATGCTTTCATTATTATAACTTCATGTTATTGAGTTTTGTATCTTAACTAGGTGCATTTTAAAATTACAAACATTGTTTCGAGGTGCTCTGAGAATAGGAAGCAATACAGAAACAGAGAAAAAGCCTAAATAAATTAAACTACCCCCAAATGATCCCATTAAGTTCAATGGACTTATTCTTAGGTAAACAAATATAAAACTGTGTCCTTGCAACATAATCTGGTTCAATTTAATAATAAGGTACTCTGTTATATGAGCTAATAATTGTTTGTAGAAGTGTCCATTTAGGCTGTAGTCCTTAGTCAGCATCCCAACACCTTCGAACAGAAAGTAAGATGCAGGCATCCCTTTTGCTATGGATACAAAAATCTCATTCAGCATATTGTTCTTTTGTCAAATTATTGATGTTGTTATTAGCAGCAAAAGTTGGCAGATCTGATTCAGAATGAGAGAAAATAGCTCTTTACTTGGGTTAATAGGGACTTGAAGACTTGGCTTTTCAAACAAATAGGCTGAGACTGATTCCGGGCTTTATTATTTACTACTAATTAATTATTTGGATTAAATTATGATTTTATTGTACTTGTTTCTTAACTTGTGTTCGCCACCCTGAGTCCTTTGGGAGAATGGCAGCATATAAATACATGTAATAAATAAATAAATAAACAAACAAACAAACAAACAAACAAACAAACAAACAAATAATCCCTTCAAGATTACCGTATTTTTCAGAGTATAAGACACACCGGAGTATAAGATGCACCTTAGTTTTTGGGGAGAAAAATAACAAAAAAGCTGATTGGTGGGCGATCAGCCTCCTGGACTACTCCCAATCAGCTGTTCCCAGAGGTGAATTTTAGCAACAGGTTCCTTGGTTGTGAGCTCTGTGCCTTGCTATTTTTTCTGTTTCTGAAATTTCTGAAACTCTGTTTCAGAAAAAACTTTTTTCCTGCCTCCGAAACAGAGGTTCAGGAAAAAAGCCTCTAAAGCTCTGTTTGGGGGTTTCTTTTCTGAAGCTTCATTTCTGATGCTTTTTTCAGTCTCTGAAACCCCCGTTTGAGAAGCTGGGTGGGGCTACATTCAGAGTATAAGACACACCCTGATTTTCACCCTCTTTTTTTGGGGGGAAAATATGTGTCTTATACTCCGAAAAATACAGTAACTCTTGTTTTTTTCTCCTGATGGTTTTTATACTTAATTTTTATTGTTGTTTGCTTTCCAAAGGCATCTGGAGTTGGACAGTGTTGTAAATATGATTTATAAATAAACTCTGGAACTAGTGTACTTCTTTCTTCTCCAGATGCTACCCTCCCATTTTGCCCTGATTGTTAATTCATTCACATATGTACAGTATACCTCCTTCAACTGCTTTCTGGATTGATTTGTAAGGCTTACTTAATTTGGCTTGGCACCGTTGTGCCAAGTATAATATCTCTTTTAGAAGGATGTGTCTGAATGTCAGAAAAGAAACTTCTGGTCAGTTAAAAAAGTGAAAGGATACTAAGGATCTGATATCAAACAGCCTCCTTTGAAATGTGAGGTGTAGAAACTCTTTTAACAAGCTAGAGAAAGAAACAAAGAACTGTAGAATTAAACTTCAATGAATTGGCTTTCACTCCAGTAAAAAGAACACATGGAGGATATCTAGATTTTTTTTTGACAATGAGAACATTTTCTTCTATATTATATCTACTGAAAATACACACCGGTATCCAGGATGAGGTTCTTTGCGTTGCTTCCTTGTATTGCAATTCATACTGTAGTATATTTTGTGGCGACTCCCATGTTATTATTAGCTTATTGAATAATTGTTGTGTGTTTACATTGAAAGGTGAAGGGCATTTTTCTAGAATATAAGAAATGCAAAAGTCATTGATTTGTACAAGCTCCAAAACACCTTCTTTAGTCAAAGGAAATATTTTTAATAAATAAATAAATAAATAAAATATAAATAATAAATAAAGTTTATTGTCATTGTACGTATATACACAGTATACCCATACAACGAAATTCACATAAAACCCAGAGACCAGACCCAACTCACATGACAATCCTCAGACACACTCCCACCCACCAAAAATTCCCCACCCCTAAAACCACCCAAACATCCACACAATGCACACTTTTAAAGGTGGGTGGTAAGATATCACTAAGCAGGTGGGAATATCCAACTCACTTTGATCTAAAAAAACTAAAGAAGGTCAAAAGCGCTTAGTGACTTTGATGGGAGACCACCAGAAAGTGTAGGCTAGGTTGAAAAGTTTTTTTAAAAAAACCCCACCATTCTGGAAGAAGTGAGCAGAAAACCATTTCCATACTGTTCTGAAGAAAACTACATATATGTACAGTATCCACGAAATCACCAGGATAAAAGATCAGTTAAAAGGAGGCTTCCTTTTTAATCATGAAGGTCAGGGGTGTCAAACTCTCGGCATCATGTTGTTGTCATGTGACGTATCACAACTTTTCCCCCTTCGCTAAACTGGGGGTGGGCGTGGCCAGCACATGACGCATCTGGCCTGCTGGCTGAGAGTTTGACACTCCTGATAAAGATGATGGAGGAAACAGGAGGCCTTCCCAGTGATGGAAGCAAGTTCATCATGATGCTTTGCAGCATCAAATTTCAAATTGGCATTAAAACATTTAGTGCATAAACGAAGTAAAAAAACTGTTTTTTTCAAGTGATGGTAATAAGAAAGTGACTGTTTGCCCAACAGTTTATATATGTATAAAGTATATATATTTTAAGTGTTTTTCTATCGAGACACCTGGTCTACCCCAGCATGTGGAAGGGAGGCATCCCTTTCGCCTTTCAGCGCCAATCCAGGAGCCCTCAAGCAGTTGCATTCACGACAAACCATTTTATACCAAATTTATATTTCACTGATAAAGAAATAAAGGGAGACTAGTATAGATCTATTTCAAACTATTTAGCTCTCATCAGCTAGCCATACCCTTACTTGGATTCGAACTTGGGCTGCCTGCATGTTAGGCAGGTGTATTAACCTCTGAGCCATAAATTCTCCTTTATTCATCAGCAATATACAATACATATTGCTGCTATTTGATATATTTTTATTCTCCTTTTCCAAATAGTGGCATGGTGGGCATTTCCTCCTCTAATTTTCCTTCACAAAAATCTCCTGAAGAAGGCTGGGGTGACCAATTGCTCTGGAGATTAAGATACCAACTCAGTTTCCATAGCTGATGACAAACATGAATTTTGGGCCTCTGCAATTCTAGTTCAGATCTTTAAGTTCTTCCCCTCACTGGCTTATATTATGATGTGATCAGGTTCTTTCCAGCCAAATGGCATTTCAGTGCCTGGTTAAATATATAACTGGGAAATGACTATTTCAATGATAATGAAAGATTTAAAAATCTTGTAAAAAACAAGTAAACAGTGAGTAAAAGTGCCTAACCTATTTCTCTAGGCATGATTGTAATGTTCTTTGTTGTCACACAGCTTTCATGGGAATAATTAGCTGTTACCCATATAGTCACATGAAAACGTTTATGCATGTATCTCCGGGTTCTATTGATAGGAGATGAAACTTTTTCTAACTTCTCACAACAGTTGGGAGCCCTGTAAGTAAAGAGAAAACAAAAAACATGCTTTAATCATATGTTTCTGGCTATAATATAAGATGCACCCAGGCCATTACTGCACATGTTACACCTTCTCCATGTAGATAGTTTCAGCAACTTTTCCCTCTCCTCCTAAATCCCATTTTGATGGGCAAATTGCCCAGATATTGAAGTTTCAATTTAGTAGTATTTTGGACTTCAAACATCAGGAGTCCTTGAAGTTTATTTCATTTGTTCATGGAATTGCTTTATGATTTTAAGGTTTTTTTGTTTGTTTATGTAGAATTGCTAGTTGCTTTATTTATTTATTAAATTTATATGTTGCCTATCTCACTGTCTGGGCAGTATAATACAATACATATAATAAATATGTATATAAACAAATAAATAAAATAAATATAAACAGATTAAAATCAAAAAGAATTACATGAAAACTAAGAACCAAGAGCATGAGTGATATGGAGGTGGCTCCGGGCCCGTTTTCGGCCTTCCCGAACTTCGAGTAGGCCTGTTTTTTGCCCTTCCCAAGCCTCCGCATGCGCCCTGCATTTACCTGCATCCAAAATGGGCTGCATGGGGCAGAGGTGGGTTCCACTTACCTTCGTTACCGGTTCACAATGGGAGCACACATGCACAGTGTTTCTGCGCATGCGTGGGGTTTCTGCGCACGTACGGCTCTTCTGCGCATGCGCAGAGTGTCTGTGATGACATCCGAGCGGGTGCCTTCCACCGCCATTATTACTTCGCAAGATCCAGACCGAACCGGTAGCAACCCACCACTGGTGTGGGGACTCCTGGGAGGGGAGAGGGGGGCAAGACCAGCCAGGTGTGGGATTTGGGGGTTCTCTGAACTGCACAGAATCTTAGCTAGAGGTTCTCCCGAACCCCTGCAAACCCCTAGCAGCCCACCCCTGGTCTTAACCCTATTTTTCTCAACCAAACTATCTAAAGTCCTTTGCCCTCTGGAATGCAGCCCCACCCTTCTGGGAATCCAGTTTACATTCCACCACAAATTACTTGAAATGACATTGGTATCCTTTGTGCCTAATCTTGTCACCTCACCATATAGGAGAAGCAGTAATGGAGAGAGTTGTCTGCAGGGTTTTAAATGAAAATTAGATAGATTTGTCTGTCTTAGCAAGAAGCACAGGAAAATCAATTTAACGTAATAAGCCAGAAGGACAAACTCTCTAATGAAAAATTGCATTAAAAACCTTCAGCTGTGGCAAAGAACTGAATAAACAACTGAATGTGGCAGCTAAACCGGGCAAGGCTGAAGATTGACTAATTGTTTTAAGGTCCAATATGATTCTGCATGATCCGAATCAGATCTTTCCCAGGGACCTTTGACAAGGGAGAGAGAAACCATTTGCTTTGTTTCGATCTAGTCTATCATTTTTGCCATTTTTTCCTTTTTAAAAATTTGGCTTTGTTGTAATTTCATTTTGGGTGGTTGTTCTAAACCCACAGAGTCATTGAGAGTTGGACAACGTACAAATTTGATAAATAGATAAATAATAAAGTCATGCAACTACAACTATCCAGATCTTGTAGAACATCGACTCCAGCTTGTCTTTTCTAATAGTCAATTACTTCAAGAAACAACAATGAACTTAAGGATTTATTGTGCACCTATCAAGATTAGATTTAAGTGATTAGAAATACTTAGTTTGAGATTTCCTATACCAGTTCTTTAAGGAGGATCTGAAATGAAAAATGCACCAAGAATAGTTAAAAATACAAAGTACTTAGATTGGAGAACAGAAGATCATATGGAGAGATGATACTTAACTTCAAGTATCCAAAGGATGTGAGCCAATAAATAAGATTTTAATTCTGCCATTTTTGATCTAGATAATCAGATCTCTGATTCATCTCTAAGGAGTAGTATTTCCTTTCTCCTATTCATGCTTTTACCTGCATTAATTCAGTGATTCTAGAAGACTATAAATCAGGGGAATGAGTTTCTTTCTCTACCATTTCTCTCGCTGAGCAGAAAAAATTCTGAAAGGGGAAGAAAGTGCTTCTTGTTTTCTCTTTCTTCTTGATTTCAGATCCATAATTTATCATTATCAAGAGTAATTTAAAAGAAAGAGGGAAAAAGGAGTTTTTTGTTTAACAATTAGGCAGTGAAAAAATAATGAAATAATCCTTAACCTGAGAAAGAACCAAATTCATAAATATTTCTATATTAAATTCTTACAGGATTTCATCCACAAAAACCATAATTTTAAATTGTGAACTTCATTCTCTCTCCCTGCATATTTAGAACTATCTGTCTATGCCATTTTCAGTGAGTGACTTGCCAATGATGGCATACTGAACATTTATATGAATTGCTCAGATAGATTGTATACATTTGGGGATATTCGATGTAGTCCAGACAAGAAGCACAATGATGAATACTATGCTAGCTTTATCTTTATTTTAAGGTAATATTTTTTATTCATTAAATTTATGTGCTGCCCATCTCACTATCCAAAGTGACTTTTGCAAGTTTGAAATAATTTTACCCTATCTTTCTTTTTCAGAAAAGTTTTCTGAGAAAACTAGGGAGGGTTCTTTTGAAACATTTACTTATGCTTCTGTAGTTGAGATATCTTTGGTGTGATGGTTGTCTAGGACAGGAGTGTCAAACCCAAGGCCTATGGCCGGATACGGCCCATGGGGTGCTTAGATCTGGTCTGCAGAGCTGCCCTGGAAACAGTGAAGGACCAGCCCATGGTTCCTCTGCCAGCAAATATGGAGCTCGGGAGGGCCGTACATGAGTTGCAGGAGGCCATTGTAGCTGAAAACATACCTCAGGAGCCTGTTTTTGCTGGCAGAGCACTCTAGCCACCACAGGCACCCCCAACACGAGTGACATCAAGCTGGTCATGCACACCCTGGACACATCCACCCCACTCCGCTGAGGTCAAATACAACCCTGATGCGGCCCTCAATGAAATCGAGTTTGACACCCCTGGTCTAGGCTCTGACTCTTCCCCCTGTCTCCCAGGATCTTCCAGGATACATTAGTGCTCAAATTAAAAATCCACAAGTCCTCTGCTATTGTCTGTCAATTTTAGCCAAATTTTGCTTTTGTTTTTTGCCTCATACATCTAATAACAGAGTGGGAGAAGAAACTATGCAATAAATAAAATGTCATATTCAATTTTTGGACCGCCTGTTATGTCATAGCTCATCTCTCTCCTAAACTACTTGAATAGGAGTACAGTACAATCTAAAGCAAAATTCCTCAATCTTTCCACCTTTGAGGACTGGCCGGGGGGTCAGGGGGCTGGAGAGAGGATGGTTCCATGTGAGACATGGCTAAGTTGTGTGTGCACATACAGTTTCATTTAAATGAGCGGTGGACATGCATGCACGCAGTTCCATTTGCGTGAAGAGCATGTACACTTGCCGTCACTCACACAAGTGGGGATACGCATGTTCTCGCCTGTCATTTCCGCTGCCTGGTTCCGAAGGGCTAAAGGCCGGGTAGTAGGCTGCGGCCCAGGGACTGGGAATCGCTGATCTTAAGCATGTTTTAAATAAAATGACAGAGAGATAAGTGTTCAACTTATAATGATAAAGGCATAAGTATACGAAAGCATCAGTATTTCTAGATTTTTTTTTTACATTGTATGAATTCGAACAACAATGTGGTTTTTTCAGTATGACTCACTAATTATACCATTAATCAGCAAATAGTTTTATCCAGATTTAACTCTTGAGCTGTATTTTGTTCAATACATTAGAAATAGCCACTTCTATTTTCTAATCCCGCCCTGCCATTTTTTTACTATCTTACCATTTTAAAAATACTGTATATGCAAACGGATTGGATATGTCAGAAAGTGGTGACCAAAAAAGGTGGACTCCAGAAATTTCCTCATAGTAGTAAGTCATATCATCCTGCCAATCTGTTAAAGAAACAAAGAAAGAAATCAGTTTCGCTCACTGGGGCTAACTCCAAAGAAAGGAAAGAGATCACAAATTTCATTAGAACCATTCCTTCTGGTTTTTCTGTATAATAAATTATTACTGTACTTACGTTAGTCTGGCATAAACAAGGCTTAGCTATTGACTTTCCCTTTAATTATAGTTTGGAAAAATGTTATTACGGTTATCCACCATATATGTTCCATACAATATGGCTCTTTATTTTTAACCTTTCATAACAGATATAAGATGGGGATATTATTTTAATTTGGGGGCAGATTTTTTTCGCTAATTTTCCCCCTATTTTACTTATATAATATTAGCAGTTTGCATTAGCTTCTGATTATGAGTACTTATACACAAGGTCTTTGTAATACAGCAGGATCAATGTTAGACTGATAGCCAAATAAAACCCAAATAATGAAATTTATCCTGTGAAATCACCATACCAGTTTCAATCTTCCATACGTGCATTATGATATTATGCGCAGGTATGCAAGGGGTGGATTTGGACCACAATTTTGTGTCATGTTTTGTCACTTGCCCCATGTGGATGTCCATCTAAATCAGATGGTGTTGAATGTTTTTAAGTTGGTTTATATATGACTGTAGTTTGGTGCATTTGAAATCATACCAAAACTACTACTACTCCCACCCTCCTCCTTCTCCCAGTCCTTCCACTTATATACTGACTAACTCCTAGAGACTCTGGATGGTTTACAATGATTTAAAACAATTAAAATTAAAATGCAACACCCTTCCCTCAAAAACAGGGCGCACCAAAAAAACGATGGCAAAGAAAACAAACCCAGATAGGAATAGAATGGAGACAACTGTCTCCTCCAAAGGATCCTTAAAAATATCAGCAGGGTGGGAGCTGCTTGAGTTTTGGGAGAACTTCATTCCAGAGGGCATGTGCTATTATGGAGAAAAGGAGCTTTCAGAATGCCAACAGATGGCACTGTTCAATCGATGGAAACTTGAGCATGCCAATCATGTCATATTGAACCAAGCAGGCAGATGCTATGGGAGACAGGTGATCCCTCAAGAATCCAGGCCAACCAGTGCAGCTTATGAATCAGAGGATCAAGATATGTCCATCATTGATGACATCCCTGCATTCTGGGCCCGTTTCAGGCAGAGACCGTATATATTTATTTATTTTATTTTATCTCGAATTTATATACCGCACCTTCTCCCGAGGGACTCAGGGCAGTGTACAGATAAAAACATACAATACAAACATTAAAAACAATTAAAAGGATATATATTAATTTGGCCCCAATTTAAGATAACAAACTAATTAAGAATTAAAAAATATTTAAAAGAATATGTTAAGCCAGCCCAGCTTGCTGAAAAAAGAAAGTTTTAAGGGCATGGCGGAAGGCACCGAGGTCTTGGATCCTCCTTATCTCAGGGGGCAGCTGATTCCAGAGGGTAGGTGCCCCCACAGAGAAGGCCCTCCCCCTGGGGGTCACCAGCCTACATTGTTATATGCTGATTACAATGATCCTTTCCTCTGGCAAAGAAGATAAGCGGTACTGGGAAAGTGTACTGATAGGGACAGTATTTAGATGTTTTGAATTCTCCAGTTCTCCAGAATATTCTTTATATGTTTTCTGTGTTTCAGTGCTGGTGGAAATACAAAGACTTCACACTTTTTTATAAAAGTTTGGAAAGTAAAAAAGTTATTGCTGTGGAAGTAGCCTGCTCTGTGATTGTATAATTAAAATAGAGATGATGTTAGGTATGGACCCATTGTCTTTTTGAGTCTCGAGATTATAATAATTTTTAAATTTCTGAATAAAACTGCAGAATTTAGCATTATAGCCACTACTTTACAGTATTTTAAAAATAGAAGCAGAGGATGACTTCTGAGAACTGCTTCACATTTTTTTATTAAAAGATGGAGTACATGAATATAGTGTGAGAGGATCAGAGATTTTAATCTTTGTTATTTTCTACTACAAAACCACAAGACTCAAGTTTGTACTTCCTGCAAATTAATTGCTTATTAACCCAGTGTGTTCCAAAATGATCTGCATATAGCTGCTGGTCTTTTTCTATTTTGGTAATAAATAGAGAGACCAAATATTTTCTTTATGGCTGGCAGGTGAAACAACCACTTCAGATTCTCACTTAAGCAGTGAGAACATTTGACCTCTATTTCTGATAAATTGTGTTCAATATTAGTGTGTTTCTCCCAATTTATTTACCCAGGAGCACTTGTATTTATATCATTCAAATTGGGGAACTGCCATGTTGCATTCCCGTAATGCTCCAGAATAACTTCCATATTGGAGTGTTGTGTGGAATTTAGTAATGTCTGTTATCTAAATAATTTTATTTATTTATTTTATTCAATATTATGGCTGTTCATCTTGACAAAGCAATTCTGGGCAGTGAACAAAGTTTCAAGTTTTAAAAACAGCACTGTAAATAACTTCAGAAAACACACAAAACATAACCAAAACAAGCAAACAAAAGAAGCAGTGAAGAGTAAAAGCAACAACTACTCTCCTGAATTTCATTTACTTCCTGACCCCGGTGCATGGGCAAACAGCCAGATCTTAAAGACTGTCTGAAAGGCAAACAGGGTCAGGGCCATTCTGAATTTGCATGGTGAATTTGCATGACAGAAAAGGCACCCTTCCTGGATCCCCAAAAAAGTGGCGTTCTTTAATCAATACCACCACCACCCGTCCACCCACCCACCCCACTCCCCCAGGGTGATCTTAAAAAGGTGGATAGAGTCAATTGGAGAGAAGTTTCAAGTTTTTTAGTTGGCAACCTGCACCTGAAGTTGTAATTAAGGAGAAAGTGGGAAGCATATGCAGATATTGGCACATGGGACTGGGGTAAGGTGACCAGACATCCCGCTTTTGGCGGGACAGTCCCGCTTTTGAGCAATTTGTCCCGCGTCCCGCGGCGTTTTAAAAAAGTCCCGATTTTTCATTCTGCCTCCTGAATCCCCGCTGATGGCTAGAGGGAAAAAACCTGTTTAAACTCTTGCCGCGGGGCTTCAAAGGGCCGCCCTACGTTAATTAGCTCAGCTTCCCCCTCTCAGCTGATTTGCACAGGGCTCTGCTCTTGCTAAATTGCTCAGTTTTTTTTTCCTCTTTGTGCAAACCAAGCTCAAAAGAAACTGAAAGTAAAACAGGCTGTTGGCTTTGCGGTTTGCTTGCAACGTTGGAAAATTAGGCAGCAGATTTATTTTCCTTTTCCTCACCAAAAAAGGTAAGTGCAAACAATGGAAAATTATTTAGGGCAAAAGAGGAGAGTTCAAGATTTTAAAACACAAAAGCAAAAAAGGGAATTGTAATAATTGAGATATTAATAATTGTATACTGTGTTGAAAGCAGAAATGGTTAAGTTGTGGTTTGGAGGAATATATGGGGGAAATTATTTGGTTTATTATTATTGGTAAATATAATTAATTGATTTGTAAGAAATTGGATTGCATGGAAATAATTGGAATAATATACAAAAAAGGTAGTTATATAACTAATTGATTTATATTAAAATGTTGAATTCATATTAAACAACTGTAATATTACATAATTAACGAATGTGAGGATGGATATAAAAATAGATGACAATGGGAAGGGGTATAATATAGAATAGAAGGGAAAAATTGAATTTGATTAAGATTAGAGATGAGGATGAAGGGTAATATTGGTTTTTTACAAAAATAGATGAGGAATAAATATGGCAAAAAGGAAATATAGAAATTGTAAATTTAATTGAAATGACTAAACACTGTTTAAATTTGTGAACCAGCCAAATATTCTGTTCAAAGAAAATACATTGTATGTATGTGTGTTTCTAATTATTGCTATTTATTCATATTTGTTCTCTTTTATTCTTTAAAGTTTAACAATTCATTCTTTATCTTAATATCTTTATATTTGTTTGGGGTTGGCTTTCTTCCCTTTCATCTTTTTTATTGTACAGCAATCTTTCTCCTCAAACCTACCACCTCTCTTTTCTTTCCTTCTTACTTTCTCTTCCCCCCCTCTTCTTCTCCTCCCTACTTCCTCTTCCTTTCTCCTTCTCCTCCTCTCTTCCTCCCTCTCTTAACCGTCACTCCTACTCTAATTTCCCTTCCCTTCCTTCATCCCTCTCTATTACTGTATCCTTTTATGCATATAGACTACTTCATCATGGTGAAGAGAAGCAGTTGTGAAATGAGTGACATGGTTGTTAAGAATGCTGCCTGGGCATAAATGTGAGGATGGTCATAAGTGTGAGGACCAGTCAAAAGTGCGAGGACCTGTCAGAAATGACTTTTTTCAGCCCTCTGGTTAGTCCTTTTGTGCATATGGACTACTCAGAGGGCTGAAAAAGTTATTTTTGACTGGTCCTCGCACTTTTGACCAGTCCTCGAACTTACGACTGTCCTCACATTTTACATTTTTGCCCTATCTTGTCATCATGGTGAAGAGAAGCAGTTGTGAAATGAGTGACATGGTTGTTAAGAATGCTGCACGGGCATAAATGTGAGGATGGTCATAAGTGTGAGGACCAGTCAAAAGTGCGAGGACCTGTCAGAAATGACTTTTTTCAGCCCTCTGGTTAGTCCTTTTGTGCATATGGACTACTCAGAGGGCTGAAAAAGTTATTTTTGACTGGTCCTCGCACTTTTGACCAGTCCTCGAACTTACGACTGTCCTCACATTTTACATTTTTGCCCTATCTTGTCACCATGGTGAAGAGAAGCAGTTGTGAAATGAGTGACATGGTTGTTAAGAATGCTGCACGGGCATAAATGTGAGGATGGTCATAAGTGTGAGGACCAGTCAAAAGTGTGAGGACCTGTCAGAAATGACTTTTCAGCCCTCTGAGTAGTCCCTATACACACAGCCATGGCCACCCGGTCACATGACCAGCTAGCCACGCCCACCCAGTCACATGGCCTCCAAGCCACGCCCACACAATAAGCCATGCCCACAATGTCCCTCTTTACCAATGTTAAAATCTGGTCACCTTATACTGGGGCATATGCAGGTACTGGTAAGCAAAGATATTCACCTGGTTGAAATTTGCACAAAGAATAGTCGCAACCGGAAACAACTATGAGAGAACAGGGGAAAAAAATATGGATATGAAAAATTGATGACATTTTTCTAATCTTTTAAAATGCTTTCCTTGACTTACTTTCACATTGCTCACTTTCTCACCCTTGACTACTTGCCATTAATTCATTGACTCTTAGCAATCACACAAATAGATCTGCTCCATGATCATTGGTCCTTAACCTAAAGCTTTCTGGCCTTTGAACAGTGCACCCTTGACTTACTGTAATTAAGGACATCCACCTTGCTGTATCCTCTCTTTCTCTTTCCTTTTACCTTTCACAGCATTAGAGCCCTTTTTAGAGAAACAGATCTTTGCATAGTGTGTCTGAAATAGGATAATTTGAATTTTGTGACTTGAATAAGAACTCTGGGTTGATTTGTTCAGGGATACCTTTGTTTGTTGTACTCTGTATTCCTGGGAACCTCCTCCAACAGCAAATTTCAAAAGCATCAATACTTTCTGTTCTGTTTAATCCACAATTTTTACAGAGTGTTTGAATCCAGGTGAGACCACATTTAAATAGTAAATACAAAGATTTGCCTTTTCATTTCTTAATTAATTTGGCAAGTATGATTTCGATCAATTTAGATTAAAATGCAGGCAGAGAAAAGGTATCTCTTCATTACAGAAAATGTTTTTAGTGGCACAAGGGCTTACATACATAGCAGTCTCAGCTCCAGTGCCTGGAGAACAGTGGGAGAAACCTTAGCAAGAAAAAGAAGATCCAAGTGATAGGGTTGGCATTTACCTTTGTTGGGTAAAAAGCATTTAAAGGCAGACTCTGTGGAGAAAATAAAAAGAAATAAGTTGGAAATAACCAGCAGCCACTAGAAGGCACTCATGCCTAATCTTTGGAGAGTATGGGTCAATTAATCACTAAAAGAAAAGCAAGATTGGAACATCTGAAGCGGCTTAAATCTGAAGAATGGACAATAACATAACTAGGAGTTATGACTTGCTTAATGAAATTGAGAAATATTCCCAGGAAGACTGAACCCATCATGTCCTGCAGAATGAGGGCTCTATCAATTATCCTACCTACCATGTTTAGGTTATTTGGACTGAATTCCTAACACCATATGTCTTCCTTTAGTTATCTCAAAAACATATTGTGACTAATATTTTCATGATTTTCTAGTATTTTTATTAATGGAATTGCTATATGCATCCTATTGACTAGCGCCTACTGAGAAAAGACAGAATTTAAATAAGTAAAGTAAAATAACTAGTCACACGGATTTATTTTGCTGGAAAAGAGTTGGAAAGATGTTTACAGTATACATTTTCTTACAGCTGCTTCACTAAAAAAAGGTCTTTTATTGAATAACCAACTTTAATCCAAACCTTTTTGTTTTTTAATTATTATTCAACACAGTTAAGTGATAAATCAGTCTAAACTTTCTTAGATCAAAAATATTTTAAATGAATAAAAACTTACCCACTGTGAAGCAAGCAATGGACAAAAAGAGCAAAAGCTTCCAAAATTCACCTTTGGGAGAAAAAGAAATATTAGGCAACTCTTGCTTGTTTCAATATGTTGAATTATTACAACAGTTTTATATAGGCTGACAAATAAAGTGATAATTTTGGCAGACTTTTGAACTCAAGCCTTTCCTAACCTAAGGGCCTTCCCAAGGTGGTGACTTTTGTTCCCAGAATTCCCCACCCAATTTAGCGATTGTTGAAGCTTGGTCCACATATTAGGATAGCGGCCAGATAAAAAACAATAATCCATTCCACATAATGAGTAGAGTGATCCGCAATTTCCTTTCAAACCAATATGATACTTCAAAGAATGCAGCTCTGAATCCACAGCTGTAAATCGCCATCCAGAACTACTATCTAAAACAGGGGTTTCCAACCTTGGCAACTTTAAGACTTGTGGACTTCAACTCCCAGCAAAGCTGGCTGAGGAACTCTGGGAGTTGAAGTCCACAAGTCTTAAAGTTGCCAAGGTTGGAGACCCCTGATCTAAAATACCAGTGAGGAAAGCAAAATAAAGCAAGTTCCTCAATTACAACACCCAAAATCAGATAGGTGATGGACTGTGTTCTGCTTAAAGGTTTACCATCCCACTTTTTCTTTGTACTTGTCTGGCATTCACAAAGTAATATATACAAACAAATTTCTGACACTCATACATACAGTCACTACAGTCTCCACCTCTTTCCTTATTGCTTTGGTTCGTTGATTTGTCAGGTGTTACCATGTAGTCTCCCTCGTTTGCATAATGTTATTATTTAAGTAGACAAATGAGGCTATGGAGAAAATAAATGTAAATTCAAGAGAAGACCTGGACTATTTCATAACCCAGGGAGCTCTCTGCTTAGATTGGTAATCTTATTTACCCGCCTCATCTAAAACTAATGTCTGGCCTTCTCTCCACCACTCTAATGGGCACCAGTCATAGTGAATACAGATATTTGTTTAATGCTCCACTGCCATATTGAAATATTATTTCTTATTAGCTTACTCCAAGGAAGCAGCTGTTATCTTTGAAAGTTAAACAGTGGGTTGAATAATGGGCTGGATGAAAGTTAATAAGATTAAACAGCAGTCAGAAGACAGTCTGTCTCAAGAATTGAGATTTGATTTATATTGGAAATATTGGTTCATAGTTAAAGAAAATTTATTGATCTTATCCTTCGATTTTGAAATGGTAGCAAGAATAAAAGATATACTTATACAAGTAGGTTGCAATTATGCAACTTTGAATAATGCAATATTAGATAGTGCAAATTGTAAATTGATACCAGGCCACATTTAATGCAATCTAAAGTCAGTTAATGTGAGGGAAGTATATGCACAATTGAGGCCAGCACAGGTGTACTTGAAGTGCTAATCTTTGTGAGTGCAAAATGAAGAGAAGGAAGATTCATCAGAGGAAAACAATATAAAAAATAAAGAGTTTCATTGTTGCGTCAGAGCAAAAATTTGATGTAATTAAATAGTGCTAAGATAGGACATCTGCAAGTACTGTATTAATTTTTATGTTCTTATTTTGGTTTCTGTAACTACGGTGTGACTTTTAAAACCATACATTTAAATTATAAATACATTCTTTTTATCCTTTACTGTAATGTTTCATTAATATACATATATATGTTCAAAAATTTTCATGACTATAGTAGTAGGACAGGTTGGCTGTTCTGAACCAATCTTACCCGCAGTTATATATATATATCCTGCTTATGTCATACCTAAACTAAGATAACAGGAAAGATTCAGTTTATGTAAAATATAGAATCATTTACTAACTGATAATACGAGGATCATCCTTTCCTAAAAGCTCTACATAGACCCCATATTGTTTTCTCAGTTCTGTTCAAGGTAGTGATATTAGCTATGGAGCTGGGTGCTTTATTATTTATTTATTTATTTATTTATTTATTTACTTAATTTTATTTAATTTTATTTCTATACCGCCCTTCTCCTGCGGGACTCAGGGCCGTGTACAGCCAAGATAAAACATTGGATATAAAATTTAAAAACAATTTAAAAAACAAATAATTTCAGCCCAAGATTTAAAAACAACCCAATTAAAACCGAATTCAATTAAAACTGAGAGGATGGGATCAAGCCAGCCCGGCTAGATGGAATAGGTGTGTTTTCAGGGCCCGACGAAAAGTCCGGAGGTCTGATATCGTGCGTATCTCAGGGGGTAGGTCATTCCAGAGGGCGGGTGCTGCCTGATACCTGACTTCTCTTTAAAATGTTAAGAAGAGCCCATTTGAAAACACTGCCACTTGCAATGATTCTTGGGCTATTGTATTAATTATAAAATGTATTCCTTGGGAAATTACGATTAATACTTGCTGTCCTTGCTTTCTGAAAGGTAACCCAGAGCATATTTTTAGTTGGCCTCATTTATTTATTTATTTATATTTTTTATTTATTTTATTTTGATTTATATGCCGCCCTTCTCCGGAGACTCAGGGTGGCTTACAATGCGTTAAGCAATAGCCTTCATACTTTTGTATATTTTTATACAAAGTCAGCTTATTGCCCCCACAAACTGGGTCCTCATTTTACCTACCTTTGAAAGGATGGAAGGCTGAGTCAACCTGGAGCCTGGTGAGAATTGAACTCGCAGTAATTGAGGCAGCTGGAAGCTAAATACTACCTTTAACAGTAGCATTAGTCTGCTGCGCCACTCAGGCTCCTTTATTTATTATCATTATTAATTATTATTATTATTATTATTATTATTATTATTATTATTATTATTATTATTTCACTTATGCTTTGATGATTGCTTAATAGCTTTGTATATTCCTTGACAGTCTTCCACAAGGCAACATACAAATACTGTAGATAATTAAATAATTACTAGGTACTAGTTAAAAGCGAGAAATCCACACATTAATCATTTTTAAACAACATAAAGCATAGGATTTGTGCTGGAGAAACAGGTTTAAAGCATTTTCCAGGAGGAAACAATGAGAGCCAGGAGCAATAAGTAGCAAACATCTAAAACCATATGAAGCATAATGACATATTCTGCACTCAAAGCATAATTAAAATAATAATTTAAAACAGTAAAAATTCAAAGTCCTAGAATATACATTAGACAATGCATAGACAATGTATATATTGTTTGTTTTTATTTATTCTTACCTTACCTAGGAATTTGAGGAGATCATTCAACTCCATCCTGGAAAAAACAGATCTAAATGTTTATTTCAAATAATACATGAACAAAACACTTTAATCAGTTATCACACATAGTTTATGAGGATAACCTCTTTTGGTTTTGAGTTATCAAATTTTTGATTATTTTCATTTCCCTCTGCTTAGTGCAGTTTTAAATGAAAACAGCATTAAATAATTTTTGCTTAAGGAAAAAATTAACAAAGCCCAATAAGATTAAATGTTTGTTGGCCAAAGCTAAAGAGAGAGGTGAATTCAGATATTAATTACAACTCTCTACAAAGTACCAGGATACAGCTTCTAACCTCCCACAGAAACTTTTCCCCATCTGCTGTGTCAACTAGATAGATTTTAAACTGCTTTGCAAAAATAGCTTATCATTTAAGCATTACCATATTATCTAAACCACAAATCAAGTGAACTTTAACTCTATAATTTTCAAACTGCTACCTAAAAAATTCCATGACATGTAATGAAAAGCTTTCCAAAAATTGTATATTCACTTATTATTACACTATCTAGTTTTAACCATAGAAAGTCAAATGGCATATTGCTTGGTACAATTTTGGGTTTGATATGTATTCCTCCAAATATTGGGCATCAATCATACAATCATCAATTATACAAAGAGAAGACAAAGAATAGAATTAATAAACCAAAGAAATCAGAAGCAGGAGGTAAGGAAATTTGAATATAATTGACTGTATATCTTTCATTCTACCACTGTGTATCTCTCCATTCTTGCAGACAGAATACAGAATAATAGAGTTGGAAGGGATCTTGGAGATCTTCTAGTCCAACCCCCTGTTCAAGCAGGAGACCCTATATCGTTTTGGACAAGTTGGCTGGCCAGTCTCTTTTAAAAAGCCTCCAGTGATGAAGCACTCACAAATGACTTACTTAAATGGGGACATATAACAGAAGAACCCACAATTTCTCCTTAGTTCTTGGTTGCTTCTCTCCTTGATTAGTCTCCATCCATTGTTTCTTTTCTTGGCTTCTGGTATTTTGGAAAATAGGTTGAACACCCCCTCCCCCCCATTCTTTGTGACAACCCCTCAAATATTGGGGTACTGCTATCATGTCACCCCTAGTTCTTCTTTTCTCTAGACTAGCCATGCCCAATTCTGCTATCATTCTTCATAATTTTTAGTCTTCAAGCCCCTAGTCATCTTTATTGCTCTTTTCTGCACTCTTTCCAAAGTATCTTTTTTATAATGTGGTGACCAAAACTGGATCTTGTCCCATATCCATATTTTAATTCATACATTAACTTTGTTCTTTAAACTACTAACTTCTCTGAGCATCTCACCAATTCAGTTCAGTTGTGACTTTTTTAGTCTTTCTATTCCTTCCAACTGTTCCTTTATATGTGACTCTCATTCAATAACCCAACCATCTCCATACACTTCTTTATATCGATCACTCACTTTGATTTTCAGTCCACATTATTTCATTACTCTTTGTTCTTGACACTCTGTTCCCATTCCTACAGTATTCGACTGGCGTGTATGTTTCTCCTGAAGTACCCAGTTAACAAACTTGACAGAAACTTGCAGTGACATTTGTAACAAATCATGACATGACATGAGTGGGATGGCATCCTCATGCAAATACTATGTCTAAGGCAAACATGACCATTGTGGCTCTTGCATGAGGATATCATTGTGCATATGTTTGTCATTTGTCTACTTATCTCTATAGCTATGCCTGGCATGCATTCATTCATTCATTTCTATTTTTGCTTCTTTTAACAGTTATTCATTACTAACAATACACATATACTATCCACTACCCTTTTTTCAGTATTTGAACATCTTAATTTTATATCTTTCGTAAACATACTGCTAAGGTTTGCAAATTTATTTTTTCTGTTTCGTTTTTTTTAAATTATGCATAATATGCAAGCACTAACTGAATTATTCCTATCGAACACACTATCTTGGTTTTAAATATATTAATTTTCTAATCCATGCTGCAACATACATATTTACTGCAAATGATTTTTGGTTCTTAGCCAATAATATGGAAATGTTTCTCACAAAAATTACATATATGTTAACATCTTAACTAGCCAACCTGTACCATGAGCATTCCTTATATTCATACTCACCTTATACTTTAGGTATCCATAAATACATTAATAAAACCAAGGGATACCACACAATCTTGTCTTACTGATAAAAATTGAATTATTCATGTTTTATTTCCATCATATATCACTCTTTTCACAGTTTTCACAGTTTAATTTCTTTATTTGTGCAAACCATCCTATACATTTTAGTGTAACATTGTCTAGATAACTAGAAGGCAACTGGCTGGGAGACATTAGCTTAAATCTTTTAAGTCTTGAGGTCTTTTACCTCAAATAGAGCCTTGGTAGTACAGTGGTCTAAGGCACCCTGTTATTAAGCTGGTTATTAAGACCATCTGCCTGCAATTACTGCAGGTTCGAATCTCGCCAAGGCTCAAGGTTGACTCAGCCTTCTATCCTTTCTAAGGTAGGTAAATTGAGGACCCATTTGTGGGGGCAGTAAGGTGACTTTGTATAAATATACAAAAGGATGAAGGCTATTGCTGAGCACATTGTAAGCCGCCCTGAGTCTCCAGAGAAGGGCGGCATATAAATCAAATTAAAAAAAAATAGTTAGAAAGTTGGGATCAACTTGTATTTAATATGAAATAGCAGAACTACTCATATGGAACTTATTGAGGAATTCAGACAAAATATACACTGGAAAGCATCTGATTGCTTCAATAATAATTTCTATTATCCTTTCTCCATATTAACCTGGAAACATTATTTCTATTTTGGAAACAACTGAGATGAAAGTGTGGCTTGGAAGGAGCGAGCATGGATATGAGTCCTGTCAAATCAAGCTGATTTCCTCTGAACCAATCTCCTTTTTTGATAGAGTGAACAGTTTAGTTGACCTTGGGGCTGGACTTTAGCAAAGCATTAGACAAAATCATCTATCTTGTCTTAATGGAAAGAGTGGCAAGTTATGTACTGGACTATGTCACAATTAGATGGTTACATATAGTTGAGCTACTATACACAGTGAGTTTATGTCAATAGCTTCATGTTGTGATGTAAGACATTGTTGAGTAGCATACTATAGGGCTTTATTCTAGGCAGTATATTTTTCAATATTGATAGAAGAGAATATTTGTAGCTCAGGGTTGTTCTGCAGGGTCCTTGACACTCTTTGAATTTGGTGATTTTGCAATATATTCATAAATGTATTGGATAAGAAGTTAGAATATAACATTTTTACATTTGCAGATGATAGACACAAAAATTTATTTTGTAAGTCAGCTAGAGTCACTGATGGTGCAGCATGCACATTTGATGAAAGCAAACAAGCAAACAAACAAATAAATAAATGAGATAACAAATACCTTAGAAAACAGCATCACGATTCAGGTGAATCTTGACAAGCTGTAACAACATACAAGAACATAAGATGAATTTCAAAATACTTTGGCCAGAATAAAGATGCCGTCTCGTAGCATTGACCAACATATTTCAAGATGACTGGCTTTAGCAAATGCTATGGGATTTTCTGTAATGTTGTGAAAGGCTCAAGCCATCCAGCCTAGAGCTCTCTTGGGCAAATGTTCTAGGCTGAATGGCTTGATTAATATTATGGGTAATCAGGGAGCCACATGATTTGAAGCATGTTGGTCAACACTGGGGACAAAGATTCAGTCTTCTCCCATAATAGTGGATTGCAAAAAGTTCAAGCTGCCACATTTGGTGAAGTCACCTCCAGTAGATCGAATAAATTTGGTGATTCTAAGTTTAGAGACTATGCATTGACTTGTCTATTATAATTGTTTCTTGTCAGACAAAGAAAGAGGGTTTTTACCCCCCATAATCTCATTCAAGATTAAATTAGAATAAGTTTTTAAATCAACAAAGAAAGCATGTTGAAAATTCCCATGTACTTTTCAGAAAAATGATTTGGATTGATCAACCTCAATCTGAAACATACAGCTTGGATTTAATTAACTGGCAAAAAGTTTACCAGTTATTGTTATCACATTAATTAACTTTCGAATTTGTATTAGGACAGCTTCAATTCATGATGAAGGAAGTTGAACAATCTAATTAGCCTCAGAAGTTCCGATATTACTGTGTTTAAACCTGGTGTTTTCCTGGTTTCGAAAAGAGAAATCAATTATCTAATTTCAAGAAAAGTTACATAAGATTATTTAGGAGATTCTTTTCTATTACCAGAAAATGTGGATCATCTTTAGATTTCCTAGAATCTTGAGAAATAGTAGCAAAAAAACTATGCTTCTCAAATATTGGCATGGATATTACAGTCAATTCATCCAATATTATCTTAGGAACAAAATTAATTCTATTTAATATGTAGACAGATTAATTAAAGCAATTTTTATTTTCACATAGCCTGTATCCTTTTGTAGTTGAACAAAGATTTAGACTGATTTTTAAGTTAACAATATCATTGAGGAAATAGAATTATCTTTTCTATTTTGCTGGTATGAATTAATTCTGTGCTCCTACCTTGCTTCGAGAGCAACTTGTATGTCTGTGGAGAATCTCAGTTATCCAGGTCATAGTTGTCTCAAAGTGCTTTTTCAAAAGGCAACTGGACTGTTTGTTTTCCTTGAGGAAGATGTTTCATTTTTCATCAGGAAGCCTCAACTAGCCACATTCTGGATAGAGAGTCCACATTCTGGATGAAGTCCACATTCTGAATAGAGAGAACTATTGGTTTGAAAAAGGGATAAGAGGCCATTTATGTTAACATTGAGAAGCCCTCTCTCAAAAGAGGGAGAATGCTAAGACACTACTTATCTCCTGTCTACAATGCAGTCCTTTCAACAGTCCCAAGAAAGTTCCATCCCATTTGCACTCTGATACAGGTGACCCTGAGGGCACAGATAAACCCCCAAATGGCCTCAAGAGCCAAGTGACCAGATGACTGCAAAGAAATATGATCCTAACCCATCCTGTCAGAACTGATACTTCCACTGCCTCCACCATCCTGCCAGAACTGATGAAGCTTCTTGAATGAGAAGCGAAGCATCTTCCTGAAGGAAAAAAACCATTCCAGTTGCCTTTTGAAAAAGCATTTTTGAAAGCAACTCGTATGTTACTTATGTGGCATAAGAAAACAGCAAATGTATGGATATAATTTACTAATCCTGCAGCAAATTAATCCTGCAGTTGAGTTGAATAAAATTTTTGATAGATGCCCTAGAAATCTATTTACATATGGTGTGAAACATGGCAAGAATAGATTCTCTATAGATGTTTAGCCTATAACCCCCATATTTTTGATCACTGCTAAGGTTCATTAAGGTTGTTGAGACTTGTAGATCAAAGCACTAGAATTAATAAATTAATTAATAAATAATTAATAAATGAGGTGCTATTTTCTTCTGACAGAAGCTAGAAAGAGCAGGAGAAAGAAAGACAACATAGTAAATGACTCAAATTTTATGCTACAGCCATGCATCCTCATCTTTTTATATTTTGCAGCTTCATTTAGAAGAAGAGCAACTTGAAGATGCTACCTGCATATTTATATCAGTATAAATGACCGGTGAATTTTAAGCAACATTTAAAAATCTAACTTTATGTTGATTTATTAAGTATAATAACTCTTCCTAATAGTTATTTGCTTTTAATGGAGTGTTTTCATTCTATTTTCATTATTATATATTCCTTTAGAATTTCTTTTTTTAAAATACTTTTTTGAATACTTTTAATATATACATAAATATTTAATCATTAAAGCTTTGGATGGGTGATTAGGTGTTAAATTGTAATATTATTGCTAGATCAATGTTACTTTTTAATTGCTACATGTATTTCTACCTTGTTTGCATTGGTACTTTGATATTATTTTTGTTTTGTATAGTATTGGGCATTCTTCTGAAAAGATAAATGTGATGTGTCTTAAAAAATCTGTTTTGAAACTGTTCAACCCATTTTTCCAAAGCTATTTGTTGTAACAACTATGCAAGTAATCTGAGAAGGATATGTTTAAGTCTGTTTAAATTGACTCTGCACAAAGATCTTGCAGTATTAAACAAATCACTTTTGAAAGATGCATAGAGTAGATAAAGCTCTTTGTAAAATCAAGGATATCTGCATGGGAATAGTAAAAAAAAAATTCAAGCTATTGGCCACAACTGCACAAAGCTCTGCCATTTTTAATATGTACTCCATATGTACTACAGCACAAATAAAAATGGGATGCGTCTTTAAATCAAGTGGCTGCTATTTTTACTTTTTTGATCCTCTGGATACCATTGGAAAAAGTTTCATGTGAGCATGAAACAAATTACAAAACCAATTGTGTAAATCTAGTCCATGTACTTTTAAGGCACACACACTCACGTACAAACTTCCTATGGAAGACATTCTTTGAACTGAATATTTTACTGCCCAAGAGATCACCCTCTGTTAGGTAATTGATAAGACCCTGCATGGTAAAAGTTTTAATATAAAGCATCCTGTTTCAATATAAAAACGCAAGATATGTATTCTCCTCCACTAAATAGGCTTCCTTCATCATGTACTGCCACTCTTACATATGGTCAAGCAGTTGATCTAAAAATCAATATGCTTTTGTGGGCTTTTCCTGGTAAAATTCCTGATAGTATTCATGATCTTCCAATAACATGGACCAGAAGTCAATCAAAATTACATTTATGTCAGCTTTAAAGATACTGGACTTTATCTACTTTTGCTATTACAGGCTAGCACTTGTTAGAAAACTAAAGAACAGGATGTAATCTTACTTGTTCAAGAATATGTCTTGAACTCTGTAGCTCATACTTCTAAAGAATTACGCATAGATATAATCTGTACATGTTTCCTGTTTATCATGGGAAAGGAATCTATCTCTTCAGATGATGCCATAGTGTGTGTGCTGCTTTGGGTTGCTATTCTGCCTCTACAATTGTGGAATCATTGCTGGTGCAAACTCACTTGTACGTATTAAATTATCCTAGCCCCTGAAGCATGCAAGCATAGTTATTGTATGCAATCAGCAATTGCCAAGATATTAGATGAATATCTGAACAACTTTCAGAGATGTGACGTTTTTGAAACCATCAAAATCAATGGTACGTTGAAGATTTATTGTTATAGCATATATTCTTGAGGAGTTTCACTTATAGCATAATAGATGAATAATAAATCTGTTGGTCCTTAAGATATCCTGATTTGTCAAACTATATTGATTGAATGAACCAAATTATAATTTACAACCTGAATTTGTACAAGCTAAGCTAAAACCAAACTACATCATGGCTTATGATATCATAAGAATCCCATCTTTTTCTAAATTTTGTAAGTGATTATATCTAAATTTTGTCACATTCGGTTTACCCTGTTTGGTGACAATGACAATTTATATTAGTCTTATAATAGATGAGACGTAATAGAGTAGAAATAGAGACAAAAATAGGTGTTTTCTATTACAAAATTGAAATATCTTTTAAGTCTCAGTATCTATAGAGATGCAAATCTGAGATTTAGCACTGACATTTCTGACTATCATTTTATCCACTTGAAACAACACACCAGTATGGCTCTTGCAGTGACAAAAGAAAAAAAACTTCAATAAGTTCCAGTTACTCCTTATGCAGAAAGCAATTTCAGAGCTAATAAGCCCTGGGAATTGTGGGACAGTCTGCATAATAGGTTCATTTGCATGCACATTTTCTTCTCAGGTGCTTATTTGCAAGAGCCACTTCTACCGGAGAAACGGAACAACCACAGTTGATTTATCATCCTTCACTATGCATTAAAAAGTGACTTACTTATAAGGCAGAAGACTATGTGAAAAAGTGAGAAAAATCTAATGGCCTAATTATATGCTACTTGTTTTTAAGAATGACTGTGAGAGGAGATCCATCAATTTCCCATTAATTGGTGAATAACATCAACCACATTGCATTTTGAATAAGCCAATGTCTTAGTAGAACAACAGCCCAGATTAGTTATGTGGTTCTCATAGGCGTTGGAAGCCTCCTTATAATTTTATTTATATAGCACCATTGGTAATAGAGACAGCAATGGGAAAGCCTGCTAGAAATATCACACCTGTAAACCAGAAAAGCAGGGAATGGGCAGAAGAGAAAAGAGCCTAGGCAAATATTTGAATTGTACATCTTTTTCTTTTTAGAGCTCCTTGATTTCCCAGATGGCTGAGTAGTGCTGCCTGAGAATTCTGGAAATTTATGTCCAACAATTCTTGGGCGGGGGGGGGGGGGGGGGGTGGGGGGGAAGGAAAGCCACCAAGTTTAGAAAAGCTAGTACACAGAAATAGCAAGAAGACAACAGATCATGCGGAAAGAAGTGTAGACTGGAGAGTTGGGGGAATTAATGTAATTTTATGAATATTATTAAAAAGAAGACAGAGAAGTGGAAAATGTTGACTATATATACCGCAGAAGATAGAAAAAGCAACTAGCCGTGGGGAGGATCTGTAAAGATAACATGACTGATAGAAGAAATTCTAGGAAATTATGATTAAAGATGGAAAATGGAGAATGGAGAAAATGGCATAGAATGTTTCTTTGTTTTTCTTCTTCTGAGTATGAGTCAAGAAATCAAGAAGCAATGGATGGAAACTAATCAAGGAGAGAACCAACTTAGAACTAAAGAAAAATTTCCTGACGGAATAATTAATCAGTGAAATAAGATACCTCCAGAAGTTGTGGGTGCTCCAACACTAGAGGTTTTTAAGGGGAGATTGGACAATAATTTGCCTGAAATGGTGTAGGGTTTCCTGCCTGAGTAAGCAGTTAGACTAGGGAATCCCCAAGCTCCCTTACAACTCTGTTATTTTGTTATTCAAGAGAATCAAAAAAGGTTCCAGAACCTCAGATGACAGACCAATGTTTTAAAATGCTTTAAATGCAACTGAACAATCTTCACCAACCATTTGTCTGAAATGGTATAAGGTTTCCTGCCTGAACAGGGGGTTGGGCTAGAAGACATCCAAGGTCCATTCCAACTCTGTTATTCTGTTATCTAGGAGTCAAATTGGCTTGTTTGTCTTCACTTAGTAGCCCTGATTCTGTTGGTAAATTTGGCAGCAAAATAATTCTTTTGGGTATATAAACTTTTCTTACAAAAGCGAGGGTGGACATAGAGGTGTTAATTCTTAATGAAACAAAGTATGTTTCCTTAAAACACTCTCAACATTTTCTTTAATTTACTTATTCTCTCTCTGTCTCTCTATAGCTATCTATCATCTATCTATCATCTATCATCTCTCTCTCTATCATTCATTCATTCATTCATTCATATTTTTATATTATTGTTTTATTTAATTATTATAAGCCACCAGAATCACTTCCAGTGAGATGGGTAGCTATATAAATTTGATAAATAAATAACAAATACAATAAATTCACAAACTTGAAAAAAATGGAATGAAAGGTTTCAGTGCTACTTACCTAGTATCACAACTGACCAGTTATAGTTTATCAGTCCAAATTATCCCACAGGGTTATGGTTGTGAAGAAAATAGGAGAGCGCTCTATGTATGCTGTTATGTTCAGGGTGAGGATGGAAGCGAAGCCAGAGTGATTTAAGCACAGCTCTTTTTATTTAGTTCATACGAACAACAGCAACAGCCTGATTTACAATTGGGTTGCCATGCCTTTTTATGGTATGGTAGAAATAAGATACATATGTACTTTCATAGACACTATATAAGAAATGCATTGTTATTGGCATGGGAAAAAGTTAGAGATAAATATTATGTGAAAATATCAATATGGTTATCAACAATGGAAGCCTTAATTCACCCAAATGTTTTTAATTTTGGAAATATTGTTAGATATAAAGATTTGTTAACAGATAAGGCGGAATTGAAAGGGAAACAAGAACTGGAAGAACAGGGAATTGAAATGGATTGGTATATGTATATGCAAATACAAACTAGATATGAAAAAGATGTTAAACTACAGGATTTTTACTCAGAGAAGACTGAGCTGGATAAGATACACATGGGAACAGACGATAAATTAATTTTAAAAGGTTATAATTTTTTATTAAATATAGAACTAAAGGAAGAACAAGTAAAAGAAACAATGATAGCCTGGGCAAAAAAATTTGGATATTCAATTGAATTGGATAAATGGCAACAATTATGGGAAAGAAATTGTAAATTAACAATGTCCACTGCATACAAGGAAAATCAATACAAAATGTTTTATAGATAGCATATGCCCCATGAGAAACTGGCAAAAATGTTTAAAGATAAATCAGCTAAATGTTGGAAATGCCACCAGTTACCAGTTCATATTACCACATGTGGTGGACATGCCCTGAAGCAAAAAGCTACTGGAATAAAATTAAATTATGGGTGGAGGAAATGATACAACAACGTATAGACTTAAAACCAGAACTACTCCTATTGGGTATCTTACCAGAGAAAATTAGTAAAGATAATGTGTATTTGATTATACATGTAATAACAGCAGCAAGGATTGTTTATGCACAAAATTGGAAAGCAGAGAATATATTGTTGGAGGGAGAAGTAATTGAAAAAAAATTAGATTATGCAGAAATGAATAGATTAACTATGATGATAAAGGAAAGAGAGGATTTGGAAGTTGTTGATAGGCCTGAGCAAGGTCCAATTTGGCAAAAAAATTTCCTTCAGCATGGAGTCTAGTAGATGTTTCACCACTGGCACTGGGTATGTGTTTTGTTGCATTGCCTTGTTTAAAGTGCATTTGTAGTCTGCGCAAATACGGACTGAGCCATCTGGCTTTACAGGAGTCATGATTGGAGTCTCCCATGTTGCATGGTTGACTGATTCCAAAATTCCTTGGGCTATCAGTTTGTCTAATTGTTCATTTACCCTTGAACGTAATGCGAATAGCACACTGTGTGGCTTCATTTGTATCATGGCAACCTGGGGGTCAAGGTTGAAGGAAATGGGTGTGCCCTTATGCTTGCCCAGATCTCCTTCAAAGATGTTGGCAAATTCCCGGACCAGGGTCTTGATATCAGGGTTACTGATGGAGTTGATGCCAGTAACACCCAGAGGGGAAAACCAGTCCAGTCCCAAAAGACTTGGTAAGGAGCCATCCACCACAATCAGCTGCAAGGGACCCATAAAGTTCTTGAATGAGATTTGGAAGGTTCCACTTCTGATGACAGGAATGCTGGTAGTCTCAGAGGTGAACGTGGCGATACTTCAGATGGCTTTTAGAGACTCTCGGCACCAGTTTTTTAATTGTGCTCCAGGAAATAATGGCCATGGACAGCCCAGTATCCACTTCCATGTGACAAGGGGACCCCTGGATCATGACGGTAACATGGATTTTTTTTGAGCAGGTGAGACTGGTTTGCCCAATGACTATCTGCCCAGCAAGTGACTTTGGAGACGGTGAAACATTCTTCTCCATGATTTTGTTGTCTATGTTGTGCTCTCCTGGGGCCTGTTTGGCTTGTAGGCTGGCTGACGTGACATACTCTAGCTAAATGTCCCTTTTTGTTGCACTTTGGCAGATGGCATTCTTAAATTTACACGCTCCTCTCAGGTAGTTTCTGCCACAGCCCACACATGTCGTTTGTTTCTTCTCGGTTGCTGTACCTTACCTTTTTGATGATTTGAACTGACAGACATCCTCATCATCCTCAGTTGACTCAGTTGATCCACATCGTCATGGTGCACAGCAACTGTTTTGTGCGATGAGGGTGGACTGGTCTATTTCTGGATTTCAGCTGTTAATTGATTTGACGTTTTGGTGGCTTGCACTTTGTCGAGCACCATCTGGAGGTTGATGTTTGGTTCTATGAGCAGACATCACTGTAATATGACGGCTCTCTGTGAAGTTTCCAAAAGATGCCCTAGTTAACTCTCTCCTGCTCATGGCAACTTGAAAGCTTTGTAAGTTGACATTCTCACTCCACAAACCACTCTGTCCAAAAGAATATCATCTAAGTCTCTGAACTCACAATACAATGCTGCTTTCTGAAGGGCTGCATCATACTGGTTGATCGATTCGCCCTCTGCTTGCAAAGGTGAAAGCATGTCGGCGAGCAATTCACGATGGTTTGGGCCCATAGTGAGTCCTCAGTTTGTTCTGCAGTGTGTCCCACAGTACTGTCTGAATGGCCACTGGAGCGAGGAGAGCTCTGGCCATTTTGAAAATGTCTGGGCCGCAGTAGTTTAGGAACAATGCCCTCTTCCTGTTATTCGATATTCTGGTAAAATCATTGGCTTCAAGGAAACAAGCAAAGGATGTATGAGTCCCATGTCTCCGAGGCTCGGTTGTATGGAGTAAATGGTGTTAGTGCAGCCATTCTACTAGACCGATGCGAGCCCAGGCAATTGGGCTGGTCGATGAATGGTGCTGCAGTGAACGGTGAATCGTCTCCGGTGTTCAGCTCTTGAGTGGGTTCATGATCAGCTCTTTTTGGCCTCAATTTCCATCCGATCCCACCCTTGTCACCAGTGTTATGTTCGGGGTGAGAATGAAAGCGAAACCAGAGTGATTTCAGCAAAGCTCTTTCATACGAACAACAGCAACAGCCTGGCTGACAGTGCTCCTTTTATAGGAGGCTGTCAGCTGGTCAACCAATCAGATTAAAGTATTTTCCCGCTTCAATAGTGGACCTGAGTGATAACTTCAACAACTAGCTTCAATTACTCATTTCAATACATAACATATGCCATGGTGAATGGTGGTAAGTGCCCTGCTTCTCTTGAATAATTTTATTATTTTTAACCATCTGTTTTTGGAGATTTTATACTGTAGGGTTTTTTTTTTTCAGATGGGAAGAGTTAGAATCTGGGTATAAGTCTCTAGCCCTATGCCCTAAAGAAAATGATGAAACTACTAAAGATGGACTATTTACTGGCTACTTGAAAAACAAAGTGAGAAATCAAAAATATTTAATTTAAAAAAAAAGATTTAAAACTTTAGAGGACACCATCTCTCCCTCCGCAATGAATCTCCAACTTTGGAGGAGGAAGTGGCTTAGAAAGTATCATCCAGTGGATTGGAGGGAAATTTGGTGTATCAGCTTTGTTTCCTTACTGTTCAAATGATGAAAGCCATCTTTGAGAGACAAGGGGAATTATCTGAGAAAGATTGTAGACTGTTTTGTTTGTAATACTCCTGCGGCTCACGACAGTGGCTGCCTGTGAGTTTCTGAGAGGCCACCCTTACAAATACTTCAAACGTCAGCTCTCACTTTTCAGAGTGTACCAGATAAACAAGTTGTTTTGCAGATTGATTTGAGTCTTATCAACAAAAGCCAGGAGCTGGACAGAAGAGGGATAAACAGACCTCCAAGATGTTCACCACAATTCACTGATTCTGCAATCAGAAATAATCCTCCTCGTACTTAAACAACAATATCTCCCAGCTGTGAGATGAAATCATTCCTTGCTAAGTTTCAAATAGTTTTCAAGGACAAAACACAAAAGCCCCAGTCCTATTACAGGCAGAGTTAAGACTACAATAATCTAGAACAGAGAGTGTTTTGACCTTGAAGATAAGCTTAAATTGTCAGCAGACTTAATAGGAAGTATGGCTATTTTAGAACAGCTGCTCCAGCTGGAAAGAGGGCATGTTACTGGGAAGGTCAATTTCACAAAATAATTCACAAACGTAGCAAGGGGGAAGAGAAGGGAAGTCCAGATGCCTGAAGGAAGTCTCTATTGATACAAGAAGGCATAGAATGAGTAAAAAGATTTTTTATGCTTTACAGAACATTCAAAGCAATTAATATTTTCTTCTACAAGGTTAAGCATAGAAGGCAAGGATGACATTTTTTCTAAGGATGGTAGTTCCAAATCCAACTTTGTCACTCCAGATGTCTACTGGAAAGCTGAGGTGGAAAGATTGAATCTTATGTTCTGCAAAGGGCACTCAACAAAGTATATTTTCTACTCTTGTCTAAGAATCTCACTGCAAACACTCTATCCAAGGTGCAAGGAATATTGCCTATTCTGGACATTGGTCCTGGAATCAAGCAGAAGTAGGGAAATTACACACCCTTTCAGACCAGTGGTTGGTTTCAACATTTTTTTACTGCTGGCTCTGTGGGTGTGGCTTGGTGAGTGCGGCATGGCTTGTTGGGTATAGCTTGTTGGGTGTGGCGGGGAAGGATATTGTAAAATCTCCATTCCCACCCCACTCCAGAGGAAGGTTACTGCAAAATCCCCATTCCCTCCCCAATCCAGGGGAAGGTTATTGCAAAATCCCCATTTCCTCCCGATCAGCTGGGACTTGGGAGGCAGAGAATAGATGGGGGTGAGGTCAGTAAGAATTTTTACTACCGGTTCTCCAAACTACTCAAAATTTCCGCTATCGGTTCTCCAGAACTGGTCAGAACCTGCTGAAACCCACCTCTGTTTCAGACCCAAAGAGTCAGGACACTTCTGAGTAGTTCCTTTAATGTTGTTTGCCAAAAGCAATTGTATGCAATAACTACAGATAGAATTGCTAGAGAGGATCCATTTTTGCCCTCTTCTTATCTATAAGACATTCCCATTCCCCAAGATCTCTTTGCCTTCTGGGAAGGAGCCCCTCCCTCCTATGATTCTGGACAACATTCCATTACACCCCCTTATAGAATCGACACCTTCAGAACATCTGTAAATCCTGAAAAGCATAGAGTGTGACATTCGTTCAAACCTTTATCTCTTGGAGTATTTCATGCTGGGCAGCAAATGCAAAGGACCCATTCCTTTTAAAAGTACCTTTCAAAATTTGATATCCTTTTTTTGGGCAGGAAATTTGGCCTACATTTACCTTGGAGTTTAATGAATTTTGTATTAAGTCTTGTATGGCAACACCTGGTAAGCTAGTGAGGCAATCTAAAAGAGGACTTATTTAGCACAGGTTGGCATTTTAGAATGTCTCCCTGCCACCCCTACAGCCATTGGTAGCAAGTTCTTTACTGGGTCTTAAAAAGTTTAAAATTGTCCTCATTAATATATAACACACACACACACACACCCCACTTGCAGGACTCAGATAAAAACCAGCTAGGAGTGCATTGAAAATAAAAGGTAAATGAACTAAACCTTATCCTATGTCATCAATCATATAGGATGGGATTTTAATGCCAGGCTGGACCCTGATGGCCATTCCTAAAACCAACTATTTTAATGTCATTATGTTGAAGAAATTCTAGAGGAAAACCTGAATGCAAGGGAAGCAAAATATGAAAAGTGCAACCTGGCAGGGGTTTTCTGTCAAACAGATGGCCATGTACCTGCATTTATGTATCCTCAATGACTACACAGTTGGGGACCAACCTGCAAAATATATTTATAATCTCTCAGTCTCGTTCTTGATGAGTCTCCATCTTTCAATATTAATTGTGTTATTTCACAATGAATTAGGCAGAACTGAGAGAAATGACGCCCCAATTTAGGAGATCATGAATACTGTGGTTCAAATCAGATGGCATAAAAGAAGCACTCATGCTTCTAAATGTTGCCATTCATGTTAAATATTCATTCACACCTAACAGCAAAAAATAACGATGACAGAAAGGGTATTTAAGGATTTAAAGGTTTGTTTGCTTGTTTGTTTGTTTTGCTTCTCCAAATCAATCTTGACTCCTGGCAACTGCCTGCCACTCCTTGCAATTTTGGGGGCAAGACTTTCAGAATTGGTTTGCTATTAGGGTTGCCAGGTCTGCTTCCAAAAAATAGCGGACAAGCGGGAGGGGGGGTGTTAAGTAGTAAAAAATTTTTTAAAAAATTACAATTAAATTATATATTTTCTTACAAAAAAGAAAGTCTTTTGACCGCTTTAAACAAACTTAACCAACGTGTTGGAACATGGCGCAAAACTTCATGGAATTCTGACTCGCAAAACTTATGTACCATTTCATCATAAAGCTTTTGAATAAAAAAAATGTCCACTATTTTGTGAAAAAAAATAGTGAACATAATGTGAAAAAAGCGGACTGTCCGCTCAAATAGTGGACACCTGGCAACCCTATTTGCTATTGCCTTCCTCCTACGGCTAGGAGAGGCCCAAGGTCAATGAGGTGGATTTGTGCCTAAAGCTTTGTGCCTAAGGACCACAATCTCTGGGTTTGTAGCCTGGTGCCTTAACTACTACATCAAACAGATTCTCATTTAGGGGAATAAGATACGCTCATTAGTATTTGGAAGTTCATATTTATCAAAGAAAAGAAAAACAATCATTTTAATCTGGGCTATAGGGAGCAACCTTGATTTGATTAAGAGTGGGCCTGGCCATCTTAAAAGGAAATATACTGTGTGCTGCATATATAGTTTATAAACGACAGTCCTCACTCAAAGACCTGTTATCGGGACCTATTAAATTTGAAAATAAAATGTAAATCCCTTCTAAGAAAAAAAGAAAGCCCACCAAGAAACTATTTATTTATTTATTTATTTTATGCAATTTGTATACCACCCTTCTCCTAGTGGACTCAGGGCGGTGCATAGCCAGAACTAAAACACATACCAATACAAAATTTAAAAGTTTTAAAAGAATTACATGACTTTGCCCCAAAATTTAAAACATTCAAACTAAAACCTATTGACAATTTAAAAAGCTAAAAAAAAAAAAGGGGGGGGGGGTTTCACGCCAGCCCTGCTTGATGGAAAAGAAAAGTTTTTAGGGCACGGCGAAAGGCCCAGAGATCCGATATCCTTCGTATCTCTGGGGGCAAATCGTTCCAGAGGGCAGGAGCTGCCACAGAGAAGGCCTCCCCCTGGGGGTCGCCAGCCGACATTGCCTGGCTGACAGCACCCTGAGGAGTCCCTCTCTGTGAGAGCGTACTGGTCAGTGGGAAGCTATCAGCGGCAGAAGGCGGTCCCGCAAATACCCAGGTCCTATGCCATGGAGCGCTTTAAAGGTGGTAACCAACACCTTGAAGCGCACCCGGAAGACCACTGGAAGCCAATGCAGCCAACCAACTATGGTTAATGATGACCTAATCCATTAAGGAAAGAAAATCTTTTCTCTCTTTGGAGTTACATATAAAGAGCTTAATCTCCAGTAAATCTAGCCAATCAGGTTCTGCTTTAAGCACAAGTTAGGACTTCCACACTCTCATCCATCAGAAGCCATAACCCAAGAGGTTTAAGGAAAATAGCCAATGTGACATAGGGGTCAACTTCTGCACTATTTTCCCACATCAGTTCTCTACCCCTCCTTCAGAATTTGGCATCACTCCTACGGTGGAAGGTGAACATTAATTTCCAGAGCATGATTTAAATGGAGAGAAAAGAGTATGAGAGAAAAATGCTTGCAAATTTAGAAGATCAATCAATTAGAACTTTTCCCCCCTAAAAGGCTTTCCTTGTAGCCATTATAAGAACTGAAAAAGAACGTAATGTTACTTGCATGCAAATTTCTTTAACAGAATATTTCCTTTGATAATTTGAGGAACTAAGCCTTTTAAATCCTGCCAGCTTCATCACCCTGGGATTCCTAAAATAATACATAAAAGAATCAGCTGGTCTTGTATTAAATAATAAGCAGAAAGCAGCCCCATGTGGACTGAGATGTTTTGGGACCTTAATTCATAGAATTCCCAACCAATGGCTGTTGTGGCTATGAGAATATTTGGAACTGGAGTTCTAATAAATACCTCTAGAAGGCACTTTAGAAAGGCAAATTAAGTGAATACAGGTCTGTGAAAAAGAATAAAACCAATCCAGAAATACTCTTTATAGCATCCAGTTTGGTTGGAGGCACACTTCTCCCCACTGTACTTTTTGAGAGCTGACTGTTCATTTGTGTTTAAGCTATTGTGAAAATTTCCAGGTTACAAAATGCAAAAATGTTACACTTTCAGTACAGGTAGCCTTCAAATTACGACCACAATTGCTACCAGACGATACCAATAAGTGAGTCATGCCTTATTTTATGACCTTTTTGCCATAGTCATTAAGTAAACCACACTAGTTGTTAAGTGAAGCACCTGGTCATTAAATGAATCTGGCTTTCCCCATTGACTTTGCTTGTCAGAAGCCAGCTGGGAAGATCAGAAATGGTGATTATGTGACTCCAGGACCAGGGGTGGGTTCTAACATTTTTAACTAACGATTCTGTGGGCGTGGCTTATGTTGTGGGCATGGCTTGATGGTCATGTGACAATTCTTTAGGATTTAGCAGAGGAACTGGTCTACCAGGCTTTTAACTGCTTGCAGAGCTGTACCGGTCTACCCATTTATTTTTGTAGGCACTGGTCTACCCATTTATTTTTGCAGGCACCGGTCTACTCATTTGTTTTTGGTCTACCACCAAACTGCCTTTTACCACTGATAAGCTGAAGGGCGGCCCTTTGAAGCCCCGTGGCAAGAATTTAAACAGTTTTTTTCCTTATAGCCCATCAGCTGGGACTCAGGAGGCAGCAATAGATTGGGGGTGGGGCCAAATAAAAGGTAAGAATAACATGGGGGGTGGGGGGGCAGGGGGGTAGAACCGGTTTGGTGACGTCATATCATCACTGCTACCGGCTCCGTGGAACCGGGCCAAACTGGGCGGAACCCACCACTGTCCAGGACCCTGTAAACTTCATAACTTTCTGCTGATTGCATGTTCAAATTTTGAACATGTGACCACTGAGACACTGTGATGGTCATAAGTGTGAGAAGAAAGGGCTATTCTTAAGTTACTTTTTTCAGGACCATTGTAACCAAATGAATGATTGTAAATTGAGAACTCCCTATTTTACAGTTAGCAGAGGCTTTTTAATAAAATCAGAACTTGTTTATTTACTTTATTTATTTGGCTATGTATGGTTAGATGTATTTGCAAAACAACAAAATGTAATAATAATAATATTAAAGGGTACAGCTATTCAAAGGGAGAAGTAAGAATAAATACTGCAGCCACACCCTATGCGCAATATTACCTATGGGTTAATATACCCATCACTATATTTTGTTAGCTGCGAGAATTAGGTATTCAGCAGAGTGATGGCATGAGGGAAGAAACTGCCTCTGTGTATCTAGTTGCCTTGGCATACGATGCCCTATAGTTCCAATTCCCCATTGAACTGCTATCTTCAAAACAGGATTGCTTTCCTAACATAATTCTTATTTCTTTGCAGATAGCTAGATGAATGCGCACTTGGACTGAAAATATAAATTATGGGGATTGGGAAGGACTACTTATTTTATTTTGTTTGGAATGATGGGGAGATATTTTTTTATGATACAATTTGAATACCATTTTTAAAGCACCTTTATTGGTCAGTTTGATAAATCTGTTTATGGTGTTATCTTTCAGCATGTTCAGGCTGGCTGAAATAAGATAAACAAACCAGGGGCTCCCTGGTTTGGAGCTTCTGCGCATGCGCAGATCACTGATGATGACATCTGGGGCGGTGGGTGGGGCCTCTCATCAGTTTTACTACCGGTTCTTGTGAACCGGTCCGAACCGGGGGCAACCCACCACTGGAACAAACACTTAACACAAGTTTGTGAGAGATTAGAAAGAGAAAATAGAATGAAAAGCATCGTATATGAAAGCACCTTTGATGTATTTAAGTAATGTTATGTATTGTTACATTTCAGTGGGAGTTTCAAATTTGCCATAGTTGCTGATTGGCTGACAGCCCCTCCAGGATTGTATATAAGGAGGGCTGCAGCCTCAGAGTGTTTGCTGAAGTCTCACTGTATATTAAAGAGCTGTTGTCACTTGCTTGCTTGTGCCTCTCGTTATTCCTGCGCTACAACAAATAACCTTTCCTCAAATTATGCAAGATATTTTTTTATTTTTGTGGTATCTTCTTCATTGTCCATTAGTAGCTGGTGAATTAATGGTCCTTTATTAAAGTTTAATGGCAACTTCTTCAGGTCACCCCAGTCTTTGAATTCTTAGATCAATGTTTCTCAACCTTGGCAACTTTAAGTTGTGTGGATTTCAACTTCAGAATTTCCCAGCTGGCATTGGACTTCAATTCTGAGAGTTAAAGTTGCCAAAGTTGAGAAACTCTGCCTCAGACAATTCCTCGAGTACACCCAAATCTCATCCTTATAGCCCCCTGACAGGTATTGAGATAAAGGTCTACCAACTTCCAGAAAGGACCATGTTGGCCTGGGATTTTGAAATTCCACCCAATCTCAAGTATTTGTCAAGTTGGAGGACTTTGAAATCATGGTTTCCAGATAACAGAACACTGTAGGTTATTTAACTGTTAAGTAGATTTAAATTGTTTGCAATATGATTGAACATGGAGCTCTTCAAGTCATATCAAATGAAAGGGGGCTGTAATTATAGGCATTCAGTGGGTGACTCCTCTCCTTGAGAACAGCTTGTCTCCTGGGGAAAGCATGGGTAGTGAAATGTGTGGATGACCTTAGGAACACAGGGAAGAGATGCTGCCTAGAAAATAATTTGGCAAGAGAGGCAGAAGCTCCCAGAGATTTAATATTCAGAGAAAAAAAATTGAGGAAGAGTCCAGCCTAATGGCTCAAGCAGTTGCAAGAAATTTATACTTTCGTATTAGCAAGATTCTGTTAATGTCATCTTATAATAAAGTAGAATTAGTCCATCTAGTCATGTCTTTTTTTCTGGTTTACCTGACAATTGGCCTCCACTCTCATGGTCTTCTGTAAACAGGTGAAAACACTTTGGGCCTTAGGTGCCATATCAAATATTTCAGCTTATTTTTAGCATTTGTTTGGAAAAAGGTGGGTTTTCTATGTTATTACTTTAAGTAATCATAATTCTGACATTTATATTGTATTTTTGCTTTACAAGTTTTGTAAAATGCCTAGATTCCTTTAGGTTTCAGGTGGCAGAGAAATGACATAAATAAATAAATCCTCAACCCTTAATGAAGGTTTACAAATCACAACTGTTGCACTGACAAAACTCATTATACTCAAACAAACCCACAAAGCCAATACAAAGACACCCTTACAATATGGTGAAGCATAAACTACCAGCTCAGTTTAGCTTTGCCTAGCAAACCTTATTGTTGTGTCTTAGTGTGATGCACAAAACCAGTCACTAGAAAAAAACAAGTAAAAATGGCAGAGAGGGCAATGATTAATGCTTATTTTATGTATTAGAACTGATTTCTGTTAACAGTTTACTGTCACGCAAAAATAAAAATAAGTTTTTAAAAAGGGACTGTCAGCGTTCACAGAGATTAAATCAAATGCTTATACTAAATAACTGAATATACTGGTCATTTTAATTCAATCTCTCTACAAACTAATTCTCTTCCCTCATCCCCAACACACAAACCCCTCTAGAAAACCCATATATGATGCAAGTCATCCAAACGGAATGATAGTGATGTGATTTCTTCCAGTTGCTTATTTTCCTCCTCCTCCTCTTTTTTTTCTCAGATACACTTTTAAGTAGCCCTTTTTAAAAATCCTGAAGCAGAATCTTGAAAAAATTACACAGCATATGGTTGCTAGGTATGATTGGTAGATGAGAAGGAGAGAAGTGAGGTGGGAGAAGCAATGAAATGTAGCAAGAACAGGGAGTAATGCAAAAACCTTCAAGCCTATTTGCTGAATAATCCATTTCTCATAAAAGAATTTGCTGTGGCCATTCATTCATGGCCACAGCAAAAAGAAACAGAAAAGGGCAAAGAGCGTTCAAATGTTTTAAAAATTACAGGTGACTTGACTGAGCCCAAAATTCCTGTTGCTAAGTGAGACATTTGTTAAGTGAATTTTGCCCCATTTTACGACCTTGTCACAGATGTTAAGGGAATCACTGCAGCTGTTCAGTTAGCAACATAGTTGTTAAGTGAATCTGACTTCCCTGTAGACTTTGCTTGATAGAAGGTCACAAAAGGTGATCGGATGACCCTGAGACCCTGCAACCGTCATAAACATGAGTCAGTTGCCAAGTATCTGAATTTTGACCATGTGACCATGGGGATGCTGCAATAGTCATAAGTGTGAAAAACAGTTATGTCACTTTTTTCAGTGCCGTTGTAACATTGAATGGTCAATAAATGAACTGTTGTAAGTTAAAGATGACCTGTATTTGGGAGCATTTTCATAGTATTTTGGGATGTCATCTGTATCAAAAATTATAGTATTATTTGCTTTGCTTTTGCTTGTTCTTGCCCTAATATTTTGGGCAGTCTACCCAGCTTATAGTTGCCACTTAGGAGGTGTGTTTCTACTATTTGCTATACTGTTGGAATAACACAGCTTTGTTTAACTGAAAAACAAAAATTACAGCTGACAGAATGAAAGAAATAATAACATCCAACCCAAATGATAGGTTGAGTTAGTTGGAATCAAGAAACTAAAAATATTATGCAACTTAATATGCAGATATTTCCCCTTTGTTTTAGACCTTGAGTTTTGGTAGCTGCAAATAAGGGACTGTCTTATCCAAAAACAAAATGCACAGGTACAGTATATGTCTGGTGAACTATGGCATGTGTGCCCAAAGTGGCATGCGGACCTATGTTGCCTGGCATGCATGGCGTTGCCCGTTCCTTTTCTGGGTTTCTGGCGCACATGTGCACGCAATGATCAGCTGACCTTTATGCATGCGGCAGTTCCGGAAACCAGAACAGCTGGTCTTTCATTTTCTGGCATGAGCATGCATGGTGGCCAGCTGAACAGCATGTGCACACGCACAACAGTAACTGGAAGACTTGCTTGCTGATGCATATGCGCATGCTGGAAACCGAAAGTACCTTATCTGGCGTGCATGCCCCCTGGGCAGCTCTTTGTTGTGGCCCCGCCCTCTGAGCCTGTCCCATCGGAGGAAGAAAGCTCCGAGCATGAGGAAGAGGAGTCAGCCAGGCCTCCCTCTCCAGGCCCCTCCCCTCTGGCATTGTCTCAGGTGCCGGCCGAGGGAGAGGAGATTAGCAGGGAGACAGCTGGTTCGGATCAGAGTGACGAGGAAACATCATTCCTGGACGCATGCCTCCGAAGGCATGATAAACGATTGCAGCAGCTTAGGAGGTGTGCTAGGGATTAGAACTGAGTCACTGGACCACACCCCAGAGACTATATAATAGAGGGTAGTGGTCAGTGATCCGTGTGACGAACAAAAGTAAACCTTGGATAGTCACTAAAGCCTCGTTCAGAACTGCTGGGAGAAATATTATTTCTGCTTGGACTTTTTGTACGTTAAGTACCTTATCTTTCTGTTTGTGAAAATAAAGGCATTTGGCAGACGGTGTGTCTATCGCTGCCAAGTGGGAGATAAGACCTGGGTGCGTTCCAAAGTGTTTCCTTAACCCTCGGCTGGCTGTGTTTGTGTGTGTGTGAGGACGGGGACAGATCACTCTTCTTCCTGACAAGCGTGCATGTGAAGTGGTCCCTTTTCAACATTCTGTGCCGAAAAGGTTCGCCATCACTGGTATATGTGGTACCTTGCTCAACAGTAGTAACTGTGAGAGGGATCTTGGACCTAGTGAACAATCATTTAAGTATGAGCCAGCAGTGTGCTGCAGCTGCCAAAAAGCCAACAGAGGGATAGAATCAAGATCACGTGAAATGTTAATACCACTTTATAATGCCTTGGTAAGGCCACACTTGGAATACTGCATCCAGTTTTGATTGCCACGATGTAAAAAAGATGTTGAGACTCTAGAAAGAGTGCAGAGAAGAGCAACAAAGATGATGTTAGATATGTTCAAGGATCGTGCCCAATAACTCCACAAGCAGATCTTCTTTAAATCATCTATTGTTTATTAACAGAGCATCTCATCAATACAGGTACATATCTGGAACCGCATGGCTGACCCTTAAGTACCCCCTGGGCGTGGCTAAGGTAAGGAGGGGTTACTGGGTTAGGGTGTACCTTGGGGGCTGGCTTGTCCAGCCCCCCTGCCTCTAGCTCTTGGTCAGAGGCAAGGCATTTACTCCTGACAAAACCCCCTGTAAATGCCTGGCCGAGATGTTCCTGAGTGGTGTATACTTGAGGTGTCATTTTTAGAAGGACACCCAATTTTGATGTGAGGTATGTGTGTTGTTTGTTTTGCAATGGCTTTGTTAGGATGTCTGCTGTCTGCTCTTCTGTGTCGCAATGTATAACCCTTATGAACCCTATGCTTGCGAACTGCCTAACATGTTTGTATTTTATGTCTATATGCCTCGACCTTTGACCAACCGCTTCGGCCTTTGATATTTCCATAGCGGCTTTATTGTCTTCGTGCATAGTGATGGGGTAGTTTGGTTTGGCCCATATGTCCGTGAGCAGGTCATCAAACCAGACCAGGTTATTGGTGGCCTTGGACAAACAAATATATTCGGCTTCTGTGGTGGATGTGGCTACCAGGTCCTGTTTCCCCGTGTACCAATGCACTGGGCTGTTGTTGAGGAAGAATACGTAACCTGAAGTGCTCCTCCTACTTTTCACATCCCCAGCCCAGTCAGCATCTGCGTAGCATGTGAGTGTGGGTGTTGTGGCATTCTCGGGTTCCAGTGACAGGCAAGCATCGGAGCTATGCTTTAGATATCTCAGTACCCTTTTTATGGCTTCCCAGTGGTACACGGTGGGCTTACCTATGTGTTGAGACAGCAAGTTGACTGGCAGGGCGATATCTGGCCTTGTCCAGTTCGCAATGTATAATAGGGAGCCTATGGTGGATCTGTATAGCGTGTTGTCTTTGAACGGCTCAGCCTCATTATGCATGTCCTTCAGGAAGTCTGGTTGCATTGGTGTTTCACACCCCTTGGCGTTTGTCATATTGCATTTATGTATCAGTTCCAAGATTTTGTCCTTCTGTGACAGTTGGAAACCTCTGTCCGTTTTTGTGATTTGCACTCCCAAGTATTTATCTACCTTACCCAATATCTTCAGTGAAAAATGTTTTCCCAGCTCATTGGCGAAGTCACTGCATTTGTTGGGCTGATCACCGATATACAGTATATCGTTCCACGTATATTAAGACATACTCGAGGGAATTGTCTGACTTCTTGGTGAAGAAGCAGTTGTCGGCTGAGGTGACTGAAAACCCCATGGACTTCAATGTCTTAGACAAGCACTCGTACCAGCGTTTCCCTGATTGCTTGAGCCCATACAAGCTTCGGTTTAGGATCCATGTTTCCCCCTTTCTGGTGGTTTGGCTAGGTGGTGCTCTCACGTAAATCTCTTTATCGAACTCAGCATGCAGATAAGCGGTCTGCACGTCGAATTGATGTACCTCTAACCCCAGCAGTGATGCAATTACTAACGCACATTTTACGCTTTCAGCCCTGACTGTGGGGGAGTATGTTTCCGTGTAGTCATCAGGGTATTTTTGGGCAAACCCCTGCGCTACCAGTCTAGCCTTATAGAGGGCTTTGTTTTCCTCTAGTGTTTTAATTTTGTAGACCCACCTGGTGCCTATTGTCGTTTTTCCTGCTGGGACTTTAGAGGGAGTGTATACGTTTAGTTCCCTCAGGCTGTCCATTTCCTTCTCCATGGCTCGCTCCCATTTTGCTCTTTCCTCATCTGGTAACCTTAGTACATCCTCATATGTGTTGGGGGTTAGTTGGTTAGTGTGGAGGGATAACACGTAGTCCCCTAACCTCTGTGGTACCTTGCCCCTGTTTGCCCTGATTGGCCTGTCAGGGGGTGTCTCAGCATCGTGCATGTACCTAGCTTCTTTCTCTGTGAGTGAGTCCACTTTGATATATGGGTGGTTCTCCTTCCACTCCTTCACTAGTACTCCCTGTCTCTTGTTTTTGATCTTTTCCTGTTCTGTACCCTTTCCTGTGTTTGGTGTTACCTCCCTCTGGCTATCCCCTGGTCCGTCCTTGCTAAGGGACACCTCGTTGAGGTGTATCTTGGACCAGTTGGTATTTTCGTGAAAAACAGCTGTTCGTGAAATTACGAAATTGTTGTTGCTGTCTATGAACCTATATCCCTTCGTTCCTGGTTCATACCCCATGAACCTCAGCCTTCTGGATACCCTGTCTCCCTTGTGTCTCAATTGTCTGGGGATGTGCACATCTGCTGTGACCCCGAATATGTGTAGGTGTGATACTTGTGGCTTCCTTTGGTACATTAACTCATATGGAGTTTTATTTAGTACGCTGGACCATAACCTGTTCAGAGTGTAGTTCGAATAAATAAGCGCTTCTGACCAGAAGTGTTGCCCTAAGCCGGCATCTTCTAATGCGCACCTCATCATGGTCTGCAGTGTTCCGTTTTTTTCGTTCCGCCACGCCATTTTGAAAGGCCGAAAATGGAGAAGACGTGTAGTGGACTACCCCGTGTGCCTTTAGCCATCGCGAGAAGTCACTTGACAAAAATTCAGACCCCCGGTCTGTCATTATTTGTCTGATTTTGGTATTGTGTTGTGTCTCCACCCTTGCGTAGAATTCCTTAAATTTTTGGAATACTTCGCTCTTTTGTTTTAGTGTGTATACGAAGCCATAGCGGCTGAAATCATCCACTATGGTCAGGAAGTACCTCTTCCTGTATTTGATGGAGGGCCTTAGTGGTCCCACTAGGTCCATATGTATGAGTTGGAAGATTGAATCTGTAGTGCGTACTGACTTTTTGGGCCTTGGTTTGGTTTTTAATTTGGAGCTCTTACAAACAGAACACTCGAGATAGTTCTCACAATTCTTTATTTTTACACCTTCAGAGCATTCCATCATCTTCTGCACCACGGGGAAGCTAATGTGTCCTAGCCTTCTGTGTAATAGGTGAGCACAGTTGTCATGCATTAGCTTTCCTATCGCTGGCCTCTCTTTCCTGGGTGTCCCCTGCTCACTTGGTTCATCACTGGTGTGTGGATGGCTAACCCCCTCTACTTCCCCACTCGTGTTATCTGGGTTATCGGGGCTGGCCTTCCGGTGGTTATTTACCCTGGGCTGTTTGTCCCAGACTGGGTGATAGAAGGGGAGTTCCCCGCTGATTACTATTTTTCCTATGTTTTTGCCCCCTCTAGTTACTTGTGCCTTTCCTCCCTTGAATGTTACCTCAACATTGTTGTCCTTGCTTAACTTAGAGTGGCAAGGATGTTGTAGGGTATATTGGGCACCAATAGTACTCCTTGTATTTCTCCTATCCCCGGCACGTATGCATTACCCTTGCCTGTTACTTGCACATTGTTCTGGTTAGCCACCTTTATTATAAAACTCTCCTCTGTAAATGAAGTTAGTAGGTTACGGTCATACGTGGTATGGTTTGTGGCCCCTGAATCCAACAGCCATGTACCTTCCTTCCTGTCCTGGTCTGTGTGTTGCTCCTGGTCCCCTATACCATACAGCGAACCTGTTTGGCTCTCCCTGGAGCTGTCCCTGTGATTTGTCCTGTCCCTGGGGCTAGGTGAATCCCTAGGCCTGTGCCTGTCCTCTGGTGAGCGTCTGCTAGTGTATCTTGTCCTTGATTCTGATCTGTCCCTCCTGTGTGACCTGTCCCTGTCCCCTGTGTTTCTAGGGCAGTCCCTTTCGTAGTGGTTTCTTGATCCACATAAGTAGCACTCTGCGTTACTGTGGTTCCTGCTCTGTGGCTCAGCCTTTCTGCTAGGCCTTTGCTCCCTGCAGCTTAGCGAGCGGTCTTTTCTAATGCTGTCCTCAGCTATTAATTTGCTTGTCAGTAATTCCAGTGAGAGTTTCCCTGACCCCAGGTTGTCTATCTGCGTGATGAAGGTGTCCCAGCTGGGGTCTAGGGAGTTTACAATGATGCTTATCATGGTCCTTTCACTTATGACCTCCCCCCTTTGTGTCAGCTGGGCCCTGGTGGCATTTAGGGACAATAGATGTTCGCTCATTGGGGTCCCTGCTTTGTGTTTGGTGGCATAGAATTCTCTGGATAATCTGGTGGTGCTTGCCACGCTTTGGCAGTAAAATAGTTTGTGCATCCTCTGTATTACCTCTAGAGCAGTCAAGTGGTGGCTAATGCTGGGGTAAATACTGGGGGTAATGCTGGCAATAACAATACAGTATGCTTTGTGGTGGGTGCAATCTAACTCAAAAGTCCAGGGTTTTTCTGGGGGGTCAGTGACTATGGACAGTAGGTCTTCCTTAAGCAGGGTGACCTGGAGCTGCTGGTTCCAGTCCAGGAAATTCTCCCCATCTAGTCTTAGTTTGGGAAAGTCACTTGGCAAAGTCCCTGAATTATAATTTAAGTTACTCACATTATGTCGCTGTCCATGGTTCCTCACGTAAGGATACTCACAATAAGGCAGAGGAACGACTGTGGCAAGTCTGAACTGACTTGTCTCTGTGTGCATGCGTCGGTGTAGCTCTATGTCTTGTTCCGTTTCTCTTACAGGGACGCATTGCGCATGCGTGAAGTTCATTTCTTCCCAGCCGCCGTGGAGTGAGGAGCTCGTCCCTGCAGCTCCCGGGTGGAGGCCCCAATCTTCCAGATGGGCCTTCGGTTCCTCCTTGGTCGGCCTCATTTGTCCGGAATCGTCGCGGATCGCCGTCTGGAGCCTCGGGAAGCGGTGAGCAGCATTGGAAGTATTAAAAAAGAGATTGGATAACCATTTGTCTGAAATAGTATAGGATTTCCTGCCTAAGCAGGGGCTTGGACTAGAAGACCTCCAAGGTCTCTTCCAACTCTGTTATCCTATTCTATTCTATCCCAGTCTTGGTTTTTGAGCTGCATGGTGGAAATAGAATTTGGTGTAACAAGATTTGTAATTATAGAACAGCAACTGCAGGGAGAGACGCTTAACTGTTAATTCTGAGGATGTCTCTGGCCAATCCCACAATGTGTAAGCCCATTACTGTATTAATTCATTTTTTTTTTCAAATTGCCCAATAATAAGCACAGGTCAGATGATGTATTTTTACATAACTACTTCAAGTCATTAAATTGTCTGCATAAAATATATGTTGTTTAGGAACTAAGAAAACACAGGGATATTAAAAAGATACTGTAGAGTTAGGTTCTCAGACTTATAGCCCTTCAGGTGCATCAAAAGACTGTCACATATCATTGGCATGGAAGGGAATGCAACTTGGGTTAGGACAGCATTCTGCCCTCCTATCCACTGGAGTTTGCAAAAAAATATATGTCTAATTATGTCCCTCTTTGTCCTACTGTCCCCATGCCAGATGAGGCAAATAGAGGGAAGCCATTGTAGGAAGGAGAATAACAGAGTTGGAAGGGACTTTGGAGATCTTCTAATCCAACTCCTGCTCAATCAGGAGAGTCTATACCATTGGCTGTCGAATCTCTTCTTAAAACTCTCCAGTGATGGAGCACGCAGATTCACTTATCAACTGTGTTACTAACCTCATAACTGCAGTGATTCACTTAACAACAGTGGCAAGGAAGTTTGTAAAATGAGGCACAACTCACTTAACAACTGTCTCAATTAACAACAGAAATTTTGTGCTCAGTTGACTACCTATAGTATATCAGGCTCCAGGTATCCTACCTCTAAAGGACTACAACTGTTGAATGTCTTTTAATAGATCTTCACTTGTCCAAGCAATATAGTCCAGATTACAAGTGTAAGAGAAAGCAACAGATAACTCAGGGTAAAGGAGCCCAGCTGCAAACTACAGTAATTGTCATTTAATAACCACAGGTCTTTGAGCAAAGTGGTCAGTAATTGAAACCACCATGCATTTATGATCTTATTTCTGATTTCCTTTGCTTTACAGACCTGCAAAAGTCATGAATGCGAGGATTGATTGTAAAGTTATTTTTTTTCCAGTACTGTCCTAATTGTGAACAGTCACTACATGAAGCAGTCACTAAGTAAGGACTACCTCTATATATGCCATTAGGTATGAAAACAAGGGAAACGATGTTATGAATTTAAAAGGCATTTTATACAATACATGTCCCTATTTCTAAAAGAGATTTCAAAGAAGTACTGTAGGCCAAATAAGTAAATTATTATATAAACAAACAAAAAAAAAAATCAGACGTCAAGGAAAGACCATTTATTGTCCCTTTCTTGGAATCACAGAACTGCAAGAGGTCACTTGGACTATGAAATATAAATTAAAGTATTGTAGCTGATAGATGCCCTGTCTATGCTTGAAGGCATGCTTGGAGAATATTATTCTCCCATATATTAGACTGGCCCTGACCCTGTCAGCCTTTCATAAGACCTTTGAGACATGATTTTGTCACTGGGTCTGCGATTCTGAAGGTGTGGCTCCATGGTGATTTGTTATTGGTGAGTTTGCTTTTAGTCTCGGCTGTATATCATACGTATGTTTTTTCTTTATTTTCAGGATTTTTTAAAGTATTTGTTAGCTGCCCAGAGTCATCAATGTGGGCAGCCCTATGTAGAAATGGAGATAGATAGATAGATAGATAGATAGATAGATAGATAGATAGATAGATAGATAGATAGATAGATAGATAGAAGTACAACTGAACAGCCTCTCAGTATTGCACAACTTTCACAATTTTTTTTCTTAAATCTCCATTGGAATCTGTTTTCCTGCAATCTAAATCATTAATTCCACATCCTACCATCCTTAGTAATAAAGAATTCCTCTTGATCTTCTTCTGAATGGCATTTTTTTTGGGTATCACACATACATTTTCTCAAAGTTATAATATGTCTAGCTCTTTATTTATTTCTTTTCATATGACTTAGTTTTTAGGTTGCTGATCATTCTGTTATTGTTCCGATTTTTCAGAATCCTTCTTAAAACACATTGCTGTTGTGGTCTGCCAGCGGCCTGCACGGATTGTTGCTGATCCCGACGAGGAGGAGGCTGGTGTGGTGCTGTGCCAGCAGCCTGTGCAGCCGGCGCTTGAGTCGGACAGCAAGGAGGCTGAAGAAGATGTGGTGCCAGAGGCAGGGATTCAGTCAGGGCCTTCAGAACCTCCAGAGGCTCCTTTAAGTGCAGAGGAGGAGCCTCTTCTCAATGCACGGGCATGCAGAGCAGGAGTGGTTCCTCAGGAGGTGGACTCCTCGAGAGTAAGGCTTGGGGCTAATTGGCCACTGCCTTAGCCTATTTAAGAAAGAGCACAGCTTGCAACAAGCTGCAGGAAACAACTTTAGTTCGCTAATCATAGAGTTTGGATCTCTCTGCAACCTTGCTTGTGGGCTTTCTGCCAACTCCAGTAAGCCTCTGACTATCTTGTCTGTGGAATTCTGGCAAGCTGTTAAGAACGCATATTAACAGCCAGCATTTGCTAAAACTGTGTTATTTGAGTAAACTAAGTTTTGTTCAGAGTTTGTGTGTGCTGGGCAGAACAAGTGCACACATACACCAATATATGTGTGGGCTAATGCTGCATGGCAAAGTAGATTCACATAGTTTCATTCATCATCATTAATCTAAATGATGTTTTGGAATGTAGGTGACTGCACATATAGAACTTGTCAGCACGTTACAGGTAGTCCTCAACTTATGATTACAATTGAGCCCAATGCTAAGCGAGGCAGTTGTTAAGTTAGTTTTGCCCCGTTTTACAACCTTTCTTGCCACAAATGTTCAGTGAATCACTGCAGTGGTTAAGTAAGTAACATGTTTGCTAAGTGAATCTGGTTTTTCCATTGACTTTGCTTGTCAAAAGGTTGCAAAAAAGGATCACATAACCTGTCATACATATGAGCCAGTTGCCAAGCATCTGATTTTAGGTCATGTGACCATTCAGTTGTTGCAGGAGTTGTAAGGGTGAAAAAGGGTCATAAGTCACTTTTTTTCAATGCCATTATAAATTTGAGCGGTCACTAAAGAAATGGTGGTAAGTCAAGTATGTACTACCTGTATTAAGTGAAGCACATCTTTTCTGGGTTCATGAAGTAGCAGCAGTCAGATGAGTGAGCTTGGGAAAAGATACAGTTTCTTTAAGGAAATGGTACTTTAAAGCTCATCCCATAAACCAGTGGTCACCAACTGGTAGTCCGTGGACCAACTGGTGGTCCGTGAGAAAATTTTGGTGGTCCGCAGAAAAATCTTTGCATTTTTTATATTGCACTGTCAGGGATCCTTATATATGGCCCCTGGGCCGGATACAGCCTGCCAAAGTAATTAATCCCACTCACTGATGGGATGGGATCCTTCAGGCATTTAGCTTGGCTGCCTGTTTAGTAGCTCCAGCTTCTCCCTCCCTCCTTGGGAGTCCAGGTGCTTCAGTCAGCGGTGCATGAAACTTCAGCTGGGCTCCTTGAGAGACAGAGTTTGCAGGGGAGGTGGGGTGATCTAGCGCCCGGGCTGGCTACAAGACAAATGTTCATTCTTGGTTGTATTTGAGATTCCTAGCTGCAATGGACAGCAAAGCTAGGGTTGACCCGGGGCGCTTCTCTTTGCTAACAGGTGGCCACGCTAAGTGCCTAAAGGACCCCATCTCATCACTAATTCATATTAGTGGTCCGCGGGATTGAAAGTTATGAATTTAGTGGTCCCTGAGGTCCAAAAGGTTGGTGACCCTTGCCATAAACAACAACTTAGTCCTGGTGGAGAAAAATTTAAGATGAAGCATTTCATATCTGTCAAAGAGAACTTGCCTTAAACAGTAATTTTATTATAAATAGTGGGAAATTCCCCTTACAGTTTTCAAGATTCTGTATTTACAACAGACTACTGCAGATTTAAAGTCACCTTTCTGAAATCTGTGTAGTTCTTGCTTCTTTGAGGGATCCTCCTCCATGCCAACATTTGGATCTACTGTATACAGTGTGTAATTTTGTGGTTCTGCTTTACTTGACCTGCTTATTTCCATTTTGGACTGCACTGCACACAAAACGCTCAGCAATTCTTCCCATATCATCTTCCTTTTCCCACTCACCCGTTTTTCTGACTGCTTCTCTAATCTGTTGACATTTAACTGGGCAGGCATAAAATAACATACACATCAGCAAACATTGAAGACTCCAAATAAGAAAATGAAAGGAAAGGAAAAGGTATGAAAATTTCAGAGACACACAGGCTACTTGGATAATGGGAGATTAGATGAAAAGAGAAGACTTGGTGCTCAAGAATCACTTTATAATAGTGTGTACAGAGAACAGGGTTTTACAGCAGCATCGCATTGAGACTTTTCAATTTTTTAGGACTAATAAATTACAATGCACACTGCCACCCTCTTCTGATTAGATAGAAGGCTGAAAATGTTTCTACATTGCACTGTACAACCCTTTTAAACAATGCTGCTTTCCTTCAGTCACATAATCCCACTGTGTGTCAAATGAGAAGATGCATATTTGTTTAAATTAATTTAATAATATTCTGTAGTAATATTATATAACAAAATTCTCCTTTAATAATATTCTGAGAAAATGACTAGGTTTTTTTTTTTTTTTGCCAGAGGGACATTTATAATTATTGTCATGTATTGTTCAGTAGTAACAAAAAGTATACAGGTAGTTCTTGATTTACAACTGGTTGCTTAGCAACTGTTGGAAGTTACCACAGATCCCCAAAAAAGGAGTTATGACCAGTTTGAAATTACAGTGTCTGCCCTTTCCCTCGGATGATATGACTACATTTTGGGTGCTCGGCAGCCAGCTTAAATTTATGGCAGTTTGCAGTGCCCGCAGACATGTGACCTTTGATATTTTTGCTTCTGGTTTCTGGTAAAACCACCACATAGTAAACAATGGGTTCATTTAACAATGACTGCCACAAAAAAGGTGATAAAATTGGGCCTGGTCACGGGGTGACCCACTTCATCACCCTCACGATTTACGATCATAGTTGTGGGGCTCAATAAAGTTATAACTCCAGGACTACCATCTCAGAGGTAGAGCAAATTACTCAAAAAATAATCACCTATTATTGCTGTTGGCATGGAAAGTCTTTGATTTCTGAATTATTGAGTGTGTTTGTGAGATTTTAATATAGTAGATGTTTTTAATAACAATTTGGGGGTGGGTGAGTGAGAATTAACTTGGTTACAGATTCTTTCTTTCTGATTAAATCTCTAGAAGTGAAAAGTTGTCTATACTATTTTCTTCTACCTACCATGTAAGGCTGATTGGATTCTTCACTTCTTCTGTCAAGTTGCAATTTAGAACAAAGTATATTTCTGTCTTTGATGCGGGCATTGATTTTAGAATTACTATTCAAAGCTATGAGATAAAGCCTGACAGGCTACAGACAAAATTATTCAGAAAAAGCATTGTGAAAATGTAAAGCAAACAAAATGTTTCATACAAAGCCTTTAGCTAATTTGTGATTATTGTTTTTAACTTAGACTCATAGACTAATTTTTTTTTATATCTAAAAAAAGAGGAGAAGGCAACAAACGAAGCAAAAATAATTGCTAACATCCTTCTATAAGGACTAAGCTGATGTATAAGACACTTTGATGTGCTTGAAGCATTAAGAATAGAAAGGAGGAAAGTGATTGTATAGTGGGGGGAAAAAATCAAAGACATTCCAGACTGGTTTGATTCTAAATGCATTTCAGCAATCTCTCAGTAGCTTAGCTGAAAGCCTTGGGGAATGGTCAATGAGAGCAAACAGACCTACTACATCACTACTGCAGCATGTTTTCACCATCTCCCAAATCCTTACTGATTGCTGATGCTATCCAACTACTAGTCTATAACTCTTGCTGCAGAGAGGCAACAGATAAAACCATAAAGATTTATTCATTCCGTCAGCTCCTGGTGACTTTATGGAGACATCCTTGTATTTGCTTGGCAACCAGATGGAATTGGTTTGTCACTGTCTTCTTCCAGGATGTGTTATTTTATCCCCCAGTTTAGTCTGGTACTCTGGGATTGTCAGATAGCCTCCTTACTTGGTTAGGTGCTGCTAGTGGTGGGTTTCAGAATTTTTTACTACCAGTTCTGTGGGTGTGGCTGGGTGGGCATGGCATGGCATGGCTTGGTGGGCGTGGCTTGGTGGGCATGGCAGGGGAAGGATACTGTAAAAATTCCATTCCCTACCCAATCCAGGGGAAGGTTACTGCAAAATCCACATTTCCCCTGATCAGCTGGGACTTGGGAGGCAGAGGATAGATGGGGGCGGGGCCAGTCAGAGGTGGTATTTACCAGTTCGCCGAACTACTCAAATTTCCGCTACCGGTTCTCCAGAACTGGTCAGAACCTGCTGAAACCCATCTTTGGGTGCTGCCCACGACAGTCATAAACCAGTTTAACCCTTCCATTTCACACATAGAACTCATTTGGATTTTTCTTCCTAATCTGTTACTGTTGATTAGTGGTACTGTAGATAAATGTATTGAATAACTTAATGGCCAAATCATACCTGGTGTTAAAAAGTAAGATATCTGCCTTCCAGACATCTTTGAATCACAAATTCCAGAATCACAGATCAGGATGGCTAAGAACTGGCTTGGAACTCCATTCCTTACACATCAAGAGATGCCTCTTAAAATCAATCAGAAAGAGCTGCATTCTTCTGAAAGACCAAGTATATTCCTAGAAATGCCTACCTATATTTACACTCTATTATAATATTAGATAAGGTTAATTCATATACTTTGCAGACCATTTATAAAACCATTTATTGTACAGTACAACTGGATGTACTATCTTAAGTGATTTCCTACAATGTTTTATAACACTGTAGTGTGGGAGGAGGGAATCATTAGGTCTTGTGTATTCTCATGAGAAATCATGGAAGAAAATAAATTATGTTGTAAAATTAGCAATCTTGCATTATTTTCAACCATTTCCTCCCAATTTTGGAAGTCAATAAGAAGATCCTTTGGTGTTATATCACCAATATAAGTTTTACGTCTGAAATATGAAAAGCCTATTAGCTGTTCAGTGGTGCTGTTAAACCCTTCTGTTAGGCAGCCAGTGTTTTGCTCTGCCCTTCTTGCTTTTCAGACTTATGTAGATATTAGGATTGAAGGCTTAGCAAAGATTTTGTATGCTAAAGACTGCATACCTATATGGACAACTCTGGAAATCAGCCACACTGAATTTGAGGGGATTTTGTTCTTGGTAGGCATTTCTAGGAATATGTTATATTTATGTGTATGTTATGTATGTTATGTTATATGTGTTATGTTATATTTTAAGTTCAGTTGAATGGAAACACCTTTGTTGCAAATAGCTTATAATGTATGATTTTAAAAAAAACTTTGTCTCCAAATGGTTATTTTTGTATCGTTTGTACTTTTATTAGAAATATGGGCAAAGTAGTTTCCAAATTAGCAATCTTAGCTTGAGCATGCTTAAGGTAAAACTGGTTTTTGGTTGCATTGTGCATGCTAGCCACCAAGTGCCTAAACCAGGGGTGTCAAACTCAAGGCCTGCAGGCTGGATGCGGCCCTTAGGATGCTTAGATCTGGCCTGTGGGACTGCCCTAGGCGGATTGGTCCACTGCAAAGGACCAGCCCACAGTGCCTCTGCTAGCAAAAACAGAGCTCAGGAGGGCTGCCCGTGGCCCTCCCGAGTTCCAGTTTTGCTGACAGAGGGTTGCAGGAGGCCATTGCAGCTAAAAATGGAGGTCGGGAGCCCATTTTTGCTGGCAGAGCGCTTGGGCCATCACAAGCACCCTCAACACGAATGATGTCGAGGGTGCGCACTCTGGTTACACCAACCCTGCCCACCCTGAGGTCAAACACAACCCTGATGTGGCCCTCAATGAAATAGAGTTTGACACCCCTGGCCTAACCTAACTGGAACTAACAATATCTGTGAACACTGTGCATGACACAGCTAAGGTAGGTTACTTAATTGAACTCTGTTCTATATTGCAAAAGAACAAAAACAAAACAAAAACCCCTTGCATTATTTGACCAAACTGATAATGGGCAGTGAAGGGGAATGAAGTGCTTGCAAAGATGCTTAGAGCAACAGTGTTGTAAATCCAGAAGTGGACCTGACTCAGCACTAGTAAGAACTCACATCTGAGCTTGCATAGTGATTGTAAGAGCTGCAAAATGTCAGGTTTTCTCTCTCCAAGTGTTTTGCATCTGAAAATTCCTGCCTGGTGGTAATATTCAAAATGCACCTGGATCATTTTAAGAAAGGATGGGTGTTTAATCCATAGGCAGCTTTGATAACAACTTGAGAGGGAGATGGGGAAGTTAAAGAACAAAGCTAATGTATGAAGCATGGACATCTAAAAGGAAGGCAAAGAGGAACAGAAATTGTGCACAGCACGATGTTGTCATGTAATGGCATGCATTCCTTATGTCATTTGTGTCACGATGAAATAAGGATAAATTATAGAATTTACATCATCTGAGGGATGATGTCATAATAGTGTAATGTCATTGTCATTTTGTGGTGTGGACAAAAGGAAGCAAGGATGGCATATAAGGAGTTTTGGAGAATTATGGACATTAGTGTAAGCTACTTTTAACTGTTTTCTTTTTAAAAAGAAAGCTCAGCTTTTGAGTTTTGAGCTTTCTATTTTGTATTCCTTTGCTTAACATTGATTATTTCAAAAGGGACCAACCTAATGAATCTGTCTGTCCATTGGTAATGTAATGTTGTTTCTGGTTACACTCACCTATACAGTTGCTTAGCAAGAAGCCCTGCTTAACTGAATACTTTTAGTTTTGAGTAGAAATACCTAAAAGTAACATCCTTTTTTTCTTTTTTCTTTTTACATGTTCACTTTGGAGGCAGCTTGGTGTAGCAGTTAAAGGTACCAGGCTAGAAATCCATGAAGAAGTGACTTTGAGTCCCGCTTTAGGCATGAAGCCAGCTGGGTGACTTTGGGCCAATCATTCCAAGCAAGCAAGAATAGCAAACACTCCAGAAGATAGGCTTAAGATATAGAAGGATCTTGACAGACTTGAACATTGGGCGCTATCGAACAAAATGAAATTCAATGGTGAAAAAAGTAAGATTCTACATTTAAGCAAGAAAAACAAAATGCACAGGTAAGTATATGTCATACCTTGCTTAATAGTAGTAACTGTGACAGGGATCTTGGAGTCCTAGTGGACAACCACTTAAATATGAGCCAGCAGTGTGCAGCAGCTGCACACAGTTCTAGGCTGTATAAACAGAGGGATAGAATGAAGATCACGTGAAGTGTTAATACCACTTTATAATGCCTTGGTAAGGCCACACTTGGAATACTGCATCCAGTTTTGGTCGCCACAATGTAAAAAAGATGTGGAGCCTCTAGAAAGAGTGCAGAGAAGAGCAATAAAGATGATTAGGGGATTGAAGGCTAAAAGATATGAAGAACGGTTGCAGGAACTGGGTATGTTTTGTTTGATGAAAAGAAGGACCAGGGGTGGCATGATAGCAGTGTTCCAATATCTCAAGGGCTGCCACAAAGAAGAGGGAGTCAAGCTATTCTCCAAAGCACCTGAAGGCAGGACAAGAAGCAATGGATGGAAATTAATCAAGGAGAGAACCAATTTAGAACTAAGGAGAAATTTCCTGACAGTTAGAACAATTAATCAATGGAACAACTTGCCTCCAGAAGTTGTGAATGCTCCAACGGTGGAAGTTTTTAAGAGAAGATTGGATAACCATTTGTCTGAAGTGGTGTAGGGTTTCCTGCCTAAGCAGAGGGTTGGACTAGAAGACCTCCAAGGTCCCTTCCAACTGTGTTATTCTCTATTCTATACTATACTCTCTCTCAGCCCTAGGAAGGAGACAATGGCAAACCACTTCTGAAAAACCTCGCCAAGAAAACTGCAGGGACTTGTTCAGGCAATCCCCAGAGTCACAATTGACTCAAAAGGACACCGTCACACAAAAATCATTTTGGATAGTATTAAAAGAAGGAAGAAGAAATATTTTAATACACATTTCAAAATCATATTTTTGTGTGTGCGTACACATCTGCACGCATCATCAGATGCCTTTCTGCCGAAAAAGGAACCAAGTAAGCTTTCTGTAGAGATATGGATGATTCCACAGCTGATTTATTTTCTTTGCTCTTGTTATGAATAAGATGAAAAGGTCAAGTGGCAGATTCTGTTAAAATTCCCAGTTAGCAAGAGAAAGAAGAGAAAGAATTGTGCTGGAAAATCTCATTATGCACTTTCTCCATCCCTCTGCTTTTTCCACAGCTGAAATTTCAATGGGGCAGATTTTTACATAAATAATGCGCTGAATTTATTATTAGATACATTTCAGGGGCCGTAGGGGATTTCACATTCAGAATCACGATTTAAATGCCGAGGTGGGGAGAACAGTGTGTAGCTTTGCCCACGGTCCTTTGGATGCCATTTTTTATCCTCTTGGTTGCACTGGGGGATTGGGTTCTGATCCTGCTTGGTTTCAGAGGGGTGTTGCTTCTGAAAGAAAAATGGTCAGAGCTGGCAAAGAAAATAAGTTCTGTATGAAATGTCCCCCTGAAGAAAAATAACTTGCTTTGCTACAGACTTTTTCCCAAAGGTATTTAATCAGAAAGCTGTTCTTTTTGCCTCGGCAACAAACTGTCGCTGTTTAATAAAGAAGATATTTTGTATTCCAGCCCTCAGGAAGTTAAATGAAATTATCTTTTTTGCTGCTATAATACCAAACGGTGCACATCTAGCCCCCCTCCTTTTTAGCTGAACTGACATCTCATTTAAGTGCCTCCTCGACAGAGATATGCTAAATATCTGCATATTGTTTAGAATAACACTTCTGGTTCCCTTGGTTTTATTTTTGTTCTACATTTAAGCAAATGTTTGGGATTTTGCCCAAATGTTTTGGGAGTTTACCAACAAGTCCTGAGACGTATGAAACACAAGGTAGCTGTGGGAATTTGCAGCATGAGACTTCTTTTGTTTAGGACTTTGGCTGTATGTGAAATTATTATTACTTTTTGCAAGAAATTGCTATTACCACATTTGTGAGTCACAGATATACACCAGCAGAGAAGCCTGCTGTTAACTAGTGATCTGGGTCTATTGATTAAAAACTATGCTCCTTTTTGGTTTCTTTCTGCAGCAACGGTTGTAGTCAAATGACCATAAACAAATTGGATTGAACCCTTTTATCGGGAACTGCTTATGAGATTTGCTCTGTTTGATTTTCACTTGTATCCTTTTAAAGAACTGGAACCTAACAAAATGCAACCTAAGTATTGCTATCAGGAGGAATGTGCACTTAATTAATTAAGACACGGTGGTTCCTGACCGGAATAAAAATACCAGGCAGTCAAGTGAATTTTAATTACAGACCTTGACCAAACAAGTAAGAACCTGCAGAATAAACATATAAGCAACTAACAAGCAGATACGCAAATATGTTCATATGTAGTAATGCGCATGTTTACTTAAATAATAAGAGCCAACAAAGCTCAGATCAGTGTAAGCTTGTGCCTAACAGGCAGCAACACATAATTTTCTATGCCAAGAGTGATTTGATGGTTTCAGATTTGCCAAAAGTTACTGGGTATAATATTAAATAGAGTTATATTTCCCATTCATTAAAATGTGGTGGAGGTGGGCATGAAAATAGAATCAGGTGCCACAATAGAGTGAACAATACAAAAGGACATGACTGACTGTTTCAACTCTTTCTATTCAGGGCAAATAATACTCCCCAAGGGGAGCCTTGAGTACCTTCTCTGTAGAAATGTAGAAAGGAGAACACTGAAATAACCAATATGAATGATTGGCATATTTAAAGACTACTGGGTTGTTTAGGCAACTAGTGGGGCTTGAAATAATTTAGAAAACTTCCCAGAAAGTTAAGATAGTTCCCTCACAATTTAAAAAAACCTGCTCAAATGTAGAAATAAGGTGGCTTGATAACTAGCATAAGAGGCAATTTACTAAAGCAATTCACATTTATCTTGTGGGAAATAAATAGGTTCCTATCAGCTTTTCTCAGTTTGGAGAAAGATAAGTCAATGTGTCATAGCTCAGATGACAGTTATTCCATGACTTATTTATTTATTTATTTATTTATTTATTTATTTATTTATTTATTTATTTATAATTAAATTTATATACCGCCCTACTCCCAAACTACTCAGGACGGTGAACAGCCAGAAAGTAAAATATACATAATACAAATGTTAAAAACCATTTAAAATACATTAAATATGAACTTTGACGTTACATACATTTGGATCAGGGGTGGGTTATACTTACCTTTACTAACGGTTCACATTGTGCCCGCATGCACAGATCACTTCTGATGACGTCCGGGTCAGTGGGCAGATCCTGCCGGTTGTACTACCGGTTCTATAGAACAGGTCCAAACCAGGGGCAACCCACCACTGATTTGGATGTATATATTCATTATTCTTAGGGAGTTGCATTTTTAAAAAAAACCTATGGCTATTTATACTGATCCACTCAGATGTATTATGTAAAAGATCACCCAGGACTCTTATGAAAAGAATCAGTGCCCTTTAGATTTAAGAGAGCCTTCTTCAAGCTGATACCCTCCAGATGTCTTTGATAAAATGGTCCATATTTTTGGCTCTGAATTGTGAAAGAAATGATTCTTCAATGTTGTTTAGTAGACCTGGGAATTCTATGATCCGTGGGCCACATCTGGGCCTTTGGCTGTTCCTGGCCAGCCAGCAGAGGTAGCAAAAGCCCTATTGGTTTGGCTTTCCCAGTTTTGCATTTTCCCTCCCTGGGAAATTTAATTACCCACACCTGTATTATAGCAAGCAAGAGACAAATGACAATCCATAATATGATATTGAAACTGTTTTCCAGTTATATGGCTAATGCTTTAAATATCATGCTGTATTGTCAGTTGCCTCTTGCTTGCTGTAAGACAATGAAAAACCATTTCATCTATCATTTGATAAGGTAAAGACTCTTTTATTTTACTAGGCTATAAAATGTAATTTTCCCCTATGCGATTCAGTAGACAGTCATTCTTTTCTGTCTGGCTCTGGTTCAGGTATTTCCCTTTTGTTTCATCTCTTTCCCTCTGTGATCTTTCTAGTGACTTTTTATCCCTTCTCATCCTAAAAAATTGTTATATCTTCCAAGGTCCCAGAGCATCTCAATTACTTTACACAAGCTACTTTATGTTCTGTTATATTATACCTGAGTATAAGGACTTATATAGAGAAATCTTCAAGCACTTCTTTTCTCCATAGGACCCTAAGTTGTCAGAATGATAAAAATGTATGAAGACCAATAAAAGCGCCAGTTAGATTCACCAAGGCGATGATGATACCTTCTAATCACACATGCATGCTTTGATTGTGTATATTATTGTCTGTCCTCAGCATTAACAAAATACTACAATCTCAGATCTGATTTCCCCCTCCCCTCAGCAATTTTCCATTGCTTTCATCTTTAACAAAGCAATGTCTACATTTCATTGTACTGTATTTATGCAAAGAGATTTCCACTCATGGCACGTTATTAATATAACTGGGATTGCTGTATGTTACTACTTTAAAATAAATCCCCAAAAGGTGGAAGTTTTATCTTGGAAATTGCATTGCTAAGCCAAACATTTAGGTTTTTTTTTTTCTCCCTTCTCCTAAATATGCATTTTGCTTAGAAATTCAACTAAGGGATTAACTTCAACCTGAGGCAGCATCTATCCAATTTAAGCTGATCTCAGAAGCTAAGCAGGATCAACCCTGATTAGTCCTTGATGGGGAATCACTGGGGAGTTGAAAAGTCCCAGAAGAAAGCAACAGCAAAGCATTTCTGTAACACTGCCAAAAATATTGCATTGATACAGTAGCATCATCAGGGGCATCTTGACTTTGATGAACTGTTATTGACCATACCTAAAGGATGTGATCAGGGAAATGTTTGGCAACTGGAGATTGTTGTTCCCTGGCATTAGGGCAACAGTCATGTATTCTCAGGTCAGAAATGGCAATTATATAAACAATGAACAACCATTTGGCTCAAAGGCCACCATGTGCAAGCAAAAAGAATCCATTAATTTATGGGGGTTTATTGGTTTAAATCACTGGGGAGATTGCACCTTTGCATTGGCTTCATTTTTGTTTGAAATGAATATTTGTAGCCATGATTGTGGGATTTCTATAGTATGTGAGAAGAGCCCTGCTTGTCCCAAAGGTGCTTTTTCAAAAGACAACTGGACTTTATTTTCCTTGAAGGCATTTTGTTTGTCATCCAAGAATCTTCTTCCATTCTGAAATGAAGAAGCTTTTTGGACGAGAAGTGTCTTCATCAGAAGTCCAGTTCCCTTTTGAAAAAGCACCTTTGGGATAACCATGACCTGGATGACTGAGAATCTCCATAAACAAAGATCTCTGCTTGACTGGTGAGTTGGTCAGGGGAACTTGACACCTGGATTATGTATAGTTTTGATGTAGTGGCTACTGGATTTACTCAAAATTGCAGTCATGGACAGAATCAGCTGGAAAATTTGGGAAGGAGTTCTCTATAGTGGCCTAACAGAGTGATATTTGTATAAGTAGTAAACATGGTCAAGAAAAACTCTGGTCAGCACATGGTGCCTGTTACATTTTTAAATGTCATACATTTTATTATTTGGCTTCCATCGCTCATCAGGCCATGTTTTTTCTGCCCTTCTGGAGATATGGAAATGCTTCCTGTCTCCAAAAACATCAAACATTTTATTTACCATTTTCTTCATTGTTATGCTGCTGATATTGTACAACTAATTTAGGACCCTTCCTTGTTAATTACTTGTAATATCTATCCTGGGTGAAATGAATCAATTAATAGATGTTAAAAGGCAATCAAAAAAGCTTACTCTAAATCTCAGTTTATTTGCTAATGAATGCTGATTTGCATTAAATATTTTAATCACTACACCAGAAAGGCTATGATTTCTAAACAATCTTTTGAAAGTCTTTATGAAATGCAAAAGAAAGAAAAGAATGCACTATATGAGAATACAAATATGCATACATATCCCATTGTGCTATTTTCTCTTGAGGTTAGCAATGTTATGCAAATCTCTAAAGAGAGCAAAAACAATAAGTCAATGAAGTGAAATGCATGAAGTAAAAAAAAAGAGAGTAGAGTTAAATTTGATTTATACCAACGCTATTCAATATATCTTTTAAAACCATTCTAGTTTTGCACATAGGTACCACCACTTCTATTGCCTTTGCTTTTTAAACTTCCCTTTCTCTTTTTTGGGGATGTCATCAACTTCTTCCAACCATGATTTTTTAATCTTTTTCTTTCCTCTAAACCCATTGATGCTTTCATATACCGTATTTGTTTTGCAATTCAATTCTATTTCTATTTCATTCCATTCATTCCATTCCATTCCATTCCAGTATGACTAAACATGCTTCTTTCATATCACTCACACCACATTTATTCATCTCCTTTTTAACTTTATTATCCTTATTTTCACCACATATTTGTCTTAAGTAATCCATTCTCACTGCATTCAACTTTTTGTTGAATATACTTGTCTTCCTACCATATAACAAAGCGGGTATAAACATTATTTTATTTGCATTTTTTTCCATGTCTTTTGACAACATTTATTCCTTGTAACAGACCACAGACCATCCACTACACTATCTTTTACCAGAATCTGCATATCTTAAAAAAATTTACAACGTATTTCCCTTCTCCCAACTTACAGTACATAAATTCGTTGACTTGCTCTGTTTTGCTATATATTGGTAATCCTTGCTTAGCACCAGTGGTGAAATGTAAAATTTGTTTCTACTGGTTCTGTGGGTGTGGCTTGGTGGGGGAGGTAATGTGATTGGGTGGGCATGGCCAACTTTTTTTTTAACTTTTAAAAGCCTTTTTTCTGCAACCTTAAGAAGTTGCAGAAAAAAAAAATGCTTTTAGGAGCGTCTGACGATCCCAGCTGAGCCGTGCAATCATCAGAGGCTTTTTTTTTTTTACTTTTAAAAGCATTTTTTCAGCCGAAGAGGTTGTAGAAAAAATGCTTTTAAAAGAGAAAAAAAAGTCTCTGATGATTGCGTGGCTCAGCTGGGCATGGGGGGGGCAGGATTTTTGCTACTGGTTCTCTGAACCACCCGCCACCATCGCTACCGGATCAGGCGATCCGGTCCAAACTGGGAGCATTTCACCTCTGCTCAGCATCCATTCATTCACTGAGAGTTCAAAGTGATGATGGTTCTGAACAAGGAGTACCTATGATGGGTCCTCATAGTTGTGGCCATTGCAGTCACATGATTGCAATTTGAGTGATTGACAACCAACTTGCAATTATGACGATGTGGCATGTGATTGCCATTTGTGACTTTTACTGCTGGCTTCCAGCAAGAGAAGTCAATGGGGAAGCCACCAGGAAGGTGTACATGGTAATCAGGTGACCATAGAATGCTGCAACTGTGGAGGATTTGCCTGCCAACAGCAACTGGGATTGCTGGAATTGCCATTGTAAGTTAGTGTGGTTACATGATGTCGTGCCTTATGACCATGTTACTTGGTAACAGAGTTTCAGGTCCCAAGTATCATTGGTAAGCGAGGACCACTTGTATTTATAACTTGCAATAATTCAGTCTGTTTTCTCTTTTATAAACAATTACTTTGATTGTTATTTTTCAGATCTTCATTACATCATATAATCTATTTAATATTCACCACAAATAATTCAGTTCTTAGGCAGCAACATGGCATTGTCTGCATATAAAAGTACATTTGCATTTCCAACCAAGGGATCTCTGCTGTCACCACAAGGATTCCTTATCTATTTACATGTCAGTACATTAACGAACTAAAGGGACAACACAGATTTTGTCTTACTCCCTGCTCAATGTTGAACTATTGGCTAAGAATTTCATTTATGCTTTACTTCCATCATATACTACTACAGAGATATTCAATGACGGAGCTTTAACTCTATACTCAGGCAAAACATTCCATAACTGAAGCTTATTTATCATACCAGGTTTAAATCAACAAAAGTACAGTAAACTTTCTTTCCCACATTCATGCATTTTTAAACTGGCCTGATGAAAAGCAAACCCTTGCTCGGCTTATCCTCTGCCCCGTATAAAACCAAACTGCATTTTTCCAGTTGTGCTTGCTGTCAGATTTCATATCCGTTCAATCAGAAGTCTGTTGAAATGTCTTCCCTGGAACACTTAACATATTAATCCCTCTATTGCTTTCAACATAAACAATATAAGTACTTTTCTTTCTTTCTTTTTTTCTTCATTAATTCATACCATTTACTCCTCTTGTAAGTCACAATTTCTCATATGAATCTGTAGATATTCCCATATATATATTTATATATAAAATTTATATTTGCTGATAAAGAAATAAAATAAATTTATATCAGCAAATATAAATTTGGTATAAAATGGTTTGTCGTGAATGCGACTGCTTGAGAGCTCCTGGATTGGAGCTGAAAGGCGAAAGGGAAGCAGTATGCTCCCTCCCATATTGGGGTAGACCAGGTGCTTCAACAGAAAACACTGTGTGTATATATATATATATATATATATATATATATATATATATATATATATATATATATTTGTTTTCTGAGGTTTTCACGGATGTTTGTATGGAAGTGTCTTGGCGACATTTGTTGAACTTCAACTTCAACTTTGTCGAAACGTCGCCAAGACGTTTCCAATTTTACGTGGGAAAAAACCCAAATAACCAAAGATATATATATATATACACACACACACACACACATATGTGTGAATATATATATTCACATACACACACACACACACACACACACACACACATATATATATATATATATATATATATATATATATATGAATATATATATATTCTGAGGTTTTTGCGGGTGTTTGTATGTAGGTCTTTGGTTATTCGGGTTTTCTCCCGTGTAAAATTGGAAGTGTCTTGGCGACGTTTCGACGAAGTCTCATTCGTAATCTTCAGGCTGGTGTCTTTGGCTTCGTGCCTCTAGGAGCAATGTGTGATGGCAGCTGTTTCTTCCTTTTAACTACCAGTGGGGGTGTGAACTGATTGGGTGGGAGCTTGGCTGTGTTCTGATTGGGTGGAGGTGTGTTAAAAAGACCAGAACTATCACCAAAACTGAACACTTTAACAACAGAATAATCAGGGAAGCCATCGAGATAGAAAAACGCCCACACAGCATGAATAAACGAGATGATACCTCCTGCCTACCAGCCATTTGGAAACCCACCCTTATTGACAAGCGAGTCCCTAACACAAAGAATGACACCAGACCCACACTCACGAAAACCACACCTTATAAGGCCGAAATAGATATGTTTTCTTTTCTTTTCATAGGCCTTTATGTGTATTTCTCTTTAGCAGATTCTTCCTACATAAACCTGAAGTAGGGCTGCATAAAAATCTTGGTTTATATAGGAAGAACCTGGCTAAAGAGAAATACACACACACACACACAAGATTCTAAATCCTAATTGAGTTAACCACATGTAGCATTTTCTGTTAATGGTAAGAACAGTAATAATCTGTGTTGGAACATTTGGGTCACTATGACAAAGGTTATTTTGTTTTTCACACAAAATGCTCAAATTATCTATAGAAAGTGGGTTCTCTAATCTAGCAATCTTGCAAACCAACATATATTTGCTTGTCTCCTACCAAGGTGGATTGCATGGAGTAGAGATACATTATATCTGCTTAGATGTGAAGTGATGCACATTATTACAACTTCCTAAAAATAAAACCAATCCCCCCCCTCACCTTTCTAATAACTCACCCTCTTGACTCCTTAAAATAAAACCTGGTCGCTCTCTGCATCAAACACTATGTTCTGTCATGATGATCTAATTCTCTCTTAACGCTATTTATATTATTAAATAGATTCAATAACCATGGCTATTTTCATGCAATCTGCTGTACCCTATTGGACAATGCATACATTTCAAAGATGTACTGCTACTTCTTTTACAGTCCAAGGAGCAAAGAAGTAAAATAATGCTATTTCTGCATGGTTACTTCATGATACATCTTTAGAGTTTTTCCCATTTTAGCATGTTGCATCAATTCCACCCTGAGGCTATCATTCAAGGGGAAAGTGCAGCATGCTTGCTGAAAATGTTTTGCCATTTGAAAAGGAACCTACTTACTCAGCTCCCAGTTTTCACTTACGATGTTAACTGCCCTATTCTTCCTTCCTTTAAACTAAGTTTTGTTACGTAGCTTTTTGCCGCTGAGACAAGCAATACTGTCTTTGCTGCTAGATATGGTAGAGTAATTAACTTCATTCTCAGCAAATGAAAAGTTAATCAAAGAATCAGTCTACTTGATATTAAGAGCAATAATCAGAGTCAAAAGGTTTTCTCTGCTGCCATAGAAAGTTAATAACAGGCTCATTTGGAATAGAAATGTCCTATTGATGAAAGTACTCTAATTAAAATTTTCTAATTAAATCAGTTTTTTAAAAGTTTATTCATTTTTGCTTTGTTTATTTGCTAACCATTCTACTTTTGACATCTAACAACATCAACATGTAAAATCATGACCCTTAAGCCCCAAATATATATATACAAAGAGCAATAAGGATAAAACTGAAAAACTGAAAATGCCACATACTCACAGACCCCCACCTTCAATTACAACACTTCCTCCTCCTGTGGAAGAGGCAACAGACTGGCCTATACAATTTCCCTAAAGCCCAGGAAAGACAAAGTGGAATCTCTGCTAGGTGGGAGTTCCAAAGATTGAAAGTGACTACTGTCCTCTCAAAACTCTCAAATTAGTGGTTCAGCTAAGTATATCGGGACCTACCCATCATTGCTTGGGCTTCCAGATTCTGTACCTGTTGTCGCTTCTGAATGTTTTCAACCGCAGCCTCCTGTAGAATCCAAAACAGGATCTGACTAGATTTGTTTTCCAGGAGGTCCAGAATGCTCACAATTGGTGCAAAAGTTCCCGTGGCCACAGTTGCCCCTTGCTCTTTAAACAGGATTTATCCCACTCAGAATTAGGGAAATAATTCTTTGGATTTATTTGGGCAACAAGTCCGAAGCCATTACTTCCTGAGGGATTTAGTCAGTCATCCCAATCAAGACCCTTGCAGCCTTGAAGTACTGGGTGAATATTTCCACATCGTCTATTTGACTCAGGGATGAGATGTATAACAGGGCATCATCAGCATATTGGTGATGCTGGCTCTTGTGCTGACAGATCACCTACCCCAGTATTTTCATGTACATGTTAAAAAAAAGTGAAGGCAGTGATGGGCTTCAAGTAATTTAACAACCAGTTTGCCTAGTGATGGTTGGATGGGCGTGGCTTGGGGGAGTCATGTGACTTAGTGAGTGTGGCCAACTCACCGTCACTCATGGCAAGGTGGGGCGGTGCAGGCAGGCTGATGCTGCAGAGACAGCAATTTCCTACGTACCCTTCCCCCCATCTTGGGCTGACAAAATAAAAGCCCATTTAAAGATTGCGACTGCCTGCTGATCCTGCCTGGACATGCTGGGAAAAGGACACTAAGGGGGAAAAAAGAGAAGGGCCTATGGAAACGCCCTGTTTTCTGCCTCCATTGGACTGTCTGTGCCACACTCGATCGGGATGGGGAGGTGGGGGAGAAAGCAAAAAGCCCACTTGGTCTGTACATACTCACCAGCATGATGGAGAATCTCTCTTCCAGCTTGCTGGTTCAGGCATTGGGAGCTTGAGGAGTAGATCATGCGCCCTGAACTCCATCGGCTGCTGCTCCAAGCCTGGAGCCTGGCTGCAGCCGACCATCGGTCAGTTTTCTTCCAGCACTCATGCAAGGAACCCTGGAGAAGCTTAGTGGCAGCATATTGCATGCTTTTCACTCCAAGCAGCCCTGGAAAATGCATGGCTGGGGCAGAGCAGTCCTCCTTAACAAGCTCTAAACCATTGTTGCTATTCCAAGCCTGGGTTCCCCACATGAGTATTGGAAGAAAGGGAGTCCGATTGTGAGGCCGGGCTTTTCCAAGGACAGTCATAGAGGGAAACAGTGAGTGTGCCTTTCCAGTGAGTGGGCCGCGTGGTCTGGGCAAGTGAGCGAGCGAAGGAGCCAGAGTGTAGCTTGGCATGGACATGATTCTAACCACCGGCCAAGGTGGACAAAGCGAGATGGGGCGGGCGGGGCCAGCCAGTGGTGGGATTTGCTGGTTTGCTGAACTCTGCAGAATTGTAACAACCGGTTCGTCAGAACCGGTCCGAACCGGCAGCAGCCCACCTCTGAGTGAAGGGAAATATTCCTTAGTTATTCCAGAAATTAAAGGTCTGCTGGCAGATCTCTCCTCTTCCACCATCACCAATTTGAACTGCACTTCAGGAAGGAGGAGAATTGTTGCAGGACACTGACCCTTATTCCATGTTTATATATATCATGATTTATTTATAATATGTTTCATGGTATGGAAAACTATTGGGAAATCAAAAGGACCAGGACGGTTGCACTTCCCCAATCCCTATTAATCTAAAATCTGCAAGAATTGTGACCAATGTTAGATCCTGGCCTGTACCATCACTGGCCAGGTTCCAAACAATCTATTTCTTCTCAGTATCTTTAAAACTATAGAACATTTCCTCTACAATTTTCCAAGAAAAGGAAGGTTGAAGCAGGGCTAAAGTTGTCTAAAACAAGTGAATCAAGTGAAAGCATCTTGAGGAGAAGGCATATTATAGCGTCCTGCAGAGTTAACTACAGGTACTTCTTCAATCAAAGAAGCATTTATTATTTCTCAGATCCAACCTTCTGCCATCCCACAGGAGGGGTTAACCAACTATGGGGAGGCAGGGATCCAACAGAGAAATAGTAGAATTGATATTGCAAGAGGCGTAGCATGTTGTTCAAGACTCACAAACCCTAAATGATTCCACATCATAAAATAAGACCCAGTCATTTCCAGCTGGAGTGCAGTTTGCAAAATGCTGCAAGAATTCTTGAACAGCACAGATGGTTTTGATAATCATCCTTTCCTAGAAAGGATGAATCACCTTAGAAAGGACTACTGGGTGGCAATTAGCTGATGCAGTAATGGTGGCAAAATATTTCCTTTTTAGTAGTTTAGATAACTACTCTGAAACTTGAATGCGTACCATCGTCCAGTCAAACTTGAGATGGGACTTCTCCAGTGGTGTTCCAGACATTTTCCTGAGCTCTTCAGTAAATTAAAGGGTTCCAGTGGAGCTGTGAGCAGGGAGTGGCTGTCCAGGTACAATCCAGTCCAGTACCCCAGATATTCTTTTCATTCCAATGGGCAACCAGAGTCTTGGCTGACTTACCTACCAGATCTTAAGGAAACTTCCCAAGAGATCTGTGGAAGCTCACGGATTTCCCAACATGCATCTGGGACAGATTAATCTAATAGGCCTTTCCCACTGCAGAGAAATGGACTGTTCATACAATAGAAATTCTATTCTATTCTATTCTATTCTATTCTATTCTATTCTATTCTATTCTATTCTATTCTACTCTATTCTATTCTATTCTATTTTATAACTATGTAGCAAACAGATAATGATCTATCCATGACAAAGTGCAAAATTCGGTGCCCTTCATTTTCAAATCATGTTGTATGAATAAAGGAGAGTATTTGTAGCTCAGGGTTGAAATGAGGGGTAATTTAGCACTGATGATGTTACATAGTTTGGGTAATGAAATTTCTGCAAGAAAACAAGCAAGCACAGAGAGCACCAAGGACCCCTCATGTTGTGTGAGCTCTGTGACAAAACAAGATCTAGTATATAACTCTCATGTGTATCAGATCCTGATAAATTGGGCCAAGTCTACAGTTTCACAGTAGACATCTATTCTCTGCCTCCCAAGTCCCAGCTGATCGGGAGGGAATGGGGATTTTGCAGTAACCTTCCTCTGGATTGGGGACGGAGATTTTACAGTATCCTTCTGCTGCCATGCCCACCAAGCCACACCTACAGAACTGGTAGTAAAAAATTTTGAAACCCACCACTGAGCCACTCTTTCTAACAGAATGCATGCTGAAGTTCTCTAACATTACTAGCTAGGGCAGTGTTTCTCAACCTTGGTAGCTTGAAGTCTACCATCTTCAAGCTTCTAAGGTTGAGAAACACTGAACTAGGGGAACTCCACCACCTTATCACATTCAAGTCAAGGAGCCCTATGAAGAATGTTGTTGTACAGTATACAGTATACAGTATACAATCAGAAAATCTAACCCATTCCTCTGTCCCAGCAAAACAAACATGATCCTACATCCAGATATCTATGGAGTAGGACCTCTTGGTGTCAATAGAGTCTCATTGATAACATCAATTACCCTCTCATCTTCCCTTAAGGGTCTTGGGTTGGTACAAAACCCGAAACCAGATGAGCAGATTCCCAAGGAAGTCCCTTCATCTCCCCCACCCAGATTTGGCTAATACAAGTAATTCAACTGTTGTGGATGATGAAGGACTTATTACAGATAGGCTTAGATTTAAAGCATCAACTAAGGTCCTTGAACCCTGGTTCCTGCTGTGAGGACTGAGACTTGGAAGAAGAAATAGACCAAAAATATTTAATTCACCTTCCCCATATGCAGTCTGTTCTCAGTCTTCTATCATACCTCCTTTTTCTGTCAACCCTGAGTTCCTGTGCTCAATGATCCCCTTCCCATCCCACCCAGCATTTTTTTAAAATTTGATTTATATGCCGCCCTTCTCCAGAGACTCAGGGCAGCTTATAATGCATTAAGCAATAGCCTTCATCCTTTTGTATATTTATACAAAGTCAGCTTATTGCCCCCACAACTGGGTCCTCATTTTACCTACCTTAGAAAGGATGGAAGGTTTAGTCAACCTTGAGCCTGGTGAGATTCGAACTTACAGTAATTGCAGACAGCTGGTGTTACTCACAATGCTTTTAGTCTGCTGAGCCACCAGGCCCATTTTCCTCCTGTTCAAAGACTCCCCCAGCCATTTAACATAGGAACATTCAGGTCAGGGGTGGGTTCTACTTACCTTTACTACCGGTTCGCAACGGGGCCGCGCGGGCGCATGAGCTTTGCTCGTGCACATGTGTGCTCTTCTGTGCAAGTGCAGAAGCTTCTGTGCATGCGCAGAAGCGTTTTAATGATGTCAGGGTCAATGGGCGGAGTCTCCCACCGGTTTTACTACCGGTTCTATAGAACCGGTGTGAACTGGGGGCAACCCACCATTGATTCAGGTGACTTCTGTTTTAAATCAGCCTCACAGACACCTCACAAACCAGATTCCCACAAACTACTCACTCAGTCCTACAAGCTATCCATGCCAGTGGTGGGATGCCCCTGGTTCGGACCGGTTCGCAAGAACAGGTAGTAAAACTGGCGGAAGGCCCCGCCCACCACCCCGGATGTCGTCATTAGCGATCTCCGCAGGCGCAGAAGCTTCTGCATGATCCCATTGCGAACCGGTGGTAAAGTACCCACCCGCTTCCTGATTGGCAGCCCTCACAAAACTGGAAGACCTAAAGCCCAGCTGTGTTTCTCACATGTGATATTTTAAAATGATTGAGCGGTCATCAATATTTTGAAAATCTATTTTCACTCAGAACACTTTTGATTGAAAAATCCTTTCAATTAAGAGAATCTTTGTTATGAGATTCTGGTAAATCACATCCATTTAAGAGCATTTTAACTTGGGGTATGTGGGAGTAAATGATGTCCCCAGGCAGTGGATCATTTTAAAAAATGAGATCTCTCCTTAAAAAATAATCTTGCCATGATGCTATAACAATCAATGTTTATTCGGGGGAGCTACAAAGTTTAAAACCATTTAAAACGAGTCCATTATCTGCTAATGATAGATGTATCTATTTACCCAGTGGAATGAGCTGGAACGTAACCAAATGTGTGGGAAAGTGACAAATTGTGCTAGTTTTCATTCAGCATACTTAGCAGAATAGTTGGTCAGCCCTATGGCGCATAATTGCTTTGACTAGGTCAGTTTGTATAGATGTGCAAATCTTCATTCTATTATCGTAATGGTGGAATAACACAACTGTTTAGCCAAAAGCATACAAAATATAAACAAAGGTCGTAATTAGGAAAATGGAATGATGTGCTAAAGTAGCTAACATCCCACATTCTTAAGGAGTAGCAATAGAGGATGCATTTGTCCTTTCCACTTGTTTTGTGTTTGTATCTCATACCACTAACAATCCACAGTAAATTTACCAAACATTTCCTCTATCTAAGTATCAAGTGCATCAATTAGTGGGGTAAAGCACACTAGCTCTAAAATTAAATGTAAGTCTCGGAAGACGACTTAGCCATGAAAGCCAACTGGGTGATCATGGGCCAGTCGCTCTCTCTCAGCCCAACCCACATTGTTGTTGTTGTTGTTATGACAAAAATAGGAAGAAGAAAAAAATTACATATGTTCACTGACTTGAGTTATTTGTAAAAGTAATAAAGATGGGACACAAACAAACAATAAAATAAAAATAATGAATAATGAATAAATTGCTAAAACTGGCCAAGCTGGTTAACAAAGAATCAAATTACAACCCAAAAGAAATCTAAAATTGAGAGGAGGGGCTGCAACGGAGAATGAAAAATGATGCACAGTCACTCATGCCCTCGTCACCTCTCGTCTGGACTATTGTAATGCTCTCTACATGGGGCTCCCCTTGAGGTGCACCCGGAGGCTCCAACTGGCGCAGAGTGCGGCCGCGCGGGTGGTTATGGGAGCGAGCTGCACTGGCTCCCGGTGGTCTTCCGGGTGTGCTTCAAGGTTCTGGTTACCACCTTTAAAGCGCTCCATGGCTTAGGACCTGGTTACTTACAGGACCGCCTACTACCATCAATAGCCTCCCACCGACCAGTACGCTCCCACAGAGAGGGGCTCCTCCAAGTGCCGTCAGCCAAACAATGTTGGCTGTCAGCCCCTAGGGGGAGAGCCTTCTCTCTGGGGGCACCGACGATCTGGAACGAGCTCCCCCAGAGATACGGAGGATTCCGGATCTGCGCACCTTCCGCCGCGAGCTGAAGACTCTTTTATTTCATCAAGCTGGCCTCGCCTAAATCTTCTCCCTTTTAAGCGCAAATTTTAAATTTTAATGTGGTTTAAAATATAGGTATTTTAAATTATGGGTATTAATTCAGCCAAATTTATTTAATTCATTTTATTCTATTTTAAATTTTGTATATGTATGTGTTTTATTTCATGGCTGTTCACCGCCCTGAGTCCTTCGGGAGTAGGGCGGTATAGAAATTCAATAAAATAAATAAAATAAAAATAAATGAAAGGTGGAAGGTATTGTGTGTGCATGCTGTTAGATACATCCTGTCTGTTCACTAGATTAGAGGAAGGATCACCTGGGATTTTATTTCCATCTTCATCCTACTGCTGTTATGTACATAAAAAGATTAAAGCTGGAGCTGTCCATGTTAATTACCCCAGTATATTTTCAGTGATTCTGGAAAGTTCCGTGCTTTTTGATATAGATAACTATATATATATATATATATATATATATATATATATATATATATATATATGGATTTAATTCCTTTTTAACTTTTTCATTAGATGTTTTTTACTGTTGTGAGCCGCCCTGAGTCCGGCTGGAGATAGGGCGGCATATAAATCTCAATAAATAAATAAATAAATAAATAAATAAATAAATATTGTCAATTCTTGCTTGTTATTCTCCTCTCTCTCCCTGTTTTTGTCCCATTTGGCCAATTATCTCTTTTGACGTTTGCTGATGTTTAATAAATAAACATCAAGCTATATTTTTGGTAGCTGAACTGAATGGCATGTCTGCTTGCTCAGATCTGAGAGTGGGGAGTGACTGGCAGGATGCTGAGTGTAAAGTAAACTGAGAATTACCCACTGAAATTTCCCAACAGCCCCCCCCCCCAAGATCATATCATTTTAATCCACATTAAATGGAACATAATTCAGATTAATCACCCATCTTCTCAGCTCATTAGCAGAAAGAGAAGTAAGAATAAGCTTTCCATCTACACCTACCTATTGAAGCAATGTGAAAAAAATAATAATGCTTTTTTAGTGAATCTAATTATATGAACCTATTATAAGCTATGCAACAATTAAGATATATCTTGTACAATCTTTGCTGTATGAAGTCCACACTAGAGAAAGAGAAAGGGGGTTCTGCATTCAAGATGAAGCCTAGGAATCAAAGCAGTGGGTAATCTTAAGAACATGTAGTGACTTGTGTAGATCAAAGGTCAGTTGAGGGCTTGGTACATAAATCTACATTTCCCACTGTTTAATATAAAAATAGACAGTTATTTGGGAAACAGCAGGACAGGCCTACGTTTGCACATAACAGTTTAATCATCTAGAGCAGGGTTTCTCAACCTCAGCAATTTAAATATGTGTGGACTTCAACTCCCAGAATTCCCCAGCCACATTGGGGTTGTTTAGGTTGAAACCCTGTTCTAGAATATTTTCATCCCTGTTTGCAAAGGAAGTAAATAAATGTTTGTTTGTTCAATTTCTATAGCCACGTACTTGTCAATTGAGTTTGGGCAGCTTACAGCGGATTAAAAATATTAGATAGTGAAAAATAAATCAAAACAATACAACAATAAATAAATATGTGTGTGTATATAGAAATACTAATTCTGAAATGCTAACTTGTGCCTTCCATTTATGTCAGGTTGTGTGAGGCATCTTTAGAACAATAATTGATAATTGATAATCAGGATGATGGCTTGTATTGCAAGGCATAGGAGGAAAACATATAATATATATATTTTCACATTTATTTACTTATAAAACAAGGGGAGTGATGATTCACAAGGTGAAAATGCTGGGCTGACAATCGACAGACTCATGTTCGAGACCCATTGCTGCCATGATTTGGGGGTGAACTCCCATCTCTCCAGTTTCTACCGACCAAGCAGTTTGAAAGCAGGTGACTGCGAGTAGATTAATGGGTACCACTTCAGTGGTCAACTTCATGGGTACATAAAAGAAGCCCCCAACTGGGCATCCCCCAGGCAATGGCAATGTTACCAGCAGATCCTTTAAAATACAAAATTTACTGATTCAAGGGGACTGACTCTCTCTCAGCTGAGGCAGCCTGCGTTGTCTGAAAGACGTTTCTGTCATCATGTGGTCAGCATGAAAATATGGAATACAGTAACCTTTCCAAAGTTCACCTATTTATCTCCTTGTATTTGTATGCTTTCGAAGTGATAACTTGGGGGCGAGTAACAGGAACTCAGATCGTCCCACAACACTCAGGTCTTGAACCCAAGTTGTCACCTCTCAAGCTGACAACCTCAGTGTCTTAACTGCTAAGCCTTCACACTCCCTAACCACACATTTATTTATTTATTTATTTAAGAATGGGCTGAGAAGTCATTTTTAATGTTTTTTTTAAAATGTTTTGTCAGAAGTAAACACTGACAACAATGTTAAATTGACTGGGGACCTTCATATTAATTGTAGCCAAATATTGGGCATATCAGCCTTTTAGCAGATGGAATTCTGTTTGAATATGTATTAAAATAGGGGTCTCCAACCTTGGCAACTTTAAGACTTGTGGACTTCAACTCCCAAAGCTGGCTGAGGAATTCTGGGAGTTGAAGTCCACAAGTCTTAAAGTTGCCAAGGTTGGAGACCCCTGTATTAAAGGACGCATTCCAAATTTGCATGGCATTAAGTCTTAAAAATATTCTCTTCACCTTGAATCTGCAAATGCTTTTTTGGTTAGAGCTGTGATCTTCAACCATTTTAAATATTGTTGGTGAACATATAAGGAGCCTTGCACACATTTTAATGCAAATATGATACTCTATTGTTACATAGAAGAATCTATGAAGAAGCCCAGTGGCTGAAGGTTCACTTAAACATTCACTTGTCACTAAAACTGTTTTAGTAGTAAGTAACTGCTCCGGTGGGCCCCCTTATGGATTAATTTGGAAATGTCTGTCTGGAAACGTCTGAATTAGAATCTACTTTCTGATGAATATGACTAAATTTGCTTATTCTGATATCGTACTGGCTTCTGTTTATGAGACCAAAAATATACAGCCTTCAGATTGAACTAACATAGTTCAGCGACCTTGCAACATGCTTGGTTACTTGGCCAGCTTAAAGGCTTCCCGCTGTGCTAGGCGCTTATTTTGTTTCATGCTAAAACCATCACTTGCCTCTCTAGAAGAGTATAATTTTTAGTTTAGCTTATGTTCCTTTTGTGCAAGGGGGATGGAGGTCAAATAATGAAGCACACATTTCTATGTTATGATGCAAATTCTGCTCCTTACATACCTGTATTCAACATTAGAGCAGAAGTAGAAAAGGGTGGAGCTTAACATTGTTGGGTCACAATGCACATTTCATCATTTTGGCGTCATTCTGGCCACCTGTATCTATCTATGATCTTACGGCTGTAATGGGAAGGCGGTTCCCTTAACTCACATACAAGAAATGATTTTAAATAGCGATTGGACTCAAATAAATATTGTGACAAAAAATAAACCAATCTCATTCATCCCACTTGTACATTCATACACAGATTGGCTGCTAATTTAATTTTTAAAAAACCTTTAAGTGACATTCTTTAATATACATCAAAATTTTAAATTAGAGTGGTCAAAACTGGATTGCATAAATCTGGATGACCATTAAGTGGCAAAAGGAGTAACTTTTTCCTGTTTTAGACGTCGTGGGGAGTTGAAGAGCTCTGCATTAGCTTCTGGGATGTTTGAGTCGTGGGAGCAATTTCACAATTCATTCCCTTTCCCTACTGGCTTTTCAGAAGTATCTGAAAACAGGCTTCTCCCAGCAACCTTGAGTATTCTATGGGGAGCCTGTGCAATGATTTAGTGATTTAGTTTAGTGGTGTTCTCCCACAACCTTATTTTTAATTATCTTATTTATCTTGTTTTATTTCTCTTTTAAAGTGTTTTCATAGTTGTGACATTGTTTTAATTATGGGTTGTACATTTGTCCAGGTTTAGCAAGACAGGCAACGATGTAAATATGTTAAATAAAATAAATAATGCTCGGAATATGATTCAGAAGAATTGTTGGAATTAAGAATAACTATGCAATCCTAGAAACAGATGGTTCCGGTATTAATGCCTCACAGACAGAGTTACATTAATACTTCCACGTTTTCTGAAGTGTCCCTTCTGAATTGAACTGAATCAGATGCAGTAGCACCACCTTACTAAATGATGTAATTTTTCTTGGCAGCATGATGGAGGTGATTTCCCACTGTCTTTTTCTGAAGCATTATTTTACTTCCCAATCTATCTCTTCCAAGATCAGCCAAAACTGAATTGAGCTAAACCCTGGCGATTATACAAAGAGATTTTCCATTACCTTCTTCCAGGCATTTTTTTTTTAAAAAAACCCTTCCTTTGTAGCACATAACCCTTGAATTCCCTGGTGTTCATTCTTCAAGTTGTAAACAGAATCAACTCTATTTAGTTTCTAAGGTCACTCAAGGACTCTAACATATACACACGGCATAAAATTAAAGACACTCTTCAATTATCTTGTTGTTTTTAGATAATCTTGCTATCTTTACACTTCTACCATTAGGTGATCTTGCTATATATATATTTTTTTGAGATAACAATGACCAAATCTTCCTAATATTGGAAAAAGGAGTTTTCCTGAAATGTTTCAGTGGAAGCTTTTCCTGCTCTAAGAATAAAGAAACTTGAAGTAATTCATAGTAGTTTCTTATATTCTTCTTTAGTTTCTGATTCTCTCTAGTTCAAGTAAAATAGCTGCTGTTGCCTTTACAAGATCTACAGTGCAGCACCTTCTGGATGAGAATCATCAACTCAATTTCTGTGCAGTAAACAAATTAGTACGGCATACACTAACACATGGTCAATGCAAGAGAAGTAAGGGTGGGGAGTTGTAATTGCTATAATTGCTGTTACGTTTTTCTTTTTACCATTAATTAGTAAGGCGGATTTATCCATCAAAGAACTCTTAACATTAGTTTGGTGCTCACACAATGACCAAGCCCTATGGTAGAGAAGGAAGTTATGCCCCTTTCCCATTTAACCCTATACTAGGTTTGTTGTAAATTTCATTAAGTTTTCCTGAGAAAGCTCATTCTCTAGCCTACCCCCTAGTCTCTTCTAGTCAGTTTCACAAAGCTTCTGAGTCTGATTTCCTAGCCTGATCTCCTGCTTCACAAATATAACTAATATTACTTCAACTCTATATTGCAGTTGACAATATAGGAGAGTTACGATTACCTGAAAGGCGTTCCATAACAATCAGGCAATTAGGACAATAGGTTATAAGGAAGTGTCATGAGCTAATGAGCAAAGTAATCATTACGGCAACACCATTAAATATTTGTACAGATCTGCCATATGATACCTGTAATTAGTTTCAAAAGTTGCCAGATCAGTTTGGTACTGCCTGTTTTGAATGGAGTTGATTGCAAAGCCAAACTGAAGGGAAGTAATCCTTGAATGGTAACAATTTCATCACTATCCTTCTATACAGAAATAAATAGGCCAATATAGAAATAACTTCTGGCTAACATATATTATTCTACATATGACAATGGAGGCAAGATTGGCATTTGCGCAATGTTGGAGAAGCTCAAATATACCCTCTGAAGATTTAATAAGTAGAAAAGTATTGGATTGTGCCGAGATGGACAAAATGACTCTTGAATTGAAAGGACTGATGGATTCGGATTTGTACGTAATATGGGAGAAATGGTATAATTGGATCAAAAATAGAAAAAAGGGGAAATAACAGATAGTAGATTTAGTAAAATTATATAGAGTATAGGAGAACACTAGTGTGATGATATGTAAATGGTCACAGTCATGCACAAGAGTTGAATAGGAATTCATTGTTAAAATTCAATAAAACTCAATTTTAAAAAAAAGAAATAACTTCTGGCTAAATAATTCATTTTTTTCTGGCTAAACAAATTAATTATAGCTAAAATGAAGAAAGGTTCACTTAATTTTCACAGCCTCCTACTTCTGTAGGAGGCTATTACAACTACTTCTGTAGTTGTAATAATTATAATATAAACCCTACAATAGTAGCCCCTTTTTAATCTAGTTGTTCTAGAATGAGACTGGCCACACTTTCCTATTGAAAGCAAGATAGAATAGCAATAGCAAAAGCCTCACAGTGCTTTACAGCCTCCTCTAAGCAGTTTACAGAGTCAGCACATTGCCCCCAACAATCTGGGTCCTCATTTTACCCACCTTGGAATGATGGAAGGCTGAGTCAATCTTGAGTCAGTCAGAATTGAACTCCCAGCAGTCAGCAGAATTAGCCTGCAATACTGCATTTTAATCACTGTGCCACCACGGCTCTTATAGAAGAACTTTTTAAGACTGATGCTTGTAAAGTTTATTTATTATTCAGATTTATTTGGCTGCCCATTTCACAGAAAGTGACTCTAGGCAGCAGACAACAACATGTTTCTCTTTAGGTCTCTAGTCAGCCTGAAACAAGAATTTTAGAGTATTAACCATACCTCTTCAGGAACTGAAAATATCAGGGAAAAGAAGGCATCTTCCCCTATTTTTTAATATAAGATCTGTTTAATTATGAACTGGTTCCGTCATCAACAAGAGCTCCTGAAAAGACAAATGCCACCTGGTGGTGACATTTTGGGTTTATTGGTGCAGAAAAGGACTGGAATGAGGAAAAGTTGTCTGCGTCTTATATCCCCTTTAGCTATTCTGGTCCATAATCAACATTTTATACGCTGATTTTTCTATTGTGTTTTTACTAGAAGGTTCCCTCAATTTATTTATTTATTTTTTAATCAAGTTTTATTGAATTTTCCCCCCACATTCACCTGCATCTTTTTTTTGAACAGAGTATTGGCCATATCTTATCTTATACAATTTTTCAAGTTCAAATACATTTTACTCAATTACAATTTTGCCAAAATCTTCCCTTTTCCCCCTATTTTTTCTTTAATTCATATCTCAATATTTCTATGCTTATTTGTATGAACAACATCTTCATTCGCTCTCAAATTCTAATTTTCCTACTTGTTCACATTTATTCTCTTTTATTTATTAACAATTCCTTCTTTATCTTAATATTTATATTAAATATTAATATTATTATAATATTATAAATATATTTATACCTTCGAGACCGACTTCTGCCACCAGTAGCCTCCCACTGGCCAATCCGCTCTCACAGAGAGGGGCTCCTCAGGGTGCCATCAGCCAAGGTATATCGGCTGGCGACACCCACGGGGAGGACCTTCTCTGTGGGAGCTCTTGCCCTGTGGAATGAACTGCCCCCGGAATTGTGCAAGATCTCCCACCTCCGTGTATTCGCTGTGCCCTCAAGACCCTGCTGTTCTGCCAGGCCAGGCTATCAATGTAAAGGATTTTAAATTGGGTGTTTAATTGATGTCTGTATATTTTTGTGTTTTTTGTGTTTTTTGTGTTTTTTGTGTTTTTAATAGGCTGTACACCGCCCTGAGTCCTTTGGGAGAAGGGCGGTATAGAAATAAAATTATTATTATTATTATTATTATTATTATTATTATTATTATTATTATTATTATTATTATTATTATTATTATTATTATTATTGTGTTCGGGGTTGCCTTTCTTCCATTTCCTCTTTTTTGTTATACAGCAAGGTTCCCTCAATTTAGTATTGGCTTTTTTATACATCTTTTTATTGTTTTTTTATATGATGTTTTTATATTCTTGTAAGCTGCTTTGAGTTGCCATGTGAGAATAGGCGGCAATATAAATCTCCTAAATAAAATAAAATAAAATAAAATATAGAGTTTACCTAGCAATGCTTTGAAATCTTGTAACCCAACCCCATTCCAACTTTATTGAACCCTTGCCTGCTAACATTTCTCAGTGGCATAGTTCACATAGAATGTGAAACTGATTTGAATGAGCTACAACGGGCCGTTTCATATCGAATTATAAAATTATTGTATTACAGGTAGTTCTTGACTTACAACCGTTCATATACTGACCAAAGTTACAACAGTACTGAAAAAAATGACTTATGACCAGTTTTCACACTTAAGACCATTGTAGTATGAGCATGGGCACATGATCAGAATTCAGGCACTTGGCAAATGTCTTGTATTTATGACAGTTGCATGTGATCACTATTTGTAATCTTCCCAGCTGGCGTCTCGTAAGCAAAGTCAATGGGGGAAGCCAGATTTTTGTTTAACAACCGTATGATTCACACAACAACTGCAGTGAATCGCTCAACAACTATGGCAAAAAAGGTATTAAAATGAGGCAAAAACTTATTTAACAACTGCTTTCAGCAATGGAAATTTTGGGCTCAATTGTGATTGCACGTCAAGGAATACCTGTATTGATATTCACATACTAATAATTATAAGGCCACAGTTGGAATATTGCATCCAGTTTTGGTCACCACGATATAAAAAAGATGTTGAGACTCTAGAAAGAGTGCAGAGAAAAGCAACAAAGATGATTAGGAGACTGGAGGCTAAAACATATGAAGAACGGTTGCAGGAACTGGGTATGTCTAGTTTTATCCGCTACTGGTTTGCCCGAACTGGCTGAATACCCTCTCTGCTTGTGCCCCATTGTTATGTAGTGGTGGTGAGGAGGACAAAGTATTGGTCTTGATCATGACTCCAGGTTCTCGAAACCAGACAAGCTTTGCTCTTCTGTTGAAGTCGAGATGTGCACCGATCAGGACCTTTAGCCAGACTATTCCAGGGAAGCCACAATCTGGCTGAATGGAAACCTAGAATATGTTGTCCATGGAGATTCTCAATTATCCAGGTCATAGTTGTTCCAAAAGTTGTCCCAAAGGGCAACTGGATTTTTTCTTGTTTTTTTTCCCTTTGAAAACATTTTGCCTTTCATCCAAGAAGCTTCTTCAGTTTTAAAGAAAACTGAACATTTTCAAAGAAAAAAAAATTAAGAAAGTCCAGTTGCCTTTTGGAAAAAACACTTCAGGGTCAACACATGTTGGTAGTTCTGGGATTAATCTGACAAAAATATGGAGGTGTTTTAAGGACAGGTGGAACAAGGCTTTTTTGTCTTCCCTTCTCTCTTCATGACTGGTGTGCTAGTCCATCCACCTATGGTAATTTCCCCACTGTTTTCTCTGCATTTCAATGCAGTTGAGTGCAAATGTGACATATGCAATGGAATTTCATTTCACATTTCAAAGTGACAATAAAGTTATTCTAAGTCTAAGTAAAGGCTCCCCTCTCACATATATGCTAGTCGTTTCTGACTCTAAGGGGCGGTGCTCATCTCCATTTCAAAACCGAAGAACCAGCGCTGTCTGAAGACGCCTCTGTGGTCATGTGGCCAGCATGACTAAACGCCAAAGGCGCACAGAATGCTGTTATCTTCCCACCAAAGGTGGTCCCTGTTTTTCTACTTGCATTTTTTACATGGTTTCGAATTGCTAGGTTGGAAGAAGCTGGACAAGTAACGGGAGCTCAACCCATTACGTGGCACTAAGGATTCGAACCATTGAACTGCCGAGCTTTTGACTGACAAGCTCAGTGTCTTAGCCATTGAGCCACCATGTCCCTTCTAACTGGTTCATACACCCCTCTTAATCTCTCGAGTGCCTCTTTTCCAGGGGTGAAATCCAGCAGGTTCTGACAGGTTCTGGAGAACCGGTAGCGTAAATTTTGAGTAGTTCAGAGAACTACTCAACCGACAAATACCACCTCTGGCTGGCGTGGGAATAGAGATTTTGCAATAACCTTCCTGGAGTGGGGTGGGAATGGAGATTTTGTAGTATCCTTTCCCTGCCATGCCCATGAAGTCACACCCACAGTACCAGTAGTAAAAAAATTTGGATTTCACCACTGCTGTTTTCCCATTAGCTATCATTCTATTTGAGACCTCATATACACATGGTTCATATCTGACCAACCCCATTACTTCTCTTCCACATTTCCCCTCAGTACCTGCAGGCCATGAACCATGCTTGAAAGAGCAACATATCTGACTCACCTGTCCCTTCCCCATCTTACCAAGACTTACTTTTCCTTTTTGCTCTGCTTAACGGTTGCTGTACAACACAGCCAGGACCTTATGTTTTCTCCATGATTACTTTTACCCAAACACCTCTGCCTTGAAAATGTATGTTGTAAGTTTGTCTGCACTAAATATATGTACTGTTATCCACGCACAGATAAAATCTGTGTTTGTGGCTTGACATAAGCATCTAATGTCCCAGTGCCTGGAGGCCGTACGGATCTGGATGGGGAGGAACAAACTCAGACTCAACCCATCCAAGACCGAGTGGCTGTGGTTTCCGTCGTCCCGATATAGTCAGTTGGAGCCATCTCTGACTATTGGGGGCGAGTTGTTAGCCCCCACAGATGGGGTTCGCAACTTGGGCATCCTCCTGGACTCGCGGCTGTCTTTAGAAGAGCATATGACGGCCGTGGCCAGGAGGACTTTTTATCAGGTTCGCCTGATTCGCCAGTTGCGTCCCTTTCTGGATCGGGACTCATTGCGCACGGTCACTCACGCCCTTGTCACCTCACGCCTGGATTATTGTAATGTTCTCTACATGGGGCTCCCCTTGAGAAGCACCCAAAGGCTCCAACTGGTCCAGAATGCGGCCGCGCGGGTGGTAATGGGAGCAATGTGGCGCTCTCATGTAACCCCCCTCCTGCGCGAGCTGCACTGGCTCCCAGTGGTCTTCCGGGTGCGCTTCAAGGTTTTGGTTACTATCTTTAGAGCACTCCATGGCTCAGGACCAGGGTACTTACGAGACTGCCTCCTGCCACCAATAGCCTCTCACCGACCAGTTCGCTCCCATAGAGAGGGACTCCTCAGGGTGCCGTCGGCCAAACAATGTCGACTGACGGCCCCCAGGGGGAGAGCCTTTTCTGTGGGGGCACCTACCATCTGGAACGGGCTACCTCCGGAGTTACGAAACATCCAAGACTTACGCATATTCCGCCGTGCCCTGAAAACGTTTCTATTCCAACAAGCTGGTCTGGCCTAACTCTCCCTTTTAAATTGGCTTTTAAATTGGCTTTTAAATCAGATTTTAGACCTCTTTTAGATAAATTTGGATGTTTTAATCTTTGAGCCAAATTACTTAATCTGTTTTTTAATAGTTTTTAACTTCTATATGTATTTGTAATTATTATGGCTGTTCACCACCCTGAGTCCTTCGGGAGTAGGGCGGTATACAAATATGAAAAATAAATAAATAAATAATACTATATGTTCTATGTACAGAATCTTTTGCATGTTCCTATTCTAAGCAGGGGTGAAATGCTCCAGGTTTGATAGTGATGGCGGTGGGTGGTTCGGAGAACCGGTAGCAAAAATCCTTGCCCCCCCCATGCCCAGCTGAGCCGCATGATCATCAGAGGCTTTTTTTTTTCATTTTAAAAGCATTTTTTCTATAAACTCTTCGGCCAAAAAAATGCTTTTAAAAGTAAAAAAAAAAGCCTCTGATGATCGTGCGGCTCAGCTGGGATCGTCAGAGGCTTTTAAAAGCATTTTTTTCCTGTAACCTCTTAAGGTTGTAGAAAAAATGCTTTTAAAAGAAAAAAAAAAAGTTGGCCACGCCCACCCAGTCACATTACCCCCACACCAAGCCATGCTCACAGAACCGGTAGTAACAAATTTTACATTTCACCACTGATTCTAAGCCTTTTATTTAACCTTCCTATCACTGGATTTTCTTTTCTACTGCTGTTACACACTAGGAATACTTTTTCACCAGCTGTATTTGAGAAATAACATTTCTTGAAACATTGAAGAAGCTAAGAGAAAAGTTTTACCTCTGTGTTTTTAAAATGTTTTGGACCAATTTTGGGAAATAAATGCAATATGTATGTTTCTATTCAATCTGAATTGTTTTCCTGCTTTAACAATATAGAATTAATTATTTACACTTCAGTTGGAGTACAAAATTCTTTATGAAATATTTATGACATTTACAAAGCAATCCTATAATATATATTGGCTCAATATAATAATGACAGGCATGAACAATATGGAACTAATTGAATGTGTGCATGTGTATGTACATTGGAGGATGCAGACCAATTTAGTAAGGGGATTCTCTAGAATTTATTCCTTAAATTGCAGTTATTCTTTTGAAAAAATAAGACTGATAGAAATAAAACAGTATGATTGTACGGTGGGAGAATACATTTGCCTACTGAATTAAAAAATAAAATAACTTCTATCTTTTAAGAATAAAGTCCTTGTAACATGGTATCAATCTAGTTAGAAATATTCAATTACACAATTTTTAATACATTCAGAGTTTGGTTATTCTTATCAAATTTCAGATTGTTTTCTTCTAGGCTTTGTTTCCCACAACAGGATTTTGGATTTTTGTGGGGGGAGGGCTTTTCTGTCCTATCTCCTTTTGACCTTTCCATTACCATAGTAAAGCCAGATGAAAAGCTGCTGATTTCGGAGCCTGAATTAATGTCCCAGTTATTTAAGATCAAAAAGTCAGAAGGAAACACAGCTGTTTTTACTATCTGTAAACAAATTGCAATGTTTATTGTGGGTGGAAAGCAACAATTTATAAAGAGCAAATCTTGCTTGTGAAGTTTCTTCTCCGGTAATATTGTACTGCAAACTAGGGCATATAAAACCTTTGCTAGACCAATTCTCAAATACAGCTCATCTGCCTGGAACCCGCATTGTATATCGGACATTAATACAATTGAATCTAGAGGTATTTCACGAGAAGAGTCCTCCACTCTTCTGCTCACAACAGAATACCTTATGCCACCAGGCTTGAAATTTGGGGATTAGACAACTTAGAACTACACTGCCTTTGGTCTGACCTAAGCGTAGTACACAAAAGTATCTGTTACAATGTCCTACCTGTCAATGACTACTTCAGCTTCAACCGCAATAATACACGAGCACACAATAGATACAAACTTAAGGTAAACCGCTCCAAACTCGATTGCAGAAAATATGATTTCAGCAACAGAGTGGCCAATGCCTGGAATGCACTACCTGACTCTATGGTTACTTCCCCAAACCCCAAAAACTTTAATCTTAAACTGTCTACTGTTGACCTCACCCCCAATCCTAAGAGGTCTGTAGGGGGGCGTGCATAAGCGCACCAATGTGCCTACCGTCCCTGTCCTACTGTCCCCATTTATTTGTATCCTTATCCTGTATTCATAATCATGTTTATACTTATATCTGTTATCTTATACATGTTTGACAAACAAACAAACAAACAAACAAACAAATAAGTGTTCCACATCTCCTAGTTTCAGAAATCCATATGAATTGGAAGACATCTGTCTCCTTCTGTCTTTGAGCTGCTTGAAAAGTAAGAAAACCATACTTCTTCCATCCTCCTAGTACCACTACTCTACCTTTCCCTTGATATGCACGTTTATGTGTTAAGAAAATAAATTCCTGGATTTCTTGATTTTCCTTCCTTCCCACCAGTTCTCACTAGTTACATAGAGAATATTCCATGATCATTCTACTCAACACAAAGACAGAGAATTATGCTCAAGCATAAATTAAACCCCATTTTCCAGGCTTGGATGATTGAGGTATTAAAACCAGGCTTAACCTCAATTTAATTTGTGATCATGTCACACTAAGCCTAACTAACCTAACAGCATTTTTATTTGTTCAAGGGTAAATAGAAAATGCATTTCCTGACCATGACCAAATACGTGAGGTACCTTTCAATGCTGAATTGAAGCAAATATTATTTATTTATTTATTTATTTATTTATTTATTTATTTATTATTCGAATTTCTATACCGCCCTTCTCCTTTCAGACTCAGGGCGGTGAACAGCCAAAATAAAAGCATTTATACATAAAGTACGATTAAAAATAGATTTAAAATAATTAAATTTGGCCCATAGTTTAAAATTTATCAATTTAAAATCCATATCAAAATTTAAAACCATTAATGAGATGCTATGTTTTATTTATTGGGATGGTTTCACTAATTGAACAACATTGTATGCTAAAAATTCTAAAGAGAAGAACCACCCATCAAACTTCTCATTTTTAAAATTTTGGATGGTGATCCCCAAAGCAATTAATACATGTCTGTTTCAGTTCAGTGCAAATCCTGTGGTTGGAAATGGGAGAGTTTCATATAACTTTTTCTATCGTGCTCAGCTATCTTAAAAAAAAAAAAGCTCAGAGGTAGTATTCAGCAGGTTCTGACCAGTTCCGGAGAACCAGTAGCAGAAATTTTGAGTAGTTCGGAAACCGGTAAATACCACCTCTGACTGGCCCCGCCCCCATCAATTCTCTGCCTCTTGAGTCCCAGCTGATCAGAAGGGAATGGGGATTTTGCAATAACCTTCCCCTGGAGTGGGGTGGGAATGGAGATTTTACAGTATCCTTCCCCTGCCACGCCCACCAAGCCACGCACATCAAGCCATGTCATGCCTACCAAGCTACACCCACAGAACCAGCAGTAAAAATTTTTGAATTCCATCACTGTAATAGCTGAATTGCAAGCAAATGCTTCACTAGAGCTGACGAAGCTCTGATGGGTTTTAAAAAAATGCATAAGCACACTTAGAAAGAAAGAAGTAAAATATGAGTATCTACTATCATCAATTCTGTGATTTAAAGGAACATGCTGCGAGAAAGCAAATTGGTTCAGAAATTTTTCTATTAATCTGAGAAAGAGGGCAAGGCTGCAGGAAAGCCTGTTCTGCTATTTTATTGGTGCCAGAATTTCCAGCCGTGGTCACTCTAATGCTATTAAGATGCCTCCTCGTAGTCCATGAAATTAACATAAATGGCTACTTACATGGAGAAGGAGAGAGAATTGAAACCCACTAAAAGCCAGAAGCAAATTGAATAAAATCACTGCATGTTCTAATAAAAAGAAGTTATGGGTACCCCAAAGACAAGAATTAGGTTGTGATAGAGGACAGTGTCTGAACATTGTTTATATTTATTTGATTCCATTATTTCTACACTTACAAAGGTAGGAAGCACTGGCAACACACACGGTAACAGGAAGGTGTCATATTTTGCTTGAAATTGCTTGTTTGTTGTTGTAAGAGATAGAGAATGTGCCCGAATGGTTAATATATTGAACAAATTCTTTATTGCAAAGACTGCGTCCCACCCTTCTTGAGGTATAAACTGACATATAGAGAGCTGTGCCTATTTCTGAATAGTTATTTTATATGGGAAAATAAATGGTTTATAGATTTAGAAAATCAAGTAGCAAAGAATTTTTTGGATTGCACACATTCAGATTACAAATTAGTAGTAGCAAAAATGCTTCCTTGCAACCTAGTAAACTTTTGCCCCATTTTTTTAAAATCCTTTTCAAGCAAAGCAACCATATCAGAGGGAAGAATTTGTCTTGTTTTCTCCCCCTGGCAGATTCTCTTTATGTGTTTTTATGCAAATCCTGGAAGTTGAAAGTCGGTGTTTCTGTAAAATATCAGATTAGGGAAAAGTAGGTTAAAGTGCAAACCCAGGGTGGGAATGTTGAAAAAAAAATATATATTATTTTTTCCCACTAAGGTTAATACTGCAGTATATCTATACTGATATTGTTAGAGTTATTATTGAGTTATTAATATAGAGTTACTGTATTACCCTACATTACCCTACATTTTTAGACTCCTTTCTCTATTTTTTAAAAAAGTAACATAGATTTATTCATTGATTTGATACTAAATTTCATGCATAATTTAGAAGTTCCAGATGCTGTCAAGAAAATTGGAAGAAGGCGCCTGGGGAATTATAGTGAATATATGTAGACTATAAAGCTTATTTAGATCTATTTAGAAATGAAAGAACTGTTACACCAAACATGGCATTTAATTGGTTTTGTATGTAATTCTAAGCTTAAATTATTGGATGTCGTCTCAAGTAACTTACTCTGCTACAATCACGCCATTTGACAAACCATGGAATAAACCTTCTTGAATCCTACAAATTTGAAATGGGAAAAAAGCCCTTAGTTAAATGCGTGATTGAATTTCAAAAAAATGTTGAGTGTAAAGCCAAAATCTATATGGTATGCAGGAATGGGTTTCAAATCCTGGCGCTACTGGTTTGCTATTGGTAGCACACGGGCACGCATGTTCGCTTTGTGAGTGCGTGGTGCTTCTGCGCATGCGCAGAGCATTTTTGATGACATGTGGGTGGGTGGGAGGAGCCTCCTGCCGCTGCCACTACTGGGGTGAACTGGGAGCAACCCACCACTGATGGTATGGCTAAAGGGGAAATTTGGATGATACTTTGATATTTATGTACAAATTCTTATGAACATGCCTAGGGTTAGTTTAATAGTAACCATCATAGTGCTATTACATAAAATCACTTTTACCAAGTTTGGAGAAATGGATGTGGGTTCAGCATTTAAGGGATCTATTTCTTTCAAAAACTTAACAGTTACACACATCTGGTTACTTAAATGTATCAGATTGCAACCAGTCTGCCATTTCTTTCTCTGAAAGATCATTTTTCAATGAGATTACCTCACCTCACCTCACCTTCCTTTCTCCTTTCTTTTTCCACCATCCCTCCCACCCCAGCTCCTTTCTTTCCCTCTGTTTCCTCAATCCTTGTTGTTTTTCACCTCTCCTCTTTGTTCTTGAAAGCAATTTTGTCTGTCCTTCAGCTGCAACTTTCACTCTGAAAGAGGCCCGATTACCTCTGCAGCATCCAGAAGCCTTTACTTCAACCTGCCCGGCTGTTAGGGAATGCTTTCTCTATGCCTCCACCCCTTCCCACTGTTTGAAGAAGTATGCAAATGCTACAGCTATGCCAGTAGCCAAATCAGTCACAGATTAGTCATGGGGTGCCCACTCTGACCTGAAGCAGAATGTATCAGAGTAGGTAATCATGAATCACAGGCAGCACTAATAAGATGCTAAATCAAATTGTAGCCGCTCATTTGTAAAATATTGCCTAGCGTGGGGAATTATTTTCTTCATATTAAACTATGAAAAATAAGAGGAGTGAAACTCCAAATATATAGTGAGGAAACTCAGAAGTAGGAAATGCAGTTTAAGTCACAGCTGCTCTTTCCAGATTGCTCTGGTACATAAATGATCTGATTGGCATCTACATCCCTATCGATGACATACTAGTTGTCCTTGACTTACAATTTACCCATTGTGGTCATAAGTAGTGATGATCATAAAGTGAGTCATCCAGTGACTGATCTGATTTTACAACTTTGTTTTGGAGTCATTAAGCAAAACACCATGGATACTAAGTGAATCCGCAGTGTTTGCTATGGGTATTTCTGTGAAAAAATGAAGCAAAGTCCAGTTTTTGGGAAAAACGTAAATTGTGGTCATGTGGCTGTGTGACACTACAAATGGCCATAAATGCAGGCTGGTTGCCAAGCCCCAGAAATATAGTCACATGACTGCAGGGAGAGGGTGTGGTGACTGTCAGAACTTCAGAACTGGATCCTAAGTACCTTTTGAGGGGTACTTTTGAATTATCACTAAGCAACTGGTCATAAACTGAGTGCTACCTGTATAGTGAAGAACTAGGGTGATGCAATGGTTAAGATGATGGCTTAGAATAGGCAACAGTTTGGTTCAGGTAAACTCAGTCATGGTCACTAAGGATCATTCATTATCTCTCAGGTCAAGTTACTTCATGGGACTGTAGTTATGAGGAAAAATTAGAGCAGAAAGTGCCATATTTGCCTCCTAATGCTCTCAAAAGTAAGACAGATAAAGAATGAATAAATTAGTAAATGAATGTATTTACTAATGCATTCCCCCTATTTATACTAATGCATTTATGCCCAACACTTTGAAGATAGATTTATATACATATTTCTCCCGTTGTAATCTTGCAAGGTGAATTTGATTAACATGGTTTCTTCCATGAGTTGGGTGTCGTATGATAATGTATCAAATTAGCCACATTGATTAGATGTTGCTATAGTTGGATGCTATCCATAGCAACAAACCCCTAGTGTCAGTTCCACATGATAAGAACATATATGGACATATAGATAGAATGAATAAATGAATAAATCAATTTTTAAGGACTGCATTTAAAAGAGTAGTCCGTATCCTTCAGGGATGCTTAGTTTCTCACTGGGAACCCAACATTGTAGCTACATGTCATCTCTGTATAAAAAGCTCTAAAGACCACATAGCAGTCATGTCAGTTTAAGAACTTTGCTTGAAATGGATGACAAGTTCAGTAAAGGCAGCAGTTTGATCTCTTTCTTCTCTACAGACAGGAAAAGGTGGCACATTTTCACACAAAGATAAGGCTGGATGAGACAGTTTGACTAAGGGCAAAATGTGGGTAATTGTTGACCAACAATGGAGACTGCTGATTGGCTGGTGATTTTTTACAAATGCTACACAGTTGCAACTATATCAGTATGCCTACACACACAGTTCTGTTGATGACAATAGTATAAATAACCAATCATCATTGTATATTAAAAATTACGCCAGAAGATTCAGGCAAGAAAAAGACTCATTAGATTAGATTAGAATTCTTTATTGGCCAAGTGTGATTGGACATACAAGGAATTTGTCTTTGGTGCATATCAGTGGTGGGTTGTCCCCAGTTCGCACTGGTTCTATAGAACCGGTAGTAAAACCGGTGGGAGGCCCCGCCCACTGACCCTGACATCATGAAAATGCTTCTGCGCTTGCGCAGAAGAGCACATGCATGAGCGAAGTGAACACACACACATGGCCCCGTTGCAAACCGGTAGTAAAGGTAAGTAGAACCCACCCCTGTTATGTTCTCAGTGTACATAAAAAGAAAAGATACATTCGTTAAGAATCATAAGGTACAACACTTAATTAGAGTCATAGGCAGGATTTCAAAACCCATTGCTACTGGTTTGCTCGTGGGCACGTGCATGTGCGTGCACATGTGCGCCACTTCTGTGCATGTGCAGAAGCGTTTGGGCAGGTGGCAGAGCCTCCCGCTGCCGCTACTGGTTTGCCTGATCTGGGGCAAACCGGTAGCAACCCACCACTGGTCATAGGGTATAAATAAGCAATCAAATCATATTAGGAAACAATCAATATAAATTGTTATATTACCTAGAATTGGTGACTGGAATTCACCAATTTCACCAAAGCCTGAAATATAAGATTATATCCCAATGGCAATGCATTGCTTCAATCCCAGTCTTAGATTGGTCAAAATCTTGCATGCTCAACCTTGGTTTTTCCTGGCTAATTGGACTCGGTCGGCTCCCATGGTTATGGAAAGTGAAGTCTTCTAGAGCAGAGGATATGTTCCTGCATGTTTATAGGAACCTATAAGGTTTTATTGAAAAAAGCTGTCCTTTTGTCTGAAACATCTTTCCATTATCGCCTGCTTTCAAACATTATATTCTTGAGTACGATGACTAAGAAAGTGATAACAGAATAACAGAGTTGGAAGAGACCTTGGAGGTCTTCTGATCCAATCCCCTGCTCAAGCAAGAAATCCTATACCATTTCAGACAAATGACTGTCCAGTCTCTTCTTAAAAGCCTCCAATGGTGGAGCACCCACAACTTCTGAAGGCAAGCTGTTCTATTGGTTAATTGTTCTCACTGTTAGAAAAGTTCTCCTTAGTTCTAAGTTGCTTCTCTCCTTGATTAGTTTCCATCCATTTTTCTTGTCTTGCCTTCTGGTGCTTTGGAAAATGATGGATGAAACTGATTTTCTGGACCCACTTCAGTTAGGTTTTTGTCCAGGATAGGATACTGATACAAGTTTGTGCTTTGGTAGATAGGGGGAATGGATGGAACTCTTAGCAGCTTTTGTTACTATTTATATAAAGCACCATTAAAACTCTTGTGTAATCTTTATCTCTGTAATCTTTAACTGAACAAATTGGTACATCAGAGGGCAAAACCTTTTCAACCAGAATATCTCAAATGGGCTAATCTACAGAATGTGTGCAAAATCCGGGCCGCATGGCTTCTGTAGGATTGAAATTTAAGAAAACTGTGGCTGTTTCAGAGTTGCTGGACTGCTGCTACCGCTTTAGCACTGCTGTTGTACTGTTACTGTCCCCTGATCCTCATTATCAACCTTCCTGGCCATTCAAACCATGTGTGAAATTTCGGTCAAAAGGGCAGTTTTTTCCCAATAAAAGACTTATAGTTGCTTCCTATAAACATGCTCCCTCCTTTACTCAGCTCAGCAACAGCCACATACCTACTGGAAGGGAAGGAAAGGGACAAGGAAGGAAAGAGAAAGGGGGAGGAATAGAGAGGAAGGAATGAAGGGGGAGAGGAAGGAATGGTGGAAGGAAGGAAGAAGGAGGAGGGAGGGAAGGGGGACAGAATGGAGAAAGGATGGAAGGAAGAGGAAAAAAGATGGAGGAAGGAAGAAAAGAAGAGGAAAGAAGGATGAGGGAGGGAAGGAGAAAGGAAGGAAGGAAAGAAGGAAGAGAGAGAAAAGGAAGGAAGGAAAAAGGAATGAAGAGAGAAAAGAAGGAAGAGAGAAAAGAAGAGAAAAAGAAAGAAAGCAACAGGAGGAAGGAACTACCTGTCAAAACTGCCACAGTATGCTTTGCTCTAGATGAATATTGAAAAATGTTTCAAAATTGCAATTGGTGCAAAATATAGCAGCTGCTTGCTGACTAGGGCAAAATATAAAGATTTGTGGGACCAACTTTCCTATCATGAATCTGTCCAGTTATTTAAATTAGGAGAAATCTTTCTGAAGATGCCAGCTGTCAGAAACTTGACCATCATGTCTAATGGAAGAAGGCCTTCTTCTGGCTACCAGGCTATGGAATGATCTTCCTAAAGAGACAGGTTAGGTTCCCATTCTCCCAGGATTTAGGAAGATTGTTGGAATGAACAGAAAGTTGGGATATTTATTTTATTTTATTTATTTTATTTTACTTCAAATTTATATACCGCCCTTCTTCCTGGGAACTCAGGGTGGTGTACAGCCAGATAAAAACACATAATATAAACATTAAGAACAAATTAAAAGGATATAAATACAATAATAAATAATAATAATATGCACTGTATGGTCTGAAATATATATACAACAATTAATTGCAGTGTTTCTGAGGACGTTGACACACAACTGATTCATCCTTTATTGATATCCTTGAAGGTTACTGTTGTTATAAAACATCACTTATATTAATTGTACAGCTGAGCCAGCTCTGGCCATATGGCAAGAATATATTTACAAAAATAAAAACATTAAGTTTTTTAAAATAAAAAAAAACTAACTGAAAAGTAATTGTCAAGAGATAGAGAAATAAAAGCTTTAGTAACAGGTTTTAAAGATGATGAATAATGGAATTTCTCATCGTTCTATTTCTTCCAGCCTTGTTTTCCCCAAGCAGATGGGAATATTTATTTTGAATATATCTGCATTTTGCACTCTGAACAAGGACTTAGGACACATTGTCCTAGCTGCTTGCATACAGTACACTAGATTTATTCAGCTCATGTTCTGATGCACTGTCATTCTGAACATGTTTTAGCCTTCCAATAAGTAGCAAGTGGCAAGTCTTGGTAACAAGATATTTGAATGCTGATTTTTTTTGTGTGTGTGCATTCAAAATAACCAACATCAGGAGTTTCTTGGGGTACTATAAAATCCTTCCAATCACACCTTATTTTGTGGCTGCCTTTATGCAGCATTTTTCTTAAACGAGATTGGATATTTAGAAATTTCCATTCTCTCCCACCTATGGCAAGATATGATTTGTTGGGACTGGTAGCCGTGAACTCAGATGGTGACCTATATAATAAAGAATCTGTCTTAGAGCTGAGTCAGGTTATCATCAACAAGGTGTCTCAATTGGTACAGATCCCTGATGAAGATGGAGTGGTCTACTTTGTATTGCTATTAGTGCCACTAGTAATGTGGACGATAGACCTCCCTTTTGGCTTAGCTTTTATAAGGAAAACTGAGTGCTATGTCCTTCACCAGTGACTGGGAAGGCAATCAAACCTGAAATAGCTTTTATAGAAGGATCGCAAAGGATTGGATAATGATACTAAAAAATTAATTCTGATTAATTCTGACTAGGCAACCTGTGGGAGTGGGAAGGCATGTTTATCTACTCTGATTTTTAAAAATCCATCTTTCCCTTTTTTAAAAAAATAAAAGATTATTGTACAGAATGCCAATATCCTAATATGTTTTGTGACTAGCAGTAATATTGAAGTGGGAGCAAGTTCTGGAGCAGCCAGTTTTGTTATCTCATCCTTATTTGGAGATGCTGAAAGTATATTAAATAATATCTGTCATGCCAGAAAGTGATTGTTACTGTAATTGTATTGCAGGGCTGGCTGGAAAATTCTTGTCTTCTAAGTCCAAAAGTCTTAAAGTTGCCAAAGTTGTACACTCCTGATTTAAAATATTTAAGGAAGAGTGAGGTGACCATTTATATATACCCCCATTACATCAGTTTCATTTATTTACTAGATTTATTTATTTGCTAGATTTTCTCTAAGAGGTCAAGGCATGAGGGTCTCTATTCATGCTATCCTCACCAAAGGAACCTGTTGAGTTTATTTATTCATTTATTTTGTATTTTCATTTTTACAGACATTTACACCATTTCAGTCAGACGGAGGATTCTCCTCTACAGCCGTGGTGATTTGTTTTGCTTCTGTACTTGGGAGGAAAACAGAAAATGGCGGTTACCACACGTCAAAAAGAAATCCAGGGCAGTGATTTCTGCTTGCTGTTTTTGGGTGAATAAGGAAAGCATACTGTTCTGACTTAGGCTTCCCAAAAGCACGAAGCCGACTCCTCGTCCCGATGAAACTCCTTTTATTTAGTTTAAAGGGAATTCCTCTCAAGCAAAGTCCCGACCAACAGTCTTTCCAGAGATTTCACAACTACAGACCTTTATCAGGCTTGGAGAACTGCCAGGCCGATATCTTCCAAACTCCACTCTGTAGCAGACAATACTTGGCAAGATGTCAGGAACAGATCTTCACTCTAATGAATTGAACTAATTCTCTCCTGCAAACTCTCTTTCCCTTTTGCTCCTCTTTATTCCCTATGGGAAGGGCCATTCACCGTCCACCTGTGGCTTTACTCCTGAGTAACCCTTGTTCCTTAGCTATTCCCTTCTCCTGGCAGCTCTGTGCATGCACACACTGGGAACGACTCCGAAGGCAGCTGAAAACTGTCAGATGGTCCTGGTCCCATCTCTGCCTCCGCCGCAGAGCACTCATCAGAGCCTTCCCCAGATTCCAGGACTGGCCCATGTTCCTCCCCAATTTCCTCACTATCTGAGTCTGCCACCAGATCCTCTGGCCGCTGGCAGGCCACAACACATACACTTCCCTATGAATGAAGGTAAATATATGCCCTCGTCGCGTCACGTCTGCACTACTGTAATGCTCTCTACATGGGGCTCCCCTTGAAGAGCACTCGGAGGCTCCAACTGGTCCAGAATGTGGCCGTGCGGGTGATTATGGGAGTGACATGGCGCACCCATGTAACACCTTTCCTGTGTGAGCTGCACTGGCTCCTGGTGGTCTTCCGGGTGCGATTCAAGGTATTGGTCACCACCTTTAAAGCGTTCCATGGCTTAGGACCTGGGTATGTAAGAGATAGCCTTCTAGCAACGATAGCCTCCCACCGGCCAATACGCTCCCACAGAGAACGACTCCTCAGGGTGCCGTCGATCAAACAATGTCGAATGGCGACACCCAGGGGGAGAGCCTTCTCTGTGGAGGCACCTGCCTTCTGGAATGAATTGCCTCCGGAGATGCGCATGATCCCTGAGCTACGTACTTTTCGCCATGCCCTTAAGACTCTATTGTTTCAACAGGCTGGGCTGGCTTAGAAAATGAATTTTAATCGGGTGTTTGTAGTTTTTAATATAAGGGCCAAATTTCTAATATATTTTAAACTGTTTTTAAATTTTATAGGTATATGTGGTTTTAATATGGCTGTACAGTGCCCTGAGTCCTTCGGGAGAAGGGCAGTATAAAATTTTAATAAATAAATAAATAAATACGTTTTCCAGGATAATGTTGCAGTATGCAATCTCAGCCGGTCACTGGAACCAGAGGTTTGTCTTACTACAGAATGTGTGAGAGAGATATTCCCTGAGGATGGGCTCCAGCATGAGTCAGAAAGGTCCGAAGACTAAACCTCTGGTCCCAGTGACTGACCCAGATTGGTTCCTGCATATACTTTCTCTTTGCTGCTTTCTGCTTCTCCTTTCTGCAATAACATTTCAGATTTTAGCATCTAAAATGACTTTTAATAATCATCTTATAATATTTGTCCATGCTAAGACGCTGTCTTGTCGATCAAAAGGTCGGCAGTTCAGTGGTTCGAATCCCTAGTGCCGCGTAATGGGGTGAGCTCCCATTACTTGTCCCAGCTTCTGCCAACTTAGCAGTTCGAAAGTACATAAAAAATGCAAGTAGAAAAATAGGGATCACCTTTGGTGAGAAGGTAACGGCGTTCCATGCATCTTTGACGTTTAGTCATGCTGGTCACATGACCATGGAGACGTCTTCAGACAGCACTGGCTCTTCGGCTTTGAAACAGAGATGAGCACCGCCCCCTAGAGTCAGGAATGACTAGCACATATGTGTGAGGGGAACTTTACATTTACCTTTAAATATGAACGTGATAATTTAAATTAGAAGCAGCCCTCATCCATATTAAGACAATAACTTAACTAGATACTTTTTAAGTATCTATTCATCAGGTAAAATGATTAAAAATCTGAAAGGGGTCAAACCATATCAAAACTTGGCCTTAGTGGCTTCCAGCCGTGGCAATTAAATCATTATCATGTAAAATTGTAATATTTTTTTTTTCAAAACTTGCTGTAAAGCAAACTAAGCAAATAATTGTTGGTTCCCTCTTTTTTGGAGGGAAAATATTATTGTTTCAAAACTCAAACTTTAGCACGGCTGCTTTGTTTATTGAAATTGGCTGCTCCTTCTGGAAAGATACTCACTAAATCTTTATCTGAACTGCCTTCCTTCTACATGGAATTTATACTCTTTCCTGTTTCACGGACTTCATTACTGAAGATGTTTCCTGAGTTTTCTGGATAACAATTGTTTGATTGTGCTTGGTAAAGAACCTTGGTTTGGCAATTAGATCCTGATTAAGGATGTCTCTTAGTACCACTAACCTGGCAGGAAGGTTAACATTTTTCCCCTTCTTCATTAGTCATACTGTACATGGATGTGACAGGCCAAATGGTATGTTTATAAAGTAGGACTGAGCTTTCGTGTCTTTTCTAGGACAAATCTTGACCTTGTGGCCTGACTATTGAAAAGTTTTGATATGGCTCTTGCTAACATCAAAGGCAGCTCCGCTCTGGAGTCACAAGAGGCTTTGGTTTCTTTTCAAGTGATGCCTTTTTTTATTCCTGACTCCTTGTCCTTAAATAATAATTGTTAGAATACCCTTCTGGCTTTACTAAAAAGCATTTTAGTCTTTTTCTTAGAAGGCCACGTTTGATATATTTATTACTGGCCATAGACTATGTATCAGGTTTTCAAAGAATTTTGCTGTCCGGCTTTTGGTTAATATTTTAACATTCTAGACAGCAAGGTCACAGAAGTGCTAGGAAAATCTGACAATGTAAGGAGTCTTTGTCCATACACTTCCCTAAGATTAGCTAGTTTAAAAAAAACATGTTACATAAATATATAAGACAATAAAATAGTACACTCACCCTGCAATCATGACTCTTTACATTCTAAAATGCCATATTAAATAAACATTTGAAGAAGAAAAAAAGGTACAATTTTTCTCATTGTATCTTTTGAAATTGAAGTGAGGATGGACCTAATTGTCCTTCAGAGTACAGCATATTTTTTACCTACACACATCAGTAATGGCAAACAGAAAGAAAATCTGTCTCTTTCATTCAATTGCACTATTCTCTTTTATAGTGAGGAAGACCTTTGACATATTCAGTTTTGCACACGTAAGGCAGAGAGATTTGGATGGGGCTTTCTGCTGCTTTGAAACAGCTGCCTCAGCACTAACAAGCAGATTACACTTCACTGAAAATATCTCCTTCATCAGAATATGGATTTAAGGATAAAAGAGGTTTGTGGATGGAGACGTTCAAAAAAAGATGTTCTTTTCCATTTAGATTTCAACACCTGAATCAGTTACTACATCATGATTTAAAAGTCCTTTTTAAATCATGAGTCCTTCGGGAATAGGGCGGTATACAAATTCAATAAAATAAATAAATAAATAAATAAAAAGAAGTATAAATGTGATATAATATGGCATGTACCCTATAATTACTATAGGATATGTCATGTATATTTTGTTTTTTATCACATTACCGGTATTTAAGAGAGAAAATATATTTTCCTCTTTTCACATATTCATGGGAAGTAAACCACATTCAGGCAACCTGTTTTTTTGTTTTTTTTGTTTTGCTGGTGAGCACCTTTAAAAGTTTAAAAGTATGTTGTGAACAATATCAGTGTTGCTTATTTATCTCCAACAGGGACGCTATTGTAGAAATGACCCAATCACAGAAAATCACTCTGCCAGAATTCAAACTTGAATACAAAAAGTTACTGGCTATTTCTTTTAGGCCATCAGGTGCTAGCCCTTTGTCTTGTAGTAGACTAACTTCCTTCCCATGTAATTGTCCCAAAGGTGCTTTTTCCATAAGGCAACCAGATTTTCTTGTTTTCTTTTCTTTGAAAACATTTCACTTCTCATCCAAGAAACTTTTTCAGTACCTTCAGTTCCAGTTTCAGTTTCTTGGATGACAAGTGAAATGTTTTCAAAACAAAACAAAACAAAACAAATCCAGTTGCCTTTTGGAAAAAGCATCTTTGGAACAACCATGACCTGGATGATTGAAAATCTCCATAGACATTTTCCTATGCAATTGTTTTCAATTAAATGTATCTAGAAAGAGTAAAGACAGGAGGCGGCAGAAATTTTGCAGGCAATACCAGGAATATCTATGGGGCCCCTGAACATTATTACTGCCTATTATTAGACAGAAATTGAGCTCTTATTTGGACAGTGAAATTCAGCAATATAACAGACATAAGAACATAAGGATAGCTCTTCTGGACACTTGGAAGTTTTTCCATGCTAAAGGAAAATAGAAGGTTTTCCATTTGGAAATTGGAGGCAAAGCTGGCCTATGTTCATTTCAGTCCTTTTGAACATCTGTAACAGGCCCATGTATTTGAAATTCAAAACTTGCCATAAAATCTGTGACTGATATACAATAACTCTGCTTGTCCAAGGAAAGTATTGATTAAGCCCCGCTGAATAGCATCCCTCCCACTGTGCAACATACGATTTGTATGTCGCTCACAGAAAAATGTGTCAAACACATCACTGGCTTACTCCAATCCGTGGGCATGCCTAAAGCAGACTTTTAGATCTCATTCATGATGTTTGGAGTCTCTCTCTCTCTCTCTCTCTTTATTCTTCCTGAAATCTACTGCAATGCCTGTAGCAAAGGCTTTACTGAAACTGCTTAAACATCACTCAAGAACTATGGTTTAAAACTAACAGACTGCAGTAGGTTGCCAGCTTTTATCTTCCATGGTTAACTGTGTTGTGCTGATGATGTATTCATAGTGTTGCAAAAATAAGTAATGGATTCTGAATCTCCTTCAATTAATTCAGACTGATGAAAGAGGGGTTAACAGCTATTTCTAATTAAGATTGCAGACTTCTCCAATCATGTTTTTTCAGTGGTGGAGCCAGATGCCTGTACTAATTAAGCCTCATCTGTTATCTATAATCAGAAAGGTTTCACTGCTATGATCAATGCTGATATCCTAGGTGGAGAGAACTAGCTTATTTTTAGTGAAATCGTTTCACCTTCAAATAGAAATAATACAGGCATACACATTGTTCTGGCATACGCTGCCTTTCATTAGAGGATGTGTAACTCTCTCCTTCCAACAAGACAGTCGATCAGAATTCAGTTTTTGTCTGAAATGCGCGCGCGCGCACACACACGCACACACAATATTCACATGAATAAAAGCTAACACAATTTTGAGAAAGTACTGAAGAACAAAAGAAATTAAAAATAATACCTTTTACCTACGCTCATGACAGACTACATTTAAAAGATGGAGTGCAGGACCCACATTTCAAACAAGTTATTGCTGAGCTGGAAAAGATACAGAAAAGGACAATCAAAACTATTGGAGAACTAGAACAATTCTATTTTGAAGAAAGGCCTCAGCTTTTGGCTTTTAAAAATATTTGTCTTCTCCTACAACATTAGTACTAATCAATGCAGCTGAATTCTCTTTATAGGATACAACAAGACCATTAGCATACAGAACTTTAAAAAAGAGGATTAGATAAATTAATGGCCAGGAATCTTACTAATAGCTCCTAATTAGATGGCCATGCATAGCCTGCAGGTTCAGAGATAATATTCCATGGAGAATATCAATTGTTGGAGAACAACTGTGTGTATGTATCATTGCTCTCCTTTTTGTGGGCTTCCCTGAGGCCTATGGTTGGCTATTGTATGCAACAGGATGCTGTCCTTTAGCCTGTTTCAGTGCAGTGTTTCTTACGTTGTTGTTATTGTTCTTCTTATGCCTTCAGCCTAAGATACTGTTAAAATCATTTGCATGCCCTCTAAACAGAGTGGTGGGTCACTTATGCAGGGACAAAAATAGAGGTTAAGAAGAACATATATTTGAATAAAATAAATATAGGCTAATTTAGACAGAAGAATGAAAGGGAAGGTCAGGAGGTTCGACTCTGCTTCAGCTGAAAAATGCAAACATCTTTAAAGAGGCTTTAATTCAGCCTGGGTCCTGCATTTTGATTACTAGTTACCTTTTCTGTTCAGTCATTAACAAACAATCAATACACATCTTTCTCCAGTATACGTAGAGAAGGCTGAACACAGAAATCTGACTTACATAGTAAAAAGGTGACCTGACGCTTAGAAATGAAACATGATATGATGATTGAAAATCGGTTTCTTTTAAAGGAATACAAAGGGTTTAAATGTTCAATCACTTACTGATTAGCTTAATGATATATTAACATAGAAATACTCTTTGTTGAACGGGTTTTGTCTTTTAATGTGCAAGATTTGGAGACTCCCTACTGGCTCTCCTTGATGTGTCATTCAGACCACTGACTTAATCAATGATTGTGAATCTTGTGCTCTAATGCTTAGTGACAGCAAGTGTAGAAAAAGTAAATCTTGATTTTTTTTTTAAACTGCCTTGTATTTGGAAATCAACTGTTCAGCTGTAATTTTTTTTTTAAATTTGATTTATATGCCGCCCTTCTCCGGAGACTCAGGGCGGCTTACAATGCATTAAGCAATAGCCTTCATACTTTTGTATATTTTATACAAAGTCAGCTTATTGCCCCCACAAACTGGGTCCTCATTTCACCTACCTTAGAAAGGATGGAAGGCTGAGTCAACCTTGAGCCTTGGAGAGATTCAACCAGCAGAAATTGCAGGCAGCTGTGTTAATAACAGGGTGCGTATACCACTGTACTATCAAGGCTCTAACACCAGACAGCTGGTGTTAATCACAATGCTATCAGTCTGCTGAGCCACCAGACCCTAGTAGTAATGCTAGTGTTAGAAGAAATATCCTTCTGGGTTCAGCTCCAAGCGGGGAAAAATACACTGGAAACATGGAGACTGCTTGGAAAGATGGTTTAATGGTGGACAGGATCACATGGTTTGAGTTCCTGAACAGAAAAGGGCAGAGATGCTGAGTGTGCCTTGGTTTTATGCCCTCTCTGGCTTTGAACTTCCTGTGGCCCAGGAAGAGTATCCTGATTGGTTGTCAGACTCTCAGGGGGTGGGGGTCTTAGCTAGCCTTGCTGGTTGATATAATCTTCCCAGGTGCCATGTGGTGAGTTTCTGTTGCTAGATGGGTCCTATTGAGTTGCAGATGATGGTCCATTGACAAAGATTGAGTTTCTGCCTCTGGCCCATTGACAAAGGGTGGGGGGCAAGAAGGTGGGAGCTGTTTCGTCTTTTAAAACATGCTTCTCCATTTCTCATCCAGCGAAACATAATATTCTGCCTTTTTAGTATATCCTAAAATATTTCATTTTTCTAGGAGAGGGGTGGGTGCTAACTTCCTACACTAGATTTTATTTTTTTTAAAAAAAACACAGGACTTATCTCCCTGTTTATCCTGTGGCCGGTTTTATTGTTCTGATGCTTTTGGAAGTAATATCACTTCTTTAGTGTGTTATGATAGAATCTGAATTAAATTAATTGTTTCTAGATTGATAGGTTCTTACTCAGCTAACATTGTTATACTGCATTGAGAACTTAATTGTGACTGTAGTTTATGGCTGAACCTCCAGGAAGTCTTGATTCTTCTCTACCAGGATCTTTATCTTGTTTTCGGATCAGGACTTTTTATTTTCCATTCCAATGGGGTGCCCATTCAGTAAAATAATTTGACTTAAAATAAGAGACAATCCCAAAAGAAAATGCTCTGGGTAGATGATATGATGGTACTTCTCTCTAATGAAAGGAGATGGACAGTTTCAAATTAATTTTATTAATTACAAGTTGATTCTACAAAGTCAGGAACCCAATGCAGAGTATGAATAAAAGTTATTTCCTAATTTGTATGAAGAAATTCAGAAACATGGGCTTAGCCCTGCACAGAAATATGAATGTCTCATGTAAATTCCTTCATTTCTTATGAAGAAAGAAACTTTTGATATGTTCTCTGTTCCCTCAGTTGAGCTTCTAAGATTTGTAGAAATCCTAAACTTTAATCAGAGATTAGAAGGAACAATCTTCATCCTACACTTTTTCCATTCTTTGTTTATATCTTCTGGAATTCTTCCCCAGTTTTAAAATGAGCAGTGTGTTTGTCTGCCCCAGCGAAGAGAGGCCTGAGATAATTAGACACCAGGTGGGGGCAAGGGAGTGTGGATTGGACACCTTGTGAAGAAGGCTAAACTCTCCACAGTAGTCTAGAAATTCAAGAACCATTTATATATTCTTTTGCTTTTGCTTTCCATTAAAGAGAGGAAGAGCAGTGAAGACATTTCACATCCCAGAAATACAACCTGCAGTCATGTGTATGATGGTTTTGCACCTTTATCTTTAGAATCTTTAACTATTAACTTCTCCTCATGGGAATTCTTTGACATCCCCTAACAATGTACTAGGGAAAAATACATCCTTCCTTAGTCTATTTTTTCCTTGTAAGGTTTGTAACAGAAAATATGTATTAAGTCTTGCGGGAATTGAAGAATGCCATTTACTTGTCTGCCTCAGCATGCTTACAATCAATAATAACTGGCATTCAAATGTTGTATAAATGAATGAATGTGCAAAGAGTGCTTGTATGTTTGTTCTAGCTATACAGTACCTGTATCTTTTCATCCTGATTCTTGGGTGTTCTAATTAGTTTAAATGAGGGCATTTTGCCTAATTTTATTCTTATAATTACAACTTTACAAGGTATGTTTGGCTCATAATGACTGTGCAGCGCACGCACACATGATTCTTTGTATACAATATATTTAACCAGTTTTCTGGGTTGGGACGGCATAATAATCATAAACTAATCACATAGGCAGGGTTTATACAATACACGAAGGGGAAATGCAATTGACCTATTTATGTTTCATTATGGTGTGCAACTCTAGCCAGGGTCTGGCTTGAAGTTTACCAGTAAACACTTTACAGTTCTGTAGGGAAATAAAATGGGTCTCTCTGGTCATAGCTTAAATTGTAGTCACTGTGTCATTCTGTCAAACTCCCAGCCCCCAGGCTGGATGCGTCACGCGCTGGCCATGCATATGCCCAGTTTAGCAAAGGGGAAAAAAAAGTCCTGATACATCACATGACAATGACATGACAACGCAATTTTGACACCCCTGCCCTAGCTGTTCAATATGTAGGTTATTTTCCTTGGAAATTGTCATTGGCAATGGGCAGAATACTACATGTAGTCCTCAACTTATGACAATTGAGCCCAAAATTTCTGTTGCTAAGAGAGACAGTTGTAAAGTGAGTTTTGTCCCATTTTATGACATTTCTTGCCATAGTTGTTAAGTGAATCAGTGCAGTTGTTAAATTAGTAAGCTTATGAATAACACTCTCTTTCATATCATGGGGAGGTAGGGGTCTTCAAGAGTTGCAACTGATGTATTGGAAAATTGACAGTTCGGCTCTTTTTTACGTTGTGCTTAGGCAAATAAGTGACTAAGGGTTTTGTGACACACCAAGTTGTATGCTGGTAAGTGAGCTTTGAATAGCATGGAAATAAAGTTGTCATGGGAAATGACTTTGCTTGAATGTCTGTACACCATTGTAGTACTTACTGGGAAACGAGACTTACTGGGGAAAGATTGAAATGTTTGAACATGGAAGGAAAAAACAAAAAATATGTATAGCCAAAGTAAGCAATCTAAGAAATATAAGAAAAATACTTTATGTATTTGTGAATATGTGTGTGTGTGTGTGTGTTTGTGTGTGTGTACAAACACACACACATATTCAAGAAGTACAGAAACTGATTTTATCTTCAAATTATCTCTTTTTTAATCTACCCATAAAACTCCACATTAAAACATAAGAATACATAGCCAAGAAAAAGCAAAGATGAATATGCAGAATTGGGAAATAATAGATGATGAGAATAAATGCTTCAGGGAAAGAAAATTTTAAGAGCTGAATAGATATGTATTCAATAGAGCATGCTGCTGTTATAATGTAATCAACTGTAGCTTTAACTATGATAGCCAATATACAGTAGCTTGAGTTGCAAAGATTCCTGAATATAAATTTTTGAAGGTAGGGAATAGGGTGAGGAAGAGGGAAACTTAAGAAAGTGATACTGTATGTGAAATTTAGGAGAGCAGAGGTTTCAAAAGACAGAATGTATAGAACAACGAATAATTAAACTGAGCCATGAGTTTAATTGAACAAAAGAAAATGTTAATCATAAATTTAAGAATGTAAAGAATCTGAAATAAATACCAAAAAGCTAAATAAGATTTTGATCTTATAAAGTTTTAAATGGATGAAAGGTCTACATAAAATTGGAATATTGAAAATTTTACAATTAGAGTAATTAAAAAGAACCAACAGCTTCTCATGGAAACCTGTTTTGGTTTTTATAAGTCATAAAAAACTTAATAGTTTCAATTAGATAAAATATTTAATAATTTCAAAAAAGATTTTAGCTAAAGGAAAGATGTAAAGGCCAGGAAGATAGTATAAAACATTCAACAACAAAAAGGAGACTTTTGAAGAAAGGAATCAGAAAATGCTAGTCATAATATTAACAATCTCAGTAATAATTTCTGCTTCTTTGGATAGATAAACTGAAAAGATTTTGCTGAAGTAATGTCAGGTGTAGAATAAATTTAATCTGGCCAGGTAGAAATAGTATCAAAAGTAGATTTTGACAGGTGAAGAGAATGATTTAAAAAAGGATATTTCACTGAATTTAGAAAAGAAGCAGGCTGAGGTTTTAACATTTAAAACGGAAAGACAAATTACAAATCAAGAGAGTGGTCTGGATAATTTTTTCCTACTGGATTTACAAAAGAGGCTTGTTAAAGCCTTGAAGAACTTTGCAATGGGACGAAGAAGAAAAGGAATCAGATAGTATAACAATATTTGAATGAACTAAAGATTATTAGAAGTAAAATGAAGGAATATAAAGTTGGTTTATTTGAGCAAGGTTAAATAAGATATGTTGTTACTTCTGGTTACACTTTATGAACTTTTTGCTGGCACCAGGACTGAAAAGATAATCTTTTATTGATTTGTTTATAGATAAAAGATCTGATATGGGATGAAGAGATAAATGTAGTGTTACAGAGAGTAAAGAGTTTCTAAATTTGTTTATACTTCTTGTGTTTAAGGTTGTAGACCACTTCTGTATATATTTCTTGTCTCTTTATTATAGTCTTACTTTTCTCTTTCTTTTCTTTTTCTTTTTTTTTCTTTCTTTTTCCTTGCATGTTTTACTCCCTCTCTCTCTTCTTTTGAATCAGAAACCTCCAGGAAATATCAGGGATTGGGTAAATGGGAAAGTTGAAGGCCATCTTAGAGGAAAGCAATAGCAAAATATTTTGGTATTATTGTTAATAAAACTGCATGGGTGTGTCCATGAAGTCATCAGAATCCGAGATGTATATTTTACTTTTGGTCAGAGGAGCTGCCTGAATATTTACTGCAAATATCTTTATGCTAAATCTGCCACTGACATGTTAAAATTCATCAATCAGCTAAACAAATAAGGAAGGCTTAGAGGATGTTTGAACAATCTTAGGTCATGTCTGCTTGGAAAGGACATCCTTTGGTTTTTTTCTAATATCATTTTATTTATGATTTAGCCAAACTGGGGGTCAGATTACAGACAAAGAAGAGGAAATGAGGTGGCAGTTTATAAGGGAACAACTTAAACCATTGACACAGTCTACGTCACTTTATGGCCGAACTCAGCTGCACTGACTTCTAGCATGTTTCTGAGCCTAACTCAAAGGGTTGGCATTAAATGATTAAGCTTTTGATTTTTTAGTGGGGAAGGGCAAGTTTTTTTTGGTGGAAAGTTTCTTTCAATATTTCCCAAAGCAGATCTTGGTTACAAGTCCTTGTTCAGATATAAAGAAACTATTAAAAATAAGATAAAATAAAAAGAAACTTTTTGAAATAATAGGATCCCATTTCTTACGTACCGGGAGAACATGTTGCCCTTTTAAACATAGACAAAAGGCTTTTGAAATAAGTATACAGCCAAGAAGATTATCAATGAAGGGGAGATTTTCAAAGTAGGTGTTTGTGTGTGTGTGTGTGTATTATTTGGATGTATGGACATCCTACAGTTTTCAATTCCAACTAGCCATGTGGAAATGATGAGAGCGAAAGACCAATGTATCCCAAGGGAACTCAGCAAATTAGCCTTAAGAATGAATGCAGTATGTATCTTGCTCAAAGATCTATCTAAAGCTTCTGGAAAATTCTTATGTTTTAAGAATATATTCAGCCACATATTCACTTACATAATTGGAAAGAACAGATTCTATAAAAAAATAGGATGAAAATAGGATGAAAATAGGATGAATGTTAGAGTTCATATTTGGGAGGTCTCCAAATCCCTTACTTCCTTTTGGTGAATGTTAAAGCACAGCAAGAATGTCTGTGCCATTAACATCTGTGTGGGTTGGAATTATTTGGCATTACAATTAAAATGTAAGAATCAAATTATTTATAGGACAGATTATTCAGTAAATACAGATGCAAAAAATTATTTAATTCATGTCATCCAAACTGCCCATTTACTAGAAGTAAGTTCCTCTGGCATCCAAGGATTCATTAATATATATCCTGTGCTGTTAAGCCTCTATAATGCAGGGGTGAAATTCAGCAGGTTTTGACAGGTTCTGGACAACCAGTAGTGGAAATTGTGAGTAGTTCGGAGAACCAGCAAATACCACCTCTGGCTGGCCCCAGAGTGGGGTGGGAATGGAGATTTTGCAGTATCCTTTCCCTGCCAAGCCTACCAAGCCACGTCCACAGAACTGGTAGTAAAAGAAAAAGAATTTCACCACTGCTATAATGTGTGCAAATATTTTTTTGCTGTAGAATTCCTTCTTTTGTCCAGCTACTTTAATACAAAGTTTAAATCAAGCCTTAAATGTAGCATCCAGCATTTCTTGAAAATTTGTTGCCCAACTGTAATTTTTATTGTGAGAGGACAGTATGAAATTGATGGAAATAGTTAAGAGTCTTCCATTAATTTAATTTTGATGTTAGTTAAAATTTATTTTTGTCCTAACTTCATCCACCTTTATGTTCTCTCATAAAGGCTATTCTCACCTCTTAGGGTGATATCATCTTATAAACCATTCAAAGGTCAAGCATGTCCCAACTTGAGAAAAGTTACACATTTCTGTTTTGTGGTTTTTAAAAAATATTTTTATTCCTACTGCCTCTTTATTTTATTATGTTTTGACTTATTGTCAATCCCTTTGATTAAAAAAACATAAATATTTTATACAAATGCAAACAAGCAAACACAAATTCTAAACAGCAGCGAGATCAAGTATTAACTGGGGATTCAATTCCGCCTATGCAGGAATTTACCATTTTGAATATAGAAATGCAGACATGTAGTGTCTATTATATTTTAGTCAATATCCTTTCTGTGAGTCAGCATGAACAAAGTTAACACAATCTGTAACACACTCCTAATAACTGAAAAGAAAAATCACTTTGGAAAGATTGATTCTTTTGAACTTCCATAATCTCAACTTGTTTTAACAAGGTTAAAACTCTCATAAGCTACAGCTTTATGGCAGAATTGATGTGAAGAGGGCCCTAACACATCTGAAAGGTGGCAGGTTGTGGAAGAATAATGTATGAAAAGCTGTCCTAGTTCTTTAAAGCTATATATTTAACTCTGTTCTGCAATATCTTTAAATTCTTAGGCTTTAATCAAAGAAAAAAGAAAGAAAAAAGAAAACAAACCTGCAATGCAGCAGTTGTATTAAAACTATTCCCGTTGCATACAAATTACCTTGCTGCATTATTAAGTATGTTTGCCACATTATTTATAAAAATAATAAAGGCGGGATATAATAAATAAATGAACTGAATTGATGCAAGCATATCTATTTGTCCATCAGGTTAATTCAGTCATGATGCATAGCTTAATATATTATGTGAACCCTGAAAATTATGATCAAGAAAACCTTGACTCAGTGTGCTGCTGAACAGAGTCATAGTAGAGTCAAAATTGACTTTTAATTACTCTCAATATTTGCACTGCTGGCTAGCTGTGCAATTTACTACATAGGAAATAGCTCATAATCTGAACAAGGGCTGGTGGATATCAAGTATTCACAGTTGCTAGGCATAAACAGGAAAGATTAATAATCAAAGTTCTCATAGGAAAATGCAGTGAATACAATAACTGGCATGATTTAGATTTTTAGAATATTTGGTGTTATTGTTATTCAAAATAATATGACACGGGTGGCATGATTGGTAGCAGTTGTGTGGAACAGAAGTTAAACAAGAGCCTTCATTATAAATATAGGTTCCAAGTTAAACTTGGAACACCATACCATCATGGCATGATGGTTTACAGACTTCAATGGCATTGCAAACTTTTAGTATAATTAAGGTGCAAGAAATATTGCCTGTTTTACCTGGGACTGTAGAAGAATTATTGTCTGTCTTGATGAGCTCGCGCTGAAATTTGCAATAGGAAAAAAAAAATATTATCCTTGATAATAGCAATGAGACCAGGAATAAATTATTATTTGATATATTGGTTGGTATCAATGTTATGTGAAAGAGATAACATAAATTGTAGAAGTGGAATGACAGAAAAAGCAGGAATTTCACACGGTCCTGGGACAAAAAGAGAATTTTAACCAGCAGTAAGATTCAGTGAAAGTTCTTTCAGTCAAAACTTATAGATTTTATTTTTGTATTAACACTGATGCCAACTAATGTGACAAATTTGAGTACTAGAAAGTGATCACATCCTATAATGTGACATGATGGTAAAGGTCCTAGTTTAGGACTAAGGGGAACCTAGGCTTGGCCATAGAATTTCCCTTGGTGATGTTGGATTGGTTACTCACAATCAGTTCAACCTACCATACATTTTTATTTTATTCATTTAATTTATACCCTGCCTTTAATATTTTAACAAGTAATTCAAGATGGTAAACAGACCAATACTACTTCCTCTTTTTATTTTCATCACAATAAGATCCCTGTGAGGTGGGTTGGGCTGCGGAAGAGTGACTGGCCAAAGTCACCCAGCGGGATTTTATGCCTTAGGCAGGACTAGAATTCACAGTCTCTTGGTTTATATCCTGCTGCCTTAACCTCTAGACCAAACTGGCTCTCTAACTGTAATATTTATTTATTTATTTATTTATTTATTTATTTATTTATTATTTATCTATCATTCATTCATTCATTCATTCATTCATTCATTCATTCATTCATTCATTCATTTGATTAGTTTGCAGCCCACCTTGATTCATGGTGACTCTGTAGAATGATACTGTTTTGTAGGGAAAAATGTTTTATGCTACCTTGTGCACCGTTACTGAACAATGAATAAATGACATAAAATGTTCAGGTTACAAATATGAGAAACTGGTGAATCAAATCTTGTATCTGCTTATGAGCTTGTGGGATTTCTGAAAAGCATAACATAAAGGTTTCTGCAAAAAGCTTGCACTTCCCCTAGCAACACTGAAAGCTTCCTAGCAAGATTTGTCTCGCATTTGGCAATCTTATAAAAAGGATTATGTACTTTTATTGTAGCACAGTAATCAAAAGAGCCATTAAAATTTAAAGGCCTTTACATAATAAATTAGTCCCATGTCCTTTCATTCAGATTAATTTTTCAACTGAGTGAAGACACTTTGGAGACTAATATGGTACCTATGTTATTAGTGTGATCTCTGTACAGTGCATAGCCCTAAAATTTAAATGTCAAAGGCGATCAGTCTGTACAAAAGTATTTGTACTCTTCATCTCTAAAGTGGAATTACAACTATTATGGAAAGGAACACATAACCAGAATTCAAAATCTGTCAATGCAGAAACATTTTTTAAAAACCATTTTTTTATAACCTGCAGCAACTATTGTTTCTAATATAATCTATTTTTTTTACACAATATAAAAAGAAGACCATTGAACCTGACTGTCATTGTCTTCATTTCAACAATATGCATTAATGGAGCTGAAAATCTATTATCACCTGAGTTTTAACTTCTAAGTAGTATGTTGGCTGTAATTTGTATTTTAGTTGAGTTATTCTGAAGAGCCCAATTAAAATAAATGGCCTACTTTAGTACAGATGGTTTCAGAATGCACTTCCATTATTTTCTTTATTTAGAGCTTTCTCTTTATACTCATCTAGCCATTTTGAAAATTATGGATGGTATTCCCTATAGCAAGTAAAGGAAGTTACAGTAAGTATATTTTGAAGAGGTGATTCTCAAAGAATGATTTCCTGGGCAACAATAAGAAACAGCAGTATTCGTTGCTAAAGTAGGACACATTTAATTTTAATATATAATTGAAATTAGTATGCTGTTTTAGATACATTAAAATATCTAAATTCGTCTGAATTATCCAAAGCCTGGGCTCACAGACATTCAGCTCTGAAAGATTTTGAAAGAGCTCAAAACATCTGGTAACAGAGTTGCTTTGAACTGATAACCTTGCCTGTCCTAAGAACATCAACTCTGATTTTTTTTTTTTATTTGATTTATATGCCGCCCTTCTCCGAAGACTCAGGGCAGCTTACAATGTGTTAAGCAATAGCCTTCATATTTTTGTATATTTCTACAAAGTCAGCTTATTGCCTCCACAATCTGGGTCCTCATTTTACCTACCTTAGAAAAGATGGAAGGCTGAGTCAACCTTGAGCCTGGTGAGATTTGAACTTGAAGTAATTGCAGGCAGCTGATGTTAATAACAGTGCTTTAGTCTGATGCGCTACCAGGACTCCTGAATTTTCTAATTCAGATCAAATCTATATACGGTTGTAGCTCTCAGTGGCTCCTAAAGTTCTTAAAAATAAGGCAAGTAGACAATGGTTACTTATGCCAATACTTTCTCGTGTATGCTTTTTGCGTATTTTCTATATATGGAGTCATTTCAAAAAAATCATTATTTGTTTTTGCAAGAGATCCTATAAGAAATAAAGAAATGTCTTGATCTCCCCCTGTAGTCTTCTAATTAGAAAGAATCGTAAAGAGAATGTAGATAATTCTGAGCTCAGCTCCAATAATTCTTCTTAATTAAATCTTTCTTTCTTCACCTTCTTTGCCTAACTGTTGGGTAGGTGGGGAGCAAAGGAAGTCTATGGGTGGGACTAAATAGGGAAAACCCACAGTTTATAGTTAGCCAATTTATCACTGAGGCACATACAACTTCTCTAATAGTCTTTCCTAGATTCCAGGGTTGGAAATTCTGATCTCCAAGCATCATTGAAATTTATTTCAAGATTCAGTATAATACAGGGGTCTCCAACCTTGGCAACTTTAAGCCTGGCGGCCTTCAACTCCCAGAATTCTCCATCCAGCTCTGCTGGCCTCATATTGTAGCTTACACTTCACAAGCAATGAAAAAATATCAAATCTAGTCCATGCCACTATCCTCCATAAAACCAAAATCAGAATTTTTAAGACTTTATAAACTAAGCTCTGAATACCAGTGGGAAAAATGCTACTTTATAAAACGTTCTTTTTGTATATATGTTGAATATATAGGGGGATGACAGGAATGCTTTCACAAAACATCTGCCACGGTGAGTAAAGCAGTCACAAAACACTCATAAGTCAGAAAGCCAATTAGTAAACTTGTTTATTTCTAACTTAGCTTTCTATTGTCATGAGTAGGTAAGTGTTGGGACACATTTCTCAACAAAGCTCTGTGTTGCAGCTTGCCATCCTTATTCGTAGGAATGCCTTTGGGGTTCTATGTAGGTCTGTGCCATTCTTATAAATGATGTTAGTTCAAGAGACTGGCATTTTACCAGCCACTTTATTTTTTAAATTGAAATTATTGTAAAAAGTAGGGTAGTTTCCAGGTGCTTTCTGTGACAACCAGATTGCCTACTCCTGCTTTATGGTGTGCTGTTTCTTATAATGCTACACAGCTTTAAAGACAAACAAGGATTATGAGTGTCTAGATCAGGGGTGTCAAACTCATGTCATCACAGTGTCATCATATGATGTATCGGGACTTTTTTCCTTCGCTAACCAGCCATGGGCGTAGTCAGTGCGTGACGCATCTGGCCTATGGGCCGGGAGTTTGACAGCCCTGGTGTAGATCAACGTTTCTCAGCCTTGGCAACTTTTAAGACATTGAAGAAGCTCAACAGCTGGCTGGAAAATTCTGGGAATTGAAGTTCACACGACTTAAATTTGCCTGAAAAACATGGTCCAGACCAGGGGTCTCAAACTTGCGGCCTGCCGGCCGGATGTATCACACACTGGCCACGTCCACCCCCAGTTTAGTGAAGGGGAAAAAATTTGTGATACGTCACGTGACAGCAACATGATGCTGGGAGTTTGACATTCCTGGCTAGACTCTGTCTATAAGGATAATTCAGTAATTTACTAATTACATTACTGTGTAACAAATTACTTCTTTTTTATAACAATAGTTTTATAATAATCCTCATTCAGAATTAATCCAAGCTTTGAGAAGACTGAAAAATTCTCTGAGAGAGTTCAGATGAAGTACTTGAAGGTGCTGGGATTTGAACCTCAGAAATTTTCATATGAGAGGTGGATCTGACACTCAGTAGCATGTTCTTATTCGGTAACCTTGATGTCAAATCTCTATAGGTAGTTATTACAGCTTCCTAATCCCCCTACATTAAAATGCTGTTAAGCTAAAAATTAGTAGCAAGAAATGTCCCTTTACTTTGAAAAATCATACCAAACAATATAAAATGGGTACTCCTATCTTAGGTGATAGTATGGGGCAATTAAATTGTAAATAGACCAGGGCATTCTTTCCTAACTATTACGTATTTAGGTATGATCAGTAATAGGCTGACTATATAGCTGAGCATATTTAATTGACTAGTTAATGGGTATCATAAACCTTGCTTATTATACAACATTTAAAACACTCATAGGACTGCATATATAAACATACTGCTTTGCATTCAAAATCTGGGAGAAAGTTTCTAAAGGAAATAACCAGGAAGCAGGCGAATAAGGAATTTCCACAACGGCATTACTACTATGTACTATGAAGAGTAACTGCAGAATGGCCTGAATGAAGAGTCATTAGTTGCATGTTTGAAGCTTGGGTTAAAGTAAATTTATTTGAAGGCTTTCTTATTACAACCTATAGAAAGACTAATGGTTTCTCAATCATTAGGTGAGTGAATTCTGGCAACGTTTTTAATTCACTTTCGCCGTATGTAGATATGCACAGATTAATTTATCTGTAATTATCTCTTCATCTTTTAGCTTAAAATAAATTCTGTTTATTATGTACTCAGTAATTCTGAACAAATCCTGTATTGCACTAACCCTTTGTGATTTCAGTCATAAAGCTGGGTTGGGATAATCACATTTTTCATCCAGTGCAAGGCTGGCTTTGTTTCTTGTGCTGGTCACACTATTGCTTTATGTTTCAAGATTATTATACTCACTGAGGGCTTTGCTGTTAATCTCACAATTGAAAATTGAGTGTTGTGGAATTTTCAGAGTGATTAACATGATCACTGAGATACTGCTCATGTTTTCATGTAGAAATGATTGTGGAAGATGACACTAATAGCTTAAATAATAGCATTGCACTAATAGCATTGCTGTGTTGAAGATCTTCAGCTAAAATATTATTTAGTGGTTGTTACTTTTTTTTTGTAGAGTATTTCAGCAAGTGACAGTTCCTGGCTGACCTTGATGGGCTCAGAGTAGAATTGGGCCTGGTTAGTATTTGAGCAACTATGAGGAAATGCCCAGACTAGACACTAGACCAAGAAGTTGAACAATACCCAAGAAGAAGACAATGAGAGATCATTCTTGTATCACTGCCAAGAAGATTGCATTCATATTAGTAATTCTCTACCTTGGCAATTTTAAGATGTATGGACTTCAACTCCCAGAAACCAGAATGCTGGGTGGAAAATTCTGGGAGTTAAAGTCCACACATCTTAAAGTTGCTAAGGCTGAGAAACATTGATTGATATAATCAATGAAGTCACCAAGATATGACCTTGGGGAGGTACAGTACTTGCTTTTACTAATTGTTGAGTTAAATTTTATTTTACTCTTATTTAGCTTCTTTCTGACTTAGAAAGATACTTGAACTTTTAAAAGGACAGTCAATGATGCAGTCAATGTGCATAAATAGTAAACCAGTAACATGAAATGTTGATATTTTTGTTGGATGAATTTGTCCAGGGTATAACCTAGAATGAGATAGGAACGCCAGCAGGCACATGAGATAGCTTAACAAATAACACCATTCCCCATCACAATAATTGTATCTGACTTTCTGAAATAACAGCATTCTGCAAAAATATTGTGTATCTTTATTATTTTGCCAGATGCTCTTTAACTTTAGTTAGTTGACATATATTATTTCATTGCATGCTTTATGAAATTAAATTGAAAATTTCCCCAAAGAGTCTAATCATTTATAAATAAAATACCTATCAAACTTTAGCAAGTTAGTTCTACTCACTTGTTTCTAGGGATCTCTCTAATTTAAGTATGTCTTGTAGAGCTGTAATTAAAATTTATCAAGTTAGAACCAGGAACATTCAAAACGTCTCACTATTTCATTTAAAACTTCAATATTCATATGAAGTTCTCAAGAATGACAGGCTTTTATTGCAAAATTGCTTTTGAAAACTTGAAGGCATTTATTTTGAAAAATCTGGTTACTGAAAGAATCAAAGTAATAGAACTGTTACTGATAAATATATTCAATCTATGTCCTTAATAGAATTTTGTATGAAAAAGGCACATTAAAGATTGAATAAGAAAGCATGCCTATTGAAATGCTTTCATACGCAGATTTAATGCATCATTTTCAACAATCTGCTGTAATATATTTAATACCTTAATGAATACATACAGCTTTGATGGATATAATGTCTAATATTCTGAGAAGGAATATAAAGTACATCTGTGAAAGAAAAATATATTCTCCTCCTTTATGTTTATTGTTATTACTATTGTTATTAAAAGTAGTAGTAACTTGGCTTAAAATGCATCACAGTGCTTTTTGGCAAAGTGTTACCTGAAGGAAACTTTTAGCTTCCCCAGTAATTTGTTAGAAGTCCTATTGGTGGGATTGTCATGGATGGGATCTTATTTGTCACTATTCCTGTTTTTTAAAAATATCCCTAAATTCTCATGTTCAGTACAAATACAATACATTTGTATTGAACTGTAGTATGGTGCTTTGGGTGTTAGAATAAGTAATGAGAGTAAGTCTGCTAGAAAAATATTTTGCTCTGAGGGCCCCACAGGATGGACTTCGTAATAGAGGGACGTGATGGCTCAGTGGCTAAGATGTTGAGCTTGTTAATCGAAAGGTCGGCAGTTCAGCAGTTCAAATCCCTAGTGCCGCGTAACAGGATGAGTTCCCGATACTTGTCCCAGTTCTGCCAACCTAGCAGTTCGAAAGCACGTAAAAAATACAAGTAGAAAAATAGGGACCACCTTTGGTGGGAAGGTAACAGTGTTGCATGCACCTTTGGCATTTAATCATGCTGGCCACATAACCACGGAGACATCTTCGGACAGCGCTGGCTCTTAGGCTTTGAAACGGAGATGGGCTCCGCCCCTAGAGTCAGGAACAACTAGCACGTATGTGTGAGGGGAACCTTTACCTTTTACCTTTAAGTTCTCATTTTCAGTACAAATACAATACATTTGTATTGAACTGTAGTGTGGTGCTTTGGGTGTTAGAAAGTAAGTCTGCTGGAAAAATATTTCCCTCAGAGGGCCACACACGATAGACTTTGTAATATCAACAACATGGACTTTATAGTATTGTTGTACTTGTTAACTAATATAGTTATTTTGTATTTTAATTTCACTTATATTTTTCTCTCTTTTTAAATGATATTAATGGTTTTATTGATAACCTCTAACGTTCCTAAACTTCATAATATAAAATGTCTTTGTTCCCCAGATCAGGATAGGATGGGAAGACTGGAGTTTGTCTTCTGATAAGAAAAGACTTGTTAGTGCTAATTTGTATCTGCTTCATCTCTTTCATAAGGTCCAAATAACCTTATGACTTTCCCCCCGCTTCATTAACAGCTTAAATTTTACGTCCCTGCTTTCGTCAGACCTCATTTAAATGGACATGTGTGTTGTCACATGTTTAGCTCCATGTAACTGATTTTCTATGAAAAGGAGGGGTTACTTTTGTCCTGTCCAATCAACTTTTGTCTTGTAATTTCCTTTGATGAGTTAACTATAAAAGAGACTGAAAATTGGGTCCCGAGGTTCCGTCTTTGAATGAGAGGAATCTTTTTTAGTCAGAATGTTCATAATAAAATGATCTTCCTATCTTGGTCTGTTTCACTGGAAAGAATGCATACGGAGTCACGAGTCTAGGAAGGAAGCCATATTTGGCTAAACCTTTAATTGTTATAGTATATGAGGCTCCTATATCACTTCCAGATATTTTTATTGGGCAATGTAGTACCAAGGAGCAGCGGTGAAATTTAGCAGGATCTATCCGGCTCGGTAGCACAAGAGGCAGGAGGCTCCGCCCACCTGCTGGGACATCATTACATCCCATTTTTGACCCTTTGTGCATATGAAGCCTCTGCACAGAAGAGGCGTGCGTGCTCCCATTGGTAGCCAAACTGGTAGCGACGGTAAGTGGATTTCACTGCTGCTAAGGAGAATATAAATTTCATATTAGATCTAAGAAAACAGTATGCATCTAGATCCAGAAAGTATATGGTCAGTAAACCATAGTATTTATACATAGTTGGGATTTTTAAAAAACATAGTTCATTGTTTTGTAGCCTAGTTCACACATCATGTTGAGCCATCGGAGATCAATTCACATGTCACACTAAGCTAAAAGCAATTATATTCTGTTTTATCATTATTCAAAACCAGGCTATTACTATGGTTGCTGGATCTCTAAGCATCTAATGATGGCCAATACAAATGCTTGCGATTTCTAAGTGTTATGTCCTTATAAGGACATCCGCCCTGATTGGCTGCTAGCCATCGGGCGGGAGATTTGAATCCCTGGCAAGGGGCGGTGCGTCTGCTGGGAGCGAATATAAGGAGAGCTCCGGCAGCACACGGACAGTCTTGCTACTGTTTCTGTTCTTAATAAAAGTTACTTATGTAACGAGCTGGTCACGTCTTCCATTCCTGCGCCGATCTAACACTGGCGACGAAGGACTAGAGAGAAGAAACGAACCTCACGGCACCAAGCCAACAAGACCAAGACTCCGGCACCTGAAACTACAGTAGGCATTTCCAAAGGCATGGCATCCGCTGAAGTCACTTTGCCAGCCCTTGCTCCTTTCCGCCCAGGGAAGGACAAGTGGAAATCCTACGTAGTGAAATTCCGGCAATATCTGAGAGGCAACAACATCAGGGATGCCGATGATGACCGGAAAAAGGGCATTTTCCTGGCCAACTGCGGCTCCGAGGTCCTCGATATGCCAATCGATCTCGTAGCACCACGAGACATCGAAGAAGTGCCATGGGCAGACCTGCTGCAAATCCTGGAAGACCACTATGCCCCAACAGGAACACCGGTGGCGAACCGTTTCACCTTCCATCAGAGGGACCAGATGGAAGGTGAGACTATCAAGGAATTCGTGGCCGCCCTACGCCAGATCGCAGCCAGCTGTGAGTTCGACCATGTGGACAATGCCATCGCTGACCGCGTAGTTTTCGGCATGAGGGACAGAGGCCTGCAGAAGAAATTCCTGAGCAGGAAGAAACTCGTGCTCAAGGATGTGGTGGAGGAAGCCACCGCATCCGAAATCTCGGAGAAAGCAGCTGCCGCAGTAAGCAGAGCAAAGGGAATCCACAAGATTCGCTCCACAGCGCAATCATCAACAGAGGATTCCACAGCTGGATCCGAGTCGGAGGGGGAGTCCACCGTACACAAAGTATCCAGACCCCCAAGGCGGGAAACCGCCCAACGGAGCCACAAGGGGGAGCGCTGCGCCAGCTGCAGAGGGGACCATGCCAGGGTGACCTGCAAGTGGAGAGATGCGACCTGCCGACGCTGCAACAGAAGGGGTCACATCGCCGAAGCTTGCAGAGCCGAGGAACCAGCCCCAGAGCCCTCCAGCCACCGTCCCCGCGAGAATCGGAAGGAGTACCAGAGATCATCCAAACGGTCCTCTGGCCCTTCCAGACGCAGAGACGACGAGTTTCCCCGGAGTGGAGCGGTCCACCAGACGACCATCGCACACACGACTTCAGACAACGCCACCAAGTTCCACGTGACCATCCACGTGGAAGGAGCACCCTGCAACATGGAGGTAGACTCTGGCTCAGTCTACTCCATCATGGATTGGCAGCAGCTGAAGCGCCTGCATCCCAGCATCACCAAGCGAGAGCTGAAGCCACTACACTCCAAGCTCGTCGACTTTGGGGGAAACCCCATCGGAGTGTTAGGAAGAGCCTACATCCGAGTCACCTACAAAGAGTTCGAAGGCAAGCTCCCCATCACCGTCGTGAAGGACAGCCGACCGAACCTGCTAGGAGTGGAGTGGTTCAAGCCGCTGGGGCTTTCAATCGAAGGCATCAACCAAATTCGCAGGGACGAACTCGACAACCTCATCGAAGAGTTCAAGGAAGTCTTTGATGGTAAGCTGGGGAAATTTGTGGGGAGGCCAATCTCTTTCAATCTGGACAAGGGAATCACCCCAATTAGGCTCAAGCCCCGCCGAGTTCCGTTTGCCCTGCGGCCCAAAGTAGACGAGCAGCTGGATAAGCTGATCGCCCAGGGCGTCCTGGAACCGATCGATCATGCTTCATGGGAGACCCCCATTGTGACCCCACTGAAGCATGATGGGTCTGTGCGCATCTGCGCCGACTACCGTTGTACCATCAACAAGGCGTTGGCACAGAATGCATACCCAGTCCCAGTGGTGCAACACCTGCTGCATTCCCTGGGATCTGGATCAATTTTCGCGAAACTGGACCTGGCCCAGGCTTACCAGCAACTGCCAGTAGACGAAAAAATGGCAAAGGCTCAAACAATTGTCACGCACAGGGGGGCATTCAAATGTAACCGCCTCCAATTTGGAGTCAGCGCTGCCCCCGGCATCTTCCAATCCATGATGGAACGCCTTCTCCAAGGCGTTCCAGGGGTGGTGCCTTACTTCGACGATGTGCTCATCTCCGGTGACTCAAGAACTCAACTCCTTGAAAGGCTCAGGCTTGTCCTGCAGCGATTCAAGGCCAAGGGCTTGAGGGTCAGGCGGGACAAGTGCATCATAGGAGTACAGGAAGTCGAGTTCCTGGGCTACCTCATTGATAGCACAGGCATCCACCCCACCAAAACAAAAGTGGAAGCAATCCATGAAGCTCCAAGCCCAAAAAACAAAACGGAGCTTCAGGCTTTCCTTGGGTTGCTCAACTTCTACGCCATTTCCTTAAAACAGAAAGCCACAGTTGCTGAGCCGCTCCACCGCCTGCTGGGGAAATCGGTCTCCTGGAAGTGGGGCCAGGAAGAGGAAGCAGTGCTCCGGGCCATCAAAGGACTATTGACGTCCAAAAGCGTCCTCATCCAATACAGCGAGACGCTGCCCATAAAGCTGACTTGTGATGCGTCTCCATACGGGGTGGGGGCAGTCCTCAGCCATGAACTGCCCAACCGCACGGAAGCCCCAATTGCCTACTTCTCTAAGACGATGTCCGGCGCGGAGCGCAACTACAGCCAGCTGGACAAAGAAGCCCTGGCAATCGTGGCTGGAGTGAAGTGCTTCCACGAATACCTCTACGGAAGACGCTTCACTGTAGTCACCGACCACAAGCCACTCCTGGGACTCCTCGCAGGCGACCAACCCACCCCGACCTTCATGTCCTCACGGATGACGAGATGGGCCATCTTCCTAGCCGGCTACGCCTATAGGCTCGTGCACCAGCCAGGCACAGCCATAGGAAACGCCGACGCGCTCAGCAGATGCCCGTCAAAGAATCCAGTCGAAGACCCAGCCCCCACGCTGCATCTACTCCATATAGATGACGACGCCAGCTGTCCTGTGTCATCCGCAGATGTGGCCGTCCACACCCAAAAGGACCCCACACTCCGCCAAGTGAAGTCCTGGATCCTCAGAGGGTGGCCACCGGAAAAGCCAGAGGAGAAATTCAGCCCGTTCGCCAGGAAACAGAAGGAGCTGTCCACCATAAAGGGCTGTCTGCTATGGGGAGACAGGGTGCTGATCCCAAGCACTCTGCAACGGCGGACGCTAGAAACGCTGCACAAAGGGCATCCGGGCATCGTCCGCATGAAGACCCTGGCACGGAGTTACGTCTGGTGGCCCTCCATGGACAAAGACATTGAGCAATGGGTCTCCAGATGCGACCCGTGCCAAGAAGTTCGCCCAGCGCCGCCGCAATCCGAAGTCGTGAAGTGGGAGACCCCCAGCAACCCCTGGTCGAGGATACACATCGACTTCGCGGGCCCGATGAAAGGACGACACCTCCTCATCGTGGTAGATGCCTTCTCCAAGTGGCTCGAGGTGGTGCCCATGGCATCTACCACAACGGAAGCGACGATCCGAGCCCTGCGCCGTCTGTTCGCCACACATGGACTACCGGACGTGCTGGTCTCGGACAACGGCCCCCAGCTCACATCCCTGACCATGGAGTCCTTCCTGGCAGGACTGGGCATCCGCCACGCCCTGTCCTCCCCCTACAGGCCGGCCGGAAACGGACAAGCAGAACGCATGGTCAGACTGACCAAAGAAGCCCCCACCAAGATGGGCCCGGGAGACTGGCAAGAACGCATAGACAACTTCCTCCTCACCCAGCACATCACGCCACATGCCACCACCCACAAGAGCCCGGCCGAACTGCTGATGGGCAGAAGGTTGAGGTCACCCTTGGACCGGCTGCACCCCCAATACAGCCCAGAAGTGACCGCAACCGCCAGCCGCCCGCTTCGCGCCTTCAGCAACGGAGATTCAGTTTTCGCGCTGAATTTCAACGGCTCTCCCAAGTGGCTGAAGGGGAAGATTGCCAGCACAACCGGCCCCAAATCCTACACCGTCGAGTTGGAAGATGGACAGGTCTGTAGACCGCACATCGACCAACTCCGAAAAAGGTGGGGGGGGCACACGAAAACCAGCCTGACGAGGGAGGCCTACAACACCCCGACGAGATAGGCCTCCAACACCCCGGCGAGGTAGGCCCACCACACCCAGAGGAGGTAGGCCTACAACACCCCAGCGAGGTAGGCCTACGACACCCCAACGAGGTAGGCCTACCACACCCCTGCGAGGCAGAACAGCGCCATCCCGACGAGGTCAGCCCAGCCCACTACCAGGTACTGTCACGTCGGCAGTCCAGCGAGGTAGACCGGGGCCAACCAACCCAGCCAGGTGGGCACCCGGCACAACAGGGCCAGGGAACACCAACCCAGCCCGCAAGTAGACCGGGACCTGCCCAGAGGAGGAGCAGCGCACCCAACCAGTGACGGCAGCCATCACCAGCCCAGCCCGGGAGACCGCAGTTCCAGGCGAGTAGACCGGGACCCAGCCAAGACGGGCACCCCACTACCCATGGGCGAGGGTGGCACACGACTCCCCGGCGAGAGGGACCCCCGCCCATCGCAAAAGACAACCTGGAAACAACAACCCAACCAGGGGGACCCCAGGCACCACCTGACAGTAGACCAGGGTCTAGGGGGAAGGGAAAGCCGACAACAACCCGGCGAGGCAGACCTACACCACCCCGGCAGGGGAGACCTCCACCGCCCCGCAGAGGTAGCCCCTCAACAACATCCCGACCAGGTCGACCACCGCCAACCAGACGGGGGAGACCTACGCCAGCCCAACCGAGGGGACCAACGCCACCCCTGCGAGGTCGGACAGCACAACACAAGCCAGCACCACCCGCAGACGGCGGACCGGGCCCGAGGGCACCAAACGGAACCACCACCCGAACGGCAGCAAGCCGGACCGCGACCGAACCACAGCGCCCGGGGAACCAGGGAAGAGCAAGCAATGGATTTACCGAGGCTCAGACGCTCTTCCCGGGTCGGAACCGAGCGACCGAGACGAGGCAATAGACCCACAGGCCAGGAGGAAGACCATCAGAACCAGCCATCCAAGGTCTGCGGTCCGGCCGGAGGCGCTGGGGGTGACCCCGCTCACTCGACAGCCGAACCAAGCCCGGTTCCGGAGGAGGAACCAGGAGACGAAAGAGCCCCGTCCGTCCAGGCCGGAGACAGAGAAGAAGTGGGACTGCGCAGGTCAGCTAGGGTGCCGAGGCGTCCTACGTACCTGCGCGATTACGTGACTTTTGTGAACGAGATTGACAGTTCGGACTAAGGGGGGAGGAGTGTTATGTCCTTATAAGGACATCAGCCCTGATTGGCTGCTAGCCATCGGGCGGGAGATTTGAATCCCTGGCAAGGGGCGGTGCGTCTGCCGGGAGCGAATATAAGGAGAGCTCCGGCAGCACACGGGCAGTCTTGCTACTGTTTCTGTTCTTAATAAAAGTTACTTATGTAACGAGCTGGTCACGTCTTCCATTCCTGCGCCGATCTAACACTAAGAAAGTGACAGAATATTTATTTAGATAATATAGAGCTTTAACAAAATATGTATTTGTTCCCATTAGCCATTTAGTTCTCATTGTCCACTGCTTTCCTTTGTAGACATCCAGTGCAATCTGTAATTACATGAAAATGAGAAAGCATGCATAACAATGTTATGATGTAAACATTGACCATTTCTACTTATGTCCCAACATATGATGTAAGTATGTTAGTCACGTGGTTTGTGTTGTGATATTACAACATATGTTTTGCTATTTGCTTCCCTTGCTATGCAGTAGACAACTTTGCTTTCCTTGAACTTTCCTTATACTTTCTAACACAAACTTTTTTCCTTCCTTTCTGCTTTCATCTGATTTCAAATAGAGGATCAATTTGAGATATGGCTAATTTTCAATATGTTTTTCTGTTTTACATGTGTGATCCAAATGCAAAATTACAAAAAACTTGTGTTACATATTTGTCATGTACCATTGTAGTCTATTAAACATTTCACTGAGGACATAATTAGGGCAAACCTTAACTTGAAGAGTAAATGTGAAAATAAATCTGAATTAAAAAAAAATAGCAATATGTGTGAAAGATGTGTAGCATTTCACATCCCAAACACATTGCTTCCTGCTTTCCTCTTATTTTGCTGAGCTATACTGAAAATCAAAATTGTTTTAATGAACCCTTTCCTACTGAGTTTTCTAATGAAATGTTTATATAACATGAGTGCAAAAATTGAATAATTAAAATGGAAGAATGCCACGTATTATTCTTATTGCTTTTTAAAAAGTGTTTGGAACTGATTGACACTATGGTGATTCCTTCAATGATGAAGCCAGAGAAAATATGGAGTTTTTTCAAAGTTTTTTCAGCCTTGAACTCCAGATCAGGTATGGCATCAAAAATGGGCAAAGGAAACACCTGAATTCCCAAGCCAGTTTGGCTATGTTTAAAGGGGCAAATATGTGTCACTGCTAATTATGTAAATTGTAATTTTAAAACTGTTCCTGGACCTATTGTGTAGTCCTGCAGAGTTTTATTTCTAATTCTGTTTTTTCCTTAGATTGCATACATGTTATCTCATTGTTTGTCTCTCACCTTCTCACCTTTTCTAAAAAGACAATATTACTCAGTCTTTCCACTTCCATGTGCGGAAGTAGAAAATTAAGTGTTATTCCAATAAGGACTTATTAAGACAACACAAATTATAGGGATAGAGGTAGATCACAGTTGTGGAAATTAAAACCTGAGAGCTCTTACAATATGCTACTAAGTCATCTCCCTAAGTATGAGCCTGTTTTTTTATATCATGTTAATATGATCGGAACTGCCATTCAGAGTAACCACAAATTAAGTACTCACTTAATTTCATACTCAGTTTTCATTTGGTATGGAGGAGCATGGAGTAACTAAGAAAGGAATGAAAGAAATACAGGGAGTCCTCCCTGGACATGACTGTTCCAACTTATGAGATGCTGAACAAGGGGTACTTACAAAGAATCATTTTAGGTGTGGCTATCACAGCCTTCCTACAGTCATGTAATCATAATTTGTGTCCTTAAAAATTTGGGTTGCAATTACTTCATTGCAGCATCCTCATAGTCACACAATTACCATTGGCGACCTTCATTGACGGCTTCCCACATGCAAAGTGAAGAGGGAAGCTGGCAGGAGGTTGCCAATGGTGATCCCATGCCCATAGGACATTGTGTCCATCCAGGATTCACCTAGCAGCAAATGGGATTGTCTGAATTGCCATTGTAAATCACTGCAGTCATGTGACATTGTGCCTTATGATTGCATCACTTAACAAAGACGTTCTCAGTTCCAGTTACTGAGGATAAGCCTGGGTTACCTGTATAAGTAAACAATGTTGAGTCCTGGCATGAAGAAAATGTAAGAAACTGTTGCGATACCCTATAACAATGAATTTTACTAGAAGAATACTCAAATCCTCTGCTTGAAATAAAATTCCCTATACCACCAGGCTTGAAATTTTAGGCCTCGATAGCCTCAAACTATGCCGTCTACGTTCTGGCCTAATCTTAGTTCATAAAATTATTTACCAGAACGTCCTACCTATAAATGAGTACTTTAATTTCAACTGCAATAACATGAGGGCTATCAATAGATTCAAAGTCAATGTAATTCGCTCTAATTTTGATTGTAGGAAATATGACTTCTGCAATAGAGTAGTATTGCCGAGGTGGCGGTTGATACCCCCAGACTTTTGATCATGGGGGATTTCAACCTGCCGTCTGCCGGTGAGGCATCTGGGATGGCTTGGGAGTTTATGGCTTCCATGACAGCCATGGACCTGACGCAACTAATTCATGGCCCTACTCATGCGGGAGGACACACTCTGGACTTGGTTTTTATCTCTGGCTGAGTGGTCTGGATATAGGGGATGTAGTTACTGAACCCCTGTCATGGTCGGACCATTCTCTCTTGAGGCTGGACTGTTTGACCGCTGCACCCCACTGCAGGGAGGCGGAACCAACCAGGTGGTTCCGCCCCAGGCGCCTGATGGATCCTGATAGATTCCAGAGGGAGCTTGGGCCAGTTCCTGAAACTCTGGTTCATGACTCGGCTGAAGACCTGGTGGCTGCCTGGGATAGGACAGTGCTCTGGACCGAGTTGTGCCTTTGCGGCCTCTGATCCGACGCCGAACCTGCCCAGCCCCTTGGTTCTCCAAGGAGCTGAGGGAGATGAAGCGCCGGAAAAGACACTTAGAGAGTGGTTGGAGGGCTAGTCGCTCCGAATCCGACCGAACACTAGTTAGGTTTCATATTAAGACCTATGTAGTGGCGATAAAAGTGGTAAAGTGTAACTACTTTTCCGCTCTTATTGCATCGGCAGATAACCGCCCAACTGCCTTGTTTAGGGTGACTCGCTCCCTCCTACATCAGGGAGCGCAGGAAGACCCCTTGCAAGGGCAGGCTGAGGATTTTGCACAGTATCTGCACGATAAAATCGCTCAGATTCGGGAAGGCTTGGACTCTGACTGGGTGGATCCTGGCGGGGTGACTGAGGCTGGTCTTGAGAATGTTCGACCCTGTGACTCCTGAGGACATGGACAGGATCCTGGGGAGGTTAAACGCAACCACATGTTTATTGGACCCGTGCCCTTCCTGGCTGGTACTGGCCACCCGGGAGGTAACACGAGGCTGGCTTCAGAGGATTATAAATGCTTCTCTGAGAGAGGGTTTCTTGCCTCCCGCCTTGAAAGAGGCAGTGGTGAGGCCCCACCTCAAGAAGCCTCTCTGGACCCAGCTGTTCTGGCAAACTACTGTCCGGTCTCCAACCTTTGCTTCATTGCGAAGGTTGTGGAGAGTGTGGTTGCACGACAGCTCCCACAGTACCTGGATGAAACCGTCTATCTAGATCCGTGCCAGTCCGGCTTCCAGCCTGGGTACAGCACAGAGACGGCATTGGTCGCATTGGTGGATGATCTCTGGAGGGCTCGGGACAGGGGTTGTTCCTCTGTTCTGGTCCTGTTAGACCTCTCAGCGGCTTTTGATACCATCGATCATGGTATCCTACTGCGCCGGCTGGGGGGATTGGGGGTGGGAAGCACTGTGTTGCGGTGGTTCTCCTCCTATCTCTCTGACCAGTCGCAGTCCGTGTTGGCAGTGGGGCAGAGGTCGACCTCGAGGTGCCTTGCTTGCGGGATGCCACAAGGGTTGGTCCTCTCGCCACTCCTGTTCAACAGAGGGGGTTCGCAACTTGGGTGTCCTCCAGGACACATGGCTGTCTTTAGAAGAGCATATGACGGCCATGGCCAGGGGGGCTTTTATCAGGTCAGCCTGGTACGCCAGTTGCGCCCCTTTCTGGATCAGGACTCCTTGTGCACGGTCACTCATGCCCTCGTCACGTCATGCCTGGACTACTGCAATGCTCTCTACATGGGGCTCTCCTTGAGGAGCACCCGGAGGCTCTAGCTGGTGCAGAATGCGGCCGCGCGGGTGATTATGGGAGTGACATGGCCTCCCATGTAACACCTCTCCTGCACGAGCTGCATTGGCTCCCGGTGGTCTTCTGGGTGCGCTTTAAGGTATTGGTTCTCATTTTTAAAGCGCTCCATGGCTTAGGACCAGAATATTTGTGAGACCGCCTGCTGCTACCGATAACCTCCCACCGACCAATACGCTCTCACAGAGAGGGCCTCCTCAGGGTACCGTTGTTCAGGCAATGTTGGCTGGCGGCCCCCAGGGGGAGAGCCTTCTCTGTGGGGGCACCCGCCCTGTGGAATGAGCTGCCTCCTGGAATACGGCTGATCCCGGACCTCCGGACCTTCCGTAAGGCCCTGAAGACTTATTTATTCCACCAAGCTGGCCTAGCCTAAATGGCTCTTAATGGCTCTTTAAATTTTATGGACTTGGGGGTTTTAAATTGGGAAGCCAATGATTTAATTCTTTTTAATTATCTTAACTTTTGTATTTGTATGTTTTTTAATTTTGGCTGTTCACCACCCTGAGTCCCTTCAGGGAGAAGGGCGGTATACTAACTAACTAACTAACTAACTAACTAACTAACTAACTAACTAACTAAATAAATAAATAAATAAATAAATATCTGGAACACTCTACCTGATCCTGTAGTTAGTCTCTCTAATCCCCATACCTTTTACCTTAAACTGTCTACCGTGGACCTTTCACATTTCTTAAGAGGTCCCTAAGGGAGCATGCATAAGTGCACCAGCATGCCTACCATCCCAGTCCTACTGTTCCCATTTATATGTACTCATTTTATGTGTTTATGGCTATGCTTTGCTTATTTATTTCCTTTTATATGTGTCCATGTCTATGTCTATACTCTTACTTGTTTCCTTGTACTTGTTGACAAAATAAATAAATAAAATAAATAAATAAATTTCAATAGTCCTTTAGATACAGTAGATAGTCCCAGACTGTTTTTGACCTGACTTATCTCAGAACACTGACACTAGAAGAAAAGATGAAGCCATTGTGCCAAATATGGACAGCAAACAAGGCTTACAAATCAAATGAACAATGTATACCGGCCAAGTGTGGTTTTAGTTGAATTATATATCTGATTTAGCATGTCATTGTGGCAGGCCAGATTATCTTGTTACTTGAAGAACACACGAAGCCACAAATTTATGAATGCCTTTCCTGGTTCTATAGTGGCATTTGGAAGCACAAATATTAATTATGGCTCGGGATGACCATCATTTATGACTTCCTAGATTTGAGAGCTCCATGCTTTATATGAAGTGCCTCTGGTGTCTTTCGAAAAGTTCCAATGCTCTCAGGCTGTGGCATTTTGTTAGGTTTGTTACTTAGAATGCATATTAAAATAAGAATGGGTCACCAGTCCATTTTCTGAAACCTTCTTAAAGTTATAGTCTAGAAATGAGTAGCCTAATTGAAAAGTTAGGGCAAAGATCACTATTTTAATACTGCTTAAGCAATTTTATGTATAAGCCCTTTCAGTTAATGATTAGTAAACTTATAAAATGATTTTATTTTCATATATGCCTCAAAGTAATTTTTGTCTGATTAATTATACAACTAAATTACATTTATGTGTAATTACTCTAATTACCATTGACATATAACTGACCATAATTTACTGCCTTCCTTTTCAATCACATACCGAAATCCCATTACAATCATATTACTGCAATACACAATAATAATTTTTCATTATTAATTTTAACAGTCCTGTGAAATTAAATGTGGTTTGGCATTTTAAAATTTTATCATGAAATCACTTGTAAACAATACTTTGAAAATCCTTTTTTCGATAGCAAATATTTCCCTTGGGATCAACTATAGAAGTCAGAAACAACCAGCTTTGGATGGGGGAGGGAAAACAATGCACAATGGACATCAGAAAAGACAACAGAAGATGAAAAAAGCTAAAAACTCATTGTGACTTAGGGAATAGACTCTTCAGGCTACTCCTGGGTGTTTTTAAAGTTACTGCTGGGTTCTGAAATTGAACTGAAATCTGGAATCTCTCTATTCATCCAGGACTAATTTATAACCATTCCAGGATTCTCTTACAGTACAGAGTAAAATATATTGTATCTTACAAATCCAAGTTGACAGCTTTGAATTTCTAGTGGAAATGCAGATGAAGATAAAAATACTGTCAATTCAAGCAGATGCTGTTTTCAGAGGGAGATGAGAGAGAGACGTCCACACAGGACCTAGCACTTCTGTCAAGATGACAAAAGCAGCATTGGGCTGCAATTGCCATGTAATGCACGTGCAATGCCATGATGCAAGTAGACCACGGAATGTGAAGTGAGATGGAAGGTCTAATACTCTATGGCAGGGGTCAAAGAGCCATTTGGACCCGTTTCTCACAGAAAACACTGGGAACCACAAAACCCCTTTTGACATTTCTCTTTCCCCCTCCCTCTCTGTATCCCTCTCTCTTGGCCCTGGAGACTTCTCCATCCCCTGCCATCACTCTTACCTTCTCAGGCCAGGCAAGAAGTGACTGGTAGGGGAGGGCGAGGGGTGGGGCCAGCCAGTGGTGGGATCACCCGACGGGGAGCCATAGCAGAGGGCCCAAAGAGCCGCATTTGGCTCCAGAGCCACAGGTTGCTGACCCCTGCTCTAGGGAAGTGGGGTAAGAAAAGACCCCTTTCCCATGTGCAATGCTTTAGGGTTTCATTTAACTCAAATACTTTGGCCACCTAATGAGAAGGAAGGACTCACTGGAGAAGAGCCTAATGCTGGGAAAGATTGAGGGCAAAAGAAGAACAGGTCGACAAAGAATGAGGTGGCTGGATGGAGTCACTAAAGCAGTTGGTGTGAACTTAAATGGACTCCAGAGGATGGTAGAGGACAGGAAGGCCTGGAGGAACATTGTCCATGGGGTCATGATGGGTTGGACATGATTTCGCAACTAACAACAACAAGGGTTTCATTTGGCCCTCATATTTTTGGTTTTACAAAAGTATCTTAAAGTAGCATTTTACTTTAACTGTAAACTTTCTCTTAGTATTATAGTGTAATTTTAATCATTTACATTTATACTGTTCTATTTTTTATTTTTTATTTTTATTGTTCCTCACCTGAGAGCAATTCCAAAACTGCTGATATAGAAATTATATATCAAATGTGCTTTACAACTTGGCTTTTACCAGGTGTGAACTAATTTCAGTTTTGTTTGCAGAAAATATTAGTATAATGTCCCAAGATAATAAAAGCATTAAACAAACTATGGATGGGATAATTTGCCTAGAAATGAAGCAAAAGAGAAATTGAAGTAAAAAAAGATTTAATATATATTTTTTTTAATTGTAGAAGACAATCTTGACAAATTAGGGTACTATTGTTAGAATCTTTATTGTTCATATTTGATCTTTACTTTAGGTCCATTCTTTAGCAACAATAATTCAACACCGAGATATTTTAATTTTTGCTTCTATTTCTCAAACAGTGATCAATATTGCTCTCAAAAACTGTAAACTCACTAGAGCAGTATGTATCTGCCATTAGAATGATGGCAAATACACAAATTAGAATGAAACAGCAGTTCTTATTAAATGTCTCTTGGAATCACAACTATGGTGCTTATACCAATATTTATAACATAATTTGTCTGATGAGGTCAACCTGTGCATTTAAAAATGAATTACCAATGGGTAACTTTAGCATTTTGTAGGAGGGTTTTTTCGGGTGCGAGTGTGTGTGCTTCTATTCCTATCTTTCCTTGCATCATAATTCTGTTGGGCAGAAGAGTAAGAGTGTAACTGATCTAAAGTTACTTGAAGAGGTTCCATGGATGAGGGTTCCATATTGTTAACAACAATAAGTAGTAGAAGAAGTAATCCTCATCTTATGCCTGGTTGCTTAGAAACTCTTTGAAGTTACAATGGACTTTCCCAGGGCTACTTACAACTCAGTTCCAAAGTTCAAATTCCATCCTCAGGTCACATGACCATATTTCAAGCACTCAGCAACAAGCTCACCTTATGGCCACTTGCAGTGTCCTGAGGTCACATGGCTGCATGTTATGATGGTTTTTGCTGATAAATGGCATTTATGTCACGTTGCAAAACTGCCCCATAGTGAACCATTGGTTTGCTTAACAACTGTGGAGTTGTTGTAAACTGTTTACAACTGTTGTAAAAACTAGGTTGGTCATGTGGTTGATTCACTTTATGACCATGATGAACAAGCTCCTTCATGGTCATAAGTTGATGACTATCTGTAACACAACATACTTGATGTTTACATAGCTTGGTTATAACCAAGCTATTTTTAACAGAATAACAATTTTAATTCCAATTTTAGAAACATAAGCAGCATCCTTAGATCAATTTAGACATTGTGTCCATCTAGATCAGTGTGTTTATTCTGGCTGGCAGTGACATAAGTCCCAGTTACTCAACCTATCAAAACCCTTTAAATAGAAATTACAATTACATGTGCTTTCTCACCAAAAAATATGTCCTATGTTGATTCTAGCTTCTCTTTTTACTACTAGTTTTTGCTGAATAAAAACGCAAAATAAAACTACCACAAATAAATATAGTGAAAAATGTCATTTTGAACATTATAATCATTATAAAGGAATAAGGTAAACATTTTCTTAAAACCAAGTTAAGTATAGTACCTTTGAAATGTTAGTGCTTCTTTGATGGAAAATGTCAAGGGAGCCTGTCTAAACCTTTTGATATATTTACCTTCAAAATAATAACTTGGAAAGGACACTAAGTCTTCATTCTCATAGGTATATTAAAACATTTAAATTAGTTACTATTTTCTGGATTTATGGAATATTTTGAACTCTAAATTAATCAAAAAGGGCTGGATTTACACGAATTAAGTCACAAGAGCATTTAACCATGGCTAAGCACTAACTAAGTTTTCATGTTAGACAACTGTAAAACTAGGTCTCTAACTTATTTGGTAAAAATATGTAACCGCAGTTATTGACTGTAATTTTGGAACTTGAAAGTTTCAAATGATCATGCTGAATTATCATCATTGGCACTAATTTATCATTCTCGGTTTTTCTGATCCTCTCTATAACATCTGAAACATATCACCAGATTGTATTTGCTCTGTTCATATTCCAAAAATTAATAAGTAAGCCATATTTTGGCTCATCCTACTTAATTTCTATGTGTTTTCCCTGTGATTTTTTTAAAAACACCTATTGAACATCTTGTAAATTACCCCAAAACTGATTTCTGGAAGACCTCAATTGTGATATATGACTTAGAGAACTCTGGATGAATTCTACATGCTAATGTAGATTTCTACATTAAATTGTAGAATGTAGATTTCTACAAATTCTAATTCCTGAAAAAAATTTTTTTTAGCTAATTTACATTCTCATTTTAAAAACTATTATAATTCTTTTTGGCCTAATAAAAACATCAGCAGGACCAGATTCAGACAACTATTAGGATAATAAGGGGTCTAGAAAGCCCAAGAAAGATCAGTAAAAAGATTTGAACATCCCTGGATTGGAAAAAGAAAACTAAAAAGGAGACATGATAGCAGTGTATAAATACCTAAAATGTTATGTGAAATTGAGAGATTAAAAACCAATGGCTTGAAGTGAGAAGACCAGAGATCCAGGCTGAATATTAGAAGAGATTTCTTCATGATCAGAGCTATTAAAAAGACACTTTGGCTAGATCTCTCTTTCACAGGAAGATTTCAAAGTGGCTAGATAACCACTTTGTTGGAGATGCAATAGTGGTTTTAATTTTCTTAAAATATTGATAAACTGTTGAATTCAGCACTGTTAGTTTGGAAGTGTGTCCATGTACCTAGGAAAAGAACAGAATGGAAAATAGTTTAGAGCAGCTTTTAAAGATGGGATCAAGAAAATTTTGATCAACTGTACTTCATCATTAATTATGAAAATGGATAGATTTCCAACACAGCCATTTGTCAAAGTGTCTTTAATATGCCAATCACAAAGTCTCCTTGAGACAGGAACATGATCCACCTGGTTTCCCAACAGATGCTTGGGATTTTGTCCAGCAATATGATGGGTAATTCTGCTATAAGCTGCATTGAGCTCCAGTGATGGCAAGGATGCTGGATGCCATTGTTCCCTGGAGACCTTTTGTTTTTCTATACTGGCTGGGGAATTCTGGAAATTGAAGTCCACACATCTCAATGCTGTCAAGACAGAAATTTCTGGCTTTTGGCAGAAGACAAAGAGCGAGTTTGTTTAGAAACAGGTACAAGGTTTAGGCTTACATTGCAGCCAAAAGGGTGCCTCCAAAAAGTGATAGACATCCATACTTATAGATTCATTGAAACATTGTCCAGAACAAAGGTCTGCAACCTTAAACACTTGGACCAGTTTCCCATAAAAAAGAAAACACTGGGAGCCACAAAACCCTTCCCGTGCCTGGCTATTTCTTGAGCAGCCACAAAACTATATATTAGTTAAACTAATATTAGTTAAAACTATATAAAATATATATATATATATATATATATATATATATATATATATATATATATATATATGTATGTATGTATGTATGTATATTTTTGTGTTTTTAATAGGCTGTACAACGCCCTGAGGCCTTCGGGAGAAGAGTGGTATAGAAATAAAATAATAATAATAATAATAATAATAATAATAATAATAATAATAATAATTATTATTATTATTATTACTAGCATATGTAGTTAAAGTAAACATTCTGTTTTCTTCTGAAACGTTTCTCTTCTTGGATTTATCCATGATTGGCCTACCAGGGGTTGAAAAGCTCAGTAAATTGCGTGCTGGCAGGTGTTGCACATTGGCAGTTGTGATCCATATTTTGAGGGACAGGGAGCCACAGCAGAGGGGTGAAAGAGCCACATGCGGCTCCAGAGCCGCAGGTTGCTGACCCCTGGTCCAGAATGAGTGACTATTCTGTTTGTGAAGGATCAGGGAGGATGACCTCCCAATTCAGGTGCTGTGACAGGTTTGCAATCATTCAATCAATGCTGTTGAAGCTGCCCCTGTTATTCCGCTCCAGAATGCACTTAGTTAAATCCAAAGGAAATGGGGTACCTGAATAAAAACAGTTCGCTGATGCTCACTGCAGCTTTCTTAACAAGAGTATTAAAGCGGTGTGTTATGGACAACTTTTCAGTCTTAAGCCTCCTACCTGAGATTTCCAGGTGTCGTTTTGGAAGCTTCGGACCCCTGGAGATCTAAGGACCCACCTCACCAGCGGCCCATTCTTAAAGACGACCCAGTTTCAGAAGTCAGCCCTATTACACGTCCAACAGGGGCGTGCTCCGACTTTCAGGGCGCCCGGGAGCGTTCCCGCGCGTTCTCTCTCGCCGGCGCCTGCTGCGGCTACCGCTTCGTGCTCTTGTTACCTACCTGCCTGCTTCCAGCTCACCCGGCTCAGGATTACCTCCCCCGCCCCCCCCCTTAGCAGGCCCGCCCATCACCGCCGCCGCCTTCGCCATTGGCTGCGTGGACAGCCCATCTCCCTCGCCTATTGCCAGGAGGAGGGTCCGCGGAAGGCAAAGAGACGCCTCCTCGGGCTGTCTGAGGACCGGCCGGGTTGCGCGCCGAGAGCTCTCCGGCAGCCCGCGCAGAGTTTCCGAGCCACTGGCGTTTGCGAAGGTGGCCGAGGTGGGATGTCGCTGCCACCGGGCGAGGTCCCGGTATAGCGGGGCACGGCGGCGGCGACAGCGGCGGCTCTGCTGGCGTTTTTCCCTTTCCGGCGGAGGATGCCTCGGGTGTTGATGCCGCCGGCCGAGGCGGCCGGCTGACTTTCTCCTCCGACCCACCCAAAGCGGCGGTCTTTCCTCCGCACTTACGCGGGGCGGCGATGGGCAAGAAAGTTTCCGCGGCGGCAGCGGTGGGCAAGGAGGAGGTGGAGCGGAGAGATGAGGGAGGCCAGCGACTCTCGCCCTCTTCTTCTTCCAGCTCCAGCTCGTCCCCCTCGTCGTCGTCGGCGTCAGGCTCACAAACTCTTTCCGAAGAAGGCGAAGCCGGCTCTTCTGCCGCCGCTCCTCCAGCCAGCCCGGACGGTTGCGAGCGGGCGGATCCCCACCGACGCGGCGGTCCCTCCGAGCTGCAGGGGCCAGGAGTGGAAACGCCGGGCGCCCCCGCCACCTTTGCGCCGCCCTCCGTCCCCCTTTGCGCCGGGAAGGAAGGCGAGGTGGAGAAGGAAGGATCCGTGGACGGCCGGCGGGAGAGCGAAGAAGAGGACGACGACTCGGGTAACCCGGGAGGTCTAGATGGCGGCGGGGGCGCCCGCCCTCGTCCTGAGACGGCCGCCTCGCTGGAGGAGCAAGACGAGGAGGTGGGAGAGCGGAGTTTGGAGGGGGGGGGGCGCGCAGGGATAGGGCTGCGGGGCGGCTGTCCTCTCACCCCCCGAAAAGAGCGGGAGGATTCAGGCTGGCTCCTTCCGCCTGGCGGTGGCTGCCCGAGGCCAGCGGGCGGCGAGGAGGTGGAGGGAAAAGATATGACCTGGCTTGACTGAGGAGTGAGGGCAGGAGAAAGCCACCGCCGGCTGCGGCTGCCCTGCCTGGCTCCTTCGGGGTTGCCAAGGGCGGGATCCCTGCCGCGTGTTGACGGTCGGGGGAGCCTCTCTTCCTAATTGCCTGAGTGGGCTGTGTTGTTTGTACGGGGCGTTTCTCCTTAATTACCCTTGAAACCGACCACAAATTGAGGCTCTGGGAATCGTTTCCTCCGCCTCTCCGGGTTGGGCTCGGAGTCCGCGGACTCCGCGGTTGTCATTTTTCACCTCAGGTGGTGGAGCTTGTTGAATGGAGAGAGGGGGGGGGAGGGGAAGGAAAGAAAGGTAGGCGGCAGTCGCGGGCGCCCCGCTTAGATGGGGTACGGACGCTGGCCCCTGCGACGGCCGGAGGGGCGAGTCCTTTCCTTCCCTGCTTGGTGGCGCTTCGTTGGCGTTATTGGGCGCCCAGGCTCCTCGGGAACGGGATAATGCTTCCTAGAACAGGAGTTTCCAACCTTGGCAACTTTAAGCCTGGAGGACTTCAACTCCCAGAATTCCCCAGCCAGCAAAGCTGGCTGGGGAATTCTGGGAGTTGAAGTCCTCCAGGCTTAAAGTTGCCAAGTTTGGAGAGCCCTGTCCTAAAAGGCTTTTGCAAGGAAAAAGTGGGCTTGTCTCCGGAATTTCCAGGGCTACCTTCCAGGGAGGAAGTGGTCAATTCCACAGGGAGCTGCATTTAAAGTCAGCCTAAGACACAAATACAAGACTCCAGTGAAGGTTTAAGATACTTTCTGTGAAGTGAGGCTCCAGAGAGTCCCAAGAGGTGGATGATCTTGGCCAACGGACCTGAAATTGAGGTGTGGACATCTTTTAACTGTAAACAGACAAGCCTTGCTTAGATGAATTGCTGTACTGGGTGGCTGCAGGCTTAAAATACATTTGACGTGTGTCTTCTGTCTCTCCCCCGTTGTAGAGAAAGACTTAGAAGGTAGAAAAAGAGAATTGAAGGCTCAATCCTGATTTAAAAAAAAAAAACTTCTAGTAAAACACGATTCTTGGTGATTGCATGAACACATCCATGCAATTTGTGTTGTGTTTGGCTCATGGTCCCACTTGGAGAGCGTACAATCTAGTATCCTTAAGGTGGCCCACGATTCTGAAGCTGGGCTGATTAGAATGTAAACCAACATACGGTTATGTATATTTTCATTCTGATTGAAATTACCTTTTTTTCCCCTGTGGACTTTGGTCTGTGAATTGATTTAGAGAAGATTCATTTATCAGATGCTTCAGAGTTATGGCTTTTCACAGGATATATTCTGATGGCTATAAACAGGAAGTGTCAAGCCTTAAATGCCTTGTTATGGCTGTAGAAAGGCAATTAGATATGATAGCTCTGCTTAGAGATGATTTTTTTTTCATAGCTGAAAACTGTGTGTCTTTTGGTTTTTGGCACAACTGACATATTTGCCATGAGAAACTAGGCAATAAATAGTTTTTATTTTAACTATTCTGAGGCTAGTGGGTTTCAATCTTTCCCACAGTGTCTATCTATATGCTTTGCCATTTCCTTCTCCTGTTTACAGATTTCCCAATTGTAAGCCTGGGATTTCTTTATCACCTCCTACTCCTATGGAATTACCAATCAGAACTCTCATCACTTAGCTTTTTGAAATCAGTCAACGTTGGCCAAGTTTTCCCAATATAACTAGGTGTCAATCATGAAACCTTTTTTCAATTGCTAGGACCTGATTCCACACTAAACATTAATGCCTATTTCTTAAATAGCAGAAAATGGGAATCTTCTAGTACAGTGTCTTCAATTTACACACTTCAGAATGAATAGTGTTTATTGATCAACTTACAAACAGCTTTCCCTAGAATTTGGACAAAAATTAATCTTGCTTTTTAGAATTTATACCTGTTTATACATTGTGCTTCGCCATAGCTGTTGGATAAACCATAACCTTGGTTTGCATGACACATTAGACCATGGGTGTCAAACTTGATCACATCACATGACGTATCATGACTTTTTGTCTTTGTGGAGCCGGGGTGGGCATGGCCTGTTCATGACACATCTGGCCTGCAGGCTGCTAGTTTGAGATGCCTGCATTAGACATAGATTACAACCAAGAAAGGATCACCAAAACCAAGCCAATCATTTATAGCTTAGTGTGTTCTCTGAATCAAGACAGTGTCAAAAACATACTACATATTCATGCTGCAGTAATCTTGGAAGATTTGAGTGATGTGGATTAATGAATGACTTTGTAATTGACAAATTTGTTGAGTGTAATATACCTGGATATGTTCTTTGTACATTTGAAATTGCTACTTCTCTAAATGCCTATAAAACAATGTAGAGTCTTCTGAAGGGGAGAACAAAGGGATAGGCCCACAATGGAGTTTTTTCCCAAATTAGGGATGAGAGGTTGGATGAGCTGAATTGTTCCTTTGAGCTAGATATTGTCTTTTCCTAACGTGGACTAATAAATATGATGTGTAAACATATATATCAGGGCTATGTATTTTTACAGCAAATGTCCTGAGTGTTGTAATGGATATTTGCAATAGTGGTGAATATCTGTAACTTGGTGTAGGCTGAATGTGAACGTTTGTTCTCCGAACTTGTGGGTTGGTTTCCAAATGTTTTATTACCAGGATAGGTAACATCTTCAGTAGAGTTTAGGGGATGTCAGTGTTCTTCTGTTTATAAGGGCTTCAGAAGTGGGTGTGCCAAGTGAGGGTCTTGTGATGGGCCTTGTGATAGGGAGGTTACATCAGGTCGGGGTCATTGGGAGGTGAGTTGCTGGTGAGGGGATTGCAGGATTGGTTGAGGATCAGTTCTGCCTCTGGTTGGCTGTGTGATTAATTTGGAACTGAGGGGTTCATAGGCTGGTTGTAAGTCAATGTGTCTGTTGAATGGAATTGCTTGTGGAATGCCAGGCTTCGATGAACTCACGAGTGTGGAGGGTGGTAGTGTGGCTGATGATTTTTGGGTTGCTCCAATCAAACTAGTGCTGTTTGGTGTCAGTGTGGGAAGAGATTAAGGATTTGGGATTGTGGCTTTTGATTGCCAGCCAGTGTTTGTGGATCCTGGTTTTTAATTGACATGATGTTTGTCCCACGTAGAATTGGTTGCACTGGTTACAATTGATTTTGTAGATTACAACGTTTCTTTCATCCTTCTGTGTCTTTGGTTCTGGATAATTCCTGGCAGAGTGTGGCTGAGGGTTTCTGGGCTATTGCTATTCTTAGGCGTTGGAGGATTTTGCCTGTCATTTCCGACACTTCTTTTGTATATGGTAGGGTTAGTTTTTTACGTGGTGGTTGGCTGTGTGGTGTGTTGTGGTTTGGGTGCTGTGTGTTGGAATATGAAGTTTTTGGGATAGCCATTACAGAGAAAGATGTCAAGCAACCATTTCTTTTCTGCTTTTCTTAGTGTTGTGGTGCTGCAGTATGTCCTGGCCAGGTGAAATCTACTTACCTTCCCTACAGGTTCAGAAGTGCACACTTGCTCTGCTCATGCACATGCATGCATCACATGCGCGCAGGGACCCTCTGTGCATGCGCAAAACCTTCTGTGCATGCGCAGAGGGTAAAAAACAGGTTACTTCCTGGTTAAAACCGCCTGGGTGGCTGGCCGGAGCCTTGCGCTACCATCGCTACTGGTTCTCCGAACCACCCGCCGCCATCATTACCGGTTCAGCTGAACCGGGCCGAACCGGTAGCATTTCACCCCTGGTCCTGGCCCTTCTGACGAGTGTCGGGACACAGCTTATTTTGTGTGCAGTTTGCAAGCAGGTGGCTGCTTGTAAAGCTGAGGATCTGGTTTGTGCATGGGTTTGTGGTAGACACAAGTTTCTAGTTCTCTGTTGTCTAGCCTCCTTATCTTGATGTCAAGGAATGGGAGTCTGTTGTCTGTTTCTTCTTCACCTGTGAATTTGATCCAAGGGAATGTTATTAAGTAGATGGTGTGTTTCTTCCATTTGGAAGTGTTTGATGATGACGAAGGTATTGTCGACATAGTGTATCCAGAATTTTGGTTGGCTGGTGGGTAGAATTATGGATTTGACTCATTGCATGAACGCTTTTGCTATTAGGCCTGATATGGGTGATCCCATCAGGGTACCTTGTACTTGCTTATAGATGTTCTCATTGAACTTGAAGCATGTGTTGAGGCATAGATCCAGGAGTTTCATGATGGTTTCTGTGAACATGGAGTGTTCTGTAGTGGCATCATCCTTGTGGGTATGGTGTTTACTGGTGGTGTATGGTTTATTTAGCCAGGTCAATGGCAATCATTGTGAAGAGAGTGGTGACATCGAATGAGACCATGATTTTTTTCCTTGTTCATCTTGGTATGTTTGATACATTGGAGAAATTGTTCTGGGGAATTTATTGAGTGATTGAGTCATTGACCAGGTGTCTGAGTTTCCTCTGAAGCCACATGTGGCTCTTTCACCCCTCTGCTGCGGCTCCCTGTCACTCAAAATCTGCATCACAACCATCAATGTGCAACACATACCAACATGTGATTTATTGAGCTTTTCAACCCCCAGTAGCCCAACCATGGATAAATCCAAGAAAAGAAAAGTTTCAGAAGAAAACAGAATGTTTAATTCAACTACATATGCTAGTTTTGTGGCCGCTCAAGAAATAGTCATGCACGGGAAGGGTTTTGTGGCTCCGGTGTTTTCTTTTCTATGGGAAACAGTCGAAATGGCTCTTTGAATGTTTAAGGTTGCAGACACCTGTGCTACTTTGTATGTTGGTTCAGGTAGAGACACAACTGGACCTAAGAGGATCCCAATTATTTAAGTCAGCTCATTTGGTTTTATGAATGTTAATATTTTCAGAAGTTTGATCACTAAACCCACAATGTATTTGAATTTTCTTTAAGACCTACAGCTTCATTAGATTTCTCAATGAAAAAATGAATGTTTAAATATTTCAAATAAAAAGCATATTTGTTTTGTTTTCCATTACTCCAGTCCTTCCCACATTCTTATCCAGCTTAAAATGCATAGCAGATCAATGGAATCTGGTTTCACATTGGAGGAAGTTCATGCTTATGTGATAACTTTAGTGTCTTGCTTCATAAATTAGTAATTTCTTTTTCTGGGTATAGAATTTTATTCTGTCTGCATTAATTATTTGAGGTCACTTTGCAGTTTGGTGTCCAACATGCAGTTACGATGTGTATTTTTAAGTCAGCATATTTGTTTTAGCTGAAACTGAGCTATAAATGTTCCTTCTTAGGGGTTTCTGAGATATCAGATATAACCAAACCAGTATGTACATAGAACAGAATGTTTTCTGGGTTTAAATAGAATTATCAAACTTTGACTACTCAAAAAAAAAATAAAAATTGAAAGAGCATTTCTTATATCAAGGAAAAAATATTTGCTTTCCAGTGTTAACAAAAAAGTATTAAATGTAAAGCATCACATTCTAATAATACACATCACTATCTGGAATAGAAGAACTTAGAGAAGAGAGCTATTTGTTCATAACTTCATTAATTCAAATCTGACTAGAGTACTTATAAATATGGATTTCAGAAATGTATGTTCATGTGTTTCTATGACCTTATTTTGTGCTAATCTATTAATGTCTAGTAACCTATGTTTATGGAAGGAATTCTATAATGCATCTTTATCTGGTACACTGTAATTCACTCTAAAGGAGATTCTACTGCTATACTGTTACTATAAATATTTGTAGTAAAATTTTAAATGCAACTCCTATTGCATACTTGATTTAAAAGTGAATCCTAATCTAAAGAGTGAAAACTTTTGAATTAGAATTAAGTATTTGAATAATTGCTTCACGCTTGCATATAAAGTAATGTACTGTATCATATGAATTAAGTTTTAGCACTAGGAAAGTAGTTGAAAGTAATGGGGACAAGGCTTATATATTCTCAGTGTTAGGTAGAAGACCACCATAAGTCCTTGGTGGTGGAATGACTTTAGCTAAAATGATTAATAAATGATTAATTCAGCTGTGAGAACTGAAAGAGTATTTGTTCATTACAGATCTAATTCTATATGGTTACAGAAATTAGTATATAATATTAGCAACATGATTTCTTGAAGATGATGTTATTCTGGAGTAACTGAGTAACTGAGATTAACCACTAGGTTGCGTTGAACCAAATTTAAAGGCAAATGCTTTGTATGTATCGATTGTGAATATAGGATTTGTCTATAGCTTCCTAAACCATATATGTTTTTTTCCTGCGGTTGTATAGCAATTGTATTGCTATAAGGAGTTGCAGTCATGTGCTATGTTTTTATGCCCTTACTTTCCAAACATCTTTTTGCTTTTGAATATACATATACGTATACGTATATACATATACGTATACATATATAATGTCTTAATACAAGTACAAAAGGTTTGTCTTGGTTGATATTAGTTATATTTGTTTTAGCGTAATTTTTATATGAAAAAATAAATGTACAAGCATGTATAAAGCATCGTTAGACACACTGTTAAAATGGGAATAAAAACGGATACTTATAATATTTGAGTATTAAATTTTTCTCTTCTAAGCAATAATGCAAGCCATAATTTTGAAAACATCTTGGCGGAAGAAGACAAATATAAAGAGCTTGCTATTTGGAGAAAATAATAAGTCTTTGTTTCTACTCTGTGTAAATGCAAGATCTATGTGGAGAGAAGATCTAATGAATATGTTTGGTACCCATATAATCAATTTATGAATCATGTTTGGTTAGAAAACCATTATTGACTTTGCTTGTCAGTAGGTTGCAAAAAGGGATCACATGACTCTCAGGACACTGTAACTGTTATAAATATAAGTCAGTTGCCAAGTGCCTGAATTTTGATTGCATGGCCATGGGGATGCTGCAACTGTCATAAGTGTGAAAAATGGCCCTAAGTCACTTTTTCAATGCTGTTGTAACTTTGAACGGTCACTAAATGAACTGTTGTAAGTCAAGGATTACCTGTACTGCCTTTTTTCACACCATTTGGAAAAATAACAATCTGGTTTGTTGTCTGTCTCCTTTATAGGAGACACTTCTTTATTTGTGAAGTGATTTTATTCACGCCAAAGGCATCTTCAATACCATGTATACTATTATAATTTCTTGACCCCGCCCACCTAATTGAAGGTTGGCCTTCGATTAGAACAACAGCTGAATCTACCGGAATCAATCCCTCTGATTTAGGATTTCATTGAACCTGGTAAAGTTTGGTGGAATTGTGTCACCGATGAAACCAACCCATTTGGTACTTTCTGAGATTGCTTTGGATGCACTTACGTTTCCACAAAAAAGACTGCCACACTGTACAAGCTGCAGAAGAAAATGTATATGTATGAATAATGATGGAAAAGTACCTGCCCACACAAAGCCCATGAGAGATTGAGCTTCAACAGATACTCAAAGGGAGGTTTATATCTAGCCTCAGGTGAAGGAAGGGAAACTCTTTGATATGGCTCATTCCCTTCCACCACCTCCCTTTCAGTTGCTTTAATTTTTTCCCCTCACTACCATAAATGTATGGCAAGAACAATTTTTTCATTTCTTTCTGAATTACCCTAACTATATTTCTCTCTGATTCTTCTATTCTCTGCTTGGCTGTTCATCTTGGTTTGAAAATCTACATGGTAGAAAAAGAGTGGAAGGTTGGAGAATTCCTGAGAGCTTTTGGTGGGCTATCTCTGCAGATGCAGGAAAGAGGATACCCTGCTTTACAAGTGGAAACTAGCTTGGGTACTGTTGGCTAAGATCCATTCCCTGGAAAATGAATTCACAATTTTCTTTTGAAATGTTTTCTAAAGACAAACCTCTGGTGACACATATTCATCATAACACAACATTTTATATATTTGAATGATGGCTTGTTGAATGGAAGCTGGAGATTATCAAGACACCACAATAGCTCTCTACTGCAGCGATCTGTCTACTCAAGTCTCCATCCCATTTCCGTTAAACCTGACAATCGTTTGATACCTCTTAAGAGATCAAGAAGTGATTATCCTAAATGTTTATTAATTTATTGAAGAAAATGAACATTGTCTAAGATCACTTAAGGCTTAAAGTGATATTGTATTATTTTCATAAAGAATAAATGGGACAAGTAGCTTATGTGAAAACAATTTTAATAATACAGTGACAGTATTTGTGTTATTGTGTATAATGTGAAGTGTGTTTGTGAATGTTATGATCTAAAGCAATACATTGTCTATAATTTTTTCCTACCATCTGGAACGGGCTTCCCCTGGAGTTACGAAACATCCAAGACTTACGCATATTCCGCCGTGCCCTGAAAACATTTCTATTCCAACAAGCTGGTCTGGCCTAACTCTCCCTTTTTAATTGGCTTTTAAACTGGCTTTTAAATTGGGTTTTAAACCTCTTTAGATAAATTTGGATGTTCTTAATCTTTGAGCCTAAATTACTTAATCTGTTTCTTAATAGTTTTTAACTTCTATATGTATTTGTATTTATTATGGCTGTTCACCGCCCTGAGTCCTTCGGGAGTAGGGCGGTATACAAATATGAAAAAAAATAAAATAAAATAAATAAATAAATAAGTAGAATTTTTTATTTAAAAAACATTTTTAAAATATGTTTATTTAAAAAACATTTTTAAAATATGTTTATTTAAAAACGTATTTAAAAATATACCATTGAAGCTAAATAACTTTGCTTAATTTTAAATAGCATTGTATATATACATGTACCACTCTTTAAATTTACCTTTTTATTGGAATTTTAAAATCATTATTTTGACTGCTACTTTAAATTGTCTAAATCAATTCACCAAGTCATAAGATGTGACAAAGTATCATGATAAACAACCTAATGAAATAAACACTCTTCTACTACATTCTTCTTATCACCTGCACTACTATAACTCTTGTTGTCTTCCCTTCCTATTCTTTAGGGCAAATGAACTTGCAGATATTCTAGACCAGGGCTGTCAAATGCCCGGCCCATGGGCTGGATGCGTCACGTGCTGGCCACGCTCACACCCAGTTTAGCGAAGGTGAAAAAAGTCCTGAAATGTCATGTGACGACGTTGTGACGACATGAGTTTGACACCCCTGTTCTAGACAATTAGTTCCACAATGACCTATTGCTGACACTAGTATTTCAGCCTTACAAGAGTAGGAGACTTTAATTTCTAGAGAACACTAAGTTGGCTACTTGTGCCCTAGAACTTGGTCCCCAACCTTTTTGGTACCAGGGACCGGTTTCATGGAAGACAATTTTTCCACGGACTGGGGAGGTTAGGGATGATTTCAGTTGCAATCACTTGCCTGCTGTTCACCTGCTGGCCCAGTTCCTAACAGCTGTTGGGGACCTCTGTTCTAGATCACATCATGACCAGCTGTAAGATGAGGGTATATTCATATGAGCACTTCAATGGTTAGAGCAGCGGTCCCATCTTTATGGCTTGGTGGTCCCACGGGGCGGGGGGGAAGAGGGGAACCGCTCACAAGTTGAGGCTGCCAGCAGCTTGCACGGCCCAGTTCCAAATGGGCCATGGCCCAGTAGTGGGCTACGGCCCAGGGATTGGGGATCCCTGCCCTTGAGTATATAGCATTTCTAGGTTGGTAATACAAGAAACTTCTTTCTTATGTCCTAAGGCTAGAAATAACAATACTTGAAATTGTCTACAGCTACTGACATATTCTTATTTGGGAGTAAAGTGAGCACTCTTTCCTTAATTCAGGTATTATTAAGATTTACATTCCTTACTATTCCCCTGTGTATAAAATCTTAATGTAGAACCAAGATTATTAACATTATAAATTAAGATCTATTTTAACAGTGATAGTGAAAAATTATTAGAGTGATTAACCTGGATATCTGGCCACAAATGATTAGATCATAGCATTAAATTAAACATAAGCAATGGTAGAAAGGTATGTGTCCCCAGTCTTCAAATTGTTCTATACAATTAAGGGGAAAGATATTTCAATGAAATATCTTTCCCCTTAAGTTTATATGGAAAAAACTTTTTCAAAAAGTAAAAGAGAAAAAGGCATTCCTTATTGGAAGGTAAGGTGTTTCATAGCAAGGATATTATCACTAGTAAAGTTTGTTTCCTAACTCTTTCCTTGACCTTTTGCAAAAGAGGAATCTCAGCCTAGCTTCTTGCTCTATGTAGAATGGACACACAGATTCTATCTGGATCAAATAATTCCAGGATAACAAGGTCTTAAGCTATAAAAGGCTTTATAAACCATAATAGGTAGTAATAGACCAGAATTTCATCTAGAAACATACTAGTAGCCTGTTCAGCTTCCACCAAAATGGTGGTGTTATGGTTTGTGGAGTAGCTGGATTCTGCACCGATTGAAGCTTCCAAAGTGTCTTCAAGGGCAGCCCCCATATAGAGAGAATTATAATATTCAACTGTTGAGTGTCGAGAGTGTGAATTGCTGTTGCTAGAGCAGGATCTCCTGAACAAGAAAGGACTATTATTAATGTACCAGCTAAAGCTGGAGAAACCTAGTGCCGCGTAACAGAGTGAGTTCCTGTTACTTGTCCCAGCTTCTGCCAACCTAGCAGTTCGAAAGCACATAAAAAATGCAAGTAGAAAAATAGGGACCACCTTTGGTGGGAAGGTAACAGCATTCCATGCACCTTTGGCGTTGCCGACCACATGACCACAGAGGCATCTTCGGTCAGCGCTGGCTCTTTGGCTTAGAAATGGAGATGAGCAGGGCCCCTTGGGGCCGGAAATGACTGGCACGCAAGTGTGGGGGAACCTTTACCTTTACCTTTAAAGCTGGAGAAACCCATCCTGGCCATTGCTCCATCTACTATGTCAGCAGGAGCTGCAAGTCTAAAAAAACCAACCTGCCAATTCATATTCAGAGATAAATATGGAAGTGTGCTAGAACCCAAAGACTTCTGTACAAATTACACCTTTGTTTTGCTATCATTCAACCTGGGTGTCAGCACTAGGATAAACTAGGTTTGTGCCATGCTGTTTAGCCTCCATGCACTGAATTTTCATTGCCTTTTTCTGCTTAGACTAGAGATATAAATTGGATGTCAGGATATTGGTGATTCCTCATCACAAACAATGGATGACCTCTCCCAGTGATTTTGTATAAACATAAACAAAATGGAAGAGTGGATTGAGCCATGAAGCATCCCACACTAAAATGTTGAAGATCTCAAGTCTCCTCTCCTGTTATTATTGATTAAATCCTCTCAAGCGGAGGCTTTCTGCAGAATATACTGAAAAATTATAGTGAAATCTGATGGGCAGTGATTCTTTTTATTTGTAAAAATACTGCTTTGCTAATGTTTGAATATTGGATTTATAAAAAGCTGAATGAAACATACTAGATGACCATAATAAAAAAGTAACAAAAATGATGAGTAATGTTTTAGTGACTTTATATAACCTAGAATAAATTCCTAGAATAAAGAAACACAGCGGGGAATTGTTCTCAGCCAAATGTTAAAATAGATTGTCCCTTTTCCATCTGTTGAGTTATCACCAGTCACTCTGTTCCCGTAAGAACATTTCTTTCACACCAGTCATTATGTTCCCATATGAACATTTCTTTCATTTTTGTTCTTTCCCTCATTCATTAATTCTTACTTGAGTATTATAAAATATTAAATTAATTTTTTTTAAAAAAATAAAATTATATTGTGATCATTGGCAGGTTTTGAATAATACTTCCTTTGGATTTTGCTATAAGGTAAAGGTAAAGGTAAAGGTTCCATGGCACACTCTTACCTTCCCACCAAAGGTGGTCCCTATTTTTCTACTTGCATTTTTTACGTGCTTTCAAACTGCTAGGTTGGCAGAAGCTGGGACAAGTAACGGGAGCTCACTCCGTTATGCGACACTAAGGATTTGAACCGCTGAACTGCCCTACAGAACATGTTAAGGATTTAGAACTTTATATTCTTATAAATATTTCTAAATATACAGAAACAAAGCACATTTAAAGTTTTAGGACGTTGCCTTGGATATTAATAGATTGATTAAAATTCCATTAAGTTGCTGGGGTAATATTAATGTAATTAAAATGAATATTGCTTCCTAGTAGATTTATATTCTAAAAGGTCTTTCAAAATTAATTTCAAATAGATACTTCCTTCAGATAAGCAAATTGCTGAGGAAATGTATATGGTTAAACAGGCCACAAGATAAACAGATTATCTTTTAAAGAAGATAATTTACCTGGATTCTAAAGATGTCATAGTGCTTCCATTTTATTGTTCATATATATATATATATATATATATATATATATATATATATATATATATATATATATATATGTAGGTCTTTGGTTATTCGGGTTTTCTCCTGCGTAAAATTGGAGGTTTCTTGGCAACATTTTGACGAAGTCTCATTCGTCATATTCAGGCTGGTGTTCTTGGCTTTGTGCTTCTAGGAGCAATGTGTGTGATCGCAGCTGTTTCTTCCTTTTAACTGCCAGTGGGGGTGTGAACTGATTGGGTGGGAGCTTGGCTGTGTTCAGATTGGGCAGAGGTGTGTTCTGGTTGGTTGGGGGTTTGGCTGTGCTCTGATTGGCTGGGTGTGTGTTCTGTTTAGGTGGGGGTTTGGTTGTGCTCGGGTTAGTCTGAGTAGCAGGGGGATTTGAGCTGGTGAGCTGTGTTGCTGTTGTTAAAAGGAAGAAACAGCTGCGATCACACACATTGCTCCTAGAAGCACGAAGCCGAGAACACCAGCCTGAAGATGACGAATGAGACTTCGTCGAAACGTTACCAAGAAACCTCCAATTTTACGCGGGAGAAAACCCGAATAACCAAAGACCTACATACAAACACCCGCGAAAATCTCAGAGAGTGTGTGTGTGTGTGTGTGTGTGTGTGTGTGTGTGTGTATATATATATATATATATATATATATATATATATATATATATATATATATATATATATAATTAATTAATTAAAAATTAGAAGACTTCTGGGCTTCATTATAAAATTTTTATTGATTGCTATTACAGTCTTGGCACCTACTTGGGTCAACATATAATCCAAAGGGTTCTTTGTTTCTGGAATTGATAGGTTTGCGTGTTTTGGAGTATAGATTGATGTTGAAGACCATGGATATTTAATGTTATAGAAGGATTTGCTTTTGATACATTCTATTGCAGGGGTGTCAAACTCGCAGCTCGCGGGCCAGATACATCACGTGCTGGCCCCTCCCCTGCTCGGTCTAGTGAAGGGGGAAAAAGTCCCGATACATCACGTGATGATGCCGTGATAACGTGAGTTTGACACCCTTGTGTCAAACTCCATATTGGAAAGTATGAGTGGAATCGAGAATAAACTTTAAATCAAATACTTTGTGATGATTATTTTAAGGACTTCTCTCAAGTTCAGATAGAATTTTGCTTGCCTAATTTAAGTAGTGGAGATATATACAGCTCAAGTTGTGTCCTGACAGCTCAGCATGGAAAAGTGTGCTTCAAAGATGTTTTGTTTTCTGATGGAGTCTAATTCTGAAACAAAACCTACATCCTATCCTTAAATAATATTTTTAAAGTTGAAATCACAGATTTTTGATGGATGGACTAAAAAATTGGAATGTCACTTTTTCAGTTATGCAGAAAAAGAAAGGTGAAAAATTGAGAACAAAATTATCCCTTTAGTAGACACCTCGAAGTTTAATGGAATCCAGTAGCTCAGGAAGGGACAATGCTGAGAGAATGATATACCAGTCCCGCTGTTCCTTAGAGCTCAGGTTCAACTAGGCGGCCTCACATGCAGTTATTGTAGGTGCTGTTGCTGCCCTAGCATATCTTAATGAGACCTGGATGCATATGTAGGATGAGGATGAGGACAGATGGGGATGTAATAGGCTGTAGGAATCAGGGTGGATAAAAATCAATGATTTTTTTAAAAAAATCAAAAAAAATGGATTTTTTTTATTTAAATTGGATTTTTTGATTTTTATTGAATTTATTTTAATAAAAAACTTTTGGGGTAAAAATCTATCGTAAGATAGTTTTCTATTTAAGATACATAAATAATTTAGTTTATTCAGCATGAAATGGAGCTTAGTTATGTAGCACAAGACTGTATATTCTGCAACACTGGGACTATCGGTGAGTCAACAGCGGGTCAAAGGAGTAGCAGAGATGACAGTTGCTCTTTAAAAATTATGCTTTAAATCGAGTTGATTTAAATCAAGTCTTTTTACTAGTGATTTAAATCATGATTTAAATCATGATTTAAATCGACTCGATTTAAATCAAATCCACCCTGATAGGAATAGCCTTGAAAACCAGGAAGAAATGCTGCAACCAAGAGAAAAGCCAGGTAAAAGGAATTTGAGTCCAAAGCTATTAGAGAAAATGATTCAACTAGACCCTCCCTAGTTCTCCTGAAGATAGAAGGAGGAAAGAAGCATATTCAGACTTGCAAGATTCCTGTTGCTGTAAACAGATAATAAAAGTAGTATTAGCATTCATAACTTTGGTTTTCTAGCCAAAAGGTTGACAAATTTATTGCAGACTAATCTAGCATTCAGCAGCAACTGCCGGAGTCCAGGTCCCTCAAGGAATTGATAACATGGTTCTGAGGAAAGATCTGGGGACTGGAAGATCCCTCCCAACCATTGAGCCCAACATACCAAATGCAGCCCACTCCCAGATAGTGATATATTTCCCTCTTAAATGCTCCTGCCCACTCCCATATCCTTTCCATTTCCCACACACATTGCACATACCACCAAACATCCACTACAAATACTGTCATCAAATTATATGCAGCTACCACCAGATATTACAGCAACCCCTCTTTCGCCTCCCCTCTAGAACTTGCCTGAGGCTTTGTGTAAATCTTCTGCATTGCTCCCCGACGCAACACCAACAAACCAAGGCTCTCCACCATAAAGTGGAGAATAATGTGAAATGGGTGCTAATGCCTATTCCTAAAATATAGGTCAATGGATCAGTTTTCAACCCCTATGGCACAGTGTTCAATCCACAGGGCATAGATCTTCAAGTGCCAGAAGCTGCCCATTGTCTGCCCCACACCAAGTCTTCCCAGGTCTTTTTTAGGGCACCACTTGAGTTTGCCCATTGCAAAAAAAGGGTCAAGTAGAGTTCTTTTTTGGGGGAGGATGTGTATATCTGTTCATGGGCTGGGGAAGAGGAGAGACTAACTTGCAAAATTCACAACATTTGAATAAAGATTGGTTAAGGATTGATCCAAGCAATCATCTATGGAGATTCTCAGTCATTCAGATCATGGTTGTCTCAAAGGTGCTTTTTCCAAATGGCAACTGGACTTTCTTTGTTTTTCCTTGAAGACGTTTCTCTTCTCATCCAAGTTGCCTTTTGAAAAAAGCACCTTTGGGATCCAAGCAATCAGTTATCTTTCCTTTCTGCTGACATGATGATGATGATGATGTCAATCATTCAGTTGTGTCAACTCTTGGTTCTCCCCACTTCTTCCAATTTTGCACTGCTTCTTTGAATTTTTCTGTGTTGTGGCTGGTCTCAGTTTTGATAATCTCTGGCCACCATTTTCCTTCATGGACTGATTTCCTTTTACTACTAACACTATCACTTTCTCCAGTGATTTCCCCCCATTTGACATGGCCAAAGTAAGTGAGATGCAGCTTCTGCTCACCTACTTTTCTTTTCTTGTAATCTTGCAGTCATCATGGATGGCAGAGGAAAGGTAATTGCCATATCACTTCTATTATGTATTGAGTTTCTCAGTTCTTTTGCCCCTTTTCAGTTTGCAAAGCTCCTTCTTACATGGAGTCCTTTTTAATTCTGCTATCCTATCACTATCAACCTCCTGGAACTCAATAGCAGCTACTACATCCACTATTCCTCATCCTGACAATATCCCTCAATATCCCTGATGTACCTCCTAATCCCATGATGGCAAACCTATGGCTCATGTGCCACAGGTGGCACGCAGTACCCTCTCTGTGGACATGCGAGCTGTTGCCCCATTTCAGCTCTGCTGTGCATGCACACGTGCTTCTGGCTGATCAACTCCTTGGGTTTTTGCCACGCATGTGCGAAGGGGTGCTGGGGGCTGCAGGTGCATGCAGGGGGTGCACAGGGGGTGGGATGCATACATGGGGCCCTGTGTGCGCATTGCATTTTGGGGGTCTGGGTGCACGTGCATTTGTGCATGCACGTGCTTTGGGCACTCCGTCCAGAAAAGGCTAACCATCACTGTCCTAATCTATTAGTTGTGATTCTTCAGTACAATTGTAGATCAGGAATAGCCTTTCTCTGAGATCATTCTAAAGTGCCACTACAGAAAAATCACTTACACTTTGATACCAAGTTGTAATTTAAAAGCCTTGGCAGATTGTAGAGCTTCCCTAAGCACTGCAGGCTGGTGAAAGGAGTTGGTATAAATGGAGATTTTTAAAGATAGCATATTAAATTAAATATGATTTAATGCTTACACTGCTACTATAGTAAGGGATCCTCTAAAGACTTGGAGAAACTTGATTTAAAAGTTAATCCAGTCTTTCTTTTGCGGCTTGAATCATGAATTAAATGGATTTGAATCAATCCATATCTGTTGTGAGAATAGGTGAACCAATGGAATAGTTTATTGCAGCATGAATAATGTATAAATTGTCCTAAATTACACTCTCAACTAAGTGGGACTGAGCCCTTATAATCTACAGGCTAATTTAAAAATTCTTCCTTCTACATGATTGCTCTGTTTTCCAGCTTTTGATGTTGTCAAAATGAATACAGATTCTTTTATATCAAAGAATTTCCAGAAACATGTAGGTGGATGTACTCACTTATTATCCTTATTGGGTGTATTCATTTAGTTAACTTTTTCAGTTTTCTTAATTCAGCGGTAAGTTTATATTTTCATTGGCTTCTTCTCAACTTCAACAATTATGAATGTAGCTCTTTAGTTTTCTAACAAATATTTCTCTGTTACATAGTCAGATAGTGCTTTGCAGATGGGTTCAATGATACTATAAGAGATACTCAAAATTTATATAGTTATGTGTGCAGTTAATGTAGCAGTTGTGCGTCTAATTCTGTAGGAGATAATACAAATTTTCTTATTGTGTTTTTATGAAAATATTAAAAGATTATGTGATAAAGTCAAGCAAGCAAGGTCAATGTCTTTATTGTACAGAACAAATAGTCCTTGACCGACCATGGAGATCATGATGGCTGTTAAGTGAATCACCACATGATTGCCTCACAACCCCCCTGCTCTTCCTGATGAAGTTGTTAAGCAGAGAAGGGGCTGCTTCAAGGGGCCCTGGGGGAGACCATGGGAGTCTCGGCATAGACCCTGCCCCGAGCATCCTGAAATTTCCCCTCTCCTCGAGGCACTCCATGCTCCACTTCCTGCCCCTTGGTGTCAACACAGGCCTAGGGCCTGCTACTCACTCTGTTGGGTCCTACATGCTTTCCCCCAAGCCCTGTCACCTATTGCTCCCTTGCCTTTGTAGAGTCCTTCTAAAATCTCCACAGATCGTATTGGGGAAATCTCTGCAACTACGTATCTGCAGTGCTCTGGAGATCCATTGGAGAAGAAGTCGTTCCATCCCTATTCCTGCTTATCTTTGCAAACATCTTTTCATCCATCATGTTTATGCATTTCTTCATGTTTTTTTTCCTTCAAATTTTCTAACCTTTCTCTTTTCAAGGATCTCATAGTTATATCTGTGCTTTTTTTTATATAAAAAAATCTTCCTTCATATGCTGCTGTTAGCACCTTTAGCAATCAATCATCACTTCCATGTTTCTGGAAAATATATCATAACTAAAGTTGATTTAGGTGAAAGTTTATTGTGAAGGAAATGAACAAACAGTCAATAAACTTCAACAAGCATGCAATAAAACTCAATTTTTTCCATATGTACGTTACTCAATCCAACTGAAGAGCAAAAAATAAAACACACACACATACACTCACAAACACACGGTGTGCACATTTCCTGCTTGAGATAAAGCTGTACTTCCACTTCCCAAATCTCTCAATCAAAATTCTGCCTAACTGCTTCCTAGTTTGCTCCAGTGGTTTTTGCATTCACTCTGGAAGAGAATAACATGATCCAATGCAAGATTGATTATGTCTTCTTGGGGGAAATTGAATCTGTCATGCATGTCCTACTGCATTTTTGGTACGGCTTAGTTCACAGACTTAATAACTCCTTTGCTGCTAAATGATTCTGGTAGGTCAGAAAGGAAATGTTTGGTAGAACTTGCTGTGGAGTTGTCTTCAGAAACTTCTAGAAAAGTAGCTATGTTTTGTTAAATCCATGCTGTTCTGTTGTTACTGGTTTAGGCTTTCAGTTGTCAAACATGTACTCACATGCATAGGAATACATACATATATATGTGTGTATAGGGAGGGAGGGAGGGAGGGAGAGAGAGAGAGGGAGAGAGAGAGAGAGAGAGAGAGAGAGGGAATAGGATTTAAGGAAAGAGCAAAATATTTTGGCCTTGTTTATTTAGGAATAAAACAAGTACAAGCGTGCAAGAGTAAGATTAGAAAATTGGATGGTGTTACATTAGTAGAGATTTTACCATCTTCCATAAAACTGGAATTCAGGATTATACAGTGAAATGGATAGGTGTTAGATTCAAAATAATAGCTATTCTCTTTCATAATTTGTTTCAATGCAAAAAAACAACAACACATGTATTTGACTGGCATTTTCATTTGGGAAAAGAACAAAGAAAACGGCTTCATGGAAAATTGTTCTGCTAAGTCTTGTTATGATGGCTAGAATAGAACATATGGCTTCAGAAACAGCTACGGGAGAGCTGCTGTAATTGTATCTTGCTTGTATAGTGGTGCTTAGAGGTTTGTGACCTTTTTGATTTTTCAGTATTTTTTCATAAATATAACCTAAAACATTATCTGTTCTCCACACATTCTAAAAGTAGATAAAGAGAACTACATTTAACAAATGAGTCAACGACATCATGCTCGTTCATTTATTGAAGAAAATGATCCAAAACCACATATTTATGTGTGGCAAAAGCATGTGAATTTTTGCTTTTAATGTCGGTATGTCCCCTTGGGCAACTATAACTGCAACTAAATATTTCTGATTACTGTTGATCAGTCCTACAGATCATCTTGAAGAAATTATAGCCCATTTCTCCTTACAGAAAAGCTTCAGTACAGGGATTTGGTGGTCTTTCTTGCATGAACTGTCCTCTTCAGGTCCTTCCACAACATTTCTATAAGATTAGGCCAGGACGTATACATTAACTTTCTTCTGCTTTAACCATTCTTTGGTTGTACAATTTGTCTATTTTGGTTTGTTGTCTTGTTCTGACCCACTTTCTCTTGAGTTTTGATTCACAGACAGATCCCCCTGACATTTTTCTGTGGAGTTTGCTGATCGTGTTCAGGATTCATAGTTTCACCCATGATGGCAAGCTTTCTTGGTGCAGAAACAGCAAGTCGGGCACAAACCATGTTATTGTCACTACCATGTTTTACAGATGAGATAAGAGTCTTATGCTGGAATGCAGTGTTTGCCTTTCTCCAAACATAACATTTTTCATTCAAGTACAACTTCTATTTTAGTCTCATCTGTCAACAGAACATTCTTCCAATAGTCTTCTGGTTTATCCACATGGTCTTTTACAAGATGTAGATGGGCAGCAGTCTTCTTTTGGTGAGCGTTGCTTTCTCCTTGTAATCCTGCCATGCATACTCCATATAGTGGTCTCATAAACATTGACCTTCACCATTGTTACAGAGGCTTCTAGCTCTTATGACTTTACTCTGGGGTTTTTTACTCTTGGTGGGATCTTGGTTAGTCAACAATTCCTGTGGAGAGTAATTATTTATTTATTTTAGGAAATTTATATTGCTGTTTATTCACACATGGCAATTCAAGACGGCTTACAGAAATATAAAAACCTCATATATAAAACAATACAACTAAATAAAAGAGAATAATCATCTGATAAATTATTATTTGCACCCGGAAGCAAATCAGCCACGAATGCAGCTCCCGCAGGAGAGATGATACTTGTGCACACTGAGGTCTGCACAAAACCATGCGGGCCACTGCATTTTTCACCAACTGGAACGTCCAGATGCTCTTCAAGGGCAGCCCCATGTAGAGCATGTTGCAATAGTCAAGACAGGAAGTGACTAGGGCATGTATGACGGTGAGTAGGGTGGAGTTGTTTCTGTTTGTACACGATCTGCCTGACAGCGGACTGGTGGCATCCATATTTGTTGGAAATAGTTTTGTAACCTTTTCCAGGTTACATGGAATTATGTCCTGAGGACATAACTGGTTTTTTTTTTGGAGGTTTTTGGAAATTTCCTTTCTTCAAGCCATAAAACATCCACATACCTATTTTCTAAAGATCAGGCTTTGATAGTGAATACCTAGAATCCAATTCTTTAAATAAGGCAGGATCTCCCATATATGCATACTTAGCTTTGGATCATTTTCCATAATAAGTGAACAAGTATAGTGGTTTTTTAAAACACACTAGTTTAATTGGGTTCTCTTATTTTGTTTTTGGACTTCTCTGTGGAAAACAGATCACATATCTACATAAATATGATCTGAAATATGATCTGTTTTCTCAAAAGTCCTAAAACTAGGTAAAGAGAACCCTATTTTTTTAAAAAAAATAAAATTAAAAAGGATTTACAAAATTTTAAGCATCACTGTATATTTCTTAAAATAATCTGAATGGAAATAGGAAACTGGATTTTTGTCAAATTTAGAAGACTCCCCTCCACCCTTTATTAGATCTTACTTTAAGTAGAATGCTCAAAAAGGGCAGATTCTTCTCAGATGCGATAAGTTTCTTTAGTAAATTCTTGTTGACACAGTTACACTATAAGTGTAAATAAATTGTTGCTGTTTTGTTCATTATAGTATAGTGCCACCTGGTGGATTTTCTACTTACGGACATGAAATTCCATGATGATATCCATGAAGTATTCCTTTCCGTTCTAATATTTGAACTTCACAATATAGTTGTCTGTAAATGATAAAAATAGTATTTTAGTTTTTTGCAACATATAAGTATATGGATTGGTGTTCATGGATACGTTCTGTTGGGCTTCTACCTGTTTTTCTCTGCGTTGATGGTCTCAGTGTTTACATTCAATTTAGTATATTTTGTATATTACTCCTATTTTGTTTGCATTTGGTACTGGAGGGAGAGTCTTTGCAAGAGCACCATTGTTTCCCTGGGAGGAGACAGTAGATTCCAGAGAGAAATTCAATTAAGAGACTACACAGTCCCAAGCTGGATGGGGCAAAGGAGGAAGATGTCCAGGCCCTAGAATCTCCCAGATATCTCTATAGGTTAGAAAGTTATGGCTTTATTCCAGCAAGATTCTGTCTATTAGATGTATAGAATTGGAGTCTTTTGATTTATTGTATCATCTTTGGACTTAGCCTGGCGTGCAGATATATAAAACATAAATCATTTTTATTTTATTTGTTAAATTTAAGCTGCTTGACTATTGAAATCTCTCAATGATTTACAATAAAGAACATAACCAAAACATAAAACCAAGGATAAAATTAAAGTCATACTAGTAGTGTGATCCTTCTGTTATTTATTCAAATTGTTTAAAAATATTAAATTGGACTACATCCAGAGGTGGGCTGAGGCCAGTTCTGATATGTCCTGAATTTAATACATAATATCTAATGACTAACTTTCAAACTGTCTTCACAGTAACTATAACCCATACTCAATCGTTCTCTCTTTCTCTTTTTTTCCAGCTTGATAGTATATTGTCTCCTCCACCTATGCCATTTCGAAAATCCAGTAATCCTGAAGTTTCTTCTGGCCCTGGGAAATCACTGAAATTTAAAAGGCAGCTCAGTGAAGATGGACGACCTTTTAGAAGAGGAAGTCTCGGAGGAGCGCTAACTGGTAAGAAAAATGACTGTAAAAATACTCATGTACATTTCCTTTAGAATACACTTTTCAAGTTTGAGGGATTTCTACCAATACTTGCTTGACCACTGCAGGAACATAGTACAAGTAGTCCGCAACACAGCTGAACCCAAAATTTATGCTGCTAAGTGAGTCATTTGTTAAATGAACCCCATTTTACAACCTGTCTTGCCTCAGTGGTTAAGTGAATTACTGCAGTTGATAAGTTAGTAATCCAATTGTTAAGTGAATCTGGCTTCCCCATTGCCAGAAGATCACAAAAGGAGATCACATGACCTTGGGACACAGCAATAGACATAAATAGTTGCCAACTGTTTGAAATTTGATCACATGATCACAGAAATCAAGAGGATACTGCTAAGGTTGTAAGTGTGAAAAATGGTCCTAAGTCATTTTTTTCAGTGCCGTTGTAACTTTGAATAGTCACTAAACGAACTGTTATAAGACACAGACTACCGGTACCTTTGGACTCATCATGTTCTTACTGATTAATATTACAGCAAAACACAAATTAATCCTCTGTCATTGACCTTATTGTGTATCATAACTTCTCTCTCATCATCCTTGTCCTCACTGGTTCTGCTCTAGTATTATTCTACAGTCAACCATGTCTATTCTATATACTTATTCCTATAAACAGAATAATGCTTTACCAAATGCTTTTATTTTAAAATGTCTTTATAGACAACAAGCTGAAATATCAGAAAAGCTTGTGTAGGCAAATATGCTTGAATCAATCTATCTATCTATCTATCTATCTATCTATCTATCTAAAAGTGAAATACCACTCATGCATCACAAAATCTCTAGAACCGTAAAGCCTACAAACTTTAAATTTGCCACGTATGTTCCTCTTGACTTCTAGGTGCTCACTAAGAAAGGATTTTTCGAAATGACTATCAGAGCATTAGTATTTCCTATATTATGATTAACAGGCTCTAATGCTAAGGAGTTCTACTCTCCCTCCCCGCCTGAAAAGAAATCTGTTCCAAATGCAAAACAGAAGCAGAGGAGAGGAGTTTCAGTTTCAGTTTTACTTTCACAGCAGCAAGCAGCTTTACTACAGAACAGTTGAGCTAAGCCACAGCCAGGCTCCTTCCTGTCTCCTTCTTGCTCACACAGCAAATACTGTTTCCCTTTCCAAACAGCCCTCTGATGCTAAGGAGTTCTGCTCCCACTCCTCACCTGAAAAGAAATCTGATCCAAATGCAAAACACAAGCAGAGGAGAGGAGTTTCAGTTTTACTTTCACAGCTGCAAGCAGGGAATAGGATAGGGGAGGCTTCTGTGGGGCAAGGCTGAGGGAGAGAAGGTCATTGAATGGTCAATGAATGAACTGTTGTAAGTTGAGGACTACCTGTAGTATATATCAAGCGTATTCACTATGTTTTTTAATCTTGCAAAGCTTTCAGGCTTTCGACATATCCATACAACACTTCATGCATTCTGGTTTGTTGTCTACACTTTTCACCTCTCCTTCAGGTTATCATTAATTTCATCCAACCATAACTTTGTTAGTTTCTTCTCCACTTTTCTCTTTTTTCATATATTTTTGCAGGTTTATCTTCATTGAAAGTTAGTCCAAATTATCTCAATGTATTTTCCCCCCATACTGGTTCCTTATTTTTGTGTTCAATACACATTCATTCTTGGCCCACTCTCCTTGCTTTAGCATATACCATAGTTAAGTATCCAATTCCCTCTACCTTTAATTTACTTTTATTCTCTCCTGACATTGACAAACTTAATCTCCATATAACAAAGTGGAATGCAGCCGTGTTTTTTTTTCTTTTGACAAACACTTGTTCTTCACAATAGATCACATGATGGTTAAAAGTTTTTCCAGCTGTTTAATTGAAATGTAGTGGGTGCCAATAAGCCAGGCAACTCCTAGTGACTTCAGCATCTCTTTATTACATGGTAAAAGCAGTAGAAAAAGGCTAAAACAAGCTTAAGCTAACCAGAAACAGACCAAGAATATATACTGTTAAGGCTGCTGTTACAGGCTGGCCACAGGGTGGAGTAATTGACCAGCCAAAGCTGATTGGGCCTAAAACCCCGGCCAGCTGTAGGTAGAACAAATGACCACCGGGCGGGGCCGTTGCAACCCGGAAGCACAGGCAAGCCGATCCCAAGACACAACACTCCTCCCCTCTAAGTGCGAATTGCCCCGCAGACATAGTCTTTAAGGTATGTGGGCAACCGCCGTTCTCGGCACGACCTACGTGGCAAGATCTTTTCTGGGGAGGTAGCCCCCTCCCCAGTAGTAGTTGGAGTTTTAGCCACTAGAGGTTCCGCAATCCCATCCACCGGCCCCGTCTCTGGCTGAGATCGACTGGCCTCCAAACTAGCAGGGATTTCCAACCTTGCCGGTTCTTGCTCCAGCCCTACAGGACTGGGTAGGGCAAGTTCCCGCTGTGACTCTGGGAGGTGCGGATACTCCAACACTTCCGTCTCCTCCTCTGGAGGGATTACCCTCTGCCTCAACTGATCAATGTGACGTCCCCAGATGGCCCCCCGCTCTGTGGAAACCTCATATGAGGTGGGCCCCTTGACCCGTACCACATAGCCAGGCAACCAAACCGGGCCAATTCCATAGTTCTGAATATATACTGGGTCCCCGGGGAAGAACCCCCTGGGTACTCCCCTATTCTCCGTATTGGGCCTTAGAATGGGTGCCCTATCGGGATGGAGCCTATCTAATAAGGTGGTAAGCCTTCGCCCCATAAGCAGTTCGGCAGGACTATAACCCGTCGCTGTACAGGGGGTAGTATGCTGTGCAATTAGAAATTGGGCTAAACGATGTTGTAAGTCCCCATCCCCCAATCGCCTGAGCCCCTCCTTGGCCGTACGCACCATACATTCGGCCTGACCATTCGTGGCAGGATGGAATGGCGCCGACCGTATGTGTCGGATACCGTACTTCCGAGTGAACTCTAAGAACTCCCTTGACGTGAAAGCTGTACCATTGTCTGACACCAGCGTATCAGGCAATCCAAAAGTGGCAAGCTTTCTCAGAGCTCTGACCGTAACGGCCGTAGACGTGGTGGACACGGGGACAACTTCTAACCATTTCGAATGGGAATCCACCACTATAAAGAACATTTGTCCCCGTACTGGCCCAGCAAAATCTACATGGAGACGGGACCATGGTTTCCGGGTGTCCTCCCATGTCTGCCCTGGAGCGCGGGGTGGAACTGGACGTGACTCCTGACAGGGCCCACAACCCCGAACCCACGTCTCAATTTCTTTATCGATCTTGGGCCACCACACATAACTTCGGGCAAGGGCTTTCATTCGCACTACCCCGGGGTGTGCTTCATGTAGCGCTTCCATGACCCGTTTGCGTAGCGGGGGTGGAACCACCACCCTGCACCCCCACAACAGACACCCCTTGTACACTGATAACTCCCCTTGCTTCTCAACATATGCCGTAAACTCTGGATCCGGCTTGGCCTCCGGCCACCCCCTCCCCACCCAGTCCAGGACCCGGGAGATGACTCGATCCCTAGATGAGTATTTTGCAATGTCCTTGGCGTGGAGGGGTGCATCTGGAAGGTCCTCCAGGAGCATTACTGCATAAGCCGGGGCGGGGTCAGGCCCACTCTCTGGTAATGGAAGGCGACTCAGCGCATCAGCATGCCCCATGGCTTTACCCTTCCGATATACCAGAGAGTACTGATACCCAGCCAGAAATATGGACCACCTAAGAACCCGGGGTGAGAGTACCTGTGGCGTCTGGCGATCGGGTGCAAAAAGTCCCAACAACGGCTTATGATCTGTTAAGATGGTGAAGGGCCTGCCGTAAAGGAAATCATGGAACTTTTTTACCCCCTTTACTATCGCTAGGCCCTCCTTATCTATTTGGGCATAGTTCCGTTCAGCTGCCGAGAGGGTCTGTGAAAAATACGCTACCGGAACCTCCTTCCCGTTCGGCAACTCATGGCCCAAATCGGCCCCTACCCCATAAGGGGATGCATCACATGCTAAAACCACCGGGAGCGACTCATCAAAATGGGCCAACACGTTGTTAGAAATCAATAAGTTCTTGGCCGCCCGAAACGCTGCTTCCTGCCGCGGGCCCCAAGTCCACTTGGCCTGTTTGTCCAGGAGTCTATGAAGGGGTTCCGCGACCGCAGCCTTGTGAGGTAGAAAGGCATGATAAAAGTTTAAAAGGCCGAGGAATGCTTGCAATTCTGCCTTACTCGTGGGGGCAGGTGCGTCACAGATTGCCCGTACCTTCTCTGGTGCCGGGTGGATACCACTGGCATCAACCGTAAACCCCAGAAAGTCCACTCGCTCCACCCCCAAAAGGCATTTTTCTCGTTTAACTTTCAGTCCTGCCGCCTGAAACCTTTGCAACACAGCTCGCAGTCGGGCGATGAATTCTGACGACGTCGGGGCGGAGATTAGCACATCGTCGAAAAAAGGCGTTACTCCCGGCAACCCTTTCAAGAGTGAGTCCATTAAGTTCTGAAAAATCCCGGGTGCGACACTAACCCCAAATTGTAGTCTTTTCACCCTAAAAGCACCCCTATGTGTAACGATCGTCTGTGCGTCGGCCATCGCCTCATCAACCTGCAGCTGTTGATGTGCCTGGGCCAAGTCCAGCTTGCCGAAGACTTTAGCCCCCACTAACGTGGCCAGGACGTGTTGAATGACCGGAACTGGATAGGCGTGGTCGGGCAACGCCTTATTGAGGGTGCATTTATAATCCCCACAGAGGCGGACCGCTCCATCCGGCCTCACTGGGGTCACAATTGGGGTTTCCCAAGACCCGTGAGGAACCGCTTCCAAGACTCCTTGGGCAACCAACCGGTCCAACTCAGCGTCGATCTTAGGCTTCAAAGCCAGGGGGACCCGGCGTGCCTTAAGTTTGATGGGCCTCACAGCCGGGTCCAACTGAAGGGAAATTGGAGGGCCATTATATAACCCCAACGAGCCATCAAATACAGTCGGGAACTCCGCGCAGACCTTTACCAAGTCCGGGTCTGCAGTTCTAATCATGTTCAACCCGGTCACCTCAATACCTAGAGGGCCCATCCAATTCCTGCCTAATAAGCTTGTATACGGCCCTTCAGTTATAAACAATTCGAGGTTCTGTCGGACCCCCTTGAATCCAACCTCAAATGTTCCAACCCCCTTCAACGCTATAGGATTTTTCTGGAAGTCATTTAACTTGAATGGGGGGGGCTTCAAGTGAGGACAACTTTCCGGGGCAAATACTCCGGAGTGTTTTAGCCGAAATAATGGACACGGGGGATCCCGTGTCCAAAAACATGGGACACGCTGTGCCCTCAATGTTAACTACTACCCTGATGGAACTCGGGGCTTCTGAGCTAAGGCTGTATACTTGCAAGAGTTCATACTGAGGCCGGGCCACGTCCACTTCGACGTTTGCCATCTGTCTCCGTCGCGGACTCCGGCTCTGCTCTCGACCCCCCTTAGCTCGACATGTGCGGGCAATGTGTCCCAACTTTCCGCATCGCCGACACTTAGCGTCCCGGAACCGGCAAGTCCTCCGTAGATGATCCCCACCACAGCTGCCACACTGATGTCCCATGGCCTCCGACGCGTTGTTCCGAACCGTTCCTCTGCCGGCCCAAGGGGCACTCCCACGCCTCATCAATCGCACGTCCTCCCTTCCCGAGTCGGAATCCTCTGCGGGGCTCTCCTGATGAAACCCCACCCAACTGGGTGTCGGCATGGTTCCTCCCTTCCGGGCCTCTGGGGCCGTCTCCTCAGCCGCGATAGCGATGGCCAGGGCATCTTCCATCGTAAGATCTTTTTTTGAACAAAATTTCCTCAACAACTTCTTGTCCGTCTGTCCACATATAAACTGGTTAAATAAAGCCTCATTCAAGTCATTAAATTCACACCAGCGAGCCAATTTGCGCAACTCTGCCAAAAACGTTGTGGCTGGCTCGGCAACCAAACGCTTGCGATTAAAAAACTCTACCCGCCGAGACACCAACGTTGGTTTAGGTGCTAAATGGGCCGTAATAACGCCCACCAGGTCAGAGTAGGGGAGCTGATCCACTTTCCTTGGGTGCACAAGGCTAACTGCTAGCCCACACAAGTCATTTCCGCAGCAATTCAAGAACCAGTCTCGCCGTGCACCCTCATTGATAATGCCATAGCACCGGAAAAAGGACTCCAGCCGCTCTTGGCATATTTCCCACGTATCCGGGCGGCGTATGTCAAACTCCAACAATGCCGCCGCACCAGCCAACCCCAACTGGGGGGGCGGGATGGCAAGGGCACCTGCATGCAAGATGGCAGACGTACCGGTGTTACTGGAAGTGCTCGTAGTTTCCCTCGAGGAGCTCATTGCCTTCAGCCTGGAGCAACCGCCAGCTCTGAATTGCTGGATGCGTGGGCTGGTGCAGCGTGGTCTCGTGCCGAGCTGCGATGCCGTGCAACGCTGAAGAAACCGCTTCCTTCAACATCCCACCTTCGTCGCCAGTGAAATGTAGTGGGTGCCAATAAGCCAGGCAACTCCTAGTGACTTCAGCATCTCTTTATTACATGGTAAAAGCAGTAGAAAAAGGCTAAAACAAGCTTAAGCTAACCAGAAACAGACCAAGAATATATACTGTTAAGGCTGCTGTTACAGGCTGGCCACAGGGTGGAGTAATTGACCAGCCAAAGCTGATTGGGCCTAAAACCCCGGCCAGCTGTAGGTAGAACAAATGACCACCGGGCGGGGCCGTTGCAACCCGGAAGCACAGGCAAGCCGATCCCAAGACACAACATTAATTATCTTTGATGATCATGCCATCTGTTTTCTCCAATTTCTTGTTGCTTATGTATATTTTCCAGGTGTTGAGTTACTTTCACCTGTTGAATATAATTGTGTTGGTTTTTGATGCATCAGTTTTCAAAACCATACTTTGCATTGCATCATACATACACAACATTCTCTGTGGAGTTCTTGGTGTTCTCTGAGTTCGTTGTTTGCTTACACTAATGATGTTACTTACTTGGCTAATGGTCTCCAAGCAAACAACTTCCAGCATCAAGAACTCCAGAGGTTAAACCTGAGCGGCAGATATTCTTTTTGGTTGGGATAAAATTCTTTGCATGTCTTTTGGGTTTGCATCTAACAATATGGCATCATCTGCATACAAAAGCATACCAAGAGTTACTTCCTCAACCAATATATTTTTACTAGGATGACATTTATCCATAAACAACCAATAACCCATCATATGTTATTTTCTTCCTCAGTGTTGAAACCATTCATATGCATTCCATTTAGTCTCATACATGCTTCATTTCAGGGGTGAAATGATACCGGTTCGCACTGGTTCGGGTGAACCGGTAGTGGCAGTGGTGCATGGTTCAGTGAACTGGTAGTGGCGGCAGCGCAAAACTCTGCCCACCTGGCTGGACATTGTTACTTACTGGTTTTAACCAGGAAGTAACCTATTTTCGACCCTCTGCGCATGCGCAGAAGGCTTTGCGCATGTGCAGATGGTCCAAAATCGCATGTTATGCGCACGCGCACAGAGTGCGCACTTCCGAACCGGTAGGGAAGGTAAGTAGATTTCACCCCTGCTTCATTTCCATCATATACCATACTTACTATATTTAGTAACTAACAGCCAATGCCAATCTTAACCAAAATATTCCATAATTTCCATCTAAATCAACAAATAAATGATCTTTTTCACATTTATATGACCTTTTGAAGAAGAAAAACTAAGTATGTATTTTCCCTACTCTGCGTAAAATTGCGTTGTATTTCACAGTTACTGCTCATTTATACCTTTAATATCCTTTCAGTCAGAATTTTACCAAGCACCATCTTGTGTTTGGTAAACTACTAAACTACTCTGTACTTATCTTTCTCTTTTTTAGGGGAATAATTTTGGCAATTTTCCAGTTATCAATCAGAAATTCAGTCTTCAGATAACGCTAAACAAGTTACCCAGCAAAAATCCATATTTTAATACTTCTCCAGTTATATCATCTATACATCATTTATATTTTTAAATTTTCTTGTAACATTTTTACTTTCTTAATTTTTCCCCTTGGATGTGAAGATTTATTTCAAGTAATTCTTCGACATTGCATAATCATTCCGGTACAAACATATAATATTTATCTTTTAGTACTCCTCATAATTTGGCACACAGTGCATCCTTTTTAAAAACATTTTATGCATAGTAAATGGGTAATAAATGTATCTTTACTACATTTTTAGCTGACTTTTTAAAAAATTTCAGGATGCATAGTTGTCTAATTTCGTATTTGGTTTGTGGACGGGATGGAAGAAGAGAGATTGTGTAGTCAATTTTGCCTGTTAAGTGATTTTTCAGAGTTCCTTCTACATCTCCCTGCTTCTGTTACAAGAAGATAAAAATTTCCCCTGAAAATGCCAACCAGTGAAAATATCTGTAGTAGTGAATTTATGCCATTGTGTTCTAATACTTTCGTAAAAGTGGTTATTAAAAAAGATTTTGATTTGTTCTCACTTTTTTTTTTTTTTTACAATTCCTTTGATACCAGGCTGAATGCTAAGACAGGTAAAGTTCAATACTCCTTTTGAACTCTAGAAAGCAGTGCTGGACTCTGATTTCACTGTAAATCTAAATTTATAGCATAAAATGATCACCTACATATTAAAGCATTTGAAAGAGAAGTTTTGATCCTGAGAGATTAGAGAAGAATCCTGTTAAACACCGGTACAGTAGGTGCCCCCTTCATGGCTTACTGCCTTGTCATGGCGAAGGGGCTTGCGTAGCTCAATGAAGCTATGAGCTATGCTGTGCAGGGCCATCCAAGATGGACAGATCTTAGCAGAGAGTTCTGACAAAACAAAAGGAAAAAAGATATGACCCAGAAGATGAGCCCCTCAGGTCGGAAGGTATCCAATTTGCTACTGGAGAAGAGCAGAGGGCTAGTACTAGTAGCACCAGAAAGAGTGAAATGACTGGGTCAAAGCCGAAAAGATGCTCAACTGTGGATGCATCTGGTGGTGAAAGGAAAGTCCGATGCTGTAAAGATTTTTTCTCCATAGGAACCTGGAATAAAAGATCCATTAATCAAGGCAAGTTGGATGTGGTCAAACAAGAGATGACAAGAATGGACATCGACATCTTAGGAATCAGTGAACTAAAATGGACAGGAATGGATGAATTTAATTCAGATGACCATCAGGTATACTACTGCGGGCAAGAATCCCTCAGGAGAAATGGAGTAGCCTTCATAATCAATAAAAGAGTAGGAAAAGCAATACTGGGATACAATCCCCAAAATGACAGAATGATCTCAGTTCGAATCCAAGGCAAACCATTCAATATCACAGTAATCCAAGTCTATGCCCCAACCACTGGTGCTGAAATTGACCAGTTCTATGAAGCCCTACAGCACCCTATAGAATTAACACCAAAAAATGATGTCCTTATCATCATGGGGGATTGGAATGCTAAAGTAGGAAGCCAAAAGATAACTGGAATAACAGGCAAGTTTGGCCTTGGAGTACAAAATGAAGCAGGGCACAGGCTGATAGAATTTTGCAAGAAAATACGATGGTCATAGCAAACACTCTTTTCCAACAACCCAAGAGACGACTCTACACATGGACATCACTAGATGGTCAACACAGAAATCAGTTTGACTATGTGCTCTCCAGCTAAAGATGGAGAAGATCTATACAGTCAGTAAAAACAAGACCAGGAGCTGACTGTGGCTCAGATCATGAGCAATTTAGGCTTAAATTGAAGAAAGTAGGGAAAAGCACTAGGCCACTCAGGTATGAACTCAGGTATGAGTCCTTCGGGAGAAGGGCGGTATAGAAATAAAATAAATGAATTAAATCATATCCCTGATGAATATACAGTAGAGGTGACAAATAGATTTAAGGAATTAGATCTTATAGACAGAGTGCCTGAAGAACTATGGACAGAGGTTCACAACATTGTACAAGAAGTAGCAACTAAAACCATCCCAAAGAAAAAGAAATGCAAGAAAGCAAAATGGCTGTCTGAGGAAGCTTTGCAAATAGCTGAGGAAAGAAGGGAAGCGAAAGGCAAGGGAGAAAAAGAAAGATACACCCAATTGAATACAGAATTCCATAGAATATCTAGAAGAGATAAGTATGCCTTCTTAAATGAACAGTGCAAAGAAATAGAAGAAAACAATAGAATAGGGAAGACCAGAGATTTCTTCAAGAAAATTGGAAATATGAAGGGAATGTCTCATGCAAAAATGGGCATGATAAAGGACTAAAATGGCAGGGACCTTTCATAGGCAGAAGAGATTAAGAAGAGGTGGCAAAGTTACACAAGAACTATACAAGAATGAGCTTAACATCCCTGATAACCAGGATGGGGTGGTCACTGACTTCGAGCCAGACATCCTAGAATGTGAATTCAAATGGGCCTTAGGAAATCTGAGTAACAACAAAGCTAGTGGAAAGGACAGTATTCCAGCTGAGCTATTCAAAATCTTAAAAGACGATGCAGTAAAAGTGCTACACTTAATTTGCGAGTATATTTGGAAAACTCAACAATGCCACAAGATTAAAATCCTACAAGCTAGGCTCCAGCAGTATGTGGATCGAGAACTACCAGAAGTACAGGCAGGATTTCGAAGAGGCAGAGGAACTAGAGATCAAATTGCCAACATACGCTGGATCATGAAGAAAGCTAGGGAGTTCCAGAAAAATATCTATTTCTGCTTCATTGACTATGCTAAAGCCTTTGATTGTGTGGATCACAACAAATTGTGGCAAGTTCTTAAAGAGATGGGAGTACCAGACATCTTATTTGTCTCTTGAGAAACCTATATGCAGGTCAAGAAGCAACAATGAGAACTGGACATGGAACCACTGATTGGTTCAAAATTGGGAAAGGAGTCCGGCAAGGCTGTATACTGTCACCCTGCCTATTTAACTTATACGCAGAGCACATCATCAGAAAGACAGGACTAGATGAATCAAAAGTTGGAATTAAGATTGCCAGGAGAAATATCAACAACCTCAGATATGCAGATGATACCACTCTAATGGCAGAAAGCGAAGAGGAACTAAAGAGCCTCTTGATGTGTGTGAAGAAGGAGAGTGGAAAAGTTCGCTTGAAACTCAACATTAAGAAAACTAAGATCATGGCATCTGTTCCTCTCAATTCCTGACAAATGGATGTGGAAGAAATGGAGGTAGTGACAAATTTTATTTTCCTGGGCTCCAAGATCACTGCAGATGGGGACTGTAGCCAAGAAGTTAAAAGACGCTTACTCCTGGGGAGGAAAGCTATGGCAAATCTAGACAACATTCTAAAAAGCAGAGACATCACCCTGCCAACAAAAGTGCATATAGTCAAGGCTATGGTTTTCCCAGTTGCAATGTATGGCTGTGAAAGTTGGACCATAAGAAAAGCTGAGTGCCAGAGAATTGAGGCCTTTGAACTATGGTGTTGGAGAAGATTCCTGCGAGTCCCTTGGACTGCAAGGAGATCAAACCAATCAGTCCTAGAGGAGATCAACCCAGATTGCTCTTTAGAAGGCCAGATCCTGAAGATGAAACTCAAATACTTCGCCAACCTAATGAGAAGGAGGAACTCACTGGAGAAGAACCTAATGTTGGGAAAGATTGAGGGCAAAAGAAGAAAGGGATGACAGAGAATGAGATGGCTGGATGGAGTCACTGAAGCAGTAGGCATGAGTTTAAATGGACTCCAGAGGATGGTAGAGGGCAGGAAGGCTTGGAGGACTGTTGTCCACGGGGTCACGATGGGTCGGACGTTATTTCGCAACTAACAACAACAACAATAATTGATGCAGAAAAGTGGAATGCATTCTTCAAAGGTTGACTAAGAGTTAATTGGCAGATAGGATAGCATACTATAGGTTACTCATCCTTTTATTCATCTTCTGCAGGAACCTTTCTAAATAAAGTAAGCAGATCATTAAAATAACCATATAAGTGATAGCAGTGATACTAGGGTACTTAAAAATAGAACAAAGAAGAAAGAGCTTGCACAATAAACTTTGAAGTGTAAAATGTGAGCAGTTGAAGTGTTTCTTTTTAGTAATTATACCAGTTAAAGGAAAATGGATGTTAGCTATTTCAGGACCAATACAGTGACATTGCTGAGGCAAAGCTGTCTAGACATAGAAGAATATTAGGTGATGTAATAAGTCCCACCTTCATGGAAAAATATCTACGTGATTGCTAGGAGCTGACTTCAACTTGATGTCATATGATCAATCAGTCAATCAATCAATCAATGCTACATTGAAATTGAGATATTTTAGAGGAGAAAAATATTGAGGAAGCATGAGAGGTAATGGATACAGTACAGAAACATTTTAGACCTGGTGACACTTGAAATTTTTAGAATATGTAGTGAATGTACTCCCAAAATAGAAACTTCCATACTCTCAATATATGCTGAATGCTGGCCAGTCACATAACAAAAGATCCTCTTTTTAGGATTTTTTTTCATTTCAATAGAGGTTTTTAAGAAACTTTAAGCATTTATGCAATATAGAATGCTTGTCTAGAAAAATAAGGAACCAAATGATGCCAATGTACAGTAGTTGATGAACAATTTACAAATACAGTTGAATTTTTATACAATGCATAATTAGGTTGTGAAATTGTCTATAGGTTATGATGATGACAAATTATTTTGATGGTATTAAGGAAAAAATGGAATAATAATCGACCTATATTACTTAGTGAAAGTTGAAGATATTCTTCATTTTATCAAACAGATGCAAAGTATCTTATAATGGGAGTAGGCAGGATGTCTGAGTTCATGCCCTGTTTCTGAACTTCCCAAAGGTATTAATTAATTAGCCTGAGTTAAAAGCAGAAGAATGGCTTAAATAGCTCTTTGGATTGATCTTTCATCAATCTTTCCATGAGCTGTCTTTTTGGGCCAGACTAATATTTCCTTGCTATTATGGCTTTTTAACAAAGTAAATTTGGTGAAAGTTAAATACTCTTTCACGTCTGCTCACTTGACAATTCCATAAAATTGTATCAGAAAAGAATTGAACAGGTCTAGATAGGGAGAAAGACAGTGAGACCGAAAGTAAAAAGACGGAGTATCTATTAATTCAGAACCTGAATTATTCCAAGATAGTGTCAACATTAATTCTGATTTGGGTGGGGCTCCTCAGAAAGAACTGATTCAGAATATGGAAGTTCTCCTGGACTCAGAACTCCCACTAGAAGATATGGCCAGGAGAATCTTTGTCCACGCAGTTGACCACTTAACTTTCCTTGAAACAAAATTTACTGGCAGCAGTCACTTATGACTTTATCATTCTTGACTGGATTATTATAATATGCTCATAAGGGCCACCTTGAAGGTCACCTGGGAACTCCAATTGGTATAAAATTTAATAACATATATTAATAGAACTGTTCTGATATTGTCATTCATCATCAGTATTACAGTACCTGCATTGGTTGCCATTTTGATTTCATGTGCAATTCAAGGTGCTTTTAATCATCTATAAAGTTCTACATAATTTGACACTTACATATCTATGAGATCATCTGCTTTAAGTAAAATTTGCTTGCCTAAGAGATATTTACAAAGTGTGCAGCCAGGTGTTCTCTCTACCTGCAAAGTTTACAGGAAAGGATTTAGAGTTGAGTATTCTATGCTGGAGTTCCTCTCCTGTGTCATCGGTAACCTTCAGAAGATCTGCATCATTGTTAATATTCAAATAGTTTGCTAAGATTCAAATACCGTATTTTTCAGAGTATAAGACGCACCTATCTTTTTTGGTGAGGAAAAGAAGAAAAAGAAATCTCTCTGTGCCTGTGCCTCTGAGCAATTTTGCGTCCTTGCAGCAAACAGCCTGCTTTACTTTCAATTTCGTTTTCAGCATAGCTTGATTAACACAAGGGAAAAAAAAATCTGTTCCAGCAATGTACCTCTTTGCAGCAAGCAGCAAAGCCCTGCGCAAAACAGCTGAGTGCAAATCAACTGAGAGTCAGGAGGCCGATCCAATCAATTTGTGCTAATTAGGCTGTGCTGAAGCTGAAAGCTGTTTTGTTCTTGCTGTTTGCTTGCAAGGAGGTAACTGCTGCGAGGCAGAGGCCAAAGGGTGGGGGCCAGTGAGTGGGTGGGGCTACATTCGGTGTATAAAAAACACCTAAATTTTCACCCCCTTTTAGAGGGGAAAAAGGTGCGTCTTACACTCCGAAAAATACAATAGTTTGCTAAGACCCAGCAGTTTAGTTCCAAGGTGAAGAACCTGATGGAATCTGGAATGTATGGTTGGTTGTTGTTATTTATGTTGAACTGCATGTTATATAGATTTGGGGGATGGGGTATTAATTGCTTTTATATAGCTCTTTAAACTGCTTTTGATTGACGTGGCATAAAAGCAACAGAAATAATTAAAGCAATCCATTTATTACTGAGATACATAACATCATGTAATAGATATTATAAAGATATACTGCAGATACAGATATTATAAAACAGTGACTAGATTTCAAAGATCTAAATAGATTAAAATTGAATTCGTGTTTAAAAAAACCTCTTTTTCTTTGTATCCACTCGGTAATTTCTCTGATGTAATGAACTGTGATATTGATTAAAGTACATCCTACTCAATCCAAAATGTGCTTTTGCCACTTATTTCTAAAACGTTTCTATTATTTATGGACATTAATTTTAGCTTAAGCGTTGAGCTGGATCTCATTTCTTCCTTTATTACAGACCGTATTGAAAAAGTGAAAGTCATTTTTAAAGAGCAAAGAATTAAAATAACACTAATTGTTAATGTTAACTGGGCAATTATTTCAAACTGCTGTGAATATTTTAGGACCTCAATAATGTTTGCTGGATAACTTTTATTACTATATGAAAAAAGGAAAGGGGCATGAAAGTGCTGAATTTTGTTAATGGGGTTCATACAAATGTTTCGCTTGCATTAGCCAAGGACAACATAATTAGGACAGCTGTAATTCTAGCTTTGATTGAATTTTATCAGCTTTAATAGACTGGAGTTTCATCACTGTTTTAAATCTGGCAGAGAAAGAAGTACTGCCCATTAATTTTAACCATATGTACTTGAGTAATACACTTGACAGATGCTAATTTCCTTAAATTGTAAGCAGCAAATGATGCATGAATTACGCAGCACCATACTTTTTATGCCTGCTTGTATTCCTCCCCTGTTGGGTTTAAATAAAGTTTCTTGATGTAGCCACAACAAAATTAAATAATAATAATGAAGATTTGAACACATTGGTTTAAAATCCATTCATTATCTATTTTTGATATGAAGATTAATGAGTATTGTATCAAATTTACATATATTTATGTTAAACACAAATGCAGGCATGTGTATTTCATCTTTTGTTTTGGTGAGATTGATACAATGGGAAAGCATACGGTAATAAACTATAACTCCTGGCTAGATTCTAAAAATATGAATTTTGTATTTTCTATCCTGAAGTTAAATCATAGTGATAAAAGTATATTTGATGTAGATTCTTTTCTAGAATGGATATTATGAAAAATCTTTCCCCTATGTTCTTCTGGGGCATACCATGTCAGAAAGGGTGCAGAGGGAAGAAGAAAAAAAAAGATTCCCTATTTTGGAATTGGATTTTGTGGACCTGATATTGATTGTACCTTAGATAAAGCTCTTTATTTTGGTTAGATAATGTTCAACCTTTTAAAGCAATAACTTTATCTTTGAAAGATCAAATAGATTTCCTTAGGATTCAACTTCCAATGATTTATTTCTGTCAGGAGATCTATTGGTTTAGTATTTTGACAATGCAGTACACTTAGTAACTGGCATAATATATATGTACGAGTTTTTCTTTTAGTCTCTTAAATGACTGGCCACATACACATCTTGAACTGCAGGCATTCACAAACAAAATAATAACACAAACAGCTAAATTATATTGACAGGTATATTACATGCTTCTGACGGTGCAGTGGATAGTTTATAGGAGAGTTGTTATCTAACAGTTTATTAATCTCAAAAAGGCAGCACAAATGAAAGAAGAAAGGAATTGCTATTAACCAGTAACTGAACTATTTCTGTTCATCCATGTCAGTTTGTCATATAAAATTATTACTTTCCGTTGAAAGACTCTTGAGTTTAGAAGCATATAAAAGCAGAAATGTGAGAATTACAGGTAGTCTTCACTACCACAGTCGAGCCAAAAATTTCTGTTGCTAAGTGAAGCATTTGTTAAGTGAGTTTTGCCCCATTTTACGACTTTTCTGACCACATTTGTTAAGTAAATCACTGCCTTTGGTAAATTAGTAACTGTTGTTAAGTGAAACTGTTTTCCCCATTGACTTTGTTTGTCAGGAGGTCACAAAAGGAGATCACGTGATCCCCGCCCGGGACACTGCAACTGTCATAAATATAAATCAGTTGCCAAGCCTCTGGATTTTGATCATGTGACCATGGGGGAATGCTGCAATGGTCGTAAATGTGAAAAATGGTCTTAAGTCACTTTTTTCCAGTAATGTTGTAACTTTGAATCGTCGCTAAATGAACTGCTGTAAGTTGAGGACTACTTGTACCTTCTGTTAAACTTCTCCAAATGTATCCAGTTTTTAGCTCTAAGACAGTGTTTCTCAACCTTGGAAGCTTGAAGATGGGTGGACTTCAACTCCCAGAATCCCCCAGCCAGCGCCAATTCTGGGAGTTGAAGTCCACCCATCTTCAAGCTACCAAGGTTGAAAAACACTGCTCTAAGATTTGCTTTTACCTGCCTTAATTTTGCAGCACTTTGTTAACTTTCTAAATTATATTCTGTAAACTTAGTTTTAACTATTATTTTTGTCCTCCTGGCAGGCAGGTACTTGTTGCCAAATGCTGTTACCCCACATTCATGGCAAACTGGCGAAACTTCGAATCTTGTCCGAATGCGCACCCAAGCTCTCGGACAATCCGCTCCTTCTCTGACAGCTAGTTTGGTGAGTTACATTTCCAAATATTTGTTCAGTCAAAAAAAGATTAATGTTAATATAATAATATGGCTAGGATTTTATTTGCACACGAGTCAAATAGCCCCAAATTGCTTTCCAAAACCACAATAATTCAGGGCCTTTCACATAACTGGGGTCGATTATTGTATATCATAGTACTAAACATGTTCAATGTATCTGAATTACATTTGCTGGGAGGCCTCTAATTTTGAATTGTGTTACTCATTTCATATACAATGAGGTGGTAGCATATTTTATTATAGGTTTTTCCATTTAAGTCATCTGTTTAAGAAAAAAGAGGCCATCATATTTTTAAAAAAACCCATGCTTTCAAATATTAGGCTGTTTATAGATTATCTGTTGTTGTATGCATGTAACAGGCATACTCAACAAGTATGATTCTCTTATGTGCATATTTGGATGTCACCAAATAATGGGTAGAAACGTAATGTAGCATGCAGTATTTATTTAGTGCAGGAAATAAAAGTTTTATGTTGCAAAAGAGTCTAAATCTGATATTCGTAGATGGTAGTTTCCATGGTAAGTTTTGGGAGAATGTTGATAACATACACTTAAAAATCTAGATGTGGAATACAGCATTGTTTTCCATCTGACTGCTGACTCTGCATTAGGCACAATAATTGATAGTTGAAAGTGTGAATGTATTTTGTATTTTAAGGTATGGTTGGGTACATGTCACCCAGTATTATTATAGAAGCAGTGTTGTAAAAATAATGCCCACTAGGTGGCATAAAAACCAAGTGTGTATCATATAGTATTCTTGCTCTATTTTGAGAGAAGGTTCTTACTGGTTTTGTTTTTAAGTCCTACTAACTGGGACTTTTTTCCTTGAGAAATATATTTATATTTCTACATGCATTTTATTATCATGTCTCTTAACTATTTAGTATATAAAACATTGCAATTATTTTAACATCTTCCTGTGTTAGAATTCTAAAAGCAAAATATAGTTTTCACTTTGAAAAAAGTATAGAGCTGACTTCTTCCTACCAAGCTGTTAACTAATGCTTATTAATTATACAGAAGGATTAAAACACATACTGATATATTAAGCAAAATAATGAAATATTTACTATTTGTTGTAAATAGTTTATGAATATGAATGGAATAGGAATTTGAGATGGAATTCCAAAATTGTACTCGTATCTGGAATTCAGAATAGTTTTTTTTATTAGAATTGACTAAGTGCAGCTTCAGAATTCTAGAAAACCAACATATTCATATTTATTGATTTCTACTGCTTTTTAAAAACTGATTTGTAAAGATTCAAAACTTCCGGCTATTCTCAGTTTAGACTCTTCTCTCTTGAACCTTCCCATCTTGTGCTTATTCTGATCTCTCAGTTACAACCTACCGTTTATGCTCAAGGGAGTGAGAGTTCTGGTTACTTCTCCATAACACACTTCTTGGTTTGGTCTATGAACTGAAGTTTTACAAGGCAGTGTCCCTGGAAGCTTTCTAATTAGGTGGAATTCACTAGAGAAAATACAGGAGATTTTCTTCTGTATGAACCAGATAGTAAACTCAATTTCCTCTGCTCCTTTCTTGTTGTTCAGTAGTCTTTTTGATATTTACATTTTTCAACTTTCCTTTGATGTTTCTTCTGAATCAGTCTTTGCAGTACTGTTTAATTTTCTGGAATTACGAAAGAGTAAGACCATCCATCCATCCATCCATTTATTTTGAAGAGGAAAAAGGTTGAAGATGGTAGCATTACTTTGCACCTATGAGCTATTTGATGATTAGGGCTGATAGTGAGAAATAAATAGGGATGGGTTAGGAACTTCACACCCAATTCTTGCTGTTTCTCAACTGTTCTATTAGTCAAAGGAATATTTTTGTTTAAGAAAAATAGAACACACATTCTCTCACTTGAGACTTAATCCCAACCTCCCTGTAAAGTTGTTAGTTAGAAGAGAGGTATTTTTATCTTCTTGTATCAACTAATAAAAGTTATCTTTTACTTCAAATATAACGAGTACCTATAAGCATTTGTGGGTACTTGGACTAATTCCATACAGTTAATCAACCAAAGTGTGTGTGTGTGTGTGTGTGTGTGTGTGTGTGTATGTATGTATGTATGTATGTATGTATGTATGTATGTATGTATGTTGTTAGCTACGAAGTCTTGTCCAACCCATCGTGACCCCATGGACAACGTTCCTCCAGGCCTTCCTGTCTTCTACCATTCTCTGGAGTCCATTTAAGCTCACGCCTACTGCTTCAGTGACTCCATCCAGCCACTTTTAATTTCTTGGCTGCAGTTCCCATCTGCAGTGATCTTGGAGCCCAGGAAAATAAAATTTGTCACTACCTCCATTTCTTCCCCATCTATTTGCCAGGAATTGATAGGGCCAGATGTCATGATCTTAGTTTTCTTAATGTTAAGTTTCAAGCCAACTTTTGCACTTTCCTTCTTCACCAGCATCAAGAGGCTCTTTAGTTCCCCTTCAGTTTCTGCGATAAGAGTGGTATCATCTGCATATCTCATCTATCTATCTATCTATCTATCTATCTATCTATCTATCTATCTATCACTATACACACACACACACAACTTTGAAGCTGTTTATCCATAGCTCTAGCTACGCATTTAAGCAACCTTACATTAATGATAACATTCACAACCATAAACTTTTTTCTTTAACTTTAAAGGTTTAAATTAAAGTCTTAAATTAAATCCAAGCTTTAATATATGAACTGGATATTATTAAGAAGAGATTCAACAACCATTTGTCTGAAATTGTCATGGCCCTGTCAGGTTCAGGAGAGGAGTAGGAGTAGAAGTTGGAATCAGGATCCAGCTGCATCTGTCCATGTGACCTGGATCAGAACAGAAATGGTATAGGGCAGTGATAGCTAACATTTTTGCCATCGCGTGCCAAAAGCGGGGGGAGTGGGGGAGGGTTGTGCATGCACGTGTGCCCAATGCACCCGACCCCACCCCTGCACATGCATGCGTGGACTACCTGTGCTCCCCCCACTTTTGGCACGCGATGGCATGGTGGGCCCGGCAAGCCTGTTTTTCGCCCTCCCCAGGCTCCAGTGGCTTTCTAGAAGCCCGGGAAGTGCGAAAACGGCCTTTCCCACCCCTCTGGAGGCCAGAAACGGCCCATCTCCTGACTTCCGGTAGGACCGGAAGGCCAGACAATCAGTTGGCCTGTGCATGCATGTGCGCTGAAGCTGAGCTAGGACAATTGTTCTGCCCCAGCTACGGATGCCAAAGATTTTGTTCAGACACAAACTCTGAACAAAACTTAGTTTACTCAAATAACGCAGTTTTAGCAAATACCGGCTCTTAATAAGCATTCTTAACAGCCTGGCAGAATTCCACAGATAAGATAGTCAGAGTCTTACTGGAGTTGGCAGAAAGCCCACAAGCAAGGTTGCAGAGAGATCCAAACTCTATGATTAGCGAATTAAAGTTGTTTCCTGCAGCTTGTTGCAAGCGGCGTTCTTTCTTAAATAGGCTAAGGGAATGGCCAATTAGCCCCAAGCCTTACTCTCGAGGAGACCTCCTCCTGAGGAACCACTCCTGCCTTTTGGCAGCTCTGCGTGCCCGTGCATTGAGAAGAGGCTCCTCCTCTTCATCCTCTTCACTTCTAAAGGAGCCTCTGGAGGTTCTGAAGGCCCTGACTGAATCCCTGCCTCTGGCACCACATCTTCTTCAGCTTCCTTGCTGTCTGACTCGAGTGCCGGTTGCACAGGCTGCTGGCGCAGCACCAGCCTATACAATTGTCTTCAATCCATTACATCAACCCATCTCACACAGTCAAGCAAGGCAGGTATGTTGTGGACCCCTTCAGCCAAAGAATTCCAACTGATGGGGTCCAGGAAGACAGACTCTTTCCTGCCATGTGGAACATTCTCTCCCAGATATGAGGTGGGATTCCACTTTCCTGGCTTTCCAGAAAGGTGTGAAAAGATACAGAGGAGCCTACAGCTATGGGCTGGTTAGTCCCTCCCCTCCCCCACCATGTAATTCATTTTTAACATTGCTTGCATGTTTTTAAAATTTTATATACAGTTTTGATGTTTTTAGTATTTTATTTGTACACTGCCCAGAGTCCCTCTGTGAGGATATGGGTGGTTTTAAAATTTTGATACTGAATTTCTATTGTTATTAACGGATACATTACAAGTTCTGGAATATCTGGAATTTTTGCTTTGCTTTGTTTTTGTAGCATTTGTTATGAATCACAATTTAACTGTAAAACAGTTGTTAAAGGTAGGATGGAAGTGACATTTAAAAAGATAACAATTTGGCAAAGGCTATGTGGAGGAAAAAGGCTAAAATCCATTATCCAACATAGGAATTCCACATATCAAATAGCATAAAATACATAACATTTCTAAAGTAGTACACTAAATAATTTTTTTTTAAATTGGGGAGGAACACTGGGCAGGTTTTTTTCAATAACCATTATTATTATTATTATTATTATTATTATTATTATTATTATTATTATTATTATTATTATTAATTTTACAAATAACCAACTATTAATCTTATGTTTCTCCCCTTCTTGCCTTTAATCTTCTAATCATTGACATTAAAAATGCTGATAAATACTTAAGTAGATCTAATATTTTAGTTCTATATCTGAGGACTCTATGTAGCCTTACAGTATGTTATAAGTTTGATATTACTAATTTACTGATTGAAGAAGAAATCTTCCACCAGCCTCTATAGAAATCTGGTGATTCACTGCAGCTGGTGAATTTCAAGCAGGTGGACCAGTGGCAAAATAATGATCCAAATGCGTCTCAGTGGGGAATGTTTCTGTCAATGACTGAGTGAGTAGTAACTGTCCAATCTTTAAGGCCTCTTGTGTGATATTTTCCCTGACTCACTTAGCATTTGGTAATTAACCATGATGTGTTTGACTAGGACTGTGTCCCAGCAAATACTTCTGTTACAGTCTAGAATTAATTCTTGTTGGCTAAATAGAAGAAAGTTCTTCAAAATTTACTTCAGCTGGATAATAAAATGCTCTCAGACATGAGTGTTGATACAGAAAATATATAAAGATGTTATTAACAGTACTTCCTTTAAGGGATTATCAGCTGTATCAGAAGCATTGCAGAGTTTATATTTTGCTCTGTCAGAAACATCTGGCTTAACGAGCTTAGACTTATTAGAAGTTGGGAGAATCTTTGTGTGAATGTCATGGTGTTGGCAGAACACTTGTTTTCTGGTGCATATTGCACCATAACATATTGTACTGCACAAAAATAATCAAAAGTTGCTTTCCAGCCTGAGTTTACCTTCTGGCAGCAATATTGAAAAGCCCCAAAAGAATATTAAATTGTGCTTCAATAGATAGGGACTGGCATACTTTGTAAAAATTACTTTCAGAATGTAATAGAATTTTAGATTTGCTATTTGTATTCAGTGATTCCTACTTTATTTTGCAAAGTGATGTATGTTTAAATCTAGCACCTGAAAGTCAAAAGAGATATTTCTGAAAAAAAAACAATGAGTTTTGTCATTTAGTTTACTTCTGTATCTGAGAATATCTTTTTTGATTTTTCTGTTTGTTTTTCACCTGGTCTAAGCATGTAGCAGAAAATAGTTTTGTTTTACAATTTTTTGTTATATATTTCTTACTGCATAGGTGTACTCTCTCAGAAACTTTATTTTATCGTATATTGTTCCCTCCAGCGTGTAACTATCTATCTATCCATCTATACGTGGGGGATGGCAGTGGAGGTGTGCATGCACGTGCACTCGCCAGTGTGTGTATAATGTGATTGTGGCCGTGTGCGCGTCTTCTCAAAGTGATGCTTTCTGACAGAAAATCAATATTTTTCATAGTAGATTTGATGGCAAGATTGGCATAATCCTATTGTAGACTTTGCTAATGGCTAAATACAAACCTGTATTTTTATCTTTCTCATTGGCCTTTGGTAAGATATGTACCTTTCACCTCTACTCCAAAATGTCCTTGTTTCTCTTTCACCCGTCCTGAATTTTTTTTAAAAAGTTGAAAGTGAAGCAACAATCTTAAATAGTAATGCTTGCTATAGATATTTAAAGTTCCGAGATCGTGTTTTGGCATAACTTGCAAGTTTGATAATAACAGGTCCTATTTTTTTCCCTACTTCCTCAAATATTCTGTTGTTTGGGAAACCCTCACAAAGATGGTGCATCATTAGAGTCTTGGTGGTGCAGCAGACTAAGTGCTCTTATGTAGCACTTAGCTGCCAGCTGCCTGCAATTAGTGCGAGTTCAAATCTCACCAGGCTGAGGTGGCCTTAGCCTTCCATCCTTCTGAGGTAGGCAAATTGAGGACCCGGATTGTGGGGGCAATAAGATGACTTTGTAGAAACACTGCTTATGGGGGGCCAAAAGCCCTAATAAGCAGGTATATACAAAAGAATGAAGGCCATCGCTATAGTGCATTGTAAACCACCCTGAGTCTTCAGAGAAGGGCAGCATATAAATTGAAATAATAAATAATAAATAAATAAATTATAGATCTATCTATCATTATGGATCTATTTCATTTTAAAAATAAAAGGTGTGTCTATTTAGAGAACAGAAAAGGTAATAATTTAGTAATTCATCTTTTAGAAATTCTATAAACATTTTAAATTAACTCAGTAAATGAGGGACACACTCGCCTTCTGTCCTGAAAGGAAAGTATTTGGACAGACATGTATTAAAATGTGATCAGCATCTTGCAGTAGAAGCTACCACTATGTTCTTCTTCATGCATAAACCATGTATATATTATGAAAATGGATTTAATGTGCTGTGATATATATATCAATCAAATGAAGAATTATCTGTTAATTTAGTAAGAGTTGAAGATAGAGGTGCTAGAAACACAACAGTTCTATGATATAGCGAAGATTGCAAAAAATGCTGTGGAAATGAAAGGATAAGCTTTAAAAGAAGATGGTTGAAGGAAAGTTTTGTTAGAAAAACAAGATGCTATTTTTGGTTTGAGAAAAATAATACTGCTAGGGATCCAAGCCAAAAAAGTAGCAAATATGATTTTTTTAACCTTAAGGTACTTGTATTTCCTTTAAGTCTAATGTTCCCACAGCTATGGAAAGACAGGAATTTTAAAGAGGAAAGCTGTCTTAAGGGGGGTATTAAGTAGTTATGCTAAAATGTACTGATACACTAAACCACAGTCTGATTTATATGTTGCACTTAAGACATGGTTTAGCTATGGTTTGGTGAATAATCCACATTGCATAGATTTTTATAATACACTTAGCTGAAAACAAACAAATTACATTATGACTTAGTATGTGTAAACTTAGTCAAATCTTTTAAAAGAATGGAGTTGGATAAAAGATTAATTATTTGCAATTGGGGCTAACCTTGTAGTGATTTGCTTAGAAGCCCCTTTATAAAAAATGTATTTTCATTATATAGCATCTATATGAAGTTATGTTTAAGTATTTGAATTCCTCTTGAATTAATCTCAAGTCTACTGAGAAAATGATTGTGTAATTCTTTGAGGCTCTTTGGATTTTAGTTTTATTTTGTATTTTGGTTTCCTGAGATACCTATGTATTTCAACATGCATTTTCATGTTCTTTTTTAATGCCTAATAATCGGAAGATAATTCCCCTTTGCAAATGCTACTATTAGTAGACTCATTTTGTATACTTTTTAATTGGGAGTATAATCTGATAAAATACCTATTATTTCTTCAGACTCTATCAGCATTTTGCTAATACCATTAGTACTTTGTCAAATAGATATGCCACAACAGGTCCTCGTGACTTGGATTGTATGCCCCTTTAGCCTTGGGCAACTCAGGATTTTGATGAAATCCCCGAGTGGCTTGTTTTTTCTTTTTCTAATTGCCAATCTTGGATGCATCTTGGTTTAGGAGATGAAGGGAGTCATAGAAACAATCCTTGGATTACCTGCAAAGAAAGCCTGAAACTGGACCTGATCAGGCACAGTTACAGTCTCAGGTATAAGCCTATACTTTGATAATAAGGGAGGAAAAGCATCCTTATGTCTCCCTTATTGTTGTTGGTAAGCTATCGGCTTCCTTTCTTGTGCAGGGTGTTACACTGTCTTTTAGTGTATTGAAGAAGATAGACAAAATTGTTCAGAAATGTCACAGTCTTGATTCATCCTGGGCAGACTCTAATATGAAGGCTGGGATATTATCCAGCTGTGTTAACTGGAATTTGGAGGGGGAAAGTAAATTGAGGAAGTGGTTTAGGTATTACCTCTGTGAAGCTGAAATTTTAAGACTATCCAGACCAGCTGTATTCACAAACAACTGGAGCGCCACCAAAGTCAGCTGTGGCCACGTGGTTGTGATTTCCAATGTCCCACAAGCAAAGTCAGTGGGGAAACTTGCAGGAAGTCAGAGGTTTCTCCCACTCCTACTACTAACTGGGTGGACATGGCCAGCTTGACACCACTCCCCAAACTGCTGGCATGTTTCCTCTTCACATTGGGTAGACCAGGCCGAAGCCACGCTGGCCTTTCCAGTGGTGGGATTCAATTTTTTTAACAACTGGTTCTGTGGGCATGGCTTAGTGGGCATGACTTGGTGGTCATGTGACTGGGTGGGTATGGCTGGGTGGTCATGTGACTGGGCAGATGTGGCTGGGTGGTCATGTGATTGGGTGGGTGTGACCAACTCAACATCACTCACATCGAGGGGCACTTTGCCTCGCCCCGCTTGCCTGGCCTCTCAAGCTCTTCTGGTCTTTGTCTATTAATTTGTCTACTACTACAATGTCTGGTTGATTATCTAATGCCTGCCTGTCCTTCTGGATCCGGAACTCCCACAGATTCTTAGCTCTATTATTCCCCACAATCTTCTGTGGAAACTCCTTGATGGTTGGCTGGAGAATTCTGGGAGTTAAAGTCCATACATCTTTCACCTGAGAGATACTGATCTACCCCTTGGGTTGTATCTAGTGTGGTAAATCCCTACTTCTATGGATCTGGTGTTTAGTGCCTGTTCTTGTGCTGTTATGATCAGTGATCAGTGCTGCCTTTTACACACACACCACTTCAGGAATAATTTCTTTACTACTAGTAGAAACAAAATAAGCAGCTATAAATGTCACCTAAAGTTGGAACCCTATATTTGGATTCTGATGCATATTTATTATTGTGAATACTTTTGCAAAACAGTGGTTGGGAAAACTTGCTACAGATAAGTTTACAAAGCACCTATTTCAAACAACATTTCTTAATTGTGTATTATTACTTGCCGTCTTGTACCGTACCACTGCATTTTGGATTCAAATACAAAAAATATATATTTTGGAGAGCACAGAGAAAGGAATGCTGCATCTGTTTGCAATTCTTTAAGGCAGCTGGGATTATGGGTAGACCGGGCCGAAGCTATGCTGGCCTGATCTTTCCTCTTCACATTGAGTAAACCAGGATAGCCCCATGGGCCAGATCCGACCACATCATGGGCTGGATGCACCACAGTTGTTAAGTGAATGACTGCAATTGAAAAGTTAGTAATTTGGTTGCTAAGTGAATCTGGTTTCCCCATTGACCTTGCTTGTCAAAAGGTTCTAAAAGTTGGTTTATCTGTGCCCTCAGGGTCACCTGAATAGTGCAAATGGGTGTGGATAGTGCTAATGACCATATGACTACAAAAAATATAAATTCTTCTATTCTCCACTATTCATTCTGAACTGAAGAAGCTTCTTGGATGAGAAGCGAAATATCTTCAAAGAAAAACAATGAAAGTCCAGTTGCCTTTTGAAAAAGTATCCTTGGGACAACCATGACCTCGGCGATTGAGAATATCCATAGACAAATGAAGCAGGATATTGTACGTGAGATTTGAGATTTGTAATAGAGAAGGGAGATTATTTAGCTTGTAATCATAAAGAGTGGTTGCTGAGTGTACATTAAAAGCATCTTCATAATTGGTACCAGTTGTGTGTATGAATATTTTGGATGACATCCTTTTTCTGAAAGGGACAATGGATCAGTCAGGGAAAGTTAGATAACATACTGAGACCATGAGGTTCTGGGTTAGCAGTAGAGTTCCCCAAATCTACCCAATGTGAAAAGGAAAGATCCAGTGGTGGGATTCAACCGGTTCGCACCAGTTCACCCAAACTGGTAGCTAACTTTTTGAGCAGTTCGGCGAACCGGCTGAAGAGCACCATGCCTGACCACGCCCCTTGTCCCTCCCAGGCACTCGCCTTGGATGAGGCTGATATGTCCAACAGTGGTTTTGTCAGGGCTCCTGGTGCTGGTCACGGCCGAAAGGTTGGTGCCCCATTGGCCCCAAATAACAGGGCTCACTTGGGAATCGGAAGTGGCTGCAGCAGTTTTGGGATTCCGAAGCAGCTCAAGCAGGTCATCACAGGACTTAAATATGCTTTCCTTGTTTGTGGGCAAATTGCTTGAGAGTTCACAGCTGCCAGATCAGCCACAGCATAGAAAATGTTCTGTCCCCTCCCACTAGTGGCCTTGAAAAGGAGTCTGCATTCCTGCATTAGCCTGCTGGCCGTCTGCCAAGACCTCTGGAACATTGCCCGATAATTACTGAACTGATATACCTTTGGAACATTGCTGGTAACTACTGAACTGATATACTTTTGAAAGAGAACTGTTTATTAAAGGGCCAGCTTCAATCTCTCTAGCCTGAATTTGTTACTTCTATGCTGTGGCTGATGTTAGCTTTGGAAGTGTCTTATTGCTTATGTATCCTTAAATTTTGTGAATTAATTTAAAGTTGTTTCCAAAAATTAATCTTCATATATTTGTTATTCATATATTTTAAAAGTTCCTTTTTAATGGGGATTCAAATATGTGTTTGCAAGAATTTGTCATGTAAAGAGAATGGCAGGGCCCATTTATGAAGCATGAAATGCAATCAATTTACTTGGTAGGTAGACATTTAAATCCTTAAGCAATTTTTAATGATACAGTCTAATCAATTGATTTCAAGTTTAATAGCCTGATGACAGGTTCAAAAAATCAATAATTGGGATAACCTAAGCTTATACTGATAAGTAAAATCAAATAGCTTTTCCCTTTTCTTTTAAAATTTATCTAGAAATCACGAACTCAAAAAAAAGAGTCTTTGTTTTGTTGTCAAGCTGAGTTTTATTTCCCTTTGACATTCAGTCATTTTTCTCTACTGAAATACAGAAAGCAGAATTTAAAGCTTTAAATATATCTGAATGTTGTGGTACATTAGTTTTGCAATGTGCAGTGATTTAAATCTCAACATAAGCACCTTTCTGTTTAGGAATGGAATAAAATGAAAATGATCAGAGTAAACAACTGAGATCAGAGTGTGAAATTATGCATGATGGTAGAAATAATATTTCTGTCTATGGCTTTCTTTTTTGAGGTGAACTTTCTAACTGATAATTGTTTTTTTAATCAGATATTAATCCTGTATGTACTGATATTTTAAATGGTTTCGTATTCTGAGACAGTTCTTATTTCCTAGGATGCTAAATAACTGGTCCTGTTTTTTAGAATCAATGAGGTATGTTGTTTGAATATCCAGCTTCGTTTCAGTTTTTACATGATTACTCTTAATTTCTCTCTTCACTTTAGGTGCCACTGCTAATTAACTCAGGCATTTTTACCTCACTGCTTCCTCTCAAAAACTTGATCTATAGATTGTGCTTAAAACAGCATGCTAGCACAGGATGGCAGGCGTATTGTTCTGGGCGAATAACAATCCTCTTGCAGGATTTCCTCTGTCAAATAGCTACTCCTGTCTAGATAAATTTGTTAGGTGTCTGGAGCCCACTTGCTGCTTTGTAATACAGCACTGCAAACATGCATGAGCTCAGAAGTTGCTGAGTGAATAACTGGCTAAAGTCAGCTGACTATTCCTTTCCAATCAGATAAACTGTGATGTAAGTGTTTAGCAGCTGCTAGGATCTGAATAAGTGAGCCGAAGTCTGAGATACTAGAGCATGGCTATATTGTTATAGAAGGAATGAGGGAGAGAATGGACGAATCCAGCATTCTGAGAAGGCGAGGGCTTCAGGTAGGCTATGTAGCTATTTGAGAGCTATTTTCTCAGTGAATAATTTTGTTGTAAAAGTTTCATTTGCATTTATGCCCTGAGCAAAAATGTAGAGACAATTTTAAACTATTGATTACTATGTTTCAAGTACAGCATGATAAATGGTTCATCAGTGAAGTATTCCTTGTCAGAAAGCTGCCTGCTTTTCTTCTCTAAAGATGTGAAATCATACATCTTTTACTAACATTCACTTTAAAAAACATACAGTCTGACCTTACAGTCTTATCTGCTCTTTCAAATAGAGTAATAGATCATTGATTCCCTTATAAAGAAATTTTCAAAAAGCATCTTAAGTGGGAAAGTGTTTAGCATTCAGGTAAATATGAACAGTTTTAGAGAATTCGAAATGTTCTGAATATTTAAGTAAAAAATAAAAAGGCAAACAACCCTATATATTTTTAAATGTTTTGAATTTTCAGCATTCACTGTATATTATTTGGCAAATGTGGAAGCTATTAGTAATACTGTTTTAAGCCTAAAACATCAATGATGCTTCAGTGTGATTGTTTTTGGTTAACATATTGGCAAAGAAAATTATAGAATCTACCTTTCTGGGAATGCGAACAAAGTTTTAGCAGTCTTTGAATTCATTGCCAGAGAAATAATTTCAGAATGCTTAGCTTATCGTTCAAGATTTCTGAGTTATTATATATGTTCAGACACGTTATGCCTTTTGTTGTCTGAACTTGTGGATGCCTTAGAATTTCAAAACTTTTTGTCTTGACAATTTAGTGAATTAAACTCTCACAAATCAGTGTTTGTGTTAGACTTGTAAGCAAAGAATAAAACATAATTAACATGATTGAAGACAGATGAAGTACCACTCTTAAACCTCTTTGTTTTCTGTTGTTAAAGAAAAAAATTGCTTAGGTCATTCATCTTTGACTAAACTTCCTTTCCCATGTTTTCTATGCAATTCTATTGTTTCATTGTACTCAAAGAAGCTGTGTTACTGCCACTGTAACTTAGCAGATATTTAGTTACTGGAAATTCCTAAACTTTTAAACCTATAAATGAGAATCCTTACTGAAATAACTATTTTGCTGAAATACATGGGTGTTTTGACAATTATTCTAGTGAGATCAGTATTGATGAACTAAGTCTTTTGAGGTTTTTTGATAAAACATGTAGCCTTAAAAAGAATATATTTTGTTTGTATTAACACTGGTCAGAAGAATAGTTGTCATGTATTGGTTATATTAAATAACTGTTATGATCTGAAGGTATTAAATAATTGGGATGATTACAATTAAAATAAATAGTTTACAATTAGAAGCATTAATGAATTTTTTGAAACTAGGATTAAAAAAGTAAGTTTTACTTGATTTTTAGTAAGTGCTAATACTGCTTAGCAAAAGCATTTAATTTGTTCTTTATAAAATAAATTTATTTATATGAATCAAGTATTTTTTGCTGCATATTGAAAATACAATCTAATTTTGCTACTGATTTTTGAACGATGCTACCAAAATAAATGCAAAAACTGTTTAAGTACTTAGTTTTTCAACTTTATTGATTTTTCTTTCTTGCCTTTCATTCACTGATAATTTGACATAGGCAAAGGAATTTTGAGCTTTAGTTCCTTTGTACATTAAAGTTAAGAAAAATTTTCCCAGTTTGTCTTCAATATTTATTCAAATGTAACATTTATTTGTTTCTTTGTATTTTATTTACAGCAGTAAAGGCCTGCTACCTTTGTGCTTATATTCACTAAAGAAAAAATGTGATTCCCTAAGATATTATGACTTTAATTAGCACTGATAAGACCTTGATCAGATAAATTGACCTAATTTTCTTGCATTAAAGGGATGATATTTTATTAAGACTGAAGTGGCCAGTATATTGACAGTGAACATCAGTGTGCCTGCTTTTTTGGTATCACCCAAGCTCCAGCTGGTCTTAAAATATTTTTAAAAATTCTTTCAATTTAGAGAAAAGGGAAGAGATTACCTGCCATATTGCAAACCAAATGCCATTAATCAATTGGACTGTGCAGTGCTTCAGATTTGATTCAAAAAATACAATTTGGAGCATGGACATAGCATTTGCCTCTAACTTTTAAAATCAGCAGACCTTTTCTTGGAAATTGCACATCTGCCAGTTGTTCCAGGAAAAGACATGGCTGTGTTAAAGAGTTATAGAGAAGTTCTATGGACACATCCTTTCCGTACCTTGAAGCACCTTTTTGGAATAGAATCTAAATCTTCACACAACTCTTAATATCCATTATCATTTAAATTTATTGGATTGTCTCTGGTACCACATATGGTTGATGGAGATTATCAGAGTGATGATATTTTATCTATGCACTGTATACATGTGCTTTACTTTCTTGGTTTATGTATGTGGTATAATGCAGGTTTGTTGTATATGTGTGCTTAATGGTACGTTTTCTATATGGGTGAATATAGATATATTTCTTAAGCATTATTAATTTCAGTTCTGCATGAGTAAACATGTCATTTAGATATTACCTCTCAGTAATAAATTCCAAAATCTTGCAAGATTTGAGTAATTTCAATTTGATTTATTTATTTATTAGATTTTTATATCTCCTTCAAGGTGGTTAATATACATAATGCTCCTTCCTCCTTCTCTTTTCCCACAACAACAACAACCCAGTGAGATGGGCTGAGAGAAAGTGACTGGCCCAAGGTCACCCAGCATTCTTACCCAGTGAGAATGAATATTAAATAAATATTAAATGCTTGAATATTAAACTGAGATTATGATAGAGAAAATTAAGATTTCATGCAAATGTACTGCAATTTCATATTTGGCAGTTTCACAACATTTTTTTCCCAAATGTTTAAAAATTAGGGGGGTTGAATTGATGGACATGTGTTTGAAAGCACTGTGTTGCTGACTTCCTGCTATCATAGGAATAAATTTGTCTTTATATGCAATTATTTTACATACAAAAACAGTGTGATAATTAGTTTTGTTAGTGGAAATAATTGTAGGTGTAATGTTGATTTATTCGAAAGGTTATAGATATATGCACTTGTCTTTTTCTGTCTAAGTTAGCATGAATTGAGTAGGGAGAAGGAATACGGTAGGACAGGAATCAATAATGTTGGCAAATCAGTGGCATACATTTATTTGAAATTGCTTAGGAGAATGGTGGATTGTTACTTTCCAGGCTGTGATAGAAGAAGAAAATGGATTTTCCCAAAGTACAGTTTACTGTTTATTAGGCATCAGATGAAAGTGTACTTTGGACCTCTATAGTGATAGGTTATCTTGCATACTCTGACACTATTAGATTAATTGAAAAAGTACTAGCATTAATTTAATTATTTGTATAGCTTTATCATGTTTATACGGATTAGGTTTACTTGGGCAACATTTGGCTATGATGAGCATCTTTAATGTAAGGGCTGGAATGAAAGAAGAAACTGTCAGGCTAAGATTCCCCGCCCCCCCCTCTAATGCCTTTTCTACTTGTTTGAAACCCTAGGAATCTGCTTTTGCTACAAACTCTGCTAATTCCAGCTGAAGCAAATTCATTTGTTTACAAAAGTTTTCTTTACTGAGGACCTGTATTATTAGCTTTTATTATACTATAGGGACTGCTTTTTTTGAATTAAATTTTGAGGATTTATCATGGGAAATTTAAGACATCACCATGTAATATTGCTTAGATGATATGTCTCTCTATTTAAATTGCACAAAATTATTCCCCTTTCTTGGTAATGGAAAGGATGTAGAGTAGGGATGTACAAAACATTCCATGCATAAACTCTGCCCCCTGCCTGAACCGAGATACAAATATTTGGATTTGTTTGGTCCATTCACAGACTGGGAGCCCTTATTTTGGGCAGAAGTGGTTTGAAGGAAGGCAGAAGATATCAGTTTTGACTGAGGGGAGGCAGAAGAAAGTAGGAAGGAAAGGAGATTGAAAGATGTTGATGAAGGTTAGTCAGGCTCTGAGATAATGATGGCTGAGGGAAAGGAAATAAGAAAGAAGGCAGGCCAATGAGATATGCTGCTGGGAATTGGTGGCAGTCAAAAAATCTGAATGGCTTGGAAAGGAGCATGCTACGAAAATGCTGAGGTGAGTATGGTGGTAAGGCATGACACAATGGGAACTGCTGAGGGGAAAAGGAAAGAAAAGAGGTAATGCACACAAGCCCTGCTCCACTCAATCCCTTTGGATTTTGTTTCATTTAAAACCCTAGCACTGATGATGTTACCTAGTTTGGGTAATGAAACGTCTTCAAAAAAAAAAAAAAAGCAAGCTCAGACAGCACCAAGGACCCCTCAGGTCAACCTTGAGCTACAAATATTATCCTTTATTTGAAACCCGTTTCAATTTATTTATTTATTAAATTTATATACCACCCATTTCGCTATCCAGAGTGACTCTGAGCTGCTTACAATACAATAAAATAATATAAAAACAATTGTAAAATAAAGGAATAATTAAATAGTGCTGGGAAACCATGGCTAATTCAAAACAATGTGATAGAATTTTTGAAAGCTATGGTTTGTTCTGGATTTGAAGAAAATTTAATTTCAGAGATAGAGAGAAGGGACAGGAAATAACACAATTCTAAGCCCACTTAAAAAAAAAAAACTTAAAATAGCATGGAAGCTGAATACTAAAAAAAAATTAAACACTAGGACTTTAAAAAGACTTGGGTAAGGAGGTAGGTTTAAGTTGATGTTAAATGTATGTATGATGGGCTTTATAGAAGGTGTTCTACAGATATAGGCAGTCCTCAACTTAGAATAGTTCGTTCAAAGTCACAACAGCACTGAAAAAAGTGACTTATGACCATTCTTCACACTTTACAAACATTGTAGCATCCCATGGTCACATGATCAAAATTCAGACACTTGGCAACTGACCAGGGGTGGGTTCTAAATTTTTTTTACTACCGCTTCTGTGGGTGTGGCTTATTTTGTGGGTGTGGCTTGATGGTCATGTGACAATTATTTAGGATTTAGCAGAGGTACTGGTCTACCAGGCTTTTAATTGCTTGCAGAGCTGTATCGATCTACCCATTTATTTTTTGCAGGCACTGGTTTACCCATTTATTTTTGCAGGCACTGATCTACTCATGTATTTTTGCAGGCACTGATCTACCCATTTATTTTTGCAGGCACCGGTCTACTCATTAGTTTTCTTTTAACACTGATCAGCTATAGGGTGGCCCTTTGAAGCCCCGCAGCAAGAGTTTAAACAGTTTTTTTCCCTTTAGCCATCAGCTGGGATTCAGGAAGCAGCAATAGATTGGGGGTGGGGCCAAATAAAAGGTAAGAATAACAAGGGGGGTGGGGGTTGGCGGGAGGGTTGGGGGACCGCATGGGGGGCAGGGGCAGAACCGGTTCGGTGACATCATATCGTCACCGCTACCGGCTCGGGAGAACCAGGCCGAACCGGGAGGAACCCAACGCTGCAACTGACTCATATTTATGATGGTTGCAATATCCCAAGATCTTGTGATCACCTTTTGTGATCTTTCTGACAAGCAAAGTCTTTGGGAAGCCAGATTCACTTAACAAAATGTTACTAACTTAGCAACTGCAGTGGTTCATTAACAACAACTGTTAAGTTGTTGCTGTGAACTGCGAAACTTTTAGTGACTGAGTCCCCAAACTGCAACCCAAAACCTATTTATTTATTGCAAAGTGCCAACCCGGCAATTTAACCTGAATAATGAGGTTTTACTACTTAAAATAATGATAACGCAGAGTTCAGCTAATTGTTCCAAGAAAAATGTGATAAATGCACTTTTATGCCCTTTCATTTTTTCCCTGCTTTTGAAATATTACGTTTAGCAACAATAAAAAAGAAAAACTTTTCTAATATCATTTCTCTCTTTCCCTCTCTCTCTTTCCCTCCCCCCTCTGTCTCTGTTTCTCTCTTTCCCTCCCCTCTCTCTTTTTATCTTTCCCTCTTTCCTTCTCTGTTTCTCTCTCTCTTTCCCTCCCCCGTCTCTCTGCCTTCCTCTGTTTCTCTCTCTCTCTTTCTTTCCCTCCCTCCCTCTCTTTATTTCTCTCACTCTCTCTGTTCTATCCATCTATCTATCTATCTATCTTTCTATCTATCTATCTATCTATCATCTCCTGTCCAGCTTCACATGTCGTGTGAATCCAACCACTTGGGCTGTGGAGGGAGTGGAGACTGGCAGGCAAAGCCAAGCATTAGAGATCAGCACAAAATAAGGCAACTCCGACCTGGATCCTGTCGGGGAGACTCACCCTTTCCCTCTCTCTCTCTCTCCCTCCCCATGGCGGGGGCCTGGGCAGCCTGAGCTCCCTCCTCTGAGGCGACCAGCAAACAAACAAACGTGGTGCTCTGGCTGGAAGGTGGCCAACGAGAGTGGAGCAAGCAGGACGCGCACCTTCCCCGCCGTTGCAGCACTGGCCAGGAAGGACGCGCAAGATGAATGTTTGGAGCTGTGCTCGGTGGAGTTTGCAAACGGGCTCAGCGGGACCACTTAGCGGGGAGACTCCGGCCTATTTGATTTGCTTCAGTGTGGGATGGGAATGCAGAAGACAGAGGAAATCCATGCCTCTTGGCTTTCAGCCCTCAAAGACTTCTTTGGGGTGACTTTTTCTGCTTTTGAAACATTACGTTTAGCAACAATAAAAAAGAAAAACTTTTGTAATATCATTTCTCTTTCCCTTCCTCCTTCTCTCTTTCCCTCCTTCCTGCCCTCTCTCTCTTTCTCTCTCTCCCCCCCCATGGGGGGAAACAAGCCCCTGAACTGGCACTGGGTGATGGGAATGATGTCCGAAGGCCGATGAGCCCAGGAGCAGTGCACCCACGCTCAGCTGGCTGGCGGGGAGGCGGGGCATCTCAATACAGGCAGCTCTACAGAAATAGCAACTGCTTTTTTTTGCCAACCCAACCTGAGCCAATGCAGGGTTGCATTGTGGCTCCGCGTCGTAATGGGCTTCAGGAGGAAGACGGGACCCCATCTCCCCCATTGTGAAGTGCATGAGTGAAAAAGTTCACTCAATCGTGCACATTCCTTGTTCCTTTTTATTTGTTGGAAAATTTCCTAGTAAAGTTCCTAGTAAAGTTTGCAAACCTCTCTGCATGTTTGTTTTGTGGCCAGAAACAGGACAGCATCTAAGCTTTTATGTGAGGTATTACGCTGGTTAGATGCCTCTGTGGGAAGCTCAGAAGTAGAGGAAATACAGTAGTGGAATCTTCAGCTATGAAATGGTTCTGAGTGAGGGAAATTTCTTTGGAAGGAGAAAATGGGGACCACCTACTTCTGCTGTGAAAGAGCTCTTCAAAAGAAGACCACAGGAATGTGGTTTTTTTGTGGTTGATCGTATGTCCAGTGATTTGGGAGCTGAGGGATTTATTATATGTCATTAACTGCTTCATGGACATATGATTAGCAAAAGTCTCATCTTCTTAATCACTTTATGATTTAATTACTTTACAACCTAAAGGACATACTCTAAATCGGGGTCACCAACCTTTTGGACCTCAGGGACCACTACATTCATAATTTTAAATCCCATGGAGGACTAATATGATTTTTTTATAAAAGATAAATAGCATTTAGTGCAATATTTAAAAAATGTAAATAATTTTTCTGCAGACCACCAAAATTTTCTCATGGGCCACCAAAGGTCTTCAGACCACTGGTTGGTGACCACTGTTCCAAATGACAGTGAAAACCAAAGCCTCTCAATGAGTTCCTTCTTTTTGAAATTAAGAAAAAAATATGCTATTTTAAAGGATTTCATTTTAAAAGCAAAAAGCTTAAGGAGACTGATCTAAGAAAGTTTTAAACAGACAAATAACATTTAAAAAAGAAGAAAGAATTTTTCTTATGAAAGTGCCTTTGAAAAATAGTAAAATTAATTAGACTGCTTGGAAGTTCATGAAAATGTTGATTGTTTACTTTTAAAGCCAAATAATTGGTGGATACTATAAAACAAAAATATGAGGATATGGACTAACTTACACTGAGACTGTAACTATGGAGACCTAATTGGGACTAAAGTGTTAAAGATAGAGAGAAGCAAAACAAAACAAAAAGCCTGCCTTTACTTTCATTGTAGCAATTGACACTCCTTCACTTTTTCACCATGGCAACCATAAGAAAAACTGCTAAATTGGGAGACTGATGCAGGGATTCACGAGAACAAATTACAAGTAAAGGTACTTTACCAGAATGCAGAAAGTGTTTGAAGAATTTTGCAATAAGTTTACTGCAACAGTTGCAAGGCTTAAAGAAAATCTGAAAGAAGTTGAGAAAACAGAAGAATCTGTAAGGCAAAAGAAGCAGACTTAAAACAAATCAGTTGACAAAATTTTGGAAACTAAGACAAATTGTAACTAGAGTGAAGGAGAAAACATTCAATATAATATGCTATTATTGTAACCCTAGGATTCCAACTGTGGCATACAACACAGTTTGGAAGAATGGGTTGTTATACAAACTGGCCCATATTATCTCCTGTAAAAAACTCTGTCAACTAATTAATAAAATAGTGAGTGATAGTAATGGGGAACAACATAAGTAAGGTGAGAAAGTTAAACAACAGTCTCCCACAAAGCTCTGTTCAATTTATACATATCAGTACCTACACTGTTCAACTTATACATATCAAATATTCCAGCGACAAGAGGACACAAATTTGGATATGCTGATGATTTGGCCATAGCAGTACAAATGAAATACATGGGCATGGCAGACAGCTTCTTGTCCAAAGATCTTAGGATCTTGGAATAGAATAGATAGAATAAAATTTTTTATTGGCCAAGTGTGATTGGGCACACAAGAAATTTGTCTTGGTGCATATGCTCTCAGTGTACATAAAAGAAAAGATACGTTCATCAAGAATCATAAGGTATAACAATGATAGTCATTGGGTACAAATAAGCAATCAAATCATATTAGGAAACAGTCAATATAAATTGTAAGGATACAAGCAACAAAGTTACAGTCATACAGTCATTAGTGGAAGGAGATGGGTGGTAGGAACGATGAGAAGATTAATAGTGCAGACTTAGTAAATAGTTTGACAGTGTTGAGGGAATTATTTGTTTAGCAGAGTGATAGCATTCGGGGAAAAACTGTTCTTGTGTCTAGTTGTTCTGGTGTGCAGTGCTCTATAGCATCATTTTGAGGGTAGGAGTTGAAACAGTTTATGTCCAGGATGTGAGGAGTCTAAATATTTTCATAGTCCTTTTTTTGACTCATGCAGTATACAGGTCCTCAATGGAAGGCAGGTTGGTAGCAATTGTTTTTTCGGCAGTTCTAATTATCCTCTGAAGTCTGTGTCTGTCTTGTTGAGTTGCAGAACCAAACCAGACAGTTATAGAGGTGCAGATGACAGACTCATTAATTCCTCTGTATCAGCAGCTCCTTGAGAAAATTCTTCACGGACTAGGGACTTATCCTTAGCACCAGCAAAACATACAGCAAACTAGGATATGAAGCCCCAAAGATCTATTGAAACAACAACTTTCTCCTGTATAAGCGCCATCCAAAGTACCTTTATTTGAATTGGATTTTAAATTTACGATCTCTATGTATTGTCTTAATATTTTATATTTTATATTTAAACAATATTTTGTTTAATGTCTGTAAGCTACCTAGAACCGCCTTTGGCAAGATGGGTGGCATACAAGTTTGATAAAAAAATGAAAAAAAAATATATAAGTCTCTGTCTGATTTTCTGGACTGGAGCAAGTTGACACTGATACAGATTGATAAAGTCTGTAGGATCAACATATTTTGCACAATTATGAAGTGTTCCAAGGGGTCTTTGTGCATTTTCTCCGGAAAAAGACAAGAAACCAGGTTCTGCTAAATATTACTCAAGAAATAAGAACACCTTTTTTCCTGACAAATGTAAACAGAAGAAAATTCCATTTAGATGGGGATAAGTTGGAATTTTAAGGGGTGATTTTTACTTTTAAACAACATAGATTTTGCTTGAAATATGTGTAGAAAGCAACATAATTTTTGGAACAGATTTCAAAATTTTGAAAAAAAATTGGAGGAGATACAAAGGGAAGTGACACTGACACAGAACAAGACTAAACAAATACCACAACAAGATATAAGATACAAAAGAGGATTCCACATTGGGGATTACAGGTATTGACTTTTCCAGTATCATAGCTAATTATGGATGATAAATATAATATAAATGGGGAAAATGCCCTTTAAAAGAGAAAGAAATCATTTGAAATGTAAAAATAAAATGTGATGTATGTAAAGAACAAAATATTTAATAAGGCTATTTCATTCATTCAGATCTCGGATGTCTTCTGCTTGTGTTCCCTTTATTTTTTTTGAACAGTATATTTATTGAGGAAAATGTTCCAAAGCTACATATTTGTGGGTGGCAAAAGTATGTGAATCTCTAGGATTCACTTGAAGAGTCAGATATTTTAATCAGTGGGATTAATCAGTGGGATAATCAGGTGTGACTGTAGGAAGTCCTGCCTTATTTAAAGATCAGAATTTCTGATATTCACTATCAAAGGCTGTTCTTCACAACATAGGTAGATGCAAATGTCTCATGGTTTGAACAAAAGAGATTTCTGAGGATATCGGACAGACCATTGTTGATGCTCCCCAAGATAGAAAAGGTTACAAAACTATTTCCAGAGTTTGGACTCCAGCAGTCCACTGTCAGGGATATTTTCAAAAGGGTTGACAAACTTTGAAGGACCATTCTAGAAAACTGCTTGATGGGAAAGCTGAATCTTTAGATCAGATTTAGCTATTGGTACAAATTAGGAACTGTCCTTAATGTTTTAAATGTAAAATCCAGTCATTTTATCAGTAGCAGATGTTGGTGAACTAGTCACTTCCTATAGAATCCTGAGAACAATACATCTTGCTGATTTAATGCAGGCTGCTCCCCTCTGGGAGTTCAGCGTGCTATTTACCGGTATTACCTACAAACAAATCCCTACATGTTTTGAGAGAAGGATATCTGCATGCTAATTGTATACTCATATAATATGTACTTATATATCCTGCTTTATTATTTAATAGAATTATATAATTATGACAGAAACATAAATTATATGTATAAATATACATTATAGTACTGGAGTGATGCAAAAAAATAATCAAGCAATACTCATCAGAAAGTTTGCAACAACACTTTGAACTCTGCAATCTTTTAATTATCCTACTTCATTGCCCAATTCAACTGAATTTTGCTTAGGAAGCGTGGCTATATTTCAGTTTATTATTTTACAGTTGTGAATCTCTTCAAAAGTAACTCAAGGCATTCTGAAATATTATGTGACCCTGGCATACAAGGTTTTCAGTGAGTTAATCTGACTCAGAAGACTTTTTTAACCTTAAAAAAGAAAGAAAGATAGGATTGTACTGTACTTCTGAAAAGAATTAAATGAAAATTTGGGGGATTATTTTAGATATGACTTTATCTGGTAGTAGAGCACAGAATTAAGGATACTATGCTAGAAGGTCTTATTCCAACAGAGATAATCTAACAATTGTTATTCAAAGTCTGGTAACATTCAGTTTAGAGCAGGGGTCACCAACCTTTCGGACCTCAGGGACCACAAAATTCATAATTTTAAATTCCATGAACCACTAATACGAATCCAGCACACCACTTGCTGAAGCGCCTGGACTCCCAGTGATTGGATGGGGACTCCCCCACCCTCTCTCTCACTCTTTTTGGCGTATAAGATGCACCGGTGTATAAAACGCACCAAAATTTCAAAGAGGTAAGCAAGAAAAAAAAAGTTTTTGCCCTCCCCAGCCCACAGGAGTACTCTGCAGGCCTCCCAAAGCCTGTGCACACCCTGTGTTTGTGAAAAATGGGCCTGTTTTTCTCAAAAGCGGGACGCACAGAGTGGGGCTTCAGGAGGCCAAAAATGGCAGTATGCGGTGTATAAGATGCACCAACATTTTCACTCTCTTTTAGGGGGCAAAAAAGTGTGTTTTATACTCTGAAAAGTACGGTATTTATATTATGTTTTAAGAACATATATCAGTCTGGCTATAAACTTTGTCACACATGAGAAAATCCGAACAAATATATTTAATGTTAACGAACATATTGTGATCAGAAATAATCATCACATTCTTTCAATGTCTTCCAAGCAGCAGCATCTGTAGACAGTCACTGTGACAAAATCAATATTCATGAATTAAAGTGAATATACATATCCCAGGATACATATATAGGTATATATATGGGATCCAATCTGGGTTGTTCACTGAGACCAAAGTTTTGTTTTCCGAGCTTTCGGACTCATGTTGGAGCCCATATTCATGGAACTTCCCTCTAGAAATCAATATTGCAGAAATTTAGTTCTGTCCATTTTGGGCACACAGAAGCACAGTGAGGGTTTCTTTTGTGAGGCTGCAATGCTACTTTTATCCCTATAATCCTTCCTTGCTCTCCTTGAGGATGGTATTGTTTTTAAGACCAGCTGTTTTGTTTTTTTTAGAAGAAAAACCCTGATGTTAGGCAAGAAAAATAGTAACAGAAAATTATCCAGGAAGTTTTATAAAAAGTATTGCACCTTTATTTGTTACATTAACAACCTATTTTTTCTCCAGGAACTTAAGTTATCTTATGTAGAAGATCTTCCTTTATTTTATATGCACAACAACAAGCCAGTGAAGGAGGGTGGCCTGAGATCAACTGACAGGATGAGCTTCCATTGCTGAGGTGGAAATTAAACCAGTTCTGTTAACTGTGTATCTGTTGTGACCTAGGCTTCCTGAGTCATTAAAACACACGAGAAGTCCGAAAAACCTCTTTTATTGCGTGTGTGAATTACGTTCGTTCACACCTGAGTCCCAATTAGTTGCAAAAAGTCCTTCGGGAGAAGTCCTTCGGCATAATCACCAAACTTTATCTCCCTTGACACACTGCCAAAGACCTACTTGGCAAAGCCACATGGAGTCCAGAATCAAACAGAGATGCCGACTGGGAACAGAATTAACAACGTTGCTTTCCTGCAAAGAGCCCACGTGCCTTTGCTCCTCTTTTAAGCCTTATGGGAGGGGCCAATCATCTCTAGGCCTTACTCCTGAGTCATCCCTTTTGTTTTAACTGTTCGTGCCTTCTGGCAGCGCTGCGCATGCACGCACTAGAAACAGGCTCCTCCTGTTCCTCTGCCTCTCTGCTGTCCAACTCTGGAGGCATCCGAGTCCGTGCATCACTCCCAGATGGCCCTGGCCCCATCTCTGCCTCGTCCGGGCCTTCTCCAGATTCCAGAACTGGCCCATGTTCCTCCCCAGCCTCCTCACTCTCTGACTCTGCTGCCAGCTCTGCAGGCTGCTGGCGGACCACAACAGTATCCCTAGATTCCTAGGTTTTGTGTTGAAACCAAATATTTGATTCAGTTTTGTCCTAGTCTAAACCTTCATCATTATACTACATTGACTTTCCTTCAAATTGTTGGTAGGGGTGGGGGGCACCGTCCTACGGTGGTTCTCCTCCTTTCTCTCTGACCGGTCGCAGTCTGTGTTGACAGGGGGGCAGAGGTCGACCCCGAGGCCCCTTGTATGTGGGGTGCCAAAAGGGCCGGTCCTCTCACCCCTTCTGTTCAACATTTATGTGAAGCCGCTGGGTGAGATCATCCGTGGTTTCGGGGTGAAGTACCATCAGTACGCTGATGATACTCAGCTGTACATCTCCACCCCGGACCACCCCAATGATGCCCTTGAAGTGATGTCCCGGTGCCTGGAAGCCGTGCGGATCTGGATGGGGAGAAACAGACTCAGGCTCAACCCATCCAAGACCGAGTGGCTGTGGTTTCCGACATCCCGATATAGTCAGTTGGTGCCATCACTGACTATTGGGGGCGAGTCATTGGCCCCCACGGAGAGGGTTCGCAACTTGGGTGTCCTCCTGGACTCACGGCTGTCTTTAGAAGAGCACATGACGGCCGTGGCCTGGGGGACTTTTTATCAGGTCCGCCTGATTCACCAGCTGCATCCCTTTCTGGATCGGGACTCGTTAAATACGGTCACTCATGCTCTCGTTACTTCCCGCTTGGATTACTGCAATGCTCTCTACATGGGGCTCCCCTTGAGGAGCACCCGGAGGCTCCAGCTGGTCCAGAATGCGGCTGCGTGGGTGGTTATGGGAGTGACGTGGCGCTCCCATGTGACCCCCCTTCTGCGCGAGCTGCACTGGCTCCCGGTGGTCTTCCGGGTGCGCTTCAAGGTTTTGGTTACCACCTTTAGAGCGCTCCATGGCATCGGACCGGGCTATCTACGAGACCGCCTTCTGCTACCAATAGCCTCTCACCAACCAGTACGCTCCCATAGAGAGGGGCTCCTCAGGGTGCCGTCGGCCAAACAGTGTCGACTGGCGGCCCCCAGGGGGAGAGCCTTCTCTGTGGGGGCACCTACCATCTGGAACGAGCTCCCCCCAGAGATACAGAAGATCCCGGACCTGCGCACGTTTCACCGTGCTCTCAAAACGTTTCTATTTCAGCAAGCTGGCCTGGCCTAACTCCCCTCTTTTAAATTTTTTTAAATTTAAAAAAAAATTTTAATTCGTGATTTTATAAATTGGGTGTTTTAATCTGTGTTTCGGCCAAAATATTTAATAATTTTAAGGGATTTTTAATATTTGTATTATCTGTATTTTATCTTGGCTGTTCACCGCCCTGAGTCCTTCGGGAGTAGGGCGGTATAGAAATTTGATTAAATAAATAAATAAATAATACTGAAAAATGGAGAAAGTTAAGGGGTTGTCCAAGTAGCTCACAGCTTTTTCTGAGTTTTTGGAAGGCTCATACTTGCAAAAAGGCCTCCCATAATTTGGAAAAGCATGGATTGGCTTTGGGAAGAAGACATGGGGCAGCCAGCACTTGCCTTGTATAGGGCCAGGCTGGACACACTTTATCAGTAGTGGGAGGAAGAAGAAGATGAGGGTCTACTGGAGAGTGGCAGGACTGGCTGGAGCTTTGTGCTGTGGCACTGTGGTGGCTGGACACAGCACAGGTTTTAAGGAAGCACTGCACAGTGGCAACACTGGACCTGAAATAGATGCCAGGAATGGTGGCAAGAATCAGCTGAAATTGCTGAGTGCCCTGGACCCAACGCTGCAGTATCTTCATTTCCACTGAGGCATGCCACTGTGCAGGACAGCCAAAAGGGCATAGACGGGAAAGGTAGGCAGTATGTTACAGACATTATAACATTCCAATAATTATGCGATTAAAATTCAGGCACTTGGCAGCCCCATGGGTTATAACCAGGGGTGAAATATAGCAGATTCTGACAGGATCTAGAGAACTGGTAGCGGAAATTTTGAGTAGTTCGGAGAACTGGCAAATGCCACCTCTGGTTTGCCCCATAGTGGGGTGGGGATGGAGATTTTGCAGTATCCTTCCCCTGGAGTGGGGTGGAAATGGAGATTTTGCAGTATCCTTCCCCTGGCATGAGGCGGAAAAGGAGATTTTCCCCTGCCACACCCACCAAGCCAAGCCACGCCCACCAAGCCATGCCCACAGAACCGGTAGTAAAAAGAAATTGAATTTCACCACTTATAACTATGGGTGGGGTACCAAGTGCCTGAATTTTAATCACATAACCACTGGGATATTATAATGCCTGTAACTTTAGGAACTGGGTGTAGGTATCATTTTTTTCAGCGCTGCTGTAACTTCAAATGGTTGCTGAATAATTTTTGTTAAGCAAGGACTACCTGTAGGATTTCTTTTACTAACATTGTCTCTATATTGAATGCTTATGTAATCATGGCTTCAAACCAGTTTTTTTTTTCTTACTGAGGATTGAATTCAAAAGTTTAGAAGAGGACTTTGGTATGTTTTAAAGCCTAAACATATAGATATTGATAGCCTGAAATTGCAGGAAAGGCTGGACTGATGTTTCTTTTTTTCAATGACGTCTACTTTCAAATCAGAAATTAACAACAATATCTCCATCTCCTCAGAAGAGGAGTCATTTCAGAGGTTCATCATTGCTGTCCATTTGTTCTCTATCCTAATTCTTGATACTAATATAAAAGTCCTAAATAACTTAGCAGAGAAGCGCATATATCAGTTGACTCTGCGTTGAGATTGGCCAGAGGCTCTGCATATATTCTCACACAATTGCTTATTGTGTCATCACTTGACACATCTCCATATCTCAGAATTCCCTTCTGAGAAGTATGAATGATTTTAAAATAACATTAAATGGAAGTTTATTTCATATTTTTGAAAGGAATATTCCCCTTGAAGCAAATTGCTGGAACCTACAATGTTAAATGTGATTTGATACATGCTTTTGTTTAGGCTTTCTTTATACACCTAAATTTTTGTGCTACATTTCAGATTTGAAGGCAAGAAGCAGTTTATCCAGTGTGCCTTTTTCTAGAATTGTCTAACTGCTTTAAGGAGTAGAGTAATAATACTATTGTCAACAAAATATGGAGTCATACAGTGAAAAAACTCTATTTTTAAACTGTTATCTACTTTGTGTTTACACGACCAAATAAATGATATAGAATTCTTAGAAAGAACTATATAGTTTCCATAATGGCCTTGAATCTGATTCTATACTCATACCTTTTTCTTATTTACTCCTTTACTCTAAATCTGAGTAAAGCTTTGCAAATATTTATAGTTCTTAAAAGAGTACTTGAAACATTTTCACTGGACAGTCCATCTTAAAAGGAGCTAAGTTGCACGATACATGCAGCACACTACCTAGTATCTGAGAGCAGAAATGTCACTTTATTTTTTGAATATTTTTTTCAGCTGTCACTTTGAAATAGGAATATATGTTACATAGTCAAGTTGCTGCAATTTTAAGCTAATGTTGGAAAAACTAACAACATAATTTTGCTCTTCTGAGAGCCCACCAATTCTGGAATAAATAACTTTTAAAAAAATTGCAGTTGATAGATTCATTATTATTTTGAGTAGCATTGTAGGTCCTGGGATCCCTGCTTTGTTGAGTTTTGAAATTTATCACATTAGACTATTTTTTTAAAAAAAATGTAAGTATTTTACCTAAATCATTTCAATTTCAAAGTCATCTGAATCTACAGTGATTCTGGATGACTTACAATTAAACAGTTAAAAAGGAAACAATTTATAGCAAAGAAGAAGAGTACAGCTGAAGGGAAGACAGAACCAAAAACCAATCTACCAATCCATTACCATCCTAATCAAAGTTTAGGGAAAAAACCAGTATTTAATTCTTGTGGAAAATCAAAAGGGTGAAAGAAGTACAGATCTCTGATGACAATGATGATATGTCATCAAGTCTTTCTTAGTACTTAGCAACCACATAGTTATATTTTCTCCATGATGATCTGTCTCTTAATTTGATTCTTCAGCTCTTCCAATGATGCACTTATCATTACTGTAACTGACTCATTCATTTTGCTTCTGATGATCTTCTTTCCTTTCCTTCCACCTTTCCCAGCATTAGAGTCTTTCCAGAGAGATAGCTTTTATCCAGAGTAGGATAATTTGAGCCTGATCATTTGTGTCTTGAGTGCAAACTCTTGATTGATTTTTATCATGATCCATTTGTTTTGTTTTGTGGCCTGTCCATGTTATTTTCAGGAGTCTTCTCAAACACCAACATTCAGAACCATTGATGCTCTTCCTATCCCGTTTCTTCAAAGTTCAATATGGATTTCTGAATGGATATAATTCCACAGGACATGAGTCATTAGAAAGAAGGCATATTTCCCAAGTCTTGTTGAATCTGAGATATGGAGAATGTCCATCTAGGCGACCTCATTGAATGGGTAGAAACATATGGAGATAGGATGTTCCCCAAGTAGCCAGGCTCTAAGCTATGAAAGATTTTATAATTTACACCTCAGATTCTACCTGGAAACCAACTGTACAGGCAAAGTAGCAGGAACATGTGGATGTTTTGCAATGTACCTATCACTGCCCATGCCACTGCATTGGATGAGTGTTCTTGGAGGACAGTCCTATGTAGACCGCAGTTCAGGTGTTCAGTTGAGAGGTGAGAATGGTATGAATGAGTGCCCGATGAAGGGCGTTCTGGTTCATCTGGTACACTACAAGGGTCTACAAAGACCCTTTTGGCCAAAAGTTGTCATCTGCTCTTAAAGCCTAGGGGACTCCCAGATTGTGCTCTTGCATGGAGAAGTACAACCCCATTAAAGACTAAAGATACAATGTCCCCAGAATAAAGTGGGTAAAACAAACCAAGCTACTCAGTCAGATCAGGTTACTGAGTCTGTTTTTCCCCATCCAGACATATAGTCTCCAGGCACAGGATGATGATTTTAAGAAGAAAGCCGAAATGTTTGTATTAACGTCTTGGCATCACTTGATCTTAAGTAATCTTTCATTATGCATTTGAATTGAAGTCGATTACAGAATTTAATACTTATAATTCAGAGGAGTCAAAGACTTTTAAAAATTCATGCACGTTGCTTTTGGTACAGTCAAAAGAATAACTGCCTGTTGTGCAGTGAGGGGATTTACTTGACAGGTTTTTGTGAATACTGAAATTGTTGCCCTTATTATAGTTCGACAGTTGAAATTAAGTGTTTTAACAGCTTGAAAGAAAAATTGATAAGAATATTGATCATAGACCATGGATAGAAGCATAGGAAAAAATGTAAAGGCCAGATATAAAATGGGATTATAGTACGTTTTCAAATTTCTCTACAAATAAAAGGAAGGATTAAAAAAATAGCTTCTGCTTCTCATTGCAAAGATGAATGAGTGATCTACATACAATGCAATACATAACGAAATTTTCATGACAGTGATATTCTTTTTCATAGGTGCACAAAATCTATGTTGTTTCACAACTCTGTGGCTACTAATAAAACTTCAGTTGTATGTTTGGGCATTTTAATTAGCATTCAAGTATCCAATGGTATATTATCATTAGGATGCAAACTGAATATGTTCACAAATATGTTTGTATGATTTTTCAAATATAGGAATATGGTGCTATTGTAAGTCGAATAGATAAATACCATATTTTTCAGAGTATAAGACTATCCAGAGTATAAGACGCACCTTAGTTTTGGGGGAGGAAAATAAGAAAAAAAAATCTGCCTCTGCCTTCTGGCTAGCGTCCTTAGCAAACAGTCTGGTCAGCTTCAGCACATTAGCCTGATTCAGCATGAGCAGCTGATTGGAGGGTGGATCAGCCTCCCAGAATACCCCCAATCAGCTGTTCCCAGATGTGAACTTTAGCAACAGGTTCGCTGGTTGTGAGCGCTCGCACTCTCGCTACACTCGTGTGTGCCTCATTAAAAATGCACCTGATAGTCGCAGGGCGCTCCAGTGAGTACAGCAGGGGAAGTGCAGAACCAGTCCAACAAGGCAGCAGCTGTTCTGCGTTGCCATTTTGGCTTCTGCGCCTTGCTTTTTCACCCTCCAAAAGCTCCGTTTGAGAGGCTGCCTTTGCAAAGAAAAGCTCCTTTTGAAACAGAGCTTTTGGAGGCTGTTGAGAGGCTGCGTTTGCAGCCTCCAAAAGCTCAGTTTGAGAGGACGCGCGGAGGCTGAAGGGTGGAGGCTGGTGGGTGGGTGGGGCTACATTCAGTGTATAAAACACACCCAAATTTTCAACCTCTTACGGTTGAAAAAAGTGCGTCTTATACTCCAAAAAATACAGTAGATAAGTGGTGCTGAAAACTGGTGGCTTTCTTTTTCGTTTTCAGCAATGTGATTTGGGCACATGGATTTCATATGTAACTGCTGGGTTGCAAATTGCTTACTTTTATATTAGTAGATGCAGCAGGAAAAAGAACAATGAAAGATGCAAGCCTTTGTGCCACTCCTATACAGCTACTCCTTGACTTGCAACTGTTCATTTAGTGACTTTGAAGTTTTATTTATATAAATAAGCCTTTCAGAAAGTGGCCGTTCTGACTTGCTTAGGGTTCACAGAGAAACACACAGCTCTGGGGCTGGTTAGCACCTTGAAAGGTGTTGAAAGGTATTGTGATAATGTTCTCTTAAGTGTATTTGGAAATCTCAATTGGTCCAGAATGCTGCAATCTATTTGTAAATAGAAGTTGCATATAGAAATCCCATGACTCCTACTAGAGATCTGTTCTGGCTTCTGTTTGGTTTCTGAGTATAAGCTCTTTAGAATTCACATCCTGTGTAGTTGAGTGATGTTACATTTTTATTAGCATTCAAAAGCTTTATTAGCTTTTAAAAAGACAGTTAAAGCACATCATTTTGTATAGACTCTTAACTGCTGATTTTAGCTGGTAACATTAATAATTTTGTTTATTTTACTTGTTTGTCTTAATTGTTATTTTTACAGTTTTAAAATCTTGATTTTAAATTAGTTTTTGTTGTTAACTGCTGAGAGGCTTCAGAGTTTGGAGTATAAGTTAAGTACAAATAATTCTAATCCTGAATGCTTTAGAGGCAAAATATTTGAAAGACTACCTTCTATAAAATGAATTTGTCTCTTGAGTTATCTTCAGAAGCCTTCTTCTGAGGATCAGTAATTCCTGAGACCCCTGAAAATTTTTGGTTGGGATTAAAGAGTGGTTCTGGCCCAAAGTAACAGAGGCTTAGAGTTGTTGGCGGCCCCAAAGACCCATTTTTTTAAACCACTGAAACCCTGTTATACACTTGCCAAAAATCAGTGGCACAATGTCATGCATTGTGAGATGTGAAATGCATGAAAATTATACTATAGCTCCAAAGATCAATTTAACATGGTTTAAAAGGCAGAACTTTGCCAACCATGTTCTGACAAAGAAGAAACATCCTAGACGTACCCATAATCATTGTATTACCTTTTGTATCTTTGTTTTTTCTATACCAACTTTTATTTTATGCTCTTCCTTTTTATGTCTGACCTCTGGTAAGTAAAAAAAAAAAATCATATCTGGCTTATCCCGAATAAAATTTACATTCTAATTAGGGGCATTTAAGAAGTTGGTAATTATTTTTTTAAAACAATCAATTTATGTCAGTTTCTCTTTTTGTTACTGTTTTCTCTCCATGTGTTAGAGATTGTACTGCTTGTTATGAGCTTCTAGAGCTCTGTAGAGGATAATTGTGATTGAACTAACCCCAGCTACCTTAGCTGTATTTCTATTGGTACATAAGTATATAAATAAATTGCTTTATAGTTTGTTAATTGGCCTTCATTGAAAAATCGTTTGGAAAAAAGGGACAGCTGAATTTAGTTATCTTTCTTATTTCTTCTCAATTAAATTGCTTATTAGAAGTTTATACTTCGGAACAAAATGTGGCTTTACTTCTCAAATTAATTGTATTTGGATGTGTCTTTAATTTCCATTGAGTTCATTTTTGTTGGCGTACCAGGTAACAGTGTATTTGTGCTTGCTTTGTCTTATGTTTTTGAAACATTTAGCACATTTGCCAAGTTTTCTCCAGGCTCTTCATTTTTTAATTGTCCATCCTGCTATTATTAAAGCTATTAAGCTTCACAAAAGGGTTAACAGAATCCCCATGGCTTCACTATTTCTATAGTCTTGTAGCCTCATGTAACAGAAGCAAAACCTGCTAAGTTAATAGCTAGAGTATTTGGCATTTGGCCAAACGAAATGTCTGTAGCCTATATCGTACTTCTCATTAATGACTTTTTGTAATTGCACCAACATTTCTTGATAATGTGTACAATATGTTACCAAACTGACTATTTAGTGTTCTGTTTGAAAGGAAAGCATAAACTTAATGTTCCTTCATGTCAAATCTATTATCAAGCAATATGTCTTGATAAAAGAATCTGAGGGTATTTTGAATAGGATTACATTGCATTTTTAGTTCGTCATTGTGGTCTCTGTGATTCACACATACGAGTTTATTATTGCATAGATCCCTGTAATGGAGCCTTCAAACACCATACATTCAGTATGTTTATCTTAAATTGATCAATTCCTTTTTTTAAAACATCTCTCTTTTTTTTAAAAAAATAGGTTTTTTTCATATGTCATTTAATCAAATCTTGAAGTTATGCTCTAGGAGGATTTTATAAGGAAGGGATTATTTAGAGCAGGGGTGTCAAACTGACGGGCCACAAGCCAGATGTGCCATGCACAGGCCATGTCCATCCCAGCTCTGCAGATGGGAAAAACGTCACGAAATGTCATGTGACAGCAACGTGACACCATGAGCTTGACACCTGTGATTTAGAGAAATCTTCGTGTTGTTCATGAAAGTATACGGTACAACTGAGCTTAGATGAATGCTTAGATAACATAGTTCTTGAATCAGATTTCAGGCCCCAGGCCTGAAGTAGCATTGATTATGCTTGATTCTGTCTTGGTACCTGAAGGCTATGAAGAGGGAAATGCCTGCTAGGTTAAGGGTGAGTTACAATATCCTCTTCCTTGTTTATATTGTTCCTTGCTCAAACCCATAGGCCCCCAGTCCATACATGTACAACCTACAGCCTTTTCCAAGAGGACAGTAACAGAGTTGGAACGGACCTTGGAGATCATCTAGTCCAACCCCCTGCTCACGCAGGAGACCTATACTAGGGATTCGAACCGCCGAACTGCCAACCTTGATGATCGACAAGCTCAGCGTCTTAGCCACTGAGCCACCTAGCGACTAAACCTTCTTCCTGTACTCCTAACCAGTCCTCTGTCACTGGATTAGCGGGGCATTCACTCATCTAGCACTCATTACTCTGCTTTATTTTCATGTTGTTACATATTTGATGGCTGTGCTCTTTGAGTTTTTCATTTGAGATACCATCATACACTGATGACACCCAGCTGTACATCTCCACCCCAGGCCAACACAATGATGCCCTTGAAGTGATGTCTCAGTGCCTGGAGGCTGTGCGGATCTGGATGGGGAGGAAAAGGCTCAAGCTCAACCCTTCCAAGACTGAGTGGCTGTGGTTCCCGGCATCCCGATATAGTCAGTTGACTCCATCACTGACTATTGGGGGCGAGTCCTTGGCCCCCACAGAAAGGGCTCGCAATCTAGAAGTCCTCCTGGATATGCAGCTGTCCTTGGAGGAACATCTGACGGCTGTAACCAGGGGGACCTTTTATCAGGTTCGTCTGATTTGCCAGTTGCGGCCCTTTCTTGATCGGGATTCCCTGTGCACAGTCACTCACACCCTCGTCACCTCTCGCCTTGACTACTGCAATGCTCTCTACATGGGCTCCCCTTGAGGGGCACCCGGAGGCTCCAGCTGGTCCAGAATGCAGCAGCGTGGGTAGTGATGAGAGCAGCATGGTGCTCCCATGTAACACCGCTCCTGTGCGAGATGCACTGGCTCCCGGTGGTCTTCCGGGTGCGCTTCAAGGTGTTGGTTATCACCTTTAAAGCGCTCCATGGCATAGGGCCTAGCTATCTTCGAGACCGCCTGCTGCTACCGACGACCTCCCAGCGACCCGTGCGCTCCCACAGAGAGGGCCTCCTCAGGGTGCCATCAACCAAACAATGTAGGCTGCTGACCCCCAGGGGGAGAGCCTCCTCTGTGGGGGCACCTACCCTCTGGAATCAGTTGCCCCCAGAGATAAGGAGAATCCAAGACCTCAGTGCCTTCCGCCGTGCCCTTAAAATCCACTTTTTCCAGCAAGCCGGGCTGGCTTAGGAATAATTTTTTTAAATTTTTTAAATGTATAATTGGTTTGTGGTTTTTTAAATTTTTGGGCCAAATTTATATATATTTTAATTGTTTTTAATATTTGTATTTCATGTTTTTAATTCTGGCTGTGCACCGCCCTGAGTCCTCAGGGAGAAGGGCGGTATATAAATTGAAAAATAAATAAATAAATAAATTTCCTGCTACTTTTATCTGTCAGCTTTTCATATAGCCTCTATAGTGGTAGTCATCTCAGGTACTGAGGTTTGATCCTTCATACTGTACCTGGTCCTGCACACAGATGAAGGACCTCATACTGCTTAAGAATTTCAACTTGTCAAAAATGTTTTTTTGGTTTTCTTCTTTAATCAAAACCTGAATCTCCTTGTACGGCAGCCACTTCTTTTGGAAGGTGTACAATGAGGTTACTGATTTATAAGCATCTGACCTTCTTTTAGTAAGAAAAGTCCAGCAGCAGTTAAATAGCTGAGGTACTTCTTGAAGGGGCTATTTGTCAAGTCACAAAACTTATCTATCTATCTTGATTTTTTTGTATAAATGTTCTACTTGTATATTTATTAGGAACTGAGCAGGGAAGTATTAGTGCTCTAAGAAAAGTGATGAAGCACACCAAAATTTTAACATTGATTTATAAAGTTCCTAGTAGTTTGTAGGAAGTATAGAACTGATTCATTTTGTACAAATAACTGGAAGAACTACACTCAATCTGTAAAAGACTAATTTTGCTCTGACTAGGTCTTCTAGGCTGCATAAGTGAGGGGAAGAGTGATTCAGGATTTTATATTGAAATTCCTATACATTTGAATGCATTGCAAAAATGATATATAAATTTTCAGTAAAACAACTTTATAATATTGAGAACAAAACAGAATATTGGAATATATTTTAGAATATATTGGTGCCTATAATACTAAATCTGACTTTTAGGAAAGAGGTTAATGATTAGAGTAAACTAAACCATGTGTATTTGTGGGAATCCCTATGATACTAAAATAAGGTTTCTGTTTCAAAGAACTACATGTTTGAAAACTCTGAAAGAGTAATCCAAAAGGCATACGGTATCAGAAATACTGCTTTTATTTTTGCCCACAAGAAATGTTAACAGGTAGATCTAGTGAACAGACTTATATTTTAAAGGCCAAACAGAATGTTTTAAACATTTCTATTTTTTTAGTTGTCATATATTGAAGTTTTCCAAGAGAAATAAAATTAAAAAACAGAAATAAAACTCTTAAACACTGCAAAATAGTTAAAATAGTTTAGAAGCACCAGATAAAAAATCAGAGACAGACTATATGAATTTACAAATATAGTAGATGAAACAAACAGCAGCAGAAAAAATAATTAAAAGGACAGGAGAAAAAGATACTTAGTAAACAACAAAATGAAGGGATAAGTTGCCAGCTGAACTTTTACCAGCCTATGTTGGTAAACACAGACTCCCAATTCATTTTTTCACTAAATGAATCATTTGAAAAGATAGAGAAGTTTACTTGTAAACATATCACTTTCAAAATTTCTGGTTTACTATTCCAAATATTCTAAATATTTTAAATTAGCCAGGTTTTTTCAAAAGCTGTCAATCTTTTTTCATATAAGAAATCATAAACATTATAGAGATTGTTCCAGTGAAAGAGCTGCTTTCGTGCTCAGCAATATCTCTGCTGATTTTTAAAATGAAAAATAGGAAGCGCACAATTATCCATTCCAATCTATTTTCTCCAGATAGGAGAGCCATCCATTAACAAAACCTCCATTTTGCTGGCATGGGCTTTAATTTATTGGTTCCCATCCAGATCATTACCACAGGCAAGCAGTGTTGTAGATTACTCACTTCTAAATATCTCACTAGATGTTGATAGACAAGGGAAAAAGAGCTGCCTTGTGTATTGCTGTACATTAAATTATTTCAGCAGATTCATTTCTATATTTAGTTTAATATAGTTGTTAAAATAATATGGGAATGAAAAGGGAATGAATACAAAAGGATGAGAATGTGTCTGGGAGAATCAAGTAGCATTCCCCTGATTTTTATCTGGCAAAGATGATTCCCCAGAGTGATCAAGTCAGTTCCAATTAGGCCTTTGCAGTGTTTTGCATTTGATGATGAAAAATATATCTGTTATGTATGAGGGGGGTTGTTGTAGCATCTGTATGCAACTTCTTGTATCAGCTGCGTCTTTCCCAGGATTATATGACTTTCTTCTGCAGCAGAATGACATTAAGAAATGTAGCATTAAAGGATAAAGTAGCTTTTTCCTTTTTATTGGAAAATTCATAGTAGCTTTACTACTGTGAATTTTACTATAAAAATGCATAGCCATGGAAATGCCTATTTTACAATATAAGTGGGAAAAGTTATAAAAATGTTATAACTTTATTTTTATATAAGTTTTTAGAAAGATAGATATGTAGATGAATACATCATTTTTCTTGCACTTGTGGCATTTTTATATATATATATAATTTATGTAGTAACTACAGATCATAATATCTTGTCTAGCAATTATTCACTTATTGTCTTATAAAGATAGCCATGCAGAATATAATGGTGAATATCCTTCATTTGAGGTTATCCACGTGGAAATAGACAAAATAAAGATAAACAGTCATCCTGATTAAGTATATTGGCGCAACAAACCTTTAAGAAGCAATAGATGTCAGTATAAATAATGAATGGTATTGGTTTAATTAGAGCTCAAGAGAATATATAATCCATGTAATTTATGAATACCATCATGTCATTATTTATTCTTAGAAACCACATAGGTAGATTTTCTTCATGACAATCTGTCCCTAAGTCTGGTCATCCAATGGTGCACTCAGTGTCCATCCATCTTGTTGCTGATTGTCCTCTTCTTTTTTCTTCCATTTTTCCAAGCATCAGAACCTTGTCTAGAGAGCTAGGTCTTCTCATAATGCATCCTAAATAGGATAATCTGAGTCTGATTTTTTTTGTGTGTTGAGTGAAAATTTTGGGTTGATTTGTGATTCATTTATTGTTTTTTTTTTTTGGCTGTCCTCTGTATTTTCAGGGGTCTTTTCCATCACTAAAGTTCCAAAGCGTCTATACTCTTCCTATCCTGCTTCTTCATGGTCATCTTTTGTTTCCATAGGCATAGAGTATCACAGAGGAATACCATTGGTTGTACAATTCTGCTCTTTGTAGGTATTCAAAGGGTTGCAAATCATGGCATTTGCATATCTTTTCCAAGCCTTTACATCTGCTCTATCAAATGCTAGTCTGTAGTGTATTTCTTTACTGCTTCTTCTTTACTATAGATCCATGATGGCAAACCTATGGCACGTGTGCCAGAGTTGGGACACAGAGCCCTCTCTGTGGGCACACATACTGTCGCCAGCTGCTCTTTTGAGTTTCAGGTTCCAAAGACACTGAGTGCCAAAACTGGAGTGTGCGTGTGCGCTGGAGCACTGGAACCCGGAAGAGAGCAGCTGTCTGGTGCCCATGTTTGTGACGGAACCCGGAATGCAGCTGGCCACCACATGCATATGCACTGGCCAGCTGCTCTCTTCCGGGTTCTGGTGCTTTGGAGCATGCATGCACACATGCTCCAGTTTCGGCACTCAGTGCCGAAAACGTTACCCATCACTGCTATAGATGGTTGATCTTAAAAGGCGCAAGCTATCCACCACTTTGATATCTTTGTTATCAATTGTTACGCCAATTGTTGTACTTATTATCATTAGTTTGGTTTCCCATTTTTCACCATGCTTCATTTATTCTAAAGTTTGCAGATCATTTGCATTTTTGGCTATCTAGTATTGCCAGGATAGCAGGTTATTGATGCTTCTTCCTCTAATTTTAAAATCACATTTACCTTATTTATTTATTGGTTTGATTTATATGCCGCCCTTTTCTGGAGACTCAGGGAGGCTTACAATGCGTTAAGCAATAGCCTTCATACTTTTGTATATACCTGCTTAGTAGGGCTTTCGCCCCCCCTCCCCCCCAAGCAGTGTTCTTTTTTATATAAAGTCAGCTTATTGCCCTCACAATCCAGGTCCTCATTTTATCTACCTCGAAAAGATGGAAGGCTGAGTCAATCTTGAGCCTGGTGAGATTTGAACTTGCAGTAATTGCAGGCAGCTGGTGTTACTTAACAGCACTTAACAGTGCTTTAGTCTGCTGTGCCACCAAGGCTCTTAACCTTCTTTCAATCCAGGTTCTCTTAATATATATTCAGCATATTACCTGAATAAATAAGGGGATTATACAGTCTTCTCACACTCCTTTGCCAGCTTGAAACCAGTTTGTTTCACCATGTTCTGTCCATACTGTATATATAAGTTTCACATGAGGCCAGTAAAATGTCTGGGATTTTTGAAAACTGCTAGATATAAATGATATACCCTTAACTGAGAAGTATGAAGATGTTTGGCTGCAGAGGAAGAGTGCTTGAAATTAGAAAAGTCACATGATTTGGCTGAATTGTGCTAATATCAATTATAATATTAATAGTACTTGGTACCTACACTTGTTCAGTATTAATATTGTTAGATTGTTTGATATTCTCCTTTATTGATATTAAATTCTTAGAAACATAGTTAAATATATTTTAGTTAAATACTCTCCCTTTCCCTTTTCCAATCATTTCCCATTCCTTCCTTCCCATATTTCACCTTTCCCTGTCTTGTATTCCCCACCCTCACCCCCACCCCAACGCATTCTATTCTGTCAGGAAGGGATACCCCCGAAGAGCCATTTCAGCTCAATCCGGCATCGCCAGCGGCTAGTGGAACCAGCAGCTACAAAAGTGAGTGGGCTAAAGGGAAATTTAAATGTATCAAACAAGGGAAATATTTCGTGGCTTTCATAAATGTATGCTGGATATTTTACATTAGTACTGTTGTTAATCATAGGCAGCTGGTGTCCTTTGGGTACTGTTGGACTAGTGTAAGTTACTGTGAATACAGGAGTCCTTTCAAAAACATTTTACTCCAAAATCACAGGTGTAGTTTTCGGATTACTATCAAAGCTAACTCATACAAGAAATCCATGTTATGTATTTAGGCAAGAAATGACATTTTAATGGATTTCTTCTTATTATTGTTTGCTTTTGCTAAAAGATTATTTTATCTTTATAGTCACATCCATATCAAATTTGGGGTGAAAGTTATTCCCGATGAATTAATCTGGAAATAATTTAGGATTGCAAAAGATTTGTTTATTTTAAGAAAATTCTGGCTCCTTTCTATTTCTGGTCAGTTTTGGCTGCTGATATAGAGAAGCATTATAAGGGTATGGAAAAGTGTTGTCTCTTATGTCCTTCAAATCTAATAACAATGAAAATGAACTCAACTATCTTATATTGCACAATTTTTCTTTAAGGTATCATTGATATTATACATTCTTTCTGAATAATATGTCTGGTTTCTAATAATTTATTAAATATTCTTCTATAACCAACAATATCTAGAAAAGAAAATGGTAGTAGAAATAATAATTGTTTTAAGAGACAGTTATTATTATGCTTTGAAATCTCTATGTTAGGAATTAGCTGTATTTTATTTCGGTTTGAAAGAATTTTTAAGACCAGACCAGTTTGACAGTCTTTTTGTTTATAATTTTGAGTATAGGGTATGACCTAGCTTCATTTCCATATAACAGAATAGCAATGGAAATCAAGCTTCTAATGACACTATAATATTTAGTGCAATCAGATAACACAAATTCTTAAATAAGGTCATTCTGAACATTTTTGTTAATTGCAAAAATTAACAAAATTTTATTAATTTGTTGGTGTGTTTTCTTGTGTTTGTGTTTTATGTTCAAATTACAATTGTTTTGTGCTGTTGTCTTGGTTGTCTTTCAGCATTAGTGGTTTCTGATTCCATTGGTTTCTGAATAGATGAAAGGAGTACCATATATCTCCACACAAGCCCATCCACACATAATATGACCTTCACGTTTTTAACGAAAATACCATGAAAAATGGGTTTATTTATTTATTTTGATTTCTATAGCCATCAATCTCAGCAATTGACTCTGGGTGTCTCACAACTCAAAACATATATTACTATTAAGCCTTAAAAACATTTTAAAACAATAAAACAGTAAAAAGTATTGAAACAGTAAGAACATTAAAAGTTTGAAGTATATACCAAGCGAGATGTCTGGCCTGTTAACAATATAGCCAGAACACAGGGCCCTTAGCTCATATAGTAACCCAGGCTTAGGAACATAGCCATAATCATAGCGTTACCAGAATACTAACAGGGTTGGTATTCTAATCTCTGAAAGGAGCATGTTCCACAGAGCAGGTTTTCATGGTATTTAGTTCAGCTAATTTGTGAGCATATATGGGTACTTTAAAAAAGTTTTACAATATATGCTTGTGGACAAGCCTATCCATAGGTAACCCAAATTTACTTCGTACTTTGGAGCCTAAAACTCTTGGCTCACCCATAAGCATATATGGAGTATATGGTATTACCCACAGGTATATAGTTTTCTTAGGCAAAACATATTCTGAAATATATTTCTTCCTTGCAGTAGTATATAGGTAAATTTTATGTAAATTTTTGAGGTAGGGAAAAAGGCATGTAATTAGTACTGTTGTGCAAAACCTCAAAAGAGATGTTTTGGAATGTTTAGGAACATGTATAAAGTGTGTCAGATAAATAGTTAAACAGAATTATCTTTTTCCAGACTTATGGTTCTGGCTGTTAGGAGTAGCTTCTGAAGCAGCCATGTGACCCTGAAAAAGATGCTTCTGCTCTAATGATTTGAAAATAAGATATTAGAATCTTTGGATGCTGGGCAACAACAGAATGATTACAATGTCCAATACCAGACAAAGTAGAAATGGTGCAATTCTGAGCACAGATATGGGACAAACAATAGAAATTCAGTAAGAGTACCACTTGGATAAAGGATGTAGATAAAAATAAAAAAAGAAGCTGAAATTAAAAAAAAACTTGTAATAACAGCAGAAATGATGGAGAAAAGCGTAAAGAAAATCAAGAATTGGTCAGAATCAGGTGAAAATGAACTGTATAGTTTTTGATTCAAATATTTGACTGGTCTATACCTATTCACTGTCAAGCAGTTTAACAACATACTGCAATGAGATAAAATTGAAAATTGCTTAACATTTAGCAAAAGCTTTCTGATAATGAAAAATTCTGCAATGAAAAGAGCAGAATCAGGCAATTCCAGGTCAATGCAATGCTTACCAACATCTTATAAATTGCTAACTGGTGTTGTGGCTGAAACAGTCCAATGGCATCTAGTTGAAAATGATCTCTTTCCATCTGAGCAGAAACCGATGATCTGAATGAAGCTGAATGAAAAAACTCAATTTGAAATAAAATCCCTGCTCAACGTTGTCCATATATACATCCAGAATATTGCAATGGAATTGTACTAGGAAAATGTGTTACCCTTACCATCAACAGTGAAAAAATAGTGAAAATTGAAGATGCCTTATGGAAATAACATGAAGAGTCTGGATAAAGAAGATCACTACAAATACCTAGACTTCCTTCTGTTAACATCAAGAATATGGAAGTCAAGAAGAAGGTTAGTAGTGAATACATCTAATATATGAGAGTGAAGAAGATCTTAAAGTCTAAACTCAGTAGAGGAAATGCCGTCCAGCCAATTATTACCTGGGCAATTCCAGTTGATACACAATTAGAATAGTGGACTTGACTCAAACAGAACTGGAATCTTTGTATAAGAAGACCAAAAAATATAATTATAATGAATTGTACCTTTCATCCAAGTAGCAACACTGACAGACTCTATATACTAATAAGTGTAGGTGGGTATGAAATGTTGCAAGTACACCAGACAGTTGAAGAGGAAAAAAAGCGCATTGGAAGAATATCTGAAGGACAGCAAAGAAGATGCAAGGAAACTAGTATACTGAGTTGGGAAGGCTTATTCAGTTGTGGAGAGACCAAACTTGGTCTACAAAAAAGACTAAATAAGAAACATGATAAGGCAAAGTGTTACCTGGGCAATACATAAAAAAACCACAACAAACTAGCAGGCAAAGCAGATAACAAGACTTGGCAATGGCTAACAGAAGGAAAGGTGAAGAAAAAGTGGGGTTGCACAAGACCAACCTTATGAACAAATTCATAGAAAGCAAGGATTAAGAAGAAAGCAATAGACATCAAATGCTACCTCTAAAAAGAAGCAGAAGAAACAGTGGACTACCTGGTAGCTATTGCAAGAAATTTGCATAGACTGAACACAAACAATGGCATGACAAAATAGCAACAATAGTGCATTGGAATATCTGCAAAAAATACTGCTTTACTGCCATCAAAGCAAGAACCAGTGGGACCACAAAGTAGACAAAGTAATGAAAATGAAGAAGCTAAAGTGATTTGGTAGTTTAGAACTCAAACAGACAAGCGTTTGCCATTTAACATCCCAGGTTAACAGTTGTTATAAGATAGACAAAAAAGTCTGGGTAGCGGATATTGCAATACATGGATGGAGACAGCAGAATAGAACAGAAAGAACTGGAGAAGATAATAAAATACAAAGATGTGAAATGGAATATCTGTGGCAAAAATAAATAAATAAAAGTACTACCACTAGTCATAGGTGTCTTGGATGCAATTCCAAAAACAATTGAAGCACCATTGGCATTGACCATCAGTCAATTGCAAAAGGCAGCTGTTCTGACCCAGCTCCCCAGCTCCCAACTCCCTTTGTAGTTAAATAAATGATTTCTTTATTAGGAATGCCAGCAGCCCCGGCAAAAAGTTTCTCTTTCACCGCAGGCTAACAAGTCTGTCTGGCAGGGAGATGAATAGTTGTCTGCCACATCTATTCATTTACGCCCCCTGCCTTTTATCCCCAGAGTGGGAATAAAGCTAGGGTGGGGCTTCGCTAGCAGTGGTGGCTCTTCCTTTACAAGGATTGGCCCACAAATTTTGACTGCTCTCCTATCCTCTGCCTTCTGCGCATCCTTGCTTCAGGCGCTGGACCCAGCTATTCCTCCTCATCCTCATCAGCAACCTCCAGATCTGGGGCTGTTGTCTTTCCATCTGAGGGCTGATGGATGGCTCAGGCTCCACCTCTGTCTCTCTCTCTCTCTACTAGCTCCATTCCCTCTTCCACCTCGGAGCTCTCAGGTTGCCTTGATGCTGACCCTGACTCCCACGTCTCCTCATCTGATTCAACTGCTGGAGGGGCTGGCAGCCTACAGGCCACAACAGCAGCTTTTGCTTAAAACAGTTTACTTTATGCAAGAATACCTTTAACACCATCAAAGAACACCTGCTAATCCTAGATCCTTGTGAAAGACTCAATAGGTTGATAAAATCCCAGTCTAAACAATTGGCTGTATGACCACTAATACTAATAGTAATGTATAAAGTATTATTATTAGATGTTAGATAACAGATGAAGGCAGAATAATTTGTAACCTGCTGCTTGCCTAGATAATTCTAAAACTTTAGTTCTACATTCATAAATAGAGGGGAAGTTCTGACTTTGTTGTAAAAGATCTCAAATAATTCAAAATCCAATGAATAAGTATAGTAGGAGATTGTACTGTTTCACGGGGTGGTATTTTCAGTCACTTTACTCATCTTCCTTCAGTTGGCAGCTGAGAGGACAAAGCTGTGTCTTTCAATTGGTGATGTTCCCAATATGCAATGTGCCATCCTTCATGCCAGAACTGAATAAAAAACATGAAAAGCATTGTACTCGTATCCTTGTCTTGAGTAACTGAGAAAATTTATTTATTTATTATTCATATTATGCCGCCCTCTATCCGAAGACTCTGGATGGTTTACACCAAAGACAGTACACTAAATAGCATATTGCCCCCAACAATCTGGGTCCTCATTTTACTCACCTCGGAAGGATGGAAGGCTGAGTCAACCTTGAGCCGGTGAGATTTGATCCACTGATCTGCTGAACTAGCAGTCAGCTGAAGTAGCTGCAGTACTGCACTCTAATCACTACGCCACCTCGGCTCCTTAGTGTGACTAGGAACATTTTCCGGGGTTCCGGGATCTGAAAGAAGTAGGCAGAGCTATATAGGTTTTTAATTTTTATTTCTGTTTTTATTAACAGGCAGGAAGAAACAAATTCATTCCAACATTACTGGAAGAGTCAACAAGTTTCATTTCCCCTGCTAATTGTTTTGCATATATCATTTTCTCTCATTCCAGGCAAACATACTATAGTATAGCAAAGGATTTTTTTCATTTTACTATTTTTTTCTCCAAACTTGTGGTTGCTATCAAAAACTTTAAAAATATCTTAATACCAAAAAATGTTAACGCATATGTGTTCTTAACATATGTGCACCATGATTCATAATTCTTAGCCCTACTCCTATTTACTGCTCTTGATCTTATGATATTAGTTGTCATTTTTACCATGCACTTTTAGGCTGAAAAGTTGGCAGAAGACTGGGTGATCTTGCTACTGATAAACATTTAATCAATGCCAGGCTCTAAAATCTTCTAAATGAGACTGTTCCCCTTATTTCCCAGATTGTATTCTTAGATGTTTCAATGAGTTTTCTCAGTCTCACTCAGTAGCCATACATTGTAATTAAACTATTCAGTTTATTATAGGTTTAGTTTACATATTCTGTATTTTGATATTCTTTGCATCCACAATGTTGTCCTTGGCAAAAATGGTTAAATCTCATTTCCTGAACTGAAGTAAATAATAGTAACAATTATAATAACCATCAAAATTTTATTATATTTTTGGGAACTTGTAGTAAAATACTCTTTTCCTACTTTTGCAGAAGGAGCTGAGCCTTCCAAGAAGGGGAAGTTTGTAAGTAACCAATGTTTATTTTGATTATGTGTATTCATTATAAAGGGTGTGACAGGTCCTCAGATAGTGGACAAAGAAAGTTTATAGTTCTTGTGCTATATTCTACTTTTTTTCTTTCTGGATATAATATATTGATCAGGACAAATGAAGATTTTTTTAGATTAAGACATTTATTAATTAAATTGTTTATTCATTGTTTAAAAAAAATTCATTATAACAGTATAGGTTGTCAATACTTTTCTATGAAGTTACATCTGTATTATTTTGAAACCCTATAAAAATTGATAGATGTCACCCAAAATAATAATTCTTACTGGTGCCTATCATATCTTCTAAGAAACTGTGACTGTTAATATGGAATGGGAAATAAAACAATTGTTGGTAGTTGCTTTAAGAAAGTCTGCCGGTGCTGATGAACTGAGTAATGAGATTGTAGCTAAAAACAGTATCTGCTATCTATTGCCACTTAAATAATTTCATCTTACCCCACTCCCATTTATTGCCATTTGCCAATCTGACATTAAATTTGGGAGCAGGTGCATTTTGTGACAATCTTGTATCAATTAAACAAAGCAGAATAGTTCATTTAAAATTTGCAAAATTGATTTTTTTACTTGTGATATGCAAAAATGTTGATTGGTTAACCCGCTTTCCATGCATATCTCAGCTCTTTGGAGGTTTTATATAAATAAAACATAATTAATAGTAGATATTTTTTTGGTTTATACCATTGTAGAATGTAATTTTTTAAAGGCGTAAATGATTTTACATCAACGTCCAAAGTGTAGTACACAAGCTACATGCAACCTTATGGCCATTGTGGTGAGTCCTATTCCATTTTAAACTTTAGCTAATTGCAGCCCAGATGGGCTTGTTTCCAGTAAATGACCCTTTAAGAAAGTTTTGGCTTTTTTATTTAACTAAAGACCATTGGGATATTCTACTTGTCTACCTGAAAATAACAAACAAACAAAAGATGCTGCAAATGACAGATGAAATTAAATGACAAACAAAATTCCCATCTGTGTCAGGAAAATTCAGTACAGAAAATCAAAATTCTCTTTCTAAAAACTGCCCTAAAACTTGTTGTGAAGGCTAGAATGCACACAGATATAATACTGATTTATTGTTTAAGGTTGATTATTGAGAAAAAATTCATTTTTTTCTTGAGTTCTTCCATAAAGTGGACTGTAATGGCTTGAACAAATTATAGCAGAGTTCTAAATTATTGTTACTTTGAGAGCATTTAGCAATGTATAATCTTTAGATGTCTAAAAATTACCATTGATTAAATATTAAATCCAAGATCTGTTTTCACTTCCTGGACCAATATTAGATAAAACTAGTGAATGTAGTACTGTAGTTGCATATTATATAGGCTGTGTTGCTTGATGGGAATAAACAGATTTTTCGTAGAGAACTAACTAAGAAAATACTCAGAAAATTTGAGCTGAACCTTTCATCTATTTTTCAAAACTAGCAGCAGACTCAAGCTGTTGCTATAATGAACTGGTGTTTATGAATATGAGCATTAAATATTTCTTTTTAAAATTATTACACTGAGAAATCTTTTCCTTGTTATTTATTGAAAAGGTAGTTTTGGTCCTTTGTTTTTGAGTCTATTTTTAGTCACTTGAGATTCTTATGATTGTTGTAGAAATGTCACATTAAAACACGACAGTTGGCTTATAAGCCTACAGAGAAGATTTTGGGGGGATAATTGTACAACATGTTTGGTTTTAATACTGTTACAGACTTATTTATCATTTGCTACATCTAATTTTAATGAAATATGTCAAACTGTCATCTATGAAAATATTTCATAGAATCTCTTTGTTCTATTATTTTAAGCAGTTTTCACAATCAGGCTACTGCAGGTTTCCGACATAGTAATCACAAGTGTCATTCTGTGTTGGGGGAAAAAGTGGCTAATACCATTAAGTGAGATGCTGAGTACAAATTTCACATATGCAATTTAACAAGAATTATTAAGATACCCTTAAGGTTTATTCTGGCATGTTTCCTAAAAGCTGATAAAGGTTATAATTGATCTTTCCAACAGTAATTCTTGAGTGTGAATTATTGTATTATTTTAAGGAAAGAAAGATATAATGGTAGAAGATACAAAGGAATATTCTTATATTTTTCAAAATGAAATGATGTATGTTTGATACCAGTTTAAATCCAATTTACCATATTTTTTGGAGTATAAGACGCACCTTTTCCCCCCCTAAAAAGGAGTGAAAATTTAGGTGCGTCTTATATACTGAATGTAGCCCCACTCACCCACTGGCCCCCACCCTTTGGCCTCTGCCTCCCAGCAGTTACCTCCTTGTAGCAAGCAGCAAGAAGAAACAGCTTCTTTCTGATTCAGCACAGCCTAATTAGCACAAGTTGATTGGATCGGCCTCCCGGCTGTTTTGCTCTCAGCTGTTTTGCTCGGGCCTCTACTGTTTGCTGCAAGGATGTAAATTGCTGGAACAGATTTTTTTTCCTTGTGCTAATCAAGCTATCCGAAAACGAAAATGAAAGTAAAGCAGGCTGTTTGCTGTTTGCTGCAATGAGGCAAAATTGCTGGGAGGCAGAGGCAGATTTTTTTTTCTTGTTTTCCTCACCAAAAAAGGTGCGTCTTATACGGTAAGAAAAATGCAGTTGTTTTAACAGATTTACTGATTTGTTTGAAATGTCAAGAAGCACATTGAAAAAAATAGGGCTAACAACAAATATATCCTTTGGGAAATAAATTACTTGAATAAGTTGCTCATTTGTCTGTTCTATGTGTAAGGCAGAAGCCTATTTTGACTATTTTGAGAATGAATAAACAAACGCATATGTGAAAAGATGAAGCACTAGAGTGCTCATCTTGATTTTGTAAACAAAATTAAATTTAAAAAACAGGCTTACACAAAATTAAATGCAGTTAAAGAATTATATTTCCAAACATGAGGAAAAACTCTACATTTTTTTTTTTTTTGCTGGGGAAACCACTGAAATAAACTGGATAACTGGATTCTACAGCACGGGTGTCAAACTTGCCGTATCATGTTGCCATAACCTGACGTTTTGTGATGTTTTTTCCATTTGTGGAACTGGTGTGGGTGTGGCCTGTGTATAACGAATCCGCCCCACGGGCCGTCAGTTTGACACCCCTGTTCTAAAGCTAAAACTGTTGACTATGCTGATCTCCTATTTTCAAGCAGCGCATACAAAAGTACAAATATATGTTATTTATAAAGAATATGGATTCAGGTAGCCCTCGACAATTAGGACTAGATTTTCAGTTGCTAAGCAAGGCTGTTGTTAAGTGAATTGCACCCGATTTCAAGATTTTTTTTTGCCATGATTGTTAAGCATATCGCTGTAGTTTTTAAGTGAATGTTTCAGTCATTAAGCCAGTACATCTTCTCCTATTGACTTTACTTATTCTACTTACAAGGTTGCAAATGGTAATCACAGGACCCCAGAATGTTGAAACCATCATAAATACATACCAGTTGCCAAGTCAAAACTTTTGATCACATGAACCTGGGATACTGTACTGGTTGTAGGTTATTTTTTGCCACTGTAACAAATGGTGTAAGTCAAGGTTTATATGTATTACAAAGCTTTCTTCAGTCTTAGAATAGTTCTTTCTAGTTTTTGAGTATTCATCTGGAATGGAGCTTCAGAAATTCATGACTAAAGTTTTAGTACCAAACTATTTGTGCAGGCAAAATGTAATAAAGCCCCTCAGTATGCTGCCCATATCCTACCTGCTTAATGTAGCTCTTCCATATAAAACCCTACTTAAAAGATTAGCTGATTGTATATTTGATCCTCTAACTGCATACTTGATCCTCTATCGCAGGGGTGTCAAACTCAATTTCATTGAGGGCCACATCAGGGTTGCGTATGACCTTGAGGGGCCAAATGGGCATGCCCATGGCCATGCCCACTCGATGTCACTCATGTCGGGGGCCCAAGTGCTCTGCCAGTGAAAACAGACATTGGCCGGGCCATGCGCAGCCCTCCCAACCTCTGTATTCACTAGCAGAGGCCCTGTGGGCCGGTCCTTTGCTGCTTCCAGGGCGGCCCCGCAGGCCAGATCCAGCCCACGGGCCTTGAGTTTGACACCCCTGCTCTATCGGCATACTTGCTATGCTATGCTCCTCTATTTGCTATGGAATATGCCATCTCTCCCAATTATCAGTCTCAAGGGATAATACTGTTCAGGTAATTTTTACTATAATATTTTTGTTTTATGTTATAAATGTAGTATCTCAACTGATAATGGAAATAAATTAATATTTCTGAAGCAAAACTATTAGCATGAAATTCAGTGTGACAAAAACTATTATTTTCTGTAATCATATTGTATAGTAATAAATTGCTCCTTATTTTTGTCTGTAGCAGAATATAATAAAAGTGAATGTGAATCAATATGTCAGAAATTCTTACCAAATTGAAAACTGTAGGTGGGAACTAAAGAAGGAACACAATAGATTATACTATACATTCTGTATTTCTCAAGTCACCCCTTTTGTGTGCAGTAGGTATGTTCTTGAAAAGGTGTCTCATAAAAGAAGAAAGAGAGAGAGAAAGAAAGAATACTCCATAGGTAAAAGGTCTCCAGCAATTGTTAACAAGAATGAATAGATGAAACTCATAAAATTTGGTAGAAAATATCAAGCAGATATAGATTAAAAAAAAAGAAACAAACCTCCCCATCTTTATGTGATACTTCAAAGATACTTTCTCAGTATATTTATATGTTTGAAGATTGTGTTTGCTTATAGACTTTTTTCACCTTTTGCACTGATCTGTTGCTCCTTTCATCTTTAAAATGTTCATTTTTAATTGTTTCCTAGCATGGTGATAAATTGTGGTCAGTGGACAAAAATACTTGAAAGATTAGGTAGGAAAATATACTTAATAAATTGAAAAATTAGTTGATACAATATTGGATAAAATATTTTAATCTAATATATTATTCATATTGGAATCTCTCTCTTTCTCTCTCTCTCTCTCTGTGGTGCAGTTCTGTTTGGTAGAGAAAGGACCCAGTATATATTAGAATATATTTGACTATATTTTCTAGGAACAATTCTTACTTATCTTAATAAATTCACCAATGCACATATCAAGTTTCATAGCTATCAAAATGTTACTTTCAAGTCAGATGCTAGTTTTTTTAGTATGCTTCATTGTCAAATATGATTTTTTATGTAAAGTTCCATTTGCATATAATAATCTTAAATAATTTTCAATTATTTATCCAATATTCAATAGTTCTTCAATTTTATTGTGACAAGGGGAGTGTATTCAAAACTTTTTATTGTAAATGTTCAACTAGTTTGTTAATTTGCACTCTATTAAAAATACTTGAATTAAAAACTGGCAACATACTTTTAAAATATGGTTCTAATATGGTTGTAAGATAACACTATGCTTCAATTCACATATATTTGTAGATATCAACCATTACTTTTTTTTTTTAAATGGAAATAAAATGTGGTCCCTATTAAGAAGTTGATTCTGAAAATGTACATAGTTTTATTTATTTGGTGAAAATACCAATCATGAGTTGGACCTAGATTTAATGAAACTTAATGTAATAATAAATACTATAAAATTTGGTATATTTAAAAACAGTTACTAAAACCTAAAGTTAGCTACTTGTTCTGTGTCCGTGTATTTTAAACTTTTTTTGACAGTTAGTAAATAATAAAGTGCATTATTATGAGTATATCAGTATATTGTATAAAGCTCATAGTTGGTAACATGTGAACAACAGTGTATTGGCATGCAAAGTAATCCCTTGATAAATAATCCTAGTTTAAATTGATATTATGAACATACTTAGAGAAAAAATGGGCTCTGACTTCAAATGTAGCATACTGGCCAATTGTGCCAAAATCTTAACAGTGTACAGGGAATGTTGCATTTTGTATGGTTATAACTATAGCTTATAATTTAGCACATCTTTTCTTCATTTTACTGAAACATTATGTGAGTGGTTTGATTGGCTAATGCCCAGACAGAAGATAGAGATCAATATTCTGGATGATGATTCATGAACATTTCATAAGGAAGATGTAATGCAACTTGTAATGCAACAGTATTCTATGACAAAAGCAGGTATAAAAATAGAAAGAAAAATAGATATGCTGTGTTTCTGAAACTAAAAGAGAAGGTAAGAAGATTTATATGTAAATGGTCCGATCTTGTGGAATGGAGTTGATGAATGCATGCATAGAAATGAAGATGAAATGAATTATTATGAATAAAGGGGGTAAAAAAATGTGAATGATGTAATCTAATTTGTTGAATATGCACATAGAATGGAAAGCCATGTATTGTTCAATGTGTATTACACTAAACTGAATAGTGATCATGTATCTCTTTCCAAAAGAGATGCTTTTGGAAAAAATGATGCAACGTTTTGAAGGAATGTGATTTGGGGAGAAATTATTAGTTGACATGAATGGATGCATGAGATGGAAGATAAAGAAAAAGTTTGAACCATTTGGAGAGTCAAGAATAAATGAAAATGATGATGTGACCATCTGCCTAGAAAAAAAATTGAAGGACCACTATGAATGAAACATTTTATGGAAATCGGATCACCCACAGAGAAAGAATGAGGATTGAATCATCAAAAGAAATCTATGAATGGGGAATGAATGGCTTGAGACAGATTTAGAAAGTTGTTGTTGGATGGAGATTCTGAAAAATGAGATGTTGGAAAATGTTTGAGGAAATACTTATTTTCCTTTTTAATATGATTTGGCAATCTTACCTAGTAAAGCATCTATGGTACTAACTTATGACTATGGTAGCTAAAGAAGGAGAAACGATACAGTTTCTTAGCTGACAGATCAACAAGTTTTTCCGTGCAGAATTTCTGGTTTTTATGTCTTTAGGTCTTTCCCCCAATATTCACAGTACTTTGAGTTATACACCTTTGAAGTTCTTAAGTATTTTCTTCTCTTATTTTCTGCGGCCCTCAACAAAATTGAATTTGACACCCTTGTTCTATACCATTCCTGAGAGACGGCTATCCAGTCTCTAATAGTAGAAGAGTTGAAACAAACTCCTGTTGGACTAGATGGGCCAGGATCCATCAGAGCACTGCTAATGTTCTTATGTTCTTTGGTGCTTTGCTTTCTCATCTGTTTATTTAAATATTTTATGTATAAATAAGATAACTTAAAATATTTACAATCCATCCTATATCCCTTGATCTTAGAGCAAACTATAATAACAAACCATTAAAATAGATTTAAAATACTAACAAGAAATATATAAATCACAATTAACACTGTGATTAATAAAATTTGAAAACTTGGGGTTTTAATCTGGCTCTGAAATAAAGTTATAGCATCTAATTAGGCTTGTAAGGGAAAATATCATTTCATCAGTGGGCATTAGACCTATTTTTTTATTGAGATTAGCTTATAAGAACAGAATTTTGCAAATCTGAGTGTCTTAAAGTTATTTATCTTCTATGTATTTCAGAGAATCTGCCTAAACCACTTCTGAATTTTTATTCTTAACCACCCATCTCCCTTGCAATTATCTCATTGTTCTGGCCTTTAAAAAAATGTTTCCACAACTTTGCCTAAGTATTGGTATTGTTTCTCCATCAAGATCAGCTTCTTTACTTTCTATAGTGGCCAGAAGGGTTGAAAGATGGTCAGGCAGAGAGCACAGTTATATCAAAATGCCAGCTTTTAAGGAAAAGGCAGGATGGAGAACCTGGGCCATATACAGCACATGGCCAACGGAGAGTACAGAGTCTGGCAGGTGTGCCTTCTCAGAACTGTTAAAACTGTAGCATCAAATTCACCACTTTGAATAGCTGCTGGGAAAAGAACTGTGTGCATTGTCAGCCATTTTAGCTATCTTTATTGCCCAGCTGCTGTTGCCCAGTTTTGAGCAGGTAATTTCCAGATACATAAAGAGGATGAAAAACCTAAATTTGCACCCAGTTGGGTGCTGTTTCTTGGGGGCAGCCTTGCTAATTGATGTGCCATCAAAAGCTGGTTGACTTCCCCAGGAGGAAAACTTTGGTGACAGCAACCTCTCCCATCAGTTTGTTTCCAGATACAGGGGGAGGGGGGGGGGTTCTGATCTCATTATCAGCTAATTAGGAGTGATGTCTTAAGTTTCTACAGGACTGTCTATACAGCTCTACCCAATGGTGAATGTGTAATTGCTCCTGTAGTAATCAGTAATTGCTACTGATAGCCATTTCTCTCTCATACACACACACACACACACACACACACCCCAACAAACACTTATTAATGAAGATGTCTGGTGGTATGTGAAAGTTTTGTTTGTTTTTAAACTTGCATACTTTATAATTTGTATATTTGTTATTAGCTATCTAATTTTATTTTATATAATATGGACAGTCTTATATTTTTTTTCTCTAATAAATAAAAGAGTAAGCTTAGCAAGATTGGGGGAATCCAGTATATGAAAACAAAAAATCAAATCAGTTGGAGAATCAGAAGTCATTTCCACCCTTTGGAGAATGATTTGCAATATCTTCTCAAGGATTTAGGAACAGTGCTCATTGGATAAATAAAACTTTTGCAAGTTGCGGGTGACGTCAGCGTGTTAGGGACGAAAGGAACGGATCTCCGTTCTCCAAGTCCCTAATATCTCCGATTTAGGAGCCGATTTAGGCACTATTGACCTCGGAGAGGTCAATAGAAAAAAGGGGAAATTCCGAGGACCTCGGGGAGGACAGCAATCCCCGCGAAGGTTCAGGAAATCCCCCTTAATCCTGATCGGGGAAAAACCAGCCACCCCGGCTGGCCAGAAACGTTGACAGCTGACTAAGAGGGAAGCGAAAATCAAATAAAGAAGACTTCGGTGGAAAGATCGGGAAGAAAAAGAGCTCAAAAGGTATATTTATAATCCATAACGTGAGAATCGAAAGCGGAAGAAGATAAAACTCCAACTAAGAGGCGAACTTTCGCTAGATAAGCGGCGACTGAGAAATAAGCGGAGACGGACTCCATCTTGACAGTGACAGCGCACAAATTAACAACCGGCGAAATCGGAGGAAATCCAGGGGAAACTGAGGAGGAGAAAGTGATCCCAGAGAAGCTTGGATTTTGGATATTTTGCTACAGAGGAGAGGAGAGGCGGAATTTAAGGAGAGAAAGGATAAATTTGATAGACTTTGCCCTTTGTGGAGGTGACAACGAGGCAAGTAACAAGCAGCTGATACTGGAAGAGAGAGCGGCAGAAAACTTTGTTTAAAGTGGAAGCTAGTGACTTTTGGAGTTAAATCAAACCAACCTAAGTGGAATATCTCTCTTTGGACTTTTGGACTTTGGAGATTTGGAGATTTGGACAAAAATTTGGACAGTACTTAGATATTGGGACTTGGACTATCTTTTCTTTTTTATCTTTTTTTTTTTTTTGAAAGGTGGATACTCTGGAGTTTTGGAGTTTTGGTGGACATTGGACATTCAATTTAAAAGTATTGGGACATTAGACCTTGGAAGTAAATAGACAATAAATAAGAAGGATACAAACTTAAAAAAAAAAAAAAGAAGAGAGTGATCTGGAAGAAGAAGAATCAACTGTAAAGTATAATCAATTGTATTAAAAGCTGATAACAAATTAGTGATTAATAAGCACAAAAGTATTAATATTTAATCTACTGTTTTTGAAATCTTATATATAACCTTATATACTACATATATAATCGTTGACTTAGTTCCATATTTACTTTAAATATATATTTATACTAACTTTAGTGCTATATTTTATCTTGGTAGTTAAATATCACATTGTTTTGTATGTTTAGTTTTGAAAAATTATATTAGACAGATTAATTGAATCTAGGATTGTAATTAAGAGTAAATGATTTGATAAATAGTAATTAATAATAAATTTAAATAAGACAGTAAGTAATTAATTATAAGGATAGTTAATTGATGAATTGCTGAAGTATTAGACTTTTCCCTCACCCCCTCCCTTTATATTTTACCCCCATGTTTAGAGAGTAATATAGGCAAAATAGCCATCAAGAATTGAAGAACTCTGTAAAACATTGAAAAGTGAAAGATAGAACTTATAGATAAATTTATATATAGACAGTGATAGTGCGATAAGGAAACTCACCCTAGTTGTTTATCTCCCTGGGATTATCGGGATTACTGAAAGCCACTAATCAAACATAAATACTAAAAGAAATATAACAGCCCAAATAGTAATCAGTATATGAAAATCTGGGAGAAGATAGCAAAAGAAATACTAATGGCAACTACAAGTTCAACAACAATTACTAAGTTGAGTAAGAAAATACCATCAAACCAGATGATACTCACGGCCTCTCCAGCACAACAGAAAATAGCAGACTCTACGGAAAAAGATAAAGCATCCCCCACCCTTAGTATGCAAAGCATTTATTCCGTACTAACGATGATCCAGGAAGGAAGGAATAAAATGCAAGAGACTATAGCCCACAACCATGAAGAGACAAGGAAAAATCACGAGGAACTTAGGACGGATGTGGGAGAGATAAAGGATAATATTAGGAACATGGATGAGAAGATAGGAAAGATACAACACAAAATAGAGGAAAACGAACAGAGGATTTATAAGGCGGAGGAGAGAATAGAACATACGAATAAGAGAATGGAGAAGATGGAATACAACCAAGCAGCCATAAATAAAGACCTAGAGGACACGTTATCATATCTTGAGATGGAGAAGGCATCCTTCTATTTAAGGTTTCAGAATGTAGAAGAGCAAAAGGAGGAGGACCTAGGAGAAATCATGACTGAGATATTTTCAGAAGTGACCCAGAGGGACAAGGAAGAGATACGAAGTGGAATAGATGAAATCTATAGAGTTCACACGAATTACGCCCGGAGAAATAAGTTACCAAAAGAAATACACATTAGATTCACAAAAAAATCGTTAAAAGAAGAGATCTACAGGAAGATGAGAGAGGATACAGCTATGTATAAGGGAAAAGAAATTTTAACCCTCAAACGGATACCAAAAAGGACAAGGGACCAAAGAAGGAACTACAACTTTTTAACGGCACAGTTGAATAAATTTAGAATAAAGTTCCGCTGGCTAATACCGGAGGGCTTACTAATCTCCTGGGAAGACAAAAAATACAGAATTGATAATGTAGGAAAAGCACAGGATTTCTTTGACCAACACTTCGTGCTGGAGGAGGAGCAGGAGAGCAGAGAAGAAGAGAGACTTAAGAGGCAAGAGGAACAGCGGACAGAGAAAGAAGAAAGAGACCAGGAAGAGGGGAAAAGATTGGAAAGAGAAAGAATGGAGAGAGAGGGAGCGAGGGAAAAGATGCAAATGATCACTAGAAACACAAAAAGACTGCAAACAACGAATAGATAAATAAAGAGAGATGGAAGAAGAGCTAAAACTTATTTCAATCAATATAAATGGACTTAATTCACCAGCTAAAAGAAAGCAGACATTTACAAAACTTCAAAAGCTAGAAACAGATATCATAACACTCCAAGAGGTACATATCAAAAGACAGCATCAAAAACTATTGGACAACCAAAGATTAGGAAGACTATATGCAGCTCTAGGAGACCAAAAAAAGAGAGGAGTCGTAATATACCGTATTTTCCGGCGTATAAGACGACTTTTTAACACATGAAAATCTTCTCAAAAGTCGGGGGTCGTCTTATACGCCGGGTGTCGTTCTCCTGTAACCAGGCAGACCAGCCCAAAAGACTCTAACGAGCCTTAAATGGCTCTGGCGATCGAAGCTCTGGCGATCCCAGCTTTGCCTGCTAATCAGGCAGCTCAGCTGGGATGCCAGAGCCCAGAGTCCTGTAAAAAGAAAAAAGTTTTCCCCCTCCAGCTTGCTTACCTTAGCTGGTAATCGCAATGCTTGCCTTGCTTCGTTTGCCTGAATCCATTCCATCAGCAAGCCACTCTCTGCCTGCAATCATGCAGGCAGGAGTTGTGGACTTCAACTCCCAGAATTCCTCAGCCAGTAAAAACAAAGCTGGCTGAGGAATTCTGGGAATTGAAGTCTACAAGTCTTAAAGTTGCCAAGGTTGGAGACCCCTGTTCTATTGGGTAAGTTTTTTTCCCCTTTGGGAGCTTTAAAAAAATAGTTAATTGGGGTTTTTTTAGTTGTTCTTTTTTAGACCTAGCCATTTAAAGTTTAGGAAGTTTTAAATTTAGTTTTCATATAAAAATAAAAATAAAATAATATTTGTGCAGCTTTCTGAGATGTGGTGTGTTTCTGTAGTGTTTCACTCTAACTACACAAACACACAAAATCTCACAAAGCTGTATGTGGAATTTTGTGTGTGTAAAGTGTGAAGGTTGATTTTTTTGGGCTTTTTGTGGCTGTGTGAGGTTCCTGCTTGTTGCAGGGGCCATTTTGGGTCTAGCACAGCTGTTTTTACATTGTGGATGAGCCAGTTGTGTTGTGTTGTGTTGTGTGTGTGTGTGTAAAGTGTGAAAGTTGTTTTTTTGGGCTTTTTGTGGCTGTGTGAGGTTCCTGCTAGTTGCAGGGGCCATTTTGGGTCTAGCACAGCTGCTTTTACATTGTGTTGAGGCAGTTGATGTTTTTTAATTTTTATTTGGTGTGTGTTGGAAGAGGGGTAGTCTTATATGGCGAGTATAGCCCAAACCCTATATTTTAACAGGAAAAGTTGGGGGTCGTCTTATACGCCCAGTCATTTTATACGCTAGAAAATACGGTATGTAAAGAAACACCTAAAAACAAAACAAATATATGCAGATACAGAAGGACGTATCTTAATAATAGAAATACAAACAGGATCCAAAACAATATTATTAATATCCATATATGCACCCAACGGAAACCAAAAAACTTTTGCAAGTTGCAGAGGGTCTTGTAAAAAGCTGAAAATAACCTTGGACCAATGTTATCATATATGATTGTTAAAGTTTATGAAGCATAAAACATGCACATTTCTGATTTTTAGCTGCTTTAAAAAAATCTTTATACAGTACTTATATCTTTGTTTTATAATATCCTGTCCTTACTAGAAATCTGGTGAAAGGCATGCCTGTCTTCATTCTTACCCTCTTTTGTTCTATAATAGGAAAGATAAAATAACACTATAACATGCCACTCAAGCCTTCCTCATGGCCACCTTAATGTACATTCCTCTACAGTACATTAAACTGTAAACTATGCTGGTGTAATTTGCATTATCCCAATAGCTGAGTTATAATTTGTCTTCCCAACTGTTCTTAGAGATTTATTATTGCAGGGCAATTTAAGGGAATCAATTACTGTACTGTATTATCCTAGGTTTGCTTTCCCTCCCTTTTTGTGAGACCAATTGGTATGAAAAACTCTCCCCTTAAACTGGTATGGATGGGGCTGCTACTGGTGTTCCACTATGGATCATCCGTCTATCCTGCCTTCTCCCAGATCCTTTTGGTTCCTTCCTTCCTTGTCTCTGCCTTTCTCTCATCCTCACTGTCACCAGTGTCCCAGAGCAACATATCCTACCAACCTGCTCGCCCCGATTTTTTCAGTATCTTCCCTCTCTCACAACCACATCTACCACCACTGATATTTGCAAAACTGGTCACCAAGAAAACTCTCAACCTTGCTTTTTCCTGTTCTTATTCCTTGTGCCATATTTGGAACAAAGCAAAACAAAATAGTCCTGTTCCATTCCATTAATTACTTTCCTGTTGAATCTTTGCTTAGCACATCTTGTTGTTTGAATGAGGTTATTTAAGAAAGATTACTTATTTGAATCACAAATAAGGAATTACGATGTTTCAACATCCTGCATTGCTCTCTAAAACTTTAATCTGCTGCATGTGAAGAGAAAGAGCAGATCTTATCTTCCTATGATTTTCTCTTATTTGATAAGATTGTGACGACTGTTAGCTCTGTTAAAGAGTAATCTTTTTACTGCACTTTTTCTTTCTTTCTTTTTTTTTTAAAAAAAATCTAATAGTTTTTGTGGCTCTTTGTCCTCTAACTATTTATGCCAAGCAATGCTTGTTAGAACATTGGAAATGAGTAGCTTGATATTCAAATTGGAAGCTTTCTTGCTGCTAGCTAAATCAGTGCACTGCACTTGGTTGTTAATCTAGACGAAAGCAGCTGACATTTTTTCATGACAGCTAGAAGTGGAAGGACCCAAATTTACAGAGCTTCCTCCCCCAAGAGTTTGTTAGACCATTCCTTTATAATGGCTCATTTGGGCTCTCTGTCATCACCAGGATGCTGCCACTGAATGTTTGTCATGGTTACAGTAGAATGTGTTAACCTAACAGCCATGAAAGCCCAACGGGAAAGGCTGCAAATTCCAGGGCTGACCTTGGAGTAAGTATTGTCTGCCTTTTAATATTTTAATGCTTTCTGCATGGCACGAGCTTATTTTACATGCGTTTATGCTGACAGGCTAAAAGCACTGCAGCTTTAGGTTGCAGGAACATTTTCAAAATGTACTGCAGTTGCTTTAGCTTCAAATGTGTTTCTCTAAAGCAGTGATATTGCAGGATATTTTAACGATACTGCATATTTAAATTTGCTGTATCTGAATGCATGAATCTGGGCATCATAAATGTATTAAGAGAGACCATCCTTCTGTAGGCCACGGTGATCCTTTTCTGTCTATCATCCTCCACCCCACCCCCCTCAAATTGGTTACTATTTGTTTATCCAAATGCTGCGTATTTTTGAAAGGCCTTTTTTTCCTAGTGAATAATATAGAGAGCTCTATAAGAAATTAAAGCAGAAGAAGAATGCTATTTGTGAAAAATCATTAAATATGATTTCTTTTCTTTCTTTTTTTTTACTGAGCAGCAGAATATTCTTGAACTATATTGTATTGTGACATTTTTATTTGGTATTAGAGTCTTTAAGTTAAATATATTTGGCTGGGTAAAGGCTTTTCTTACTATCTTCTAGAAATGATAGATTTATTTGTGTGATTCTAGCTTCCATTTATAAAACAATTATATAAATATATTCATAGTGCATTATAGACCATGATGGCCATCTCTGTCAAAAGTATAAGTATATTTCTTCTATTTAAACAGCCAAAAACTTAAATACATTTAATTTTGAGTTTCAAAATTTACTGCATGGGTATATAACTATATGCCTGTGTGCATATGTACATAAATAAAATATTCTCTTAAGATTTCATGTTGGTAGTGATTGATTACTGATTTAAATATCAGTTGTGTTATTGTGCAAAAAGAACAGGTTATCTGTAGTTTAAGCTATTTAACCATAGGCTATTGAATGAATTTTGGGTATCTAGAGACTATTTCATATATTCCTGCTGTTACATGCAGTATCAATTTCTTTGAGTTATAACTAATGAAAAGTAATATTGCTTTAAAGAGGATATTCTGCTGGCTTTTATATTTCAGATAACTGTATTACAAAACATTGATTTTAAATATATTTATTTATAATGGCTGTAATTTTATATCAGTTTATTGAAGAGTAAGTCTTCAATACTTCTGTGTATGGATTAATAAGATTCTATTAATTGTAAATAATATTTGGAAACAACTTATTGCAGCATGGTTTATTGGTTATATATTAATTATATGGCTATAATTTTAGACACTCAATGCTTGGGACAAACTTTAAATTTCTTGGGAGGAAATATTGTTCCCACCTTCATTTTCTGTCCCAATACTTATAAGTAAATCAGTTTATTAATAGACATTTTTAAGCATCTAATCTCAAATTTTAATACAAATGTTTACTTGGTAAACTTTAGGATTTTAAACAAAAAATGGATCTCAATCCCCTTGTACATTTTTCATTATTAATGCTGAAACAATCTTATAAGAATTGATGTCCTTGCAAACTTCCTTTTCCAGTTACTTTAATTCTACTAAATAATATTATTCATTATTTTTATTTTGATGTTAATTAATCTTTTTCTATAGGTAGTTATGTTGGTGTGATTTCTGAACCATTGTTATCATGGCTAAGTACAAAACTAATCTGGAGAAATGCTAAAACATTAAGAAAATTGCCGCTATAAAACATTTTTGTCAAATATAGAAGTTAAATGAAATTATCAAAGTTTATAATTTAACAATCAGAAATGCTTAAGTTCACCTCAGTGATTTGAACCCAAGCAGTAAATGATTATACTTACTAACTTTATAAGACACTTTGAAATGCAGATAAAATATTTTCAATAATGTATTAAAATTAAATGTGCGTGTGTGTGATACTGTAGTTGTTGTTGGAATGTATTTTTCACAAATGGCATTCTCAAAAGCTAAAAAGAGCATTTTTGAAGTTTACTACTTATTTTTTAATTTTTATTTGCATTGTTTTGATTTTTTCTTTTCCTTATTCAATAGATGTAATTATGAATACTTAATTCACAGTTTACTCAGTGCAGCATGCTACTTAGAGCGATTAAAACTGAGGCATGATATTTCTAACAGAAAACTTTTCCTAAAGTTCTCTTAGATATGGAAATTCAGAATCAGTGCTTGACTGAAAATTATTATATTTTTAAATACTTTTTTTTGAAAAAGTATTTGAATTTTTTAATAATAAAAATATTTGCATGCTTAATACAGTTTTCTCCTGTGCAAAAATGGGATTATCAGAGAAATATTAAAAATAGACATTGCAATCTTTATTTTAGTATGCTTTTTTTTCATAATAGAGAAATCAGATTCCTATTGTTGATTATCCTTAAGCTCATACTCCTTTAGCATGTTTCATTATTATTATTATTATTATTATTATTATTATTATTATTATTATTATTATTCAGAGGAGTCACTAGAACTAATCCTCTGAATTCAGTCAAACTAGAGTTTTTAATGGTTTTCTATCACTAGAGATGACATTATTTTAACTTTCAGTCTCACCCCAAGAAGTCTGAGCCCAACCCCAACCAGCCCCTGCAGTCCATGCAGTCCTCTGTTCGCTTTTCATTTTTGGAGGTAAGCAACTATACTTCCATTGTTGTAGTTTTCTTCTTTCCACATTGTAGGAAAGGAGAAACTGAATAATTGAACTATTTATATATGCATATATGCGCTAAAGTAAACTATTCTACACGAATGCCAAAAGTACAAGGGCAGAATCGGAAATGTTAGCAATGTGCTTGGATTAGGAAAATGAAATAAATACAGATTGATTTCTTGAAAACTAGTAATAGTCCAGTTTACCTATCACAGTAAAGAAAATTGAGCATGTTTAATACTCATTTCAGTAATCTCTATGCCAATGGTTTATTCTGGAGCCAGTATATTTAGAATACCATGAAGCATTTCTTGGTCCAAAGAATATGTTTCCAGAAAATGCATTGTATTAAATTTTATCATTCAGGCAATAGCTCTAAGTGCAAATAGCTCTCAGTGCAAACATTTAATAATTCAAATTTTGTTCAGAATATTTAAATAGTCTGAAAATTATGTGCATTGTATTTATGATAGCCTGAGATATTGATATAAGATACAATACTAGTAATAGCAACATACAATAGCAGAATTACTTTTCTGAAATCACTTTTGAAGTTGTACATGTATAATATATGCTGTCATTAGCTATTTTATATCAAAGAATCACCTAACATATTATAAAAAGTTTGGAGAAAAGAGCATTTTGATGCAGTTTCCAAACATATTGTGTTTAGGCAAATGTCCTTTTCTGCTTAGATGGAATTCTAAATTACTGAAATGGATTTCTATCAGTTTGCCTAACCAATATTCTGAGAGATTACAGTATTATAGATCCAGCAGCCTCTAGAAATGAAGAAAAGAGTTGGTGCATCATTGTGAAACTAATTAGGAATGACTGTATGAATGAGTTCATGGAAAGCACACAAGATGTTATATAAATAATAGAGACGTTTATATTTTTAAAAAAGAAAACATTTGCTAATGAAAAATCAAGTCGGCCACTCAAATGACTCATCTAATTAGCTGTGTGAAAGATATGATGCACTCATTTTGGAAATAATATGTAATACTTTTGTTCAATCTGAAGATAACAAATGGGGGATAAACGGATCCAGATTAGCCTATCATGTACGGAATTAAAACTTTCCATGAAACACTAAACCCAAATGTGTTTGTTTTGGTAGTGCTCAGAGAGGTGGCAAATTCCTTTCAAAGCTGTAGAATGGAGAAGGGAAGATTCAGAGTTATACATACATTTTTTACAAAATAGATCAGACAGTCTCTATATGTCCCAAACCGTAATCCTCTGTATCAGGGGTGTCATACTCAAGGCCTGGGGGCCAGATCTGGCCCACAGGTTGCTTAGACCTGGCTCACAGGGCCATCCTGGAAACAGCAAAGGACCGGCATGGGGCTTCTGCCAGCGAAAATGGAGCTCGGGATGGCTGCTCGTGGCACTCCAGAGCTCCATTTTCACTGGCAGAGGGTTGCAGGAGGCCTTTGCAGCCAAAAATGGAGCTTGGGAGCCCATTTTTGCTGGCAGAGCACATGCGCCATCAGAGGCGCCCCCAACTTGAGTAACGTCAAGCTGGCCATGCCCATCTTGGCCATGCCCACCCTGTTCCCCAAGGTCAAACCCAACCCTGATATGGCCCTCAATGAAATCAAATTTGACACCCCTGCTCAATGAAACCGAGTTTGATACATCTAGATACCACTAGATTGTTGCAAAGAGTTGGAACTGTTGGGGAAGGTCCGTTGTGGAAAAGGGAATTACAATTGTCATACAGAATTTCATATGTGCTGTATAAATCTGCTATTTACTTACAATTTAGCATTCAGAGGCTTTGATTATAGCTTTAAAAAAGGGTTTTGTTTAAATTATTTACTGATACAAAAACTGCTCACCAATTCCAGGAGATCTAAGTAGCCATTGTTCCAAAAAGTATGTAGAGTAGTGACTTCAGTGAAATAAATTTTACAATATATATATCCGAATCTGAAGAAAACAGTCAGCAGTATAATAAAAGAAATGCAAGGAAAATGAGCATTTACTGTGTAATAAAATAAACTAAGGATATTGTATATTTTTTTTCCAGCTCTGTTTTTTGCAAGCAATCGTTAGCAATATTAGTTTGGAACAAAATGTTTAGCCATATATAAGATTATCTCATATAGCAGATACTTTATTATCATGGTCCACTTAATTTTTGTATTTCCACTTTTTTGCCTTATGATGGGTAGCTATCTCTATTCCATCAGTTTTAATTTAAAAGGACAGCTGCCTCTTTGATTAAATGCCCACCATGAAAAGGTGTTTTTGCTCTGAAAAGAGAAATTCTCCTCCCCTCAAAAAGACAAGCAAACACTTAAAAAAAATCTATTAAATACAGTCTAATGTGTCCAGAATGTGAGAAAAGTGCAAATGCTAGACCTCTTTTTTCCTTCTGGCATCACGATGTATAGCACTATGAAACCTGAGCAGTGTGTCCAAAGTATGCTCTCAAAGACTAGAGTGCTTTTAGATGATTTCTAGCCCTTTAAATTATACTAGAAATAAGGTGGCAATCTGTGTTGTTGAGTATGTTTTCATAAGTTAACAGTCCACCAGGCAGTTGCATCCTGCATCAGCTGTAGATTCTGCACAGCATTCAAAAGCGCTTCCATGTAAAAACACATTGTATTTATTTATTTGTTTGTTTGTTTATTTGTTTGTTTGTTTGTTTGTTTGTTCGATTTATATGCCGCCCTTCTCCGAAGACTTAAAGCTTACAATGCTTTAAGCAATAGCCTTCATACTTTTGTAAATACCTGCTTAGTAGGGCTTTCCGCCCCCCCAAGCGGTGTTCTTTTTATACAAAGTCAGCTTATTGCCCCCACGGGCAATAAGGGTCCTCATTTTACCTACCTTGGAAGGATGGAAGGCTGAGTCAACCTTGAGCCTGGTGAGAATTGAACTCGCAGTAATTGCAGGCAGCTGACAGCTAAGTACTACTTTAACAGTAGTTTTTAGTCCGCTGTGCCACCAAGGCTCTTGTATGAATAAGCAGAACATTCACCTTCTTCTCTTCACATATGATTGAAATTGTTGACATAACAAAAGATACCTTTGGCAATATTGATACTCCTTAGGCAATATTAGCAGACCCTCCTGACCTTCACTTCTAAAGGCAGTATTTATTTACTGCTGCTGGATACAGGACTTAGAAATGATACAAGGCTAGGATTAGAAAGCTTACCAATTTTATTGGCTTTTTGTATATTAAAAGTGATTTTAAAACCCCATTTGAAAGTGAGTCATATTTGTGAATGCAAATTTGCATTCACGCAGGATAAGCTGTTGGTTTTTTTTGAAACTACATTACATACCCAGATCAATGATTATGAAAGAAGTCTGTGGAACCTGCTACATTATGCTGAACAAAGAAACCGCCAAACACGTATTGCTCTCCCCACAAGCATCAGGGTCAAATGACGAAATAAGGAGATATGTTGATAATCATATTGTCCTGGGGTATTGTCCTGGGGTGCCAAGAGTTGTTATAGTGGTTGCTTTTTTGTCTTGTTAGCTCTCCAGGGTTGTAGTTTATAATATGGATGGCTATAAAGTACTATTAAATATAGTGCCCTGACATATACTTTCTAAAATATTTCAATTTTGCAACTCCTGATAGATATCACAAAATTTTTTGGAACATTTGTAGGCCACCTGTTTGGTTTTCTTATTAGCAGACTGAAATGTACCCAAAACTTCCATACTGTGGCCTAAATGTGTTTTGCTTTTCTCTGGGTATTTTTTTGTTTTGTTTTTTATTATTTTGGTGTCTTCAGGTCAGTGTTGACTCATGTCAACTGCCCAGACTAGTTCCTGCAGTTTTGTGGCAAAATTTCCACTGCCTCTTTTCTAGGACTGAGAGACAGTGACTTGCTGGCTTTATGCCTAAAATAGGACTAGAATTCAAAGCCTCCCTATTTGTAGGCAGATGCCTTAACTACTACACCAAACTGGTTCTCCCTCTAATGTTTGTTTGTTTGTTTGTTTGTTTGTTTGTGTGTGTGTGTGTGTGTGTGTGTGTGTGTGTATGTATGTATTTATTTATTTATTTATTTATTTATTTATTTATTTATTTATTTATTTATTTATTTATTTATTTTATTAGTTCAAGTTATATGCCGCCCTCCTCCGAAGACTCAGGACGGCTTACAATGCACTTATAGCAATAGCCTTCATTCTTTTTGTATATACCTGCTTATTAGGGCTTATGACTCCCCCCATAAGCGGTGTTTCTACAAAGTCATCTTATTGCCCCCACAATTCGGGTTCTCAATTTACCTACCTCGGGAGGATGGAAGGCTGAGTCAACCTTGAGCCCGGTGAGATTTGAACTTGCACTAATTGCAGGCAGCTGGCAGCTAAGTGCTACATAACAGCACTTAGTCCGCTGCACCACCAAGGCTCTTTAGAATTTTATGAGTCATATATGATAAAATATTTGTTCATTAAATATTATACAATTTCTCAGATGTATTCATTTATTAATCAGTTTTAGTGCAACCTGTTTACTGAATTTTACTGTTTACTGAATTTTACTGTTTACTTATTTTTACAAACATGTAAGAAATATAATTGCTATAATAGAATCAATAACAGCTAATTAATCCTCCATTACTGCTGGCTATTCAGAACCTTCCAGTTTAAAGATCTTTTGAAAAAGATATCCTAAATTACAGGAAGATGAACTTGTGTGCAGGTAGCAATATATTATACAATGAGAAGACTACTACTTTGAAAGCTACTCTATGAATCTCTTTCTTCTCGATCTCTTGGACATAGACCCTACAATGCCACTTCATATCTAGTCCATGTTAGGTGGACAGATTCTGATTGGAACAGATAAACCTAAAGGCTGTGAGAATGCAACCTGTATAGGATTAGCAACTGAAGTAAGGATGGTCGACCTTTACACACACACAGAGCTCCATTTGCATGAGTGGTTTGCATGCGCGTCTGACGCTCAAGGAAATAGAATGCGTGTGCACATGGTCACCCGCTTTGAAGATGTGCGTGCACACTCACCTTCTGTTTCCACAGCCCAGTTGCAATCTTCTCACGGATATAGAAATTGAGTAAATTAAAAAAAAAAACATTTTTCATGTTCTTAAGTAAGTTTTATTGCTGCTGTTGAGTATCTTACATAAAATAGAATAGGATAGAATAGAATAGAAATAGAAATAGAAATAGAACAGAACAGAACAGAATAGAATAGAATTCTTTATTGGCCAAGTGTGATTGGACACACAAGGAATTTGTCTTTTGTGCATATGCTTTCAGTGTACATAAAAAGAAAAGATACATTCGTTAAGAATCATAAGGTACAACACTTAATGATAGTCATGGGTACAAATAAGCAATCAAATCATACTAGGAAACAAACAATATAAATCATAAGGATACAAGCAACAAAGTTACAGTCATTCAGTCATAAGTGGGAGGAGATGGGTGATAGGAACGATGAGAAGATTAATAGTAGTGCAGACTTAGTGAGGGAATTATTTGTTTAGCAGGGTGATGGCATTCGAGAAAAAAACTGTTCTTGTGTCTCGTTGTTCTGGTGTGCAGTGCTCTAGAGCGTTGTTTTGAGGGTAGGAGTTGAAACAATTTATGTCCAGGATGCAAGGGGTCTATATTTTCACAGCCCTCTTTTTGACTCGTGCAGTATACAGGTCCTCAATGGAAGGCAGGTTGGTAGCAATTGGTTTTTCTGTAGTTGTAATTATCCTCTAAAGTCTGTGCCTGTCTTGTTGCAGAACCAACCAATAATGTTAGCTATGTTTTTAAAACATTCTGCCATAGATTTTTTCATATTAACTCATTTTGTTTTTCCCCCAATGTTAAGTTTTCACAAGTAATAACTTGGGAATTCACAATTTATGTAACTTTTGTATTTATTTTTTTAATATTATGTTCTTTATTAATGCATATAATAATGCATTATATACATATACATATACATGCAGATGCCGCTCACTTATTTTTGAGCCAAAACAAGTTAGTTTGCTTTCCACTCTAGATGGCAGCCTGAATACACTATTGTTCTGTTGTATGGAACATTACAAAGAGGGTATGTAGGTTGAAATACCTGGTCATCTTTAGGTATCTGGCTGCAGTTCTGTTTTCATTGGATACGTCCGTGTATAATGTCTCTTTTGACTATAGCAAATACAGGGGGTTTTCTTTTCACTATAGCAAATGTAGATTATTATGCGTCTAAATTCTGTAAAGCACTGGACACAGAGGTGTGTGGTGAATATATGTATACACACTCACATGAAATTAAATAGCACAATACCTCTATTGCTCAGACTTGTGATCACAAATTGTTCCTAGATCCTAAATCTGGTTTATTCATATCAAAATAAATGCTGTTTATAGTATATTGTCTTAGAGGAATGCTTGTTAAAGGTCATATAAAGACAAAGTACAGAATTACTACTATAAACAGATCTTGATTCTTAAAATAAGGTATTATGCTTAATTTCAGTTGTAGAATTTAACTACTTTGAGCAAATAATCAGGATGATTGCATTGTTTTATGTTGATTTCTAAATTAAGATTTTTTTTTTTTAGTAAAAGAAGTAGGATTGAAAGAAAATTAGCATGGTTTTAAAACTGAAGCAAACATCAATATCCTTAACTGGGTTGTTCATGCTACTCTCACAGCCAAAAATGCAAAAGATTTACAAGCTGTAGTAATAAATGTCAAGAAGCACATTGAAAAAAATAGGGCTAAAATTAAATAAAAAGAAGATCAAACTAATAACTAGTATAAGAACCAGCATTGGAATTGACATAGAAGATATTAAGGTGGTGGATAGCTTCTGCCTTTTAGGTTCAACTATCAATAATAGAAAAACAAGCATTTAATAAATGTTTTGGTCTAGTAATGAAGGAATCAGACTAAAACCAGGAGACTGTGAATTCTAGCTCTGGTTTAGGCATGAAAGCCAGCTGGGTGACCATGGTCCAGTCACTGTCTCTCAGGCCAACCTCCTTTATAGAGGAGTAGTTGTGGGGAAAAGAGGACGACAGAGGAGGACTAGATATCTTTGTTGCCTATTTATAGATATTTATAAAAATAATACAGGTAGAATATAAATAAATAAATGTCACAGGTTAACATTTGGTAGAGCAGCCATGAAAGCTTTGGAAAATATAAGTCAGATGCATTGATGTGTCTGTATCTCCAAAGATCAGAATAATTCAAACCGTAGTATTCCCTATGACACTATATAAAAGTGAAAGTTGGACTATGAAGAAGTAGGATAGGAAGAGTGTTGATGTTTTGAATCTTGGTATTTGATAAAATGCCTGAGATAGTCAAACAAACACATGGATCATTGAACAAATCAACCCAGAATTCTCACTCCAATCAAAAATGAGCAGTTTAAATTAACTTTGGACACATTATGCAAAGATTTAGTTGTCTGAAAAAGGCTCTGGTTATGGGGAGGAAAATATAAAAAGAGGATGACTAACAGCAAGATGGATGGATTCAGTTACAGTGGTGATAATGCAACATAGAAGACCTGAAAAACCATTTTAGGAAGAGATTGTCCTACAGAATATTTATCTATGTGGCCACTCAGAGATAACAGTGAGTTGATGGCACATAATCAATAGCTGAACATATTTCATCATTTAAATTATTTTACTACCGTGTTTCCCCAAAAATAAGAACCTGTCTTATATTTTTTTTGAACGCTGAAATAAGCGCTTGGCCTTATTGCCTTGCGCTCAAAAGCCCAATTGGGCTTATTATCAGGGGATATCTTATTTTGGGGGAAACAGGGTAGTCACAATTTTTAGTTATTGGTATGTAACCCACCAAACTGTATTGACAACATGTAAGGATTTTGCTTTATTCAAAGTTATGAAAATACTGGGAATGCTGTTTTATTATAAGCGGTCATGTTCTTTCTTAAAATTTGCATAGAATCATTTTGGTTGGTCTTAGCAAATCTAAATAACTACAACACCAACACCTGGTTCTGTTGGAGTAGCCAGAAGCCTTGGGTTTCTCCTAATAATTGATGTGTTTTACTTTCGGGTATCTATTGTGAGAGTGGGCTTGTGTATCATTTTCACTTATTAAACATCTGTTGAATTTGGCAGTTCCTGTCCACTGACAATGTACAAATACTAGTTTTGGCTCTAATGATCTTCTACCTTGACTATTGTACTGCAGCTGTTTATGAATGCGTCTTTCCTTGTCTTTTCAATTATCCCAATCTTTACTATACCTTACCTTGTTTTTCCTATATTTTCTTACTACAAATACATTTAGAATCTTGATGCTAGAATTTAAAGGCCTGCAGTTAACATATAACACATAATACTGTTAAAAAAAGCTTTTCCCTGTTGCCTGCTCAGCTCCTCTCCTGGAATGAGCCTATTTCTACAATAGGATAAGTGCTTCTTTCCGTGTCCTTTTTGAGTATTATTCTATCTTATTTGTATGGATTTCAGGATCTGGGTGCTCAATTACAGTATGGGATTCTTTTTCTACTTCCTGGCACCATTTGTCTTTTGGTACATCTAGGAACGATTTGAAAACCTTTTTATTTAATAAAGCTGACAGATTGGTAAAAGTGTTCATGAGCAGATGCTAGGAATGTCAGAAGGACTGATTCAGTAAAGGTTTAGCTTTGTGTAACTGTACAGCATTTTCTTTTCATCGCAATTGTAAATATAGTATTGCATATAGATTTTGTGAGAGCGTGTGTGTGCGTATCTTTACTTATTTATTCTTATTTATTAATTTTACCATACTGGGATCCCACCTCCCCAGTTCGTGCGGGTCCATTATACAAATCTTTGTTTATTTTGGTGTCTGCTGTGAAGTATTTTACATGATTAGATTAAAACATGTAAAGTATAATAGCATTAGTTTGCAAAGCATATTTCTAGTTTCTAGGACTTCACGTAGGGTGCTCACACATTTGCGAATCAGTAGGGAAGGGAAGGGAATTTCACCCCTGTGGAGAAGTATTAATGGACTGAAGTATTAAGTGATCATTGTGGATGGGCAGCAATTATAAATTTGAGGACAGTCATAAATAACTTTTTTGAAGTAGGTTGTAACTTTGAATGGTCATTAAACAACCAATCCTTAAGTGAAGACTATCTGTCTTGGTAGAAAAATAAATAATTTGGTAATGGGAAACAGAAAAGTGAATGTAATATATTAGCTGTATTGAAAAGAAACACATCAGAAATTTTTAAGGTAATATTTTATATACATTGCACATGCTGCTATGTAGCTACAAGTACCGACTTATGATCTAATGATAGCAGATCAAAATAAATAATAGAGGTTCAAGAGCAAAACACTCCTGCTGTTGTCTTATCAGTATAAGCATACATGTTGGTGTTTGAAGAAGCAGGAGTGTTTGAATGAATGAATTATCTTTATTAGTGTATAGGTCACAGGCTCCAGACAACACAAACATAAAAACGCAATATAATGTATGCCATAAAAAGGCTTGTGATCATGCCCAGTCTACTTGCTATCAAAAAATCTTGATTTCTTCAGGCTACTGTTGCTAACTTAGCAATGGCAAGAGTTATTTGAAGAACTTTATTTGCCAAAGTTTATAGAATTTGTTTTGTCCATCCAGGAAATGGACTAAAAATGGTGTAGTAAGCCCTCGATTTACAAGCACAACTGAGTCCAAAATTTCTGTTACTAAGCGAGACATTTGTTAAGTGAGTTCTGTCCCATTTTATGACCTTTTTTGCTGCAGGTGTTAAGTGAATCATTGTAATTGTTAACTTAGTAAGATGGTTATTAAGTGAATCTGGCTTTCCTATTGGCTTTGCTTGTCAGGGACACTGCAACCATCATAAATATGAGCCAGTTGCCAAGGGTCTGAATCAGGGGTGGGTTCTACATTTTTTTTACTACCGGTTCTGTGGGCATGGCTTATTTTGTGGGCGTGGCTTGGGGGGGTAATGTGACTGGGTGGGCGTGGCCAACTTTTTTTTTAAGAGGTTGCAGAAAAAAATGCTTTTAGAAGCCTCTGATGATCAGGCAACTCAGCTGGGATCGCCAGAGGCTTTTAAAGGCATTTTTTTTCCCTACAACCTCTTCGGCCGAAGAGGTTGCAGAAAAAAATGCTTTTAAAAGCCTCTGACGATAACAGCTAAGCTGCGTGATCATCAGAGGCTTTTTTTTTAACTTTTAAAAGCATTTTTTCGGCCGAAGAGGTTGTAGAAAAAATGCTTTTAAAAGTTAAAAAAAAAATGCCTCTGATGAGGTGGGCAGGGTAAGCGAGCGGTGACCGGGCTGGGGATCGGTTTGGGGGCGTGGCCAGCCAATGTTATTACCGGTTCTCCAAACTACTACAAATTTTTACTACCGGTTCGTGCGAACCGGGAGCAACCCACCACTGGTCTGAATTTTGATCACATGAGCATGGGGCTGCTGCAATGTTCATAAGTGTGAAAAACGGTCATAAGTCACTTTTTTCAGTGCCATTTTAACTTTGAATGGTCACTAAACAAATTGTTGTAAGTTGAGGACTACCTGTAGTTAATTGCAAACACTTTGATCAAAAATACAATAAAGCACAATATGACTCTATAATTCTTTGGTCCTGCCTTCTGAATTTTTTTTGGAATTTCAATTTGACGGATTTTCTGGAATTTACCATCCAGCTCTGCTGACAGCAATATATTGAATTGCACTAATATGAAAGCCCAATGAAATGTCTTTTTTGTAACTTGTACTCTGTGTAACAGCTTATCAAATTCTGTTCGTAATTTTGTATCAGCATTCCAGGTGGAAATCATGTTTGCTATACTTGATGTTTCGAAAAACATTAATATTTAGCTGTGAGAATACGATGTGTCAAGTCTTGAGGTTGAAAACTAGCTTTTGGCCAATATTTAAACACACAAAACCATACCATCATTCCAGTTTTATGAGCTTTGCTTTTTGACAGGGCAACATTAAGCACAATATTTTCACTCTGAATAATTTGCATACAAAACTGAATACAATCTTTAATTTATCATAACTGATGCCTGGGTATAACTGAGCTCCATAGAGGAACTGTAGTAGTATCTTGCTTTGAAAAAAATTAATGCAACTGGTATGTGCTGGTTACTTTAAGAGAACTGAATTGTGTGCTTTATATTGAATATTGCAACATAAAACCCAATAAATAAAAACAGGGAACTTGTTATAAGTTACGCACCTTGAGGCTTATAGTAATTTTTAAAAAGTCCTTTGAAAAGGGCATAGTATTGCTTTCTCAGGTTTAATTTGTAGTGAGTGTTACAGAAATGGACCAGTGGTTTCATTGTCCTTCTGAAGTTTACTAATGTCTGTGATAGGGATAGAAATAGGATAGGACAGGACAGAATATTCTTTATAGGCTAAATGTGTTGGGATACACAACGAATTTGTCTCTAAGATTTTTATACCATCATCTGTCAAAATCAGTATCAATAAATATTCTATAGGTCTGTTTTTAAAGTTGGGAACTTTGCTTTTACAAAGCACTTATCAGTGCATTGATATAACTGTGTTAAATGGCTGATGGACACTATGCAATGTGGACTTATGATTATTGTCTTGTTTTGCTTGATATTTATGTGTTATAAAGATTAAAGTTCTTTTGAATTCTTTTCTAAAAACGTGGAACCTCTCATTGTATGAAGAATTATATATTTATAATATTTAAAAACTAGGCTAAATAACTTCCTATATGCAACATAATTTATTTTCGTCCCTCCCTCCCTCTTTCCCTCCCTCCCTTCCTATCCTAAAGAAACAAAGTATACATTTAAAAATATTTTGATGTACAAGTACTCTAATGTACAGGTAATTCTCCTAGCCAAAGGCATTTTTCTGTGGAGCAATATAGATATTAACCTAATGTCTCCTCTGTTTTTTTCATTAAAAACTATTATCTGATAAGTAATTCAAGGCATCAGAGCACATCCTATGTGCAACAATTTACAATGTGTAACAATATTGGATGCTTGTCTAATTTTAACTCAGCATTATATAATTAAAAATTAGTTTTGTGATGGGTAAATTATAGATGGTAATTAAATATTGTTTGGCTCTCCCAGAACATGTTACTTTTGTTGGCAGTGTTACAGTTTTTCAAAAAGCTGGCAGCTAATAGTGGCAGTTTGGTGGCATTTAGGATACGTGATTCTTCTGGTACCAGCTTTTTTTCTCATTACTTATTGCTTCTTCTTTCACCATTGTTTGGATTTTAAATCTAAATCAAATGTTGTGCTGCAGAAAATCTTTATCACAATCTTTATCTACTATTGTAGAAATAGAAGTAACAGTATATATTCATTTGCACATTAGAAATAGATCCTTTCACAAAATATTCGTTTGATGAATTCTACCTAATGTATTTTACTTCCAGTTATAGAAATCATAAGACAAAATTTCAGAATAATATTTGAAGCAACCTTGAATGTAAACAGCTACAAATGCTTTCTAAATTAATGCAAAAATTGCTGTAAGTAGTTGTTGAACAGCAACACTTTTCTGCAAGGGATTATTATTTGTATTGGATTTAAAATATTTCAGGACATGTCAAGAAAGGTCTGATGACAACTGCAAAGCAGGTAGCCTTTGACTTGCAATGGGGCCTGCATGTTATAGTTTTAAGTCATGATAGTTGTTAAACACATCATCGTGTAACCAATCTGATTTTTAGGACATTTTTTGCCACAATGATCATTTAGTAAATCCAAGGTCATTAAGCAAACCCATTGTTTATCATAAATTGTTTGTTGTAAATTGCGGTCATATGACCATAGGCCCCTGTAAACAGCCATAAATATGAGCCAATTGCTGAATGCCTGAAACGTGGTCACATAAACCATGTCGCGCCCCCTCCCCCCTCTCCCCCGTCATTGGACTTTTGGAACTGGGTTGTTGTGAGTTGCTTTGGGGGTCCTTTGTAACTTCAAACAGTTGCTAAGCAACTGGTTGCATGTTGAGGACTACCTGTAATTAACGTTAGATAAATCATAAAGTGAATTTAGTGTTTTGAAAACAAAACAAAGTGAATCAAGAACTAATGATTCATTTATTTGTCTTGCTGTATATAGGTGCCCAGCCATAACCTGGGGCAGCTCACAAAACAGCAAAAACATTAAAACCACCCAACAACTAGAATAACACAGTAAAAGCTGTTGGCATGCCAGCATAGCTTTTTCTCAATGTCAACACTGTACCTCACTGAGTTAGCAGAGATTTAGTTTCAGAAGAGGAAAATGGATTTGGAGCATAACTGGTATGCATGCACGTTGCATTTGTAACATTTTCTTAAGTACACATTTTCCTTTTCCAGAAAATATAATTTGCTTCTTTAAGGAACTGCTGACAGGTGTGACCTGCACAAATAATCTGCATCATCTTTTCCCTCCTTAAATTTAGATTTATGCACATGTCTATTGAGTATACTGAATTCAAAAATGGTAAGACACACACACACATATTAGTGTCTCTCTCTCTCTCTCACACACACACACACACACTGGAATATTGTATTTTTATCATGTAGTGATTAAGCATGAAGGTGCTTCAAAGTGAAAGAAACTCTGGGGTGTGTACTTTTAGTCATTAAATAGTTTCTCCTACCCCGCCCAAAATTTTGGATTGTTTGTGAGAATATAGCAGAGTTAATGTGTCTGAGAGAGATTATACTCATCTTGGAGTGGGTGGTTAAGTTCAGGTTGTGGAACGTTTGGCAGGAAAATACTGAGGCGGTTTCCTTCTTATATTCTGCTTACTCCATCTGTACTGTAAAATGTTTTCATTTTTCCAATTTCACTTTCAGTCTTGGCAGTCAGAATATGATCAGATATATTAAATTAAAATTTACAAGTGCAAGAATATGAACATAATTATCCCTGTTGTACTTTAAAAGAAACTTATTATTTTTTTGGTATTCAAATAGTGCTGCACTAAGCGCCCTTCCTAAATTGTCTGTAATTTGATAAGTAGTTTCATTAAAATAATATTTTTGAGTGAGTAAATAATGAAAAATGTTTTGTTTTGAATATAAGTGATTATCACAGGATGAATGTACTTCAATAAACCATTTTTCATTTGTAGAAAAATATTAATATTTATAAGTTCCTCTGATTTGAATGAAATGATTTATTCACACTTCTTTATATACCTCTTACTAAATTCCTCTCTTTCAATAAATAACTCCTAGAATTCTTGAGCAATATCTGCAACAGGCAATTTAAAGAAGTGAGACCTTTTTTTCCTTCCATAGTAAACCACACTGTTTTAATTTTCAATCTTTTATTAATCAGAAATACAAGTTCAATGATGATAGATTGAAGTCCTGGAAAAAAAATCCCTGAGAGATAAGCTCATTTCCAAAAATTGTTTAGGGGAGCAATTGTATGGTCTTTAGCTTTTCTGATAAAAAAGAATGATAAAAAAGTAAGAGTGTCCTTCATGCATTAGGCTTTTTAAAAGTAGAATTATATGTTAAATCTATAAAAACTATAAAATTATAAAAAGAAACAAAAAATATAGTTCCCCCTCTTGCTGGCTCAGAATGGTATCTTCCAAACAGATGACAAAGTACCTTGGCTGAATCACACGTACAGGAACAGAGTTTCAGCAGAACTGGAATCTAAAAACTATTGTAATGCTTAGAAACACAGAAAGTGTGGAGAGAAAAGGAAAGACTTTTTTGTATTTGTGAGAAGAGGATTTTTAAAAATTACTATTGTTGTTATTATTATTACTTTAGACATCTAAAGTACCCAGCTGTTTGATCTACATTAATATTCTGAGTTATTGTTTACATTTTCAGTGGTGAGAGAGAGGCAGTCGAACTGGGATTATTATTATTTTTTTCCTATTCTCCACTTTTTTAAATAATTGGTGTGTTAAAGGAAAGAGTATCTGGATATGTCTGATCCAGCGATTTGGAGTGTCCTCTCAAACTTTACATTGCCTCATTTGAGAAGTGGAAACAGGCTCCGTCGAACACAAAGGTAAAACAGAGTCTAGAAAACTCTTGTACTGACTTGTCTATTACCTATGTTGTAAATGTTTATTTTTTTAAAAAAAATACTGTGCACAATTCTTTAACGGATACTGTTGTCAAATAGGTTGAAAAGCAAGTAAATATTACTTTAGTAAACTTCCTGATTTTTGTTTCATATTTCATGCTGCTTTTAATACTTGGTAGACTGTAAATAATTTGCGGACTTTTGACTTTAAATATAGGTAATGGGATGAAACTTTTGAATTCAATAAATACTATAAATTTCATTGTTTCAAACAGTATAACTTTTGTTATGGAAGTTGAGGCATAAATTCAAGTTTGATCACATTCTTACCTGTAGAAATAAAAGCTAATGAGCTGCTGCTTTATTAATGTTACTTTTATTATTATTATTATTTTCTTAGACGTTAAAGTGGGCAGACAGTTAAAAATAGTTACAGAATATATACTTATTTATAAGCATGATTAGAACTACCTAAATCTATCTTAGGGTAGACTGGCACTGTTGCTTATTTAGGTATGTGATAATAGGATCTGCTGAATAATATTGAGACTATTAAGAACATAATAATTATTTCAATCTTATTTTCTAATTTGTATGCATTTGTATGTAGAGTAACGTATCTATCAAATTACTTTTCTTATGTCAATTGGAAGCAATATAGTAGTAGATGTATCAAAGTAACAACAATGCAGAAAGAAATACATCACTTTGAAGTAATAGTGAAATAAGAATTGTTTCAAGAACAAAATACTATTCTGAAATGAGCATGTATTTTCCATGTTAGTGCTTGATTTAAGTAACATGTTTTTATCCATATTTTTGTATACAGTTTGCATCCACTTATCCTTGAACACACTGAAAAGATTTAGATAAATGAGGAAGAACTACTGCATATACTGTATTGTAATTTATTACTGCTCACTAAAGTCTCTGTCAACTGAGATAGATGTTCTAAATTTATTTTCAGTTGTTCCTTGTTTCAGACCTCCCACTTTTGGGGGACAAATTGAGTTGAAAACATGAGAAAATTATCATATTTACTAGGTAAACTGAGATCTCTTTACCAAGACCAATTAAGAGCCCTATAGTAGTACATATGGAGGTGATCCCCTTGGGGTTCTTTTTCTGTTCAATGTTCTCTAGAAATATGATTATATAATTAATGGTCTAACTTTTGATTCATATATATATATATAGAGAGAGAGAGAAAGGGAGGGAAGGAGGGAGGAAGAGTCACTGAAGCACTTGCAAGTGTCCTTCCCCACCCTGGTCTTATTGTATGTTCACCTTCACATTCTTATACTGATACAAGACAGTTTGAGTGATATATTCAGCAATCCAGAATTAAATGCTAAATAGCAGGTATATGTCTACAACATAGAAGATATGGTCAGAGCATGTTTCCAGTCTTCAAAATGCAAGGGTCCTTATGTATAAATGCTTGGCTTTCAATCCATTTTTCATGAGCCACAGCTGTGATTAAAAATTAATAAAAATGAAAAATTATTTGAAAAATTATTTTAACTTAACAGCTCTAAAGCAAACAACAAAAGTTTAGTAGTTATGTAAATTATGGTGGAATGAAAATACAATCATGACAAGTTAAGTAGAGTATAATCAAACCGGGCGGCAATTCCAGAACCTGTCGCTTCACTGTAAAATTGGAAGATACTGAAGATAAGTTGAATTTAAAAATTGGAGTGGATTTTAGTAACTACTTGTAGAATGTTGTGAAGTTCACCAAAGGAGCTGTAGCCAAGTGCTAAATTGAGAACTAAATTGCATACAGGTTTAATCTTTGGTTTCTGGTATGGGGAGAAGCTATAGACATAAAAGGCCAGTTGAGATTGAAATAGACCAGTGGTCTGACTCAGTATGACTGAGTTTCCTAACCTATACCAATACTTTTGGTGATTAACTGCTATCAGTGAGACATTAATTAAAATAAGAACAAATGGTAATGTTCTGAACATTCTATTGGCATCAAATGCTTTTCTTTTTCTAATGTTTGGAAATATTAATTTTATTCTTCTTGGGTTGGTCTCATCACCTTTATTCCTTTTTTTATTATTTTAAAGTTAGGAGTTAGTAGAAATGATTTATATTTAAAAATACCCTGTAGACAAATAAAAGACCTGGCAGTTGGCTTAGGACCCCAGTAGGATAATAAAACACTGGAGATGGTTGATTGACTAATAGCAACTTCCACTTTTCCCTGAACATTCTGTACCTTTCCTCCCCATCTATTATTTTTAGTTATAATTTACATTTTTATTATGATTTTATTGGGATTTTATACACTTACATGTGTGTGTATAGATATAGATATATAGATATGTGTTTTCTATTTTGATGTTGTAAGTTGTGCAGAGTCGCCTTGTAGCAACATGAGTGGCAAACAAATTTAATAAATAAAATAAAAACATAAAACCCATTATTATAATTATAAACCAGCATAAACTCCATACGTTTTGGCTAATAAAAACTTAAATAAAAGTGTCAATATTAAAACAAATCTTTATAAGGATGCCTAACCTTAACATGAGAACTCTTATCCCATTTGCTTTCTGCCTTTCCAAAATTACAGACTTTCTCTTTATATATAGATATCAGGGATTCTGAGGAACAGCCAAGGATTTCTGGAAATTGAAATCCACATATCGCAAGCCCGCTCACATTAGGAATGGCTACTATATACCAATGGTATATTTGGTTGTGTTTCTAAGTTAATGATGGGATTGTATTTGAGACTAGATTAGAAAAGAGTCCTTCCTTCCTTCCTTCCTTCCTACCTACCTACCTACCTACCTACCTAATAAAATTATAGAATGAAGTCTAGATATGATCAAGTAGATCTGATTGCAGTACAGGTAGTCCTCAACTTACAACCATTTATTTAGTGATCATTTAAAAAAGTGGCTTATGACTTCTTTTCACACTTATGACCATTGCAGTATCCCCATGGTCACATGATCAAAATTTTGACACTTGGCAACTGGCATATATTTATGATGTTTGCAGGGTCCTGGAGTCATGTGATCACCTTTTGTGACCTTCTAGCAAGCAATGGGAAAGCCAGATTCACTTAACAACCACATTACTAATGTAACAACTGCAGTGATTCACTTAGCAACTGTAGCAAGAAAGGTAATAAAATTGGGCAAAACTCACTTAACAACTGTCTTGCTTAGCACTAGAACCTTTGGGCTCAATTGTGGTTGTAAGTCAAAGACTACTTGTACATATAAAGAACATATGAATTTTTGCCTGTGTTTGAGGCCTGATCAGATATCACTTTATAACAATACATAGCATGTTGAAAGCTTTCTGTAGGGCTTCCTTTTAATTAATCTGCACAAATTAGCAATCAGTTAGGCAAATAGTACTGACCAGAAGTATTTTGTGGTTTATTTTTTTCATGATAACAGGTAACATCAAGTCTTCGATTTTAGTATCTCCTTTAATATCAAAAACCAGTTTTATTTCTCATAGTCTGGAAAAATAGACTACCATGGCTGAATATACCAAAATTTCATTTTGCAATTGAATGCTTTAGATATTGCCATTTTGAGTATGCACCAGACCAAATAACAAAAGTTTTTGTGTTAAGGGCACTTCCTTGAAGAAACACTTAGTGGTTTCTGTATGTATGCCCTCTACATGTATACTGAAAGCTTTTTTTTTTTAATGCTAGACAAATATTTCACTATTTGCTCAGAATGGAACTAACTGTACTGCTTTAAAATACAAAGTTAGAACTATTAAATGGTAACTATGCAAGCTATTAATAACTTGTTTTAATGTCATATCAGACCTTGAAGAGTGCTACCAGCAAGCAATGTTTTTTCCCTTTTTGTGTTCTCCAGTATAGTAGTACTTGCCTTAGTGAATGGGATATGGCTGCCCATTTTCTATGTTAGTAATTTGTGCTTTTATCTCTTTTGGACAACTCTATGCTCACATCTTCTGCTAAACTGCGAGCCTTAAAATTTACTGAAGTAAGAACAGTTTGTCCTTTGACGTTACAAGCAAAAAGGAATTCTTGCCTTTGGATCTAAGTTCTAGATATGATTACAGTGCTTGACATCAGAAGAAACAGCATCGTATTCAGTCTATACATAGCCTGTGGTTTTGATGGAGTAGGCCCTTTTGACCATTAATTTCAGCATTAAAGGAAGTGTGCACATTGATTCTCAAGGCTATAGGTAGGGTGAGTCTTCACTGTGTCTGTGTTCATTCAGCGTTGAAAGCTTAAGTTAAACATTAATTCTCCTCTGGATTACCATGTCCATTTCTTGCCTACAGCTGAGCCAAAATATAATTCTTGAGCTTCTTTGTTTCCTAGATGAGTTGCAACATAGGATTATTATGCATTTCAGGATGTTCTCCAGTTGGCCTATGTCTTGACTTGAATAGTAACAATAAGGAAAGAACCCTGATCTCTTTGTTCATTTTGAATTTGGAGGATTTCAAAGAATAACACTTAACAGGAGAACATTTCGTATTGTAAATGAAATTGAAGGCGGTGTTGAGATTTGGAATGAAACTCGGCTCCTGGAACATCAGCCACAGAAAATTGGTGACTCTGCTAAGATGAAGGAATTTTCCCTCTTAACATTTTTTTTTAGATAAAATGTTAATGAAAGAATAATTGGTCCATGGGGAACTCATATTTTCATAACAAAATAAATCAATGTGCACCATATTCATATATAAGAATCTCAAAATGATACCTCGGGATCTTCATGAATAGTCAGATTGTTATTTATGTAGAAAGATTCATAGACCACCATTAGACGGTTTGATTGTAAAGGGGAATATATGCCAAAATATTGGTGCAGAAGCCAGGCGTGTAAGTGGACACAAAGGAGATAAAGAAAAAGGAAGAACTAGTCCATCTTAATTTGACCTAAGATTGTTCCTTTTAGTCTACAGAAGAATGATTTTGTTGGTTTTATTTTTGTAAGCTGCTTTTTACCTCAACAAAATATGAAAAGGCAGTTTTCTCATTTACCTTTCCTGTTTCTGGGCAGATTCTTAGGACTAGAAAATGCCATACAGGTAATTATTGACATATGGCCACAGCTGTGACTGGAATTTCCATTATAAGTCACCACAGTCAAAAAAGGGAGTCATCACCTGTTTGGACTCAATTTTATAACCATTTTCATCACATTTAAGTGATCACACAATTGCTAAGCAAATCTGGCTTCTTAAGCAAATCTGATTTTGTTTGTTGGAAGCCGACTAGGAAGATTGTAAATCATCATGTGACCATAAGACATTGCAGCCATCATAAATGTCAAACACTGATATAGTGATCATGTGATCGTGGGGTGGTCCAATGGTTATACTGTGAGGACGGGCTGTAAGACACCTTTTCCAAGGCTGTTGTAACTTTGAATTGTTATTAAATAAACAGTTGTAAGTTGAGGATTTCCTGTATTTGCAAATATTTTAAAGTAGTTTCAAACTTTATAGAAACTGATTTTGCATGTCAATTTAATCTTCATGTTTTAAACATAGTTTGGGTCATTTGAACATAGCCACATATTTTTTGCACATGTGAGTGATTCTCGTTTGTTTGGAATTTTTTTCCTTTAACAGCAGAGTTAGAGAAAAAAATTGGAAGAAAAGAAAAGTTGGCTGTTTATTCTAATAATATAGTCTGTTATCAGAATAAGTTTTCATTTACTGTAGGCATACAAGGGATCTTTAGTCCTTTCCTCCAATATATCAGCTGCTTGTGCTCTGTAAGCTTTGGGACCTTCCCAAATGGCATTCATGATATCGAAGCAAATACCATTGGGAGGAGAAGTTGACAGCTTTCCCATCTGCTTGGGCCTCTCATGGAAAAGTTGCTTTACGCACAAGTGTAGTTCTTTATGTATATTTTTATTTATTAAATATTTCTAGACGACCATGTCAGCAAATTTTTCATGGTTGATTAACTTAGTAAAAACAGTAAAGGCAATCAAGAACAGTAAAGTACTAAAAGTGGTTGTATAACAGATGGCCCTTTAACAGCTTCCAGAGCTTCTTAGATCAGAATGTGCGGACGAGTGATCAGAATCTATCCTTAAGTTTCTCATAAGAAAGCCCATAAAGACCAGTTAAATATACCCCGGGGTAAACCCAAATTTCCTTGCATTATACAAGAATTCACTAGAGTCTTTCATTTTTTAAATCTTCCTGGGAGGAGTTTGGGTTGCGTGGGAAGAAAGTTTTAAGGCCACAATATAATATTTTCAAAGATTTCATTTTAATGAAATCTTCAAAGACTTGGAAAGGAATTCAGTGCATTCAGACTTAAGCAATCCATGACTCAATTTTGATTGCCAATATCTATGAAACATATTTTTTCTGGGTGCATTCCTATTCTCCACCTTCTTGGCTTGTTGTTTACAATACAAAGCTTGTATTCAGCTATATAATATTTTCATTTTGTACATGTTTTGCTTGTTTTCTTATGGCAGGTGGTAACAATTTGATTATTACATTGTGTTTTATTTTGTTTTACCTCATTTTCCAAACTTCCAAATTATTATCATCATCAGTCAAAATCAACCTACTATAGCAGGGGTCTGCAGCCTTAAACACTCAAAGGGCCATTTGGACCCATTTCCCACAGAAAAGAAAACACCAGGAGCCACAAAACCCTTCCTGTGCCTGACTATTTCTTGAGCAGCCATAAAAGTAGCATATGTAGTTGGATTAAACATTCTGTTTTCTTCTGAAACTTTTCTTTTCTTGGATTTATCCATGGTTGGCCTACCAGGGGTTGAAAAGCTCAATAAATCGCGTGCTGGCGGGTGTCACACATTGGTGAATGTGACACATATTTTGAGTCACAGGGAGCCCAGCAGAGGAGTGAAAGAGCCACGTGCGGCTCCAGAGCCGCAGGTTGCTGACCCTGTACTATAGGATGAAGATCTCTTCACTGAAGATAATGGAGAATAAAGTACCATACTGGTCTGGCAGATAGATTGGTAGATAGGTTGTTAGATAGATGTATTTGTATTTCCCTGTTTAGGGCTGAAAGAGACTGCCTCAAAGTCACCCAGCTGGATTTCATGCTTAAGGCAGGAGTAGAACTCAAAGTCTCCTGGTTTTTAGCGTGGTGCCTTAACCACCAGACCAAATGGGCTCTCAATTCAGGAACTAGCAACTTTTTTGGGGGCAAGATGAGCCTGAATTTTTTTTGTTCTCTTTTTTTGTTGTTGTTGCTTTTGTGGGGTTTGTGGAGTTAATGCTGAAAAATAGAAGCGCTAACTATTTTGGTTTGATAAAACAGAACACAGTGGAAGACCACACTCATTAGTGTGATCACTAATGAAGATCACCAAAACATTAACAACAGTCTAAATTTCACCTCGATTGGAAGACGTTTAACAGCTGAAATGTATTCAAAAAGCCCTTTATTTACAACATGGTCCGTGATAATGACAATAAATTAGAGGCAGGTGCTGGTAAGTCCTGTAGATATCTGACCTCAAATCATTTAGGAAGTCTGTCAGGAAATAAAACTGGAAAGTGATTAAACTGTTTCAGGCTGATATAAGGTAATATGTAAAACAGTCTCAGGCAAAAGTCTTTTTTTAATAACCTGCATTCTTCAAGTCTTTTTTAAAGACATCAATTCCCATGCATCGTGCGTTACAGTAATAATATAAATGAAGACTTATTAAAGTTTGGATCATGGATTCCAAACCTTCCTTCAAAACGAAAGGATATAGTTAGCACACAAGTGAAGCAAATCCTGTTAATAGGATTACTGCCATCATTTTCTCTTGATCTTTCTGAACAACATAGCATATACGTAGCTGTAACTGTACTGTTTCTTTTTTGGAAGTATTGTTATCACATCAAAAATAGTTAGATTAGGTCGTCTATTAATGAATAGGGTATCTCTTGAGTGAAGTATGCCTCATTTTGTTATCCCTATGATTAACTAAAATGGAGTTAAAAAATTAGAGAACAAGTAAGTATCTGTTTAGATTATGAAAAATAATCTGAACATATCTGTTCATAACATCCTAAAAATTCACTCACTAACCTTGATTGTTGGTTTGAAGTCAAAGATAAAAACATTGTTGAAAAATACCCCACTTCCTATTCCTATACTATGAATTTATAGCTAACCAGCTACATCTGGAGATTATCCTTACTTAAAACGATACAGGAGAATTCTGGAATTTGGTGATCCAATACAAGAATAAATTTGCTTCAGTTATGAAATAACATTTCAGTTATTTCAAAATGGTGTTTTTTAATGCAATATACATTTTTGAAGTTATGATTTACTTCATTTGATTTATATGCATAGATTATAGTTATCTTAGGGGACATGTGTTTTAGACTCTTCTAGCAATTATTTTGACCAAAGCAAATTGTATCACATATAAATACAGTATAGGTTAAATTTTTCCATGTGCCAAAAGGTGTATTCAAAGGTGAGATGGAATATTTTTTATGCCACTGGGAGTTTTCATAAACTTATTCTGAATGAAACAGAAGGAAAAGCAGTTAAACAAGTTTTGCCACTGTCTGGTTTTCTTTTTATTTAGATGGAGTCTGTGAAATAATATGACTATGCTGTGCCACCCAAAGATTACTAACAAACAGGTCATGCCTTACTTTACCTAGGAAGCAAGAAGAGACACGTTAGAAAGCCAGGATCAGGTGTTTTTTTAAAGCTTCATTCTCACTTTAGGTATGATGACTCTTCTCTTTCACTTCCTTATACTAAAAGGAACATAAGGTGATGTAATGCTTTTCTCAAATCTGTATTTTCAGATCTGAGCAAAGACTTGTTTCTATTTACATGGTCCTCTATTTCCTTGTTAAAAATCAGCAGAGGACTTAAGGGACTTAGCCAATTGAATGAGTTATCTGCAGCAGACTAGAAAACAGGAAGTGATTTGAATATACCTGTTGCTAATATTTTTTCCCTGACAAACATTCCTGCATGACAAGCAGAAATACACATGGGAAGCTTCTTCTGTAGTTGAACAGTTTCATTATTCATCATGGCGGGTATTAAAAAGATATATTTACAAATTCAGACTTTTAGGCTGTGGAATTTGTTAATTTTTTTTAAAAAAATCCAGAATCTTTTTTCCTACCACAAAGCAAAACGCTAGTGATGGGAACCGGGGTGGCTTATGTACTAAGACGTGGAGCCTGTGCTCCGCTGAGGTCAGCAGCTCGGCGGCTCGATTCCTGTGAGCGAATAAACCACGTAGAAACAGGAGAGGAGCCTTCCCCAATTGCCTACTGGCATTCAGACGTCCCGCGGGTAAAATAACACCGTCCAAAAAAATTCCTTCGGTGATCCCTGGCTAACACATGCCATACGCTTAAAAAGAAACCCTGTAATGATAGAAAATTGCTATGAATGAGTGAAACTTTCTCCCTCTCCCTCTTAAATCCCATCAAAGATTATACAGAATATAGTTTGAAAAACACTATGAAACCTGATGAAAATGCGTTTGTGTATCGAGGCTTTCAGTTTTCTATGTAAGTGTAAATGATAAGTGAAGGAGAACTCAAGGTATTAAACTTATTTATGACATACAATGGAGTATTTATTTATTTATTTATTTTGTGACCTCAGATATGTTTTACTTGATAATTGTCTAGTCTGTGGTTCTTTCTCCTGCCTCCCTTCTCCCAAGTGCATTCCCACACATGGGGTTGGCCTTAAAGGTCATCTGAAACCTACAGTTGGTACTAAGTCCATGGTTACAAGGTTGGCATACAAAACTGGTTGGCTTGTATGCCAACCAGTCAGACTGGAATAGCAGATAACAATGATGTTGTGGGAGTTGTAATGGCTGCAAGTTTACCTCTGAGTCTAATTTAAGGTTTGTTTATATTTATAAAGTCTTTACAGCTCACATCCTTGTTACTTCCGGTACTATATGATCCAGAGAGAATCTGTCCATCCACTACATCCTGGCTGAGATGAGAGGATAACAATCCTCCCAGTCCTAGCCCCCATGTTTTATACCCGACGTACCCAAAGGCAAGTCTTCTCAAGTGCAAATCTTCCAACATTGAAAATAGCCTGATCCCTACTGATTGTCACTTGAGATCCTCATTTACAATGAATTATCTTATGTAACATCATTTATGTTATATCATTTTTCAGTATATGGGAGAAGAAAAGGTATTCTTTTTGGAGGCGGGGGGAGACATATAAGTAGAGTTTAAATTGATCTGTGTTTCCATGAAAATAATGAATCTTTAGAAAATATAATATCAGCAGAATCCTTCCCAACTAAATATGTCACATTATGCCTAAAAGGAAGACCCAACCAGTTAGATTGCATTTTATGTGATGATTACAACATCAAAAGACTGCATCTAAATCTATTTATAGTTTTAAAATTATTATTTGACATACAAACATATTCTTGCCACGGATGTTTCTCATTCACAGACTGTATCACATAACGTATGACTTTTAGTAATCTCAGACAAAAGTAAACGATGGCCTGAGTTGATGCTGCAAAATAAACAGATCTACATCAACTGCATCGATGACTCTGAGTTTTATTTTACACATGGTTTTTGGGATGGAACTAGTGTTATTTTATGATTTATACAATAGTTTCATATGTTGCCTTTCTCCAAATTGTGGAAAACTTAAATCCCATCAGTTTTTTTGCAGTTGCCCTCCAAAATTTGATGGAATGGTTGGTCAGAACAGGAATACATGAAAATTGGACTCATGTGCAAAATGTACACTGCTATCTTAAAAGATGCATTAAATTAATACAATTAGGATTTTAGATGAAATATTCTGTATTGCAAGGAAACATATTTTACATTTCTGTGAACTTCTATGAAACGGATAACATGAAAGAATTAGTTTACCTAATTTTCCAAGGTTAATAGTCCAGAAATTAATTAGTTATGTGTATTCACAGCCTGGAATTAGTCTGAAAAGAAATGTTTGCAAAAATAAGAAACCTTAACTCGTTTTGGTTGAGAGATAAGAGAAGAAGAGAAGAAAACAGAAAAAATATTTTTTTGGATGTCAGTAATTTCCATACAGTATATTAATTCTGCACCATCACCTGGTAATTATATTTTAGTTCTAAGCTTTTGGCTGGGATCTACTTTCTTCAGAATTTGTGCATTTCAAGATCATAGCTCCTGAAGTTTTCTATGTAGTTTCAACTTCACAGTTTATATAGCTTAAACAATTACTCTCCCAATCTGAAATGCTTATGCATTGGGCAGAATGGGTTAGATGGCAAGTTTCATTTCATTGATGGCAGGCAGTGTGTAATTCTTCTTGCTAGTAAAAAAAACAAAAAGGAAAGGTACAGGTGGTCCTTGTTTAATGACTGTCTTGTACAGCAGCTATTTTCAGTTACAGTTCAGTTACAGTGGTGATGAAAAAGTAACCTTGCTGCCAATCCTCACATTTATGACCTTCACTGGTCTATACAGCAGAGGAAAGCTGAAGTAAAATTATAAACACAGTCACAGTTTCATTCAGTGACTGCTTTCCTTTAAAATCAACTGTGGTCACTAAACAAGGGCTATTTATATTCCTTTGCCAGTGTTTAACTTTTGCTGTAGTCTTTGGTTCTAAAGCCTCTTTTCAAATAATAGCTTTTCAATGTGCAGGTAGTCCTTGACTGAAAAAAATAACTTGTGACCATTTTTATGACAATAGCAGTATCCCCATGGTCATGTGATCAAAATCCAGATGTTGGCAACTGACTCGTGGCTCAGTGGCTGAGACGCTGAACTTGTTGATCAGAAAGGTTGGCGGTTCGATGGTTCGAATCCCTAGTATAGGTCTCCTGCGTGAGCAGGGAGTTGGACTAAATGACTTCCAAGGTCCCTTCCAACTCTGCTACTGTTACTGACTCACATTTATGACAGTTACAGTGTCTTGGGAGGGTCACCAAATCAACTTTTGCGACCTTCTGACAAGCAAAGTCAATGGAGAAGCTAGATTCACTTAAGTGCATACTAACTTAACAGCTGCAGAGATTCACTTAACAACGGTGGCAAAATAGTTGTAAAATGGGGATAATTCATTTAACAATTGTCTTGCTAAGAACAGAAATTTTGGGCTCAATTGTAGTCATAAATTGAGGACTACCTGTACATTATTAGATGTAGAGGACGGAAGAAAACAAATTGGTATTTCATCCTCTTATTATATCAGAAATTGTCTAGGGACATTTTAAACTGGGGCAAGTATTATTTATGATTATTTATAGCATAGGATTTTTATTTTAAAAACGCCAAGCAGTGTATTTATAATTCAACATATGCAAGACAAGATTTATTCTGTTTAATTAGTTTTAATTATGGTGATTATGGATATGTTACAAATTGTTGGAATTTGTAAAACACTGAAATAAATAAACCTACCAATTGGCCAGGTGCAGAAATATTATCATTATCTGCATCAATTGATAGGTGCATTTGATACAGAAGAATTCTTGGATCTTTAAGAATCCTATAAAATACAATAAATTTGTGTTATTTGTAAGAAGTGTTTACTATCAAGTTGTTGTTTGTTTTCTGTAGATAATCTGGCATCAAATGCATAATTTTTATATTTTGATGATCCCAGCTGTCTGTCTGAAAAATAGCCAAACAAAACAAGCTCTTAGTCCTTGGGAATATGATCATCTAAAAGTTTGAATGTTCATAACAAAGGACTTGTAAATATTCTAGTGTTCTTCATTAAACTTTGGTTCTTACATTCTGCTTCCACTGCTGTTATTTATATTAGTCAAATAAATATTTGTAGGTTTAATTGAATAAGAGATCTTTGAAATCAATATTTAGTTCTGTCGGTTCTGACAATATCTATAAAGAGTTCTGTATATGATACTATTTATGGAATAGGATTAGGTTACTTTAAGGAAAATTGTGGCCTCAATAAAACCAATTGTAGGATAGTCTGAAATAAAGGCAAAAAGAAAACCAAAATAGTCACCTATTATTGATTAGTTTTGTTATCTTCTGGAAAACTTTAAATGGTTCTCTTCATTTCCTCAGAGTCAATTATTATGGAAATAAACCAAGAATTGTGCAATATTTATTTTTGACATGGCATTGAATTTGGCAGTAGAATACAGTTTGGTTGACATGTGTTTTATTAATTGAATTGAATTGTGTTGCTAAAGGTTTGTGGATACTCTATTGGAAGTGGATTATTGTTCTATGTGTATGACCCCTCAGTATTTTCCAATGTTTTTTTTCCAGAATATGAGGCTGAAGATTTGCATTTCAATCAAGCCAGAGTGATGTGGACCTCTTGTTGGGTCTTCTGGTGATTTAGACATAGGGTCTCTTGGTGGTTGCCCTTTAAGAGCTAAAGCAGGCTGCATAGGAGGCCTTTTGAGAGTTGGCATGGGGCAAGGAGATTAGGTGCTACATCTGGCATGCCAATCAATTGCTTGGCAGCTGGTGGTGTGGCACAACAATGGAACTTCCTAGAGGCCTTATTGGTTTGAAGTAGCTACAGAAGAAGAGACTACAGCAACAAATCCTGCTATGTGTAGGAGCAAGAATGTATTGATAGTGAAGCAGAGAGTCAAACTGGAGTTTTTGCCCAGTTCCAGCCATGTGGGCCTCAGATAGAAAGATGAGTTTTCAATCTGTGCAAGACTGTTTTTGATGTGGCATCAGTAAAAACACCAAAGTAGGGGGTAGAATAGCTGTGTCATCAGATGATTTGTAGAGAGCTTGCCCCATAAGTAACTAACTGGATGTGACATCTGTTTGTTGAATTCAAACAATTTCAATTTAGTTGAGATAGTTATCACATATCAATGTCCCTGCTGTTTTAACATCCTCTCTGCCTGAGCTCCTTAACTTTTCTCTTTTTCCACGTAACAATGTGTGCCATCCAAATTGTGGTCAGAAAGCAGAATGCAACAATTAAAATAAATCACAAAAATATCCTTTCCTACTTAAACCGGTGTGATCCTAAAGGCAAATCAAATGCTTTTAGTGACTGAAACACTTTTGTTTCCTCAGCATGTAGTCTGAATCCAGAAACTATTTTTAGAGTTGTTGAGAGTTGGGCAGGAACTCTAGTAGTAGTAGTAGTAATAGTAGTAATAGTAGTAGTAGTAGTAATAATAATCATAATCATAATCATAATCATAATCATGCTGTTCCATCAGCGTAGTGAGTGGGAGGGGCAGATATGGCGGAAGCTGGGGACCATATCATGTTCGGGGAATGCGCACTCGTTATCTCAGAGCGATTGCGCACTCCGGTCCCCAATGCTTTTCTTGTTCCCCAGGTTGTCCAGATTCCCAGGGCCAGAGCCTTCGGCTGATGTTATGCAACGCCAGGTCCGTTGTTAATAAAGCCCCCCTCATCCACGATCTTATTCAGGAGGGGGAGGCGGACCTGGCGGGTATTACGGAGACCTGGTTGGGCCAGGAGGGGGGAGTCCCCCTCGTGGATATGTGCCCACCAGGTTTCCGCGCATTTCATCAGCCAAGAGCTCAGGGCAGGGGCGGGGGGGTGGCGGTTATTATAAAGGAAGGTCTGGATCCAAGGGAGACCACTGTTCCACAGATAGCCGGATGTGAGTCCCTCTTTGTAAAGTGGGGTCGTGGAGTACAGATGGGCTTGTTGGTCACGTACCTGGCTCCCTGCCACGTGGCAACGGCCCTGCCTGAGCTGCTTAACGTTATAGCCGAGGTGGCGGTGGACATCCCCAGACTTGTCATCATGGGGGATTTCAACCTCCCATCTATCGGTGAAACGTCTGAGGTGGCTCGGGAGTTCATGGCTTCCATGATGGCCATGGACCTTACTCAGTTAATTCATGACTCCACTCACACGGGGGGACACACTCTGGACTTAGTTTTTGTCTCTGGTCAGTGGTTGAGTGGCCTTGATATAGGGGATATAGCCATCGAACCCTTGTCATGGTCTGACCACTCGCTCCTTCGACTGGAATTTCTGACCGCTGCACCCCGCCGCAGGGAGGCGGGACCGACCAGGTGGTTCCGCCCCAGGCGCCTGATGGACCCTGATAGGTTCCAGATGGAGCTTGGGCCATTTCCTGAGACTCTGGCTCATGACTCGGCTGAAGACCTGGTGGCCGCCTGGGATAGTGCGGCTGCCGGGGCCTTGGACCGAGTCGTGCCTTTGCGGCCTCTGATCCGGCACCGAACTCACCTAGCTCCTTGGTTCTCCGAGGAGCTTAGGGAGATGAAGCGCCGGAAAAGACGCCTGGAGAGTAGTTGGAGGACCAGCCGCTCCGAATCTGACCGAACACTGGTGAGGTCTCATATTAAGACCTACCTAGTGGCGATAAAAGCGGCGAAAACGAGCTATTTTGCCGCTCTTATCGCGTCATCAGATAATCGCCTAGCCGCCCTGTTTAGGGTGACCCGCTCCCTCCTTCATCTGGAGGTGCGGGATGACCCCTTGCAGGGCCGTGCTGAGGATTTTGTGCAGTATCTGTATGACAAAATCGCTCAGATTCGGGAAGGGCTGGCCTCTGACTGGGTATGTCCGGACGGGATGACTGAGGCAGGTCTTGAGAGTGTTATCTGGGGGGAGTTCGATCCTGTGGCTCCCGAGGACATGGACAGGGTCCTGGGACGGCTGAACGCGACCACATGTTTATTGGACCCGTGTCCCTCCTGGTTGGTACTGGCTTCCCGGGAGGTGACACGAGGCTGGCTCCAGAAGATTGTTAACGCTTCTTTGAGTGAGGGGGTCCTGCCGGCCGCTTTGAAAGAAGCGGTTGTGAGGCCCCTCCTCAAGAAGCCCTCTCTGGATCCGGCTGTTTTGGCTAACTATCGTCCAGTCTCCAACCTTCGCTTCATTGCGAAGGTTGTTGAGAGTGTGATGGCGCAACAGCTTCCCCGGTACCTGGATGAAGCTGTCTATCTAGACCCGCTCCAGTCCGGCTTCCGGCCTGGGCACAGCACTGAAACGGCATTGGTCGCATTGGTGGATGATCTCTGGAGGGCCCGGGATAGGGGTTGTTCCTCTATCCTGGTCCTGTTAGACCTCTCAGCGGCTTTTGATACCATCGACCATGGTATCATGTTGCACCGGTTGGCGGGGTTGGGGGTGGGAGGCACCGTGTTGCGGTGGTTCTCCTCCTACCTCTCTGACCGGTCGCAATCTGTGTTGACGGGGGCAACGGTCGACCCCGAGGCACCTTGCTTGTGGGGTGCCACAAGGGTCGGTCCTTTCGCCCCTTCTGTTCAACATTTATGTAAAGCTGCTGGGTGAGATCATCTGTGACTTTGGGGTGGAGTTCCATCAGTACGCTGATGACACCCAGCTGTACATCTCCACCCCAGGCCACCCCAATGATGCCCTTGAAGTGATGTCCCAGTGCCTGGATGCCGTGCGGGCCTGGATGGGGAGAAACAGGCTCCGACTCAACCCCTCCAAGACCGAGTGGCTGTGGCTTCCGGCGTCCCGATATAGCCAGCTGATGCCATCGCTGGCTATTGGGGGTGAATCACTCGCCCCCACGGAGAGGGCTCGTAACTTGGGCGTCCTCCTGGACGCACAGTTGTCTTTGGAAGATAATTTGACGGCCGTGGCCAGGGGGGCTTTTTATCAGGTTCGCCTGATACGCCAGTTACGCCCCTTTCTAGATCGGGACTCCCTACGCACAGTCACTCAAGCACTCGTCACTTCCTGCCTGGACTACTGTAACGCTCTCTACATGGGGCTCCCCCTGGGGTGCACCCGGAGGCTCCAGCTGGTCCAGAACGCGGCCGCTCGGGGGATTATGGGGGCGACGAGGCGCTCCCATGTGACACCTCTCCTGCGCGAGCTGCACTGGCTCCCGGTGGTCTTCCGGGTGCGCTTCAAGGTGTTGGTGACCACCTTTAAAGCGCTCCATGGCTTAGGGCCGGGGTATTTACGAGACCGCCTTCTGCCACCAATAGCCTCCCACCGGCCAGTACGCTCGCACAGAGTGGGCCTCCTCAGGGTGCCGTCCGCCAGACAATGTCGGCTGGCGACCCCCAGGGGGAGAGCCTTCTCTGTGGCGGCGCCCACCCTTTGGAACAACCTCCCCCCAGAGTTACGTACAATAACAGACCTCCGGATTTTTCGTCGGGCCCTGAAAACCCATTTATTCCAACTAGCTGGGCTGGCTTGAGTCAAATTTTTAAACTATTTTAAATTGGAATTGTTTTTAATTATGGCCAAATTATCTAATTATTTTAATCAGTTTTTAATTTTTCTATGTCTGGTTTTTTACTTTGGCTGTGCACCGCCCTGAGTCCTATATTGGAGAAGGGCGGTATAGAAATTAAAACAAACAAATAAATAAATAAATAAATAAATAAATCTACCCATCTGGAATAATCAACTGGACTTTGGCTGAACTGGAAAACACGCAAATTTTTGAATATGTACCACGCTTTACATCCACGAAGTGACATCGACAGGTTGTACCTGCCAACAAAAATAGGGGGCAGAGAACAATTGCAAATCCATCAAACTGTAGAAGAAAAAAAATGAAATTTGAATGATATGAACCAAAGTACAGAAAAATTCCTGCAGGCTGTGAAAACGGAGAACAATATAAAAACAACAGAAACAAAAGCAGAATATAAGGAAAAACAGCTGGATGACAGATTAAATAGATGGAAAACCAAAGCTTTGCATGGACAGCACTTGAAAAACATTGAAGGAAAATGTGATGACAACTTTACATGGACATGGCTTAAGAGAGGAACCATCAAGAAAGAAACGGAAGGTTTAATACTCACTGCTCAAGAATTACACTACAAACTAATGCCATGAAAGCAAAGATACAAAAATCCACCAACAATCCAAACTGCCGACTTTGAAACAACAAAGTTAAAACTGTTTCACATTTAATATGTGAATGCGGCAAAATCGCACAAACTGATTACAAAGCTAGACACGACTGAGTTGCTAAATTAATCCACTGTAAAAAATACGACTTTCCTGTATCCAAAAAGTTATGGGAACATAAAGTGGAAAAAGTTATAGAAAATGAAAAGGTGAAGATCTTGTGGGACTTTTGAATACAGACGGATCGTCACTTGGAACACAACATGCCAGATATCACAGTTGTTGAAAACTGAAACGTACAATTTATTGACATCGCGGTACCAGGAAATGCCAGAGTCGAAAAAGAACTGGAAAAAAGCATGAAATATCACGACCTGGCCATCGAAACTACACAGTTATGGATGAAACATGTAACAGTGATACCCATTGTCATCGGGGTACTTGGTACTATGTCCAAGAATTTTATAAGATACATCAGTAAATTGCAGCTTCCTGCAATAACATCAGCGGAACTGCAAAAAACTGCGCTACTTGGAACATCATACATCTTAAGAAGGTACTTGGTTGATACCTAGGACATTGGCAGCAACCCGTATCAACCATTAGCACCAGTCAATGGTATTTGTGATGCACACAGCAACATTGACTCTATTTACCAAGGAACATAACTGAGTGTGGAATGTTGCAAGTACAGCAGACAGTTGAGGAAATAAAAAGGACATTGGAAGACTATCTGCAAAGAAGATACACTGAAGCTAGCACACCATGAAGGCTTACTGAATATCGGACAGACCAAACTAGCCTACAAGAAAGACCAAATGAAGGACAGAAAAGACACATGGAAAGGCAAATTATTACATGGCCAGTACAAGCACACAAACAAACAAACAAGCAAAAAACTAGCAGGCAGAGCAGAAAACAAGACCTGGCAACAAGGAAATTGAAGAAAGAGCCAGAGGAGTTAATTCTGGCTGCACAAGATCAAGCCTTAAGAACAAATGCATACAACAGCACACTTGAGCAAACAGCAACAGGTAGTAAATGGCATCTCTATAAAGAAGCAATAATGGTGCTTGGAATATCTGCAAATACTACCATTCTCTATATAGTACTGCTTCCAAAGAAGGAAGAGTATTATTCTGTGTCTTATTTTGAAATACAATGCAGTTTCTTGCTAGGGACAAAACAATATTATGCAGCTATCATTTCTATTACAAAGAATCTCTATCAAATTTTATTTGTACTCCAAATGGAATGAATCTTGCCCACCAGCAATAAATAGGAAATGTATATCAAGTTTCATATTTATTTCAACCTTCCTTGTGGTTGTAAAATCTCAAGGGGATATCTTCCCAGATTCAATATCTATGTACTGAATGTATTAACTGCCCTTATTATTTCTGATTCTTCTGCTGATACTATAGGGAAATTTTTTAAAAAAATATGTTTCTTCTTTAAAAGTTTATTTTGGTCAGCTTGGAAAAATTAGGTGATGAGCAAGTTCTCTTTGTTTTTTATTTTATTAAATAATTGAAACACGCTGAAGGAAAAAAGCAGAAAATAATCATGCAAAGCACATGCGCAAAGAGAACCGGTGGTAACACCGGTTGGAACTCACCACTGGGCACTGGGTTATTTCATTGACTAAGAAACAAAATAACTAGAAGACAATTCATAAGAATAATGATGTTTCTCAAAGTTTAAGAGAAAATTTAATTATTTAACTTTCAAAAAATATAGCCATGATAGGTATATAGCTATGAAGAAATTATGTCTTTTTAGAATGGTTATTTTATTTAAACAAAAAGGATAAATGGTGTACTAGGTTCAGCTCTTGGGAGAACTCTTTTCCTGCAGTTGTTTTCAAATATTGTTCTAGACCTAGCCAACTTATCAGAGGCACCACAGAATCACAGCCTTTTGTCAAAATGATGAAAACAGCATTGCACCATCACAACATAAGCTCTGTACCTTCCATACATCCATGCAATATCATGCATGCATACAAAAGGGCTACAGCTTGCATTACAATGCTAGTTCCATCTTGCACCCTCCACTCAGTTCAGTGGATGCTTCTGCCAACTTTTGTGAATCTCACAATAGTTTAAAATATCTATTATACAGTTGATTCAGAAATTCTTAAAAATTAAGGCAAACATCTCAAACTTGTTTTGATATTAGGAATTAGCCAGATTGTAACTAAATGTAATCCATAATAATCGCAATGTAGGTAACAGGATACAGATAGTAATCATTTACTTTGCTTGTTAGACCATGGATGGTAAGTTTCCCCAAAACTCATCCTAGGTTGAAGGCCCTTTGCAACCAGCTGGCAATGTAGTCTGCATGCAATTTAGATTGCCTAGAATAATGTAAGCATGCTTGGCAAAGAATGCTGCATGGGTGACTATGGCTAACTGACTTTTCCAGTATCTTACTAAAAGACATTACAGATAGCTCTCATTACAGCTAGTCATCATTTACTTTGCTTGTTAGACATTGGCTGATAAGGTTGCAAAGGGCCTTCAACCTAGGATGAGTTTTGGGGAAAAACCATGCAACATTCTGAATAATGAATCCAGAAGGAAATACTATGTTAGGTGACATAAATAGATGCGTGAAACCGAAACGACAAACAACAGGAAAAAAAAATCAGGCAAAGACCCAAGAATGAGTCAACATTGTTTGAAGATTAGTTGCTATATGAGATAACCGTGCTATATGATGAACAGTAAAGCATTTTTGAAAATAAAATAATAAATTTTGCAAATGATTTAACCTGTGCACAGACTAAATGCACGGTTGAGTGGAAGGGAAAGTGATTGAGGATGGAATTATGAAGCAATGTATGAAGCACTGTATGTACAAAATAGAAGCAAAAATGAATTTCAAGACAGAAAGATATGAAGAGGTTTAGTGAATGTTGATATAAATTACATTTAACTATTTTATATTTTCTGATTCCCTGCTTTAACATTCTTTTGCTTCTTCCTTTTTTTCTTTTTCTCTACACTTTGCATAACATTTTTTATCTGAAAGTAAATTCTGTCATGGAATGTATGTATGTATGTATATAGATATTGGAAGGCATGTACTATCAAAAAGTTAAACTTAGGTTTCATTTCAATTTTGTAAAGGATCCAAATATATTTGATAATAAACTTGTCACTTCCAACTATATCAATTTAATCATCATCACTAGCATAAGCACAGTATTAACAGGAACTGAGGTTATCTCTATCAAGACCAGGGGTCTGCAATCTTAAACACTCAAAGAGCCATTTGGACCTGTTTCCCACAGAAAAAAAAACCTACTACAAGCTACAAAACCTGGGTGGGCCAACTCCATATCACTCACTCCCACCCAGTCACATCACCTCCCCCCCAACCAGGCCTACCTAGCAGGTCATTAGGGCAAAGAACCAGTTGTTAAAAAACACAACAGGAACCACAAAACCCTTCTTTCTCTCGCCCCCTCTCTCTTTATCGCTTTATGTCTCACCCTCTCTCTGTCTCCCCTCTCTGTGTATTTCTTTCCCCCTCCCCCTCTCTTCTCCCCTCTTTCCCCCGCCCCTCTCTGTATTTCTCTCTCTCTCTCTCTCTCTCTCTCTCTCTCTCTCTCTCTCTCTCTCTCTCTCTGTGTGTGTGTGTGTCTGTGTGTCTGTGTCTGTGTCTGTGTCTCTCCCCTTCTCCGGGTCTGTCCATCTCTCTGTGTATATGTCTCCCCCCCTCTCCCTCTCTATCTTCCCCCTTTCTCCCCCTCTCTATCTCTCTGTCTCTCTCCCTCTCTCTCTCCCGCTCTCTGTATCTCTCTGTGTGTATCTGTCTCTCCCTCTCTCTTCCCCTCTCCCCTCTCTGTCTCTCTCCCCCTCTCTGTATCTCTGTCTCTCTCTCCCCCTCTTCCTATCTTCCCCTCTCTCCCCTTCTCTCTCTGTATCTCTCTCTCTCTCTCTCTCTCTGTGTTTCTCCCCTATCTCCCCCCCCTCTCTCTCTCTCTGTGTATCTCTGTCTCTATGTCTCTTCTCACACTCGGAAAGCTCAGCGAGCTCTCCTTGGCGCTCTTCGCTACTCCTTTTCTTTCTTCTTGGCAATTTTTTGGAAATTCAGGCTGGCTGAGAAACAAACACGAGCTGCAGAGGAGGCTTCCCTCCTTTTCCTCCTCTTGCAACCCCCTGGCCAGCTATGGCAGGGCTGGGAGCATACACACGAGTGGGAAGACCCTCCTCAAGCAAGCAGCTGGGCTCAGCCAAAGTGCAGTAAAGGCGCAGGCAGGGCGGCTGGCTGTTCGCTTGAGGGTCTTCCCACTTGTGCACATGCTCCCCGGCCCCGCCACAACCAGCCAGGGGGTCGCGAGAGGAGAAAGAGGAAGGGGGAAGCCTCCGCCGTGGCTCGCGCTTGTTCCTCAGCCAGCCCGAATTTCCAAAAAGTTGCCAAGAAGAAAGAAAAGGAGTAGCGAAGAGCCCCAAGGAAAGTTCACTGGGCTTTCAGAAGAGTGACAAAACACACACACACAAACACACACACACACAGAGACAGACAGACAGACAGACATAGATACAGAGAGAGGGGGAGACTGTCTGACGGGTGAGTGTCTTTGGCAAGAGCACTCTGGCTTTCTCCAAGCTGAACCCTGGGGTGGCTGTGTGAGGTTTGGTGGGGCCACCTCCCCTTTCCTGCTGCCATGAGCTTCTTAAAGGCATGGATGGGCACTGCAGGCCCGTCCCCCTTTCCGTCGTCCCATCCTCCCAGATCCCATTCCCACCCCACCAGCCCTTGTGTTAGCAAGGCCAGTGTCAGTTGCAGCCGGGTTAGGGCGGTTTCTCATGGCAGAGAGCAGGTTGTGTGTCTCCCCAAGTGACTGAGGCACACCCAGCACCAACAAGGGCTGGAAGAAGCCCCAGCAAGAGTGAGGCGCTGGAGAATTAGGCCGCTTCTCAATCCCCCGCTGTCACCCTTACCTTCTCAGGCCGGGTAAGGAGTGACTGGGAGGGGAGGGCAAGGGGCAGGACCAGCCAGTGATGGGACAGGGAGCCATAGCAGAAGGCCCAAAGAGCCACATGCGGCTCCGGAGCTGCGGGTTGCCGACACCCAATCAAGACCATGGATGTTTAGAAGGTAAATTGGTCAGCCCTTCAAAATAGACCATATCAGGAAGCAGACTCCACAAGGACTACTAGAACTCTACCACTGTAGGGTATAATAATAGCATCTTGAAAGGCTGCCAGAGTTTCCTTCTGTCTCATTTTATATCATGCACAATCAAGGCAATGTTATTTTGAGTCTCTTTCTTACTTTTCCAGAGCTGACATTTAATTTACAGTTATTGCATTCCTTCACTGACATTATTTCTGCCTCTGTCAGAGCAACCCTTTGCCAGAATCTTATTTCTCCTGAAAATTGTACCACATACTTTAGATAGTGCCTACTGTCATGAAGAATATTTTCTCCTTAAAAGCCAATGTATACATGAACGTGAAAGTCATAAGAAGTTTTTTTGGCACTGAAATGGAAATGGTTTGCTAATAAGTCCAATTCCAATTTCTAATCATGCTTTGAAAGGGGAGAAATGATGTATTGAGAAATCAGTGACCCTGTATCCATATTTTGCCTTATTCTACAAAGGCAATCATGGACTAAGATTAATGAGCCTAATTAGCCACCAAAAGTTGTAGCTTACTCTTTACTCATTTGTATGTATGTATTTTCCATTGTTTTTCTCAAACAATTTGCTGTGATTTTATTTATTTTTTATTATATTATGCTTCTATGAGCTTTTGGTTCAAGTTTGTTGAAGAAACAGTATTATTATGATGGTTGCTATGATGTAATATTCAAAAGAGAGTTGTTGCAAGTAAAGCAAAAGTGAGGAAATTCTAAAGGTGGAAATGACTCAATTTTATATGTACAAAACAATTTAAAATTTCTTGCATTTCTTTTTGCATAGAAATTTTGAAGAATTTTGTGATTTCTACAGATTCATTATGTGTATTTTATGCATCATGCAGAAGTAACTGCAACAAATAATTATATAAGACATATTAACAAATCAGTCTCCAAAAATGTCTATATTATTTCTATATAAATAAGACTAATGATAATTATGGATTTAGGGAGCAAATGTTGACATCCATCATAACATAATACACTGTTCAAATTAAAGGAAATACTTTATGAATAATGTTGGACAAGAGTCAGTTTGATCTACTGGAAGAGAAAGGGCTACCGTTACTGTACATCTAAAACAGCTTCAGGTTAATTAAAAAGCTACTGGAAATACAAGTCTGGCTCAAAAGAGTGGCTATTATATGTATAACTCCACATTTAATTTTTTTAAAAAATGACTACATGATATAACACCAAACTACAACATGGTTATTCTGATCTTCTTATCATGATGGCTGAATCATTTTTCCCCTCTTGGGATGAGTTTGTACATCAAACTATGCCAAAATGAAACATTATAGATCAGTGTTATGTATAAATAAGACCTGTGATTAACTCAGTGTTGTGGCCCGTCAGTGGGCTGTGCGGATCGTGGCTGATCCCGACGACTAGGAGGCTGGTGTGGGGTTGCGCCAGCAGCCTGCGCAGCCAGCGCTCGCGTCGGACAGTGAGGAGGCTGAAGAGGATGTGGTGCCAGAGGCAGAGACTCAGCCAGGGCCTTCAGAACCTCCAGAGGCTCCTTCAAGTGGAGAGAGCCTCTCCTCAATGCTCGAGCACGCAGGGCTGCCAAAAGGCAGGAGTGGCTACTCAGGAGGATGAGGTCTCCTTAAGAGTAAGGCTTGAGGATAATTGGCAACTCCCTTAGCCTATTTAAGTCGCATACAGTTAGTAATTTCTTGATAGAAACATTTTTGTTTCTAGCAAGCATTTTTGGAAAAGTGTTATCTTGCTTTCTGGGCTGGTTGCCAACCTTTGCCGGACTTTGGTTTATTCTTGCTACTTAATAAATTTGATAAGGACCGTTGGTGTGTGTCTATATCCTCGGGAATCCGGAGCTGGGGCAGAACAGTTAGTAAATGAGGAACCCACATTGTTGGGGGCAATATGCTGACTCTGAAAACGGCTTAGAGAGTGCTGTAAAGCACTATGCAACGCTTTATAAGTCTAAGTGCTATTGCTATTGCTATTATATATAACTTATTAAATTCAGCATCTCTTTTATTTGTGGTTAACAAGAAACTATTTTTATGCATATACCACCACATAGGTAACAGCTATATTTTAAAATGTGAATATCTCTTTAATGTTAACACGCAATACTACAAAGTACCGAACCCAACACTTCATAACCAAGGACTGGTTACTTAATACTGTCTTACTGGGTGTATCACAGGTATAAACTTAACAAAACGTTCCAAGCCTTGCCATAAACTTCTATACAGCCTGAAAAACTTCAAATCCTATCCCTTTGTATTATCTTTAGACTTCAACCATTCATCTTCTATAATAACACAAGCTGCTTGACAGTTGCTATTATAATTATCGTTGGTCGCCCAGTCAGACAGATATTTAGACTGGATTTGGCATTTTTATCCACCTATTGAGTCCTTCCCCAAGGACTTGGGATAAGCAGGTGCTGTTTAATGGTGTTAAAGAGGTAAGCTGTTCCAAATAAAGCTGCCTTTTTGCAGTTGTCAATGCTAATGTGTCCCGGTTGTGCTGCAGTTGTTTTGGGATTGCACCCAAGACGCTTATTACTACTGGTAGTACCTTTGCTTTCTTTTGCCACAGTAATTCTACTTCTATTTGCAGATCTTGGTATTTTGTGATTGTCTCCATTTCCTTCCCTTCTACTATGCTGTCTCCAGATACTGCCATGTCCACTATCCAGTCCTTTTTGTCTTTCTTAACAACAATTGTTAAGTCTGGAGTGTTACATGGCAGGTGTTTTCTGTTTGAATTCTGAGGTCACAGAGCATTTTAGCTTCTTCATTTTCTATTATTTTGTCTACTTTGTGGTCCCACCAATTCTTGCAGGAAAAAGAGGGATTTTACTGTCAGGTTTGTTGTGACACATTTTAATAAGGAGAAGTTATGTTGGAACTAAGCCAATAACTAGCATCTGTCTAATAGCAACATTAATTAGAATTGTGTTCAAGATTGCTTTATTGATAAAAGCCTTTCTTATCCCATATTAATAGTGTCGCTGCAATTTTACAAAAGTATTTTTAAGTGAAAACTTACTAACTTCTTTGATTTTTTAAAATAACAGCTTTTTTCAACCATAATTTCTGCTATCCAAATCCTAAAATGTTGCATTCAAAATTAACTTTTTCTACCTGAATTTGCAAAGACAGCAAATAATTGAAATGACAGATCAGCATGTTTCATAATGCATGCCATAAAAACAAAGTAGAAATGAAATACTCTATTTCTTGGAAAGAGATGTTTGTCGTAGGTTTTATTACAAAGAAAGATAAATAAAGGAAGGAAAAGAATCTGTGTAATATATCTTTTTTTTCCTGTCGCTTACTGCAACTAAGTTTTATAACAAAAGTTCTTCCCCACATTTTTGTTGGCCGACTGCATTATTTTATTTCACAGTAGCTTTTCAAATACAGAGGTTCATATTCTTTTTAAGCTTCATCTCCTGCTCATCCAGATGGCAACTAAATTATGGGCTACATTACAGCAGAGTGCAATAGTCAGCACATGCTCCTAAAGGTGCTGCCATAGTATTTTAAAGCTTGTATCCATCTTCATTACAAGTGCAAATATTAATAATTAAGGATGTTAAAGTGAAATCATTATAAACGATTAAAGCAGACACCAAATTTCATATGAAAACTATGATAAGGAGTAATTGCAGTCAGCACATCTTCCATTCATGCTCCTTTTAGCAATTAACCTTTATTGCTAGTAATTTGCTCCTGTATACAGAGTAAAACAGTGCTTTCTGAAGAAAGAACCTTAATGGATCGTATTATTGGGGTATCATTATTGGTGCTGTTGATTACTTATCATGAAAGCTGCAGTTAGGAGTATTGTTTTGAAATAGGTTTGTATGTTAATATTGATTTATGTGTTATATTATGTATAACTGTTAAATGACTAAGAAATTATCAAACTTTACGTAACTTACCAGAAAATGCTGCATTTAGTAAGTACGGCTATTATAAAGAGGTATTTTTTCCTGAATGCACGCAACAATTTTAAATCAAAAAGTAATCTAGGTATTTGATTCTTGAGCAGTTATTTGATATTCTAATCCTTCTCCTGCAATACTTAAAATGTTTTCCTGCAGAAGAAAAGTAGTTTTGCCATAAGAGTTAGAAATATATTTATAATTAAGAATCTTTGTATTTAACACTACAGGTTTTGCACCAACAGGTTAGAAATATATACTCATTATTTTATTTAGTAGGAATTAAAAATAATGAAATAACAGAAGCTGGTAGTCTGTTAGATGCTTAATACAGAAACAGTGCCAATTGAAGAGTCTGATTCATTGTTGAGTTAAAGTATTAGAGTGAACGAAGGGGGGAAAAGTAGAACAAAAGTATTTAGCAGATTGGTAGTGATTTTCCTCTTGCCTTCTTGTCAATCTAGAATAAATCTAAAGAAGTAGAGAAAAGAAAGCTGGAAGTGATTTGATTGATTGATTGTTTGATTGATTTGATCAAAATGAAATAATAGAAGCATTTGAAGCCAAATTAGTCCATGAGACATAGTGAACAACATGTGTTGTGGGAATCTGGTTGAGACATATGAGACAAACTCTCATTAAAGAGGCACCGGCATTTATATGACGGGATGTTTGTGAATAGCGAATAGCAATAGCATTTAGACTTATATACTGCTTCACAGTGCTTTACAGCCCTCTCTAAGTGGTTTACAGAGTCAGCATATTGCCCCAACAATTTGGGGCCTCATTTTACCCACCTTGGAAGGATGGAAGGCTGGTTCAACCTTGAGCCTGTTGAGATTTGAACTGCCAAATTGCAGGCAGCCGAACCATAAAATATTGTACATTGGAAACAATAACAATATAATTCAATAGAACTGTAAACAAGATTCATGAACTTGGGTCACTGTTAACTTGTAAAATGATCTCCAGATATAAAAGAATTGAGAATGCAATAAGACAGTAGGACATGTATTCAGGAGTCTTGAATAACCAGTAACTCCTTCAGGGGCATTGAATAAGCAGTAACTCCTTAATAATCCATGTCAAACTACACTTATAATTTAAAGAAGTAAATCCTTGCTTAAAGGATTATGGACTGGTATGCTGCAGCAAGAGTGAATGGTGAGTGCTGTGGTGTGATAGCAGGCAGAGGTGGGGCTGAGGGTGGTTGACACGAATGCAGCTGGGGCTTGTACTTGCTGTGCTGGGGGCTTCTCAGAAAAAAAGCAGTGGGAGTGATTGTCTGGAGCAACTTGCGACCTCCTGCCGGCTTCTCCATTGACTTTGCTTATGGGAAGGTAGGAGGGAAAGTTGCAAATGGTGATCACTGACTACTATTGCCTAGAATTTCAACATTTATAAATACTGCTAAAAATCTGCAAAGAATTCTTTCTATTATGAAATATAACTATAATATTCCTGTCATCTCTAATTGAGAAAAATAGTAATTGGCAATATTTGAGATGCAAAGCATATGAACAGAGGAACATATTTATCTTTGCAGTATATGCCACATCTATTTACAACAAGCACAGATGTGAAATTTGCCTCAATAATTAGATTTTTAATTGGTATACCATAAAACAGATCAATCATTCCTCTGTTTGACATAAAGAAATCTATATAGACACAATTACATTGTATTAATTATTTTTTTTCACCATCATTTTTTCTGGCCTTTCCTCCCTTACCTTTTCCCCTTACCTTTGCTCTATATCAAGTAAACTTGCATTTGTAACCTTGAAGAGGAAAGTGGAGGGTGAATATGTTTGGTGGATAATGCGTGTATTAAATGTGGCTTAATTAATCTTAGTATAATTTTCCTGATATATAGGATGTACCCTACTTTGCCATTTCATATATAGGATAACTCTAGGATTTAGTCTTTCTATTTCAGAATATAACAGGTTTGTAACTTAGTGTTGAAATAGATGACATAGATGCTATGTACTTTGAATTATTTAAATATTAACTAATGATTTATAGTGCATTATCATTTAATAACCAAGCACTCTCTTCTTATAGTTGCCGGACAAGTAATCGAAAAAGTTTGATCTGTAATGGACAGTCTTCAGCTATGCCTCGGCCCCATTCACCACTTTCTGCTCATGCAGGTAATACCGTTGTTCTTTCAAAAACTTCCTGTTTTCAAAAAATTCCTGTTTGAAATTTTGTATAAATGTATAGTACGTGATATATGTTTTAATGTAGAATTTAATAATATGAAATACAGGTTTAATCTTTATTGCAATGAATTTGACATATCTATTTGAATAATTCTTGCTTATAACCACAGCAAAAGGCATTGATGAGATAGGAGTTTAAGTTCTTTAAGTTCAAAGCCTTTATTGTCATTGTACACCATCTATACAATGAAATTGGTTTAGCCTCTACTGGTGCAGTCCATACAAGAATACAAGACAACATGAATAATATAAAGAATAATCCTTATACAAGTAGTTAGGAAAAAAAACTAATCATAACTAGTTTCCATATGTACGTCATCTTCTGTGCAACATGTATATTACTCTGGTATATGATCTTATATCATGATATATACATATTACACACTACACTGGCACCAGTGAAATTCATCATATTAATCTGTGGTGCTATATTATGTTTAAGAGTCTGACAGCCCATGGGTAGAAGCTGTTTTTAAACCTGTTTGTCTGGCTGGCTATACTTCTGTGTCTTCTGTCCAATGGTAAAAGTGAAAAGAGATACTGGCCAGGGTTAAATCATCCCTAAGTATCTTCCTTACTCTGCTGAAAGAGCAAGACTTGGCTATGTCATCCAGTGGTGTTAGGGGGCAACCAATGGTTTCTTGTTCCATATCTGGAGAACAGTGTGTATAAGTAACTCTACTGTTGGTATACCAGTCATTATGTGTGTAAATATGAAGTCCTCCACCTTTGCTTTTACCGGAGTTGCCGTTTCTGTCGAAGCGGTGTGTGGTGCGGTTAGTTAGCTCCATTGACGGGTCTGATACAAGTGGATGAAGCCAGGTCTCTGATGATCATCACACAGCAGTCGCGAATGAGCTTATTCGCCGCCATCCATAGCTCTAGTTCATCAGTTTTGTGAACAAAGGATCTGGTGTTGGTTAGAAAAATGCTTGGTAATGCTGGTCTGTGAGGCTGCTTCCATAACTGAGCTAGCAAACCAGCTCTGCATCCCCACCTCTGCTTCTGTTCTCTTCTCCATTGACGCTGCCTCCCAGGCCCAATAATGATCCATGAAGAGCCTGGCAGTCTTACTATGTCACTCGGTATATTATGAGACCGCTGGAAGTCGCTGGTAATATCTAGTCGACTACACGATCCAATCTTTAGTAACTCCCATTAGTTTTTGCCCGCTCACTCCACTATGACATCAGGAGCTTGGGGGGGAAAAGACTCCCTTTAGCAGACTCCCTTTCTTTTTCATTAACACTTTTACTATTTTTTTCTGATTGAATAAATTACGAAGAAATGTTGAAGAAGTTCTGTCTCCATTGAATCTGATTATAGCCTGTTGATTGAAACATCAGAGTATAATTCTGTCATCAAACAAACTGATAATAATCCTAGAGATTCACGTATTTTTCCATAGACAGATACATAGCTGAATCATTTTTCTCAATACATCAGTGAAGAACTGTAATGTTTTTGATTGATTTGTTTGATCTCTTTATCTAATTTTAGGACTTGTGTGGAGAACAGATCATATTTTAGGTCATGTTTATACAGAAATATTGAAAATTCTGAAGAGTTCACAAACTTTTAAGCACTACTATGCATATTTCATTGAGAATCTCTGTAGTTCTATAATATGAGAGCTCTTCTAAGAGAAGTCCAATATCTCCTATGAACCTATTCTGTCCCACTTCAGTGCCATCATATTGTCTTTAGGTGATGAATTACATCCTTCCACATTACTGGCCATTATATTATCTTTAGTTGATGAACTCTGCAGATCAATGGTATGCTGTGATAAGAGATAAACTATTATTATTAACAAAGTAAATGCTAACATCTAACCAATACACATGTACTTTTCAATGTAATCTATTTTCAACTAACTCATTGAATATTATAAAATCAGATTGAATTTGTAGCTATAAAAATTATTTTCTTTTCTAATGCCTTCATATTTTCTTCTAGTGAAAAAAATATTTTGGTTATACAAATTCCTGTAAGACACTAATACTATTTCTTTAATATTGAATGGCCTGAGCTGAGAATTTAATATGTGCACAAAACTTCATTCCAGACCTAGGAAAATAGCCCATTCCTAGGAGCCAAATCAATTATTTAGATGCTACCAATATAGGGAAATGAAAACATATACAATACTTCATATCTCTGTGCACGGGGGTGGTTATATACACCTCCTTACATTTAAAAAGCAGGTCAGTAATAATAAAAAACAATTTTACCAATGGCCATCTGCATTTTTGTACCTCCAAATTTTCCCATCTCTGGTGTGCCCAGAGAGACAAATTGAAAGTGACAGATTTTATTAAAAAAAATCAACTGCTGCTTCCACAAGCTTTTTAAGCGAAAGGTTAGTATTTTCCTCATTTGGAAACAAAAATATGTCTTCATATAAAATGTTAATATTTTTGTACTTAATTATTCTTTACCTTCTGGGGTAATTAAAAGTATTCCTAAATATTTTTGCAAGCAAATATTGGGCCTTAAAAAGTTGTTTTGCTGTCCAGATGCGTCCAACCTTAAAACATATATTTTGAAAAGTTACCAAAGTTACAGAAAGTTATACAATTCCTGATTACATCAAATAATACACATGTTGCAATAGCAACTACGTTTTCAGGATTTAAAACAAAAAAACTATTTCAAGAATAGTTCCCCATATAATATATCAAGTTCAGATGCATTACTATTTTAAATATTTATGTGTGTTTTTATGTATGTCTGCCTTTGGGTTAGTTTAGACCAGGGGTGGGCAATTGTGGCTCTTTTACAACCTGTAGACTTCAACTCCCAGAATTCCTGAGACAGCTAAACTGTCTCAGGAATTCTGGGAGTTGAAGTCCACAGGTTGTAAAAGAGCCACAATTGCCCACTCCTGGTTTAGATTCCTGGGGGAGCAGCTGAAAAGATTTTTGTAAATGGTTTCTTTCTAAGAGTGAGAGAAAGAATGACTAGGTCAAAGCTACCCATCTGGCTTTGCACCTAAGATGGGACCCAACAATTTTCAGTTTCTAGCCTGGTGCCTTAACTACTATACCAGACTGATTCACTCAGTGATGATTAGCTACTCTCATATCAGTGTCTCTGTGAATAACTTGTGTTAATATCATATATAATGTCTGACCCCATTGATTAGGTTTAAATAGTAGTCAACAGTCATTGCAAACTACACCACACTTTTGAAGTCTTTGAAAGCAACAACCTCCGGAACAATAGGATTTAGGGTGGACAAATACTGAGAGAAAATATGTGAGTTATGAAGGTTATAGCCAGGCCTTTAATTTTAATGTTTTTTTCTCAATTGCCACAAAATTAAATATTTCACAGCATACTTTTTTTAAAATCGTGTATAAAAGTTTGTTCAACAAGAAGATTCTTTGCAGCCAGAATATACTGAGCCCTTAAAAAGGGCCAGATAGGTATGGGGCAGTGAAAAATAAAAGAAATAATTAACTAAGATACATAATAGCAATAGAACTTAGATTTATATGCCACTTCAGTGCTTTTACAGGCCTCTCTAAGTGGTCAGAGTCAGCACATTGCCCTCAACAATCTGGTTCTCATTTGACCCACCTCAGAGGGTGGAAGGCTGAGTCAACCTTGAGTCTGCTGAGATTCGAACTGCCAAATTGCAGTCAGCCGGCAGCCAGCAGAAGTAGCCTGCAATACTGTATTCTAACCACTGTGCCAGATAAGAAAAGTACTATTAAAAATATATTAATTTGAAATGGTTGGACTAAAAGCAGTTCCATCATCCCCTTTCCTTTCGTTTCTTCCATTGCCCATGTTGAAATTGTGGCCCTGCTGGTCAGCACCCCATTTTTCCCAAATAACTCTCATCAAACAAGTAAGACATTGACTCCAATAAAAAGTGCCAAACATGCTTAATTTTCACCTCACTGTTACTTCTCTTTTGCTTTTAAAAGAAAGAAAGAAAAAAGAAATAGCATTTGAAACTCAGGAATGAAGCATTGCTGTTCATCTCATCTCCCAAGTATGCATGGATACAAATAGGGCTGTGTGATACATTAATTTCCCTTGACAATTCAGTCTCTTCCCTGTCTGATTAGTTTGTTTACATAATTCATGTTGTAAAACAGTTTCAGTACTTCCTCGTTGTTTTCATTTAGATCAGAATTTCTTCAAGAATAGAGGAGGTTTTTTTAAAGAAAAAAACGCATGCCTCCGCAACATAATAGATTTCCTTAATAAAATATGAACTGCAATAGAGTGGTCGTAATCAAGATTACTGGTTTATTTTGGAAGGAAACAAACCTTTGGGAGGGAATTAAAGAGTTAAGAACCATCTAAAGAGCTAGAAGGGTAAACTGTTTTAAATGACAGAAAATATTTTCAAATTAAAAAAAAATGTAAGCAGCCAAAAACAACAGAAGATAAAAATATGACATGGGTCTATTAATATTTTAAAGATCTGGCTACTTATAAATGATTCTGCAACCAGAACGCCCATAAGAAATAACAAATTTCACTGTCCCTGTTCAATATTCTTTTGTATTCTTAAATCTGATTTTCATTAGGCAACCTTTTAAGTAAGGGACCTTGTTCTATGATGTAAATCATGTAGCTATTTTATTTAAATTGGGAGAAGCTAATAGTTAGGACTGAAACCATGCAGGTTTCATAAATATCTAGTTTTTCATTTTAGCATATTTATATTCTAGATTAGAAGAAGCAGTTTAAATATGTAAAACAGAAATATTTTAATTTGGCCAATAAGGCTAAAAAAATTATCTTCACTTATACCAAGGTACAGATTAAACTATTATACGAAAGAGGTACAGTGGTTCAATGGCTTAAAGATGCTGGATTTGGCAGCCTGAAAAGGTCAACTCTCCATACTCCAGCGGTTTGAGCCCTAGCACCAGATGATGGAGTGAGCTCCCATCACTTGCCTCAGCCTCTGCCAACCTAGCAATTTGAAAGCATGTAAAAATGCAAGTAAATAGATAGGTACCACTGGTGTGAAGCTAATGGCATTTTGTGGGCTAGCAAGGAACCAACTGGCACTGGACCTGCCTGAATGCGAGGCAAAATTGTTGTAGAAAGCCTTGGATAACACTGATACCCGCAAAGTGTTAGCTACCCTTTGTGTGGAGCTAGTTTGCCCCTGCAGTGGACCCTGGATAGCATGCGAGTATGAACTCAACAAACTAGCAATCCTAGGCAGCCAAACTACTTATAATAATATTGTAGACTCCCTGGCTCTCAATGTACAAACACCATATGCTAAATAAATAATAACATGTTATATACACTATAATTCATTTTCATTTGTAGGATATTTTATGTTATACAATCATAATTAAATTGGTAGAACATTTTATGGTAAGTAGTTAATCAATGAAGATCTGATATGTCTTCATATTTTAAATGATACACTTCGTTAATAATTTACTAAGTTAAAAAAAACAAATACCGAAACAAAGGTTGAAAAATGCAAGTCCTATATGCAGTAACTCAACTGTATTCACTAAAGTGGCATGATATATTTTTTTGAAGCACAATAAAGGCTTATCAAAGAATTTTATAAAGATACTAATTCATTTTCTGACAGGCATTGCTGCCTATAAAAAGTTCTGTTTTGTATCACCTAAATATTTTGCCTATAGAAAATCCACATGTTCCAGTTATATATATGTTGAGGGTAGAGGAAGAAGTAGATATCAGCCACTGTGTGCCAAGCATTCCCAGTGTTTAGTAGCAAGTTGAATGGTTTTATGAAGAGCTATGGTGGCACAGTGGTTGGAATGTAGTATTGCAGACTGACTGCCCACTGCCAGGAGTTTGATCCTGACCAGTTCAAGGTTGAGTCAGCCTTCCATCCTTCCGAGGTCGGTAAAATGAGGATGAAGAGTTTGTTGGGGCCCTTAGAGAGTGCTGTAAAGCGCTATGAAGTAGTATATAAGCCTAAAAGCTATTGCTATTGCCATGTAAGAATAGTAACAAAGTCAAAGGAAATGCCCTCTTCATAATGAGAAATCACTTCTTTATATTGTTCTACATCATATCTTATATGGCCTTGTTTCTCTAGATTTAGGAGTAATGTTCCATCTGATTTTAATAATGTGTGTATAGTAGAAACATTTTTTAAAAAATCAGTATGATGTAGAACAGAAATAAGTAATATCCTAATGAATAAAATATGTGAAGCCCATGTTATTTTACCTGTAAGTAATGGTGTTGTTATGGAAATAAAATAAAGCACCACAGGTGATGTAATTTGTGTTATATGTTTAATGTTTTAATAACACAAATGATACAAATTGGTATACATGACCTAGTTTGGGTCATTGGTTTAAAAAGAGAAGTAATATATTATTGTAATAGGTTTATTTTTGGTCTAACTATATACTTAAATATATTTTTAGTATATTAGAAAATATGGGTTTTATGTACTAAAATACAGAAACTATATTTTCTGCTGAAAAAAAGGGGTATTTGAGGAATATAATTTGGGCATCCATCCATTTTAAGTTTGGCTCCATTGACTTGTTTCTCCAGTCTACCAAGCATAGGGTTCCCTGAAGAAATAAGGTCCTGGAAAAGAAAAAAAAAAGGTTATTCATCACTGTTTTAGCTGCTTTTTCATTTGCATTTATTTAATATCAGTCCAAATAGAAAAAATATTATGTTTGTCTGGATGAAAAGTGGGATATTTAGTTTTAGTTTTTAGTTTTTAGTTTGATTTGTATACCGCCCTACTCCCGAAGGACTCAGGGCGGTGAACAGCCAACAATAAAATACATAGATACACAAAATTTAAAAACCCAATAAAATCAAATTAAATTATTTGGCCTAGACAAATTAAAACACCCCGATAATTTAAAAACAGATTAAAATTTAAATATTTAAAAAGGGAAGAGATTAGGCCAAGCCCGCTTGATGGAATAAAAAGGTCTTCACAGCACGACGGAAGGAGTGCAAATCCGGGATCCTCCGTATCTCCGGGGGGAGCTCATTCCAGATAGTAGGTGCCCCCACAGAGAAGGCTCTCCCCCTAGGGGCCGCCAGTTGACACTGTTTGGCTGACGGCACCCGGAGGAGTCCCTCTCTATGAGAGCGTACTGGCCGGTGGGACGCTATTGGTGGTAGTAGGCGGTCCCGTAGATAACCAGGTCCTAAGCCATATATTTCACATCAAATTATTACTACAGGTAGTCCTCCACTTACAAACAGTTGAGCCAAAAATTTATGTTGCTAAGTGAGAAATTTGTTAAGCGAGTTTTGCCTCCTTTTTGCCTCCTTGCCTTCTTTCCACATTTGTTAAGTGAATCACTGCATTTGTTAAATTAGTAACATGGTTGTTATGTGAATCTGGCTTCCCCATTGACTTTGCTTGTTGGAAGGTTGTAAAAGGTGAACACATGATCCCTGGACACTGCAACCGCCATAAATGTGAGTCACTTGTCAAGTATCCAAATGTAAATTATGTGACCATCGGGATGGTGCAATGGCCATAAGTGTGAAAAATGATCATAAGTCACTTTTTTCAGTGCCATAGTAACTTTGAATGGTCACTAAGTAAACTGTTGTAAGTCAAGGACTACCTTTATTCACATTCCTTGAGTTAGTACATAATATACCCTGCCAGGTACCTTAAATAGAGCACAACTCAGTTTCATATAAGTATATATGGAGGTGAGGCAAGAAGGGGCATCTAAGTGAGAAATAATAATTGAAATTTATTACAAATTCTTGTTGAACCTCGTGATTTATGGTACTTTCTTTTAAGATATTTTATATTTATCTTGTTCATAACAGGTAGCAGTCCTCAAGACAGCCCTAGAAATTTTTCTCCTAGTGCCTCAGCCCACTTCTCTTTTGCACGAAGGTAAGAAAATATATGCTTATAACATCAGAATTATTATCAGAAAAATATTTTTGATACTTATACGTATCTTTAATGATAAAACTGATGGTTGGGCTGTTTACTGTTAGTTTATTTAGTAGTTCCTTGATTGGATATTGTTTACATCTTGGTTTTTGATCTGATGTCAATCTTGATGTTAATCTATGTTGCTCTGGGTGTTGATTGCCAGTGGGAAGGTGTTTTGGTTTTATGTTCCAAAAACGGTCCACAACCACTCCTACCAACACTGACAGGGCTGACACTGACAATATAAATTGTGAGCATCCTTTCTAGCACTGATAATGTTACCTAATTCAGTAATGAAATGTTTCTAAGGAAACAACCAAACTCTGAGAGCACCAAGGACCCTTCAATTCAACCCTAAACTATAAATATTCTCCTTTCTCAATGAGATACATAATCATTTGCAACAAGCTCTATCGCAAATTATGTTATGGTAGCCTGCCACTGTCTCTCTATAAGATGTTGTCTAATCTCACCCATTCCATAAGTAGAAAACAGGTATGCATATAGAATAATACTGATTGGAATATAAACAAAAATAAATAACAGTGAGATTTGAATGCTAAAATAATGTATATTCTTGCTCTATATATAGTTGAATAACCTCCTTTCCCCTTCTAATAATGTTCTCTATTGAAATATTTAAAAATCAATATAATTTGGGAGCAACTGATGCTTATCTGATGCCAGAACTCAGTTGATTCAATCAATTGATTTAATTTGTCCCATATTTATTATGTGAGAAAAACAAAACTAGATCACCTCTATTACTATTATCAAAAACTTCATTTGCAGGATACTTGAATAAATTTTATAAATGACCAAGGAAGCCAAGAAGAATTAGAAATTTGTATAATTCACTTACGTATCTCTTTGTACATCAAAAATTGTTAATATTCATAATCAGTTTTTCTTTGCTAGAGAAATTAACTGCAGAAATTAATCCCACTTGTTTAAGTTATTTGAAGATTCTGTGTAACTTACTCATACTTAAAAAAATTGTCCTTTTGTGTTTCTTTCTAAATATATTTGGTACAATTACATTTGCAGTCATGGGCATCGAAATGAAAGGTAACTATCTCTTATCTGTACAAGCTGTGCTCACTGTTGCAGCCATGTCTGTGCAAAGGCTGAATAGGTCATCACAGCAAGACCAGATACAATCTGCAGCTATTCTGTTTTCTGTCTGCTTCTTTTGCCTCATAGAGAGAAAACAAGGAGTGCTTGTGTGGTGTGTGGTGTGTTTTTTCCTCTCATGTATGTGTATTTAAAGTGTTCGGTCTGATATGATTAGGCACCTATATCTGTGGTAGATAAAGTGTTACATTCACATGTGGGACTAAATATAGCTGTGTTTCTGCATGCTGAATTCTGAGCAATGTCTAGCAGAGATTTCTTACATGATAGTTATATCATTCATATTATGCATGTAACTTGCTGAACAAACTATAGCTTGGTTGAGTTTCCTGATTTATGCATTGTGGGATGTTTGTCTGAGAATAGTATTGCTTGGTAGTAGTGAAATGTAAAGCATAGGCAACAGCTATGCATGTATTAGATAAATATTTAGGCTGTGACTGAGAATGAAACTAGGTTGGTAGTTCTATGTCTCAAATTTCATTACATGTATTAAAGATAAAAAAAATTTCCATACAATTAATATTTTGCCAAAAATATAATGATCTCTGTTTCATTTTGCAAATAAAACAATTATCATTCTTTATTCACTTTAACTGTCAATCTACATGTGTTATATTTAGTACGTAGATTGTGATGGTTATCCACTTGTTTTCTCTACTTTCTTCCTAGTCAGCATTTTGAATTGGCTAATCAGAATGATGAAATCTTCCATTTGTTTCCAAACATTTGCACATGCTTTTAAAAAATGCACTGAATAAGGCTTGCTTATAGTGCTGTATTTTCCTTTTGGTCATATTATTACATAAACTCTATTTGAATATTTTGGCATAGTAAAATTGCAGTTGTATTTTGTGACTAAACTCAAATACACTTTAGGACTGATGGACGGCGTTGGTCACTGGCATCGCTTCCTTCTTCTGGATATGGTACAAATACTCCCAGTTCAACAGTTTCAGTAAGTGATTTCATATTGGCTTCTTTCTGTAACATATTTTCAGATTCAGCTCTCTTAGAAAATGGTAAAGTTTTGGATAGTATTGACACATAAAGAATGAACTATGTATCACAGTATATATATATGAATATATATTGTGAAGTTTAAACTTAACAACCTGTTGAGAAGTTTGATTGTAGAGACTGGTTGTGTCATATTTTCTACTAGATAGATAGAAACTGAATGATGATGCTAGAACATCCAATAACTGGGCGTATAAATTTCTATATTAGAATGTCAGAAATGTGCAGCACATTCCAAGGTCAAACCGTTTTTACCCACACATTTTGAATAAGATCAGAATAGCACCAGAACAACTATATTTCAAGGTCAAAGCAGGGCATTTTGCTTTCCAAACAATTTGAACTTAAAATATTTTGCACATTTTTACAACTTATTTCAGTGACCGCCACAAAACTAGCAGTATCTTTATTCTTTATTTTCTTTTATAAGAATTCTAGCAAACATTATTAAATAAAATGTAATTTGTCTGATTTAAATTAAATACTTATCATGACTTCAGTACTGAGTAGCTCAGCTACTTATAACTGCTTCTTTTCTTTCTATCCATTAGAATGAAACTGCTGAAGAAGTCTGTGGTTTCTATGTTGATAGCGTAGGTTAGCCTCAACAAATTTATCCAAAAAGGTTTATATTTGAACAATATGAACCTGAAAACTTGTAATAAATTAATCAATATCATGATACAGGAAGGAGTATTTATTGTTATATCGTCACAATCTGGCTATGATAGTGAGAATTTCAATCACCTTAAATAGAATTTGTGAACACATTGGTAAATGAGACAGAGATTTAAGTGACCTAAATATACAGCTGATAGTTTAATCCACCCATTAGACTTTGAATAATTTACTCTAAAAAATCTTGTGTTTGAATTATGGAAGGTAAGATCTGTCTGTAGTGATGAGAATTGAATGACATTTTCTCTAATCTTTTATTATTATCTATGCAAGACTTAATGCTGCATTAACTGTTATGTAATCATTTTTGCATTGACAAATTTGAATTACTGGTACTTCCCCTGAAATAAACCCATCTTTTAATAAAGTGTCATATTTATTGGAAAATATGCTTGGTTCCTAGGTATTATGGAATACTCTTTTAAGTACTTAACTTTATTAATATTTATTTTTATGATGAACAGTATTCAAAAGAAACAGAAGGAATTTTGATTAATTGCATTCCTCCATTCTTAGGTTTTTATTTTATCAATTTCTACTATTTTAAAACTTTTAGAAAAATCTTATAATGAAGTGCTTTGGTAAGAGGTTTCCAGAGAAATTTTGCATGATTGTTCTCTACTAAATACTCATCAATTTGAAATTGAGCAAAGTTTATTTCACTAGAATATGTATGAGATCATAAACATGTAATTGAGAGAAAATCTCTTTTTCATTAACAGCTTTTTTCACAGTTAATTTTTTTAATGTTATATTTTAAACAAAATCATAAATATGAGTAATTTTTCAGGAAGCAAACATTCTAATTTGTGAATTTAAATTCCAAGTGCTCTGATTTAGCACATGTTATGGTTGGTATGGAAAATTATATTAGAAATGCAATATTGTACATTTACATGTAAAAAGAAACTTCTTTGTATACTGTAACCTTGTTGATAAGAAGTGAGAAGAGCATATTTTTATTTTGACTATTTGTACATATTTCACATGTTTATTGCAGTCATCCTGTTCTTCCCAAGAGAAGTTACACCAGTTACCATATCAGCCAACACCAGACGAACTTCATTTTTTATCTAAACATTTCTGTGCTACTGAAAGTATTGCTAGTGATAATAGATGTAGGACCACTCAAATGAGGCCACGATCCAGAAGCCTCAGGTAGGTTTATTATTTTTTTCCAGAAGTATGCCATGTATCTTGGTATCAGAATTTGTGAAAAATGATCCGAATACACACACACACACACACACACACAAACAATATTATAACGCTTATACTGGTATTTGAGATGCCAAAAAAATTAATTTATCATGTTTTATATTGTTGTTTAAAAAGGAAAATAGATTTCAAAAGGTGCTTTCAATGTATAATTCTGCAGTATTTGTATGAAGTCTAGACTTTTATTGTTAAATTTGTAATTTTTATTCTGGTGAATTTCTAGTCTAATATTCTTTAAAAACATGATTACCAATGGACATTAGAAAAGTTGATTAAATATATCTTCATCATAAACATACATTGAATGGCTATGTAAATTATTTGAAACCTCCAAATTTAAAGAAAAACGTAAATATATTTTGTTGTTAAAATGTATGGGTACTTTATAACTTTTAATAAAATACTGTATTCATGACTAGTAGAATACAGTGTATAGAATAGAGGTTTTGCAGGCAAAAGTTATTCTTCTCATGTTTGTGGTTCACTACTTTGATTTTATTGAATAGCAGCACAATATAATTGAACAGGGGACTGTAATTTGTCTGTCGGTATAACCAAGTCAATCTAATGCAAGCATGCAGTGAACCCTGATCAGATTTCTCTGGTATCATCTATTACTTTAATCAGAATTTAATGGAAGTATATAGATTTTGGATGAATGGGAAAAAGAAATATTGTTTGACAAGACAGGGCTAGATTGATAAAAGGTAAGCTGATGTTTTATAATCAGGTCTTGCCACAATACATTCTGCTTGATGGAGAGGAATTTTAATCTAATTGAGAAGAGGTAAACATTGATGGTCTCATTTTTGAAATGGATACTTTGTTTTAATGGATTTATAACTTGCTCATTAAGTATTTTGATTAAATTTTAAATTTGGAATAAATAAAAGTCCATCTCCTATTATATTTATTTATTATTCAAACTTCTATACCGCCCTTCTCCTTTCGGACTCAGGGACTATAAACTTTGTAATTGTCTGTTTGTGTGTGTGTCTTATACATGCAAATATTTTCTTTTACTAAACGAATTTTCCTGATAAAAATACAATATATCTACAAAATTCTATAGTCTTGGCCTCCAGGTATGCCAAATTATGGAGAAATCTCAAAAAAAGTAATCAATTTCATGATATTTTTTATTTTATTTATTTTTCACATTTCTGAACTGTCCATCTTCCCCAAAGGGATATACTTTTTCTCCTATTCGCTGAACTCACATAAATACAATACATTGTTTTATCAAATATTTAATGGTGATAATTTAAAAAACCACTTAGGAACTCTCATTTGATTGCTCCTTTAATCATACTTGGAATAAGAGCCACTTCATTGAGTTGAGTGGCTATAGAAATTGAATAAATAAAATAAAATAAACCCATATTGTAGCATTTTAATATCAGGAATAATATTATGCAATAAGTCTCAAAGTTGGCAACTTTAAGATGGGTGGATCATGCCGGCCAAGGAATTCTGGGAGCTGAAGTCCATCCATCTATTTTAAAGGGTCACAAGAGACTTCATCTTGAATATTAAGAGGTAACTCACCTTGATTAAAAGTTTTTCTCTTAAAGTGCTACTCTGAACATGGCATAAGATAAATCAGAAGTCCTGCTAAGAATTTTCTTAGTACAATATTTATTAGCTATGATCTCTAATATAAGAAACAACATATCAGAGCTGGCTTCAGTATATCACTGTCCTACTTGTTCCTAAATTAATAATTGTTTAATATCTTTATCAATATATAAATATTCCAAACATAGTTATTAATAATATGAATATTGAATGGTTCATATAATTGCTTAATAATAGTCTAACATTTTTCAATGTATTGAAATAACTGTTAGAAGATATTCTGTTTTACCTAATGTGTAGACAGTTTGGCACCATTAATAGAAAATTAAAACATATTAATAGGTTTCAGAAAACTGCAAAACTTGCAGGAGACAAAAAAGGGAAAAGTACATTAAAAAAAAGTTAATGCTGTAAATTAATGGAACATGTGAGGTAGGCCCAAAGTCCAGAATGCGGTCCAGAATGTGGCCGCGCGGGTGGTTATGGGCGCAACTCGTTGTGCGTGACACCCCTCCTGCGCGAGCTGCACTGGCTCCCAGTGGTCTTCCAGGTGCGATTCAAGGTGTTGGTTACCACCTTTAAAGCGCTCCATGGCATAGGACCCGGGTACCTTTGAGACCGTCTTCTGCCACCAATAGCCTCCCACTGACCAGTCCGCTCCCACAGAGAGGGTCTCCTCAGGGTGCCATCAGCCAAGTTATGTTGGCTGGCGACACCCAGGGGGAGGGCCTTCTCTGTGGGAGCCCCAGCCCTGTGGAATGAACTGCCCCCAGAAATACGTAAGATCTCCGACCTCCGGGTGTTTTGTTGCGCATTGAAGACCCTGTTGTTCCGCCAGGCCGGGCTATCAACATAATAATTTTAAATTGGGGTATTTTAAATTTTTGGGGTTTTAAATCGGCCAAATCTATTTAATTATTTTAATTTTTAATCATTGTTGTGTCTTGTGTTTTTAAATTGGCGATACACCGCCCTGAGTCCTTCGGGAGAAGGGCGGTATAGAAATAAAATTATTATTATTATTATTATTATTATTATTATTATTATTATTATTATTATTATTATTATTATTATTGTGCTAATAAAACACAGACTAAAATTGGCAATCAAGCAGAAACCAAGTAAAATAAGATATTGTGGGCAGATTGGAACAGTAAATAGAACCTGGTCCCACTATTTGGGCAGATTGTGACTTGTAATAAACTGACTGGCCATCAGTGAAAAACATGGATTATACATTTTAAGTTAATTTAGAATTATATTCAAGGGTTAATTTCTTTCTTGCAGTCCTGGACGTCCTCCTGCCTGCTGTGATCATGAAATTATTATGATGAACCATGTGTACAAAGAAAGGTTTCCTAAGGTAATAAAGAATATAAATTGTATCTATTGTTAATTTCACAAGAAAAACATATGGAAAAACAGTGTTTTGTGTTTCAGATTAAAATAATCCCAAATAGCTTTGTTCTTTTAAATTCCAGAAAACTTAAAGCAGCAACTTTTGACTTTCATGTTAATATTAAATTGTAAAAATGTCCTTATTGACATAGCAGGAAAATGTATCTGGAATCAATAAATCCATATATAGTGTATATATGTACAATTCCTACTTTATGGGGTTATATTTTAAATATGGTTTTAAATTTTGTGTGTGTACCTTTATAGCTTTGTTAATAATATCTGATTAAGTTCAAAGTTTTGTTTTTAAAAGTAATTTTTTGGTTTTTGCATTTGCTTTTGTGCAAATTTTGATTTAGAAACTTAAGTTCATTAATACCTTGATTAAGTCTATAAAACATATATTATACAGGCTACTGCTCAGATGGAAGAAAGGCTTCAAGAGATTATCACCAACCATTCTCCTGAGAACATCCTTCCCTTGGCAGATGGAGTGCTCAGCTTCACCCACCATCAGATCATTGAACTGGGCCGTGATTGCTTGGATAAATCTCATCAGGGTCTTATTACCTCACGATATTTTTTTGAATTACAGCACAAATTGGATAAGCTCCTACAAGAGGTATAATCAATTTTCATAAATTGCTAAGCAAAGTTTATTTATTTATTTTGTGCCTTCAAGTCACTGTTTACTTCTAATGACAGCCTGCTGTATTCTAGACAAGTTTTTTTCCAGAAGTAAACAGAATTTTTTTGGACATTTTGGGCAGTAGATATTGATTCCATTACAGTTTTTCAAGATCTTTCTTTGGCATGGAATCATTGTCAATTACTCTACTACTTAATAGTCTTTAGATGTTTAAAATTTATGAGTAAAATGCATGAAGGTTTCATAATTTTGGAAGTACTTTGCATGTCAGGGATAATTGTTTCTGTTTCTGTGTTTTATAGACAAATGAGTCTATATTACTCATTCCAGTACAATGTAAATAACTATTTGTGAAAAAATATGGTTTTATGTGGTAAATCAGTGGAATGATTTTGATATTCTTAATTTATGACTTTACCATTGATTCCCAAGCACGTTTATAAACAGTATCTTTAGAATCAAATAGCACTTTTATGGTTTTCATTTATGTATCCTCAATTTTCTGTCTGATTTACTGTGTTTCTCAACCTTGTAGTCTTGCAGGAAAGCCTGCTGTTTTTGGAACTAGACTGTGGGAATACAGTTTAGTATTTTGGTGATGCATTTCAGCCAGTCCCCAGCTGTGACATTCAGTAGATGGCTGTGTCCCCTGCTGCTTGGCACATTGTGATTGCAATGCATGGCCTAGGGAAGTCGCAAGGCATCTGAACAGTTTTGTTTAGCTGACATTTCAGGAGTTCTCAGGTCAAGGTTAACTGAGTTTTATTGCTGGCATTTTTTTCACTTCACAAAAGCTTTGTTTATAGTTTCACCTAGTGTTTCATTTAAGCCTTTGATACCGATAGTAATATATTAGGTATGGAGCATTTAGTAGACAGATATCTCAAAAATTTTGACAAGATGATTTATCCATTTCTTCTATTATTATTATAATTAATTAATGCTTGGAAAAGCTGAATTAAAAACTAATTAAATCTATTCAAAATCTGTTATTATTTTTATCTTAACTGTACATATTTACAAACTTTTTATGCATGAACTATACAAATGTTTTAAAACCAAATGTCTGGGAGTGACTTGTAATCTGTTTAATTCAATTCCACATACAAATAATTGTCCCATCATCGTAGACTGTAAGTAGTGTATGGGATTTGAACTTTATCCGAGAACTGCTTTGAAGTGAAGCAAAAAAGTATCTTCTTGAGATATGAACAAAGGCATGTAAGACTATTTCCCCTAGGAAAAAAATATGGTTGGGGGTTGGGTTTTTTTTTTTTTTTTTTTTGCATTTATTAGACTTCTGGAAGTCTACTCTTACAAGTCAGTTTTGAATACAAGTCAGTTCAAAATATATAATTTATTTCCCCATTTATCTCACTTAGATCATTTATTGTTACTTCTCTAAATTTAAAGGTGTTTTGGGGGCCACATACAAACTTTCTGGGGTTACACATTGTGGTAAAACTGCCCTAATTGATCAAATCAGTAGAGCTTCTTTCACATTATGTCTTTTTCTATAATTTCTTCTCTAGCTTTCATTATTAATTTGGACTAAGATGTTTGTCTTTCTAGATAGTAATTTCCTATACCATAGAAATCAAGTAAAAGATAAATGGTAAATATCAGTTAGTAATTTATGCTAAACAGTATTTGCTCACTTACAAATATATTGGTTTTCTTGAATGTTCAAGATCGTTGAGATGATTATGTTGAAATAATATTGTTTATTTAATTCATTAAATTTAGTCTATCATATTAGTGTTTCTTTGTGTCCATGATTAATATCAAGACTATTTTAATGCCTATTTAACAGGGCCAAGAACGATCAGAAAGTGGAGAACTTGCATTTATTAAGCAGCTTGTCCGAAAAATACTTATTGTCATTGCACGTCCTGCTCGTTTACTTGAATGTTTGGTAAGTTTATGTTTGCTTTAGATAAATTTGATAGCTAGTGAAGTATAGCATATAAATCATAAACATAAATATTCATATATTGATTAAACTTAAATAGCATTAAATATATACCTGTCCAATAAAGTGAGCAACTTCCTGTATTAATAATGATGAGAGGACTATCCTTGGGTCTGGCTGAAAATAGGGCAACTTTATTACATCTGATTTAATAGATATCTAATAAATGTTCAAAACAAATACTGGATCTGAAGACTCTTTAGGGTCTGCCAATTGTCTGGTAATATCAGTGAGAAAGTGATGAATCTGTCAATGTCCTGATACATTGCTTAAAAACATGACAATACCTTGAAGAACATTTGGACTTTTGATTAAGATCCAGATACTGCCAGAAGCAGATAATATCTGGCTAATATTAGAGTCAAACAATATTTCTTATCTCCTATAATGCACCAGGATATAACCGTGTACATGCTTATGATAGCATTGAAGTCTGTTACCCAAACAATTTCTACTATGAAATACGTTTACAATTTGGCAAAGAAAAAATACTCAATAATTTTAGAGAATGAATACAGTATGCAATTTAACTTGAAATTACATTTTTTTAAAAGATTAGATTGAATAACTCTAAGGAACAAAGAAATTTAATCATCAGATAATCTGGTGAATGTTAAAATAACACTTAATCAAATTTCATATAATTCACTGTTATATTTTACACTTTAGAGTTTACAGGTAATTCTGTATGGGTAAATAGCCTTGTAGCAGATGCTTTATAGTCCATAAACATTTCTTTACCAAACTAAGTAACATCATCCATGCACATCTGCAAGAAAACAACGATATCAGAGAGCTCCAAGGATCCCACGGTTACTGTAGGCTGCATAAATGTAGTATGCACAGGATAGATTCCCTTACTAAGTTACTTTTGGAGTAACTTAGTAGTCTAAGTAGTCTCCATATTCCTTTGAACTATTCAGTTTTATCCAGTAGACTTTTGATGTTCTCTTGCATGGATGGGATTCAGAAATTTTAGCAACTGGTTCTCTGCCCGGTTGCTGGGTGGGCGTGGCCATTGTGGGCATGGCCTACTCAGCCTCCTGCACCATGGGGGGAGACCCTCCCCAGACTCCGGAGGCTTTGTTTGAGCCTCCAGGAGGGCAAAAACAGCCTCCGGAGACCAGAAATGGGTAGGCCCATTTTTTGGCCTCCCCAGGCTCTGGAAGCTTTCCTTGAGCCTCTGGGATGGCGAAAACAGCCCCTCCGGGCTCTGGAGGCAGGAAACAGGCCCGTTTTCAGACTTCGGGTAGTTTCGGTAGGCCCATTTTTCACCCTCCCCAGGCTCCAGAGGCTTTTCTTGAGCTTCTGGGAGGGTGAAAACGGCATCTTCCCAGGCTCCGGGGCCCTCAGGAGGCTGGAAATGGGCCCATTTCAGGAACTTCTGGTAGGCCTGGTTTTCGCTCTTCCAGAGCCTCCGTGCGGTCCCTGCACTTACCTGGCATCCAAAACGGGCTGCGTGGAGACACCTGGAAGGGGATGGGTGGGGTCAGCCAGTCCTTGCAAGTACCGGTTTGGCGAACCGGATTAAAATTAACATCTAGTTCGTCTGAACTGGTCTGAAGTGGCTGAATCCCACCCCTGGTCCTGTGTTTTTAAAAATTCCTTTTTAAATAAATTGAGGACTTTTTTTTGAGAAGAAGTTAAGTTTACTTTCATTTTTTCCTCCTCACTCTCCATTGCAAAACATGTGTGTGTGTGTGTGTGTGTGTGTGTGTATGTTTTCTCAGGTTTTCGCGGGTGTTTGTATGTAGGTCTTTGGTTATTCGGGTCTTCTCCCACGTAAAATTGGAAGTGTCTTGGCGACGTTTTGACGAAGTCTCATTCGTTATCTTCAGGCTGGTGTTCTCGGCTTCGTGTTTCCAGGAGCAATGTACACACCCACACACACACACACACACACACACACATTCTGCAGTTGCTGTAGAAGACCCCTTGCATCAGCCTGATGCTGGCAGATGAGGTTCTGCCAAAACGTTGCCTAAGTGCCATAAAACACAAATGGTTCTTTTTCTGCAGGAAAAAGTAAGTTAATGTCTCCTGGGGTAAGGGTGAAATCTCCAATTCATGTTTTCTTCCTTTTCCATTAGGAGTTTGATCCTGAAGAATTTTACTATCTTTTGGAAGCTGCAGAAGGCCATGCAAAAGAGGGGCAAGGCATTAAAACTGACATCCCTAGATATATCATAAGTCAACTGGGTTTAAATAAGGATCCTTTGGAAGGTATGATAATTTAATAATGTAATAATCATAATTGATTTTTTTTTATTTTGCCCATTTTTTGGTGTTACCATTTTTATTAATCTTGTATATTTCAATATATGTATCTAATGTATCATGGGATTTTAATTCCAAATTGCTATAAAATAATAAAAGTCCTTTGTTAGACAAAATAAATTACAAGATTAAACTCATTCTTTGTTCATCTCAGAAAATAATTGATGAGTTAGTCAGGGCTTAATATCAACTTTTTCAAAGAAGGAATATTGGGGCAAGATGTTTGACAATGTTGTCAAAGCTGGAATGAATGAAAATCTAGTCAGATTGTAGGCTATGATAATGAAGCATGATGTAAATCCAGTACTATACTAGAACACATCAAAGCATTAATAGAAAATAATTGGGACATTTTTAAATTATCTTCACGTAAAAATCTGAAAGAATTTATTGGACAATTAATGAAGAAGTACAAATTGAAAAACAAACAAAACATCTGTCTCATAAAAATAAACTAGTTTCATAATAAAATTGAATATAACACAAATACACTTGACTCTGCGCATAATCCCTTAACTCAGAATCATGAATATTTGTCAAATTGAATGTTTATAATTTGACTTAATGCTTTATATTATTTGCCATTATGGAAATAGGTATCCATGACAATATAGTTTTATTTGTATGTAATGTTCAATTAGTATTAACAATAGTTTGTTGAAAAAGCAATAGTGGGTTTATGGGTTTATAAATTATGCTAGGGCAAAACAAATTGCATTATCCAGGTTCATCTATCATATTTGAACCATAATATCTTTATTTTCTTTCTTCTTCCATCCTAAATGTTTAAAATCAATCACAGCTTCATGTTGTTTTGAAATTAGAGAATGTGCAATTTTGTTTTGATTGTTTTTACATACCCAGAATTTCAACAACAATGTTTTTATTTGTACATCCTTATCTTAAAAGAAAATGTGTTATGTAAGTCTGAATGTCATGCAGCCTATTTATCCCACATTGTAACATCACATTCTAATAAAGTATGTACATTAAATATGATAATTTACATTTTTTAGAATAAACAGATTTGAATAAGACTTATTCCAAAATTAGTATATTAAATATTTCAGCTTCAATATTTAAGAAGGTATCATTGATCAATTATTTTTACATGCTTTAGAATGAGCCAAACAAAAACATCTCTACGTAAATACAATTTTTTGGAGCAAAATGAAATTAGGTTTAACTGAATTATGATCCTTAGTTATTATAAATTGGCTATATACATATATGATAATTGATACAACAATTAAAATAATAACAAGGGAGTATTCAGTTTCTCTCTAGGATCAATATAAATTAAGTACTGCTTTATTTGTTGTGCTGTATTATGGAACTTCATAGTATCCAAGCCTACAGCTGCTGATTTATGTTATGAAGGCATATTTTAAAGAAGGACATTGATTTTTCCCCCCAGTTATAATACATTTCTTTGTTTCCAATGGAATTTTCCAGTAATTGGACTTAAAATTGCATTCTTTACTTTTTTCTCCATTAAGTATAGTTTCTTTTCAAATAAAATGATGCATGCAGTTTTTGCAGATAATGCTAGATAAAACTATTTTGTACCCAAAGCAATAAATAGCGGATTCATCATTGTGGTCATTTTAGAAATGCTCCCCAGGTTGAAATTTTTCCCTGTGGTTTTTAGATTAAATCTTTACCTTTTTGAATTATGAGTCTTTAGAATGGTTTAAGTCAATAAAATAAAAAAGCAGATGTTTAATGGTATTTAGATGAGTTTAAAAAATGTCTTCAGGCGTTGCGAAATGTTTCCTTAGCTTTCAGCTTCAAAAGCTGACTTGGTTTTATTCTATTACTACCTACTGTTTACAAATAATGTGTACTTTTCAGATAATATTTTTTAAAAATCAAAACCAGGATACATTACTAAACTGCTTTGATTTTCTATTTATGAATATAAATATGAGATTGACAAAACTGTCAAAGTACATTAGAATGGCTTGGTTTTTACAAAATGAAAAACAAACCAAAAGCTGTTTCTCACAGCAATTCTTTAATAAAATTTTACATTTATATATTGATAGTAAAGCTAATCTCAAGTTTTATGTTTTTATTCTAAGTGTCCTTCATCTTAAATAAAAACATGCTGGGTTTGATTTGAAAGAATATCCTGCAGGCATGTTTGACTTAGGTTGTGATTTATTATAAATTTGTAAGAAACTGCATTTTGGATTATGAATGTTATATTTGCTATGATAAGATCTTTCTCTTTGTACTTTCAGCTTCAAAGTCAAATAGTTGTATATCAGTGTTTATAATTGTGCGTACAGGTAAAACACTGTTAATGGTGGTCATTGGTACCAGAGTTTCCATCGCTAAACAATGTGGTCATAAAGCGTATCACGTGATCGCATTGCTTAATGATGGCATTGTCCCATTGCCATCGTTCAGCAAAAATCAGAGGTCATTAAGGAAGACCCAGGCAGTTTACATACAGGCCAACAGAGAGCTAAAATGTGGTGTACGGCATGCATACACCAGGGCCAGGAGTGACTGCTGCTGAGTGGGGGAGGGTGTGCGAGATTCCTACAAGGTACAAGGACTAGCTGCTGCCAGGCATTGAAGAGTGTGAGTGACTTACCACAGTGACTTGTAACCTTCCCTGCCGGCTTTCCAATTGACTTTGCTTGTGGAAAGCTGGCAGGGGAATTCACAAATGACAATCATGTGACAATGGGATACCTCAACTGTTGGGTGAGCTTTTTGCCAAGAACCCATGATCACAGTTCCTTGATCCCGGGGGTGTGGTGATGGTTAGACATTTTCTCTTTTCAGTGCCATTGTAACTTTTGACTGGCTGCTGAACACACAAATTGAGGAATACCTGTACACACTCACAAAATAAAATTATTTATTTTTTTAAGTTTCTGCTTCTGTATTTATTTCTGTGACTAAAATATTCATTGTAAGGAAATCTATAATACAATAACAATAACAAAGTTTGTTATAATTTACCTGGAGATTTTCAAATAATTGTCTTTTTTCTACTCATGTGAATTATTGCATTATCTGAATAAATGTGAGGAGATTAGAATGAGGCACAGATCACTTCTGATGATCCCCAAGGTCTGCTGACAGAAATGTATCCTCACTGCTTTCCTGTCCAAAATACACTCTTGAGGAACTGATAAAGGGATAGAATTGGTGTAGCAAAAAGGGGAAGCATTTATGCAACATCCAGGAACACCCTTACATTGCTGACAGTTTGATCTTGCTGATATCCAAACATAAGAAGTCCAAAAAATCAAGCTCTTATTTCCTTTCTGAGCTGCACCCAGTCTAAAATAATTCATTTAAGATGATGATAATGATTGTTCAGTAGTGACCGACTCTTGGCAATTCTATGGGCCCTGCCTTTCCACGTCTTCTGATCTTGAAGATATACATTGGTTTTTCAAATTATTTCTCTTTCTGCTAACTTGCCATGGTTGCATGTTGTATCAGCATCTAGAAGGGTAGCATAGGATTAAGATAGATAGGTAGCTCTTATTGAAGAGACATGGGGAAAAATTTTAAAGTTTCAAATCTTTAGAATTACTGTAATCATGTTAATAATTTATCATAAATAAAAGAAAAAATAGTTCATACTTAAGACTGTATCTAATGTTTCCACCAATAGCTTCTGCAGAACAGAAACTACTGGTGGAAACATATTCTGAGATTACAATGGAAAGTACGAGGAAGATAAACAAGAATATATCTTGTGTGACTATAATCTTGGGATTTCTGCATTTGGCAAGAATGAAGCTCAAATCTATTACTTTTTTAAAAAGGAATATAAATATTTAGACATATCTTAAATATTTAAAATATTTCATTCATTAAATGTTTGCTGCAAGTGAATTAGTAGAAATGTTCAGAAGGTAACAAATCAACTACTCAAATATAAAATAGCCATATAATCTGCTAAATTTCCTGTTAAACTCTATAATTCATTTATACATTTTATTCTAAATATGGAAGGTGAAATCCTTGCAAACCAACTAGTTATTTTTAATATTAAATCTTAAAATCTAATGAATTTTTTACTTAAAAAAAAACTAACAGTAATTTATGGAGCATCCTATAAATTTGTATGTTGTTTTAAGATGGCAGTGCATCAGAATTCAAAAGCCACAATGAGCAGAAATTAAACTAGAAGGCCTATAAATGATAGTAAAGATAGATTTTTGATTCTCAGTGACATAACAATTAATTTGTTTGTTTTTATATTGGTGCATTTGAATATTATGGAACTAATTAATATTTATCTTAATTTAGTGGATCTTGATGTGAAAAGTTGATACAACTTAAGAAGATCCTGAGTTAAGAATTTTCTTTCCATTTTAGAGAACAGGATACAGTACATTACATAACATAAAACAATACTAATAAAACTTAACATACGTAAAATGTATTCTAAAAATGATATTCTTTTTTTCTGATAGAAATAGCTCAGCTAACTAACTATGACAGTGGAGCAGCAGCCACTCCAGAAACGGATGAACCGGTCAGTGTAAATCACTTGTTCTCTTGTGCTTTTACTATTAAATAAATAGTTTCTGCTTTGGCTGAATTCACCCAAGATGCAAATGATATTTTTAAGTTATAGAAACAATGAATTAGCTTACCCATAATGATAAGCAACATATGTCATTGCTAAGTGAAAAACAAGCTATATTTTAGGTTAATGTTATTTGGGAAATAGCTGGTTTTTATATTCAGCTGTCATACAAAAGTAAATAAGGCAAGAATATGAATCTGAATCAGCATCTGTGTGTTCCTTAAACAACCGAAAAATTCTTATCGTCCTACCCATGCTGCCACTTTAACATGCACTGCAAGGAACAGACATAAAAACTCTAATAGTTTCTAAGAGCCTTGGTAGTACAGGGGTTTAAGGCACCCTGTTATTAAGCTGGTTATTAAGACCAGCTGCCTGCAATTACTGCAGGGTTCGAATCTCGCCAAGGCTCAAGGTTGACTCAGCCTTCCATCCTTTCTAAGGTAGGTGAAATGAGGACCCAGTTGTGGGGGCAATAACTTTGTATAAAATATACAAAAGGATGAAGGCTATTGCTGAGCACATTGTAAGCCGCCCTGAGTCTTCGGAGAAGGGCGGCATATAAATCAAATTAAAAAAAAAAAATAATAATAATGCTGTAAGACAAAAAATAAGTTTAGAGTTAACATTAAGTATTAGATGTTAATAATGATACTGTATCTCTCATCTAAAACTGATTATAATGATTTTGTTATGATTACTCTTGATGATGCTTTGTAAGTAATATCTAAAACACAGTATGCAAATAATTAAAATATAATGGAAATCTAATTGATAAAATAACGGCTTCTAATATATTGCTGGGCGTTACCGAAAAGACAGTATTTATTTGATGAGTGGCACTTAATCTGAAAATCTGCTAACTATAATGGATTGGTTAAATGTACAGAGAAGATCTGCAGTGATGCTTTTGATAAGAAGGGAAAGAGATGCTTCACAATATATAGGGTTTTCATAGAGATCTGCCAATAGTTAGAGAAGCTAATTGTTTTTTTTAATTCCAAGATGATTCCTTCATCAAATACAGCATAATTTCAAGACAAGGCAACATTTGACTTAAGGAGTTGCCAACAAGTGTTCATGCACGCTTTGAAGTTTTTCTGGAACTCTGTAGAGCCCTAGTGTTACTGTCTGGTGTAACTAATTTTCCTCTATTTGTTTTGAAGAATTCTAATGCATCACTTAAACTTAAGAGGAAGCCTCGTGAAAATGATTTTGAAACAATTAAGCTGATTAGCAATGGAGCATATGGGTGAGTAAAAATAAATAAAATTCTCTGGGTTTTGTTTTTCACAATTTTATGTACCTTGGAATATTTTTCTGAGTGCGCACAAAAATTGTGTTTCTTTTGGAAGAGTGCTAAAAATATTGCTGTGGAAAAATGTCAGAAGAAATGTACTGAAGCCTACATGCTGTTTAAAATGAAATGCGTTTGTCATTTCTTTCTCATGAAAATAGATGACTCTAGGGAGAGGGAAAGAGGGAATAGATGGCCACAGTAGCTTCACAGCATTCTTCAGTGATCCTGAAGAAAAAAATCCCAGGTTGACAGAATGAAGTAATTGAGAGGTGAGCTAGTGGCTGTGTGAAGCACTGAATAGTATGTGGCTGACATATAGTCATAAATCTGAAGGGGGTACTCTGCTTCATACTTCAACTGTCATGAAAGTATAGGAGAAATGAGAAAGAAGCTTAGTGGAATAGAGAATGGAAGAGAGAGGAATTTGCTGGTAGAGCTCACAAGTCAGAGAGTAGGAATTGGGAGAAATGAAGAGAAACATTATTTTAAGGGATTCATTGAGAATGAAAACATTTCTAGAATAGGAATTGACAGCAGAAATGTCAGTTGTTTGATTGTGGTGGCAAAGAAATATGTTTTGTGTGTCAATCATTAAAAATAAGTACAACCTGAGAGATTCTGATTAAGCTATATTCTTCCCATGCTTTTCCATCAGGTCCTAGGATGATAATAATAATAATAATAATAATAATAATAATATAATAATAATAATAATAATAATAATAATAATAATAATAATAATAATAATAATAATAATAATAATAATAATTTTATTTCTATACCGCCCTTCTCCCGAAGGACTCAGGGCGGTGTACAGCCTATTTAAAAACAGAATAGACATCGAATTAAAATAATTAAAAAATATTAAATAATTGGCTTAATTTAAAACCCCAAAAATTTAAAACATCCAATTAAAAATTATGTTGCTAACCCAGCCTGGCGGAACAATAGGGTCTTGAGTGCGCAGCGAAATACCCGGAGATCAGAAATCTTACGAATTTCCGGGGGCAGTTCATTCCACAGGGCTGGGGCTCCCACAGAGAAGGCCCTCCCCCTGGGTGTCGCCAGCCGACATGACTTGGCCGATGGCACCCTGAGGAGACCCTCTCTGTGGGAGCGGACTGGCCTGTGGGAGGCTATTGGTGGCAGAAGACGGTCTCGAAGGTACCCGGGTCCTATGCCATGGAGCGCTTTAAAGGTGGTGACCAACACCTTGAATCGCACCCGGAAGACCACTGGGAGCCAGTGCAGCTCGCGCAGGAGGGGTGTCATGTGGGCGCAATGGGTTGCACCCATAACCACCCGCGCGGCCGCATTCTGGACCAGTTGGAGCCTCCGAGCGCTCTTCAAGGGGAGCCCCATGTAGAGAGCATTGCAATAGTCCAACCGGGAGGTGACAAGGGCGTGAGTGACTGTGCGCAGGGCGTCCCGATCCAGAAAGGGCTGCAACTGGCGAATCAGGCGGACCTGATAAAAGGCCCCCCTGGCCACGGCCGTCATATGTTCTTCTAAAGACAGCCGTGCGTCCAGGAGGACACCCAGATTGCGAGCCCTCTCTGTGGGGGGCAAAGATTCACCCCCAATAGTCAGCGATGGCACCTGCTGACTATATCGGGACGCCGGGAGCCACAGCCACTCGGTCTTGGAAGGGTTGAGTCTGAGCCTGTTCCTCCCCATCCAGACCCGCACGGCCTCCAGGCAGCGAGACATCACATCAAGGGCATCGTTGGGGTGGTCTGGGGTGGAGATGTACAGCTGAGTGTCGTCAGCGTACAGGTGACACTTCACCCCAAAACCATGGATGATCTCACCCAGCGGCTTCACATAAATGTTGAACAGGAGGGGCGAGAGGACCGACCCTTGCGGCACTCCCCATGCGAGATGCCTCGAGGTCGACCTCTGTCCCCCTGCCAACACAAACTGCGAGCGGTCAGAGAGGAAGGAGGAGAACCACCGCAGAACGGTGCCCCCTATTCCTAACCCCCTCAACCGCCGCAGCATGATACCATGGTCGATGGTATCAAAAGCCGCTGAGAGATCTAATAGGACTAGGACAGAGGAACAACCCCTGTCCCGAGCCCTCCAGAGATCATCCACCAACGCGACCAATGCCGTTTCTGTGCTGTGCCCCTGCCTGAAGCCCGACTGGCACGGGTCCAGATAGATAGCTTCATCCAGGTGTCGGGGAAGCTGTCGTGCCACCACGCTCTCAACAACCTTCGCCACAAAATGAAGGTTGGAGACCGGACGATAGTTGGCTAATTCAGCCGGGTCCAGGGAAGGCTTCTTGAGGAGGGGCCTCACTACCGCCTCTTTCAAGGCGGCAGGAAAGGCACCCTCGCTCAAAGAAGCAGTTATAATCCCCTGGAGCCAGCCTCGTGTAACCAGTACCAACCAGGAGGGACACGGGTCCAATAAACACGTGGCAGCACTAATCTTACCCAGAACCCTGTCCACATCCTCGGGAGCCACAGGATCAAACTCCTCCCAGATAACATTCTCAAGACCTGCCCTCGTCTCCTCCCGTGGACTCATCCAATCGGAGTCCAAGCCATCCCGAATCCGAGCGACTTTATCGTGCAGGAATTGCACAAAATCCTCAGCACGACCCTGCAAGGGATCTTCCCGCACTCCCCCCCGAAGAAGGGAGTGGGTCACCCTAAACAGGGTGGCTGGGCGGTTCTCTGCAGATGCAATAAGAGCGGAAAAATGGTTAGATTTTGCCGCTTTTATCGCCACTAGGTAGGTCTTGATATAAGACCTCACCTGTGTCCGGTCGGAATCGGATTGACTAGTCCTCCAAATGCTCTCTAGGCATCTTTTCCGACGCTTCATCTCTCTCAGCTCCTCAGAGAACCAAGGAGCCAATTGAGATCGGCATCGGGTCAGAGGCCGCAAAGGCACGACGCGGTCCAAAGCTCCAGCGGCCGCCCTTTCCCAGGCGGCCACCAGCTCTTCAGTCGAGTCGTGTGTCAGAGTCTCAGGAAACGGCCCAAGCTCCGTCAGGAACCTTTCGGGGTCCATCAGGTGCCTGGGACGGAACCATCTGGTCGGTTCCGTCTCCCTGCGGTGGGGGGAAGCGGTAGGAAAGTCCAGGTGAAGGAGCGAATGATCTGTCCATGACAAGGGTTTAATGTCTAGATCCCCTCTACCAAGATCATTCAACCACTGACCAGAGATAAAAATCAAGTCCAGAGTGTGTCCCCCTATGTGAGTGGGGCCTTGAACTACCTGGGTCAGGTCCATGGCCGTCATGGAAGCCATGAACTCCCGAGCCACCTCTGACGTCTCACCCGCAGATGGAAGGTTGAAATCCCCCATGACAATAAGTCTGGGGGTATCAACCGCCACCCCGGCAATGACGTCGAGTAGCTCGGGCAGGGTCGCTGCCACGTGGCAGGGAGCCAGGTACATGGCCAGCAAACCCATCTGCACCCCACGGCCCCACTTCACACAAAGGGACTCACATCCGGCTATCTGAGGAACAGTGGTCTCCCTTGGACAAAGACTTTCCCTAATAATCACCGCCACTCCCCCACTCCTCCCCTGGGCCCTTGGCTGATGAAATGCATGGAAACCTGGCGGGCACATTTCGACGAGGGGGACCCCCCCCCTTGGCCCAACCAGGTCTCCGTAATACCTGCCAGGTCCGCACCCCCCTCCGAAATAAGATCACAAATGAGGGGGGCTTTATTAACCACCGACCTGGCATTACATGTATAGAAATATTACAAAAACAACAACCAATGTTAGCACCTATGCTATAACATTTGTCAGGCACCAAGAATTAAGAAAGATGTGGACTTATCATATTTTTCAGAGTATAAGACGTTCCGGAGTATAAGATGCACATTAGTTTTTGGGAAGGAAAACAAGAAAAAAAATTCTGCCTCTGCCTCCAAGCATCCATTGGTATTCATCCGGCTAGCGTCCTAACAGCAAAAAGCCTGGTCAACTTCAGCACATTATCACAGCCTGATTCAGCATGGGCAGCTGTTTGGTGGTTGGATTGGTCTCCCGGAGTACTGCCAATCAGCTGTTCCAGGCTGTTGGTATTGCCACAGCCTATCGCCGCCTCCGCGCATCACATTTTTGGCCTCAGTGTGTCACGTTTTTGGCTGGTTCCAGGCAGTGGGGATGGCCGAAAATGCACTGCATGGAGGCCAAAAACACGACATGCAGAGGCGGTGATTGGCAATGATGTGCTGTGGCTATTCCCACAGCCTGGAACAGGTCTAAAATGGAGTATGCGGAGGCCAAAAACACTATGTGTGGAGGCCAAAAACGGCTGAAGAATGGGGGCCAGTGGGTGGGCAGGGTTTCGGCAATATTCGGTGTATAAGACGCACCACAATTTTCATCCACTTTTAGGGAGGGTTGCGTCTTATACTCCGAAAAGTACTGTACTTCTGAGTAATAGTCTTTATTGTTGCTCACCTATAAACAGAAATCTTATCAAACTAAAGCAACTTTTTACATCACTAGATATATTCTGGGAATCGCTAGGGAGTAGCACTCTCTTTCTCCTGACGAAAACCTTCCATGCTTTGCTGCCTCTTTGCTCTCTGCCTCTTTGCTCTTTGTAGCCTCCTCCTCCTGGGAATCCAAACTACCCTTCACCACAGATTTGCAGAATGACACTCTTCTATAACTTCCAGCAGATGTCAAAATTGCAACCCCTAAGAAACACTTTGATCATGACATTGAAATTTCTACTTTACTTTATAGCTTTCAATGTTGCCAGCAAGTGCAATGCTTTGCTCAGTCACATAGAAGCACAGTGTCTGATACTCCCCTAGTGATTATATCCTCCCCCTGTAACATTGGTTTGGTACTTTCTGTTCCTTCAGCTGCACAAACTGATCCTTCCGTCCCCCTAGCATAGACCTTGGTTTTGCTTTAACAAGATTTGATTAACATTGGCTTATAAGCAGTTCATTGCTGCCTCTGCTACAGAACTCCACGTTCCAAGGACCAGAGCATGAAAATGTATGGACAGGATTCTGTGGGTGTGACTTGCAGTGTTTTTGTCATGTATATTACTTGCATGAAAACAATCTGGCATTATCTTTACTGCAAATGAACTGTTTTTAGCACCATTGATGAAAAAGTTAACTGGTGGAAATAAATAATGACCATTGTCCCTCCTGTGGGGGGGTTTATCAGATCAAATAAAAGAGACTTTAAGAATTGACACAGCAAGCAACTCTTTGTAAGGAAGGGAGTCAAAGAGACAAGCAGTCAGAGAGTTGCAATTAGTTTAGTTTAGTTTATTGAATTTATATACTGCCCTACTCCCAAAGGACTCAGGGCGGTGAACAGCCAAAAGATAAAATACATGTAATACAAATGTTAAAAAAACCATTAAAATACGATTAAATAATTTGGCCCAGAAACAAAATTTAAAAACCCCAATTTTTATACAACAAATTTAAAATTTAAAAAATTTAAAAAACAGTTTAAAAAAGAGGTTAGGCCAGGCCGGCCTGCTGGAATAGGAATGTTTTGAGGGCACGGCGGAAAGCTCGCAGATCATTGATCCTCCATATCTCTGGGAGTAGCTCGTTTCAGATGGCAGGTGCTCCCACAGAGAAGGCTCTCCCCCTGGGGGCTGCTTGTCGACACTGTTTGACCGACAGCACCCTAAGAAGCCCCTCTCTGTGGGAGCGTACTGGTCAGTGAGAGGCTACTGGTGGCAGAAGGCGGTCTCGTAGATACCCCAGTCCTAGGCCATGGAGCGCTCTAAAGGTGGTAACCAAAACCTTGAAGCGCACCTGGAAGACCACCGGGAGCCAGTGCAGCTCGCGCAGGACGGGGGTCACATGGGAGCGCCACATCGCTCCCATAACCACCCGCACGGCCGCATTCTGGACCAGCTGGAGCCCCCGGGTGCTCCTCAAGGGGAGCCCCATGTAGAGAGCATTGCAGTAGTCCAGGCGGGAAGTGACGAGGGCATGAGTGACCGTATTTAACGAATCCCGATCCAGAAAGAAACAAGCTGCATAGAAACTATTTTGCACTGCTGGAATTTAGAAACAGCTATCAAGACTTCACAGAAGACTCAAGCTGGGCATTTTCAGAGGATAGAATGAAGAACAGAAGAAAAGATCTCAGAAGGACAGAGGAGATGCAGCTGTATCCTGACAGAAGATGAAACAGTCGTGGTGGTAAATAACACTACAAGGAATGAAAATAAATGTTTGTCAGTTTGACAATTGGTTTATAAAGTGTTCTGCCTGCCCAAAGTAAGGATTAGGGACTGAATAAACTTTGAGTCATACTAAATATATAATAATAAGTTATCCCTTCTAATCCACATGGGGAAGGAATACTGCAGAGGACTGTGAATATTTATGAAGGAAGCACAAAACTCTGGAAACTTAGGTGGTGATGTCATCCATCCTCCTTCCTCTTGGAAGAGAAGTTTAAATGATGTCACCCCACTCTGCGTTAGTCAGAAGCCATTTAGAATACTGTATCCAGTTTTGGGCATCATCATTTAAAGAGGATCTTGAAAAACTAAAATGGGTTCAGACTACTAAGATTGTGAAGAGATATACACAGTGAAAGGAATTTAGCAAAGACAACCCTAGATTTACAACTCCACTTGGGACCAGAACTTCCATCACTAAGCAATGTGATCATCATGTGATCATGTCCAATTTATGACCTTTTTGATGTAGTCATTAAGTGACTCATGTGGTCTTTAAGTGAGTCCAGCTTCTCCCTTGAGTTTTCTTGACAAATGGTGATCATATGACCCTGGGACACTGCTACATCTTACAAATATGCTTTGTTTTCAATGAATTGAAATTGCAAGATGCAATTTGAATTCTTGATGTACTGACGTAATTATAATTTGATTGATATAATGGAGATTAATGGGATTTAATACCTTGACTGAAGTATAGGATATAATTTGTTCAAAAAGACTAAAATCACTTAGAAAAACTACTCTATACTGTATATTAAAATGCTCAGAAATTCAAATGAATAAACCTGGTAATACTATATATAATATCTAAGTTAAAGTAGACGGAAAAACAAATAAAATCAGTATAATAGCTTTTATTGCATGGCCAATCTAACAAGAAGAAACATAATGATTTCCAAAAGTAAACCGGAGATTTAATAAAATAATAATAATGATGAAGAACTTGCATTACCTTCACATCTTTTGGGAGAGGAACTCTGCCAATCATCATTGTTTACGGAATGTCTTATCTTGTTTTACAGACTATGGGGAAAGGCACAATACATGAGATATTCCTGACAGAATATAACTGATAGAGAAAAGTTAATTTAAGAAGTTGAAGTAGCATTAAAATTAGATGGAAGTGACAATGTAAATGCTGGATTGAGAATACTCAAATGTGCATTTTGTAGTTCAGAAACAATGGATTTTAATAAACTCAGAGCAATGATAAATATGGTTGCCCTAATAGAAGAATGGATTTGAAATGTGTGATTGTTTTCCTCCAAGAAAGAAAATGGTATTGAGTGGCATAAGATGTACCTGAACCCTTTATTTGTCTTTTTTTTTTAAAAAAAAATAATAGCTTAGATTAATAATTGGATAATTTTTTTAATCAGACTTTCAGAAGACACAAAATTGGATGGGATAGCTAATATCCTGGAAGAATGAAACACAAATCAAAAGTTAAGAGTACTAAGCAGAGTCATTCATTTTGAAAACAGAAAGCTAATTTATAAGAATGGGGATAAAGATTCTTGGGAAAAAGTTGGAATAGTAGTTGATTACTACTTCCCAGAGTAGTGTTATATAACAGCAGTCTCCAATCTTTTTGACTTGGTAGCCCAGGGGGGAGAAGAGATGGTTCTGTGCAGGCAACAGGCACATGCATGAACATGCTTAGCCCTATTTAAGTGGCAGGCTCGAGCGTGAGTGCCTTCTGTCACACAAATGGAGCTGCATGCGTGCTCACCCACCATTTGCGTGGCCCTATTCTGAATCCTGGTAGTGGGCTGAGGCCCAGGGGTTGGGGAAGAACAGGAGTGGGTTATTCATTTTTCCAAGAGCCCACATGAGAAACTGGGGCTGTTGTGGAGAGTTGCTGATGTACCACTATTACTCTTGACCACCCCTTACTGCCACGCCCCCCTCACCACCATTGTTGCTACCATTTCCAGCCGGACAGGGATTATCAAAGGGCCAGATGTGACTCATAGGCCATAAAATGCCCAATCTATATAAGACAGACTGCTATGTAAATTTCTTAAATAAATAAATGAATATGAGACAGCAGTGTGATGTGGTTGCAAAAACTATATTTTCAATTTTATGGTATATTAAGAAATATAGTTCCCAAGACATAAGGTGTAAATGTACCAAATAACACTAAGTGCAAATACATTAAAATGAAAAAACAAATAATCAGAAGTCTTCTCTCTAAATAGCTAATATCATGGGAGGCAGATTGACTTTCTAGTGAGAGGTTGTTCCAAAGTGTAGGTACACCAATAGAAGAAAAGTGACTTTGGGCCTCTGAAATGAGCAGTATGAATAATCCTGAAGAAGAGGAGGAAGATCCAAGGCAATAATCAGAAAAATAAAAACTGAGTCCAGAGCAGAATTGTAATGTAAGAAAGTGTCCCATACATGATCATCCCTAGTTTTCATGACGGTAAAGGGGGAGGGGTGGAGTTTATTCAGAATTGCAAGTTTTTATTATTGTAATCTTATAATAAATGTAGTACACACAACTCATGCTGTCCTAGTCTGATTTGCTTTGAAAGGCTGACACATTCATAAGTACTGTATCAAGTTGGTTCAACTATTCTGTGGGAAGAATTGTAGAATCCCAGAAAAGGATAAAGACAAATAGTTTCCTCTTACGGAGCTTTTAAATACTGCTAACTCAGTGTTTCCCAAACTTTTGACATATGTGTACCCCTTCTATAATTTTTGTAACGCTGAGTACCCCTCATAAAAATAATAATAATCATCCTTTCCATCCTTTCTAAGGTAGGTAAATTGAGGACCCAGTTGTGGGGGCAATAAGCTGACTTTGTATAAATATACAAAAGGATGAAGGCTATTGCTGAGCACATTGTAAGCCGCCCTGAGTCTTCGGAGAAGGGCGGCATATAAATAAAATTTTTAAAATAATAATAATTATTATAATAAATAATCAAAATCAGTGGAACTTACTAAAGCACGATAACAGATGCCCGGAACTAACTATTAAAGAAGTAAGTTGTCTCTGTAACGAAGTGCAGTATATTCATGCCGTGTCACGCCTCACAAGACTGTCTAACCATTAGATAACACTGCAATTCTCCGGTGTTTAAACAGCTCCACGGCTCAACGTCAACTGTTAATGTTCCCGCAGTTTAAAAATGGCCGAACCCGAGCTGCGCGAAGGATGCACAGAAGTTCCCGCCATAATGAGTTGCGATACGATGTACGATGGCCCCAGTTCCCGTGTAAAAACTGCGATATGCGCCTATTTCTTTCCTTGTTCTGTGGGCGCAGCTAAGCACGGTGCAGTGGATATTCCCATGTGATCCCCATCAAACTCCTGTGCAACGCGTACCCCCACCAAACTCTTCCCATACCCCTGGGGGTACACGTACCACACTTTGGGAAACACTGTGCTAACTGTTTAGAGGAAAGGCTGCTGATTCCCACCCACCCCTCATATTTCTACTATTTAATTTATTTGAAATGTTTCCTGAACGTGCTTCATAAAAATATATATCTTGAAACTTCAGCTGTAAATACTTACGCAAACATCAAATTTTGAAGTGATAAATATGGCTTTATAGCAATGAGAACATGGTGTTCTCTAAAATACATTATGAGGCAATACAAACACTGGATATGTGATTTGAGCTTTTGATTAAGTTAGTGTCGTTGTAATTTGAATTTTAATCGATTGTAATAATATTGGCTTGCCAACATTGAATTAGGGTATGTTCAAAGGCATATCAGCTTCAGTTTTTGAGTTTTCACTTGTTTGCTTTCTTTTCTTTTTCCTGTGTACTTTCTCTAGTCTGAAAATTAAGTAAAGTAACACTAGTGTATTAATTGTGATACTACATTTTTTTTTAATTTGATTTATATGCCGCCCTTCTCCAGGGACTCAGGGCGGCTTACAATGCGTTAAGCAATAGCCTTCATACTTTTTGTATATTTATACAAAGTCAGCTTATTGCCCCCACAAACTGGGTCCTCAATTTACCTACCTTAGAAAGGATGGAAGGCTGAGTCAACCTTGAGCCTGGTGAGATTCAAACTTACAGTAATTTCAGACAGCTGGTGTTAATCACAATGCTGTGAGTCTGCTGAGCCACTAGGTCCCATGCTATCCATATAGCATGTGTAGGGAGGAATCTGTTTTTTTTTTTTACTTCTTATGCTAAATCCTGAATATAATAACAGTGTTATCTATGAAATCAATGCCATTTTCAACCTAGTTAATAATGTGTTAATTTTAATTTATTATTTAATTATTACTTAAATTATTAATTAATTTATTCTTAATCTATTAATGCAGAACTGGCCCGGGGTGGTTTTAAGTGTTACAGGGATTATCTCAGTTATGAATTTTATGATGGTTTTAATACGTTTTTACTATTTTATTGTTTGGTTGTTTTATATTGTTTTATTTATTTATAAGATGCCTAAAGCATATATATGACATAGGCAGCTGTATAAATCGGAATAATAAATAAGCGATTTATTTCTTATTTATGTTTACAATCTTTCAACTTTCCTTTGAAACTGAATATTTCTAGGTACAATAACATTTTATCTGTTTATTATTACAATTGTAATATTGTGCGATATCTTTTTTTACGAAAAATTTAATGAAATGAAATTTAGGGATAATTATCAAAACATTATGGATGCTTCTTTTCTGTAGTTGAATAAATAAAATGATAAATTGGGATGGCAAGCTGCATTAAAAAAATAAATTCTATTACTTCTCAAATGTTAAACTTGTCCTACCAGATTGCACACCTATTTAGTATTACAGATTTTTAAATTGTAATTGATTTAATAATTCCCCATTACTTTTCTTTCCAAGTGCTGTTTACCTAGTGCGTCATAAAGAAACAAGACAGAGATTTGCAATGAAAAAGATTAACAAACAGAATCTCATTCTTCGAAACCAGATTCAGCAGGCGTTTGTTGAGCGTGATATCCTGACATTTGCAGAAAACCCATTTGTAGTCAGCATGTACTGTTCCTTTGAAACTAAACGCCATTTATGCATGGTCATGGAGTATGTGGAAGGTACAGTCTTTGTTTTACATCATGTGTCAAGTGCAATGTATTATAATATTGAGAAACCATAAATGAATATTGAAAATTAGACATGTCAAATATTTTGTCTCTTGACTTAAAAGATGACTCTCCTCCATATGTCATAGTATTTGTAGAGCAATAACAGGGCTGGAAAAGGGAGACATAGCATCAAGTCTCTGTATGATCACGAGATTATCTAACATCATTTTGTCTGTCATAATCTCTCTTTAATTTATCTCATGGGTTATTGAGAAAAGAAATAAGAGTGGGAAGGCAAGACTCCAGCCAAACTAGTCCTGGTTGATACAAAATTACCCCCAAGTCATGATGCACATTTGTAAAGCAAAATGCTTTCTTCACTATAGTATAATCAGTAAATTAGTGTACAATGTTTTAAAATTTTAATCTGAACTAAAAAAAAAAGAATTTCTATATGCCCACATGGAAGTTTATTTTGCTTTTTGTTTGCTGATAAGGAAATTTTGTTTTTAATACTGCCATCTGTTTGCTAGTAGGAATGTTGTGGTTGATTTCCCTGTGTGGAATAAAATATAGCAATATGCATTATGTTTTAGGTGGAGACTGCGCTACTTTGATGAAAAATATGGGCCCTTTGCCTGTAGATATGGCCAGGATGTATTTTGCTGAGACTGTTTTAGCACTTGAATATCTCCATAACTATGGAATAGTACACAGAGATTTGAAACCTGATAAGTATGTATGTAGCATGTAATTAACAGAAAATACTTACAGAAAAACTAGGAGTGTATAATACGAAGCAAGAAGCAAATGTTTATCTTATTCTTGTTATATAAATTCAGAATTCACAATGTTATTGCGATATTTTTTAATTATATAAAGGATGATTTATGAAATACATTTATAATTATGATGAATATTAGTACATATACTCAAGATATTTATGTTCATAATGTGTTCATTGATAAATATTTTATAATTTCCATTTTCAAAATTTGAATTGAGTATACCAATGCATTATAAATTAGGTGTTATGAAGTTTGATATTTAAGAGTGAATAATTTAAATGGACTTTCTTTTAAAAATCTGACACAGTTTACAGATTGATAACTTTATTTTTTTAAAGTGTCAAAGTCTCCTCCCATTATCCCTTAATACTATCTTGTGATTTGATGGATCTCACTAAGCTAGTAGCACTTTGTTTTCAAAATTAAACATACACTATGAAAAACCACATTTCAAGTGTCATAGTAATTCTAACATTCTTGTAGATAGGATGTGATTATAATAAAGACTTAATATTAAGTGGTGATTTGAAAAACACTTTTCTGTTACAACAGTAACAAAGTTGCTAATAATTACTTATTGTTATTCTCTTTTGCAGTTTACTAGTAACATCCATGGGACATATAAAGTTAACGGATTTTGGGCTGTCTAAGGTTGGGCTCATGAGTATGACTACCAATCTTTATGAGGGTCATATTGAGAAGGATGCTAGAGAATTTCTGGATAAACAGGTAAGCAATGTTTGTTTTCTTTCCAAACGTTTAGCAAATTAGTTTTAATTTCTATAATAGTATTGCAAATTCCTGTAGAAGAGTTTTCTTTATTTTTGCACTGCAGATTGTTTCAGATTTGGTTTTTCACCACTATGGTCTATTAGTAAGATGAATGGTCTAATTGAAGGCAAGTGAGGTTGTGAAAGAGACAAATTGAATGTTGTTTTTATAAAGAATTCAGAGTCTCAGCAGAGTACTTGTGGAACTCATGATGCATTGTACAATCAAGGATGCTAAAAATCCTAGCTATGGCCCATTTCCCTTTAAGCATGCCTCATTACCATTTACCCACAATCTGTTCACTCTTAAGACTTACTTAAGGTAAAACTGTTCAAGTTTTCAATTTAAAATAAGAATAATCCAAACATAATATGTATAAATATATGTGTAATATATTATTATTTCAAGTTGGCAGACAGTATCTGTGAAATATTCTTTTACTCACAAGTTAAATTGGAAAATTTTATTACAAAAATGTGAAATCTTAACATGTTTTCTTAAAATTAAAAAAGGGAAAGAAAATTTGAAATTATTTAATGTGATAGACATTAAAGTTTACAGTTTTCTTTTTTACTGTTTCCGTATTTAGGTTTGTGGTACACCAGAATATATCGCTCCAGAAGTGATTCTAAGGCAAGGTTATGGCAAGCCAGTGGACTGGTGGTCCATGGGAATTATCCTTTATGAGTTTCTTGTTGGGTGTGTGCCATTCTTTGGAGATACACCAGAGGAGCTATTTGGACAAGTTATCAGTGGTAATTATCACAAGACAGAAGTGATTTTCCTTATATCATTACACACTTTTCTTTAGGGATGGCTACCTGTGATGGGAAGTGCAGCTGGAGGATGGGGTAGGGGAATTGTGGCACTGTGACTTCAGGGAGGACGCAGGACATTCCAGTTAGGGGCCCAAACCAGAAGCCTGCATAGCCTTGAACTGGATGGGGAAGTAGGAAAAAGTTCAGGGTAGCCACACTTTAAAATCTTCCAAAAGATATCTATTAAGTTAAACGATTATGCCTTTAGTCTGGCAAGATTCTACTAGGCATAGGCAAATAAAAAACTGAAATCGATTAGATTTCAACATGTCATCTTTGGGCTTGAGTGTGACTGTGACGCTCCCGGACCAGTTTTAATTCCTCAATCAGGGTTTTATTATTTATGATAGCCTATAATACTGTATTAGTTATCTATAACTAATCTCCATCTCACCCATCAGGCAAGAATGATAAGTCTGTAAATTGAAACTTCATAAAAAATAGAATAAATTCACTAAGAAATAGTATTATATATTATTTCCAGGGTGCTTAATTTTTTTTATATAATTTGAATCACTTCCATGCTTTCCCATTCTGTAAAGTGTTAAAAGTTTTCACTGCTGGAAGAACCTTTTCTCTTGACACACATCCCAGCTCTAAAGTCATTTGAGTAAATGTGTTTGCTTTTCAGTAATTACAATAACAACAATCACAATTACATTAACAAATACTAGTAAAGTTGTGACTATGCATTAAATACACATTTAGAACAATTTCTGTCTGCATGTTCCCAGTATAGAGCAATTGTGATGAAAGAACCAGGGAAAGGAATGGAAAAGGAAAAATAATTTGCTACAGAGCTGCCAGAGAAGAATAAGATCATAAAGCAATTAAAAGTTAAGATATCGTTAGTCATATACAGAGCAATTACATTATAGAAATGAGTGACTATATATATATATTTTGAAAGGAGAGGAAAAAGCAATAAAATCAACGACAGGCGATTTAAACAGAAAGAAACTATTTAGATTAATGATTCTAAGTACCATAGTCTAGTCAAACCTTAAATATTATCTATACTTTAAAAAGTTCACATTGACTTAATTTGCATAAAATGGAAAATGCCTAATAGCGTAATGCAATAAATTAGAAGAGGTGTAATAAAAACCTAAAACAATTGTTTCCAAAATAATAAATAATGGGGAAACGAAGAATTCAAATGCAGTTCACAGATTGTTAATGATTTCACTGGTGGCTGTTACAGTATAATGTTATTTCTGTAGCAGCTGTTCTTCTTTCATTTAAAATTCCATAACCTTTTAGATTGTAACCTGCAGGCTGAACCAAAGTATTGTTTTGCAGCTTGTGGCAAAACTAAATGCTAATTGAACCACATCTATCACAATTCTAGTTGGTGTTCTTTCATGTTTTCCAGATGCATAGAAATAGATACCTGTAGTTTTATGTTAAACAATCTATGTTTACTCATTTCTCAATATATTTTACAAAATATGCTGTTAAGGTCTATTAATAAAAGGACATGTTAATGGTAAAGGAAAAAATTGCAATTGTGTTTTTAAAAAGGTTTTTTTAAAAAAAATCTGGCATATTTTTATTAAAAGTGAAGGAAATATATAGTATGCCTACTGTTAATGAGTTTTTTATACAATATACTAGCTGTTCATAATACAAGTAATAAATACTTTTTCTGGTATGGTGCAAAGCTGTATGAAATGTTTAATTAGTACATGTAACAAATGTTTTAGCTTTGATCCCTTAGGGTATCAACACATACTCATATTTTTCAAACCAAATTTAAATGGCATTTTAAAAACTGAAAACCAGCAAACTTCAAAATAAGCTTTTATTTATTTATGTGTTCGAACTCTTGGGTGTATGCATAGTATATTATATTCTACAATAGTAGTATGATAAACTAGTAACATTAGACAATACAAAAGTATTTCAAACATTTTGTGGGCTTAAAATCTATAAAGGAATAATAATCATGAACTGAAAATTAAGCTGCCTTGATTTGTCCATATAGTATGCCTACAACATTAAAAAAAAAACAGATTTACAAATGGTATTTTCTTTTCTCTTAGATGAGATCAACTGGCCTGAAAAGGATGAAGCACCCCCTCCAGATGCCCAAGATTTGATTGCTTTGCTTCTGAGACAAAACCCCTTGGAGAGATTAGGAACAGGTTAGAAAATTTTTATTTTACTGCATGCTGGAAGTGTTATCTCTTTGTCTGCTGTGTGTTTGGTCTTTTTGTTTCTACTTGATAAATACCTGTCTCTGGCTGTTGTTTAAAAACATATTTCCTGGTTCTCTTTGTTTGCTAATTTAAACAATAACTAAGCTGGCATTCAATCAAACCACACCTTCTAAATTCTTCTCATTTTCTAATCTATTCTTACTATTTATGTATTTGCTTGTTTATTTATTTGTATCTTGCCTTTATTAATTTTACAAACAGCTGAAGGCCACAAACTTATCTAATACTCCTTCTTCCTCCTATTCCCCCCTCCCCCCCGGCCCCAATAGTTCAATAAATGCTGGTGTTCACTAGCTAAACAATTTACCATCATGGTAAAGATTGTAAAGCAGGGGTGTCAAACTCACATTGTCACAGCATCATCACGTGACGTATCGTGACTTTTTCCCATTTGCTAAACCGGGCGTGGTCAATGTGTGATGCATCTGGCCCGTGGGCTGCAAGTTTGACTGCCCTGTTGTAAACGATTCAGAATTTATTAATACCTGAGAGACCTGCAGAGAACCTGTAATGGTTATCTAGATAATAGTACTTCATAACTACACTTTTAAAAAACTATCATGTTTGCCATGACAATTAGAACCCCAAAATTTTGATGGGATTTCTTCAATCATAAAATTAGTCACACATGTTTTGAAGCAGTACACCAATTATTTCCCCCTCCCAATACTTAAAAACTTCACTACAGTTGGGGACTCAAGTTGTAGACTCTTAAAAATCTCATTTTGTTTATCTGTTTGTCTATTTGAGCCTTCAAATTAGCCCAAACAATGCATTATACTGCAGCAGTTTTGAATCAAAGTACCTACAATCCACTAACTTTAAAAATAGGTTAAAAAAAATCCAGAACCCATTATACCTGTGAAATTGAAATTTCTACTATGTTCAGACCAGCTTTATTTGCAAAAGGTTGTGGCTGTTGCACCATCTCCACGATCATATGATTTCCAAATACTCCCTGCCACTTCCCACAAGCAAAATCAATGACAGAAATCAGAAGTCACTTCAACTCTCACTGCTTTTTCTCCCACTTGTGGTAATTCTATTTAATTTTTTAGGTAAGTATATATTGACTTATTTTGGAAGTTCTTTTTTCACTACAATTATTATTTATTTATTATATATACTCTTCTCAGATGATTACAGAACCATCCAACATTGGGTTAAAAAATAGAAATATATTTATCTTATAATTAAATGTTTATTTTAGTCATCTCAGACCATCTAGCTTTCTCTCAAAGTATGATCCCGCAGGCCACAGGGAATTCTGCTAAAGATATAAAGTTGTCCTTAAAACCTAGCCTACATTCCAAATTTAAAGAATTTCTACAATTCCTATCTCCCCTTCAATAAAAAGAAGACAAAGAAGCAAATCTTTCTTTTATACTTCTTTAACATATTTCTGTGTTGTATTGCATTGTATTTTATTAATTTTATAACAAAAACAAAAAAGAACACAGTATAAGCAAAGAAAGATGCCAATGTAAATTAATAGGTCTTAATTTTAAAAAGTTACTGTATCACAGATTAACTTGTTCTTATAGTAAAAGTTGGATAATTTTGAGTGAAAAGAGCCTAAAGTCAAGAGTTGGAATTTTTAAGCAAATATTATCCCTACTGGGGGGAAAATGTGACTTGGTTTGATTGGAATGAACTCAGAAACTTAAAGGGCTTTCTCATAGGTAATCAGTGTAAAGCATGACACTAAAATATATTTTAGTTAAATCCTTTATGTATTAATCTCTTATAATAGATTCTGTTCTAACTAAGGAAGATTACTCCAGATTTTTCAAATATAAAAAAGTATTTATGTTGATGTTGGAATTAGTAACTCAGAATAGATTTGATTTTACCTTTTCCACATTTTTCTGTATTTTTAAAAATCTACTGCTGTTCCATGCAGAATAAAAAAGTCTTAATTCTCTTTTCATTCAGCATTTTAATTAATATGCAAGAACTATTTTTCAACAGTGTCACAATCATGATCTCTTTAGATAATTTTTAAAATAATTAAAAGGTATAACAATATTTTGCATATTAGAAACATGTTTCTAATGTCCTAGTCACGTATGACTCAAATAAAGTTATAGTCATATAAACTTTCATACATTGATGTCTAACTCTTAAGAATAGCTTGAGCAATGATATTTATAGGAGCAATCAGGTTTGCAGATTTTTCTTTTCTTTTTTTTCTTTTATAATTGATAATGTCAGTTCAGTTCATGCTTTCCAAGCCAAGTTACACTGCTACTGTGAGTACATGGGCTGAAAATTCCTACAGTTTATAATCCATAATTAGTAAGTAAGTATACTGCACTTAATTTAAGTAATGATGAAACTACAGATGATTTTTCAAGAACAAAATACATTTTCATTCTTTTTCAGTAGGAAGGATTTCTTATATTTGAGGAATTGAAAATCTGTATCACTTTGTTTCTGCCTAAGCTACAGTAGCAACAACAATAATTCATTATTGACAATGCTGCTTTGGAATTCTGGGAATTGTAGTTTGCTGCAGCTGGAAGTAATGGAAGAGGAGGGAGGTGTCATTTGTTTTCAGTGGAAGATGGAATTTCTTATGCTTCAAACTCTGTTTCATTAACCATGATTGTAGAATTGTTTGCAAATGATAAAATGTCAGTGAAAAAATATTTACTTTCTATAAATATTTAGACTACTCTGAGAAATTACTGTATACCTTAAAATCACAAATAAATAAAATTAATGTTATATACAATCCAACAATACACTGCCAAATGCTTTACATGCTGACAAAGATTGTTTACCTATCAAATTTGAGTATTGTGGGAAAACAAAATTTGGGCAAAAAATGCAAGCAGAACCTTAAAAAATATTTTAAAAACAAGGAATCCAGTGTTTTAATAAGTATTTGCTTTCAGCTGATTTATAAATAAGCTTTCTTCCTTTAATATTATGTCTTGAGTTTTGGGTCTAATATAGAATAAAAATATACTATATTGTATAGTGCTTAATAACTTAAAAATGCACTAATAGTTAATGGGCAAATTGTACTTTCCTTGGTGTCCTTTTTCCAAATGTAAATATTTCTTATTAGTTATGAAAATTAGTGGCATGATAAACCTCCAGGCCTTCTAATCATTATGTGTACATTTGGAAGGTAACTCACTTTTCAAACATATAAAAAATTTATTTGTATATATAATCTGCAACAGTTTTCTCTTGCTCCCCCAGGTGGTACTTATGAAGTGAAACAACATCAGTTCTTTCAAAACTTAGATTGGAATAGTTTGCTGAGACAGAAAGCAGAATTCATTCCTCAGCTGGAATCTGAAGATGATACAAGCTACTTTGACAGTATGTCTACTTCGATAAGGATATACCAAATATCCATATATTAAGTTTTACGGCTGTAGTAGTTGATTTTGAAATGTATATTTGTTTACATCTAGGGATTTTTGAGTAAAATTCATGTAATTAATTTTTGAGTCATGGTAATTTTTATTATTATTTTGTGTGTGTGTGTGTGTGTATTCTCGAAAATAAGCTCTAGCATGATTTTTACGTATGCTCCTAATGTAAGCCCTGCACCCAAAATAAGCCCTACTTAAGAACCTGAACGGTCGGCCGGCCTCCCATTCTGTCTGGTTGCTTGTGTGTTGGCGAGGCGAAGTGGTGGTGGAGCTGCCACATGCTGGCTTACCTGAGGGCCTCCGCAGCCAAGCCATGCACTCCCTAACACCTGCCTCGTGGTGGCAGCACCAGCAGCCATGTGCAGCAGCGACCCACGTGGCTGCCGGCCCACTTTTTCTGCTTGCGGCCGCAGTGTGTTGGTGCCTTGCAAGGCGAGGCAGGTGTTGGGGTGTGGATAGACTGGCTGCAGTGGGCTCTTAGATAATCCAGTGCAGGGCATGTGGGGCAGCTCCACCCCCTCCCCCTGCCTCATGGTGGCAGCACTGGTATGCCACGCAGCCTCCTGCCCCACCATGAACAAGCAGGTGGACCTCCTGTACATGGGAAAAAAATAAGACACAACCTAAAAATAAGCCCTGCTGCTTATTTTGGGGCCCCAAAGAAAATAAGACCCAGTCTTATTTTCGGGGAAACACTCTGTGTGTGTGTGTGTGTGTGTGTGTATACATATATATATCAATATATATATATGTATGTGTGTGTGTGTATAAATAATACATGTCTCTGTCTCTCTGCTCTGTCTCTCATCTCTCTCTCTCATCTATTTCTCATCCATCCATCCATCCATGTTGTTTTATAGCTCGTTCTGAGAAGTATCATCATATGGAGACAGAGGAAGAAGAAGAGGATACAAATGATGAGGACTTTAATTTGGAGATAAGGCAGTTTTCTTCATGTTCACATCGATTTTCAAAAGTTAGTATTTAAATATTGTGCATGCAAATATACATAATACAAAAATGTAATTATAAATTATTACAAAATAATGTTGCATATAAATTTAAGGGTTCGGTATGTTATTATGGGTGAACAACTCATGGCACACATGCCATTTGTCATCCTCAGTAGCCACCTGTGCCCTCACAGGACAATAAAATTCTGTTCCCAGCAGCTCAAGGAATCAGTAGGATGCCAATATGATTACCATGAAGTGCATTTTTCTTATACTGAATGAAGCTGTTGAGGAGGAGGGTTTAAAGTAAAGTTTACAGTGAGTTTGCAATTGATATGGAATTGCAATAAACTTGATATCCTTCTATAGTACCCTCTTGAATTATTATGAGTAAATTCATTCAGTGGGACAGCCTTGTTTCCAAATTCTTTTTGCCAACAACATTCAATTATTATATTTTAAAAATATAAACGTGTGTTTCTCTAGTCCAAACATTATTATATATTATTTTTTATTTTTCCTCCAAAAGATTTCCATTTGTTTTTCAATTGAATTGTCAGCTTAGTAGTTAAAGGTGCAAAAATTCTAAAGTGATTTATCTTGATCTGATTTTTTTACACCTCAAAAACCTGGCATTTTAAAAGGGGTATGTAGACTTTTTATATCCATTGTATGTTCTGCTTGTATTCAAGGTGGTTGCAGTTGGGGGAGGAAAGAGAAAGGAAAGCCATGGAGAAATTAGTAGGCAAGTTGGTGCACAGGCATGCAAGAAGGAGAGGAAGGATGAAGGAACAGGAGCTTTGCACTACTCATCTATTTCAGGTTTTTTCTTTGCCAAAACCAGAAACAACTAAAATAATCTGGATTTCACTTTGACTGTACAGTGAGCTACTTAGAATGATCCAGACAAATCCCATGATATATGTCTTACTTGTATGAAAGTAAATATAGATTGTACAGACTTTCATTTGAAGTATTTGAAGCATATTACATACATTTATGAAGTTCTGTTTGATACAAGTAATTGTTAACCTTTCATTATTTTGTCCTCATCCCCAATCCCTGCACACAGGTTTTTAGTAATATAGATCGAGGGACTATTCAAACTGAAGAAAAGGAGAACGCAATAGAAGGAGCAACAAATGTGACGCTAACATCTTCAGAATCTTCATGCTGGAGCTCAGAATATTCTGATATGTAAGTAATATTAATAATATTTAATTACTGTGCAACATTTGTGAACTTATGTATATTTAGTATGTGTTGACATTATGTGATATCATTTTAAATATAGGCAACAGATATCTACATCAGTTTCTTCGGATACTGAAAGTGTTAAGCAACGCCAGAGTTCAGGGCTACTTCCAAAATTAGCTATATCAGCTGAAGGAGATTCAGAGGAATTACTGTGTTCTGTTGGATCTCATAAACTTCAAGAAAAGATTGTGTTTGTAAGTGAAGAAACTGTTCAAGATGAAGTAGAGGTAACAACTCCAGCAAGCACCATTAGTAATTCTACACTCTCAGGTATGATGCACAATATATAGAAATGGCTTTTCTTAGGTCTACCTATTGAGCGGGTTATAATAACAAGTTATCCTGAATTTTTCAACTGCTCAGTGGTGTGAAGTGGGTCACTCAGATGAGCACATTGGATCATTTTCTTTATATCACAACATATGGGGAATGAACACAAATTTCTTTTATTTCTTGCCCCTTTTGTTGCTCCCCAAAATACCCCTTGGTTTAGATATAAGAAGAAAGTTCTGTCAGTACTTACGTCAACTTTTTAAAAGCATATTTGTAACAGCAGGAAAATCTATTAAAACAACAAAGAACTAACATTTTCTATATTCTGCTGTTCATTGTACTCCTCACTCTTTCCTTAACATCTACTTTTAATGAAGAATTTTTAAAAAAATCTAATGTGATTCATAGTGACATGGTCATGGTCTTATCCTCAGAGATATAAGGATTTATAACACTCTTGTAAGCATCAATAGACCAAGATACAATCCTTTGATACTAATAGAAAAAAAAATGTAGCCCCTGGTTGAACTGTGGGGTCCTTGGTGCTCTCTGAGCTTGATTGTTTACAGACGTGGCATTACCCTGAAGGCTGGAGCCCTGATACAGCACTGAAGATGTTACTTAGACTGCTAATAAAACGTCTACAGCAAACAGCCAAGCTCGGAGAGCATGAAGGACTCCACAATCTTTTGATTAGATATGTACATATAGTTTAATAAGTACAGAATTCAAGCCAGCTATATATTTACTTGTTACGTTAGCTAATCCATATTTGTCTAGCTTGCTGAGTAAAATGGAAGGTACTAGCATAAATGCTTTGCTGAAATCATGATATATCTATACAGTATCATTCCTATAATCTGTTAATAAAGTTATCTAATAAAAATTGTATATGAGTAATCTGGTAAAACCTATTCCTGAAAAATTCATATTAACTTTTTTAAAGTCCAAGGCACATGTTTGACTGCACTCAGCTTAGTTTAATTTAAAGTGAGAAGCTCCAGCATTAGATGATCACATTTTTCCAATGTTTCTACTACTGCTGCTTTCTCACCTCCGTTTTCTATACTGTTTAATAACAAGCAATACTCTTTGCATAAAATGGTATTTTATGAGCATGCAGAAATAATCAGCTTTGATCTGATAATCTTCCCTCTTTCATATGAAAGTTTTATGCTATAAATGTTTATGGAGATTCTCAATCATTCAGGTCATGGATGTCCCAACAGTGCTTTTTCCAAAAGGCAACTGAACTTTCTTGGTTTTTTTTTCCCCCTCTGAAAATGTTTCACTTCAGAACTGAAGAAGCTTTTTGGATAAAAGAAATATTTTCAAACAAAAAAAAAAGTCCAATTGTCTTTTAGAAAAAGCACTTTTTGTATGTTTTACATTATATTTCAAAAATTGTAGCTGACAGCAAGCTAATCCAACAACTTTAAACAGGGTTGGGAAAATTACACCAAATATTAAAATAAGGAAAACATGGGGAGTTTAGTGCAAGGAAGGACAAAAAAACTGATATTAATGCTTGGTCCTCATCCCAAAATGATGATTAATAACTCTGCAGGTGCTTGATCTAGAATTTTATTGCATGAGATTGTACCAGAAAAATAAATCCTCATGTTATTGTTTGACTTCCTCTCAAATCTTGATTTAATGTGTTGATTCTTTTATTTTGTGCAGCCGGTAGCTTTTCAGAGCACTTGGATCAGATAAACGGAAGAAATGAAAGTGTGGACAGCACAGATAATTTCTCAAAGCCATCTACTGAACAAGCATCTCATATGGCTCGTCAGCGATTAGAAACTACAGAAAAAAAGAAAATATCTGGAAAGGTTACAAAGTCTCTCTCAGCCAGTGCTCTGTCCCTTATGATTCCAGGAGGTAAATACTGTTTATAATGATGAAATTGATCCTTTTTTTCTCTTTAAGCAAATGCATCTTCTTGTGTTAAAACGAGTCATGCTTTTTAAAGGTTTTGCATGGTGCGTACACTGAATCTGATCCAGAAAAGAGAGGCAGGTAGGCGGTGGCTTGCAATGCTAAGAATTGGTCCATTCGAAGCCACCTTGCTTTTTATCTTCTGGACTTGTTATTCAAATCAGCACATCTGCTGCCTTTACCAATGCAGATACACACTTGAATCAGATAAATGGAAGAAATGAAAGTACGGATAGCCCAGATATTTTCTGAAAGCTATCTAGTGAACATATGCAACACAAGAGCAAAGAAAAAAGAAAACACGCTCATCACATTACATTGTTACACAGAAAGTAATACAGAACTCTATTTCTATGGACTGCACTAGTCCTTTAAGACTTGGCTGGTGAGGAGTTAAAATGAAACTATCCCATGTTTTCCCTACTTCGTTTTAACCATAAAATAATCTTCTGCAAAACATGTGTCTGTTATATAGTTTGTAAGAGTAGGAACATATTCTACCTTCAGTTCTTAATCAAAAAGATCATAACCATAAACGTTGTATAAAATATATAAATCTGTAGGTTGATAATTTTTCCCACCAGAAAAAAGGGAAATATTTTGGAATGTTTTGAATAGTGGCAGATACTTCTTAAACAGCAAAGCTGTAAATATAATAACATAGTGCCGTGATGGCGAATCTATGGCATGCGTGCCAGAAGTGGTACACAGAGCCCTCTCTGGGAGAACACATGCCATCACCCCAGCTCAGCCAGCTGGTCATCAGGTTTCCGAGGTGCACATGTGTGCTGGCCAGCTGGTCGTCAGGTTTCCGAGGTGCACATGTGTGCTGGCCAGCTGGTCGTCAGGTTTCCGGTGCTCTGGTGCGTGTGCTTTCCGGTTTAGGGACTTTGTGCCAAAAAGTTTCACCATCACTAACAGTTTATTAACATATGTATGAAACTGAATATACTCCTAAACAGAGGACATTTTTTTCAGATATATTTGGGGTGTCGCCTTTGGGAAGTCCAATGTCCCCCCATTCCATATCTTCAGATCCTTCATCTTCCAGAGATTCTTCTCCAAGCCGTGACTCATCAACTGCTCCTGCAAGTCCCCACCAGCCAGTCATAATTCATACTTCAGGCAAAAAGTATGGATTCACTATCCGAGCAATACGAGTATATGTGGGTGATAGCGACATCTACACAGTTCATCACATTATTTGGGTAAAATTTACAATCTCTTGTACCTGATTAATTTATTTGTAGGTTACGCTTAAATGAGACACATAATTTAGCATAGTTTAATAAATGGAAAAGTATTATAACTTAGTATAATACGTAATCCAGCTGTGCTCAATCATTTCAGGTCCTCTTTACAGTCTTAAAAATGATTGAGGACCCCAAATATCTATCAATATTTACTATATTAGAAATTAAAACTGAGAAACTTCAAATTATTTAAAATATTCATAGATCCCATAGAAAGCTTTTGGGGAACCCCAGAATTTTCCAGACCACACTTTGAGAGCCACTGATTTAGTCTGAATTGGAAATATAACTAAAGTGCCTGTAAGACAAAATAGCCCTAACCATTTAAAATAGAATATTTGAATTTAAAGGAGGAAAATGTATAGAGATTCTTACCTTGTTTAGGTTTATTGAAATTAAAAATAGTTTCAGAAGAACATGTCTTAATGTATAGACCTTGTCAGTGTTTATTCTTTACTAATCTTCGAGCTGATTGCATTTGTTATTAAGTTACCATAATTTCTGTGGGCCAGTTCCAAGTTTGGGTTCTCTAATCTTTCAGTCAATGTCCCCTTTTCAGTTTGTCTGCATCAAGATGAAATTCAAAAGAAAAATCTTCAGGAAAAGAGTTTAGTTTTCTAGTAACTCGACTTATCAATTCAGCCAAAAATGTAAATGGCATTAAAATTAGTATTTGTTCTAGAAGAACAATGTCTTTCAATTTCTTGCTATGGCAGTATTTAATTAACAAAAGAAATTGAATCATTCCCCTTATCGGAATCCAATACTAATGGGGGGAGGGGATCTGAAGTCCAAGGCCTTGTGCTGCTGAATCCCCCTTTTCTGATCAATGCAGCTTTGACTTTCTTTCCCTTTTTCTCTCAACTATTCACTTTTTCTTCACATATTGGTTCAATTGATTCCAGTTTTCATTCATATTTTCTGTATGAGCAAACTACCTCAGTATTCTTCCTTAATACAGGTAATCCTCATTTAGCGATTGTCTCATTAGCAATTGTTATAACAGTGATGGAAAAAGTCATTTTTTGAATGATTCTTTCATTTATAACCTTAACAGATTTGTAAAGCAAAGGAAGTAAGATCATAAGGACAATTGCAGTTTCGCTTAGCAACCATTTCACTTAATGACTAAGTTGCCAGTCTCAATTATGATCACTAAACGAGGACTATCTGTAATGGCCACTCATTTTTGTATTCATTCCACATTAATTCTTCACCTATCTGTTCTTCACCAGATCTTTTCTTGTTTTATCCCACACATTTCTTTTTAAACCCATTTCCTTACATTTTACATTTCTTTCAAATTTCACTTGTATGTAACAAAGCAGGCAGAAGCATCAAGTTATGCATAGCCATTGTTATTTCCTTTTGCAAACACTCCTCATAACACACCATACACTGCTGTATCAGAATGTGTGTGTCGTAAAATTTCTTCATCCATTTTTTCATCTTTAGTAACTATTCTATCAAAGAACACAAATTCATCTATTTGCTATAGCTTTTCATCATTTGTGTATAATTTGCAGTTCACTCCATTTTCCCTACCAAACATAACTTCCTGGGTCTTTGATACATTAATTTTAGAGGCATACTCTTGCATCATGCAGTATATCTAACATTTGCTGCAAATCTTTCAGGTTCTCAGCCAACAACATGGCATCATCTCCATCAAAAGGTACTCATGCATATCTCTCCAATCAACATTCCCCTAATTTCTGCACAAACATTCCTTTATCTGTAAATACATTAAATAACCAAGCTGTAATGAGATATCCTTGTCTTGAAAAATGCAACAGTAATTTTAAATGAAAAAACAACTCCCCACCACCAATAGGAAATCTTGGATTTGCATATACTTGTAAAATAACTTTGTCTACTTTACAACATTCAATTGTGCTGTCACCAACTGGTTAGTGTTTCCTTTGGTTTCCCCAAATTTTCCTTTCATGATAGATCAGAATGTGATGGTTTCGAATGTAGAAATTTTAAAATGAAAACTGTGGCACATAAAGACAGAAAATTTAACATTAACAATTAATCTTTAATGTCCAGTGATATTAAAGAGCAGAATTGTTTATATTATGAAGGTGATGGAATAAGTTTTTGTGATTGACTCTGTGCCATTGGCATGTGGAAGAACAACAAAGTAATGCATTTTTTTCTTGATAAATCCAAAAGCAGCTGTATTAACTAGGACAAATATGCTTAAGCTTATGCATTTTCTTTTACTTTCTAGAACATTGAAGAGGGAAGTCCAGCCTATCATGCTGGGTTGAAGGCTGGTGATCTCATTACACATATTAATGGAGAACCAGTGCATGGCCTTGTTCACACTGAAGTCATAGAACTGTTATTAAAGGTACAGTAATCTGACAAAAATCTGTCCCTCATGCTGTATGTTTTATCATTCATTCTTTTTTTTCCCCAATCAGTGAATTTACTATAGGTTACTCATTTTGTTATTTAAACATATATTCAGTATATATCTACAGTATATCATTCAACATGCACTAACCAATTATACAGCAATAATATATATTGGTCCATCAACTCATCCTCTAGGACATTTACACATTTCTGTGAAGTAGGACTTTATAGCTGGCAATTAATATATTGAAGACAATTCAGGGGTGAAATCCAGCAGGTTCTGACAGGTTCTGGAGAACCGGTAGCGGACATTTTGAATAATTCAGAGAACCGGCAAATACCACCTCTGGCTAGCCCCAGAGTGGGCTGGGAATGGAGATTTTGCAATATCCTACCCCCAGGAGCGGGGAGAGAATAGAGATTTTGCAGTATCCTTCCCCTGGAGTGGAGTGGGAATGGAGATTTTGCAGTATCCTTCTCCTGCCACGCCCACCAAGCCAGGCCCACTAAGCCACACCATGCCCACTAAGCTACGGCCTCAGAACTGATAGGAAAAAAATTGGATTTCAGCACTGAGACAATTGTTAATTAATCTATATTAACTTATTCTTATATTTTATTACGTTGCAGTATTAATTAACATTGACTATGAATCTACAAAACTTCAGCAAATTATAAAGGGGCTTGGAATGTGATGGTACATATAAATTAAAGGTGGGGTTGGTTTTTTTTTTAGTGTTTTGCTCAATTAGCATCAAAGCCTGCTTGTCCAGTAAGTCCTGACAAAGTAGACAAGCTTTAGATCCTAATTTAAAGTAGAGTCAACTGATAGGAGCCAGGTGGTCTGCCTTCTTTGTCACAACACCTCCTTCTGGAATAATATCCCTGCACACACCCTCCCCACACTCCCAAATATGAATTGCCATGTCTCTGCCATCCTTTAAAAAAGCTCTGAAGTCCAGGTTCTTTTGCCAGGTTTTGCATTAGGAAGTAGTACTGGAAATTTTCTTTATGAGCTAGACATATTAGTCCTAGATTATTTCCTCCTTTTCATTTCAATTCTCTTGTCCCTGTTTTTCACTTGTACACCATTCAGAGATATTGCAAGTGGAGTGCCTAGATTTATATATAAGTAAATAATGATACAGAAATTATTGACTGGTACAGAATAAATGGAGCAGAGAAAAAAATACTTTGAACATAAGATATTCTAAGAAAGTACCAGATGATGCGCCTTCCCAAACTCTCCCCCCCTTCCCCCCTCCTCATTCCAGATGGTAGATATAATAACAAGACCAAGCTTTGTAATGTTTTGTAGTATATTATCTCAATCTCTTTTCCCATTTACTGTAGTAAGAAGCCAGAGGGGTCATTTACAACAGTGTTTCTTTGTTCATGTCCCATTTTTTTCTTATAGGGAGACTTAAATGGTGAGCTTGTGAAGAAGCATTTAAGCTTTTTGTAGACACACTTATTGGGATCACATAAGACCACTCATCAAATCTCTTCCTTCTCTTAAGGCTTGCTTTCATTCCCTGTATCAACTGATGGCTTAAGCAGTCATTTAGCAATCATGTTTACAGTTCTCTCAATTGCCACCATACTTCCTGACATATTTATCTAAATGTTTTGTTTATTACTGGAATGAAAATATAATTAGTGGGGCGAGAGGGCTCAGTACCATAAGAAACAGATCATATCCAGGAAGACATTTTTGTACCTTTTCATTTTTCCTGATTGTAATAGTATATGAAAATGACTTTGGAAGACATGGAGAAGAGACGTTGCCAAAATAATGATCAGACAAAAGGCAGTTTAGCCCAGACCAGAAATGTGGGCAGGATAAGTGACTCAGAAGGGACCTGTGCTGTCCTGCTCGCTCACACACACACACTTGTGGTTTAGTGAGTTTATTAATATTCCCCAGCAATTCCCTTCACCAAAACCCCAGAACTGCCCCATTTAAGTCCAGCCACAAGCAGACCAATGCTAGTCCACAGAGCAATGGTCAAAGATTCCATAAGGTATTTGAAAGTTTCTCAATCAAAATAAATCCACCAGGCAAACTTAAATCTACAACACAGTAAGAGTTCACAAGGCAAGAAAAGTCCAGAGTGTCCAAGTCACTATCCAAGTCAAGGCATGGTGTCAGTCTAAAGCGAAGCAGGAATCACAACAACCAGAAAACACACAGCTAGAAAACAAACATGTTGTTCCCAGCATCGCCTCCATCTGTCTGCCATGCCAATTAGCCAGCTTCTGGTGCAGTCCATCAAGAAGGGCGAGGCTTTTTTGTCACTAGTAGTCTGGCTGACCTTCTCTGCTCCTGCCTTTTCTCTGCCCTATATGTTCTCGGATCAGTGCAGAAGGCAATTCCTCCTCCTCCTCACTGACTGACTGCAGCTTCATGCTTTCCCCACCAGACCCTCAACCAAATACCTCACAGATGGCTGCACAGAGCCATCAATCAACTCAGCTCCTGACATGCCAGGAACTGATTCATCCTCCCCCGAGCTGACATCTAGAGAGATATCTGGGAAAGCATCCAGAGGGAGTCAACACAGGGCCCTCGGTAGTTTCTTGGGCTAAAAAGGGGATGGGAGGGCAAAAACATACTTTCAGACTTGCAAGATTCTTTTACTGTTAACATACAGTATTAACTCATCTGGCCATGCTTTCTGTCTGGTCTCTCTCACAAGACTGACACCTATTCTGCCTTTGGAGAGGATGAAAACTGAGATGACGACAGAGATGGAATGACCAAATAAATATTGTTATCAAGGCTTCATTTCAACCAAAGAAAGGGAAGAGCGAATACCTTCCAGTCAGCCATTTAAATGACATGCTGACTTGGGACATGTCTCAAATAATATTAGATTTCATATGACCCACTATTCCTATTTACATGACACACATCACAATCCAGTTAGCTAAGCAAGTCATCTGAAAGTGGCTGTTGTGTTTCTGTATCTCCCCCCCAATTTTGATTCAGTAAGCTTTGGAAGGGTCATAGGGGTTAGAGACTACAGTCTGTTTCAGAAATGTCCTGCTTTGATTTAGACTTCATTGCAGTGGTGGAATTCAAAAATGTTTACTACCGGTTCTGTGGGTGTAGTTTGATGGTCGTGGTGTGGCTTGGTGGTCGTGGTGTGGCTTGGTGGCCATGGCAGGGGAAGGATACTGCAAAATCCCCATTCCCTCCCCACTCCTGGGGGAAGGATATTGCAAAATCTCCATTCCCACAACAACCTGGGGCCAGCCAGGGGTGGTATTTGCCGGTTCTCCGAACTACTCAAAATTTCCGCTACCGGTTCTCCAGAACCTGTCAAAACCTGCTGAATAGCAGCCCTGCTTCATTGGCCCTTTTACCATTTCAATTCCTTTCAATTTGGTTTTTGTTTAAATTAGGTATGTTCATTTATATTTATCTCTCTTTAAGAGGTCTATAAATAATTTAAAGCATTCCTTTATTTGTCCAGAGTGCCTGGTAGTGATTCTGAACCATATGCATTTGGTTAATCAAGTGGAAAATGGTTAATAAAATCACTTACATGTCATAAAAACAGAGGCCTTGGATGTTCCTGTCAGAGCTAGAAGAGGCATCCAGGGAGGCAACCTGGCAGGATGGGTGGAGATGCACTCCCAAGTTAATGAAGAGAAAAATGGCAGAAATGCAATGATATAAAATAAACCATTCCTTGCAATTAGGTATTCTCTGAACTGTGTAATTATATTTCATCCTCTTTCCATTTTTTCTGCTAACACCTGATAAATAGTAATGATATACTAAAGGAAGCCTCCAGCAGCTGGTCTTTTCAAGTGAACTCAGGTCTCCTTCATATTGCCGTCAAGCATGCACTAGGCATACTGTTGCTTTTATATTTTAGAGAGACTGAAATTATAAAGCAAAACCTTTTTTATTGTTTTAAAATGATAATTAGCTTTATCTGAAAAACTGTCTTCCGCAATTCTATCACCATGTATAATTTGTCAGCTTCAATCTGGCAACTGATGGAACAAAATGGGCCTTCAGAGTATATCATTAAGACCATGTTTTTTCTCATAAGGATTAGATACCACTTTTAATTGTTTTTCTCACAATAGAGGAAAATGTCATATCTTGTTATTACAGTATATTCCATATTGCCAAAAGTGTGTGAATTCAAATCATTTGAAGAGGGTTTTAAGAAATTTAGTTTTCTTTTTTGTAAATTGAAATGAAAGGCACAATGAAAGAGTTTTAGGAAATGAATTTTTAGAAAGTCATTTTAAAAATATTTTGCTATAAAAAACATCAGCATTTTTTTTACCATGATTTAATTTATAGAAGGATTAAAGTGTGTGACAAAAGTACATAGATAACGGCACAATTATGCTAATGCACTTACAAGCTATATACATAAGCTTGTATGTATACAGAATGTGTGGTATGTACTATTTATCTATTGTCCTGCATAAACAATCTATATATTCTGGCATTAACCGTTTGTTGACAGGATCATATGGCTTATTTCAGTCTTTCTCAACCTGGATGAGGTTGTAATAAACTTTCAGAATTTTCAGTAATACCATTTGGGCTGCAGAATTCTCGTGGTTGTGATGTTACTTTTGGGGAATACCCAGATTAATATTACCTAATTTGCTATTCCTTTCACTCAATTTATCCCAATATGCTTAATGTTTATATACCCCAAGACTCTGGTTAATGTCCTGAGGCCAAAAATACAGTTTGTTGCAGGCAGCTAACTCTTAAAGATCTGCAGAAAACGCTTTATAAAACAACAGCAACTAGAAGATACTTGTAATCTATAGACAGATTACAAACAGATATTTAGGCATGCCTAGGGGGCTTAGATGTATCTATTTAAAATGGCAGTTGTTTATTTTATTTTTGCTTTGAATAGCAGATTCAAAGCTCAATAACCATTTGTATCTGAAAATCGTGTTAGTTTGAAAAAGATTTGTAATCCAAGTAGTCCTTGGATTATGATGGCAGTTGGGACTAGGATTACCACCGTTAAGTAATGCAGTTATAAATCCGCAATACCACATGACCATATTGTTAGCAACAACAATTCCAATCCTGGTTGGCATCATAATCCAAGATGCACAGGTTCTTAAGCAGGAAGCATGAAAGTTCCAGGTAAGGTATCTGGGGGTGCCACAGGGGAGGGGGAATGGCCCTGGGAGTAGTGGTGCAAATACAGGAAGTCTGGGGCATGAGGATATGATGGACCATAAGTACAGGGAGACAGAAGATAAACATGCAGTGGGGTGTGAGCCAAGAAGCGCTGGGGGATGGACAGGGTGGAGGGGCTGGGGGACTTACCAGAATGTCTTGCAACCTTCTCTCGTTGGGTTCCCCATCGACTGTACTGTAGGAAACTGGCAGGAAAGGCCATAAATAGCGATCACGTTGCAACCATTATAAGTGCAAGCCAGTTGCCAAGCACCTAATCATTGTCATGTGGCTACGGGGGCATTCTAAATTAACATCACTTGTAATATGAAACATAAGGAATGCTAAAAGCAAGAAAAATATTGCTCATAGTAAAAATCTTATTTATAATGGCTTTGCTTAACAAAAACTAAGATTTGGTAATGAGAATGATACAGAAAATCCTATATCTATATAGATATAGAAAACAGGATTTCTCAAACTTTTTCAGGCTATAGATATTAAAGAAAAATCCAGGAATACCTGGTCAAAACACAAAAGGAGTAGTGAGGATAAAAATTAGCCAAGTTCAAGTGAACATCTCTTCCCCCCACCTTAGTATCTCAATAGTATATCAACCTCTAGGGTTTTGTGATGGAAGACACCAACCTAATGGGTTTTTTTCCTTCTGGTTCACATATTCTGATTATTTTGTTCCTTTTTTAATAAAGACTTTATAGTGGTATCATATTGTCTGATCCTGTTTTCTTATTTGACAGAGTGGCAATAAAGTGTCAATTACTACTACCCCATTTGAAAATACCTCAATAAAAACAGGACCAGCTAGAAAGAATAGCTATAGAGGCCGAATGGTTAGACGGAGTAAGAAAACAAAAAAGAAGGAGAGTTTGGAAAGGTGAGTTGTGATTCCTTAATGAAGAGTAAATTTGTAACATTTGTGCAATAAATACTTCTTTATGTTAGATGTATCTTTTTCAATTGTATTTTCATCCAAGATTTCCATTTTTTCTTAATCTTACTAGCATTAAATATTGCCTCAAAGGCTGTTGATTCATTACACATGTTTTACAAGGTCTCTTAAAATCCCCAAAGGTTTAATCATCATTAGAATATTAGAATCATAGCATTTCTTTAGAATAATTTAAGATTGTGCTTTTTATAATGGTTAACCTGCTAGAAAGCTGGTGGGGTGGTAAGCCTTACTTTCTGTATTTACATGTAAATAATATGGTAATAATAATATAATAATATGGCAGTGGGTTTTTCTTTTTTGTTTTTGTTTTATAGCAGATCTTTCTTTCAAGAGTTTTTCAGAATTAAGGTTTTGGTTAGTTAAGATTTCTTTCAAAAGTGTTTAGCATATAGCTTTTAAGTGCTATTATTATTGCTATTTGTAAACTGCACAGAGTCACTCAGGTGAGATAGGGAATGGATGGATGGATGGATGGATGGATAGATAGATAGATACATAGATAGATAGATAGATAGATAGATAGATAGATAGATGCCTAACACTTGTTATCAGAGCATTATTCCAGACTTCCAGAATAGAATATTAGAATTTATCTCTCATAGTTTGTAGATTTTAATAAATACCTCTGATTTACAACTTAAGTGCCTAAACATCTAGCTGCAATGTCAAGTAAAACATTAGTAAGTTTTTAACTACTAAAGGAAATGTTGCTTTAACTTTTGGATTATTGCTTTAGATTTATTGGGATTTTACTGAAAAAAATTGTTTTCATATTAGGAGGAGATCTCTCTTCAAAAAGCTGACTAAACAACCATCGCCTCTTCTTCATACAAGTCGGAGTTTCTCCTGTCTGAATCGATCATTATCATCAGGAGAGAGCTTACCTGGTTCTCCAACTCATAGCTTGTCTCCCCGATCACCAACACCAAGCCTTCGTTCCACCCCTGATTTCCCCTCAGGTAAGGAATTGGTGATGAAAGATTCTCAATGAAAAAAATTAAAAGTTCCTGAGATATTAATCCTAGAGTTAGTATGAAGGTGAGATTATTTTCATGAAATTTCTTGTGTGGCTGTATTAGTGTCAAACATAAAACTTCTAAGGCTAGAGAAATATGATCTCTGATAATATTTAGTCTGTATTAGACTTGACAATTGTTTTTTCATGATCTGTAGATTCTATGAAAATAATGTGTCCTATAATAGTTTTTAAATATTGAAATGAAGAATTTATGTGTTTTTTTTTTCTAGGAACAAATTCTTCCCAAAGTAGTTCTCCAAGTTCAAGTGCACCCAATTCTCCAGCTGGCTCAGGGCATATTAGACCCAGCACACTCCATGGTTTAGGACCCAAGCTTGGAGGATCAAGATACAGATCTGGAAGGCGCAAATCAGCTGGCAGTATTCCCCTTTCACCATTGGCAAGGACTCCATCTCCAACACCTCAGCCAACCTCTCCTCAGCGATCTCCATCACCCTTACTGGGTCATTCAATAGGCAGTGCAAAAATAGCCCAGGCTTTCCCCAGTAAAATGCATTCTCCTCCCACTATAGTAAGACATATTGTCAGACCTAAAAGTGCAGAGCCACCAAGATCCCCACTGCTCAAAAGGGTTCAGTCAGAAGAAAAACTTGCTCCTTCTTATGGCACTGATAAGAAACACTTATGTTCACGCAAACACAGCTTGGAAGTAACTCAGGAAGAGGTTAATAGAGAAGCATCCCAGCATGATGTAACTCTTCAGAGTCTGGAGGAGAATGCGTTGGAATCTCCTTCGGTCACACGAGTGAGGCCTGCAGAACAAGGCTGTTTAAAACGCCCCCTTTGCAGGAAACTGGGCAGGCAAGAATCCGTTGATGAACTAGATAGAGAAAAATTAAAGTTCAAGATAGTTGTGAAAAAACAAGATCTGGCAGAAAAACAAGAATATTTGCAGAAAACAAGCACCGTACATGAACTTTCAAGTGAATCAGAAAACCCTATTATTTCATGCCTGGAAGACAAGGATAGCAAAAAAGTGTTTCAAAAAGCTTTGGAAAGATCAAATCACTCTGAAGTTAAAATTACAGCTTTGGAGACACAGTCAACAGGTAGCATACTGAAAGATACCCTTCAGAAGAATGCAAATTTGAAGTCCAGTGAATACAGTGCTTCAGACACATGTATGCCATATCATAGCCCTGCACTTAATGAACTTAGTCATTTGTCTTATGATTTCAAAAGACTTTCCCCTCCGTGCACATTGCTAGATGTTCTGCCTCACTCATCCGAGAAGTTGGCAAATGGAAAAGAAGGGAATGTAGATAAAAATGCATCAACAAAAGAATTTGTCAAATTTGAAAGATTTGCAAATATAGATTATTTTCGAAAGAAAATATCTTCCGAAGAAAGTGATGACAATTCCAGTCCAGTGCTAAAGCCCAAATTGGCAACAAACATACTTGAATGCCAGCATTTTAATTCAGCTAAGCCTATAAATATTTCGCAGAATTCCAATTTGCCTGCTGAAAGTCCATCATTTCTCAGCAGTGCTCATCCTACTCAGATTAGTTCTGTTCCTTTTGTTCCGCTCAAAACCTTGAACAGCAGAGCAGAACCTAGCATAGAGAAATCTACCCTGATCTCCACAGAATCATTGGCCTGGAAGAGTTCTTCAGATTACAAGCTAGAAGGAAGGTCTGTTTCTTGCTTGAAACCAATTGAAGGTACATTAGATATTGCTCTACTTTCAGGGCCACAGGCTTCAAAGGCAGAAGTGTCTTCATGTGCATTCCAAGGTGACCAGAGTATTAAAAATGATCAACTCCCCCAGTGTGACAACAGCCTGAAAGTTGAGCCCTTATCTCAGAAGGTGCTACCAACTATCCAGCAATCCAGACCCTATAAATCTGATCTTCTGGAGTTGCAGAACTCAAAGCCTAATAAAAATACCCAGCATTCAACTGCAGCATCTGTGATGATTGAACAGCAGTCAAGAAAATCACTCTCTAGTCTCACTGTTAATGATGACTCCTCTGTAAGAGAGACCTGTCAAAAAGAAGAGACAAACCAGGTTGGTACTAACAATATGAAATCTAATGGCTTCCAAAATCAGAATCCTACTTCGATAACTTGCAGAACTACTCAAGGCCAAGGAAATACTGAAAAAGGCAAACGAAAAGAGAAGAAGCACGTTAAAGAAGTTTTGGAGAGCCACATGAAAACCGAACAGACTGATGATGAGAGGACTGCAGATTTCTCAGTGAAGAGCTTTGTTCCAGATTTGGTTTCAAATCAAGACTATAAGCACAGTCAAAGGTATACTTTGGATTCAGCTGCTCATTTACAAGGATGTGGTATAGCAAAAGTACAGGCATCAAATTCCAAGATGAAACCCAAAGATGTCAAAGATATGCTTAAACAGCCTGCAAAGGAAGATGAAAACATCACTGGAGAATTTTCAGGAAATGAGTTTGGCATGCCTAAACCGAAAGCTAATGCTTTGCTTTCCCCAAAGTGTTTCAATTCACTTAAAATAGAAAAAACAATGGTTGCTGCAACTGTGCAAAAGGATAAGACTCGAGACCTGGGATCAAAAGAGCAGAGGCAATCCAAAAACATACAGCCTCCAACTGCTGATAAGGAGCCTAATTTTGCTTCTAAGCCACAAAGTAGCAATTCTGATGTTCCTGCAGTAAAAGAACCATTCAACAGACCATCTGCAGCAGATGTTCCTGTGTGTTACGAAACTCTCCGGCTTGCTATGGAGAATAGCACTGTTAAATCAAAGCAGGTTCTTGATGCTTGTTCCTCTAAATTAAAACATTCTGAAAAATTTGCGCAGAAACCATTAGCTACACAGGTAAAAGAAAAAGAAAATGGTGCACTGGGAATGGCTGGTTCTCGAAAGGAGGGGAAAAACATATTTAAGATCACTTTGGATTCTTTCTCACATTCTTCAAGCTCTCAGAGAAAGCTAAATAATGCACAGATACAGGCAGAACAGAACGTGGTTATATCATGTAGATCAGAACCACAGGTCCAACTCAATAGAACCGTTGCTGAAAATCAGCTTAAATCTTTTAGTAAAAGCCAGGGGACAGAGAATACCAAGCTTTTTCAGAAGGAAGAGACAGCAAGCTTAGGAGATCCAGTTGATCAAAAGCCATTCCATCTACGGAACAAGCCAAAGGTATCCCCTGCGAAAGAATGTCCCCTGCTGAACAAAGAGGGAGATAAGGATTCAAGTAACCCAACAGTGTCTCCAGAAAAACAACCTGAAGGAAGGAAATGTACTGATGCACTTTATTTTCAAAGTGACAGCAGGAAATTGGATTCCAGCCTTTCTGTTTCTGCTTGTGATGCCAGAGGAAAAGGTGTGGAAAAGTCAGCCACGGGTAACAAAAACTTTCAGGACTGTAAAGGAAAAGGACACACAAATCCAAAGCAACTGGCAGAAGGGAGTAAATCAAATCCAACAAAACATCCCTCCTCGGCCACATTGCAGAATTCGTGTCGCATGGTTGGAAATACTACAAAGCAGCCGGATGGCCCTTTCAGCTGCCCAGAACCTAGACAGAAAGCCCCTGTTTTGCCTTCCTCAAAGGCTAAAGTGCTATCAGCAGCGCCGCCCCTTGAAGCGAGCTGCAAGGAAGTCAAAAAGCAAAGCAGCTTTTCTTCCTCAGCAGATGGCAGAACAGAAACTGTGTCACTATTGAACTTTCGCTGTACTTCACCCCCTAAAGAAGAGCAAATTCTTACTCCTGATTTGGGGGGAAAGTCCAGAGGTCAGGAGAGGTCTCACCCTGCTAGCACTATGGACATAAAAGGAAGAGACCCCAGCCTGCCTCAATCCTCTGCTATAAGAAAACAGAATGTAGGTAAAGATTTGCCAAAGTCAGGGACTACAAATGACTCTCTCAATGCACTTTCATTGGACAAAGATTCTTCCCGGCAGAAACGAGGAAAAGACCCCTCAAGACACAGCCCTCACAAAAAGAGCTCTTAGTAGTTGCTTGCAAATAGGACGTCTCGGATGAAAATCTAGTTCCTTGTCTTGTCTCCCCCTCAAAAATCAGCACTGTGTAGTATTTTCTTTCAGAAAAAAAAGTGTGCCACTTAAGCAGGGTCTGTAAAGAAAGACTCGAGTTTTGTTCCCCTTTCATAAATGTCTTCCCAAATGTTACCGGTTAAACTGTTAGCATATGGTATTTGTATAGAAATACTTTTACAAGTTGAGAGACTTGAGGTAAAGTGGGCCTGGGGTTGCGGCTGGTCATGGCAAGTTCATGTAAATACTTAATGTGTTTGTTTTAATTTACAATATCCAACTGCTGCTGATTGTATTGTTTACTCTTTTTTAGAGTTGTTGCTGCTTTGCCACCAATTTGCCATAATCAAAGAAGAAACAGAATTGCTAAAGCTTAGGCCTAAACTGAACTCACAATTGCATTGCTCTAATGGGAGGATGAAAGTAGATTATTTTTTTCTTGTTCAGATTTTTACACCCACTATAAAAGTCTAAGAATATCAAAATCTACTGCTTTCTAATGAGTTTAGCTGCATAGTTTTAAGACCTACAGATTCATACTTTTGTGGGTGAGCTAGACTTACTCATTTAAACCATGCTTCTTAAACTTGGGAACTTTAAGATGTGTGGACTTCAGCTCCCAGAATTCCCTGGCCACCCATGCTTACTGAAAAATTCTGGGAGTTGAAGTCCACACATCTTAAAGTTCCCAAGTTTAAGAAACACTGGCTTAAATGAAAACAACTGCAGTTCTTTAATGCACAGTGATTGTATTTATTCAGTGTTGGTGTTAGGAAACAGAAAAAACTTCCATTGTCTTCTCACATAATACTTCCTTGCTAGAGGACAGTTTTGGAATAACAGGAAATGTTCCTTTTTCTTCGTGGCATGCTAGGCATACTTTATTCAGGTCATATTAACTATGGTTTGGCCTTTCTCATATGATACTTACGTAGAAGCAAATGTGGTTTTAGGACTACATTTCATCTTTGTTATCATGACAGGTAAATTTGGTCATTTAGTAGTTCAGTTTTCTTTGCTGTTTTATGACAAAAGTGGTGAAGGGGTGCATTTTCCATCATTTTATCTAGATAATATATTCAGTACCTGATAACATTTAAATACTTAGCTGGGGCCTTACATTGTAGATTAAACTTGCTGTTTATTTGCAAGTGATGCTAGGATTTACATTCTGGTTGAAGTATATTAAGTATCTGTAAACATTTCATAGCATGATATTTATTTGTATAGAAAAGAAGTTAATTTTATAAAATAAGAAAAACATTTTTAGATTAAAAGGGGAGAACATGTTGCAGCTATTTGGGACTAGAATGTGAGCATGTTTGGTTTTTTTTTTAGTTTTCCTAAGCCTTACATTAATTTCATGATTCATGAAATAAGTTTTAATGGATGACATTTGAAGGAAACTTGATTTGGTTGGAAACAGATAAAAACATCAAAAGTTATGATAGACAAGAATGTTTAAAATGAGAAGAAAATTCATTAATTTTTCTTCCTTTTTATATAAACTTATGGAAGTCCATTTAAAGTTGAGTTTCCTCCAGGGCATTTTTCCTGTTTCCTAACTACAACCAACCAAGCATAACCTAATTATGAACTGACTGTTTATAAGATCTTTACAAGTGTGCTAAATGCATTTCCCTGGAGAAGAAATAAACCAGGTGGGATTTGTTCATATTTATAAGCCTCAGAAAATGATAGCAGCAGCCAGTTTCTAAATGTCCATTGAGTGGTAGCATATTCATTTGCCACTCATGAATTATTTAAAACAAGCAGAGAAGAAAAATACTCTTCAGGTATTCCTATCATTTACAGTCTGAATCTGTGCTTTGGGAATAAAACTGAATGCAAATGCATCCCCAAATCAAAATGTCATTCTCTGGGAAGTATTTCATAGTTTACAGTTACTTGTACTGGGGTACAAAACCCTTTCACTTTTTTTCTTTAAAGCACATTTAGCTATCTTGTTTACAAATGTATCTTTTAATGTATATTTTGTATATAGTGCTTTATCACTTTTGCCAAATATTTCCCCTCATTTTGAAAATATGGTAGCACCTGAGTTGCATTCATGTAATTCCTTGTTCGTTAATGTTTACCTTAAAGTGAACTGTTAGAGGTCCTCTGAATTGTGTATTACTTGTCAGTCTTTGTGTGGCTCTATATTATAATGTCCATTTGTAGTATCCCCTATTGTTAATTATCAAATTATATTAAAAAAATGGCTAGGATTTCTGCAATAAAGTCTTTGCAGTCTCTTTTTTTTTCTTTAAGAGATCCCCATGATTGTCATAAAAATTGCCTATTAAATGCAAATATTTATACTTGGAAGTTGGAGAACATTGAAATAAAAAAAGGGCATGAAAGAAATCTGAGTTTGTTTCTTGAACTGGCTTTCTTGAATTCTAAAATACTACATTTTAAATATCCAGGATCTAATAGAACAAGAATGTGCGTCAAATATTTTTTGTTACATTGATAAGTGCAATGTGCACCAGAGGTGCATTTGAATTATGTGAAGGAGGCTGTAAAAAAAGGAAAGAGATTTGGTAAACATTCTGTCACTTGGAAACACAATATGATTTATTTTTCAGTGAAATATGAAAGAGTGACAGAAGAAAGATTATTGATCATAGATTTAGTGGGTTGTAAATTGAGAATAAAATGAAAAGAGTAAATCTTTATAAAGATATAAGAAATAGGAACAAACGGCAACATTTCCAATAAACTTGAAATCACATATATGAGAACTTCAACAACAAAATTAGAGTGTTTTTCAGTACACAAAGACTTTCATTACTTTATTTATCACCATATATGTTATATGCTCACTTTGTCCAATGTCCTGTGTAAAGATGTGGAAGTGTCAGCACATCCATTCTGACTCATGACATTTTCTGGAACTGAGAAATAATACAGGTATGTAAAGAAAATTGAGGATTTTTAAAATTCCATCATTATGACCATGGAATAAATAATAATACAGCACAATATTGTTGGAAAGAATACCAGGCATTATCCAAGTGGTTTTCAAATAGTTTAGTTCCCTAGGTTACAGATTTGTACAACATTGTAGACTTTAGGCATAAAGTAGATTTCCCGGAGAAAAGGTTTACATATAGAAGAAAAGCAAGGCTATTCCATTGGCATCTAATTAGTCAGAAAAAAAATGAAATTATTCCCAGGTAACTGGATGGAAGTATCAATAGCATTTTATGAGAGATTATTTTAGCCCTCTGTGTTACTGGGCTATAAAGATATTTTCCACCACTGAACTGAAAGATGAGATCAATTAATAAAGCAATATTATATCATATGATCGTTGATCAAATGTTTTTTCTGTAAAATATTTTACAGGGTAGAAAGATGGAATGATCTCATGGGATGTTCGCCATATCCCAAGATGTGTAGGTGCAATGAGCACTCAAAGTTGTGGCTGTACTGACACTTGAGATATCTTTAAAAAAATGACTATTCATTTGAATATGCTGATAAACTCTACTAATAAAGAAGTATTTATGGTTTATTAAATACAACTCTCTTCTATATCCCCACATAATATTCCAAACAGTATATTTTATTATTTTAAAATGTTTCTATTAAAGGAAATACAATTAGTTAATAACAAATGTTTCTGTCATGAACACAATATCTGGATTTTTTTAAATTTAAAACCAAGTAGTTTTATTTTGAATTAGAATATCTGGATGAAAATATCACACAGCTTAATGAAACAATTTATATACTTCAATATTTTATTAATTTTAGTTAAATTTTAATACCTTAAAAAAATTTAAATCAGTTGTAGGCCTCACTACAACTATTCTGTACCCTGTTGTACAGAATATTTGTGTTAACATGTTTCAGAAAGATAGCAATTCTATATAAATGAATACAGATTCATGGTTTTTTGTTACATATCAGAGTAAGGGTTATTGTTATTTTCCAGTAAGGCATTTCCCATGAAATTTATTTAGCTTTTGAAGATATAATTGTTGTACAGTGTATGAAATTCTCTGTCAATTCAAATTTAATTGCAGAAATAATCATGGATACATAAAAATAACTCAAATTTTCCTCACTGCTTGATAATTTCCTAGCCAAAAATTAATTAGTTCTAACTTTGACTACAAGCCTATGTATTAAATTTAGTTTAATTTATAAACTTACATTTTCATGTATACGTGTATCTCTCACACCCAAATGTACATACACAATGTATCACAGCACAAAACAACAGTTGATAACTGAAGGTAAAATCTCAAAATACAAGTGGTCTCCAGATTAAGAGCAAGTTCCATTCCTAAATCTGTCTACCTCTACTTTTTACATAGGTCAAAACTTATACTTACAAACTATGTCATTACTAAAAATGGTGGATGGCATTCTGCCTCAAATTGATTAACAACTGAAACTGTACAATGTCTTCATGAACCTGAAAATAGGCTGCATATTAAAGAAAGGGCTTCAGCAGTTTACTGGCTTGAAGGAGGAGAATGTGGTCCACTATTTTTAGTATAAGCCCATTAAGTTGTAAGTCAGACATTCTTATCCTATAGTCTTCCTGTACAGAAAGCCTATATATTGGCTCAAATAGGCATTTTCTTAAAAATATCCATGCTTAATGCAGCAAAATGAATTCATACATGGTTGAGAATGCATGTAACTTTGGGAAAGGATAGAGTAGCATGGTGTGCCCAAGAACATAATGTCCTTCTAAAGAGATCATACAAAAAATATCTACAGAAAATAGGCAATAAAAAAGCTATGCATAGTTAAAAGATTTACATTAGCACATATTTACCCATGAATCAGTTTTAAACCTTGAAAAGTAACAAGTGCATATTTGTTCTTTTTTAAATACACAAAGCTAGTAGCGATAGCGATAGCACTTAGATTTATATACCGCTTCATGGTGCTTTTATAGCCCTCTCTAAGTGGTTTACAGAGTCAGCATATTGTCCCTAACAATCTGGGTCCTCATTTTACAGACCTCGGAAGGCTGGAAGGATGAGCCAACCTTGAGCCAGTGAGAATTGAACTCCTGACAGCGAGAAGTGAGTTAGCCTGCAATACTGCATTCTAACCACTGCACCACCATGACTCATCAATAGGCCTGCATGTATTAATCAAACATATTTGAGCTATGTCCATGAATTTTGATAATAAAACATTTTGATTTTCAAATATAGTCTCTCATTTTTAGCAGCAAAAAATGCTATTATAATCTACAGAAATGAGCCAAGATCAGAAACTCCTAACTATATGCTTCTCTAATGTTTAAGTTCACACAGACTAGCAAATCATAATAAAAGAAAAAGAAAAACCATCATGATCAATATCCTTAGAGTTACTCTAGAACAGAGGTCCCTAACCTCAGGACTGTGGTATGTTGGGAACTGGGCTGCACAAGTGGCTGACAAGTGTGTGAACTCCATTTGTGTAAACTGTGAGCACACATGCAAAACCATCTACCCCCCACCCCCACGATCACTGCCAATCCCTGGAGCCAGAAAGGTTGGGAACCACTGTTCTAAAAGATAGAGTGCAAAAAAGAACAGAACTGTAGGCTTAGTCATTGAAGCTAAACTATGCTTTAGCATTACAGGTAAAATATTTTGTGAAATGTAATAGAAGGTATAAGGCTGTGATGGTGAACCTATGGCACGCATGCCACAGGTGGCACGTGGAGCCATATTGGTGGGCACGCGAGCATTGCCCTAGCTCAGCTGCAGCACACTTGAGCTTACAGGCCAACTGATTTTCGGGCCTTCCGGGCACACTGGAAGTTGGCAAATGGGCCGTTTCCAACCTCCAGAGGGCCTCCAGAGGGGTGGGGAAGGCCGTTTTCACTCCTAGAAAGCCTCTGGAGCCTGGGGGGGGGTGAAAAACAGGCCTACCGGTCCCACCGGGCCATCACATGCCAAAAACGGGAACACCGGGGAGTTGCGCCTGCATGCATGGGGGGGGTGCATTGAATAGTGGGTATGGGCATGCACACGTGCGACCCCCCCTCCTCACTCCCCCCACTTTTGGCATGCGACAGCAAAAAGGTTAGCCATAACTGGTATAAGGTATACTTCATATTTACTTAGAAGAAGAAACAAATCTTATAAAACTACCAGTGGGGGGAAAAATACGCCAGTGTATATTATGGTATATCAACATATTGATGTTAAAACCTTTACAGATTGGGGGGGGAGAATATTATTTCTATATTCTAATACAGTGAAGGTAAATCTTAGGGGTTTGGCATATCAAAAATTTGGAAAAATAACTAACTTGACTCTGCTGCCATGTCACCGCCATCACCATCCCCGAACAAAAGAGAAATAATACTCTACATATTTATTTTTAAAAATACAGTCCAATCACATATAGTGCTGTGTATTTTATATAAATAAATGTCAAATAATTACAAAAATGAAATATGAGTAAAACAAACTAATTTTTGGAGGGTCCAGGGTCTGTGCAAGAGCACAGCCTCCATAGCCTCCAAAAATTTTGTGAAGACTGAGTGTGTTAGAATAGTTTTTGTTGGGTGATGGTGCACATTGGCAGGTCACCAAAAATGTCATAGTATGTCACCTCTGACATGTATGTCATAGGTTTGATTTCACTGTTCTAATGTGTAAAAAAAAAAGGTTTCAGAGACAACTTCTTTTTGTTAGTTGCGAAGTTGTGTCCGACCCATTGCGACCCCATGGATAACATTCCTCCAGGCCTTCCTGTCCTCTATCATCCTCTGGAGTCCATTTAAGCTCACGCCTACAGCTTCAGTGACTCCATCCAGCCACCGCATTCTCTGCTGTCCCCTTCTTCTTTTGCCCTCAGTTTTGCGTTCAGAGACAACTAAGGCATGCAATCTTCATATTTTTACATAATTAAACCAATTGGAAAGCTGAATTCTCTCCTGTTTTCAAGAACATTACATTACTATGTTCTTCACCTATCTGCCACAACAATGAGGGCCTGGGGTATTCTGTTATCACCTAACACATTGAGAGAATGAAATTAGAAATACAACAGTTGGAAAATACAATACTAAACTGATTTCCCTCCTTTGCAATCATTTTCTCCTCAAATCTATGTTGTCAGAATTAACTGATGCAATATTGATATAAAAAGAAAAGGAAACACCCATTGATGTTAATAAATGCCTTTCTATTAAGAAATATATTCATACATTTTAAAAAATCCCTGCATACTTACTTTCTCTCATAAGCTTCTACAAGCAAACATTTTTACTTTAAAGCATTCATGATCAAAATGAAGGTCACTACAATTATTATTATCACAACAAGAGTAATCAATGCTATTTGTGCAGCACTATATCCACAGGACAGATTTATAGAGAAAAGCTTAGTGCCTGCTAGTGATTTGGGCTCAGCACACAAGGTCTGTTTGGAATCTTCAATTTTATCTATGTTCTGCTTGTACCAAGTTAATAATCCAATATTAGAACAGGTGCATTCCAGTGGATTATAACTTAAATTGATTATACTCTGGCCAGATAGTCCAGTCAACAAATCATGTGGGATAATATGGATCCTATTATTGGCAAAATTGAGATAAATGTTCCTGAGGCTGGAAAACACATCTGAACAGAATGCAGTAAGATTGTTACGGTTCAGATCCACATATTTTAACTTGCTGAGGGCAGAAAATGCTTTAGCTTCTATAACCATCAATTGACAAGAAGCTAAAGTTAACACCTCTAGATTGGGTGCTTTCTGAAGAAAGTTGTCATTGAAAATGGTGCCAGATTTAAAGGTATTTCCATTCATATTTAAGACAATAAGGCTGCTTAGACCTTGCAAAATATTCTGCTTGCTTGTATCAATATGAGAGAAAGAAAGGTTCAGGATCTGCAAAGAATGTAGATTGTAGAATGGGCTTTGAGAATTATTATTGATGATAATACATGTAAAAGAGAGATCAAGAACTTTCAAGTTAGAACATTCGTTAAATGCTGCATTGTGGAACGAAAGTTTGCGATTGTGGCTTAAATTGAGGTGTTGCAAGCCAATGAGACCTTGAAGTTGGTTGCTGCAGCAGTCTAGGCTTTCTATGTGACTCCTACTCAAATCAAGGTGTTGAAGCTTTGACAAGGATTCCAAACATCCAAAACTCAAGTTCATGGGGTAATAATTCTGCTGGATATAGAGATGGGTAAGAAAAGGAAAAGCAGAAAAGTCGATGTCGCAGAGATTCAAAAACTCATTCCAATTGAGATTTAATTCTTTCAGTAAATTCATCTGAGGAAGGCTCCGTAGTTCAGAAAGGGAGGTGTGGGTCAAGTCCAATCTTTTCAGTTTGGACAAACATTGGAAAGTGTCGCCAGAAGGTTCTAGGAAAGAGTGATACTGTAGAGTGAGATAGTCTACAGAGATGTTGCATATGCCTTGCAATGTGCTCTCTTGAATGGCAAAGCTGTCTATACCCAAAAAAGTGCCGAGCCAGAGGATAGCAGTACTGACACCTTGCAATCCATCCAAGATCACTGAAATATTACTACAACTGCCAAAGTCCAAATTGTAGAAGGAAAATGAACTAAAAGCCTTGGGCTCTATGTGCATAATCTTGTTGTCCCTAAGATTGAGAGTTAGATTGTTAGCTTGTTTTAATGCCTTTATGCCTCTAGTTGATATTGTTTGTATATTGTTCATCTGTAAATCCAAGTGTTTGAGCTTTCTAATTGGAAAATCCGATAGCAGCTCCAATGTTTGGATATGGTTGCTTCCTAGTAACAGTGTTTCTATGTTGTATAGGTCCTGCATTGGGATAAATGCTAATTTAGTGATCCCTGTTTGGGTTAGATCAAGATGCTTCAGACACTGAGGACCCGTAAATGCTGTTGAGGCCAGAAAGAGAAGATTATTTCCAGTAAAGACAATGCTCTCCAGGAAAATATTGCTTTCGAAAGTGCCTTCATATACCCAATTAATCTGACACCTTTTAAAACAAAACAAAATCTGGTATTAAAACAAAGCACAACTGTGGATATAATTGAAATAGATGCCCTATTTTTATTTCAGCAGATCATTAGGTAACTAAGTAGTAAAATGAAGCATATCATTTTTAAAATCAATTTAGAGATCCAATCAACATTGACAGATTTTAGATGGTTATCAAAGCACATCATGATATGTCTGTTTAAACAAGGCAAATACCTATCAATTACAGGTTCAGAAGGAGTATTACAAGCTTGCAAACTCTGATTAAAATTTATTAAAATGTATTTTCTTGAAAAACACTGTAGAAAATAAAATTTCTATATGAATGTACAGGACAATCTCTGGTAACATTTTAAAGCTAATGTCAAATATTACAAGAAATAAAAGCTGCCATATTGACAAGTGTGCCTAAATGTACACATACAGAGCCAATACCTTTATTATCAAACAGCTGCAAGTTTTCAGGTTTTCTAGAAATCTAATTGTTGAAGATCATTGCAACTATTATTGAGACATTTAGAACTTCATCCACAGCAGCAATAGATGAGAAAACCCGAGAGCATAAAAAAAGACATTCACATGTCTTCCACTTTGTCCGCTCTCGGGAAATTCTTTAAAACCAGTTTTTCTAGGTTTTGATTGAGTTTTAAATGAATGCCTTTAAATGGGGGTGCTGTAGAAAGATGCCATGTTGTTCTTTTTATGCAGTGTTGTTTGTTTTAACTTTGTGAAACTTCCCAGATCATTCTGCAACTGGGCAGTAGAAAAATTCAATGGCATACCTACCTTGTTAAGTCTAAGTGCACCAAGGCCTTCAGCCTGCTGAATGTTGATTGCTGAAGCAGATGTAGGAAGTTGAAGCTGAAATCAAGGACTTCAGTTGTAAAAGGCAGTTCTTCTGGAAGCTCTGTCAGTCCTAAACCTTCACAACTGTAGCTTCTATTAATAAAAAGCTGTAAAAATTATATATCAAGTTAGATACCAGTGTATCAATACAAGTAGTCCTTGAGCTCAGATTTTCAGTTGCTGAGCAAGACAGTTGTTAACTGAGTCATACCCCATTTTATGACCTTTAGGCCATGGCTGTAAGCAAATCACTACAGTTGTTAAGTGAACCATGCAGTTGTTCAATGAAACCGGCTTTCCTCATTGACTTTGCCTGTCAGGAGCTTCCTATGAAAGTTGCAAATGACAATCTCAGGACTCTGAATGTTGCAACCATCATAAATGCATGCTGGTTGCCAAGCGCTTATAGCTTGATAACATGACTTTGGAGATGCTGCAATGGTCTTCAAGTGAAAACTTTTTTCAGTGCCATTGTAAGTTTGAAAGTCATTTAATGAATGGTTGTAAATTGAGGACTATCAACATATCTGAATGTATTATATGTATCTCTCCAGGTTTATGTTTTTAATAAAACCATTGTATTTTAAGTAAATATGCCAATATGTAGCTAAATATGCCAACAGAACAAATCTGAAACCTAACCCTAACTCTTTTTTTAACTATATCAGGGACAAACCAGAGCTATCATTAGAAATGACACTGTCAGGAATCTGATGTAAACTTTCATTACCTATATGGACAGAGGGTAAATTATAAAGGTTACACCAAATTAAACACTTTTAGGAATGAATAAAAAGGGTCACAGAATGACATTTTGTCCCTCTATTTAACATTTCTTTTAAAAATTAATGCTAACAGAATTTTTCTCAGTTATTGACACTTCACTAAAATTGATATTAATGCCATTTGTCTGTTGCTGCTGCCATATAATGGACCATTTTTAAAAAAAAGACAAAAAAGACCATCAGTATGATAGGACAACAATCAGATGAATGATATTGAAAGTTCATGATTTTATATGCTGTTATGACATGTGGCTTACCGGGTTTTTTAATAGTGTCTCATCTACAATGAAGAGCTCAAAGTAAAATAGTAATCTCACATATAGGCTTTCTATTCATTTTTAATGCAAAGAGTTCACAATAAGTTGACAATTCAACAAATGATAAATGATTGAAAAATTATGGTTATACAATGAGCGCATGACCTTGAAAACATTTCTCAAAATATTATAACTGCCACATTGCACAATAAATAACGATGTAAGTAAAATATGCTGCATTCAATTCTAGTGTGAATTTCTCAAAATCTTGGAGAAAACGTGACTAAATAGAATAATTACAGAATACAATTTTCTTCAGCTAGGAATGATTTTCCTGTCAATTAGAAATATTATTAGAAAGTGAACAGAAAGAGCATAACTAAAGACATTTATTTCTACAAAGCATTTTTAATAGTTTTTTATTTATTTATTTATTTGTTTGTTCTTATTTCTATACCGCCCTTCTCCAAATAGGACTCAGGGCGGTGAACAGCCAAAGTAAAAAACAATACATACAAAATTTAAAAGCAGTTTAAAATAATTAAATATTTTGGCCATAAATTAAAACAACCCAATTTAAAATCAATTTAAAATTTAACTCAAGCCAGCCCAGCTAGTTGAAATAAATGGGTTTTCAGGGCCCGACGAAAAATCCGGAGGTCTGGTTATTGTATGTATCTCTGGGGGGAGGTTGTTCCAGAGGGTGGGCGCCGCCACAGATTTTAATTTCTTTCCATTAAAAATATCTTATCTAAGATACTAAGATACTATAGAACCGTGATGGCGAACCTATGGCAAGCGTGCCACAGGTGGTATGCAGTGCCATATTAGTGGGCACACCAGCTCAGCTCTGGGGCGCATGTGCACGCCGGCCAGCTAATTTTCAGGCCTTCTGGGCCCACCAGAAGTAGGGAAACAGGCTATTTCCTGCCTCTAGAGGGCCTGTGGGGGTGGTGGGGAAGGCACATTTTTCTTTCTTACCTGGCTCCAGATCTTTTCTATGCATCTGGGAAGGGCGAAAACAGCCTTTCCCACTCCTTTGGAGGCCCTAAGGAGGCTGAAAGGGCCCATTTCCCGACTCCCGGTGGGACAGGAAGTGATGTTTTTTCCTGTCACCAGCCTCCAGAGACTCCTAGAGAGGCTCCTAGAGACTCCTAGAGAGGTTCTGGAGACTGGGGACAGCAAAAAATGTCACTTCCTGTCCCACCGTGAGTTGGGAAATGGGCCCTTTCAGCCTCCGTAGGACCTCCAAGGGAATGGGAAAGGCTGTTTTCTCCCTTCCTAGATGCATAGAGAGGATCTGGAACCAGGTAAGAAAGAAAAACAGGCCTACGAGGCCATCATGTGCCAGGAACTGGGGTGGGTGGGGTTGCGTGCACATTCACATGGGCATGTGCGCGCGCGACCCTCCCCCACCCCCCCTCTCCTGGCACGCGATGGCAAAAAGGTTAGCCATCACTGCTATAGAACAACTACAAATAAATACTGCTGCACTGTTTTAGATGGCACCTGGAAAAAGCATCCTATGGAAAATGACAATGTAAGGCAGAGGTCTTCAAACTTGGCAGCTTTAAAACTTGGGGACTTTAACTCCCAGAATTCTCCAGCCAGCTATTCTGGGAGTTGAAATCCATAAGTCTTAAAGCTGCCAAGTTTGGGGACCCCTGATGTAAGGAATCACAAATTCTTCAGCAAATACATTTGTTGGGACCAGCCCCAAAGAATCTGCTCTCACATAAAGTTTCAAATTCACTAAAGGAAATCTTTGCTTATCTTTTCTGCAGGTGGGAGCTGATTTTCCTTCCTATGTTTCCAATATTACAGGGCCCCTATTTTTCCCCTGTGGGCATTTGTTTTTCTCAAAATTACTCACTCTAAACTATTTTTTTGAGTTGTTAAGGTAATGTAATATTCATTACATTTGAAAAAATGTAATAATATATTCATTCATTCATGTATGTAAGGAAAAAAAAAACACCCTAGAAAATAAATATGATAAAATCGACTCTAAACATTTCCTATCTAGATGTCAATGTAGTTTTTCACCTGCTTTGCTTGGTTGGTTGGGGTTTTTTTTAATTATTTTTTAAAAAAATTTTAATATAATAATTCCATCTTCAAATAACAATGAGTTGTCTGGGTACAGATACCTTTATAAAATAATAATCAAAATTTACAACAATATGTTGGTTGATTTTTTTTTATATGTATCTGAGAGCAACTTAGGAAAATATTTGTATTATTATATTACTGAGGCTATGAATTTAGGAGCAGATTAAACTGATTTGATGGAATGTTTAAGTCAATATGTATAGATTATTATAAACTGATGTGCCATGACATTTTTTTTTTTGGCTTATTAGGAGTTTATATGTGGGACAGAGAGAGATCTTCTCATCTAATACTTCATTTCGATATTTCTGCTGTAAAACCCACATCAACCAAACTCTTGGTGTAACAAACTTTTAAGAATGGAAAACTCCCCAAATAAAACCCTAAGAGCACTTTGCTTTTGAACAAGAAAACTATGGCACTCAAAGTATTAAAAAAAAAAAGTTTCAAGGTACTTTAAAGATAGGAAAAGCTGGAGAATGAATCCTTGTGACCTATGGGAACAATTGGTACTTTTTGAAATATTCCCCTATTGTAGTCTAGCATAAACTGAGTATACCCAGGAGTTTAGTAAAGTGTTCTGGAATTACTGAAGAAGGAGCAGTAGGATTGTCAATCTACAAGTCCTTCTGGGGTTTTTGACTTGAAGTTTTCTTCATGGATGAGCACCAAACTGATGAAAGTAGATGGGAAATTGCATTAAGTGACTAGTTGCCTGGTTTGGTTAGTGAGGGACTGCAAGAAAAAGAAAAAGGCTTTGAGCACCCTGTGCATGGTGTCAGTTGCCTGTCTTCATAGCAAAATATCAGTGTGTTGTGGCTCCGATTACTGAGCCTGTGTTATCAGCAGGAGAGGACTCTGAGAGTGAAGGAGAGGAGTTGGCAAGGCCTCCCTCTCCAGGACCCTCCTCTCTGGCAATGCCTCCGGTGTCTTCCGAAGGCCAAGAGATAGGCCCGGGGCCAAGCACTTCCACGCAGCCGCAGGTGGACAGTAATGATGATGATGATGATGATGAGTCTTGGCTGGACCCTCGACAGTGTCGCAGTGATAAGCGCGCACAGCAGAGGAAGAGGCGTGCCAGGGATTAGGCTGAGTCACTGGACCACACCCCACAGGGTATAAAAGGGGGTGTGGTGGCTGTTCAAGCTCTGTGACAAGCAAAAACTGATATTGAACAAACCTCTCTGCATTGCTGGACTTTTTGAATATTCTCTTATCTGTTGTGTGTTGGCTTTGAAAAACACTCCCTTCATAAGTAAAAGACTCTTGGCAGCCAGCCACTGGGTTGCTGCCAATTCTGCTCTTAGAGAAACCTTTGTCGGCTGGTTTATTTCACTATTGACTGTCTGTGGGGGTGCGTGTGTGAGACGGGGACAGAACACAGTGTAAGTTAAAATAGAAAGAGAAAAAATGTAATATACCTGCTAGGAAGCTAAAGGAATAAAAACTCCTCAAAAACAGGTTCTTTATATGATCATATAATCTATATTCAAAATTTCACTTGTAACATTTTTGGGTTATTTTCAGATACCCAACTACTATGGGAAATATTTTCTGTGCTAGTAAAAAGAAAATATTAAAATATGGCAGTGGTGAAATCCATTTTTTTTTACTACCGGTTCTGTGGGCGTGGTTTGGTGTGCAATGTGTAGCTTGCTGGGTGTGACTTGGTGGACATGGCAGGGGAAGGATACTGCAAAATCTCCATTCCCACCCCACTCTGGGGCCACCTAGAGGTGGTATTTGCCGGTTCTCTGAACTAATCAAAACTTCTGCTATCGGTTCTCCAGAACCTGTCAGAACCTGCTGGATTTCACCCCTGAAATATGGTAAGGGAAATCAAACTCTCTAATAGACTAATGTGAGAGTAAATCCAGCCTTGTTGTAGAAATGGTAATATAATTTAAAAGAATAAATTATTCTTTTTATTTAATGTCTAACATGTATAAACCTGTTACCAATCTCTGTATATATATATATATATTCTTAAAATACAGAGAGATGAAGAGTGCTTGGCTGATAATCTAATTCTTGTAATAGTTTCAGTGCTGATCAGATATACATGTCATTGTCCTTCAAATGTTACCCTTTGCTTCTGCAGACAAGGACAAAAATGAGTAGTTGCAGCACTGCCTAGTCTTCCCCCCCAAAATCTATCTGACCTATTAGTCATGTTGGGACAAAATTATTCTTAGCCCCCCCTGCCCACTTTTGAGGAAGTAAAAGGAGGTAAAGGTTAGCCTCAGTAGTGGATTCCTCCCAGTTCGGCCCGGTTCTCCCGAGCCGGTAGCGATGATGATATGACGTCACCGAACTGGTTCTGCCCCCCGCCCCCTGCCCCCCATGCTCCCCTGGCCCCCCACGTTATTCTTACCTTTTATTTGGGCCCACCCCCAATCTATTGCTGCCTCCTGAGTCCCAGTTGATGGCTAGAGGGAAAAAAACCTGTTTAAACTCTTGCTGCAGGGCTTTAAAGGGCCGCCCTCCAGCTGATCAGTGTTAAAAGAAAACAAATGAGTAGACCAGTGCCTGAAAAAATAAATGGGGAGACCAGTGCCTCCAAAAATAAATGGGTAGATTTAACAGCTCTGCAAGCAGTTAAAAGCCTGGTAGACCAGTACCTCTGCTAAATCCTAAATAATTGTCACATGACCTTAAAGCCACACCCACAAAATAAGCCATGCCCACAGAACCAGCGGTAAAAAAATTTAGAACCCACCCCTGGTTTGCCTGGCTCTTTTCCAAAGTATATTCAGGAAGAAGCTGAAGACAAAGCTCTTCCAAATACCATTGTAGGTAGACTTGACCCTCCCTGCATTTTATGGTTAATTGGAGTTTGGGGTTTTGATTTTCTTTTAATTATTTTGACTACTTATATTAATTTTATCATAAAATGTTATTTTAGTTCTGCCTGCTTAAGAGCCTTGGTAGTACAGTGGTCTAAGGCACCCTGTTATTAAGCTGGTTATTAAGACCAGCTGCCTGCAATTACTGCAGGTTCAAATCTCGCCAAAGCTCAAGGTTGACTCAGCCTTCCATCCTTTCTAAGGTAGGTAAATTGAGGACCCAGTTGTGAGGGCAATAAGCTGACTTTGTATAAATATACAAAAGGATGAAGGCTATTGCTGAGCACATTGTAAGCTGCCCTGAGTCTCCGGAGAAGGGCGGCATATAAATCAAATTAAAAAAAAAAAAAGTTATGCAAACTGCTGAGAGCTGATTTTGACTGCAGCAAGATCTAAACACCAATCAAACCTGTTGTCTTCCATATTGACATTCTTTGTCATTGTCGTGAGTTATAGCATAACAAAGCTGGAAGATACCAGAGTGTCTGTTTCTGGCCCTGGATTTTGATCTTTACATCTAGACCAGGTTGGAGCACTGAGTCATAATCCAAAACAACCCCCAGTAAATTCTAATCATTTTTAAAAAATAATTCAGATAATTACTGCAGGAGCAGTCAAAGCAACAGTCACAGGCTTCAGTTGGTGGGCAAAACTGAACTTCAAAGCCCTGCTTCCTTTTTACATGTGGGCAATGGATGCAACATACAATGAAAGAGGGTGACCCTTTGATCACCTAATTGAAGCCAGTGACCTTCACCTCAGATGCCCTTGGAATTATAATCTAGTTTGATCCTCTACCACAGATCATTCCTGGGGCTGCTACTTGATTACCTGGCAACTGTTCCTTAACATTGATCAATTGTCAGTGTTTTAAAGTCTGTACATTCAGATTGGAGGTTTATAACATGGTAGAATTCTTTTATGACAAAGAAGTAGCCATTATAAATGATCAAACTGTGAGCGGACTAAAGCATGTACAACTTTCTGAAAGATACTTCATTACTACCATTCATACATGTGCCAAGTCATTTTCTTTTTTTTTTTTCCCATCCTGGGTTGGTGGTGGGTGTTGTTGTTGTTGTTGTTGTTTTGGCACATATCAAGAAAGCAATCACTTGATCAACTCAAAAAGCCAGAGGGAATCTGAGGCCGCTAGCCTTTTCCGTAACAGCTGTAAAAAATGTCTGTGTTACCGAGCGTAAGTGTGCCATGAGAAGCATCACACCCCAAGGTCTAGTTGTACAGAAATGAGGTGCATATAAACTGCTTATAAAGCCAAGCACCTGTTCAAGAGCCCCTGGTGCATGTAGATAAAGAGTGCCAATGGTCTGTTTTCCTCCTAGCCTCTCTTAGTCCAGCAGCATTTGGCAAACGTTCCCTGCACATGCCAATTCCAAACGGTGCCTGAAAACTCCACATGGTGTCTTAAACAGCAAATCTTCTCTCATCTCCAATCTCCATCAGTCCTATTTGTTTTCAGGTGCTTGGCCAGAAATAAAGAAGAGCGAGACCACCTCAACCTGCTTGCTTGCTTGTTTGTTTATTGCCTCGAATTGCCTAGGTGGGAATTTCAAAATGGTATCTGCTTCTAAGCAGGCACATGAGTCTATCTAGCTAACACGTATCACTGTGAATATGAAACTAATAAAATAGAATCACAACTAACTGTAACAATGGGTGTAAAGTCAGTCTGATTTGGGGAGGGGGGGAGCAAATTTGCTTTCTGTACCGCAAATGTGCTCCTAAAGGACTGCATTTATCTGTGTATTATTATTTTTTTGTTTCACCCACCAGAGGACTTTCAGCCCTTCAATGACCCAGTGTTAGCATGCAAGTATTCACTGCTCCCAAATTAATTATTGATTCTTTCTTGAAGCTACTTTTCTCCCAATAGAAAGACAAATAAGTGATCACTCACCTCAGTGCACATCTGATTGAGGGGTTTGGAGACTTCATAGCTAAGACCTAAAAGCCCCATCAGAAGCCAGCAATATGTGCAGCAAACCATTAAGGCTTTGATTAGATTTTCCACACGCCTGTAATGGAAGACGGATGAAAAATAATTTTCTAGTGTGGGGTTCAGAAAAGGCATTTTGAATCTAATGCTTCAAGAGAGGCCAAAGAGTGCCTGAAAAAGATGTTGTTTCCTCTTAACACCCAAAGGATTTTTGTGAAGCGTGCTTTTTTTCAGTTCCTTCTCTTGCTCTTTTTTTCACTTTTGGTTTCTCTCCTAAATACTTGTACCATTTTTTGGCATAAATTATTGGAAACTTTCATGACCTTGTGAGAAACTTGCCATATTTTGTAGCCAATCTTAAAAACATCTTCTTCTATGTAGAATGACATTCCAAGTATAAAGTGGTGCCCTTAAAATAAATAACTTTCTCTGAGCATATTATTTTTTTGAAAATATCACTCCTTTTGTATCTAGGAATTGGGTACGGATACAGTTGTTTAGGTGGTTTTGGAGGTCCCCCCAATAACCTATTAGAGAGATCCAAATAAATTATTGAGGACTAAATCTGATCAGTGAACCAATAACAAAAGAATTTCCCAGTTCATCTCATGTGTACTTGACTATTTAAACAATCTCCAGAATTCACCTTACATAGTGTGATGCTGCGGACAAACTGGATTATACTTATTGCATGAAATAAATATTTCCATAAGATTCTAAGCCATTTCAAACAAACATGCTCTGAAAACCCAATTACAGGCTCATAAAATTGGCTTCAGGACATGAATGACTGATAGAAGGAAACCATTTTCCTTCTCAATCTGCCATTAGGATCCTCTGCTTATCCCAAAAGAAAAATTAATCATTAGTGTGGATATTAGTATTTGGATACATGGAAAGTTTATATTGGATTCATCAAATCATATAGGAATGAGGGAATTTCTGCTTACTTGTTACTGTTTTTAATTTACAGAAAGAATGAATCCTTATCTCCTTTTTCTTGTATAATCTTGTTCCTATCTGAACTGCCTCCAGTTTAAAGACTGCATGTTTATGTATTTCTTAATCTATTTTCTTCTATAAACAAAAAAACATGGTATCTTTGCATAAATATTGTATCTAAGGTTCTTTGCCAACCACAGATTATTTGATTTGATTTAAGATTCATAATTCAGGGTTTGTTGTTTTTAATTCTCCCTTGTAGCGACATATTTCATTCTGCTAATCCAACCCCCTGCCCAGGGGATTGATCTATCTATCTATCTATCTATCTATCTATCTATCTATCTATCTATCTATCTATCTATCTATCATCTATCTAGATATAGATATCAACTCCCTGGTCAGCGGGTTGGACTAGAAGACCTCCAAGGTCCCTTCCAACTCTGTTATTCTATTCTATTCTATTCTATCTATCTATCTTAGATGGCTCTATCTCACCAAAGCAGACTCTAGGCTTACAATCATTCAATTAAAATGCCACATAAAACATTAAAACAATAAATAGAAATCTTAAATTTAAAACTCAGTTAAAATTAAAGTGGCACACATGGATAGGAAGGCAGCAAAGGGCACACGGTGATTGTTATCTAATCCATTAGCTACCTCCAGAATGCCACACTCCCTTTGGGGTCTCTGGCCAGTTGGCACAGCCGTGTCTTCAAGCCCTTTCAGACGGTCAAAAGGCTGAAAGTGGATCTCACCTTGGGGGTCCTGAGTTTCAGATGATGGGAGCCATGCAGAAAAGGGCTCTTCTTCTGGATCTTGATAACCAAAATTCCTTGACCAATAGGGTCTGCAGCATGCCCCTGATGACAGCACAGGTGAGGCAGGTTAACTCTCTCTCTCTCTTTCAGTAATTGTTTTGGGGAAGGGACAGAAAGACAAAGACAGTTTGGTATAGTGGTTAAGGTGCTGGTATAAAGCATGTGACTCTGAATTCTAAGCCTCCCTCAGAAACGAAAGCCAGCAACATGGCGTTAGACTAGTGATTCACTCTCTGGCAATCAAACCAGGGGTGAAATCCAGCAGGTTCTCACAGGTTCTGGAGAACAGGTAGCGGAAATTTTAAGCAGTTCAGAGAACCAGGAAATACCACCTCTGGCTGGCCCCAGAGTGGGGTGAGAATGGAGTTTTTGCAATATCATTCCCCCAGGAGTGGGATGGGAATGGAGATTTTACAGTATCCTTCCCTGATACACCCACCAAGCCACGTGCACCAAGCCACACCTGCCAAGCCATACCATGCCCACCAAGCCACACCCTCAGAACCGGTAGTAAAAAAATTTGGATTTCACCACTGAATCAAACTTGCAAATAAGGAGGAATTTCCTGACAGTGAGAATAATTAATCACTGGAACAGCTTGACTTCCAGAGTTGGGGTGCTCCATCATTGGAGGTTTTAAATAAATGATTGGACAGCTATTTGTCAGGGATGGTTTAAGGACTCCTATCTTGGCAAGGGGTTGGACTAGAAGACTTTCAAGATCATGTCCAGCCCTGTGATTCTATGACAAGAACTGAAACTAGAGATGAAATGTGCCAGTACTCTCCACAGAGCACTCATATGCTAAATAATAAGTATATACTATATACTTATATATAGTATATATATAAGTATACCCCACTAATATTTATATTTATATATAAATATATTATATTAGGCCAAGAATCACAATGTGTTGTATGACTTATGGTAGTTTTCAGTACAACTGCAAAAGCTTTAGAGTTTGAATGTTCTTGATTTGATCCCTGGCACAGTGGCCTGATAGCAGGTGCTTGCAAGGCCTTGTGGGTTTTGGGTAGAGGATGTGGTTAAATGAGGCTGAAATGCAAAGCAGACAACGAAAGCCTTCTGTTGCAAGAGCAGCCAATGCATCTGCCCAGCCACATCAAGGTCAACAGAAAAGCATATGAATGTGTTCTCCAGGACAGCACCGGGCTGTTAAATACACACACTTAGAAATGCTATAGAGTTGTTAGTTATTGATCTGCCCTCCCACTAGGCATTTGGCAACAAACTCTAGGACGTTGACAACGAATGGGAGTCCCGAGCTTTAAAACTGCTGAACAAATAACAGCTCTACTAATTCAATCAACTGAGTTTCAAGCAATCAGGATGCCATCTGGACCTAATCTAACTCATTGCCTAAGAAGATAAAGACATCTGGACTTCCTGCATGCCAAGGACATGCATACTTAATCCCTAAGGCTGTAGGCTGTGGCCAGACTCATGCTGACAAGTTTTCTTAATTATGCTGAAATAATCCTGCTTGGCAAGGGCTGGACACTTCTTTCTTCAGAAGGTTAGGAGGATCTCATTTCATGTAGGACAGGGCTGTCAAACTCATGGCCCATGGGCCAGATGCGTCACGCACTGGCCACGCCCATGCCCGGTTTAGCGAAGGGGGAAAAACTCACGATATGTCATGTGATGATGCCATGACGATGTGAGTTTGACACCTCTGATGTAGGAGAATAGAAAGAAGAGTCATCTTCCATTTTGGTGGGAAGAAATCAAATTAATCTCTGTGGGAAAGAGAAGACAGAATGACATGTTCACTTGTGTTCAGCTTTTATCTCAACATTTTAGTTTTTGAGGGGTCCTTGGTGCTCTCTGAGCTTGCTTGTTTTCTTGCAGACATTTCATTACCCTAACTTTAGTGCTAGGAAGGAGTGCTGTTTGTTGTCAGTTTATATTCTGGTGTCTTGCCTGTCTGTGAGGGTGGGGGCGGTCTTAGGGATTCTTTGGTTGAGCTGTTTACTGATGGGTCTTTGGCTGTTTCTTAATTGGGATATTGCATACTTGATTGTTGGGCAGAAGCAGTGGTGGATTTCTACCGGTTTGCCACGGTTCGGGAGAACTGGTAGCAGCAGAGGCAGGAGGCTCTGTCCACCCGCCCAGATGTCATCATGCTCTGCACATGTGCAGAAGGTTCTGCACATGCACAGAAGCGCCATGTGTGTGCAAAGCAATCATGCACACATGCGCACTCACAGTTCTGAACCGGTAGCAAAGGTAAGTGAAATTCACTACTGGTCTGAAGTTAACCTTGAAGTTAATTTATGTTGATCCGAGTGCTGATTACTGGTGGAGAAGTATAAACTGACAGCAAATAGCACTCCTTACTACCTTAGCATTGATGATATTACATAGTTAGAGTAATTAAGCGTCTGCAAGAAAACAAGCAAGCTCAGAGAAGACCAAGGACCCCCCAAAAATAAAATGTTGAGATAAAAGCTCAACTGAACACAACTGAACATGTAATTCTGTCTTCTCTTTCCCACAGAGATTAATTTGATTCCATCCCACCAAAATGAAAGATGACTCACGGCTCGGCTAAGGAACTGGCGGCCGCCTGGGATAGGGCAGCTGCTGGAGCCTTGGACCGCGTCATGCCTTTGTGGCCTCTGACTTGGTGCCGTTCTCAATTGGCTCCTTGGTTCTCCGAAGAGCTGAGAGAGATGAAATGCCGGAAAAGACGCCTAGAGAGCGATTGGAGGTCCAGCCGTACCGAATCTGACCAGACACTGGTGAGGTCTTACATCAGGATCTACCTAGTGGCAATAAGAGTGGCGAAATCCAACTATTTTCCCACTCTTATTGCATCTGCAGAGAACCGCCCAGCCTCCCTGTTTAGGGTGACCGGCTCTCTTCTACAGGTGGGAGCGAGGGAGGATCCCTTGTAGGGTAGAGCTGAGGATTTTGGACAATTCCTGCATGATAAAATCGCTCAGATTCGGGCCGGCCTGGACTCTGATTGGATAACCTCGGACGGGATGATGGAGGTGAGTCTTGAGAGTGTTACCTGGGAAGAGTTTGACCATGTGACTCCTGAGGCCGTGGACAGGATTTTGGGGAGGCTTAACGCTACCACATGTTTACTGGACCCGTGTCCCTCCTGGTTGGTGCTGGCCTCCCGGGAGGTTACACGAGGCTGGTTTCAGGAGATTACCAATGCCTCATTGAGTGAGGGTGTCTTCCCAGCTGCCCTGAAAGAGGCGGTGATGAGGCCCCTCCTCAAGAAGCTTCCCTGGACCCAGCTGTACTAGCTAACTATCGTCCTGTCTCCAACCTCCGCTTCGCGGCAAAGGTTGTTCAGAGTGTGGTGGTGGGACAACTTCCTCAATTCCTGGATGAAGCTGTCTATCTAGATCCATGCCAGTTGGGCTTCAGGGCGGGTTACAGCACGGAAACAGCATTGATCGCATTGGTTGATGATCTCTGGAGGGCCCGGGACAGGAGTTGCTCCTCTGTCCTGGTCCTCCTAGATCTCTCAGCGGCTTTTGATACCATCAATCATGGTATCATGCTGCGTTGGCTGGAGGGGGTGGGAGTGGGGGGCACCGTGATATGGTGGTTCTCCTCCTTCCTCTCTGACCGTATGCAGTCTGTGTTGATGGAGGGACAGAGGTCAACCTCGAGGTTCCTCACTTGTGGGGTGCTGCAAGGGTCAGTCCTCTCGCCCCTTCTGTTTAACATTTATGTGAAGCCGCTGGGTGAGATCATCCGTGGCTTTGGGGTGAAGTGTCAACTGTATGCCGATGACACGCAGTTGTACATTTCAACCCCAGGCCACCCCAATGATGCCCTTGATGTGATGTCCCACTGCCTGAAGGCCATGCAGATCTGGATGAGGAGGAACAGGCTCAGACTCAACCCTTCCAAGACTGAGTGGCTGTGGCTCCCGACGGCCCGATATAGCCAGCTAACAACATCGCTGGCTATTGGGGATGAGATCTTACCCCCCTCAGAGAGGGCTCGCAACTTGGGTGTCCTCCTGGACTCACGGCTGTCTTTGAAAGATCATATGACAGCCGTGGCCAGGGGGGCTTTTTATCAGGTTCACCTGATCTCCCAGTTGATCTCCCAGTTGATCCCCTGAGCACAGTCACTCATGCCCTCATCACTTCCTGGCTGGACTATTGTAATGCTCTCTACATGGGGCTCCCCTTGAGGAGCACCCGGAGGATCCAGCTGGTCCAGAATGCAGTCATGTGAGTAATAATGGGGGTATCTTGTCGCTCCCATGTAACACCCTTCTTGCGTGAGCTGCACTGGCTCCTGGTGGTCTTCCGGGTGCACTTCAAGGTGTTCGTTACCACCTTTAAAGTGCTCCATGGCTTAGGACCTGGTTATCTACAGGACCGCATTCTACCACCGATTGCCTCCCACCGACCAATACGCTCCCACAGAGAGGGCCTCCTCAGGGTGCCGTCAGCGAAACAATGTAGGCTGGCGACCCCCAGGGGGAAAGCCTTCTCTGTGGGGGCCCCGGCCCTATGGAACGAACTGCCCCCGGACATACGAAGGATCCCCAACCTGCGCACCTTCTGTCGTGCTCTGAAGACCCTATTATTCCAGCAAGCTGGTCTGATGGGATAAAGGATTTTAAATTGGGTTTTGATAGGGTTTTAAAATGATTTTAGTTGGGTGTTTTAAATTCGGCCAATGATTGAATTATTTTAATTAAGTTTTTTAATTTTTGTTGTATATTGTTTTTACCAGGGCTGTTCACCGCCCTGAGTCCTTCGGGAGAAAGGCGGTATATAACTAAACTAAACTAAACTAAACTAAACTAAACTAAACTAAACTAAACTAAACTAAACTAAACTAAACTAAACTAAACTAAACTAAACTAAACTAAACTAAACTAAACTAAAGATGACTCTTCTTTCTGTTCTCCTACATGAAATATTCTCCTTTATTGGTATTTTAGTTTTTAAAATGTGTTTTCTACTGAAACCAATGCAAATATGTTACCTTTTATATTGGCACATTATTATGAATAGGAAGTAGTATTGTACCATTTTCAGTGCTGATCGCTAATGCAGTGTTTCGCAGCCTCAGCAACTTTAAGATGTATGGACATCAATTCCCAGTATGCTCTAATTTACTTAGATAGAACTATAGGCTGGGTTGATTTTTATCTCTGATTCTTTTCCACAGTGGACAAGGAGCACGAGAGTCAGAGCAATGTCATATGCTGATCTTTCAAAAGCATGCCTCAATGACTGAAGATGGATTTCCCTGTATTGGAAGGTTTTAAGGAAGCAAAGGTCAAAAAAAAGCTGCAATAGGAGCAGATTAGGAATCTAGCAAAAGCAGCAAGGAAGCAGGTGAAGGAATGAATAGATGGAGGATACTATTCCATCTCCAGTAACCCTGGATTACCATTAAGAAAAATGAGCAATTGCTTAGGGCATCAAGAAGGAGCATAGGGAGCTGCGGTGGCGCAGCGGTTAGAGTGCTGCAGATCAGCCAATCAGATCTCACCGGCTCAAGGTTGACTCAGCCTTCCATCCTTCCGAGGTGGGTAAAATGAGGACCCAGATTGTTGGGGGCAATATGCTATTTAGTATATTGTCTTTGGTGTAAGCCGCCCAGAGTCCTCGGAGAGTGGGCAGCCTATAAATATGAATAATAAAATAAAATAATAAATAAATACCACAGAGTCCCACCCCCAGCTATCATGGCTTTAATTGCTTCACTGCTTCACTCAGCATTAGTTTCCAGAACTTACTGAGTGTTTTGACCTAGGCTTCCTTAGAAAGTAAACAGCATGAACTTAGTCCCGGCAAACCTCTTTAATTCATAGGACTTGATAAACAGTCTTTCAAAGGAAGGTTATCAACACCTACTTATCTCATGTGGAACGCTGGCAAAGAGCTAATTTCCAGACGCAGGGCAAGGCCAAACTTGGCACAGAGTCACAAACAGAATTTTCAAATCTTGAATCAGCCAGATGAACTAATTGCTTCCTGCAAAAGTTCACATCCCATTTGCTTCTCTTTTATGTCTTATGGGAGGGGCCAATCATCTCCAAGCCTTACTCCCAAATCGACCCTGTTTCCTTGATTGTTCCTGTCTCCTGGCAGCATGTGCACACTGGGAACAGGCCCACACTGTTTTTCTGCCTCGCTGATGTCAGACTCCGGAGACTCCAGAGGCAGCAAAGAACTACCAAATGGCTTTTGCCCCCACTCTGCCTCCAACTCAGAGCCATTGTCTGAGCCTTCCCTAGACTCCAGGACTGGCCCACTTTCCTCTCCAACTTCCACACTGTCCAAATCTGCTGCCAGCTCTGCTGGCCGCTGGCGGGCCACAACACTCGAGTCTTAATGTCTTGTCAGTTAAACAATGGAAGGGCTGATGGGGATCGTTTGGCTGTGCTTAGAGAACCTGCTGGCCTTAATCTGGTCCTGATCTCCTGTGGAAAAATAAAATTTAACTGGCCATCTAGTCAACTGCTAAAGATGGACAGGGAAGGATATACCATTTTGCTCTCCAATCAAAATGCTTAGGCTGGCCTGCTGATATGGCAGCTCTGCTTTGAGTTGAAGTACTAGGAGTCATGATACATTTCTTCCTCAAATGGGGGTCACAAAAACCTTTGTCGGCAATCCATCTTTTTTCTTCAGCATGTTTCATGCTCAGTATATGCTACAAGGTCAGACTGTAAAACCATCTTTAACTGACCCCAGGGTGGTGAATGTCAAATAACTTCCACAGTTAATGTTAGTCCTTAGTTTAGTCCTTAGTAACTAAAAACATTCTTTATAATATTAAGAAATTTAACATTTTTGTTTGAGCAAAAGTATCTCCATCAACTGCAAAAACAATTTTTCAGTGAGTGACTTATTGATTTGGTCTGTGTACAATACATTTGCTGGGTAGCAATTATATAACTAGGTATTTATCTTGGCAGATTTATTTATCTTTTTGTTCATGTGTAATTCTTTTGCTTCCTCAGTAACACAAACATTGATTTAAAAATGTTTAGGCTAGATAAAATACACTGTATATGATTGAACTATTGTTTGCCAACTGATTTGATATGCAGTAGTGTTTAAGGCAATGGGCTAGAAACTGTAAGACCATAAGACTTTTTTCAGTAGTTTTATTACGAATAAGCAGATAAAACTAATAAAGAAACCTAATTCAAACATATTAAAAAAAGAAGAAAAAACCATGGAAAAAAGTAAGACCCCACCCCCATGACAGTAATAAAAATAAACTTCCCTTTTCATCCATGAATATTTGACACTAACAATTTATTTTCAATTACACCAGGTACGTCTTTATTCCATACCTCACCACATTTACTATAAACTCATCTCTAAGTCTTTAGTTTTTATAGATCACCAAGGTCCAGTAAAAATTAATACCTAACAACATAAATATATAGTCCCCTTTTAATTTAGTCTAAATCTCCCACATCTCTTAATAAATATTACAATTATAATAGTAACATTGAAAGTTATTAATTATCAGAAATAATATCAACTTATTTCATATCCAAAAAAATAAGGTAAATATTACAAACGAATCCATTATGTTATTGAACACTTCAAAAAGAGAAAGTATGCAAGCTAGGTAACTATTAACATGATCAAAAATAGCAATTCATTATTTAACCCAGAGTCAGAGGAACCAAATTTGTGTTTTTTCTTCCTCCAGCCATCCTTAAACCCCATAGATAAAAACTGAACTCTATTCTTCAAATCTCTTTGCCTCTTTTTTTGAAGTTCATATGCAATTTCCATTAAGCAACTCCAGTGTATCTCTTATATTTCATTATAAAAACATAATCTACATCACTCTTTGCGTGTATTATTTATATGTCCTTTTTAAATTTTAGGTGATTATTAAATTCCATTTGTAAATCCAATATACTGTATATTACATTGGACTAAGCCATAAGCCAGAAATGTGCAACATTGTCCACTTGGTGTCTCATCAAGCTTTGTGTAGTATGTTGAGGATCTTTCTCCAAATATATGCAAGGCTTAAACCAATTATTGCAAGAGTTGAGTTTTTTAAATATAGAAATTACTTCAAGGCAGCTATTTTATACCTCAACCTCCAACCTCCATAATGTAAAATCAGACCAACAATTTTGACTGCATCCAGTATAAGAGCACCATAGAAGAGATCCTGGTAGGCCTGCATTGTTCATGGATGACTGCTTTCCCCCACTTCTCCAAGCCCACAATAGACAGGTCAAATTAAGTCAAACCACATTATGGCTTCACTTGATGTATGAACCAGGGGTAGGTTCTACTTACCTTTACTACCGGTTCGCAATGGGGCCGCACGCTCTTCTGCGCATGTGCAGAAGCATTCTGATGATGTTGGGGTCGGTGGGCGGAGCCTCCTGCCGGTTTTACTACCGGTTCTATAGAACCGGTCCAAACCGGTAGCAACCCACCACTGGTATAAACCCAAACTCTAGGAGTGATGCAATTTGGGCTTCCTCATTTGCTTCTTTGACACACAGGAATCCATTTATCTTTTCAAGAGTTCTTGGATGCTTGGGTGCCTGCTTAACTGATTCCAATACAGTCTTCTGGGAAGAAGCCTATAGTGTTTAATTTGGTCAATCTATCCCAAATGTAACGCTTTTGATTATAATGCAAACCCAGACTTTGATGTTAGCTAGACATTTAAATCTTTGTGTCCTTATAGAGAAGTGATCTATGCATACGGCTGGATCTGGGTTATTAGAATAAAAAGGTCTTGCATGAATCTTTGTACACTAATTGAAATGTCAGGGCCTCGGACAAAAAAAAAAAAAGATAATACAGTATTGAATTTCATACAGCAGAGACACCTAGTGGTCATTTGTAATAATTTTTATTTGTATTTTTTGTGCCTTTCAGTCCGTGTTGACTTTTGGTGATTTTCTGGACAAGTCCCTGTGATTTTCTTGCAAGATTTTAGAAGTGAGTTGCTATTGCCTCCTTCCCAGGACTGAGAGACGTGATTGATACAAGATCACCCAGCTGATTTTGTACCTAAGATGGGACTACAACTCAGTCTCCTGATTTCTACCCTGATGTCTCACACACTACACCAAACTGGTTCTCTTAAGTGTTGTATGGGCTGGTTAAAAAAAATGTCCACTGTGTGTGAGCTATCTTTTAATATAGAAGCTATTAATTAACAAATTATAATGCGTACATATATGACGTTATCAGATTATGTAGTCTTGATGTGACAGAATTTGGGTATATGAATAGGACAAAGGGCTCTTGAATGCTTTGAGGCAATTTTGTCATTCTCTGTCAGGGTTTGAGACCAAAGACAAATTAGGACAGCACCTGTGTGTCTCACACAACTGGAGCAAGTGTGAAAGTAGCTTTGAAGAGATTTTTTGAAAATCCTGGTGGAAGAAATTCTGAAAATGAAGAAAGATGTTGGTTTCAAAGTTTAAAACTTTTTGAATGAATAAGGCCCTTTGCTTTTCATGGACAGCAAACATTGTACTAGATGGAAGTACTATAGGGAATAAAGTCCTGCCATATTCAGCACATTAATATAGCCAATTTATGCAAGGCAAAGCTGATCAATTCAGTGGAGACAACTGCAGGATACATTCTATCCATCTACAACTCAATTGATTAATTGTTTCCCTGGATGTCACCCCCATCTTGAAACCTTGTTGTTGTTGTTGTTGTTGTTAGTTGCAAAGTCGTGTCCTACCCATCACGACCCCATGGACAACGTTCCTCCTGGCCTTCCTGTCCTCTACAATCCTCTGGTACGTTCCTCATTCTCTGTCTTCTTTTGCCCTCAATCTTTCCCAGCATTAGGCTTTTCTCCAGTGAGTCCTTCCTTCTCATCTTGAAACCTATTATTCTTCAAATATGTTGTATTCCCAGCCAATACTGTATGTCCAACATATGTAGAGGGCAAAAGCTGGATTAATTCTCCCCTGATGATGAATGGAGAATGGACGATGGATGCTTATATCACCGGCAAAACTATAGCTAAATGAAGCGTCAGAGCTTCCTGACTTCCTGACTTGAGATGTGATGAACTTTGATCACATCTCAAGTCAAGGTGATTTGTCCTGCCATATTCTTGGTTAATCTTCAAGGTTAATCTTTCATCCAAGAGGAGGATGAAATGCTTAATAACAATCAGAAGCACAAGAACAAGAGTTTCTCCCCCCAAAAATGCATGGGAGAATGTTGTTGTTCTGTAGCTCTTTGCTGGATTGGACCCATTTTCAAAACTATCTTTTCTTTTTCTAGATTCTTCTGCAACACCAAATTTGGTCTCATTCAGTTCTGTTTGTGGAGCGCTGTCCTACTGTGGACCAAGTCCAAAAACTCTCTATATAATTTTTCTCCAATACTTTGTTGAGTTAAGAAGAATAGAAAGAGTGTCCTGGGCATTTATTCAGTGTTATGGTTTTGCTGAATGTAAACCAAAGGCATCTTGGCTTGTGATCCCAGCCAGTATATCCTAATGAATATTTCTGTAGGTTTTGGAAACAGCACTGTTACATTTCCACGTCCCTCCTTTTTTGCACTATCTTCATTTCTATTTTCAGAAACATTGAGAAATATTAATTAGTATTCCTCCAGAAATCAATGGTTGCTTGATTTGTTTTCAAATGTAGCCCAAATTGATTTTCAGTTTTAACTCTCTACACTCCCCATTTAATTATCTAATAGATTAACAGACATAGTTTCCACATTAATGCTTCTTTGTTGCTTCATCTTTTTAATCAGGAATGGAATTATCTTTTATACATACTTTGATCAGTCTTGATGATGAAAAAGTGCTAACAATGTACCATAGAACCTGACATTTCATTTCAAGCATAAGTGACTTGATAGCCGAGCGAGTCGCCAATAAGCTTATCAAGTTGTTTATAATTTGAAGAACCTTTTTTTCTCTGGAGGTCTCTCCTATGATAGAGATTTGAGTAATTGTATGTGAAAATTAAAAATACAATATTCTTTGAAAAGCCAGTATCTACCCTACAGTGTGATTATTGCAGTGGTGAAATGTAAAATTTGTTACTACCGGTTCTGTGGGCATGGCTTGGTGGGGGATAATGTGACTGAGTGGGCGTGGGCAACTTTTATTTTTTTTAACTTTTAAAACCATTTTTTTCTACAACCTCTTTGGCCAAAGAGGTTGTAAAAAAATGCTTTTAAAAGCCTCTGACGACCCCAGCTGAGTTGCCTGATTGTCAGAGGCTTTTAAAAGCAATTTTTTTTACAACCTCTTCGGCCAAAGAGGTTGTAGAAAAAATGCTTTTAATAGCCTCTGACGATCCCAGCTGAGCTGCGCGATCATCAGAGGCTTTTTTAATACTTTTAAAGGCATTTTTTTCCACTGAAGAGGTTGTAGAAAAAATGCTTTTAAAATTTTTTTAAAAAGCCTCTGATGATCGCATGGCTCAGCTGGGCATGGGGGTGGGTGGGTGGGCAGGGATTTTTGCTACCTGTTCTCCGAATCACCCACTGCTATCACTACCGGATCGGGCGATCCGGTCTGAACCGGGAGCATTTCACCCCTGGATTATTGTAATACTACTATAGAAATAATTCAAAGATTGTTTAGTCAGTTCTATAGTTCTATAAGGGAGATGAAGACACTTTGGCTTCCCAGGTAATTGATTTGAAGGCCACATGGCAAATGGGTTTTGCACTGTTGGGAACTGCAATGTGGCACTGAGTGGTGCCACTGTCTTGCAGAACATCCATCGGCCAGCCATAAAACACGCAGAGGGAAGTGTGATGGGATACGGTCCGTAATCCCGAGATAGAGGGTGAATTCCAGAGGAGCAAAAGTGAAGTTTAGATCTTAAGTTTGTATGGGAAAAAGAGAATTAAGAAGGCTCGTCCCTAGCAGTTCCCAGAATGTATGTTTAATAATGCAAGTACAGGTAATCCTCGTCTTAGTACCACAATTGATCCCAAAATTTCTGCTGCTAAGTAAGACAGTTGTGAAGTTCATTTTGCTTCAATTCAGTATTGGCTTTCAATTGCAGAATTCTTAGCTGTTACCTGGAGGCAGGGCTGGTATTCACTTACCTTTACTACCGGTTTGCAAATGTGAGAGCCTTCCGCGCATGCGCACAGGGTCAAAAATGGGACATGATGATGTTCAGGCAGGCGGGTGGAGCCTCCTGCAGCCGCTGCTACCTGTTTGCCTGAACCGGATAGAACTGGCTGAATACCACCACTGCCTGGAGGGCACCAGAGTAAAGAAAAGTTATGTGGTTGTAAAGAAGACTGCATGATTTTTTTTAAAAAAAATTAATTTATATGCTGCCCTTCTCTGGAGACTCAGGGTGGCTTACAGTGCGTTAAGCAATAGCCTTCATACTTTTGCATATTTATACAAAGTCAGCTTATTGCCCCCACAAACTGGGGCCCTCATGATTGACATGATTGTCCTGCTGTATTCTGACTGGTTCTTAGATCTTACTTCAAGCTCACTTTTCGGATGGCTTCAGTGCGATGTCTTAGCATGTCCTCATTCAGTTTATTGTGGGAAACTAAACTGCTTAACCTGACCAGTAAATTTTAGCAATAGCACTTAGACTTATATAGCTTTACAGCACTCTCTGAGTGAATTACACATGTCAGTATATTGCCCTAACTATTCCAGTCCTCAGTTTACTGACTCGAAAGGAGGGAATTTGACCTTGAGCCAATCAATATCGAACTCCTGGCTGTGGGCAGAGGTAGCCTGCAAAACTGAATTCTAACCACTGTACCACCATTGTCTTTAGCTTCTAGATCTTCTTGCTTTCTTTTGAAAACTTTCCTTTCTGCATTTGTTTAAGAAACTTTCCCCACATCAAGACTCTTCAACTCACAGAATCCAAATTGGCTGCCTGCAATTTGGCAGTTCAAATCTCACCAGGCTTAAGGTTGACTCAGCCTTCCATCCTTCTGAGGTGGGTAAAATGAGGACCCAGATTGTTGGGGACAATATGCTGACTCTGTAAACTGCTTAGAGAGGGCTGTAAAACACTATGGAGTGGTATATAAGTCTAAGTGCTATTGCTATCCTAGAGATGGTAACAATCCTTTGAGGACATCAAGTCTGATGTCTGATGTTCAGGGCAGAAATCTAAATAGCCTGACTAGGTGGCTCAGTGGCTAAGACACTGAGCTTGTCGATCAGAAGGTCAGCAGTTCGGCGGTTCGAATTCCTAGTAAAGGTCTCCTGCGCAAGCAGGGGGTTGGACTAGATGACCTCCAAGGTCTCTTCCAACTCTGTTACTGTTAAACTGTTAAAATACACCCCAGAAAGGTGGATTTCTAATCTCTGAACAAATGTATGCAATAAAGCATGCATGTTACTTTCTTAAGGAACTGATTTCATTATTTTTTTAAAGTTTTTATTGAAAATTATTAAAAATTACAGAAAAAAATATAGCAATATGGATAGAGTTGCAGAGAGCAATATAATACATATAGAGTTTTAAAGCATCAATTTTCGCCTAGAAATAGTACAAACCTCCATTAAACCAAATCATCAAAAAAAGAAAAGATTATCCAGAAGAAAGGATTCTCAACTGCCATGCAATATTCCTATAAATATTTACCCACAGTCACACTAAGCTTATTATTTTACATTCTTCTTAAGATTTCTTTTTTGCAGCCAAGCATACCACCGGTCCCAACTCATATATAGCCCCGATTCTTGTCTATCTCGCAAAAGTCCGGTAAGCTTGTCTACCTCTGCATAGTCCATGATCTTTGCTGTTAACGTAGCCTCCGATGGGGTATTTTTGGATTTCCATTCTTGCGCAAATGAGATCCTGACCGCAATGATGATGTGGAGAGCGAGATACCAATTAGATTTATTTAGGTTCTCTAGTTTCATGCCTAGTAAAAACGTTTCCGGGTTCAATTTTATCCTACATCCTATGATTTCTAAAATCCATTTTTGAATTCTGGACCAATATTTTTTTGCTCGGGGACAGGTCCACCAGATATGAAAATAAGTTCCCATAGCGGCGTTGCATTTCCAGCAAACCGGGGAGGTTCATTTCATTATTGAATGGCTCTTACTGCCACTTTTTTCCTTACGTTCAATCAGAATCTGCCTTCTTGGAAGTTGACTTCATTGTGTTGCATTCAATATTTCAGAATGATGGACAGCTGGTTTTAATCTTCTCCTGCGTGACAATCTTTCCAGCTATCTTCCCTTAGTTTTCTCTGTTCAAGATTAAAGATATAAATCTCTTTCCATGGCCCTTTCTAATCTTCTAATCATTTTCCATGCCCTTCTCTAAACATATACCAGTTCATCTGGTTCTTTCTTAACACAGGGAGGTGCTCAGAACTGAGTCCAATCTGCAAGATGGTGATATACGGAACAGAGTGGAGGTAGGATTTGGAAATTATGCTTCTGAACATATTGTCTAAAATGGCATTATTACATTACTATCACATATTCAGTCTGCAGTCAATTATTTTCACAACTTCTCCAATTCATTGTCTTCTGTTCTTCTATTGCCACATCAATTATCCGCACTGTCTTCTTTTCAGACACAATTAAAGCTGGTGTGCTATGAATCAAGAATGTCATCAGTTTGTATTCAGAAATGCTGCAGTATTTTATCCTGCTCATTTTTGACCACTTTTTCAACTCTACATTCACACCAATATTTCATTACTGGCACATGATAATTTTTTACATTATCATGTAAATTTTACATGATTCCAGTGAATCATTTTTGGCAATGGTGCAATGTCATTGTTTAAAATCAGTTTGTGTGATCCTTTTGCATGACCTGACATGAGATCTATTCAATAGTGGGTTTCAAAACCCGTTGCTACAGGTTCGCTCGCTCGCGCTCGTGCGCGATGCTTCTGCGCATGCACAAAAGTGTCTGGGTGGGTGGGCGGAGCCTCCCACCGCCGCCAGAGGTTCACCCGATCTGGGGCGAACCAGTAGCAACCCACCACTGGATCTTCTATCTCTTTGCACAGACTGAATTTTGAATCATTTGATGATTTTTCAATTTTGGACTTGATTGCATTAATTCTAATAGCTTGCTCTTGAGCAGACAAAATCAAGGCTTCAGTTTCTTATTTTTCTTTTTAGGTTTCAGTTGTAAGCCATTAACATATTTTATCTTGATCCACTGACAGAAATTGACCAGAAAATGTTCAGTTTTTAATCCCTTTCAGTCTATTTTTGACTATTTATGCTGTCACTAGTAGTGGTTTAATTTGTTTTTTTTTCTAAATTCATCTTCAGTGCTTTTTCTTGGCAGCATTCTGTTCTTATTTTTATTACATTATTTCAACATTCATGTTTTATTTCCTGAACACTCAGTAAATTCCAATTTTTAACTTGTATCAGTGATTGTTCTTGGCTGTCTTTTATGTAATCAAGCAATGCATGGGGTTTTTTCCTACAGTTTGTCTGACTTGAAATGAACCAGAGGTGCTATTCAGCAGGTTCTGACTAGTTCTGGAGAACCGGAGCAGAAATTTTGAGGAGTTCGGAGAACCGTAAATACCACCTCTTTCTGACCCTGCCCCCACCTATTCTCTGCTTCCCGAGTCCCAGCTGATTGGGAGGGAATGGGGATTTTGCAGTAACCTTCCCCTGGAGTGGGGAGGGAATGGAGATTTCACAGTATCCTTCCCACCAAGCCATGCCCACAGAACCAGTAGTAAATTTTTTTTAATCCCACCGCTGAAATGAACCTCTGCCTCCATTTCTGCAGGGCAGAAATAATTTATCAATTTCACTACAGGGATATAATGCATAGTGAATAGTCATTAGCTTTTTTTGTTTTTAGATCCAAGCTGTCCAGCAACTTGTCTCCAGCAATTAATAATTCCAGCAATGTATCGTATCAGAAGTATGGCCCAGGTATTGAAGGCTTTGATGATTTTTCATCAATTCTATTTTGTCTTTAGCACTTTTCTCACTTTTTGGATGTATTCTTTATTAAAGATATTTTTAACTTGTCCATGCTTCTTGTTATCCAACTATAAAATGGCCAGATACTTTATAGGCTTCATTCTGATGGTTCCTGATGGTTTGACCATTTGACATTTCTATTCCATCACTGTTCATGATTTAGTCCAATTTATTGATTCTGTAGAACAGGTGTGTCAAACTCGTGGCCCGCGGGCCGGGTGCGTCACATACTGGCCCCCAGCCCCGGTTTAGCGAAGGAAAAAAAGTCCTGATGCATCATGTGACACCGCTATGATGACACAAGTTTGACACTCCTGCTGTAGAACATTTATCTAGGTGAAATTTCACTGCTATATCTGTACTAAAAACATCTTATGGTATTTGTCAATGACTGAATTTCAAATTCTGATTTTCCATAAAACTTCAGATCATCCATATAAACCAAAACTGAGACTTTATTAGCATGTTTTTGCTGTTTGGAGGCCAAAATTTGTTTTCTTTAGAATCACTGAAAGTAGGATCATAGCAACGACAAATATAAAGAGTGATAATGAGTCACCTTTAGTTGCCATTCCTAATGTTAACAAGTCCATATTTTTCATTTCCAGCCACCAAGATTATCACTGGCGGTCTTTCTCTTTCTAGTGCTAATTCTGTGTATTCCAGAAGTTTCCTTTTTAATTCTTCTTGCTGGGGGCTCACTTCCTAGACTATTTCAGTGCTGCTCTGCACTGGTTCAGTTGTTATTACTTCTTCAATGTTGTAATTTTTAAATTCCTGCTAGCTTTTCCCTTTATAATTCCAATTGTTTGTTATTTGAGTTTCTTCTATTATTCTTCTATTGTTTGGAACGCTTCCATTTTTTAATAATTTTTATAAATCTCTCCCAATTGTGAATCCCTGAATATTTAATTTTTTGTAATGAATCTTCTTGGGCCTATTCATTGTTGTCCAGTGATATTTGAATATGTATGTATTAGTTTCCAACATGCAAGCATTCACTTGTTTTTATTAATAATTTGCTTTAAGTATTATTATATTGATGATTGAGTAATCTACAGTTAAATCCACAGTCTAAGACTGATGGAATTTAATAATTCAAGTCACAACCAAGAACCTAAGAAATATTAAGGTAGCATTTAAGAATATAGGAAGTTCCAAGCAAGGTGATTTATTATCACAGATCATCCTCTATTGAAACAGGGTAATTTTGGAGGATAAAGTTCTGACACTGAACTTGTTCTTGCCTTCTTTGCTTTTGAGAAATATCATTACAAAATGATTTTCTCATTCCCTTCGCCCTCAAACAGGTGCTCAAGTCGTCTTTTGTGGTGGTGTGCTAATCACTGGAAACATACACTATAAAGCACAAGTTGTTCTTGCCAGAAAAATGTGAGCTGTTCCTTATCCTCCTGCTCAGTATACTTGGAGAGGAGCCAGAGGAGTCGGGAATAAAAGACACACAAGTGCCTGTCAATCTGAAAAGCCATTTTTGCAGAGTTCTCTGGCATGGAGAATTAGGTCTCCCGAAAAGTACTTCCTAGGATAGGACAGGAGGTGGCAAGAGACCCAACTGCAGGTGATAAGCCTGCTGCTTGTTCTCATGCTACCTGTGTGGTTTTATGTGCCGATGTGAAATGAATCTCAATGTCATTTAATAAGCCACAGTTTGGCTGCTTATCATCCCCTCCTCTAGATTGGCTTACCACAATAAAATAAAAAGAGGCAAGATAGCACTTGGGGAGATGAGCTTATCCTCACAGGTAGAAGTTTATAGTGATAAATGAGAGAGCGAGAGCAATAAAGAACAAAAATAATTGCTTCATTGATAGTATCTTCACAACTTGCCTCATAAATTATTCCACCAGCGTTATCAGTGGCTTCTGTTAATTGCCTCTCCTGCCTGCAGTGTGAAGGCTGTGCTTGCAGCAATACAAATTTTATTCTTTGCCATCCTTCCTTTTGACAAAAGATCTGAGTTACTCCCTAAACCTGTGGAAATATATAATTGCCTTAAACCTGCAGCAGGCAATCTTATTGAAGTCAGGATGGGGACATTAAAAAAAAGAAAAAAGACCTTGTATTTGTGAGGCAGTGATGTGGTAATGTCACTGGAGGGACATTAGGGCTGAGATTTTCATATTTATCTTGATTTTCATATTTATCTTGATGGTAGAAGTGGACTAAAAAAAAAGATTAAATCCAGCAGAGACTTGATGCACCTGTTTTGTTTTCTATTTTGGAAAAAATACCAAAACAACCTATACGGCAAACACACACACAAAAGCTGGGGTGACACATGGCCTGCAAATTTCTTTCCTTAAAACAAACAAATCCAAAGGTAGTCTTCACTTACTGATTGATTTGTTTAGTGACCTGCTGATGTTACAACATTGATGAAAAAGTAAATTTGTGACCAATCCTTGTATTTATGACCTTTGCAGGTGTAGGAAGCCCCCCCTCCTAGAAGAATGAAATATTATGAGGAATATTAAAAAGGCAAGCTATTATATGTCCCTAAAGAATAAATGGAGAAACGTGTTTTTAGAAGCAGGAATCAGCCCCAGTCTTTCTTAATAGCCCACAGCAGATGCCAACACTTAATAGATAAAGAGCTTATTGAATTAGAATAGATCTAGATAGATCTATTCATAAGCAAAGCAAATACTGCAAATACTGCAGGCAGAAATCCATTCAAGACAGGATATTTTGAAACTCCCTGCAGCAAAGTCTGAACAAAGGCAGAATGGTAGGATTAGAAGCAGCCCCTCACCCAAGAGCCAACACAGGATGAAAGCCATTAAGCCAGAATAGGAATTGCCCAACATCCTTTCAGAATTGCACCATCCCAGAGCAGTCCAAACTTCAAACCTGGAAGCTCAGATAAACAATAAGCCGGAGGTTGACAAAATTAGCTCAGACAAACACCTAGGATTTGCATTTCCTCTTTTGCCTATTCTGCCAGCTATGACCCCTACATGACCCCAATAGGAATCTGGCAACAGCCAATAGAATACATGTTCTTGCACAGGAACAGGAAGCTCAAATGCAAAGCCCAAAGAAAGTATTAAAAAACCGCCACTCTCAACTCCATTTTGTCAGCTGCACCAGAACCATAAACGCTGGTGTTTCTGTTCATCATTAAACCATCTTTCCAATCAGCCTCCATGTTTCCAATATCTTTCTCCCAGCTTGGAACTGAACCAGATGGATATTTCTTCCCACGTAGGTCTGTAAAGCAAAGGAAAGGTGAACTAACAGTCTTGGTTTCACTCAGCAACTGCTTCCCAGTTCCAATTGTGGCCACTAAACAAGCACTACTGTTATTGCCATGTCTAGTTCTGTGCTCTTTCCTAAACTTGTCCCCATGCCACTATACATTTGTGAAATGTAATGGGAGATTCCTGACCTTGAATGCTATCATGAGTGATGGAACCTTCGTCCCAGAACTGAAGTATAAAAATTGCTCTATTTCAGGTAACTGAAATGAAACCTGTGAATATATAAATGAATGGAAAGATGGATACAGAAAATCTGGATCAAGGCAATAAGCACAATAAATGTTTAAAACTCAACTACCAATTTTATTTATTTATTTAATATGCCACTCATCTCACCTGCAAGGCAATTCTGTGTGGCTCACCATTACAATGCTAAATATTTAAACTACATTAAATACAGAAACAAGAAGCAAAAGGCAAGATTGGTACCATGGTAGCATCTTTTCAGTTAACCCATCAGCCAGCTCTATCACCAAGCACCTCCATCAGGACCCCAAGATAGCTGAGTGATAGAGTGAGATTTTATTGTTCTTCCAGAAGGCCAAAAGGATGGTGGCAGACATCACCTCAGGTGGGGAGATACTCCAAAGATTGGGGGCCATGGCAGAAAAGTCTCTCCTATTAGTCCCTGCTAGCTGAACCTCTTTGAATAATGGGGCCCATAGCATATCCTTTCTGCTGGATCAAGTGGTCTGGGTTGATACCAGTGGTGGGTTCCTCCCGGTTCGGTCCAGTCCGGCCGAGCCGGTAGCGGTGACGATATGACGTCACTGAACCGGTTCTCCCCCCCACCCCCCCACGTTATTCTTACCTTTTATTTGGTCCCACTCCCAATCTATTGCTGCATCCTGAGTCCCAGCTGATGACTAGAGGGAAAAAAACTGTTTAAACTCTTGCCACGAGGCTTCAAAGGCCGTCCTACAGCTGATCAGTGTTAAAAGCAAACAAATGAGTCGGGTCGTAAGTGTGAGGACTGATCGTAAGTGTGAGGACCTTCCAGAAATGACTCTGACCAGCTAGCCACGCCCAGCTAGTCACATTACTGCCAAGCCACACTCATAAAATAAGCCACTCCCACAGAACCGGTAGTAAAAAAATTTAGAAACCACCCCTGGTTGATACCATTTGGGTGAGATGGTGCCTCAAATAACCTGGCCTCATGCCATGAAGGGCTTTAAAGATGATGATTAGCACCTTGAACTGGACTTGGTAGCAAACTGGCAACCAATCTGGTTCATGTAACATCAGTGTTACATGCACCATCCTAACAGCAACTAAGCTATAGTTTCCGGATACTCTTCAAGGAGTATGTAGAGCGCACTGTAGTAGAGCTTGTCTCAACCACAATAGAGACCAGAATTTCTGTTGCTAAGCAAGGCAGTTATTAAATGAGTCAGACACATGATTTTACAATCTTTTTTGTCATGGTTGCCAAGGGAATCACCGCAGTTGTTAAGTGGACCATATAGATATTAAATGAATCTGGCTTCCCCCATTGACATTGCTTGCTGGAGGCCAGCTGGGAAGTTCTGAAATGCTAACTACATGACCACAGGATGCTGTAGCCATCATCCAAGCATCCGAATATTAGCCACTTGATGGTGGAGATGCTGTAAATGTGAAGACTTGTCATAAGTAACATTTTTCAGTGCTGTTGTAACTACACTGGTTGCTAAATGAATAATTGTAAATCATGGACTATTTGTTATCTAAATGGGAGGTGATCAGGGCAGGGGTGAAATGTAAAATTTGTTACTACCGGTTCCGTGGGCGTGGCTTGGTGGTGGGGTAATGTGACTGGGTTGGCGTGCCCAACTTTTTTTTTTTTAAATTTGATTTATATGCCGCCCTTCTCCGGAGACTCAGGGCGGCTTACAGTGCGTTAAGCAATAGCCTTCATACTTTTAGTATATTTTATACAAAGTCAGCTCATTGCCCCCACAAACTGGGTCCTCAATTTACCTACTTTAGAAAGGATGGAAGGCTGAATCAACCTTGAGCCTGGCAAGATTCGAACTTACTTTAATTGCAGACAGCTGGTGTTAAATTACAGTGCTTAGTCTGCAGAGCTATCCAGGTTTTTTTAACTTTTCAAAGCATTTTTTCTAATGCTTTGAAAAGCCTCTGCCGATCAGGCAACTCAGCTGGGATCGTCGAAAGCATTTTTTTACCACCTCTTCGGCCAAGAGGTTGCAGAAAAAAATGCTTTGAAAAGCCTCTGATAATCCCAGCTGAGCCGCGCAGTCATCAGAGGCTTTTTTTAATTTTTAAAAGCATTTTTTCGTCGGAAGAAGTTGTAGAAAAAATGCTTTTAAAAGTAAAAAAAAAAAGCCTCTGATGATCGTGCAGCTCAGCTGGGCATGGTGGGGGTGGGGTGGGGGGTTGGGCGCAGGGATTTTTGCTACTGGTTCTCCGAACCACTACCCACCATCGCTACCGGATCGGGTGATCCGGTCCGAACCAGGAGCATTTCACCCCTGAATCAGGGCATGAATGACTGAATGCAGGACCTCACGATCCAGGAATTTTTATCAGTATATAAATAAACTTGTAAGCTATTAAAAACCATCTCCACCACTTCCACCAGTATGGAATTCAAATTCAGTTAAATTGAGTAGGTTTTCCAAATTGCTGCAGTGGTGGTGCCATAAGTCCAATAGAGATGTCTTCAAAGACTGTGATGGTACCCAAGACCCTTACTCTCTGGTGAAGGTTCCTTAATTGGATATTATGTATGTAAAGAAGTGCTTTAAAGGAGACCTGGACGAAGCTCACTAGCCAAAGGGTCACAAGTGGATAGATTTCCTGCAGTCATTTTTTTTCTTCACAATTGAATCAGGATATTTTGAAACTTTTGCATAAATTAACAGTCCTTGCAAAGGATTGATAAGGTAGGTCCTGTTCTATGGTTATTAATATAAAGGGTTCTTTCCTCCTTTTCTCTATAGCTTCAAAGATTAACTCCACAAGATGGCGCTAGCTGAACACATTAAAGCACAGTTGGTCTAAATAACTTAAAAATAAAAGTTAAAAAAGCAGAAGGCCTCCAAAATGGAGGATGAGGGTTAATCTTATATATGTCTTCCAGCACAGACATCTTAGCTGGCAGACATTTGCAAAAGGATCTGGATGTGAGGAGTAAAATGCCATCTGTTTCTAAAACAGCTCAACCTCACTATCCCACCAATGTATCTGTGGTTCTGAACAGGGGAACTGCATTCCTTTATCCAGCAACAAGAAAATGTGGCCAGAGACCGTAGCGAGTGAAAGGAAAACCATATATTCTTTTTTTGAGAAATACTACAAGTTAGTTTACTACAAGAAGGTAACTTTTAGGTTGTGAAGTCTGGCCTTGGAAATGAATCTCATTGAAAGCAAACATGATATCCATAGTGATTCTTGAATATTCAAGCTGTCAATGAACCTATCTAGAATAGAATAGAATAGAATAGAATAGAATAGAATAGAATAGAATAGAATAGAATAGAATAGAATAGAATAGAATTCTTTATTGAACAAGTGTGATTGAACACACAAGGAATTTTTTTTGTGCATATGTTCTCAGTGTACATAAAGAAAAATAAAATACATTCATCAAGAATCATAAGATGCAACACTTAAGTGATAGTCATACGTTACTATAAGCAATCAACTCATACTAGGAAACAAATAAAACAATATAAAATGTACACATACAAGCAACATGATTATAATCATAAGTGGGAAAGATAGGTAATAGGAAGGATGAGAAGAATAATAGTAATACAGTCTTAGTAAATAATTTGACAATATTGTGGGAATTAGTTGTTTAGCAGAGTGATGGCATTCGGGGAAAAAACTGTCCTTGTGTCTAGCTGTTCTGGTGTGCAGTGCTCTATAGTTAAGGTGACCAGATTTTAACATTGGTAAAGAGGGACATTGTGGGCGTGGCTTATTTTGTGGGCGTGGCTAGCTTGTCATGTGACTGGGTGGGCATGGCTAGCTGGTCATGTGACCGGGTGACCATGGCTATGTGTATAGGGTAAGGTGAACAGATTTTAACATTGGTAAGAGGGACACCATTGTGGGCGTGGCTTATTGTGTGGGTGTGGCTTGGAGGCCATGTGACTGGGTGGGCGTGGCTAGCTGGTCATGTGACCGGGTGGCCATGGCTGTGTGTATAGGGACTACTCAGAGAGCTGAAAAGTCATTTCTGACAGGTCCTCACACTTTTGACTGGTCCTCACACTTATGACCATCCTCACATTTATGCCCGTGCAGCATTCTTAACAACCATGTCACTCATTTCACAACCGCTTCTCTTCACCATGATGACAAGATAGGGCAAAAAACGTAAAATGTGAGGACAGTCGTAAGTTCGAGGACTGGTCAAAAGTGCGAGGACCAGTCAAAAATAACTTTTTCAGCCCTCTGAGTAGTCCATATGCACAAAAGGACTAACCAGAGGGCTGAAAAAAGTCATTTCTGACAGGTCCTCGCACTTTTGACTGGTCCTCACACTTATGACCATCCTCACATTTATGGCCGTGCAGCATTCTTAACAACCATGTCACTCATTTCACAACTGCTTCTCTTCACCATGATGACAAGATAGGGCAAAAATGTAAAATGTGAGGACAGTCGTAAGTTCGAGGACTGGTCAAAAGTGCGAGGACCAGTCAAAAATAACTTTTTCAGCCCTCTGAGTAGTCCATATGCACAAAAGGACTAACCAGAGGGCTGAAAAAAGTCATTTCTGACAGGTCCTCGCACTTTTGACTGGTCCTCACACTTATGACCTTCCTCACATTTATGCCCGTGCAGCATTCTTAACAACCATGTCACTCATTTCACAACTGCTTCTCTTCACCATGATGACAAGATAGGGCAAAAATGTAAAATGTGAGGACAGTCGTAAGTTCGAGGACTGGTCAAAAGTGCGAGGACCAGTCAAAAATAACTTTTTCAGCCCTCTGAGTAGTCCATATGCACAAAAGGACTAACCAGAGGGCTGAAAAAAGTCATTTCTGACAGGTCCTCGCACTTTTGACTGGTCCTCACACTTATGACCATCCTCACATTTATGGCCGTGCAGCATTCTTAACAACCATGTCACTCATTTCACAACTGCTTCTCTTCACCATGATGACAAGATAGGGCAAAAATGTAAAATGTGAGGACAGTCGTAAGTTCGAGGACTGGTCAAAAGTGCGAGGACCAGTCAAAAATAACTTTTTCAGCCCTCTGAGTAGTCCATATGCATAAAAGGATACAGTAATAGAGAGGGATGAAGGAAGGGAAGGGAAATTAGAGTAGGAGTGACGGTTAAGAGAGGGAGGAAGAGAGGAGGAGAAGGAGAAAGGAAGAGGAAGTAGGGAGGGGAAGAAGAGGGGGGGAAGAGAAAGTAAGAAGGAAAGAAAAGAGAGGTGGTAGATTTGAGGAGAAAGATTGCTGTACAATAAAAAAGATGAAAGGGAAGAAAGCCAACCCCAAACAAATATAAAGATATTAAGATAAAGAATGAATTGTTAAACTTTAAAGAATAAAAGAGAACAAATATGAATAAATAGCAATAATTAGAAACACACATACATACAATGTATTTTCTTTGAACAGAATATTTGGCTGGTTCACAAATTTAAACAGTGTTTAGTCATTTCAATTAAATTTACAATTTCTATATTTCCTTTTTGCCATATTTATTCCTCATCTATTTTTTTAAAAAAACAATTTTACCCTTCATCCTCATCTCTAATCTTAATCAAATTCAATTTTTCCCTTCTATTCTATTTTATACCCCTTCCCATTGTCATCTATTTTTATATCCATCCTCACATTGGTTAATTATGTAATTATGTAATACAGTTGTTTAATACAAATTCAACATTTTAATATAAATCAATTAGTTATATAACTATCTTTTTTGTATATTAATCAATATGAACATGAATATTCCAATTATTTCCATGCAATCCAATTTCTTACAAATCAATTAATTATACTTACCAATAATAATAAACCAAATAATTTCCCCCATATATTCCTCCAAACCACAACTTAACCATTTCTGCTTTCAACACAGTATACAATTAATAATATCTCAATTATTACAATTCCCTAGTTAAAAAGAGCTTTTTTTTCTTTTGTGTTTTAAAATCTTGAACTCTCCTCTTTTGCCCTAAATAATTTTCCATTGTTTGCACTTACCTTTTTTGGTGAGGAAAAGGAAAATAAATCTGCTGCCTAATTTTCCAACGTTGCAAGCAAACCGCAAAGCCAACAGCCTGTTTTACTTTCAGTTTCATTTTGAGTTTGCACAAAGAGGAAAAAAAACCTGAGCAATTTAGCAAGAGCAGAGCCCTGCGCAAATCAGCTGAGAGGGGGAAGCCAAGCTAATTAACGTAGGGCGGCCCTTTGAAGCCCCGCGGCAGGAGTTTAAACAGGTTTTTTCCCTCTAGCCATCAGCGGGGATTCAGGAGGCAGCCGGGAACCAGGAGGCAGAATGAAAAATCGGGACTTTTTTAAAACGCCACGGGACGCGGGACAAATTGCTCAAAAGCGGGACTGTCCCGCCAAAAGCGGGACTGTCCCGCCAAAAGCGGGACGTCTGGTCACCTTATCTATAGTGTCGTTTTGAAGGTAGAAGTTGAAACAATTTATGTCCAGGATGTGAATTTCCTCCTTTTCTTAAGGATTTGCAGCAGGGGCAGATTCCAAATCCCGTCGCTACCAGTTCGCTAGTGCGGGTGGGTGGAGTGGAGCCTCTTACTGCCGCCATTACCAGTTCTCCCAATCCAGTGCGAACCAGAGCAACCCATCACTGATTTGCAGGGCAATCATTTGATTCTCTGTAAAAGGCATCCTTCAGATATTTAGGATTGCAATTCCCACTGTCTGGTGCCATCACAACCGATGGGAACAGCACATCCAGAACATCTGTCTACAACTGCTTTGTGAACTAAATTAGCATAATACATGGGACTTAACTCTAGGCAAGCAGAAATCTGAACTCAGGTGTCCCAAATCCAGGTTAATACTCTGTCGTTTCTGCTCTTTCATTTGCCATATGCGATGACACACATTAGAGGTATCTTCTTGGTACAGTAATATAAATAGTAATAATACTGCATGGCTATCAGCTGCTAATGAGACCTGGTGGACGCAAGCCTGTTACCGTTACTGTTAAATTCTTTATGGAGTGATTTACAACAAGCCAGTTTTCCTGTCTAAAACCACTTTCTGCCAGCTGTTAGTTTTGTGAATGGTAATGCCAGAAATAAAAACCAAGAGAAGAGATCTGCATGTTGTTTATATTTCAAGGGGGAAGAGGGGAAATTTGAGAAAGAATGTGGGACAACCTCTTCTAGTTCTCCCCATGAGCTTTAAATGATCCCATTCGCATGATATGCTGTTCTCACATCTATAGTTTTTATAGTTTATAGTTTTATTAAATTTGTATACCGCCCTATTCCCGAAGGACTCAGGGTGGTGAACAGGCACAAGATAAAATGCAGAAATACAAAAGTTAAAAACAATTTAAAACCAAATTAAATTATATTGGCCTATGACAATTAAAATCCCAATAAATTTAAAACAAATTAAAATTTCAATTTAAAATTTAAAAGAAAGGGGAGAAAAAATTAGGCCAGGCCGGCTCGCTGGAATAAGGGAGTCTTAAGAGCACGGAGGAAGGTGCACAGATCCGGGATCCTCCGTATCTCCGGGGGGAGCATCTAGAATAACAGAGTTGGAAGGGACCTTGGAGGTCTTCTAGTCCAACCCCCTGCTTAGTCAGGAAACCCTGTACTATTTCAGACAATTGGTTATCAAATCTCTTCTTAAAAACTTCCAGTATTGGAGCATTTGCAACAGCATCTACATCTACATGAGAATGAATACTTTCTCCTGTCTCTTGCATCTCCCCAAATTCATGCTTTGCACCTTTCTCCCTGTTCAAAGGTGAGAACCTTTCTAACATAAGGTTAATCACCCCATTCATCAATTTAAGAAATAGGCATTAGTAAGCTTCAACTTTCACACACACACAGTTTTGAGATATGCTGTCATTACCAATCTGGTTCCTTCAAAACGTTTTGGAACTGTAGAGAAGAAGAGGTCTGGAGACCAAATTGTACATTGAATGGTTGTGAGAACTAGATATCTCTAGTCTAATGAAGAGAATAATTAAGGGTGACATAATAGCTGTCTTCTAATACTTGAGGGGCAGCCACAGAGATAAAGAGGTTGACTTACTCTCCAAAGCACCTGAGGACAGGAAAAGAAGCAACAGGTGGAAGCTCATTAAAGACAGATCCTACCTGGAAATAAGGAGTAGTTTCTTGACAATGAGAGCAATTAACCAATGAAACAGCTTGCCATTTTTGGGAGGTTTTCAAGAAAAGATTGGACATTTATTTGTCCAGGATGATATAAGGTCTCCTGCCTTGAGCAATGGGTTGGATGGATTAGAAGATCTTTAATCCCTTCAAATAATGTCATAAAACTTAATTCCTTTTCATTGAATACTGATAAATATATCCAACATTTGTAGTTTCCCCCCCTTGCGAAACAGGTCTATAATATATAAGCTTCTACAACTCCCTGAACAGTTAATAGGTAAGCCTAACAGCAAAACTTTAAAATGCTCTGAAAACAATATATTATTGTATTTAAGTCATAGAAAGTCTGCAGTGCAGAGGTGGGTTGCTTCGGGTTCGGACCGGTTCGCAAGAACCGGTAGTAAAACCGATGGGAGGCTCCACCCACTGCCCTGGATGTCATCATAGGCAATCTGTGCATGCGCAGAAGCTCAGTGCACACTCAGTGATCCTGTTGCAAACCGGTAGTAAAGGTGAGTAGAACCCACCCCTGCTGCAGTGGATTCAGTTTCAGCCTTATCTACTACAGTCATTGTCTCTGGTTCATCCAGGATCAAATATCCTTGGCTGATTTTTAATAATAAAACTTTTCCTAAAAATTGTAACTAGTATCTTTCAGTATAATTGAATTTCATTTCTAAAATTATGGATCTCTGTTGTAAATATCTCCACATTTGTTTTCAAAAAGTCCATGAATTTTCTTAAGAAAGTCCAATTCATCACTGATCCATTCTGTCATCTCTAAATCTCTTGAATTCATAGCCCTTTCAACTGTCTCCACCAAACCTGTCATTTTCCAACAAATTTCCTTCTTCTTCAACTCTGTCAGCAACAAATTAATTTCCAATCCACCGGATTGCAAATGTGATTCTGCTGTTTCCAGTATCTGAGTATTTTTCCTTTCATGCACTTTTTAAATAATCTTTCATTATGTCTGTTTTGGGGAGTTTGATTTTGTATTTTAACTTTTGAATAAAAAATATTTTTTTATACACACACACATACATTTACACATACATACATACTACTTAAACTTGATTTCCTTTTATGGGTTTTTTTTTTGGTCCTTTGTCATAAAATCCTTCAAAACTTTAACAGGTCTCTTTTGAAAATCCAAAATAGAAAATTTATCCAAAGCATTGTTATTTATATATGCTTTTTAATTATTAAAACATCATCCATTTGCATATCCAATGTAGTATTTTTTAAATCATTCTTTCATTTTTAAATCAGTCTCAATCTTGTCTGATAAAACTTGTTCCTCTTCCATAACATATTTTAAACACAGTCTTTCCAAAATGGCACTCTTTAGTTCCTTCTGGTTCTTTCTAGTGTCCTAGCATTTTCCCACGGGAAGGATTCTCATAATTAATTTCAAAATCTTATTTCAAAAGCATATGCATCTAAGGTCCATTAAAGTAAATCTGTTACAATGTCCAAAATCAAGCTCACAGCCGTAATGCAGTCTATATGGACACAAAGTTCACGGAGCCTAATTTCTTAATCACTTTTGGAATTACTTCTTAATTGCTTTTCAGCTACTGTATTAGGAATCTTTGGATTGACAGTTTTTATAGCATTTACTGATGAGTTTCCTTCAGTAAACTCAACTTTTTTTTTTTTAAATCTATTTTTGGAATAAATAGCAAAAAGATCACCCAGCTGCAAAATCAATAAAATGACATTCTGCATGTTTTGATATAATATCTATGCTACTTTGCAACTAGGCAACATTACAACCTCTTTAGTTGTTGTTGTTTATTTTGCAGACCACCAGAGAAAACATGTAAATGTTTTCATTTAATGGTTCTCACCTTTAAAGCGCTCCATGGCTTAGGGCCAGGGTATTTACGAGACCGCCTTCTGCTATCGATAACCTCCCACCGGCCAATACGCTCTCACAGAGAGGGCCTCCTCAGGGTGCCATCGGTCAAGCAATGTCGGCTGGTGGCCCCCAGGGGAAGAGCCTTCTCTGTGGGAGCACCCGCCCTCTGGAACGAGCTACCTCCCGGAATAAGGCTGATTCTGGATCTCCGCACTTTCCATAAGGCCCTGAAGACGTTTTTATTTCAGCAAGCTGGCCTGGCCTGAATAGGTTTTATGGGTTAGTTTTTAATTGTATAGCTTGGGGTTTTAAATTGGGAGGCCGATTAATTTAATTTATTTTTAGTTATCTTAACTTTTATATTGTATGTTATTTTAATTTTCGGCTGTTCGCCGCTCTGAGTCCCTTCGGGGAGAAGGGCGGGATATAAATTCAATAAACAAACAAACAAACAAATAAATAAAGAGTGTTAGGGGCACTAGGCATTTTACTTTATTTCTCTTTGTGTGGAATGGCAATGAAGACAATCTGTTGCTTTTCTGGGAACTTGAGCTGAACTGACCACATCACAATTTTTGCATGCTTCTATAGCTCAGTTGGACAAAGGGCTGGCACCTTCTTATTGTGTTCTCAGTGTTCCAGGATCATTATGAGTAAAGATGATTAGTGGGTGCACTTTTAACAGCTTTGAAAGGGTGGTTTCTTGGCATCAAAACTCTGTGGAAGAGCCCTAAGATGAAGATTGAAAGGCTTCTTAATATATTTGCTTCCTAGGCTTATTTTTCTCCTGCAACTAACCTGTGGAGTGTGGAGGGGAAATAGCAGGATGATTTGTATTAGTATTTATTAGTTTGTCAAACATGTACAAGATAGCAGGTATAAATATAAACATGGATATGAATGAAAGAAATGAATACAAATAAATGGGGACAGTAGGACAGGGACTGTAGGTATGCTGGTGCGCTTATGCACGCCCTCTTTACGGACCACTTAGGAATGGGGTGAGGTCCATGGTAGACAGTTTAAGATTGAAGCTGTGAGATGTAACAACAGACTCAGGAAGTCGTATTTTCTACAATCGGGTTTGGAGCTGTTTACCTTGAGTTTGTACCGATTGTTTGCCTGTGTATTATTGAGGTTGAAGCTGAAGAAGTCATTGACAGGTAAGACGTTGTAGCAGATAATTTTGTGTACTGTGCTTAGATTATACCGCAGGCGGCGCAGTTCCGGATTGTCCAAGCCCAAAATTTCAAGTCTGGTGACATATTCTATTGTGAGTAGAAGAGTGGAGTACTCTTCTTGTGAAGTACCTCTGGACCCGCTCAATTGTATTAATGTCCGATATACAGTGTGGATTCCAAGCAGATGAGCTGTATTCCAGAATTGGGCTGGCAAAGGTTTAGCAATTTTGGCAATGCTGTTACAGTGGGATCTGGGGCTTAGATGGTGACCATTCACTCAGCTTCTGACTCGCCTTCTCTTTTTTCTCCTAACCTGGTGTTTTGGTACCTGTCCCTTGGTTTCATCTGCAAACAAAGAGAAGTCAAAGCTGCTCACTTGTTTCAAAAGGCAAGTATAGTATTGAAAAAAACACTATTTGTGTGTGAAGACCTGCCATCTTATCTGTCCGTCCTTGTAGTTATATGAAAATTCTTTAAACACCAATCAGTTTATTCATATATATGAATATCTCTGTTTATGTAGTATCCTTACCTTTGGGGTATTTTAGTGGTGTACATCTGACATTTTTATTCTGGATTTTATTCTATGTTTTCCAGTCAGGCAAACAATAAAGCAGGGTCATATTTCATTCTATTTGTAGAATGAGCACAAGACAATTCTCCAAGATACCTAGAAACTGGATTAATCTTGAAAAGGCAGGATCTGAGTTGTCTGAAAATAATAGGGAAGGGCTAAGGGCCGCTGGACAACTAATTTAAGTGTGCACAGCTGGCATTTTTTTCTTTCTCTCTTGGAAAATATTACAGCATCTAATCATTTCCTCTAAAGAAACTTATGAAACGACCTTTTCCAATGTCATGCATTTCAGAAGCAATGAGGCTGAGAAAGGTTTGAAAATATTTCTTGTAATCAAGATGATCCAGGGTCAGCCTTTCACAGTTACTGCTATTAAGCCAGGTTTCACAATCTGTACCTGTACATTTGATTTTTCTTGCCTAAATGTAGAACCTTGCTTTTCTCACCATTGAATTTCATTTTGTTAGATAGGGCCCAGTGTTCAAGTCTATCAAGATCCATCTGGATCTTGAGCCAGTCTTCTGGGGTGTTGGCTGTTCCTGCCAGTTTAGTGTTATCTGAAAATTTGATGAGTCCCTTTCTATTCCTTCATCTAAATTGTTTATGAAGATGTTGATGAGTCCTGGGCCTACAACAGAACCAAATGGGACCTAATTGCTTACTTACCGCCATATAGATGTAATTTTATTAAGAACTACATGTTGAGTGAGGTTTGGCAGACAGTTATAAATCCATTTGGTGGTGATGTGATATTAGAGTAGACCATGATATATATATTTTATTCATATATATATATATTTAAAAAGTTCATGAAATTATGGCAGCAGAGCAAAATAATCTAACTCAGTTTTTCCCCAAACTTAGCAATGTTCAGATGTGTGGACTTCATTTTCCAGAATTCCCCAGCCAATATGCAAGCTGGGAAATTCTGGGAGTTGAATCCACACATTTAAAGTTATTTAGTTTGAAAATCACTGATGGAATTTTTATGCATTCACTCTAAATAGAATTTATAGTTATATATATCTTTGTTATTGGGCATTCTACCTGTTTCCTTATGGCAGTTTCATAAGACATCCAGATGTCCCTGTTACATAGTCTTTAGCTGCTGATTTTAATTCTTGTTTTGTTTGTCTGCATTGACATATTTGGGCCAGAGTTGGATATTTTTTTATCTGGTTGCGCCTGCAATAGTTGAGTCGATAACGGAATGGTATCTGCAGAAGGACTGAGCCAGGACTGAGGAATTGAGTTTTCTAAGTGACCAATCCTCTTCAGCAGTAAGCATACCAATTTTATTTTGTTTTTATTCCCAAGTAAACAATATATTGCACTACTGTTGTTTGGCAGTTTGTCACCAGATGTCAAATCTAGGTAGCATTGGGAATTGCAAGAACAAAAATGCAGAAAACTGAAGGGGTTGCATGGCCTGTGAGTTGAGGATTGCTCACCTAATTTACCCAGAAAGATCTCTGCTTGTTTTCTGGTGAAATTGTGTAGCTTTGGTGTCAGCACCGAGGAAATGATTCCTATGTACCTAAACACCCAACTTCTTAGCATGTACAGTGATAATTATGGCCCAGTCTATGCAACTACTTGCACATTTCCCCCCGTTACCCCTGTTCAACCTGAAAGTTTGGCTCCTTCTCTCCCTTCTACAGGGCTTCTGAGGGCATAGTTGGTGGATGCAGAAGAATCTGTATCCTCCCCACCCAGTGAGCTGTGGAGTAAAAACCTCCTACGCAGACAGAGAGTGAGAAAAAGTGCTGTCTGGCAATGCTATTCAGTTTTGATTCTTAAGATAAATTCTAAGTGCATGTTTATATCTATTTGGCTCCAGATCATGGATCTCAAAATTCTACTGAAATCCCCAACAGATCATGCCAGCCTGACATCTAGGTAGAAGTAAATCCCTCCAAATCCAATGGAATTTATTTCTAAGCATATTACGGATCTAAGCATGCATCTCTTTGCCAAATAGCCTAGCTGAGAAGGAGAAGATGTGTGGTTTTCAGCTGTTTTCAAGCTACTTTTAAACATGGGCTCAGTTCTTCTTCAAAAGAGTGTTATATAGCATTATTTCAGAAAAGTGCTAAACCCTTCTCCAAAACTTGTCTATCAGCTGGTATCTACTAAGAGTTGGGCTATTTGGGCTATCTTTGAATACTTATATAGAAGCACAGCAAGTTTTGACAGATTGCTAACCTCCAAGTCTAGGTATCTGTCAGAACTTGTCTCTTCCCCAGTCTAATTAAGGACAATGGCTGGTGGATTGTTTTCTCATAAGCTGCTGGTATTTGACGGGAGGGGAAATGAAGCTGGGGAATCTATCAGTCACTTTTTTTAACTTGACCTGCATGAATATTCTCAGAAGAAGACCATCACTTGCCAGCTTCTTTACTGAAACAGATTAGCAGTTGGTTTCTGGGCAATGCAGTTTAAGGTGAATCAAGGGCTGAAGAAATGCACATTAATATAGCCATGAGGAGCAGAGGCTAATCTTTCTTCTTGTATGGACTGGCTATATTGAGTTTATCTGAATCAAGCCAAGAAGAAACTAACTGTGTAGAGTATTGCAATAGTGCTAGATTGCAATAGCATCACATTTTCTGCAGATTTCTTCAAGTATGAAGTTGATTCTGCTAAAGCACAATGTAAAGATCCCAAATTATAAATAGTCAAATGTAAAATACATGGAGGCCATCATTTGTCTTTATAATTGCTTGATATATTCATTCATTCATTCATTCATTCATTCATTCATTCATTCATTCATGCATGCATGCATGCATATCATATCCTATAATAAGCATTTCTTTAAGACAAGTCTCCTTACCTGTTTGCTGCAACCTGAGTGCAACACATTTACTGCTATCTTCCATAGGTTTTTGCTTCTCAAGCAGGCTTTGCTAATCATATTTCAGAATAGAATTTTGCATTATCTGTGCAATTTTAGGTTGTTGCGTTCATATGTGTGGAACTTCCATATTTTATAAGGAATATAGAGAGCGTTTAGGTTTGCTAAAAGAATATTGCCTTATTATTAACTATTTTCTTACTAAAATTATAGTCAACCTTTCCTCAAAGAGGTCAAGGCACTGCACATTTATCTTTACTTTTTTAGAACTTCCCAGAGAGCTAAGTTGGGGAGGTTGAAATCACCCAGCGAACTCCCAATGTCAGTTCAGCTATTTCACCTCTGAACCACACTACCACATATAGTATTTGGGGAATTTGCTTAGTTTGTCCTGATTTTACTTTCATTCATAAACTGACTTCACTAACTGTGTCATTTTCAGAGAGGAATTCTGATGGTGGTAACTGGCAGCAATCCTTTTCTTTGTTCCATTTCTAGGAATTTTTTCTCCCATAAACAACAGTGTAAAGTCATTTGTCTTTTGACATTTTTAGTCCACCCTTTTTGGCCTAGGTTAACATATTGCAGAAGAAAATGCTGTGCTTGCTTTATTTAGTGGCTTTATAATAACCTGGTGTATCCAGCTGTTTTAAACGCTGAGAAAGTGGTGGCTCCATAATTTGTTATCAGCTAATGCTGGTGTTAAGAGAAAATGAGAATGAATCTAGCGCTCTTTGAGCACTATTATCAGTGATTCCAAATATTTTTCTTATTATATGGCAAGGTTTCTTGCTGCTACACCACTGTTATAATTAACATGGTATGCTATTATATTGCTTCACTGCTCAGCGTGGGTCCATCTCTTGTGATCCCCATCCTATTGGAGTTTTTATTTCTGGCTATCCAAAGGACGGTGAATTTAAAAGAATGACTTTTCCAGTACTGTAAATTAAAATATTATTTTGTATGGCTATGAAACTTTAAATCCTTGAATCAAGGAAACCACAAACTCAGGATAGAGAAAAATCAGGTAGGTCTTTAAAATAGGGCAGAGATAGGTTTAATAGTATTCTAGAAACATAGCATCAATGAAAGTCAGTTTTCTTTAGTGGCTAAGGCACCAGGTTAGAAACTGGGAGTCTGTGAGTTCTAGTGCCGCCTTGGCATGAAAGCCAGCTGGCTGACTTTGGGCTAGTCATTCTGTCTCAGCTCACCTCACCTCACAAGGTTGCTGTAGAGAAAATAGGAGGAGGAAGGAATATTAACTATGTTCTCCACCTTGGATTATTTATAAAAATAATAAAGGGAGGATATAAATAAATAACATATAATGTAATATAACATTGAATCAATACTTGCTATGGATTTCTCTCACTACTCCACCAAGGATTCATGAAGGTTACAGTTCTTATTCTCCAGGTGAGCTGAAAATCAAATTATAATGTTATAAGGGCAAGATTTGAAATTACTGACCAAGTTCTGAGCTGCTGAAAGGGACTACAGTTTGGAAGAAACTTAGACCCACACTCATTCCCTATCTTTTATTCCCTTTTTGGAAGCCTCTGATTTCTCTATGTTACTGACATTTACTAGTTCTTCACCCCACCCTACCACCCAAAGATAATGAAAAATTGACTTGACAAACAACAGCCCTAAAGAGATGGCCAAGAACAATGACATCAATTTGGTTTTGATAAATGGTTGCTTGTACATGACCCTGCCTTTTATGAAAGTGCCCATAAGAGGCTTTCAATATTCCAAATCTGCTCATCAGCTAAAAAGATTGATCCAAAAGGTTTCTACTGAACACTTTTGTCAGAGTATGAATATTCATAAACTGGAATAGAATAGCGGATGAATAGGCATAGCAACTAAGTCAGGGCCAATTGGGAGCTGAGTCGGACTGGAGCCAGGGTGCGTCTTAGTCTGCAGCTTCTGAGTCTCTGCAGAGAATTGTAACTGAAACTAAGCAGTCTGTGCTTGATAGTCTGCTCTGCTGAAATGAAACTAACTGTTCTCTCCTGCCTTGTGTTTTGCCTGTAACTTCTACCAGTTGAAAGAGCTCTGCTATTGGTATTGTAAAATTGACTTCATCTATTATTATGTATATAAAGAAGTTAATGAATCCTGTTGAACCAGTTTATCTATGTGTGCTTCTGGATTTGATTTTTGCAAGAAACTCTTGACAACTTTATAGAAATATTTTTTTTCTTCTATATTTATGACAGCGGAGTGTGGGAACTTGGTAAAATGAAAGGTTTTCTTGACACAAATTAAGGAAAGGGAAAAGGTATGGAAGTGGTCTGATCTTTCTCCCCTGGTCTCACTGTCTTGAATTTAGTGTAGAAATTCATTACATTTATGCTTCTGGATAATGAGTCATTCTTATAATGACTCCACCATCCCTGAGTGCTAGATCCTATAAAACTTGGGGTTTTATTTTTCATCCAGGGTTACTTATAACCTTCAATAAGGTGAAACGGCATTACAGTATTGTTTGCATATGCAATTATCTCCTTGGTGTCCCCTCAGGTACAAAAATAAATACAGATTTTTTTGCACTCAAGACAGAAGTCAGCAGAGATGCTGGAGAAAAAGTGGCTGTTTCATTACGCTTTTATGCCTGTGGGAATCAACCTTGCAAAAATATTATTATGCTACCTGCTTTGTAAAAAGACAATCTTACGTAGGCCACCGCAGTATCAAAAACCTTGACTTTTAATATGCTTTGTGAATAAGAAATAGCACCCCTCTGTATACTGAAAGGGAAAAAGAATCTATGGAAGTAAAATTAAGCTTTCTTTTTGCAAAGGTTAATTCATTCCTGAATAATTGCCTTTAAAAAAAAAAAGAATTGGGTTCAAGTTGCACTTGGGATTGACAACTTTTAACATTTTATTTCCTCAAGTGAAATGATTGCTTTGAATCAGGTCTAGAAAAGAAAGCTTTACCAGCAATGCCCTTTCTGAATTTTAGCTTCTGCTTACTTGTTCCAATGATTCCCTTTGGTGGAATGAAAAGGCTACTAAATCAAATACCCAAGAGATTTAATTCAGATGCCAGGTCAACCATGCAGTGCTTATTTTATTTTTCAATACAGCTTTTCTTTCCCTTCTTTGTTCCTATTGTTCAGGGAGTAAGAAATATTATGGAACACAATAAAGGTAAAACTGGAATGACATGAGTTTTTGTTATTCTTATTTTATGCTTGTTTTTCAATCAAAATCTGATTTGTCTGACCTGGATTTGGATTTTGGTTTTGTCAATGAAATCACTGGGCTGCATTGGATGGAATGGATGGAAACTTATCCATCTAACAATGGATAGAAACTAATCCAAGGAGAGAAGCAACCTAGAATTAAGGAGAAACTTCCTAACACTTCCTTATGACTGTAACTTTGTTGCTTGTATCCTTATGATTTATATTGATATGGATTGTTTCCTGATTGCTTATTTGTACCCTATGACTATCATTAAGTGTTGTACCTTAAGATTCTTGATGAACGTATCTTTCCTTTTATGTACATTGAGAGCATATGCACCAAGACAAATTCTTTGTATGTCCAATCACACTTGGCCAATAAAAATTTCTATTCTATTCTATTCTATTCTATTCTATTCTATTCTATTCTATTCTATTCTATTCTATTCTATTCTATTCTATTCTATTCTATTCTATTCACAGTGAGGACAATTAACTAGTGGAACAGCTTGCCATCAGAAGTTATGGGTGCTTCATCACTGGAGGTTTTTAATAAGAGACTAGACAGTCGCTTGTCTGAAATAGTTTAAGGTCTCCTGCTTGAGCAGGGAGCTGGACTAGAAGACCTCCAAGGTCCCTTCCAGCTCTATTATGATTGATTGCTTCCTGTTAAGGATGCTGTTGCAATGGTTCTGCTACAAATAGTGGGCTTTACCCACATGGTCACTTCCAACTTTATGGTTCTATTAGAAGTTGCTAAAGAGGCACCCCTAACCTACCCTTTGGACAAGTGAGTGTTGGATTTAGAGCAGGTATTATGGATTGATCTAAATGACATCGAGGAAACTCAGTTTTAGACTTCTAGCCAGCCCTATCTTGAATACTGAAGGTGAGTAAAATACATCTCTAAATGGAACTTTAAGTTTAGATACTGTAAGGACAAAAAATAGTGGTATTGAAGAAAAATGGGAAAGGATGAAAAGGATGAAAAGAATGAAAAGGATGAAAAGGATGCAACTGTGATACATCTTACTTTGGATGTCTCTCCTCTCATTTTATTGGAACCATACAGGAAACCATTGCATGTTAGTTATCAATCAAATGTTGTCTGGATCACAATTTTTCCAGAACTGAAGAGATGGTAAATATCATCTCTGAGACAATGAAAGAGGTGAAATTTAGCACTTGATTGTCAAAACTCACATCTGCATTCAGAGTTAAGTCTGTGTTTCCTAAACCCAAGGCCTATTGCATCTGCAGTTCATATTTCATTTGACCAGTGAAGGGTGCTGTATCAAATCAGCTATTGGGTTCCAATGAAGGTCATGTTAGGCAGTAATAATTCCATCTGGCGACTAGCTAGCAATGTGCTTTTATTTAATTGGTAAAATGAGCTTATAGGTCACCATGCCCCATAGTCAAAATATTGAATAACAGCCTCCAAGGAAAGGGTAGGGTTGAAAACTGAGAACAGTTAGCTGAAAGAATGTGGATTTGGAGGCTTTCAAGCTCTCCCCCCACTTTCACTAATCCAGCAACTTGGCCTGAAGCATAATGTTTGATTTGATGCATAAAAAATGAATTAGTCCAACATTTCATACAACTTGCTCTTTCTCCCCATTTAAAGCTCCGTTTAAAGTTTTGGGAGGTAGCAAAAAGATTTTGATATTAGGTTTGGGGTGCCTAATATCCATTCACAGCCAGTTCATTTCTGAAGTGAAATTTAAAATCCTCTACTTTAATTTGACATGCATGTTTGTATATTTTATTTATTTAAATGATTCTTTTTTTTTAATGAAATTTTATTGAGTAAAGAATATATTACATTTCAAACTCTACGGTTCGGCAATGTGTAGTCATCTTGTATATTTACATATATGGAATCTAATCAATTATCTAGGTATTATACAGTTTATACGTAAACCTTGTAAGATTGAACACATAATACAACAATAATATATAGATTAATTAATAATTATACATTGTCCTAATGAGAGTTAACTTTTGCATTTATTTTTCAACCACCTATACCACAGATCCCAGATCGTATAGAATTCTGAGTCTTCCTTTCCATTTAAAACATACGTTAATCTGCACATTTCTGCACAGTCCAATACTTTATTGACTATCTGTTCCTCAGTCGGACATCCTTTCTCTTTCCAGCAACTGGCATAGGAGAGTCTAGCAGCTGTGACAATATGAATAATCAAATATTTCTTTTCCTTAACAAATTTCCGTTTTAGCACTCCCAGGAGATAGATTTCAGGTAGAAAATTAATATCCTCATTTAATATTTCTTGGACCCATTTTTGTATTTTTTTCCAGAATTTCCTCGCTTCCGGACACGTCCACCACATATGGTAGAAGGTACCTTGATGGTGGCCGCATTTCCAGCACTTGGGGCTTGCATTTGGATAGATCTTTGCAATTCTAGATGGTGCTAAATGCCATCTATACAGCATTTTGTACTGATTCTCCTTATAGCTTATTGCTCTTGTCAATTTAAGATTGCTGTTCCATATTTCTTCCCAATCTTCTAAATTTATCTTTGAATCAATATTTTTTCCCCAAGCGATCATTTGGTCTTTGAGTATTTCTCCTTCTCTATCATATTCGAGCAGGTAGGAGTATAATTTAGCTAATAGTTTGTTCTCATTGCCCAGCCATATCTTATCAAAGCTATTTGTTCCCGCTTCTATTCCCTCCTCCTGTTTATCTTTCCTGTATCGGGATTTTATCTGTAAATAGGGCCACCAATCTATATGGATCCCTTGCTCTTTCAATGTCTCATTAGATTTGAGGTTGCCGCTGTTATCTAAGATGTCTTGGTATGTAAACATTTTCTCTCTGCTTATTGTGTTTGGGTGGATCATTGCCTCCATTGTAGAGATCCATTTTGGGATTTTAAAGTAATATTTACGCCTAATTTCTTTCCATGTCTTCATTAATGTATCTCTAATTTTGTGTCGGTGGAAACATATTCCTGCCCCCTTTCCTTTATCCCACAGGTAGGCAGGCCAGCCTCTTAGCAGATCATGCCCTTCCAATTGTAGAATTCTTTTGTTTCTTAATGTAGCCCACTCTCGTAGCCATACTAAATTGGCAGCTCTGTGATATATCTCCCAAACTGGGAGCCCAAATCCACCTTTACTTCCTTTTTCCTGCAAAGAACGTAACGCAATTCTCGGTTTTTTCCCTCCCCAAATGAATTTCCTTACTATCATGTTTAGATCCGAAAAGAATTTTTTGTCAATGCTAACTGGAGTAGTTTGGAACAGGTATATTAATTTGGGGAGAATGCTCATCTTAATGGTGGCTATCCTACCTAGAAACGATATTTGTAGCTTCCCCCAATGATCCAAATCTTGCTTGATTTTTGTCAGTAATGGCGTATAATTATCCTCCTTCAAGGTCGAGCATCTAGCGGTAATCCATATCCCTAAATACTTTATCCTTTTAACTATTTGGATGCCCAATTTTTCTATTAATATTTCCTGTTCTCTTTTCGGGATATTTTTTGTTAACATTTTAGTTTTTGTCATATTTAATTTAAATCCAGATACCTTCCCATACTCGTCTATCTTTTTCAATACTTTTGGCCCAGTCGTTAACAGATCCTCCATAATCAACGCTACATTGTCAGCAAAAGCTTGAATTTTGAAGGTTTCTTTCCTAATTACCAGTCCACGTATTTCGTTGTTTTGCCTAATATTCCTTAACAGTATCTCCAGAGCTAATATAAATAAGAGTGGAGAGAGTGGACAACCTTGCCTTACCCCTTTACCAATCTGAAAAGCTTTGGTCATATCTCCATTCAGTACAATATTTGCACTCTGCTTGTCATAAATTTTTTTTATCGCATTCTCGAAGCATTCCCCAAAATTCATTCTTTTAATCTGCTGGATCATAAATCCCCAATTTAGGTTATCGAACGCCTTCTGGGCGTCAAGAAAGACCAAGGCCAACTGTTTCTCGGAGTGTATTTCATAATACTCCATCACATCCATAACCACTCTCATATTAGTTCTGATCTGTCTTCCAGGAAGGAACCCATTTTGGTCGGGGTGGATCCAATTATTTAGTATTATCTTCATCCTACCTGCTAATATTCCCATAAATATTTTATAGTTGGTGTTGAATAAGGAAATCGGCCTGTAATTCTTTATTTGTTTGGGGTCGGTACCTTCTTTTTCTACCAATGTGATGAATGCCTTCTTCCACGATTCTGGAATCCTGGAGCCTCTCAGGGCCTGGTTGCAAATTGCCAGAAGTTTCAGTACAAGTATTTCTTCCAGTTCCTGGTTTTTATACAATTGTCCTGGGAGGCCGTCACGGCCAGGGGTTTTATTACTCTTTAATTTAGATATTGCCCCCTTCAATTCTTCTATTGTGATTTCTCTATTTAACATTTCCCTTTCCTCCTCCTTTATCTTTTAAAAAGGAGGATAAAGGACCACATATTTAAATGATTCTTATTATGCCTTCAAAGGTAAAAATTCAAAGGTGTCTTACAGCTAAAAACAAATCCAGCCAATATTACAACATGACAACATCAAAGCATAATAAGAGGAAACCTATGCTTCCCCCCCCTATGATTCTACTTTAATCTTGACTTTCTTCAGATAACTATTCAGATTTTTTGAGGTGATGTATCACCCTTAATTTTGAGGTGGCTGAAGGACTTATAGGTATCACTCTATATTTTACTGATCTTCAGCCTTTCCAGAGTTCCATGTGTTCATTGATACCATGCTAATCTATTGAAGAAGCTCCTCCTATGAGATTTGCTTCGATCAGAAAGCTGGAGTGGAGTGATGTTCACAGAAAGAAAAACAGCCACACAAAATGTTCATGGCCATCTTCCAAAGGTCTCTTCCCTGCTAAGAAAATATATTTTACATTTGTTAGGATGTTACCTGCCCAGTAATTGTTTATTGTCCTCTTTTGCTCTCTATGTAACAAAGATAAATGTATTCATTTCTGATTACATAACTATCTTTAAACATGCTCTTGATGGTAAAAGCAACATTTATTTTGCTTTGTTTTATGACAACAAGCAACATTTTTAGTTGGCTTAGTGACTTATTTTACATAGCTGAGAGGGTGCCCAGGCCCTGCAGTTTGATTATGACATGTTTATTTTATTTGTAGGGCTGTTTGTCTCATGTCTTTATTTTTCTTTTTGATACACTGACTGGTCATAGATTGGAATTAAACAGTAAATAAATACTTTCCATTCCTGGATGGGAGATTAAGAACTATATTTAAATTGTCCCAACTATTCTTTACATTTTTAAGAAAAAAATCTACCTAACACCATTTAAGATATGTGAATGCTGTAATGTAGTTGCTACCTACTATAGTGGTCACGCCTACCAAATTCATACCATAAGATTGAACATGCTCCAAGGGTTGGACTTTTTCCCAAATTGGGTGGTAGGCTGACATATGTTGTAAACAGAAGCAGAAGAAGCAAGCAATCATTGCTACTGCAAATAGTCTCCAAAGTTTCTCTATCTCCCCTAGATACAATTCATAAGCTCTTTTCCCATCGAGCTTTGTATACCTTACTTCCAAAGATTATTTTCTGGATACTAGGTGTTACTTTTCAATGAAAGGGAAATGGATTAACACCTTCATCTGAAGTCGTTCCGCCCCCACCCCCTAGCTGTGATTAATCTTTTCCATGGGCAAAACTTTCAAAGAATGGAGAATATAGGAGCTGAGTCTCTAATATGGGACCAATACCTTTGTTGGAGCTCACTGTGGCCCTTGTCCCATTTAATTTGAGATATCCTTTTCATTTAAAAAGTAAAGGGTAGTTTGTCTCACAATAAAATCACAGCTTTAAAGTTACATTTTCCAGAATAGCTCTGGGCCACATAATCCCAGGCATGTTCTTAAAAAATAAAATGTTGGGTAGCTGCAATCCATTGTTTAATTTTTTTTGTAGAAATGGGTACTTGAAGATGGAGTGTGCGTGTTGGACTAGACTTCTAAGAACTTCCAACTCTATTGTTCTCTTATAGGTCATACCAGTAGTGGGTTGCTACCGGTTCGCACCAGATCAAGTGAACAGTAGCGGTGGCAGTGGGAGGCTCCGCCCACCTGCCCGGATGCTTCTGCGCATGCGCCAAAGCATACGCGCCCACAAACATGCGCACCCCCACGAGTGAACCGGTAGTGACAGGATTTGGAACCTGCCCCTGGGTGATCAAAATTTTTGGTCATAGCACATTATTAATATTATATAAAATAGTCTAATACAACAAAATGACACACATGTTTGTGGCACATCAATATACATCTGAAATTCTTCAAGGAGATGTGTTGAGAATAAAATTAAAAATTTTAAAGAAATAAAAAATGTACTACTTCATTGCCATGGTAGGATTATTTAAATATTTAATTATTTTGCTTTTCAATGGATTGTCTTTTTCAGAATCATTATTGGTAGCCTTTAAAGAAGATTGGATGGATAAATGTGAATTAATTAGTGGATGTACTAAAAAGTCAATTGCAAACATACTGGAATCTCTCCACCCTGCCTTCAATTTGTATTGATGCAAACCTAAAATATATATAATGGATTGATTTCTATATTTAAAAAGTGCAGTCTTAAAACTGACTACTGTTTTTTTTAACAAAAATGTTTTGTAGTGGGAAATATTTTTAGTGTATTTGCTTGAAAAGTAAAACATTTATGCTAAATGTGCAAACTCATAGGATTCTTAATGAGAAGTGAGATCTTGAAAACTCACAGATAACCAAAGTGGGCAATAATAAACTTGGAGTTTAGATAATCTCCAAATATTCGGTTTATAAAGAATCCCCGAGTTATCTACTTTTTTAAAAAAAGGTAGGAAGAACAACCTTTGCATAATCACATTAATTTATCTGGTTTTCCATTAAATTATATCACATTAATTTACCTGGTTTTCCATAGACTATCCCCATGGTGTCTAATTAGTAAGAATGTTCATTTAGTTTATACTATATTTATATCCTGCATTTTCTCCAAGAGTTCAAACCAGCTTCCTTTCATTTTATCTTCAAATGGCAATCAAGTAAAATAGTAGGTGGGGCTGAGAAAGCAAGTAACCAAAGTATGCCAGTCAACTTTCATAGGTTAACTTTATTTTATTTTTTTATTTTATTTTTAAATGTGGGTCTCCTTGATCCCAATCTAACAATTAAACACTCCATCACACTTGGTTTTCCCATGACACACTCTTAGAATTCCCAAATTCCCAAACTGAGAAATCTTGTCCTTCTCTGAAGAACAGTAAACAGTAATTTTTAAAAAATGTTGGCAGTTTTGCCTAGTCTGAAAAATGCTTTTATTTGTTTATATTTGGAATATTGAGAGGATATTTTTTCTTAGCTCCCATCCCTTTTTTCTGTGACTGTCTAGACCAGGGTTGTGTTACTATGGGAAATTTATGATCTGTGGACTTCAATTCTCAGAATTCCTGAGCCAGGGAATTCTGTTTCTAATTTTGGAAGTTGAAGAGCACAGGTTGTAAAGTTGACATAGATAGTTGCCCACCCTGGCCAAAACTGAACATGACTTATGTTAAAGCATATTACTCATAACTACAGTCACATGAGAGACGTGGTGGCTCAGTGGCTAAGATGCTCAGCTTGTTGATCGAAAGGTCGGCAGTTCAGTGGTTTGAATCCCTAGTGCCGCGTAACGGGGTGAGCTCCCATTACTTGTCCCAGCTTCTGCCAACCTAGCAGTTCAAAAGCACATAAAAAATCCAAGTAGAAAAATAGGGACCACCTTTGGTGGGCAGGTAACAGCGTTCCATGCCCCTTTGGTGTTTAGTCATGCCGGCCACATGACCACAGAGACATCTTTGGACAGCACTGGCTCTTCGGCTTTGAAACGGAGATAAGCACTACCCCCTAGAGTTGGGAATGACTAGCATATATGTGCAAGGGGAACCTTTACCTTTACTTACAGTCACATGAATCATACATGAATGGGAATTTACGGGAACAATAAAGCTTATGTTACAGACTAAGGTGGCAGCAGAAATGGCTTGCATATCTTGGGTCCCATCTACAAGGTGTGAAACTTTTAGAGCAACTGTGAAAAAAGAAGTGTTCATTTTTTTAAAAAAAAAAGTCAAAGTATTTGAACATTGGAAGGATAATCTGAAGACCACCCCCCCCCCCCACGGCAATACATGGCAAGGATCAGGATGCTGTAAAATATCCTTTTTCATGCTCTCCCTATACCAGAATTGTGCAGACGTATGCTGGCACAGCCTCAGTCAGAGTGCAGAGCAAGGCTGTATCTTACACATCTGGAAGCTATTTGGCAGAGTGGAGAGTTCAAATGCTTTCAGCCTTAGCTGGTTTTAGACATATCTAGAGTCCAGTTCAGGACACTTCAGCACACAGAACTCATTAAAGCAGGGATGGCAAAGAGCATTGCCAGAAAGGAGAAGATCCCTGGGAGCTGTAGAGCCAAACATATCCGCGCTATCAGATGCTTCCCTTCATCCTGCCCCTCTTTTGGCTGCCACTAAGAAATGGGACAAATAATAGAGAGACACAATAGCCCGGAGTGGAGAGAGAGAATTGGGAAAAAAGAAGAGCGAGAGGAAAAAAAAAAACACCACGGCATCACAGCTGAGTGAAGACTGGCTCTCTATCAAAAGACAAAATGTACTTGGACAAAATCCAGTACATGAGTTAAGTTGAGTGCAAAGCAAGCCATTCAGAGCTTAGAAAGAAAAAAAAAAGCTCCTTGCTTCAGAGTTACACAAAGGGGTCAACCTTTTCTTTCCTCACTGAAACCAATCACAGTTTGCTATTTGTACTCAAAATGAGAGTGTTCTTATCACCTTGGGGATCCAGGGGACTCGTTCCCCTCCCCTTTCTTACATTCTACTTGTTAACTGTTTCTGCCTAAGGGCAAGTAAACTTTCTGCAACAACCGTATGACAACAAGTACCAATAACAAGCAATTGGCTTTTTGAATCCTGCTCGATAAGAAGACCCAACAAGGCTAACATATAATTCTTACTCGTTAATTTTCTGTCCTCTATTTCTTCCAATTCTTCACCTAGGTTTACTTCTATTCATATAAGCTATCCACACTTTGATCCCACTATCTTTGTTTACTAAACAATCAACTGTACTTAGTTAATATTCTATCAGTTTTCACCTCTTATTTTACAGTATTTCCAATCAAAAAATCTCGGTTAAAATTCATTCATTCCCCATCCTCTTTTTCCAAGTTCTATAAATTCACAACACAGTCTGTATTTAAAGATTATAAATTATAGTATATATTTCCTCTTTCCCTTTAGTATTTCTCTTTACTTACTATCTACACAATATATACAATATATACAATAAGTCCAAGCTCTTAACAGATAGAAACTAGAGATTATGGAGGAGAATTGTGCAAAAGCCTGCCTTGAGGCTGAAGGAACAAAGAGTTCAACATGCTTTGTACTGTTGGAAGAAATGTCCATCTGCGTTCAGTTCCAAGTGGAGAAAAAGGCACTGGAAACATGGAGACTGCTTGGAAAGATGGTTTAATGGTGGACAGGAATCACATGGCTTGAGTTCCTGAGCAGAATCACATGGCTTGAGTTCCTGAGTAGAAAACAAAGAAGCCCCAGATGCTGGGAGTGCCTTGGTTTTATGCCCTCTGTTGGGCCCCACCTCTAAGTTTCTTGTTCCTGTATAAGAAATGTATCCTGATTGGTCAAACTCCCAGGTGGTCTTAGCTAACTTTGTAGGTTGTCTCTCAAGCTTGCTTGAGTCTTGCCATGTGGGAAGTTTCTATTGCTAGATGGGTCCTATTGTGTTGCAGATGATGGTCCATTGACAAAGGTGGGGGGAAATGAGTGAGATTGGCTGAGGCCTTAATGGCCCATTGACAAAGGTGTGTGTGTGAGGGGGGGAGGCAGGAAGCTGCTTTGTCTTTAAAACATGTTTTTCCATTTCTCATCCAGGGAAATATAATATTCTGCCTTTTTAAATATTTCCTAAAATATTTCATTCTTCTAGGGGAGGGGTGAGTGCTAACTTCCATAGTACTACTACGTGGTTAGGTCTCAATACGTGGGTTGGTAGCCTATGAACAACCACTGTATACTTATAAAGCTTGTCTATTGCAGATGCTACAACTCAGTATCAAAAGATGGACTTTGCATGCTCTCTTCAATCTTTGCCAGTTTACCCTTATTCCATATCAAACTACTAATCTTCTGGATTATAATGTTGTATTTTGACAATGGCTCTCTAGGGCAACACTCTGAAGATTTAACCTAGCTAAAATCCATGCTTGGTCTTTGTTCAATACTTTGAAAGATGGGGGCAATTTTTAAAAAAATGGTAGCGTCAGGACAAAACTGTGCATGGAGCAAGGGCAAAATCTACCTTTAATTTATTTAATGTTCATTTAAATGAACTATAGTTAATATGATTACTCCTAATAACTTTATTCTTCTAAAACATAACTGGCAATTACAAGAGGGTAGGGGAAATTCGTGGCCTAATAGTTCATGATTCATCAACTTCTTTTTAGGTTGAGAGCAACATGTAGATATTATAGAATATGTCAATGGCCATACAGGAGAAGGAATCTAGTAGGTGCAAGCTAAACTGAAAGTATCAATATCAAGAATAGTGTACATGTACTTGTGTATCTACCTCTATCTCTATGTGTGCACGTTAGTATATAATTTTTGAATATTTTTTATTTATTTTTTTAAATTTATTTATTTATTTATTTATTTATTTATTTATTTATTTATTGTTTATATTTATATACCGCCCTTCTCCCGAAGGACTCGGGGCAGTGAACAGCCAACAGATAAAACACAGAAATACAAAATTTAAAGCAATATTAAAATCCGATTAAATTAATTTGGCCCACAATTAAAAAACACCCCTGTATTAAAACCCATAATTAAACAGTTTAAAAATTAAAACAATTTAAAAGAGTTAGGCCAGCCCGGCTTGTTGGAATAAAAATGTCTTTAGGGCGCGACGAAAGATGCGTAGATCCAGGATCCAGGGGCAGCTCATTCCAGAGGGTAGGTGCCCCCACAGAGAAGGCTCTCCCCCTGGGGGCCGCCAGTCGGCATTGTTTGACCGACGGCACATTGAGGAGCCCCTCTCTGTGGGAGCGTACTGGTCGGTGGGAGGCTATCAGTGGCAGAAGGCGTTCTCGTAAATACCCGGGTCCTAAGCCATGGAGCACTCTAAAGGTGGTAACTGTTCTATTTTGAAAGAACAGGCAGGGAGACTGAGGCAACGGTTAACAGGAACGGTTTATTAAAGTATTAACAGCAACAGCAAATGTCAGAACCAACTCGCTCTCTTTCTGTCACAGCCGCTATTTATATATCGGCTGATAAACGCAGCAGCCAATGGCATCTCTTTAATTGTCCCGCCGGCTGAGCTGTCAAGTCTCAGCCAATCGGGAGCGCTTCCGTGTTGCCAGGTAGTGAAACGTCGCGTCTGTAACACTCCTTCCCCCTTGGATGGCACAAACGTAATCCTTAAGGAAATACGGACGACTGCGCATTCGTCCTGACCGACGGAGTTCGCTGTCCTGGGACGGGGCTAGTTCCGGACTCTCAGAGAACGTCCCTGAAGGTTGCGCTAGCCCCTGAGTCATTGGAACTACCGGCGACTGCAAGGATGCAGTAGCAGGAGGCTCAGAGGTCGGAGGAGACACTGGTTCATCAGGAAAACAGGATGGCCAAGGCACTATTGTTGGTGAAGCATCATGGGCCTTATCGTCCCATGGAGGTGGGGGCGAGGTCATCTCTGGCAGATGGTCCATAGACGGTTCCGCATCTTCCGGGGTCTGGTTGGTAAGACGACCCCTTAATTGATCTATATGGCGCCGCCAGGCTCGTCCGTCCTCGAGCTCGACTCTGTAAGAACATGGTCCTGTTATTAGAATGATGCGTCCAGGCAGCCACGGAGGGTCGCCCCCATAGTTCCTGGCATACACACAATCGCCAACCCCGAAAGACCGAGGGCGGCTAGATGAATCTACGGGTGCCTCAGGCGTGAAGCACGGGTGTAGCCTGTCCAAGGTGGTCCGTAAACGCCTGCCCATAAGGAGTTCGGCAGGGCTTCGATTGGTCAGTGGGCAAGGGGTCGAGTGTTGCGCCAAGAGGTATTGCGCCACCTTTTCCTGCCAGTCCCCTGGGCCAAAACGGGCTAGGGCATCCTTGGCCGAGCGGACGGCCCTTTCAGCCCGGCCATTACTGGACGGATGATAAGGTGCCACCAAGGCATGGCGGATGTCCAACCCCGCAAGGAACAATTGAAACGTGGCCGAGGTGAATTGGGGCCCGTTGTCCGATACCACCACATCGGGTAAGCCGTGGGTGGCAAATAAATTGCGGAGGACCTTAATCACAGCGTCTGAAGTGGTTGATGCCATGCGAGCTATCTCCACCCACTTAGAGTATGCATCAACCACAATCAACAAGTTCTGTCCCAGGAAAGGTCCAGCCAGGTCTATGTGGAGCCGGGACCAGGGAGAGTGGGCGTTTCCCACTCTCTAGGCGTGGCAGCAGGGGGCACAGGTCGGGACTGCTGGCATCGCTGACACCTGGCTACCCATTTAGAAATGGCCTGGTCCATTTTTGGCCACCAAACATAACTGCGGCCCAACGCCTTCATTCTATCGGTGCCTGGATGGCTCTCGTGCAAACGCTGTAAAACAGGCCTACGTAGTGCGGGGGGAATCACCACCCTGCTACCCCACAATAAACATCCCCGGGAGATGGAAAGTTCATGCTGACGGGTGGTAAAAGGTTGGAATTCCCCTGGGACCGGGCCCCGTGGCCACCCCCGACGAACCCAATCCAGAACCTGCACTAGAGTAGGGTCTTTAACTGAGAGTTTGGCAACATCTGATGCTGTTACTAAATCAGGGAAATCATCGATTAACAGGACGGAGCGGTCATGAGCAGGGTCATCAACAGCTATGGTAAGAGGACAGCGACTGAGACCGTCAGTGTTCCCCAGATGAGCCCCTGGGCAATAGACCAGCTGGTAATTGTAGGCCACCAGGAAAACTGACCACCGAGTCATGCGGGGGGACATAATTTGTGGGGTCTGTTTATCGCCTGCCAACAAACCCAAGAGAGGCTTGTGGTCAGTGACTAATTGAAAAAAACGACCATAGACGTAATCGTGAAACCGCTTTACCGCGGCCACGAGCGCCAACGCCTCTTTATCCAATTGCCCATAATTCCTCTCAGCAGAGGACAAGGTTCTGGAGTAATAGGCAACTGGAGCCTCGGTTCCATTTGGCAATACGTGGCTCAATACAGCACCAATGCCGTATGGAGAGGCATCGCAAACTAATGTGAGGGGGAGGTTATCATTGTACTGTATCAGCACAGCATTAGATATGAGTAGGTTTTTTACAGCTGTGAAGGCTGTGGCCTGGGGTTGTTCCCAAACCCAGTGAGCCTTACTGTCCAACAAGCGATGAAGGGGTTCTGCCACAGAGGCCTTATGTGGAAGGAAGATGCTGTAAAAATTAAGCAGGCCCAAGAAAGCCTGTAACTCCGCTTTGCACGTGGGAGTCGGGGCCTTCTTAATGGCCTCAACCTTCGAAGGAGTAGGGTGGATGCCAGACCCATCCACAAGGAACCCTAAAAATTCAACTTGTGGCACTCCAAATTTGCATTTGGCCTTCTTGAGTTTCAGGCCATTTTGTTGGAATCTAATTAGCACCTGATGGGTGCGTTCTAGGAGATCTAGTTTGTTGTTGGCAGAAATTAAAACGTCATCAAAATAAGGGATGACACCGGGGATTCCCTGTAATAATCGCTCCATAAGGCTTTGAAAAATGCCCGGCGCAACACAGACCCCAAACTGCAGGCAGCGACACTTAAAAGCGCCCCTATGGGTAACAATAGTCTGAGCGGTAGCCATGGCGTCATCAACAGGAAGCTGCTGATATGCCTGGGTCATATCTAATTTAGCGAAGATAGTACCATGACCCAAAGAATGTAGTAAATGTTGGACTACTGGGACTGGATAAGGGTGCGCCTGCAAAGCACGGTTGAGGGTGCACTTAAAATCACCGCATATGCAGATAGACCCATCCTGCTTAGTGGGAATGACAATGGGGGGTCTCCCATTTGGAATAATCGGTGGGTTCAAGTATTCCCTGGGCCAATAGTTTGTCTAATTCCGCATCCACCTTGGGGCGGAGGGCAAAAGGCACCCGTCGGGGTTTGAGTCTTATGGGTGCCACCTGAGGGTCAAGGTTAAGGGAGATGGGGGTACCCTTATAGTTACCCAGGGAGCCATCGAAGACCTCAGCAAACTCGGAGGTTAGGGCCTCGAAACCATCAGCGACAGTGGTGTGGACGCCCGAGACGGTGAGCCCCAACGCCTCGAATCAGTCTAACCCTAACAAACTGGGAAGGCTACCCTTAACAACAAGAACTGGGAGGGACCCTGAGAAATCCCCTTTCTCAACTAGGAATTTGCCACAGCCCAAAATGGGAATACTATTCCCCTGGTAATCATGGAGCCTGGTGTTGCAAGGCTGTAGCTGCTCAGGTGAGATGGTCAGCACCAGCTTCTTCAGTGTCTGCCAGGCGAGTATGGATTTGGAGGACCCGGTGTCCACTTCCATTCTGCACGGCCTTCCTTCAACCTGGACAGTCAGGAAGATCTTCTTGTGCTGGCCTGAAGACGCGTGGCTGACAGACATGGAGGGGTTTGTTCTGTCCCGGGAGATGGCAAAACAATAGTCCTTTGAGGGGGAAAACCCCTTCCTGCCGAGTCTGCCGTTAGCTGGAGTGCTCGTGGTAGCTTCCTGAGGAACAGAACGGCAGACCTTGGCCAGGTGCCCTCTCTTCCCACAGCAGCGGCAGGCAGCATTTTTAAAATGACAAAAAGCGCGGGGATGCTCTTCCCCACAGCCAAGGCAGGGCGCAGAAGTCTGCCTCTTATTCGGTGGCCTCTTGTTACCCCCAGCTGCTTTAAGGCGGTTCACCTCATCTTCGTCATCAGAAAGGTTGTCGGGGCAAGCATCCCCGATGTGAATAGCGGCACAGCGGGTGGCTGGTAGGGCGGTCGGAAGTCTACGCATCTCTGCCGCTGACCTGTCCGACATTTCAAAAGCACGAGCTTCATCTACAGCCGACTGTAAGGTGATATCAGTTTTGGCTAAGAGGCGGCGCTGCAGCCGCAAGTCGTGCACCCCGCAGACCAATTGCTCAAGGAGGGAGTCGTCAAGGTTCTCGAATTCACAATTAATTGCTTCCTCCCAGAGGGCAGCGAGGTATGTGTTAAGGGATACCCCCTCCTTCTGCAATCTCTGACGGAACAGGAACCGGCGGGCAATTCGAGAGGGGGCGGGTGCGTAGTGGCCCTTCAGTTTCGCCAGCAAGGTGGGCCAGGGAACCGTGGACACAGAGAGGGGAGCTACAAGAGCCCTGGCCGTAGCAAAGATTTGAGGCCCACAAGCATTTAAGAAATGGGCTCGCTTCCTGTCATTAGAAAAGTCAGCATAGTCATTGGCTTGTAGGAAGCACTCAAAACGCTCGATGTAAGCGTCCCATGTCTCTGAAGCCGGCACGAAAGGAGCGAATGTTGCCGGGTTAGCCATCGTGAGAGAAGAAAATTGGCACGAAAAAAAAAGATTTTTTTTCTTCAGGATCAGGGAATATCTACCTTCCGCGGTGGGAACTGAGTTCAGGATACACGATGCCGTTGCTCAGTGAGACGATCCCATCCTCGTCACCAATGTTCTATTTTGAAAGAACAGGCAGGGAGACTGAGGCAACGGTTAACAGGAACGGTTTATTAAAGTATTAACAGCAACAGCAAATGTCAGAACCAACTCGCTCTCTTTCTGTCACAGCCGCTATTTATATATCGGCTGGTAAACGCAGCAGCCAATGGCATCTCTTTAATTGTCCCGCCGGCTGAGCTGTCAAGTCTCAGCCAATCGGGAGCGCTTCCGTGTTGCCGGGTAGTGAAACGTCGCGTCTGTAACAGTAACCAATACCTTGAAGTGCACCCGGAAGACTACCGGGAGCCAGTGCAGCTCGCACAGGAGGGGTGTTACATGGGAGCGCCGAGTCGTCCCCATAACCACCCGCGCAGCCGCATTCTGGACCAGTTGGAGCCTCCGGGTGCTCTTCAAGGGGAGCCCCATGTAGAGAGCATTGCAGTAGTCCAGGCGGGATGTGACAAGAGCATGAGTGACCGTGCGTAAGGCATCCCAATCCAGAAAGGAAATTATTGTTGAGATAATATACCGTACTGAAACCAGATTTAGGGGTTTTGTTTCTAACTTTTCTCCAAACTTTGTATTTTTTTTTTTTGATGATATGCTCATTTGTTTCAAAGTCTGGAAAAAAAGTAAAATCTTTGTTTTAAAGCTAACAAAAGCCATTGGCTCCAGTAAGTGAAATTCATAAAATAAAAGATAAATAAAATAAGGCTTACATAGTCTGTATGTTTTAGAATAAGATTTAGAATAGATTAAGAGCCTTGGTAGTACAGTGGTCTAAGGCACCCTGTTATTAAGCTGGTTATTAAGACCAGCTGCCTGCAATTACTGCAGGTTTGAATCTCGCCAAGGCTCAAGGTTGACTCAGCCTTCCATCCTTTCTAAGGTAGGTAAATTGAGGACCCAGTTGTGGGGGCAATAAGCTGACTTTGTATAAATATACAAAAGGATGAAGGCTATTGCTGAGCACATTGTAAGCCATCCTGAGTCTCCAGAGAAGGGCAGCATATAAATCAAATTTAAAAAAAAAAGAAGTGAAAACACAAAATTCAGATTTTTAATCATTTACATTCTATGGAACTGCAATTTTTCTAGCATCAACTGCCTGTTTAGTTTTAAAATGTGTTTTAAAGGCCGAAGAGAGATAGCTGAATTATTTGATGATACTTTTGAAAGCATTATTCACAAAACTATCACAAAAACACTAAGAACTTTTTGAAAACCAAAAAGATATGAAATGTGGAAAATTAGTTTTATGAAGAAACTCGTGATTTGCATGCTACAATTATATTTTATTTTATTTTAAAAAATAGTTATGAAGCTCCATCCTACTGTATTCCTAGACCCATTCTTAAACACCTCATTTCTCATATCTTGAACATTAAATTGCTAGGATCTGACAACTCAACCCTTTTTTCTACTTAAAGGAAATACTCTAACCGATTCGATTCTTTTATCATTCTCATTGAATTACCATTTTCCACTGTGTCAAATATAATATATTTTCAGTTCTCCTCCCCAATACTCAATGGTATAGATCATGTGCTGATAAACAGTTTCTGGTAAACCAAAGCTGCATTGTAGAAGAATCCAATCCCAAAGCTTTGAATATGGCCTCCAAAAGCTGTTACCAGCTTAGTTATTTTGTAAAATTGAGAAATGATCTCAAAATCAATATTTAATATGTCCTTTTTGCCATCAGGTGCCAAGAGGGAGAGGGGCGGGGGAGGTTTGCGCACGTGCGTGCCTACACCCATAATTCTATGTGCCCCGCCCTGCACATGCATGCGTGACTCCCCTCCCCCCGCTCCTGGCACACAGAGAGGCTCTGGAGGCTGGGGACAGCAAAAAAGTCACTTTCTGTCCAACCGGAAGTTGGGAAACGGGCTGTTTCAGGCCTCTGGAGGGCCTCTGAGGGGGTGGGGAAGGCTGTTTTCACCCTCCCCAGATGCATAGAGAGGATCTGGAGCCAGGTGAGAAAGAAAAATGGGCCTTCCCCACCTTTCCCAGGCCCTCTGGAGGCGGGAAACAGACTGTTTCCCTACTTCTGGTGGGTCCAGAAGGCCCGAAAATCATGGAGCTGAACTGGTGTGCCCACTGATATGGCTACAGGTGCCACAGGTGGCACGCATGCCATAGGTTCGCCATCACAGTCCTAGTATAAATGAAATGAGATCAAATTTTTGTTATGTTACATCTTATCCCTAATTTCTTGTAGAGTGACTCTAATGATGTTACCAAGTTGGGTAATGAAACATCTGCAAGAAAACAACCAAGCTCAGAGAGCGCCAAGGACCTAATGCCCCGAACAATCTGGTTCCTCATTTTACTGACCTTGGAAGGATGGAAGGCTGAACCAACCTTTAGTTATTTATTTTTATTTTATTTATTTAGTTTGTTGATCATATACAAGATAACAGGTATAAGTATAAACATGGATATGAACGAAATAAATGAATAGAAATAAATGGGGATAGTAGGACAGGGACGGTAGGCACACTAGTGCGCTTATGCATGCCCCCTTTATGGACCTCTTAGGAATGGGGTGAGGTCCACAGTAGACAGTTTAGATTGAAGCTGTGGGGGTTAGAGCATGTAACAATGGAGTCAGGTAGAGCTTTCCAGGCATTGACCACTCTGTTGCTGAAGTCGTATTTTCTGCAATCGGGTTTGGAGTGGTTTACTTTGAGTTTGTATCTATTGTTTGCCCATGTATAGTTGAGGTTGAAGCTGAAGTAGTCACCTTCAGCCTGTGAGAATTGAAATGCTGGCAGTCGGCAGAATTAGCCTGCAATACTGCACTCTAACCACTGGGCCATCACGGCTCTTGGTTGCACAGTGATTAGAATGCATGGGTGCTGTCCCAGAAAAAAACTGTAGGATCTTGTTCTATGTTTTGAAGGATTTACTTGTTAGAACCTCATTTGCTCAGTGCTGCTAGAAGTATTACGCCATGACTGTGCAAAGTTCTGAACTTCTTTGAAAGCCCACTGCTCCTTGCACAGAATGCTGAAGAAAATTACAGAAGAATTGTATGGAAAACGTAAATTGTGTCTTGCTGATGTACTTGGACTACAAGATGAGTCTTTAGGGCAGAGGTCTTCAAATTTGGCAGCTTTAAGACTTGTGGACTTCAACTCCCAGAATTCTCCAGCCAGCTGGCTGGGGAATTCTGGGAGTTGAAGTCCACAAGTCTTAAAGCTGCCAAGTTTGAAGACCTCTGCTTTAGGGAATGGGATGTGGCATGACAAGAAAAACACTTAACAGTGATTCCTTAAATAAAAAATATGGGGTTTGGAGCTACAATCCAATATAAACTTAAACTCATATAACTCCTGGCAGGCTTGCTACAAGTTTCTGTCGAATTTCCTACCTGTCATATACAGCAATGAATCTCTTTTTTTATTTCTCACGCAAGTCTACTTCTGCTGTGTCAAATATGGGGGAATAAATTAAAAGTTTTATCTGTCATTGTTTTGGTTGTCAACGCACCTTTTGATGTATAATCTTGTAACTCCCTGACACAAAACAGTAATCCTTCTGCTCTTTCTGACTGATGCCAAACATTGGCTCATGTCTAAAATGTATATCTACTCCAATTTTCCAGATCATTTTTTAAAGGATCCTGCAGCTTGTTTCCTTTTAAGGCATAGTTTCAGATCTCTTTCTTTCTCCATTGTGTTTGACCTAGTTCTCAGGAGTGAGTTGTTTTTCACATTAAAATTATGCTAAACATCACCACTGAAGTGTCTTCGCCTTATCCTTTATTTCTGTATTTCTAGACACAGGTTATGAGAAGTAATTTGCTTTAATTGTATGCCGGTGCTTCATTTAATAAAGCAGAGAGGTAGTACTGGAGTAGTTCCAAGGGTGAAATCAAGCAGGTTCTGACAGGTTCTGGAGAACCAGTAGCGGAAATTTTGAGTAGTTTGGAGAACCGACAAATACCACCTCTGGCTGGTCCCAGAGTAGGATGGGAATGGGGATTTTGCAGTATCCTTCCCTGGAGTGGGGTGGAAATGGAGATTTTGCAGTATCCTTCCCCAGCCATGCCCACCAAGCCACACCCACCAAGTCACACCACACCTACAAAGCCATGCCCACAGAACCGATGGTAAAAAAATTTGAATTTCACCACTGAGTAGTTCTATCTACAATATTCAACCCATGGAGGCAATATTTAAAAAGATCTTTTCGGGGTTACCAAAAGTTGACCTTTGGGTAGCAGACTGGAGTCCTCTTCATTTCAGACTGAAAGAAAAGGCAGAACAAAAATGAACATGAAACATAATCAAAAATAAATTAATGTTCTATATTTTTAATTGTAATTCCCAAAGGTGTTTTTTTTGATGCAATCTTTGGAAGGTTTTTGTGGGTTGTACTCCATGTTTAAAGGGGCTTGTGTAGCTTTGGGATCTTAGCTTGTAAATTTTGTCCTAGTTGTTTGTGGAGGTCACAGCATAAAGGTCTAGTAGTAGGTCCTCTGGAGTTATTATCTCAAATGCTTAGTATTTCAAAACAGAGTAGTTAAGTAACTTAATTTGTAACTACCTTAAATTACTTCTAAATTGCTTCCAGTGTTTGATCACTGTCTTAACATTTGGGAATCATTACTGTATATTGATGCAATGTTGTGTGTATACTTACATTTGTATGCATTTGTATGTGAATATGTGTGTGTGTGTTGCACACTCTCTTGAAGAAGGCAGGACAAATATATTACTGCTATAAATCAAAGGATTCCCACCAATTGTCAAAGCTCACATATATTAATATTGTATGAAAAAAGACCCACATCCTTCAGAAGATAGCTGATAAAGTTCTTAGGATGATAATTGAAGATATTGGCTAGTTTCTCTTTACTTTTTACCAACTCAGATGGTAAATGATGGTAGAAAAGAAGGAAATGCTCTGTTACCATGATTCCTAAGAAATAAGGGAACATCTAAACATAATACAAACTAAACCAAACTGCTTGGAAATGGCCTACTTTTTTTCTCCAGATAGTTCCACAGTTACACAACCAGCTAGCATTTCAAATTGACTAGGCTTGTTTTGTGGCATACTTTAAATATTAGATAATCCTGTTCTGGCTCTAACTCTCTCTTTTCAATTCCAGCATCCTTTAGCAGCTATGCTCTATCAACCTCTTCGATGTATAATCACAACTTAATATGCCTTCAGGCCAGTTTGATATAGATCAATATTAGTTTTGCTATCACAACAAATAGGCGGCGGCACCATGGATCTCCTTGGTTACATGTGTTTTTGCTGCACTTGAATACAACATGTTCCAGGAAATGAATCACCATGCACAGGGAGCTCGGACTAGTTACATGCAAGGAACCTGCTAGGCAATACATGTACATGAGGGGCTGCCACTTAGTAGGAAAAAACACAGTTTGCTGGTTTCCGTAATAAGTATCTTCAGACAGGAGTGGGAGAGAAATCTTAGCCTTTGCTATTCAGTTATGAGCTTCTGAAATGGTGCAAAGTCCTCATGTGGCTGTATCCTTAAAGAATATTAGAATAGAATAGAATAACAGAGTTGGAAGGGACCTCGGAGGTCTTCTAGTCCAACCCCCTGCTTAGGCAGGAAACCCTACACCACTTTAGACAAATGGTTATCCAAAGTCTTCTTAAAAACTTCCAGTGTTGGAGCATTCACAACTTCTGGAGGCAAGTTGTTCCACTGATTAATTGTTCTGTCAGGAAATTTCTCCTTGGTTCTATGTTGCTTCTCTCCTTGATTAGTTTCCACCCATTGGTTCTTGTCCTGCCTTCAGGTGCTTTGGAGAATAGCTTGACTCCCTCTTCTTTGTGGCAGCCCTTGAGATATTGGAACACTGCTATCATGTCTCCCCTAGTCCTTCTTTTCATTAAACTACACGTACCCAGTTCCTGCAACCGTTCTTCATATGTTTTAGACTCCAGTCCCCTTAGTTGTCCCCCATCCAAAGAGTGTATGTGGGATTTGAGTACTGGGAAGTCCACCAGCTTGCAATGAACAAGGCATGAAGATTGAGTGTAGTTTAATCTCATTTTTCTACTTCTAGTAATTTATTTCCATTTTCTTTCACTGGCTCAAATGGAAAAGAAAATTCTTAAGTCAGGCTGATATGAGAAAGAGGTTTTTGGAGTCCATGGAGACCTTAAGAGCTAGGCAGTGCCAGATGGTGTCTTCTCTTGGGCCACTCTTTTCTACAATCAGAGGCTTCCGGGTATTGAGGAGTATAGCGATGGCCATGCAGAAAAGATTTCAAAGCCATTAAAAACTATCAGCCTGGTTCAGAAAGACAGGAGAGGATAAGGAAGAAACTCAAGATTGAACTGCCTTGATCAGGGGTCGGCAACCTTAAACAGTCAAAGAACCACAAAGATTCTAACCGGAAACCCCTTGTTCAATTCTGGAGCCAACCGGAAGTCCGGTTCCCCCACCATAGAGTCTCTTCCTAGTGCAGCATCCTTTTTCCTCTACCTGTCCTAACAGAAAGCCCTATCAATTGTGGAGCCGACCGGCGACAGGGAGCCACAGCAGAGGGATGAAAGAGCCACATGCAACTCCAGAGCAGTGGGTTGCTGACCCCTGGCCTTGATGTATGAGACAGGGAAAGAGAAACTCTCAGGCTTTCAAGATTCTGTTATTATACATTATGTCAATAAAGAAGACTGTTTCCTGACCTGGTCTATATCAAAGGGTTGACAATAGCTATTAATTTCTTTGTAGAGTTGGGGTAATGAGGTTTCTCCTACGGCTGCTTTCTGCCGCCCAAGGAAGAAGAGCTCCAGCCATCTGACTGCCCTCCACCCCTGTTCTGTGGAGTATGTGGAAATTTAGGTTAAGCACTCAAGACGTTGAGCAGGCATGGGAAATAGAACAGAACTTTCCATGCTAAAACCTAGGAGTAATGAGTTGCTTCATTTTGGTTTTTGAAAGATACATTTAAAATATCTGTAGTCTAGGCAAAAAAAACCTACACATACACGAGATCTATAAAAATCAGTGCAAGGTTGGCAGACCTGAAAGGAAACAGGAAAATGAACAGTCTCCAAAAATATTCAGCTCAGACCACAGCAGTCAGTCCAAGGGTAAAAGGGATAGAGAGAACATTGCATAAGAGGATAATGGATGTAGTTAAAGCACTATTTGGAGCATAGAAAGAATGCAAACTTAAAAGGAAACATGATTTTAAGAACTGAGAAAACCCTGATGTCCTGTTAACAAAAATAACCTTTTGAGCAATGGGCAGAGCTATGCAGAGGGATTACGCTTCAGTTAATATATAGCCCATGGCCCAAGTGAAGGGCAGGATCCTGCAAAAGCTAACTGTAAAATGATGATTCTGTATGCCTTTCATTAGCATTAGTACTGAGCAAGCAATCAGGAAAGAGATCTTAGAGTTATGGTGGAAAATGATAGCTCAGTGAAAATGTCAACTCAAATGCCATGCCTGAAATTCGGCTTGTGTGAAACAGTTTGACTTTGCCTCGAGGCATTTTGTGCAATGGCCTTGACGTGATTCATCTCAGCCAGTTGCTTTGCCTTGCCTTGGAGCTACACCCAGCAGGGCCAGTAGCTTTCTGGAAGAAGGGCTACAGCTGAAGCAAGGGTGGATGAAGGGATCGCCTCATGAAGCAGCTTCAAAGGGGTACTTTGCTCAAACCATTCTCCAAGCCAAATATGGTTCCCCGTGGAATTCCTTGCTTGAATCATCAGGAAAGGCAATGCTGATGTGATTTAAATCATTCAGAAGGACTGAAATAAAATGATCTATGGAATCATGTTGCCATCTACGTTCATGGATGACTGTACTTGAATTGCTGTCTACATTTTGATCCCCACATTTGAAAAAAAAAGAAAGAAAGAAGATATTATACAGCTGGAAAAGGTATAGAAAGCCACGAATTATTATCTGGCTAAATAAGTTCTTGTGTGTGTAAACACGATTGCTTTTGCTTTTTCATTTAGAATGAAGTCACGTAATATCTCATACCATATTAGGACTTTGGAATCATCTACTGGAATTAAGGATGGTAGTAGAAAGTACATCCTTACACAATGCATATTTAATTATTTTCTTTTTTGGGGGGGGGCAATAGGCAGGATAGTTACCGATTTAGATAGTAAGGAGGATGGAGATATTCCATAGTGCAGGATAGGCCTATCTGTAGTTATTAACTTGATCGGTATTTACTCTGACTACTGAAGCACTGGCAGCAATCCTTGGCCAGCTGTTCAAGAAGAGAAGTAGAAGAGTGCTATGGCACTCCATGCTTGCAGAAATTGATTTCATGATAAAACACTTGCAAGACTATAATATGTGTAATCTTTAAGAGAAAGCTGCAGTTCTGTGTCAACAATCTCTGTGTAAGGTAAAAGAAATAGGAGAAAATACTTCATTTTCAGTGGCTTGCATCATTTATAACCAATTGTCAAAGGAAAGGGAGACTAGACGAACTGGTTAGACTAGAGGAGCCCATACCTACATTCTATAGGTAAGGATTCTGCTTACCCCAGGACAGGTAGTGCTCAACCTACGACCACAATTGAGCCCAACATTTATGTTGTTAAGTAAGAAATTTGTTAAGTGAGTTTTGCCCCCTTTTACGATTTTCTTTGCCACATTTCTTAAGTGAATCTCTGAAGTTATTAAATTAGCCAACATGGTTGTTAGGAAATGACTATTACTTAACTTGTTGGGTTAGCAATATATAAACCATCAATGTAGCTTTAAGACTGCTGTATTGCATCATACTGTGTCCTGATTGGTTAGCTCTGTAGCCAATGTCCTTAAGAGGGAGCTAGAAACATGGTTTGTTCTCTTTGCTGTTCTTGCTCTCTGATATCACTGTTTACAACTCCAGAAGAACTGTTTATTGTGAATGACTATGACGACTGGTAAGAAGACTTCATTATTGGATTATCCCTGGACTGTCGTTTTGGCTATCTCCTGCTTTATATGTGTATGACCTGGACTGTTTATTGGACTATGCCTTACTATTTCCTGAAAGTAAACACAACTCAGTGTATTTGTGTGTTGACTGTGTTTCTTTGTAACTACTCTCAATCGCTTTCATGTACACACCCTTGTAACTCAAGGGTTCCTTAACAATGGTTGTTAAGTGAATCTGGCTTCCCCATTGACTTTGCTTGCCAGAAGGTTGCAAAAGGGGATCACATGATTCCGGGATATTGCAACCGTCATAAATAGGAACCAGTTGTCAAGCATCCACATTTTGATCACATGACCATGGGGAGGCTGCAACAGTCATAACTGTAAAAAATGGTCATAAGTCACTTTTTTCAGTGATGTTGAAACCTTTGAATGGTCAGTAAACAAACTGTTGTAGGTCGGGGACTACCTGTATAAGAAAAGACCCTAAAAGAAATAAAGAGTGCCTGACTAAGTGGGCTGCTATATAGTATCCATTTTAATTAGGAGTAACTGTGAGAAGGATCTGAAAGTCCTAGTGGACAACCATTTAAATATGAGCCAGCAGTGTGTAGCAGCTGCCAAAAAAGCCAACACAGTCCTAGGCTGCATAAACAGAGGGATAGAATCAAGATCATGTGAAGCAGGGACGGGTTCCAAATCCCATCACTACTGGTTCGGTTGTGTGTGTGCTCGCGTGCATGGCACTTCTGTGCATGTGCAGAAGCTTCTGGGCGGGTGGGCGGAGCTTCCCACCGCTGCTACTGGTTTGCCCGATCCGATGCGAACCGGTAGCAACCCACCACTGAAGTGAAGTGTTAATACCACTAATGCCTTGGTAAGACCCCACTTGGAATACTGCATTCAGTTTTGGTCTCCAGGATGTAAAAAAGATGTGGACACTCTAGGAAGAGTGCAGAGAAGAGCAACAAAGATGATTAGGGGACTAGAGGCTAAAACATATGAAGAACGGTTGCAGGAACTGGGTATGTCTAGTTTAATGAAAAGAAGGACTAGGGGAGACATGATAGCAGTGTTCCAATATCTCAGGGGCTGCCACAAAGAAGAGAGAGTCAAGCTATTCTCCAAAGCACCTGAGGGCAGGACAAGAAGCAATGGGTGGAAACTAATCAAGGAGAGAAGCAACTTAGAACTAAGGAAAAATTTCCTGACAGTTAGAACAATTAATCAGTGGCACAACTTGTCTCCAGAAGATGTGAATGCTCCAACACTGGAAGTTTTTAAGATGTTGGATAACCATTTGTCTGAAGTGGTGTATGGTTTCCTGCCTAAGCAGGGGGTTGGACTAGAAGACCTCCAAGATCCCTTCCAACTCTGTTATTCTATTCTAGTTACAGATGCCTTTATACGGCATCTGCATAAAGGCATCTGTAACTAATCTAAAATATAGATGCCACTAATTCTGCCACATCACCTAAATTCATTAATGAAAAAGAGAATCTGCTAAACCGAATCAGCATAAACCCACTATTACTTTGCAAAAGGACAAAATCACTTTAGCCAGGAGAAGCCCTGTAAGATTCAACTGTGTATTAGGCAAAGAAAAGGCACTCATTGGAACATTTAACATGTTTTATATGGTCTTATATATGGAGTTAAATCTGTTTTCAATAAACTATATCACAGTGAAATTATGAGAAATAAGATTTAATGGCAGCCATTGTTATGTAATATAATACGGAGAAGACACCCTCCAGAAAAACGGGCCATTTGGATTGGACTGTGCAGACGATAAAGCCAGGGCATCAGAGAACTGTAACCACAAAAACAGAACAACCAAATGGCACTGACAAATAGGGCACAGTGACCCAGAAGCTGTTCCAAAACTAGAAGGTTTTGCCAAGGGACTGAAGTTGCTGCCAAGGGTGAATCAGTCTGGATGTGCAGGTTGTATACAGGCCAAAGGCACAAAGTCAATGTATGTACAGAAGAAAGAAAAAGAGACAGAGAAGCTATTAGAACTATGTCAGTCTGCCCAGGGAGAGTAACTTCTTAAAACCAAACAGCAAACAGTGAGCTACTTTTTATGAACGGATAAGAAAAGGACTGAAGTTGGAATATGTTCTTGGAGTCTTCTCCTTGTACCGTGATGGCGAACCTATGGCACACTGCCAGAGGTGGCACGCAGTGCCCTCTCTTTGGGCACGTGAGCTGTCGCCCCCAGCTCAGTTCCACTGTGCATGTGCACGCACCTGCCCCCAGCCAGCTGGTCTCTTCAGGTCTCTGCGTGCATGAGGAGGGCTGGGCGCATGTAGGGGGCCCACACACGCATTCACAGGAGTGTGTGTGTGGGAGGCACATGCACAGGGGGCAGGGGGCATGTGGGGTGGGCACTCGGCCCAGAAAAGGTTAGCCATCACTGTCTTAGTAGGTTGTAATTAGCTAGGAGCTAGGGTTTGCTAATGCCAATCATTCAATTTTAAATTAGTCCCCTTTCTTTTATCATTCATTATAAAGCCTGTTTCATTCAATACCATTCAGGTCAGATTCATGCTCACAGAAACACACAAGTAGACATAGAACACTTCAACTTCCAAAAGTACATATCTCAAGTTTAAATTAGATTTTGAGATAGGTTGTGGACTAGGGACATTCTTTGCTGATAGAGATTTATTTAATAATACAAAATCTCAATGAAAGGAATGCTTTTAAGGGTTAGACATAATCTGCAAGGACAGCTCCCTTAGCAAGATTTATTCATTTCATTCTTGTTTTAGAAGGTAGCCTTAAATATGACTTGGTGAAAGCTCCTTTGGAGAAATTCTGTTTCTTTAGTTATGTCTTGGAATATTTTGTGTGTCTAGATTTAAAGGCCAAAAAGATTATCAGAGTGAATGTGTGGTATTTTGATATTTGAGTAATATTTTTGAATGCCTCTCCTTAAAGATGGCATGAGATTTACCACGGCTTAACTACAAACTTGTTTAATATAAGAAATGTGAAAAATAGTAGTTGTTTATACTGGCAAACATTTGAAAATTATGGGCATATTTGCCTTAGAGATATCAGAACGACAGAGGGAGGAGAATGCATCTCATTGGATTTTCTTCTTTCTACACTAGTAGATTTCAATACTTTTTATGTTATTAAGAATAAATCAGGGAAGACTCATTCTATAGCTTTATATCTGCTAATAGATAAATACCCCCCTGGGATGTTCAAATTTTTCATGACCATTATTTTTGTTATTTTATCAACATCTTTGTTGCAAATGATCTGATAAGCAAGACTAGTAATATGTTAACTAAGCAATGATAGGTCAGTGGGAGCCATACTGAAAAACTGAACCTTACGTCTCTGGTTATCTAAATGACTTAAATGTATTCACTCTTGTGGCAATCAAATGACTGTAATAAAGAAATGATTACTATCATGGCTACTGCCCAGCTTTGTAGATGTAACCTGATGGACCAGATTCCTTAATTTAGGAAATATATAAATCAATCAGTAAATCAATTAATCAATCATCGATTGATCGATCAGTCATGATGCTTTTATTTTATGTTACCAATGTTCCAACAAACTGGGCCATTTAAAAACCAATACAATAATTTGTATTTCAAACCAATCTTGAGTATTTAACAAATAATCTGCAGAAGTAGCATTCACAAATCCTTGCTTCATGTGTTGCTTTTACAGTAAACTTAAAAGTTTAAGAAAGACCTGTGTTTTTCAGGAAAAGGGACATCTGACGAGGAGTCACTGTGTATGAGTTGTGTGGTGTACAAATTTGTTAAACAAACAACAAACAAACAAACAAATAAATAATTTTATCAGCTTTCCTACTTGCACATGCTCTAAAATGAATTAAACATATTTATTTGTTTGTTTGTTTGTTTGTCAAACACGTACAAGATAGCAGATATAAAAATGAACATGGATATGAATGAAGGAAATGAATACAGATAAATGGGGAGAGTAGGACAGGGACAGTAGGCACGCTGGTGCGCTTATGCACGCTCCCTTTACGGACCTCTTAGGAATGGGGTGAGATCCACGGTAGACAGTTTAAGGTTGAAGCTTTGAGGGTTTGAGGATGTAACAATGGAGTCGGGTAGAGCATTCCAGGCATTGACCACTCTGTTGCTGAAGTTGTATTTTCTGCAATCAAGTTTGGAGCGGTTTACCTTGAGTTTGTATCGATTGTTTCCTGTGTATTATTGTGGTTGAAGCTGAAGAAGTCGTTGACAGGTAAGACGTAGCAGACAATTTTGTGTATTTACTTAGATCAGACCACAGGCGGTGCAGTTCCTGATTGTCCAAGCCCAAAATTTCAGGCCTGGTGGCATAAGGGATTCTATTGTGAGTAGAGGAGTGGAGTACTTTTCTCCTGAAATACCTCTGGACCCACTCAATCATATTAATGTCCAATATACAGTGTAGATTCCAGGCAGTTGAGCTGTATTCGAGAATTGGTCTGGCAAAGTTTTGTATGCCCTAGTTAGCAGTATAATGTTACCAGAGAAGAAAATATCACCTTTTCCAATATGATCATCTCCTCTTAAATTGGATTGTGATGGATCCCCATCAAAATCATACTAATATATTTTGTGGGAGGCTGGGTAAGATTTATAGTTTAAAATACTTTTAAGGTGCCCTCAGTGGCCAGCATTATACGAAATCTGCATTTTCTCTTCTATGCGGGAGGTTGTATCTCTTTCAGGAACATATAAATATTTTATATGGTCCACTCCTAAACAAACTAATGTGATTCATATTTTTTGATTAAAAATAAACTAGAATGCATTTATTCCTTTTTCCCTACTTCACTGAGCTTTGTGATAGTATTCACAGTATTAAAATGCATAGTGCATTAACATTCATGCAAAATGTATATTTTGGATTAAGATGCAGACAAAAGTAATGAATTTCTGCATTTTTTAAAAATCCAAGTATGGATGAGAGTTAAAAGCTAGAAGTTTTAAATTTCTTTTTTCCAAAGTCCACATTCTACACATTCTGGCCCTGTCTTCTGCCAAGCATGGCTTCTTGGTATTTTGCCTTGCCATCAAAGTTACTGCTGCTACTACCTTTTTCCCAGGGAGTGTATCACCTGACATCCTTCCACTAATACTGCTGTGTGACACGGATAGGGTTCCTCCAACTTATACTGCTATTCTGGTGAATTAAATGGGAAAAAATGCAGATTGTCCTCAATTTACAATAGTTCTTTAATGACAGTTCAAAATTTCAATAGCCTTGAAAAAAAGTGACTTATGACCTACCCCAAAGTTATGACTGTTGCGCCATCTCTGGAGAAACATGGTTGTAATTCAGGTGCTTTGCAATTGATTTGCATTTATGATGGTTGCAGCCTCTTGCAGTCATGTGATCATAATTTGTAAGCTTCTCAATTGGTTTCTGGCAAGCAAAATCAATTGGGGAAGCTGGATTCATTAACAACCCATGAATCACTTAACAACCATGATAAAAATGCTTGTAAAAATCAGGTCTGATCATGTGATGACTCATTTAATTGCTTAGCGACCAAAATCCCAATCCCGATTGTGGGTATCAGTTGAGGATTTACCTGTAATAACAATCTCCTTGCCCTGTAGCATATAGGAGTGTGTCTAGAAGTGTTATGGCTTCCCTCTCACCTTTGGGAGATATGTCAATGTCACACAAAATAAACAAAATCAAACTTTGTTTTTTTAAAAAAAGGATTCTAATCTATATAATAAAAAAAAAACCAATCCTGATTTACAAAAATACATACAGGTTTCTCAGCAGAACACAAGATGGGGCTGGTCGGCAATAATTAATGAGCCAGGACAGGTTTTCCTCTTCCAAACTAAATTTCAGCTTCTTAGAAGTTAATGAAAAGCAAAATAAATCTCCTTGGCCACAGCCAGGTTTTTCACACAGAAAAATAAGGATAAGAGTAAGGTTTAACTAGTCCACAGAGATAAATGAAGATCAAAATCTCGATGCGCTATCCTGATTAAACTTGGTTATTTATTGCTTCTTTAATAAGATCCTCTGGAAGGAAAATCCTCTGATTATTTTACTTGGACTTCCCCTGACTTCTTGGGATAATTCTAGCCATTAATCAGAGGTGTTGGGGAAATAGTACATTCCACTTGTTTTCCCAGCTTAAGCGCAGCAACTTCTAAGTCTATTTCCCCAGAGAGTTCCAAGACCAACCTTTGAAATTAAGGCACTGAGGCAGTTATAACTTGAAACACAATTTGTTAGTAAGTTGTTAATACAAATAACTCTGGGATAATTTGGAAATCATAATGCAAACAACTACTAGATCATGTGATGGCAGGGTTTATATTGTCCTACTGTTAGAATTTCTAGAATGGTACAATCATCTATCCTTTTTAGAACAGTTAAAAGCATGGTGGAGGAAATTCTGAAAACTTTATTTCTGGAACAATGAAAAAAAAACCAGTTTAGGGTAAGCTTGAATTAAAAACAAAAATCTTTAGAACAGAATCCTGAGCAGAACAGGCCTCATTCAGGATATTTCGAGTTCTAAGTTCAGAAAAAAATTTCCTGGTCTTGTCTTACCTCCTCCCAATTTCCTGGCATATCAACATTTTGAAAAAGTTTGAGAAACCATAGCAGAAAGAAGGGTCCTACTTTGGTTTCTGCGTGTATCACTGTCTTTATAGTTCTATCTTAATAACTCATAAGGTGAATTCAGGAATCTGGTTTGAAAACTTCATTTAATTTGCATAAAATCAGGCTGCAAAATAAGCTGCTTGCTCAACCTGGGGTACAAGAAGGGTTCACCTTTCATACAACGGTGTTATTTGCTTTAACCATGGTTCATTGAATAAGCAACAATAGTTGAGAACACACATCCCATTAAGCATAAACCATAACATTCAAAGCATTGAAATTGGTTAATGCAATATACAAAGTAATTGGACCAAACCAAGACAAACAAGTTAGAACAAAATACACACCCAGTCAGAAGACTTTGTTTATCGTACACACACACACACACACACACATTTTATATATATATAAAATAAGTATAAATAAATACATTTCTCCTCTCTAGCTATTCCAAGGATTCCAGCAACACATCAACCTGGATACCTGGTATACAACACCTACTTTTGTATTACCAGCCTTAGGGACACTATGATCTCCTCTGTCATGTAATTATGGAGTAAGTATTGGTTTCAAAAGGCTTCAGCAAATCTAATTTGCATTCACATTTCTGTTCCTTGATATAAGACCTGCCATCTAGACACATTTTTAAAAACTACATTGTATTAAACTGCAATCAGGCTTTATTTATTTATTTTTGATTACCAAAAGGTATGGATCATTGGATCAAGCCTCTGTCAGGATTTCTAAATACATCTTTTGGTTTGGTGTCCGTCTCATTGCCACAGCTTGAGATCCAGGCCAGGTTCACTTTTCATCTTCAGCATACTATTCTCCTTGTACTTTGTTTCATTTGTTATAGTGATTTCAGTCTTTATATGCTACTTAGAGGTTTATTCAAATGTAAAAACTGAAATGACAATGAAACAGGTAAATAAAATTTAAACACATTGTTATATTTTCTTGTGCATTATGGTACATAAATTCCAGTAACCTATAAAAGTTTTGATTTCTCAATAATGTTTATGCTCTGATTAGTGCCACTATTTTATCTTTTCTTTTTTTATAGAGTATCAAAGAAGCATATTAGAGATAGCTAAAGTCCACATGTTTCTTTCCCAAAACTATTGCAACAGATAAATGCGATAGGCATTTTAGGCAATCTCTTTCCTTGGTTGTTAGAATTGAAATGTATTGTAAATTGATATAACCATTCTCTGTAGTTTGAAATCATGAACAACTAATCTATTTTGCAGTAGAGTTACCATTTGGATGATGAATGGAGGTGCAGTTCTGGGAAGGCTTGTATCTAAAGCCTAATTTTATTTCAAGTCATTTAATTTAACCGTAATGTGCAAAAAGCATCGAGTCTTTCAATAGCAGAATTCTGTTTGAAAGACCAGACTGTTTTCAGCCCTGTTAATCTAGGGGTCTGACCATATGTTGCAGAGTCTATCAGATTGTCTGACAGATAATTCAGTTGTGGAAGAATTGTGGGTAGAAAACAAGAGATTCTCGCATTTTTCCTCCCCTTTTAAAATGTCTATTGCCTTAATTATATGTCTGCTCTGTAACAGTCTACTGTTTACTATAAGATAATAGGGTACTCTGCTTTTCGAAAGACGAGCATTGCAAAAACATAGCTCATTTATTTTAATGGCAGCCATGAAACTCTTGGCAATTAACATTGTGGTTGGAATCTCGTAATCAAGTAGATTAGGTTTGCCATCTGCAATCAAGGCCTTTTCCTCTTTTCTTAAAAAACATTTCTATTAAAACAATGTCAGGGTTACTATTAAATGCTAAATATAATTCTTCTATTTTCAGTGCAAATGTTCAGTGCAAACTCAGTGCCTGAGTTCTCAGCATCCAGAGACACGCTACCAGGAATGTGTCAGCCTCTTGCACTATAACTCAATGATAATACTTGGAAAAGAGTCTAGGGATGTCCCTGGTATCTTTAGATAGGACTGCAGAAGACCTTTAATCCCTGAGTGTGGCTACTAATCAGTCTAGGCAATAGTGGGCTAGAGATGGCATTATGTTTCAGGATATATTCCTGGTGACACTTCAAGGTAGAAATAGCCTTTCCAAATTCTCCACCAAATTTGTGGATGGGCAGATTTTCTAGGGGAAGAAGAAATTCACTTAAAATTTCTTTGGTGACCTTAATACTCCTAATTATAAGGATGGAGCAATCACCACTGATTGCTCCACCCCAGACCACCACTGACCTCATTCTATGGACAGGATAGTCACACAAGCATAAAGGTAAAAGGTAAAGGTTCCTCTCGCACATACGTGCTAGTCGTTCCCGACTCTAGGGAGCGGTGGTCATCTCCATTTCAAAGCCGAAGAGCCAGCATTGTCTGAAGACGTCTCCGTGGTCATGTGGCCTGGATGACTAAATGCCGACGGTGCACGGAACGCTGTTACCTTCCCACCAAAGTGGTCCCTATTTTTCTACTTCCATTTTTTATGTGCTTTTGAACTGTTAGGTTGGCAGAAGCTGGGACAAGTAATGGGAGCTCCCACTGTTATGCGGCACTAGGGATTCGAACCGCTGAACTGCCGACCTTTTGATTGACAAACTCTGCATCTTAGCCACTGAGCCACAGCGTCCCATACCACACAAACATACCTGTACTAAATTAAATTAAATTCATAGATGTATTTTCATTTTGATGTGAAAATTTTTCTGAAGTTCTCTTCTTCTTTGGAAAAAAAAATTCTAAAGCAAAATCTTTCTTAGAACACATTGAGTAGGAACTGGGAAAAAATATGCAGGAGAATTTCTTTGCACAGCAGTCTTCCACATATTAAACTGACCTCCATAGAAAAGGTTGGGGGGAGTCTGTCAGAAAGGCTTGATTCAGATTGTTGATCATTTTACTCAAGGATATCTTCAAAGTGATGGCAGTTCACCAAAATCTCAGGAAGAAATCTTTATGATGTCTGACCTTGAATATTTTCTTTAGCTAAAGAGGACTGAAGCTGTTTTTCTACATGCACAGCATGGGATCTGATATAATGAGATTCTCTTTCCAATTCTGGTTCTCTCATAAAGTATATGTTCATTATAGGAGTTTCAATAAACTCTGGGTTTATTGCTTTTTTATACCTAGCTCTATATCTGATGAAAATAAAAGTATATTATCTTGGCAATTCGGATCTTGGAAATTTATATTGAAGGTGATCTTCCCAGCTTTGGATAAGCTGCTACAACCCTCTCCAAAGTTGCTTCCAAATTGTGAGTTTTATTTATTATTATTTATCTAGTTTTAATCTTGCTCTGTCTCTTCTGACCCATCCGCTTTTGGGCATGTCTTCCAAACCTTAAGTAAGGCCATTGGGACAATAGCAGTTGTATATTCTGGTGACACCAGATCAGGGATGGGTTCTACTTACCTTTACTACCTGTTTGCAGCGGGGCTGCGCATGCGTGCATGCTTTTCTGCACCTGCGCAGAAGTGTTTTAGTGATGTTGGGGTCGGTGGGCGGAGCCTCCTGCCAGTTTTACTACTGGTTCTATAGAACCGGTGCGAACTGGGGGCAACCCACTACTACACCAGATGTTGTGCATAAACTAAGAATTCTAAAATAAAAATTCTGAAGCCATTGGAATTCAATAAACTGAATAACTTGCTAATTCAGGGCTACATTATTTTTTGATCATTGCTAATTCTTGCTGCCAATAGCTAAAAAATTTTTGACGTTAAAGTTGATTTGCATAAGGTTAGTTTACTTCACAACAAATCAGTAGTAGTAGATTTAATTTTTATTGCATGGCTACACAGATATTAAGATGCTGATGAATTACAAATCACATATTCCCATGCAGCATCAGGTAGAGTACAGTAGAATACAGCTGAATTATATGCTAAAGCTACTATATATGGATTCCTAAAAATATATATTTCTATTTCCTGCCAGGCAGACATCAATTTCTAATGGATCTCAAGTCATTATATCATGTTCTATATACAAAGGGTATTTAAACAGCAAACAAACTTTATCATATAAATTTAATATACCGTACCCTGTCAGTGTGAAGCTTTTACTGTTTGCTGAGGCTTCTACAGTATTTCTTTGTTTTGTTGTTACTCCTTTCTCCTTCAGTCACAAATCCTTTCAACAAGGTGAATAAAAGAGCAGCATATTTATTTTAGGAGATATGATTATCTGGATTCACCAGTGGACAAGTGGAAATATTAGCAGGTGCAAGGTAAACACAGGAGATGGAAATAGTTGTTACACTGAACAACAAGCAAAACAGATGTGAAAGTGAATACAAAGGTAGACTTTTAGGCAACAGATGGCAGATTTCTTGGTTTCTTGCTTCATGGAGCATGACTATTTCCTGTGCAAGAGAATAATGAATCATTTTGGTCATTTCTGAATGTGTGTATGCTGATTTTAGCTATTTATGGGATTTATCTACAGCCTCAATACAAAGGCAGTCCAGACAATGTCAATAATATCAATAATAAAAACAATATAATGATGAAGAAGAGATTGAAGATGATGGAAGGCCAGGAAGATTTAGTGTCACCTGTTTGGAGGAGGCAGAGTCTTCCAACAGAGAATGTCAGTTTTCTGTTAATCAAGATAATCAAGATAATTCTCAAAATAATCAAGCAATAAATCAGCGAACACATAGAAGCAAACAAAGTAATAACCAAAAGCTAACATGGGTTTGTCAAAAATAGATCATGCCAGACTAATCTTATTGCATTCTTTGACAAAGTGACAAAATTAGTGGACCAGAGGAATGCTGTTGATATAATTTATTTGGACTTCAGTAAGGCATTTGATAAAGTAGACCATAACCTACTACTTGATAAAATAGAAAAATGTGGGTTAGACAGCATCACCACCAGATGGATTCGTAACTGGCTGACCAACCACACTCAATGTATAGTCCTCAATGGAACTGCATCTACATGGAGGGAAGTATGCAATGGAATACACCAAGGCTCTGTTTTAGGCCCAGTAATCTTCAACATCTTTATCAATGATTTGGACGAGGGGATAGATGGGGAACTCATCAAATTTGCAGATGACACCAAGCTAGCAAAAATAGCCAACACTCCAGAAGATAGGCTTAAGATACAGAAGGATCGTGATAGACTTGAACATTGGGTGCTATCTAACAAAATGAAATTCAATGGTGAAAAAAGTAAGGTTCTACATTTAGGCAAGAAAAACAAAATGCACAGCTACAGTATATGTGGTAGTCCTAGTGGACAATCATTTAAATATGAGCCAGCAGCGTGCAGCAGCTGCCAAAAAAAGCCAACACAGGCTGCATAAACAGAGGGATAGAATCAAGATCACGTGAAGTGTTGATGCCACTTTATAATGCATTGGTAAGGCCACACTTGGAATACTGCATCCAGTTTTGGTCACCATGATGTAAAAAAGATGTTGAGAATCTAGAAAGAGTGCAGAGAAGAGTAACAAAAATGATTAGGGGATTGGAGGCTAAAACATATAAAGAACAGTTGCTGGAACTGGGTATGCAGCAGTGAAATCCCCCTGGTTCTATCTGGCTCGCTGAACCAGTAGCGCTGGCAGCGGGAGGCTCTGCCCACCCGCCGGGATGTCATTATGTCCCATTTTTTAATCTTCTGTGCATGCGCAGAAGGTTCTGTGCATGCGCAGAAGAGGCGCGCACACTCCCATTACCGAACTGGTAGCGAAGGTAGGTAGGTTTCACCACTGTGGGTATGTCTAGTTTGATAAAAAGAAGGACTAGGGGTGACATGATAGCAGTATTCCAATATCTCAGGGGCTGCCACAAAGAAGAGGGAGTCAAGCTATTCTCCAAAGCACCTGATGGTAGGACAAGAAGCAATGGGTGAAAACTAATCAAGGAGAGAAGCAACTTAGAACCAAGGAGAAATTTCTTGACAGTTCAAACAATTAATCAGTGGAACAACTTGCTTCCAGAAGTTGTGAATGCTCCAACACTGGATGTTTTTAAGAAGAGATTGGATAACCACTTGTCTGAAGTGGTGTAGGGTTTTCTGCCTAAGCAGGGGGTTGGACTGGAAGACCTCCAAGGTCCCTTCCAAATTTTGATTCTATTCTATTCTATTCTATTCTATTCTATTCTATTCTATTCTAGTCTAGTCTAGTCTAGTCTAGTCTAGTCTAGTCTAGCCATTCAGTTATATCTTGTAAGTCAGTTACTAAACCATAGAAGCAGATTACATGAGCCAGTTTGGTCAAGATTAGAAACCAAGAAAGTATGAGTTCTAGTTCTGCCTTAGTCATAAAAGCCAGTTCAGTAACTTTGGGCCAGTCACTCTCAGCCCAACTCATCTCACAGGGGTTTTGTGGGAAAAATAAGAAGAAGGATTATTAGATATGTTTACTGCCTGGAGTTATTTACAAAAATAATAAAGGCAGAATAAAAGCAATCTAAAACGTAAAAATCTAAATCTACATGGGCCTCTAAATGATTGGCTCTTTTATGTAATGTCGATTAGGATTTAATAGTACTGAGAAGTACACAGCTTCTGTGAAAAATGGTGTATTTAATGACAAAAAAATCTGGCACGTTTCTTAAAGTTCTTCTACTTGGAAAATGCAGGTTACAATCATCCAGGAACAATTCTTGTGGACATTTAATCAAAATGGGCTGCAGATCTAGCACTTGAATAGAAAGATGTGCTGAAGAAAATGAGATTATCCTAAAATTTTCTGCTAAAATCATTTATAAAGCATTGACTTGTGCCCAGGGGAGGCATTACCCCATATTAGAACAGCACATTCTATTCCACTGTCAGTGTCCAAACCTTCAGTTTAATTCCATTAAATGCTTATAGATAAATCAGTTGACAAGACTGAAATCTGTTTAACCACAAAATGGAAAACTGATTTTCATATACTAATTCATATAGTGGGCAGTCCACAGCCTGAAATTTCAGGTAATGTATTTCTTTGAAACTGTATTCAGTACTTTCAATTTTCTTGAAATTCTTTCTTGGCATGAGGCAGAATTTTGGCTAGGAAAAATAAAACAAAACCCCATAATATTTTTGCTTCGAATTCTAACCTGATTATATGGAAAAGATAGCACGAAACACTGCATAATCAGTACTTGTTACTGCAACAATGACCAACATTTACCATTGTAACAAATTTACATTTATTATTACTTGCTACCATGAGTGCATTGATATAGTTTTAAAGGTGAACGTCTGTTAAATATAGTAAATGATGTTAAGAACTGACATCTTGGAGAAAAGTTGTTGCTTTACTGCAGTAGTTTAAGAATATTGAACCCAATAACTGGGGGCACCTAATGGAGCCCTCTTTTTATTCAAAGCCAGGGGTGTCAAATTCCATTTCATTGAGGGCTGCATCAGGGTTGTATTTGACCTCGGGGGAGGGGCAGGGGGAGCGTGGCCAGGGTGGGCATAGCCAGCTCAACGTCACTCACATTGGGGGCACCTGTGGTGGCCCGAATGCTCTGTCAGCGAAAACGGGCTCCCAAGCTCTGACAGCAAAAATGGAGCTCAGGAGGGCCATGGGCGACCTTACCGAGCTTTGTTTTCCCTGGCATAGGGCTGCAGGAGGCCGTCACAGCCAAAAACGGAGCTTGGGAGCCCGTTTTCACTGGCAGAGGCACCGGAGGCAGGTCCTTTGCTGCTTCCAGGGTGGCCCTGCTGGCCAGATCTAAGCACCCAGTGGGCTGGATCTGGCCCCCGGGCCTTTAGTTTGACACCCCTGTTCTAAGCAGTGCCTAAATGGAAGAACAACTTTGAGCTATTTAAGAACTCCAAAATAAATAATAAATAATACAATAAAAATGAGAGATACAAATATGCGAACGAAGCTCACTTGATGTCTTACAGTTGAATGTCTGATTGATCCACACCTGAAGAGTGAATTTTATGTAAGGTCATATCAAATCGCTTATAGATTTATTCCCTTTGTGTTATATGCTATGGCATTTGAAAAATAATAATTTGCAATTTCTTCCTATATTGAGATATCTGGTCTGCATTAGCATTAAGCAACCCAGGGAGAATCATTTGTTTCTACTTGGTTCATAAAATTCTTAATAGTGTACAATCGAAAGCGGTGCTGTCATGGCTTTATCTCACCTATCCAAGCTTCATGAGCTGACAGCCTGACATTAGCATGGGGGTGGGGGGAGAGAAAGATTGGAATGGAAGAAAAGGGGGAGGATGGAACCCCAATTGAGCCATGTGAAATGTTCTAGCCAACCAAGGTCAAGTAACAATATGCAGAGCTAGGATCTGAGCACCTGTTTTCTGAACAATATACAAGCACCTGATTGGACATTTGCAGATAACCGGGGGATGCTAGGGGGTGGGGTGGGGAGATGGAATTTTCCTTTGTGTTATTTGCACGGAAAAACCTGAGATTCAGCTTATGCTACTTCTGTAATCATTTAAGTTTCAGTAAAGTATACTCTTGACAGAACAAATGGCCAGGAGTCTTTCTTTGCTAGGTAACTGAGTGGGACAGTTGACATGTTCTTGATTAAGCATATGTAGGCCGACCTCCCAGTGCAGAATCAGAGAAGGCTGTTTTAAAGAAAATAGGGCATCCCTTGATGTTGAAGGTGAACAAAAGTAAGAGATATCTTTAAAAGCTGCAGCATACATTGAGGGAATGAATAAATAAATCTTCAATGGAATGTATCATTCTAAATATGAATAAATGTATTTTCCCATAAATTTGAGTTTCTGACAGATATGCCTAACAGTTTGATTTTTGCGAATTATACTGTGTAGTGATTTTATAGGCACTGCTAGTTTATACACAAACTTTGGATTTTTTTACTTTTCCACATCTGGCAGTTTCATAGCTTAGAAAATGGTACCAGACAGTGGTGAAATGTAAAATTTGTTACTACCGGTTCTGTGGGCATGGCTTGGTGCTGGTGGTGGGTAATGTAACTGAGTGGGCATGGCCAACTTTTTTTTTTTTAACTTTTAAAACCATTTTTTCTACAACTTTTTCAGCCGAAGAGATTGTAAAAAAAATGCTTTTAAAAGTCTCTGATGATCTCAGCTGAGTTGCCTGATTGTCAGAGGCTTTTTTTTCGTAGAAAAAATGCTTTTAAAAATTAAAAAAAAGCCTCTGATGATCACGTGGCTCAGCTGGGCATGGGGGGTCGGGCAGGGATTTTTGCTACTGGTTCTCTGAACCACTTGCTGCCATTGCTACCAGGTCGGGTGATCTGGTCCGAACTGGGAGCATTTCACCTCTGGTACCAGAAGTGTTTAAAATACACATGTTAGGATAAATATCTAACTTAAGGGAAGTACTTCCCCCCATACACTCACTTGTAAAATGCCTGTTTTGTTTGCAATATATTCATTTTTAAATGAGGTTAATTTTAAAAAGAGCAGGTACATGCTAAAGCAGGATAGAATAGACTGATAAATGAATATGTGTAACATGGAGTGTTCTATTTGTTGTCAGCAAGCAAAATCTGACACTGGGGGACCATAGATACATGTAGAAAGGGGTAGAACTTACATTGTAACATCACAGCACTCATTTCATTATCGCTCCCCCCACCCCCATGTATGGTGATACAAATTGGAGAAATGAATTCCCTGGGTTTAGATGATGTGGTCACTTGAGATTCTTCCCTCTTTAGCTTGGTTTTCTTCAGATGGATTTCTTCAATAACTGCTTCTCCAATAATTTCAAAGCTCTGTCTCCTTTACTCTGCCATAAATAATGCCGAGCAGCATTCTGCTTTGCTGCTGCAAAAACTTTTAGTTTCTGCTTTTCTATCTTACTCTAAACATTTGAAAGTTTCTTTTGAATTTTCATAGGTGGTCTTTGTAAATCTATTTTATTGTTAGACAATGCTAGAAGGTGCTTCATTATGTTCTGTAATGTATCTTTTTATCTCTTTGAAACCTCCTTTGCGTTGCGTTGCAGAATTCCAAAATGGGAAAAAAAAATCCAACAGGGAGACAAATGAAGCTCTCTAAGGTTGAGCACGCTTCAAAAATGATGACAAGGAAGTTTTTTTGGCTTTTAAGTACAACAGTATCTTAAGAGTACATAGTAAAACAGGCCTGGATCAGATTGTGGCAGAGGTGAAATCCAGCAGGTTCTGACAGGTTCTGGAGAACTGGTAACAGAAATTTTGAGCAGTTCGGAGAACCAGTAGCAGAAATTTTGAGTAGTTCAGAGAACCAGCAAGTACTACCTCTGGCTGGCCCCAGAGTGGGATGGGAATGGAGATTTTGCAATATCCTTCCCCTGCCACGCCCACCAAGCCACGCCCACAGAACGGTAGTAAAAAAAATTGGATTTTACCACTGGATTGTGGCTCCTTTAAGAGTTATATAACTTTAAAGAATGGACAGTTTTAAATACACTACCTGTAGTAGCATCTTTTTTCAGTCACTTGAAAATCATGAAGAAAATGTTTATTGAGTAGCAGAGAGGAACTGCCTCAGGTGAGATCTAAAACCCTTTTGAATCATTTAAGAATGATTGTGCACATTTCTAATATGTTCCTTGGGATTTTCTGAAGCCTGAGATCTGAAAGAAAGAGCTGCTAGAGAGGTGACTTCACTGTGAAAGGCAGGACCTTCAAATATACCCCTGGGCCACCTAGTAACTAAGTAAGTTGAAAATCATTATGCATCACCCATGAGATTTTGACTAACTGCCTCTTCTCCTTTGAAAGGGATTTTGAATGCAAATTCTCTTTCATCCAACTGACTGAGAACTGCTTAAAAATGCAGGGAAATTTTCTGTACAATATTAATTCTAAATGTTGCTCATTAACTTGCTGATAATAGAACTGAGAGTTTTGTATAATCAATGAATGAAGCTTCTTGTCATCTCAGAATTCTTTACTTTACATAAAGCTTTTACATACTTGTTCAGCTACATTACTTTATTAGCATACAGTTTATGCAAATAAAGATTGATGTATAAGCCAGTTCAGTTTGATGATTCATTACTCTTGATAAGCCACAAAATAATGAGAGCAAATAATGAATGCTTCTGCTGGCACATAATTTTTCCATCTGCATGCTAATGCATGTTTTTATATGGAGGGCAGCCACTCCCAGCTTTTGACTAAGTAGTTATTAATATGAAGAGACATGAGCCTAAGAGAATAGAACAGGCATTTTGATGTGAGTGAATGTTTTGTTTTTACGATGTGAAAGGAAGCCTTGAAGAAACTGTTATTCTTAGGTCAATCACATCAAGATATTTTAGATTCTAAGCAAGTCTAGAACTTCGCTTAGTGGGAAATAGGGAAGACTTAAAATGACCTATGCATTGTAAGAAATCATATAGTCACTGGGTGTTGTGCCTTGTGATTCTTTACGAGTGTATCTTGTCTTTTTATGTACATTGAGAGCATATGCACCAAAGACAAATTCCTTGTGTGTCCAATCACACTTGGCCAATAAAGAATTGAATTCTATTCTATTCTATTCTATTCTATTCTATTCTATTCTATTCTATTCTATTCTATTCTATTCTATTCTATTCTATTTTTAAATATAATGTTTGATATTAAAGCAGAAGACATGAAAATAACTGTAAATAAAAAATATAGGTAACTGTAGTGGGAAAGATGGTGTCTAGGTGGTCAACATGCCCTGTTCTGTGCCAAACCTTCTGTGCTGGTGCAGTGCTTAGAATGCAGTATTGCAGGCTAACTCTGCCTACAGCCAGCAGTTCGATTCTGACTGGCTCAAGATTGACTCAGCCTTCCAACTTTCTGAGATCAGTAAAATGAGGACCAGATTGTTGGGAGTAATACGCTGACTCTGTAAACCACCCAGAGAGTGCTGTAAAGCACTGTGGAGTGGTATGTAAGTCTAAGTGCAATTGCTATTGCTATTGTTATTATATGATATTATGATATTAATTATGTTATGTTATTTATTATATTATATTGTGCTATGCTACACTATACTGAACTATATTATATTAATTCATTATATTATTATTATTTAAAGATATTAAGAGAAAAAATACAAATTTTGAAAGAAATAAGTAGAGTGTAAAGCAGTGATGGCTAACGTTTTTTTTTTTTTAAATTTGATTTATATGCCGCCCTTCTCCAGAGACTCAGGGCGGCTTACAATGCGCTAAGCAATAGCCTTCATACTTTTGTATATTTATACAAAGTCAGCTTATTGCCCCCACAAACTGGATCCTCAATTTACCCACCTTAGAAAGGATGGAAGGCTGAGTCGACCTTTTTGCCATCACGTGCCAGGAGTAGGGGGTGGGTGGGTGGGTGGGTCGCACGTGTGCCCACACCCATAATTCTTTGCGCCCTGCCCCTGCATATGTGCGAGTTACCCCCCCCCCGCTCCTGGCACGATGGCCCAGGAGGCCCATTTTTTGCTCTCCCCAGCCTCCAGAGCCTTTCTAGGAGTCTGGGGAGGGTAAAAACGGCTTCCCCACCCTCCTGCAGGCCCTCCAGAGGCAGGAAGTTGGCAAATGGGCCGTTTTCTGCCTCCAGGGGGCCTCCGGAAGGGTGGGGAAGCTGTTTTTGCCCTCCCCAGACTCCTAGAAAGGCTCTGGAGGCTGGAGAGAGAGAAAAACAGGCCTTTCCCACCAACTCCCGAGGTCCTCCGGAGGCAGGAAACAGCCTGTTTCCTTACTTCTGGTGGGCCCAGAAGGCCCGAAAATCAGCTGGCAGAGCTGAGCTCAGGTGCCCACCAATATGGCTATGTGTGCCACCTGTGGCATGCGTGCCATAGGTTCGCCATCACAGGTGTAAAGTAATAAGTAACTGAAAAAAGTATAAAGAAAGAAATAGAGAAGAAAAAAGAAAAGAAAACATTATAAAGAAGCAGCTTCCAATCTTTTTAAAAGCAGTTACAAATACATTTACATTTTATTTTCTCTTTCTAAAAATACAACTAAGTTTCCTTCTTTCCATTGTCTATCCTTTCTAATTATCAAATCCATAAATCACAAATTTATATTTTTCTTAATTTCCATAAAATATTCATAAGAGCTTTCCAATCACTGCTTTATGGCCAACTTCAAATCCTCTGTTGTCTGTATGAAAGATTCTTACTCTTTAAATGGGATTTGGACTCAAATACTCTTTAAATTCAGGCCATATTAAAATATAAGACATGTCTTCTAATAGCCAAAGACCGCATTATGTAAAATTCAATAAATGTTCCCACTTCTCAAGTAACCCTTTTTCTCCATGATTGTACATGGCATTCCAGTGTGGCTAGACTCAGATTTTTTTGTTTCTCTAGAGAATTCAGTATCTCACAGTTTTTCCATCTGAGACTCTAGAGCATAGTTTGCACATAGGCTCCTGCCTCTGTTATTTTAATAAGCTTCTCCTATTTCTGGTTATCATGATGGTTGCCATAATTGTAATCAAAATTGATCTGTAAGAACAAACATTTTCATTTTTCAGAGTGATTTGGCAGATGGGGAGGAGGGAAATGAGGGTCTTTGGGGAAAAATATGGTGGGTTCTATTCCAAGATATCTATGCACATTTGAGTAGAAGACTTGTTTCTTGAGTGGTGTTGCAAGACAGACATCTATGACGGAACCAGGTCCCCACTAAAGGATGGAGCAACACTAACTGAGAATCCAAATTATATAAATATGAATTTTAAAAAATGAAATGTTTACCTGGAGTGAATGTTTTCTGAATAGTTTATTGTCTGTTGAAAGAATGACATAATATGATTAATTCAACATCTTATTGATATATTTGATGGGATAAATTTCTTTTCTTTCTTTCCTTCTTTCCTTCTTTCCTTCTTTCCTTCCTTCCTTCCGTCCGTCCGTCCGTCCGTCAGTCCTCCCAATCAGATTATAAAAGTGATAAGGTCAGGTCATGTTCTCAACAATTGTCACATGTCAATAGTGTTTAAAAACCACCTTCCTCTTTGAATTTGAGATTTGGATTCCATTGTTCTTCAGTTTTCTATGGCAAAATTCTAACTCTTTCGTTGTATGGGAATGGTGAGAACATTATTCTTATACTTCATATAAAAGCAAGCTTGCTAAGTTTTGGGGTACAGTTTGTTGTTGTCATATGTTTATGAATTTTCAGTATTGAATGGAATCACTCATGGATCCAATCACTTTTAATTCAATTTTAATTTTGAATCTTACAATTCATACATGTTTGGTAGTGCTGTTCTTGGTAGAGCCGCCCTGAGTCTTTGGAGAGGGGCAGCATATAAATTGAATTAATTAAATGAAATTGTGACTGTAAATAAAATGAAGCAAACCTTATGTCTACTGCTGAATTATCATTCTTCCCAATATATTATTATTATTAGAATTATTGTATACTTTATAATAATTCTAATAATTGTAATTCAATAATTAGAATTATTGTATGGCTAGGAAAAATCACACCACCTACACAAATCAAGAAACTGAGAGGAAAGCTGCTTTGTAATTAAGCTCACTCTTTCTGGTTTATATGTGTCAATTTGTATTAAGCAAATTCTATTCACTAACTGTTTTGTGCATGCAATGATGGCCTGAGACGTTAAATCATTTTCTATTTTCTATTCATGTTTATTCCAAAGTAATCTTAAATACTTTCAGATTAGTAGAGATTAGCATCCTAATTCCAAGTGCTGGCTGTAAAGCTAAAAGAAAAACATCTCTTGATCTTTGAAAGAAGTATTGATTTCTGGGTTGAAATGCAACTTCATTTAAAAATATCAAGTGTTTTAAAATCCTTGCATGCAGACAGTCACTTGATTCCCTCCAAGATTTTCTAGGTTGCATTTTTATTTGTTTGATCAGACTTTTCAATTATAGGAAGTACTTTGGGATTAACTGGATTTAGTTTTGAGAAATTTAGCATACAATACACTGCAAAAGAAAAACAATGGAATAATGACAATCTCATATCCAGCACAAACCACAAGAGCGGTTTTATTCAACATATAATCTGTAGAACAAATAAATAAAATATAGATAATCTGATTAACTTGCAATTGCGAAGTAAGGAGTATATAATTCTGTCCTGTAGGTCACAAGCAGGTCAATTCTAGACTGCACGATTAGCACATGATAGCTTTATGATAGAATATGTAAAACAAAACATTAGCACATGGATTGGTTTGTCTATTTTTACACAGAAATCCATACCTACTCATCAGTCACTTATTCTGGGAAAATCTGGAAAAAAACAGCCATTTTGCCATGCATTCTTCCCTAAACTGGGGCAGTTTATCCCAAACCGGGTTCCTCCAATGTGAAGAATTTTAATATTGTTAGCAACAACAATTTTGGCTGGGGAATTCTGGGAATTGAAGTCAACATATCTGAAAGGTACCCAAAGCGTTTCTCAATCTCAGCAATTTTAAGTTGTATGAACTTCAACTGGCTAGGAAATTCTGAGAATTGAAGTCCATATTGTTTAAAGTTGTTGAGATTGACAAACACTGCTTTTTGTTTATATTTGTATTTCTCTCTTTGTTTATAACATTACCTATCCACCCCAGGGCTTGCCCAAATATTTTACTGCCTTAAAGCAAAGAGTAACGTTGCATGGTCTTCCAGATGCAAAAGCTGAAGTTGAATTCAATACTGACAATGGATAGCATTGTTGCAATGATTGGCTATTAGATTGGATGTGCCACTCGAAGGGCACATGCTCCAGGTTTATGTTCTGGAGGTAGGAGGAATGAGAGTTTTGGGATGTGTTGATGGGATAGGTTTAAGAGAAGCCTGGAGTCCTAGCCCTAAGTAAACCTCCCTCAATGATAGCTGAAGATGTGCATGTATGTCAGGTATGACAAGGATTGATAAATATATAGGTAGGTTATAAAATATTAAGCAATCTTGTTGATAAACCGATTTAACAAAAACTAATTCAGTTCCTTGTATAAACATTAATAAAGTGACAGATATCCTACATTTTCCCCCATGTTCTACCTACTCATTTCATTTATTATATATATTAATAAATAGAGAAGAAAAAAATAACCCAATTCAGGAAAGGATTTAGCAGTGGTCCTTAAAATCACTAGATCCCATGATTGATGGGATTACCATATTTTTCGGAGTATAAAATGCTCTGGACTATAAAACACACCTACCTTTTTTGGGAGGAAAATAAGAAAAAAAAATCTGCCTTTGCCTCTGCCTCCCAGCAATTTGCCTCCTTGCAGCAAACAGCCTGTTTCAATTTCAGCTTCAGTGCAGCCTGATTAGCACAAGCAGCTGCCTGTTGGTTGGATCGGCCTCCTGAAGACCAGCTGTTTCAGGCTGCAAGATTGCCATAACCTATTGTGGCCTCTGCAGGCCCCATTTTCCAGGGGGCCGGTGGGTGGGCGGGCTACATTTGGTGTATAAGACACACCCAAATTTTCACTCTCTTTTATGGGGGAAAATGTGTCTTATACTCCGAAAAATGAGGTACATTTTAATTTTGTGGAAAACAGCAAAATAAAAAGGATTTTCATAATAGAGAGGATACTGTACATGCAACTGTCCCACTACATCTTAAGAGCTATGGAATAAATATTGCATGATGCATATTTTTCTGTCATCCCAACATTTGGCTGTGATGACTTTCAACAAGACTTTTCACTGTTTAATGTACTGTGGGTCAGTCTAAACACACACACAACAGAGCAAAAGGACATTGTTTATTTTATGAACTTCTCATCATTTGCTTGTTCAAAAGATAGCATTACCTTTCTACCTTTACCTTTCTAAATGTGGTTTTATTCTGATTGAAATCTCTCTCTCTCTCTCTCTCTCTCTTTCTCTCTCTCTCATAGCTCATGTTGAAAAATCTTGCTTTTCTGTGGCATATTGTAGGTAAACAAATTAAGCCACACACATTCAATTTGTGATATTGGTAAGAAAAACAACAACAGTAGGAATATATCGCAAAGATGCTTTTTCTTTCTTTCTTTTTTTTCCCAAGAGGCAACTGAACTTCCTGGTTTTCCTTTGAAGATGTTTCGCTTCTCATCCAAGAAGCTTCTTCAGCTCTGACTGGATGTGGATGCTGACCATCCAGTCAGAGTTGAAGAAGCTTCTTGGATGAGAAGCGAAATGTCTTTAAAGGAAAACCAGGAAGTCCAGTTGTCGCTTTAAAAAAAAAAAAAAAGCACTTTTGGGACAACCATGATCTGGATTACTGAGAATCTCCATAAACAATAGGAATATATTTTCTTCTATAATAAAAAGATGATATGCCTCAGGAACAGTTTAACCTCAGGAACACACATACTGTACAGCAAAGTCAGTGACAGGTGATGGAAAAGTCTGAGTTTCTTAAATCTATTTATAACCAAAACCTGTGTACTCTCTTATGGGAAGGGTGTCAACTGAACAGCAAAAGTGAAACCCATAAAAAAAAAAAGGAAGGAAATGACAGAAAGTTCTGAAAATAGCCATCTACACAATAGGAGGCATGCAAAGTCAAGAAAAGGAGATTAAAGTACAGAGTCCCTCTGCTATCGCTATACCTATGGCACAAGTGATCAGCAGGTTTATTTGTTCTGAAGAGCCAGACTTGCACTGTTTCCATGCTTTCATCTATTGATTTATTTCTAAATTAGCATTTAATTAGCTACTTAAATAAATGAGCGAATTGGTCTCGATGCTTCTCCAAAATTCACATTAAGAAAAACTCTAATCCCAAAAGTGGAGCTGCTTTTTGGAAAACCAAGGGAAATGCTATGTTTTGATTTGTGGCTTTAAATTTGCATCTATACTATCACCACGATGATAAGAGAGTTTGGTAGTTTTTTAGTCCATGTGTTTAATGGGCAGCTTCAAGGACTTTGAGCTCTTACAATTAATTTTAATTTTTGGGGGCAGTTCTTTAAAATAGTGCAAGATGTTTGCATCTTGAACTATTGAACTGTCATCTGGTAGCCCTTTCAATAGCTAACAATTATGTAAAATAGGACACAGCCATCCTATGGAAATTTGAAGATGTTACCTTAAGGATAAATTATAATCCGTGGGCAATTGAACGGTATCAATTGGCATTTATTTTCCTCTTCCTTAGTCTGTGAATATTGTTGCTAGATACAATGCTACTGGGAATTCTGATGTGTGTGTGTGTGAGAGAGAGAGAAAAAAAGAGTGTGTGTGTGTATGTGTGTAGACACAGAGACTCCTTCACACACACAGAATTTTCTCATGCCAGCACTTTCTCCAACATTTATCTATCAGAGTGGCATGTTTGAAATATAATTGTTCCATATTTTTTGATAGAACCTTTTGTATAAAAACATACCACTGTTGAGAAGCCATATGGAAATCCTTAATTTACTTTGAAAAATATTATATGAATATTACATGAATACTGGCTTGCTTGTATATTTGGATTTGCTACAATTGTGTTGATGGAAAACATAACAAGAGCCAAGGAATGGAATTATTGGAGTTCACTGTAGAGTACTTAAAGTATTTATTATTTTTCCATAGGTGCAGACTTCCAATAGTTCTTAATGCTTTCCAAAAGCTTGAGTACAATATGGTATTAAATATATTTTAGTCTTTCATTTAAGCTTATCCCCACCTTATCATGACAACTTTCAGTGTTTCCTATATATGTGAATATGGGCACAGTATTTGTCAAATGCCTTAATTATACTGTAAAATTAATAGGAATCAATTCTAATAATTCTATACATTTTTCATGAGGAAGAAACTGGCAGATCTCTGCTTTAAAACCTACAATTTAACATCACTTCTTTGGTTTAATTTTAAAAATATAATGCAGAAGTGAAGACAATGATTGCTGTCTGATTTAGCAGTTAAATTCCCTTTTTAAACTCTTTAATAAATACTATGAATAATTGACTTCAGGCTAATTATCATTTTTTAAAATGAATATTCTGCCAATAAATATTTTGCCAACCTCAACTGGAGAGTATATTACTTAATATAGAATAATATAAAGTCAATTAGAAGTCAATAATTCCAGATACTCTATTGCTTTTAATAATTCAGTGATTTAAATCACTGTTGGCTGCGGGCGCCCAGGATGAGGGCGTTCTCTGTGGCCGTACCGACCCTCTGGAACGAGTTACCCACTGGGCTCCGGACGGCCCCTGACCTCCGCTCTTTCCGCAGTGACATGAAGACATGGCTTTTTCAGCAAATCTTCTGATCTGTTTGGGAGTTATAGTTTTAATTTGGGGATTTTAATTGGATTTTTAGCATTATTTATTTTGTTTTAGCATTATTTGTTTTGTTTTATTGCTGTGAGCCACTCTGAGTCCTTCCGGAGAAGGGTGGCATATAAATATTATCAAATCAATCAATCAATCAATCAATCAGTCAGTCAATCAATTCAATGACCACATGGGCTATTCACATCATCACAGGCCATCTCTTCAATAATAAGCTCCCAAAGGCTACTTGTTGGCAGCAGCAACAATAAATCTTATGTTAGCTTTAAGTAATTTTAATAAGAGAGAGCATTTTCTCTTATGGTGAGTGTCCTGTACAACATCATCTCTCTGGAGATCAGATTTAACTGGCCTTTTGTAAGGCCTTTGGACGTGACTGAGCACCAGCTCGGATATTAAAGGGGTGCAGTGCAGCAATATAGTAGGCAGTAGTATGCTGAGTACTGAATTTTTTTTAGACCTTGTTGGGGATGCTGTTATTTTTTATATAGTTATATCTGTTTTTATATATTTTAAGATTATATATAAATAAACAATAATATATAAGTAGTACATTATATTATTGGGTCAGTGGTGGGTTTCAAAATTTTTTACTACTGGTTCTGTGGGTGTCGCTTGGTGGGTGTGACATGGCTTGGTGGGAGTGGCAGGGGAAGGATACTGTAAAATCTCCATCCCCACCCCACTCCAGGGGAAGGATACTGTAAAATCTCCATTTCCTCCCCACTCCAGGGGAAGGATACTGCAAAATCCCCATTTCTTCCCGATCAGCTGGAACTCAGGAGGCAGAGAATAGAGGGGGGCGGGGCCAGTCAGAGGTGGTATTTACCGGTTCTCCGAACTACTCAAAATTTCCGCTACTGGTTCTCCAGAACTGGTCAGAACCTGCTGAAACCCACCTCTGTATTGGGTTCAGTTCTATGGCATTGACTAGAAATAAATACCAATGTTTAGACAGTTTAAACCTTTAAGGGAAAAAAAGAAGCTTATATCACTATTAACTATGATTTCTCACTTGTCAGGGTAAGGTTGTTTAAAGTTTACGTAAAAAGAAAAATGTGGCATTAATAAACAATAGTAAATTGCATAAAAATATAATCAAGAAATTTGTTTCTTAAGCTGAATACAGGACTTAATACTAAGAGCTGCACTATATTGGTACTTATTATTGTTTGTGCATATTAAAGAAAAAGTACACAAAACAAATAACAAAAAAGAAAACCAAACAAATCAATAGCAATTTAATTTCTAATTGCTGGTTTTTTAGCCTCTATCAATTTGTTTATGAACATTTAGCTTCCTTAGAAGGCATACTGTAAGTGTTTATATTTGCCATGCAACATAATACCTGCTCATATATTCTTCCTTGAATTTGGTTAAACTTTTGTTCTGAATTTTGCCATTGCTGCATATTTTCCAAGTTTAAGTTCCCAATCAGATATTGCCAGAAATGTACCTTTCTTCCAATGTTACACAAAATTTATTCTTTTTGCTATGAGTATGTATCTCAGTAAGCTATAATAAATCTTGTTGGTATTTTATGGGATTATAGTTATTTTTAATTTTATTTTGAATTTAATTTCCATTTTTCCCCCTTCATTGTGCTATGTATAACCAGGACATTCCAGTACTTTGGCGTTTTTTCTGATCTTGTCGAGATACCAACTCCTTGCAACTTCTCAGCCAAAATGCTAAGCAATACTGGGAGGATCATGATTTTTCCTTGCCTGGTATAAGTTAAATGAAAATAGTTATATTGTCAAGCAGTGTTATATTTCCAACCCAACTATCTATAATGTGGTTGATCAAGCTACACTCATTTGGGAACATTTCCTTTACCATTGTATTGCTATAGACTTTTTGTTTTTACTAAGAGAGCTATTCATACAGTACTGAAGAGCCTGTAAAGATCATTAGCCAAACTGATTTTAAAGAAATTCTTCTTGCTTCTAAATATAAGCAGATGATTGCATTGGTCAATGGGACTGTTAGTCCTGGAAGCCATATTTTACTTTGGATCTTCAGGGCTGCCACGTTTAGTGCTGTGGGAAACTGGGAGGGAGGATTGTATGGAGTTGGGGAGATATCTAGCCATAGTAACATTTTTTTTCTCTGAGAGTCAAGGACATCCTGCTCTGCACCTGGAGTGGTGTGACTGGGAGGCATCTCCAGTTGGGATGGTGCATTGATTGGACCATGTGATCGACATGTGGGTGCTGGGGCAGGGACTTGGACTTTCTTTTGGGTGGGGAAAACCTGGAGGCTTTCAGATTCAGGTTTTCCCAGATGTGCCAATATGACATTTCTAATAAAATGGAACTTTGAGGAACTTCTAGCCTCTGAATCTTCTTTTATTGGGGGGTATTACTTGGAACCCTAACAGGAACTTTTTCCCTTAACCGTTTAGGATGCCAAAGGTAACACACTCTGGCTATTTCCAGTTGCTACCTACCCTAAAATTAGACATGAACAGTTTTTGCTTTAGGCAAACATTTCTGAGAAGTGAATAGTCCTGTACATTAAGTGGCATTCTAAGAAGAGTAAGCTCTCAGAAAAGGAAAATATGAAAAAGGAGACCCATCTAAAGCCATGATGATGAAACAGTTATGGGGAAAGCACTATAGGTCACTAATGCTTCATAACTGATATTTATAGTAACAAAAGAGTCAAAGATGTTGTGATGGGGAGGCAGGGAATCTGGAGAAATTCTATCACAGCATAATAATGGTTAGTGGAACAACGGGAAGCCTTTTGTTATAAAGAAACATTTCTGTGAAGCACTTTCATTTGGAAGGGTGATAGTGCCTGACCCAATTGAAACTCTTAAGGACAAACAATCTCACCTTTGAAATGGAAAGCTATTTGGATGTGATCTATAATCAGATTTTGAGCAGCAAAGTTTAATGGTGGACCTAACCCTACTTTCACACTCAGTATAGAAATTAGAAATAATATCTCACAGAATTGCTAGGAAGAAACAAATATAAAGGTAAGCAAGAGATCTATAAAAATAACAGATTGTAGCAAACAAAAAATCTACCTGGACAAATTCCCAGTGCCAGTTGGACAATTCTGGAAAGTGCACAAATGGTGTATTTAGACACAAACTTTCCCCTGTGTTATACAGTAGTTTTCATCAATTAACGTGCAGAAGATTCTTGACCTAAACAGAGGTTCATGTACGTTGTATTGGTTTGATTAATCCCAGAGTCCATTACCATATCCTGTAGTATGAATTTCACAAGTTTATGATGAACTGTGTGTGGACAAATTTTGTCTGTCTTGAATATAATACAAACAAAATAGTTGATTAAATTGATTTAATATATAGATATAGATGATGGTGCCTATAATAACCAGGATGACATATATACTCAAAGAGAATGCTATGATTATGTACTTGCTTCCTGATGAAAGTTACAAATATATCAGTGGCAGTAATACCATGTGTACTTCATTTGTCATCCTATATGAGCCGGGGTGGTGCAGTGGTTAGAGTGCAGTACTGCAGGCTACTTCTGCCTGCAATTTGGCAGATCGAATCTCATCAGGCTCAAAGTTGACTCAGCCTTCCATCCTTCCCAGCTGGGTAAAATGAGGACCCAGATTGTTGGGGGTAATATGCTGACTCTGTAAACCGCTTAGGGAGAGCTGGAAAGCACTGTGAAGCAGTATTTAAAGTCTAAGTGCTATTGCTATTGTTATTCGCTTAGACCCCAATTGAGGTGTGTAAATTTGTTTTGGTGGGTGTGAAAGAGGGATAATTGTTTCCATACCATAACCTTAGTCTTATCCTTCATTGGCCCTTTTTGTTTTTTAAAGCAGACAAGCATTTATACTTAAACCATTTCTTCATAGTACAATTAATCCAGACTGAACTTTGTGCTGCATGTTAATCTTCATGTATACATAGAAAGTTTAATCATTGCAATATATTAGATTGATGGATATTTTTTTGAAAAGGTCAAAAATTAATGACATTTAAAAATTTCAGTAATGCTTTAAAAATAGAATAATTAAAGTAGTCACACTATGTTCTGCCTCAGCTACAGACCCCAAAGAACGCAGCACACACAAACTCTATTCAAAGCTTATTTTACTCAAATAACTTAGTCTTTATCAATCAAAGGCTGTTAATAAACTGTCTTAACAGCCTACCAGAATTCTTTTTTTTTTTTTTTTTTTAAAGAAATTTTATTGATTTTCCAAAACAAAAAAGAAAATATGCAATCAATCTCTGCTATCGGAGGTACAGTGTGTTTACAGTAAAGTGAAACAAATAATGGTAACCATACGGTTTCAGTCTTAACTATTCATGAACTATACAATATGACTATAATACATGTGCCAGGTCAAATTTCAAAAGTCATGTTTTCGTCTTATTTTTAAGCCAATGGTACCAAATACCCCATACATCGTAATATCTTGAGTTTTCCTCATTTTTTAGCTCACTTGTCAGTTTCGCCATTTCTGCGCACTCTAAGATCTTATTTATTAGAGTATCTTCTGAGGGTAGAAGTTTGTTTTTCCAGCATTTTGCGAAGGCTAATCTAGCCGCAGTTATAATCTGAATTATCAATTGGGTTTTGTTGTTGTTTAAGGCCTCTTCAGTTATACCTAGGAGGAAGAGTTCCGGGAGTAGGGCTACCTCCTGTCCTGTTATTTCACAGAGCCAATGTTGAATTTTGGACCAATACTTTCTAGACTCAGGGCAAGTCCACCATAGATGATAGAAGGTGCCAACCGATTTTCCACATTTCCAACATGTGGGAGAGAGATTTGGAAACATCTTAGCTAGCTTCGCTGGGGCTAAATACCATCTATGAAGCAATTTGTAATGGTTTTCCCTAAACGTTGTCGATTTAGTTATTTTATAATTTCTATTCCAAGCTATCTCCCAATCATTGAAGTTTAATCTATATCCTAAGTTTTTTTCCCAGATGTTTAATTGTCTTTTTGCTATAGACTCTGCCTTATCTTCATCTAGTAAAAAGTGATAAATTTTTGTTAACATTTTTTTTTCTGGTCCCCAAATTATTTTGTCAAAATTTCCATGTTTCGCTGCTATTCCAAATTTGTCTCTGTCTTTTTGAAATCTTGAATTGATCCGAGTATAATTCCACCAGTCCAAACTAAAGCCCTGCTCTCTCAATAGCTCCAGGGATTTTAGTTTCCCTTCTTCATCGAGGATGTCTTTATATGTACCCCATTTTTGATCATCTCTCCTAATTGGAGCCGCCAGTGCTTCTATAATAGAGAGCCAAATGGGTACCTTAGTATAGATCTTCTGTCTAATTTCGGTCCATGTACAGATGAGGGTCTCCCTGATTTTGTGCTTATGGAAATAGGATTTTTTCTTATTCTTTATATCCCAGAGATGAGAGTGCCATCCTTCTAGGAGGTCATGGCCTTCCAAAGTCAGGGTTCTCCTATCCTGTAACTTGATCCACTCCTTGATCCAAATTAATTTTGCAGCCTTTTGATATAGTTCCCAGTCAGGGAGCCCAAAGCCTCCCAGATTCCTTTTCCCTTGGAGTATCTTAAAAGAAATCCTCGATTTCTTACCCTCCCACAAAAAGTTCCTGATGTGTTTGTTCAGGTCCAAAAAGAATTTCTTGTCTAGTATTAGCGGGATATTTTGGAATAGAAACAGAATTTTTGGTAGGATGTTCATTTTGATCGCTGCAATTTTACCGATCAAAGACAATTTGAGCTTTTTCGACCTTTCAAGATCTTGGAATGTTTTCTGTAAAAAGGGAGTGTAATTATCCTCTTTTAATGAGGAAAATCTCGCGGTAATCCATATTCCCAGATACTTTATTTTCCTAACTATCTGGAGGCCTAATGATTTTTCCAATTCTTCCTTTTGTAAATCTGTCATGTTTTTCACTATAATTTTAGTTTTATTCTTATTGAGTTTTAGGCCCGCCACCTCTCCATACTCCTGGATTTCCTGCATTAACTTTACACCAGATTCTAGTGGGTCTTCCATTATGAGGGCTACGTCATCCGCGAAGGCTTGGGTTTTAAAGGTTTCATTCCTAATCTTTAATCCCTTAATCTCTTTGTTGGTTCTTATCTTTCTGAGTAGCACCTCTAGCGCCAGGATATATAGTAAGGGAGATAAAGGACATCCTTGTCTCACTCCTTTTTGGATCTGGAACAACTGGGTTCTATCTCCATTCACTAGAATGTTTGCCCTCTGGTTTTTATATATGTTCTCAATCATCTTCCTAAAGTTGGTGCCAAATCCCATTAGATCAATTTGATTTATCATAAAGGTCCAATTCAAATTGTCGAATGCCTTTTGGGCATCGACAAACATTAAGGCCAGCTGTTTTTCAGGATGTTGTTCGTAATATTCGAAGGTGTTTAGAACTGTCCTCAAATTGTCCCTGATCTGTCTCCCTGGGAGAAAGCCATTTTGGTCTTTATGGATCCAGCGATTTAATATTTTTTTGAACCTCTCCGCAATAATATTCATGAACAGTTTATAATCTGCATTCAACAATTCTAAGATAAGGTAATCACAGCCTTACTAGAGTTGGCAGAAAGCCCAGAAACAATTTTGCAGAGAATGCAGACGCGAAGGAGAGTTAACTAAAGTTGTTCCCTACAGCTTGCTGCAAGCGGCGTTCTTCCTTAAATAGGCTAAGGGAGGGGCCAATTAGCCCCAAGCCTTACTTTCGAAGAGACCTCCTCCTGAGGAGCCACTCCTGTCTTTTGGCAGCTCTGCGCGCCGGTGCATTGAGAAGAAGCTCCTCCTCTTCGTCCTCTTCACTTAAAGGAGCTTCTGGAGGTTCTGAAGGCCCTGACTGAATCCCTGCCTCTGGCACCACATCTTCTCCAGCCTCCTCACTGTCTGACTCGAGCACCAGCTGCACAGGCTGCTGGTGCAGCACCACACCAGCCTCCTCATTGTCGGAATCAGCTACAATCTGCACAGGCCGCTGACGGGCCACAACACACTAAGACTAGCCACTGTGCATGTTCAAGTTTGTCTTTTGCCTGTAGTTTTCTGTCATTTGCATATACTCCTAGCCAGCCACCTTCACAATACCTTGTGCTTAAAGAGAGTGGGCTTGACATATTAGTTGAAATTCAATACCAATTCTGCCACGTAAACACCTACAGAGAAAAATAGAATAAAACCAAGCTATAGTCACAGAGCTATTACTACAGTAGGACCATGGAGATTCCACAGACAATGGATAACAACAGCAGGAAGGTGATCGTTGTTGAAACAGGATCATGGACTGGAGCAAAGTCATCCACAGGATTGGTCAATCAATCAATCAATCAATCAAAATCCCACCCTTTTAAAATGTATATTACATAGTTGCACACTTATACAAAGGAGCAGGACTCCATTCACATAGTCATTTTGATGTCACTGACTGCCCTGTGGTCACTCCAAGGTGGGCATTTGAACAGGCCTCACAGGTTCTCCCTAAATACAAATGTTGCTTTCTTTCTTCACTTGTATTGTGTATGCAATTTAAAGTACATTAACAGTTCTGGAAGAATTCTACATAATAATAGCAGACCATAATAGCAGCATAATAGTTCTGTTCTTGAAAGCATAGTTTTGCACACGTATATGAAGAGAACTCTACCAGTATGGCAGGGGTGAAATCCAGCAGGTTCTGACAGGTTCGGGAGAACTGGTAGCAGAAATTTTGAGTAGTTCGGAGAACCGGCAAATACCACCTCTGGCTAGTCCCACAGTGGGGTGGGAATGGAGATTTTGCAATATCCTTCCCTCAGGAGTGAAAGGGGAGGGAATGGGGATTTTGCAGTATCCGTCCCCCAGGAGTGGGGTGGGAATGGAATTTTTGCAATATCCTTCCCCCAGGAGTGGGGAGGGAATGGGGATTTTGCAGTATCCTTCCCCTGCCATGCCCACCAAGCCACACCATGGCCACCAAGCCACGGCCACAGAGTAAAAAAGTAAGTAGTAAAAAAAATTGGATTTCACCACTGCAGTATGGTACCTTTCTGATATATTGGATTTTTGGTCCTACAATCATTTAGCAATGTTGGCTGGAGTTTATGAGAACAGAAGTTTAAGAAATGTGTAGACACTAGTTTGAGAAAGATAGTCTAATGTGGGTTTTGAACAGTGCATTGATGTTGGAAGCGCATAGTTGAACGTATATAATTTTGAGTCTTCAGACTAAAACATGAACCAAAATATATTTGAAATATGCAGTTTTCTGTGTTATGATGTAATCTGTCAATAATAGGTAGATATATCTTCTATGAGGAGAAGTCTAGACAAAGGTCTTTATAAGTCTATACAAAATTATATTTATAAAAATGTGCCAGTGCATTACAGTTGGAAAAGTTGTTTGCTAAGGTAAAATTGCAAACAAATATTCATATTTGGGGAAGCATACACTACGTGAAAATTTTATTCCATTTTTTAAAATTGATTTACTTACATAAATGAGAAATTGAGAAGAGTTAAACATACAGATTTGCCCATCCCTACTAAAGATTGTTTGGGTGTGTTTTGCTTCCAGGTTGCTGGTTCAAACCCACCAGAAATGGTTTATTATTGTTTCCTTTATGTACCGACTTAGCTTCCTCTAGCCAGCTTTCTTTCTTTCTTTCTTTCTTTCTTTCTTTCTTTCTTTCTTTCTTTCTTTCTTTCTTTCTTTGTTACCATGTATGAGTTTGGGGAATCTTATAAATTGTGAAATAAATTTAAAAAATACCTAAATTAACCTAAATTTCTGCTGAGTTTTGAGTCAGCAAGTTCTTAAACAATAAGCAAAATGCTTAGCTATCAAATGCACACTTTAGTACTTTTGGCAAAGGCAGCGGCATCCATTTGGTAAGGCGGTATTAAAACTGTCCAAGATGGTGGTGCTGCATTGTCATTAAAGCCACCCTCCTGCTTACACATGTGTTGTCATTACACAGAGAAGTGGAGCAGGACTTCAACTGTGATACCAACTGCAGCATCCCTCCTCCAGCAAAACATTAGCTTAGGGCTACTATAGGTAGTCCCGGACTTACCATTTGTTTAGCAACTGTTCAAAGTTACAATGGCACTGACAAACAGATTTACAACTGGTCTTCGCATCTGTGACCATTGCAGCATTTCCCCATGGTCACATGATCAAAATTCAGGGGCTTGGCAACTGACATGTAGTAACAGGTGCCGTTATCCCAGGGTGGTGTGATTGCCATTTGCGATCTTCCCAGCCAGCTTACAACAATAGTGGTGGAATTCAAATTTTTTTACTACTGGTTCTGTGGGCATGGCTTGGTGGGTGTGGTGTGGCTTGGTGGGCATGACAGGGGAAGGATACTGCAAAATCTCCATACCCTCCCCAATCCTGAGGGAAGAATATTGCAAAATCTCTATTCCCACCCCACTCTGGGGCCAGCCAAAGGTGGTATTTGCTAGTTCTCCGAACTACACAAAATTTCCGCTACCAGTTCTCCAGAACCTGTCAGAACCTGCTGAGTAGCAGCCCTGTACAACAAGCAAAGTCACTGGGGGAAGTCATATCCCTTAACAAACGAATCACATCCGCAGTGATTCATTTAACAGTTGTGGCAAAAAAGGTTGTAAAATTGGGTATGATTCAGGGTGAAATCCAGCAGGTTCTAACAGGTTCTGGAGAAACGGTAGTGGAAATTTTGAGCAGTTCAGAGAACCGGCAAATACCACTTCTGGCTGGCTGCAGACTGGGGTGGGAATGGAAATTTTGCAATATACTTCCCCTGGAGTGGGGTGGGAATGGAGATTTTGCAATATCCTTCCCCTGCCATGCCCACCAAGCCCCACCATGCCCACCAAGCCACGCCCAAAGAACCGGTAGGAAACAATTTTGGATTTCATCCCTGGTATGATTCCTATAAGCACTGCTTTGCTTAGCAATGGAAATTCTGGTCTCCATTGTGTTTGTAAGTTAAGAACTGCCTCTATTGCCCCAGTTGTGAGGGCATTCAAGACAAAATCACTTCAGGAGACTAAAAGGAAAAGATTACTTTCAAAGCACAGCAATGCCTGTGAGATGCAATTTGTGAAAGGAAAAAGTGAATAAAGACCAACATCCTTTGTTTCTGCCCTCAAAAAATAGTTGTTGCCTTGTCTGGTGACAAAGCAACTAGGCCATGGGGACTTGGAAGCCTTTTTAGGGAGTCGCTGGGCTCTTCTTGAATTCATTTAGCCTTTTCATTTTTCTGAGAATTTTGAAATTTTTTGAACTATCCCTGAAACCTCAAAACATTTTCATGTCAAGCTCTCTAATATATTCAGTGGATATCTGACTTCTGCCAATTGGCGTAAATGCATGGAATATTGTAGATGTGGAATTCTGAGCAATAATGAGTGAATCCAGATTCTTTTCTTTGAGAAAAAAAAATATGAATGACATCTAATAATACTGGGGCACACTATCTAATTCTGGCCAAAGTGTAAGTACACTTGATTTATATCACTTAAGAATGGAGTTGATTATAGCAAGGGATCTGACAACAGATTCCAAGGAATCTGGTTTTGAATTCCTGTTTAAGAATTTTGGAAAGCTTTGCTCTCAAATCTTTATCCACATTTAAGGAGAAGACACTTCATTTTCATTTCATGCATTCAGATGCCAGTGCTAGGACTGACAAGACCATAAATAACTGGGATTGGCAATGTATAAAGTTGGGGCAATGGTTTATCACTAGACAATTTGTTTTGCTGGATACTGTTCATCTATGCTTCCGTAAAGTGGGTATGAAGCTGAGGCATCCTTTTCGAGTATGAATGCTTTCCAGGATGATTGCACTTCAATTTCCATAATTCCTGAAGACAAACAACTTTCCGGGATAGGGTAGTCCCCAATGGAGATGGCTCATGGCTTATCAAAACCTAAAGCCAAGCTGCCTACTGACAGAACAAAACAGAACAGAACAGAACAGAATGAGTAGAATAGAGCAAAGCAGAGCAGAGCAGAGCAGAATAGAGTAGAGTAGAGTATTTTATTTAGCCAGGTATGATTAGGCACACAAGGAATTTGTCTCTGGTGCAGAAGCTCTCAGTGTACACGCAAAACAACAGAGTAATAATAATCATAATGATACCAATAAGAGATGTTAATAGAAAAGATGAGATACAGCTTATCTAAGAAGAGTACTGTGGGAATTAGATATTCAGCAGAGTGATGGCATGAGGGAAAAACTGTCTTTGTGTCTAGTTGTTTTGGCATGCAATGTCTTGTAGCAGTGCCCCAAGTTGAAACAGTTTAATAAATTATTTCAACCTTTTGCATGAGAAAGCCAAATGTTAAGGTAAGAATGGATTTTTTTGAGGAGTTTGAATGATAAGATTCATATACACTAATTCATGCTGAAGGCCAATATTTTTTTTAAATTATTCTTTGCACATAGCTCTGCAGATAAAATTCCGAGATAGGAGAATATTAGAAAACTAGTTCCCTTTTCAGAACTTGGTAATTGAATCTCATGCTTTAAGTGGAACTCAGTAAAGATAGGATGGTTTATTAGATAATGCCGAACAATCAAGGTCTTAATAGAAGTCAAGCACGGTACAATAAGTTCTTTAATGACAAAACTACTTTGAAGACCTCCTGAAAGGACACTACTGGAGGGTATTATTGGTATTCTTTAGAGAACAATTCATGAATCACACAGAGCAGAAATACTACCTGTAAGATTGGATCCAGACTAATGTTAGTCATTAATCACAAAGCATGACTAAATTAGTCTGGGTCCAGCCCTGCAGATTGAGAGATGCAGTGGCTCAGTGGCTAAGACGCTGAGTTTGTTGATCAGAAAGATCGGCAGTTCAGCGGTTTGAATCTCTAGTGCCACATAATGGGATGAGATCCCGTTACTTCTCCCAGCTTCCGCCAACCTAGCAGTTCGAAAGCACGTAAAAAATGCAAGTAGAAAAATAGGGACCACCTTTGGTAACAGCGTTCCGTGCGCCTTTGGCATTTAGTCATGCCGGCCACATGACTATGGAGACATCTTCGGACAGCGCTGGCTCTTCGGCTTTGAAATGGAGATGAGCTCCACCCCTAGACTCAGGAATGACTAACACATATGTGCAAGGGGAACCTTTACCTTTACCTGCCGATTATTATTGACTACTACTACTGATTTGCAAATTGTACTCTGACCATTCTGAATGGTGTTCTCTCAGACCATCCCTGAAACACAGATAGTTGGAAGTTATTCATTTTCTATTGTCTTTACAGGTAGTTCTTGTCTTAACAACAATTTGTTTAGTGACCGTTCAAAGTTATAACAGCTCTAAAAAAAGTGACTTATGACTATTTTTCACAGTTACGACCTTTGCAGCATGCCCATGATCACGGGATCAAAATTCAGATGCTTGGCAACAGGTTCATATTTACGGCCATTGCTCTCTCCCAAAGCCATGTGATCACCTTTTGTGACCTTCTGACAAGCAAAGTCAATGGGGAAGCCAGATTCACTTAACAATCAGGTTACTAACTTATCAACTGCAGTGATTCACTTAACAAATGTGGCAAGAAAAGTCATAATGTGGGGCAAAACTCACTTAACAAATATGTCACTTAATAACAGAAATACCGGGTTCAATTGTGGTGATAAATTGAGGATTCGTTGTACTTTTTTTCTTTTTGCACTGTTATCTTTTTTTTCAACCTTTCCTTCTCTTCAAATCTTTCAATATTTGCAGTTCAATTCTAGCAAATTGTAGCAATTCTAGCAAATATATGTGTGTGTATATGTGTGTGTGTATAAAATAGCATATATACATACATACATACATACATACATACATATATATATATATATGTATATATATAAATATATATATATATATTTATATATATATAAGGTGACCAGACGTCCCGCTTTTGGCGGGACAGTCCCGCTTTTGAGCAATTTGTCCCGCGTCCTGCGGCGTTTTAAAAAAGTCCCGATTTTTCATTCTGCCTCCTGGTTCCCGGCTGCCTCCTGAATCCCCGCTGATGGCTAGAGGGAAAAAACCTGTTTAAACTTTTGCTGCGGGGCTTCAAAGGGCCGCCCTACGTTAATTAGCTCGGCTTCCCCCTCTCAGCTGATTTGCACAGGGCTCTGCTCTTGCTAAATTGCTCAGTTTTTTTTCCTCTTTGTGCAAACCAAGCTCAAAACGAAACTGAACGTAAAACAGGCTGTTGGCTTTGCGGTTTGCTTGCAACGTTGGAAAATTAGGCAGCAGATTTATTTTCCTTTTCCTCACCAAAAAAGGTAAGTGCAAACAATGGAAAATTATTTAGGGCAAAAGAGGAGAGTTCAAGATTTTAAAACACAAAAGAAAAAAAAGCTCTTTTTAACTAGGGAATTGTAATAATTGAGATATTATTAATTGTATACTGTGTTGAAAGCAGAAATGGTTAAGTTGTGGTTTGGAGGAATATATGGGGGAAATTATTTGGTTTATTATTATTGGTAAGTATAATTAATTGATTTGTAAGAAATTGGATTGCGTGGAAATAATTGGAATATTCATGTTCATATTGATTAATATACAAAAAAGATAGTTATATAACTAATTGATTTATATTAAAATGTTGAATTTGTATTAAACAACTGTATTACATAATTACATAATTAACCAATGTGAGGATGGATATAAAAATAGATGACAATGGGAAGGGGTATAAAATAGAATAGAAGGGAAAAATTGAATTTGATTAAGATTAGAGATGAGGATGAAGGGTAAAATTGTTTTTTTAAAAAAATAGATGAGGAATAAATATGGCAAAAAGGAAATATAGAAATTGTAAATTTAATTGAAATGACTAAACACTGTTTAAATTTTTTTTTAAAATTTTTGATTTATATGCCGCCCTTCTCTGGAGACTCAGGGCGGCTTACAATGCGCTAAGCAATAGCCTTCATACTTTTGTATATTTATACAAAGTCAGCTTATTGCCCCCACAAACTGGGTCCTCAATTTACCTACCTTAGAAAGGATGGAAGGCTGAATCAACCTTGAGCCTGGTGAGATTCAAACCTGCAATAATTGCAGGCAGCTGGTTTTAATAACAGGGTGCTTTAGACCACTGTACTACCAAGGCTCTACCAAAATTTGGGAACCAGCCAAATATTCTGTTCAAAGAAAATACATTGTATGTTTGTATGTGTGTTTCTAATTATTGCTATTTATTTATATTTGTTCTCTTATTCTTTAAAGTTTAACAATTCATTCTTTATCTTAATATCTTAATATTTGTTTGGGGTTGGCTTTCTTCCCTTTCATCTTTTTTATTGTACAGCAATCTTTCTCCTCAAACCTACCACCTCTATCTTTTCTTTCCTTCTTACTTTCTCTCCCCCCCGCTTCTTCTCCTCCCTACTTCCTCTTCCTTTCTCCTTCTCCTTCTCTCTTCCTCCCTCTCTTACCCTCACTCCTACTCTAATCTCCCTTCCCTTCCTTCATCCCTCTCTTGGTGTATCCTTTTATGCATATGGACTACTAAGAGGGCTGAAAAAGTTATTTTTGACTGGTCCTCGCATTTTTGACCAGTCCTCGAACTTACGACTGTCCTCACATTTTACGTTTTTGCCCTATCTTGTCACCATGGTGAAGAGAAGCAGTTGTGAAATGAGTGACATGGTTGTTAAGAATGCTGCACGGGCATAAATGTGAGGATGGTCATAAGTGTGAGGACCAGTCAAAAGTGTGAGGACCTGTCAGAAATGACTTTTCAGCCCTCTGAGTAGTCCCTATACACACAGCCATGGCCACCCGGTCACATGACCAGCTAGCCACGCCCACCCAGTCACATGGCCTCCAAGCCACGCCCACACAATAAGCCACGCCCACAATGGTGTCCCTCTTACCAATGTTAAAATCTGTTCACCTTACCCTATACACATAGCCACGCCCACCCAGTCACATGACCAGCTAGCCACGCCCGCAAAATAAGCCACGCCCACAATGTCCCTCTTTACCAATGTTAAAATCTGGTCACCTTATATATATATAAATATATATATATATTTATATATATATAAATTTTATATATATATATATAAAATATATATATTTTATATATATAGTATATATATAAAATCATTTGATCTTAGCCAAAAGGCAGAGAATAAATGTAATATTAAATAATATTAAAATTATTATATGTAATATTAAATAATATTAAAAAAACACTTATTTTTTAAAAAAATTTACACTTAAATTATTTGTTAAAATCACATTAATTTTTCTATATTTTAAAACCTTTTTGGGGTTGTCAAGGTCATATTAGTTTCTGCCTAATATATTTTGGTTTTCCATAAGATGTCCCCCTTAATTTAAATTTGCAGTTTGATACAAAATGCACACACTTAGCTCTTAGGCTGCTACAACCACTTGTATCATATATCCTGCCTGATTTGAATCTTCCAAACTTCTATTTTGAGCTTTATCTAAAAAGCTCTCCACAGTATTTGTTTACAGTAAAAGATGGGAGACAGTTTCCGGATTTTTAAACCTGTTGACTTCCATCCATAATTTAAAATGTCCCAACACTATATAACAGCTTAATGTTCTCTTTTTCACAGTCTGGAGTCCTTTTTCAAAAATAATTGCAATGAAGTTGGCTTCATAAGAGATGTATTTTAGTCACGCAGCACAGTATAACCTTTCCACCACAAAGTTTCTTTTTTAACTGGCATTCTATTTATAATTTATATTATGAGTGCTTATCCTTCAGGCGCAATCTAACAAGGGCTCCTTTTTTTGGCCTCTTCTTGTGGGAATGGAACATCATGATAAAATTCCAGAATATTAACCCAACTTTCTACAACATGTATTATTTATTATAGACTCTGAGCAGAATACAGCTTTTAAATGTTCTTTTCCACCCCACGTCTTCATAAATAAAGACTGATAGGAAAGCAGTTTTCCTAAAACATTTATTATATGTATGTGTTGATCTCATTATGTCTGTAAAAATCTAGTGAAGGAAGTTATTTGAGATCACAAGGAGGGCTTTGGTGGGAATTCACTACTGGTTTCTGGTTGGAAAATCTAGCCTAGTAGTGGAGCATATCTTCTGATCTTTTGTATCCCCAAGTGTGCCACATTTGACATGGTTTATTTTAATGGGTGGGAAAGGATTATTTCCCCGACCTAGACTTCTTGAATGGCAGAAAAACAAACATATAAGAATAACACACTGACAGGGAATTATTTATCCTTACTACCCCATCTGTACAGTGTCTCTAAAAAGCACATCAAGTATGACAGCAAAGGAAGAAACAAAACATCTATGGTGTAATTGTGTTCCACAAAAATGGGCAACCAAAACAGCTGCAATGAGGAAGTTACCAGTAAACAGTAGAACAGAGTTGGAAGGGAAGGTCTGATCAACCCTCTGTTCGGGGAAGAGACTCCATACCATTCCAGACAAGTGGCTGTCCAATCACTCCTTTAAAAATTTCAGCAATGGAGTTTACAGCTAGCTTGGGAGATTTTTAAATTAGAGGCAAAATTATAATATCATACAGTCTTGTCTCTCATACTATTAACACTCAAATGCAGGCTTAGCATTCAATGAATCTCAATTGTAGAAAATTCATGACAGAACTAAAAGGACAGTACTTCTTCACATTTCATATGGTTGCCCTCTGGAATTTACTATCATAAATGCTGACCAGAAATTACAGCACAACTGTGTAAACTGTGTAACTCTGGCCAGGGGGGCTTTTTATCAGGTTCGCCTGATTCGCCAGTTGCAGCCCTTTCTGGATCGTGACGCCTTGCGCATAGTCACTCATGCCCTTGTCACCTCCCGACTGGACTACTGTAATGCTCTCTACATGGGGCTCCCCTTGAAAAGCACCCGGAGGCTCCAACTGGTCCAGAATGAGGCCGCGCGGGTGGTTATGGGCGCAACCCATTGTGCACATGTGACACCCCTCCTGTGCGAGCTGCACTGGCTCCCAGGGGTCTTCCGGGTGCAATTCAAGGTGTTGGTCACCACCTTTAAAGCGCTCCATGGCATTGGACCTGGGTACCTTCGAGACCGTCTTCTGCCACCAGTAGCCTCCCACCGGCCAGTCTGCTCCCACAGAGAGGGTCTCCTCAGGGTGCCATCGGCCAAATTATGTCGGCTGGCGACATCCAGGGGGAGGGCCTTCTCTGTGGGAGCCCCTGCCCTTTGGAATGAACTGCCCCCAGAAATGCGTAAGATCTCCGATCTCCGTGTATTTCGCTATGCCCTCAAAACCTTGTTGTTCTGCCAGGCCGGGCTATCAATGTAAAGATTTTAATTGGTTTTAAATATGGGATTTAAAATTTGGGGGTTTTATAATTGAGCCAATTATTTAATAATTTTAATAATTTTTAAATTTTGTCTGTCTTTGTGCTTTTAATCAGGCTGTACACCGCCCTGAGACCTTCGGGAGAAGGGCGGTATAGAAATAAAATTTAAAAAAAAAATTAATGAAGCCTTGGAAAAGCAGCTCAGCAAATGCAACCGTGCATATGTCAATCACCTCAAGCATATAATAAGGTAGTTGGGAAAGAGAAATAAAATAATTTTATCATTAACAGCAATTCATTGGAAATTAGGGGAAATAGGAGAATGAGATAATTTATTTTCATGTTGGGGATTAACAAAAACTCTCTGCTAATAAGGTTCTCTCCTTACGTAATTATCATCTTCCTTTTTTGCAATATCAAACCTGGTGGTCCAGTGCCTATCAGATTAGTAGTGAAACAGTGCCACCCAATGACAAGCTTGTGATCTCAATGCTGAGGGTATGCAAAAATATGTTATCATCTGTACACATATTGGCTAATGTTACATACGTGCTATTAAATATATTAGCTTTTGCTTAAAGTCTTAGCAGACTAGCAAACGGTGTCATGAAATGTTAAACAGAATAAAAGGAAAATGGGTAATAATTGGCTTGAATCCCTTTTCCTGCTCAGGGTCCTTCCAGTTTTATTGGATTATAAATTGTATCAATTCTCAAAGTATCTGTTTGGAAAAGGTATTTTATTCTAGAGGCAGAGATGAGAACTAAAAGTAGATGGACAGAAACTTTATTGACCAATACATTCAATAAAATGAATAACATGAAACTATCCTCTGTCAACAAGAATTATTAGCAACCATTTGTGGGTGAAGCTCACACATAATAATGTAGCACTTTTAGAGAAATAAATGCCACCTTTAGAGAAATAAATGGATCTTGATTGTTTAACAGATAGTGCAAATGAAAGTTTGCCCTGCAAATTTAAGTAAAAGAAGGATAATCAGCTAGTGGTGAATGACCCTGTAGAATTGACAAATGCTGAAACGATGTACACTGTGAATGAAAACTCTTCATATATATCTCTTGTTTTTATTTTATTTATTTATTAAATTTATATGCCACCCATCTTGCCCTAGTTGGCTTTCAACAGTAAAAACAACAGTGTAAAATAATAACATAGTGAGATAGTAAATATGAACATTACAATTAACACAGGTCTTTAAAGAAGGGAGCAAGGTACAAAAGAGGGGTAGGTAGAATGTTTTCCCAATCTATTAATCAGTCTATTAACCCGTGAAAACATTTCGCTTCTCATCCAAGAAGAAGCTGAAGCTGAACTGTATGACATGTCCACATCAGGGCACCATGGCCAATTGGCAGAGCCAGGTTTCTAGCCCCTATGGAAGGCCAAGTGGATGGGTATGGAGCTCACCTCAAGGGAACAATATTCCAGAGGGTGGAAGCCATGGCAGAAAGTGCTCTTCTCCTGGACCCCACCAGTCAGAATTCCACAATCAATGGTGTTCGCATCATGCCCCTTCTTCTTGTGCAAGTGGGGTGGACTAATTCCATTTGGGGTGAGATGATTCCTCAGGTAACCTGGACCCATGTATTGTAGCCCACCAATGACCAACAGACTGGCAGCAGATTCAGACAGTGAGGTGGTTGGGGAGGAACGTGAGCCAGTCCTGGAGTCTGGGGAAGGCTCGGACGATGGCTCTGAGACAGAGGCAGAGAGGGGGCCAAGGCCATTTCGTAGTTCTTTGCTGCCTCCGGAGTCTCCGGAGTCTGACATCAGTGAGGCAGAAGAACAGCGTGAGCTTGTTCCCAGTATGCGCATGTGCAGAGCTGCCAGGAGACAGGAACAATTAAGGAAACAGGGTTGACTTGGGAGTAAGGCTTGAGATGATTGCCCCTCCCATAAGACATAAAAAAGAAACCAACGGGACGTGAGCTTTTGCAGGAAACAATTAGTTCATCTGGCCGATTCAAGATTCTGTTTGTGACTCTGTGCCAAGTTTGGCTTTGCCCTGCATCTGGAAATTAGCTCTCTGGCAGCGTTCCGCATGAGATAGGTGGGTGTTGATAACCTTCCTCTGAAAGACTGTTTATCAAGCCTTGCGGACTGTAAATGAAAGTAATTTACAGCCGTATGAATTAAAGAGGTTTGCCGGGACTAAGTTTGTGCTGTTTAATTTCTAAGGAAGCCTAGGTCAGAACACCATGCCGTAATGGCTTTTAAAGGTAATAATCAACACCTTGAATTGGACCTGGAAACAAATAGGCAACCAGTGCAGCTCACACAACAGCAGTTGTCACATGGAGCACCCTAGGGATCTCAAGAACTGTCCATATGGCTATATTCTGTGACAGCTATAGCTTACAAATACTCTTCAAGTGTAGCCATATGTAGGGTGCATTGCAGTAGTCCAGTTTTTACAGTTACATAGCATGCAGCTAAATCCAAAGCCCAGTCTCGTTGATGTTGCATAATGGGAGGGAGGGAGAGAGGGAGGAAGAGATTGTAGAAGATTGTAATAATAATAATAATAATAATAATAATAATAATAATAATAATAATAATAATAATAATAATTTTATTTCTATACCGCCCTTCTCCCGAAGGACTCAGGGCGGTGTACAGCCAATTTAAAAACACAAGACACAACAATGATTAAAAATTAAAATAATTAAATAGATTAGGCCAGTTTAAAACCTCAAAAATTTAAAATACCCCAATTTAAAATTATTATGTTGATAGTCCGGCCTGGCGGAACAACAAGGTCTTCAATGCGCAGCGAAACACCCGGAGGTCGGAGATCTTACGTATTTCCGGGGGCAGTTCATTCCACAGGGCTGGGGCTCCCACAGAGAAGGCCCTCCCCCTGGGTGAGTAAACAAGGAGCAAGCAAAATTGTATCAGAGACAATTGGAACCTTAGTAGAATTCAGCTACATATACATTTCCTATTTGCTGGGATCTAAGCTGTAATATAGAGAGCCAGTTTGGTCCAGTCGTTACCAAGAAACAAGGAGACTATGACTTCTACTTCTGCTTTAGGCACAAGGTGACCATGAGCCAGTTCCTCTCGCTCAGCCCTAGGAAGAAGACAATGGCAAACCACCAGTGAAATATTGCCAAGTACACAGCAGAGACCTGTCAACACTGAATTGAACACACAGACCCAGACCCAGACCCAGACACACACACAGACACACACACACACACACACACACACAGAGAGAGAGAGAGAGAGAGAGAGAGAGAGAGAGAGAGAGAGAGAGAGAGAGAGAGAGAGAGAGAGAGAGAGAGTGACAATATATTGGCTTGCCACATATTCTCTAGAATGAGAGATACTGGCTTGCATTGAGTGTGCTCAGGGTAAATCTGGATATTTGTTGTGCTTGAAAGATATTTGATAAATGTGCCAAAACTAACACTGTCCTAACTGTTAACAAGGAATGTTGCAAGTGACACAGGTAAGACTTGGGTTGGAAATCAAATTTAGTCTTTCCTTATTTTACTACAGAAGTTTCAAAATGACATTGAGTTTAAAAAAAACAAACAAACTAGAGATGGAGACTTCTAATTTACATTGAAAATAACAAATCTGATGTTCTTTGACTTTATATTTCCCCCATTCAAACTAGAATATTTTGCCCCTGTATGACTCTGAAAAAGAACCTATTTTTCATTTATTACCTAGAAGCTCTTTAGGTCGTGACACGATTGGATTGTGTTGGTAAGGAGATTGTTAAGGATAAGCTGTAAGAAGTAGCCATGACAGTGTAGGGTACATGTCTGGATTTTCAAAAAGAAGGATTAGCATGTCTAATTAAGAAACATTACCTGTTATTTAAGCTTTATCTGCATCTGTGCTTTGATTTCCAATATGAAGCCTTTTCCAATATTTTTCATCTAGTCTGTGATTCAAAAACACTCGTAAGTAATTGCTATTGATCCCCTGGGATTCCAGGAGCAGATGGATTTCAGGACTAAAGTGAAGTGATTTGGGATTTTATTTTTTTTTAGTACCAACTTAGAGTCACAAGCTTCTCTGCAGAAGGATGTATACAGTTTTGTTTAAGGTCAAGCTAGCTTTACTTTACTTTTGTTTTTAAAGGCCACCCTACTGCAAAGGGTTTATTTATTTTGAATTTGCTAATGCACGTCTTAACTGGTATGAGATGGTTGGGAGCATTCATCTGTGTTTCTTCTGTTTATTACATTTGACATATAATTTTGAACATCACCATTTCTATTAAGTTTGTGTCTTACTCATTTGCTGCTCTAAAGACACAACATTTAAAGAGTTGGATCATTGCTGGCTTTTTCCAACAGAGCTGAATTTCAGTCAACTTAAAATAATGGGCAAACAAGCTTGCTTTTTTAAAAAAATTCAATAATAGTGCACATCAGCCAGTTAAATTGTTGTTTATATCTTGATATAATTAAAGTATATAGCTCAGTGTGTGATTTTGACTGGGTTATGCCCTTTTGTTTCAGATACATTTAGGGCTAAGTGAAAATTATTGTGGTTCATTTTGTTGTCCTTATCCATAAGAACCCTAGCTTGCAATGTTAAGCATGCACAATATTTACAATTCTATATATATCCACATTATTTTATTTAATCAAGTTCCATTTTTAAAAAATTTCACTCATAGACCATAATAAGATAAGAAAAGCAGTCAGGATTATAGTCACTCCAACAATAACAAATAAAGATATAAAATAAGAAAAATACCTAAAAACTAACATTTCTACTGCAATAGTATGACATTACAGCCCTGAGGAAATTTGATTTATATTAATACTAAAACTGTAAAAAATTATTAAGCATACCATTTAGTATTTAAAATAACAAAAACAATATAAAAATAATACAAATATGTAAGAATATGGGAATGGTCCTTATATGATTTTCTGATTCTCGGTAGAATCAAATCCTGACAAATTCTATCTGCAATTTTCACAAAATAGCAATTTATGCAGAGAGTAATGAATGGTCATAGAGTTGACCTTTCTGAGTTGGCAATGTTTAGCGTACTGGAGAAATAAGAATATTTAAAATGCTGTTATAAAATACTAAAGTAGAGCATGAGTGGCATTTTCAACATGCCCAGATTCACAAGACCATTAATGTTCCAAAAAGATGCAGGAACTGCCCTTTTGAATCAATCAATTGAAAAATACAACAAAAAATACAACATTAAGTCTTTGTAAGATATGCATCAGGTGATATTACCATATATGTCTACCATTGTCAACAAAAGAAAGATTTGGCACAAGTTAAATTAGCCACTTTATGGCCAACATTTGCTGCTTATGAATCGAAGTAGCCTAACACCATCTCTAAATCAATGAGTAGGAGAGAGAGAAAGATGTATAGATATTAAACCCACCATCAGTGAAGGCTTCCATACACCCTGGAATCCATCCTCTCAAGTTAAAAAACAACTAGACTTGAAGGAAAAAGCTCAACTATTGGCTGAACATACAGTACATACTGATAACCTAACTGCAGTTTTATTACTTCCACCTGAAAGTGCAAGCCAGCAATTATGATATACTTAGACCGAATACAACACAAAGCGACAGAGTCAAGAAAAAAGCTAAGTTGAGTTTTCTGCCTTTTCAAGTTATCTGAAATCAACTTGCCATTGCCTCAGTCTAGCCAACAGTTGGATTTGAGTGCAGACTATGTTAAGTAGTGAGAGATGCATATATGTGTAAACTTGGGAAGCACAAGAATTTTTCTATTTGTTACCACAGAGTACCTGATTGCACATTATGTTGTTATTATGGTTGCAATTGCATTAATTGGGGAAAAAGAGAGAGAATTTCTCTGTTCTTTTGAAATGGCAAGGATCTACTTGTATATGGTTGCCCAGGTTCACTTTAGTTATATGCACCACACTTACATAGGAGGTTTCCTTTTAATAATTTGGCTGTTCTGATTGATTCATGAATTTCACCTTGTCTGCCTTTTATGTTTCGTAGTTTTAACCTGATTTTTAATTGGGTTTTAAATAGTTAATTATTAGGTGTATATTTATTATTGTATTTTGTTTACCAAATTGTTTGGTTCTTTAATTATGTGAATGATATTGAATAAATAAATAGATAAATAAACTCAAATATTGCCTGATTCTCAATGGCTTTGGGCAGCATCCAAGAATCAAAGAAACTGAAGTTGAAGGTCATACTATGCTTAAGCACTGTTAGCTACCTAAAATAAGCTGCAGGGCCATGTCAGATTGATTGATAAAGAGAGTTTCAGAGTTTTCCTTCAGTCAATTTGATCCTTGGACTCTTGTACTCAGGTTCTACTATCCTCAATAAGGCTGAAGTTAGTGCAACAGCTGAGACTGGACATGGGTTCAAGCAGGAACCAGGAATCCAGAAGGCTACCCAGATTGCAGACCTGCTTCTTCATGAGTAGTGCCTGCCAATTATGAAACAATGTTGGTGGCAACAGAGAATGCCAATGTACGAACAGCAATTCTGACTCAAGTTCAGATTCATCCTAGTCTGGGAGGTAGGCTATTCCACAGACCAAGTTACCCCTGGACCAAGTGTACTGTTGTGACCCAGGCCCAAGTAGGTACTATCAGACGCAATCAGTTCCAAACAAACAGACTTTACTAGAACAGCTGAGAATTAATTCATTCTCAGCGTAGTCCAAAGTAATTCAAAACAAATTCTTCATAACACAATTCTTCAGCCTTATCACCAACCTTGGCCTACTGTGGCAAACTGCCAAAGGCTTTTCTTGGCAAAAGTTCAGAAGCAGAAGACGCCAACAAGAAATAAATGCAGCAAGACAAGAAACAAATCTATCAACATTGTTTTCTGACAAAGAGCCCAAGAGCCATTGCTGGTCTTTTAAGCCTTATGGGAGGGCCAATCATCTCTTGGCCTTACTCTTTTTGCTTTAGCTGCTCTTGCCTTCTGGCAGCTCTTCTCATGCGTGCACTAGGAACAGGCTCCTCCTGTTCCTCTGCCTCTCTGCTGTCAGGCTCTGGAGGCTCCGGAGTCTGCACATCATTCCCAGATGGCCTGGCCCCATCTCTGCCCTCCAATGCAGAGCCCTCATCCGAGCCTTCCCCAGCCTCCAGGACTGGCCCATGTTCTTCCTCAGCCTCCTCACTGTCCAACTCCACTGCCAGCTCTGCAGGCTGCTGGCGGACCACAACATGTAGCTTCTGAGTTAGCTTCTGAAGCATTAGCTTTAAGGCTAATGCCATGTGGAATACATTGCAATAGACCAAATGGGAGATGACCAAGACTTGGGGGACAGTAAATAGGGTCTCCTGATCCAGGAATGGGAACAATTGATATACACAAATGGATTTGTACAATACCTCTAGGACATAAATGGCATCTACTCCTTGACCAGGAGCTGAGAGTTCAGGAAGATTCCCACATTGCACACCAGTTTTGTTGGGATGAGTGCAATTCCATTAAAAATGAATGATGGAAATTCTCTGAATGGCCCCCAAATCCATAGATGCTATGGTTGAATCTAAGCCTTTCTCATCCATCCATAAGGAGATTGATAAGCTTATTGATGAGAAAAGATAGAGGAAAATAGAGGAGGCATTGACATCTGTCATGAGTGAAATATCAGGACTACACATGAAGTTCCAATTGAACTAATTTATATTAATCAGAGGAATATACTCAATTAATAGTTAGCACTATCTTGGCACTAGTTAAAGTCAAAGGAGTTCAAGAGGGATTGGACTTAATCCATTTGTGGCTATGTGGAAACTCTTTTGACTCCACCCTTAATTTCTACCTTTCCTTCTTCTACAACATCTGACAGCTCAGGACATAATATGACCAACATGCTGACAATACCTAATTGTACCTTGCTACCTCAGACTAGGGTGGCTCAGTGGCTAAGATGCTGAGCTTGTCGATCAGAAGGTCAGCAGTTCAGCAGTTCGAATCCCTAGCACCGCATAATGGGGTGAGCTCCCATTACTTGTCCCAGCTTCTGCCAACCTAGCAGTTCGAAAGCACATAAAAAATGCAAGTAGAAAAATAGGGACCACTTTGGTGGGAAGGTAATAGTGCTCTATGTGCCTTCGGCGTTTAGTCATGCTGGCCACATGACCACGGAGACGTCTTTCGACAGCGCTGGCTCTTCAGCTTTGAAACGGAGATGAGCTCCGCGCCCTAGAGTCGGGATCGACTAGCACATATGTTCAAGGGGAACCTTTACCTTTACCTTTAACCCTGCCAATTATTATTGACTACTGCTACCGGTTTGCAAATTGTGGTCTGACTATTTTGAATGGTGTTCTCTCAGACCATCCCTGAAACACAGATAGTTGGAAGTTATTCCTTTTCTATTCTCTTTACAGTAGTTCTTGTCTTAACAACAATTCATTTAGTGACCGATCAAAGTTATAATAACACTAAAAAAAGTGACTTATGACTATTTTTCACAGTTACGACCTTTGCAGCATGCCCATGATCACGGGATCAAAATTCAGATGCTTGGCAACAGGTTCATACTTACGGCCATTGCTCTCTCCCAAGGCCATGTGATCACCTTTTGTGACCTTCTGACAAGCAAAGTCAATGGGAAAGCCAGATTCACTTAACAACCAGTTACTAACTTATCAACTGCAGTGATTCACTTAACTATGTGACAAGAAAAGTTATAAAGTGGGGCAAAATTCACTTAACAAATATCTCACTTAAACAACTAGCACGCATGTTACCTTTACCTTACCTCAGACTAGGGTAGATATAGTTAATATTATTTCCTGTGTCTGAATCTGAATGTGATATTAAGTTACTGTTTGTACATTGCAGTTCTCAGTTACCACCAATGTTGTTTCTTAACCATGAAGGAGTAAGTCAGCAATTTGGGTGTTCTTCTGAATTTATGGTTCCTGCTTAAGTCCATGCCCAGGCTTAGCTGGGCACTAACTGCAGCCTTTTTGAGAGTTGTGCAACCTGACCACAAAAAAAAACAAAGGATCACTTTGACCTCTCATTGCTGGGAGGGTTTTCAAGCAACACAGAAAACAGAGAGAGTTACTGAGATCAGCCTAATCAGGACAAAGTGGCATGCTTGAAGTCCACTGTAAACTAAAGTTAGACAAATGCCTAAGATAAAAGACACTACTATGTGAATATTTAGCAGACTTCCCCAAATACCATTCCACAATTTACAGGTCAACAAAGCCTTCTTAATTTTTTTATTATCAGTATATAAATATTCTACAGTATTTAATTTATTATCAAAATTTATGAATGTTAAGTTATAAATCAGAAGATACTATTGGAAAAAAATATTATACTGTTTGGATTAGAGGGTATTATAGACCAGGGGTCTCCAACCTTGGCAACTTTAAGACTTGTTGACTTCAACTTCAGCTTTGCTGGCTGAGGAACTCTGGGAGTTGAAGTCTACAAGTCTTAAAGTTGCCAAGGTTGGGGACCCCTGTTATAGAGGATAAATATTGTTAGAAATGAAGGCAAATATATGTGACCTAGGATCATGTTGCAGGATCCAGTGTGCTTTGGGCTAGTCTCTGTGTAGTATTTATGTGGTGCCTGGTTGTGTGTGGCTTTTTAGTTGTTGATTGGGGTGTTGATGGCTGGTTATTAAGTAATTGGCTGTTGTTTCCTTGTCCTGCCAAGCCCTTGGCTCCTAAGTACTTGATAAGCTGGTGGTAAATCAGCACTCTTCTTGACTGACAAGGAGCCTATTTTCCCAGGCTTCAATCATAACAGGGCCCCTAAATAGCCCAAAGCACACATTCTGCTAAGAGAGAAGTTCCCTGAGGAGCGGCTCCAGGACAAGTCCAAAAGCTTGGAAGACTAAACCTCTGGTCCTGGTGACTGACCCAGATTGGATTCTGCATACATATTGTTTATTGCTAAAAGGAATAGAATGTATGATTCTTCTGATAGACTGTGAATCTTATTTTTATTACTGTACTACAGAATTCTTTGATAAAATATCAATTGGTGCATTTTCCTTAAGGATGCAATCCTATGGTTCCTGAGATAGTGTACCTATGCCTGTGGAACTGTTAAATTTGAATTTCGTGAGAGAAGTCTGATCTTAGATGGAGAGGGCTGCCATTGGATTTCAGATTCTTTGCCAACTCTCATTGTTCAAGTTTTAAAAGTATGGAAGTTAAAGATAAACAGTAACAGAGTTGGAAGGAACTTTGGAAGTCATCTAGTCCAACCCCCTGCTCACGCAGGAGACCTGTACTAGAGATTTGAACCACCGAGCTCCCAACCTTTCTGATCAACAAGCTCAGTGTCTTAGCCATTGAGCCACCTAGTCAGGCTAGATGAAGGCCCTATGAAGTTCAAAAAGTCATCCTGAAGACTTGATAGGGGAGCACACATAGCTTGAGGGTTATAGATCTTCTGCCCTACCCACAACAGATAGGGAAGTTTTGAACAGTATTTAGACCAGAGGTCTTCAAACTTGGCAGCTTTAAGACTTGTGGACTTCAACTCCCAGAATTCTCCAGCCAGCATGATTTAGACGGTATGATTTATCTTATTGTCTGCATGGGTAATTCCATAATAGCAGAAAGATTGGCAGCCCAAGGTAATAATTAAAACAATGCATGTCCCTGACTCCCTATTTTATTTCTTTATTACAATTATTTGTATCTGATCAGAATAACTGCCCTCCCAGATTACTTACATGCAATTGTCATGGAAGAATAAAAAATAATATTTAAAAATAAAGAAATGAGTAGAATCTTTCCACAGTGCAACTCAAGTATTGGATGTTTTCTCCTCCCTCTCTCTTCTCAGATGTTTCTTGAAGAGCATTGGGGCATATTAGGATAAGAAGCAAAGAATTCAGCTGAGCAGGCTTCTGTAGGCATCTTTCTTCCAAAGTAAGTTAATTGAAAACCAAATAGTGCTTTGTTTTGCTATCAATTTAAATCTAGCCATGTGGAAGATACCTAAGTAAGGATATAATAGATGATTTGGGGAAATAAAAATATTTATTTTGAGGCTGATTTACAGTGTTAAAAAGACAAACAAAAACTTAGCTTGCAACTTTGCAGTTGTGGGAAGCCATTCCCTCCCAGAAAAATGAAATATTTTAGGAAATATTAAAAAGGCAGAATATTGTAATGCCCTAAAGGAGAAATAGAGAAACATGCTCTTGGAGACAGAAAGCAGCCCCCAAGTCTTTCTTAATAGCCCCCAGGAGATATTTTATGCCCATTGAGAAAGATTGGGCCAGCCTATCTACAAAACAAAGACCTCCAGCTCCAGGATGATGGGATTAAGACATGACCCCTCAGATCATAATAGGATTAACGCTCTACCATCTAGTAGCAGAGCTCACCACATTGCTCCATCTCCTGGGGACATTGAATCACCTTCCAGGTTTCAACCAAACGTAGCTCAGACAATCTACAGAGCCAGCTATGACCCCTACAACAGCCAATAGAATATATGTTCTTGCACAGGAACAGGAAGCTGAAGTTCAAAGCCCAAGATAAGGTATAAAAACCCCTCACTCTCAACTCCATGTGGGCAGCTGCCCAGAACCCATATGGTTCTGCTTCATCAATAACCCATATTTCCAATCAGCCTCCATGTTTCTAGTGTCTTTCTCCTGGATTGGAACTGAACCATATAGATATTTCTTCCAACACAGTGTTTGCCTTCTGCTTTTCTAAAGAAAACTAGTTTTTTCAATATTTATTGTCATCCCTTCCAGCTATTTTTTTCAGACAACTGATTTATTTAACTATTTTTACATTTATTATTCTCATGGAAATTCTATATGACTGTTACTTTAAACCAATATTCCTCAACCAAGTTAACCTTATCAGTGGAATTTCCAAGAGCTGGTAGAACAATATACAGAAACTGAAGGGAAATTAGTTGGGAAAGATTACTTTAAATTTTAGCATTCACGCATTGACCTCACTTTTTCAAATATTTATGGGATTACCCTCCTACAAAGGTTTAGATTGAACTGCCAATCTAGAATGATAGGCCAGTTATTTCTCACTAATCTCCTTGCCTTCAAACCCCAAACAACAATCCCTTCTTAAGCTCCTGATACAGACAAAAGTGCAGTGTTCCTTATCACTGTATATGCCTGAAGAACTTCATGTGTGCTAAAAGTTAGGAAAATGGGAAAGATTAAGTGAACAAATAAGAAAAAGTCAAGTTTAAACATTATTCATTGATACTGAACAATTGGGGAAGAATTATTTCTTAGGAAAGCCAAACGACTTCACTATAAAAATGTTCTGAAAACTGTAAGTGCTTTTAACCCTTAAAAATGGTGCTTGATTTTGTAGATGTATATGTACTGCAGCTGTAGTGGTGTGCATGTCGAAAAATGTAATACTGCTGGAATTTTCTGCAGTCAGAGATGACCCAAGAGCTGAACCAGGTTGAATCAAAGCCAAGGAATAATAAGAACATATCTAAGGAGAACTCATTGATCAGGAAGAATGTTCTTGGGGAGAAGACAGTCTTTGTTGACCAAGATGTTCCAAGTGCAGTGGTTATAAAACATCACAAATGGGAAAGAGTGCCTGAACACAGAACCAAATGCTCTTATCCTGGTAGATCAACCTCAACAACCTCAACAACAAAAGATAGGTGGATTTCAGCTCTTAGACTTCCCCAGCATACTCCAGATATTAGAATTTCCAGCCAGATATATATATCCTATACATACATACATACATACATACATACATACATACAGTGAAATATAAATTTGGTATAAAATGGTTTGTCGTGAATGTGACTGCTTGAGGGCTCTTGGATTGGAGCTGAAAGGCAAAAGGGATGCAGTATGCTCTCTCCCACATGCTGGGGTAGACCAAGTGTCTTGATAGAAAAACATTTAATCTATTCCCTAGCTCAAGATGATGAAGGGAGGAGAACTTGTGGCTCAGAGGTTAATACAACTGCCTAACATGCAGGCAGCCCAAGTTTGAATCCAAGTAAAGGTATGGCTAGCTGATGAGAGCTAAATAGCTTGAAATAGATCTATGCTAGTCTCCCTTTATTTCTTTATCAGTAAAATATAAATTATATTTATTACAGACAAAATATGAGATGTGTCACAAAATTGCCTCTCTTCCTTTAAATGCAGGAGATTATCAATCGAGCTCAAAAATATTTGATGGTGAAGGCAGTCACGTTTCTGAATCTTCCTAGCAACTCTGTGTAGTTAGAGCATATGGATCTTACTCTGAGGTCAAGGTCACCCCTGCAATTTCTGTTACTTATCCAAGATGAAAGCAACTTGTTTAATCAAATTTATAGAGCCACACATCTCATGAGAAGTGACTCTGGGCAGTTAGACATTTTTGTTCTGTGTTGGTTGTGATACAATGCAGTTGCTCCTGCTAAATTTCCTGCTCTATCCATCTGTGCTTTCACTACTTAATATGCCAATAACGATAGAAGAAATATATTTAGGGGACATTTGTCATATGGCATGCATATGTGCTGCATATGTGCTGCAGCGTTTACTTTTTTTTTTTTTTTTTACTGACATACAGCTTTGCCAAACAATAACTCTAAAACCTTGTTCCCACATTACCTCCTCTCTGAATAGAAATTCATCTTCCATCATTTTTAAAATCATGTATTATTTTACTGGAAGAAAACTCTAATCTAAACAATGCAAGGATATTTATAAAACAAACAAAAAATCTAGCTTGTAGAAGTATAATCTAAGATGTATTTTCAACTTTTGTTTACCATGTGCCAAAAATAATACTGTGCTCTTACATTTTATTAATCAATTCTACTTTTTGTTTTTAATTATGGAGCATATGTTTCTCTGTTTATCCTGTAGCTTTTTAAAATATACAGTTGATACTTTCTTCATACATTGATGTTCCAACCTTCATTTTTGGAAAGAGAAATGTCCAAGATGGTTAGGACCCTTTATATACAATGAAAACCACAGAATCCAAAGAGAAAAGTTGTGTGTTAAAAATCTTAATTTTAGCACCACCACTAAGAACAGAAGGAGGAGGAGAAAACTAGAAAAAATGTGAAAAATTATTTCAACAGCTAAATAAATAAATGCTGTTAAGTATTGAATAGACGGGCACAGGGACCAATCAGGAACCAGTAGCTAGAGCGGGAAAATTAAGTGCGTGTCAGTGGCTGAAGCCGCGGACAGTTCTGGTTTAAAAAGGGCTGCCGCGGCTCACATTCCCATTGCTGTACTCGAGTTGAATAAAGCTGCTGAACTGCCGAATGTGTCCTGTGTCCTCTGTCTGCGCCCACTATTCAACAAATGCTACATTATTACTTTTAACAGATTCCCACTTTGTATCTTGCTCTACCAGTCAGACCTAGAAAGAGCCGTGGTGGTGCACTGGTTAGAATGCAGTATTGCAGGCTAACTCTGCCGACTGCCAGCAGTTTGATTCTCACTCAAGGTTGACTTCCATCCTTCTGAGGTCAATAAAATGAGGACCCAAATTGTTGGAGGCAAGATACCAACTCTATAAACAGTTTAGAGAATGCTGTAAAACACTATATACAGTAAGTCTAAATGTTATTGCTATGAAAGTCAAGACCAATCTCTTATACACTTATACACTTCTGGGCCACCATCTAGCCAAAATAAGTCCAAGTCCTATCTATGAGAATATTTCTTCATATTATATGTATTACACATTAAGCTTTAAAATAATGCTTTAGTTTGAAGAAGACTTGATCAAATCAGAACTTCAAATGGAAACTTTGAATGAAATCACTGAATTGATACGACGCAACAAATCAAACAAAGCCCTTAAGATGGCTTTGGGAAGGTTCAAAATTGATGTGCAGATCCTCTGGATTTTCTAGTACATTTGGCTTTGTGTCATCCCAAATATTGTAACGTTGCTAAACCCTTTTAGCAATGTTACAATATTTGAGACAATACAAAACCATAACGTGAATTGGCTGCCTGGTATTGTTACATGTAAACAATCAACGAGTTTTATCAACCTTGCAAACCCTGCTTACCAGACTGTTTGTGCAAGTGCTTCACTGCCCTTTGTGTCTCAATCTTCTGTTAAAATCTTTAAAGGAAGTTTCATTTAGTAGCAGTGAGGGAGAGATTTGATTTATTCTGCTGCTCTTTTTAAAGCTGGTTTATGCTATGATCCTCTCAAAATCTCTATCATTTTATCTTTACCCTTATCCTTCTCTAGCTCTTAATCTATCTGTCTGACCTGTAGCATGATCTTGGTCAGTCTCCATGTCCAATCTATTAATAGTTCTTCAGCTCTTTTACTGCCCCTTTCAATTCCCATACATGCTTGCTACATTTTCCTTTAAATAACCATTATTAGTTTTTATTGCCTGTCTGATTCTTTGTTCACCCCCTTCCACCAGTAAATAAGACTATGCCCTACTATGCTTGCTGATAAATAATTGCCATATGATTTAATGTTCTTATATCAGGGATGAAATCCAGCAGGTTCTGACAGGTTCTGGAGAACCAGTAACGGAAATTTGGAGCAGTTCAGAGAACCAGTAAATACCACCTCTGGCTGGCCCCAGAGTGGGGTGGGAATGGAGATTTTGCAATAGCCTTCCCCTAGGAGTGGGGAGGAAATGGGGATTTTGCAGTATCCTTCCCCTGTGTTGTGGCTCCGTCCTCCGAGCCTATTTTATCGGAGGAAGAAGGCTCCGAACATGAAAGAGAGGAGACGGCCAGGCCTCCCTCTCCAGGACCCTCCTCTCTGGCAATGCCTCAGGTGTCTCCCAAAGAAGAAGAGATTGGCCAGGAGCCAGGTGTTTCCGAGCCGTCGGATAGTGACGAAGAAACATTGTGGTTGGACCCACGCCAGCGTCGGAGAGACAAGCGTGCGCAGCAGAAAAGGAGGCGTGTCAGAGATTAAGCTGAGTCACTGGACCACACCGCACAGGCTATAAAAGGGAGTGTGGTGGCCATTCGGACTCTGTGATGGACAAAGCTAATCTCTGGCGAGTCACTTTGCACCTTTGGACACAACGCCTATTTGCTGTGGATTTAATTACAAACTGGACTATTCAAACTGTGTGTATTTTTGTCTGTGTTATCGGAGTAAAAAGTTCTTGGCAGGCAGCCACGGAGTTGCTGCCAAGTTCCTTATCACTGACGTTGAGTGTTTGAAGAAGTTTATTTAACCCTCGGCTGGCTGGTTGGGTGCGGGGACAGAACACCCTGGAGTGCGATGGGAATGGAGATTTTGCAGTATCCTTCCCCTGCCATGCCCACCAAGCCACACCCACCAAGGCACACCACACCCATCAAGCCATGCCCACAGAACCAGCAGTAAAATAATTTGGATTTCACCACTGCCTTATATCATACTATATACATAATAGTGATGATATACATGCCTCTCAGACCTTTTAAGAAATGTTGCGTAAGCATAATTTCTAAAACAGGCTAATATTGAAGAGCCTTGGTAGTACAGTGGTCTAAGGCACCCTGTTATTAAGCTGGTTATTAAGACCAGCTGCCTGCAATTTCTGCAGGTTCGAATCTTACCAGGCTCAAGGTTGACTCAGCCTTCCATCCTTTCTACGGTAGGTTAAATGAGGACCCAGTTGTGGGGGCAATAAGCTGACTTTGTATAAAATATACAAAAGGATGAAGGCTATTGCTGAGCATATTGTAAGCCGCCCTGAGTCTCCGGAGAAGGGTGGCATATAAATCAAATTAAATATATATATATATATATATATATACGGTCCAATTTAGGGTGTTAGGGTCTTCAAAAATTAATGACAGTTTAATCTTAAAATAAATTTTGAAGGTTGTTTTTAAATTAGAGTGTTTCGGTTTCTGTGCAACTTTGTTAGATAATTTGGAATCCTCCTTTTTGTTATTGCAGCTTTAAAAGAGGAGCAGGAGGTCATTTAAATTTAAAGTGGATCTTGGTTTGTTTACACTCCTTTGTATTCTGGATTGAAAATGCTCAGTTAGGATAAATTCATATTGAAGCTTAATTTAAAAGAGTTTCTCTTAATGTGCAGTTGTTATGAAGAATGTAATGTGATTAATTAATTGTGATGAAGTCAGGAATGTAATTAATGTGATGCCTTTCCTTCTAATGGCGCTCACAGATTCACTCTACTACTAATACACTGACTTTTTATAAAATAAAATAAGATGGTCTGCTACAGATGTCTTTGTGGCAATGATTTCTAACTCTACTCTGGACTTACTGGGATAGCAAACATTATTCCAAAGTGCAAATTAACCTTCTAAAAAATGGGTATTTTAAAAAGAGGCAGATGCTATGACTGTTATAAAACTGTTTTAATCACATGTTCCCCAACTCACAATGTTTGCCTAGTCCTCCTGATTTCATTTATTCTGTTAAATGATCTTTCTGGACATTTGCCACAGATTCTCTCTATTGATGCCACAGACCTAGTGTTAAACTGGTCCCCAATTAAAGCAAATTGACTCTGACTTGACTGTTATAGCCACAAAAATCATAAACAGAAATTTAGATAGAGATGTGTCTCTACCAGGTTCTTTTATGACATGTTAAATTCAGGCAAATATTACACAAAGCATATTAAAATAAATTCAACTATTCGCTACAGCTCCATTAGCAAATTTATGACAACTGCCCAACATAATGGCAATTTGGGTTCTTTAAAACATTCAAGTGTAATTTAAACTTCCATGCAATCTATATAGGTCAAAGGAAGAAAGATAATTTTTCATGCTTTTGCTTGGATAAAATTGCCTCTTCTAACTCTTAATTAACAGCCCGTTTGACATGGTTGTAAAGTATGCTCATTCTAGGCCATAACATGCTGCCAAACTTCATATTTCAATCTTATCTACGTTGCTATTTTAGACAAGTTAAAATATGTTTTACTAATAAAACATGAACATATTTTACTGACAAAACAAGCATTTATAGTTCAGGCAGCAATAAGGCTGGCAATACTTAATCGTCTTTTGAGACAAGGGGAAATGCTTATATTAATTTTTTTAAATATAGGGTTGGAGATTTGCTACTTTGTAAGATCAGATTGAGCAAATTCATTTGGATTTAAGTAGATAAACATTTCTGGGCTCATTTGTTTGCTTTGGATAAGCAAATTGTATTATTGTTTGCATTTTAGACTGTTAGATGATGTCAGTAAACCACCCACGAATCTTTCAGGATGTTTACAAGGATATCAGAAAATATGATCAAAATCATTGTTTGGTTTCAAGACACCCAGCACACATCCACACAAACACACACGTACACACTATTTTATCAAAATCAAGATTTTGAATATAGAATACTAGATTGGAGAATATATAACTTTGGGAATTTGTACTGGTCAAAGTAGCTTGAAGGTGATCAGTAGTTAATTGTTTTACTTTTGCTGTAGCTACAATTATAGACATAAAATACAGGGACAGCTTTAGCTATGCATGTAGCTGTGATATACTATAGATAAACATTAACAAGGTACATATACTTTTCTCTATTCCACAAATTAAAAACAATGTTATATATACTTGTTTTTACAATGCGAGATTGGGTTAATTAACAAGAGTGGCATGATGGCCTAGTGCTGAAGACTTTCACCTCCTATTCGGAAAGTTGAGGATTCAATCCTAGGTAGCGGCAGTTGTTTCTCTCCTAGGGTGGAAAGAAAAAAAAATCTGCTGTGAACTCCGTGTTAGCATCAGGAAGGGCATCTAGCCAGTAAATGCTCAGCTTCATCCAGTTGCCCCACTCAATGCCGATTTAAGAGATTACAGGATCATAAAAGGGAATTTATTGGGTTAATTAACAAACTATAGATTGTGATAGAAATACGGAACTTATGGTCATGAATAACTTATTTGATCTCTGAAGCTTTTTGCATGTGGCCACGGGTTGATTGAATAGCTCCCCTGCTGCCATCGCTTCCTCCTGTACATTTTTTCCTTCTAGCAACAATGTTCTCAATATTGTTGCTAGACAATAGTGACCATGCTACAACAGCCTCAAATGATGAGGTCATTTTGATGATCATCTCAAAGCAGTGTCTATAGAGCAACCAGCAAGAAGTCACCTTACAACAGATACCATATAAATATCTCACACAGAACAACTCAAAGCACACAGAAAAATTCCCTAAGGAGGGCCTCCAGCACGAGTCTGAAAACTCGGAAAGCAAAATGTATGGTCCAGATGATTGTCCCAGATTCAGTGGTGGGTTGCTCCCAGTTCGGACCGATTCTATAGAACCGGTAGTAAAACCGGCGGGAGACTCCGCCCACTGACCCAATGTCATTAGGACACTTCTGCACATGCGCAGAAGCGCGAGCACGCAGCCCTGTTGCGAACTGGTAGTAAAGGTAAGTAGAACCCACTCCTGCCCAGATTGGATTCTGCAACATTATCCTGGGATACATATATTCACCTTTATTTGCAGAAGGGTGTATCCATAACTGAAAGCTAGGAAGGTTTGAAGACATATATCTGCTTGAAAATATTTCGGAGGGGAGGAGTGGAAAGTTAATTCAGGAATGTTCTTCAGATTAACTAGAAAATCAATTCTATTTGGCAGCATCTCCTCTTCCTATCTCAAGGTCATTCCCAAATACCATTACATCCTCTACTGCAACCTGTATGCCTTAGCAAGATAGAATACTGATGTGACAGGCACCGACAGGACTAATAAACAGATTTTCTAGTCACATATATATACTGTGGCTGGTTAATGCATATGTACTAGGAACAATTTTAAATGAATTAATAAATGTATAGTACTATAGGAATACTATGGATAGGGACTTAAATGTGAATTTCTGAGCAACCCCCTGAACATATTTTTATTGGGATCTGAGGTGCCTCTATAACAAAGTTATTGGAAATTATGCTTGACAATGGACTCATAAATATAGAGATAGAATGGAAGTCATCTAGATTCAAGAAATTAGTTCCATCATTTAAAGTACAGGAAGTTCCAATTAAATATAGCAGATATTCATGGTGTATATTGGTTTCCCAACATTTGCTTGGTTATTAGACAAATCTTGAACATAATGTCTAGTTGCACTTTGAAAGAGTGTACCTTCAATATTTTACAAAGTACCACTTACTTGGTACCAGAAGAAAATTATAAACAGAACTGAAAAATTTTGACCCAACTGTTAAGCTATCTGGAAATAAGTATCTGATCAAAACCATTTTTATGCAAAGTAGCTCATTTCTAAACTGGCACTGAAAATGAAAATATACAGGATGTTGTTTTGGTCATATCTGGATGCCATATGGACCAGACGGAATCATGAGCTTATTAGTTACATTTCAGGCAAAGTTAATTTTCCAGAGAAATGTGTATTTTTTTCATTTCTGAATTGTTAATGTTTTATCATTTTCCTTATCTTTTCTCTTTTTGCTTTCTTCTTGAATGTGATGATGATAATTTATATTCTTATTTTAATACATGGTTAGCTACTTTTTGGTAGGACAGAAATCTACTTTAAAAGTAAAATAAATGTATATTATTTACTTCCACTGATCACAATTCTTAAACTAAACAATTAAACAGTTTTATTTCAGATAAGACAACATAAAACTATACCTAGATCACTGAAGCAATCAGAGCACATTTTTTGTTTACAGAAAATACAACCAATTTTAGCTCCTTTCAAAGAATTTAGTTTATGCCGGCCTGATAAAACTGTACCTAAAATAAACAAGAATTTATGTATTTATCCTGCCAGATAAGGAGTAACAAAGGAGCTTGTATAACCTTATGAAAGATGTGGTTTAACAGGACATTATCTAGAGATTTATTTGGTCCTTCTCCACAAGGACACAATCTTAGCTTCTAGGGGTTTTTAAATTATTTGTCTCAAGAACAGCTGAGGGCAACAACATTAAGATATGCTAAGGATAGTTCTTTGTGGAGTTTAGGGACAATTACCTTGCTTAAAAATAGATAACTACTCAAGCATATGTTTTTGGATAAGTCAGGTTGATTCCATCTCTCCAGCAATAAATATACTAATTCATGCTGCTGTCCATAATAAATTAGAAACATGTTTAAAAATAAAAGCTGTGGAACGGGCCACTCAACCACCAAATGGAAATGTGAAAGCAGGGAACAATCTTTGGCCCAAACATTATTTTAAATATATATTACAGAACACAAAAATACAATTAACAAAGGTTTAATGGTTAAGGACCTAGGCTAGAAACCAGGAGACCAAGTTCTAGACTCACTTTAGGATTGAAAGCTGTCTGGATGACTTCGGGCCAGTAGCTGCCTCTCAGTTCATATTAGGCTCAGTCATCAAGCTGGTCAGGCAATTCCTGTCATAACCAATATTGATACCTAGTTGATCTGGGGGGGAAAAAGCAGATCATACACTTGTGGTAACGCACTACTAGAAAGGGAAAAAAAGTATTAGAATAGAATAGAATAGAATAGAATAGAATAGAATAGAATAGAATAGAATAGAATAGAATAGAATAGAATAGAATAGAATAGAATAGAATAGAATTTTTTATTGGCCAAGTGTGATTGGACACACAAGGAATTTGTCTTGGTGCATATGCTTTCAGTGTACATAAAATAAAAGATACATTCATCAAGAATCATTAAGGTACAACACTTAATGATAGTCATAGGCTACAAATAAGCAATTGAATCATATTAGGATTCAATAGTCAATATTATCAATATAAATTGTAAGGATACCAGTCAATATAAATTGTAAGGATACCAGCAACAAGGTTACAGTCATACAGTCATAAGTGGGAGGAGATGGGTGATAGGAAAGATGAGAAGATTAATAGTAGAGCAGACTTAGTAAATAATTTGACAGTGTTGAGGGAATTATTTGTTTAGCAGAGTGATGGTGTTCGGGGGAAAAACTGTCCTTGTGTCTAGTTGTAAGTATTATACTTACAATGTGAATTTGAATTAAGCTGCTTTCACACAAATCACCATAATTAATTGAATCATGTTTTACTCAACTGGCCTATAAACCTAGTGAGCACAGACTGAGCCTGCACAATATATTAACCATAAATTATTGGTTAATTTGTAGCCTAGGTAAAATATGAAGCAAAATGCAGGATAAAGAAATCTTTCATCCTCAAGCTTATCTCACCCCCAATCAATTCCACTATTGGAGATCCAGCCATTGCTCATGTTGACCAAACATTCTAAAAGCCAAAGGCTACCCATCTGGGAGACCATCATAAGTGGAAGGCAAGCCTTGAGTCTGCTTGGTCACTATAATTAATCAGACATCCGTGTATTTGTCTTCTAATAGAAATCTATTCACTTCCAGGTACCCATAGATTCATCTATGGGTACCTGGTGGTTATGGGCGCAACTCGTTGTGCCCACGTGACACCCCTCCTGCGTGAACTACACTTTCTCCCAGTGGTCTTCCGGGTGCGATTCAAGGTGTTGGTCACCATCTTTAAAGCGCTCCATGGCATTGGACCTGGATACCTTCGAGACCGTCTTCTGCCACCAGTAGCCTTCCACCGGCCAGTCTGCTCCCACAGAGAGGGTCTCCTCAGGGTGCCATCGGCCAAATTATGTTGGTTGGCGACACCCAGGGGGAGGGCCTTCTCTGTGGGAGCCCCTGCCCTTTGGAATGAGCTGCCCCCAGAAATTCATAAAATCTCTGATCTCCGTGTATTTCGCTGTGCCCTCAAAACCTTGTTGTTCCACCAGGCTGGGCTATCAAGGTAAAGATTTTAATTGGGTTTTTAAAAATGGGATTTTAAATTTGAGGTTTTAAATTGAGCCTGTCATTTAATAATTTAAATTATTTTTAATTTTTGTCTGTCTTTGTGTTTTTAATCAGGCTGTACATCGCCCTGAGTCCTTCGGGAGAAGGGCGGTATAGAAATCAATCAATCAATCAATCAATCAATCTATGGATCTGTTCTATATCTCTTCCAAAGATCTCTTTGGAGCCTTCCATTGTTTGATGCAGAGGAACAAGATAGGACTCTTCAATTAAAGCATCAGAAACATCTTTAAAGTGCTTTCTTATCAAAGAGACAGAGGAGAGATAGAGAATGGTTCAAGGCATTTACTTGACCTGGCAAACTCTGATCACCACAATAAAAACATTAAGAGCTTCTGCCATTATAATAATTATTTTAACAGATTAAATTGCTTTACTGCTGTAGCCAGCTTCAGCTGCTAGCAGCTACTAATTCCAAGCATTTCCTCTTAAGTGGACCACAAGGATGTTGTGTCCTATTTCATTTATTATCATGATAAAAGAGAAAGGTGAAATTTTGTGTCAGAAGAGACAAAACAGAAACAGAAACGTTCTTTAATTTAGGCTTCATCTTTAAAATGAGTTAAACGTTTTTGCTTTCTTTATATTATAGGAATTACCCTAAAGAAGGTTGTGAGTAACATTGACTCATGTAATATTTTAAGGAAATTCAATATGACGTAGGGTCTATTTTAGTTTACTGGGGTGTAAAAAATACATTTAAAAAACCCACTATAGTATTATTTAGTAAATCAGAAAGGAAGCAATGGAATGAGCAAGAAAAGTTTTCCATGACTAATTCAGGGAAACAAAAATAAAAGTATTGCCTCTTTATTGCTTTTCCAACAATAAATTTGCTCCAAAAATAGCTGACTAATAACATGGTAGGTAAATAGACCTAATGGCAATTCAGGAAATTGGCTACATGTTGACTTTATTTGATTTAATGAAACTGTGTAATGACCCCCACATATTCTCTTTTTAACTCCCCTGATATACAGTATGTTGTTGTTAGTTGTGAAGTTGTGTCCGACCCATCACGACCCTATGGACAATGTTCCTCCAGGTCTTCCTGTCCTCTACCATCCTCTGGAGTCCATTTAAGCTCACACCTACTGCTTCGGTGACTCTATCCAGCCACCTCATTCTCTGATGTCCCCTTCTTCTTTTGCCCTCAATCTTTCCCAGCATTAGGCTTTTCTCCAGTGAGTCGTTCCTTCTCATTATGTGGCCAGAGTATTTGAGTTTCATCTTCAGGTCTGGCCTTCTAAAGAGCAGTCAGGGTTGATCTCTAGAACTGATCAGTTTGATCGCCTTGCAGTCCAAATGACTCGCAGGAGTCTTCTCCAGCGTCATAGTTCAAAGGCCTCAATTCTTTGGCTCTCAGCCTTTCTTATGTCCAACTTGCCATACATTGCAACTGGGAAAACTGTAGCCTTGACTATACACACTTTTGTTGGCAGGTGATGTCTCTCTTTTTTAGTATGCTGGCTAAGATTTGCCATAGCTTTCCTCCCCAAGAGCAAGCGTTTTTTAATTTCTTGGCTAAAACCACATATACAGTATATATATATATATATATATATATATATATATATATATATATATATATATATATATATATATATATATATATATGGGGATGTATAGCAATGTAATATAACTTGTTCAGTCTGAACTGTTCTTTCTGTCTACAGTGTATAGTTAAAAAAAAGTCAAGATGCAGCTGTGATTGTGCAATCCACCTACTTTTTAATGCACATTGTGTGTGTAAAAAACAAGCAGCCCTGTGGACATCCATGTATTTTGTCATAATTTACAGGATTGTTGTGAAAATAAAATTACATTAAGCAAATACAAGAAAAGCAGATAACCAAACAATATAAGACATATAAACAAAAGTAAGTAACTTTATATAGGACCACCCCAATGATGCCCTTGATGTGATGTCCCGCTGCCTGGAGGCCGTGCGGGTCTGGATGGGGAGAAACAGGCTCAGACTCAACCCTTCCAAGACCGAGGGGCTGTGGCTTCCGGCGTCCCGGTATAGTCAGCTGGTGCCATCGCTGACTATTGGGGGTTAATCTTTGCCCCCCACAGAGAGGGCTCGCAATCTGGGCATCCTCCTGGATGCATGGCTGTCTTTAGAAGAGCACATGACGGCCGTGGCCAGGGGGGCTTTTTATCAGGTTCGCCTGATCCGCTAGTTGTGTCCCTTTCTAGACCGGGATGCCCTACGCATGATCACTCACGCCCTTATCACCTCCTGGCTGGACAACTGTAATGCTCTCTACATGGGGCCCTTGAAGAGCACTCGGAGGCTCCAACTGGTCCAGAATGCGGCCGTGTGGGTAGTTATGGGCGCAACTTGTTGTGCCCATGTAACACCCCTCCTGCGCGAGCTGCACTGGCTCCCAGTGGTCTTCCGGGTGCAATTCAAGGTGTTGGTTACCACCTTTAAAGCGCTCCATGGCATAGGACCAGGGTATTTACTGGACTGCCTTCTGCTACCAATAGCCTCCCACCGACCAGTTCGCTCCCACAGAGAGGGACTCTTCAGGGTGCCGTTGGCCAAATTATGCCGGTTGGCGACACTCAGGAGGAGAGCCTTCTCAGCGGGAGCTCCTGCCCTTTGGAATGAACTGCCCCCGGAAATATGTACAATCTCTGACCTCCGGTTTTTTGCTGTGCCCTCAAGGCCCTACTGTTCCGACAGGCGGGGCTGTCTATTTAAGTGGTTTTTGAATTGGAGTTTTAACTTGGGGTTTTAAATTTTGGCCAAAACTGTTTAATTGATTTTAATTATTTTTAATGATGATGTCTGAATATTTATGTTTTTAAATTGGCTGTACACTGCCATGAGTCCTTCGGGAGAAGGGCGGTATATAAATAAAATTAAGATAACATAACATAACATAACATAACATAACATAACATAACATAACATAACATAACATAACATAACATAACATAACATAATATAACATAACATGTATAGGGAGGTTAACATAGTAAATAAATATTTCTAATCTTGAACACAATCCTACAAAGCAGACCAGTGTTGCTTTTTTTTACCATGAAAGTTGGAAATGATAGTGTTACAATGACATCAGTACTCCTAGTGCCAGATTGCCAAACTAAAAATCTTCCAATTTGTGCTTTGAGCTCATTATCCTACAGTGCTGACTCCACTAAAACTCCCTAGCAAAAATCATTTCAAACCTAAGCATTGCAAGTAAAAATTTAAAGGCTTCCTTTTCACCTTTCCAGACAGGCACAAATCAGCATATATCATCTCAATTATCTTTATCTAAAATTTGACTTGCTCCCATTTCTTTATTAATCTGAATAAAAGTGCATGAAAGTATATGTTTCTTTCTGCACATTTTTCAAAAATGCATTTTAATTTAATGGTAACATGTTATTGCCTTTTTGCTGTTCATTGCATCAGAAATGTCAGAATTAATTATCATACTAGATAGTTAATTCCCAAGTACCTTGCAATTGGGAAGATTAAATTCATCTAGCTTCCCTAAAGGCAATCTTCTCGGTCTTTAGTCATTTTGTTTGAATTATTGAAAATAAATTTAAATTAAAGTACAATATGTTACACTTCAAGATGCCCAAAAGATAACCCAAAATATACTTGAAAAAGAAACTGAAGTGGGTAGACTCTATTAAAATACAGACAACATTGTTTGCCAGTTATTGGACTACAATTCCCATTGCCATTGGTCATAATGGCAAATGATGATGGGATTGGGTTCGCCTGACATGGAGTTTACTTCTGTCTTTTTTCCACAGTAGAACATGGTGACAGCTGCATCACAAAGCACATTTTTCCAACCCTAAAAAAATGTTTAGCTTTGACGTTTATCAAAAGATCTACATTTATAACACTCAATGGGCATTTATTGTCTGTAGTTTTATTTCTCTCCTCACTGATAGCCTATGAAGAGAGTCATGTCACACACCCCTGGCAAAAATTAAGATCTTTTGGGGTATGAGTTCCTTCCCATATGTGCAATTATGTGTTCCATTCAGGTTATAATTGGGGCTTTGGCTTCATTTTTGGAACACTCTGTGCTCAGCAAATTTGTTTTCAAGTTTCATTTTTTCCATTTAATAATGATCATAACTTTGTTTAAGGCTTTGTTCATATCCCAAGGAAAATAGGTTTTGTATGAATAATTTCAGGTTTTGATGGCTTAATTATTTAACCAAAGCATTGCTACCTTTAGGGTGAAACAAAGAAAAATAAATATTGGAGAGGGGCAAAGGTATGGGGTCTGAAAAATGGTTGGCCAAGGAGAGCATGAAATAAAAGGAGCAGAAGCTCAAGTCACAGATTGGTATGGTAAATTATTCAAAGAAATTTACTTGACCTGATTTGCTGCAGAACAAGGCATAAAATGCAAAGTACAGTTTTAATCTGGAAAGATTTACTTACAAATTATACCCAGACAATTTTCTAAAATTAGATTTTCTTCACATTCAGATTTCTCATCAGAGCTATGTTCCTACTTTGTTCTTGCTATCCGAAATGCTTGTGATGCCCATTGTTCATTTCTTTACTTATATGTGTTTTTAAAAAGCCAGAAGTCCAGCCATAAAATACAGTGACAGCAAACAACCAAGGCCATAGAAAGCTAAATCATATACAGCAAACAGTAAATTCAACATCTCTAGAGTTTCAATTGTGAGGTGGATAATTTGTGATCTATGAGCTATATTCATCTGCCAGCGTCTCTGTTGCATATTCAAAGAGTGGACAGAATCAATATTATCAGTCAATGGTCTGAGGATGGGTGAGGGGATTTAAGGGGTGAAAAGGGTGGCTGAGGCTGTATTTCAAACATTGCAAAGCTTAAGACCTTCTATCTTACCATCTGCCGTATCCAATGCAATTCAATTATGAGAAAAATAAGGATTTACATTTTGGCAAGAAAAACCATATGCACAGGTATAGAATAAGTTGTACCTGGCTCAATAGCTGTAACTGACAGAAGGATCTAGTAGTCCTAGTATACAACCACTTAAATATGAGCCAGAAGTGTGCTGCAGCTGTTAGAAAAGCTGACACGGTCCTAGGTTGCATTGACAGATAGTATCAAGGTCATGTGACGCTTTGTACTTCCTTGGTAAGACCACACTTGGAATACTGCATCCAGTTTTGGTCATCACGATTCAAAAAAGATGTTGATACTCTGAAAAGAATGCAGAGAAAGCAACAAAGACAATTAGGGGGCAAGAGGTTTAAAACATGATGAAATTGGGCATGTCTAGTCTAACAAAGAGAAGAATTAGGGGTGATATGTTAGCTGTCTTCCAGTACTTGAGGGGCTGACACAGAGAAGGGGAGGGGGGTCCAACTTATTCTCCAAAGCACATGAGGGTAGGACAAGAGGTAACAGTGGAAGATCATCAAAGAGAAATTCAACATAGAACTAAGGATAAATTTCCTGACAGAACAATCCATCAGTGGAACTGTTTACTTCCAGAAGTTGTGGGTGCTCCATCTCTGGAAATATAGGGTCTTCTGACTGAGCAGGGGTTTGAACTAGAAGACCATCAAGGTCCCTTCCAACTCTATTATTCTGTTATCTTTTGACATGGTATAATGGTTAAGGTGCTAGAGTAGGACTGGGAAGGCATAGATTCAAGTATTCTTCCCACCACCACCCATGAAAAGTCACTGGGTAACTTTGTCCAACTTTCTCAGTCCAGTCTAACTCATAAGATGTTTACTGAAGGAAAATAAAATATATAAGAAAGGAGTACTACGGATTTTGGGTTTTGGGCCTGGACAAAATCTGGATTATAAAATTAACAAATAAAATCCAATCAACCAACCTACCAACCTGAGGGAGTGTTAAGTGAATCTGCTTCCTTTATGATCTTGTAAAAGAAGATTAGAGAGAACTGTAAGATTTTTATAAAATACCACAAGAGGTAGATCTACATTTAAAGCAGAACATTAATCTTTCTGGTTTAACAGCATGGTTGAAAGAAACATTCCCTCTACATAGACAGAAGGGAACAAAATTGTCTGCATGTGTAATGAATGCTTGGAAAACAATCATGTTTTAATATTCTTAAGTAATTCTCAGAGTTACGAAATGCTTCCCAACCTTTAGATGTTAACTTCATGAAGATGAGCTCCGGGACATTTATTGAGGTTGTTTCTGTCCATCATTAGAGTGGAGGAGCTGTGTCTTTATGTGCTTTCTTGCTTGCATGTTTACAGAACGTTGTCATAAGGAAATTAGTAATCTGAATAATTGTCCTGTGATTCCTACCCCATCATAAACCCTGTAAGTTTTATTACAGTTGGAGGCTGAGAACCATAAAAACCTTATCACACAGATTATCTTCTGTGACTAATATTTAGCTCTCTATCTAGTTCACTCTGAAGCTCTGTGGAATGTTACAAGCATAATTTCTACGAAGGCCTAGAACTTGTCTTTCATGAAAGTCTGGCTGTTGGTTAGCTGGTCATCCAGGGTAATCTTTAAAAGAACAGTTGAATTATGACTTAATCACCATAAATGTGAACTTGAAATTGTAATTTAGAATTCCCTGAACAACTTTCTGAAAATTCCTGGTGCATAAAGGAACTGAGAAAAAGGAACCACCTATGTATTTTTCACTTTCCCTTTTCATTAAGCTTGGAGTAAGAAAAAAAGAGGAAGAAAAGAAATAATTTAATAGAAGTTGAATTTCCTTCCTCAACATACAAACACATTTCAGGGCAGAAATGGATCAGACTTATGCCCATCTGAAATGTAATTGCAAGAATCTTGATATATTTCTTGCAACTTAACAGTTGAAAAGCAATACTTTATTCAGGGTTTAATATCCCTATTTCCATTAAATAGTTTATCCGCTCAATATAAACATGTATTTTAAATCTTCATAGGATGAACAGACAAATTTCCAATTTAATAGAAATGCCTTGAGTTGAAACCTGAGAAATCTCCTGGAGTGATTGAAGATTGAAGAATGAAACATATTAAAGCATTTTAAATCCAGGAAGTGTTCTAAATACTAATGGTATAAAGAGCTCACAATTCCTAGAGTTAAGTAAAATTTTCATTTAGTTAGTTTTTTGATAAGAACGTCCCCAAATTTGCCAAGTTTTTCATAAATTGGAGGAATACTTTAAGAAACTCGACAGAATATAAAAGAGATATTCCTCTATTCAAGGAATTGCTTTACAAGCCTGTTTTTTAAAAGCTGGATTTAGAACTCTCTACTTTTAGAAATTACATCCTGTTTTTCCATTACAAGTACATCATCTTTATCAGCTTTGTAGCAAGTACACCTATTGAATTTGGGAAGTACAGATTGGTAGTAATTTCCTTCCTTCCTTCCTTCCTTCCTTCCTTCCTTCCTTCCTTCCTTCCTTCTCTCCCTCCCTCCCTCCCTCCCTCCCTCAAATTTAATTATACATCGGACAAGAACTTGAAATTACTATTTCTAACTGAATATAGAAGAAATAACAAGAAATATTAACAAAATAATTCATGCAAAATAATTTTGCAATTGTCTTTGCAAAATCTTTGCCTATTGGTTGCAAAACATCCAGAGATCTACTGGGAGTTCTAAATCCACCTAGTGAATCTGCTAAGCACCTATTTACAATAATAAGTATTGTAATAATAAGTTACTGATGCAAAGGTAACACCTTGTTCCATCTTTGTCGAAGAACTGAAAGACACTGTAGAACCTGTGATTAGTTTCTGCAAGTTTACATAGAAGTAATAAGAATGGAAAAGCCATTCAATTGCTCACAAAGATGGTTTTACATCGATGAGGGATGATTTATGAACCACAAATGGGAGGTGCCTCAGAACCACAAACTGTTCTTCTAACTTAATGGGAATTGGTTGAGGTGGCTTTGAAATTTAAACAGATATGTGGTTTGCAAGTCATGGTGTGGTCCTTCAAAAGTCAAGTTAAAAACAAAACATGTATTTTCCTGATTAGGAATTAGGATAGTGAAAAGAAGAGAAGAGAGGTTATCAGAAGTTTCACACTTTCCCTTCTGTTGCTTATATAGCATTGATAGCAATTGCATAATTTAGTGTTTGAAGCAATGTAAGGGAGATTGGCTCAGAATGGAATCCATGATTAATACCTTAACTTGAAAAGGGCTCAGGTGGAAAAGCTGGCAAAATTAATGACCAATATAAATGAAATAGGACAAGATGAATTTATGGTTTGTTAAAGTTACACAATTCTCTGCTCGTGTGTCTTGTCATTTTTGTTGTCATCCCCTTGTTACCTTGCATAAAAAAAAATCAATGTTCTTTTGGAAAAAGCAACTCATTGGGAACAAGGACATTGCAGGAGTATATAGAGGTCAAAGCCTTTACTGAGTATTAATGTCCTCTGTGGATTAAATATTTAAAAATGTTGTTTTTAGTGAGTAAATTGAGTCAACTTCCCTAAATCTACCAAAGTTCTTTCTGATTGCCCAATGATATAAATATTTATGTTTTCATGCAGAATAACAACGGAGGTGGAAGGAGCCTTGGAGGTCGTCTAGTCCAACCCCCTGCTTAGGCACTTAACCACTTCAGACAAATGGTTGTCCAACATCTTCTTACAAACTTCCAGTGTTAGAGCATTCACAATGTCTGGAGGCAAAAGTTGTTTCATTGATCGATTGTTCTAAATTTCTCTTTAGTTCTAGGTTGCTTCTCTCCTTGATTAGTTTCCACCCATTGCTTCTTGTCCTACCTTCAGGTGCTTTAGAGAATAGCTTGACTCCCTCTTCTTTATGGCAAACCCTTAAATATTGGAACACTGCTCTCATGTATGCCAATCTGACACATTGGTAGGAAAATCATCAACAGGATGGATCAACTAGTGAGGAATCAAATTGCACCCTTTCCATTATCTTTCATTTTCCTATCATCATTGACCCAGACTCAGAGCATGTTTGGATGGTCTAATGAGTCAAACAGCCAGCAGTAGCCCCGATGTTTCCTTTTATGAATAAAGTTCAAAATTTGGATTCTTTCAAGTCTACTATATTCTGAGTAAAGCCTTAATTCTCTCTCCCCCATTCCCCAGTTTGTTTCACTGAAGAGAAGATCAGAGTAGTAAGAATTAGGGCTAACAGATGTGAAAGGTGAATATTCCAGTGGCCATTACGTGATAGGAAAGAGATATAGAAAATTCTCTGTTGCCATCCAGGAGTTCTCTGGATATTTACAACCCATTCCTAATAACCCCAATATAGATACCATGATACACACAGCTAATCCAGAAAGCTAATTCCTTAATGAAATTAAGGCCTCAACGGCCAACTGTTAGTGTCAATGGGTTTGTGAAGATTAACTGAATATTAATCTTTTTCCTTTGCTCCTGAAACAAAGATGAACTCCCAGATATTTCATTTCAGCTTCCTTTTCACTTTATATTCTATCCCCATGGTACACCTAGGCGTTGAAAAGGTGCTAAAACAGGGATGGGTTTTAGCAGGTTCTGACCAGGTCTGTAGAAGCAGTTGTGGAAATTTTGAGTAGTTCAGAGAACCGGTAAATACCACCTCTGACTGGCCCCGCCCCTATCTATTCTCTGCCTCCCAAGTCTCAGCTGATAGGGACGGAATGGGGATTTTTCAGTAACCTTCCCCTGGAGTGGGGTGGGAATGGAGATTTTACAGTATCCTTCCCCTGCCACCCCCACCAAGCCACGCCCACCAAGCCATGCCCACAGAACCAGTAGTAAATTTTTTTGAAACCCACCACTGGGCTAAAAGGAATGGGAATGGGTGAGCTTCCTAAAAGCCAACATGGGGAAGGGGATCATTTCTGCTGGAAGGTAGGGAGGCTGGCAAAGTCAGCTTCCTACCCTTTGTTGCAACCCAGGACATAAAACCATCTGCTGTATTCTTTGTGACTTTACTTAAAGACCATCATGCAGATGGAAATTATCTGCTGCAAAGAATGGCTAATTTAACAATTATGTAATCTGGACTGTTTGCTTTAAACCTTTTATTTTACTCCTACTAGGTTTATTTCTGTTTCAGTACTTGATATAGTTTGGGACTGTAGCTTAGCTCTAAGACTGACATTGGAACTGCTTTGTGTCCAAATGGTTCATTTCTAGCATTCTTTCTGCCCTCTAACGGTGCTAAACCATAATTTTTTAAAGGTTCAGAGTCTTGATTTTGAAATTTTGTTGATAGGGCCTATAAAATTTATAGCATGCCAATGGAGACATTAAACCTCACAATCTTTTTGTTTTTGCAAACTGTGGTCTATAACATCTCTTTTTGGGAGGGTGTTGTCTTTACAATTGTCCCTGCTCCAGTTTCTGTATGCATTGTAACAGACAACACTTAAACAGAATAATATATTTTTTATTTTTTTTTAAATTTGATTTATATGCCACCCTTCTCCGGAGACTCAGGGCGGCTTACAGTGCGTTAAGCAATAGCCTTCATACTTTTGTATATTTATACAAAGTCAGCTTATTGCCCCCACAAACTGGGTCCTCATTTAACCTACCTTAGAAAGGATGGAAGGCTGAGTCAACCTTGAGCCTGGTAAGATTCGAACCTGCAGAAATTGCAGGCAGCTGTGTTAATAACAGGGTGCATTAAACCACTGTACTACCAAGGCTCTTTGGTAGTAATATTCCTATGCTCTCTGGATTGCTTAACATTTGTAGCCCAATAACAATTATTAAGTACATCACCATGGATTAATAAAAACCTGAAACAGTTGGAAATGATAGTAAAAATTGTGAAAAAAATGAAAATCCAGTAGTTTTTAGTTACAATAGTCCAATTTTCACCTGTGTTCTTTCTCTCTTGCATTTAACTGATTATGATTAGGTGCCCTTAAGTTGTGGTTGACTCCTTTATGATGATCTGGCTCTAACCAGGTCTTCTCTTGCAATGGTACAGTCATTGCAGGGGTGGTATTCATTTACCTTCACTACCGGTTCACAAATGTGAGCATGCCTGCAGGATTTTCTGCGCATGCACAGAGCATCAAAAACGGGACGTGATTACATCAGGGCTGGTGGGTGAAGCCTCCCACTGCCGCTATTCCCGATTCGCCCGACTGGATAGAACTGGCTGAATACCACCACTGATTCGTTATCACTGTATACTTTGTTGCTGATTATTCTCTTTCCTTCCCTCTTTCTCAAAATTAAAGCTCTTTCCAGAGAACTAGGCCTTTACATAATGTAAAGTAGAATAACTTGAGCCTGATAATTTGTGCCTTGATGAGAACTCTGGATTGATTCGTTGGATGATCCATTTGTTTTATTGTATTTTCAGGAATTTTCTCCAACACTTCCAATTCTCCTCCTTTCTTGCTACTTCAAAGTCTAGTTTTGCTTCTATTGATTATGACAGGCATAATTTTGATTTTTATATAGACACATTCCAACATCTGAATATCTTTTCCAAGGCCTTCATGGCTGCTTTACCAAGTTTGTGTACCTCTACTAAGTTTCTTGTGCTTACATAATGCTTTTGAACATTATCATCTTGCTGAGCCAAAGTCCAGACTTTTGGATGGACACCAGAATTTTTACATGATCGATAAACATTGGGCTAAATTACAGATTATCCTTTTAAATTTATTTTATTAAAGTTATTTGCCATCTATCTCACTGTAAGGCAACTCTTAATAGTCATTTTATGAACTCACATTCACACTGGTATGAAAGGCTCAAGGTTTCTCAAAAATGTCCAATTCTGCTGAAGGCTTTCTCTCTTTTTTGTGGTGTCTTTTCCTTTCCTATCTGTTCTACATAAAGTGATTAGAAAGCAATAACCTATCATATATCATCTATCACTGGAATCTGATCATCCAAGATAATTCAATTATTATTTCATTCACCATCTTGCTCTAGTATTGCTGTTGCCACAGGTGTTTTTCCGGGTGTTTCCTACATGTTGGGATTAGAAGAGTGTCCAGCCCAATTTCTTGGGAAGATTCCTTTGGCAGTCAGCAAGTTGTTAAGCAATTAATCTTCAAGCTGAAACAGAGGAGCAAACGTCAAACCATTTCATAATCCAGCATTCACATACATATAACTTAGTGGCTCTCGTTAATTATTCCAATACTTTTCTTACTTAGGTCTGATTGCAGTGTTATTTTGTGGTTCAGTTTTCAAAACTCACTTGCTGCTTCCCCTAATCATCCCATATCAATCAAGAATGCTGTGGTAGCTATCTATGCAGGACTGCCTGGAGTGACTCATATGCCTGTGGAAATTTACCACACTTTCTAAAGGGAGAAATTGAATTCATTTAACAATCTATTAATTTATCTTGCTATAATTTAAAGCCACTTGTAACATGCACACCTCCAAAGTCAGAGACTGTATATCAAATGTCATTTGAAAGTTGCCATATGTGGATGGAAAGTTGCCATATGTGGATGGAAAAAAAAAAATAAGTTCAGGAAAGCCCTAAATTGGAATAAATTTCTGCACTACTCAGTTCTAATGTGGATGTTTACTTAAATTTATCCTTATAAGGGAAGAGATGAAAGGTCTTATAATAAACATAGATTTCATCTGCAAATTTCTTCCTTAAACTAAGGCTGCAAAGGTGGGTCACGGACTGATATATTTAGATGAGCAGATAATTTTCTTTTATTCTTCCATATCCTGAAGAAAAGTAGTAAGAGACATGTATCAGTTCTCTTAATAGTATGCTTTAAACTTTTTTCCCATTTACTTCCCTTCAATGGGAAATAGGGAATCTTAGTTATCTAATCAAGCCTTCTTCATGCATAATGAAAGCCATGCAGAGATTTAATCACTGCTCAACTTAATAGCAACCCCATCTTATGCCATCACCTTGACTACAATTGACAGAGTACTTCTTTTATAGATGAACTATTTTTGTCTTTATTCAGATCGGTGGAAGAAAACTTCTATTTTAATACAAGATGCATTAAGTGTTCCAATATCTCAGGGGCTGCCACAAAGAAGAGGGAGTCAAGCTATTTTCCAAAGCACCTGAGGGTAGGACAAGAAGCAATGGGTGGAAACTAATCAAGGAGAGAAGCAACGTAGAACTAAGGAGAAATTTCCTGACAGTTAGAACAAACAATCAGTGGAACAACTTGCCTCCAGAAGTTGTGAATGCTCCAACATTGGAAGTTTTTAAGAAGAAGTTGGATAACCATTTGTCTGAAATGGTTTCCTGAAGTGTAGGGTTTCCTGCCTAAACAGGGGGTTGGACTAGAAGACCTCCAAGGTTCCTTCCAACTCTGTTATTCTATTCTATTAATACCATTTCATATTTTTAAAGAAAACCCAAATCATAAATGTTATGTATGTAGATTTTGGGCGGGCAGTTTGAATTAACTGACCGTCAGCTGATTGGCTGACCACCACAGCTGCAAGGTATATAAAGGGAGCTGTTTCCCCTGGTCAGTCGCGGGGTTCTCACCATACAATAAAGAGCTGTTGTCACTCATTGCCTGGCTTGCTGCGTCCTCATTCACCCAACTTAACAATAAAGATACTCTTATTTTTGTCCAGCTAATACCTTAACGCCATGGTTTGATCGTAAGCCAGATTTTGATTAACAAAAAAAGCGTAGTAGAAAATGCTATTTCTAAAGAACTCAGAATACATTATTTGAAAATAGGGAACTGCTTTGATACCTTTTCTCCAAGAGGAGAAATATTCTCCTCACCCTATCAAGGAGAAAAGCATACCAAGTTAGAGGTATATGTACTCAGAAAAGATATTGAACTTGGACTAGGGACAGACTGAGTGACTATGCAGTGAATACCATTTAATTATTAACAAATCCATTGACATTTTTTTTCTTTATCTTCTCTATTTTAGATGTTGTTTTGTTTATTTTTATTAGCTGTTTTGTGTGCTTGCTCGGTTTGTCACTACTGTTCTGTCTAGAATCTAAAGGGAAGAAACTCCCAGTAATGCTAAGCCAGTACTATGCTTTTGCCCACAAAGCAAAGCAACCCAAAAAGCAGAGCATTGCAACCCAGCTGACACACAGTTAATGTAGATCAGCTGTAGATCTTGGCAGCCCTACAGTGTAGCTCTCAAGAGTTCAATGTAAATGAATCTTGAGCACTTTGGGTTGTAACCTGGGTTAATTTGACCTTGGCTGCAGATTGCCCGGGGAACATATTGTTAGGTCATGAAAGATACAGGTCAACATTTTTTCTGACTTTGCAAATGAGTGTTTTTCAAGCAAAGTTTTGATAAAAGCTATATAACACACAACGTGTGCCAGTGCATACTTAAGTGTTATTTTCTCTTTTGTCATTTATGTGCCTGAATGAAGCTTATTTTAGGTGAAAGAAGGGAAGAGAATATTTGTTGGCAGAAAGAAAATTTACGGAAAGCAGGCCAATTCTATATTTTTTCCCATTGATCCTTCCAGTTCTTTAGTAGAATTTCACACAAGCAGAGCTGTAAAGCAGCCCTGCCACTGGGCTTGTGTAAATAATCATCAGCAGAAAGTACCACCAGGCAGTCTGTACATATCTGTTGACATGGAGAATATTTCATATGGATGTCTTGTATTAAAAAGGCATCTGAATTCAATCAAAAAGAAGGAAGAGCTAAGGGGGAAGCCAGAGGTGAGAAATCTAGAGAACAGTTTGTATAGAGAGGAGTGGATAACCTTAAATTGTATTGCCGAAGCAATACATACAAAAGGAGACAAGAGTTCAGTAGAGGACAATATTTGTATATAAAAATTTAATCCCAGTTTAAAATAATCAAACAGGAAACAATGGAAAAGCCTACAAGCTCCCCAGAGGAGTCTGTCAGTCAGAATAATAAAATATTGAAGTCTGCCAGTCAGAATATTGTCAGACAATAGACAATATTAGATGGATAACTGGTCATAAAGCTATCCAGCAGGTTTCTGCCCAGCTACAACTGGAGAACTAAGAACTACAACCAGGGTTTATGTAGTAACATATAAATTTCCAGAAAATGGGGTAATTGTCACCAGAAGGAGATAATTGCAACACTGAAACTAGAGTAGAGCCATATATGATGGAAAGCTACCTTGATTAGGAGGAAAGAGCAAGTTATTAGGTTCCCTCAGTTGACCTCATTAGTTTTGAATAGAGGAACTTTAAAAAAAAAATTCCTGGCAGAAGAGCTGACATTTTACAACTAAGCTATAATTATGGGTGTGTGTATACACACACATTTTCATGGAGAAAATCTATCTAGGTGGTTACTAAGAGTCAACACCATCATAATGGTACATAATCATCAATAAATTAATTCCCAAGATGTTGCCAATTGTACAAGTTAAAATTAGGAAAATCAATGCATAAATTAAGGCTCTCAAATGAGATTTTCCTCTTTTTTTGGGGTGGTGGGGAGAGTAGAAGAGTAACTTGCATGAGGTGGAAGAAACAGTTCTGCATTCAGTCAGTCAAATGTAGGGCAAATGAACAGGCCCTGGGGCCTCTTTTTGATTGCCATTCATCTACATATCTGGCTAGCATTTTATGGTTGATATTTTAGAAAGGATTCGTATGCATTTTTTTCTCACAAAATCTGATCCTTAATTGGAGTGTAGGGTTAACCCAGGACATTTTGCATAGGTAATACTGTAAAAGATGGTGTACGTCTTTCCACTACATATATGAGGCATATCTGGTTAATAGCTGTAACTTATTTTAACATTGGCAATGAAACAACATAGTTTGTTGCTCCTCCAAGGAGGCCATCTGGCACACACACCTGTATACTTTGCCATTATCCCCATTCCCCTACACCTACCACCTAAGCCAGCTGCCTTACTCTGCCTAATGGTAGAGCCAGTCTACCAGCATGGGCAGTATATTGTACATTGGAATGATCTAAAGCAGGAGTGTCCAACTATGGCAACTTTAAGACTTGTGGATGTCAATTCCCAGAATTCCCAAGCCAGCCATGCTAGTTGGGGAATTCTGGGAGTTGACATCCACAAGTCTTAAAGATGTCAAAGTTGTTGCCTGCAAACAATCCCTATGGTGCTTTTATTTTTCAGTATGTGGAAAATTCCTGGGGTCATGAGTATACCTAAGTGAGTTCAGTAAACATAATATTTGCAAACAATTCTCTGAGATCAGTCCAGTCTCACTGCATGCAAGGGAAGAGGGAATTAATGAAGTTTTATACTATAGTTTTCTAAACTATATCTTTGTTACCTTCTATTTCTGATCTTCATGGATTTTGTGAATTAATATACTTTCCTAATTAGAGTATCATGAGGTTATTTTCAGAAGCTTTGCTGAACTCACAACATAAACTGGAGCTGAACTCCCACATTTCTTTTAAGGAAGTTACCTAATCAAAAATTAAGATTCCTCTGAAAAAGCTTGTTTTTGACAAAGGCATGCTGGTTTCTAAAATCATTTCATTATATTCAACTTTCTTGTAAGTAATATAGAAATTTCTAAGACAATAAAGGCTGATAGGTCTGTAGTTAACCCGGTCTCTTTTTTTTCTTTGTTTTTTAAGATAGTACAAATTTGTCTTTCTCCTCTCCTCTCCTCTCCTCTCCTCTCCTCTCCTCTCCTCTCCTCTCTTTTTGTCCCCTTGAATCAGTGTTGACAAGTCCCTGCAGCTTTCTGGGCAAGATTTTTGGGAAGTAGTTTGCCATTGCCCCCTTCTTAGGACTGAGAGGGCGTGACAAGTTGAAGGACACCCAGCTGGCTTTGTGCTGAAGCTGGAATTAGAATTCAGAATTTCTTGGTTTCTAGCCTAATGCCTTAATCACTACATCAAACCATCTCTCTTTCTCCTCTCTCTCCCCCTCCCTCCCTCTCTCCCATTTAACAGGACAGAGTTTCCTATTTTGTGCGGGTATACTTTCCTCAGCATAAAAATGGGTTCCAACGTATTTATTTATTTTTAAAATATCCTTACAAAATTTCAACAACAAACATTAAAATGCAAACTAACATAAAAGGAAAAAAGGGAGGGGGATAACAGGACAAGTTAAAAAGTGTCAAGAAAATAATATGTCAAACAAATGTATGACAAAAATGACCTCTGGCTTTTTCAAGTAGAGATAATAATAAGACAACTTCTTTGTAAATTTAAATGAATAACACCATACCAATATTTAAATTACTTTAAAATACTAATAAACACCATTCTCCCCCTCCATCTTCCTTTCCCTCTCCCTCTCCCTCTCCCTTCAATCTTGGAGTGGTGGTTAAGGTCTGGTAAAAAAAGAAAACAAATTAATAAAGAGAGGTAGGGAAAGAGAAGACACAATGGCTTACCCACAAAAATATGTTTATAATTCACCAGAGTTACTCAGTGGTAATGAACAAAGGTTCAGCCAGATCATTAACAAGTTCTTTCAGGATCTCAGATTGCAATCCATCTGGTCCTGAAGATTTAAACCCATTCAAGGTCAGTACATATGTCCTCATTATGTTTCTAGCAAGCTCAAGCTGGATTCAACATTATCTGAGGAATCCATGCATAGCCTCTTGTCAGAGATGTCTGAGATGAAATAGTTCTGCCTTTTGTTGCTGCTATCTCTTAATCTTTTGCCTTCTTTATTGAGCACATGATATATTGTTTGTTTTCTCTTTCTTATTTTGAATGTATCAAAAGAAACTGCCTTTCCTTTGTTCTTAGCATCCTTCATTAACTTTTACTCTTTCTGTGTTCCACATTTTTTATAGCTGTTTTACAGTTCTGGGTTATCCAATCTATCCTTTTTCCTGCTTAATAATTGCCTCTCTTCACCTCTGCTCTGTGTCCTTTTAGATTTTCAGATTTTTGTTAAATTTTCAATTTTGCCAGAAATGTATAAATTAAGGGCCTTTGCAGATGAGTTGGTTTTGATTTTTGGAACATCTTTTAAAGAGAATTGAAACATTAATAGGCAAATTAAAAGAATTTAGTGTATTATCAGATTTCAAGATTAATAAATGGTAGATTAAGTTGTTAACAAAAATATGAAAATAAAAGGTTAAATGAATTAATGAACAAAATGGGTTTTGGGAAGAAGGTAAAATATCTGGGCCTCACTATGACAAATATGACCTGTATGTTATTTCAAAATAATTAAAGCATATAATGAAGTTTTTTTTTTAAAAAAAAATGTTAAAATAGGAAAAATTACAATTATCTTTGTAATTTCTGTGATAAAAATGAATGTTTTTCCTAGAATAGTATTTTGTTTCAGCAATACCTGTTTTGACAAGATATACTATTTATACAGTGTATAAATACAATTCAGAATGATATATCTGAATTTGTGTGGCAGTAAAAAATACAAGAGTTAAATAAAAGGTGTTACAAGATGTGGGTGTGAGTTCATTTTTTGAAGATATTCTCTAAGTAAACTAGGAAACAAAAATATTGTTACTTCTAAAATAGGGGTCCCCCAATCCCCAGTCTGGGGCCCATTGGGAACTGGGCCACGCAAGAGTCGGGCAAGTATGAGAGTGTGTGAAGCTGCATTTGTGCAAGCAGCGTGCACAAAACCATCCCCTCTCCTCCCCACACCACTGTCCCCGGTCCACAGAACTGGAAATTGGGGACTGCTGCGCTAAAGTATACTATTTAGTGTAACTCAGTGTTTTTCAAACTTGGCAATTTTAAGATGTATGGACTTTAACTCCCAATACTGATTTAGGAATACTGGGAGTTAAGGTCCACACATCTTAAAATTGCCAAGTTTGAAAAACACGGCAATAACTAATATTAGTCAATATGAAACAGGGGTGAAATCCAGCATGTTCTGACAGGTTCTGGAGAACCGGTAGCGGAAATTTTGAGTAGTTCAGAGAACCAGCAAAAGCACCTTGGCTGTCCCCAGAGTGGGGTGGGAATGGAGATTTTGCAATATCCTTCCCCTGCTATGCCCACCAAGCCACACCACGCCCACCAAGCCACGCCCACAGAACCGGTAGTAAAAAAAATTGGATTTCACCACTGATATGAAGCCAGTTTGTAGAGTGGACAGAAGCTAAACAAAAGTTTTACCCTTAGTAGCTACAACTGGGACTGAAGTAAAAGAGGGGGCTCATGGCTTGATATTGAGGCTCCATAGAAATATTTTAGTATTGTGGACTCATTGACACCATCATGATCCTTGGATAGTATCTCTATGTACTGGATTGAGACAATAGAAAGGGATGTATTCAAAAGAGATGGAGATATAGTATGCTTTTATCTAAATTGTTCATTGTTCATAGACACTGGCACTAATTCGTTAAATACTATATACTGCATATCTTCAATTCTCTCACATTTTAGAAATAAAGTCATTAGTCAGATTATTCAGACAAAACATAAAATTTAGCTGAATCTTCTTTCCATGTACCCTATTCACTTTTATGGCTATTTGTAGCCCCTTGTTATTACACTGACCTGCAGAAAATAGTTTACCTGCAGGATTTAAATCCACACAGTATTTATTGGCAACTAAATTCATATTCTTTAATACTCGTATTTAAGTTGTGGTTATTGATTATTATTTGTATGCCAGATTTTATCCAGAGGTGGGTAACAGTAAACAATAAAACAACATAAGAAATGATTAAAAAAATATGTTTATTAGCCAATTTCAGGTTTCCAGATCTTCTCTGGAAAGATGCTTGCTCCTTTTCTAAAGCCAGAAAGAATAGGGACTGGTTTCAATTTGCAAGGGAATGCACTTTATATATTGAAAGCAAAAGGCCCTTCCCCACATGCCTAATAGACATACTTTGGAAAGAAATTGTACATCCTCTGGTCCAGATACTTCATGTGTGAAGTAGGGGGATCCCTAAGATAGTTCCACCCCAAACATTAATAGCTTTAAAAGTCAGAACCACAAGTTCCTGTTGGTGGCCCATCCTACTTTTGCCACCAAATGCTGCTTTTTGCATTTATTATCTTGGAATCCTTTTGCCAAAGTTGTTTTCAGCAAACATGACAGAGCACATAGAAGTATTTGATTCCAAAAGGCATTTAAGGCAACTGCTGAATGGCTGATCCACTTACTTTGCTCCTTGCATATTTTGTTGGTTCTTGTCTTGATGCTATTCATGCATTTATTGTTTTAGCTAAGCAATTTTTTGCATATGTTTACAGTAATCTGAATTGATATTTAAAGTCATCCCATGAACAGCCCATGTTTTTAACAAAATACCTAGGACATACATTTCTCATGTAAATGAGGAAAATGAGACAGAATGTAAATTATTTTATTGTTAAAATGTAGGTACAGCTGAACACTATTCTACAGAGCAGCATTTTCTTGCATCTGTATCATGCACCAAGTTTTCGGTAATTTATCCTAGTGTTTCATAATGACTTTTCATTTACAGGAAGTTAAAACTTGGCTTGCTCCAAGCTTGAACTTGGCAGAGCAGATCTCAACTTGGAAGCAACTCACCATTTTCACAAAACTGCAAAGCAATCAGCTTGACTAAGACTTAGAGATTACTTAAGAATATGTTCTGTTGCTATGTGCCAATTAGAAGACAAATCTAAATGTAAGCTTATATAAATCTTTCATTCCAAAGTCCTTTGTGTAAAATGGTGTGTAAAATGCTGTACAGTAGAATACTGATGGTCTGTTTTGCTGTACATAGCTACTCTACAAAGAAGAAGAATATTTCAGTATGAAAAATTCTCCCTGAATTTTTTAATGGATTTTTTTTTTGGGTCATTGATCATGCTATGCCATATAGAAGATTTTACGAAGAAGTAAAGCTGTGTATATGAACATGCTAAATAATCAGCTGCTTGACTATGGTTTAAATTTGAAGCTGTGCCATAGACTGGTTTATATAGAGGCTTTGAACTAAATCTGGTCAGATAACTCAGGAAGCTCACCTTTTCTGATTAGCAGAAGCAGTGATTCTTTTGGTGATTTAGGCAGTCTTCGATGCCAAGCCTTCTTCCCTATTTCTAAATTATTTATCCAGGTAAATTATAAATAACTATCTTTGAAAAGTGAGAGGTTAGACTGACAACATTGCAGTAATGATGCAACCATGAGCATGCCTGCTATCCACTGATCTGTACAAGAGTAAAGTTTTGTTCATTTTCAGCTTGGCACCTGATGGTTTTACAGAAATATATGTTTTCTTGGCAACAAGCATGGGGTTGGCCACTGCCTTTTCTTGCAATACTTTTCTGATTGCTCATCTTAGCCTATAATCAGCCTAGTATCCCTTGGATGTCACCCACCCAACCAGGATGAACCTCTCCTAGCTTCTCTTAGCTTCCAGATTCTGCCATCTACAAATGTCAGGTTATAGTAGAAATTGGATTTTCAACTGGAAAGGGGATTTTGGCTTGGAGTAAAACAATCATACAACGTTGTCAGTATTCAAAGTTCTTATGCTGACTTTTGAAAGTGGTTTAGTGAATGGACAAAATGTAGATGAAAGTTAGTAGAGGTGAAAGATTTCACTCCTCATTCATGTTTTCCCCTAAGAAAAATATGAGACTCCTTTAAGCATTCATACTGGGAATTCAGATTGCTTCGAGGCCCACACATGATATCTGAATATATCATATTTTTTAAAATTTAAGAGAAGTCACTTATCACTTATCACTTATCACCTTATCACTTGGCCACCAGCAGCCTTGCTGCCCTTTTTGCCATCCCCTTGTCTCCTCCTCCTGATCTCTCCTGGTGGTCTCCCATCCTATCATTGAGGATGCTTTGGTTAAAAAGCCAGATCTCCTCGCATGGAGAGGGAGTGGACCTCCTTCTGACCCACACACTTTGCGGTCTGCCACATACCATGAGCAACTGGCCAAGGAGAGTGAGAACAGTGGCAGCAGCCTCGGGGAGGAGGTAAGAGCAGCTGGGCATTACCTTGGGGAAGCAGGGCTAGGTTGGGCTGGGCTGTGGGGTCCTGGTGCCCTGGGACCTTAAGGGCCAGACTGGGCACTTGCCCTCCACTGCCTAGGGCTCTGTATAGCCTGCACTGCCGTACAGGCCTCTGCGTGGCTTGAGAGGGATGGTGAGGCTCCTCTGGGGACAAGGGTTTGGCGCTCTCCCTGGTCTCACCTTCCTCACTGGAGACAATGGATCCCCCCAGCACCGCCCGGGCCACCGTGATATGAGTGATGTTGAACTAATTCCCCTTACATGAGTGATGTTGAGCTGGCCATACCCACCCCAGCCAGGCCCACCCTGGCCACGCCCACCCACCCCAGCCCCCGAAGTCAAACACAACTCTGATGTGGCCATCAATGAAATTGAGTTTGACACCTTTGTTCTACAGAGTGGGGCCACCACAAAGAAGGCCTATTAGCCGATACCCTGAGAACCTCTCAGGAACCTCAAGAGGCTTTTACTAGATAACTGGTCTGAACCAGCCAACACAGTTCTGGCAGTCCATTGCCTGAGACATATCTCTGTGGCACTTTAAAAAGTTTTAAAGGTCATAACCATCACTTTGAATTAAGTCCAGAAGCCTACTGGCAACCAACAAACTGAGGTTAAAACTGATATTATTCTACACTGGTGGAATTGTCCTGCCAACAATCAGGCTAATGCAATTTGCTCCTGCTATTATACTTTCCATTACATTCCTTTGCAACTCTTGTTTCTGTAGCAATAATATTAACAACCATAGAAGTGGCAAGCTAGGAAGGGGATGCAGAAAGGGAGCCTGGATTGTGGGATGGGAGTCAGGTATATTGATGAACAGGGATTGGAAAGAGAATATGGCAGAGGAATGAGAGGAGAGCTGAAAGAACAAGAGGCTGTATATATGCTAATCCTAAACTAAGGCGAGCAATCACTCACTCTAGTTAAGGCATCTTTTTATTCTCCTTTTATAGCTGAAATTATTGGCAGTGAAGGAGGGTATGAAAATTATGGTTTCATTGTCTTGGATGTGTTCAATATTACAAAGGTAAATGTGATCCTCCGTATGGTGAAACACAGACTCTTTCATGTTTAAGCATTTGTATAATTATTAAATAAATAAAGGGCAAGTACTGTCAACTGTATTTCCCATGAACATATTTCCTCTGCAAATGGAAAAAATAATAATTTCACCTTTGCTTTTTTAAAAAAACTCTCTTTCCCTCTTCTGTCTTTGAACTAAACTCTTTGAAGACTCTAAGGCTTGCTATTCTGTTGTGAAAATAGTTCTTCACCAGTCGTGTCTTTCACTTCATTGGCCAGACACCTGCCATAAAGTTTGATATAGACCAGATTATGTGAGAGACAAGTCTGTTCCTTTTATTTGTGTAGCAAGAACACAGATGTATTACATCAAAGTCAGTTCCCTTATAAAAGTGCTCTCTAAAAATAGCTTGCATCCAAAGTTCTGTGTTGCTGCATTTATGCATGCATAATCTGGTTGTGTTTAACACTCTTCCTCTGAGAAATTCTAAAATACAGTTTATGGGAACTGGTTCTTTGATGCTAAGGACTACTAGACATAGACAGGGTGACCAGTGGTTAAGCTTCTTTGCATTGGAAGGAAAATATGTTTGGGAAGAACTTTATGATACATGGTCAAAATGCTTTCTCTCATACTGTCTCAATGCATGCTGACCCTTGAACTTACTTATTTTTTGCCTTTTTGGCCTCCATTTTAAAATCCATCCATCCATCTGCCTTTTGCATTGAAAATATTAAATTACATATGTCATTATCATAATATGTTAACCACCAAAATGGCAAGATGGTATATAACGGTAGCAAATCCAAGCAGCAAAACTATGAGTTGGAAGTGTGTAATCACGATTGACTATTTCAATGGTAGAATCCATGAAAACTTGACTTTTCTCTCTCAGGTGTTAGGACTGTGTATTTAGTGGAGGAATTTGTTTTAAGAGAGTGATTTAAGTAATAAAATTACTTATGATTAAAAACAACCCTCTTATCCAGGAAACAACTTCTTTTCTACCGATCCAGATGTATATTTTATAGAAATATTGACTCCTATATTGTATTCTTTCTTACATGAAAAAATAGGATTCTGCTTCTCTAATGAATAAGTTACTGTATTACATTACATCTTTCTGTATTCCCTCCCACAATTGTATCCTGCAATTAAAAACCCTGTGAGGTTAGTTGGCCTTGGCTGAAAGATAATGACACAATTTCCTTGACTTGGGGGGGGGGGGGGTTATCCAGGGTCTCCCTGGCTGTAATCCAACATCCTAAGCACTATACCCTATATAGAAGAAGGCATGCAAAACTGTAACAGAACAAGTTATGTTTATATTACACTAAGCATTTCTCGTCCTAAGGAGAAATTTTGCTTATGCAATATGTAATTTCATATATTATGGGTTTACATGCTATGAAATTATCTTCAGAAGATAATCAATATCAACAAGCTCTATATTCCTGAACTTCAAGTGAAAAAACAAATTTATACCAGTGATGGAAAATTTGTCACTTTCTATAAGGGAGAAATCTTTCAACCACTTCCAGTATGACTGGATTCATAATTTATACTTCTCTATAACTAATGAGATGTTGGTTTACAGATACCCTAGAATTATAACCATACAGTTCAGTAGCCAAAAGAAGCTGGCATGCATTTTATTTTGTGAGCAAAAAATCTCAGAGGGGAAAAAAAAGCCCAAATGTCATTGTATGTCACATTTATTATGTTATAAACTTCACTAAAACATAGTAAAGTACACTTCAAGACTTGGTAGGTGCATTTGCTTGTAGATGAAAAAGGACGTTCAATGGTGAGATGAATGCTAGTTTCAGGGAAATTAGCTTCTCTAAAGTATTTCTCAAAGTGTGGCCTGATGACCCCTGGGTTCCCCAAGACCCTTTCACAGGTCTGTGAAAGCGAAATTGTTTGCCAGCTTACTGTAACACTTGATGCATTGAAGGATTTTTTTTTTTTGTAACCATGGGCCCAGAAATTAATCTTAAGAGTGTCTATCTCGCTAGATAGATGTGTTGAAAAGATGTTACAGAAGAGGAATAGATTTTACTGGACAAGACTGAAACTGATCTGACAGTGAATTTAAAAATGACAGGCTACAAAAATGATGTGGAAAAAAAAATCCTACACTGGATATACAAACAAACATGCAAACCCCGTCTGATGTCTTTATAATTAAAATAATGGACCAAGAGACTGACCTAGATAATTTTCTTATATGGAATTTGCAAAAGAGTCTTGTTAAAGTTTAGAAAAATTTTGTGAGAGGAGCTGAATGAAAAGAAATAAAGTTGTGGGACATTATTTGAAGGGACTAAAGATCAAGATTGTTGAAAAGCAAAGGAAGGAGTATAAAGTTGATTTATTTGATCAAGGCTAAAATAGATACACTGTTGTCTCTAGTAATCCTTAAAGGACTTTTTCTGATCAGGACTGGAATAAAGAAGATTTAAGAGGTGGGATATGGGAAGAAGAGATTGTTTGCTGCATTTTAAGAGAAGGTGATAAGTTGCAAAAATTGTTTATACTTTTGATGAAAGGGGTAGTCATTTTTTATATATTTTCTTTTTCCTTTGCTATATTTTTTTTTCTTTTTATTTTCTCTACCTTCTATTTTTTATTTTTATTCACATACACATACACAGAGTTTGTATTAGTTTTGTATCATAGTAATTGTAATTTTTAATAACATTTCTATTCAAAGAAGGGCATCTAATCTAGACCTATAACACGATTCCATATTGATATTCCATAATCCATATTCATGGCTTTCTAGTTTCTTTCAAGTAAAAAGTCATCATCCCTTCAAAGATGCCTTGATAGTACAGTGGTTTAGTGCACCCTGTTATTAACACAGCTGCCTGCAATTTCTGCTGGTTCGAATCTCTCCAAGGCTCAAGGTTGACTCAGCCTTCCATCCTTTCTAAGGTAGGTGAAATGAGGACCCAGTTTGTGGGGGCAATAAGCTGACTTTGTATAAAATATACAAACGAATGAAGGCTATTGCTTAACGCATTGTAAGCCGCCCTGAGTCTCCGGAGAAGGGCGGCATATAAATCAATTTTTTTTTTAAAAAAAAGAGTGGGTATCAACAATAATAAGAATTTTTCTAAGTAAAATAGTATTTGTAGCTTGGAAAAACAATTACTAGATTGCAAATCGATCTATTTAAGCATTACAATTATTTTCCTTCATTTCTGATATGACTTTGTTTTGACTTCCTATGAGTATCTGTGTATATATGTATGTGTGCCCATGTAGTTCATGTGGGGAGATACAGCTACAGTAGATGAAGTAATGATACAAAGTGCATAAACCTTTATCAAACAAGTCTGGGATTTTCAAAGGCTTTTTTTTTGTACACATGCCAAGGAAGTTAATGGACTCACTTTAGCATGCCCATTATTTTTTGTTTCAAAATGGTGATAAACCTCATGATTTGTTTCAGTGAAAAAACATGTTCAAGGACTGCACAATGTGATGTTTGTCCACCTTTGAGGATTATCCTTACGATTTATATTTATATTTTTCCTGATTGCTTATTTGTACCCTATCACTATCATTAAGTGTTGTACCTTATGATTCTTGATGAACGTATCTTTTCTTTTATGTACACTGAGAGCATATGCACCAAGACAAATTCCTTGTGTGTCCAATCATACTTGGCCAATAAAAAATTCTATTCTATATTTTTAAAAAATTCTATGCCTGTTATATCTGATGGACTGGATTTGAGTTGTAAGAAGGGTAAGAAATAGCAATGGCATGACAACCACTCTCTCCCAGGCCCTGTGAATAGTGCTTCCTCTCAAAGAGCCCCTGTTGGAAGCACTTTCTGTACCTTCAAGTGATGGTTCAGCTTTGCCCAGTTTTTAATAAGAGGAGTGAAATGCCTGCAGATCCCCAGGCAGAATTCCACCTATTAGTATTCCATTCTATTTTACTTTGAGGCAATCACTTTCTGAGTGTAAGGCCATGGGAATTATACACAGGCACCTCTTCTGAGAGGATCAGGCACACACGAGATCCCCTGTATGCCAACTTCCCTCAGGCCCTTTCCATCTGCTCTCCAATGTTGCTGATGGGAACGCAGATTTGCATAACTGTTCTGGATGGGAACAGATGAATCTTCAGACAGCTCAGGAGAATTGCACACATAGGCTGGCACAAAATTGTTGCATGTTTCCAGTCCCTGGTGGATTTCATTCGTTGTTGTCAGTTCATCTAATTTCTAGCCCGTTCCTTTTAAAGTGTAACTGTATTTATATTCACTGCAGAGAGCAAAACAATTCAATCTCTTGGATCAGCAAAGAATCAAATTGCTAATGCCCGGGGGGAAGGGAGGGATTGATATAATCCAGAGAGAGAGAGAGAAAGAAAGAAAGCACCAATGTGGTATACCGCTTAGGGGGTTGGACTAGGAACAGGATGACCTAAATTCTAGTCCTTCCTTAGGCATGGAAGCCGGCTGGGTGATTTGAGGTCAGTCATTCTCTTCCAGCCCTAGGAAACTGAAAAACATCTGTCTACCAACCCTATTTGACTAGCATGGTAGATTATAATAACCTTCTGTGAAGAGGCCTTCACTGCTGCAGTAGGTTGATTTGGGCTGTTGTTGCTGCTGCTTTTATTAATGTTACTGTGTTAAATCTTGTAACTTAGGAGTAGTTCTACAATAGAGGATTATTACTGAAGGAAATTGTGAGCTCTCCTTTACTGATTATGTGTAAAAAAAATAGAGCTGTTTCTCAATCTTGTTTTGAGCTGGATTCCTGCATAGACCAAGAGGTTGAATTCAGCACTCAGAATGGGCCCTTCCCAATATGATTCTAAAATATCATATTTTTAATGCACACACTGTATGGATTTTTTAAAAAAGGAAAATAATGAGGTGTATAGGGCAGTGTATAAGGAGAGTTTTTCAGCTCTTTCCTATCACCATGGTTGCAAATTTGTGCAAAATTGTGCATGGTTGTCCACAGATTTGCACAACCTGCTTGCAGTGGAATAAATGAGCATGCAGTGGGGTAATTGTGAACTTTTTTTCTATATCAATAGGTACATGTACCTTCTTAGTCTGGATTGAACTTGTTATAAACAAGTTTTAAAATCCAGTCTAAAACATATCAGGGACTGGTCTACACTGGTTCACCAAGACTGCCATTTAAAAGAAGCCAATTTTGAACTACTAATTTTGTAAACATTGTCACACCCACTGTGGCCCTCAGGCTCTGTATCCACAATTGTTTCTCGAAGATTTGGAGGAAGTATTGTTGCATCCATAATTGCCCACAGTGTATACATTACTTTCTTATTTCACAATAGACTCCTTGTCAAAAAAAGAAAAAGAAAAGAAAAAGAAAGAAAGAAACCCAAACACGGCACGTCTGCTGTGCTTCAAGGTATAACCTGAATATGAATATTATGATGCTTCCTTTATACTGAGACAGACTTATGACGTTTCTCAACCTGGCACCCCCCAGTAATGTTAGAATTGTAACTGCCAGAATTGCAGAGTTTCAGAAAGAGGACTCACCCAGCCTTGCCTCCTTCAAATGTGATAGTCCAATAAATCTGGAATGAAAGTCAAATGCGGTACCACTGAGTGATGCCTCCAGCACAAATGTAGAAAATGAAACTCAGTTTCTAGACACATTTTCAGCATTGCTGGAATGAAAATGTTGGTACCAATATTTTGTCACAGGAAGCTTCCTAATGAAACACACCAAACTGCATAACAACCTCAAAATTAAAACTAGGGCAGAAAATGAACCGTATAGTGCTCATTTGGGCAGATATTTTTAATAGCAAGCAACTGAAGATGAATATACCTGATATCCATTTATTGTTAAAAGTGCATTTTGTAACCTCGGATGTTTTCCAGCCATTTTAGCTTTCATCAGCAGGTTGTATAGATAAGCAGAAAAATTCTATTTCAAGCACACTTGGGAACCTGCAGAGTCTCAGAGAGCAGTTGGGATGGTTTAATGACCTGGAAAAAGCAACAAGGATTCAGGTGAGAAATCATTGAACACAATTGGCTATACTTTCCATCAGAGGTTATAGGTGGTAATATTTTAACTTCCTTTTCTATAAAAAAAATTACAAACTGGCCAGCCTTGGAATATTATGCATAGTACTTAAAACAATGAGTAACAGTTACACAAGCCAGTGTCTCCTGGGCAAAGTTTGTAGGGATTGAGACAGAATACTCTATTCATTCCTTTCAGTAGAGTCATTGCTAGCCTACAAATCAAGGACATTTGACAGGAAGGTGGAAGGAAATCCTTCATTACATGACCTGTTGTCAATGGCATGTGAAATACTTTTGATTTCCATAATTGTATTCCAACATTACCAGAGATGAAGTTCAGCCAGCGGGCTTTGGTAAAAGAGTGTCAATTCCAGCTATATTTATGTAAAATGTCAGTGTTTTTATGTAATATTCAAGCAGAAACCAAGAACTTTATTTATTGGTATCATTTAATTTGGTTCTTCTTCCATGCCCACATCCTTTGCACTGAGACCTTTCTTCCATTTAAGGTTACCTTGGTTTCTTAAGAAATTTTTGACCAAATATTACATAAGTGAATTGATATAACTTGAATCAATGTTAGTTCTTGACAAGATCTCTGGTTGGAAAACTTATTTGTTTAAGGCAAAGTGGCATATTGTATAATTTGTACAATGGATATCTATATGCATATTTTCCTTTTAAAAAAAAAGTTAGTTAAAATGTATCCACCATCCTACCTTTCTATCTTGGAACAATTTCAAGGATCCATTGAGACAAGCCTCCTGTTCAGTCCCGGAATCCTGATTAAAACATCCTGATAGATTGCGTCAACCCAGCTGCAAACCCATTCTGGAAGGAGGAGGCCATAGCCACTTCTCCTTGTGATCAGTTTCAGTGCTGACCCACTGTTATTGTGAACATTCAGCCTGAATCTATGATGAGAAGTACATGACATCATCTCCCATGTATTATTGCTTTCTCCATTTGGCCTCCTGCACACACCCATGCTATTAGGTGTGGAGAAGAAACAAGAGCATCATTTTTGGAGAGGAAACCTATAAACATAAAACCACGTATGCGACCAACAGCAACTTCATAACAATTGGAGACAATGTGTTTGGAGAGCCCTCGTAAAAGGAAAAAGAAAACAGGTTCTTTCAGTATAACTATTTCGCCATGGTTCAGTCAAAACTGGCTGCTTCCCCATTCATTTGCCATTATTATACCAGGACAATTTCTTTGAAGAACTATGGCCTTTTTTAATTTTAAAAATTACTCTGATTTATAATTTATGAATTATATGAAATGCTTTACAGATGGCACATAACTCTGTCAATAATTACCAAGATAGAAGGAATGTTTTGTCATATGGGTAACTATGTAAAAAAAAAATTCAAAGTCTTGGAAAGAAATGCATCAACACATTAAGATGCTAAAAATAAAGCTCAAACTGAAACCACAAATACTTTTATTAGGTCTAATATGGTACTGAAAACATAAATAAAAATATTGCAATCTACTAAGATTTATGTTGAACAAATTAGGCACAGTATTGGTCAAGAGGAATCTTGCCAGTAATACAAAACTGGAGACCAAAATGGGAGAATATGTAACAATGGCAAAATTGACATTACATATCCATAATAGAAGTTTCACCAAATTTAAGCAATATTTGTGTATATACTACACATTGCTCAACAGTGCAAATTTAGACATGTAGAATATAGTTTTGAAGAAGAAATTTATGAGATTAATAAAAAAATACAGGAAAGGTTTTAAATAGTTACAAGCAATAATCTTTTATGTTTAATGCAAAGTATAAATATGTAGATTGTGGACAGAAGTGAGAAAAACAGAAGGGAAGAGGAGAATTCATTACTAAATAGTGGTCTTATAGTGTTTTTATTCATGTTTAGCAGTTTTTGTTGTTATTTAACTGTTAGTATTCAATAAAGATTTTTTTTCGTTGTATATCATTATGATAACAATAAGAAATATATTGTAGAAGATTGGCTGTCGTATGAGGAGAAAAATAAAGATTATATTCATTCTAGTTTGATAGCCAATAAGTCACTTGCTAGTTTGTTATAACATAATTTGAGAATTCTAATTGGTTTTCCTAATCTGGTTTCCCATGCTTTCTTTAATGATGGTTTCTCAAATGATTGATGGAGTGGCTATGTGATATCAAGTTGGTATTGACTCCTCATTTCTGGTTGTCCTTTTCTTTTTCTTTCCACCTTTCCCAGCATTAGAGTAATCAAGACTATTTTGATTATAAAATAAACCACAATTTACATGTTTCACATGACATGCTCAACCCAAATCAAACTACATTATAACTTGGCACATGCAGAAAAGGACAAGGCTTCAATTTCTCAATTCTGGCTAACTTCTTAAGTTTCCTGACCCCCCCCCCCCCCCGACCAGATACGACAAGAAACAATAATTCAGAAAAGAAACAATAATAATTTGTCTTAAAAACAGTGGAAAAATTGTGGTATAAATGCTTCTGTAGTATCTAAATAACCTTTCTTCTGGATTCATATGGCTTCATTCAAGCTCCTTGTTATTCTTAAGCAATCCTTCATGACTTGTAGTATCCCATAGAAGCCTAAGATACTCAGGGTTGGTATCTGAAGTCATTTCCTCTCCTCTCATTCCAGAGATGCAAGCTGAGTGGAAAATTAGCTTTGATCAAAGAAGTAGAGATAATTAGTTTATATAAACATATTGGCGGCAATTCTATAAATAAAAAAGTGTTTCAAAACTTAGCTGGAGAAGGGATATTAAGATAACTAATAAAATCAGTATGTTGGTTTGAGAAACAATCTCCTGTGTAATTTTTCTTCTTCTTCACTTGCTATCTCACTGTGTGAAAGGGAATGTACATTAATGCAAAAGATGGTGCCAACTGAATAAGAATTGGAAAATTTAACTAACAGCTTTCTCCATTTGAATCTATTAAGGATTGAATCTAGTTTTGCTGGTAAACTATCATGAAATCATGGTTTAATCCAGCAACCTAATTAGTTTGGGAATCTGGTAGCTAAAGTTTCTTTTCTGCTCTGCTGTACCTGGATCCAATAAGATCTCAGTGCTTGAAAAAGTTTTAGTGCTTCCCTTACCTGACATATTGCTTTTAAAAGGAAAAAAAAAAGCCTCTGACGATCAGGCAACTCAGCTCGGATCGTCAGAGCCTTTTAAAAGCATTTTTTCTACAACCTCTTTGGCCGAAGAGGTTGTAGAAAAAAATGCTTTTAAAAGGCTCTGACGATCCCGGCTGAGCTGCGCGATCATCAGAGGCTTTTTTTTTTTACTTTTAAAAGCATTTTTTTCAGCCGAAGAGGTTGTAGAAAAAATGTTTTTAAAAATAAAAAAAAGCCTCTGATGGGCACGGGGGGAGGGGGCTCAGCTGGGCACGGCGGGAGGGGGGGAGAGCAGGGATTTTTGCTACCGGTTCTCTGAACCACCCGCCGCCATCAGTACCAAACTGGGCAATCTGGTCTGAACCGGGAGCATTTCACCCCTGAGAAGTAATCTCTTTCTACTTCTTACTTAGCATTAAACAAAATGCACTTTCTATCTGCTGAAAAATAAGGTACAGTATTATTCCTCGAATGTTCCAGGATAAGCCTTGACATACAATGCAATAAACTCAAAAATTGGTGGCATAGATATTTGATAAATACATAAATGAAACTTAGGGAAACCTCTGCTTCAGGATTGGCAATTCACCTGTAAATCCTTTTCCTATGCCATTTTTAAGGGAATAATGAAATAGAATAAAATTGTTCCATTTTGCTACTTACTGTTTCATGTTGTACTTTTCTAGCTGGATTTTTGTTTTGTTTTTTTAAATATAACCTTAATTTGCTGATTTGGTCTAGGCAGAAGCTTGATTTATATTAAAATTGAATAAGATGGTTGAGAGGAGTCACTTTCCTTTTTCTAACCTTTAAAAACCATTGTGTTTATAGCAGTACTAAACACTTTAAAAAGTGTATTTTTGTTTTTTGGCAGTCCCAATCATTAAGCAACACAGGCTTTCAAGCCTGCCATTTTTAGTGCTAAAGAAAATGGGAGAAACTGCCTCTTGGCAATCTTATAGTTTCTAAACTTGTAAGCCAAATTTCACTCTGTCTAGAATCCTATAGGCATGAAATTCAGGATACATTTTATTTTAAACTCCATCTCTGGCCAGTATTACTGAAAATAGTGGTTGAAGCAAAAAGCACACAACTGAAACTCTAAAATAGGTTTAATGTTTATTTTTTATTTGTTGGCCTTTAACTCAGGCCTGAAAAAACATGAAACTCTGAGGTGTGCAATATTCAGGCTCAATGCAAACAAAGATTCTTCTGATCTGGCTATGCCTGGCACCTGTTCCTTAAAGGAGCTATGCCATTTCCTGGGCTGGCATGGCAGGCGAACAGATTCAAGAAAAGATCTGACTGTGTTTCAAGAGTGATGACTGGACAGTGACATAAGGTTGTGTTCCATGGCTGTGTCTGTAATGTTTCTAGTACTCAAGAGCATATTTTTCTATCTTCCTTTTGAATCCCAGCGAAGACACTGTTCTTCTAAAGAACAGTAGATAGGTACAGCAAGGCTGTCTATGCCATACATAAAACTTTCTTGTTTATATAAAATTCAAATATTACATATCTCTAAACCACTGTTTTCTGGCTGAGCAATTCTGAGAGTTAAAGTCCATACATCTTAAAGTTGCCAAGTTTAAAAAATACTGCTTTAAACCCTGCTAGACTTTTCTCAATAGCAAAAGAGAAAACAGTGTTCCCAGCCTTGCCCATGCTTGCTATATAGCCATAGCCATTGTGCATCATTGTCACACAAATTGCAATCCTTGGTAAAGATATGTGCCCCAACTACAAAGATTTTAGCATGTTACTACTTCCCCTCTGAAATCATGACATTATTATAGATGTAGGGAAACTCATAAAATATCACTAGCTAAACTATCTACAAGAGAGGAGTGTCAAAATATGGCCAAGATTGTGTGATCAAAATTCTACTGCTTTTACATGGGGCTCCCCTTGAAGAGCACTTGGAGGCTCCAACTGGTCCAGAATAGGGCCGCGCGGGTGGTTATGGGTGCAACTCGTGACACCCCTCCTGCACGAGCTGCACTGGCTCCCAGTGGTTTCCGAGTGCGATTCAAGGTGTTGGTCACCACCTTTAAAACGCTCCATGGCATAGGACCCGGATGCCTTCGAGACCGACTTCTGACACCAATAGCCTCCCACCGGCCAGTTCGCTCTCACAGAGAGGGTCTCCTCAGGGTGCCATCGGCCAAGTTATGTCGGCTGGTGACACCCAGGGGGAGGGCCTTCTCTGTGGGAGCCCCAGCCCTGTGGAATGAACTGCCCCCGGAAATGCGTAAGATCTCTGACCTCCGGGTATTTTGTTGTGCACTCAAGACCCTGTTGTTCTGCCAGGCCGGACTATCAACATAATAATTTTAAATTGAGGGTTTTAAATTTCTGGGGTTTTAAATTGAGCCGAATTATTTAATAATTTTAAATAATTTTAATTGATATTTGTTTTGTGCTTTTATTAGGCTGTACACCGCCCTGAGTCATTCGGGAGAAGGGCGGTATAGAAATATTATTATTATTATTATTATTATTATTATTATATGTTGCAAATGTGATGCACATCAACAAGAACAGGGTTATGGTCATTGCTGCCATCTTGAATTTCTTTGACCTCACCTACAACCCTGGATGCCCCTAGTTGAATCAGGATTGCTGACTCACTTCCATAATACCTAAGGACTAGGCAAAATATCTAGACAAATATCTTCTACTCATTCAATTATTTGTGAAGGAGAGAACAGAATTTTTGCAGAAGTAACCTATGTCACAGGCATATCTTTCTGTAACCTTCACCTAGTGATGTGTAATCCTCCTTCTTTTCCCCCTCATGTTTGTTTCTTAATGTAATCTTCAACAACTGCATAGTTGTTGAAGATTATTTCACCAAGCCAGGCTGGCATAAATCTCTTCTAATTGTTCTAAATCTTCATGCTGAAGATTCTTAACCGATGAACCAAATTGGCTTAATCATCTTATATTCACATTTTATATGTATGTTATTTTAACTGTTCACCGCCCTGAGTCCTTCGGGAGAAGACGGGTATAAAAATTAAATAAATAAATAAATAAATAAATAAATAAATAAATAAATAAATAAATAAATAAATAAATAAATAGAGTGTGAAGAGCCATTGTGATGTATTGGTCCAGATGTTGGGCTAGAACTGGACAAGCCCCGATTCAAGCCTATTTTTAGCCATGGAAGCTCACAACATCACTTTGGGCTACTCAAATCTTTCTCAGCCTAACCTATCTATGGGTTATGGAATCACATAAGCATGTCCACTTTGGTATCCTGTATGGATATTCTGCTTTACTGTGTGCATACATTCACTTACAGAAACATAATCAGCAATCCAAACAAGCTATTTCAGAATCACTTACCAGAATAAATTAACTATTTTCGGGGTGGGGGTGGGGAATTAAGAAAGAGAAAAGGTAGAGTGGAAGAGCTGTTACCCTATTCAGACTGAGAATCACTACATGCCTTTGCAGCTTTCAGTTTTTATTTAATTGATTATAGTTTATTTATATTATACTTACTGCCCCTTTCTACATTCATGGATACTTAGCAAATCCCTTCCAGGTAGTCATTTGTCTACAATCTACTTGCTTCAGCAAGAAGGTTGCATCTTTGGTTTGCAATAATCTTTCTTTCCCATCAAATAGTTATGCATTCGAAATACCAAGAAATGGTACATTCTTCATCATGACTTACTTTAACCAAAGGCAAAATTTAGGGTTGTTGACCCTCGACTTCTGTCATTACCTTTTACTGCTTCCTTCAGGTATCCTTCGCTTAATTTGCTTCGTATCTTGAGTCTCTGAACTGTTGGAATGAGGACTTCCAGCCTGGAAAATGCATTTGTGGGATGGAGACTTAATGATCCTGATGTGTCTCTTATTAGAAAGGACCAATGGTTGGGTGAATCAATGGTATTCATTTAGTGTCACTGAATGCATGCCATAAGAAACCCCTACAAGAATACTGAGATCCTATTTATATCTCCGAGACATTTTGGCTCCTGGGTTCAGTGACTGTATGCTTTTGCTAATTGTGCATGACCCCTATGGGAACCTGCCACTGAATCAAGGGAGAGACAGTAATAGGGCCCAAAGTATTTAGGAGGAGAAATTTGTAGAGTGCCGCATACTTCATCTACCAAAATTATACTCTTGCTTGCCAGGAAACCAATGTTTGCTCTTTTCTCATATTGCTTCTGCAGAAAGGTTATACGGATGGGCACACACAGATACAGAGGAAAATCCAGAAAGGGTTTAGGAAGCAACAGGATATCACTGGGTAGTGGAAAAGTTTCTGCTTTCTTTGTAAACAGAAACTGCTAGGATATAAAATCAAAACATTGGACTATATGCAGTAGAATTTGGCAAACCCCCTTAAAAAGAAAAAGAGAGAGAGAGAGAGAGAGAGAGAGAGAGAACATCCTGGCATATTTTGCTAAGCATGGTTAAGTAAACTTTGAATCTGGTTGCAAACATATATGTACAAAGTTGGCTTCGTAACTGCCAATAACAATAACTTGTACATTTCAACTGGGGATTACGTGAGCAAAGTTCTTGCTACCTTGTGCCCTTCATATATGGGTTCTACCTTTTCTTTTCTTTGAAATAATTATCCAAAATCTATAGCAATAGCACGTAGACTTATATATCGCTTCACAGTGCTTTACAGCCCTCTCAAGCAGTTTACAGAGTCAGCATATTGCCCTCAACAATTTGGGTCCTCATTTTACTGACCTCAGAAGGATGGAAGGCTGCGTCAACCTTGAGCCGGTTGGGATCAAACTGCTGGCAGATGGCAGAGTTAGCCTGCAACACTGCATTCTAACCACTGTGCCATCACAACTATAAATGTTATTGGTTATGAAAATGGTGAAGATCTTGTTGCAGTGCTGAAAAAAAAATATTCCTCCAAATGAACATCTACAGGAATGATCTTTAGCTATTTTGACGGCATTTTATCAGATTAAGTGCCTATAAAACTGTTCCTATGAACAGGAAACTTGTAAAAAAAAAAAGTCAGACATGTTATGGGATTTCACAATTCTAATGCAGTCAGAACATTCCAGGTCTTTCATCTACTTGAAGTAGATGGGGGAAAAAAGCCCTTAAAAGTCTTTGTACTTTACTGGATTAGAATTCTTAGGACAGGGATAAATAATAGAAGAACATGGAATTTGTTTAAATGTTTGGAAGATTTACTGAATAAAACATGAACAATTTGATAGGAGAATGAAAATTCACAATCATTTGGCTGAGCCTGATTGTGTTTATATCCTGACCCAGGTCTGGCATTTAGTTATCTGTACCTTCCCAGCCATTTTTATTCTTTGGCCTGGACAAGATTAGCACCTGGATGAAAACAGCTGGTGGAAAAGAAACTAAAATTAGTTGATGGCAGTGTTGACAAAGGTTACAACTTTTGAGAGATGTGCCATCTCCAATCTATTAGGAATTATTGAAAGGACTCTATTTTTATATTTATTAATTGGACTGTGGCCTTGAAGATTTTTTAATTCCTCTGTGCAATTTCCAAATGATATGAAATATTTCCACTGCTCACAGTGCTGTTTAATGTCTATGTGTATTTACCCATGTAGTAAGGTTGTAATGTTATTATTTTCTTTATTATTTTTACTCATCCTCTTATTGGTGGTGGCATTATTATTATTGTTGTTGTTGTTGTTATTATTATTATTATTATTATTATTATTATTATTATTATTATTTTGTTGTTTTGCATGCTTCTGCTCCAGAGACAAATTCCTTACGTGTTTAACCACACGTGGCCAAATAAAGAATTCAATTCAATTCAATTCAATTCAATTCAATTCAATTCAATTCTGATAGCGGTGCACCTCATAAGCTTTAAATTTTCAAGGAAGTTGGTGATCTAATTTGAGATTTCATATTATAAAAGTTACATTTCTATTAATATATTTCCAGATGTTTACCAGAAGATGGGCCAGTTTTGTTTCAGTTAGTCCTATTCCTGGCTATAGTTTATAATTTATTGCTTTTCATGGGATTCCCTGATCATTTTGCTTCCTTTTCTTGGCACAAGGATTGTTTACTTCATAGAAGAAGTGCCTTGTATATAGAAATGAAAATATATTCTTATACTCAGATTGACTCAGGAAGGCAATATCATGTGGATGGAATGTAACGTTCTGGCTCATTAAATTATGAGGTGCCCAAACAGTGTTGTGGGAATGTCTCATATTTCATTATCCTGTCAGCTTTCATCTTTGGAAAGCTGCCTTATCTTGCCATGTTGCTGCCTTATTTTGCCATGTTTCAATCAAATCCCACTGGATTTGTCAAGATAATACCACTGTGCTTGTTCACAGAGTCTTCTATCAAATAACTCTAAGTGTACTCTAAGCTATGCATTTCCCTTTCCTTAGACAAAGAAATTTAATCAAAACTTTCCTAGGAAATTCCAAACAATCATTTGAGCCCAGATCTTCTTTTTTGCTTATGGTGTAGCTTTACTTCAGATCTCACGTTTGATTAGTAGATGACAGTCTTAACAATTGCTCCTTTGATATCCTCATTGATTTCTTTTTTGATCTGATTTAGACACTTCAGATTGTTTGTCAAACCCAATCGATCCTGGGTCTCATTCGGGACAAAATCTTCAGGGTTGTGGGCAAGGCATTGTGATCCAAGTCCCTCCCCTTTTTGATACACATAACATGCATATCTCAAAGACTTCGATTGTAATGTTGCATCAACCATCTTTCAAATATTGACCTTACTTACCCACAGATACCCTCATGAAAGAAATAAACAGACAAAAATGCCCTTATTCTATTCTGTATTTTGCCACACCATTTCTCAGCTGTCTTATTTATTTAATTAATTAATTAATTAATTAATTAATTAATTAATTAATATACCGCCCTACTCCCGAAGGACTCAGGGCAGTGAACAGCCAAACAGTAAAAATACATAGATACAAAATTTAAAAACAAAGTGAAATCGAATTAAACAATTTGGCCCAAACAGATTAAGACCCCAATCATTTAAAAACCGATTAAAATTTGCATAATTAAAAAGAGGGGAAAAATTAGGCCAGGCCCGCCTGGTGGAATAAAAAGGTCTTAAGAGCACGGCGGAAGGTGCACAGATCCAGGATCCTCCGTATCTCCGGGGGGAGCTCATTCCAGATAGTAGGTGCCCCCACAGAGAAGGCTCTCCCTGACTTCTTCAGAATTTGTAAATTTATATTTTATGTAATATATATTTAGCTGATTGAAATTCTAAATGTGTTTTTAAAGACACCCTTGCTTGGACAGAATTGTAAACTTGTTACTATAACTACTGTTTACTCTCACTTTGTATACCCTTCAACCAAATGTTGCTGAGGTTAAATAGTTTAGATTTGGAGAAAAGACAAACAGATTCCAACTTTCCAAACATTACAAGGCAGTCAACCTCTGAGGCATTTTAACAGGAACCAACAGGAAGTGGTTTCAGTGGAAGTAGACATTCACTTATAAACAGAGTGAGACCAACAAATCCTCTTTGCCCCTCGCTTAGCCTAAGGGAGCCTTGCCTCTTCTTTCCATGCAGGCATATTTTTGAATCACTTTGTGACCCTTTAAAATAATAAAATAAAATGCTTTTATTGATAGTGGTTTATCCCTGGTACTCTGGAATATTAATGATTTTAATTTCTAAATTCTCCATGTCATTTTTTTCTGGTGGGTTAGAGATTGTCTGTCAGCCAGCCAGTAGCCCACATAGGGATGTTGATTCTTCTGCTACCACTGTTGTTTACTTCATGTATAAAACACTGGCTGATTTCTTGCTTATTACATTGTAGTGCTTACATCTAGGCTGCCAGATTTTGCCATATGATATGCTCCAACCTGTTGACTGACTAATTAGGCTAGTCAGTCTTCCCTTCCATAATTAGGCTAAATCTCTGTCTCCTGTTTTATAGATCCCAGAATTCAGATCTCCAATGGTTCTAGAATCTAGCAAACAGACGGAGGGCTAGAAATATATTGGTGTGATCACATTCCACGTGATGGAATGCAATTGTTGTAAAATAATTGCAAGAATCAAAATCAAGGGTGAAGCTGTCAATGCAGATCTTATGACAACCGGAGATATTGTCTCTACTAGGGACATAGTGAATGTGCTATACTAATGCCACTTCTGTTCTAAGGAATAGTGTCAGACATGGAGGCCATCTTTTTCTTTGGATCTTCAGGGCTACCACACTTAGTGCTCTGGGAAACTGGGAGGGGGGATTGCATGGAGTGGTGGAGATATTTAGCCATATTAACATTCCTCTCTTTGAGAGTCAACGACATTCGAGCCTGCACCTGGAGTGGTGTGACTGGGAGACATCTCCAGTTGGGACGGTGCATTGATTGGACCATGTGATGGACATGTGGGTGCAGGGGAAGGGACTTGGACTTCCTTTTGGGTGGGGAAAACCTGGAAGCTTTCAGATTCGGGTTACCCCAGATGTGCCAATATGACATTTCTAATAAAATGGAACTTTCATTGGGGGTGTTACTTGGAACCCTGACAAATAGTTTGGCTGCCCATCTGCCATATCACCTCTCCTAGAGTCTGGACCACAGGCCCAATTCACCAATGATGTTCTCAGAAAGAGACTTGGATTGCTGCTGGAAGTGCTATGAGAAGAAACAGTGGATTGGGCTAAAATGCTGCAATGGTTAATCTGTGGGATTAGGATTGAAGAAAGCAAAATATACTTTGGGCAAGTCAAGTTATCTCAGCCTATGTTATTCCACAGGATTGTTCTGAGAAAGAATAAAAGGATAGAATGGAATGTAATTATACCACTTTGAGCTCCTTGAAGAAAGTCTAGTTATCAATTAATCAAACAATCAATCATGTTTCTATGACTTTTCTTATTGCTAGGTAGCAATAGCACTTAGACTTATATACCACACCATGGTGCTTTTCAGCATTCTGTAAGTGATTTACAGAGTCAGCATATTGTCCACAACAATTGAGATCTTCATTTTACTGACGTTGGAAAGATGGAAGGTTGAGTCAACCTTGAGCTGATCAGGATTGAACTCCTGGCAGTGGGCAGAGTCAGCCTGCAATACTGTATTCTAACCACTGACTCACCACGGCTCTTGATCACAATATATATCTCTGCCATTCTTGTCACTTTTGGAGTCATCTACAGGAAGCACTTCAAAACCATATAGCTACAATACGTTTCCACATCTATCATGTCTTGAATGTTTTGTTGCTTTCTAGATGCTCTAACATTAGATATACAGAGTTCCACTTTGCCCATAGGTTGTATCCCCCAATGCTTTGGGATTTCCTATTTGTTTGTATTGGCCATAATGATTCCAAACTGCTTAAATTGAATCCAAAATACAGCTGGATTTGGAGATAACATTTCAGACAGCCTGATAGTAAATAGTATAATTGGAAAATAGTCCATAGGAAGCCATTTCTAATGGATCCAAAGGTCACCAAATCAATATGCTCACTGAAATTGCTAAAAAATATGTTTTCAAAGCAGTCTTAGGATTGTGCATAATTTACACATGGTTTCAGTACGGTCAACTTCAAGCTAGATGGAAGGAAGATCAAAAAACTGGCTTTGTGCAAAATGAGGAGAATTTGGTAAAACAAATTAGAGATCAAAAACAAATGCATATTAAAAGGTTGTATAATGCTTTATTGGAAATAGATTCTGAGACGGAATTGGTTAAAGATTGTATGATTAAATGGGCACAAAATTTTCAAGAGCCAGTAATGATGGAGACTTGGGAAAAGATTTGGATTAGAAATGTGAAATTTACACAAGCACAAAATTTAAGAGAAAATTTTTATAAAATGTTCTATAGATGGCACTTAGATCCCAAAAAATTATCATGTATGTATCCTAATGTGCAAGCTAAATGTTGGAGATGTGATTGTGATGATGCAACTTATTATCATATATGGTGGACTTGTAGAAAAATCAAAGCATTTTGGATAAAGATTTGGTGGGTGATGCAGAATATTTTTAAAAAGAGACTGAAATTTACTCCACAGTTGTTCTTAATGGGTATAACTACGGACTGTACAGTTGCAGAGACTAAATTGATTTTGAACTTGATAACAGCAGCAAGATTGTTGGTAGCACAACACTGGAAGAAGGACTATTTGCCTACTATTGATGATTGGATATTGAAAGTAACTAATTTAGCTGAAATGGCTAAAATTTCAGCATATCTGAAGGATCACACACAAGAAAGGTATATACAGAACTGGAGAAGATGGATTGATTATATACAAAATAAGTATCAGACCAAAAAATATCAAATAGCTTATGAATGATTTCTTTTATTTGTATAAGCGCTATATAAGTGATATTAGAAGTATTATGTTTAAGAAATAAGATTTTATATATGGGGGGTTAAGAATTTTTTTTTAGGGGGTGTTAGTTTGATGAATGGTTATGCAATTTAGTTCATTGTTAAAGGTTAATAGAAATACCTTGTGTTCTGCTCTGGGAAGTCGGGGAGGGGGAGGGGGTTGGGAGGGAGGGTTGTGGGGAAATTGTGTTTGTTTTAAAACTTTTTCAATAAAAAAAAAAACAAAACAATCACACAGCAAATAAAGAGTCAAATGTTTTTTGTTTTTTTGAAAGGGGATGAAACACAACTGCTACCCCAAATATCTTGGAATCCTTGACTGATTCCTTACATTTGGAAAACATTTTAAATTTTTCACAAACATTGAAAACTTTCCACACCATTCTCATGACTTCATGTTCGTTTTAACATTGCCCCCCCACCCCTTCTTATCTCAGGTGACAACAACCAATAGTTCAAGAGTGGAATACGATAAGGCCATCAATTCCTAGAGATCTACCAAATACATAAAATATTAGACTTTCTACCTCTCACCAAGCTTAAGTCTAGGAAACCAATTGAGACAACATACCACAATTTATGATCCAGATGAAAAATGGTGATTAAAATGGATGACCTTTAATAACCAAACAGATCATGCAGATAAAAAAAAAAAACACTTCCAAAAATGCAGTTTTTCCTGAAAAATATGGAGCCACCTGAATAGAATCAGGACAGGCCATATCAGTTTAATGGCAAAGCTCTTTAAGTGGAGAGTGGCCTACAATGCGACTGTAGTACATCAGAACAAACGGTAATACACATAGTCTGAAAATATCCCCTCAGGAAATTTCAAGGCAGCACAGCCACACCAGAAACGGTTAGATGGTTAACTTCAGAGCTGGGTTGCACATATTCTTATCACAGGTTCGCCCCCCGCGCGTGCCCTAGCTTTGCGTGCAAGTGCATCTTCCGTGCATGCAGCCAGCCTTCCGTGCATGTACTTTGCTCATACGTGCGCCTTCCGTGCATGTGCCCAGCCTCAAAAACATAGCTAAATAGGATGGTATTATGCACAGTCTCCGCTACCAGTTCACCGAACCGGTCTGAAGCGGCTGAATACCAGTGGTGACTGGTTAGCTTCTGTAGCTATCAAATTATAACATTTATCCTATTGTGATTCTATGGCGCCATATTATGGTGATTGGCAACTGGTAAATTGGTGAAATATGGGAACTAGATGATAGTCTAACTTCAGAACTACTGTAGTAGAAGATAAATAGAAATAAGAATCAGTGATGAAGTTCAATTCTTTTAAATAACACATAGCTGTAGATTTCAACTAGTGATAGGCATTTGCAGTTACAGCGGACTTCATTATCCAGGATACTAAGCCTTCAGTAAAAGTTGTAGTGTGGTTTTCTAGAGAAGGTAATTACATATCAATCTGGCATACATCCAAAGTAGTGTTATACTATAAAATACCAGACTGCAGTGTAAGAGAAGAAGGTAATGGAATTCATTTGTCCTTTCTTGCACTCCTGTTAAAAATCCTCTTTTGATGTTCCTATTTCTATTGGAAATAAGTTCCCTGTTTGGCACCAATTTTAATTCCTTCTCTGCTGTGATCTGCCTAGAATATTTTTAGAAAACCGTGTTAAGGATAAAGCAGTTGCAATTTTATAACAAGCAACCTTGGTCCTATAGGCTAATATGACCTGCAAGTGAGTTTCCCTTAAGGCCACAAAGTTCTTCCCAAGGCCTAATGCTTTTTTGAATCTGGCCCCAAACTACTATGAGAAAAATGGATGTGTCCTTATATAGCTAGCCTATGGTAGAAAGAATTATTTTTATCCAGGGCAAAAATAAAACAAAATATCCCTTCCCCTATAAACACACCCACACCCACACCCACACACACACAGAAACAAAGGACAAATATGCCACACTAATTTTTTGGACCACCTGTTAGCTCTAAAACTTAAATAAAAATGGATGATGTTCACAGCTTAGTACTTTGTTTGGAAATATGCCCACAGCTCAGAAAAAAAGCAAAGATCAGCTGGAGGGATCAGCACCTCTTGGAATGTGGTAAACTCAGTTTCTCAAAAGATGATCACTGAGCAAACACACAAGATGAGCAAACAGCAATTTGACAATGGAGTTGGAAAAAGCAGAGAAACAAGAGACAAGCAGAACATAAAACCAAGGAGGGAGAGATATTGCTGATTGTTTGCTGTCAATTGACTTCGTGGACGATTGCCCATTAAATATGATTGGAGCATTGACCTTGCTAATCCTAGCAATCGGGCATAGGAACCTTGTTTGCAGATACCAAGCCAACAAGGTGAACAAATGGGAACTTGGCAAAGAAGCCAAAGAGGGGACTTTTTGTTGTTATTTTTTTTTTTTTTTGCGCCTTTCTTTTTCTTCTATCCCATCTCCCTTCAGTTCAAGGACAGGCAGCTTTTGGGAGCTTGTATCAAAAACAACCCAATGGGAAACATTCATGAAGAACTTAGGCAGGGAAGGCACCAAGCAACATGAATAGCAAGCAAAGCAACATTTAATAATAATAATAATAATAATAATAATAATAATAATAATAATAATAATAATAACTTTATTGTCATTGTATGTATATACACAGTATACCAATACAACGAAATTCACTTAATACCCAAAGACCAGGTCCAACACACATAAGAATCTCCAAACACCCGTTACCCCTAAACCACCCAAACATCCACACAACAAACCAAGTAATGCTGTCCAACAGCTCACTGATAGTGGCCCTTTAGTTCATCGTTGAGTGCAATTATAGCTCTGGGATAAAAACTATTCAGAAAATGTGTGGTCCGAGTTTTAATTGTTCTGTATCTTCTGCCAGAAGGCAACAGTCCCAAAAAATTGTAAGCAGGATGGGAAGAGTCTCTGAGAATCTTGTGCAACTTCTTCAAACAGCGAGATTCAAAGATGTCGTCCAGGGCTGGTAGCTGGAGCCTGATGATATTCTGGGCAGTTTTAATGATTCTCTGTAGAGTTTTTTTGTCCGCTACAGAGCTGCTCCCATACCATGCAAGAATGCCATATGTCAGGACACTCTCAATGGTGCTGCAATAGTAGCACCATTGGTGCTGAGATAGATTTATCTTCCTGAGCATTCTCAGGAAGTACAGCCTCTTCTGTGCCTTCTTCACAAGCATGTTAACATTCATAGTCCATTGAGAGGTCCTTCGAGATATAAATGCCCAGAAATTTAAAACTACCAACTCTCTCCATCTCCTCACCATTTATGTACAATGGTAAATGTACATCTCTCTTCCTCCTGAAGTCAATTATAAGTTCTTTAGTTTTTTTGGTGTTAAGTGTAAGATTATTTTCTTTACACCACAATGTCAGCCCTTGTACTTCCTTCCTGTAAGCAGACTCATTGTTCTTATTAATGAGCCCCACCAGTGTCTTCTTAACTGAAGAAAATTCAGTCTACATTTGTTCCAAGAACAAGCTGATTTCTGAAGAGGAGAGAAGAGCTTGATGAGAGAAAGGCTATGCTGATATGGTACATTACAGAACATTAGAAAATTCAAGGCAAAGCAAGTGAAGTTCCGCAGGAGGGCAGAGAAGTAAAGAAAACACCAAACAACTAGGGAATTTTTTTTCAGAGAGGTAATGAAGGCAGTGGACAGATATAACCAGAGGTGATATTCAGTCTGTTCGGGGGAACTGGTAGTGGAAATCATGGGTGGCCGCCCCTCCCACCTGCCCCAGCTCTATGCCGTCCTATTTAGGCATGTTTTTGAGGCCGGGCGCATTCGTGGAAGGTGCGCATGCGAAGCAAGCATGTGCACGTGGGGCAAACCGGTGGTAACAAAATGTGAAACCCACCTCTGGATATAACCCAAAGAAGCAAGAAGATTAGGAAGCACATATTGACCCATACCATTTCTTCCTCTATAGCACAGATTTGTAACCTGAGGTCTATGGATCCCTTTGGGATCTATGAGTAAATTTTAAGAGGCCAGTGAACTTGGATGAGAAAAAAGGAATCTAAACAAAAGTTTGATTCTTAGGGAGTTCCCAATCAAACACAGACATTTATAAACAATGACAAAGAACACCATTATTTTTAATTGGGAAAAGTAACACGATTGCATAAAATCTTATGCAATGAGTAGAAGACAAAGTCTGGAGAATTCAATTGCAGCAAGGAATCACAACCTTGGAACATGATGCCATGGATGGCAATCGAGAAATTGGATGAAATCAGTACAAAGGAATGAGTGAGACCAGGGCTCAACTAAATTTAATTTAAGCTTAAATGAAATTAAAATGCAATGAAATTTAAATTGTTATGTAATAGTTTCCCCTTCCTGTCACATTGCAAATTACAGATGAACAGCACCCAAGGCTGGGCATGATATACATGTGGCATATGGGACAGAAGTTACATCCCTCAGTTAGATCATTGTCCTTTATAAATGAAGTAATGGAAAACTGAATTTCACATTGTCTTCAGCCAGACAATACATACTAAAGCTACTGTAACAACATTGAATCAAACCAGCCATGTTGGTCCTTTAATCAGGTTCTCCTGTAGCTACCTTAAATACTAAATATTTATTTAATTTCATTAATATGAAATTAAGTCATAAAAACCTAATACAAAAAAATTTAAGAGTCACAAAACAAGTTTAACATGAATCAATAAAGGAAACAATGATTAAAGAAATAACACTATGATAACACCACACACACAGGGGCAACATCAACACTCAAAAAACTCTGTGGCACCACTCAATTTTTGTAGCTTTTTAAAAAGCTACTGCAGCTTTTTGAGACCTCTAAAGCAATAGTGTCAAACTCGTGGCCTGCAGGCCGGATGCATCACGTGCTGGCCATGCCCAACCCCGGTTTAGCGAAGGGGAAAAAAGTCACAATATGTCACATCATGACAATGTGACGCTGCAAGTTTGACACCCCTGCTCTAGAGGAAAGTGGGAGCTACCACAAAAAACCCCCCACTCCTTTTGAGACTCTACATATATCCCCTTTCTTCAACATCCACAGGGGAAGAGAAAGAATTGGATAGAGTCCTATCTAGAAGAGATAGTTCTGCGCTCCCATGTGACTCCTCTCCTGCGCGAGCTGCATTGGCTTCCGGTGGACTTCCGGGTGTGCTTCAAGGTGTTGGTGATCACCTTTAAAGCGCTCCATGGCATAGGGCCAGAGTACTTACGGGACCGCCTTCTGCCACCAATAGCCTCCCACCGGCCGGTTCGCTCCTACAGAGGGCCTCCTCAGGGTGCCGTCAGCCAGACAATGGTGGCTGGCGACACCCAGGAGGAGAGCCTTCTCTGTGGTGGCACCTACCCTATGGAACAATCTACCCCCAGAGATACGAGTGATATCCGACCTCCGGACTTTTCATCGGGCCCTAAAAACTTATCTTTTCCAGTTAGCCGGTCTGTCTTGATTTTAGGGTTAGTTTTTAAAATTTTAATATTGATTTTAAATTGACAAGTTTTAAATTACGGGCCAAATTTATAAATTATTTTAACTTTATTTTTAACTGTTATGTATAGATGTTTTTATTTTGGCTGTTCACCGCCCTGAGTCCAAAAGGAGAAGGGCGGTATAGAAATTTGAATGAATGAATGAATGAATGAATGAATGAATGAATGAATAAATAAATACTTGAATGGTAACAGACAGGCGATTTTAACTTAGCCATTCTAGCACTGCCCTACATTTTAGTTCTTTGCTGATTTTTTAAAAATGAACATTAAAAAAAAATCTGTTGTCAAGATCATTGGAAAATAATTGTGCCGAGATCCACACCTTGATATCTTGCAAGCAATTTTTTCTTAGATGTTTTGCCAGATGGGTCATATTGTGCAGGTGCTCCTATTGAGGAGCTTTGCCCACAGTCATTTGTTTGCATTTCATTTGCAGTGCAAGCACCCACACAACGCCAGATGGAAATGGCTGTGTATGGTCTAGCTAGAAAGAAAGCAATATATTACAGCAGTCAAACTTGTGACCTGCAACATTCCCAGATAATATTGAAGTTAAGGGGTTGAGTTTAGGGATTTAGTAAATGGCAGTCTCTCTGACCTTAATTACTCTAATGCCTCCTCTAATCCTATCAGGGCTCTGTAAAAGAAATGCATTGCTAGTATCTGAACAAAAGATTGCCCTGTCTCCTTAAGCTGGTGCATTTGGACACATCATGTTAAAAATTCAAAACAATGTAATACAAGTCACCTGTTGCCCAGGAAACTTCTGCTTTCAGAGAGCATGGAACACCACATTAATCAGTTCTGATGGCTGGCCTTCTATGCCTTTTTTTTTTCTTCATTGTGCTCAGCAGCGCAGCTTTGGCAGAAGAAAAGGCAGGGCAGGAGACATGTTATCTGACACTTTTGACCTGCTCCTACACCAATATTCAGGGCTAAACTCACAAGGGAAGTGGTGGAAATATTACACATGTATATTCACACACATGCTTGGGTTCTTAATTACAGCGATGTGCACAGAAGGTTCCCCTCCTGGCCTTTTGCTATGTAACTCATCTCTCTCCAAGATCCGTAGCTAGAGTTTGCCAAATAAAATCTGCACACGGGCTTTGAAAGCCATTGCAAATTAACACAGATGACATTGTGAATTATGACCCGTGTTACTTACAAACAATAGTATTTTACATTAGAAAGAGATGTTAGGTATTATATAGCTCAACCAAATCCCAATTAAGCAGGAAAAACACATTCTGCTCAATCTGGAAAACTATTTTGGATGGCTGAACCCTGACAGTGCATACTGTTTTCTAACCTGGAAAACATATTTTCCATTTGCTTCCTGAAAGACAATTGGCCAAAGATTCTCTTTGAACAGAAGACTCTTGTACTTAATGGGCTATGGACTGAGATAACTGGCCATCAATAATACTGTTCTCATGTGAAAAATGTAATGATTGCTATGGAACATCAGTTCTCCCCATTACCTTTAGGATTCAAGGAAAGAGGTCAGAATGCCCTCAGCTTTGGCTAAATTGGGAAATTGCTTCACATTCTTTCACTTTCTTCAATATATAATTATAAAGGGTGGTTTACAAAAATTAAATAGAGTTAAAAGAGAACAACAAACATGAAACAACAAACACAAAAGGAAAAAGAAATAAAGAAAAGCAGCACTAAAAATCCGTGGCACATGTGGAAGTGGCCTGAGCTAAAAGCAGAGGAAAATAAAATAAAAAAGAGCATGTTGCTGAAAGTAAAAGACACACATCCAAAGTTTTGCCTGGCAGTGCAACAGTTGTTCCCTTTTATCTCAGCTGGCTTGGATTTTTGTAAAAAGCCCATGAAGGAAATTTCAATACACAATAAACTAATTTTCCAGGAGTCAAAGACCGAAGGCTTGTTGCTGTGGATATCACTTTTCCAGCTGGAGGTCATCTAAACCATAGTTGGTTTTGGATGACAATTGTTGAAATTCAATGCATCTGAAAAGCTCCAGAATGGGAAAAAAAACTATTATTGACTGATTGCACTCAATAATTGACTATTGCAGTGTGAAAGGCCGAACACTGCAAGGATTTTACTGGACAAGTCAAAGCAAGTGAAAATAATTGTGGCAGGGTGACAAAATACACTGTTTCACCCCACTGGCTAATCCAATCTAATCTCATAACTTTCATCTTATTTACGCATTAATTCAATTTGTACGGCCACCCACTCAACATGAGATTCAGGGTGGTGTACATAATTAAAGGCAACAAATAATAACCAACGAAGTAAAATATATTAAATCATATTGCAATTTAAACAACAGGAACAATGAAAATGGGCTCATGAAACCTCCTGAGCCAGCACTTTTGTCTATGCAAGTGGTATGAATCTGATTACGGTATATTCTTCAGCTTGCTGACATTCTGAGCTTTACTTTTTTTCCCCAGGGTTGCTCTGAGAATAAAGAAAAATCTCTCCCATGAATAAAATTCTTCCACCAGGAAGCAAGGAGTCCAAATCTGATAAACAATAGCAACTATCAAAGGAATAACCATACAGTTACTAAATACTTCATTGAAGAATGTGAATTATGTCTTTTATTAACTAATATAAATGCGAGTAGCCTAGAAATTCTGAAACATTTAATCTGTAGATCAGTGTTTCTCAATTTTGGCCACTTTGAGATGTCTGGACTTCAACTCCCTGAATTCTCCAGCTAGCATTGTGGCTAGGCAATTCGGGGCATTGAGGTCCAGACATCTCAGAGTTGTTAGTGTTGAAGAACTGTCTAGTCAAAAATGTTTTTTCCATCATGAACTGAACAGCGAGAATGCAGTACAGAAGTACTTTCTTTGCTATATATTTACTGTACCTAGTGCTAGAGAAATTCTCTATCACAACAGCCTTTTTCTCTCTTGCTTTCACTCTCTCTGTCACTCCATCCATCCATCTATCTATTCATCCTAGGTTCAGCTCAGGGAGAGATAAAAAAAAAACTCTTCTGCTTTGATTGTTACTCTACCAGAGAATAGGGAGCCTAGAAATAATATTCCTTTTTCAAAAGGTTGAGAATTCAAGAGTTTATTATGGTGATTGTTTCATTCCAGAGTAATATTTAGAGATGGAAAATAACTTCTTGAAGCTTGTTATCTATCTAGCTGTAAGCAAAATTTTTCTTGGGAGAGCTGGTGCATATAATTCTTATGTTTATAATTTGCCATTACCTTACTGCATTAGAAAACTTCAGTGAAAGCTGAAGAGTACACTTATTATTTAATGAAACCTTTTCCTACTTGTTTGGGAAGTAGAAGTGCAGCCTGGATTCATTGTTAATGACTGAAAATTAGCTAAAAGATTATATGTGGAAAGGAAAAAGTGAGTGACCACTAATGGATAAAATCATTAAGTTCAGAAGAGTTGACCGAAATAACAGGTTGGTTATAGGCATTCAAAGAGTTAATCAACTTTTTTGCTCAGGAAAAAACTGAATGGTATTTCCTCAGAAGAAGCTTGGATGTAAACTGGATCACGCTTAGAATGAATGTCATAAAGAGAAGGTCTTGAAACCATGGAGTTTCATTATCTGAGTGTGATTCTTCAAATTATGGAGAATGAGAAAGGAAGTTGAAGTGGCAACATTTTAGAAGATGGTTCTTCACCACAAGATGAGATTTTGCATTTCTCCCAAATACATTAAAACAAAAGTTCCATGGACAATAAAATCATATGAAGAAGGATTGTTGGAAAGCTCTCTTTGGTGTACTCATTACAAAGAGTGTTTATGCAATAGGAAATTAAGAAAGGACAAAGATATAGCAGATCTGAATGAAAATGATTGGATGTTGTACACAGAAGTTGCCAAATATGGCCAAGAAAGTGAATGCTTACATTTAATTATGAATCAAAAGATTAAATACAAGTATAAATCAAAAGATTAAAGCAAGTATGAAGAGGTCCTATCAATACTGTTATGAGGGTGCATGACTGTAAAAATTCATGCATTGGTGGTAGTTAAATGTTATTCTTCAAGAAATGGTGATAAAGGAATAATTGAGTTTGAAGAAATGTGTATTACATGAAAGAATGAGATACAAAGGAAACAATTATTCTGCTAGGTGTTATGATTCCTAGGATGGATGGCTAAGAAACAGAACAACACTTACAGAAAAACTAATTGGCCCATTCAGAGATCCCAAGATGGTGATTGATGAATGTCTGCTTAAAATAAAGTTTACACATTTCAAATACATAATTTAGGTGTATTCACATGTACACATGACAGAATGATAGGTATACATGTAAAAGTATAATTAATCTGATAATTTTTGTTGAGAATATCACCTTCAGTTCATTGTAGCAGAGTCAGTGTTGCAACAACAATTTAGCTTTTTGGAGAAAACGTTGAAGGGCTTGTCTTTGAAAAGTCAATAAATATAGAGAGGATTATAGTCAAAAACACTGGGAAAGAGAAGCAAGTCAGATAATTCTCATTTTCTGAAGTTTGCAAAGTTAGGCTTTCTTACTGTTGTTTTTAGCTTATTGGTAATTCATTGAATCCGATTCTATTATTTCTGAACTCCTTTGCTTTCCAAGTTATGAAGTGGAAAGTCTATATTAATGTTGGGAGATAAAATCACAGGTAAAATCACAGACTGTGAAAGTATATATTCTTGTTCTATAGCTGGGAAGAAACTGGAATTTTGGCATGGTGGTGGTGGTCCCAATATTTCAGTTTATTGCCAACATCTTACACATAGCACAGTCATCTCTTCTTCTGCATAGTTTAAAGTTGGCTGGCCAGTGATAAAGGGTATAAGGGAGTATGGCAATGCAGAGAATTCCAAGCTAATAATTGTGAAGGCATATATAACTTTGGAATTTGAGGTGGAAGAAAAGATGCAATGAAATGGAAAAATAATTGAGGATATATTAAATATCTTCCTGCCCCTAATTTTTCCATTAAAGTAATGTTCTTTAAAGCATTCAGTGGTACTTTGCTATGTATGCCAATGCAATTTGTCTCTGACAGGCAACCTTAGGGAAATGTATCAAAAGATATGTCTTGTCTAATAAGAAAGCAGATATTTTGCAGTTCTATCCTTGCATCTGATGCAGATATCGTTGAAGTGCTTTGTGAAAGACTCTATGAATAGGAAATATTTGAATTGGGAAAGCTTCCTCTTTCAAATTTGAATAATCCACTTCTAGGGAATTGGGATATGGACAGGTCAGATTTTCACTTTTTATACTTGTCTTCCTTAACTTAATATTATCTGATGCACTAGGAATGAAATTTACAGAATTCTTAGCTAAAAGCCGTGCTAGTTCATAACAGTTCAAGGAGTTATACTGGGATTAGATCTGGAAGATATCAGAATTGGCAAGACACTTGCAAAGGAATGCACAGTTCAGAAGTTAGTTATCCACTGGATTTCACTCTTCTTAATTTTCCACTTTAGTTCTTGCAATTCTTGGGTCAAAAATGGAAAGTATTTCAGTGATGTAGTTTGAGTTAAAACACGTTTAGAGATGTTTATTTTGGGGAAATAATGGGAAATTGAGTCTCAATTAAATGCAGCGTTCATCCCTCCTTGTTTGCCAAAGATATATGTTTCCATAAAAAAAAAACATTAATTAACTATACCCTAATCCTATCATTGCAAGCTGATACTTGTGCTGGCTTTCTTCAGTCTAAAAGAAAGAAGGTTTTAACAGTATATTTCCACTTTCAATTAACTATTATCTTGGTAGAAGCATGGAGCTGTAAAATTGGTTCTTAATTGTTGTTCAGTTACTAAATCATTTCCTATTTTTCCTTACTCCATGGACCATAAGCACGCAACTTCCTTGTCCTCTACTGTTTCCTGGAGTTTGCCCAAATTCATGTTCATCGGGTCAATGACACTATTTAATCATCTCATTCTCTGCTGTCCCCATCTTTGTTTGCCTTCAGTCTTTCCAAATCAGCAATGTCCTTTCCAATGAGTCTTCTCTTCTCACTAGGTGGTCAAAGTATTTGAGCTTCAGCTTCAGTATTTGTTCTTCCAAAGAACAGTCAGGATTGATTTCTTTTATGAAATCTTAATAGTACCCATCTTTAATTTCCCATCTAGCAAGTACAAAGGAAAGTTTCTAACTTGGTTTCTAAATAAAAGTAAAAAATAAACGGTGGCATTAAGGAACTTTTGAGAACATCAGAGCATGTGTAATCACCACATGCTAGCTTTTTGATAAATTTGAAGTTGAAGTTGACTATCAGGCAGTCACTTTGAGGATATGTAGACACCCTATAATAGATATTTCATAACTACAGCCGTATGATTCCAAATATATCCATCACTTCTGAAAGGTTGCCTACCCCTTAATCTTGACTGTGTAATGACAACCACATGCATTATCTCTATTTATATTCTGTTTTAAGTACAGTATTATCTAATTTCTGTTACACAAATGAGAGCATTCTTTAGTACAGGGATGTCAAACTCGCAGCCCATGGGCTGATGCATTACGCGCTGGCCATGCCCACACCCAGTTTAGCAAAGGGGGAAAAAAGTTGTGATACATCATGTGATGACACTGTGATGACGCGAGTTAGGCACTCCTACTTTAGTATCTTCCAAAAGTAGCATGCACTTTGTTTGATAAAGGAGATTCAATTTGCAACACAAACATTAATAATCAATAGTCAATTTTTACTTTTTAAAAAATTATGTGTGTCAAGGAATTCTGATTTAATGAAAACCTATTGTTTGAGCTGGGTGGTTTTAAATAAATAAACAAAGAAATGGATTCGTTTTTAGATATGCAGGTTCGAATCTTACCAGGTTCAAGGTTGACTCAGCCTTCCATCCTTTCTAAGGTAGGTTAAATGAGGACCCAGTTTGTGGGGCCAATAAGCTGACTTTGTATAAATATTCAAAAGTATGAAGGCTATTGCTTAACGCATTGTAAGCCGCCCTGAGTCTCTGGAGAAGGGCGGCATATAAATCAAATCAAATAAAAAGATATGATTTTTAGATGCAAGTAGCAATAACTTTTAGTATTTACCTTTAGTAAATACTGCCCCATGTTGTTTTACAGCATTCTCTGGGTGGTTTACAATATAGAAGCATTATTTGCATATTGTCTCCAACAATCTGAATCCTCATTTTACCAACCTCAGAAGGATGGAAAGCTTAAGCCCCATCAGGATCGAACTCTAGACTGTGGGCAGAGTTTGCCTGAAATATTGCACTTTAACCACTGCACAACAAGTGTGTCCTGCAAGTACTGAAAAAGTAAAGACTATGTCACTGCATTCTAGCATGTTGACTAGGGTAAGGAGTTGAAGTCCACACATCTTAAAGATGCCAACTTTGAAAAGCATTGATCTATAATCTAGATGATGAGAATTATTTGCTTCCCACCTGTGATGGGAACAAAGCAAGTAGAATGGGACTGAAGACCATGTATTTGTGAGGGAATTTCTCTGGGATTCTGTTCCTTCTATGTCACAGCATTGTTCTATGAATCTGGAATGTAGAAAGCTTGTAATATCAAATGTATACATGGTGGGGGGAGCTCTGTTTCTCTGTATTTCAATTCTTACTGGATTGCAACCTGTGAAAGAAAGGTAAAAAATGATTCAGTAATTACCTGTTGAGACTTTCAAAAGCAGCGATCTAAATGTCATTATGTATCCCTCCCACCTTGAGAAGAAAAGCAATTTGATTGTAGTTTTAATTGTACATCAGCCAATCAGTGGAACTTCTGTTTATTTATATGTATTTTAGTTCATTCTGAGAACAATCAAGCCTATTGTAGCACATTCTTATCCCTTTGTGTTGGTGGAGTTAAAAAAAAAACCTCCTTGATTATAGACAAACCAAAATTAATGTGATGAAATGTTTGATTATACAACATGAAAGTGCTAGACTCTACTTGTTCACGTACACTTGGGCTGGAGAGAATAAAGGAGTAACTTCCAAGAACAAAATAACTGCTGGCAGTACATTGTGAACATGTCAGGAAACATAATATTTTTCTCTTTCTTTCTTTCTTTCTTTCTTTCTTTCTTTCTTTCTTTCTTTCTTTCTTTCTTTCTTTCTTTCTTTCTTTCCTTCCTTCCTTCCTTCCTTCCTTCCTTCCTTTCCTTCCAGCTTTCCCCATTTGTTGTGGTCTAGATATGTTGAATTATGATCGCATCGTCTTCCACCTGGATGAATGCTGTCAATTCAGTTCCTTGTACAGATATAATGATGTCCAGGAAGCCTGATGGCTTCTGGTATTCTTGTTCTAGGCTGTGCTTTAACACCAAATGCCTGATCATAGTGAGAGATGCTTGACTTGCTTGACATGATTCTTGCAGATTAAAGAGAGCCAGTTCTTCTTTTGCACTTTCTACAGTGCATTGATCACGGCCCAGACCACATCTAAGCTACAAGTGTTAAGCCCCGTTAGGTGTCTCCATTCCTGTCCAAACAGGATTGAGAAATCAATTTGGGCAACCAAGTGGGTGTGATGAATCAGTTCCTGACTCCACCAAACTTTTCAAAGTAGAAGCCAGCACGCCTGCTGATCTTTATGTAAGCTTGACTGCAGCAAGACTGCTAGTGCAAGTGTTTTCTTTATCAAGCTCAAAAGATCACTTTGCACAGCAATGGTTTAAATATTTGCTGTGCCAAGAATTGCTTAGGGGATACCAAAGGCTTCACAAATTGCAAGGTAAGGTATTATTTTTGAAAAATGAAACGATGCCCCTAATGAAACAATGCCCCTAATTCTCTTCTCCCCACCCCACAATAACCTGCTTAAAATCTCATGTAATAAAATGAAATAACACAAGATATAACCAGAATTAAACGCTGGGGAATTTCTTACATTCAGTTTTAAAACTTGCCCATTTGTACACACGTTTTGGGTCTCATATGCATTCATATGCATATGCATTCCACTTAAAAAAAAAACAGAAACAAAATATACCTGACTAGATAGAGCCAAGCTGAGCATAATAAATTAACAAGAATGTATGCTTTGAAAAAAGTGTATTAATTCTCATAGAGGTGTCAGTTCTCTCTCTCTGCCCCCACCCCTTGGTAACAGGAACAGAGTTGGAAGGGACCTTGGAGGTCATCTAATCCAACCCCCTGCTCACACAGGAGACCTATACTAGGGATTCGAACCGCCGAACTGCGGTTCTTAGCTACTGAGCCACCTAGGCAGGCTTTTCTTCAGCTCAACCAAGCCTTGAACAGATCAAGCATCGTAGCTAACAGTTATTTCTATTTTGGCTAAAAGGTAAAGTCCCCTTCCTGTTACACTCAGTTTCTTGTGATTTCAGGTGCTGTAAACCTCAGAACTTTGCACTTCTGTTGGCCACCCTACAAAAGTAGATTTTCCACTGCTTTCTTCCAAATGTTTCTTCAACTTCTCATTCTCTCCTACATCATTGGTATTCCCTGGTGATATTCCATCAAAGGTGCCTTGGTGCAATTAAAAAATGTCTGGAAGCTCCATTTGAACACCATCGACATTGACCAAATCACCAGTAGTAAATTGCAAAAGGTAGCTTTACTTGGAACAGTTTATATCATGTGAGGATACCTTTAAATGCCATCAACAACCATATCTGCCTGTGCCAGGTGCTTAGGAAGGACTTGATACGCAGATGAAAATGCCAATTCCAGTCTAAATATCTGGCTGACTCTATGACCATCAATAATAATAATAATAATAATAATAATAATAATAATAATAATAATATCCAATTAATTTTGAAAAGACCTTTAAATCTCCTATGAATCCTTCAGAGAATTCTCTTTTGTAAAATAGAATGATCGCCCTAATGCTCTTACTCCACTATTCTTTTTTTCTAATTGCCAGATTTTCAACCTTCTGTTTGCTTCTAACAACCTACAGAATCTTTTGGGCATTGGTTAATTTATACTGTGTCTGAGATATGCTTCCCAGTTAGATTCCCATACAGATTGCTACGCTACACTTACTTTTTGACAAGCTGGAGTACATACTGATTTCAGGAATGTTATCAATGTGCATGTCTTTGTTTCATGAATAGCAACTGTTATTTTCCCTGTCATAGTCTGGACAAAGATCTTGTCTCTGCAGCTGTTATTTACTTTTCAAGGGAAGCATGACACTCCCAATGGAGGCCTCTATGAAATACAAATAAAAGATTCAGAGAGACAATTTTATCAGGATGTGGGAGGAAGCAAAAGATTTTAACTTCTTTCCATTGCATTGAGTTGGTTCTCTTTTGTTGCTGTTTATACAACAAAACAACAACAACAACATATTAAGGCATGTACTTATCTTCTTGGCAATCACTAGCAAAGATTGTGCTATCATAATCACAAAAACCCATCGCCTAGCCTTTTCCAAATGGAGTCTTCCCATCATCCCCAGTCAATGCGTTCATTGGCATGCTGCTAGAGGTTACACAATAGCTGTTAAAAAATAATCCGCTTTGAGTCTTCGGAGAAAGGCGGCATACAAGTTGAACAAATAAATAAATAAAATAAATAATAATGGGTAGAGCTTTGATTGTTCTATGACTCTTTTGACCATATTATGTGGACAGATTTTTTTTTTTTTTTGAGATGATTGAAATAATCCTCCCACATGTTTGGAAAACTCCTGATTATGAAGGTTAATTTAGTACTTGAAATAGACAGTGCTTGTGTAGTGTCAAGTATCTGCATTTATCTACATTTAGGAAAAGACTGAAGAGCATGAAGTACTGTATATGCACTTTAGAATAGAATAGAATTCTTTATTGGCCAATAAAGATTGGGCACACAAGGAATTTGTCTGTGGTGCATATGCTCTCAGTGTACATAAAAAGACAGGATACATTTGTCAAGAATCATAAGGTACAACACTTAATGATAGTCATAGGGAACAAATAAGCAATCAAATCATACTGGGAAACAATCAATATAAAACGTAAGGATACAAGCAACAAAGTTACAGTCATGAAGTCATAAGTGGGAGGAGATGGGTGGTAGGAATGATGAGAAGATTAACAGTAATAGTAATGCAGACTTTGTGAATAGTTTGACAGTGTTGAGGGAATTATTTGTTTAGCAGAGTGATGGCGTTCGGGAAAAAACTTTTCTTGCGTCTAGTTGTCTTGATGTGCAGTGCTCTATAGCATCATTTTGAAGAAAAGAGTTGCAACAGTTTATGTCCAGGATACGAGGAGTCTGTAAATATTTTCATAGCCCTCTTTTTGATTCATGCAATATACAGGTCCTCAATGGAAGGCAGGTTGGTAGCAATTGTTTTTTCAGCAGTTCTAATTATCCTCTGAAGTTTGTGTCTGTCTTGTTGGGTTGCAGAACCAAACCAGACAGTTATAGAGGTGCAGATGACAGACTCAATAATTCCTCTGTAGAACTCCTTGGAGAGGGAGGGAAGTAAGGAGGGAGGGAGGGAGGGAAGGGACGGAGGGAGGAAAAGAATTGTATAAGAAATGATCAAATGATCTGGGTACTCTTGGTCTATATAAAACAGGAAATAGTGGAGATATGAAAGAAGTTTTCAAATATCTGAAGGGATATCACAGATAAGAGAAAGCAGATTTATTCTCTCTCATGCTAGACAGCAGGATAAGTACCTACATGGTTGGAGATTGAGACTACAAGGAAAGAGGAATTGCCTGATTTAATGATCTGTCAGCCAGTGGAAGATGCCACCACATGAAGTGGTGCCTTTTTATTTTGCTGGAGATATTCAAACAGAAGTTGTATGGCTGTTACATAAAACAAAGGTTGGTTTAGATGGCCTTAATGGGAGGTCCAATTCAGAGGTGAGTTTCAGCAGGTTCTGACCAGTTCTGGAGAACCTGTAGCAGAAATTTTGAGTAGTTCGGAGAACTGGTAAATACCACCTCTGACTGGTCCTGCCCCCATCTATTCTCTGCCTCCCAAGTCCCAGCTGATCAGGAGAAAATGGGGATTTGGCAATAACCTTCCCCTGGAGTGAGGTGGAAATGGAGATTTTGCCGTATCCTTCCCCTGCCACGCCCACCAAGCCACACCCACAGAACCAGTAATAAAAATTTTTGAAACCCACCACTGGTCCAATTGCATCATTTTATGAAAATGTCTACATTGCTAGGAGGAGCAAGATTCTATACTTATTGGCATAAACCAATGATTTGTAGTTTGCATATCTTTAACTAAGCAGAAGATTTGTTTTGGATATACTGTTTACTGATAAAAAAAATGAAAGTATTAATTTAAAACAACCTTCTAGATATACTCTAACATATTGGAATTGCACAGATACAAGAGAGAAAGAATGAACCTGAATGAACCACATAAATAGGTCCCTACTCCTAAGAAAGAAATCCATTTTTAAAATCATATTTTGTTGCTTTATTTTCCCCCCTCAAGAACTGCATAAGTAACAACCTGCCCTCGATTTGTTTGCTTTGGATGCAGCTCAAGACGTTTGATACATATCACAAATGGGACAGAAGAAAATCAAACTATGAACTAACTTGTTCGTATGTTTTCAATTATCACAGTGTATATAAGGCTGGATTTTTTGAAAAAGAAGCCAGTGTGGTGACTATAATAAGATAATATGGATAAATAGGCTGGTTTGGCAGAGATGATTTATTTAGCACTGATGGGGTCTCTGTAAGTTGTGGTTATTCTAAATGCTTTTACTCCAGAGCCACAAAATGTATAGTTGTCTGTACTAGAAATAAATGTCAGCCATGCACAAAACTCACCCCAAGAGGACTCCATTTCCAAGTTTTATTTGTAGCTGACCATTTACTGTACTTGGATTCTAAATTTCCCGTGCTTTAATTTCCTTGTAGAAATCTATGCTTGTTTAAATACATCGTTTCCTGTTTTTATTTCCTTTCTGGCATTATACACTCATGTTGCACCCCACAAGCTTAATAAGAATGACTGAGCAAAAGAAGGCATCCTCGATTATTTATTAATTTAGGAAGCCAGACGATTGTTGTAGAATACATTATTTAGTCCTTGCAACCATTAAACCAGTTTCTGGAAGGCTGTCTGTCTGAGTCTGTTGTGGTAAAACAAAACAAAACAAAACAAAACATAACACAACACAACACAACACAACACAACACAACACAACACAACAAAACAAAACAAAACAAAACAAGTGAGCCTTATGGCACTTAAACTACTAACAAATGTATTGTAGCAGAATATTTTTGTGATCTGATTATTTTCATGACAAAATGGACTGTAGCTCATGGAATCTTAGGCTGTAATTAATGTATTTTACCAACAAGATGAGAGGACTTTAATGTGTGCTTGTAATGGGCTTAACCCAGCCAAAGAGGTTATATTATGGGGCAGACATAAGTGCTAAAAATATTTATAGTAAATGGCACAAATCACCTGTTTAGCCAAACAGGAACTAGAATAGGAGTGAATCCTGTAGCTTACTGGATACTTCTGAACTATAAGGCCATTGGTATTGATCTTACACATTGCCAAAAGAAACTAGAACACAAAATACATGCTGAGTGGATATGACCTTGTAGATGACCCTTACTCTGTCAAGGACCTTGGAGGACTCATATCTAATGATCTAAGTGCCAAAGCCCACTGTAACAACATCGCCAAAAAGCCATTAAGAATTGTAAACCTAATCTTGCATAGCTTCTTCTCTGGTAATATCACACTACTAACCAGAGCATACAAAACATTTGCTAAACCAATTCTCAAATACAGCTCATCTGTCTAGAACCTGCAGTGCATATTGGACATTAATACAATTGAACGTGCCCAGAAATATTTCACAAGAAGAGTCCTCCACTCCTCTGCTTGCAACAAAATACCTTATGCCGCCAGACTTGAAATTCTGGGCTTAGAAAACTTAGAACTTCGGCACCTTCGATATGACCTAAGCGTAGCTCATAAAATTATCTGCTACAATGTCCTACCTGTCAATGACTACTTCAGCTTCAACCACAACAATACACTAGCACACAATAGATACAAACATAAGGTAAACCGCACCAAACTCAATTGCAGAAAATATGACTTCAGCAACAGAATGGTCAATGCCTGGAATACACTACCTGACTCTGTGGTTTCATCCCAACCCCCCCCAAAATTTTTAACCTAAGACTGTCTACTATTGACCTCACCCTATTCCTAAGAGGTCTGTAAGGGGCGTGCATAAGAGCACCAGTGTGTCTACCGTCCCTATCCTAATGTTTCTTCTATTTGTACCTATTTTATGTATCCAATCCATGATTATACTTATTACAAATACGTTCTTGACAAATAAAATAAATAAAATAAAATAAAATAAAATAAAATAAAAAATAAAATAAAATAAAATAAAATAAAATAAAATAAAATAAAATAAAATAAAATAAAATAAAATAAAATAAAATAAAATAAAATAAAATAAAATAAAATAAAATAAAATAAAATAAAATAAAATAAAATAAAATAAAATAAAATAAATGTTTGGAGTGGAATTCAGCACCAGAAATACCATGTAGATACTATTTTGGTGGGAGAATAATTGCATTTTGTGCAGTAAAATCTAGCCAGTGCTGGACCTACCCCAATGCGACACTGAACAGACTAGCAGTCTTTGACAGCCAGTTTGTATTCATGCTGTGGTCCTGGCTAATGTAAAATCATCGTACACTAAATAGTGCCATGTACAGTACAGATCAGAGTATTTCCAGTTCTAGGGTAATCTCTCACATTACTCGATAGCAATTATTTTGCTGCTCCCATAGTCCTTTTGGGCATACATCTGCAGGTAAGTCAGAGATAGGTAATTTCGGGTCTTCCAAATGGTTTTGATTTCAAATTTCATGTACTGCAGTCATGATGGACTATGGCAAGGGATGGAAGGGCTGGTGGTATTGCCTAAAGACCTGAAGCTGTTACATCAGAGTTTCTCGAATTTAGCTACTTTAAGAGGTGTGAATTTCCAGAATTCCCAAGCATACACTGGATTAGAAAATGTTAGCTTCTGGCAAGAGCATTCCTCTTAGACAGTAATGTAGTGGAAGTCCTAAGCATTCCTCTTAGACCAGGTGTCCCCAACTCCTGGGCTCCAGACCGGTACTGGCCCATGGGTTTTGGGAAGTGGGCTGCACGAACGGTGGGTGAGCATGAGAAGTTTCATTTGTGCATTTGTGGGATCAGGTTGCATGTGCAAAACCATCTCCTCACCCACCCCACCACCGCTGCTAGCGCTAGTCTGTGGAGCAAAAAGGTTGGGGACTGCTCTCTTAGACAATAATTCAGTGAAACTGTAATCATAGGGTAATTACTTGTGAGAAAGCAGAAAAGTAGAAAATATATTCTTTTTAAAGGCATTTTAGAAATCAAACTTCTGCATTGCAACTACAGATACTTGATGTATAGTTAATAATGTAAGCCTCGTTGATCAAAGCATTCTGTTTCTCTATAACAAGTTTATTTTGCACTTTCTTTCTTTTTTTTTATTGAAAAAGTTTTTGAATACAAATTTTTCCCCCATTTTTCTCCCCCCCTCCACCCTAACCCCCCCTCACCACCCATCCCCCCTGTGACTTCTTCACAACAAAGACCTAATTCATAACAGATTATATAATATTTTACCATCCCCTTACTCCCTCCTCTAAGTGCTGACCCTTACTTGCTAATAGTATTATTAATATTGTTACGTCCCCCTTTTACCATACATTTCAAAATAACATTCTACTGTAACATTGTATAACTTCTAATTTATAACTTATAATATTATTGTAACTCCCAATTTAACAATATTCTGCCCTTTTTTTAGGTTTTTCATTTGAACTATTGTCTTGAGTGTTTGTCAAATCATTTTCAATTTTTTGTATTCTATTATCCAAATTGTCCTCAATTTCTTCCACTTTAGACTCTAATAAGTTAGTATTTGCATCCAACTTGATCATAAATTCTGCAAAACCATTAGCCATTTTTATAATCTTTCGGTCCAAAAAATCAAACTTTGATTGCACTAATTCTTTAATTTCCTGCTTAAATTTTTCAAAGTTCTGATTCACAATCTCATCCCTTCTTACAATCTCCTCCAAAAGAAATTCAATTATATTAAAATCAGTTTTCTGAGACTGGAGATTTAGAACTTGTTCACGTAATTTGTTAATGGGGGAATCCCCTCCCCCCACTGCTTGTTTGTCCGGCTTTCCAAGCTTTAATGCCATATTTCCACACAGACAAACTATTTTAAAAAAAAGAAAAGAGAGGCAAAAAAGAAAAAAAAAACTTCTTTCCAACCAAGATCAATATCAGATCTCCAGGAAGAGCAAAACACAAAAGTAGAGCTTTATCTTCAATTGTAGCCAGAAGTATTTATTCCGCTACTTTGTATCTTAATAGAAAACGGAAGGACTCTCCCTTTCAGCCCCTTCTCAAGCCTCGGCAGTCGCCATTTTAAAAAATTCTTTTTCTCCTTTTCCTTTTCCTTCTTCAATAATTGTTATAAAATAAATGAAATACTTGCGATTCAGGGTCACAGGTCCAGCTCATATCCTTTTTAATTGTTCTGTTAATTTTTGTAGGCTTGATCTTGTCGCCTAGCTCTGCATATAGCAGAGGTCTCCCAAAGCCCGGAGCGACGGCGAGGGAAATAGGGAGCCTCATCTGCTTCGTCCCCAAAAGTAAAAAAAAACTTTTGGGGCTAGGCAGAGAGCTCTACCTACCCCCGCCCGCTCTATCTCCATTTCCACATGGAAATGGAGTTTTTTCGAGCCGCCTTTCAGTTGTAAAGGCGGCTCTTTACAGGCAATGGGGCGGCAATCCCAAGGGATCGTCTGGCGGCGGCAAGAAGCAAACCGGAAGTCCTATTTTGCACTTTCTTAATCATCTTTGTCTGAAGCTGAGCCTAAGGAACTCAAAAGTGATTCTCATTTAGTGTATATTATTTTATGCCAGCGCAGTTACTGTTTTAATAGAGACTTTGCACTGTTAAAGTGTGCAATTTGTTCATTTTACTTCTTAGCTACAGTTATCTCTGAAGTTTTTTTTTTAGAAAAGTTTTTTTTTATTTTTTTAAACAAACAAACACATAATACATCAATCCTTCCATGTGTTTTCTCGGTGTTTCTTCCGTGACTTCTTCTTTTTATTATTCCTCCCATCTTCATTTCTCCTTGATAGTTTCCATTTCTCTGTTGTGATATTTTGCCCAAATTACAATACATTTAATATAACATTCTTCTTATTTAATTATCACAATCTTTATCTCTTTTTTAACCAATCATAAAATTTCCCCCATATTTTCTAATAGTCCTCTCTCTTTTTAATCATCAAAGTTAATCTGTTCATTTCTGCACAATCTAAGGTTTTTTTAATTACTTCCCCTTCCAAAGGGATTTTCTCTGCTTTCCATCTTTGTGCAAATACTATCCTCACTGCCGTTATTATATGTATAATCAAGTATATATTTTCTTTACTAATTTTCTCTGGTAGTATATCTAATAGGAACAGCTCAGGTTTTAAATCAATATGTTGTTGGATCATTTCTTCTAATCATGTCTTAATTCTGTTCCAATAATCTGTAGCTTTTGGGCCAGAGGTGAGTTTCAGCAGGTTCTGACTAGTTCTGGAGAACAAGTAGTGGAAATTTTGAGTAGGTCAGAGAACCAGTAGTAAAAATTCTGACTGACTCCGCCTCCATTTATTCTCTGCCTCCTAAATCCCAGCTGATCGGGAGGAAATGGGGATTTTGCAGTACCCTTCCCTGGAGTGGGGAGTGAATGGAGATTTTACAGTATCCTTCCCCTGCCATGCCCACCAAGCCACACCCACAGAACTGGTAGTAAAATTTTTTGTCCACCACATATGATAATGATAATAAGATCTATGATAATAAGATCCTGGTATTTGGTGGGCTCTGAAGCCCCCCCCCCCCCCCCCCCCCCCGCGAATGGTCAACTTTTAAAGCATTGGTTGGTTTTATATATATATATATCACACATACACACACACATTAAAAGAGCATGCTGTACCTTGACTGAATCTATATTAATGCCCTGAAAAGTTTCTTTTCCATTGTATGTGCTATCTTTCCTGTTTATCTTCAATTTTATTTTCACTTTGTTTCTCTTTCATCACCTTTTATCCTTATAGCCCATTTTGCCCCTTCCACCTTTTACATCTTGTGCTCTAGCAGATGAGGAAGATAATTAATGCTGCATTTGTATTAATAAAAATCTCCTGAATTCTCTGCCAATTGGCCAAACGTTTGAGGATGTGGAAAGTACATCTCCAATTAGATTCTTGTCGAGATCCCATCTGGTTAAAGTATCAAAGGTCAGCTGAAATTGAAAAAGCACACACGGTCATCCATGATGGTTTTTTCACAGAGTGTACTCTGCTGGAAATGCCTCATCTCCAACCACGGTTAAAAGCCCCTCTAAAAATATAACAGATTGTAGATTGCTTATTTAATGAATGCTGCAAAATTCAGCCTCATTCAAAAGAAAAGGGAGCAATCATCTTTAATTTGCAAGCCAGGTTCTAACTCATTTCCACTAATGGGGATTTTTTTTCTTTTTTTTTTTAAAAAAAGAAACTTTTAAAAGACAGAGAAAAGAGAATGCTTTAAAGTCCACTCTGTCTACATTAGTTGTTTTTTTTTTCAAAACACACTACAATGCATGCCCAAAAGCAGCAGATTAAGATCAAGACCAACAAATGAAACCACTTTGTAATAGCAAAAAACCCACTAATAACATACATGTGTCTTCTGTCACTAGTGAGGACAAAGACAGAATTCAAGAAATTAAAAGTATGAACTTTGGATTATAGCAAAGATAAAGAAATGGGCCAGAAAGTATATATTATAAAATCCTTGAGGGTTTTTTTTTTACATTTGAATTTTAAAACTATACTATTAACAAAGATCTGAGACATACTCTCTCTCAGGCCATCTTTAAAATGCCTTTCCTCCTGGCTCCCCACTGTGTTCCTGACTTCCCCATCACTTTCTCTCCCTCCCCTCTCCTTCCAATTTCCCAACCCATTTTGGAGAAAGAATTCTATAATTCATTGGGTTAAAGGGATCATCTGCTGGCTTCATGAGATGTACTGCCAGCACTTAGGAAACATTTATTTTTCTTTACTGGAATGAATACAAGTGCAGTGGTTAAGAAATATTTCCTTTCCTTTGGTTTTTGGCAAAAAACTATACAAGTGGCTACAAGCTGAGGCAGGAGAAGCACGGATACGCAAGGGTACACAAATATCCTTCTACTATTTTAGTAAAAAAATAAATATGTGAACTATTAAATCTTGGGACTGCTTGTCTATTCCTGCAGGCATGGCATTTATTCATAGAGAATTTTTTTCTTCCTCTTCCTAGGGTAGTGTATCTATTGCTCTACAATTTAATAAAGATTAACACCATAAAATGCATTTAGGCTTGTAGCAGGCTTTATACATGTTGGTTATGATCATGTGCGGCTTACTTTCTACATTTTACAACTGCACGTTTCATTTTACTCTCCAGTATCTTTTAACTACCTTTTCAGCTCACTTCTTTTCTTTGTGGACGAGTTTCAGGGAAAAGTCTAGAAACAGTACATAAATAATAATGAGGAGTAAATGTCCCCATGCTTGGCTGGCAGCAGAACAGAGTACATTATCCCATCTCTTCATGCCTAAGCACATCTCTCTTCTCTTTCTTCAGAAAAGTATATTTAAAAATTGCTAGTGGTTCTGCATGTTTCTATATTCCCTAAAGGGCAAAATTCTGTTGCTTTTCAAACTCCTGATACTATTGGACTTGTAATATCTAAGGACTCCAATTTAAGGCAAGGGTAAAAGAAATTAAAAATGGCCTTTCTGGCTACATGACTGATGCTGCCATCTTGACTTTTTGGTGCCCCTCAAACTACCAAGGTCCCTGGTTCAGAGGTAGGATCCCAGGAATAGAAGACCAACTGAGACATTCTTTTAAAAACAGCAAGTATATTGCCATTTCTGAAGTGATGTCTCTTGCCTTAAAATGGCTTTTCCTCCTCCACAGATATAAGACAGTTGATGATATATATTTTCAACATTCTTGCCTAAGGCCGGACTAGAACTCACAGTCTTCTGGTTCAGTGGTGGATTGCTACTGGTTCGCCCCTGATCGGGCAAACCGGTAGCAGCGGGAGGACGTCCCACCTGCCTGGACGTCTCTGCGCATGCACAGAAGTGTTGCATGTGCGAGTGAGTGATCCACTCTGCCATGCTAATCAGCTGTAAAGTTAAAGGTAAGTAAAGCGCAGGGGCAGGCAGCTGATTGTCGGAGTGAACCAGTTTGCTCCAAGCTGATCATTGGAGCTACCGGTTCACCCAAACTGGTAGAATCCCACCCCTGGATACAGACACCCTGAGTTGCCATCTTTACCCATAAGAAACCTAAAACATAGTAATCCAGTTTTTGGGATTTTCACAACTCGCTGAACTAACCATTAGCCCCCAAAACTGAGTTGGAGCAACATATTAATCTGAAATATGGTTAGCAAGTTTATGGCTCAGTATATCGTGCTAATATAAACAAGATGATCATTGCAGATTTGGAATGCTATCAAAAAAGCCACATTTCCTTCAAATTATAGCCATGATTGAGGGTTATCCCATTCTGCTGAAAATTTAACTTTCCCCCCAGATTATCTTTTTGCACAGAATCTAAATCAGCCAATCATCTTGCAAGATTGTAAAGAACAAAAGTTTGTAAATAGAATTTCAAGCCTCTTATATTTGGCAACCTGGCTTTATCGCAGTTCTGAATTGTGGGAAAGTTTGCAAGCATGTTCAGCAGATCATGCCCACAGTTCTCCTTCATACTAAGGTCTTTTTTTTTTTTTAAATTTGATTTATATGCCGCCCTTCTCCGGAGTCTCAGGGCGGCTAACAATGCGCTAAGCAATAGCCTTCATTCTTTTGTATATTTATACAAAGTCAGCTTATTGCCCCCACAACTGGGTCCTCAATTTACCTACCTTAGAAAGGATGGAAGGCTGAGTCAACCTTGAGCCTTGGCGAGATTCGAACCTGCAGTAATTGCAGGCAGCTGTTCTTAATAACAGGGTGCTTTAGACCACTGTACTACCAAGGCTCTGTAGAAGGTCTTAATGCATTTATTTATTATTTATTTAAAACATTTTTATAGCCGCCTATCTTCTAACCAGCTCTGGGCGGCTCCCAATCAAAAGTTAAAACAACATATAAAACCATATTAAAACTATAAAACTAAACACAATAAAACATTAGAAACAACAAAAACCTGGCACCAAGTGGAACTTCTAATGTGCAGTCATCCAATTTCATCTAACATTCGGGGGGAAAGCCAGGTCTTCAAAGCTTCATGGAAGGCTAAGAAGGTAGAAACCTGCCAAACTTCATGGGGCAAAGCTTCCATAGGGCAGGGGCTTCCACAGAAAAGGCACACTTCCTAGATCACATCAGATGACAATATTTAAGGGAAGCGATGATGAGCCTCCTTAGCCAATTTGAGTTGGTCGGACAGGTAGATGTCCTTAGGGTTGCATGATGCATAATGATTTGTAGAAAGAGTAGGCCTTATCTAGGTGCTTCTCATATTCAAACATATTCATTTAGCCCATATTTGAGGAAGTTGGGGATACAGTCCAGAACATGCAAACCAGTGTTTTTGAGCATGGACTATAAAAAAGGCCAAATATCTGAAATTATATTTAACCATTTTCAGGGCAGAAACAGACTAAAAAAAATAAGCGTTTCTCATCTCATTACTTAAGCCCAGGAATAGTAGTAAGACTAATATTAACGTATCAATACAACTACATTCAGAATCTAGTTGAAGAAATTGAATCCTTAATATTGTTGAATTCTTGGCAGATTTCTGGATTTCATTGGCAAGTTGCATTTTTATTTTAAAAATACTGGTAATTTTAAACTTGGGAGCATTTTCTTTCATTTCCTGCCATTGCCTGCAATGTTGATTGAAGGGAAGGAGGGTGGCAGAGAAGAGCATGGACTTTTTGGCTGATGATTGCAGAAGATCAAGATTCCCAGTGTGTGTGTGTTTATGTACATAACTACAAAAGGCTACTTGTGTCAAAGAAGGACATGTGTGCAGATGCCCCAGTTTATGCATAATAGACCTATTAGTTAATCTACTTTCAGTACCCTAATCATGGACACTTATTTATCCTTGTTTCTTTTATTCCTGAAAGCTGAGTGCCAGTAAGACAAAGGAGAAAATCCTTTGGCTTCTTCTACTGCCACTAAGCAGCTGTGAAAGAAACAACAAGCACCATTGTTGTTAGTCTGTTGATTTTTTTTTTAAAAAAAATAAGATTATCACATATGAGAACTTCAGAATCCTATTGGTTTGGAAGTAATTGTGAGTGCCCTGGTCACTTTGGGAAAAAAAATAGTCTTCTTTGCTTATTATTACTGCATTTCCCTGCACAAAAACCAGTCAAGGAATAATGGAGTTACTTTAAGGAGAAATACTTAATTCACCTCTATGAATTGAAAGGAATCATGGGATTCCTATTACTCCTTTTCAGCAATTGCCAAGCCCTGTATTTAATAATATTATAAACCAAAATTGGGTGTTTTTTGTTAATCAAAAGTTCTTTCTCTCCATATATTACCCAGACTCGTCCAGTTTTTTGCTGGGAATCTGCAAATTCAGTATGGCTGGGAATAACTTTTTAGTAATACATTTATTTTCATCTTCCCTGCAGTTCCCTGCTTCTTTTTTTCTTTCCACTCCCTTTGGTTCTACCTAGTCTGCTCCTCTTAAATCCTGTGCCCCATCACCTTCTGTAGATGTAGGTCCTGTAGGTCCAAATCCAGAATTGATCTTTCCTCCTTGCCCCCCTCCCTTTTTTGGGGGTATGTGAGTCTAGGATCTGGTTTTCCTTTTTCAGTCAACATCATCACCATCATCTTCACTATTTCTACTACCATTATCACTATATTTTGGAGGAGAAGCATGACAAGTAAAGGGGGAAGGGTAGAAGAGGGAAGTATAGATGTGCATTGAGAAATTAAGTAGCCTTGTTGTGTGGAACACTGGACTTGAATCTGTTTTTTGTGCATAGAAAATGTTAGACTTTGACCTGGAAGACCTAGACTGACATCTCTACTTAATATATAGTTCACTAGGGACATTGTGCCAATCATTCTCTCTACCTGTTTCAAGCTACCTCACAAGATGTTAATATTTATTTGTTTTATTTATTATTTAAACTTGTATGCCGCCCTGTCTCTGAAGGACTCAGGGTGGCTCACAACAATAAAAACAACCAAAATCAATGTTAAAAATACCCAATAAGATTATAAAAAGACCATTAAAATCTCTTTTAAAACCCCTTCAGTCCAAACCAGCCAAGCGAAATAACCATGTTTTAAGGTCACGGCGGAAAGAGCAAAGGTTAGGGGCCACCCGGAGCTCCAGGGGGAGCTGATTCCACAGGGTAGGTGCGCCCACAGAAAAGGCCCGCTCCCTAGGGGTCAACAGCCGACATTGTCTGGCCGACAGCACCCCAAGAACGCACCTCCCTGTAAGAACGCACCGGGCGATGGGGAGCTGTCGCTGGCCACAGATGGTCCACCAAATACCCTGGGCCTAAGCCATGTAGGGCTTTATAGGTAATTACCAGCACCTTGAATCTCACCTGGAGGGCAACCGGTAGCCAATGCAGGTCCCGCAGGAGAGGTGTAACATGAGAGTGTCGGGACACTCCCATTACTACCCGCGCTGCTGCATTCTGCACCAGCTGAAGCCTCCGAGTGGTCTTCAGGGGCAGCCCCATGTAGAGAGCATTGGAGTAGTCGATCCCCATAATATGGGGAAACAATGACAGGAGATTGTCATATACTGTATTTTTCATACTATAAGACGCACTGGACCATAAGACACACATTAGCTTTAGAGGAGGAAAATAAGCAAAAGAAAATCTACCTCTGCCTCCCAGCATCCATCCGGTATTCATCTTGCAACAAACAGCCAACAGCCTGGACAGCTTCAGCACATTATCGCAGCCCCAGCATGTGGCTCATCAGGGTTCCGCTCTGCTGCACCCACCACCAGTGGTGAGCTGAGCTGCTGCCACTGACGGGGAACGCCGGAGCCTTCGCTTTTGAACAGCTGATTGGCGGTTGGATCAGCCTCCCAGAATACCACCAACCAGCTGTTTTAGGCGACGGGGATCACCACCACCTATTGCCATCGCCCACCGACATCATTCACCGCTGCTGCTTGTCGCTGCCACTTATCGCCGTTTGTCACTGCCATTTGTCACTGCCGATCACTGCTGCCATTTGCCATCATTCGCCATGCGGCGGTGGCAATCTGATCACCTAGAAGAGCTAATTGGTGGTATTCTGGGTGGCCGATCCAACTGCCAATCAGCTGCTCAGCAGCAAAGGCTCCAGTGTTCCCCAGTGGCAGTGAACGATGGCAGTGGTGACAGGCACACCACCTCTCCTCCACCCCGCTGCAATATTTGCTCTATAAGACGAACAGACATTTCCAGCCACTTTTTTTGGGGGGGAGGGGAGGATATTATAATGTGAAAAATATGGTAAATTGTTTTGATTCCTCTGAAATGGGATATAATTACAAAGCATATTTAATTGATTTTACACATTCCTTTATGGAAAAGAATAATTTTTCTAAAGGGTCTTCTTTTGTGAAACTTCATAATATTATGCCCATAATATTATTTGTCATTTTTTAAACTAATTCTTAAATATTTTCTAAATAAAAACCTGACTCAAAACAGAAAAGTCACAGTAGTTACACCACAAATATTAAGGCCCTTCTCTTCCTGTAGTATGCTCACCAGAGTTGAGCTCAAAACAGACAAGACCAGGAGTGTGGAGTTCCAGAATTGGGTTGGGAGAAATGATGAAATGTTTTCCATGTTCAAGTGCATAGAAAGCAACAGGAAGTTGGGATGAACATTTTGCTCCCATCTTTCACCTTTCAGGGCCTAACCATAGAGGTAATTTTTCTCTAATGAACACAATGTAAGAATCCTTCCTTCCTTCCTTCCTTCCTTCCTTCCTTCCATCCATCCATCCATCCATCCATCCATCTATCTATCTATCTATTTATCATCTATCATCTATCATTTATGTTATATGGCCACCTATCTCACAGGAATTGTTTCTGGCTGTCATACAACAAAAATATAAAAACAATAAGCACATCAAAAACTGTCATATTAAAAAATTAAAAAGCATAAAACATAAGAAAGTAATTCATCAAGGAAGCCACCTCAAGATTTCACTGGTTCCCTGCATCTAACTTTCAAGATGATTTGAAGAACAAGAGTATGAAAGAGGCAATCTCTCTCCCCAACCTACATCTTTCCCACCATTATACATAATTCAAACTGATGTTTAAAGAAAAAACACTAAAATAGGTTTTGGATTGTGAAATATGCCTCAGGAGTAAAGAGCCAGATATATCCATGAGCCTCAACAGCAGACAGAGATGTTCTGGTCTTCTTTAGGTTTCTTATCACCAGAGCCAGATATAGAATGGTTCTATGTTCTACAGTTCTTTATAGGCTACCAAAGTGTCTGCAGAAACATGATTCCACAACTAAGATGGTAACAACAACAGGGTTGTGAAGAATTTCCTGCTGCCATATTGGGCTATATTAGAAGATTCAAAGCCAAGCCTCTACATGTCTATGGAGATTCTCAATCATTCAGGTCATGGTTGTCCCAAAGGCACTTTTTCCAAAAGGCAACTGGACTTTCTTGGGGTTTTTTCTTCAAAAATGTTCATCCAAGAAGTTTCTTCAGTTCTAACTTCAGTTGTGAAATTAATAAAGTTTGAGAAATACTTTTAAGAGATAGAGCTTTTTCCCAGTGACTGATTATGTGTGTTGTTAATTTGCTGGCCCACAGAGTATGTTACACAGAGATCTATTTCCCCAAGAACAAAATGTGATGTTTGAGGCAAATATTTGGTAAGCTTACTATACTGTTTATCTGAGCTCCTGTTTATCAGCAAAATGTTTGTATAATTAACCCCATGTGGGAAAAAGAGAAATTTTGGCACTGAACTCAAGTTGTTTAAACAAATAAGGATAATATGAATTTTCTATTGGAACACTTCAAACCTCCCATTTGGTTTTATATATATACTGGAATAGTTTGTAAAACACAATTTGATGGCAACAAAAGTAAACAATTTTAAGGAGTACAGGCAGTCCCTCGGATCCATTCCTAAGTCTGAATTTAACTAGAATTTGTACATAAATCAGAACTTGTGCTTACGAACAGACTGCCTATTACTAAAAATGGAAGATGACATTCTTCTTCCTCAAGTCTAAGAAAAACTAAATACATGCAGTGGTGGGATTCAGCCAGTTTGCACCACTTCGGTAGAACCGGTTGTTAACTTTCTGAGCAGTTTGGCAAACTTGTTGTTGGAAGAAATCATTAGGGCAGAGAACTGGTTGTTAAATTACTTGAATCCCACCACTGAATACATGCAATGTTTTCATGAAAATCTAAAAAACATTGAAAATTATATTAAAATGTATATTAAAAATGCTGTAAGATTTAAAAAGTGCAGTTTAGGCGATTCATGAAATCATGGTCCATCATCTTGAAGAAGGAGAACACCATCTGCCATTTTTTAGCCTGTTCATAAAAAGTTGTATGTAAGTCATACATTTTTAACCCAGGGGATACTTGTACTTGGCTTCACCTTAAAGCAAGACTCTTACTTGTCCTATAACTAGAAATAAAAATAGAATAACAGAGTTGGAAGGGACCTTGAAGGTCTTCTAGTCCAACCCCCTGCCCAGGCAGGAAACTCTACACCTCTTCAGACAAATGGTTATCCAACATCTTCTTAAAAATTTCCAGTGTTGGAGCATTCACAACTTCTGCAGGCAAGTTGTAATCTGTTAACAAGTTAGTAGGGGGATGAGCAAACAGTGGAAAGGCTGAGGAGCTTCCAAAGGGCTTTTTAGTGATGGGTGGAATTTTCCAACCAATCTGTTCGTTGGTATCCCCGGACTTCAGCAGAATTTAGCATAGATTATATCTTGCTTGTCCTTACCACCCTTTGGATTCCTCGTAGTGTCCTATCAGCTACTAGCTGCATTCTCCCCTTTTGTGTTTCCTTAAGAAGGAATAGCATCTTATTCGAAGATTGTGCTTTAAAAGCAGCAGAATGCCTTTCAACTCCTGGCCCCTTATAATAATTGAAGCCACTTATTAATGAGCAGGTTTATGAGATAATTATGGTGTCCTGGGGTGAAAAGTGTGGATGTAGAAATTTGCCAATTAGCCCTCGAAGGCACTAAGGCAAACTTGGAAAAAGTTTTGCTACAAGCATTTGTCCTACCACTGAATCCTAGTCTTTCTGCTTCAATTAATCCTGTCTAAATGTTGAAATTAGCATTCTCAAAGTGGGTAGAATTCATTAGAAAAAGCCTTTGACTTACCTCTCCACATACCAATCTTACAAAGTAGAGCCAATCAAGAAACACAGGCATGTAGGCCTAAAATTTTATTAGAATGGATACAGTAAAATAAAAATATTGCAACTCTGAGTGTGCTTCCCTCCCTCCCTTTTTTTATTTTCATGTGAATTAGAAAGGTCCCTCACTTACAGGAGATGTTTTCAAAAATCCTTATCCTGGTATGGGCTTAAGGCATGTTTCTCTGTTTGTTGCCTTAGTAACAGATCTTCCTTGTCTCTGTCAAGACCATCTTCTCTATTCTGTACATCACAAGAATATCTAATGAATGCAGGAAAAGAAAACAGGAATCCAGACAAAAAGGCTGGTAAGAAATCAGCCAAGTGAGATCTTCTTTTCATGGAACTAAGATATTATTATTGTTATAATTACTATCATCATCATCATCATTTTTGAGAAATGAACATGTTCAGAAACCGATATACATACTGATTCAAGAAAAAAACTTGTAGCTAATTAACCGGGAATTAAATCTGGAGCATGTGGCACTCATGTCTAATGTCAACTCGCAAAGCATCCCTGACCTGATCTTGAGTTGCCATAGGCAAGGGGGATAGGAAAACAACCTCTGCAGCTGCAGTGAGGCAGCAGGTCAGTCAAAACAAAAGCACATTCCAGCCATATCTCTCTCAAGGCCGTCTCCACGGTTACCCACAGTGGCCAGAGGGGAGTAATCTCTACAACCCATGAAATTGTTTCATTGGAGAATGTGACTGATGACACACCTTGGGGGGGAGGGGGGAAACAGGGTCAGAGATGTAACGTAAATTATGTGGGGTCAGAGTTGGCTTCACTTGGAAAGTGCTGACATGAAGCTCCTAATAAATAACTGGATTTCTTTTGAAGCTTGGCTTGAGGCTCATGATTTAATTAGGGCATCTGTCAGAACCCTGACATCTTGTATACTTAAAATTGTTGAGCATAATGTCAATATTAGAAGAAGCTGATCCCATGGATTCCATAGATATTTATGGCACGTGGGTGAAAAGAGGATAAAGTTTGAAAAGGACATATTATCAAAGTTTAATAAATGTAGGGAACTTCATAAGGAAAACAATATATCCAAAAATTCCAACATTAGTTTTTCCCTTCCACGTTGAAGATAATTATAGTAAAAAAAGTATAATTATATATGCAGATGTGATCCATCCAGATTACACAAATAGACTAAAAGACACAGCAAAAATTATTCAGTGACAATTTAAACATTACTGTGATTGATAAACAACTTATTGGAAGGATAAAATTTGATCTAAAAATTAGAAGGGACAAAGAATTTTTTTAAAATTTAAAAAGTTTATACAAAATCAACACCATCTGCTGGAACATCATATCCTAATAAGATATGATATGGAGACAGATCTAACAAAAAATTCAGGATAAAATGGATACAAAACTTTAAAGAAATAGTCACAACACAACAACCGAAAGAGTTATGAAATAAATCTGTAAAATTTACTCCAAGGTATAAGAAAACTGATATAAAATGTTTTACAAATAGTATACAGCTCTATCATAATTTCCAAAATAGATCAATTTTACAGTAGAAATGTTAGAAAAGCTGAGAAACAGAAGGAACATTTTACTATATGTGGTGGACATGCAAAAACCTCAAAAGTATGGGAGAGAAATACATACTGTCACACCGTTTAAAGAATTTTAGAAATTAAATTTAAAATGAAATCAACATTGTTTACTAGGTATAATTTTAGAACACATTAATTAAAATATCATAACATATTGAAAAATATTAATAATTATTAATAATATTAATATGAGCCATGGTGGCACAGTGGTTAGAGTGCAGTACTGCAGGCTACTTCTGCTGGTCACCTTCTGCCAGCAGTTTGGCAGATCGAATCTCAGGCTCAGCCTTCCATCCTTCCAAGGTGGGTAAAATGAGGACCCAGATTGTTGGGGTCAATATGCAAACTCTGTAAAACCGCTAAGAGAGGGCTGTAAAGCACTATGAAGCCAGTGGTAGGCTGCTCCTGGTTCGGCCTGGTTCGGCCGAGCCGGTAGTGGTGACAATGTGACATCACTGAATCAGTTCTCTGTGACTGGGAGCTGGACTCTCCTGCCGCCCCCGCTTTATTCCTACCTTTATTTCTTGGTTTTTAGCCCAGCTGATAGATGCAGCAGAGTGGATTGCCTCACCTCAGCTGGGCAGATACCTAACGCGCTAGCGCGGAGTGCAAGTTTGGCACGCGTGCGAGCGAAGTGAACAAGTGCCCGGCAATCGCATGCAAAGCGCCTGCGCGAAGAGAACCGGTAATAACACCGGTTGGAACCCACCGCTGTGTGACCAGTATATAAGTCTAAGTGCTGTTGCTATTGCTAATAACAATATCATAGTTTATTGTGCTCACAGCTATGAGGATAAATTTTGCTCACTACTGGAAGAAAGATACATTGTTATTGTTCTGATGATATCTGATTGAAATTAAAACTTGGAGAATACGCAATGGCAAAACTAGCCATTGCTAGTTGTGTAGCAACTAGCTAGTTGTGTAGTTGTGTAGTTGTATATATGTAGTTGTGTATATCCACAACAGAAGCTGAATTAAATTTAAGCAAGAATGGTTTCCATATACAGTATACAACACATTATGCAGCAAAGCAAATATAAACATTTACAGACTGGTTTTTAACAGCATTTAAATGATCATATGGGAGCCAGTTTGGTGTAGTAGTTAGGGCATCAGAAACCAGGAGACCGTGAGTTCTAGTCCTGCTTTAAACACAAAGCCAACTGGCCAACCTCATGCCCATTATTTTCTCTGATGGCTAGAGAAGAGGCAATGGTAAATCACTTCTGAAAAAAACATTGTCAAGAAAACATGAGCGCTTTGTCCAGGCTGTTTCAAGAATTGGATATGACTGAATGGAAGAAATAAAATGTTCATATACCCTGAAAATTGGTCAGCGTACAGAGAAATGGGAAGTTAGAAATCTGATACTTATTTATGTTTTCCAAGCAGCTTCTCTTTTTAATATTCAAAAATAACTGCAAATAATAATACAGTGGAGACTTTAGTGTTAACTTGAAAGATACAAATATTATAAAATAATTTAGTGCACTTTGAACCTTCTTATCAATATGATATTAAACTGGATACCCATGCTTTGCTATGAAACTATGTGATAGGGCTTGATAAATTGACACTTGAAGCTTGAAAATTAATGAATAGTTACGATCAGCCTGTCCTCTCCCCTTCTCTCCCTCAGCCTTGCCCCACAGAAGCCTGCCCTATCCTAGCTCCTTCTCTCCCTCAGGCTTGCCCCACAGAAGCCTGTCTTATGCTATTCCATCCTCTCCAGAGTTATTTTCAAGTTGGGAGGGGGAGTAGAATGTGTAACTAATTAGCATCAGTGTGTGTTAATAATAATATAAGAAATACTAATGATCTGATGGTCATTTTGAAAAATCCCTTCTTAGTAGCACCTAGAAGCCAAGAGGAACATATGTGGCAAATTTTAAGTTTGTAGGCTTTACGGTTCTGGAGATTTTGTGATTATGGCATGAGTGGTTTTCTCTTTTATATATATAGATTAAGTGTATAATATAAGCAACTCTATGGTCATGCATATATTAAAAATTATACTTAATATAAACTTAAATGTTATTTGAAAGGTTTAATTTATTTTAACCACCTTAGTGTCAACTGTCAGTGTTCCAAGTAATGCACCCATAAAAAGAAGAACTCTGAGGTAGGCAGATTCCTCAAAGAACAATTTATTGGATACATCATATTGGCACAACTGGTGAAAGCCGACTCTAATTAAAAATAAAAGTTTCCCCTTTCCCCCAAGTCACTGGTCACACTATCCAATCAAGGTGCTGCCTGGTTGCTTGGTTACTTCACTCCTCTTCTGGCCAGCCATCTTTTAGAATGTCCTTGGTTCCCACAGGAAAAAACTTCTTTTGTTTTGGCTAGAAAATTCCATCTAGCCATTTCCCATTTCACGTTTGTTAAATATATGCAGCTGTCATGAAAGCCTGAGATCCCAAGGAGCTGATGATAGGTGGTCACAGAGGTTGATCTGAACTGACAGGAAAAGATGGAGAGGGATTCAAATGGTGGAAAATGTCATCTGTACACTGCAGAAGATTCCATAAATGAGGTGCACAATAATATTGTCATTGTTCAGGTTAGTCCTCAAATGACACATGCTCTTTCATAACTGATTCATAAATAACTGATATCAACCAAGGCATCTTCAGAATTCAAGCCAAATTCCAGGCATGGCCCTAATATCTTTCCAGTGCAATTATCTTTCTATCATCAAAGAACTGGTCTTTCAAGACTTTTCTAGCACTGAATGAGCAGGCAACTGTTTCACTCTTTCATGGGAATCGAAACAATGACGCTCGAAGTATTTTTCCATAGTTCCCTGCCTGAACTGTCTGAAGCACTATTCAAAATATGTTGAAAACCCTCAGCGTCTTCTCTGGTGGGCTTGTGCCTTTTATATTGATCATTTCTGTTAGAAAACTGTTGGTTTTTGCAGCATCCTCTTGCATGATAGATAGATTGGTCTTTGCTTTTAACTCTTTAGCTATGATAAGGTATGTATTTGTAACGATGCTAGAGTGTAGTTCGGGGGGGGGGGGGTGTCAAATTCAATTTCATTGAGGACCACATCAGGGTTGTATTTGTCCTCAGGAGTGGGCCTGGCCGGGGTGGGCGTGACCAACTCAATGTCACTCATCGAGGCTCTGGTTCTGCAGCCCACTACCAGCAAAAATGGAGCCTGGGAGGGCTGCGCGCCGCCTTCCCAGGCTCCATTTTCACTGACAGAGGCACCATGGGCCGGTTCCAAGGCAACCCCTTGGGCCAGATCTGAACAACCCACATCTGGCCCACAGGCCTTGAGTTTGACACTCCTGGTGTAGTCAGTGCTTCTTTAGCAAAATAAACAATTTTGCTTTGATGAAGCCATCAGTGTACATGTATGTAGGAGAGAGAGAAGTATTGGGATCTCTTCTATAGGATTGGATTTGTGAGATCCACTGAATAGTTTTCATTGAGGCAGAACTAAATGGAGAATGCTGGGTCATTTTTCTCTGACCAAAACCTACAATGAAAATTGCAATTTCATTGCAAAAGATTAATCTGACCTATATTCTAAAATGTGTGTACAAAAAGCAATAGCTTTTTAAAACATTTAAGTTATGGAAATTTGCATTAAAAGCCTACATTAGGGAATTTTACACCTAGACAAACTATCACCCCAGTGATAGTTTAATCACTATGTTGGCTGAGATGTGCTATCTTCATTCCCAGCAGGTCTGCACAAGGTTGGGTGTGGGGATATTGCTGACTTAGCAAAGCTGTTCAGAGTTGAAGCATAGAATTAGATTTGGTCTCATGGTCAGAATGAGGTTGTACTTCTGTGTCATATGCCAATGGATTTCTCATGAATCTCATGCCCAAAGGCACATTCTGACTTAAAAAGCTATGCTTTTAAACAAAGTTCATGGGAGGCAAAGTATAGTCATCAAACAAAAACTGTTCTGCCCAAAGGCATTCCTTCTTTAATATTTTGGACTAAGTAGTAAGTACTGGCATTAAGGATGGGTTGTAGAGAAAGAACAAGCTAAAAATTAATTCATCAACACCCCAAAAGCCTCAAGTCATAGACATGGGGATGGGGAAGAATTGTTTCCAGCTCAATCCTACCAAGACCCATTGGCTATGAGTATTAGGACCGAAGTGTAAAGATATTTCAACTTTGAGGATAATGCTTAATCTGGTTTTCTTTTAAATTTCCAGCTCCTGCTTGATGTTTTCTTTGTTGACATGAAATCAGAAAATGGTGACTTATCATCAGTCCAAGATTTAAAAACTGATGTAGCAAATTCTGTCCAGTAAATTCTGTTCCTCTGGTACATTTTTTTTAGCTTTACAAAGATGGAACAAGTATCCAGAGTAGCTTGAAAAATCTTGAAAGAGTAAGGTTTTTAAAGTGATTTTATTTGGGATTGTAATTCTGTAAATGCAAATCAAGTCTTTTGTTTAAAGTTCATTTGTAAATTACTGAACACTATTAAATAAATGGGAAAGGGAATGCCCACAACAAGCAAAAATTTAATTAAGATGACAAAACATACCTAGTGATGTTACAACCGACATTCTACACTATGCATACTTGTGGAGCTTGCATTGCTACATTGAAATCCGTTTTTCAATGTTTTTCTTCACTTATCCTCCCATGCATACCGGTATGAAAGAAAGGTGGGATCAAGAATAAGATGTCTATATTGTAGTGTATTACAAGTGTGCGAATTACCTTTTGGGAATTAGCTCACAGTGGACAATTTTTCATTTTCCCTGAAAGATCAGGTTTTCAGAGTTTTGCTAGCACTGATGCTGTTACCTAGTAGGCGGTGATGGTCCATTCCTCCTCATGGTGCCACTGGATACAGCCCACCCATTGTGGGTGGTACTAAACCAATCAGGGCCCCGATGCCAGGCCTGCTCTGGAGGGACTCCGGGTCGTAGTGGTGAGGGCGGCTGTTTTCACCCTCCCCAGCCTCCAGGAAAGCTTCTGGAACCTGGGGAAGGTGAAAAATTGGCCTACCGGGCCCACCAGGAGGTGGGAAATGGGTCATTTCCGGCCTCTGGGGGGGCCTTCGGGGGGAGGCTGTTTTCACCCTCCGGAGGCTTCAGGTAAGCCTGCTAGGCCCAAAACGGGTCATGGGGGGGCTCATGTGTGCATGTGTGTGGGAGCGCAGGAGGTCATGCATGCAGGCACTTGGGAGCACAGGGGGTGATCATGTGTGCATGTGGGGAGGCAGGGCAGGGGGGGCATTGAATTATGGGTGTGGGCACGCATGCGTGCAACACCCCCATTCTCCTGCTGCTTCTGGCACACAACAGCAAAAAGGTTAGCCATCACTGCACTAGGGCGTCCCCTGCAGGCGATGTGTGATGGTCCCGCCCAACAACATGAATGCTGTTACCTAGTTAGAGTAATGAAACATTTGCAAGAAAACAAGCAAGCTCAGAGAGCACCAAGGACCCCTCATTTCAACCCTGAGCTACAAATAGTCTCCTTTATTGATCAGGTTTTCAATTTTGGAGGGCTCCTTATCACATTTGTTAACTGGTTGTGTATTTTTTCTTCCATATTTCACTGATTCAGAAAATATGACTATGCAGATAAGTGGTCCACAATAATTCATTCCCTTGTTATATGGTAGGTAAGTAGATCGTTTAGGTAGGAAAGGAAGGAAGGAAGGAAGGAAGGAAGGATGGAAGGAAGGAAGGAAGGATATTAAAGTTTAACCACATACTATAGACTGAAGAATAGATTTAGTGTGAATAGATTTATCAAGGTATTATATTATTATACATTAAATAAGAGTGGAAATTGAACAGAATTTGGCAATCTTTCTGGAAATCATGGTCAATGTGTTGGTTAAGAAAAAGAGAATATTCTTCTCTCAGCTGTCATGGCTATTAATTGGGAGTGAATTACAAACTCCATTTGATTGGTCAATTAGAAACTGCTGCTCCATAGGACAGATGAGAGTAATTCTATTTTCCCCAACAAAAAGAGGACAGTTCTTCTTAAACTGGAATATTGTTAAATCTTCCTCCCAGCAACAAAGATGGCAAAACATTGAATCTAGGAACCGTGAGGGCTCTCCTGTGAATTGAACATAGTACATTAGCTAATTGGAATTCTTTCAAACAGATCCACCCCACACAAGTTGGGAAAGTGTTTCGATCTTTCTAGATATCATTGCTAAAAGCCTGTTGCTTGATTTGTGTCACAGTTTTCTCAAAGCCAATTAAGGTCAAAATGAACATCCAGGCAGAGGAGTAAGGCATATTTAGGGAAAGGCAGCCAAGATTTGATCACTGCATTGCCCTCCATCTTCTAAGAAAAAATATCAATCATCCTAGGGGTGATTGCTTTTTTTTTAATTTAGATTTATATGGCTGCTTATCTCAAGCAGGTGACTTCGGAGAGCTAAAAGCAATTCAAACCAGTAACACCCCTCCTCCCACATACCAAAAACATTATTTTGTTTCCTTCACTGATTTCTAAGGCAGCTTTTAATTCAAACCCCAGAACAGCCTATGGGAGAAATTTTCTGGCTCCTCTATTAAACTTGACAATTTCTGCCTAAGAAACAGTGGTGGGTTGTCCCTGGTTCAGACCGGTTCACAAGAACTGGTAGTAAAAACGATGGGAGGCCCCGCCCACCACCCCAGATGTTGACACTGGCAATCTGCGCATGCGCAGAAGCTTCCTGTTGCGCGATCCCGTTGCAAACTGGTAGTAAAGAACCCACCCCTGTTAAGAAACTGCATAATTGCATACAAATATTTTGGTGCAGGTCCATTGTAACGCCTTACGTTAATTTATATCCTCAGTCTCTATTCAGAAAGCAATGAAGAAAGGATGTATCTTGGCTCTTCTCCTTTTTAACTTTTATACCAATTCTCCAATAAAATATTGACCAACAGATATGTTCTAGTTTTCTTGTAACTGTTTCCTGATAATACAATTGTTCTTTCTACCATTGAAGTGGGAATCAGGCACAGGCCACAGATCTGGGCTTGGGGATCCCTGCAATAAAGGACTGATAAATACCATGATTCATACTTTAGGGAAGATGTTTTTTGGTGCATCATCCCTTCCTATAATAGATTAAAGTTATAATTATTTCTATAAAGTAAGCAACAAAAACCCCAGAGGATAGACATGATGCAAATGTTGTTATGGCTGAAGATTTAACTGTACTGGATCTCAACTAGATATTCATTCAGAATAATTTTGCAGTGGCAGTAAATCTCAAAATTTAAATTCTTTGCAAATCATTAAAAAAAACCCTATTGATTTATAGATCCTTTATGGCTTTCCTGTGAATGCCACAGAAAGGACCTAGAAAGGTTCTCTATTTTTTTTTAAAAAAAGAAATTTGCCTTAGCATAGTCACTGAACTTGATTTGGTTATGCCTGAAAGATCCTTTTGATGGTTTGAAGACAAGATGCCAGAGATAACTTAGCTATAACATATTTTTTCATTTTTTAAATTCATCATTAGAAATGACACAGATAGATAAGTATTATTACCTTTTTCAGCAGCCTTATTCTATAATCAGATCACTTCATTAAATCTTTTGTGAGTCAGTTTGCTTTGACCAAGCATCAACAGGGCAATGGTATTTTCTATGTAAAATTACTGATGAAAACTTACTGCAATGTGTATATCAACTGTGCTACACCCCTCAATGTCACCCCATGGCATAATATGGAAGCTGGTTTTCTACATAAATGAATTAAGAAGAATAGTTTTTATTTATTTTTCTTCTACTTTATGTACCATCTGTGCTTCATGAGAGATGGAATCAATTCAGCAGACAAGCACATTGGAGAAGGGAAACCAAAGTGGGATGGGAAGAGACAGCAAACCCCAAGTGGTTTGCAAAACCAAATCACCAAAGACATAAAAAGTAAAAGCAAACCCAAATACAAATATATTGTAGGCTAAAATAAAACCCTCTTTGCTACTTGTAGGAATACAAAGATGAAATGAAATGATTATCTGAGCCAAAATCTATTTTTATGTGTCTTAAAACATTATTATAATGGTTGCTGATAGTCTCCTAACCCCAAGTTTATACCTCCATGTTTGTATGGAGGGCATCATTTGCAAATAGACTAAAGACCACAGTTAGTTGGAAATATTAAATATAGCAGGAATTGGTCTCTGCACTGGGAACAAAATTTAGCAATGTCTGAAGTGTTTCACAGTTCATTTTTTTCCCAAATACAATTTAGATGAAAAAATAAAACCTTTGAATTGATCTCAGCTTTTGGTATCATTTTGAATGTATGTATGTGTATGTATGTATGTTTGTATATATGTATGTATGTATGTATGTATGTATGAATGTATGTATGTATGTATAAATTACTTTGTTGGTAATAGTATAAAAGTACTTTGCCATTACTGGGATTTTTTGACGTCAACTAGTCTACAGCCATGGTATTTCCTGGTGATTTTTCATCCAAGAACTAATGAGATCCAACTCTGTTCAGCATTTGAAGAATAAATAAGGTCAGCTGAGTTCTTCCTTTTATGGGACAGGATTCAGACCCTTCTGAAGCAACCGAAGACTTTAATTCTTTCTATTGGAAACTTTAATTTTGCTTGGATATGCATATTTCTCAACATGATTGTTTTGTTTAACTCCGCTGTACTCTTTTTAAAATGGATTCATTCATTTATTTACATCGGTGTCAGAAACAGCATCCAGCCAGTAAATCCTCAGCTTCATCCAGGCCCCCTGACTCTACCCCGAATTAAGGGATTACAAGATCCTAAAAAGACAGTTATTTACATTGCTTATATAGCAACATATTCTAGAGATGATTACAGTAGCTTAAACATTACACTATGAATTGCACATATTCTAGAAGAAAGAACATAAAGGTAATAACTAAACAAGTATATGAACAGAATAAGATAGCAGACTTTTTTTTTTTTTGGCAGACTTAGAAAATAAAGAAGTCTTCATTTGAGGCCAAAATAACTACCCTGTTTCCCCCAAAATAAGACATCTCCTGATAATAAGCGGGCTTTTGAGCGCATGGCAATAAGGCCAAGCGCTTATTGCAGGATTCAAAAAAAATAAGACAGGGTCTTATTTTCAGGGAAACACGGGTATAAAGATGAGATGAGCCAATCTGAGGAGGCTCATCCAGAAACTAGATGCTACAGTTAAAAAGATCCTTTCTCAGTGAACCACCTGCACTATTTCTTTTACAGAAGGACCCCACAGAGTAGCCACCCAAAAAGAGGAGTTTTGCAGTTTATTCCTGAATCTTGATCTCCTTCTGTTAAAAGGACAGAAAGAGAAGACAAACCACTTTGTAGTGGTAGGGATATATACTTCATAAAGCATTTGAGGTGGTCTGTGGTTTTCTCAAAGTCACTGAGCAAACTTCCATTTCTCTTCTGGCCTAGCTGCCCAGTTTATAACATAGGACTAAGAAGACTGTCAGGTTTTGGGTTTCGGTTATAGAGTAAGGATAGAGTAAGCATAATAGCATTTTATTGCCTAAAGTCAGGTCTGTTTTCATTCCTTAAATATTACAGACTTCTATTGCAAGGGGAACACAACAGTTGAATGTTATTAGTTTGAGACAGTTTCAGTTCTTTATTTCATCTGCTGGCACTTTTGCTAGTTGGCATGAAATATGTAAGGCACATATGTTAGAAATATAAATTCCATACCTAATCCTGGTCAAAAATGAATTGTGCAAATATAAAGTTAGATTTGAACAACACTAGATTTAATTAACTTTACTAGGAAACGCTTTTAGCACTCCAGGTGTGCAAAGAGAGTTGATAGCAGATTTATTTTTAATCTCCTATGTTGGCTGGGGAATTCTGGGAGTTGAAGTCCATGTGTCTTAAAGTTGCTAAGTTTGAGAAACACTGATCTACTGACACTTTTTCTTTCGTGAGTCATTTTTACATGATATATAAATGCTACACTCGTATAACTTTAATTGTGCTCTTTCACAGAGTCATTTGATATAGCTTTGTGCTGAAAAAATTACTTAAGTGGGAAGAAGAGAGAAAAAATTGCAAAACTCAACTGTCGGGCTGCAATAGAACAATATGAGGTCAGATAAGAAACCACAAATTTTAAACTACAGTTGCAGCTAGAAACTGAAACGTTTGCCACAAATTCAGAATCTGCCAGATATATTTTGAGATCGCTTTCTGACAAACAATTCACTAACAATTCCCTGAAAGTGGATTAGAAAGGTGAGTTTTAACATTTGAAATATGTATTTCATTACTGTTCCATCCAACAACTGTTCAAAATAAATCATTGTTATAGCAACTAATACTTTGGCTAATACCAGTTGATTAACACAACTCAAAGTCTGCCAGTTAAACATCAGTAACTTTAAAACAAAACAGAACTGAGAGTTATCCAGATTTTTCTATTTGTCATAAGCAATTGGTTGAATGGCAAGATTCCATCTTGCAAATCTTCCCTAATAGCAATAATGAATTAATGTGTCTAAAGCACAATTATTCAGCCTTATAATGAGTGAAGAATAGCTGGAAATTATTCTGCTCCATGAAAAGATATTGTTCCTTCAACCCAACAGGCACCAACTGAAAAAGCCACCAAGAGTGAGAGAATGGGAAGTGTGTGTGTCTGTGTATAAATATAATTCTAAATAGCAGTGTGAATAATATCCCTCTGAAGCGTGAGTTGCCCAACTATGATTCCAATACAATTTCACTGCATGTGAAGAAAACATCAGTTTTAAAAAAATATTAGCCCCCTCCAGCACTGTCTTTCTAAAAACTGGCTATAAAAATCCATACTCCAATCTTCAATAATCACCTGTCAATATAATAATGTGTAATATTTTATTTACCCTATTTTATTTTGTTTTTTGACATTCAAAAATAAATTTATGCTGTAATTTACATCACCATGATGTAAAAGTAAATTGTTTCATTATCTTTTCAGCTCTGGGGGAATACAGCTGTCATGTTATTAAAGAATCATTTGTTAATTACTCGGGTCTGATTTGAATTCTTTTATGTTTGCATTGGAGATTGGGTTGATTTTTCTGTATTTTATTTCTGCTATAAGATTATCTAAAATTCCTGTTGGCTTACTATAGCCTTCCTCAGGCTAGTACCCATCGTCTATGTTTGGATTACAAATTTTCACATTTTCTATAGCCAGTTCTGGGAGTTGTGGCTCTCAGACGTTTTAAAGCATCAGGTTTTTCTCACACATTTTGTGGTTCTTGTCTTTTGCATAGAACATGTAATCAGAGAAGAATCAGAGGGTGAAGCAGCTGAGGAGAAAAGTTTGCATAGCCAACCCCAGTGCTTCTACAACACAGGCTGAAAATGGCTTCATCTTGTTCATCAAGTTTTAATATGGGAGTCTAAAATTTGGCTAAAGTCTAAAGTTTTAAGAATACTATACAGTAAGTTAACAATAGACATTATTATGAAGCTGAATAGAAATATTTTATTTATTTATTTATTATTTATTATTCATATTTCTATGCCGCCCACTCTCCGAGGACTCTGGGCAGCTTACACCAAAGACAGTATACTAAATAGCATATTGCCCCCAACAATCTGGGTCCTCATTTTACCCACCTCGGAAGGATGGAAGGCTGAGTCAACCTTGAGCCGGTGAGATTTGATCCACTGATCTGCTGAACTAGCAGTCAGCTGAAGTAGCTACAGTACTGCATCCTAACCACTGTACCACCTCGGCTCTTTTTTTTAAAAAAAATTTCTTTTCTCATAATACATAAAGGTAATTAGTAAATCTGAAATTTTAGTATACATCTGAATTATGCTTTTCATGTATATCATCTACGATTTATATTGATATTGTTTCTTGATTGCTTATTTGTATCATATGACTATCATTAAGTGTTGTACCTTATGATTCTTGATGAACTTCTTTTATGTACACTAAGAGCATATGCACCAAGACACATTCCTTGTGTGTCCTATCACACTTGGCCAATAAAAATTCTATTCTATTCTATTCTATTCTATTCTATTCTATTCTATTCTATTCTATTCTATTCTATTCTATTCTATTCATTTTAATGCATTCATGATGGGTCTAAATATGATTGTGACAATACGGTGGGAGCGGTATAAGAGAAAACATAACATCTATTCTAGTATGTGTTCACAAGCAGAATAATCATCATCACTATCATCTAACATGGGCTTCCTTTGTGGTTTCTCCCCAATAGGTATTTGGAATTGTTTTCCCTCTTAAAATTGGGGGCTTCGCTATTGTTCTGGCAAACAGTAATTGATATACTTGATATTCTTTTTTTTTTCAATCTTTCCTTAATCTTTCTAAGAATCAATATTATCAACAACGAATGAAATAAATGAATATAAATATCAATTTAATGTTAAAATATTAAAAACTGATATTAAAAAATATCAACTCAGTATCAACTCAATATCAAATTATTAGGATGATGCGCCACTACATGGAGCAAAGGATGTATAGATACTTATTGGGTTGGCAGTTGATGCTGGCTTTCTCTATTATAAATGAGATAGTGGGATAATTTTGAAACCTCAAAATAAGCTTTGTGGCATCATATTATTCTGACATTCAACAAAACAGCTTAGGCAGAGGCTGCTATTTCCCCTTGACCTCTATAAGCAATTTGTCTCATTCTGCCTAAGAAAATAGTTCTCCAACTCCATTTTTTATGCAGGGTGCAATAAAACTTAACATTGACACCTGTTTGTGTGACATATGATTTCAGGCCATACTGATGTTTCACAGGAAGTTGAACAAGTTTGAATCTTTCCAAAGGGAAGATGAAAACATGGTATGAAGTTTTGTTGTCTTGTTTCTTTTACAGAATTTGCATACTTTAAGTGAACCTGGAAAAGAAGACATGGCTGATTTAAAGAACTGACTCATCAAAGTGATTCTTAAAGCTTCAGCATCTTTCATACTCATGTGAAAACTTGAAAAAAAGGGCAAGGCTGCCTCAGTGGATAGAAGAAAGGGCTATAATTGTAGTCACATGATCTAAAGCACTTCTGAATCAATTTCAATCTAGGCAGAGCCCAAAATTTGAATTAGTCCTAAGCAACTACCCCCAGCGGCTACTATACTGAATGCACAAGTCAATCCCAGGTGATTTAAAGTCCATCTTCTACTGAATACTGTACTGTAGTATAAATCAATTTAAGGTGTGGGGGGGGAGTTACACTTTTGCTGAAGGCCAGCTGGGATGCTCCTAAGTACAATTATTAGGTTTTATAAACTCTTCTTTTCAGCTGAAAAGGTTGAAGCATTTTTGAACATTTTGATATTTCATTCCACTAGATTATACTCCCCCCAATATTTTGTTCCACATTTGCACTGTTCACTGCTGTTAAAAGAAGACGTGGTCTCAGCTCATTCCTATGGAAAAAAACCATTTATTCTATGTACCCTGCATGTCTTTTGCTCATTATTAGATGGAATCAAAGGATCATTATGGAACCAGAACAAATGTAGTTTAAGTACAGCACGCAAAGCCTTCAAGTTCCTAAAATAAACTTGTTTACATAACATGCAATCATCCAGTCTTTGCCTAAAGTCCTTGTGGCAGAATTGCTCATTACGATTCACAACATCTGGTGTTAAGTGGAGATAAAAAAGATTTGATTTATTAACCATTATTGGTTTCCAATAATACTTAATTGTTTAATCACATGCATCCATTGGGAAAGTCCTGCTGAGCATAAAGTTGTAAAGGAAGTGAGGATTATGTTTCTTTTTCTTTACTGATAAGGAAAACTTTGTTGGTATATTTTTCATGTGATAATAGACGTAGAGATAACATTTTCTGACAATGATAAGTGATTTGCCCCACCTGTTGATTTTAGTCTGTGTTGTTATTGGTTGTCTTCCCCTCTAATGCAGGCCTGTCGAACTGGCTGTCAGGCCTGGAAGCCATCTTTTGTACCCTGTACCCTGAACAGTAGTGGGATTCAGCCAGTTCTCACTACTTCGGGAGAACTGGTTGTTAACTTTCTGAGCAGTTTGGTGAACCTGTTGTTGGAAGAAATCATTAGGGCAGAGAACCGGTTGTTAAATTATTTGAATCCTACCTCTGCCCTGTACCATGTACCATGTTGAACCCCGACACTGGTGGCCCATGAGCCGGATATGGCCTATGCAGGCCATGGCCACCCCAGCTCCACAAAGGCAAAAAACATCCCAATACTTCCTGATATGGCTGATACATCACATATGGCCCGCGATGCTGTATCATGACATATCACAATACCCCTGCTCTAATATAACAAAAGGAAGCATTGCCCTCATTCTATTCTGGCTTGATGATCATAGAACATAAAAGATAGAACATAGAACATGAAGAAGGGATCTTGGAGGTCTTCTAGTCCAACCTCCTGCTTAAGCAGGAGAACCTATACCATTTCAGACAAATGGTTGTCCAATTTCCTTGTGAAAAACCTCCACCCACAAATTTTGGAGGCAAGCCATTTCACTGATTGATTGTTTTGTCAGGAAATTTCTCCTTAGTTCTAGGTTGGATCTCTCTTTGATGATCTTCCACTTTACTTCTTGTCTTGCCTTCAGCTGCTTTGGAGAATACGTTGAGCCCCTCTTCTCTTCAACCCCCTTAAGTACTGGAAGACGGAAGTCTGTAGAGATTCTCAGTCATCCAAGTCATGGTTGTCCCAAAGGTGCTTTTTCAGGAGGCAACTGGACTTTCTTGTTTTTTTCTTTTGAAGGTGTTTTGCTTCAATCCAAGAAGCTTCTTCAGCTCTGACAGGATAGTAGGGAATGGAAGGATTTATATTCCTTATAGACAGCTGGTCATTTGTATCCTTTTGGATGATCATTGAAGCATTTGGAGGTTTATTTGTGTCCTGAAGGTCACCTGAGTAGTGTTCCTGGTTCCTGTAGTCTGCCATTTTTTCCTCTGGAAATCCTACTCCCACCCCATTCAAAGGGTGTTCATCCCCAAATGATAGCTTGGGCAAGGAACATTGGCAAAAATATACAATTAGAAGAATGGGAAAGGGTATGGGAAACCAACTATAGAATAACAAAATCCGTAGCATATAAGGAGAACCACTACAAGATGTGGTATAGATGGTATCTAGCCCCTGCGAGATTGGCGAGGATGTATGCAAACCTTAATCCAACGTGCTGGAAATGCAAGCACGCACAGGGAACCTTCTTTCGTGTCTGGTGGCTTTGCCCAAAAATTAAAAAATATTGGATAAAAATAAAAATTTGGATATCAGAAATAATTGCAGAGGATATTGAACTAGAACCAGAAATTTTTTTGTTAGGAATGCTTAAACAAAACATTAGAAAGGAAAAAAAGTACCTAATATTACATATAATTACAGAGCTAGGTTAGCTCTAGGACAAGTCTGGAAAACAGATCAATTGCCAACGGAGCAGCAAATAATTCAAAAAATTTACACATGTGCAGAAATGGATAGACTAACGTTGAAATTGAAAGATAAGGAAGACTCTCAGTATTTTAAGATATGGGACAGTTGGTATGAGTGGATAAACCAATGGAAAAGAAGGTAAAGTCAAAATTTAGTAAGAAATTTAAAGTAATAATTATACACCGTCATTAAGGGGAAAAAAGGGTAAATATGTTCTTGTATATATGTGTACTTATATACATTATATATACCTTATTTGTTGTTTGTTGATATTGTTGCTGGAATTTTAAGGTTGTGAATGTTTTATACAATTTTATGTTTTTTTAAAATCTAATAAAGTTTGTTTTTAAAACGGAAAAAAACAAAAACAAAGGGTGCTCATCCCAAATTGTACAGCTAATGGGGTGTGATGGTAGTTCACCTCCTTGTGGTGCACCCTGCATAGCACTGTAGTGTGAACCAAATGACTAGCAACAACTGGCAGCCAGACTACATTGAAGAATTGACAGTTAATGACAGTTTGCAGCCAGACATCTTTATAGAACTCCTGGCTCTCTAAATACATGGCAACGGATAAACAAAATGACTAACAGGACATATCAGGCTGGTTTCCAGCAAGGCTTAAAAACCACAGCTGTGTTCATCGACCTTACTGCAGTTTACAATACCATGTGGAAGGAGTGGGGTCTTGTCTTTACCCCTCAGTGTGACTGTGGTGCTCCTCAATGAAATATCCACCACATTGTGTCCTGTCCATCAGGAGCTTACACTGGCCCAATGTCTGATTTTTTCAATGTAGACCACCCTGTCCTTGAATGGCTGGGTGGACGGGACATTGACATCTGAATTACTACAAATCCATGTATTTGCCATACGCTAATTAACTAACTAAACAAACAAACAAACAAACAAACAAACAAACAAATGTATAGCTAAAAGTCTGTAGAGATGCTCAGTCATCCAGGTCATGGTTGTCCCAACCCTAACCCTAACCCAATCAGCTCCTTTTGCTAATGGGGCAATGTCTAATGACAATGAGCAGCCAATGTTGCACTGTCTTGTGTTGAGAGGGAGGAAAAGTATCCCCTAGCTACAATGATCACAATAATGAAATGCCTTAACACCAAATAGTTTATTACCAACATTACTCAACTGCATTCCAGCACTTGGGGTAAGAAGAATGAAGAAAGGAGAACAGTGAAGGAGAAGAAAAGTCTACTCATAACTTGCTTTGATTGTTACAACTATTTGCACTTCATAGAAGAATGAACAAACTGGCATAATGAACACTCCTGTGCTTCTGAGAAATATATTGGTAGCTGTAGGTAATTACCAAAAACAATGAAATGTTGTGCAATAAGAAGTGCACAAAAGGTGATAAAACTAAACTTTCATAAAACTTTCTCTTCCCTATTGTGTCTCCTTTTGGAATCCAAAACCTTCACTCAAGAATTATCGACTTATTATTATTATTATTATTATTATTATTATTATTATTATTATTATTATTATTACTATTATTATTATTATTATTATTAGAATTTGTATACTGCCCTTCTCCCTGAGGACTCAGGGCGGTGAACAGCCAAATAAAAACATCAAATACAAATATTAAAATACAGTTTAAAATATATATAAATTTGGCCCCATTAATTAAAACGATAAACAAAACAATTAAAAACACTTAAAAAGAATTAGGCCAGCCCGGCTTGTTGGAAAAAGATGGTTTTAAGGGCTCGGCGGAAGGCACTGAGGTCATGGATTCTCCTTATCTCTGGGGGCAACTGATTCCAGAGGGTAGGTGCCCCCACAGAGAAGGCCCTCTCCCTGAGGGTCACCAGCCTGCATTGTTTGGCTGATGGCACCCCGAGGAGGCCCTCTCTGTGGGAGCGCACGGGTCGATGGGAGGTCGTCGGTGGCAGAAGGCGGTCTCGAAGATAGCTAGGCCCTATGCCATGGAGCGCTTTAAAGGTGATAACCAACACCTTGAAGTGCACCCGGAAGACCACCGGGAGCCAGTGCAGTTCACGCAGGAGCGGTGTTACATGGGAGCGCCACGCTGCTCCCGTCACTACCCGCGCTGCTGCGTTCTGGACCAATTGGAGCCTCCGGGTGCTCTTCAAGGGGAGCCCCATGTAGAGAATGTTGCAGTAATCAAGGCGAGAGGTTACGAGGGCATGAGTGACTGTGCACAGGGAATCCCAATCAAGAAAGGGCCGCAACTGGTGGATCAGGCGAACCTGATAAAAGGTCCCCCTGGTTACAGCCGTCAGATGTTCCTCCAAGGACAGCTGCGTATCCAGGAGGACTCCCAGATTGCGAGCCCTCTCTGTGGGGGCCAACGACTCGCCCCCAATAGTCAGTGATGGAGTCAACTGACTATATCGGGATGCCTAGTTAAGCTCTTCTTCTAACAACAACCATAAGAATGATTGCAAGGTTGAATTGCCACCAATTCAATTGCAGGAAATCAAGTGGATTCTTTGTTTATATCTTTTTTTTTTGTCTATTTGCTATTTGAGAGAAGTTAAGAAGTCCATAAAAAAGACTTCTTAAATGAACCTGAGGGAGTGGGAAAGAGCAGAAATTTGTGAAAAATTATACTCCAACTACACTTCAGGCAAATACTCCTGTAGTAAAATCCACCATGCAACACATCCTAAGCTTTTGATCAAACAATTGTGTGGTTCAGTTCTTAGTAAGCAGGAGCCAAGCAGTATAAAATAGAAGTAGAAGAGTTTATGCAATGATAGGCAGTCATTTTATTTTCAAGTCTTAAAGACAATGACATTTTAGAAACAAATATGGCAATATATATCCAAAAAGTTGTTTAATTTCCAGTTATCAATGTGTACAAATGGCACCCTCCAGTATAGTGCACAAGCACACAATTCCTACTCTCTGGCTTCTCTCTTCTAGAATTTGTATGCTAGTCTACGTGTCCATGCATACAAAACATATATAATGTTTTTCTCCCTAAGCCAAAAGAAACTTAAAATTGGGATTAGATATGTACGTCTTGAGAGTCCAAAAAGGAATGGAAAGAAAAATGCAAATCAGTCATTAGGTTTAAGTGGCAAGCAGGTTATTCAGTTGCTTATACTATTAAAAACATTTTCCAGTCAGGATGGTAGACTTCTTGAAAGAACCAATCAGAGGTGGGTTTCAGCAGGTTCTGACCAGTTCTGGAGAACCGGTAGTGGAAATTTTGAGTAGTTTGGAGAACTGGTAGTAAAAATTCTGACTGCCCCTGCCCCTATCTATTCTCTGCCTCCCAAGTCCCGATGATCAGGAGGAAATGGGGATTTTGCAGTAACCTTCCCCTGGATTGGGGAGGGAATGGAGATTTTGCAGTATCCTTCCCTGGAGTGGGGTTGGAATAGAGATTTTGCAATATCCTTCCCCTGCTACGCCCACCAAGCCATGTCACGCCCAGCAAGCCACACCCACAGAACCGGTAGTAAAAAAATTTGAAACCCACCAGAGATTGGAACCAATCTTTTAGAATAATACTAATTCAGAACTGATGCTTGGTGTTTTATTGCCTGAGGTGAAAGGCGCTGTCCATCTTCTGACTCCGTGGCCATATTTGATCTGGATAAACGACTGACTTTTTCTTCAGTACCTGTGATTAGAATCCTTTACTATGCTTCAAGGCAGCAAATTACTTGGAGAAGGCTGGAGAACCTACGACTCTCTGGATCTTATAGTATTAAGTCTCCCAGCTATTCCAACCAGCAATGGCCAGTGGAAAAGAAAACTCTGCAATCTCCAAAAGACAATAGTTTCTCCACATCAAAAAAACCTTTTGTCCTCCATTTCAACACTGCCACTTATTGTTGGCCTGCCAGAAGGTGCTGTCCTAAATAATGTTCTGATTCTGCAACAACATAACAATTACAGGAGTGATTCTGTTTACAATAATGATTTAATAACATTTAAATTATGATTTAACAAGCAGTACAATGCACTATTGCATCACGGGAGGTTTTGTGTTTGTGTGCTTTCAAAATTTCATTAAGTTTAATTTTTTTTAGATAGGGGAAGGATTCTTGGCAGAAAAAGAGCAAACAGGAAAGTTGGTTACCAGGCAGAAGATGTTTCAAGTCAAACTCACATTCAGAGTTGAAAATTCATGCACACAGCAGTGATAAGGTCAATTACAGCTGGTGAATAATAAATCAAGACCTGATTGATTATGCAACCCAATAAGAGTTTCAGAAAGAGGGCTTTCATGAAACAGCCCTTCTACTTTTCAACGTATTTGCTTGTGAATAAGTCAATGGAATCAATAGAATTAGATGGCTATAGAAATGATTATCCTTTGATTCCCACTCATCTTCCTTCCTTTCCCATGAAAATTGTCATGAGTCACTTCAAAACGTTAGGATCTGTTTTTAACTAAAAAAAGTTGTTTGAAATGCATTAATGTTTTGCTAGGGGGAAAAAAAGGTCAATTCAAACCATTTGTGAATGAAACCACTGTTATTTATTTCAGACTTTCCTGGGAACATCACCATATTAAGTAATGTGCTGTGCTAAAATCAACCCTGCAATTTCTCCCAGGTTTCCTTCTGCTCCAGAGAAAACTTCTGTTCTTCTATATGATGTTTTTGGATTGGATTGCTTTACTGCTATTGTACTGGTTGTCTTTCCATCCCTGTGAAGCCTGCTTGGAAGATCTTGACTTCAAAATCTGATTATCCAAATCTGATAAAGTCTATGGGAGGACACATGATGGCTTCTTCTTTAGGGATTTACTAAAATTATGAGAAGCCAAGCTGGTTGTGAATCACTGGAGAGTCTTTTGTCTGTTGTACAGAAATGATGACCTATGCCAGGGATGGCGAACCTTTTCAGCACAGAGTGCCGAAACCGGAATGTGTCTGTGTGCACGCACGCATGCACCAGAGCCCCAGAACCTCGATGACCAGATGGTCTTTGGGTTTTCGGAGCTCCAGCACACATGAAGATTAGAAGACCAGAAGAACAGCTGGCAATGGTGCACATGCCCACAGAAAGGGCTCTGTACGCCACCTCTGGCACGCGCACCATCACAGATCTATCCTATAACTGTCACCAACAAATCCTCCTCTTTCATTAGAAACTACAAAAATAATTTCCATTTTATTTGATTGAATCAGAATTGGTAAGAAAAAGGGTTCTGATACTCTAATGTTGACCTTCAGTGTTTGTTTGTCTTTCCTTCCAGTTCTTTTCCTATCTGCTGCTAGGCAGAAAAGTGGCACATTCTTGCCCTTCAAAATCCTTATTATTAATCCTCCTTGCCGGTCAAGGGACTCAACTAATTTTGATCTTGAATCAGCATAATACCTGTGATCTCTAATACAAAATTAAACCAGCAAAGGACCTGGCATTCCAATGACTTTCTAATTGGGTTCCCTCTCTGGAGAACATGTCGGTGTGATTAGTGGTCTGTGCAGGACACAATTTTACATAGGACAAATCCTTGAGGAAGGAATATTAAAGTCCGTCAGTTGCTTAAATAAAATGCAGGCAGAGAATGAGGCCCAAGGGTTCCTCTAAGTGCTTCTGATGCCATACATTAGACAGGGAGACATCATTAAAGAGGATATTACATTTTCTTTTCTCAGCCCCAGCTGGCGACTTCTTATTTGCAGCAGTTAATTGGCAGCTTTTTTCTTTCAACCTACATGCATGTTTTTGGCTAAAATCATGAATTTTGATTTCCTTCTCAATCTTTTCTTGTAATAATGTTGTCAGCATGACAGATGGAATCATCCTTGCATTGAAGAGCAACATCAGGCCAAGAAAGAACTACTAATCTTCTCCAGTCTGCCTGTCTTGGTAAGACTGTAATTTAGTCCAGTGCTGTTTATGCTATGAATGGTTTTATTATCAAATAGCAGGAAATTGTACAATCATTACCATTAATAACCGCTCCTAATATCTGAATGCTTTTTATTTATCTTACCTTAATTTATATAACTGTTGGTATGAAATGCTTAGGAGTTTTTGACAGGTGTTTCCCTCATACAGGTTTTTCAAATGCAAATTCTCTTTTATCACTTTTGATATAAATTATTTTTAAAAAAACATAACTTTTTCTCTTTATATTTTAAGCACTTTCTGGTAGACGAGATCTGGAACCTGATTCCACAGGATGTCTATAATTAAACTTTATTCAGAGAATAACAAAGTCTTGAAAGTCAACCCATCCTTCCCTGTCTCTTACACCCTCAGGGTTGTGTTTCTGTTTGTGTGTAAAGTGTATGTGTGTGTGTGTGTGTTCCTCTGAGTTTCTTTGCAATATTCTTCTACTGATCTCCTGAACCTGATGTTTCTCTAATGCAGGGGTCAGCAACTTGTGGCTCTGGAGCCGCATGTGGCTCTTTCACCCAGGGGTGAAATGTAAAATGTGTTACTACTGGTTCTGTGGGCGTGGCTTGGTGGGGGAGAGGTAATGTGACTGGGTGGGCGTGGCCAACTTTTTTTTTTAAACTTTTCAAAGCATTTTTTCTAATGCTTTGAAAAGCCTCTGGCGATTAGGCAACTCAGCTGGGATCGTCAGAGAAATTTTTTAAAAAATGCCTCTCTGTCAATCAGGCAACTCAGCTGGGATCATCAGAGCCTTTTCAAAGCATTTTTTAAACCACCTCTTCAGCCAAGAGGTTGCAGAAAAAAATGCTTTGAAAAGCCTCTGAGGATCCCAGCTGAGCCGCGCGATCATCAGAGGCTTTTTTTTTAACTTTTAAAAGCATTTTTTCGTCAAAAGAGGTTGTAGAAAAAATGCTTTTAAAAGTAAAAAAAAAAGCCTCTAATGATGGTGCAACTCAGCTGAGGATTGGGGGGGTGGGCCGCAGGGATTTTTGCTACCAGTTCTCCGAACCACCCGCCGCCATCACTACCAGATCAGGTGATCCGGCCCGAACCGGGAGCATTTCACCCCTGCCTTCACCCCTCTGCTGAGGCTCCCTGTCATTCAAAATATGTGTCACAATCACCAATGTGTGACACTTGTCGGCACACGATTTATTGAGCTTTTCAACCCCCGACAGGCCAAGCATGAATAAATCCAAGAAAAGAAAAGTTTCAGAAGAAAACAGTACATTTAATTCAACTACATATGCTAGTTTTGTGGCCACTCAAGAAATAGTCAGGCACACGAAGGGTTTTGTGGCTCCCAGTGTTTTCTTTTCTGTGGGAAATGGGTCCAAATGGCTCTTTGAGTGTTTAAGGTTGCAGACCCTTGCTCTAATGGCTTCTGGATGCCTTGTTCAAGATCATCTCCTTGACTCTCCAAACTGTATTAAATTTTATTTTTCTTTTTTGGGGATAATTTTAGTAGATTTTTGGAAGAAATATTAATTCAGATGGACATTATCTGATGTTGATTTTTGATGCAATATATGGTAACAACAGAAAACCCATACTGGCTCCCAATACAATTTGCATGAAATTCTTTACATTCCAAACCAGGTTTCTTCAAAAGCTGGACCAGAATAGAGTTAAAATCTGGCCAAAAGTCTGACTTGGAAGCAGATATTATGAAAGTAATTTCAGATTATGTCTTCATTAGCATATACTTCCAGCAGCTTTTCAGATTCTATACTAACTACACCAAGGTATTTTGCAAGAAATATAAAGATGTTGGGGAGAGGGGGGGTGTTTATTCATGCCTGTATTCCCCTGCCATCTCAAAGGTCCATGGTGGTGTGGGTGGTGGGGGTTTGAATGTTTCTTCTTCTGTGATTCTATAGCTTCTGTGATTATTGAGTCTGTACTTCTGGATTCTGCTGTATGGTATTGTGTGTGTGTGTGTGTGTGTGTGTGTGTATATATATATATATATATATATATATATATATATATATATATATATATATATATATATATATATATATATATATAATTCTTATATAAATGAATCCTGCTGAATTATTTACTTGTGTGCTGGTTAGATTGCTGCAAACTCTAATAATTGTTATGATGCCTATCTCCCCTACACGGTGACTCTGGATATCTTATCATGATAGCTATATAAATTGAATAAATAAATATTACCAAGACATGGCTTATAAGACTCTCTGATTGAAGTTTGGTTCTACAGAATAATTGGGTTTGTTGCTGTAATGCTGCCCTCCCTGTTGCTCAGCAACATATCAATGCATATCAAATATTTAACCTAACCAACAAGCTAGCTACAGCATGTTGCACCAAATGCAATTTCCAAATGCATTTCAGAGGCATCTGCATTTCCAAGTATTTTGAAATAGTCTAGCTTTATGTAACCTGTTGCATGCCAGATGCATTGGATTACACATTCCAGACGTTCCACTGATTATGTTGAAAATATTCAGAAAATCTCATTCCAAACATACCTTCGGAGAACCAAGATAATCTCACCTGGAAGAATAATGAGAATATTAATTATTTTTATGAGAGCTGGTTTAATCTCAAAGAAGCATCTTTGGCAGGAAAACTAAAGATGATATAGAAAAGATACAGTTAATCAACTAGTCACGTAGAACTAGTCATGTAGAATTTTTTAAAAATGTTGGTAGACAAAGGTTTTCTGCAAGCCATAAACCAGATAGCTGAAGAACAGAGCCTTAGCTGGTGGTAACATTGATTCATATGGACTGGTCTCAGAAGGTAAGCAGAATTAGTTCTACCTATTCTTATAAAGGAAGGAACCAAGGAATGGGGTGGAGGTATAGACTGTGAAAGCAAAAAAAACACCTTCCAGAAGATGGCAGAATATTTTGCAGCACATTACTTCATATATCAAGTGGTGGGTAATGAAATTACACATGTATGAATGGATTGTGAATGTGAGCAAAATTAGTCAGTTACTTCAAGCAAATCTTCCTTGACAAAGGTCCCATAGCACATATAATTCCAGGTCTAATTAGAATTTCCTAACATTGGTGAAGAAATAAGTCAGGGCAAACGCTATATATTGAAGAAAGAGATTTCTCAACCCTGACAATCTTTAACGGAAACATTAGATCAGAAATAAAAAATATCATTTATAAATTCATTCCAAAGAGCTAGGTAATAACCCTGGAAACTAGCTTTCCTGCTTAGTCTGAAAATGTAACACAAGCACTGGAGGTCACATTTTACACTAAGCTAGATTTTTTTAAAACTCAAGAACATAGAAAACTCATGGCTGAAAAAGACCTAGTAGTCTAACAAGTCTGCCCTTTGAGTACATTTGTTTTATTGTGTGTGTTTTCTTTTTAATTTATATATTATGTATTATTTTTTATTTAACTTTTTTTTTTATTATTTTGATGAATGATGGACATGTGTTTACCCGAAACATGTTTAAACTCAGTTAAAAATAGCTTGGTTAGATTTGGAACCAAGCACATTTGGTTCTTTTTGCTGTTGGGATTAAACCAATCACTGAAATTTCTTCTATCATTTGTTTAATATTTTGTCTTGAATAGGTTCTCTGATGAATTGTTTTCAACAAACCAGACATCAGAAATAAGAGGATCCTATGACTCTGGCTTGTTAAAAGAGCTACAAATTAGGGTTCTCAACTAGCAAACCCTGGAAACAGCTTTCAACAAAACTTATTTTTTCCTACTGTCAGAAGGAATCAAGTGTGAACAAGCCCTCTGATTCATTTTGGGGAGCCAATTTCTCTGAAATTCTAGCTTACTATGACATGCAAGTACATCTTGTTGTGTGTTGGTTAGCCTTCTCCAAATTTTATTTAATTTGTCGATCATAATTGTATCTTGCTTTTCACCTACAGAGTTCAAGAAAGTACACACACAGTCTTCTTGTCTGATTCTTGTAATGACTCTGTGAAATAGATTAGCCCAAAAGATGCAGACCAACAAGTTCACGATTAAACAAGGACATGAATCCTTCCAATGTTCATTGCTTAATCAAGGCCTGGAAAAACCTGACACGAAAGACCCAAATCCATCACGAAGACAGTATTAAATGTAAGATAAATTAACCACCTGAATAGTTGGCTGCCTTCCCTCCTTTTTGTTAACATTCACTAGCATCTGCCTTATCGGCCTGTACTAACCACATTTTTCTGCAGGGTGTGTATTTTGCATTTCCACAGTCTGGCATGAACATTTCATTACTGGAATGGGTCATACAATTACAGTTGAATGATTGTTTAAATTGAACATGTGAGAAGATGCAGACAGCTTGGAAGAAATTCTTCCATTCTTCTTTGTTTCATGGCATCTTATAGTAAGCCAGCTGTTGTCTTAAGAGTTGAGGCAAAGAGTTGAGGATGTCTAGAAATCACAGATGGTGAGATTTGCCTAGGTTAGATGAAACATTACAGGAAGCATGTTGTGACACAAGATCCTTGCTCAGAATATTTAAGTTAACCTTAAACAGTTCATCCCAAGGGCCAGAAACAAATGGATAATAAACCATCACCAGTTAATCTTTTCAAGGCCTACCAGTGAAAGAGGGACTGCATCTTTGACCCCGCCAAAAAGTCATTGCAATTAGTCTTTGAATATAGCAGACTAGGATACATAGCTATATTTTTCTTGAGAGCCATGCCAGAACCAAAGTAAAATAACACTTGATTTACTTAAATTTTATTTAGAATTAATACAATCATACCTTTGCTGTCAGTAATCTCCACCATCATAGAATCTGCAGTGATTATGTGTTCCAAGTACTGAAGATGGGAGTTACTGAGCACAATTTGGCATATTGCATTTCTCTATTGTTTGGAAGAGTTAGTGGTAAAAGGAAACCAGCTTGCCTAAGAACATGGTGATTGGACACCATCAAAGCTGACACCAGAGCATAGAACCATTCAAAGAAGTAGTGCATGATCAGAAGATGTGGAGAGACCTGGCCCATAGAATTGCCAAGAGTTGGACATGACTGAATGGATAACATCATCATCATTTTTCTGTAAATCATATTCCACATTCTGAAATGAGGAAGCTGGCTACTCCAATGGAGATAATTCCAGTCTAATAGACCATGGACTAGAGATAGTCCTTGTTTAGTGACTACAAATTGGGATTGGTAGCTGTCATTAAATGAAGCAACCATTATGTGTGAAATTGCATGACTGCAACTGTATTTTTTTTCCCCCAGTCCTCACCTATATGGAATGTTCATTTCTGTGCTGGGATAATTAATAAGAAGGGAATCAATGTTTGCATTTACATTCATTAGAGGGGATTACAAGAGAGGAAACACTATGGAGAAAATACATCAAAAGGAAAACGATGGTCCAGCAGTCATGAATGTGCTAGGCAAACATCCCAATGTATTCCTGATTGTGTGCCAGCTTACTCTCTTTTTCTCTTTCTCTCCAATCACCCCACTCTGTGAAGGAGGAGGAAAAAAATCAAGCACAGATGAAATTGCCTATAGAGATTTCTTGTCTTTTTCACCCTTCCCTCCAACTTCTTCCGCAAGAGGGAAGGAAGAAAAAATGGGTTAGACATACTATTATGCATACTGAGTGTAATGGCAATCACAAGGGACTGAAGGATAATGCAGAAGTTGTAAATGTGGGAATTGATTCCTAAGCACCATCAAAACTTTGAATGGTCGTTGAACGAGGCAGTTGGTAAGCAGGGTCTACCTGTGGTTATCTGATATCCTGATGTTTCAGTCACATCCTGTGGTTGGCATCTTCAAGGGTAAAAGTTATTTGCTCTGTACTGCCCTTCTTAGCAGCTCACAGACAACTGAGCAGGAATTGACTGAACTCTTATATTGGTAACAGAACTAATCACTTAATTGTTATTGGAATTCTGAAAATCCAGTTTCTGATTGGTTCTTCATTAAAATGAAAATGTGACTGGTCTGACTTGAAGACATTCCAGACGAGCTAATTTTTGATTGATGTGTCTTTGAAACAAGCTACAGCTCTTTATATACCAGTAACAGATAACTAGACCGTAGCCCACAGCCAAGTTCAGCGTTAAACCACTGGTGTCAGCCCTGGAGGCCATATTTTTCTTTGAATCTTCAGGGCTGCCACACTGAGTGCTGTGGGAAACTGGGAGGGGGGATTGCATGGAGTTGCAGAGATATCTAGCCACAATAACATTCTTTGCTTTGGGAGTCGAGGACATTCAGCCTGCATCTGGAGTGGTGTGACTGGGAGGCATCTCTAGTTGGGACGGTGCATTGATTGGACCATGTGATGGACATGTGGGTGCAGGGAAGGGTCTTGGACTTTCTTTTGGTTGGGGAAAACCTGGAAGCTTTCAGATTCAGGTTTTCCCATATGGGCCAATATGACATCTCTAATAAAATGGAACTTTGAGGAACTTCTAGCCTTGGAGTGTTGGAGGGGGTGTTACTTGGAACCCTGACAAATGGACTGATGCTGGCCATGAAAACCTGAATCGATAATTTCCTCTAGTGAGGAAAACGGGTGCAATAAAAGCCATTAATTCTACCAGAAATTACCAGAATTAAAAATTACCAGAAATTACGAGAATTAAAAATTGGGAGCACTGAACTGGTACCAACTCTTTAGCAAATTGCTCCTTTCATAGCTGTGGCTTCAGGGAAGCTGCAGGTGTATAATTAAGCTAAGTATAATGAAGTATAATTTACCTCATTTTAAACACTCCTCCTCTCCAAAAAAAATTGGATAAAAAGAACAGAAAGAAAAATACCTGCATTTATCACAACTGGAATACAATTTCTTTAAATGTTTTTTTTAAAAAAAATGCAAAAAAGAAGAAGGCATAATTGCTCCGAGGCTTAGTCTTGTCAGGACAGATTAGCTTTGGTGTTTGATACCACCACACTTTGTAAAGTGATAGTTACTTTGGTTACTGGGTATTCTCTTGGTGCTCATACAAGATAACTCATGTAACAACAATGCCAAGGTTTTATAAGTGGCAAGGAAGGAAAGAATAGAGAAAAAAAGAAGCATTACAGGTAAATTCTTGATTTATGATTGTATTTGAGCCCAAAATGACAATCATATTGTGCTGATCGGTAAGCGAGTCACCATGCAACTGTGCCCAATTTTACAATCTTTTTTGTGGTGGTCATAAAGAGAACCCATTGTACCCAATTGTACAGTTGTGGGTTTGTTTGGTTTTTTTTACTGAAAATTAGAAGTAAAAGCCGATTTCCAGCAAAAAAGAACTGTCAGGGTTCCAAGTAATACATCCCGTTCAATAAAAACTCCGAGGCAAATTTCTCAAATAACATTTTATTAGGACATATCGAATTGGCCTATTCCTGGTGGAAAACTGGCTCTAAGTTGCCGCTGGTTTTCCCCCCAATTAAAAGTAAAACTATCACTTCACGCCAGAGTCTCAATCACATGGTCCAATCAGCATACAGCCCAGTTGCTAGGTATCTCAGTCTCCACCTTTCAGTCACCTGCACCAACATCCTTGATTCACAGGGGAAAGAATTTTATTTAGGCTACAACACCCCAGCTAATCTCTACACACACCCTTCCTGGCCCTTTCGCTCCATGCTGTGTCAGCCCTGAAGCAGTGAGAAAAGAAACCTCCCTAGAAACTACAATAAAGAAAATGGCCACAGTTCAGCCAACTTCAGGGTTGACAAGAACATTGTAGATTATGGTCATATGACTGCAAATAAATGGGGTCTGGTTGCCAAGTGGTAAAATGCAACCACATGACTGCAGAGAGCGGTGGTGTCCATCAGAATTTGAAACCTGGTTGTAAGTAGCTCTGGAGGTTTATGTCATAATTGGACAGTCACTAAGTAATTGAGGACTATTTGTCAGTCACTGTTACATTGTTCTGAGAACATACTCTCAACCACCATTGTAGCTACAAAACTGTTTGACACTTCTTATGAATTTAACTTTATGTTGGCACTAAAGCATTTCTGCCAGGGCATAGTCTTCTCCAGTGAAGTAGATTAAATGCCTCGGTCTTTGAACAACAGAATAATCAGCTACTTTTGTGCCTGCAGCTTTATCACTTCTATTTTCACCTTTTCTTTTACAGATATATGTAAAAGATCTGGTTACTAGGAGTTTTAAAGAAAATATGGAGAAAGCCAGAGGAAAATTGAAATTAATCAGTTGCTGGGCCATATATTTTTCATTTTTCGTTATAGCCGAGGTGGTGGTGGACACCCTCAGACTTGTCATCATGGGGGATTTCAACCTGCCATCTATCGGTGAGACGTCTGAAGTGGCTCGAGAGTTCATGGCTTCCATGACGGCCATGGACCTTACTCAGTTAATCCATGACCCCACTCACACAGGGGGACACACTCTGGACTTAGTTTTTGTCTCTGGTCAGTGGTTGAGTGGCCTTGATATAGGGGATATAGCCATCGAATCCTTGTCATGGTCTGACCACTCGCTCCTTCGACTGGACTTCCTAACTGCTGCACCCCGCCGCAGGGAGGCGGGACCGACCAGGTGGTTCCGCCCCAGGCGCCTGATGGACCCCGATAGGTTCCAGATGGAGCTTGGGCCATTTCCTGAGACTCTGGCTCATGACTCGGCTGAAGACCTGGTGGCCACCTGGGATAGTGCGGCTGCCGGGGCCTTGGACCGTGTCGTGCCTTTGCGGCCTCTGACCCGGCACCGAACTCACCTAGCTCCTTGGTTCTCTGAGGATCTTAGGGAGATGAAGCGCCGGAAAAGACGCCTGGAGAGTAGTTGGAGGACCAGCCGCTCCGAATCCGACCGAACACTGGTGAGGTCTCATATTAAGACCTACCTAGTGGCGATAAAAGCGGCGAAATCTAGTTATTTTGCCACTCTTATCGCGTCATCAGATAATCGCCCGGCCGCCCTGTTTAGGGTGACCCGCTCCCTCCTCCATCTGGAAGTGCGGGATGACCCCTTGCAGGGCCGAGCTGAGGACTTTGTGCAGTATCTGTATGACAAAATCGCTCAGATTCGGGAAGGGCTGGCCTCTGACTGGGTATGTCCGAACGGGATGACTGAGGCAGGTCTTGAGAGTGTTATCTGGGGGGGCTTCCGGGTTGGCTCCGCAGCGCCATTGACGGTCTTTTTAGACCGCCCCCCGCGATCCCGTTGAGCCGTTCTGACAGCGTTAATCAGCTATCAAACGGCTTGAAAATCTCCCCTTCGGGAAAAGAAGGGGAGGAGAGCAGGTGGGTGAGGGTAGAGCTCCCCGAAAACCCCTGGATTAATTCCAGGGGTTAGGAGGGCGAGAGCTCCCCGTTCAGCCCACTGAAGCTCCGGATCCGGGGGGACTCTGTTTTTTTTTTACAGAGCTAGGCGTTGCGTCCAATTTCTGCTGTCAAACAGAAGATTAAATGATTTCAAAAAAGCAGGCGGAACAGAAGCAGGAGGACAAGCTTTTTGCAAGTATAATACTTAACTCCGGGGATACAATATTTCTAATTGGATTTTCTGAGCTGGAAGTAAAGATGGCGTTTCTTTGTTGCGATTTTAAAAGTGAAAGTTAGAAAGGAAAGTTTTTGCTAATAGACTCGTACTCAGAGACTGGTTTAAGTTGCTGGAATAGATTTTGAAGAGCTGTTTGGGAAAAGATTATTTCGTTTGGTGATTTATAAAGAAATTGCTGAAAGCTGCTCAAAAGGATGGCTCTGACTTTATGATTTTATGGTTGTGGGAAGAAAGAAAATCTTTTTAAAATAAAATGGCTTCTAAGAAAGGAGATCCTGAAAGTGCTGGAAGCTATTTGGAGGTCTCAGAAATGAAACAGTTGTCTGATTTACAGAGTTATAAGGATTTTGATGCAGAATTTACAGAATTTATAAAAGAAGCCATGAATAATCATACTGCAGCTATAAGTAATCAAATAGCAATTCTTAAAGGGATAACAACAGAAATGACTGAGGAGACAAAAACAAGTACGGAGCATGATGACAATTCAGGAGATATTCTGATTGCAGCAGAGAAGGTGGAAGAATCTTCTCAAGAATTTTCGACCTTATTCTCTGCTCTTTTTGGAAAAATTGATAGAATCTTTCAAAATTATGACTTGGTTTGGAAAAAAGTAGTAAATGACCAGACTTTCGAAGTTTCAGAAGATGAAGGAGATTTGCCAGTGGCATTTATACATTTAATAGAAAAGAAACAACTGAACTTTTTTTCACAAACTCTTGACAAACTTTGGTCCTACAGGCGAAGGAATGAACTGATTTATATAAGCAAGAAGAGGCGATTTGGGGGCTCTAAATCAGAGGAAATTTTCTCAAAAAGGGGACAATCTTTGAAGTTACATCAACCTCAAATTAAAATGAAAAACCTCCTCAAAATAGAAGTAGGAGGGATGCAGAAAGACTGGAAAAAATATAAAAAGAAAGCAAGAATGGAAGATTAACCTTTTCTTTTGGCTTTGCAGTTGTTCTACTTATGGTTAAAAATGATTATGTTTTAGGTGTTATAACTACTGAGGGGGGAAAAGTATAAAGTTAAATATTGATTTTTAAATATGATGCATTAATGTTTGAATGTAAGATTAATCTTTTTTGGTTTTTTAGTTTATGTATTAATGGTTAATTATGTTGATGATTATCTTTTAAAATTTTAAAAGTTGGAGGGAGGAATAATGAAGGGGGGAAATTTAGAAATTTAAAAAAATGTAGAAATTTAATTAGTGAATACCTAAGGTTTATTTTCTGTTATGAGATTTCAAAATATCTGAACTTTGAGAAAAGTAAGAGGGGGAAAATGTTTTTGCAAATTAATTGAATACTTTACTGATATATTAAGAGAATTTTTAAGGTTTGAATGTTTAATATTTGTTAAAGGTTTTAAAACTCTTAGAGTTATTGGATTATACGCTATTTTGAGTTTATAAAAAGGGAGGTTGATGAAATTATAAAAGGGGAGTTAAGGGGTTTTGGGAGTTATTAAATCTTGCAGTTAGCTAGTTTATTATAGCAAATGTTTGGTGAAATCTATGCCCTGTTTTTGTTCTGGGAAGTCGGGGGTGGGGGGTGGTGAGGAGGGGTTGAAGATTGAGTTTATCAAGGATTGATTTTTTTTTCTTTTTCTTGATGATAGTTTGAATGAATGTTTATATTGTATACTCGTTTGATCAGAAAATAAAACTTTTTTATTAAAAAAAAAAAAAAGAGAGAGTGTTATCTGGGGGGAGTTCGATCCTGTGGCTCCCGAGGACATGGACAGGGTCCTGGGACGGCTGAACGCAACCACATGTTTATTGGACCCGTGCCCCTCCTGGCTGGTACTGGCTTCCCGGGAGGTGACACGAGGCTGGCTCCAGAAGATTGTTAACGCTTCTTTGAGTGAGGGGGTCCTGCTGGCCGCTTTGAAAGAAGCGGTTGTGAGGCCCCTCCTCAAGAAGCCCTCTCTGGATCCGGCTGTTTTGGCTAACTATCGTCCAGTCTCCAACCTTCGCTTTGTTACGAAGGTTGTTGAGAGTGTGATGGCGCAACAGCTTCCCCGGTACCTGGATGAAGCTGTCTATCTAGACCCGCTCCAGTCCGGCTTCCGGCCTGGGCACAGCATGGAAACGGCATTGGTCGCGTTGGTGGATGATCTCTGGAGGGCTCGGGATAGGGGTTGCTCCTCTATCCTGGTCCTGTTAGACCTCTTAGCGGCTTTTGATACCATCGACCATGGTATCATGTTGCACCGGTTGGCGGGGTTGGGGGTGGGGGGCACCGTTCTGCGGGGGTTCTCCTCCTACCTCTCTGACTGGTCGCAATCCGTGTTGACGGGGGGCAGCGGTCGACCCCGAGGCACCTTGCTTGTGGGGTGCCACAAGGGTCGGTCCTCTCGCCCCTTCTGTTCAACATTTATGTAAAGCCGCTGGGTGAGATCATCCGTGGCTTCGGGGTGGAGTACACTCTCTACATGGGGCTCCCCCTGGGGTGCACCCGGAGGCTCCAGCTGGTCCAGAACGCGGCCGCGCGGGGGATTATGGGGGTGACGAGGCGCTCCCATGTAATACCTCTCCTGCGCGAGCTGCACTGGCTCCCGGTGGTCTTCCGGGTGCGCTTCAAGGTGTTGGTGACCACCTTTAAAGCGCTCCATGGCTTAGGGCCAGGGTACTTACGAGACCGCCTTCTGCCACCAATAGCCTCCCACCGGCCAGTACGCTCGCACAGAGTGGGCCTCCTCAGGGTGCCGTCCGCCAGACAATGTCGGCTGGCGACCCCCAGGGGGAGAGCCTTCTCTGTGGCGGCGCCCACCCTCTGGAACAACCTCCCCCCAGAGATACGTACAATAACAGACCTCCGGATTTTTCGTTGGGCCCTGAAAACCCATTTATTTCAACTAGCTGGGCTGGCTTGAGTTGATTTTAAATTGATTTTAAATTGGGTTGTTTTAATTTTCGGCCAAATATTTAAATTATTTTAAACTGCTTTTAAATTTTGTATGTATTGTTTTTTACTTTGGCTGTTCACCGCCCTGAGTCCTATTTTGGAGAAGGGCGGTATAGAAATTTAAATAATAAATAAAATAAATAAATAAAAATGTCAGTTGCATAGTCTTCCTTAACCATGTATCTACAAGTGACCATATGCCCTATATCAGTGATGGCTAACCTTTTTGCCGTCGCGTGCCAAAAGCGGGTGGAGCGCCGGGGCGTTGTCTACACGCGGGCCCACACCCATAATTCAATGCTGCCCATGCATCAATGATCCCACACACACATGCAGCTCCCCCCGTTTTTGGCACGTGATGGCCCGAAGGGCCTGATAAACTCATTTTTCGCTCTTCCCAGGCTCCAGAGCCTTTCTAGGAGCCTGGGGAGGGCGAAAATGGCCTTCCTCAACCCCCTCCCCAGAGGCCCTCCAGAGGCCAGAAATGGCCTGTTTGCCAACTTCCAATGGGCCTGGAAGGCCCAAAAATCAGCTGGCAGAGCTGAGCTTGTGTGCCCACTGATACGGATCCACGTGCCACCTGTGGCGTGCGTGCCATAGGTTCGCCATCATGGCCCTATATTATAAGGGATAGTCCTTTATTTCAGAAAGTTGCACTTTAGATTTATTTATTTTTCAAAACCTCACTTTTCCCCCTTTATTTTGGACATTTAGCTTAATGCACACTTTCACATTCATGTGAAAAAGTTGATTTGTCTCTCTAAAATAAGTGTACATGCACTGTTTTATTTTAGATATTATTATTAGATATGTGTTTTTGTAAAGTTTTTCTTGATTTTCCTCTTGAATTTTCATTTGTAAAATGAGGTTATAAACTTAACCAATTAAAAATGTTATCCTTACGAATCTCTTTTTTAAGGATTGTCCTTTATTTTTTTCCAAGAAAATCTGTCACCATCATTATAACACATCTGGAGAACCTCAGCTTGTACAAAGCTGCTCTAGCTGTTAAAAAACAAACCAATTTATTATTCACCAAGATAAAAAGGTAAAGGTAAAGGTTCCCCTCGCACATATGTGTTAGTCGTTCCTGATTCTAGGGGGCGGTGCTCATCTCCATTTCAAAGCCAAAGAGCCAGCGCTGTCCGAAGACTTCTCCATGGTCATATGGCTGGCATGACTAAACGCCAAAGGCGCATGGAATGCTGTTACCTTCCCACCAAAGATGGTCCCTATTTTTCTACTTGCATTTTTACATGCTTTCAAACTGCTAGGTTGGCAGAAGCTGGGACAAGTAATCTTATGCTGGAAAGTTCTTGACTATGAAGGGAAGAAGCATCTGAGCCCTGAAACAATGAACAAAGAATGAACAGCATTCTTTCTAACTCTGCCAGGAATGGAGTCATAAAAGATGTATATGTTCAGCCTGGACTGGGGGGGTTAACATGTATTTTAACACACTTTTATTCGGATATTTTATTGTTGTGAGCCGCCCTGAGTCCTACAGAGATAGGGCGGCATATAAATAAAATAAAATAAAATAAAATAAGATAAAATAATAAAATAAAATAAAATAAAATAAAATAAAATAAAATAAAATAAAATAAAATAAAATAAAATAAAATAAAATAAAATAAAATAAAATAAAATAATAAAATAAAATAAAATAAAATAAAATAAAATAAAATAAAATAAAATAAAATAAAATAAAATAAATAAAATAAAATAAAATAAAAATAAAATAAAATAAATAAAATAAAATCAAATAAAATAATAATAAAATAACAAAATAATAGAAAGAAAGAAAGAAAGAAAGAAAGAAAGAAAGAAAGAAAGAAAGAAAGAAAGAAAGTTAGTTTTCCTATTTCCGGTGTTTACCCAAGCTATTGGTAGGACAGAGTAACCCAGCCAGATGATTTTGCTATGTATCAATGTATCTGGGTGAGGATAAATATGCAAGAATCCTTTGGAAGTGGAAGATCCATCAGCGACTGGTTCAATGCATAGCATTTTAAGCACTACTGAAAGTGATGGACTGGACATGCCAGAATGTTCTTTGGTGGCTTTGATTAAGCTGCAGCCATTTATACCAGTGTCCAAATGAGAATGTAAGCATCATTATTAAGAGCTGCAAATGCCCATCAGCCTCAGTATTGGAGCATTAGACTTAATTTAGACAAGTTCAGTTTGAATTAGCTCCATAAAGGAAAAAAAGAATTCCAAAAACACTTTGTAGTCATTTTTTTGGTTGTTGTTCGTCTTTTCTTCATTTAAGTGATGTGTGTCTCTTGCGTTTGTATTATAATGACGGGTCTTTGAAGCATGTAATTACTGTCTTATTTAAATGCAGCTCACTGCAGGAGATGTGGATGGTTTGCAGAGTATGATTTTTTGGGGGGGGCTTCATTTATTCCCACCCCCACAATGATGGAGCTTTTTGTAAAACAAAACACAGCACATCATCTTTAAAAACCTGAAAATTATGAGATATGGAATGGCTTGACAGGAAAAAGAAAATCAGAACACAGATGCACACAAAAACTCTAAATAATTAAAAACGGGGGAGGGGGATCTTTGCAGGTATGATCCATATCAGTTTGGCGGTAAAGGGAATACAAGAAAAGTATCTGAGCTCTAGCAGGAATTATCAGATTCTCTGAATTTCTAAATATGAAGCTCCTCACCCTTATTTTGGTATTTAAAATTCATTACTGCATAGCGATGGCACAACACCATAGTCAAGTTTTAAATGAATATACAAATTTTAGTCTGTTCTACACTCCTGTCCTCTTCTTTCTGTGATTTTTTTTAGCTACAGGGCAAGATGAGTCGGGTGGGGGGGGTGAGTTTAAGGGAAAGCAAAGAATGACTAGAGGGGAGGTGAAAGAGAAAGGGAAGGGAAGGGAAGAAGGGAAGAAATATTCTATTGGATATTCTGTATCTATTCTATATCCATAACATATCCATTTTAATTATCCAGTATGTCCAAAAGAACATGTGCCAGTTCCTAATTTACTATTTGAAAAATAAAAACAAGTTATTGTATTTTTCGGACTATAAGACGCACCAGAGTATAAAACACAACATGATTTGCCCTCCCCAGCTCCCAGAAGCACTTTGCAGGCCTCCCAAACCCTCTGTGTATCCTGTGCAGAGGGTTTGGGAGGCCTGCAGAGTGCTCCTGGGGGCTGGGGAGGGCAAAACATCCCCATTTTTGCAAAAAATAGGCCCGTTTTTGGCCTCCCAATCCCCCCACGCATCTCGTTTTTGCCTTCCCCAGGCCCCAGGAGCATTCTGCAGGCCTCCCAAACCCTCTGCAGGACCCATTTTTGCAAAAAACAACTGGCCTATTTTTGGTGAAAACAGAATGTGCAGGGCGGGGTTTCGGGAGGCCAAAATGGTCGTTGGCTTACCTGAACGACCCTTTTATCCTCGCTGTGAAGACACTCCTCATTCTGGGTATCGATCACTGTTATTTGCATGGCTGAGTGTCAATCAAATCCCTCTGGAGCTGGATCCGCCTCACTTCCTGCTCCTTCCTCAGACTTTTCACAAAGGCAACGTGGTCCAAGAGCATTAGGACTGTCATGAAGAAACACCGCCAGAACTTGACACCGGAAGCAGACAGCTACAGAGGGAAAGAAAGCAGACCCCCACCAAGGCCAGACCCGGCGAAGATCAGGGGTGGGACGGAGTGTCTTCACAGCGAGGATAAAAGGGTCGTTCAGGTAAGCCAACGACCATTTTCCTCCTCGCTGTTCAGACACTCCTCATTCTGGGACATACCCAAGTTGTCAGAGAAGGGAGGGAACTAAGCCGAAGACTGGCCTTGCGGGGAGATTACAGACTGCAACATACGTCTGCCAAATGCCGCGTCAGCAGAGGCAAACTTATCTAGTCTATAGTGACTCACAAAGGAAGAGAGGGAAGACCAAGTGGCCGCCCGACAAATATCATCTACTGAGGCCTGGGTAGCCCAAGCCGCCGATGTTGCGGCGCTACGGGTAGAGTGGGGCATTATACCACCCGGGACGGGAGCCTCCCGCACTTCATATGCTTTAGCAATACAGGCCTTGAGCCACCTGCCTACAGTGGGCGAGGAAACCTTCTGACCCAAGGAAGAGGGAAGGAAAGACACCAACAGAGCTTCAGTCTTGCGGAAAGATGCAGTCCGTTTAAGGTATCTTCTCAATGCTCGTCGCACATCCAAAGTATGCCAGCGCCTCTCAACAGGATGACGAGGGTTCGGGCAGAAATTAGGCAAGACAAGTTCTTGGGCCCGATGAAAACGGGTGTTTACTTTGGGAACAAAGGCTGGGTCCAAGCGTAACACAACACGGTCAGGATAGAAGATGCAGAGATCACTCCTCATAGACAAGGCTGCGATTTCGGAAACTCTGCGAGCCGAAGTAATTGCCAACAAAAAGGCCATCTTCAAGGTCAAATATCGGAGACTGGATGTAGCAATCGGCTCAAACGGTGGTGCCGTCAAGGCCTGCAACACCAAGGTAAGATCCCACGTGGGGTAGCGGTGAATCGGTGGAGGCCGCAAGTTGGAGACCCCTTGGAGAAAGGAACGAATCCTAGGATCCTGCGACAAAGGAACTCGAGCATCTCCTGACAGGACAGTAGCCAAGGCCGCCACCTGTCAGCGTAGAGTCGCAGGAGCCAATCCTTTGGAGAACCCCGCATGCAGGAAACCCAGAATGTCCGGAACCGATGCCGTTGTGGGGTCAACATGGTGATCTCCGCACCATCTCGTGAAGGCAGCCCATGAGGCGTCATAAATACGAATTGTCGATGGTCTGCGGGCTGCCTGAATAATGGAGATAACGTCCTCAGACAAATTGTCTTTGAAGAGCTTTATGCGCTCAAATGCCACACGGCTAATTGAAGCCATTCTGGATCCGGATGGCATACGGCCCCTTGAGTTAACACTGCTCTGCCGGGCGGAATCCTCCACGGTGGTTCGACAGGTAGGTTTCTGAGGTCGGCGAACCACTCCCGCCGAGGCCAGTAAGGAGCTACTAGCAGAAGATTCGCATGCTCCTGAATCACCTTCCGGATGACCTTGGCGAGGATCGGAAGGGGTGGAAACGCATAAAGAAGCCCTTGAGGCCACGGGCTCCGAAGGGCATCTAGACCCTCCGCCGCTGGAGATGGGTAGCGGGAAAAGAACCTCGGCAATTGGGTGTTTTGAGCTGTCACAAACAGGTCCACTAAGGGTAGACCGAACCTCCTGGTCAGATCCTGGAACAGGGAGGGGTCTAACCTCCACTCGGCATTGTCTATCCGGTCTCTGCTGAGCCAGTCTGCTTCTCGATTCAGGGTCCCCAAAATATGTTCGGCTTTTATCGACAAGAGGTGCAGCTCTGCCCATGACAGAAGACGCTCCACCTCCTGCATAAGTGCCCAGGAACGAGTCCCTCCTTGCTTGTTGATATGGACTTTGGTGGCCACATTGTCTGTTAGAATCAGAAGGTCCCGGTGATATACAAGGTGTTTGAAGTGCATCAGAGCGAATCGAACTGCTCTGAGCTCCAGCCAGTTTATGTTGTGTAAACGTTCTATCGCCGACCAGACTCCCTGGGCTAACTGAAGGTTGAGGTGAGCCCCCCAGCCTCGTAAACTCGCGTCTGTGGTCAACACCGTCCGTTCCGGTTCCAGAAAGGGCGCGCCCTTGGCGAGGGCCGGAGACATCCACCACCTCAGGGAGAGGCGGACTGACGCTGGGACTGCTACTTTGAGAAGAGACTCTGCTCGACCTTGTCTCTGGTAAGGGAGCAGGAACCATTGAAGGCGACGAAGATGGAAACGTGCCCAAGGGACAACGTCTATACATGAAATCAATTTTCCCAACAGTTGGGAGAGAGTGAGTAGAGTTACAGACTTGTGGCATAAGATTTGGGATACCAGAGTCCGTATGCTGTTCTGTCTGTCGGGGGATAGGAAGACCATACAAAGAGCCGAATCTATCGTTGCTCCGAGATGCAAAATGCGAGTTGTGGGAGACAGGTGGCTTTTGGCAAGGTTCAAAGTGAACCCGTGGTCTTGAAGGGTGCGAACTACCAGTTCCCGATCTTGGATCGCCTGTTCGGGCGAGGACGACAGGATTAAAATATTGTCGAGGTAGCATGCCAGGCGGACAGGAACCTCTCTGAGCGACGCTGCCACCGCTGCTAGCAACTTTGTAAATGTCCTCGGGGCTGACGACAGGCCGAATGGCATGGCCCGATATTGAAAGTGTTGGTCTCCAAACACAAACCTGAGGTACTTCCTGTGGAATAGGTGGATGGGGACATGCAGGTACGCCTCCTTTAGATCTACAGATTGCATCAGATCCCCCCGTCAGATGCAACTTAGTAAGGACTTGAGGGAATGCATTTTGAACCGACGGTATAGGATGTGTTGATTGAGACGTCGAAGGTTCAAAATGCCTCTCCAGTCTCCCGAGCTTTTCGGAACCAGGAATAACGTTGAATAAAAGCCGGTTTTGAGTTGGTTCGAAGGAACCCGTTCTATGGCCTGAATCTGCAACAGATGGTGAATTTCGAGAGACAGGAGGTAACGCTTGTCCGGTTGGCATGGCCAAGGGCAATGAGCATAAAAGTCTTGTGGAATGGTGGTGAATTCCAGACGTAAGCCGTCGGTGACAGTTTGGACAATCCAGGCATCCGAAGTTGTAGCTGGCCATCGGTGAGAAAAAACCTGGAGCTTGCCACCGATCGGGACCGGGAACGGTGAGTTACTTACCACGCCTGGCGTAGCGACTAGTAGCCGACTTGAAGGGCCGTCTAAAGCTTGATTGCCGGCGACCCCGGTCACGAAAGGAAGATCTGTCTGACGCAGGCTGGTACTGGAACTGTGATGATCTGTAATAAGAGGCGCCGCCAGCGCCTTGGTCCTGACGAAAGGGCTGTCGGCTATAAGGCACGTAGCGTCGATCCTGGCAACGAAAAGACGTGGGTAACACCTTTTTCTTGTCACGGTTCTCAACCAGAACAGAATCTAGAGATGATCCAAACAAAGCCGGTCCCTTATATGGAGCAGCCGTCAAGCGCCATTTGGATTTAGCGTCAGCTCTCCAGTTACGGAGCCACAAGAGACGCCTAGAAGAAACCGTGGAAGCCAAGGCACGTGATGCAAATTTAGCCGTGTCCAAGGACGCATCAGCGGAATATTCAGCCGCTGCCACCAGTTTGGCCAAGTCCTGTTGCGAGCGCGCATCTTCCGGTGGTATCCTGTCTTTCAATTGACGCAACCACACCAGCAAAGCCCGATTGAAGAATGAAGAGGAAGTCGCAGCCCGAATGGCCCAAGCTGCTGCTTGGTGCGTTTTACGAAAAGACATCTCCGCCCGCTTATCCTCGAATCTAAGGCCATCTCCAGCCTCACCGACCAAGATGGAAGAGGATGTGAGGCTGGCCACCGGGTCATCAATCTTAGGCAACTCTAAGATAGCATCCAACGCTGGAGCAGAAGCGTAAAGCTTTCTATCGAACGAATTCGGGCCAGATAACGAAGCAGGGCGGTCCCAAGGCTTTTGAATAACCTGGCAGAAAAGATCAGGACACGGAACAAAGTCATAATCAGGTTGAGGCAAATTAAACAGATGACTTGAAGGACCAGGAGGGTCAGTGGCAGAACCCGGAGGAATGCAAGTATCCATATTAGTGGCAGCTTTTGCTTTGCGTAGAAGGGAACGGAAAAGAGAAGGCTTGAAAAGGCCTGGGAAGGCTGGCTTGTCGTGAACCTCCTCCTCATCCTCAGACATTTCAAAGTCCTCCAAGAAGTCTTCTTCTTGGGCAGGTTCATTCACGTAACCATAGTGGGCAAACTGCGGTTGTTGTTGTATACAAGGCGGGTGCATTTGCAAGGGAGCTGCAGGAGCACAGACTGGAGCAGGAAAGGCACCAGAAGCTTGTTGCAATCCCATCTGGAACATATGGGACATGGCTTGCGTAAAAAAGGACTGAAAATCGACTGGTTGAGGAAAGGCAGGGCACGCCTCTGGGCGGAGGCCCGCAGCAGTGGGCGTAAAGGTAGCTTCAGGAGCACACCTAGAAGACTGAGAAAATTGGCTAGCCATACTAGATGAACGGGATCTAGCTTCCATAAGGGGCTGAGTGGGAGCAGCACGTGGCAACCCATGGGAAGTGGATGGGGGAGCCTCACCCGAACTACCAGCCAGATTATCTACACTATGAGAAACCAAAGGATCATAAGGCATCTCTTGGCCTACTTCTGCACTAACTGGCTCCTCACAACGGCCCTGAGCCTGTTGTTGCGCCTTGGAAAACTGTTTTTCTAGTGCATTATGTCTACGTTGGGCATCCTTATCCAGCCTGGTAGACTTTGAAGATTTTCCTTGCCTAGAACTTTTAGTCTTCTTCCCTTTGGCTTGTTTGGGGGAAGGCACTGGAGAGGGAGAGGGACTCTTATCCAGATCAGAGGAAAGTGCCATAGCCTCCCTGTCCTCCATTGGATCCAGAATACCCAATCAAAAATCTATATAAATGTCTATGCAGGCTACTAGTATAATAATGCCTTAAATATCTCAAATTGCTTGATATATATATATATATTTGTTGTATTTTTATACTATTTTTTATTTTTATTATTTTTTTTATTTTTTTATTTTTTTTTAATATATAATAATAATGAACTGATGCAATTAACTATATACAAATATTAATTCCTTCTCGCAATGATCTAGGCTCTTTTTTTTTTATTTCTTATTTTATATATAAAAATAAATTATGAGTACTTCCCTGAATCCTTCAGGTATGCCTCTCTCCCTGTTGCACTTCTCAGGTATGCCCTGGACAGCGTCCACACCTGCTGGCAATGTAGCGACCCAGGAACCCAAGGCCTGGTCGGTGTGCCCTTGAATCAGCCGAAAAAACGTGGCGAGAAACGGCACAAAATGGCGACCTGCGAGGCGACGTTCCAGTGAAGTCCTAAGCCAGGCGAAACAAGGCGCCTGCGGCTGGACCGTAGAAGACAACTCCCTAGAGGACGGCTAATGAGTTTGCCAGCCGGCAGGGACTCAAGCCGAAGAGACTGTGCCGATAAAGGAGTCAGAAGCCTCGCGCGGAGCGTAGCGGCGAATGGCGGCCAAAACGGCAAAAAATAACAGAAAAAATGGCCGCCAGCCGAGCCAAGCCGCTAACGGCGGCCGGAGCCCCGAACCGCTGATGCGAGCCTGTAACTTCACCGAAGTGAAGGCAGGCAAGCGCAGCTCTCCGCAGAACAAATTCCAGCAATTTTAAAGAGCCAGAAAGAAAAGAAAAGCGAAATAAATCGAATTGGAATAAGACAGGTCAGACACTCAATGCTCTTGCAAAGGCTGAGTGAAAAAGTCTGAGGAAGGAGCAGGAAGTGAGGCGGATCCAGCTCCAGAGGGATTTGATTGACACTCAGCCATGCAAATGACAGTGATCGATACCCAGAATGAGGAGTGTCTGAACAGCGAGGAGGAAAAATGGCTGTATTCGGTGTATAAGATGCACCAACATTTCCACCCTCTTTTAGGAGGGAAAAGTGCATCTTATACTCTGAAAAGTACAGTAGCTTGTTTATTCATGTCAGAAGCATCACAATTAAAATAAGGCATACTAAATGACATAAAATTTACAATATAAAATGTAAGATTAAAAGGTAGTGAATCTGGGACTCATGATGATGAAAGGAGCTTCCTCAAAGAATGTGTGTTGTTAACAGATTTCGGGAATCCCCTGGGCAACAGTTTAGAGCTGACTAATCCTTTCAATCCAAAAGCATTTGAAGGGCAGTAACTGGGTGCTCATTTCCAACCAAGTAGTGAATCTGGGTTTCTGCAGGATGTGGTCAGGAAGTCAAAAATGCACACAAAAATAAGTAAAGCTTTAATCTCATTGCTGCAGCCACTGTCAGTCCTATTGGGCAGACCAGACTATGAAATCAATGTCATACAAACCAATTTTTATAAGATATAAACTATGGTAACAGAGTCTTCTTAAGTCTAAATGTGTTACCCCTCCTTCCTCTTTTATCTTCATAAAAATTGGGGAGGCTGTCGGGCTTTTTTCCCCTCAAGTTAGTTTCTTGGAATGAACTCAATCTGCACTTTCTTGATCATTGCTTTGGTGACAGATTTTCCCGCTATCCTCCAAATGAGCCAATACTGTGCGGTGGCAGCCAAAAAAGCCAATGCAATCCTAAATCGCATTAACAGAAGGATACAATCAAGATCAAGTGAGGTACTAATACCAATCTATAAAGCCCTAGTAAGACCACACCTAGAATACTGCATCCAGTTTTGGTCACCACACTATAAAAAAGATGTTGAGACTCTAGAAAGGGTGCAGAGAAGAGCAACCAAGATGATTAGGGGTCTGGAGACTAAAAAATATGATGAACGGTTGCAGGAACTGGGCATGGCTAGTCTAGTGAAGAGAAGGACCAGGGGAGACATGATAGCAGTATTTCAATATTTGAGGGACTGCTACAGAGAGGAGGGGGGGTCAAGCTTTTTTTCCAAAGTACCTGAAGACCAAACAAGGAATAATGAATGGAAACTGAACAAGGAGAGATTCAACCTGGAAATAAGGAGAAATTTTCTGACAGTGAAAGCAATCAACCGATGGAACAGCTTGCCTTCAGAAGTTGTGGGAGCTTCATCACTGGAAGCTTTCAAGAAGAGACTGAACTGCCACCTGTCAGAAATGGTGTGGAGTCTCCTGCTTGGGTGGGGGGTTGGACTAGAAGTGGTAGGCAAACTTGGCTCTTTCACACCCTGTGGACTTCAACTCCCAGAATTCCTAAGACGGCTGTCTTAGGAATTCTGGGAGTTGAAGTCCACAGGGTGTGAAAGAGCCAAGTTTGCCTACCACTGGACTAGATGATCTACAAGGTCCCTTCCAAATCCATTATATCTTTTATACAATATACTGTTTAAGTTAGAAAAGCTGAAGAAAACCTTGTTGGTCACAATTACCACAGCTGAGCTGCTTATAGACCTTGTGTCTCCAAACATTAACATTAACATTAACAGAGCCCTGGTAGCGCAGGGCTGGTAGCGCAGCAGACTAAAGCACTGTTATTAACATCAGCTGCCTGCAATTACTGTAAATTCAAATCTCACCAGGCTCAAGGTTGACTCAGCCTTCCATCCTTTCTAAGGTAGGTAAAATGAGGACCCAGATTGTGGGGGCAATAAGCTGACTTTGTATAAAATATACAAAAAGTATGAAGGCTATTGCTTAACGCATTGTAAACCGCCCTGAGTCTCCGGAGAAGGGCAGCATATAAATCAAATAAAAAAAAAACCCAAAAAACCCATTGAGCTTCTCACTCTTCTCTCAGTGAATAGAGAGATTGCCTGGGAAAAAAAGAGTGTATTTTCTATGCACTTTGCAGTCACCATCTTGATTTTCTAACTGCATTCTGTGAACACCTTTTGTGTAACAGCAGGGGTATTAAGCAGAAATAATTATTTAAAATTTGATATTAACATTTTGAGGAAAATATTAGGAACCATGAAAAAAAAATTGCATTCAGGATTTGTTTCCTTTGCAAAGGAAGTCAAAGGTAGTAATGTCTGGGGAGAGACCGAATCAACTGCTGTATCCTTTTCTAAATTATTGGAGAAAATATTCAAGGGCCAGTTATCCTTGCAATAATTTGATCTGTGATGCTTTACCAGTATCTATCTGTGAGCTGCATGCCAGTAATGTAATAAACAAGCCATGCTTACAAATTTTAGAGCTGCCTGGGAGCTAGTGAATTAAGTTGCCCACCGTGATCTCGAGTACAGAATGTAATTTAAATCTGGCTGTTCAGTCATTTCAAACTCATAAAAAAAGATTCACAGATAGATGATCAGATAGAAAGTACAAAGTAGTGTTCACTCATGTCTGTACATGTATATGAAGCTTGTTGAAGGGGAAAAAGAAGCTACAGCACTCAGCTCTTTTTGGCAAATGATTTAAATAGCTGGAGCTCATGATCAGATAGGTAAACATTAATAAATCAAATGCATATTTAGAGACAATGTAACCTGATTGTCCTGATAAGCAAACCAGCTTCCACATTTGTTTTCTTTTCTTATTTCATTCCTCTTCACATACTGCAGACGTAGTCTGAGAATGTATAGAGGGGTATCGTATTCTTGATATGTTTTATATATTATTTTAACCCTATCACCCTCCAGATATTGTAGTGTACAACCACAGTACGGGGAATTACAGGAGTTGCAGTCCATTTGTTCAGGACCTCAAATATCAATGTCAGTCTTTGGCCAATCTGTCAATTTGACAGACATTTAATCATCAGTGCATTTTGTCAATGTTTCACATCAATCTATATTTTAAATAAATGCAAGAGAACCACATTTGTTTTTATATACATGTTTCCTAAAATATATGTTTTGTATACATTTTTTCTAATACGCCCCCAGAACCATCTACGGTTGAAAAAGCACCTCTGTCTCAATGATCTTATCCAGCCATAGTAGGTTAGTGTCTGGTCTACAATTGTCCATCTATGAGGGATTCAGGACAGGTTTCCTAAGTGAAGGGCTAAACAGTGTCCGTTTTAAAGCATGAGGGCATCCTGCTGTCCCTCAGAGAGTCATTAAGATCTCTCTAATAACTTCCTGGCTAAAAGTTATGAGCAGGGGTGGGCTTCAAAAATTTTAGCAAGGGGTTCTCTGCCCGGTTGCTGGGTGGGCGTGGCTATGGTGGATGTGGCCTAGTCGGCCTCCTACACCATGGTGGGGGGCGTTTTTGTCCTCCCCAGGCTCCGAAGGCCCTCTGGAGGCCTGAAACGGGCCCATTTCCGGCCTTCCCAAACTTCCAGTAGGCCCATTTTTCACCCTCCCCGAACCTCTGTGCATGCACTGCACTTACCTGTATCCAAAACAGGCCACGTGTGGACTCCTGGGAGGGGCGGGGCGGGGTGGGCAGGGCCAGCCAGGAGTGGGATTTGGGAGTTCTCCGAACTGGACAGAATCTTAGCTAGAGGTTCTCCTGAGCCCCTGTGAACCTCTAGCATCCCACCCCTGGTTATGAGCAGGTTGGACAAGGATCCAGAGAACAATGGTGAGATATACACTCAGCCTGTCCACCTCTTTGGGTATCACTAATTGAAATTGATTAAAATTAATTTATACTACAGGAGTTACTAGACACTCATAGTTTACTCTGAATTAAAGGCAGTATCTTGATTACCCTAAATAGGAGAGATTTTATCTGTGTTATACTAATTGAAAGTGTTACAAGAAGCTCCTGGGGAAATGAGTCAGTCCCCTTACAGTTTGAAACAACTCAGCAAACCATTAACTTGTGGGTGCAAAAAATGTCGAAAAAAAACCCCTGCTTATTTGTTGAACCCATCATCATGGTGTAAGCCTTCAAATGAGCCTTATTAAATTCAAATTTGGTTTTCACAATCGGGGGAAAGCCAGTCCATTTGAAAGCACAGTGAAATAATGGTGAGATGCCAGTACATTGTGACTTCAGCAGAGAAGGGTGAAAGCCAAGGGAACAGGAGAAGAGAGAGTACTTGCCAATGGAAAGCCACCCACATTGCAGTTCCAGCATTATTGTTGCCAAACTGTCTTTGCATCATGCCCTCCTGCACCAAAATTGAGCCAGACCATTCCGAAAATGGTCTCATTTTCAGAATTGCTGCTGAAGAACTCTGACAAATGTCATATATGGAGAGTCCCCAACAGTGGCTTTTAGAGGGAAAATGGGCCAAATCAGCCTGACTGTGAAAACCATTAAACAGCAGATTAACCTGCCTCCTGGAGTTGTGGATCACCATTCATGGAGGTTTTCAAAATGGTTGGACAGCCATTGAGTATTTCTGCCCTGTGCAGAAGTTGGATTAGAAGCCTTCTGTGACTTTAGGAAATAGCTGACCACCAAAACTGACAAGACTTAGCTAAGGATGACAAGTGCAGAAGGGATAACCCCCTACTCAAGAAGATTGAGAAGCAGCAACGTCCACAATGGATAACATAATAAAAGACGTTAGGAACAAAGAAAGAGTAAGGTTTACAGTGTGGACAGATTTAATTTTTTTAAAAATGATCAAGCAATTGACTGATTTGATTGTACTTCTCTTATCTAAGTGTGCAGCTTTTAAAATATTGATACTATGTCAGAGAGAGACCCTTTTTGGGGGGATGACTGGGGAAGAAAGGTTTTGCTGTTTTCTTTCCCAAAGAAAGATCTTCATCTTCCACTGTTTGTAAAGCTATCAAAATCTCCCATTTACATCACTGGCAAGTTTTTATTACTTAGAGAAAAAAAATGGGGACATGATTGATAGCTGGAGAACTGGAGTTTGGACCTTAGATATTCTGAAGTATGAACTGAAACAAAATTAATGAAAAGATTATTCAGACAAACAAGACAAGACTGAACCAAAAAACAATGAAGTAAAACAGAAATGTTATCAGAACAAAGAAAAATATGAAATAATATGCGAAATTATTAGCAGTGTTCGTTAGAGAGATGATGCAAGTTAATAGAAGAATTTCAAACATGGAAGGCACTTTGGTAAAAACAAATAAAAAGAGAGATATTCAGTTTTGTTGTTTTGTTGTTTAAAAATTAGGTGCTGTGAGAAAATTAAAGCTCACAAACGAAGGCAAATATACGTATCCCAGGATAATGTTGCACTGCATTGTTGCAGGATCCAATCTTGGTCAATCAACAGGACCAGAGGTTTAGTCTTCCAAGCTTTCGGACTCGTGCTGGAGCCCATCCTCAGGAAACTTCTCTTTAGCAGAATGTGTCATTCTGCTGGAGAGAAGTTGCCCGAAAATGGGCTCCAGCACAAGTCCGAAAGCTCGGAAGACCAAACCTCTGGTTCCAGTGACCGACCCAGATTGGATTCTGCAAAACTAAAGCTGGCCAAAAAAAATGTCTCTGACCCATGGACGTGCAAATCCAGTGGCATTCACTCTTCAGGGTCTCATGATTCACTGACCACAAGGGGGCAATAAACTGCAGATAAAGATTCCTTGTTCCTCTCCTTCATTTTGCTTGCAATTTGTTTTAAGAGATTGCTAATCTGAGGTAATTTTCTTCTTCCTTCATTCCCAAGTTCATAGTCACAGAGCATATGGTTTTGAATTCTCCTGAGAGGATAGGTACTAAGGTTGGCCTTTCCCTATAATGAATTTCCTGTAAATAAATCTCCTTTCTCTTATAGCAGAGGTCTTCAAACTTGGGCGCTTTAAGACTTGTGGACTTCAACTCCCAGAATTCTCCAGCCAGCTATGCTATGCTGACTGGAGAATTCTGGGAGTTGAAGTCCACAAGTCTTAAAGTGCCCAAGTTTGAAGACCTCTGTTTTATAGCATATCACCCGATTCAAAATCTTGGCTCAGGTTAGAATCTCACTCTCCGAAATGTTTACATGCCCGTACAGAGAACACCTACAACAATGTCTTCATTTCTATATACGTTTGGTTCCATGCTACCTATTTAGGTTAATGCTTTTAAAAGAAAAATCTATATAGATATATATTTGAGGAGAAGGCATATTTGCGGCAGAATTGCAACCATATCCAAGCTGTGTTGGTGTAATGGGGTGTGGCTAGGTATAACTTTTTAATTAAAAGTTTTCCTCCCAGTGATATCAGCACCTCAGAATCTTCGAACTCCAGGATTGGTGTAGTTTTTAAGTCTGTTTGTGGAGACAATGAGAAGAATAAGGGTCCTTAAAGGTAAAGTTTCCCCCTCACATGTGTGCTAGTCGTTCCTGACTCTAGGGGTGGTTCTCATCTCCATTTCTAAGCCGAAGAGCCAGCGCTGCCCGAAGACATCTCTGTGGTCATGTGGCCAGCATGACTAAACACCGAAGGCGCAGGGAGAGCTGTTACCTTCCCACTAAAGTGGTCCCTATTTTTCTACTTGCATTTTTTGCATGCTTTCGAATTGCTAGGTTGGCAGAAGCTGGGACAAGTAATGGGAGCTCACTCCATTACGCAGCATTAGGGCTTCGAGCCGCTGAACTGCCGACCTTTCAATCAACAAGCTCAGCATCTTAGCCACTGAACCACCACGTCCCTTATGATCATAAGAGTCCTTATGATCCTGCAATTCCTTTTTCTTTGACAATCCCTAAAACATTCCATTCTTTTTGATTTCCATCAATCTTAATATGGACAGATTGGTAGAATGAACAGGATTTTCCACTTCCATTTATGAACAGGAGAATAAAAAGCACTTTATGGAACCTCACACATCTTTCCAGAAAGCAGATCTTATTGGAACGTGCAAAAACCGGTGGCTATGAAAATGAAGGACAATTCTCATATTATTCCAGGATTTAATCATTTTGTTTAAACATTCACAACAGCTGAATTTTACAATTATCCCTAGGGATAATTGAAATAGTGATGGAAGTGGGGGAGATATAAAATTATCTTCCAAACAAAAATCAAGAATAATTTTCCAAAAAGGGAGAGAAAAAATGGAAGTGGCTGTGAGATCTGAAAGAAAATCACAAAGAGGGGGGGAGGAAATGTGTATAGCAAATATGGCTGGAGGTAAATGGGGATGGTTGGAAAGAATATAATCAACCAAGTTAATCAAATGTTAATCTTATTTCATTTTGTATGCTTGCATGCATGTAATAAATATTACACAATAAAGGACTTGCATTGATTATTGGAGCCTTACGCAACCTAATGCTGGAATTGCCACTTCCAAAAATCTGGAAAGCTAAAGTGGCTAAGGAATTCTGGGACTTGCAGCCCTCGGTACTTTGGGCTAAGTTTGAGAAAGCTGTATTTTTGCCTTGATAAATTTTCTTGCTGTATTTTCATACTCTATGATTTCTGACAGCCTATGAAAATATAACAATTTGTTTCTATAGGCATAGACTGTGAGGTTCATTTGTGAGATATTACATTTAATTGGAAGTCATATTTTCTTACATCAGGTTTCTGTTTGGAGATTCATGAGATGCAGATAAAGATATTGCATTCCCTGGTCTCACTGGTTGACACCTAAGCCTACCAGATGGCTCTGAAAGAAAAGATGAGCATTAGAATAAAATTGTCTTCAATTGCATTCTGGCATCAGCACCCATGAAAATTATCTATGGAAGAGAAAATATCATCTTCCTGTAAGAAAATGGAAATAATGCTTAATTCAGGAGAGCAGGAAAGAGTATCTTTGCATTAGTTATTAGTAAGTATTTTCACTCAGACTTGTTAAGTTCTGCTTCTTTAGTACGCACAAAACAACATTTAAAATGTCAAATGCTCATTGAATTAACTCTTTGTTCATTTCCCCCCAGGAAAACAGGGGGAACTATCCACAAATGGGACTGTTGCTAGAAGTGCTTTAAAGGATGTGGGAAAGAGAGACAGAAGATTAATTGAGAGGTCTTTGGGCCCCAATATGTCTATAGGTATCAGTGTCAATGCAATAAAAATGTCAGAGATTGTTGCAAAAAAACCCCAAACAAACAGGTTTTCCTGCATTCTCCCCATAAACTTCTTGACTTCTTGACACTGGCTCAGCTAAATTAATATGTGTGCAGTCAATTGTTGAAGCAACAATTAAACTGTTATTAACAAGGATCATAGAGTCTCACTCTGTTCTTCTCTACTTGTGTTTCAATATGGTGTATTAAGACCTAGTTTCTGGCTCTCTACATCATCTTCTTGATATACCTTTAGTTTCACTAGAATTCAGATTTACGTATTCTATTTATTTTTCTTTGTGGTTACTAATTCTGGCTTTATGTGTGTTCTTGTATTTCCCTGGTTCCTTCAGGCTGTTTTGGTTGTATAGCATTTTATATTTTTCTATACAAGCCAAGATAGCTGGTTCCCTTTAGATGTATTAAAATAATAACTTCCAAAATTCTGAGTGAGCCTGGTTTACAGGACAATACAGATAAAAATTTCAAAGAGATTTCATTTCTTATAAAATGACTCCTTGTAAGAACTGTTTCAGTTGGATTTAGAGTTTGAATATAGTGCAAACTTATCTTCTCTATTACTTTGTTGGCTGAGGCAGTCAAATATTTTTTTTTTATCTGTATTGTTTTGCCATAAACAACATCTAGGCCTAACAAGTTGGTAGGGATTACAGAACTGACCAAAAAAAAAACCCAAAACCCAACTTGATTATTTAACCTAAGGCATTGTCTCATAGTATCTTACTTATTTTCTAAAATGTTATGATACCAGAGAGGACTGAGAATCTATTAGGTCATCTGGAGCCACCAGTCATTTTGTTGACTTTTGGGTCAATGGCTACTTCAAGACAGCATCTACCCAATTCTCTATATAAATGTCAATCAGTTTTGCAATGGAATAAAGGTGAGAAAAAAGTTTCAATAATAATGGAAAAAAGGCAAGTATGAAATGTTTACCAGCTATACTGCAGGAGGCAATGTATGGCATTGTACCATGGTGGGATCAGGGGTCTTTTGAGAAGGTTTTTTCAAGGGATGAAACTTTAAATATTAGCTAGGCTTAAGATACTACCGAAACAAGCTCCCCTTTTAGAGGCAAACAAAGTCATAACCAAAAGTCAACAAGGGTTTGTCAAGAACAGATCATGCCAGATAAATCTTATAGCATTTTTTGACAAAATGACAAAATTAGTGGACCAGACAAATGTTGTAGAGATAATTTACTTGGACTTCAGTAAGGCATTTGATGAAGTAAACCATGACCTACTACTTGATACGATAGAAAAATGTGGGTAAGACAGAATCACCACCAGATGGATTTGTAACTGGCTGACCAACTGTACTCAATGTGTACAGTTATAACTGCTTCAACATGGAAGGAAGTATGCAGTGGGGTTCTCTAAGGCTCTGTCTTAAGCCCAGTACTCTTCAATATCTTTACCAATAACTTAGACAAGGGGACAGAAGGGGAACTCATCAAATTTGCAGATGACACCAAGCTGGCAAGAATAGCCAACACTCCAGAAGAAGGATCTGGATAGATTGGAACACTGGGCCTATCTAACAAAATTGAATTCAATGTAAAAAAGCAATGTTTTACATTTAAGCAAGAAAAACTGAATGCACAATAGAATAGGTGGTATCTGGCTTAACAGTAGTAACTGAGAGAGATCTTGGAGTCCTAGTGGACAATCACTTACATATGAGCCAGCAGGGTGCTGCACCTGCCAAAAAAGCCAATGCAGCCTTAGGCTGCATTAATACAGTAGAGGGATAGAGTCAAGATCACATGAAGTTTCTTCAAGATCACTTTCTAATGCCTTGATAAGACAGTTGGAATATTGTATCCAGTTTTGGTTGCCACGATATAAAAAAGATGTTGTGACTCTAGAAAGAGTGCAGAGAAAAGCAACAAAGATGATTAGGGGACTGGAGCTAAACCATATGAAGAATAGTTGCAGAAATTGGGTATGTCTAACCTAATGAAAAGAAGGACTAGGAGTGACATGATAGCAGTGTTCCAATATTTGAGGGGCTGCCACAAAGAAGAGGAGGACAACCTCTTCTCCAAAACACCTGAAGGCAAGATAAGAAGCAATGGATGGAAACTAATCAAGGAGAGAACCAACCTAGAACTAAGGAGAAATTTTCTAACAGTTAGAACAAAAGATCAGTGGAACAACTTGCTTCCAGAAGTTGTGAGTGCTCCAACACCAGTGGTGGGTTTCCCCTGGTTCACACCGGTTCTATAGAACTGGTAGTAAAACCAGCTGGAGGCTCCGCCCACCGACCCCAACGTCATCAGAATGCTTCTGCGCATTCGCAGAAGAGCGTGCGGCCCCGTTGCGAACCAGTAGTAAAGGTAAGTAGAACCCACCCCTGTCCAACACTCGAGGTTTTGAAGAAAAGGTTGGACTACCATTTGTCTGAAATGGCATAGGATTTCCTGCCTGAGCAGTGGGTTGGACTAGAAGACCTCCAAGGGTCCTTCCAATTCTGTTATTCTGTTCCATCTACTCTATGAAGCTCTTTGAGCCAAACAAAATACACCAGTAAGTCATATCAGCCTCCAAAGCCACACATGTTTCATCCTGGCACTTCATTGCCTTCCTGGCCTTCCTCCCAAATGAAATCCATTACATGAGGTACTTTCTTCAGTCAGCCTAAAGGTGAGGGAAATCCTGCCCTCCTACTACATTGGCCTATGGGGCAGAAGCCTATTGTATGAAGAATCCCTGGTTGCTTCAGGCCTCCCCTACAAAGCTCCAAATGAGCTCTACAGCCTTCTCTGGAGAGTTGGCAGTACAGAAAGAACCTTTTCAACATAAACAGAGAAGGGAAATACCATATCACCATAGAAGAACATTCTGTCTGGAAGGCTTTTGGAAAGGACTATAACTTTATTTATTTATTTATTAAAAGAAAAAGAAAACCCTTTTTTGACCCAGACAGAACACACACTAAATCCCAGGCAAAACTTCAATCATTTGTTAAAAATTGATGATGGTGGTGGAGAAACAGAAGATCGTACAGGGGGTGGGGGGTGGGGAGAAACCTGGTAGGCCTCTAAGAATGAAGGTTAAAAGGCATCAAAATGTGCAGAGCCTATGCAAGCAAAAATCTGGAGGCAGGCTCAGGCAAAGGAAATCAAACAGTTGTTAGAGCAAATACTCTAACAACTGTTAGACCAGTGCCTGCTACCCACCATGTGAGGCCAATCAAGGACATTGGAGAAAACCAGGTCTATTAAGAACCAGCTTATTTAAAAGGAGTAGAGATCCAAAAATGTAGGCAGCAGGTCAGTCCATCCAGCTCCAGTAAAACTGTTCAAATTAAAGGCTCCAGTCTAAGGTAGCCTGAGCACAGACTACTGTCTGGCCTAGGCGGTAGTCTAGATCAGGGGTCTCCAACCTTGGTAACTTTAAGCCTGGCAGACTTCAACTCCCAGAATTCTGGGAGTTGAACTCCACCAGGTTTAAAATTGCCAAGGTTGGAGACCCCTGACCTATATACTTGAACAAAAGCTACTTTAAAAGAGATACAGGTAGTTCTCAACTTCAAAGGTTCATTTAGTGACAAAAGTTACAACGGCATTTCAAAAAGTGATCTATGACCATTTTTCACACTTACAACCGTTGCAGCATCTCCATGGACACGAGGTCAAAATTCAGACGCATGGCAACTGATTCATATTTATGACAGTCCTGGGATTGTGCGATCACCTTTTGCAATCTTCTGTTAAGCAAATCAATGGGGAAGCAAGATTCACTGAGCAACTGTGTTACTAACTTAATCACTGCAGTGATTCACCTCTGTGGAAAGGTTGTAAAATGGAGCAAAGCTCACTTAACAAATGTCTCACTTAGCAACATACATTTGTAAGTCGAGGACCACCTATGCAGAGAACTTTCCATATCTAGCCATATTTAGAGGACTATGAGAACTGGCTCTTAGCCTTGCACTTTAGCCCAGTATCAGAGCCAGGCTGTGGCCAGAGCAAATGTATTTAAATTCAAGCCTGGGAATTTATGTACTGACTGCAGGAGTTCCTGAGATCATGTATCATACTTTTATCTTCTATTTGAAGAATTGTCAGGGGACAGTTTCTGCTAAAAGTGAACTCTAATTAATTGATAAAAGTAAAGATTACGGAGACATTTTGTTTAAAAGCATGGTTTGTTAAACAAGAAATTATAGCCTGGCATTTACATGTAACACTAAGCTTCAATTGAAAGGTTTTTATTTAGTGCTAAGCCAGAAGCACATCAACTTTGTTATCATTTGGCATGCTGTATTGATTTAGCCATTATGAAGGAAAGACAATGAAATTGTCAATTAATCTCTAGTCCCTAGACAGCAACAAGTCACAGGTTTACAGACTTTCACTAAACTGTAATGAATTTTATACTATCATTGGACCAAAATTTACAGCTTTACAGGTAAATGAGTAATACAAGCATTATACAGAAACAGTAGTGTTACATCCATTTTGGCAATGAAAAAAATGGCCAATTTAGGACAGTATTTGTGTTGGAGCAGACAGGTCTGAGTATAATCCTGTGGATCAAAGGCCACCAGCTGCCATCCTGACATTACAGGACTGCTGGCCTGGGTTATCCAGAAGTATCATATAGCTGTTTTGGGTAATGTAGCTGCTATTATTGAGTTATTCCTGTTGAAGATTAATCCACATCCATTTGAAGCCCTTGCAACTTACAAAGTCTAAGCTCAATTTCAACCCAGCTCAACCCTTCAAATGCTTTGTAGAGTTGATGGAAGTTGGCCCACAATATCTGAGGGACATTCAGTTGCCCACCCCTGTTCTAAACAGGGCTCATTCAAGAAAAATGTGAACTGAACTGCTGGGGCTTGCCAATGTTCCCAATTTGCTTGCCCCAAGGAGTTTACATCCTGGTTATTCTTGAATATAATAAAATTCAGCAAGATTAAGGCTGAACAACTACAAAGAACAAAACGATAAAACAAGGATCTGGCATTTCTCCATGTGCTACAAATTTCCCTTCAAAGTCCGGGTTGTATACAAATTATTTTTATGATCTCCAAAACAGCACAGTTCCATTGCACTAAAGTAGTCAATAAAAGCATCCATTAAAAGAGACTTCTACATGGCACATGTCTGAACATCCAGCGGTGAAATCCAGCCGGATCTATCTGGCTCGCGCAAACCGGTAGCGCTGGTGGGAGGCTCCGCCCACCCTCTGGGATGTCATTACATCCCGTTTTTTATCCTCTGCGCATGCGCAGAAAGTGCACACACAAGCTCCTGTTCCCGAACTGGTAGCGAAGGTAAGTGGATTACACCGCTGTGAACATGGTACTCTCACAGGAGAGAAGAAAATTTCTTTATTTCTACTTTGAAATAGAAATAAAGAATAGTATATACTACCAGAATAGTATATTCTATCTACTTTCTCTTAAGCTCTAGAAGCAGAAAAATATAATGTTATATTTTCTCTTATTTCCACTGTAATCTAGTTGTTTCTATTTTAATCATGAGTGAAATACTTGAAAATATCATTTTTATTATTATGCCTTTACAAATTAGTCCTGATTTGATCAGAATTGGCTATCTGAAGTTCAAATAAAATGTGTTCAATGCGAGTTTATCTCTTAAGATTTAAGGCCAACATATTTGATTCAATGACTTTAGGATGGCCCAGAAGCTGAGGAAACATCAAAACGGCTGCAGCTGATTTAGTTTGCATCAGATGGGGTGAAAATATCAAGGATATTAATGCTGTAGTATTTGGAAATATTCCCCATTTACCTGTTATACAGCAGAGAAAGTAGAGCTGAGGAAAAGGCACTTCCAAATTATCTGGCAAAATGTCTAAATTGTGCTGATTGAAGCAAAATGAAAGTATACCACTAGTGTAAAATATAAGAAATGCCAAAAACTATTAAAAACCAACTTTGTATTCTTCTGCTTGTTTTTTTGAGGTTCAAGTGTACCATTACACTTAAAAATGCTCACTGATTTGCCTCTATTAAGCAATATCTCTTTACTAGCTGGTCATCAGATTTTGTGAGGTTTCAGAAAAACTGGCACACTTGGCTCCTCCTGCTACAAATGCCTTCATCACTCTCTTGGGCGAGATGTCTGGACAAAACTTGGCACATTAGCAAAATTGTCACTTGCTGCCAACATTCTAGGTTAGTTGTTTACTTAGCAGGAGGAGGGCGGCACAATGAGATAAAATAATGAACGGATGAACCACAGAGAAAGTAGTTGACATAGAAAAAGTGACAGAAGAAAGTTTCCCTTCCTTAAAAGTAGGAAACGTTTATACCAGCACATAGAAATATTAATCTGGAGCCCATTCCCTCATTATACTGACTGGTCTGGTTAGCTTTTAGCCTTATAACCAGAGTGCCCAGTGCACGGCTCCCAGTTATGTTGGCAGAACCAGCAGAAAAGCATGGCATTCCATGACGGCTTGTGGTCGACCACATTAAAGAAAGAGAAGCAAGAAAATCAAGCCCAAGGCAATGTCGGCTTTGCTACTCCAGAAGAGTTCTGATAGGCAGAGAGCTTTAATGAGGTGGTGGCGGTAGTGGAGAAACCACTGCATGGCCCAGCTGCCCCCCATTCCAGCATTACCCATATATGGAAGTGAAGTTGCAATGCTCTATATTGTCTGTTACAAACTGGCCAAAGAAGAAAAATCCAGAAAAGATGAGAGCTTTGTTACTGATGTAGCAATAAAATCATGAATCCACCAGCAGCAGCAACAACAAATTATTAAGAGGCTGCAGCTCAAAACAAAACAAAACCCCATGTGCTTTTTAATAATTGTTTTTACTCAGAAAAGATGTTATCAGGTTCTTTCAGAAGAAAGGTTTGGAATCAGTAAACAGCCTTCAAAGGCTATGAAACACTTTGCAGACATTTGATTTAGTTTGTACTTAAAAGCAAGCCTAGCCTTTGATTGACAGCACTGCTCTGTGGAGAAATTTAGTCAAAGGATCCACTTTAGCAATTCTCTTTGTACTTTTATACTTCAGCTGTTGAAAATTTATGTGCCACATAGTTCATTCTATGCTAGTGTGATCCATTTAAATTATGAAGCAGAAGTAATATGTTAAATTTCTAGGATCTAGCCCAATAACTCTCAGTACTTCCTCAATAACAGAAATTACTTATTTATTTATTTATGAGAATATAACTTAACCTATTCATGTACATCTATAACCTTGCTTCTGTATCTCATAGGTATTCATCTAAATCTGAGGGAGAAGTTTTACAGACAAGGATTTATATACCCGGAGGGAGGAGTCAAAGGAAAGGCGGAGTTGGGAATGGGATGGGTTTAAGGGATTTAACCCATGCTAAACCATAGAGTGCAGAATAAATACAAGAGTTAGACATTTTATCTGACAAAACCCCCTCTAAATGTCTAACTGATAGGTAGATTTTGAATACAAACACACACACACACGCACACACACATATTTGTATAAGCATCGCATATATATACACAGTTTTGACATTAAATACACATTTTGTTTACATTGTAAAGGCTTGGTGAGGATATCCGCAGTTTGCTCTTCAGTTTCACAATGAACGGCTTTAATAAATCCAATTTCTGCTAGTTGTCTAACGTGTTTGTATTTAATGTCTATGTGACGTGATCTTTGTCCAATAGCGTCAGACTTGAATATATCGATGGCAGCTTTATTGTCTTCATGAACAATAATTGGATATGAAGGTTCAGTCCAGATGTCGCAGAGCAAATCGTTGAACCAGGTTAGGTTGTTAATGGCCATGGATAAGCATACAAAATCTGCCTCTGTGATGGAGGTAGATACAATCTTCTGTTTGCCCATATACCAGTGTATAAGGCTATTATTGAGGAAGAAAATGTATCCAGAAGTACTTTTTCTACTTTTGACGTCTCCTGCCCAGTCAGCGTCTGTATAGCAGGATAATTTTGGTTCTTTCGAGATGTCTGGTTCAAGGCATAAGTATGCATCAGACCTGTATTTTAAGTATTTGAGTAGTTTCTTGATTGCATCCCGATGGTAAACGGTGGGATGACTGACATGCCTGGACAAAAGGTTGACTGGTAAAGCAATATCAGGTCTTGTCCAGTTGGCTATGTATAACAGTGAACCTATAGTGGATCTGTATAGTTTGTTGTCTGTGAATGGTTCTGATTCGTTGTACATGTTATTAATAAAATCAGGTTGCATAGGTATCTTGCTGGGTTTGGTTTCCGTCATGTTGCATCTATGGAGCAGTTCTATGATTTTTTCTTTTTGGGAGAGTCGAAATCCTTTATCTGTCTTGGTGATATGGACTCCCAAATATTTGTCAATAGTCCCCAGGGATTTGAGTGAAGTGTTTTTTAAATTCAGCAGCAAAAGCATCACATTTGGATTTATGTTTACCAATATATAATATATCGTCTACATAAACAAGAACATTTTCAATTAAGTTATTTTCCCTCTTTACAAAAAAAACATTTGTCTGCTGAGGTAGCCATAAAACCTATTGATTTGAGAGTCCTAGCTAGGCAGTCATACCATCTCTTGCCAGATTGTTTTAGGCCATACAGAATCTTATTTAAGAGCCACGTTTTACCGTCCCTATCATTGATTCCTGGTGGGGCTTTAACATAGATTCTTTTATCTAATCTAGCATATAGGTATGCTGTTTGGACATTGAATTGATATACTTCAAACCCCAATATGGAAGCTATTACTTGGGCGCTCTTAACGCTCTCGGCTCTGACTGTGGGGGAATAGGTGTCGGTGTAATCATCTGGATATTTCTGTGCAAAACCTTGGGCAACTAGTTTTGCCTTGTATAATACTTTGTTGTTTTCTAAAGGTTTGATTTTGTAAATCCACTTTGTTCCAATTAGTGTCTTGTGCTTTGGTGCTTCAGCTGGTTTATATACCTGTAAGTCTCTGAGGCTATTCATTTCCCTTGCCATGGCCTGTTCCCAATTCTTTCTTTCTTCCTGGGGCAATTTGAGTACTTCTTCATATGATTTAGGAGTGTTGTTATATGTATGTATGGAAACAATATAGTCTTCAAATCTTTTGGGAGTTTTGTACCTATTTGTTCTGACTGGCCTGTTTGGTGGTGTGTCTGCTTCGTGTAGGTATTTGGCTTCTTTATCAGTGAGTTTGTCTATTCTTAATGTTGGGTGTCCTTCCTTCCACTCTTTGATCTTAACCTCATGATATTTAGTTCTATATTCTTTGTGTTCTTTTGCATTGTCTGTGTCTTGGTTTCTGTTATCTTGTTTGAGTATAGAATGTTCTCTTTTAAAGGAAATATCATTTAAGTGTATTTTTGACCAGTTGGAGTGTTCGTGAAACTTTGCTGATTGTGATACTATGAATTTGTTATTATTGTCTATGAATCTAAAACCTTTTGTCCCTGGTCCGTATCATATGAATCTCAGTCTCTTGGAGACTTTGTCTCCTTTCCTTCTTAATTGTTTGGGTATGTGAACATCGGCGGTGACACCGAATACATGTAGGTGTGCTAGGTTGGGTTTTCTTTTGTGCATTATTTCATATGGTGTTTTGTTTATTATGCTGGACCATAGTCTATTTAGTGTATAATTAGAGTAAAAGAGAGCTTCTGACCAAAAAACCTGACTCATCCCTGAGTCTTCTAGAACGCATCTCATCATGGTTTGGAGAATTCCATTTCTGCATTCCGACACTCCGTTCTAAAAGGCTGAAAAAGGAGAAGAGGTGAAATGCAATACGCCATGTTCTTTTAGCCATTTTGAGAAATCCCTGGACATAAACTCGGAGCCTCGGTCTGTCATTATTTGTCTGATCCTAATGTTATGTTGGACTTCTATCCTTTTGTAAAACTCTTTGAATTCTGGAATGCCTCGCTTTTCTTCCTAAGATTGTATACAAAGCCGTAACGACTAAAGTCATCTACAATTGTTAAAAAGAATCTTTCTTTGTATCTAATAGAAGGTTTAAGGGGCCTACCAGGTCCATATGCATTAATTGAAAAATAGAGTTAGTGGTGCGTCCTGACTTTTTTGGTCTTGGCTTTACCTTAAGTTTCGAACTTTTACAGACAGAGCATTCGAGGTAATTATCACAACTTTTTACTTTCAAACCTTCAATACAGTTAACCATCTTTTTTATAACTGGGAAACTAATGTGGCCCAACCTTCTGTGAAGGAGATGGGCGCAATTGTCGTGTATGGGTTCCCTATAGAAAATTCATTATCTTTAAGCAAATTACAATCATTGTCAGCATTTTTTAGATCGACCCCCTCTATTTCTCTATTCCTTTTTACATTGGTTGAATTTGCATATACACATTGTTGACTACTCTTTTTTGGTACAAAATATGATAAACCACCGTTTACTATGACATCTCCTATTCCTTCGCCATTATTGGACATGAATACTCTACCATTTTTGAACACAACCTCCACATTGGTATCTTGGCATAGTTTTATGGTGGCTAGTTGTATGGTATTTCAGGTACAAATAGTACCCCCTCTATTTTACCAATCCCTGGTATGAATACGTTCCCTTTACCTACTATCCTGGCATTGTTTTGATTTGCTACCTTTATCATGAAATCCACTTCAGTAAATGAAGTGAATAGTTTGACATTAAATGTTGTATGGCTAGTGGCTCCTGAATCTATGAGCCATATGTTCTCCTTCTCTTTTTGGCTAAAGATAAAATTTCCATTTCTAAAACCATATATGGAACCCATGTTGCTGTCTCGTGAGTTGTCCCTGCATTCTCTTACTTGTCTGGAGGTAGGGGGACCCTCTACGCCCACTCCCACCTATGGGTCTGCGTTCTGGGGAATGCCTTCCCTGATACCTTTGCCTGGAATCAGATCTTTCTCTGCGTTGATTGTAGTTTCTATTTCTGATGTTTATAGGGCAGTCTCTTTTGAAGTGATTTCTAGATCCACATAGAAAGCATTCGGGAATGCTGTTTACCCTTTCCTGAATTTCTTCCCTCTTAGCTGGCCTGATATCCTTGCATGATAGGGTTCGGTCTCTCCTTAAATTATCCTCAGCGATTAACCTATTGGTGAGGCTATCTAGTAAGATATTTTCTTTACTTAGACTATCTAATTGGGTGATGAAATTGTCTCAGCTGGGATCTAGAGAGTTGATAATGATGCTCATCATGCTTTCCTCTGTAATTATTTCACCCCTCTGTAGTAATTCTACTCTAGTGGCATTTAATTTTAGTAGATGTTCACTCATGGACATCCCAGGTCTAAGCCTAGCTGAGTGGAAATCCCTTGAGATCCTTGTAGTTGTAGCCCTGCTCTTGCTATAAAATAAACCATAAAGTTTTTGTATAATTTCAGATACAGTCATGTGATTACCAATACTGGGATATATGGCTGGTGCAATACTAGCTAATAATAGACAGTAAGCTTTATGATGTATGCAGTCAGTTTCAAAAGACCATGGTTTCTTTGGTGGTTTTAAGATCAGGAATAATACATTTTCTTTCATGAATATGATCTGAAGTTGTTGGTACCACTCTAGAAGATTTTTTCCATCTATTTGCAACTTAAGAAAGTCAATTGGTAAAGTTCCAAAATGATGAGAATTGCTATTTGCAAATGGCAGCTGTCCATGGTCCTGAATGTGTGGGTAATCACAGTAAGGAATTGGTATAACAGCACCTAGGTTAAACAGGCAGGTTCCAATTTTTTTTTCTTCAGTTTCATTTGGAAGGTTCTGCGCATGCACGAAGCTCATTCTTTGCTGGAAACTGTCAGGTGAGGAGCTCTTAGCCATGGCCTCTGATGTTAGGCCCAGCCCTGTTAGGGGAAGATCAGAATTACCCCAGGGATGGGTCTGAGTCGTAGGATCCTTACCGTACATCGGTAGGAAGCCTGGAAAAGTTGCTGTCGCTGGGTGGTGTCCCCAGAAGTTTGGCTGTGCAGTCGGCATGGCAATCGGCTCTAGGTCAGAGGCGTCGGTCATGGAGAGAGTCAGAAAGCCCGGTGGATGCTGCTGCACTGGTAAATAGTTTGTTTGACTTTTGGACCTTGGTGTTTGAGGCAGCAGCATGACAGGAAGGTGATTCGAAGAGTGTTGTGGTATGAGATTCGGAGCTGTGGTTATTTTGTTTTTCAGATGGCTTGCAGTTATTGTTTATAAATCATCTAGAGGTTTGATAGTGTTTTGTACAATCGGGAGAGATGAAAGTGGTGTAAAACAGAGCCAAACGCCGCAGTAAGGATTTCTATAGTCTTTTGTATTTCAAGTTCATTGGGAGAGCTTATGTTATTTTGGGTTTGTTTTTCACTATTATTTTTGGTGAATTCCTTGTTCTTTTTCATGTCAGGACTAGCTCCCGCCAAATGATTTGAATCTTTTCTCTCATTGGTTGCTGGTTTGTTATCTTCTGTGGCAGTTCGTATAAAGATGGCTGCTGAAAAAAAGGCAGGAAACTAGATCCTGTTATGTTGTGGCAAGATGGCATTTCTCTCAGTGACCTGTTGCTCATTTGGTTTGATTCTTGTTCTTCGGTGGCTGCTCCATGGCTTTTGAGTAAGCTTTGGAGGTTCTTGATGAGATCTTTGTTAGTGACGGGTGATTCTAATATTTTAAAAATGGCTAGCCTGCGGTCTTCTTTTTTTTGTGCTGTTGTTTTAGATTAGTTCTTTCCTTCATTCCATTGTTCTTCTTTTTCAAGTGAGGTGTATGGTTCAAGAGTCTGCTCGTTTTTGTCTGAGGTGATTTTTGGTATGTTTCCGTTGGGTGATAGTTGTGCAGCCATTTGTTTTGTTAAGGCCCTAGTAGTTATTCTATTTCTTTTTGTTAAATATTCAGTAGTCTCTGACATATTTCAGATATGTCATATTTCTTATGGTCATGGGGGATTTCAATCTGCCGTCCGTGGGTGAGGCATCTGAGGCGGCTCGGGAGTTCATGGCTTCCATGACGGCTATGGACCTAACCCAGTTAATTCATGGCCCTACACACGCGGGGGGGGAACACGCTGGACTTGGTTTTTGTCTCTGGACAGTGGCTGAGTGATCTCGAGATAGTGGATATAGTGATCAAGCCCTTGTCATGGTCGGATCACTCTCTCCTTCGCCTTGACTTTCGAACCGCTGCACCCCGTCGCAGGGAGGCAGAACCGACAAGATGGTACCGCCCCAGGCGCCTGATGGAACCTGACAGGTTCCAGATGGAGCTTGGGCCAATCCTTGAGGTTCTGGCTCACGCCTCGACTGGAGACCTAGTGGCCGCCTGGGATAGGGCGGCTGCTGGAGCTCTGGATCGAGTCGTGCCTTTGCGGCCTCTGACCCGGTGCCGATCTCACCTGGCTCCTTGGTTCATTGAGGAGCTAAGGGAGATGAAGTGCCAGAAAAGACACCTAGAGAGTAGTTGGAGGGCCAGTCGTGCTGAATCTGACCGGACACTGGTAAGATCTCATATTAAGAATTACCTAGTGGCGATAAAAACAGCAAAATGTACTCATTTTGCTGCTCTTATTGCATCATCAGATAATCGCCCGGCCGCCCTGTTTAGGGTGACCCGCTCCCAGCTCCACCAGGAAGCGCGGGAGGACCCCTTGGAGGGAAGAGCCGAGGATTTTGTTCAGTATCTGCATGACAAAATCACTCAGATTCGGGAAGATCTGGACTCCAACTGGGTAGATCCAGCGGGGATGACGGAGGCAGGTCCTGAGAATGTTATCTGGGATGAGTTTGATCCTGTGACCCGAGGACATGGACAGGATTCTGGGTAGACTGAATGCGACCACATGTTTGTGGACCCGTGCCCCTCCTGGTTAGTGCTGGCTTCCCAGGAGGTGACACGAGGCTGGCTCCAGGGGATTATAAATGCTTCATTGGGTGAGGGTGTATTTCCCACCGCCTTGAAAGAGGCGGTGGTGAGACCTCTCCTCAAGAAGCCTTCCCTGGACCCGGCAGTATTGGCTAACTATCGTCCAGTCTCCAACCTTCGCTTTGTGGCGAAGGTTGTTGAGAGTGTGGTTGCACGACAGCTCTCCCAGTACCTGGATGAAACGACATATCTAGATCTGTTCCAGTCGGGCTTCAGGCCTGGGTACAGCACAGAAACAGCATTGGTCGCGTTGGTGGATGATCTCTGGAGGGCTCGGGACAGCGGGTGCTCCTCTGTCCTGGTCCTATTAGACCTCTCAGCGGCTTTTGATACCATCGACCACGGTATCATGCTGCACCGGTTGGAAGAGTTGGAGGTGGGAGGCACCGTATTATGGTGGTTCTCCTCCTTTCTCTCAGACCGGTCGCAGTCTGTGTTGACGGGGGGGCAGAGGTCGACCCCGAGGCCCCTTATATGTGGGGTGCCACAAGGATCGGTCCTCTCGCCCCTTTTGTTCAACATTTATGTGAAGCCGCTGGATGAGATCATCCGTGGTTTCGGGGTGGAGAACCATCAGTACGCTGACGACACCCAGCTGTACATCTCCACCCCAGACCACCCCAACAATGCCCTTGAAGTGATGTCCCGGTGCCTGGAGGCCGTGCGGATCTGGATGGGGAGGAACAGGCTCAGGCTCAACCCATCCAAGACTGAGTGGCTGTGGTTTCTGACGTCCCGATATAGTCAGCTGGTGCCATCGCTGACTATTGGGGGCAAATCATTGGCCCCCACGGAAAGGGCTCGCAACTTGGGTGTCCTCCTGGATTCACGGCTGTCTTTAGAAGAGCACTTGACGGCCGTGACCGGGAGGATTTTTCATCAAGTTCGCCTGATCCGCCAGTTGCGTCCCTTTCTGGATCGGGACTCGTTACGCACGGTCACTCATGCCCTCGTCACCTCCCGTCTGGACTATTGTAACGCTGTCTACATGGGGCTCCCCTTGAGGTGCACTCGGAGGCTCCAGCTGGCGCAGAGTGCGGCCACGCGGGTGGTGACGGGAGCGACGTGGCGCTCCCATGTAACACCTCTCCTGTGCGAGCTGCACTGGCTCCTGGTGGTCTTCCGAGTGCGCTTCAAGGTTTTGGTTATCACCTTTAGAGTGCTCCATGGCTTAGGACCTGGTTATTTACGGGACCGCCTGCTACCACCAATAGCCTCCCACCGACCAGTACGCTCCCATAGAGAGGGGCTCCTCCGGATGCCGTCGGCCAAACAATGTCGACTGGCGGCCCCCGGAGGGAGAGCCTTCTCTGTGGGGGCACCTACTACCTGGAACGAGCTCCCCACGGAGATACGGAGGATCCCGGATCTGCGTACCTTCCGTCGCGCACTTAAGACCTTCCTTTTTCACCAAGCCGGCCTGACCAAAGTCTTTCCCCTTTTTAAATGGAAATTTTAAATCTGGTTTTAAATTATTGGGGTTTTAAATTATTGGGGTTTTAAATTTGTTCAGCCAAATTATCTAATTCGTTTTAATCTATTTTAAATTTTGTATTTATATGTTTTATTCCATGGCTGTTCACCGCCCTGAGTCCTTCGGGAGTAGGGCGGTATACAAATTCAATAAAATAAATAAATAAAATAAATATTTCTATTTGGAGTTATGAGCAACCATCCTCTGCTACCATATTTGTTAAATTTCTAGGATCTAGCCCAATAACTCTCAGTACTTCACCAATAACAGAAATTACTTATTTATTTATTTATGAGAATATAACTTAACCTATTCATATACATCTATAACCTTGCTTCTGTATCTCATAAGTATTCATCTAAATCTGAGAGAGAAGTTTTACAGATAAGGATTATATACCCGGAGGGAGGAGTCAAAGGTAAGGCGGAGTTGGGAATGGGATGGGTTTAAGGGATTTAACCCATGCTAAACCATAGAGTGCAGAATAAATACAAGAATTAGACATTTTATCTGACAAAACACACCTTGCTTGCAAATCTACAAATATCTGTAGATGTGGTACAGGATGTATGAAAAACACATTTCAAGAGTATGAGACCTTAAAATCTTTTTCCCTTATGTACAATTTAGGAATACAATTGGGCCTTAATTTCAGACCACATAGTTCATTCAAAGAGTATCTGATACCTAGAATGATAGAATGAAAAGGACAAATTGGTGGCAGGCGGAAAGACATTTTATCAAAATAATATGTGTGCATGTATTGTATATTTTTCAAGAGAAAAAACAATTGAAATTTCTCAAGTTTTTCACACTTTCCTGGAAAGAAATATAGAAACCTTTAAAATGGCTTGAGAGCATGATAAACTCTGACATTAAAAATTGTGCAAACCTCAATATCAACATTCTTATCTTCTTTGCATATTATGCATTGCCTTTTAATCAAAGGATCAGCTCCCCGAGAAGGAACTTGCAGTTTTAACATTAGAAAGATGCCCCAAGCAATAGTTTTGCTTTCCCCAGTGTTGTGTTTTAATTGCTTGCACATTGCAAAATAATTTTTCTACCGTTTTGTTTTTTAATGAAGCAAGTAACTAAAAGGGGAGTCTGATAAACTGTGTTTAGGCAAATGTTAAGTTCATTAACAACAACAGGAAATCTTAGACTTGTCTGCAAATACGATGAAAGAATTTAATCTAAGCTTTGACATTCAAGTTTAATGGGGTGTGATTGAAGATTGAGGAGCTAATGAAGAATAGACAGCATCCCTGGAAATTAACCCTCCTTCAAGATCTTTGGATTTATTTTCTCACAAAGCACTTATTAATACATGTATTCTTATCTCACAAATCTGGGTTAAATCCAAAATCCACATTTTGACTTTCAATTTAATATGGTTTTCTTTTTACTCCAATGCCTGCAATGAAAACATTGGAATAATGGATGTGTTAGTGTGAGTTTAATTTGGGAGATATTTTTTTTTTATACTCTGTTGAATTGTGTGTGTGTGTGTGTGTGTGTGTGTGATTCCACTACAGTTTTTGAACTTCCCCTCTCAAAATGACAGGAAAAAAATCTACCCATTTTTAGCAAAATAATAATAATAATTCTTTGATGAAAATAGGATACAGCTCAGTGACTGAGTACTTGTTTTGCATAACGGAGATTCTTGATTATATATGTGGAATCCCCAGGCGAAGTATGAAAAACCTCCTTGAAACCTCAAGGAGTCTCTGCCAGTTGGTCCAAGCAATGAGAACAGATGTGCACCACCTGAAGCTCCAGGGCTCCTAAGAGCTTTGGGTACAGTGCCCAGAACGGCTGTAAAAGCTTGGATCAAGTTGTATCTTTAATAGCACAGCATGAGAAAAATCATTAAATACATGGCAGCTGTATTAAATTAAATTAAATATAGTTTTGCCCCTGGTCCTGCCCTCCCCTTTTTTGTTCTGATCTGCCTTTTGGGAGTAAGTGTCCCCCCAAGATACCACTCAAGGCCAAATTGGTGCTCAGATACAGTAAGAGGGGGAAAAAAAGGAGTGAACTCTTGAGCTAGATAGATCAATAATCCAAAATAGCAGGCCTAACCTTTCCTGAATAGCTGTATAGAAAGTTCTATAAAACTGCTTGTTATTTTCATACCCATTTTATATTCTTCTTCCCAATTTAGTTGCAGTTCTCTCAGCCAATTTCAACCAAGTGAGTTTTTTTTTAAATTTGTTCATTATTTTTAAGTGACCTTATCATTGGCATGGATCTCCTTGTATAAATCCAAAAATGTTATTCTGACCAAATGTTCTTTCTGAACAGGACTGAGAAATTTTTGAAACAAGTTCCCATCCTCGAGGTTCTTATCTGCTTCATTTTAAATGAACACATTTACAGGTAGAGACCCCACACACCCACGTTACAATCTCTTCCTGTTGCTCCCCTTTGGGAGGAGGTTTTGAAGTATTTCTTGCAGAAGTATTTCTACAGAATCTACCAGATTCTGTAATAGCTTTGTTCCCTATGCCATCCGTCTGATAAACTCACAAGTTTTGTTTTTCTCGCCATGTACATGTATACATCTGAACTAGACTGTGTTGTTTCTCTGTGTCATATACAGAGGGTATATGCTTATTTATTTATTCATTCATTCATTCATTCATTCATTTATTTGTCATGTAGTGTATATCGGTAGTGGTGACCCTTTGAGAGCTGTATGCAACGAAATTTCATTGTAATGTATTAGTGTACATTTAAAGTGACAATAAAGTTACCGTATTTTTCAGAGTATAAGACGCACCAGAGTATAAGATGCACCTTAGTTTTTGGGGAGGAAAATAAGAAAAAAGCTGATTGGCCGGTGATCGGCCTGCCGGAATACCCTCAATCAGCTGTTGAATTTTAGCACCAGGTGAATTTTAGCACCAGGTTCCTTGGTTGTGAGCTCTGTGCCTTGCTTTTTTTTTCTTTTCCTCTCTTTATTTCTGCCTCTGAAAGCCTCCAAAACAGAGCTTCAGAAAAAAAGCCTCTGAAGCTCTGTTTGGGGGCTTCTTTTCTGAAGTTCTGTTTGGAGGCTTTTTTTCTGAAGTTTAGTTTCTGATGCTTTTTTTCAGCCTCTGAAATCTTCGTTTGAGAAGCTGGGTGGGCCTACATTCGGAATATAAGACACACCTAGATTTTCACCCTCTTTTTGGGGGGGGGAAAGGTGCATTTTATAGTCCAAAAAATATGGTATTCTAAGTCTAAGCCTACAGGTAACTTCTAATCACAATTGCTTGAATTTTATCCTTTGAATGTCTTCCTCTGTTCAATCAGGCCTTCCTACACTTAATCAAGAACATAGATAACATAGTTCTTCTATTAATAAGGAGTTTCTACTTCTATTCCAATAAATGGAACCATGAAATTCGTGAACTCCTTATTGTGGTGTTTCTCAACCTTGGTAGCTTCCCATGAATGTCAACTCTCAGAATTCCCAGCCAACATGCAGGCTTGGGATGCTGGCTAGGGAAGTCTGGGAATTGAAGTGACTACACTACATCTTAAAGCTGCTAAAGTTGACACACACTATTTCTTAGTTCAGTGAAATGAGATTCAACAAGTAGTGTTTGCAGCCCAGGTGCTCTAACCTTCTCCCACCTTCAGGAGAAGTGATACTAGGATATAACAAAGCAAACTTATAAACAATGACATCATGAAATGGAAACTAAAGAACAAAATGTTGTACCTGCTCCTGAACTATAGAATTAACAATGATAGAAAGAATATGTTTGCATTATGAGAGTGGAAAAGGGAGATAATTCAATCAACAAAAAGCTCTAATATTTGAATCTGTTTTCACAACCAAACTAGATGTGACATATAATCAAAAATCATTTCAAAGCGTGGAAGGAAATAAGTATATCTCAGCAGTCAGCTGAACCCAATGCTAGCACTACAAGGTCAGAGCAGGATGTAGAAGAAGAGCTTGATTACTTTCCAAAAAGTGTAGAGACCTCTCTTGTATTTGAAAGGATAAATAACAGCATTTATTTCTCATTTTTCTGATATTTGGAGTTTTGCTTTTCCACCTCAGAGATAGGCATCTGCTGGTTGTTGACAGAATTAAAATTTCTGCCCTGAGAACCTTCCAAATCAGTAAATGAATCTGTATAGAAGATTAACTGCATTCAAGTAATTGCAATTAATGCAGCCGGACCCTAGGAGTGCAGGGCATGTTCAGATCATCCTCACAAGTTATTTTGTTTTTGAACACCTAAGACTATAGAAGTCAAATACATGTGGTATAAGGGCACATTTGAATAGGGATAATCAGTGTAGATGGCAGCACTTAGCTGAACTTAGCTGAACTCAGAAAAAACCTAAGCTAGATAAAGCTGATTAATAGTTGGATGGCAAGGACAAACAACATAAAACCTGTAGACTAATGGAAGTTTTTATAAAAGTCTGGAAGACAACAAAGGCAAATCATTTCCATAAGACAACTTTTAAAAAAAGACATGGAAGTATCTCTATTCAGGAGTTAACCTTATTTTGAGGAGGCTGTATCTTTGAGGCTCCTCAGATTAAGCTAGTAAAACCACACCTAGAATACTGCATCCAGTTTTGGTTACCATACTATAAAAAAGTTGTTGAGACTTTGGAAAAAGTGCAGAGGAAAGCAACCAGGATGATTAGGGGACTGGGGACTAAAACATATGAAGAACGGTTAGATGAACTGGGCATAGCTAGTCTAGTGAAGAGAAGGACCAGGGGAGACATTATAGCAGTGTTCCAATATTTGAGGGGCTGCCACAGAGAGGAGTGGGGTCAAGCTGTTTTCCAAAGCACCTGAAGGCCAGACAAGGAATAATGGATGGAAACTGACCAAGGAGAGATTCAACCTAGAAATGAGGAGGAACTTTCTAACAGTGAGAACAATCAACCAATGGAACAGCTTGCCTTCGGAAGTTGTGGGAGCTTCATCACTTGAGACTTTCAAGAAAAGATTGGACTGTCATTTGTCAGAAATGGTATAGGGTCTCCTGCTTGAGCGGGGGGTTGGACTAGATGACCTATAAGGTCCCTTCCAACTCTATTAATCTGTTAAACTCTACACCTGATGGTCACAGAATTTATACATTTCATACATTTTAATAGCCAGTATTTTATTATTTTATTTTGACCAGAAACCAACAATTTAATATCTGTAAGCCCACTGAATGTAAGTTCTGTCAAGATGAAGATTATACTAGTCCTAACGATTCAGTTGTAATTCCTCTTTGATTGTACTCCTAATCTATATGTAAGTTTTCATTGTGATTCCTTCCTTAACTCAATTTCTCATATTCATTCTTGGATCTCAGCTCTCTAGATGTCATCTAACTATATAGAGAACCACACAAGTTCTTAGTTCTATTTTAAATGACATTGGCAACTTTAATAGTGGAGCACTGAGTAAAGCCAAGAGTTGAGCTTGATCCTTTTAAAGGTTCATGAGGACAATGAAATGCTTCTCCAAGGAAAGCTGAATTTACAGGATGAATGAATTAATAAAGGGTAATCTTTGGGATTACCAAATTTATAATGTCTTACTTTGATGAAAGGAGATGAGAAAGAGAAGGAATGTTTTATACTGTACATCCTAACACTAACATAGCTCTTTAGTCATAACTTGAAAGCAGGGGTGAGCTTCAAAAATTTTAGCAAGGGGTACTCTGCCCGGTTACTGGGTGGGTGTGGCCATGGTGGCCATGGCCTAGTCAGCCTCCTGCATCATGGCAGGGGGGGTCATTTTTGTCCTCCCCAGGCTCCGGAGGCTTTCCTCAAGCCCCCGGGAGTGTGAAAATGGCCTCCCCAGGCTCCAGAGGCCCTCTGTAGGCTGGAAATTGGCCTGTTTCTGGCCTTCCCAAACTTCCAGTAGGCCCATTTTTCACCCTCCCTGAGCTTCTGTGCATGCCATGCACTTATCTGCATCCAAAATGGGCTGTGTGGGGACTCTTGGGAGGGGCAGAGTGGGCGGGGCCAGCCAGGAGTGGGATTTGGAGGTTTGCTGAATCTTAGCTAGAGGTTCTCCCAAACCCCTGAGAACCCCCAGCAGCCCACCCCTGCTTGAAAGGCTTGATCAGACATTGTTTTGACATATTTTCATGTTTTTTTTTTTGTCATCCCAATCTTATGTATTTTAAACTTGATTTAAAGAATCTATTGATTTTGAAAATGCTGAACGTCAAATCTCACATGCATGGGCCTGTTTTATAGCAATCACTCTGCAGACTAGACAGTTACTAAATATATGTCTACAGTCATCTACCATGTATGGATATATTTACATCTGAAGGCAAATAGGTTTGGTATACAGTATTGATGCTACCAATTTTGCAACGTGCTGGTCAGTGACACCGCAGACAACCGGTTTAGGCTTACTGGTTATTTGATAAAATATAAAATATAGCTACAGTATATCATACCAGCCAAACTAATGGTCTCTCTCTGGTCACTGAGTAGATATAACCAATCAACCAACATGATCAGAGGCATCTTCAGGGAGAATAAAAAAGTCAAAAGGTTGTATTTGCATTATTGCCGCCTCTTATGTACTGCATGCCCCCTTGTTAAAAAGGATGAGCTTCAATAAGTTGGAGGTAACCACCATCTTTATTTTTTTTTCATCCCTGCCAAGGAGTCCTCTGAAGAGGAGATCAGCTGATTAATCCTCTGGCCTCTGAAAAATGATTTATTAGCCCATTATAGCGCCCACTTATTCTATTAACAAATACCTTTGAAAAATGTGTTTTCTATCCTGGAAATATCTTGCCCTGTGTTTTTTCAGTGTGAGATTGTGTGTGGGTTTGTGCACACATACACACATATGTACTCTGTCATTGTATAACGCAGCAATTTTCCAGTTATGAATCTATTCTGAAGCACTTTTTAAATCTTTTTCTCCTAATTGGAAGGGTGTAGGCTGTAAAACATGTAGGGAGTCAATTGTAGGTATTATCCACCAAACACGGATGTTTATTTTGCTCTCCATCTGCCAAAAATGTGATTTCTTTTACTGCCTGGCATAATGTTCTTGGCAGTCTCCTCTCACTGAAACCAGAGAGAAGTTTCATCTGTGGGAGGAATTAAAACAACCCACCCTCCATTCCATCAGTGGAAAGTTCTCAACTCTGCACCTCACTGAAGGCAGTAGGAAAACAGGTCTGAAAATGAATGAGACCAAGAAGGTCTGAGACACAAGTAAAATAAGAAAGGCCAAAAAATAATGTGCCACATAAAAACGTTAATTTTGGGAGGAGAGACTCTGAGCACAGTGGGCTTTTGTCCAAGTCATACCAGGAACACTAAGTCAGAGGTTAATAATGCTGGTACTATTAGAATATGCACAAATAATTCACTGTCCTCTGTTTTTTGGGGGGGATTATAGCAGCCTGCTTCTTCTTGTGTAGAATGCTAGCATGCTCCCCGAATTTGGTATGCAATAAGGGAGCGTTGCAATTTGGCCTCAGGCAGTGAAGTGTCTCGCACCTTGCCCACTGAAATTACACAATAATCAAAATGAAAATGTTGAACGCTTAATTGCATCCATTGGACAACCGAAACATCCTGCAATTTCTACAGGTCTAACCAGGCTCTATCACATACTTTCTAACCTCTATCAATGTATATCGTGAGCTCTATGAAGTTATAAGCAATACACATCTGGGTCAACGTGGATCAGTAATCTGTGAAAGAGCCTCAGCATGACTTAATGCTGCTAATCAGCAAGAATCATGCAGCTACATTGAAAAGATACAGCCAATTACTCAGCTCTGTTCCAGCAAAGTTGGCTGGATGTAGCAACTGCCAGATTCCTTCACCTCAGTACAGTTACCACAACGTAATTTACTTTGTTTTTGTTTAGTATGTTTTGAGTACATAAGCCACTATGATTTGTAAGCCATGTTTGATGGCTAGTGCCTTTTGTTAAACACAAGTAACGATTGCCTTTTCATTATGCTATAGTTAAACACAAAAGAATACTGATTCTTTGTTTCAAGTACAGGTGGCCCTCAACAGTTCATTTAGTGACTGTTAGAAGTTACAATGGCACTGAAAAAAGTGACTTATGACCATTTTTCACACTTAGGTTTGTTGCAGCATTCCGATGGTCACATTATCAGAATTCAGACATTTGGCAACTGACACATATATATGACAGTTGTGGTGTCCTGGGATCACCTTATCCCCTTTTGCAACTTTCTGACAAGCAAAGTCAATGGGGAAGTCAGATTCACTTCACAACCATGTTACTAACTAGACAACTGCAGTGATTCACTTAGCAACTGTGACAGGGGTGATATCTAAAAATTTTCCCTACTGGTTCTGTGGGCATGGCTTAATTGGTGGGTGTGGCTTGGTGGTCAGGTGACTGGGTGGGCATGGCTTGGTGGTCAGGTGACCGGGTAGGTATGGCCAATAATAAATAATAAAAATAATAAACAAAGTACACCAAACAATAAGAGGTACCAAAAACCAACTTTTACACTTTACACACACACAACACAACACAACTGACTCACACACAATGTAAAAGCAGCTGCACTTGACCCAAAATGGCCCCTGCAACAAACAGGAACCTCACACAGCCACAAAAAGCTCAAAAACCAACTTTCACACTTTTTCCACACAAAATGCCACATACAGCTTTGTGAGATTTTGTGTATTTGTGTAGTTAGAGTGAAACACTACAGAAACACACCAAATCTCAGAAAGCTGCACAAATCTTTTATTTTATTGTTTTATTTTATTTATATTTTTAGATAAAAGCAGCTAAATTTAAAACTTCCTTAACTTTAAATTGCTGTCTAAAAAAAAAAAACCTCCTAAAAAACCCCCAATTAATTATTTTTTTAAAGCTCCCCCCCTGCCCCCTCCCCCCCAAAAAACCCCCAGTTACTTACTAAATTGAAGACACAAGGCAGGCAGGCAGATTGAGTTGCTCACCGATTGGATTGATTGCAGGCAGGCAGATTAAGTTGCTAGCTGATGCAATGGATTGCGGCAGCCGAAGCAAGGCAGGAAAAGCAATTGAGCTAGAAAGAAGCAGCAGACTACCTGCTGCCATCGCTACCAGATTGCCCGATCCAGTCTGAACTGGGAGCATTTCACCCCTGAACTGTGGCAAGAAAGGTTGTAAGATGGGGCAAAACTCATTTAACAAATCTTTTGCTTAGCCACAGAAATTACAGTCTCTCTCTCCCTCTCTCTCTGTTATTGACAATACTTTCTTAAGTGTCTAACACAGCAGCCTTTGTTTGGACAGGGTTCTTCTTTCTACTTTTTTTTATTTCTTTTGCATTCTGTAGGTAGGTAGGAAAAATATCTATAGACCTTAATCACATGTTTTGTTTGGCCAGGTGGACCTAACTGGTAGGTAATTGCAACTGTAGCATTTTTTGATTTGGGAGAATTTGTCTGAATCTGTCTGAAAGAACATCTAGGCATTTATTATTATTTTTCATTAGCACAAACAAAAATGTAAAATAAATGAATAAAATCTCCCTTAATGGCACATCTAGTTGCCACACTGTTTTTTTCACTTACCTGCTGAAAAGGCAGATGCCATCTATTAGAAGGCAGATTTATACTACAGGCTGCCAGCTGCTGTACCCTAACAAAGCTGGATGGGAACACTGCTAAATTCTTCTGCTCCTCCCGTATACTACTTTAAGAACCGGATTCTAGTTGTTTGCTCATTTGTTCTATTTTCTCCATCCACTATAATATGTCAATGTAAATAATAGTCCAACTCATATTTTATAGTTAGGAATGTATGCAATAGATCTCCTACAGCCCTAAGAAGCTACAAATATTTTAGTCAGCCACTAGCTGCCTAGATTTCTGACTCAAAGTCAAATGTTACCATAAATATTCCCATCCTGATTTAGTATGGTCAGCTCAGGTTTCCTGGATTCTGAAAACTGATGATGCTGTTGCAATTCTGCTAACCTCAGTCATTCAGTCTTTCTTAATATGAACATGCTGGCATTTGTTTTTGTAAGAATGGTTGATAATCAAAAAGCAAGGAAACCATATTCTTCAAAATCAGATGGTAGGCTTTGTTAAGGATGCAAAGCTCCTGGCTGCTTTTTTTTTTTTTAATTTGATTTATATGCCGCCTTTCTCCGGAGACTCAGGGCGGCTTACAATGCGTTAAGCAATAGCCTTCATACTTTTGTATATTTATACAAAGTCATCTTATTGCCCCCCACAATCTGCTTCAGAGTGTGCCTCCCATCACTTTTAATTAGACAAGTATTTTATGGCGGTGTTGCTACTATTTAGTCTTTCAATTGATAGCTCCTTCCTAATGAAGATCCTTCTTTCTAAAAGTGTTACTTTCATAAATGCTTTTACTGTAAATTGTCTTCAGAGTCTCTCCTCATGTGGGATTAACTTCCTCAAACTGATAGCAAATGTGTTACGATTACAACTTCCATAGTCCCAAACACCTTGACCAAAAAGCTGATCACTTGAGAAACTGGGAATTCTGGATTCAATAGTCTCATCAATTTTGAGGAATACCATATTGAGGAAGACTGTTATGTCAGAGTTGTCATGCAGAGTTGTCATGCAGTCTTCTCCAACATTACAAATGCTAAGTAGAAAGTTCAGGTTTCCCCTGTCCAGTTGTTTCTGACTCTAGGAGGTGATGCTCATCTCCATTGGTGGTGCAGTGGTTAGAACGCAGTACTGCAGGCTACTTCTGCTGACTGCTGGCTGCCTGAAATTTGGCAGTTTGAATCTCACCAGGTTCAAGGTTGACGCAGCCTTCCATCCTTCTGAGGTCAGTAAAATGAGGACCCAGATTGTTCAGCGAAATATGCTGACTCTGTACAACTGTTTAGAGAGGGCTGTAAAGCTCTGTGAAGTGGTATATAAGTCTAAGTGCTATTGCTATTTTTATTTCTTAGCCGAGGGACCCAGCATTATCCAAAGACCTTACAGAATGCTGTTACTTTCCCACTGAAGTGGTACTGTTTATCTGCTTGCGTATGCATGCTTTCAAACCGCTGGGTGAATAGGAACTGGGGCAGGAACGGAAGCTCACACCATCATGCAGCATTCAGATCCCAAACCCAGGCTCTCAGTCTTTAATTGATGAGCCATTGCTCCTCCTAATGTTAAGTAGCTGTTCTATATGACACTCACAGAGAATGCATGAATGGAAAGATGCCCCTCCATGATACCTATAAGTATAACTATTTCCATGGAAAGCCCCCCCACCTTTGTGCTCTGTCCATTGCAAATGTGTATTATGTGAAGGTAATAACATCCTCATCATTGGCCATGGTTCTGAAAGATACTAGGAATTGTATTTAAGCCACAGGAAGAGTGATTTTCCTACTGTGGGCTAGATTGTTGCCAATCTAGGGTTTCTCAAAGGGAGCATACACTTGCCATTGAAAACCCATTTAAAAATGACTCTATCACATCCTATCATACCATAAGTATACAAAATGATTTTGTGGACATTTCTGAATGGCATAGTTAGCTTTCCTGCCGAGATCTACTACAGAGAGGGCAATGCCTGTCAAGAGAAGAATTCATATGGCATGTCAAGAGCTGCTCACCACAGCTGGTTATTGTCGTCATTGTTAAATACTCATGTCATGTCACTCTTTCAGACAAACAATGCTATGCTTGCAGCTTTGCACACATTTATTTCTGCAAAAATAACCAGAGGGAAAAGAGCTGCGGCCCATGTTGCAATTGGTTTTCTTGCCCAATGAATTCCACTAGCATAAGGGTGTATCCTGGCTGAGATAATGAAATTGTTAGGCAGAACTATTTGTCTGGATTGATTTAGCCAAGCCCAGCAGAGATAAATAATGCTTGTGAAATAGAACACTGAGAAATACAGAGAGACTCAGCTAAAATTGTAGTTTCAATTGCCTTGCCTTGCTTTGGGTTTTAATTTGTTCTCCCAGACTGAAAAGAAAGAGGTTCTCTTCCCCACCATCAGATATCCCCTTTCCTCCCAACCAGTAGTAAATCTTGCTTGTTAGTGGAAAGGCTCAGAGGCTACTTTTGCTCAAACTCTATAAATTTAAAAAGGCAAGTGCTGCATAATAACACTTAGCTCAGAGGATATACATGAAAGAAATTATATTGAACATTAATCACAATGTAAGTTATTTCTTCTGATTTATGCACAATAAAACAAGGTTTGATCTCCCTTTCTGGGCTTCATGTTGAAACCAGCATCATTTTCTTTTCATCCTAAAGTTACATTTCATGAAATCTTGTTTCAAGTGTCTATGGGGGATGAGGAGCGTTTAGCAAAGGAAAAGCACGGAGGTTGAGGGAGGAAAGAGGATGTGCAAACTCCCTTGATTGTGAAGTAGAAAAGAAGAAAGTTTAAATTACAGGGTATACTACAGTTTTAAAGGTTATAAGAACACAGAATAGAATGATACTTAAAAGTAGATTTTTTTATAAAAAAATCTCAGATCCCCCCCCCCCCCCAGTTTAGGGGGAGTTTGCGTTTACCTGCAGTTCTGCAGAATGTGCAGAATAATACTTGGCACTGTCCCATAATGCAAATTCTAAGAACCTTCTGCATCAGTGCCCAAGTGGTTCAGAATTTTACATCACATGTTAACCAAGCAGAAACATCTACAGTAAGTAACTTATGAAGCTGGACACAGGCTAGCATAATTGTGGCTGCATGCTACACATTAAGAACAACATTTGAGTTGGTCTTCAATTTTACAAAACAGAAGACCATAGTAGTTTGGAAAGAAAGCCAAAACGTGATGAGAAACGTATATAATATTTGCAAAAGTGTTGATATGTATTCAAACTTGAGTTTGGTTGCTGAGAGTTAACTTGTGGGATGATCTCTCTAGAACCTTCTAGTTCCCATCCAAGCACTGACTGAGTTCACACATTGCATTGAAGTCATCAAGTGTTTTGGTTGCTTTGGGAGAGACGTCTACTTATAAGTCAGACTCAGAGGGGACTGTCAAGACTACACAGTCCCATCCTCATTCCATGTGAGCAAATACCCTGGTCAGGCAGAATGCCTGACCCGGGCTCTGGTTGTGGGATTTGCTTTCATTCATAGGAAGTCTGTGAGGAAAGTGTGGTGGGGAATCTACACATCTAATAATATTAGAGTAGTCCTTGGATTCTTTGATTTACCACAGCTGAACCTTAATTAAAGCAAATTTGGCACAGCTGTGTATCCCAGGCCTTTTAATTCTCTTCAGTTTCCTATACAGTCATGTTGAAATTCTGAAATTTATCTGGCACTACACCCCATGGAATTCAGTGGGACTTCACTCTAGAACAGGGGTGTCAAACTTGTGGCCTGTGAGCCAGATGCCCACCCCTGGTTTAGCAAAGGGGAAAAAGTCATGACACATCACATGACGATAACATGACGCCACGAGTTTGACAACCCTGCTCTAGAAAGACCAGTGTCAGACAGCAATGCAACTTTTTGACAGGGGGATAAGATGATTAATAGTGCAAGCAAATTAAACAGAAAGGTACAGATTATTATTATTATTATTTATTTATTATAAATAAATAGATGGTGTACTTAAAAGAGTTAACTTGTTGCAAGAATGCAATTGGATATACAATAAAGGCAAAGGTGAATCACAAGATATGGGTAAAGAGGAAATACAAAGTCACTTGTCAAGGGACAGGTGATGATGTCATGTACCTTATTTGCACAGTGGCGTCATGATGCATTTTATATCATAGCTTGTTCTGGAGCCCAGAAGAAGTATTAAAGTATTTAATCACTTTAATGGATTTATGAGATCATTCACTGACAATATCAAATTCAGAATGGTTCCCAAGTCCATAATTAAGAACTAGGAAATATTTGACCTACTTTTGTTTAATGTTTAGATTTCAACAATAAGTCAAATGTATTAATCCTCAGCAAAGCCTCAGCAAATCTGTCCTACACAAGATCCAACTTTGGTCTGGTTCAGACATTGTGCTGCTAAACTGCTTTTGTCTTAGCATGTTTTTAAATTTGGCAATTGTGCAATCCCACTAATTGTGGTTTATTCAATAAAAACCATTGCTTAATGCATTGAGTTGAACCCAGCATCATTGCTTTTCCAGTCTAATCATCTGGTTTGTCTGATAGCATCTCCTCAAACTCTAATGTATGGATTCTTTACATTATTTGCTACCTGACATCTTTCAGGATTCTCTGAAGCGTGTAAATTGGAAAGGGCAAACATCTACTAACGCTTTTTGCATTAGTATTAGCATTCGTTGTTAAGTGAATCAATGCAGTTGTTAAATTAGAAACCCTATTGTTAAGTGCATCTGACTTCCCCATTGACTTTGCTTGTCAGAAGGTCATAAAATTTGATAACATGACTCTGGCACACTGAAAACGCTGGATAAAAATACTGTTATTTTCTCTTGAATATCACTACTATAAAATGCTTAAATCTCCTAAGGGAGATGTTCCTACATTAGTGCTCTCCGTTTAGATTGCAGCTCCTGTCTTGCCAAACTAGCTCGATCATATTGATGGGGTAACATTGACAGATAGTCCTCCATTTAGAAGAGTTTGTTTCGTGACTGTTCAAAGTTACAATGGCACTGAAAAAAGTGACTTATGACTGTTTTTCACACTTACGACCTTTGCAGCATTCCCACAGTTACTTGATCAAAATTCAGATGTTTGGCAACTGACTCATATTTATGATGTTTGCAGTGTGCTAGGGTCATGTGATCAACTTTTGCAGCTTTCTGACAAGCAATTCGACTTTCTGACAAGCAAATTCATGAGGTCAGATTCAGTCAACAATCAGGTTTCCAATTTCAGAACTGCAGGGATTCACTTAACAACTGTGGCAAGAAAAGTCATAAAATGGGGCAAAACTCACTTAACAAATGTCTCACTTAGCAACATAAATTTTGGACTCAATTGTAGTTGTAAGTCAAGGACTATAGGTATAGAATATAAGTCCTGTTAAAAAGTTTTGGAAGGTTAGGGCTGAATGTAAATTTGAGATGATTAATTTTGACAATTTATTCCTTTCACAATAAATGTAAGGTGTTAAGGTGTTCTATCCATGTTTTTTGTTAATCAACTCAGTATACAAAAGGAAAAGGATATTTTAATAAATTGGATTTGATTTTATTGGTACTAAAAACCTGCTCCGTGTCTATGAAGGTTGAACTGTTAAGAGTTTTTATTTCCAAACAGATGCTCTCTAGATCTACTGGATTCCATGTTTAAATTCAGGTTGTCAAAAAAGCAACTACAACCACATGACTAAAGCTACCATCTTGAGTTTTTTAATCCTACCCGATCCCCATTGCCACGTTAAAGGTAGACCAGAAGCATTTGCATAATAGAATAAGGAATATGCAGCGTGTAAAATCAGCAGCATAGAAAATGATGCAACATAATGTTAAGAAATTCTTATATAATCTTACATGATTTATGAAAGAGCATAAATGCCTAGTATTGGCAACAAAACTTAAAATTAATCTTTATTAAGTTCATCATCACATTTTCAGCTAGTCCTAGCTAACTTTTTTCATTACTTGAATGTCCAAAAACTATTTTAAAAAACATTGTTAACTGATGAATTTTTGAATACTTAATAGGATTTTTGTTTGAGGAACAGACTTAAGGGTTGTCACATGATCAGCATTTCAATTATTAGCCTTCCAAGATCATTAATTGGGATTGCAAGCTGCAGCCAGCCAGAAATTTAAGTGGGACATGTGCATTCAAAACACTTCAAAAATCAATTTAGCAAGGAAAAAATGAAGAAAGAAAAATGAAGGCTGTCTGCACTTGTAAAGACTAATGTGTCAAGATGTCTGTCTTTCCACTGCACATAGTTTTCTGTCTTTCTCACATTTCATTAATTGGCTCAGGATGGGATAGAAAGTAAACTTGGAAATGAGGTGTTAAGAGTGTTTTTTTATGTTTTAAAAATATAGGTTGATAAAGAGCAAATTTCTAGGGCAACTTGGTAACCTCTATGTGTTTTGGACTTTAACTTCCATCAACCAATATGGGATATGGCAACTGGAACAAGGGCATGTGAGACTTGTAATTAATAACATCTGGAGGACATCTGGTTACCACTTGCTGACAGACATATGCAAAGGCATCTCAGTTAATCATATTGTGACTCCCCGTAGCTTTCTGGAATTAAGTGCTGCAGAGGTTAGCAATTAAGGGCCTGCCTTGGAAAGAATGGCCTGGTCATCCAAAATACATCAGCAAAAAGAGAGAGCAAAAGAGGACACAGGCATAAAATGGAATCTTTTAATAGGAATGCCTATATATGTGAGTGCATATGCATGAATCAGCAGGTAGCATCAGATGATGACCTGGTCTGGGTTTAGAAGATAAAAGAAGATAAGCAGATTAGTTCTTGAGTGGAAGACCACCAGATCTGAACGCTCTAAGGTACCTAGATTAGATAGAGTAGGTAGTCAAAAACCCATTTCATATCAGAAAATGGCAAACCACTCTATTACACTGTTGCTCTAAAAATTGTATAGATACCTCTCTGAAGTAATATATATATATATCTGTCTGTCTGTCTGTCTGTCTAGAGAGAGAGAGAGAAAGGAAGGAAGGAAGGAAGGAAGGAAGAAAGAAAGAAAGAAAGAAAGAAAGAAAGAAAGAAAGAAAGAAAGAAAGAAAGAAAGAGAAAGAAAGTAAGATACCTGCTTGGTACGTACAGTTCATTTGCTTCTCATGATGGCGATTTGAAGCCCCTCTTGTGTTTTCCCATTTTGAAGGATGTTTAGTAGAGATGGGTTTAAATGGATTTCTGAACTTTTCTATCAAGTAGGTGGCTGAGAAATTGTATATATGACTTCTCTGAATTTCTCCCATATTTTCTCTTGACAGGGCTTCCCCCTTGGCAGTTATATGAATCCTGTGTCCTTGAAAAAGCCTCATGGAAGAACGTATCTCCTAACTGCCTTGGGATTCAGTGGAAATGTGAGAAACCAAGGAGGTTGTAGAGGGCTGCAGAGTTAATTGCACCATGAAAGACAACATTCACACCCATCTTTTGGCAACTTCACAATTAAGAAAGTGCATGGAAGCACATGGCTTCTATGAGTATTTCTCTGAAATTCTTTTCCCCGTTGAAACCTTTCTAAGCAAATAAGAACTTCTAGAAAAAGTGCAAGAAAGATTATCTGCACAGCACTCTTCTTTAAAATGGTTCTTCAGTTCAAGGCTAAACTTCATGTAAAGTAACCATCCTTTTCTTGAGAAAGAAAATCATCCTCATTATGAGGCTCACAAAGGCTTTGAGGGAACTTCAGACTTCAGGGAGGAGTGAGAGGATTTGTCTGCTAGATACAACAGAGAGTGATCAGGCAGAAGTGGATTAGGAAGGAACCGCTTCCAGTTTTTGTGCTGTTCAATTGCCTCGCCTTTCTGAATTATAGTTCATGGGCTGGCATTTTCTCCTCTCCCCACCCTCCGTCCCCCATCTCTCAACTCTTCTCTGCACAAAGCTAAATGTGGGAGTCACCAATTCTTTTTCCAACTTTTATGGTCTAATTATTTTCTTGAAGATATTTTTTCTTCTCTTGGAGATAGATGGACAACCAGGAAGAGACAATGGCAGGTATTTCTTGCTCACATTCATCAAGCCCATCAAAACCAAAGCAGCCCCAGAGAGTTAAACAGGGATGTATGGCGCTATCCTCTAAACCTTTCCAAATACTGTATATGTAGTTTGATTATTTGCTTGTCTGGCCTGTAAAACAATGTAACGTGCCTTATACATCTCTTATTCCAATTCGTAGAACAAAAATGGTAGTTTCCAGATTATGCTACAGTACTAGAATTAGCAAGATAGTCCGCTAGGAAGTTAAAGCTGGTAGATGAGGATTCTCATTGTTTTACATTGTTTTTTACCACATAGAAGTCTTTTCTCTGATGAACAAGGAAATGAGCTACTAGGGAAGTTCATAATAAAAATACATCCAACATTATTGTCTGTTGGTTCATGTCCATTTCATGTTCATAAACTGGTTATTAGCATTTGGGTGAAAGGATATCTGTGCTTTAAAAAAGAAATACAATTAAGTCTTTTCTAGGAGTCCAAAACAATTATTTCCACTCCTTAATACAGTGCTAAAACATTGTTGACAGACGCTTTGCCAGTTAGTGATTTCCCCTGGGACACACTATAAACTTCCTTCCTCATGTTAGGAGAGGGGGGAGTTCCTGAAATATGTTTTTTCAGGCAGCTGGTCAAGGAAGCAGGTGTCAAAGAAGCTCCAAAAGTCTTCCCATGTCATACAACACCCTCTCTCCCCTGCAGATGTCAGTAACCCGTGTCTTCTCCTATAACTCTTCCCTTTATGCCCTGATTTTTACCACATGGGATGCGTAACCTGATATGTATTTCCTTTCCTGATTATAAAAGCCTCTTCCAGTTCATGTTGACTCACTTTCCTTCAGCAGTTCACTATCAGATCAGGAAGTTAAGGCTTCTATGAGGGTATTCTAGTTTTACTGTCAAGGCTGGATTTTGTAGCATGGTGCTGCTTCCCTTCTCTATTCTATATTTGGAGATGACACATAATCTGTACCCTTTGGTGCTCTCTGAGCCTGGCTATTTTCTTGCAGACGTTTCATAATCCAAATATCATCAGTGATGATGTTACTTAGTTTGGGTAATGAAACATTTGCAAGAAAACAACCAAGCTCAGAGAAGACCAAGGATCCCTCATTTCAATCCCAAGATACAAATATTGTACTTCATTGGAATATGTACACTGTTTATTCCTCTTTTTGCATCTTTTGCAAATGTCTTTCCAGGACATTTTCCATCTTTCAGTATTTTCTGTCTCACCATCCTATATTGTTCCTTCTGCTTCTCATACTGGACTTCTTTATGTCTTTAACAATATCATTTTCTTATTCTCAGGCTAGCTGCTGCTGCTTCCATCAGAGGTTTTTGGCTGCTGTCTACTTTATTGATCCTACATCTCATTTCATAGCTGGTTTATAAACCTTATGACTGTTCTTTCTGTCTTAGAATAACAGAATAACATGTTTGGCAGGATCTTGGAGGTCTTTTAGTCCAATCCCCAGCTCAAGCATGAAACGTATAAAATTTCAGGCAAGTGGTTGTCCAACCTCTTCTTAAAAATCTCCAGTGTTGGCGCACCCACAACTTCTAGAGGCAAGTTGTTCTACTGATCAATTGTTCTAACCATCAGGAAATTTCTCCTTAGTTCTAGGTTGGTTTTCTCCTTGATTAGTTTCCATCCATTGCTTCTTGAACTGCCTTCAGATGCTTTGGAAAATAGGTTGATTCCCTCTTTTTTGTGGCAGTCCCTTAGATTTTAGAACACTGCTGTCATGTTGTCCCTAGTCCTTCTTTTAATTAATCTAAACATACCCAATTCCTGCAACCGTTATTCATATGTTTTAGCCTACAGTCCCCTTATCATCTTTGTTGCTCTTCTCTGCCTTGTTTCTAGAGTTTCAGTATCTTTTTTATATTGTGACCAAAACTGGGTGCAATATTCCAATAATGTCTTACCAAGTCATTATAAAGTGGTACTAACACTTCATTTCTTGATTCTATCCCTCTGTTAATGCAGCCTAGGATTTCATTGGCTTTTTTGGCAGCTGTAGCACACTGCTGGCTCATATGTAAGTGATTGTCCACCTAATGATTGTAAGTGATTGTAACTGCAAGAAGGAATCCAAGATCCTCTCACAGTACTACTGAGCCAAGTACCACCTATTCTGTACTTATGCATTTGATTTTTCTTGGCTAAAAGTAAAAACTTACTTTTCTCACCATTGAATTTCATTTGGTTAGATAGGACCTAATGTTCCATTGAGATCCTTTTGTATCTTGAGCCTATCTCTGGAGTTTTGGCTGTTCCTGCCAGCTTAGTGTCACCTACAAATTGATGAGTTTTCCTTCTCTCCCTTCATCTTAAATAATTGTTCAAGATGTTGAAGAGTACTGGGTCTAGGACAGAGCCTTGAGGTACCCACTGCATACTTCTCACCAGTTCCATTAAGGACTACACATTGAGTGTGGTTGGTCAATCAGTCTCTTCCAGCTGTTATTCATTTGCAATATTACAACACAAGCATGGTTTAGCTGTGTGGTTGCTTCAGAATATAGCTTGTGTAAGCTATTATATAACACTACATTTATTATATTGGTAGGTGGTGGGAGGTGGGAAGAGAGAACAGTTCATGGTCAAACATCAAGCTTCCACTATATATCATTTCAGTATCAGTGCAGGAATCCAAGCCAATATTACCTTTTCTTCTAATTTCACAAATCTATATCCCATGTTAGTAAATAAATATACACTGTACAGACAGATAGGCATAAGCAAGTTCTTATGTCAAGCTCAATTACTGCTGATTACATAGATATGTCTATGTAGTTTTCTTGGCAGTACAGAACTGGCTTGCTGTTACCTTTTTCTAGGATTTCATAATCTAGATCACAGTCCTGGATTTTTCTACAGGTCTCGAGTCCAAAAACTAAGCACTCCATCTATCCTGTGTAACCAAGCAATGTTGATCCTTTTGCAATGAGCTTCTGGCCCTAGTTGATTGTGTCAGTCTAATTCATCACATACATTTTTTAAAATTGTACTAATTCATAGATTGTGCTTTCATTTTTGCTTTTTTTGTGTGTTGCATATTGTTATTTAGTGCCCAGAGTCCATCACCACTAAGTTAGGTTCCAAATTTTGTTAAATAAGTAAATAGTTCCAGACCTACAGAAGTTCAGCCAGAAGCTGTCAATCTGCTGAAACACACTTCATGTAGCATTTTTAAAAAGAACATAATACAATGCTGAAAAAAAGCTGTCTTCTTGACACATAGAACATCACCTCTTCTCTTAACAATTTGGCTTTTAAAGAATACTACCATTGGTGTTTCCACCAAATTGAATATTGAAAGGAACAATATCTCACAGTAGAAACATTCACCTCAAAAGAAGAATATCAAAATATCTATTAAAAAGTATGGAGGATCCTTTGCACGTGAAAGCAATGAAAAGAAAGGGATGGACCCACAATATACCACACTACAACAAGAAAATCCATGAAAATATGATGGTGTATAACAGGTGCGTCAAACTTGATTTCATTGAGGGCCGCATCAGGGTTGTGTTTGATCTTGGGGGCCTGGGTAGGCATGGCCATGGTGGGCATTCGCCAGCTTGAGATCACTCTATCAAACTCAGGTGTCTGTGGTAGCCCGAATACTCTGCCAGCAAAAATGAGCTCCTGAGCTCCATTTTCAGCCACAACGAATTTTTGCCACTCTCTGCCAATGAAAATGGAGCTTGGGGAGGGTGTGTGCAGCCCCATGAGCTCCATTTTCACTGGCAGAGGGGGGGTAGGAGGTCATCACAGCTGAAAATGGAGCCTGGGAGGGCTGCGCGTGGCCCTCCCGAGCTCCATTTTTGCTGACAGAGGCACCGTGGGCCGATCCTTTGCTATTTCTAGGGCAACCCCATGGGCCAGATCTAAGCATCCTGTGGGCCGGATCCAGCCCCTGGGCCTTGAGTTTGACACCCCTGGTCTATAGCATCACAGATATTTCCTACGTGTTACTCTTATGCCTTTCCTTCATTAAGATTGATTTAGGATTAAGGAAATTCAAGCATTATACCAAAATCTGACATTGGTCTGAAACTGATCCAAATAATCAATTTCAAAATTCTTGATGGCTGAATTATTGCTCCATATTCTGGCACTTTGAAGAAAAGTAGCTAATTCAGTACTATACTGTAATTAAGTAGATCTTTTGGGCTATAGTTATATATTTTTTAAAAAGAGCTAAATTATTCAATCTTTTTCATAAAAGGATGACATGGAAGCAATGTCCATCTTCAACCTTTTGGGTAATAATCACTTGACAAACATTTTCCCACACAAAAAAGAGAGGAGTTAAAAGGACCCAGAGTCTCCCATAATTGATCTTTGGTCTCCTATTATTTGAGAACATGTAGTATGTCATTAAAAACTGACAAAACCTTATATTGGAACAGAAATGTGGAATCTGAAATCAGTATCTAAAGCCAGTGCTGTTTTAAATCTTCAGAGTGTGGTTTCTAATCTATAGTATGGCCCTTGGAAAAGTTGGAAAGCCCTTGGAAATAGATTTGGATTTTTTCCATAAAAACTGCTTACCCTTAAAAAAGCAGCCTTGTTTTAATATCACATAAACATCATTTCTATGTATATGTGTGATACATAGGATACATAGGAGTCCTGGTGGCATAACAGACTAAAGCACTGTTATTAACAGTGTTATTAAGACCAGCTGCCTGCAATTACTGCAAGTTCAAATCTCACCAGGCTCAAGGTTGACTCAGCCTTCCATCCTTTCTAAGGTAGGTAAAATGAGGACCCAGATTGCGGGGGCAATAAGCTGACTTTGTATAAAATATACAAAAAGTATGAAGGCTATTGCTTAACGCATTGTAAACCGCCCTGAGTCTCCGGAGAAGAGCGGCATATAAATCAAATAAAAAAAAATTCTTCACAAGATTGTGGCCCCAAAGTAGCTTACAAATATGGATAATAAGTATGAGTTCAGATGCCAGAAGCCCACAATAGGAACAGTATCAATATACTACAGTAACTATGCCAATCATCAAATAAATCAAAATAACAATCCATACATTTGATGGGAAACAATACAAAAAAGTAACCTAATTAAACAACTTAATAAAGTCTGAAATAGACTAACTTAAAAACATACACACTCAAAGCTGAATTGGCTGCACATAAAACATGATCCATTCATTAGAACTCAATGTAATAAATAAACATTGGCTCAGCGTGTTACCCAACAAACACAATTAAATATGCTAATTTAACATAATGCATGAATCTCATCTCAATTTCCCTCCAACTTCAAGCACTATCTACCAGCAGGGCAAAGCAAGAAAAAATGTTCAGGTTTCAGTGCTAGAATTTTGAGCAAAAATATCATCCTTGAACACAAAAATAAACCTGAAAAGTGAAAAAGGCATAGTTAATATGTGTCAGACAGTGGTGGGTTGTCCCTGGTTTGGACCAGTTCGCAAGAACCGGTAGTAAAATCGGCGGGAGGTTCCGCCCACCGACCCTGACATCATCAGGAAGCTTCTGCGCATGCAGTCCCATTGTGAACTAGTAGTAAAGGTAGGTAGAACCCATCCCTGGTGTCAGATAGTTATAGTCTGAGCAGACTCAAAGCAACAAAGCCCAAAGTGTCCGCAAGGGATGGTAAACAAAACAAATCAAGATGGAGGTCACAACTGTGTGATTGAAGCCTTTTTTTATCTGTATTGCACTAAGAAAATGTGGGCTTGAATTACACACTCAAAACTGCCATCTTGGGTTTTTTTGGCTCTCCTTGCAAACCCCCTCCCCCCAAACTAAATTCACAAATGCTACTAACCTGACAGACCCTTTAAGGGAGTTCTTCCTAACATCCTTTCTGATCTGACTGCCTTAGAAAAGCATTTTGAAGACAATTTATCTGTAACTATTAGACAAAGCATCTGACATTCCAAGTTGGAAGGCTAACTTATATAAATACTTCATGAATCTCAAGTTGGATCTGTTTTAATATGAACTGTGCAAGCTTACAATGATCAAGTTAAGTTTGAAACAATAGTGTAGGTGTGTGTTTTATTAATGCTATCGTTATTTTCAAATTTTGGTGCATATGAAAAAAAAACATTTCTCTCTCTTGATGCATAAATAGGAAATTTGTTTAGAACAAACAAAATGTGAACATGTAGTATGTAGAGTTATACAGTACTTCGGATTCAATTTTTTAAAAAAATGCTTTGGAGCACATGAGGGCATGAATATTGCACAACCTTTAAAGGAACTGCATACTTTCCCGTGATTGTGCAGTTGTATTAAAGACCTGTAGAGAAGTGTCGCATTTAGATTCCTGCATGGTCCAGAGTACCTTTCTGAAATCAAATCCAAAGTATTTCACAGGCCTAATATGCAAATACAATGATGACATATTGTATAGTTTAGTCTTTAGCTTCCTCTTTAACTGGTGGATTCTGGATTGGTTAGAGAAGTGGTGAAATCCAATTTTTTTTACTACTGGTTCTGTGGGTGTGGCTTGGTGGGTGTGGCAGGGGAAGGATACTGCAAAATCTCCATTCCCACCCCACTCCAGGGGAAAGATACTGCAAAATTTCGATTCCCTCCCCACTCCTGAGGGAAGGATATTGCAAAATCTTCATTCCCACCCCACTCTGGGGCCAGCCAGAGGTGGCATTTGCCAGTTCTCCGAATTACTCAAAATTTCCCCTACCGGTTCTTCAGAACCTGTCAGAACCTGCTGGATTTCACCCCGAGTTAGAGTATGGGTGTCAAACTCAATCATGTCGTGTGATGTATCATGATGTATTGTGAGTTTTTTTGCCTTTGCGGAGCTGTGGTGGATGTGGCCTGTGCATGATGCATCCGGCCCAGGGGCGGCCAGTTTGACAGGCCTGGGTTAGAGTCCTTTTGAATCAGAGCATATGTTACATCAGCCTTAGCTTGATGAGCCAGAGAGCAGATTCATTTTGGACAAGAAAACCCAAAGAATTGAAATATGCTGTACTCTTTTGGACCACTTAAAAATAGTTGAGTATCTGGAGCATGAATATATGGATTGGGAAATTATTCCTGGAATTCTGAATCATGGAAAGATTCTACGTTTGAGGTGTGCAAATATTTTTTATGAAGAAATGCATTTTCTATCCAGGCTACTTCTTTCACTCCTTATTTCTGGCCAGCTGGATTTCAGCATGTCAATTCAGGACAAAAACCAAAGCCATACCAATCAGGAGCAGCTTGACTTGTTTCCCTTGAAACCAAGCGAGAAACAATAGTAACACCCTGCAGAAAGTCTCCAAAGAAATGAGGCACCAGATGAAAATTACAGTTATGCATGCCAGGAAAACATTTCTTAGGGCTGTACGAAATCTAAATTCTATTTAAAAAGTGACTTTATAGTGATATGGTTGATTTGAGACAAGCTATGTCAACATCTTTCTTCAATTAAGCATCACCACTTTTCATTAAAAAAAAACCCAACCTTTTCTGTACATCCACATTCCAGAAACCTCAGTGCATTGGCATCAGACCACTTATCTCCAGTTTTCCAATTCTTCCCATGCCAGGAGAATTCTGTGTTACAGCTCAAAGGAGCTGCCAATTTCATTGTCCATTTGGACAACAAAATCTTGATCCTATTTTGAGCAAATGGCAAACTGCTCTTCACCAGGACTCATCCTATAAGATTTCTCAACATCGGACACACTTTGGAAGCTCTGAGTCAGTGCAGACATCTGATCTTCTCTGACAATGGCATTCTGCAGACAATTCAAATAAAACAAAAGGGCTATTAAAATAAATGCATAATAACAGAATAACAGAGTTGGAAGGCACCTCTCCATCTATGGAAAGATGGGCACAATAAGTCTTCACCTGGGCACTTGTACCTTAAATGTGCATTATATCCATTTAATAGAATAACAGAATTGGAAGGGACTCTGGAGGTCTTCTAGTCCAACCCCCTACTCAGACAGAAAAAACTATACCATTTCAGACAAATTGTTGTCCTATTTCTTCTTAAAAATTCCAGTGTTGGAGCATTTACAACTTCTGGAGGCAAGTTGTTCCACTGATTAATTGTTCTAACTGTCAGGAAATTTATCCTTAGTTCTAGGTGGCTTCTCTCTTCGATTAATTTCCATCTATTGCTTGTTGTCCAGCCTTCAAGTGCTTTGGAGAATAGGTTGGCTAACCTTTTCCAGACTGAGTGCCCAAAATGTGTGCCCCACCCCCCTGCGCATGCATGCACAGCCTCACTACATGCCCCGCGCATGTGCAGCAGAGACCTGAAGACCAGCTGGCCAACGGGAGGCGCGTGCATGCACGGCAAACCTGAACTGGGACGACAGCTTGTGTGCCATTGGAGAGGGTGCTGCGTGCCACTTCTGGCACGTGTGCCATAGGTTCGCCATCATGGCCTTAGATCATGGGTGTCAAACTCACGTCATCACAGCAGCATCACAGGACGTATCGGGCCTTTTTTTCCCCTTTGCTAAACCGGATGTGGGTGTGGCCAGTGCATGATGCATCTGGCCCACAGGCCGCAAGTTTGACAGCCCTGCCTTAGATATTGGAACACTGCTATCATGTCACCCCAGTCCTTCTTTTCTTTAAGCTAGACATACCCAGTCCCAGCAACTGTTCTTTATATGTTTTAGCCTCCAGGCCCCTAATTGTCTTTATTGTTCTTCTCTGCACTCTTTCTAGAGTCTCAACATCTTTTTTACATCATGGCAACCAAAACTCGAAGCAGTATTCCAAGTGTGGTCTTACCAAGGCATTATAAAGTGGTATTAACACTTCACGTGATCTTGATTCTATCCCTCTGTTAATACATACTAAGACTGTGTTGGCATTTTTGGCAGCTGCAGCACACTGCTGGCTCATATTTAAGTGAATGTCTACTAAGACTCCAAGATCCCTCTCACAATTATTACTTTTGTGCCAGGCACCACCTATTCTATACCTGTTCATATATAGTGAACTTTAGTTCCTTAAATTGCCTCATTTTTACAAATTCAGATCATGTGACTATAATCTGAGCGATAAGGTCACATTATTTTTTCAAGCAACAAATATTTTAAGCAGCGCATTTCCTTCTCTAAATCTGTAGTTTTCATCACACCAGTGTTAGGTTCAAAATAGCTGCAAGAGAGAATATAATGGGAAATCTGTACAAACTGGGGAGACAAGTAAAAGTGGGAAAGCTACTTGCATACAATATTATTATATGATTTTATATTATGATACAGTAATATCGGTTTAGTCCGCAAGTGATCAGGACTCGATCCAGCCTATATTATATTACTCCCCTCCCCTATTTTTCTGTGCATTGTATGCCCAAGTACTATAATTTATACTATATTAGAAATATAATATATATATTTTAATATATATTAACCATCCAGACAATTGAGTTGGACTCCCATCTTTACCAACCAGCAGAATCAATGTTTGGGTTTGGAGTTCACATCTAACAATTCCAAAAATTAGTAATCCAATAATAATCATTTGTCCTTAGAAAATGAACTGTAGAATATTAATGGAGAATATCCTTTTCATATAAATAATTCTGAAGGCTGAAGAATCAGACTTGAAATTGTGGTAAATGTAATCATCTTCTTAAGTTCTTATACTTCCTTGACACTCTCCCACTGAAAATATCTAAATATGACAAGTATCAGCCTCTAATATCTGGCATAGCTTCTGCATTTAAAAATATAGAGTCCAAGCCTGTGCTTTCAGCTGCCAAGAACCTAGCAAACTTGCCATAACAAAGCTTTCCTTGCCTTTCTTTGTGAGATCCACCCAAATAAGCATCCTGAAATTTTCCTGAATTCATAAATGGCAAGAGATGGAATAATAATTTATTGGATTATCCATCCCTCCAACCTTTTTCAAACAAACACTTGAAAAAGCATGATATTAGAAAATAATCTGTAACTTAGTAACTTGGTAATCTTAAATATTACCATGGAAGTAGACTTTACTTATTTCAATGAAACAGTCTTGAAAAATTTTTGACCACAGCAGACTTAACCAGACTTCTGCTGATTAGAACTCTAATACAATAAATAGTAGCTTGTGAGCTTTAATTTGCTAGAGCAATCCATCTAGTCATAGATGCTAAGAGCCAACAGATGCCAACAGCCAGCACTGCAAACACACATGGCACAATTGGCACATATTCTTAATAATTTCAGAAATGAGATGGCAATAAGCAGCTTCATTAGCATTCTATAGTCTTGAAAATGGCTGGGAAACAAATGTAATGTAAGCTTATCTGTGCATATGCCCAGACTGTGTTGAAGATTTACCTCCCTTTATAGTTGGGGTGTCAAACTCAAGGCCCATGGGCTGCATCCGGCCCATGGGGTGCTTAGATCTGGCCTGTGGGGCCACCCTAGAAATGAAGGACTGCCAGCAAAAATGGAGCTTGTGAGGGCTGCACATTTATTTATTTATTTTATTATATTTCTATACCGCCCTTCTCCTGCGGGACTCAGGGCGGTGTACAGCCAGGATAAAACATAGCGTATAAAATTTAAAAACATTTAAAAAAACAATTAAATAATTTTTGGCCCGAATGTAAAACAACCCAATTAAAACCAAAATTCGATTAAAAAACTGAGAGGATGGGATCAAGCCAGCCTAGCTAGATGGAACAAGTGTGACTTCAGGGCCCGACGAAAAGTCCGGAGGTCTGATATCGTGCGTATCTCAGGGGGCAGGTCATTCCAGAGGGCAGGTGCTGCCACAGAGAAGGCTCTCCCCCTGGGGGTCGCCAGCCAGCACTGCCTGGCCGACGGCACTCTGAGGAGGCCCTCTCTGTGTGAGCGAACCGGTCAGTGGGAGGCTATCGGCGTCAGAAGGCGGTCTCACAAATACCCCGGTCCTAAGCCATGGAGCGCTTTAAAGGTGGTCACCAACACCTTGAAGCGCACCCGGAAGACCACAGGAAGCCAGTGCAGCTTGCGCAGGAGAGGTGTTATATGTGAGCGCCCCGTCGCTCCCATAATCCCCCGCGCAGCCGCATTCTGGACCAACTGCAGCCTCCGGGTGCACCCCAAGGGGAGCCCCATGTAGAGAGCATTGCAGTAGTCCAGGCGGGAAGTGATGAGTGCTTGAGTGACCGTGCGTAGGGAGTCCTGATCCAGAAAGGGATGCAACTGGCGTATCACACGAACCTGATAAAAAGCCCCCCTGGCCATGGCTGTCATATGCTCTTCTAAAGACAGCCGTGTGTCCAGGAGGACGCCTAAGTTGCGAGCCCTCTCCATGGGGGCTAGTGATTCGCCCCCAATAGCCAGCGATAGCACCAGCTGGCTATATCGGGATGCCGGAAGCCACAGCCACTCGGTCTTGGAAGGGTTGAGTCGGAGCCTGTTTCTCCCATCCAGGCCCGCACGGCCTCCAGGCACTGGGACATCACTTCAAGGGCATCGTTGGGGTGGCCTGGGGTGCAGATGTACAGCTGAGTGTCGTCAGTGTACTGATGGAACTCCACCCCAAAGCCACGGATGATCTCACCCAGCGGCTTTACATAAATGTTGAACAGAAGGGGCGAGAGGACCGACCCTTGTGGCACCCCACAAACAAGGCGCCTCGGGGTCGACCGCTGCCCCCCTGTCAACACAGATTGCGACCGGTCAGAGAGGTAGGAGGAGAACCACCGCAGGACGGTGCCCCCCACCCCCAGCCCCTTCAACCAGTGCAACATGATACCATGGTCGATGGTATCAAAAGCCGCTAAGAGATCTAACAGGACCAGGATAGAGGAACAACCCCTGTCCCGAGCCCTCCAGAGATCATCCACCAACGTGACCAATGCCATTTCTGTGCTGTGCCCAGGCCGGAAACCGGACTGGAGTGGGTCTAGATAGACAGCTTCATCCAGGTACTGGGGAAGCTGCAGCGCCACCACACTCTCAACAACCTTCGCAACGAAGTGAAGGTTGGAGACTGGACAATAGTTAGCCAAAATAGCCGGATCCAGGGAGGGCTTCTTGAGGGGCCTCACCACCGCTTCTTTCAAAGTGGCCGGCAGGACCCCCTCTCTCAGAGAAGCATTAACAATCCCCCGAAGCCAGCCTCATGTAACCTCCCGGGAAGCCAGTACCAACCAGGAGGGACACGGGTCTAATAAACATATGGTCGCGTTCAGCCGTCCCAGGATCCTGCCCACGTCCTCGGGAGCAACAGGATCAAACTCCTCCCAGATAACACTCTCAAGACCTGCCTCAGTCATCCCGTCCGGACATACCCAGTCAGAGGCCAGGCCTTCCCGAATCTGAGCGATCTTGTCATACAGATACTGCACAAAGTCCTCAGCTCGACCCTGCAAGGGATCATCCCGCGCTTCCAGATGGAGGAGGGAGTGGGTCACCCTAAACAGGGTGGCCGGGCAATTATCTGATGACGCAATAAGAGCGGCAAAATAGCTAGATTTTGCCGCTTTTATCACCACTAGGTAGGTCTTAATATGAGACCTCACCAGTGTTCGGTCAGATTCGGAGCGGCTGGTCCTCCAACTACTCTCCAGGCGTCTTTTCCGGCACTTCATCTCCCTCAGCTCCTCAGAGAACCAAGGAGCTAGGTGAGATCGGTGCCGGGTCAGAGGCCGCAAAAGCACGATGCGGTCCAAAGCTCTGGCGGCCGCACTATCCCAGGCGGCCACCAGGTCTTCAGCCAAGTCATGAGCCAGAGTCTCAGGAAATGGCCCAAGCTCCATCTGGAACCTATCAGGATCCATCAGGCACCTGGGGCGGAACCACCTGGTCGGTCCCGCCTCCCTGCAGCGAGGTGCAGTGGTTAGAAAGTCCAGTCGAAGGAGCGAGTGGTCAGACCATGACAAGGGTTCGATGACTATATCCCCTGTATCGAGGCCACTCGACCACTGACCAGAGACAAAAATCAAATCCAGAGTGTGTCCACCTATGTGAGTAGGGTCATGAATTAACTGAGGAAGGTCCATGGCCGTCATGGAAGCCATGAACTCTCGAGCCACCTCAGACATTTCACCGATAGATGGCAGGTTGAAATCCCCCATGACTAAAAGTCTGGGGGTACCAACCGCCACCTCAGCTATGACGTTGAGCAGCTCGGGCAGGGCTGTTGCCACGTGGCAGGGAGCCAGGTATGTGATCAACAAGCCCATCTGTACTCCACGGCCCCACTTCACAAAAAGAGACTCACATCCGGCTATCTGTGGAACAGTGGTCTCCCTTGGATCAAGACCTTCCTTTATAATAACCGCAACGCCCCCGCCCCTGCCCGGGCTCTCGGCTGATGGAATGCATGGAAGCCTGATGGGCACATATCTACGAGGGGGACTCCCCCCTCCTGGCCCAACCAGGTCTCCATAATATCTGCCAGGTCCGCTCCCCCCTCTTGAATAAGATCACAAATGAGGGGGGCTTTATTTACCACGGACCTGGTATTGCACAACAGCAGCCGAAGGCTCGGTCCCTGAGAGACTGAACATCCTGGGGTGCGAGAAGGGCTATGAGGACCGGGGCGCACCACCGCTCGAAGATAGCAAGTGCGCGCCCCCACCACATGATACGGCCCCCTGCTCCCGCCATATCTGCCTCTCCCACTCAATGCGTTGATGGAAAAGCCCTCAACAGAATGGACTCTAATGTCTCCCTTACCCCCGGAATCCGCACCCTCCATGGCCCCATTGACAGCTGGGCCCTCCCCCCGCGGGTTAACCCCCAAACCCACACGACCCTCCCGCCCCTTAAAATCCCTTAAAAATCTATGAAAAAGTTCCCCTAAAAAACCCCTCAATTCCTTTTTGCAACATGCCACCTCTCAGGGTGCCAACGCCCGTCATAAAGGTAGGCCCTTGATAAAGTAGAGGGCCACACCTGCAAGAGGGGGGAGTCTCGCAGAACAAGAAGCTCTGTTAGCAAATACATCTAATCAATCAATTAATTAATTAATCAATCAGGGAGAAAATTGACGGTCTGGGGGTAATCAAGATAGTCCAAAGTCTGGAAAGGGATATTCAATCAATTCCAAGTCAGAAACTCCACTGCTCTCTCACAGCAATGGATGGAGTCTTAAGCCGCTTTGAGGCCAGATGTTAACACCAGCTGCCCTCTCACGAAAGCTGGGAAGGGTCAGAAACCGCAGTCATCGACCGGCACCATGAAAGACTTGAAATCCGAATATCTCCCTCTTACAATTGGGGGCATTGATGACAAACCACCAATCTACAGGTCCACGGGCCAAGAGAAGACTCCGATAGCTCTAGCGGCTGCACCTTAGGTGAGTAGGGAGGCAAATCAGGAGGCTATAGATCTCCATGTCCATGGGAGGCAGGTATCGTATCATATCATAGCAGGTATCATATCATATTATTCAGAGGCATCTCCAGATGATAAGTGGCCTCCCAGAGGCTGACAGACCACGTAAGGCATAAAAGCCTGGCCCAAGGTCTTTTGCGACCATCAAACAGCAATGTTTCTAGCTCACCCCCATCCACATAAGGGGGGGGAGCCTCTGGAAGGACCAGGAGTGGGCCCCCTCCAGGTGGGCCTCCCATCCATAGCTGTAACTGGCAGTTCCAAGAAACAAACATTGATGGTCTGATTCAAATCATGGTCAGGGTGCCCCTCACTCTCCCTATACAGGCTCCTGTCCCTTTCTGGCCTCTCTGATGTTGTCTCTCCCCACCGCTCATCCCAGTATTAAAGCGAGTGCCAACCCCGACGATGCCAGCTCTTAAAACACCTCCGTCCACCGCTGGGTCTAACAGGAAGCCCCTGCCATCCCCTTGGAGTCCCTGGAGCTCCAGGGAGGGGCTGCATTGCCGCCACCGCCACTGCCCATTCCACCAGTTCGGCAGTTGCGGGGAGACGCCAAGGACGCTGAGGGTGCTCTCCCCGCTTGTAAAGCCGCAGCACAGCTGCCTCTGTTTCGTTCCCAGCCATCGTCTCCTGGAGAGCTGCCAGCTCTCAAAAAGATGACACAGATCGGTGAGAAGCTCCCCTCACCAGACGTGGGGCTAAATTAGCTGGTCCGGCCCCCAAAACCCCCAAAAAACCGGGGAATATCCCTGAGTATCGCCGCCGCTCAGCTGGGAGCAACCATCTTGGACATGCGCAGAGGGGCCCTCCTGGGCTCCATTTTCAGCTGCAACAGCTTCCTCCAGTCCTCTGCCAGAGAAAATGGAGCCTGAGCGGGCTGTGCATGGCCCTCACGAGCTCTGTTTTCGCTGGCAGAGCTAGCAGAACAAACTACTAGCAAAAGTGGCATTTGATCACATGAGTGATGTCAAGCTGGCCATGCCCACCTTGGCCAAGCTCTCCCAGCCCCCCCCCCCCCCCCCGAGGTCAAACACAACCCTGATGCAGCCCTCAATGAAATTGAGTTTGACACTTTACAGTGTTAAAGCAGTAATACTGCTTTACAGTATTATGTTCTTTTTTAAAAAAATCTACAGTATTCACTGTCATCATTTCTGTTCTCTCCTTTTTCAGTGAAATTTAAAGTTTTTATTTGATAACTGCAAATTCAGCACACAACTGAAGACTTTATCAGCAAAATAAAATTTTCAGTTAGAATATTTTTTTACACAAAATAGAAAGTTGCAACTGGCAAATTCCATACTAAATAATAACATGAGTCTTTTATTAAGGACGATAATGTGATTTTCTTCTCTGGAATATACACGTTGCTTCAAAATTTTAACATTTAACAACAAGGGAGTCTGAAAACAATCGCTTCAAGATTGTTTTTTTTTTTTTAATTGCAAGTTGTGAGAGAGCTTTTAGACCAAGAGTGTCCAACTTTAGCAACTTTAAGACTTATGGACTTCAACTCCCAGAATTCCCCAGCCAAGATGGGGTGTTTTAGACTTGTATAGAATAAAACATTTCTCTCTTTGCACTATAAATCCCTCTTATACTAAGGTGACCAGACGTCCTGCTTTTGGCGGGACAGTCCCGCTTTTGAGCAATTTGTCCCACGTCCCGCGGCGTTTTAAAAAAGTCCCGATTTTTCATTCTGCCTCCTGGTTCCCGGCTGCCTCCTGAATCCCCGCTGATGGCTAGAGGGAAAAAACCTGTTTAAACTCTTGCCGCGGGGCTTCAAAGGGCCGCCCTACGTTAATTAGCTCGGCTTCCCCCTCTCAGCTGATTTGCACAGGGCTCTGCTCTTGCTAAATTGCTCAGTTTTTTTTTCCTCTTTGTGCAAACCAAGCTCAAAACGAAACTGAAAGTAAAACAGGCTGTTGGCTTTGCGGTTTGCTTGCAACGTTGGAAAATTAGGCAGCAGATTTATTTTCCTTTTCCTCACCAAAAAAGGTAAGTGCAAACAATGGAAAATTATTTAGGGCAAAAGAGGAGAGTTCAAGATTTTAAAACACAAAAGGAAAAAAAGCTCTTTTTAACTAGGGAATTGTAATAATTGAGATATTATTAATTGTATACTGTGTTGAAAGCAGAAATGGTTAAGTTGTGGTTTGGAGGAATATATGGGGGAAATTATTTGGTTTATTATTATTGGTAAGTATAATTAATTGATTTGTAAGAAATTGGATTGCGTGGAAATAATTGGAATATTCATGTTCATATTGATTAATATACAAAAAAGATAGTTATATAACTAATTGATTTATATTAAAATGTTGAATTTGTATTAAACAACTGTATTACATAATTACATAATTAACCAATGTGAGAATGGATATAAAAATAGATGACAATGGGAAGGGGTATAAAATAGAATAGAAGGGAAAAATTGAATTTGATTAAGATTAGAGATGAGGCTGAAGGGTAAAATTGTTTTTTTAAAAAAATAGATGAGGAATAAATATGGCAAAAAGGAAATATAGAAATTGTAAATTTAATTGAAATGACTAAACACTGTTTAAATTTGTGAACCAGCCAAATATTCTGTTCAAAGAAAATACATTGTATGTATGTGTGTTTCTAATTATTGCTATTCATTCATATTTGTTCTCTTTTATTCTTTAAAGTTTAACAATTCATTCTTTATCTTAATATCTTTATATTTGTTTGGGGTTGGCTTTCTTCCCTTTCATCTTTTTTATTGTACAGCAATCTTTCTCCTCAAACCTACCACCTCTCTTTTCTTTCCTTCTTACTTTCTCTTCCCCCCCTCTTCTTCTCCTCCCTACTTCCTCTTCCTTTCTCCTTCTCCTCCTCTCTTCCTCCCTCTCTTAACCGTCACTCCTACTCTAATTTCCCTTCCCTTCCTTCATCCCTCTCTATTACTGTATCCTTTTATGCATATGGACTACTCAGAGGGCTGAAAAAGTTATTTTTGACTGGTCCTCGCACTTTTGACCAGTCCTCGAACTTACGACTGTCCTCACATTTTACATTTTTGCCCTATCTTGTCATCATGGTGAAGAGAAGCAGTTGTGAAATGAGTGACATGGTTGTTAAGAATGCTGCACGGGCATAAATGTGAGGATGGTCATAAGTGTGAGGACCAGTCAAAAGTGCGAGGACCTGTCAGAAATGACTTTTTTCAGCCCTCTGGTTAGTCCTTTTGTGCATATGGACTACTCAGAGGGCTGAAAAAGTTATTTTTGACTGGTCCTCGCACTTTTGACCAGTCCTCGAACTTACGACTGTCCTCACATTTTACGTTTTTTGCCCTATCTTGTCATCATGGTGAAGAGAAGCGGTTGTGAAATGAGTGACATGGTTGTTAAGAATGCTGCACGGGCATAAATGTGAGGATGGTCATAAGTGTGAGGACCAGTCAAAAGTGTGAGGACCTGTCAGAAATGACTTTTCAGCCCTCTGAGTAGTCCCTATACACACAGCCATGGCCACCCGGTCACATGACCAGCTAGCCACGCCCACCCAGTCACATGGCCTCCAAGCCATGCCCACACAATAAGCCACGCCCACAATGGTGTCCCTCTTACCAATGTTAAAATCTGTTCACCTTACCCTATACACATAGCCATGGCCACCCGGTCACATGACCAGCTAGCCACGCCCACCCAGTCACATGACCAGCTAGCCACGCCCACAAAATAAGCCACGCCCACAATGTCCCTCTTTACCAATGTTAAAATCTGGTCACCTTATCTTATACAGAGTGAGGTTTGTGTTCACAGCTGTGCTATTGGAAAAAGGAATATTCCTGTTCCTATTGAACAGGAATAACAAACTTTCTCTGATTAAGGAAATTAGTACAAGATTATTAAAAAAAAAAAAGTAAAACCACTGAGACTTTTAAAACTAAATTTAAAAACAGGTAGGCTTCTACTTAAAAGGTTCAGGATGACTTTGGTATAGTCAGTCTTTCAGCCCAACCTTCTTCACAGGACTGCTGTTGGGAGAATAAAGTGAAATCCTCAATTTATCTTGAACTCATGGAAGAAAGGTAGGCTAAAAATAAATATAAACGGTTTGATGTGAGAAATGAATTACCCAATTCCACATAGATGTACTTTGATGACTAAAATTTGCTGAAGAAAATCATTGCAACAAACCTAAACTGTATGCAGAACATTTTTCAAAAATCCTACTTATTATGGAAAGACATTTATATGAAACATGAAAGTGTTGTTCTAACAAACATTTTCTTAAGCTTCAGGCCTACTTGAAGTGACACCTTTTATTATATACATTTCTATTGCTTTACAAGACTTCTTACGAATTATGGCTTATGGCAAGGAGAATTGAAAGGCAGAAAAACATCTGACATAGAGAGAAGGATGCTTTTCCCAATTGCCTTCCCTTTACTTGTGTGGGAAGTGCAGCACCCAGGTTCCCCAGACTGGATGGAAATAAGATTTCCAACTCTTCTAAAGGATGATTGGTGTAGTAGTTAAGATGCTGGCCTAAAAGTTAGGAGACTGTGAGTTCTAGTTGCATGAAAAACAAACTGGGTGACTTTACGCCAGTCCCTCCCTCCCTCCCCCCCCCCTCTCTCTCTCTCTTTCTCTTTCTCTTCCCCCCCCCCCCAACCCATCTCACAGGATAGTTGTTCTGGGAAAAATAGGAGGAGGTTGGAATATTACTATGTTTATTAATAATTAGTATGTTATAATAATTCACTGTTATGAATTATTATAAAACAGGGGTGTCAAACTTTCGTCATTACTTGATGTATCACTGTTTTTTCCCTTTGCTAAACCAGTCATGGGCATGGCCAGTGTGTTACACATCTGGCCCATGTGCCACAAGTTTGACACCCCTGTTATAAAAGGAAGGAAGGGTGGAAGGGAGGAAGGAAGGACGGGAAGGAAGGAAGGAGGGAGGGAGGAGGGAGGGAGGGAGGTTGGCTGATTGGTTTGAGAAGCTATTCTGGAATGATCAGAAGTATATTCAGCCACTTCAGGTATCATTTAGTTTTTAAATAAAGGCTGCTTCTTGGTAAGATCAGTACACACCATTGCATTTTCTCTTATTTGATACCAAAAGCCATTCCAGCTTGAAGAGGATTAGCCTCAAAAGATAGTAAACATCTCTGTAATGGTTATTTCAGTTGTGCTAAAAATTAGAATTAATACACCATTAAATTTTCTAATGGCAAAACATACCACAAATTTAAAACATGTGTGAGTTTTATTGGAAGTAAAATGAGTGTGGATTGTGCTATTTCCAGACCATCTTCACCATGGAAGAATGATTATTATGATTACATGACGAAGATAGCGGTACCAAGAGATGCCGTGTATGTGTGTGTGTGTGTGTGTGTGTGTGTGTGTGTGTGTGAGAGAGAGAGAGAGAGAGAGAGAGAGAGAGAGAGAGAGAGAGAGAGAGAAGTGGTGTTTTAGGTGTCAAGAAAGAAACTTTAGATTGTTAGGTGTCAAGAGAAATAATTGAAGGCTATATTAAACAGATCAAGCAAGATGCATATTCATGTATATTCATGTACATATCATGCAACTTTGGTCACAGGCTTTCCAAGTACTTTTCTCTCTCTTCTTATTCATTCTCACCCACTTATTTCAGAATCCATTGTTTCAGATCTTCTTGCCTCTGAAATTTCCTACAAAAGGGCCTGTTCTTACTGTTTTTTTAGTTCATAATTAACTGTGTTCAAAAGGGCTCTATTTTGCTCTGTTATGCTGAATGTTCTTCTCTGCACCAAGCCAAAGGAAGGAATGACATGTCAGTTTATATTACCTTTTGCATTTTGTCAGTGTCAACCTGCACCACAATAAAGCATTTATAATAAAACAGTAAACTTTGTATTGGTGGCCTGGAATGTGTAAAAGGTTCTGTGACCATCATCCTTCCCATCTGAAAAGAGGGATGCTAAAAAAAAAATAAATGTGGGGGCCATGAAAAAATAATTCCAAATCCACATTAAAGCTGCATTTTATTGAGTTAACTAAAGGATAGCAAAACAAAATGCAGACGCTTTTGAGTAGCCAAGAAATCTTGACCAAGAAAAATGGTTAAAAATCCCAAACCGAGGTAGAAAGGAAAAAATGTAATTGGTGTCTTTAAGCCAAGTCTACATGGGTTTTCAGAATTAAAGAGGTTGCTGGAGTAAAGTGCAAACATCAAAGTGAATCCTAATAAAGACAGAAGTGATCCTAAGTTAATTGCATCCAGGATTGTCAAATGTTTGCAGCAAAAATGAGAAGCAGATATCTCTCAGCTTTGGAAATGTCAAGTCCAAAACAGAACTGATAGCTGAGAATTTTAAAAATGCAAAAAAGAATTGGAATAACAGAGGCCCAGATTATCTTAAGTAAGATATTAAGTTTCTTATCTCCACATGTGCCAGAAAACTCCCCAAGTCTGAACTGTTGGTTAAAAGACCCCATTCTGCTCCTCATAGTCTTTGTTTTTTATCAATTGCACATAAACAACATCTTGGTAGCCATTGAAAAAGATGTGCCTGCATATTCTCTCCTTTCCACTAATAGCAATTAGTGCAAAGTGATATATCATCATTACTAGGTAGAATACTGACGTCAGTATATTTCATTTTAAAAAATTCTCCACCTGCACACTGTAATTAATATACAGTTATGGTTGGTTTGACTCCTGCCGTCTATGATCTATCTCAGGTATTTCTGAACACTGAGGTTTACTGAGTCACGTCTTGCCCAGGTTTGATCTTATACTTTTCTTTTGTTTTTGTCATTTTTGCCTTACTGTAGACTCAAGGATAGTGAGTCATTTGTAAGGATCCTCTGTAACCTGCTTACATAGCTGAATATGAGCAGATTGTTTGAGTAGAATAATTGACCTGGAGATCTGGTGGTGGGGAAATGTCATCAATACCCTCAGTCTGTGTTAAATTTATATTTACTGACAATGAAATAAAGGGAAACTAGTATAGATCTATTTTAAGCTATTTAGCTCTCATCAGCTAGCCATACCCTCCTGGGATTCGAACCTGGTATATTAGGTAGATGTATTAACCTCTAAACCATGGGCTCCTCTGGCTTTCTATACTAGGGGAGAGATTAAGTGTTGTTGTTTTTTAATCAGGGCAACCAGGTCTACCCAAATATGGGACGGCACCAGGGGTGGGTTCTACTTATCTTTACTACTGATTCGCAACGGGATCGCTTCTGCACATGTGCAGATCACCGATGATGACATCCGGGGCAGTGGGCGGGGCCTCCTGCCAGTTTTACTACCAGTTCTTGCCAACCGGTCCAAACCGGGGGCAACCCACCACTGGACAGCGCATACTGCTTCCGCTTTCACCTTTCAGCCCCAATCCAGGAGCCTTCATTGGCAGTTGCTTTCCACTTTCCACATATGAAAGCGACTGCCTGTGAAGGCTCCTGAATTGGGGCTGAAAGGCAAAAGCGGAAGCAGTATGCGCTGTCCCATATTTAGGTAGACCAGATTGCTCTGATTTAAAAAAACAAACATTTTTCAGTCCTTTTGTTTGATCTAGGATAGGTTATAAATCTGAAGATGTGCAGAGTATTAGAAATAGTAGAAAATAGAACTCAGTCCAGGCAAGACTGAGGTGCTCTTCAGATGAATGGTAGAGGTAATAGTTAGCCCAGAATGGGCAGCTTGGTTTACTTATTGGATATGTATCCCACATTTCTCCTGGAGCTCAAAGCAGATTGCTGTGAGATAGCTTGGGCAGAAAGAGAGAGATTGGCTTAAGTTAATTAGTGAGCTTTCATGGGTAGACTTGAATTTCAATTCCCCATCTCACCACATGGTCCAAGTCTAACAACTATGCTCCAATGCCCTTTTCCAAGCAGGGCTCACTTTGCAACACTTTGTGATACTGTAGGATCTGCCATGACAGTTGTTCAAATTTGTTCCATAATAGCCAGTTTGGTGTAGTGCATAAGATGCTGGCCTAGAAAGCAGGAGATTGTGAGTTCTTGTATGGCACTTAGAAAATCCGTGCACTGACAAAATTTCCTTCTGTTAATTACAAAAAACGACATTGCTTGGATCTGCATATATATTACTCCATCCTAGGTTCTTGGGACGACCTGAATGTGTATGAAGGCCAATACAGCTAAAGACCTGGCAGCTGTGAGTTCACACTGTTATGAACAGATAATAATACAGTAATATAAATAGTGCAGATTTCATCAACTAAGATATCAGTCTTGTCTTCTTATGGTGAAACATGATGGTAAGGTAAGATTCCTGTGCCAGGAACCTTCATCTTTGGAAATTAGGCAAGTAGCCATCAGAAAGTAACATGCTGGTCTAAGATCAAATAAAGATTTGATGATGATGATGAGGTTTTTCTCCCTCTCTGTGTTCTGCCCCAGCTACGGACCCCAAAGAACACAGCACACACAAAGTTTGTACAAAACTTAATTTACTAAAATAACTCAGTCTTTTTCAAAACAAAGGCTTTAATAAACTTTCTTAACAGCCTAAAAAGATACAGTAATCACAATCTTACTAAGGTTGGCAGAAAGCCCAGAAGCAATTTGCAGAGAATCCAGATGCGAAGTGAACTAAAGTTGTTCCCTACAAATTGCTTCAGTCGGCGTTCCTCCTTAAATAGGCTAAGGGAGTGGCCAATTAGCCCCAAGTCTTACTCTCGAGGAGACCTCCTCCTGAGGAGCCACTCCTGCCTTTTGGCAGCTCTGTGCACCTGTGCATCGAGAAGAGGCTCCTCCTCTTCGTCCTCTTCACTTAAAGGAGCTTCTGGAGTTCTGAAGGCCCTGGCTGAATCCCTGCCTCTGGCACCACATCTTCTCCAGCCTCCTCATTGTCTGACTCGAGTGCCAGCTGCATAGGCTGCTGGCGCAGCACCACACCAGACTCCTCGCTGTCAGAATCAGCTACAATCCGCACAGGCTGCTGATAGGCCGCAACATTCTGGCCATTCATTTGGTATCAAGATCATTATTTTTTTTCTGTACCTGCCTAGAGATGCTCTGTGTTTCCAAACCTTTCAGGGAGAGCTTAGTTCACATGTTAAGATGAGTGGCTTTGAACTAGCTTTGCTGTGTATATTTGTATTATGTAAAACAGATGAAGACCAAGTGCAGTCTTCATCTAATTTCACTCATGTTTAGAAAGCTTTTTGCAACAGAGCATTCAGATCTCCGGCAATGGCAATTTATTGCTTCAAAGCAAGAACAAAGTCGGAGGGGAGGAATGGGTTATCAGAAAGAGAATGGGAGTAACTCTATACATTTTTTTGCCTCTATTCTCATGCCCCATCAATTTTCTGCTTCCAAAATATATTTTCATATTTAAATATTTACATGCTGTAATTTTTCCTTTATGCTGTTGATTTCTGCTGCATGTAACCTTTTTTCTATTACCAGAAGGAAATGTTTTTGACTGCAACTAAAGAAACCAGTATGCATTTATTTAGATTTAAAAAGAACACAAACAATTTTTCAATGTCTCAGAGAAACATACTAGAAAGAAAGATTCACAGAAATAATAATTGGCTTTACCCACATACATTTTGCTAATAGAGTTGAGAAACTAAATCTGACCATGCTATTCTGCTTAAAGTAAAGGTAAACTGATTTTATAAGTAATATTAGGCACATGGGAAAATTATAGTACAGACATGTTTATTAAGTGACTTGAAGTCCAACATATCTGGTAACTGTCAAATTGGGAAATGCTACTATATATCATGTATACAAAGCTTGCTTCAGATCTCTTCCAAAACTTCAACTATTTATTATTACAATTCACTGGGATAGAATATTGTAGGGAAAAAAAACATCCGTTTGCTGATCCTATTGTAAACTCAAGAGTGTATGGAAACTGTGGAAATTACTTTAAATACCTAGTGTCAACTTCAAATTTCTTCAAACTTCTGTATCACCTTGGCCAGTTTGGGGAAGTGCATTTAGTCTCATTCTAGAATTCTGGAGATTCATTCATTCAGGATATTGTAGGTGGGAAGGTTTTCTCCTCTATGTCAGGCCTGTCAAACTGGTGGCCCCCAGGCCAGATACATCACACGCAGGCCACTCCCACCCCAGCTCCACAAAGGCACAAATTATCACGATAGGTCACAGGTTGAGTTTGATACCCATGCTCTAGATTTTAAAAAACCCAATCATATTCTCCTTCAGAAGTTTCCGTCTTCTGTTTTTTTTTTTTAATAAAATAACTGAAGACCACCTTGCTGATGCAATCAGTTCTCCTTTTTCAATCCATCATCTCAAGTAGCCAACTCTCTGAAATTATACAGATGCTCATGCTGAAGATGACACAAATGGCATTATTTGTTTCAAATCTAGAGAAAGGTGGCACATTCTAGTTATTTGAGTAGAAAAGGGCATGTCTAACCTTCTTTTCCAGAAGCTCCATTTTAACAGAAACAGAGTAACAGAGTTGGAAGGGAGTTTCTAGTCCAACCCCTTGCTCAAGCAGGAACTCCTATACCAATTGAGATGAATGGTTATCTAACCTCTTATATAAAACTTGGAGTGTTGGTGCACCCACAACTTCTGTAGGCAAGTTGTTTAATTGTTTTCATTGTCAGGAAATTTCTCCTTAGGTCCATCTAGGTTGGTTCTCTCCTTGATTAGTTTCCATCCATTGCTCCTTGTTCTACCTTCAGATGCTTTTTATAGAGTTGCCAGGTGTCTACTATTTGAGCGGATAGTCCACTTTTTTCACATTATGTTCACTATTTTTTTTTCACAAAATAGTGGACATTTTTTTTATTCAAAAGCTTTATGATGAAATGGTACGTAATCTAAAGCTGTACAGTCTAAGAGAATAAGGATAGGAGAATCGCATTTTGTCTTTTTTTTCATAAGTTAGAATGAGACAAAGATCAAATATCCATTGAACTCGATTCTCTGAAAAAATTAATGATGAGATTAAAATAAAAATATATTATAAAATTATGTACAATTCACATTTTTAAAATGTATTGTAGCTTGTGTTGACTGACCTAAAATGGCGTCGAGTGATGAGAGTGACAGCAGCGAGATTTTGAATTCTTTAAAACGAAAGAGAGGAGTGTGCAAATACACCAAAGACTGGGAAGCTACTTTTGCATGGATTACCAACAACGAAACCGACAGAACAAATATGACGGCCTACTGTAAATTGTTTGTAAGAAAATATATAATTTAATTGTAATTTTCTTTTATTTTTTTACTACTTAACCCCCCTCTCCCCCCGCCCCCCGCTTGTCCGCTATTTTTTGGAAGCAGACCTGGCAACCCTACTTTTTGATCATCTTCAAGCTACCCTTTCTAGCTGGGTTAGAATGACCCAGGCTAGATGGAAGCCCTACTTCAGCATGGAGCAAACCCCACTGAAAGCACCTAGTACGGAAGTTTTGTCTTTTAGGCTCTTTTTCTATTCTAAGATTGAACACAGGCTACTATATGCTATATATCAGTTTCCCCTAAAACATTATCTTCTGGAAGTTTTAGACTTTAATTATCCCCAGCCAACATAATCAATGGTCATACTGGCTGGGAATTGTGGTAATTGAAGACCAACAGATCCAACAGACCTCCAGTTTGCAAATGTGGTTATATAAAAATATAGGGAAGCTTGCATCAAACCGTTTCCAAAATATCTACTTTTATTATTGCAATTTTATCAATTTGTAGAAAAAAATTGCAGAGTGAAGAAGTCCATAAAAAGTCTGTAAACGTTACCTATAAACTATATTTATAGATCAATGGGCAATATTAGGTTTTAGTTATTGATTAATTGGTTGGAGAGCCCTCCCTTCACTTTTTAAACTAATTTTTGACATATTTTAATCAACCTTGCCTTTTTAAAAATTCTAAATTTCCTTAATTTTTAATTTTTGCATGCTGTTTTTATATTTCATGTTTTATTCTATACCTCCAGATTTCTGCCCTGAGGGAGATCGGTGTTCCAAAAATGTGAAAATAAATAAAAATTAATTTATTAATTGACTTGCTTTTCCAAGGAAATTTTTTGCCAGCCCAGCTACACGTGGGATAAAAAAGCCTCTTTGTTTTCCCCTTGTTCATATGGATTGGTTGTCCTTAGGCCTTCTAGTCTTGTCTCTTAAAAATACAGAACTATGTCTTGGGAAATAAATATCACATCTGGATTCGGGTATTGAATGGAGTGGCCTTTGAAGAATGTTCATAAGATTCAGTGAGTTGAGAATTACTAATTATAAACAGGTTAGTAACTGGCACAAGAAAAATAGAATATATCATACCAGTTTTTTAAAAGTACATGGTTTCTTAGTGTGTTTCCAAGCACAATTCAAAGTGTTAGTAGGGAGTTTTGCACAATTCCACATGTGGATGGAAGGACATGCATGATGTTGGCAGCAAGACTAATGTCCTAGTCTACATGCTGATAAGTTGCTCTTTAACTACAGCTAATCACTGACTAAGCTTCCACATCTGTGGTTTGGTTGTCTTGTAATTTCTTAGAATCATATAGCTGTACAGAATCATTTAGTACATCAAATCAAATCCCCTGCCCAGTATAAGAAAAGTACATTGTACCAAATTATAGTATCCCTTCAATTTAACCCTCTCTTGAATCCATTCAGAAGTCTACCAACTTTTTGAATAATTTGTTCCACAGTCAAACTGCTTTTACTGTGGGAAGTTTTTTTTTATAGTTCAATTAGAATTTATCTTCCTGTAACTTAAATTCATAAGTCCATGTCCTGTATTCTGGAACAATAGTGGCAAGCCTCATTCCACTTCAAATATTTAAAGGATACTATCATATCTATCAAATCGTTTCTTTTCCAAGCTAAACATGCCTAGCTACTTGAATCTCTTGTCATAAGAAGTGGTTCTAGTCTCCTGATCTGTCCAGATCAGGTTCCAGAAGTTCTGGATACTTCTTAAAGTGTGACACAGGGGACTACTTGTAATACCTGAGGCAGCTATATATACCCACTCTGTATTCTAATTGTCATGTCATGTCATGCCATTTGATCTGCACTTAAATAGCTCAGAATGTCATGGTCTCAAGTGATACTTGGTGACTTGCTTGAAAACAAGCTATATTATATCTATAGCATTCCTACAATCTATTATGTATGGTAACTGATTTAAAAACGAGATAGATTTGGTCTATGAATGTGCAAGCAGCCCCACCTAAAATACATCATAATGATGCAGAGTTCTGTCCTGACATGAACTATGATCTTTTCCAATTCTTGTGCTCAAAAAGTCAAATGTTGAAATACTTAGCAAGCTAGGATTTCACTTCAAAACAGGAGTAATTTTATTTTTTGGAACATGACAAATTGAAGAACTTTCAGGACATCACATTTTTGCTGTTGCTCTCGATTTCACACAGCCGAAGAAAGAGCAGCCAATTGAGAATCTGTTAAGGAGGATGAGGCAGGCGGCAGGGAAGGGGAAGTAGGAACACACAAAGAAGCAGAGCTAGGACGCATTCAAGTCCTCTAAAGTTGTCAAAATGCTCTTTTTAAACTCAAAATATGAAGATAGAAAAGAAAACCTGTTTTGAATTCAGTCACAGCATGAATTGGCTGGAGCTGAGGGAAAATCTTTTCTATGGTTTCAGATAAATTTGATTTCTGACCCATTGCATTGCAACTTTTAGAAATCCTACTCACTGACTTAAGCTGCGTGCCATAATATGTACTGTCATTATTTGCTCATTTTGGCTTGAGTTTTGTTTTATTTTGTTCTTATTCATACCATACTTTGGAATGGAGGAGTCCAAAACTATGAACTGCATGCAGCACCCAGCTCCTTTAACTGAGTTTTGAAAGGCCAGCTGGGTGGCTTTGGCTCAGTCCACTTTCAGTCAGCCCTAAAGAAGACGACAATGGCAAATGGCACTTCTGAAAATCTTGCCAAGAAAATTGCAAGGATTTGACCAGACAGTCACCAGAAGTCAAGACTGACTCAAAAGTAAATAACGACAATAACGACAATGCATACATTAAGCCAATGATATATTTAATGTCTCTCTCCCTCTCCCTCTCCCTCTCCCTCTCTCTCTCTCTCTCTCTCTCTCTCTCTCTCTCTCTCTCTCTCTCTCTCTCTTGGACACCCTAAAACCTTAATTTGCAGGAGCAAATCCCACCCTATTCTTCTTCTACCTCTCCAGTGCATTCCCACCCCACAAGGAGCAGAAAATCCCACCCTATTCTTCTTCTACCTCTCCAGTGCATTCACTGCATCTAGGCAAAATCCCTAAGCACAGGCTCAGCAGCAGCTAAAAACACAATAAAAATCCAAACTATGATGCAAGCCCTACTTGCAAACAGTCTGTCTGGTCCCCTGAAAATTGGTCAGGCTGATAAAGTCAAGTCCTTTTGAATTCTTGCTCCTCTGTGAGCAGCATTAGGTGGCACAGATGTCTTCTTCTTCTTCTTAATTTTTATGAAGTTGAGACTGACTAGAGATCTTGATACATAACTCCAGAGCTATCTGGACTCTTGAAAACTTGGGTGAAAAAATGCATCATGCAAACAAGGGTGGGGGGGGATGATGTCCTGATGTTCCCCCCAAAGACTGGCTGAATATGACATGAAAGTGATTTCACAGAGATCAAATTCTTTTATTATAGTGCTTGACCCTGTTACGTCTTTAACTTAATCAAAAGTAACCGTTGTTCTATAAAGAGGATGTGGTCTAATTTTGTAAGTCATTCTTTATAAGTTGGAGAGGGAGTTAAAGTCAACAAACTCGCAATCAGGGCTTCACATACTGAGACAGCATTTTTACTGTAAAGAGAAAGGCTAAGCTTCCTTTTTCTCATATTTCTCCCTTCTCCTAATCTAGTCATTTGTTTCTTGCTTGTGCCACTGTCACTGTACTTCTGAGCCTATTGATTAAGATCATGTTCAATTTTATTTATATACTGCTCAAAAAAATAAAGGGAACACAAGCAGAAGACATCCGAGATCTGAATGAATGAAATAGCCTTATTAAATACTTTGTTCTTTACATACAGTAGTTTATACACTGCTCAAACAACTAAAGGGAACACAAAACTACTGTATGTAACGAACAAAGTATTTAATATGGCTATTTCATTCATTCAGATCTCAGATGTCTTCTGCTTGTGTTCCCTTTATTTTTTTGAGTGGTGTATTAATACAGGCCCATTTTAGTCATTCTCCCATGAAAAGGGGAAATCAGAAAAGAGTTTTTTTGGTGTCCCTGTTTATGTTTCAGTTTTCCTGCCTGTTGTCATCCATGCACTGGAAGTTCAGCATCAACAGCGGTTAGCTCGCTTTACTTCTGTAGGCTCCATGCTTTAGTCAGAAACCACAATCTTGTAGGGAAGCTGTTGTGAACTTTCTGTGCATTTGAGCCGCACTTCATTTTTTTCCAAAATCTTTTTCATCTCAGAAGAGTCAAACTTGATGGGTTTACAGTGCAACTGGTGAAGGTGTGAGGGGATAAAAAAGAAGCAAGGGCACAAGCTGTCATCTCCCATTCACAGACTACAAGAGCTGCACTAGAATATAGCAGGCTCTGCATGTAAAATATTTTAATGTATTTTTTTTAATTCAGAAAATTAAAATACAAAAAAAAAAGAAAGTTACAAAGACAAAAAAAAAAACCAGACAAAAACATTTAAAAAGTGAATCAAAAGGACAAAAACAAACAAACCCACCACATATTATCCCTCCTAGTTGCACACTGACACATAGAGTATAACAATAATAGCTTTCTCCCTTGTGAAAGAGGTCCAAGTTTTATAAACTTCTACATCTATCTGCAACCCCTTTCATACATAATATATATGAAGACAAAATAGTTAACAGGTTAATCAACAACGAAGTTAAATTTCAAAGCCCTCTGTTAACAATCGTAAAAAGTCATATGTAATTAACTTGTAGAAAATCTACAATGGTTTGTTATCTATCACAGATCATCCCAATCATCATCTCTAATCCCTCCAGGATCAAACAACCTCGATTGACTCTTAATAGTAAAACCTTTCCTTAGGATTTTAATTGGGAACTTTTCCAACCATTGCATCTCAGAGACAGTTCCTAAGTCTCTATTGTAAATATCTTTGCAGCATCCCTTGTTCAAAAAAACTCTTTAAAAACACAGCATTCATCTTGCCAAGAAAGTCCATTATCTCAGAATTTCTTATCTTTCTATTCCTTTAAAAAAAATTTCCTGGAAAACCTTTAATTTTCAGACCAGGTTCTTTCCCCTTCATGTAATATATTTAGCATTTGTTATTTTTACCATTTTCATTTGTGATGGGGGGAAAAAACCCTGCTTTAACTATAATTGTTCCCTTTTTTTCCACTGCTATATATGCAACAAAATCACACTTCTAATACAGTATCTGCTTCTTCTTTCTCAAATTCTCTGCTATACGACAATAACAGTGTAGTCGATGTAACTAAGGTTTGAAAATAGCCTGGTAAAAGTATGAATCTGTGAACATCTCATGTGTGCTTGTGTCCTGAACTAGAACCCTATTAATCCTCCTCCCCACTCCCTCCCCTCCCCACCAGCTTCCTCTTTTTTCTTGCCTGTTTACTTGTATGCTATGACAATGGTAGCAAAAAGGAAGGCTTTCTTCTCTTCCTCTCCCACTGCAAGAGCTGAAGCTGGCAAGGAGGAAGCTAAGATTAGACAGAAGCAGAATCATTGTGTAAATACTGAACAGATGTTGACCTTCAAAGCTAGGAAAGGAACGGCTAAGAGTCCATTGATTAAAAAAGGTGTGGAGGAAGGCCTAAGATTTAAACTCTGGGCCACAAAGAGAGTGGAGGAGATTATCCACTCTGTACATGTGAGTCTATGTGTTTAGTTTGATATCTACGCCAGTGGTGGGTTTCAAAAATTTTTACTATCGGTTCTGTGGGTGTGGCTTGGTGGGTGTGGCAGGGGAAGGATACTGTAAAATCTCCATTCCCATCCCAATCCAGGGGAAGGTTACTGCAAAATAACCTCAGGCTCAGGCTCAACCCATCCAAGACCGAGTGGCTGTGGTTTCCGACGTCCCGATATAGTCAGTTGGTGCCATCACTGACTATTGGGGGCGAATCATTGGCCCCCACGGAGAGGGCGCACAACTTGGGCGTCCTCCTGGATTCACAGCTGTCTTTAGAAGAGCACTTGAGGGCCGTGACCGGGAGGATTTTTCATCAGGTTCGCCTGATCCGCCAGTTGCGTCCCTTTCTGGATCGGGACTCGTTACGCACGGTCATTCATGCCCTTGTCACCTCCTGCCTGGACTATTGCAATGCTCTCTACATGGGGCTCCCCTTGAGGAGCACCCGGAGGCTCCAGCTGGCGCAGAGTGCGGCCGCGCGGGTGGTAATGGGAGCGACTTGGTGTTCCGATGTAACACCCCTCCTGCGCGAGCTGCACTGGCTCCCGGTGGTCTTCCGGGTGCGCTTCAAGGATTTGGTTACCACATTTAAAGAGCTCCATGGCTCAGGACCTGGGTACTTGCGGGACCGCCTACTACCACCAATAGCCTCCCACCGGCCGGTACGCTCCCATAGAGAGGTGCTCCTCCGGGTGCCGTCGGCCAAACAATGCCGACTGGCAGCCCCTAGGGGGAGAGCCTTCTCTGTGGGGGCACCTACTATCTGGAACAAGCTCCCACCGGAGATACGGAGGATCCCGGATCTGCGCACCTTCCGCCACGCTTTAAAGACCTTATTATTTCACCAGGCGGGCCTGACCTAATCTTCTCCCTCTTTTATAAAAGATTTTTAATTTTTAAATATTTTTTAGTATTTTATTTATTCAATTTTAAAATTGGTTTTAAATAGTTTGGGGTTTTAATTTGTCTGGGCCAAAATTATTTAATTTGCTTTTAGTTCTATTTTTAAATTTTGTATGTATGTGTTTTACTGTTTGGCTGTGCACCGCCCTGAGTCCTTCAGGAGTAGGGCGGTATAGAAATCAAATCAAATCAAATAAATAAATAAATAAATTAAATTAAATCCCCATTTCCTCCTGATCAGCTGGGACTTGGGAAGCAGAGAATAGATGGGGGCAGGGCCAGTCAGAGGTGGTATTTACTGGTTCTCCAAAGTACTCAAAATTTCCGCTACCAGTTCTCCAGAACTGGTCAGAACCTGCTGAAACCCACCTCTGGTCTACACTCTACAGATCTTCTGCACCAAGATAAATGCTACTTATCTAAGCATGCTGTTTTCCTTGCATTTCTGCAAGCTACTGGAATGTAAATCACATTTTGCTGAGTCTGGCATGAAGTCTGGGACCCTTACTGAATGTTTTGTGTGTGTGTGTGTGTGTGTGTGTGGTTATTCCTCATTGTCCTGTTTTGCTTTGTGATATTACAATCAGAGCTGCTACTGATTGGGGAGATCTGAATATGATTGCAATAAATAATGTTAATATTTCTCCCACTGTCGTGTAGAACAGGAAGGAAATACAATGTTTAAATCTTCCAGAATTTTTTTTAATCAGATTGAATGAGACAGGATAAGATAAGATGACCAACTTCTCAGCAAATTGATTATTTTCCCTATAAGAGAACTAAAAGTAGGGGGTGGGATTTTAATATTTATTGTGACCCTATTCTGTATCTAATAGAGAACAGTGGTTTGAGGATTCCTGTTTTTTGATTATGCTACACAAATAGAGCTGTTTGGCCAAATCCTCTTTTAAACCCTATCCATCAAACCCAACTTCATCAGAGTCAATGAAACAAAATACAACTCAGCTAAAACCTTGAGGAATGTTACTATAATTAAAAAGGGAGTAGTTGAAAAATGCAGTGATCAAGCTGATTTTGACCATTTAAGTAAGAAAAAAGTAAATTTTTATTTATTTTTTATTCATTTTTTTATTTATTTTGTCAAGCATGTATTTTATGACAGATATAAGTGTAAACATAATTATAAATACATGAAAAGGATACGAATAAAAGAAAACATTAGGACAGGGACGGTAGGCATGCTTGTGCACTTATGCACACCCCTTACAGACCTCTTAGGAATGGGGTCAGGTCTACAGTAGACAGTCTAAGGTTAAAATTTTGGGGATGAAACCAGGGGTGGGTTCTAAAATGTTTTACTACTGGTTCTGTGGGCGTGGCTTATTTTGTGGGCATGGTTTGATGGTCATGTGACAATTCTTTAGGATTTAGCAGAGGTACTGGTCTACCAGGCTTTTAACTGCTTGCAGAGTTGTACCAGGCTATCCATTTGTTTTTGGAGGCATCGGTCTACTCATTTGTTTTTGGAGGCACCAGTCTACCCATTTGTTTTTCGAGCGCACTGGTCTACCACCACACTGCCTTTTAACACTGATCAGCTGTGGGGCGGCCCTTTGAAGCTCCACAGCAAGAGTTTAAACAGTTTTTTTTCCTTCTAGCCGATCAGCTGGGACTCGGGAGGCAGCAAATAGATTGGGAGCGGGGCCAAATAAAAGATAAGAATAACGCGGGGGGGGGGGGCGGGAGGGCCCAGCTCCCAAACAAAGAGAACCGGTTTGGTGACATCATATTGTCACCGCTACCAGCTCGGCCGAACCGGGCCGAACCGGGAGGAACCCACCACTGGATGAAACCACAGAGTCAGGTAGTGCATTCCAGGCGTTGACAACTCTGTTACTGAAGTCGTATTTTCTGCAGTCTAGTTTGGATTGGTTTATCATGAGTTTGTATCTATTGTGTGCTCTTGTATTGTTTTGGTTGAAGCTGAAGTATTCATTGGCTGGTAGGACATTGTAGCAGAGGATTTTATGTACTATGCTTAGGTCAGACCGAAGATGGCAAAGTTCTAAATTGTCTTGATGAATTCTAAGTTCATCTAGAGATAACGAAGATGTGAAAACAAGTTCATCTAAGTTTGTGCTTCCACAGCCACGAAAGGCAGCAGAGAGACCAGAAGATAATAGGCTGTGCAAATCATTTAGGAAAACTGCTTTGAAACATGCAGAGGTGTTGCATTTTTCCCAGTGAAGTAAAATAGCTCTGCATTTATACACAAAGAGAATGTCAAGAGACAAGGGAAATCAGGAGATTCAGGCAATTCAAATGAGTATATATTGCAAGCTTAAGCACTCTACAAAATCTGAGCTACCAATGGTCAAGAAAAATGAGCAGGAATTAAGAGGCATTCAAGGTGGGCTGGACTTAGATCTCTTGCGGGCATGCAGGGACTCATGACTTCTGGCGCCTTTGACCCCTCCCTCGGGTTCAGCCTGGCCATCTCCTACATGGAGATTGCCATGCACAGCTTCCAAAGCAGCTGCATGCATTTGGAAAAAGATAGTTGCATTAACAGTATAAAAAGAGGTGCTTTCAATGGTTACTGCCGTGTCAAATTTGGCCTTCAGTGGAGGTTGAATTTCAATCTGTCCTAATAAAAACAGGTCATTTGTCTTAATAAAAGGATTTACATTTTGGCTGCCACAATAATGCAAGTTGTCAAATCCAATAACCCCCTTGGCCTAGAAAGTATTTCAAAAAAATGGTGGCTCATGTAGGGGAGAGGTTGAAAGCAAAGAAGAAAGCTGGACTGAAGCTTTGCTCTAGAATATAAAGCATGGCAATCATCCAAGCCATTAACACTGCAAACCAAATATTTCTTCCCAGTGCAGCTGAAAATAAAACATTTCATGAAAGTCTATGGGCTTTGACACAACGTTGTAGATAATGCCACTTTTATTCTTTACAAACGGTATTGGTTGCTGCTGCCAAACATAAATAATGCAAAATATAAATCACTTAAATTTTCAAGTTGTGTTCAGTGAATAATAGGTTTTTTCACCCATTGGAAATAATAAACAGAAACAGTTGCCAAATTAACTAAATGTTTAGCTATATAGATTCTGTCTTGCAGTTCTGGAATAAGCTTCCTGTAATCTCAACTAAAATATTCACTTTTTGACAAAATTATCAGTCTGCATAGTGGGGCCAGGACAAGTTCTATTAATGGATCAGATCCTTGTTAAACTGATAAAAAGGCCACTGAGGGTTTTATCCCACCTCCATTTCATGGTAAATCAGCTTCAACAAACATTATGTTGTTGATGTTGAACTGTAGTGACTCAGTGGTTAGAATGCAGTATTGCAGGCTAATTCTGCCGACTGACAGCAATTCAATTCTTACAGGCTCAAGGTTGACTCAGCCTTCCATCCTTCCAAGGTCGGTAAAATGACGACTCAGATTGTTGGGGGCAATATGCTGACTTTGTAAAATGCTTAGAAAGTGGGGTAAAGCACTATGGAGTGGTATATAAGTCTAAGTGCTATTGTTACTGCTTTCATTCACTGTTACCTATAAGAACTGTGATGGCTCAGTGGTTAGAATACAGTACTGCAGGCTACTTCTGCTGACTGCCAGCTGACTGCAATTTTGCAGATCGAATGTCACCAGGCTCAAGGTTGACTCAGCTTTCCATCCTTCGGAGGTGGGTAAATTGAGGACCCAGATTGTTGGGAGCATTATGCTGACTCTGTAAACTGCTTAGAGAAGGCTGTAAAAGCACTGTGAAGCGTGATATAAGTCTAAGTGCTATTGTTACCTAATGCTAAATACAATATATCATTCACAGATACCTTATTCATTTCTGGATTCTGACCAAGAAAAATCAGTAGCTCATTGAAGGTGAAAAGAGTACCTTTACAAAAGGTGATCTCCTTCAATCATCAAGTGGCACACTTCCATATGCAGTACCTCCCCACAATAAATCTGTTTGCAAATCAACATGCAGAATTTTAGCTTGAACCCATTATGTTGCTGTCTGTGAGATTAAACTGACAAAGGAGAGACTTTTTTTTAAGAAGAGTTACAGAACATTACATGATACGCTATATTGCTTTGATTCTCTTAGATTAGATTTTATTATTATTCTTTAACACAGAGAGTTCATATGGTGGAGACTAAGAACTGTAATGATACTATTACAATACAAAATCCAATGGAGTGGGGCGGCCAATGGATTTACTGTATATAAATAAATAATAAAATTTTGTTGGCATTAAAGAGAAGCAAAATCAAAATAGAAATGAGGATAGGACCAGGGTTGAGGATAGATATACTGCAGATAGATTTACTCCAGAGTAATTAGTAAACAAGTGTTGTGACTGAGACCCAAGTAGTGATTACCAAACACAATTCAGTTCTCAACAAACTTTTTTTATTAAAACAGCTGAGGATTTATTCATTCTCAGCTTAGTCCAAAATATATTCTTAATAACCAGTCTGTTGGCCTTATCACCAACCTTTGATGTGTTTGGCAACCTGCCGAAGACTTGTCTTGGCAAAAACCCCACAAAGTTCAAGAGATGCTGACAAGAAGCACTGGAATCAATGTTGCTTTTCTACAAAGAACCCAACGGTTCATTGCTGCTCTTTTAAGCCTTATGGGAGTGGCCAACCATCTTCTGGCCTTAGTCCTGAGTTGTCCTTTTTGCTTCAGCTGCTCTTGCCTTCTGGTAGCTCTTCGCATGCGTGCACTAGGAACAGGCTCCTCCTGTTCCTCTGCCTCTCTGCTCTTCGTCTCAGGAGGCTTCGGAGTCCACGCATCGCTCCCAGATGGCTCTGGCCCCATCTCTGCCTCTGACGCAGAGCCCTCATCTGGTCCTTCCCCTGACTCCAGGACTGGCCCATTGTCCTCCCCAGCCTCCTCACTGTCTGACTCTGCTGTCAGGTCCACAGGCTGCTGGCGGACCACAACAACAAGTCTATTGCTGCTCCTACTTCATCTGCATAGACAAAGTGAAGCAATGGATACATCTTAAAGATTGCTACATTTATTATTGCAAGAATGTCCATGGATCTCATGAGATTGTAAAGTAGATATACAAACTCTTAAAATCCACAAAACTTATGCAATAATAAATGTGTACAGTTTTAAGGTGCCAGAAATGGATCGAAAGCTGCCTTCTGTAAACTTTTTAGGTGCAGAAAAGGAGAATGTTATGAGATTCCTACAAAGTTCTTCTAATACATGGCTGTCGCTGCATCACATTTCTGTCACGTAACGTTTCGTGACATTTTTCCCATTTGCAGAGCTGGGGTGGGTGTGGCCTGAGCATAATGCAGCCAACCCGTGGGCTACCAGTTTGAGATCCCTGTTCTAATAGGAAGAAATAAAGGTTCTCAACTAGTCCTCAATAAGCCACAAATCATTAAAACGTAAACAGTGATATTCTTTCATGTTGTTCATTGTGACATAACTAACATAAGTATTCTTCTTCTTCCCAGAATAAGCATGGAGATAAATAGACATTGCCCTTATCCTCTGGAACATTCTCTCTCCCCACCCCTGGAGGTGAGACAGGCCCAGTGGTGGGCTTCAAAAATTTTAGCAAGGGGTTCTCTGCCCGGTTGCTGGGTGGGCACAGCCGTGGTGGCCTAGTCGGCCTTCTGCACCTCCTGTGCTTCTGCCCTCCCTGGGCTCTGGAGGCTTTCCCCCCAGGAGGTGAAAATCACCTCCCCAGGCTCCGGAGGCACTCTGGAGGCCGGAAACAGGCCCGTTTCCAGGCTTTCCAAACTTCTGATAGGCCCATTTTTCACCCTCCCCGAGCCTCCGCAGGCACCCTGCACTTACCTGCATCCAAAACAGACCATGTGGGGACTCCTGGGAGGGGAGGGGTGGGAGGGGCCAGCCAGGAGTGGGATTTGGGGATTCTCCAAACTGCACAGAATCTTAGCTAGAGGTTCTCCCAAACCCCTGTGAACCCCCAGCAGCCTACCACTGGACAGGCCCCCACTTTCTTGGCCTTTATAAATGCCTGAAGACCTTGCTCTGCCATTGTGAATGGAGACCACAGAAGAGCACACAGCCATGAGGCTGGGTAGTGAGATGAAACCACTACCCTGCCTTTTTAATTTTTAATTGTAATTGACTTATTTTTAACTGCTTTTATTATAATGTTTATAGACGGCTTTCATGTTTTAGGGCTATTTGTATATCGCCTAGCGTTGCTCTGTGAGAGAGATGGGTGGTTCCTAAATATGATAAATAAATATTACTCCAAATAAAATGCAGTAGGTAGAATTGACATACAGAAGAATTTCAATTTTGCAAATGATATATAAAGAGGAACAATGGGTCAATAGATTACTGTAACTCTGGAGACACAGAAGAATTGCAAAGACAGGAACAACATAATTTTGTCTTACTGGTTTTAGAGAGATTTCAGGAAGCCATTCAAGAAATTTCCCCTTGCTTTTTCCAAGATGGCATAACACTGCCTTTCCCAGGATTAAATATATCATGTTTGCTGTGTTTGTTTTGCTTTGTTTTGTTTTGTTTCTGAAGTGATCATTTACCAGTGTGTTCTGCTCCATTTTGGTGCTCTTTGCAGACTTTTGACCTTTTCTTACATTCTACAGAAAGTCCTTGATTGCCAGAGAAAGGAAGCATTGGCATGAGCCGATGCAGACTCTGAGAACAGCATTGCTGTCCCAGTAGATGAACCCAAATGAATCATATGCATGGAAGGGAAGGGAAGTTCTTGCGTTATAGCAGCTTAAGGATGAAGGAGTTTGGTCAAAGAAAGATCTGAAGAACAAATGTGCAAAGTCAGCATGCAAATGCAGTTAAAGCTGGATGGGATGGCATGAAGCCAACTGTGGTTGAAGCACTGGAGTAAGGCCCTGAATGTTAACTCAGTACAACAGTGTAGTTGGCTGAACAGGCAAGCTCTGACCAAATTATTTGCATAAAAGAGAAAGAAATTTCAGAATAAATGAGATCTACCATGGTTCCCTGAAAATAGGACCCTGTCTTATATTTTTTTGAACCCTGAAATAAGCGCTTGACCTTACTGCCATGTGCTCAAAAGCCTGATTGGGCTTATTATCAGCTGATGTCTTATTTTGGGAGAAACAGGGTATCAAAGACGAAGGGAATAAAAAAGCAAGAACAGCATCAAGACAGCAGATCAAACTAAATCAAGACACATTTTGCAAAAATCTCATTTTTTTTAAAGAGATGGGGTATAAAGCTGTACCGGCGATAATAACGTATTTATCTTTTTGAAAAGTAGCAAATGACACAGAAAAACTATTTGTTTAAACATTGCATAATGTTTAGAATATTTTTAGAAATAATTACTGTGATTTCAGTAGGAATGCAGTACATCTCCCTGTAGAAGGGAACACTCAATTTGTCACTGCTACTCTGTCTTTAAACCAGACTTGGGAGGGACAAACTTTCAAAAACAGAACTCTTTGCAATGGAGGATTGTTTTCTGTAGAGTAAAATAATTTGGCTATAGTTTGTAACTGAAACGTATTTATATCGGCGGTAGTCCATACTCAGGTTACAATTTGCTAGTATATTTCAAAAACTAAATGTTTTGTCCATCTGTCACAGGGGTGGGATTCTACCGCTTAGGATCGAACCAATAGCTGCAACGATCATCTGGGAGTGAACCAGTTCGCTCCGACAATCAGGTGGGCCCGTCTGCCTGCCCCTGCGCTTTACTAACCTATATCCTCTCAGCTGATTCATGTGGCAGAGCGAATTGCCGTGCCTCATTTGTGTTACTCCCCAGAAGTAACACGGGAGATAAGTTTTTGTAAAACTGCGCATGCGTGTGCAGTGCACGTCAGGCGTGTGCGCATGCAGAGCACGCAAAGCGTGCACTCACCGAACCAGTTAAACTGACAGGATGCAACCACTGATTTGTCATATTATAAAATCAGCACCACAGTAAACAAATAATTAAACCTGAAGTAGAAATATTAGTAACAGGGGGGATTGTTTGAAAAGCAAGCCCCAAAAAGTCCAATAAAATATTGTTTTTGCAGCTGAAAGAAAAAGTTTCATAGGGGCCTCCTTACCATGTGGATTACAATATTTTGGTGCCACCATCAACAAGATAATTTTGCTCACTTCTTCTGATAGATATTTGAGAGGCAAATACTAAGTAATCATCCCTCGCCTTACTGGCTTCTAGGTGGGATCACAGCTCCCATTATTCCCAACCAGCAGACCTACATTTGGAGAGCAACAGGATGGGGAAGATGACAGTACATAATTATTGCAGGCATCAGGGAGGCCATCTTAGTACTGTTTCTCTTTCAGTATTGTTTTCCAAGAATCCCCAATTGATCTTTAAATAGTTCTAAAGAACGCCTTTGAGTTATTTAGTTAGTTTCATTAGTTTTAAGTTTTGAGGATTGATCCAAAAGAAGTTTAAAGGACTCCTCTAGAAATGTACAGTAAATGGTCCCATTCTAGATCTCCAATGTAGTTTTGAAGAAGGATGTCATCAACAAGTAGCATGAAAATTGTGATAGCTTCTGAAAATAAAAAATGTGAAAGATCACCTGGCTTTGCAAAGTCTACTGGCTTTGGGGAAGAAAGTGAACTGGAAAGGGTCAAAGGCAGTTGGTCTTTCAGCAATCAAATGTTCATTAATCAGGATTTCATACCATGCATATAAGCCAGCCATTTTTTAATTCAGCAAACCTAAAAAGAGAGATGAAACAAATTGCAAAGAAACAAAGTGCTAAGCACAAAGAAAATAAAAGCAGTCAACTCTTTTTATAAACCAAATGTATGGACTCTTTATTGAATAATTTCTTATTCTTTTAAATAACCTGTTATAATGTAGCCCTGTTTTAGGCATGAAACCTGCCTGGTGACTTTGGGCCAGTCAGTCTCTAGCAGTCCATGATGTCAGGCTTGGGTAATTTCTTTTGCAACTAATAATTCAACACTTGGTTGATCTGAAAAAAGTGAACTTGCAGGAAAACACTAGGAAGGGGGTGGGGGAATCTGTTATAAAACTGTTTGTAGATCATTCTGAAGTACAGCTTGTTTATAATCAATGAACTTTGAAGCAATGTTGATATTATAATCATGTCAAGTCCTAGCAGAGGAATACCAAGTTCCTGAAATTATATATTGCCCGCATAGTTTGGTCTGCAATAATTCTTGTCTAAAAAAACAAGGATGGCTTGGCTGCTTTTCCAGGGTCTTCTGAATTTTACAGGCTGGCACCAGCATAAGTAGTCTTCAGCTTTCAGATTTCACACTGCAACTAATATTCAGAAAAGGCTTTTGACTAAATAAGGCCAAAACACTCGAGAGCTTCACACACTGAATCCAGATCTATTCTGGGTTAACTTTTTAAATCAGGGATGTGCAAAATTTGCACCACAAATATAAAATTTCCCTTTATTTGGAGATGGGGAACTATAGTAAAAACCTAAAATAAGCCTGAAGTTCTCCATTCTTTGAAATATATCTTTATATCAGAGGTATGTTGCTACAGGTTCGGCCCAGTTCTACCGAATAGGTAGTAACTTTAGGAAGTAGTTCTCCGAACCGGTAGTAATGGCAGCCAGGCCACGCCCCCAAATCAGTTCCCCGGTTGCTGCTTGCTCACCCATCCGAAGCTGACTGGAGCAAAGAAGCCTCTCAGCTACCTGGCCGCAGGGTGCCAAAAAGTCCTTCAGCCGGTGAGAAGAAAGCTGCGCATGCACGAAGATGGTGGCAGCGACCGGAGGTCTTTCTAGCATTGTGAGCCAGTGGCTGGGTGGAAAAGAAGCCTCTCGGCTTTTAAGATCAGCAGAAGGCTCAGTCCCTTCACACAGGGTCGCTTTTCTCTGCGCCCGAAAAAGATCAAAAGGCGCGGAGCAGCCTGTAATGACAAAGTAACCTAGACGAGATAAAAGAAAACAAACCACTGAGGGAAGGAGCCCACCAAAGCTGCTGCTGTTGCAGCCACCCACCCTCCCCACAGCTTGGAGCTCCAAGAGGAAGAGGACCTTGGCTGTTGTGAAGAAGCAGTAGCTCTGGGTGCACAACACCCACTTGTTTCTCTTTGAGAGCGCTTTGCAAACAAGGTGCAAAGTGGCTCTCAAAGAGAATGAAGCGGGCGTGGTGCACCCAGAGCTACCATTTCTTCACAACAGCCGAGGACAGAAGCGTTCGCTCAGGAGCGACACCAGCAAGGAAGGTGGCTGGGTCGGAGGGAGGCATAGCCTGAGCTCTCTGGGACAGGTAAACAAGTGTGGGGAGATGAAGGGGAATGGACTTAGCCCTCCGCATGTTGCACCCCCTCCCAGCCTTTGCCTGCGCCTCTGTGCCACCAGCATCTCCCAAAGCCGCCACCGTTGGAACCGCGATAGGGATGGGGGCAGCCCACTAAGCTGGGTGCCCGAAAATGGTGGGGAGGTGTGGGGGGAAGGCTGGGAGGGGCTGCAACATGCGGGAGGCTCCCCGCAGTTCCTTGGCTCATCTGGGTTGCAGCTGAGTCTGCTGCTGCTGGCGGAGTAGGTTGCTCTGGCTGCAACCACGAGGAAGGCCCGCCAGAGGCTAAAAGAGGCACTTTTTGGCCAGGAAGAGCAACAGAGGGAAAGCCAAGATGACCACCGCCCCCCCATGCATCCCGACCTGGATATGGGGCCGGAATGTCAAAAAAAGTGTTTCAAAAAGTCCAAAAAAGTTTAGTCACCTTTTTGGTGGACATGGCTTGGGGGAGTCATGTGACTAAGTACATGAGTGATGTCATGTTGGCCACGCCCAATCAGTCATCCCCCCAGCCACACCCACCAAACTGGTAGTAAAATATTTTAGAACCCACCACTGCTTTATATGTATCAGAATAAAGCAGAAAATCATAGGTTCACCCAGCTGCAGGACCTCACTCACTGTAGCATTCATTCATATGAGGCCACTAAAGGCAGCTCCCAGCCATGAACAGCTTACTCATCTTTATTCTAAATACTTTGTCAGTCTAAAACAATTGTCATTGACAATTGTATCCTGAGTTGTTCTTCTTGTTGCCTTTAAAGCCAAGAAACAAATTGGAGTTCTTGGAAAATGCAATTGAATTATCAACTTTTTAAAATCGAAGGATTCATCTCCTATAAACTGTGCTTCAGAGCAATATTTTATTCTCTCCTTGTTGGTTTGCATATTTATATGAAAGCAAACTGTACAAGAAGTGCCACAACAATATGATCAAAGCTCTGTTTATGATGCACATTAGAAAAGATGGATCTTCATTCATATCACTGTGGCCAGTGTTTTGACTATTTTTCACCATTCCCTATGGACAACTTCGTCTCATCTATGCTCACCACTTAAATTCAGTAAGTATTTTTATTCTCAATACAGAGAAGATGATAGTGCCTGTCACATAGACTTAAGGTGAGGAATCTTTCAGAAAAACATAATTATAGTTCTTTATTAGATTTGTATCTTCTGAAAGTTCAAAGCAAGTGCCCACATACATACTCTTCCAGTTTTCTCTACAGTAATAACTTTTAAGGCAGCTTTGACGGGTCCTTCTCCTATGATAAATTAATCAAGTAAACATAGAATCTGAGAGTTTGGCAGAAGTCAGACAAATAAAAATAAGTACAATAGAATCAATGTATACATTCTTATATAATAAAATGAAAGCAATAACAAGAGACAAAGTGGAACAACTGAACAATGATAGATTGCAACCTAAGATAAATGTGTATTATTTACAAGAAATTAATAAGTTGATCGAATGTAATAATTATGATTAACTTTATTAGTTTTATTTGTATTAGAATGTATGACACCCAGGGGTCACACTGTTCACGTATTGATTTGATACATTTATAAAAAATAAAAAATAAAAAACTTGGGGAAAAAAGAATTCAAATAATCCACTTATTACTTGGCACGGTTCTTTCATCTGGCCAAGAAGAGAAAAGAAAAAAGAAAAGAAACTCCCACAATATAAAATTAGATCAGGCTTCATCATCCCAGTTGACGTCAATGTTTTCTATTTTGAATGTCCATTAGATACAACACAGAGAGAGACACTTGCCCACAAACCAAGCGAAAGGTGATAATCACCAACCCCATTCCTTTTAAATATCATGTCGGAGATTCCCTGGAATATAAACATAAACATATTATTGGCTCCCATAGTTATATTTGGTGCACTAGCCTTAAATCATTCTATTATAGAACAAGAGACAAAAATTCTACTTGCTATTAAGTTTAATCTAGCGTTTTTCGGAGGAGTCGGGGAAACCTTGACTTCTAACATTCTGAACCAAAAAGGCCAATCCCAGTTCAAGAAAAAAGAAATGACTTGTTGAAAAAGTAAGGCAAATTCCTTGCGAATTGTCTGCAAAAATACACAAAATGATTCAATGCATATATTTTATTTTATTTGTCTGTTTGTTTGTTTTGTCAAACATGTATAAGATAACAGATATAAGTATAAACATGATTATGAACACAGGAAATGGATACGAATAAATGGGAACAGTAGGACAGGGATGGTAGGCACCCTGGTGTGCTTATGCACGCCCCTTACAGACCTTTTAGGAATGGGGTGAGGTCAACAGTAGACAGTCTAAGTTATGGGGGTTTGGGGATGTAACCACAGAGTCAGGTAGTGCATTCCAGGCATTGACCACTCTGTTGCTGAAGTCGTATTTTCTGCAATCAAGTTTGGAGCGGTTTACCTTAAGTTTGTATCTATTGTGTGCTTGTGTATTATTGTGGTTGAAGCTGAAGTAGTGGTTGACAGGTAGGACGTTGTAGCAGACAATTTTGTGTACTACGCTTAGACTGAAGGCAGCGTAGTTCTAAATTGTCTAAGGCCAAAATTTCAATCCTGGTGGCATAAGATATTCTGTTGTGAGCAGAGGAGTGGAGTACTCTTCTCGTGAAGTACCTCTGGACTCGCTCAATTGTGTTAATGTCCAATATACAGTGCGGATTCCAGGCAGATGAGCTGTATTCAAGAATTGGTCTAGCAAAGGTTTTGTATGCCCTAGTTTGCAGTACAATATTACCGGAGAAGAATATAGTTGAGGAACAATTTGGATCCATTTGTACATGTCATATATACAGGTTTTTCTCAGTAAGCTATTTAGGAGACAATGCCCTATTATCCTTGAGTGGATTTTTCTCTTACAGTTCTTCAAACCAAGGTGCCATGTTATCTATGATGTGGGCCTTAGATCTCAATTCTACTTACAAAGCACATTTGCTTTCTTCCAATCTCAGTGGGGTCAGTGGGTCAGTGATGTCATAAACAGAAATAAATGGATGAGGCTTACATAATGAGAGTACTGTCATATTTATTGCTGTCATACTTTCTGAGTTCTCATATGTGTATGCTGATACCAAACAATATGGGAACTACTGATATCACTCCCTAGAGAAAATTATTCTATTTAACCAGTTCTTACCAGGAAGTAATAAATTGCAATTCTGTGAATGTAAAATGGAATGTCCTTGTTTCCTTTTGTTCATTGAAACAGGGAAGCAGGAAGGTGGAGAGGGTTCTTGCATGAACTGTAAGCATTTCTCTAGGATTAGCACTGGAAACTGTCACGCATTTTGTTTTGATTTTGTTCTACAAGCACAGGAGCTGGTAACTTCTATTTTTAAATGTAAATTCCAATGAATAATCCATGGAGTATGAGCCCCTAACACAGGTATAATCAGAAAATCTATTGCTTTATATTTTTAAAACTCTGCTGAAACTAATAAATGATTTTTCATTAAGTAGTGTGCCTTCTCATAATATTTCTTCTAAAGAAATGCTTGCAAAGGAAAAATATAAAAAATGATTGGTGAAATCATCAAGAGAACAATGGAAAGATTAAGAAACAGAGAGCCTTACAAGTTTCTTGCAGATATTTCATTACCCAAACTAGGTAAACATCATCAGTCATCAACATGATTAGCACTGATGATGTTACTTAGTTGGATAATGAAACATCTGCAAGAAAACAACCAGAAAAACAATCAGAGAGCACCAAGGACCCCGCAGAATTGATACTTTTTTCAAGTTACGGATCTGGATGAGGAGAAACAGGCTCAGGCTCAACCCATCCAAGACCGAGTGGCTGTGGTTTCCGACGTCCCGATATAGTCAGCTGGTGCCATCGCTGACTATTGGGGGCGAAGCACTGGCCCCCACGGAGAGGGTTCGCAACTTGGGCGTCCTCCTGGATTCACGGCTGTCTTTAGAAGAGCACTTGACGGCTGTGACCGGGAGGATTTTTCATCAGGTCCGCCTGATTCGCCAGTTGCGTCCCTTTCTGGATCGGGACTCGTTACGCACGGTCACTCATGCCCTCGTCACCTCCCGTCTGGACTATTGTAATGCTCTCTACATGGGGCTCCCCTTGAGGAGCACTCGGAGGCTCCAACTGGCGCAGAGTGCAGCCGCGCGGGTGTTGATGGGAGCGACGTGGCGCTCCCATGTAACGCCTCTCCTGCGCGAGCTGCACTGGCTCCCGGTGATCTTCTGAGTGCGCTTCAAGGTTCTGGTTATCACCTTCAGAGCGCTCCATGGCTTAGGACCTGGCTATTTACGGGACCGCCTGCTGCCACCAATAGCCTCCCACCGACCAGTACGCTCCCATAGAGAGGGGCTTCTCCGGGTGCCGTCGGCCAAACAATGTCGACTGGCGGCCCCCAGGGGGAGAGCCTTCTCTGTGGGGGCACCTACGATCTGGAACGAGCTCCCCCCAGAGATACGGAGAATTCCAGATCTGCGTACCTTCCGTCGCGCGCTTAAGACGTTCTTATTCCATCAAGCTGGCCTGACCTAAACTTTTCCTCTTTTTAAAATGGAATTTTAAATTTTAAATTTGGTTTTAAATTTATTGGGGTTTTAAAATGTTTCAGCCAAATTTATTTAATTAGTTTTATCTCCATTTTAAATTTTGTATCTATATGTTTTATTTTATGGCTGTTCACCGCCCTGAGTCCTTCGGGAGTAGGGCGGTATACAAATTTAATAAAATGAAAAAATGAAAAAATGAAAGTTGATGTTTCTCAGCAGAACTGTTTCTTGCTCCATAAAGGAAATACAACGCCAACTCCTGCTATAACTGATGCAATTCCTGTACTTAAACTTCAGATAGCTTTTTATTGTTTATCCAAGCTTTCTCAAGCTTAAGGTCACAGATTCCAGAATTCCCAACCAACATAGAATTTGCTGCTATCAACTTTGCTGATGGTCTCTAAAAGAAAAAAAAAAAGGACGAGGATTCAATCTACTAGTTTTTTAATCCCTGTTTACTATCACTAGACTGCAAAGAAGCATATATTAAATTAGCAGCTGCCAGGACAGTAGTGGAAAAGGACTACAGTGTGACACTCTTTCCATGCTTGTGAGCTTCCTTATTGCATTATATTCTTATGTATTGTGGTTCCAAAATCCTTGAACGTGATACATGTGAGAAGGTTAGTCTGCACTGAGAAGGGATGACTCAAGATTTCAGAGTGTTGCTACTCAATCTTAACAAAAATAAAGAAGACAGAGGTTGAATGTAGGACCTTCTTCAGGCAAAACATTACACATACCTGATGCCTGCTTCACTGCCATAAAAAAATAAATTTTGTTTTTTGCTTCCTCTTTTGGTGATGGGTCCAGAACTGGTCTAGGAGCATATCAGCCTGAAGAGCTGGCATTGAAGGCTCCTCATCTGAGCTTTCAAAACTATTCTGCAACATCAGGATGAATGTTGACATATTAATGACCTTCCAAAACAGGAGGACTAGAAAATCAGGGAACACATTGGCATATGTCATAAGGCAATTATGTGGTTGCATCATTCCCACTGAAAAAGAGAACCATGGAAATGAACAGAAGAGAAGCTAGAGAGCTCTGAGCAGGTCAAAGGAGGGGGATCCCTCCTGAGGTTTGGCAATCAATATTTAAAGTCTGAATGCCTATTTCACCTCAGTCATGGTCACAAGTCTCCCATGGCCTTTGTTTCCTACCTTGTTTATGCAAATTATATTCATCAAATGAATGTACTGGATGGAAACATCAAGTAGATGCTAAACTTAGTTTAACTGATGGCTCATGGCGCAAGAGCAATACAACTTTATAAATGGGTCTATTTTGCCTTGATCTAATGCCATGAAAGCAAGACAAATAGCATTCGTGCTTGGAGCCAAATAAATGTTGGGCAAAAATTATTTTTTACTTTGCTGTTATTTTAAAATATAGCTCAACTATATTCTCTGTGTGTGTGTGTATGTGTGTGTGTGTATGCGTGAGAGTGTGCGTGGTTTACAATGAAATCTCAACTGAATATGAAGAAATATCTTAAAATCAGTACATTTACTAAAACTTAATCTACAGAAGTAACATATAAGCTAGCTACCGTATTTTTCGGAGTATAAGATGCACTGGAATATAAGACGCACCTTAGTTTTTGGGGAGGAAAATAAGAAAAAAGCTGATTGGCAGGTGGATCGGCCTCCTGAAATATCCCCAATCAGCTGTTCTCAGAGGTGAATTTTAACAACAGGTTCTTTGGTTGTGAGCTCTGTAACCTTGCTTTTTTTTTTTTTTTTTTTTTTTGCTTTTTTTTCTGCCTCTCAAACTTTTGAAACTCGGTTTCAGAAAAAACTTTTTTTTCCTGCCTCTGAAAGCCTCCGAAACAGAACTTCAGAAAAAAAGCCTCTGAAGCTCTGTTTGGGGCCTTTTTTTTCTGAAGCTCTGTTTGGGGGCTTCTTTTCTGAAGCTTCATTTCTGATGCTTTTTTCAGCCTCTGAAACTTCCGTTTGAGAAGCTGGGAGGGGCTACATTCAGAATATAAGACACACCCAGATTTTCACCCTCTTTTTTTGGGGAAAAAGGTGCATCTTATACTCCAAAAAATATGGTAGTTTTGGGGAGTGAAGGGATAACAAGAAGCATTACTAAGGAATTTACGATCCCTTCACAGAGCTCCCTTTTGAAGCTGAATGGTCTTTGACAAATACTCCTCATCCCTTAACAAGTATTCCCCAGGTCCCTTAACAAACCATGTCTGAATTAAATGAGACAGTAATATTTGATTCTTTGTTGGAATGATACAATCAAATATCTATGAGAGTAAATACTAAGGAGGAATAACCCATTTCTCTATTACTCTTTGGAGCTATCAAGCACATTATATCAAAAATCTGGATATACTGCAGAACAGGGGAGGATTTGTTTTCTTTGAGATAGTTATTTATATTTCAGTGATTTATTGTAGATCAATTCATCAATATAATAATAGCAATAACAATAGCACTTAGACTTATATACCACTTCTCAGTGGTTTACAGCCCTCTCTAAGCAGTTTACAGAGTCAGCCTATTGCCCCCAACAACCTGGGTCCTCATTTTACTGACCTCAGAAGGATGGAGGGCTGATTCAACCTTGAGCCACTCAGAATTGAACTCCTGGAGTGAGCAGTCAGTTAGCCTGCAGTACTGCATTCTAACCACTGCGCCACCACGGCTCTAAAATCTGAAAATTAGGACATTTTTAATGGCCTAATGGAAGATATAGGAAAAAAGGCTATCATAACCTGAGAAGTAGTTCACTAGGGGTTGTTACTGAGGTTGAAAGTGAAGATAATAAAAAGAGTGGGAAGTGTTCATCCTAATCAAAACCGGACAGGCAAATGAATTAGGGCAGGAATCAATTAGCTGTCCTTGCTGTCAGGAGACTGAAATCCTTTGCTTGTGTGGAAGGGATGGTTAACTAAATTTTCAACTGTACCCTTATATAGCATGGAGATGGTTTCTTTCCCCGGTTCTGTCATTGTTATGAAAGAATCACTTCACATATTCTTTGTTGCATTGGAATACATAGTATAAGAGTCCCCATTGGGAGACTTAACCTCCATTGTAATATCCAGATTTATTTGAATATTTTAGTGTCTATTAAATTATAGTTATCTATCCAGGGCCAGCTCTACCCTAACACCAAATAAGTGTTAGCACTCTGGAGGTGCAAAATGTTAGGGATTCCCAAAACTGAAAGGACACTTGAAAATCACAATTTAAAAAAGTGAAAAATAGTAACAGCACACTCTGTAAACCAGCATGTCCACTTGAGGGTAAAATATAATTTTGAGAAAAGAGAAAAAAATTGTTTGGGGCTGAAAATCATAAGTGTAAAGCTGAAGAAAAAAAGAAACAAGATGGTGCTTTTTGAAATTCCAGACAAAATCGGACAACGAGTCAAACCATCAGGGGTGCCAGGATAAATCTTTCCTGGGGTACCAAAATGTCTAGAGACAGCCCTGAAATATCATCCTATATGGAGGGATATTTATAATCCCAATAACATGTATATGTACTTACTTGATTAAGAGAATTTACTGTCCAACCAATATGTGCACATATTTTACTGAGATTAATTTACATTAAACTGAGCATTTCTGAGAGCCCAATATAGAAATGGACTGTCAGTTTTCAATAAGGATTAAAAGATTATGAATGTTGGTTCCATTTAACTGTCAGAAATAGCTTTCAGGAACACTGTCCTGGTCTGGCAAAGTTTCCCTCTATTTTTTTAATTAAATCCTTAGAGAAATTTTCCACATTACTGGCCTACGGACAAATCAAGTTTGTACTTCCTTGGATGCAAATACCATAACTTGTAGACTTGCCTCAGATATCAGGACTGAAGTACATAATGATGGAATTAGTATGATAACATCTTCAAATGAGCCTGGATAGCTAGCTGGATAGCTCTGCAGACAAGGCACTGTAATTTAACACCAGCTGCCTGCAATTAAAGTAAGTTCGAATCTCGCCAGGCTCAAGGTTGACTCAGCCTTCCATCCTTTCTAAGGTAGGTAAATTGAGGACCCAGTTTGTGGGGGCAATAAGCTGACTTTGTATAAATATACAAAAGTATGAAAGCTATTGCTTAACGCACTGTAAGCCGCCCTGAGTCTCCGGAGAAGGGCGGCATATAAATCAAATTTATATATATATATATATATATATATATATATATATATATATATATATATATATATATATCAATTTTCTTACTTCTTCGTAGGGTCTATGTGTGTTTTTCTTCTAGCCAGGTTTTCCCTACGTAGCCAAGGTTTTTTTTTGTAGCTCCAGCTCAGTAGAATCTCATCTACTCGGTTCTGGGCTTTTTTCCTTTCTAACACCTAGGTGTTAGAAAGGAAAAAAGCCCAGAACCGAGTAGATGAGATTCTACTGAGCTGGAGCTACAAAAAAAACCTTGGCTACGTAGGGAAAACCTGGCTAGAAGAAACACACACACACACACACACACACACACACACACACACACACACACACATATATATATATATATATATATATATATATATATATATATACACCTTTACAGGGAGGATATGGGTGTGGCCTACTGATGACAGCTAACGAGCTAGAAATGGATCTATTTAGGTCTCCCACCTAGCAGTTAGAGCTTGCTAGGTGTTAGAAAGGAAAAAAACCCAGAACCGAGTAGATGTGATTCTACTGAGCTGGAGCTACAAAAAAAACCTTGGCTACGTAGGGAAAACCTGGCTAGAAGATATATATATATATATATATATATATATATATATATATATATATATATATATATATATATATATATATATAATCACAGTATGTTGCAGATCTCATTCATTTTACATTTCAGAGTCCACTGCTGATATGTGTGGGTGGGTGTGCATGTGTGTATTTCAGTGGTGGGTTGCCCCCGGTTTGCACTGGTTCTATAGAACCCATAGTAAAACCGATGGGAGGCTCCATCCACCAACCCCGACGTCATCAGAATGCTTCTGTGCATGCGCAGAAGAGCGTGCATGCGTGGCCCCTTTGTGAACCAGTAGTAAAAGTAAGTAGAATCCACCCTTGGTGTACATGTATGTATGCGTGCACACACATGTAGACAGATGATGATAGATAAACAGACAGCAGACAGTCTGTCAGATATGATAGCTCCTTTGAAGCCTTCACAAAATATAACGAAACAACTTCCACCTATCCCCTCATGGATCAGCTGAACCTCATTCCAAGTAATGTTACCATCTCCTTAGATCAACCATGAATCTGCTGCTGTGAAAATCCATTCATTGTCTGAAGGATTCAGAGCACAATTATTGTTATTGCTAGTCCTCAAGTATATAACTTTCTTTACTAATTGGTATCCTCAGTGGCTTCAAAATACTTTAGAAGGGGCACGGGTTTGATCTCCCAATCACAGCTGCCAGTTTGAGGCCAGTGACAGTTGCTGGAGATGTTATTAATCTTGTTTATACAATTTTCACTCTTTTACAGTATATTGTTAGAGAAAAACTGAAACAAAAAGAAAAAAAGATGCAATCTTTAGGCAGTGAACATGAATTTGAAAAACACAGCATGCCTTATAGTAGCACTGAAGAATATATTTTTTTAACTTTGGAAACCATTTATTTCATGTAAAAATGAAAAGATTCTTAAAATTTGAAGTTGTTCACATTGATTTTCAAGCAGGGGTTCTTAAGGGAGATTTGCAATATTTATTGTTAGATGCAGAAGCAAAGCAATACCAGGTGGACTATTGTGCAATGTTAAGTGTTTGTTGTTTGATATTTGAATTGAATATTATAGGTCTGTTTAATTCAGCAAAATCTATTTGTAGTTGACACATCAGAAATAGAAATAGAATAACAGAGTTGGAAGGGACCTTGGAGGTCTTCTAGTCCAACCCCCTGCTTAGGCAAGAAACCCTAAATCCGTGATGGTGAACCTATAGCCCGTGTGCCAGAGGTGGCATGCAGCGCGGGGCATGCACATACGCAGGGGGCGGGAGGCATGTGGGGGCCTGCATGTGTATGTGTGGGGGGTGGGGGCTGTGTGCGTTTGCGTGAGGGGCAGGGTGCATGCCCCTACCCCCCACGCATATGCATGCAGGCCCCCACATGCCCCCACCACACACGCATTGCATTTTGGGGGCATTGCATACACTTTGGGCACTCGGTCCGGAAAAGGTTCACCATCACTGCCCTATATCATTTCAGACAAATGGTTATCCAGTCTCTTCTTTAAAACTTCCATTGTTGGAGCATTTACAACTTCTGGAGGCAAGTTGTTCCACTGATAAATTGTTCTAACTATCCTTAGGTCTATCTAGGTTGATTCTCTCCTTGATTAGTTTCCACCCATTGCTTCTTGTCCTATCCTCAGAGGTAGGAGTACACAAATTAGTTGGATATTAGTCTGAACTTTTAGAATGTTGTTTATTAGTATTTTAAGGTAATTTAAATATTGGTATTATTCATTTAAACTTAGAGAGAGGTTGTTCTATTATTATCTCTACTGAAAAAAAGTCAGAGGACATTCTTGTCATATATTTGTTTGATGTATTTTTCCCCTGACACTTTTTAACTTGTCTTGTTAACCCATTCCCTTTTTTCCTTTTATGTTAGCCTCTTTTTACTGGTTGTTTTTTAAATTTTGGAGATGTGGGGAGAGAGAGAGAGAGAGACAGACAGACAGACAGAGAGAGATATAGACAGACAGACAGAAGAATGAATTGGGTAGAATTGTCCCAGGGTGCTGCTCCTACTCTTCCCTCAGGGATCTTCAGATTCCCAGCTCTCCACCCCTTTAACAGGCTTGTCCTTGGCTCTCTTGAAGACAACAATAACCTGTCTAGAATCCATTTTTCTCTGCTAGGCATTACACTTCTGCCCTTTCTCTTTCTTTTTTTCAAAAACATTTTCCTTGAATGTCCACATTTCTTCTCCTCTTACCAACACAGTGGAAACCCTCCTTTGCTTGAGGAAAGTATGGTCTCTTTCTTTACCCTCTGGATATGCCGTCAGCTAAAAAGAACGATCAGTCTAGATGAATGTATACATAACAAAATAGTAGAGAGTCATGGATGATTTACATGCTGCCCATATAGGTAGTCCTCATTTAGCAGCCACAATTGGAACTGGCAACTTGATCATTAAGCAAAGTGGTCACTAAGTGAAGGCACTATGATTTTTCAGCTTTTCTTTTTAGAAGGATTGGTTGTAAAGTTTCTTTTCTATTACTGCCATAACTGTGAATGGCTGCTGTACAAGGTAATTGCTAAACAGAGGCTACCTGAACTTCAGTTTGGGTTCTTTAAAAAGGGACGCGGTGGCTCAGTGGCTAAGACGCTGAGCTTGTCGATCAAAAGATCAGCAGTTCAGCGGTTCGAATCCCTAGTGCCATGTAATGGGATGAGCTCTCGTTACTTGTCCCAGCTTCTGCCAACCTAGCAGTTTGAAAGCACGTTAAAAAATGCAAGTAGAAAAAATAGGGACCACCTTTGGTGGAGAGGGAATAGCGTTCCGTGCGCCTTTGGCTTTTCATCCTGGCCACATGACCATGGAGATGTCTTCAGAGAGTGCTGGCTATTTGACTTTGAAACAGAGATGAGCACCGCTCCCTAGAGTTGGGAACAACTAGCACATATGTGCAAGGGGAACCTTTACCTTTACCTTTTGGGTTCTTTAACATAATTCTTAATATATTCATCTTGATTTGACATTAGTTCTAAAAAAATCATGTATATGTCACCCTCTTAAAGAACATCTCTTCTGTAGCCTAGAAACCTTACAATTTAGATTAAAAATATCAAAGATATCTCAGCCATCTTGGATTCCATGTTGCTTAGTAAAAATATGATGGGGATGATGAGAGGAAGTACCATGGATTCAGACTTCTGGATAATTTTGAAAGAGAAATAATGAGCCATATTTACACTTCAAAGACATGTCAGTAATTTCTCTTGGTCCACTGTAAAAAGAAACACTTTGTGCCCAATATTCTTATTATGAAAAAAAAAAAGCCATATTAAGTTGTCTCTCAAGGAAAGCTCTGTTTTTTACTAAGGTTTTTGTGGATTTTTCTTTTAAATGCAGATTTTTTTTTTCTTTACGTATGTCCTGAGGGTTGAACATTTGAATTTCATCCCAGACACAATTAATAGACCTCTTTGTTTTTCCTAACTGTAAAAGAATGGCTCTGGCATCTTCAATGCGATTGATTTGTTGCTGTTTTATCAAATTGGGAGTACTTTTCTTCACCCTGGATCATTGTTTTATTGTCATTCATTTGTAATGTTTTGTACACAGTGCCATTGAGATGACTGGCCATACAAATTGTTTAAATAAAGATAAATACCCTTTCATTCTCCTCCTAGAAGATAGGCAGCCCATATCTCATAGTGCTTCCATTGGGGAATATAGCTTTGGACAAGTCTTCCAAAAAAACTGATCAGCAAGCTTGCTGTATCAAGGAACTGCCATGTTATATGAATTTGCTGTTAGGAAAGAGTCACAATATGGGAGGCTGAGCCATATTCTTTTGCACACAGTTCTACTTAAGACAGAAGAATGATTGTCCCCCTCAAAACAGCTGAAAGTTTTCTCCTAGAAAGCATAAAATAAAATAAAATGCAACAGAATTTGATTCTATCCCAGTGATGGCGAACCTTTTAGACACCAAGTGCCCAAACTGCACACATGCATGCCCAAACTGAAAGGTGCATGCATGCGCTGACATATATGAATGTGCACATGCACAGACATGGGGGCGTGTACAGCAGAGACCCAAAGACTAGCTGGCCAGCAGGAGGCAGGGCATCCTAACACCAGCAGCACAGCAAGATCTTTTTCTTTCGTGAGCTTCTGTTTCGTCGTTTGCAGGGAAACGGAAGCTCACGAAAGAAATGCCATGGAGATCAGACCTGGGGCGATGGCGCATGTGCCAGCAGAGAAAGCTCTGCGTGTCACCTCTGGCACCCGTGACATAGGTTCCCCATCACGGTTCTATCGAATGCGTTGGCATTTACATGTTGCATTTTGGACACAAGGGGACTACCATTGATAGACTGCCCCACCTTGTACTTGGATGTAAAAAAACAGGTGACAATATATAAGTTACTTTTCAGATATGATGGAACTGCAACCTCAAGAATTCACAGCCAGTGATAAGTATAGTCCAAGATACCTGGAAAACACCTGTTATAGGAAAACCTGCTTCACATTTTTGGCAATGAGAGCCAATGGCTCATGAGAGCCATTTCATTTTTTTGGCAATGAGAGCCAATGGCTCATGAGAGCCATTTCATTTTTTTTTTAAAAAAAATTGATTTTTATTATAACACATAGTGATACATTCGGTACATTTTCGGTTCATTGGTGCAATTATATACATATATACATCTACATACATTATTACTTGTCTTTTATTTGATATTGTTTCTTAAAGCTAGATTTAATTTCAAAACACTTAAGGATAATAGTGCTCAAATCTCTAAGACTAAATATAATACTATTCATATGAATTTTGTTAATTAATTAATATTTAATCTCTATTTCCTTCTTTATTTCTTTTCCCCATCCATTCGTACCACATGTCCCACATGCTATAAAATTCCGAATCTTCTCTGTCATTAATTTCTAAAGTCAATTTGTTCATTTCGGCGCACTCCAATATTTTTCCAATAACATGTTCTTGAGGTGGTATTTGTTTTTCTTTCCAATACTGGGCAAAGGAAATTCTAGCGGCTGTCAGAATATGTATAATTAAATACTTTTTCTTTTTTGCATATTTCAGTTTTCATGAGAGCCATTTCAATAGTAATCCTCATCAGGAGCAGAACTGCCATTTAACAGTCTGTTCCTCCCCCCCCCCCAAAATGCAACAGAACACTGGAATTATATGTGTTTGCATGTGATATATGGAACACACCAATGGCAACTTATAAACAGAAGCTATATTCTGTTAACTTACTTTCATATTATTTATTATGGTTTTGTAATAAATCCTCCCAGAAGAAACCCCAAGCAATACACATAATTCTTTCATAATGGCTGTGTAAAATAGATGAAATTAATAAAGAGTATACCTGGCCTAGTGTAACCCAGTGAACTTTATGGATTAATTGGTTAGAATCTGGATATATCGTATTCAACAGTTTTTATCAGGGGTGAAATCTAACTGGTTCAGACCAGTTCGGGCGAACTGGTAAGGATGATTTGAATCAGTTCGCCAAACCAGTAAAAACCACCCCTGGTTGGCCCTTCCCACGCCCACCCACTCACCTGCTTGCGCACTTGCCACTCACCCCTTCCAGCCACTCGTTTGCCTCTTCCAGCCGCTCAACCCATTCAACGTTTAATGCTGCAGCAGAGAAAATCTGAACTTTTCTCCCTCCATTCACAATGGAGCTGCTGCAGTCTGTCTCTTTAAGGTAGTCCCCGGGAGGGAGGGGGCCAGGGAGACCATAAAGGGAGCAGCAGCTCCACTGTGAATGGAGGGAGAAAAGTTTGGCTTCTCTCTGCCACAGCCATTCACTATGAGCCCTTTTGGTGCTCATACACACATTTTTTTCCTACTGAGTTCTGTGGGCGTGGCTTGGTGGGGGGATCATGTGACTGAGTGGGCATGGCCATGAGTGACATCAAGATGACCATGCCCACTCAGTCACAGGACACCACCACCACCACCAAGCCACACCCACAGAACCAGTAGGGAAAAATTTGAATGTCAGCACTGGTCTTTATTCTGCAATAAATAAATTGCTCCGGTTCTCTCTGTATACCCATCACCTATTATTACGTTGGGCTATACAGTCTTCAAGGACATTTTGATTTAAATGAAAATTGTTTCTACTTTCTTCTCTAACATCCAACATCTGTGACAGATATAATATCTGAAAAAGCAGGGCTTCTGAATAATTTTGTAAATGTAAATCCTTGACACGGATGAAACTGACACCAGATGCAGATCATGTATGTGGAAATATTAGGGTATGAGCCAAATGTTACAAACCAGGCAATGCATTAAACAGTTCATTTGAGAGATGCCTTGTATAATTTTTCATACATATTCCTTTACAGCCTAAAATTTTGCCAGGATTTGGGGGGGAAATTGTGCGCTGAATAAGTTAATGGGGAAAACTCTGCTGCCAATGATTTTATATCCAAATACCTTGCTTCACTCTCTTCCTCTTACTACACAACCATTACTTCACCTCCAGTAATATGTTGATTAGGTTGCAGGCTATTGACTAGAATTAAAATATCATTCGATCTATAAACTGTAGCCAATCAACATGACTTGTGATCAGGCCTCAAAATTCTCAATAGGATTGAATAATAGAAGGGAGGTAAATCAAAGCTAACAGCTCTTAGCTCCAGCCAGTCTGTCTCCACTTAAGGCTTTCCATTCATCTGGGAAGCATATCAAAATTTATAACCTAGACATTTATTGTGTGGGGCATTAAAATGATGAGGAACCATACACTCATGCCATGAGAGCCATTAAGAGGAGATATGGCCTATATTTGCCTCATGCTAAACAATTGCTCAGTAACCAAAAACAGCCAGGGGAACTCAGAAAACATTTTATCTACAGGCGAGTTGGATTTAATCTCTGTATAATGACAAAAGTCTTTTCTTTTTGAAAAAGAATACTACAATCCAAAGCATCCTATCCTAGAGGAAAGTCCTACTGAAGGTTGATGGGATTTATTGATGGGAAGGTTGATGGGAAGCTCAGAATTAGGTAAGACATTTACAGAATATTAAGAATTGTCCCATATGGATCTTATTATGGAGCAACCAGTAAAGGAAATTCTTGAATCAGGTTTATGGCAGCAGATACTGTATAGTGAATGTATGATACTTCTGGGAACGGTCTTTGATTGTAATAATGAGATGTCCTAACTATGCTTGTGCTTTTCATATGCAACATCAGCATCTTGAAAAGTACACCCTTGTTTTGTTTGTTTAATAAAGTTGCAACAGGTTATAAAAATAAGATTAAAAAATAATCATTGAAATTTTTAAAGCCAAGTGAGAACAGTGAATCTTCCAGAAGATTACCTGAATTCAGTGCTTTGCTTTACTATTAGAAGCACTATCAATTGTAATTGCAAGGAGAGGTACAGGGATTAATCACTTACAACCAACATTGTGATTTTTAAAAAAGAGAGGATGAAATAAAGTTTTATTTTACATACATTTTGCAAATCCTAACATGAGCATATAATTGTGAGGACCCTGGATCACTGGCCAGTTTTCCATTCCAGACTGGATGCTCTTTGATGTAAGTATAGTCAGGGCCCTCTTCTCACCTGGATATTCAATAGGCCTGGATATTCAATACCAGCCCTCAGGCTGAGTGAGATTTTATAGCAGGCATATATAAATTGTGGTCCTGAAAATTCTCAAGATTGGGAGCACAATGGTACTCCCAAAGTTACTGCCAAATTGCAACAAACAGTGTAACTAGAAGGCAAAAATTATAAAGACATGAAAAGTACAATTTATGTGTGTTCACTTGACTTGAATTACATTAATTTTCCTTGGTTCCCACCCATATTTTTGGATGCACCTCAAAGAAGAACAAGGTTGCTTACTTTTCTCCTTTCCCTCATTTGGGAAAATACTGTAGGATGAAACAAACCTGCTCATCTTAAAATGGACTTTTTCCACTCAGAACAGAACTAGAATTAACAAGATACAGTATGAGATTTATGCACCAGATTAGAGAGAAGCTTAATCCTTCTTGATCTGTGCAGTTTCCTTCCAGAAGTTGATTTGAGGGAGTCCTTCAGTAAGTGATTTGTGAGGTAACCCACAAGGCTATTGACAGCCCTAGAGAGGAGGAACATTTCTTACAGAATTTTTAAAACATAATTTTTATTACACCAAAGAGGCTTTTTTAATGTACTTATTTTAATTGCAATGCACATATTGCCTCAATAAATGTAGCAAATATTTTTCAGGACAAATCCATTCTTCATAGTCAGAGGTCTATTTCAACCCAGAGTACATTCTACCAAAAATTTCTACAACAAAGTGAGGAGTAGCGCATACACCCTCAATTTAAAATCACAGAGGAGTCCATATTGGAATTATGGCAATCTGAATTATAAAAGAAATCAAAACTCAGAACGAATTATTCCCATTTGCATCCAAATTTTTCACAGTTTTACAGTAAATAATGTAACCAGATTACCACATAATCTGAAGCAGTGGGAAATGTTCATGAAAATATATTTCTTCTCATTGCACTGCCATCAGCTATGGCGTCTGTAGATTATGTAGCCAGGCTGAATTGAGCATCTTTTTCCTCTGAGTTAAGGAAACTTTAGGACAATGGTTCTGTCCCTGCCTAATACAAAGTGCAGGCAACCCACCCATCCCCATTTTTGGGTTAATAACTTTACAGTATTATAAAACACAATGATTTATTCCAGAAAACATTGCCAGGCAATGTAGTCAGCCAACAAGACTATTGCTACGCTCTTCTACCATTACGTTCTATGCATGCCTCTTCAGAAACAGATATCAGTGTCTTATGAAGATTAATTTTCAGATTATAGTTGCAGCCTTAATGGAATGATCCTGGAGGAGTGGCTGAAAACATCTGATGTGAAACTGATTTTTGCCTCTTGAATTAGGTCAATTGCTAAAAGCATTTGCACTGATGCCCTTTGCCAGTTCTGTCATAGGATGCACCACAACCAGGATATGTGAGATAGATAAGAGAGAGAGAGAGAGAGAGAGAGAGAGAGAGAGAGAGAGAGAGAGAGAGAGAGAGAGAGAGAGAGAGAGAGAGAGAGAGAGAGAGAGAGAGATCTCCACTTGACAAAAAGCGTACAGAGAGAGACCTAAAAGAGACCTAAAACAAGATGGATTGATGACATCAGCAAGTATTGCCCAATTGATAAAAGAAAGCTCAGGACCATATTGGTTGGAAACATGTGGAAGAGGTCTTCATCCTGTAGTGGACAGACAATGGCTGAAATGATGAGGATGAGATGTATTCTAGCATCTTACTTCAGTTTCAAAAAAAGTTGAAATTTTTTAAATTACTGAAATTTGTCTGACTGGTTTGACTGATTGCTCTCCCTGAAACAACTTTTTCTTTTATAATAACAATTCTCTTTGTATGTAGATTTCAGGAAAATATTTCCTGAATGAATACTTGGCAGGGACATTGGCAGAACGCAACCATTGCTATAATTTGTGCTGAGAATTCAATTTCTTTTACGGTTTCCATATTGTCCGTACTTCATCTTGCAAAAGGTCTATCTATGAATCGGCACTAATTTGATGGCACCTAATCAGTCCCTGTTTACCGATTTTCTAATATTCTTCAATGTGTTTTAAAAAGTAAAAAAGATAAGGCAGGTGTAAACATATTTATTAATATATTTACTTATCTGCAACAGCCTTTTGGGCTTACTAGTGATCTCTTTGTTCTCAGGGCCCTTGTAGTAATATGTAAAGTTATGATCAGGTGCTTAATTTTAGACTGGTTGTTGCTTCAAAAGATACATTTCTGTAAGGTATATTAATTTTATAAGGTAGGTTAGTATGCCTTTTGTTTAAACAAGGTTTATGTCCACATTCAAGAAATTCTTTTTTCAGTTTTGTTGTCTAAAGGTAACTAGATTTATAGAATTCTGTGGGTTATTAATCCCATTCAACCTTTTGCCTTCTATTTGTGCTAAGGTTTGGAATGAAATTGCCCTGTCCCTCATTTAGACTTCCTTTTTGAAAAACTGGGGGAAAAAAGTAATATCTAGTTTACGTCTAACTGTCATTACGGCAGCCTGGTAATTATAATTAATTCATTTTCCTGTCACTTTTACATTGCTTGGAATAGAGCAACCAAAATAGCCAGTTATTTTCTAACACATTTTCGAACAATGTGTAGGCGAGACTGGAAAACATGTACAAGATGAACTTTATAAGAACTTTATAAGAAGTTATAAGAAGTTACACATCCATGTTGCCGTGTAAAGTTCAATATTACCTTTGCAACAATGGTAATTGATTTGGTTGTTTTTATTTTAATTTGCATGTTGCTTTTCTTCCCTCCAATTGGTATATGCATTAAATTTAATTTAGGCACCCTTGGTAATGCTAGTAATGGTGATCGTCTCCATAAAGTAGTTGAACTCCATTTTCAACCATTCTTATTATCCAATGAGCCACCAGATAGCAATAGCACTTAGACTTACATACAACTTCACAATGCTTTAAACCCTCTCAAAGCGGTTTACAGTGTCAGCATATTGCCCCCAATAATCTGGGTCCTCATTTTACCGATGTTGGAAGGATGGAAGGCTGAATCAACCTAGTGGGATTTGAACTGCCAATCTGCAGGCAGCTAGTAGTCACCAGAAGTAGCCTGCAATACTGCATTCTATAGGCATCTCTCTCTCTCTCTCTCTCTCTCTCTCTCTCTCTCTCTCTCTCTCTCTCTCTGTGTGTGTGTGTGTGTGTGTGTGTGTGTTTAGAAGAAAATTTTTCCAAAGAAGCTTCTGAATTCCAATAGCAGGTGTAAAAAAATAGTTTACCGACTATTCCAAAGTTTTGTAATTTTGCCTTTATTCCTATTTATGTTTTTTCCTAAACTAAGTAGTCCCATATTTTAACACCTTCCATTTCTTTTAAACAAGACATAAAAGGATTGAAAATATTGTGTTTTTTTCAGATGATCTACCCTGGGATTTCACAATCCTGAATAGTTTGGTAACTCATAAATCTTTACTGTTCACCTCTGATCTTTCACAATCATGTTTGGAACTTGTGAAGATGCCTTCAAAGAACTCATGGAGCTACCTTCAGATGTACAGCTCTCTGTATGAAGCCTTCTTCACTGCAGACAGGCTGTATTTCTGTAGGATTATCCTAATCTTTCTTAAGAAGGAGGGGCTGCTTACATAGTGAATTCAGCATAGGGTGTATCACTGATGTGAGATATAGTATCACAGAATTAGAAAAGGCTACAACTATCCCTTTACACAATCCAAGAGTCCTGATTAAAACATCTCCTAGAGAGATCTGGCCATGACACCCAGTGAAACTAAGGGCTACCAAGTCTGGGTTGAAAAAATCTGAATCATCGCAAGATGGCAGGAAAGAAATATATAACACTTTTAAATTTTTGCTGCCATTGTGTCATTATCCATAATTTTGCAGTGCAAATCTGGTAGTCCTAGTAAAAGCTCCTAAATATTGGTTCCACTGTAGATAAATTAAGCGGAATCAGCTTTCTTGTTTTTGTTTCTATCCATGAAATGCCATTTTGCATATAGTCTAGAAGATATTAGCTTTTTATAACAGTCTATACCTTACATAGAATCAATGGGTACTTAAATATACAGCCGTGCAAAGGAATTTAGCAATGCCAGCTGGTCCTACTTTATTTTACATATGCTTATTGTGTATATTTGCTGTTTTTGGTATTAGATAAAGCCTTTTTGTCACCTGTTACATTTTTAGCCATATAAAAGAGATGTTTTAAGTGCATGCATTCAAAAATAGCAACTATTGATATGCACACACACTTACTTAGGTGCCTACAGAAATACTAATCAAAAATCTTCTTGGCACTTCCAGCAAGTATTCTGGAAGTCTGAAAAGAGCTCTGGACTTTTGTACTCCAGGACATCATCAATATTGGGAAGGTACAGTGATATATTTCAGGCTCAGCTTTAGACAACCTAGTTGAAAGCACAGACTTCTGAGCTCCCAGGAATCTGTTTTTTTTATTGGAGAACACCTGCCTTACTCCTTCTGTTGCTCTAGGGCAGTGATGGCTAACCTTTTCTGGACCGAGTGCCCAAAGCACACACACACCCGAACCCCCAAAATGCAATGTGTGCATGGCCCCGCACATGTGCCCTGCCCACCACACATGTGCACCCCCGCACATGCTAGAACCCCCAAAATGCAATAAATGCAGCCCCCTGTATGCACAACATCTCCCACATGCCAACACGCACCCCGCATGCCCCCCACCCCCGCACATGAACGGCAGAGACTCGAAGACCAGCTGGCCGGCAGGAAGGATGCATGCATTCGTAGCAGAGCTGAACTTGGGTGATGGCTCGCATGCCATCAGAGAGGGTGCTGCGTGCCACTTCTGGCACGGGTGCCATAGGTTCACCATCACAGCTCTAGGGCTTAAAAGAAAAGTGCTAGCTGTTATTATATGGATGATTAAATATTTTATTTCCTTTTCATATTGTCCATTTATTATACCTAGAAGAAAGTTTTCTGGTCTCATTTCTAATCTTCGTTGTGTGATTTCTTCTACTTGTGTTCTAATCATTTGCCAGTATTGTTTTGTTTTTGGACAGGTCCACCACATGTGATAATAAGTTCCTTTATAAAATTTACATTTCCAGAAAGTTGGAGAAGTGTTGGGGAACATTTTTGCCAATCTGGCTGGTGGGAGGTGCCACCTATAGAACATTTTGTAATAACAGCAGCACGAATAATTTTTGCACAAAATTGGAAGAATAGTGACACACCGACAGAAGATAGAGTAATTAATAAGATTATGGAATGTGCAGAAATGGACAGACTTACAAAAGAATTACAAGATAAAGAGGAACATGATTATTATCTAGTATGGGAAAAGTGGTATACCTGGTTGAAAAATAGAAAAAAGGAAAAAAGAATAGGGAGTAATTGGAGTTACAGAAACAGGAACATAAATCACTAACATAAATTAACAATGAATCATAAAGATAGATATATGAGTAAGATCAAACAAGGAAGAGTCAAAACACAAATAAGAACATACATTACTGTTGTTTATTTGACAATATATATTTGACAAAATGTATATTTGAAATCTTTGTTTACATGTTTTGTTCTGTATGTTTTGTTGTCACTAGTTCCGTTTTGTTTGTACTTTTAAACAAATAAAAATTTATGTAATTATAAAAAAAAAAGAAAAAGAAAAGTGCTAGCATGAAGGCTTTGCAGTCCTAACCTGCTAATGAATATTTATGAAGTAAAAAGATGGTTGTGTAGAAATGCCTACAATTATCTATGGCTCCCTGTTAAGTCATGTTTGACAATCAACCCTAGGTGTCTGTAGCAAGCCAGAATGATATATCAAAGGGATACCATTGTGCAAATGCCATGATTATAAAATATTCTTGTGACATCTGATGTAAATTGTGACATTTGTGTCATGATTTCATGATGCATGTGTTTCCATTTGGTCTACTCAGGTGCATATAAGAACAGCCCAAAGTCTGCTTCTGTATAATGTATTCCAGCACCCAACATACTCAATTAATTACCAACAAAGACTAGAATTCACAATATATCTTTCAATAAAACTATACTACTATGTTGTCAATTGAAGATTCCATCTGTGTCTTATCAGTTTTGAGAAAGCCCATTCAGTAATGTTATTTTTTTTAAAAAAAAAAAAGCAACTCATCGGTATATTCCTCTGAAGACAAACATTATTTGACATTTTAAAAAACTCTACTGAGACTTATTACCTTGCAGCAGTTTCAGTCCAGAGCAGTAATCAAAGGATTAAAGACAGGTTCCTTCAATTGGATTTGCTGCCCAAGCCATTTCTTAGAGGATTACAAATATGTGGGTTATAGTGCTATTCATTTTAGAAAACTACACTTGTTCCTTGTTTTAGAATAAAAAGGATGTTACATGTAGAAGGAATAAAGAGACACATAAAAAGGAGATTGACTCATGGTGGTAGAAATTGTGGCTATTGTGATTATCTTTATGTACCGTGTTTCCCCCAAAATAAGACCCTGTTTTATTATTTTTTTTAAACCCTGAAATAAGCGCTCAGCCTTATTGCCATGCGTTCAAAAGCCCGATTGGGTTTATTATCAGGGGATGTTATTTTGGGGGAAACAGGGTAGCAATAGCACTTAGACTTATATACTGCTTTACAGTGCTTTACAGCTCTCTCTAAACAGTTTACAGAGTCAGTATATTGCAAGAACAGTACCCTCAGCTTTCTGATGAAGTAGAAGAGGGATGGGTATGGAATAAATAAAAGAAACACAAAAATGCTGCAATAAGAGATGTTTGTTCTGGCACTAGTAGAGTGTTTTAAAGCTTCACAATGGGAAGGACTTCTAAGCACGAACTTAATGGATAGCTTGATAGAAGCACATAAATTTTGGATGCAAAAATCTGGGCTACCACTAGATGGAAATAAAGTGTTACAGGACGTTAGCTCTTTGCTGTCTTCCAGTGGCCTTTCAGATTTTTTGCAATATTGGATTCACCAGGAAGCACGTTGTACTTTTCCCTTCCCCCTTTGAGTTGGCTGCAATTCAAATATTATTCTCTGTGCAGGAATTGCACTTTCCCTGGTAGAAAAGGCAGAAACTGTTTGCACAACATACTAATGCTGACTGGCTAAGCCAAAACCAAACAAACCACATAATGTGAGTGAGACTTTTACATTGTAATAAAGCGTTTTGTTTGTTTTGGCTTCATATGCTAAGCCAAAGGAAAGCAAACTACAATATGACTAAGTGTGATCTGTGAATTAGCCCCCGGAAAAAGTGTGTTTGTGCGTGTATGGTAGGCACAGGAGCATCCCCAGAAGAGGTTTTAAAAAGTCAAGATAGTAGCCATGACAATGAAAACCTCTGCATTGACTTGACACACCCCTGGATGAATAACATTTGAGCAATCATGGACAGCAATCCAGCCTCTCAGTCTTTCTCTAGAAGAACATGAGATGCGGCAACCAGACCAAAAAAGATGAGGTTAAATTTTTCAGTTTAAGGTGAAAAATTATATTGTCAAAATTTTGTTGCCAAAAGAGTGATTAGGGGTGTGTGTGTGTGTGTGTGTGTGTGAGAGAGAGAGAGAGAGAGAGAGGTGGGTTTCACATAATTTTACCATCGGTTCGCCACACACCAAAAATGTGAGCACGCACACGTGCCTTCCGTGCATACGTGCAGCCTTCCATGCATGCGCTTTGCTTGCGCATGTGGCTTGCACGCATGCACGCGGCTTAGAAAATGTGGCTAAATAGGACGACATAGTGCCAGGGCAGGTCAGCAGGCCCACCCACAGGTCACCACTACTGATTTGCTCGAACTGGTCCAAATCAGCTGAATACCACCACTCGTAGGTGTCAGGGGTGGGTTCTAATTTTTTTTTACTACCGGTTCTGTGGGTGTGACTTATTTTGTGGGCGTGGCTTGATGGTCATGTGACAATTCTTTAGGATTTAGCAGAGGTACTGGTCTACAAGGCTTTTAACTGCTTGCAGAACTGTACCGGTCTACCCATTTATTTTTGCAAGCACAGGTCTACTAATTTGTTTTTGGAGGCACCAGTCTACCACCAAACTGCCTTTTACCACTGATCAGCTGTAGGACGGCAAGAGTTTAAACAGTTTTTTGCCCTTATAGCCCATCAGCTGGGACTCAGGAGGCAGCAATAGATTGGGGGTGGGGCCAAATAAAAGGTAAGAATAATGCGGGGGGTGGGGGGGCAGAACTGGTTCGGTGACGTGATATCGTCACCGCTACCGGCTCGGCAGAACCAGGCGGAACTGGGAGGAACCCACCATTGGTGTGTGTGTGTGAGTTCTATTTTTCTACACAAAGAAAACACAGAATAAAATTCATGACACAACATTTGGCTCTTTGCAACCAAGTCTTGGGGCTCTGGATGGAGGGAATATGTAGCCCAGAGTTGCTGACATGGAAACAGTTTGATGGGTAAATATTTCTTGAGATTAAAAACAAGCAAGCATTTCAATTTCATTAAACCCTTAACATAACAGATTAGAGGGATCTTTAAATTAGTGCAAAGTGTCAATGTGTTTATTTATGGAAATGTGTTTAGATAATTAGGCAGTAGCTTAATTGAAAAACATTTAACATTTTCATATAAAGCACTGCATTAGCCGGAAAAATATAGCATATTTTTAAAAGGAAATTAACATGCAAAATCTTGATTATTTGGATCAGTGCCATACTTTGTCTTAACTAGAAAAGGAAAGGAGTCGACTTTGTTTACCTAATTAATTGTCACTACGATATACTAGGATAGCATCTAGCAAAATAGGCATACGCATCAGATTGTGACATGCTTGTCAAGACTCTCAGAGAAGCTGAAAGTCTGCTGGACTAATCGAATCAACCAGACCTCATGTTAACGTGTCAGGATTGCCTTTTTTAAAATAAGCACACAGTCAAGTAGAATAAAGATAGAAGTTCAATAGCAGTTTCTCAGGTTCTATTCTATGTAATGTAAGAGTTAACCCCTTGTGAGTATGCAAATCTCCCAAGGCTGTCATTTTCTTGAGCATGTTCTTGAAAATCTAAAACATGACCATAGCACAAACCCATTTCCCACCTATATTTTATCAGGAGATATGGTCTGGGATAATTTTTTATGCTTCCTTTTATTTCTGCCCTTGAAATTCCTTTTACATTGTTTCTCAGCTAGTCCTTAAGGTTATTTAGGTCAGGGTTTCCCAACCGTAGCAACTTTAAGGTGCATGGACTTCAACTTCAACATGCTGCCTGGATATTCAAATCCATGTCTTAATGTTGCCATGTATCTTAAAGTTGCCAAGCTTGGGAAAGCCCTAGTTTCAGTGATGAAATGTAAAATTTATTACTACCGGTTCTGTGGGCGTGGCTTGGTGGGGGGGGAGGTAATGTGACTGGGTGGTGTGGCCAACTTTTTTTTTTCTTTTAAAAGCATTTTTTCTACAACCTCTTCAGTCAAAGAGGTTGTTAAAAATGTTTTTAAAAGCTTCTGATGATTAGGCAACTCAGCTGGGATCGTCAGAGGCTTTTACAAGCATTTTTTCTACAACCTCTTTGAAAAAAATGCTTGTAAAAGCCTCTGACGATCAGGCAACTCAGATGGGATCGTCAGAGGCTTTTAAAAGCATTTTTTCTACAACCTCTTTGGCCGAAGAGGTTGTAGAAAAAATGCTTTTAAAAGCCTCTGATGATCCCAGCTGAGCCGTGCGATCATCAGGGGCTTTTTTGTTTCTTTTTAAAAGCATTTTTTTGGCCAAAGAGGTTGTTGAAAAAATGCTTTTAAAAATAATTTTAAAAAGCCTCTGCTGATTGTGTGGCTCAGCTGGGCGGGGGGCGGGGGCAGGGATTTTTGCTACCGGTTCTCCGAACCACCCGCCGCCATCGCTACCGGATTGGGCGATCCGATCTGAACCGGGAGCATTTCACCCCTGCCTAGTTTATGTTAAAAGAACACATAAATGCCCTGCGCAAAGGTAGATGAGTCTTGCCTTGATGGAAATTAGCAATTCTAGAGCAAACTTTACTATTTTAAAAAATATATATTCTTCTGTTTCCTATGGAATACTGTAATACAACATTCAACTGCCACTTTTCCCAATGGATAATTTCACACATGGAACCTGAAGTTCTGTTGTCATACAGTACAGTGTTGATTACAGAATACCTCAGCTTTAATTTGCTTGACCTATCTTTCAGTTTGATTTTATGTGAGATTGAATTCACATAATCCACTTTATTAGCTTGTGTTCTGACCGGTTCATCATGAGAATGCTGTCCACTCTATCATGACCTATATGCAATCTCAACCTGATTGTGAAATGAATGGGATGCTTCCCATTTATATCATCATAGGAATTGTGAGATCTCTGCTTGTTATAATTTATAGGCACATCCTGACTGCTATTTGTCATTTCTATGTTGCAAAGATTTCCATGAGTAATCCCTCAATTCAGAATTTATAGAGTTATCCTGGCTGCAAAACCAAGGTTAATTTGTTCCTTTTACTAGTTGAACTAAAACTCCTTTCTCTTTTTAAGGAGATATTGGTCCCATGGGGGAAATTAATTATTGTATTAAGCTTTACCTTTAGTTACAGAAGTGTGAAGGAAAAAGAAAGGGAGGTGGAGGCAAAACAAATTAATATGACTAGCCAAAAAGATTGATGACTATCTGAATATTAAGAAAAGAAAACATGAAGTAATGGAAAGAGGCCAGGTCACAAAAGGAAATTATAGAGGTGTAGCCTAGAACTACCATGATGATATCAGAAAACAAAAGCTTTTAATAAATTGAGGTTATCCAGTAATGCTGAAAAGAGCTACCAGTTTCTTGGAGAAGGTAAAATGATAAGTACAAAGAAAAGGCAGAAGCATCTCATGAAATACCTCTGGACTTGCCCAATTGTATTAATTGTGCGGATTCCAGGCAGATGAGCTGTATTTGAGAATTGGTCTAGCAAAAATTTTGTATGCCCTAGTTTGCAGTACAATATTACTGCAGAAGAAGCTTCGCAGCTCTTAATGTCTTTTTGGCAATGCTGTTACAGTGGACTCTGGTGCTTAGATCGTTCTTGCAAAAAAAAAAAACAACGAAAAAAACGTGTGTTCCACCAAGAAATGTGAACAGCAGCTTGAAGAAATAGGATTGAAACTTGCGAGCTATAAAAGCATGGTGAAGGAATAACTCTTTAACCTCAATGAATTTTAATTTTTAGTATCCGATGAATTGCATGATAGGGTCTGAAGGAAATAGAACCTTTATGTGTTATTTTTGAGAAATCCTGAAAAGTGGATTTCTAGTAAGGATATGGTGAGCTAGACATCCCTAAAGGAGCAGGGATGGTATTATGGCAGAAGCTGGTGGCTGAGAGAGTGGACTTTGGCTAGCAAAATCTCTCTGGACAAAGGAGAAATTGTGATATCATTCACATGTATTCTGGATACCTGTGCCTCACAAAAAGGCTGCCAGAACTGAGCAGTCAGCTAGTGTCACGTGACTGGGAGACAAGGGATTCCAACTAAGCTTATAGTTGTAATGGACATAAAGTTTGGTTGAGCTTAATTTCCTAATGTCTTTTTGAATTACTACTTTTTTTTTCCTGCTTTTCATATACTAAGACGCTTCAGACCAGCAGGTTTTATCACATTCACTGGATAAGTTTCCTTTAACTCTTAATGAAAGAGGGTTTTTTTAGGACGTAGAAAAATTATTTAGGGGGAGGGATAAATGGCAAAAAGGTTATTAGAGTATTATTTTTGGAAAGTTATAAATGAACCAAGGGTTCAGATGGATTTGAGGTAAGATTTTCAAATTAATTGTAAGAATCCATCCCATAGGAAATGGCTTTGTTTTGAATTCCAAAAAGACAAAAAAAATTGATAGGATGGGACTTTGAAAGTTTATTTATTTATTTATTTATTTATTTATTGGTTCAATTTATATGCCGCCCTTCTCTGGAGACTCAGGGTGGCTTACAATGCATTAAGCAATAGCCTTCATACTTTGGAGCGTGGTGAGATTCGAACTTGCAGTAATTGCAGGCAGCTGGTGTTAGTTAACAGTACTTTAATCTGCTGCACCACCAAGGCTCAGTTGGACACTAAGTGGGAGTCAGGAGGAATTAAATATTACAATTAAAAGAAAAAATACTTAAATCAACTTGCTGACAAAGGAACGTTTGATGTATTGAAATATATTTGTGAACAATGGACTCAGAAGTTAATTTTAAGAATATCTGCCATGTCAAAATAAGTATCAGACAAGAAAATATCAAATATCAAATAGCTTATGAATAAGTATTAGAAGTATTATGTTATCTATAGTGGAGTTAAGGTTTCAGGGGGGGATTTAGTAGTCTGAGGATAGATAGGTTAATTTAGTTTATGATTGTTAATTGAAGTATCCTGTATTTTGCTCTGGGAAGTCTCGGGGGGGAGGGGAGGGAAAGGGTGGGGGGAATATTGAGGGGGGGAATTCTTTTTTTTTGTAAAACTTTTCAATAATAAAAAAAAATCTGCCATCAAAAATAGACTGTGTAAATGATGCAATAGAAGAGTTTTATTGGACAAGACTGAAATAAATTTGAATGTAGTTTTAAAATGGTAGGTTACAATAATGTTCTGGGAAAAGGCAATATACTATATATATATCAATGAAACTAGCTAATGTCTTAATAATTAAAAGGGATGTACAAATAACAAACCAGAAGAGTGAGTTGGATAATTTTCCTATATTGGCTTTATGAAGGAGACCTGTTAAAATTATGAAACACTTGGTGAACAAAGACAAAGAAAGAAAACCAATCTAGTTTTAAGATATCATTCGAACTGATGAAAGATCAAGTTTGTTCAAAGGGGAAGAATATAAAGTTGGTTTACATGATCAAGTTTAAAGTAGATATGTTATTATTTCTGGTAACCCTTAATAGGCTTTTGCTGGCTAGGATTAAATGATGAGGTTTTAGGTTTTTGTTTATAGATAAAAACTGAAATATGGGATGTAGAGATTGCTGAATTTTAAGGGAAGGTGATAAATTGTTACATTGTCTATATTTATGAAGTAATTATAATAATGAAGGGGAAATTTACTTCTTTACACATTTCTCTTCTTTTTCTATGTTATTACTTTTTCCTTTTTTATTTTTCTATTCTTTTCATTTATTTATTTTTGTAGTTTATATTAGTTTTCATCTGTATAGCTGTAGTGCTTAATAAAATTATTACAAAATAGAAATGAACTGATGACCTCTCAGATGACTGCAGAACAAATATTACCAATGATTTTAAAGAGGGCTAAAGGAAAAGCCCAATCATTATAGTTCTGAACATCTGGAAAGATAATAAACAATCAGTCTGGAAATTACAATGAGGAAATTTCCAAAGGTCAGCATGGATTAGATAAAAAGAAATATTGCCAAGTTAATCATTTAATTTATTGAGTGGGTAACAATTGTGGGAATGTTGGAGACATAATATACCATGATTTCAATAAAGCATTTGACAAAATACCCCATGGCATGCTGATGAGACATCTAGATGAATGACATGACAATTAACTTGAAAAATTTGTTAATTGCGAAGTCGTGTCCAACCCATCACGATCCCATGCACAACGTTCCTCCAGGCCTTCCTGTCCTCTACCATCCTCTGGAGTCCATTTAAGCTTATGCCTACTGCTTCAGTGAGTCCTTCCTTCCAAAGAAAGGCAATGCCAAAGAATGTTCAAACTTGAAACATACTTCGCTCAAAAATCATAATCAAAGGGTACTCATTAGGAAAGTATCACATGGAGTGTTACAAGGATTAGATAGTGCTATACACTTTATTATTTTTATTTGTAAAATATTCAAAAGAGATATAATTAATGCTTTGCAGATAATATAAAACTAAGTAAGATAACTGAAAATCTGATTGAACTTTATACACTGTGAAACATTAGGGGAACAAATGCCTTCATAAGAGGGAAGAAAATAGAGAAATAAAATTCAAAACAAATTAGATAAATTGGAGAAATAAGCTGAAAATAACAAAATGAAATGAAATAGAGATAAGAGCAGAAACCAAATAAGTGATATATGGTACAGAATACTTATGTTGATACTTATGAAAAAGATTTTGTAACAGCAGTTCATTGCATAATATAAATCTGCAGTGTGATATTGCTGCAATGAAGAGAAATGCAATTTTAGCTGCATCAAGAGAAATAAATTTCCAAACCAGGGAAAATGATGTTTGGTACACTCTCACACTCAATATATCTAATTTGGAACACTATACTTTAAGAGTGGTTTGAGACAAAATGGAACCAATTGAGGAAAATGCAAGAAAAATTACTAAAAGGCTAGAAATTAAGTTCTATAAAGAGAGATTAAAAGAGTTTTCTATGTTTACCCTGAGAGACATGAGAAGGATGGGAAAATACTATACAAATATCTGAAAGTATGTCACAAAAAAGATAACGACCTGAAATAATGGATTTTAGCAAGGCAGGTTTTAGCTATAAGCAAGGTGGGGGGGGGGACAAAATCATTGACGTCTCCAGAGACAGCCCAGAATATAAGAACAGCGATGGCTCAGTGGCCCCACAATTCCATAGAGTCATCTGCAAAAATGAGGCCATCAAACAAAAGTTCATCTACACTATAAATTCAATTGCCAGATCCAACTACAACCACAGCAAACTTCAATCATGGCCTGACCTATCCTTACTATAACAGTTCCGCTCCCGTGAACTCCATGCAGAACTCAAAAGACACCAAGACCAAGGTGACACAAATCTATACATCGACTACCGTGCTGACTGCATAAAAAGTAAGACTCACAATCAATCCCCCAACAAACCTCCATCACCCAAAACATCCAACCCTCCATCATCCAAAACATCCACCCCACCATCATCCAAAACTAGGTACGCACACCCCTTACTTTCTCAATACCAACCACTACTGACATCAAATGCAAACTAATAAACGCAAGAAGCATTGTAAACAAAATGCCCAAACTCCTCCTCTTATTAAATACCACTACATTTGACATCATATTTGTCTGTGAAACATAGCTAAACGCATCCTTCCCTGACTCCATTATCACAGTAAGAGACTATCACGTTTACCACTCTGATCGTGAAACCCGCAGAGGGGGTGAAGTACCTATCTTCTACAAAAAGTCACTAAACCTAAAAAATATTAATGTTGCACATGAATTCGCTCTTCCGGAAACTATCGTCTGTGAACTGTCCTTAAACACCACACTTCGCTTCTTACGATGTTACAGAGCCCCTGACTATGATATTGCACATGCGAACAAGTTAAGTTCATTACTAACGTGGGCAGCCTCCTGCCCATACCCTCTCATCTTTCTTGGTGACCTCAACCTACTTCTTATTAATTGGACAATAAATGAACGTACAACTGAACCCATCCATACAACCCTATACAATGCTGTTACAAATCTAGGTCTAGATCAACTAGTAACTAACAACACTAGACTCAACAACTGCCTCAACCTCATCTTCTGCAACAGCTTAAACTCAATTTATGGACTACAAATAAAAGAACCCTTTTCCAACAGTGACCCACAGCATGATTGACTTTTGTCTCAATAGATTCCCTTACAAAAATCACCAAAATAATGGGATACCCAACTACAACTTCCAAAAAGCCAACTATGATCTCATAGACACCGACCTCTCATCTCTTGATTGGCTAATTCTATTCTCTGGCTGTAACACTGCCAAAGACCATAACATTTTCTTGCTTGAAATCAATATAGTTATTAAACTATATGTACCACTAATCACCACCAAAACCAGGAAAAACAAATTACCCATATCAATAAGAAAGCTCCAATCCAAAAAAAATCTCTCTGGCAAAAAAACAAAACTGGCTATGTAGCTAACTTTAACACATATACAAAAATATATGCCACCAAATAAAGACTGAAAGCCCCAATTATCACACCAAACAAGAAGAGAACCTCCTGTGCATGAAATTCTGGGAGTTGAAGTCCACAAGTCTTAAAGTTGCCAAGGTTGGAGACCCCTGTTCTATTGGGTAAGTTTTTTTCCCCTTTGGGAGCTTTAAAAAAAAATAGTTAATTGGTTTTTTTTTTTTTTTAGTTGTTCTTGTTTTAGACCTAGCCATTTAAAGTTTAGGAAGTTTTAAATTTAGCTGCTTTTATATAAAAATAAAAATAAATAAAAATAAAATAATATTTGTGCAGCTTTCTGAGATTTTGTGTGTTTCTGTAGTGTTTCACTCTAACTACACAAACACACAAAATCTCACAAAGCTGTATGTGGAATTTTGTGTGTGTAAAGTGTGAAAGTTGTTTTTTTGGGCTTTTTGTGGCTGTGTGAGGTTCCTGCTTGTTGCAGGGGCCATTTTGGGTCTAGCACAGCTGCTTTTACATTGTGGGTGAGCCAGTTGTGTTGTGTTGTGTTGTGTGTGTGTAAAGTGTGAAAGTTGTTTTTTGGGGCTTTTTGTGGCTGTGTGAGTTTCCTGCTTGTTGCAGGGGCCATTTTGGGTCTAGCACAGGTGCTTTTACATTGTGGATGAGCCAGTTGTGTTGTGTTGTGTTTTGTACGTTAAAAAAGGGCAAAGAAGTGACTTGGCCACACCCACCCAGTCACCTTATCACCAAGTCCCGCCCACTAATTAAGCCCCACCCACAGAACTGGTAGCAAAAAAATGTAGATTTCACCCCTGCCTTGAAGTACTCATATCTAATGATCTAAGTGCTGGAGCCCATTGTAACAACATCACCAAAAAGGTATTAAGAGTTGTAAACCTAATCTTGCGTAGCTTCTTCTCCGGTAATATCACACTACTAACCAGAGCATACAAAACATTTGCTAGACCAATTCTCGAATACAGCTCTTCTGTCTGGAACCCGCACTCCATATTGGACATTAATACAATTGAACGGGTCCAGAAATATTTCACAAGAGTCCTCCACTCCTCTGTTCGCAACAAAATACCTTATGCCATCAGACTTGAAATTCTGGGTTTAGAAAACTTAGAACTACGCCGCCTTCAGTATGACCTAAGTGTAGCTCATAAAATTATCTGCTACAATGTCCTACCTGTCAATGACTACTTCAGCTTCAACCACAACATTATATGAGCACACAATAGATACAAACTTAAAGTGAACCGCTCCAAACTCGATTGCAGAAAATATGACTTCAGCAACAGAGTGGTTAATGTCTGAAATGCATTACCTGACTCTATGGTTTCATCCCCAAACCCCCCAAATTTTAACCTAAAACTGGCTATTGTTGAGCTCACCCCATTCCTAAGAGGTCTGTAAGGGGCGTGCATAAGAGTACCAGCATGCCTACCGTCTCTGTCCTAATGTTTCCTCTATTGTATCTATTTTATGTATTCAATTCATGCTTATACTTATATATATTACCTAATACGTTCTTGAAAAATAAAATAAAATAAAAAATAAAATAAACTACGGGAATTTCAATAGGAATCAATGATCTCAAAAGTATCCAGGTACTTTTTTCAGGATATATTCAGGAGACATCTAGAAAGTCATTCGTTTGGGATGATTCAGTCTGGATTCCTGTACTGAGCAGAGAGCTCTGTTCATTGAATCTGTGGCCTCAAAAGTGTTATCTAACTCTATGATTCTAAGAATATGGCCCCAGATGGCTATGGTCTCACCAGCTAGGATGATAAATTTCACTGACTCATAGATTAACCAGTCATATTTCATGTGGAATGAATTGATATAGTATGGTTAATGGATAGATCATCATGTTGTGTGAACCTAGAATATTTTTAAATTAAATAAATAATGGACATTAGTTGGGTGTAAAAAATCTCATTAGTTTGGCCTCTTTTAATTAGTTTTGGGAGATGAAAAAAATTCTGATCATTTTGACTGGTACCAAATACTTACTGAGATGTATCTTTTAATTATGAGCAGCCCATTTGATTCCTATTGGTCATTAGAACTTTGATGCATTTTAAACTATAAGAATTACTAAGTTTCCTTGTTTCCCTTTTTCTTTGCCAGGGATTTTTCTTTTCTTTCTCCATTTTATCTTTTTGAAATGGTGTCCCTGAGATAAAGGGCTCTTCTGTTTCTAATAGGTGCCTTTTCAGCTTAAATAGTCTCATAGAAACCTTTTAATACATAAAACAATTCATTCCAGTGAAATGTTCATTTTTTAAAAAGACCTCTCATGCGTAAACCCAAATATAAGAAAGAAAGAAGCTGCTCCTTTTACCATAGTTCAGGAATGTTATGTCAATTATTCTCATAATCCGTCCTCTCAGTCCTAGCAACAGAAAAGTTGCTCAGAATTCCATTTTGAGATAGAAACAAAAAAATAAAATAAAATAAAAAATAAAACACCTGAAATTCTGGATAGAAAGTTAGATATTAGATAGGAAAATAGAGATTCTCGATGGACAAGTGTGTAAACATATCTGCAGTATTTCTAATTTGTTCCAAGTAACTTATTTATTTCCCATTTTATTTTTTTAAAAAATGAAGTGTGTATGTGTGTTAATAGGTAGATGCTCATTTGTGGATATTGTTGTCATTTATATCAGGGAGATTAGTTCCCAGAATAGAGGCTTGCGTAAAAATAGAAAACTATATTACACGTCCTGGACACATCGTATCTATCCCCAAAATATGACACTCTTCCTGGCATCCAACAACTGGGCTTACATAATGAACACTTCCAGTTCTGTTGAATAGTCATTGACTGCTCAGAGAAAAGAACGTTTTTGGTGGTAGCTGATGAGTGAATCTCTTATTAAAATGTATAACCATTAACTGAAAAGGTCACAGTATGCTTGTTTTGTTCTAGAATGCGGTTAACTTAAGTTCACTTCACTTTGGGGTGCTTTTTTATTATTATTAAACTACTCCATTTACAATTAACATGACAAAAACCAAAACCCCAAGAAAAATAGAAAATGCAGAAAAAAACTAGAAAAGAAAGAAAAAAGAGTTTGGAAAAGAAAAAGAAAAGAAATATATAAAGAAATGACTTTCCTCTTCATCACAAGTATAGATTATTTTAGTAGCTTGTCACCTTCTCTTAAAAAAAATATCTTTCCCATAGCCCATATCTTAACTATTTTAAAAAATCCTTAAAATCTCTTGTTTCAGTCCTTATCGGCAAAATTCCATTACGGGTTACTAGGAATAACAACATATCTCTGTTTAACTTTGATCAAATACACCAATTTTATACTCCTTTCTTTTATTTGATTTTTAGTTCAAACAAGGTCCTTGAACTTGATTTCTATTCATTTTTTCGTTGCACCTCCCCCCAAAAAAATTCTTCAAAACTTTAACAATCCTCTTTTGTAAATCAAATTTGAGAAAATATGCAGGTTGCTCTATTGCTTTGTTATTTATACATCCTGTATAATTATTAAGACATCTGCTGGCTTTTTTTTTTTTTTTTTTTTTTTTTGTATGCCCAGTGTAGCATCTTTTTCCATATCATTTCTGTAGGTGGTCATTTTTAAACCCATTTTCAGATTCGTCTCAATCTTATCAGATACAGTTTGTTCCTCTTTCATAATATATTTTGAACACAGTCTCTTTATTCAGGAAAACATTCTTAAAATTATCTTTGGGGGCCATTGTTCAAAAATATCATTCAAATATCCAGTGCTAAAATATTTTGCTTCATTCTATTTTTTTTTATTTGTTGAGTACATATTTAGATAATATATAAAGTATAAGCATGAATTGAATACATAAAATGAATACAATTAAAGGGAACATTAGGACAGGGATGGTAGGCACTCTGTGCTCATATGCACACCCCTTAAAGACCTCTTAGGAATGGTGTGAGGTCAACAGTAGACAGTTTTAGGTTAAAATTTTGGGGATTTTGGGATGAAACCACAGAGTCAGGTAGTGCATTCCAGGTATTGACCACTCTGTTGCTGAAGTCATATTTTCTGCAATCAAGTTTGGAGCGGTTCACTTTAAGTTTGTATCTATTGTGTGCTCGTATATTGTTGTGGTTGAAGCTGAAGTAGTCATTGACAGGTAGGACATTGTAGGATTTTTCAGAGATTATGTTTAGTGGTTCTGCTATAGCAGTGGAATGCTTTTTTAAGAAGTATGCACATAGTCCATCAGGTCCGATAGATAGAGATGGTTTTAGTCTGCGTAGTGCCTTTTCAGCATTATCTTCTGTGAAATCTATTTGTGTTAGATCGTTGTAGTTATTTGTGGTATGACTAGGGAATGTTGGGCATGAGCCATTGCTGTTTACAAAGACTGAGCCAAATAATGTGTTGAAGAGGTTTGATTTAACTGCTTCATCATTGCATTCTTTACCGTTAGGTCCTTTTAGGGGTGGGGTGGATCTTGAGTCTTAAAGTTTGTTGTTTACAAAATTATAGAAGGTGTGGTCGGATTTCATGCACAGGAGGTTCTCTTCTTGTTTGGTGTGATAATTGGGGCTTTCAGTCTTTATTTGGTGGCATATATTTTTGTATATGTGTTAAAGTTAGCTACATAGCCACTTTTGTTTTTTTGCCAGAGAGATTTTTTTTGGATTGGAGCTTTCTTATTGATATGGGTAATTTGTTTTTCCTGGTTTTGGTGGTGATTAGTGATACATATAGTTTAATAACTATATTGATTTCAAGCAAGAAAATGTTATGGTCTTTGGCAGTGTTACAGCCAGAGAATAGAATTAGCCAATCAAGAGATGAGAGGTAGTCATTGACAGGTAGGACATTGTAGCAGATAATTTTATGAGCTACACTTAGGTCATACTGAAGGCGGAGTAGTTCTAAGTTTTCTAAGCCCAGAATTTCAAGTCTGGCGGCATAAGGTATTTTGTTGCAAGCAGAGGAGTGGTGGATTCTTCTTGTGAAATATTTCTGGACACGCTCAATTGTCCAATATGCAGTGCAGGTTCCAGACAGATGAGCTGTATTCGAGAATTGGTCTAGCAAATGTTTTGTATGCTCTGGTTAGTAGTGTAATATTACCGGAGAAGAAGCTACACAAGATTAGGTTTACAACCCTTAATGCCTTTTTGGCAATGTTGTTATAGTGGGCTTTAGCACTTAGATCATTTGATATGAGTACTTCAAGATCCTTGACAGAGTGAGGGTCATTCTGTATTAGTAAGTCAAATTTAAATGTTCTTATTCTTTAATTATAATCTGTTCTGGTTCCTTCTAGTGTCCAATGCTTAAAAGTTCATCCTATCTTTTTTTTTAAAAGAGTATTCAAGCATTTTCCCATGGGAATGATGCTTACAATTCATTCCAAAATCTTATTTCAAATCTATCTGGACCTTTAGTCTGCTTATAGCTTTTCAAAATCAAAGTTATAATTACCATCTTGGTGTTTATCCCATTTTTTTCTAAAGTCTCTACCCTTGTGTTTTGTTTTGTTTTCACTGAAGATCGAAGGAAATTCACATGGTGCTCTAAAATATACTAATCCAAAAGTTCCTAATAGCTGAAAATCAAGATCCAAAATGAGTAAAAAAGGAAATCTATGCAAATCTAGTGTCCTTTTTCAAGGTGCTGACGGTGGTTACAGTAAAATGGATATTCCCTTATCTTCTAGAGCTATCTGGGTTCCCCGCATGAGCATTGGAAGTCCAATACTCCTTCCTCACCCAGTCAGCCCACGCTCCTCTCTCGCTCCAGGCACCGATTCCCCCAGCGCCCCATGCGCACAACCCCCCAAAAGTTTTAAGAATTAGAGCCGCAGGGAGGCAAGGTGCACTGATCTCTGCCTCCCTCTAGGATCGGCCTTGGAAAAGCTCACCTTCGTAATCGGGGCCAGCCAGTGGTGCGATTTGCCGGTTGTCTGAACTGCGCAAGAAATTAACAACTGGTTCGCTCGAATCGGTCCAAACCATCTGAAGCCCACCTCTGGTTCTGCCACCTGGCCTGGCGTGCCAAAGGGGTGTGTGGCATTCTGGAGATGATTAATCCTCATTTCTTCCCAGTGCACACTTTGCTACCTTTCTCTCCATTTTGGTCAATTTAATTTTCATTGAATTTTAAATTTCAGATCTCTATTTATTGTTTTAATGTTTTATATGGCATTTGTATTAAATAAACGCAAGGCACCTAGAGTCACATTTGGTGAGATGGGTGGCATATAAATTTAATTAAATAATGAATTAAAGATTGGGTCAAACTAAAAGGAAGAAGGGTTATAGAAATATGCGGTTTACATGAGATGGCTAACAATGTTCATTACAGAAAAAGCAGGAATAATCTGTTCAGTGGTTAAAATGGAACTATTTCATCTATTTCAAAAACTGGCTGAAACATTCAGGGTGAAAAACTAGACTTCCGGAAAGCAAAATAATTTCTCTTTGAGCTAAGTCCAGTCCTGAAATGATGTTGCAATTAGTTATTGCCTGAAAGCTGTGTGGGTTGGTTTTCTAAATCAAATTACTACAACATGGTTTGAATTCAAGAAAGTTAACAAGCAATGTTCTGCTATAAAGAATTATGCTGCAAAACTGCAGTAAGACAAAACAATCCTGATGAAGTTGCTGTGGCAATCATGTTTACAGCCATTTAATCAAAGGGCTTGAATTTAAGAGGTTACTTTCCTTTGAATTATGTTTTGAATCCAAGACAATGTTTTTACAGGCTCTGAAAGCAGATAAAAGAATGCCTAAATTATTTGTTTTAGCTGCAGCTTGGATTAGGCACGCATAGGCTCTACATTATTAGCCTCCTTCATAAGCCATTCCTCTCAACTTTCTGTACATTCCTGGAGGGGAAAGGAATTTTATAAAAGCTAGTCCTGTCCTGCTCAACCTAACCCTGTACATTCTGAATGCACTTGGATGAATATAGTTGGAAAATTCTTCCTGCAATTGGTAACTCTACTCCATTGGGATACCGATAATAGTGCAGAGATGTGTCTACTGAACTCTAAAAATGACTGGGGGTGGTGGGAGAATTGGCAGGAAAAGAATACTGGAAGCAGGTCTATTAGCCAAAAACCGTAATCCTTTATCCGCTGAAGATATTACCTAGTCTGGTAACGAAATGTTTGGAAACCAATCCACAAACTCGGAGTCTCACCTTAATCCTTCCCACAAATTCTTTGAATGTGTAAGTTATATTGTAAACTGCATGATATCAATGTGTTAAAAGTCATCTCTCCTGATACCAGAAATGCTGCAAAGCAAAGGGCCAGCCTCTAGTACCAACTTTATTTGTTAGAACAAGGGTGTCAAACTCAAGGCCTGGGGGCTGGATCCGGCCCACAGGGTGTCCATGGGGCTGCACTGGAAATAGCAAAGAACCAGCCCGCAGTGCCTCTGCTAGTGAAAAAGGAATTTGCAAGGGCAATGTGTGACCCTCCCAAGCTCTGTTTTCACTGGCAGAGGGTTGCAGGAGGCCATCCTAGCTGAAAACAGAGATCGTGAGAGCTGCGCATGGTCCCCTCGAGCTCCATTTTCACTGACAGAGTGTTGCAGGAGGCTGTTGCAGCCAAAAATGGAGCTTGGGAGCCTGATTTCACTGGCAGAGTGTTCTGGCCACCACAGGTGCCCCTGACACAAGTTATCTCATACTGGCCATGCCCATCCCGACCACGCCCATTCCAGCCCTTCCCAAGGTCAAACACAACCCTGATGGAGCCCACAATGAAATCGAGTTTGACACCCCTGTGTTAGAATGCTTCTGGATCCCATCCCTTTTAGGGCTTCTCAGAAATGGATGGGGCAATGCCAAGTTATACATGGAGGGGAGGGTCAAGAGGGGCTTCCCCCCCATTTTGTGTTATTTTATATGAGCAGGCATATACATTGTTTAAATAAATAAATAATGTTTCACCATTGTGACACAAACTCCTTTAGTTCTTGACTCATGACATCAGGTGAAATGTCCAATCCTGTGGACATTCTGGGGAATAGCTTTCCCCAGTACTTTGATTAATGGTGTGTCCAGAGGTGAGTTTCAGCAGGTTCTGACCAGTTCTGGAGAACCGGTAGTGGAAACTTTGAGTAGTTCGGAGAACCAGTAGTAAAAATTCTGACTGGCCCCGCCTCATCTATTCTCTGCCTCCCAAGTCCCAGCTAATCAGGAGAAAATGGGGATTTTGCAGTAACCTTCCTCTGGATTGGGGAGGGAATGGAGATTTTACAGTATCCTTCCCCAGCCACACCCACCAAGCCACACCCACAGAACTGATAGTAAAAATTTTTGAAACCCACCACTGGGTGTGTCCCTTTGCTTTTCAAAAAGACCAGCTGAAGTGGTAAACAACATCAACAAGCACATTTATGAGACTTATTTCTCAAAAATCCCAATGTATACATTGGGTCCAAAGATAGCTTCTTAGTGATGTGAGAATTTCATTTATGAACAGGGTTAATCACTCCCTCTTACCAGAGAATCATATCGCTTCTGTAGGACCCAATGGTATGAGTAGAGGAATGAAACTTAAACATAGTATCTCCTTGAGATATATTGATAGCTCCTATTTAGAATACAACCACCCTCATCCTGATAATTCAGGGTTGCTCCTCATCCTTAAGAATAGGTTTTGGAAATATGCAGGCAGTTTAAATGGCGAGGAGAAGAGAATTGCTTTGCTCCACTGGTACTCTCCTTATGGCCTCAGGATCCAACCTTTAATTTTAAATAGTTCATGAAGCTGGTAAAACAACAACTGAATTTATTATCTGAAGCAAATAGCACTGCAATCTTTTCAAGTTGAGTAGCTTTGGATTTGGTTAGTGCCTGGACAGAAGATTGGCTAATAATTCTGGACATAAATTTTGGATATAAATACAAGAAGAAATAGGTTAAGTTATGAAACCCAAGCATTTCAGTGTCTCTGTCCATATACAAAATATGAGGAAAGAACAAGAAGAATTAAAGGTCTTAATGTGAAAAATATAAATACAACTTAGTATACATCACTAATAGCCAGTGGGGAAAACCATTGGGATGAAAATATTAATGTAACTTATTACAATGGAAATCACCAGATAATGGAGGAGGAGCAGTGGTTTTATATGTGATGGCAATTCACACTTATACAAAGATCCAAGAATCTGAATATTTGGAATATTTGGAGCATTAGGAAGGGAAAACAACAAGATTATATCAATGTACTATAGACCACAAGCCAGGCATAATGCCTTTCTGGACCAGATTTCAAAATTTTTAGGGAGTAGAGACAAAGTAGTAATGGGAACCTTCAAAAACCTAGACATTAGTTGGAAAATCAATTCAGCCAAGACTTCGAGATCCATAAATTCTTCAGAGATGCTACTGATTATTTTATTTTCCAAGAGGCTAAAATAGAAATAAGGAGATTATCTCTCCTATATCAGATCCTAACCAATAGGGAAGAGAGTTGAAGTGGAAGCTTTGAGAGGAAGTGACAGTATTATCTTGGGTTTCAAGACACTACAGAAAGAGAAGTTGAAATTCTAGATTCCAAGAGATTCACCTTAGAAGTAATAAGTGAATTTATGGACAGAAATGGTTACATTAAAGTTCAGACTGGAAAATAGATTTGCATAGCTTTCCAATAACACAAAAAAAATGGAAGTTAGCATAGAAAAAAGTTGCGGATAAAAATGGAGTTAAAAGGGACAAGTATATAAAATGGAAGACAAGTATAATTATCAAGGAGGAATACCATAAAAGTTTCAGAAGACAGTCAGATCTTATATCTCTCTTTTGTTCATTAAATAATCTGCACATTTTCCTGTCTCATTTGCAAGTTCCCCATAAAATGGTACCCTGTTTTAAGAATCACATTAATTTTAATGAGTGGATTCATTAAAACACTTTCAAAGGCTCTCATGAAAGCTCCAGAAAATTCTGGTTAATGAATAGCAAGGGAGTGCTGCACTCACATGAGGTCTCAAACTGCTTCTGAATCATTTTGGAAGTGTGCACAGCTGTACTGATTAGTCATGCATAGAGTTGGATTATTAGTGAGATCTACCACAATACCAGTCTTTCCACTTGCTAATAATTCTCAGTTCAATAAACCACCCTGCAATTTGTTCATAAAGTTTTCCTCATCTGCAGACTTTAAACAGTTTCAATCCAATATTATCTACATATTGCAAGTTTGGCGCTTGAAGAGAGATTTTTTTTCAGCCAATCATTGCTCTGTCTAAACTAGCGAATCAGCTGAGTGCAGAGAATATTAACCAATTATTGCTTATTTTTTTTTCCATTTCAAATTGACCAATTGTTGACTGGGCAGCCTTCAGACCATCCAGCCCTGTGAGATTTCTTTTTTTTTTTAAATGTATTTGTCCTAATGTATTTGTGTACTGTTTGGTAGTTTGTAAAATATTTCTGTTAATAATCTATAACAAGGGGGATTTCGGGAAAATACTTCATTGATTTACAAAATTATTGATAAATGCATTGCACCAGCCCCAAAAGCTTTCTGTTCCCCATTGTGCAGATGAGGTTTTTATAGGTAGCCCTGTTAATGTGTTATCTTATGCAAATCCAAAGAAGATCATATAAAAGTAGTGTGCAGGAACAGACTAAACCTCTGGAATTGCCAGTACAGCAAAGCAACTGTACACGAATGAGCACGTTAAGTTGACCTAAGAAAACCTTTAAAAAGCCACATCAGGTTCTTCAGAGGATTGAAGTGTTGCCTGAGCGCTTCAAGGAATTGTACTTTGTTCACACCAACTCACTTTATGAGTTCAAATACTTTGCATGGTCCTATTTTCTAGTAATATAAATGTAAATATTGTGTTGATTGAAGCCTGCATTCAGCACTGTGTTCTCATTAAAAAGCTCATTTTAAAAAAGTGCTGCTAGATGAACCATCTGCATAAAATGTGGTAGAATGGAATGCCTTATATTTTGAATATCTGCTTCCATAATGATAGCCCCCAGGAAGGAGGCAGTCTCTTTTTTTGGCAATATCCTTTCTGAATTTCTTAATTCAGGCCAAATTCCCATGATGTTAGTGAGCCACTGGTCTTGCCCTTTATCAGTAGTTCATGTTTTTGCATCATATTGATATATATAGATAGATCCATTGATTTCAGCTTCCATAAAAGACCAGACTGCTCAAATAGTCATTTCAAGAAATGGAGGAAGGGAGGAGGAGGAGGAGGAGGAGGAGGAGGAGGAGGAGGAGGAGGAGGAGAGGAAGAGGAAGAGGAAGAGGAAGAGGAAGAGGAAGAGGAAGAGGAAGAAGAAGAAGAAGAAGAAGAAGAAGAAGAAGAAGAAGAAGAAGAAGAAAAGACATCAGTTACTGACATGATAAGAAAAGCTCCCATTTAGCACTAATTCTATTTGGAATTTGGAATTATTTGCCTATTTTCATCTTGTAGTCTGCTGGGCTTTAAAGTAAATCCTTTGTTTTATGAACTGGAATGAATTCAAGTAACCACAGGTTTAGTATGAACAGCAGGAATGAGGTGGCTAACAGAAAACCTCTGGCATATATATGCATATTATTCTTACAGTCAAAAATATATAAGCACTGGTCAAAATATATTTTTCATAAGTCTTTCGACTTATTTTTTTGCCTGTCTTTTTCTCTCTGCATTCCTTTTACAATACATTCCTTTGGATTTATTTTAATAACATTTCATATTGCTTTTTATTAATTTCCCATAAATCACTAACATTAATTTTTCCTTAAACTAGTTGACCTTGTGTCACCATACTTGATCCAGAGAATTTGCCATGCTTAAAGTGTTCAAGAGTTTCTGGTCGGGGGCGGGGGGGGGGGAGGAGATTATTACTATTTTTATATACTTGTATGATATAAATGCCAAAACTATCATCACTGTCTGAAAAGAAGAGAATATTGGTTTATATCACATTATTTGTTAAATTGTTTTCATATGATGAATGTGGTTGTTTTATATCTTGGAAGAAAATTCTCTAACGCATTATATATTTCAAAATTTGGATGCATATAATGTTTCATGCTGTTCCATTTACAACTTTCTGTTCAGCAGTTTATCAAAAGTGTGTCCCTGTCTAAAGGCCAACAAGATCTCAAGGTTCCTAGAAGCTGGAGTTGTTGGGAACATGCCATGGAAACTATAAATGCTATTCATCAAAGAACAAGGCTGCTGAAACTCCTTGAAACAGAATTATGTTGCTAATAATTATATAATTATATAAATCAATTAACCATTTGGAAAACACCAATTCAGAAATTAGAGACTCTACACAGTTAGTATAATGCCATGTAGAAAACAGCCTCATATTTTGAGGTATACAGTAATAATCCATTCAGAGAGCTTTGCCTAACATGTTTAAACCAGATGAATGATTTAAACAATCACCTTTATATTTTTATCAATTTTTTTGTACATGTTTGCTGCTGTGCATCATTGTGATGCAATTTTATTTCTACACATTACATAAGTATAAAATAAAATTCTCTTTTGGAATATGAGTGGGAACTCTTGTGATCTCCAGAACTATCTTGCTGTGATACCTCAGCAAACCTGATTTTCCTTTATAATAATATATTTTGGACATGGGATTTTGAAAAATATATGTCTTACAATAATATTGATATGACAACAACAAATACTGATCTTCCAAAAATTCAACGATGAAAAATATTACTTTTCCCATGAGATTAATGTGTTGTTTATGGGTTAAATTTTTCTACTGCTGATTATATTTGCTTGAACTGGATCCTTATCACCAGCAGAACCCTAGGAAACTGGATTTTAATTTATTTCAGTCTAAATGCTACAAAGTCTGAAGCATTCCACATGTCAAATTTAAATGTTATAGACATAAAACTTTCACTGTAACGTGCTTGGACAAAGTTCTCATTATAAACTTAGCATTTAAAAATATAAATTCAAACACTACCAAATCAATTAGGCAAAGGGGGATTTCTTCATCAGATGTTAGTCATCCCAATAGACTTTCCCAAGAAGTCAATTTCCTTGGATTAAATCAGTTCTGAAATGTTATTCCTTCTATAACCTTATTTGACATTGTGTTGATAAAGCAACTCTAGGAAATGACATTGGAGTTATGCTTCATTAACACTTACCAACACTCATTTTCTAGTAGACAATTATGTCTAGCATTGTCCAGTGTATTCATTCTTAGACTAGTGCGCTACTTACCAATATGTATCAAAAATGACTCATAAATTAATGTCAGAAATAACAAAAGGGGTTTTGGTGGTAGAGAATGTCTCTAGCTTAGGACTGCAGTGCTAGGTTGCAGTGGTTTTCTGAGTTTGGTTTCCCATTGGCAGATGTTAAAATACTTGCCAAGATAACATCTTTAGTGCTATCATCTTGGGCGGTGGTGAAATCCAAATTTTTTTACTACCTGTTCTGTGGGTGTGGCTTAATGGGTGTGGTGTGGTTTGGTGGGTGTGGCAAGGGAAGGATACTGCAAAATCTCCATTCCCACCCCACTCCAGGGGAAGGATACTGCAAAATCCCCATTCCCACCCCACTCTGGGGCCAGCCAGAAGTGGTATTTGCCAGTTCTCCGAACTGCTCAAAATTTCCACTACCAGTTCTCCAGAACCTATCAGAACCTGCTGTATTTCATCCCTGATCTTGGGGAAGTGAAGTTAGTTGGTCAAGTGTAGAATGTATAGTTGCTTGTCCTACTAGTCTTGTATGTGATTAGTTATATTTTGTTGTTATTGTTTTCTAAATGATTGACATGTTATCTCCTTCTACTGATGCAATACCCTTTCTTGTTTATTTAAGTGTTGGTTAAAAGTCATGTAATAAAGGGGGGGATTCTTTAATATTTTGGGTATCCCTACAGCAAAAATTAGTGCACATAACCTTAATTCTTTCTAGATTCTATAGTCATTCTACAATAGACAACTTTTATAATGGTTAAACCACTGGGTTAAGAACAGACATATGCAAGTTTAAGTCTACATTCTGCCTGCACTATAGGTAGCCCTCACTTAGCAATCATTTGAAGTTATGACAGCAATAGCACTTAGATTTATATACTGCTTCATAGCACTTTTTAGCACTCTCTAAGCGGTTTCCAGAGTCAGCATATTGCCCCCAACAATCTGGATCCTCATTTTACCAACCTTGGAAAGATGGAAGGCTGAGTCAACCTTGAGACAGTCAGGATTGAACTCCTGGCAGTGGAAGGCAGAATTAGCCTGCAATACTGCATTTTAACCACTGTGACACTGACTGTCCAACAGCTGACAATGCAGTTCTAATATTCCAGTGGATGAACAAACCTTGTAGTCACATAACCATATTTCAGGCACTTGGCAAGTTGCTCACATTTACAGCCAGTTGCAGCATTCCATGGTCATTGACTGTAATTTATATTTTTTACTTGTTTCCAGCTTTTGGACATGTTTTTGGCAAAGATGCCCATTGGAATTGAATGCCCATTTAATGACTTCTGCCAAAAATCATTGTGCCTCAACTTACAAGCATCATAGAACATAGAATAAAAATGTTGGAAGGGAACTCGGAGGTTTCTAGGTCAACCTCCTGCTCAAGCTGAAGACCTTATACAATTTTGGACAATCTCTTCTTGAAAGCCTCCAATGATGGAATGCTCATAATTTCTGGATGTAAGGCATTCCACCATGACTTATGATAGAAATGCCAGGCCCCATTATGTAAGTTAAGGATTACCTGTAATGTCCATTGAGTTAGTCATTTTCAGCCCAATGCACTTTGTAAGGTTGTTGACCTAATTTCAGAAGCTATATGTGGATAAGTAATATAAATTTCTGAAAGGAATTTTTTTTCTTGGAATTTTTTTTCCAAGGGAAAGAGAAAAGGGATTTATCAGGGAGAAGGAAAGGAGAAGGAGAAGGCAGGGATGGAGGTGGAGATGGAGATGGAAGAGAAGGAGAAGGAGAAGGAGAAAGAGAAAGAGAAGGAGAAGGAGAAGGAGAAGGAGAAGGAAAAGGAGAAGGAGAAGGAGAAGAAGAAGGAGAAGGAGAAGGAGAAGGAGAAGGATGGTATGGACAAAAACCATCCCTATTTTTGGCTCTTGCTCTGTACAATGTTTGATTCCTCCCCACCAACCACTGATTTACCCTGAAAGGAATGTCACTTTTTACCAAAACAAGTTGCCTCTGTAAATAAACACATAATGAAATATTTCTCAAAATTACATCTCTTCCTCAAATGAACACATATTACCAGGGAAACCAGTGAGTGATTCAGCAGTTCACATCTATGTGAGAATTGCCGTTGCCTTGGATTAATTTACACTTCTTTAAATGTTTAAAATACTCTTATTAACCTTTTCTTTATTTTTTTTTAATCCATCCCAGCTTTTGATGGAATCAAATTTAGAAAGGTCATCAACTACTAAAAAACATATGAAACCACCGGATAGCTGAGAAGGACAATTTTAAAATATAGCTATTTTATCTAAATGCTATAAACAAAAGTTTATAAGGAATAGATGAGACATTCAGGTCTGGCAGTTTATATGAACTTAGAAAAGAAAAGAAAAAGAATGCCGTCTGAATTTTAACACTTGTTTTTCTTTCATGTTAGCCTGAAAATGTATATGTTTTAAAGCACTTACATCCAGTTTTATTATATCCTTCTTTAAAGAGGAATTTATCAAATTAGTTGAAATAGCACTCTGCTTACGAAAGTGCATTGATGTTGTGGTTTGTTCTTCTTGGGTGGCAGGAGACATGGATATGCATGGTTAACAACTATATGTTTTGAAATGCATTATTTATTTGCTGCAGACCAGCTATTATGCTCTATAGATGTAACTCCTGCATTTAAACTTCAGCTTTGTGCTATAATTCTGCAGCATCTACTTCAGGTCACAAACTAGCTTTTTAAAATAAATATTTTGTAAAGGGAATCATTGGGCCTCACTCTACTCCACTCATTACCCTTACATAGGTCTTTATGGAACTGAACCCCTTTTCATGCAGATTTTTAAAAAGTCTAAGAGGCTGCTGGCTAATAAATTTATTCCTTGTATTTTTCAAAGGCACTTCCTGTTGCCTTTGACAAAGAGAGATGAAGGAATCTGACAGTGAGAGCAATCCACCAATGGAACAGCTTGCTTTCAGAAGTTGTGGGAGCTTCATCACTGGAAGCTTTTAAGAAGAAACTGGACTGCCATCTGTCAGAAATGGTGTAAGGTCTGCTTGGGTGGGGGGTTGGACTAGATGACCTACAAGGTCCCTTTCAACTCTGTTAATCTGAACTTGGTGATTCCAATTTTGTTTTTGTGGAAAATGTTGGCCATAGAAGACCACTAACCAACCATAGGATTATTTTTGTGCATCAAAATAGTTGGAGCCAGCACGGCTAGTTCTGTTAAAATGGATATATCTACACATCTGAAGCAGGGGTGGGTTCTAAATTTTTTTACTACCGGTTCTGTGGGCGTGGCTTATTTTGTGGGTATGGCTTGGAGGTCATGAGACTAGGTGGGTGTGGCTAGCTGGTCAGTCATTTCTGGAAGGTCCTCGCACTTACGACCAGTCCTCGCACTTACGACCTGACTCATTTGTTTGCTTTTAACACTGATCAGCTGTAGGACGGCCCTTTGAAGCCCCGCGGCAAGAGTTAAAACAGTTTTTTTCCCTCTAGTCATCAGCTGGGACTCAGGAGGCAGCAATAGATTGGGGGTGGGACCAAATAAAAGGTAAGAATAACGTGGGGGGTGGGGGTGGGAGGAGAACCGGTTCGGTGACATCATTCCGGCTGAACCGGACTGAACCGGGAGGAACCCACCACTGATCTGAAGGATCAGGTTGTTTCCTATGTGAGTTTCTCTTTAAAAATTACCTACTCCAAACAATTGAAATGCAGATTACCCATAGGTCCAGCTGGATGCAGTTCTGAAGGAAGATAGACTAATACTCCTCCTACATGGACACAGTTGTATCATCACTGTAAAACAGTATTGTAATATTGAATATAAAACATTCATCTTGACATGCCAAAAATGTCTGAAGGCAAAAAAAACCTGATTTTCAGAAGGATGGATCTTAGACAGTGACTTCATATATACATTTCTTGAACATATGAATAAATATGTTGGCATTCTACATTGGTATCATTTGGCAATTGGTGCATTTTTAATCTAGATTTCATAGCTACAGATGGCATTGTGGCATTATCTGTCATACTTAGTTTTAAAAGCTGGATGGCTATTAAAACTCGCTCAGGATATGTGGTTTTCTATGCAGCTGGGTTGGGAAAGAATGGGTCCACATAGAAAAATCCTGGAACTGAATTTGAATTTACAGGGAGGTGGAAGGAGGTTGTTTCTTGTTTCTGCTTAACAAGCAGGAGTAAAGTTTTTTACTTATTTTGTTTCTTGTCAAGGGTATTTAAAATGTCATGCATGGTCAAATAATAGGTGAGGGAGAGTTTTTAAATGATATTAGGAAGCATTTGACAAAAGATTGGGAAATTCACAGGATCCCATGCAATTATAAAATTCTCTTATTCAGTTTTCAGTGATGGTTATGATGGGGCACTTCACCTTAATAATACAAAACCAGGATTCTTAGAACCACATTCTTAGATTCTTAGATCTGATGACACATAACACTAAACTAAGGTTAAGGCAGGATGCAGTCTTGCTCCTACTGACCACTTGAGGCTGCTGTAGATGTGCAGACACACAGACTATTATTTTCAGGGCTATTTGGCTTTCAGCAGAGCAGAGAGTAAGATGTCTCAAATTTTACTGTATATTCCACATCTCATGCTAGCCCTCCACATCTGAAAGCAGATCCCCAAGGGAATTGCATGACGGGGAAAGCTCTTTAGCCACTATTCTTCAGTTTTCCCACAGGATCAGAGAATTGTTGGGACAAAAGAAGTGTGGAGAAGCAACTCTTCATTTATTTATTCAGATCTATAGCAGTGGTGAAATCCAAAAATGTTGCCAACCGGTTCTGTGGGTGTGGCTGGGTGGGTGTGGCTTGCAAAGCAGCAATCTTCTCTGCTTCTCTCAGGACACTGGTGCGGGCACCATGGATGCATCACTTGTCAGGACTGAGCAGGGAAGCTGCTGTCACGCCTCTCCCCTCGCTTCCCCGAGTGCAGAGCTCAGGCCATGCACTTACTCACCGGGCTGGTCACTGGCAAAGAGCCACACGGTGCGGCCAACAACTGCTCAATGCCCCGCATGCAGAATCACCCAACCACTGGTGGGGACAGAGCGGCCAGCTCAGCTTGGGCTTCGGCTGGCTGGTTGGAGCAGCACTGCAGCTGAGGCCCCCGCGCCAATATTCACCAGTGAGCACAACTCTTATCCGCTGCTTGACCCTTCAGTTGTTTTGTTCACCGCAGTGGTGCTTTGGGAGGGCAGGCGGACGTCTGCAGCCAGGCAGGGAAGGAAGGAAATGAGAGCGGTGGTGGCAGCCCCTTCCAAGCACAGCTCTCAGAGGTGGCGGGCAAGGCGACCCTGATGCACCTGTTGAGCGGGCTACCGGGCAGGCGGGGGGTGGGGCCACCAGAGATGATTGCTACCGGTTCGGTAAACCAATGCCAATCATCACTACTGGTTCATCTGAACCGATCCGAACTGGTAGGATTTCACCCCTGATCTATAGGTCTCCAAATCCAAAGACTCCTTTGTTGCTTCCTCCATGTTAAAACTGCTCATCCAGCTCTGCTGGAGAAGGCATGGAAGTGCCTGATTGGTGAGATGGGGTAGGTCCACTGAATGCACATCAAAATAATATTGTCATCTGCAGATTAAGTTGTATAGTCTTTAGTTGACAACTTTACTACCAGGAAGTAAGGTGAGAACTTCCATCAAAGAATCATTTCCTCTCTGCTTCTCTGGTCACACAAGGCAAGCTAGATCTTTTGGTGTTCAATTGTCAAAACCCACAAAACTGGGCAAGATCAAGAAAGCAAGAATTACATGGTCTTCAGGAAGCTGCCATTAATGCAAGTATCGGGGTAAACAGAACATCTTGGATGAGGATGAGGCTTGTTCCTTTATAATATTCAAATTCAAATTTATTTAGAGGTATTTTTCAATATGTTGGTTTCATGGGATCTTTCCACCTTTGAAAATTGATTTGATAATTAGGATTCCAAAGTTAAGTGGGTGTTTATTGTTTATATTCCTCCCTCCTCCAGGAATTATACATGATATCCCTCCTGGAAGGAGCAACAGATCAGATTCCATAAGCTTTGCCAATGAATTCTCCTTGTGTGATCCAATTCAGACAATAACCCAAACAATTGGATTCTAAGCTGAAACAAAGCTTTGTATTTATTCTTCACTCCCCATGTGGGTTTTAAAATGAGATTTCTCTCTCCCCCATCCCAATCTACTGCTATTTAAGGCAAGCATTTGGGATAATCCTTTCCTCCCTTCATTTTGCACTTTGTATCTTTCTGTGTTGATCCAACTATGTCTTGAGCTGAGCCATGATTTCATTCTCCTCAGTGCTTAGATGCGAAAAAGAACATTGTGTTCCTGAAAACAGCCCAGCAAACATACTTCAGGGCTGTGCCAAGTTTGCAGCTGACCAACTGGCCCGCATTCGTAGAAGATTCGTTTTCAAAGCTGTCTTTACAAATAAGCTGAAATGCTGGAAGTTTCTTTGATTTCATTTTATTGAAGAGTCAGATCTGATTCCCACTGACAAATTAAATTTTAGATTACTTTCCCAGCTCTATAAGCAACCTGGGTGAAAAAACATTATCAAGACAGTTCCTCAGATGATTGGACCTATTGTATGTGGGCTTTTTCTCTGGCAACATGAGCCTGGAAAAATAGAATCATTTAGATCCAATGGGCTTAAAAACTTATAGTCCATTTATTAAAAGAGAGAGATCAAAGGCAATTCTGTTTTATTAGTAAAGCTAAGTTAGCTGCAGCCCAATTTTGACTTACCTTGCAACAGTTATCCAACAGCTGTTTTTATCCCACAGTTGCACATGATGATGATGATGATGGTGTAAACCAGTGTTTCTCAGTCTTAGCAAACTTTAAGATGCATGGATGTCTGGGATTTGAAGTCCATGAGTGCTAGTGGTTAAGGCAGCAGGCTACAAAGTAGGAGAATGTGAGTTCAAGTCCTGCCTTAGCCATGACGGAAACCTGGTTGGGCCAAGAGGGGGGGTCCCTCTCGTTGAAATGTGCCCACCAGGTTTCCGCGCATTCCATCAGCCGAGGTTGCAGGGTAGGGGCGGGGGGGTAGCGGTTATTATTAACGAAGATCTGAGACCGAGGGAGGCCACTGTTCCTCAGATGGCCAGCTGTGAATCCCTCCTTGTGAAATGGGGTCACGGGGTTCAGATGGGTTTGCTGATCATGTGGCAGCAGCCCTGCCCGAGCTACTCAGCGTCATCGCCACGGTGGCGGTTGAGACCCCTAGGCTTATGGTCATGGGGGATTTCAACTTACCGTCCGTTGGTGAGGCATCTGAGGTGGCTCGGGAGTTCATGGCTTCCATGACAGCCATGGACCTGACCCAGTTAATTCATGGCCCTACCCACACGGGGGAAACACGCTGGATCTGGATTTTGTTTCTGGACAGTGGTTGAGTGATCTCGAGATAGGGGATATAGTCACCGACCCCTTGTCATGGTCTGATCACTCTCTCCTTCGTCTCGACCTTCGAACCGCTACACCCCACCGCAGGGAGGCGGAGCCGGTAAGATGGTACCGCCCCAGGCGCCTGATGGAACCTGATAGGTTCCAGATGGAGCTTGGGCCATTCCCTGAGGCTCTAGCACACGCCTCGACTGGAGACCTAGTGGCCGCCTGGAATAGGGCGGCTGCTGGAGCTCTGGATCGGGTCGTGCCTTTGCGGCCTCTGACCCGGCGCCGATCTCATTTAGCTCCTTGGTTCACTGAGGAGCTGAGGGAGTTGAAGCGCCGGAAAAGACGCCTAGAGAGTAGTTGGAGGGCCAGTCTTTCTGAATCTGACCGGACACTGGTAAGATCTCATATTAGGAATTACCTAGTGGCGATAAAAGCAGCGAAATGTAGCTATTTTGCTGCTCTTGTTGTGTCATCAGATAACCGCCCGGCCGCCCTGTTTAGGGTGACCCGCTCCCTGCTCCACCAGGAAGCACAGGAGGACCCCTTGAAGGGTAGAGCCGAGGATTTTGTTCAATATCTGTATGACAAAATCACTCAGATTTGAGAAGATCTGGACTCTGACTGGGTAGTCTCAGGGGGAGGGACTGGGGTAGGTCTTGAGAATGTTATCTGGGATGAGTTTGATCCTGTGACCCCTGAGGACGTGGACAGGATTCTGGGTAGACTGAACGCGACCACTTGTTTATTGGACCCGTGTCCCTCGTGGTTAGTGCTGGCTTCTCGGGAGGTGACACGAGGCTGGTTCCAGGGGATTATAAATGCTTCGTTGGGTGAGGGTGTCTTTCCTGCCGCCTTGAAAGAGGTGGTGGTGAGGCCTCTCCTCAAGAAGCCTTCCCTGGACCTGGCAATGTTGGTAAATTATCGTCCGGTCTCCAACCTTCGTTTTGTGGCGAAGGTTGTTGAGAGTGTGGTTGTGCAACAGTTCCCCCAGCACCTGGATGAAACGACATATCTGGATCCGTTCCAGTCGGGCTTCAGGCCCGGGTACAGCACGGAAACGGCATTGGTCACGTTGGTTGAAGATCTCTGGAGGGCTCGGGACAGGGGGTGCTCCTCTGTCCTGGTCCTGTTAGATCTCTCAGCGGCTCTTGATACCATCGACCATAGTATCATGCTGCACCGGTTGGAAGAGTTAGGGGTGGGAGGCACTGTGTTGCGGTGGTTCTCCTCCTTTCTCTCTGACCGGTCGCAATCTGTGTTGACAGGGGGACAGAGGTCGACCCCGAGGCCCCTCATATGTGGGGTGCCGCAAGGGTCGGTCCTCTTGCCTCTCCTGTTCAACATTTATGTGAAGCCTCTGGGCGAGATCATCCATGGTTTCGGGGTGGAGTACCATCAGTACGCTGATGACACCCAGCTGTACATCTCCACCCCGGATCACCCCAACGATGCCCTTGAAGTGATGTCCCGGTGCCTGGAGGCTGTACGGATCTGGATGGGGAGGAACAGGCTCAGACTCAACCCATCCAAGACCGAGTGGCTGTGGTTTCTGACATCCCGATATAGTCAGTTGACGCCATCACTGACTATTGGGGGCGAATCATTGGCCCCCACGGAGAGGGCTCGCAACTTGGGCGTCCTCCTGGATTCACGGCTGTCTTTAGAAGAGCACTTGACGGCCGTGACCGGGAGGATTTTTTATCAGGTTCGCCTGATTCACCAGTTGCGTCCCTTTCTGGATCGGGACTCGTTATGCACGGTCATTCATGCCCTCGTCACCTCCCGCCTGGACTATTGTAATGCTCTCTACATGGGGCTCCCCTCTCCTGCGCGAGCTGCACTGGCTCCCGGTGGTCTTCCGGGTGTGCTTCAAGGTTTTGGTTACCACCTTTAAAGCGCTCCATGGCTTAGGACCTGGTTATTTACGGGACCGCCTACTACCACCAATAGCCTCCCACAGGCCAGTACGCTCTCATAGAGAGGGACTCCTCCGGGTGCCATCAGCCAAACAGTGTCGACTGGCGGCCCCTAGGGGGAGAGCCTTCTCTGTGGGGGCACCTACCATCTGGAATGAGCTCCCCCCGGAGATACGGAGGATCCCGGATCTGCTCTCCTTCCGCCGTGCTGTGAAGACCTTTTTATTCCATCAGGCAGGCTTGGCCTAATCTCTTCCCTTTTTAAATATGTAAATTTTAATCTGTTTTTAAATTATTGGGGTGTTTTAATCTGTCTGGGCCAAAATGATTTAATTTGATTTTATCTGGTTTTTAAATTTTTTGTATTTATGTATTTTATTGTTGGCTGTTCACCGCCCTGAGTCCTTCGGGAGTAGGGCGGTATACAAATCAAATAAACCATAAACCATAAACCATGAGAGCTGGCTGGGTGACCTTGGGGCACACCCTCTCTTTCGGTCCAATTCATCTGACAAACAATAGGAGAAAATAGGAGGAGGAACATGTGTGGGATATTTTGCCACCTTGAGTTATTTGTAAAAATAATAAAGGCAGGATATAAATAAAGGTGACTTTGGGCAGCATGGACATGCAAAAATAAATATCAACGACTATTAAAAGCAGTTAAGCCTAAAAATCAATACTGAAGGACATCCTAAACATACATATATACATACATACATACATACATACATACATACATACATGATTCTACTGAGCTGGAGCTACAAAAAAACCTTGGCTACATAGGGAAAACCTGGCTAGAAGAAAAATAGATAGATAGATAGATAGATAGATAGATAGATAGATAGATATTTCCAGAAGGTGAGAGCCACAGCAGAAAGGACTTATCTTCTGGATTCTATCAGATGGAATTCTTTAGTAGACAGGGCCCATACCTCTTGCCAGATTTGATGGGTAGATGGGTAGATGTAATAGGAAAGAATCAGTACCTCAAATAACCTGTTCCCATGCCAGGTAGGGCTTTGAAAATCAAAACCAGTACTTTGCATTGAACCCAAAAGCAAACTGGAAACCAATGCTGTTCACAGAGTGGAGGTTTAACATGTGCCATCCTAGGGGCACACATAACTGCTTGCACCGTTGTATTTTGTACAAGTTGAACTTCTGAATGCTCTTCAGGTTGGGGAGGATGTAGGATAAGTTTACTGCATAAGGCAGCCAGATAGTATTATAATTGGTTTGGCTCATCCTTATTCTGAGTTCACATTGTTTATATCTGGGTTAGGTTTAAAATGTATTTATTATTCAGGATATCCATAGTGGATCCATCTAATCATAAAATTAGGATACATCTTTATAATCATGACTTGTTTTTGCAGTTACCTGGTGCCCGAAAAAGCAAAACAAACATCTGGCCATTACTTCTCACTAAAAAAAGATAAATAATTCATCTGGAATGTAGAAGAGCATTCATAATTATAAAGATACCTGATGCTTGCAGAAATGACTCGGGGCAATTTGTTGTCCAAGCCAAATTAAAACATGGCACAGGGAGACGCATATATTCATACAACGGTTGACCAAGAAAAAGTACATCTTCCATTATACACTGAAATGGCAAGCTAGTTCAGGGAGTGCAGGGCTAACGATGTAACACTAAAGCTCTGTCCTTCCCTACCCTGTTGCTGAGTTCTCTCCTTCTCCCCCACCCGCCACCCCTCACAACTGCTACCTGAGGCAACCTTTGTATTCAACTTCAGCTCAGAGTGCTGGAATAATTCAGAATTGTATGGGGAAAGCAATTGAACTTTTGCGAAAATTCCATAGAAAGAATGTTCTGATATGGAATGACATTATCCTCTTGCCCTTGTCCAAGGCATCATGGGATAGATGTATTATTAAGAGTATTTCCAAGTCAGAAATCCATTGGCTTACAGGCCCAGAGTATATAGCTAGCTGAATTCATCTGCTGTTACTTTTCAGAGTGAAATTACTATTTGTCAGGAGCATTTGCCCTCATTTCAACAGTGAGTGAAGAAAAGTGTTACAGAAGTCAAGAATGAAATAGATGAGGACATCAGCTAAAAGTGGGGGGGGGAGAACAGAGTCAAGAGGGTCTGACCTATAAGAAGGTCAGTGTCTTCCTGACACTGCCAGCTTGTTTAGGGTTATAATACTGCCCTACCCCAGAGATTTACCCAGCATTCTCTGCTAGCTGGCAAAGATTAAGAAATCCCCTGAGAAGCAATAAAAGATTGAGCATGTTCTTTCTACATCATAACTCAAATCAAACACTTGGCATATGACACCATTTGAATGTTGTAGTGCAGATTCCCTTGACTGAACACTGACAGATATGCTGCATTTCAGCTCTCAGAATTTCTATTCAGTCTGACAAACATCAAGTTGGGAAAGGTATGTTACAACATCTGAATACATCTAAGATCATAGTTTTGAAAGTATATACAGCATCACCTCTTCCTCTTGCCATGATTTAATAGCAGGTTAGATTTCAATTGAATATTAGAAGAAGTGTCTTAATTGTAAGTAGCAATCTATCACTTCCTGTAATGTGAGAGCAGACTTCAAGCAGATGTTGGACCACTGTTCTTAATTAATTAATTAATTAATTAATTAATTAATTAATTTGTACATTTAACTCTGTATTCCCCATTCTAGGAAAGGGAATGAATTAGTGAATCAGAAAGCCTTGGCCAACTGTATGAATATATGAATGGATCAAGGTAGAAAGTGGAACAGGAATAATCTGAGCCATCACTCAAATAAGATAATTTATACCATTGAATGTCTTAGTGAAAAAGCTGATACTTTTGATGTAAAGTCTCCAAACTTTCTCTATGGGATTGGACCAAATACTATTGAAATGTTGAAGAATTTTTGGCAGTGTCAATAGTGCATTGGCCTAAACCAGGATTTCCACTACTCCCTTGAGTAGTGTAGAAAGAGCCCAAGGGAGGTGTGAAGAACCTTTAATAGATCGGCTTTCCTTAACAAACCCTTGCTCAATGACTGTTTGCACTGTGATGGTGCTAAACAAGGGGGACTTATTACTGTTCCTCGTAGTTGCAGCCATCACAGCATCTCCATAGTTGTATCACCACAATTGCTTGGCAACTGACAAGCAATTATAATATTGCAGCATCCCAAAGTCATAATTGATATGATTGACTTTTGCAACTATTACTGCCAGTTTCTGACAAGTATAGTCAATGCAAAAGCCAGTAGCAGGATGCAAATAGTGACCAGTGATGTCAAGTATAACGAAGTGTGGAATTTATATAATACTAGCAACCAGAATGGTCAGAACTGTCTTCCTAAGCAGTGCAGTCATGTGATGTCACCCTTTATGACTGTTGTTTAGCGAAAGAAATTCTGGTCCCAATTGCAGTTGTTAATTGAGGACTATCTGTAGTTACATTGCTACATAAGTCCACTTTTCCCAGTTTCATTATATTATTTTATTGTTCATTTGCATTTATTTGGATGTTTGGATTTTTAGGAGAGGTGTGTATTGAGATTACACTGAAAGAAAGTGTGATGACAAAAGGTTTAGGAGCCCCTGGTTTAAACCAATATGAGATTACTTCCTTTAAACTTCAATCTATACAGCAAAACAGTTCCCACATTTTTTTTCATATCACATGCTGTCCTCATTAGTGCTTTTTATGTTTCTCCAATTATGATAGACATTAAACCACATGTTCCTTCTAGCTTAGAAACAGAGAGAGATGAGCAATATTATTGAACTCACGCTAAGAAATATGCACTTGAAAGAACTTTAGAATGTTTAATTATTCTGTTTCTAGTTCCCTAACAATGCTGGATGCACTCTGTAGAACCAGTTTTTCCGAACTGGAGAAGACTTGATTAAACAATCAGTTTGGATGTGAAATAAACATCAGTTGCATAAATTTAGTCAATTGTGCCTTATTCAGTACATTGCAGTTTTTTAAAAAACCCATAGCTTAGTGAGATGTGCATATCCTAAGCTAGTTGGGATCTTATTTTTGGATAGAGTACAGTGTCAAACAAAAACCATGCCACTAAAATGAGATAGTTGGCCAAACTGGAAAAGGATGGTCATGTGCTCCAGCCTCATAGAGGAGTGTTTCAGGAAAAATCATTCAATTTTTTTACTTCTTCACTCTTCAGCCTAAAATGTGAATTTTAATACCAATAGCACTTAGATTTATATATTACTTCACAGTGCTTTACCCTCTCTAAGCAGTTTACAGAGTTCATATATTTTCCCCAACAATCTGGGTCCTCATTTTACCCACCTTGGAAGGATGGAGGGATGGAAGGATGGTTCAACCTTGAGCCTGGTGAGATTTGAATTGCCAAATTGCAGGCAGCCAGCAGGCAGAAGAGGTAGCCTGCAGTACTACATTCTAACCACTATACTTCTGCTCTTAATGTTATATAATGAACATTTCTATACATCATAAGGAATCTGTACTTCAGACTTATGACTTCTTGAGACTCTAAAGGTGCAGCAATGAAACAGCAGAAGTGTGTCATAATTCTGAAAATGGTCCCATGGGGTCTTTTTAATCATTCAGTCTCATAGCCTCAACTACTTTCATTTCAAATTCTCACCCTCTTTCTAAAATATCACAGTATACTAATGAGGAGTAAGATCACAGTACACCTCCCTTTAATTCAGTCTTCTATTCCATACAGATGGCTACTTGAAACTATCAATGGATTTCAGCAACTTATTTTGTGCATTTCAATTTCATCTATCTATGTATCCATCCATCCATCTATCTATCTATCTATCTATCTATCTATCTATCTATCTATCTATCTATCTACCTCTATCTATCTATCTATCTATCTATCTATCTATCTATCTATCTATCTATCTACCTCTATCTATCTATCTATCTATCTATCTATCTATGTATCTATCATCTATCAAAATTGTATGCTGCCTATTTCGCAGAAGGGGATTCTAGGTGTCATACAGATATGCAATTAAAATGGGTGGGATTCAGCCAGTTTGGACCGATTCGGGTGAACTGGTAGTTATGGCCAGTGGCTGGGCCTGCTCACCCGCCCAGGCACTATCTCATCCTATACAATCGCTGTGTTTTTGATGCAGCGCACATTTATTTATTTATTTATTTATTTATTTATTTATTTATTTATTGGTTCAATTTATATGCTGCCCTTCTCCGGAGACTCAGGGCGGCTTACAATGCATTAAGCAATAGCCTTCATACTTTTGTATATACCTGCTTAGTAGGGCTTTGGGCCCCCCCCCAACCGATGTTCTTTTTTTATATATATACAAAGTCAGCTTATTGCCCCCACAATCTGGGTCCTCATTTTACCTACCTCAGAAGGATGGAAGGCTGAGTCAACCTTGAGCCTCTGTGCAAAGTACGCATGTGAGCAAAGCTATCCTGTCCTATACCATTACCATGTTTTTGACGCAGCGTGCATGCACGCGCACGTTCACATTTTTGATTCTGGGTGAACCGGTTGTGAAGCCCACCTCTGAATTAAAATGCACTGTAAAACATTAAAACAATAAATAAGGTTCATATATTTAAAATTCAATTAAAACAACACTAACCCGGATGGAGAGGGAAGGAGCAAAGTGCACACAAGGTAGGGTGTTAACTACTGCATTAGCCACCTCCAAAGTGCCATGGTTGATGATGGAAGTCTATCATTATGAAAGTTAAAGTCCCGCATAACATCAGGTTGGGAGAAAGGGCTTCAGATCCTTTCTCCTCTCAGTTGGTTCAAATACTATGGATAGAAAAACAAGCAACAAACAAGTTTTGGTCAGACATTGTGTGAAACATTTTTTCAAGGGCCTTTTTTCTTTTTGTCTATGTGCTTATACATGTTCCCCATCTTGATTAGTGCTGAGACATCTGGGGCAATGCTTACCTGGTTTTAGTGGCTGTCTTTGAAAGAGAAAGCACTGGAGACACTCTTTATTTTGCGATATTGAGTTTCTTTACAGATAAATGATTGAGCATGGGTGGAGGCAGACTGCATAGCTCTCTCAGATGCATTCAGATTACAGCATACTACTTAATTCCTTTTTTTATCCTCTCATTTTCAAAACTTCTGCTTCGTTCATTCTTCAGCCGAGAGATCTTTTCTCTCTCATTAGCTTGAAAGGGAATGAGTCATCTTCACTAAAATGATTCTTAGTTTAAAGATGTGTTCTTTTCCAGGGTGCTTTGCTGCTTGAAGCAAAGGATTAATGGTGATGCTTTCTTTTTACACTAGATGACTGGGTCGGCTCATGAGTCTTGCAAAGGCACCAAGGAAGTTTAAGGGTTGCAAGGCAGGTACCTCTTTTCCTCCCAGTGAGAAGAATGACAAAGGTGTCCCAAAAGAATAGCTGCCAATGCTGGTTCCCAACTCTAATATCTGCAGTATGAGGTGCTTCCCATACTCAGTCAAACTTTGCATAATTTCCCTACCAAGATATGCTATGGACACCTATGGTAGAAAAATCAAAATATATTTCATGACTTCCTGACACATCTTTTGTTCAAAATCCTTTCATTGCCATGGAACTGTATATAATTTCTGTGAAGCTAGGTCATTTCTCATATATGTAGAAATCTCCGTCTTATTTTTGTCCCATTTTCCTTCCAGATTGAGAAAAAAACATTTGAAAAATCAAGATTCTTGCTTGAATTTGCACATCAATGCATAATCATGTTTGTTGAGGCAAATACTAGTCTTCTCAAATCTTCCATCTAATCCAAAGAATAATTACTCATTCAATCTAAGCTATTATATAAATAAAATAGGTGAATTAATAATGCCATCTATAATCACATTTGCCAAAAAAAAAAAAACTGATAATAAATAAAAGTTTAACAAATCCATGTTGCTTTTGTTGCAGTTTTCATTCCTTTGTGGCATTTTCTTTAGAAAAGACATCCAAAGCTTTCAACTGAAAGCTCACTTAGTAGACCAATATATTTTTATACAATAATACACTAGAATAAAAACTTAAATTCAGCTATGAAGGGTCATATTCATTCTTTCTGACCAAAACTCAATAACAATTTCCAACAATAATAATTGAGAGACAATCTGCAGGAGTATAAGAGAAAAAAATGTTATAGAGAAGTATAAACAACAGATCTCTCTTCCATTGCTGCACAATGCAATATGGCTAATATCAATCCAAGTGTGTTGCTTATTTTTAAAACAACTCATTAGTAATCTGTTAGGCTTAATAAATCTTATCTGGGTTACTCTGCCAATTTAAAGTTGTTTCCAACTCCCACTTGCATTGCACAGAAGGAAACAAAAGATGAAATATTTTGGCATTTTTTATTTGTACTTTCCTGCATACTGTCCAATGAGATGTGGGAAATAAATTAGGCTAGTTGTGGCACTATTATCAGGGAAATATTAAAACAGCCTGCTTTCCAGAAACAGCCTGTCTTTGCTATAGAAGGTGACTCACATCTGAAGTGGTAACTAGTTCTCTGTTTGGTATTTTTTGTCAAAATAATCCTTACAGAATACTAATTTGGAGAGATAAAATGTACTTGTAAATCTAGCCTAGATGTTCTTATGATAAATTAATATTCTGTTCTTTTGTCAATAACAAAATTATTCTTTCTTCCTCACACCTTTGTACTTTGGATCAGAGCAACAGAATTAATTGTTCTCACACTCTATTATAGCTTTTTAAAGAGAGAATTGCTAAAATGACAGAAAGAAAATTTTAACAGCAAAGGAAATACCATTATATCAGAACTATAAATTTATTATAAAAAATGAAAATGTTTTTTTGCTTCTCATGAAAAATTAGGGCATTCCATTTTACAGAACAGTTGAACGGTTGCTTGCTTATCATTAAAAAGTATGTGCAGCTTCAGTTGTTTATTTTCACTCTAAGGCTTGTTTTTTTTAAAAAAACTTAGTAATTAGATAAAGATAAGTACATAAGTCTCATGTTCCAGACTTGTCTTAAGGTAACCTTACTAACATGACACTTTTTGAGAAATGAAATCAAAACAAGCAGAATGGCTATCAAAGTGACTGTCTTTTTATGTATGACAGAAAGAGACATATCATATATTAAGTCCTTGTTGAAACAAGCCTTTTATGAAAGTTGAATTCTAATAAACCTGTAGTCAAGTACTTCCATCCTCTGACAAACAATTGTGACAATCTTCTTGATATTAAGGTTCCCAACCAACCAGGAAACAATACACACACACATTTTCCTGCAACAATAACAGAATATTAAGAGCAAAGAACAAAAGATAAATTATTTGTTCTATCACACATTTATGTACGTCAATGTGCATACTGCATTGGAACCAAATTATATTTTTAATCTTCAGATTAATTAGAAAGCTATCCCAGTTCTTTTCCATGGTCTGCACCAGTATTTGCACATGTTGTCCACAAATGAGGGCATCACTCTCACATTTTCTAGCCTCATTAGTTAGATACCCCAAAAGGTTTGATCATTTCAGGTCAGGTCTCATACTGAAAAGTTGACCTTACCTTCAATGGTAGGTAGCTGCAACCTCTGCCCATATAGTAACCTTTCCACTGTCTGGCACTAATCTACTCCTATAAGGAATGGAGGAGTTATGTTTCCATTGTTTTTGCCTTCATCATTCCCACAAGTGAGACAAGGAAGGAGGTAGCACTTGGAACCGAGCTAGGGAACAGAACCCAGAAACTGAAGTTCACTCAAATCTCACTCAAAGCTTCTGATGATTTATTTAGAATAAAGCAACTTCCCCTAAACTGGCAACTTTTAGATGTGCTGGGATTACAATCTCCAGTATTCCCAGCCTCTGTAGTTGTGAAGAGATGGCACAATGAGTAGTCAACTTTATTTGAAGGTGTATTAGATGCAAACCCAGACTCAACTAAAATTTGATGTTCTTTGCCAAAACAACCATTTTCATCTTCTTTCTTGACACAATTCATATCACAAAGATTTTTTGTGGATGTTGAAGGCTTCTCTGGGAAGAAATTTGGTGGGAATTTTCACATAAGATTCAGGCCAGACCTTCATTTTCACATGAGTCCATGTCTATTGACCGAAAGGGAGAAAGAAACAGGAAAATAGAACAACTCCCAGTATACAGAGCTTGAGAACAAATACAATAATCTTTCAAATAATGAGACACTGACATTGTTTTAATAATAACTATATCACTTTGTGTGTATTTAGAGCTCTGTATAGTATAATCTAGTAATTTCTAAAAAATGGTAGAGCTAAATCTTAAATTAATTTCACAAATGAATGTTGCCCAATAGTAGGGTAAGGAAAACACTTATTCTGATTAGAATACAAACTTCTCCAATTTACATTTTACGAATTGATTTGAAAATCAGAATGATTCACATGGCAACTTTACTGAATCAGCACAGAACTTTAAGACTACATGCTTAAGTACATAGATGAAGTGTTCACAAAATTTATACCTTAAGGTTGCATGGAGAAGATATGGGCAAATTATTTCAAATCATGTTGGTGTTAAGTTTATAAAAAGTTCATTATTAGGAAATAATGTATATAAAATGCACATTTTAGGGCAAATGTACAGAAAAACATGGACACTGCAAAACAGATAAGATTGAATACAACTAACATAAAACTGGTGAAATGAAAATTGCATAAACTATTGCAATTTTACAAATGATTTGCTGAGGTACACAAAATATAGGCATGAGGGTTATATTCAACTATTAGTAGCATAAATATAATACCTAATCCTTTCCCCCATTTTTCTTTTATTCTGTTCACCTTTAATAATTCCTAGTTTGCATTTTCTACATAATAAAAAAAAATAAAATGTGACTGCAGGTGACTTTATCCATGCATCATTTACTTACACATATATGGAGCTCAGTACAGTTTAGCAGTTGTTAGGAACATTATCAAAAGTAAAGGATAGAGTTTCAGTCTTATCTTTCAATTTCCATGTTTTTCTTTATTGTTTTATTACGGTTTTTGTGGTTTGACTGATAAAAAAACAGCTGGTAGAAAGTTGTACTACTTTGTATGTGTTAAAAAGCATTAAATCAATTGGTTATGCTGTGCACTGCTGATATTGTGAAATAGCAGCTGAACTATGAGGATAATTTTACTCCCAGTTTATCATTAAAAAGAAAACAAAATATTTGTGGTCTGTTGATCTCAGCCTCTACCATGTTCCATTACATATGTAACACTGAATGAACTGCTACTATAATAACACTTAACATTTTCACACTTTTTACTAAATGCTTGTATAGAATTTTTAGAAGAATGATACAAGATCAGGGTAATTGGAACAGCAAACTTATGCAAGCTTACTTCGAACTATAACATTAGCTCTATAATTTTGCTTGCTTTCAGTGGTTCAGTGATGATGTATTGGGATTTAAAGAAGACATAACTAGGGTAATGAAGATAGGGAATTCCTTTCTCGAATGAAGTATAGGACTTGGAACTTATTGAAAGAGTCAGAACTTGAGATCCACATCAAGTAACATGTGATTATGTAGCATCAAGTCAGTGTAGACTTTATGCTAATGATATGTTGGGAAAGTAGAAGAAAAGTGGAGAAGAGGATGATCAGCAGCAAGATAACTGAACTCAGTAACAGTTGTGGTGAATGTGCTGTTGGGAGACTTAAAAGAACATGTTAGGGATAGATCATCATGAGGAAGATCCATCTATGTAGTTACTAGAAGTCAAAAATGACTTGATTGCATATAATCAATCAGTATATTTCTGACATTGAGTTGTTGTAGGATTTCCATTTTTCCTAAGGACATTCCACAACTTGATATTGTCAACACAATCAAAAGTCTTACTAGAATCAATGAAGCATATAGTGATATTGACTTCTTTTTGATATTCTTTGACTTTCTCAATTGCCCGCATACATCAGTGATGTCTCTTGTTCTTTGGCTTTTTTTGAAACCAATTAGAATAATGTGGCATCTCCCTTTCCATGTAGGCTCTAATCCAAATTGGATCATTCTAAACATCATATTTTTAGTAGTGAAATAAGTATATTGTACAATAGTTTGCACGCACTAAATCTTTTTTCTTTGGTATTGGTATGTAGACTGATGTCTTCCAAACTGTGACCACTGTGTTATTCTCCAGATTTTCTGACATTGTTTGGTTAAGACCTTTATTTATCTTTCTGCCATTATGGGTCATATTACTACAATCAGTTCATCAATTTTTGTAGCTGTCTGACTTGGCAATGAACAGAGTGCTAATATAATTTTTAATATTATAGACTCTTTTAAATAAGACCTATCTTCTAAATTATTCTGGTTGTTGGCAACCCAAATGTATAGAGTTTCAGTATACTTCTTCCAGCTTTGTTTGATCTGATTAGTACAGTTTGATTCAAATTACTATCTCTCCTTTGGCATCTTTTAGCATGTCTATTTGAAGTTGGAACCATCTTCTGAGTGTGGAGATCTTTTGGAAGACTTTACTTGTTTTCCATGTCTGTTTCCATTTTCAATACCTTTACAGCTGTTATTGTAATATTATTTGGTGATTCCCCAGGAGTCTCTGAAATTCTTTGTTAGGTCCTTTCCTACCTTTGGCTACTCCTTTTTCTTGGCAATTTCCACTATTTGTTCTGATACAAAGTTTTCTTCCTTCTCTCTTTTCACATTCATTCTAACAACATAGCTTTAATACATAGCAATTCTCTAATATTAAGTCCAACATATTTAAATGATTAGCAATTTGGGTAAAAGCTGCTTTTAACCTTCCTCTCCTGTCTATTGGAACGTTGGAAACAAAATTCATTTTCCAATATTTGGTTTGTTTACAAATACATTTACTAAGTATTGGACAATATTTTATGGGTTAACACATTTTAATATTCTTGGATTATTTTCCAATTCTGGTCAAGTTACTCAGATTATCAAGTTTTGGTGAAAGTGACTTATGAGTTTATCCTTTTTTTTTAAAATTTGATTTATATGCTGCCCTTCTCCGGAGACTCAGGGCAGCTTACAATGTGCTCAGCAATATCCTTAATATTATTGTAAAAAAACACTGTATTACTCACCCTAAACTTTCAAAATAAGACAAGCAAAGAATGAAATAAACCATCAGAGCAGAATACTAAATTCAGTTATCTTGAAAATGATGGCTTTATAAGTATACATTAAAGCAGTCTTACAAAACTGGCATTAATTAATTATTTTGTCTTCATCCTATCTATTTATGTTCTCTTCCCATTTTGACTGTTATTATGATGAACAATTAAAGAATTTTTATCAACACTTTGCAATGTTTCATAGCAATATATTTTTCTTTAAATATTTGTTTCACATGTACATGGGCTTCCTGTTTACAACTGTAACTGCTAAATCTACCGTCTAGCAATTTGCATGTTTTATGTACATACGCAATGACACATATTTCTGAAGCTAGATAGAGCATTATTTTATAATTTCTGAATTTGTGAGATGATGTAGCACCCTCAATCACATATAGTAGATATCACTAATGTAGTAAAACCTCAGTTTAATGAATCATTTGCAGGAAGGGGTGCTTGTTAAGTATGAATGTCCTTTACATTCAAATTTATATCATTCCTATACATTTATATTTCATAATTATGTAAATATGATCAGTTGTCTGGAATTTAATTTGTATTTAACAAACTTTGTTCACTAAATGGCGTGATCATCTGCTAAATGGAGGTGAAGTCTAAAATATTGTCCATTAAATCTGAAATCCATTAAACTTTAGCCCCTTAAATGAAGGTGTTATTCCAGTATCTATGAGTGGCCTCTAGTGCAACTAAATATGATCTCAACCTGCTTTTCTTCTTTGCCTCTTTTTCTGCATCAGTCATTCTAAATTTTCAGATATTTGGGCCCAATCCCAGAATTTTCCAGCCAGAATGGCAAATGCTGAGAATTTTGGAAATTCAATCCCACAATTCTGGAAAGTGTCAAGTTTTGGGAAAAGCTGTATTTTGTATTCCCCTTTTATTAACTGACTTGATTCTCTGTGAGACTGCAAAAACCTTCTCTCAAACGGTCTGAGCTCTGGACCCAATCCAGTAGGAACAACACCAAGCATGTGGGTGGGTGATAACTGGGTTTAATAAGCCAGACTCAGGCACACAAATAAGCTCCAAAAAGCATGGTCACAAAACACATGCAATCCGGAATTAAAGTCAGCGCTGGGAGCATTCACCTCCCAGCGCAGTTATATAAGCAAGACATGCCTCCAACTGACACAAGCCTTGCCCGGAAGTCACTCGCCCAGTTCCGCATCACGAACTTTCCCCTACTACCAGGACCTTCCCTTCCCACCCCACCCCCACCCCCGGTAAGGCAAATCCCGAGGTTTGACACCTTCATTAAACCTCAATTGTTAGGACTATGAGTGGAGGAGAGATAGAGGAGACATAAAGTGGAGGAGACATAAAGCTTACAAAAAAGAGTGAATCCATTCTATGTCATATAATAGGCTGGTTCTAATCATTAAATGGAGAAAGGAAACAATTTCCAGTCTCAGATGTTGTAGAGAAGCTCACCCATACACTCTGTCTGTGCACATGGCTTACTCTATACCTCTAAATAAAAACTGAGTTTTCATATGTCCAGAATACTCTGCATCATTACAAAGCTGAAATCATATTACTTTACTGGCCCCTTTTGTGCATGGTATGAAATATCAATGGTGGCTTTGTTCTCTTTCTTAAACAATACTATTTCATGACACTAAGAGCTTATGCACCGAAGACAAATTCCTTGTGTATCCAATCACACTTGGCCAATAAAGAATTCTATTCTATTCTATTATTGTAAACACCTTAAGATTCTAGTAATCAATAGTACAAAACTGCAATACATTAATTCATTAATCCACACACTTAGGAATGCATATTATGTGTCCACAGTTTTTCTTTTATTTTTTATTTTCTTCTTTTCTTTCTTTTCATGTCTTTATCATTTTTGACTCCTACGAATAGCCTGGATAAGTCCCTGCTGTTTTCTTGACAACATTTTCAGAAGTAGTTTGCCATTGTTTCTTAGGAGAGTGACTGGCCCAAGGTCACCTAGTAAGCTTTATGGCTAAAGTGAAACTAGGACTCCCAGTCTCCTGATTTATAGACAGATATCCTAATCATTACACCAAAGTTGCTCTCTATAAATCATCATACACACAATAAAATAAAATTGTGTTTAGACAATAAGTCTGGAAAAAATGGAATATACATATACATAGTATATACCTGTGTTTCCCTGAAAATAAGACCGTCTCATATTTTTTTTGCCACCAAAAAAGCACCAGGTCTTATTTTTGGGGGGGGGAGAATGTTACCCACTGACTCACCTCACCTGCACGCATCACCCCTCGCCTCTTTTTCGCTGTCAGAGGCCTTCAGGAACTTCTTCTGCAGCCAGCAAGGCTGGCAAGGCTTTCCTGAAGGCCTCTGCACCGAATAACAGAGCTCTGGATTGATCAGAACATCTGTTATTGGCTGCCTTGCTGGCTGTAGAAGAAATGGGCCAGCAAGGCAGGTGTCGGGATGTGCCAGGCCTGGCTGCAACTGTCCGAAGGTAAGTAGTAGGGCAGCTCCACCCCCCTATCCCCACCCTATCTTAATTTTTATCCATGCACCCTGGAGTGAGTGAGGTCTTAATTAGGGCTTATTTTGGGGGGTAGGGCTTATATTGGGCACACATGTAAAAACCAAGCTAGGACTTACTTTCAGGGTAGGTCATATTTAGAGGGATTTCCAAATCTTCTTTCCATCTGCCACATGATTCTTAGGGGGAAAAAAAGCTTCCTTTCATTGTATGCTCAACTTTAAGATTTTAATTTAACCATAACAGAAGACAGGAGAATGACATAAAATACATTGCAATTTCTAGAAGAGGTTCTGGCGGGTCACACTTTAGCTTTCTTTAACAGATAATATATAACTTTTTTAAAAGTGCTTCTTCTGTCACAGATAATTCTAAAATGTAGATTCTTGTCTCTGTGATTGTCAAACATATACAGGCCTTAATTAACTCTCCAATAATGTGACTCTTGTTTTATTGTGATTCTGTCGGCAGAAAAAGCCTTTAGTCATATGTAAGTCAGATCTCTTATCACCATTTTACAAGGCTGAAAAATAAACACAAATGTCACACTGCCAGATAAACTTTGTAGTCACTGCATTTCATACTTGCACTGATTCATCTAATAAAGGTTCGGATACTGTATTCAGTTATCAGTGTGCAAAATGCTCAGAAGCAGTAACCTCTGAAAATTTCTCAAATTTCTATCCTGATAAAAAAGATAAGCAAATCTTTATTGTGAAAAGCTACAATAGCATATGGTAAATTTTGTTAAATGGAACATGAAAAGATATTCTTTCAAACTTCATTTGTATCTTTGACTGCACAAATCCATGTGGTGAGCAGTTGTTATACTACAGGGGCTTGAGAATTCCTGCGTTTTATAGATGAAAATACAATGATCAAAAGTCGCATATTTATTTGTTGCCCAGCTCTAACATCAATGAAGTCATTATGTTCATGCTGGAGATCACACAATTTTTTTTAGGAGTTGAAGGAGCTGTTGACAGCAGCAAGAATACTCTATGCACAAAAATAGAAGCATACTTTGATTCCCACAGTGGATGAATGGCTGCAAAAGTTGATGAAGTTAGCAGAGATGGCTAAATTGACTGCTTTGATTAAAGAAAAAGAATACAATTAATTTTGTTTTTTTACTTGGAAACCACTTCTGGACTTTGTGCTTGAGGTGGAAAAAAAAGAAACTTTGATTGGGTTTTGCTGATTAGATAAATTGTATGTTATTACCTTATTCTACTGTGCCAAGAAGAGATGGAAGTCAATGCTTTTGGGGTTTTTTTGTATTTTATTTGGTAATTCAAACTTTGAGAACCATGCTACAATTTAATTATAGAGTATCATCTTACTATATTTTTTTTTAAAAAAGCAGCCACCTTTGAAAGTATGGCTCCATCAAGGCTACAAAAACCAAAGCCACCAGTAGAGGGTAGCAGAGAACCTGCATTTTTTGTGCATTTCTTTATTGTCCTCTAATGGTCATCTAGATTTTTGCTGGAAGAACTATAGCTCATTTTTTAAAAACTGCTTCTTTTAGTGTTTTGTCAAGACTAGTCTGTAATTAAATGTTCTTGCAAGTTTGAGCATCTATCACTCATTCTAAACTGGCAAAAAAAACCTAGTGTTTTAGATTTTATAGCATAAACCTTTTCAAATAGAGCTGACAGTTTTTAGGAAACAATTGGCCTGTTACATCATGCTGTTAGGGAAGCCTAATTGTGTCTGGTAATGTATCAGACATGACATGTTGCAATAAAAAAGCTTTTTTAATTCAGCAGATACAGTATATAATTGTTTTACCTTTATTTATTTCTGAAATATTATAAACTGCCCACTCCTATGTTGTGTCTCCAAGCAGTTATATACACTCATATTAAAAAAATCCAAATGAACCAACCATTAACTTAAAAATTACTGATAGTTTTCGACTTACAACCAATTACTTAACCAATCCAAAAGATACTTACAACCCAGATTCATTGTTCCAGCAGCATGGCCCTGGAAGTCATGTGATTGCATTTTGGGTGCTTACCATCCAGCTCTCATTTACAGCCATTTGCCGTATTCCACTGTCACATGACTGTGATTTATGACTTTTTTGCTGAAAACCAGGGTTTACTTCCAATTTCTGACAAAAAAAATGCCCATTGCCAACAATAGGTTTCCTTAATGATTCGCTTAACAAACAAGTGTTTGTTTTAGAGCCAACATGCTCGCCTAACAACCACCGCAAAAAAATGTAAAATCAGATTGGTCATGTAGGTGCTTGATTTATGACCATCGTTACATATGATGGAAATACTGGGCTCCGTTACAATTGTATATTGAAGACTACAGTACCTGTATAAGAAACAGCATTCATTTTGAAGTGTACAGTCCAGAACAAGTGAAACAAGTACAAGTATTCATTTAATTTTACAGTGGTACGCTGTACTGATACACACCAGGGATGGGTTCTACTTACCTTTACTACTGGTTCGCATCGTGCCCATGCGCGCAGCTCACTTCTGATGATGTCCGGGTCAGTGGGCGGAGCCTCCCACTGCTTTTACTATCAGTTCTTGCGAACCAGTCCGAACTGGGGGCAACCCACCACTGATACACACAGATATTTTAAGATATTCACTCATAATAGCAGATAGCATGTAGTTTGTTGAGAGGCATAATCATCAAACTAAGCAAAATGCTCGTTCATAAAAGCACGCCTCTGCCCACTTTGTTATAGGATGGTGAGAGGTGGATTGTCAGAGAGACACCAAAGTAAACTGAATGCAAGGTAGTGAATTATTTAAGAATGCAAATGGTAAAACAAAAATAGATCAAGAATAAATGAGGATGAATAAATATGGAATAGAATAGAATAGAATTTTTTATTGGCCAAGTGTGATTGGATACACAAGGAATTTGTCTTGGTGCATATGCTCTCAGTGTACATAAAGGAAAAGATAAATATGGATGGAATAGAAAACTGAGAAACAAATATAAAAGAAATATATTGAGGTGGTTTGGTGAAAGAAAAAGAAGGTATAAGAATTAAATTACAAAACAAAGATACGAAAAAACTGAGAACAGTTCTGAAAGAGTTATAGTTGGATGGAACGGATGAGGTCTTCAAAAAGAGGTGAGAAATGTAAAGATTAAAAGATATTCAGATACAATAGAAACAATAATGGGCTTCAAGGACAGACTATGGAGAGGTATTATACTGTATAAGTAAATAATGTTGGTATAAATTAGACTGGTAAAGATTTTCTTTATTTTATTCCCAGCACGTGTTTTTAATTTCTATTTCTTATTACTTCCTACTCTTTTAAGGCATTTTGCATGATGTTGTTTATCACAAAAGGGAATAGCATGATGGTTAGTATGAATGTATATTTTAGTGTAATTGAGGGAGTATTGCCTCTGTTTGGATCAGGAGTGTTATCTGGATTTTTTGCATGTAGGTTTCTATGTATATATGGGTTGAACATATGTTATGGATTTATTGTGCATATACCATTTACTACTGCGTGTTTTTATGGACAAGTTTTCTTTTAAAATTAAACAGTGTTCTTTGTAAGGCTTGTTTTCATTTTTTCCATTGGGGACAAGATTTTAAGAAGCACCCATTCACCTGACAAATATATGCTGTAAATATTGGGCTTCAGCAGTGGATGGTATCCCTCAAGTAGATTACAATAGGTGTCTTAAACTATTCCAATATATTGGAATGGTGCCACACCATTCCAATATATTGTGATGAATAAGAATTAGTGCAGCTGCAAAATGCATACTTGAAATAAAAATGATTCTAGATTAGAAAAATGTGTATGTTTTGACTTCACAGTTTTTACAAACGGAATATATGCATATGCCTGATCATAAAGAAAGCATCCCTGGAACTTCATCGTAAATTGGCATGTTTTCATATTTTAAATACCTATTTCTTCTATAATTAGAGCCCTCTTCCTAGAAACAAACATGATGCAGATGACCCAGATGACCCCAAGGGCGGGGTCAAATGGATCTTCAGTTTGGAATCACTATGCCACCCCAGAGACTTAAATCCAGCTCCCCTTGAAGTCCGTTCTTGTGGTACCAATTTGTCTTGACTATTAATAGATCAAATTCTTGGGCATGGAATAAACTTGTAATGCTTTTGAATTCTATCTTGGCTCCCAATTTCCTGCACCTGACACAAGCAAGTTGAAAGATGTATTGAGATTCTGTTACAAAATAATAATTTGAAATAAATAGCTTTTTCCTCCCTATTGAATGTGCAACCAGCATCTTTCAATAGCTCCTTGTCCACTGCTGTCACCTTCAGTTGCTTCCCCATCCTAAATGATGGAATATAACTTCTTTTCATTCTCCAGAAAATTATTGAAAGGGTTTCCTCCCAGCTACACGATAATTTATTAGAGAAATAAACTCAAACAGGTACAGCTTCAGAAACTTTTTTGTTTTTTTTCAAAGTAGAAATTCTAACATCACATGCCAGAATGCCAGAAAAAAACAAACGTTTTTTGGATTTGGTAAATGAGAAAGTTAAGAATGGGGCTTCTGGTTGTGATAAATTAGTATGAGGAAAGTAAGAGAATGAGGAATGTAATAATGAAAGCTTGATACTGGACACAATCCTACAGATGTTTAAATGGCAAGATCCCTTTGCCAGATTGTTCACATTTCTTATTAAAAATGAATTTCAATCCAATGTTTTTCGTACTTTCCGATAAATGCACAGGATTGCACACCCTACTGGTTTGTGTAATATGAGTATATTCAGAGTCATAATGAGCTGATGCAATTGAAAATTTACAATCAACTCATCTGTGTATCTTATTTAAAGATTTTATCTCATGTTGAATCTACACTTTAATACTCTATGAGATGGTCTACCATTTTCTTAGATTATTTGTAGAGCTACAGGCCATTTTAAAACCAAGCTTTTTGAATTTTGTGTTTTGGAGCCATATTTGCAGAGTACAGGTAGTCCTTGACTTATGACCACAAATTATTTTTTTTTAATTTGATTTATATGCCGCCCTTCTCCGGAGACTCCGGGTGGCTTACAATGCGTTAAGCAATAGCCTTCATTCGTTTGTATATTTTACAAAGTCATCTTATTGCCCCCACAAACTGGGTCCTCATTTCACCTACCTTAGAAAGGATGGAAGGGTGAGTCAACCTTGAGCCTTGGAGAGATTCGAACCAGCAGAAATTGCAGGCAGCTGTGTTAATAACAGGGTGCACTAAACCACTGTACTATCAAGGCTCTAAATCTAAATCTAAATTGAGACCAACATTTCTGTTGTTAGGTGAGACATTTGTTAAGTGAATTTTGCCCCATTTTATGACTTTTCTTGCCACCGTTAAATAAATCATTGCAGTTGATAAGTTAGTAACATGGTTGTTAAGTCAATCTGGCTTCCCCATCGATTTTGCTTGTCAAAAGGTTGCAAACATTGATCACATAACCGTGGGACACAGCAGCAGCCAAAAGTTTGAACCAGTTGCCAAGCATCTGAATTTTGATCACCTGACCATGGGGGATGCTACAAAGGTTGTAAACTGAAAAAAATGGTCATTTTTTTTCAGTGATGTTGCAAATTTCTATTGTCACTAAAGGAACTGTTGTAAGCTGAAGACTCCCTGTACCTTCCAGCTGTATTGTGACACAAGGTGTCAAAAGCAGATCAGGGAAGGCTGTTTTGATTTTTCTTCTTGTGCCATATCTGTCATCAGATGTTGGCGATCATGTTGGCAATCCTATTTTTGTCTACAGCCGCATGAAAAAGTCAGTGGTGGGTTCCTCCCGGTTCCGCCGAGCCGGTAGCGGTGACGATATGACGTCACCGAATCGGTTCTGCCCCCCCCGCCACCCCGCATTATTACCTTTTATTTGGCCCCACCCCCAATCTATTGCTCCCTCCTGAGTCCCAGCTGATGGGTTATAAGGAAAAACTGTTTAAACTCTTGCCCTGGGGCTTCAAAGGGCCATCCTACAGCTGATCAGTGGTAAAAGGCAGTTTGATGGTAGACCAGTGCCTCCAAAAACAAATGAGTAGACCGGTGCCTGCAAAAATAAATGGGTAGACCCGTATAGCTCTGCAAGTAGTTAAAAGCCTGATAGACCAGTATCTCTGCTAAATCGGTAGTAAAAAAATTTAGAACCTACTCCTGGAAAAAGTGCTGCTGAGTTTTGTCCAAACCAGTCCCTTAGATTTTGAAGCCACTATGCTCTTCTTCTGCCTGGACCACATTTGCCTTCAATCTTTCCCTGTTTTGATTACCTATGGGAATTCCACTATACCAGAAAGTTCAGCTTGTTCCTTTTTTAAGCCCTAGCCCAGTTTCCCCCTTGCCTATTCTTTCAGTCACCAAACTTTTAATGCGAAGACAGGCCGCCACAGACACCAACTCGCAACGCACGAGACCGACTACTAAATTAATGTGATTAAAGCAGCCGGGCTGTGCGGGGGCGCGCGCACGTGTCTGCCTGCCTTGGAATTTCAGCGCAGGAGTTACACACAGACACGCGCGCTCTGCGGACGCGGCTGCAGCGCAATCTCGCATGAAGCAACCGAGGCTCTGGCGTCGCCTTGGCCAGTTCCGTTCCGAGCCTCAATAGAGAGTGAGGAAGGGCCAGCGGAGGGGAGGGAGACCTCCAAGTCTTACGCTTTCCAACGCCCTGCCCTCCCCCCCACCGGGCGAGCCCCCTTCATACTGCGCCCCTCTCCGGGGCCACGAGCGCCCCATTTTCCCTGCCTGCTGGCCCCCGCAAAGAGGACGGGGTGGCCAAGCGCGTGGCCAAGCGCAGGCGGAGCGCTCCGAGCCGGCACCAGCCACCAGCCCGTCGGCTCCTCAGCCTTGGCTAGCAGCGTGACAGCCCAGGCAGGCGGGGAGGCGGTGCTTGGGTCCCCAAGGCGCGGGGCGGGTTGGCAGGGGCGACGGAGCGGAGGAGGAGCGAATGGCGAGCTGAGAGGGCGGCCAGGCTTTTCACGGCTCGGGCTGCCTTGGCTGGGACTGAGGCGGCGGGAGGGAGCGGCGCGGCTGCGGTGGAGGCGAGGGAACGGGCGGCTTCTGCAGAATCGCCTCCTTTTCCCTGCCTCGCGCGGATACAGGCTCCGGAGAGCTGGCCGCGGAAGGTGAGGGGGTGCCTGCCGCGGGTATTTGGGCGGCCTAGCGAGGGCAACGCCTAGGGGACCGATATCCTGAGCGGCTCAGCGAGGCCTCTTGCAAGCCCGGGATTGGAAGGGGCGCGCGAGGCCGCGGGCTTCGCTGCTGACTGGGTTGCTGCAGCTGCTTCTGCTCCCCCCCCCCACCCCCCCGCGGCGGGCTCGGGGCTGTAAGCTCGGCGCGTGGAAAGCGGCTTCCTATTCCTGCCTTGCCTCACTTCTCCTCCCTGCCCCGCGCTTTGCTGAGCAGAGGAAGTTCCAGGAGCCTCTGCAAGCGCTGGAGCCCCGACCTGCATGGGGTTCCGTGGAACCCCCGGCCCGGGCCCTGCGGCTTGGAAACGGAGGCGGTTCGGGAAGAAATGAGCTTTAAGCGTTTTAGCCGCCGTCATAATGGTTGCGTTACATGGCAGCTCCTAACCCCAGACACGCGGGATGCCGGAGACTGCGGGCAGACGGCGCTGGCAGCCCAGGGGAAGATATTGCAGGAATGCCCACATTCAACACGTTTTTTCCTGTCCAGCGAAGATAATACGTCCTGGCCGCAGTCACTGTAAATTTGCCTTCAATTGCCACACGAGTAGGCGAACTGTGGAAAAGGCTCTTGAATCCGATAAATGTCTGAGCGTCTGGGGGGATTTTTTGGCCTCTGTAGTTCAAGATAGACATTAACTGCCCTTCTAATATTCTCTACCGTTTCCCCGTTCTTTTTATCCATTTTGTCTGGGCACCAGTGGCGAGGAAACTCATTGCTAGCTTATTAAGTTGTATTATTATTATTATTATTATTATTATTATTATTATTATTATTATTATTATTATTATTATTATTATTTTAGTAATCCAGAAGTGAGTGAACCTTCTCTCTTGCCTAGAAACAGTCTGCAGGGGCAGTAAACTGAGGTGCTAGGCTAGTAAATGCTAAACAAAGCTTGGTACAAAAATTGCACACAACTATAACCATTACAGTCGGGGGGTGTGTGTTTGTGTGGAAAAGATTTGACTGCTGCTGTGTATAGTGGAGGTGCCATGGGTTGAATCAATAACAGTGATGTCTATGAGGCCTGTGTAAATTTCAGTGAAAAAAGTGTACTGAGCTGTTGAGAGATCTTCTTGTGCTGCTGAGAACACTGCTTTGTCTTTTGCTTCTTTATTAGTGGCATTTGGGAAGAATAGCTCTTGTTAAGGAGTATTGTGACTTTCTTGGAAATCAGAGTGTCTGGTTCTGAAAAGAACAAATGAGTGGTTGAAGGTTTTGAACGCATGGGAGGGACAAAAATCTGGTGGGTTTTTAATGCCAAATTCTTCTTCCCAACCATTGGAATAGCTGCATGTGCAAATTGTGTCTGACAACTGTGAGGCAAGGAGTTGTGATACCAGTTCTGGCCAAAAATCTTTGGAAAGCAAGTGGCCTCTCTCTCTCACTGTTTTGGCTGTTAGGAGACCCTATGACTCTACATCTGTGGCACATCTTGTGAGGACTGTTTGTGGAATAAAGTATGTATAAGCTAACTAAATTGGCAAAAACTAAAAATTAGAAGGATGATTTAAACTGTATGTAGGAATTAATTGTACGATAAACCAGATTGCTGGGATTCCTGCTTATGTTTACTCCTGAGAAATCCCACATCAATACTAAGACAAATAAATTGTCTCGTGACTCTTAAAAAAAATAACTGGATTGAAATTTAAGTAGTACATGGTTCCTAATTATTGTATTCTATTTTCTTGTAGAAGTAATTAAAATTCTGTTCTGAATCCAAAACATATTGGTGTAAATGAAAGTAGATTGACTTGAGTAGGAATTATATTTAAAATAACTTTCAGAATTGGGATGATTTTAAATTTTGATTAATTATCCACTTTCCTACATATGCGTTCATTGTTTTGATGCATCTTTTTCTTCTGGTTGCTGATTTTTTTATTATAACTTTGCAGGTTCCGGAAAGCTCTGGAAACTGTTAGATTAAATTATGAATATAGTCATAGGAAAAAGTTTTAGGATGAGTGCAACAATTGAAAATGTAAATGCAACTTTTTGCTTTCAGGATGGCAAACGCAAAATGTTGTGTAGTGAATTGAAAAAAATACTTTAAGCGAAGTCAAGTACTTTAACATAGTTTGTGTGAACTGTCATTTACTAAATTGCTTAGAAAATCAGAGATTGGACAACTATTTATCTGAAATGGTATAAGGTCTTTTGCTTGAACAGGGGGTTGGACTAGGAGACTCCAAAGTCCCTTCAAACTCTGTTATTTTGTTCTGTTCTATCATAATCTTAGGAGCCCTGATATGGAAGTAACTACTTGGGATATGTATAATATTTTTTAAAAAATAGCTTGAATGTGTATATGAAAAATAAGTTAATATCTCCCTGGTGTAAACAGTGATTCTCATAACACAATTTTGTCTTCTCGGAAATAGGTTTTACTGAGTTCACCGGGATTTATAATCAGGAAAATAGATTAAGATTGCAGTCTTAATCTGGTGGCATTCTATTGATTTCAGTTACATTCTGTTGTTTGTTTGTTTTTTGATTAATTTATAATAAAGCAGATCTTTGCAGAGATGCAAGTGGATGATCTTCATTACTTAGGATCATGTTAACTGCAGATAGGTAAAATGTGAGCCATATTTATTTAATGGAGTCCCTGTGTTTCTCTTTGACTATTCTAAATCCATAATCCTACATGTGTTATCTGGCATTCATGTATATGAATAAGCTGTGTAAAGACTTCTATAATTAATCAGTTCTAGACAGTTTATGTAATCATAGCTATAGGCAATGGCTTAGGCTTGGATTAAATAGGACAGGTCTGTGTGTCTTCCTTCAAAAACTTCTGATTTTGTTTTCTAAATATTAGGTCATGCAAATGTGCTTAGTACTTCAGCATATCTCCAGAAGCAGAACATTGATACTAAGGCTATTGCCCAAGAATATAACTCGGCTTGTCACGCGAAAGTCACTTTCCTCTCTGATGAGCTGCAGACAAGAGAGTGCTGTAAAGCTGATAACATGGCCAGGATTGCCAGCTGTGCTAAATACCAGTATATAGACATAAAGCTGAAGAACCAAAGAGGAGTTGGACAAGAGAATGATGGTATCTTTTATGGGCAAACAAGAGAAAGGGAAATCTTTCATAGTAGCTCACTCTGGGCTACAGATATTCTTTTGCCATATTATATATCATTCATCTCAATAGGTTAGAGTTTCTGATAAACTTTGTTTATGTTATAATAATCCTTTTATGTTTTAACGTGGGGGACTGAATTGTATCCTACTGTAGCATTTTAGGGGACAAAACCTGAGTAATCAGTTTTTGTAGTGTTTAGAAAAGCTATTTGACTATCAGAATACATATGGCAACAAAAATAAACAGAGAATACTTCCTGACACCCCTATTGAACTCAAAACTATTTCTCAACAAGATAATAAATATTTCAAAGTATTTAGAATATTTGGGCAAGTGTTAATTTTCTGGTACATAGTGTACGCATATTAAGTTGAATGTTGGCAGTGTTCCAACATCTCAAGGCAAGGTGTATTTAAAAGTATACTTTCTTGTTTGCTGCAAGAAAACAATGCAGTTAAAAGGACTTCAGAACAATTTAATTCATACTTAAACATTCTTATCCTTTGTGTCCAATTTCTGTCACATAATTGTATGTTGTGTGGAAGTTCTAAAATAAGCAGTAGATTGATAAACGTTCAAATTAATGTGAAATACTTTGGTGGTGTGCTTTAAGTTAAGCTACAACTTTAATCATGAGTTCCAAATCACTGAAATATCCTTCAAGAATCTGAGTTCAATATAAAATAATTATTATAGGATAAGGATATAATATATTTGTGTGTGCCTGCATGCACACGTGTGTAAAATTAAAAAAAAAATCTCATAAGATTTTAGTGGTGCTTTGGTCTCAATACTTCTCTGTATGTTACTGCCTCTGGATTCTTTTGGTACATAGTTTGCCGTTAGGCATAAGTGTCTAAACAAAATACTCTAAGGCAGTGTTTGGAAATGGGCAGAAGTAACTTATCTTAATAATGCATGTTAATTCTTTCAGTTGCAAAGCATAGAAAAACAATGGAAAAGAACTATTGAAGAGAAACTCTGCAATGCACATGGATAATTACCGGTGACTTCTTTAGATTAGGAAGGTAAACCTTGCAGTAAGGAGAGAAGGACAATAGGTACATTTAAGGAAGACACTTTGCTTTTCATGTAACACTTGTTTTGGCAGGCCCTGTTTGTTTTGGTTTTCTGCAACAAACTTTTCAGTTGTGTTAAACAGATGGTGGTTGGTACAGAAGTAGTTTCTGATATTTTATATTCATAGGACTTTTTTCTAGATGTAACAGCTTGGAGAGGTAGGGTGGTATAGTGGTTAAAGTACTGAATTAGAGCTCGTTTCTAATTAATCTCAGGTGATGGAGCTTTGCGGCAATTAATTTCTCCCAGTCCAATTGCTTTAGAGAACTGTTTTAAGGAACATTGGAGGAGAAAGAGCTGGATATAGGTAGTCCTTGATTTACAATCATAATTGAACCCAGAATTATGATTGTAAATTGTGGCAGTTAAGTGGGTCGCCACATGAGCAGTCTGACCTTTTTTGCAACAGTGGTTAAACAAATGCCGTAGTTGTTAAATGAATCTATTATCCCCAATGAGATTTTTTTTTTTTGCCAGAAATGGGAAGTAAATGCTGGAAACTGGCAAAAATAACTGGAAATGTGACTGTGGGATATTGCAAAGGCCATAAAGTGAGCGGTGGCCTAGTGCCCAGAATGCAAACACATGATTGTGGGGTGAGAGGTGGCTGCTATTGGAACCTCTAAATCAGGTTGTAAATACCTTTTGGGGAATTTATCATAATTTTGAATGGTTGCTAAGCAACCAGTTGTGGAGTAAGGACTTCCTGTGTGCTGCCTTGAGCTATTAAGTGAACGGCATACAACTGCTTTATCCAAATGGTGAATGTAATTGTTTTGGGTTTTACAAAGAAATTGATAATAAATGGCAATATGGGGAAAGTTAACTAATAATTATTGCCCATTCCCTCCAAATCTGCATTTCACTGGAGATACAGGTGACGATAATGAAAATTAAAAGCTATTATGATTGACCTATGGATTATAATTTAAACTTAATTTTCCATTTTAGCATGAGTGATCAATGCAGATTCATAAAAATAACATTTACCTTCAGTTGAACTTGATGGATGCAACCAGTTAGATATCTTGATAATAAGACAGAGAGTTTGGGGTTCCAGCCTTTTAGAATCTGTGTGTCTGTTTTACCTACTAGTCTAATGTAGCATTTTCCTGGAGGTCCCCCATCCTAGGACTGACCCTGCTTAGCTTTTAAGCCAGGTAAGATCAGCCAGGTGCTGCCACCTGCTGGGACACAAAACATGTACTTGAAACTATAGAAACATTTCTACTGAATATTAATAATGCTGCCTTACAGAATGGTATCTCCAGAGTTTGTTCTCTGGTGTCACTGTTCTGTCTTTAGCATTGTTGTTGCTTATGAATTGGCGATAAACAAATAATTATTAAGTATTGTGTTTCTCAATGAAAGTGTCAAAAGCAGTGTTGGACTTTGCAATATTCAGGTACCTGCAAACCATGCCTAAAACTATTAACAAAATGGTTATAGGTTTCTTTTCTCCAATAAAAATAAGTTTGTTTTGCTTTTAAATTTTGTTTGCCTATGACATGCTGTTGAATTTTTTCTAGTCTGGTCTAACTTTTTTCAGTATTCCATAATCAAATCAGTGGGTTTTTAAAATTCACCCAAAATTTCTTCAAGCACTACTACTTTGTAGGTATGAATGAGCATACATAGATGTGCATATGACTGCATATGGCTGAGTGGCTCAGTGGTTAGGTGGATGGGTGGATACATGACAAATGAATATTAAAAAAAAAAGATAGGCTTCATCTAAGGAGAAACAGTTGTATGGAAACCATGCTGCTTCTCAAGAGTTTCATCTCAGAGCAACAAGACATATTTGCACAGACGCCAAATGTTAAAAAGGTTATTCTGATTTAGAAAAGGAAAAAATAAAGTGACTCTATAGTTCTATGGGTTTTTCTCAGTGCAGCTCTGGGGAAAAGATTACCAGAGAAAAGAATACTGAATCATAGCAATATAGTAGTTCTTTAAGATAAAGATCCTAGCCATAGTAGTGAAATTTGACAAGAAAATATATTAATATTTTCATTGTTATAGTGTGATAAAAATATATGAAAGCTATTAAATATATTCAGTGCAGAAGATTATCTCATTGTGTATTGTTCTTGGAGGAACAAAAGGAGAAATGTTGGCTTTGTCAAGTTTGATGTTCAAACACAGTTGACCAATGAAGATATGAATTCCTGTAATCATATTGCATTGATTAGGAGTAATTATGAATAGGCTGATATAGTTATGTTTGTTGTTTGGCATTACCCAATTATGTGGGGAAGAGTCTGCCTGCATGTATTGTTGACCTTGACAGTTTCATGGCTTAGTAGAAAACAGTTTTTTCTTGACTCTTTGAAGAAGAAATGAAGTAGGGGCTGTTTTGTTCCTGTTGATATAAACTGCTGTCTGCACCTCTTGTGTCAGTGCAAAATAACACCATCATAATATATGTTGTCTTAATTGTCAGTCCTTCCCCTTCCCCTGTAGTCATTCATTGTCCAAATTGCAAATGTATCTAATATTATAAACAGGTTGATTGGATTCCTCCTCTGATTTCATTGCCATTTTTCTTGTCAACCTCCTCAGCTTTGCTGGCTGGGGAATTCTGGGAGTTGAAGTCCTCCAGGCTTAAAGTCGACAAGGTTGGAGACCCCTGCTGTATAAAATACCCACCAATCAGTCAGTATACATGAGGTGAAGTTGGCATTGTTCTATAATTTTGAAATTTATATTTAAATTTAAAATTATATAAAATAAAGAAATAATTGGGAATAAGGTACTCCATTATAAATATGCACTTAATAAAGTTAAGTTAAGTTAACCAAGCAGTGCCAAACATATTTTAATTTTTGATCCTTTATTCCATATTTTTAGTAGACAGGGTACAAAAGCCCGAAACTAAATTATGCAAGGAGAAGGAGTCCACATAAAATAAATTTGCATTTGCTCTGGGAAGTTGAATTACCCAAAGGGAGTTGAAGTGAGTAAAAGAAGAAACATATCCAGAACTCCAGTAGTGAAAAATTACTGATAGATTTCTAGGGCTCTGTGCTTGTTTCAACATGGTTAAGAATTGTATCTGTTTTTTTTTTTTAAAAATCAGAAATGTAAATGTAAATGAGCCTTGGTAGTACAGTGGTCTAAAGCACCCTGTTATTAAGACCAGTTGCCTGCAATTACTGCAGGTTCGAATCTCGCCAGGCTCAAGGTTGACTCAGCCTTCCATCCTTTCTAAGATAGGTAAATTGAGGACCCAGTTGTGGGGGCAATAAGCTGACTTTGTATAAATATACAAAAGGATGAAGGCTATTGCTTAGCGCATTGTAAGCCGCCCTGAGTCTCTGGCGAAGGGCGGCATATAAATCAAATTTTAAAAAAAATGCAGACAGGTAAAAGAGGAGTGAGAACAGGGCTACAGGCAGCTCAAATAAATATTTGTCCTCATTCTATTTAGTTGCATTTCAATAGATCCCATGGCTAGGAAACCAGGAAACTGCCAGGCCAGGGTGGACAATCCACCTGCTGAAGGGGAGAGCATAGGTGTTCTTCCACCCTCCCAAAGTTATATAAGAAAAGGGCTGAGGCCTAATTATCCTCACCAAATTTGAGCAGCTAAGTCACTGGAGAATATTTTATTTAGTTATTTATTTACAGTAAATTTATTGGCTGCACATCTCCAGTGCAATTTGAATTCCATAATTGAGCCCATAATCATGATTGTAAATTGTGAGGATTGCTAAGTGGAAACTGGCAAAAAATGCCAAAAATCACAATCACTTGATCATGGACACTGCAAACAGCCATAAATGTGAGCCAGTTGCCAAGCTCTCAAAATATGATCACATGACCACAAGGGGGGGGCAGTGTGCACCATCAGAACTCTGGGATTGGATCATCTAGCTTTTGTAAGATCTGTCATAACTTTGAACAATTGTTTAGTGACTAGTCATTAAGTGAGGATTATGTGTGTGGGAGTGGGTGAGTCTGTGCATATACACACACGTGCATGCAGTACAGAAACCTGGCAAATAATTTTCCAAAACTCAATACATTTCCCATTATTTGAGCTACTGTATTTTAGGATATTGAAGAGTGTGCTGCAGCTACACATAAAGATTCTTCATACATGACATTTAAAAGTTGTCCAAGTATGCCCTTTCTTCTTTCCAGATAGAAGGGTAGTGTGGTCTGGGCTCCTCTTTTCTATTACTTTGGAAGCCCAAAGTATGGTTGATTTTAAAAATTGAGTGGGTGGGCTAAAGGGTGAGTGATAGATGAAAACATAAATAAGCCCAAAGTGAGAGGGCATATTTTGGGAGAGAAATAGCTGCACAAGACTGCACACATAATCCAAAATACATTTCCTGCCATAACTACAATAAAACACATGATCTTACTACTAATAGTCAGCAAAAAGTTACAGATTTTACATGTCTTGAAATTGGTGGGGAAATGTTGGATTGGGGGTAACTGAAAACTACAGTATTTTCCCAATATGTAAAGTGATGAGATATGACTATTTAAATCATGGCTGCAGATAAGATGAAGCCACCGTTATATAATCATGGGAAAGTTTCAGGTTTTCATGTTGGGAAATAAGTGGACAGCCTATGATCCACTATTGACATATTGGGAATACGTTACAACAGTTCTACTTCTTCTTACTTTACCCAAGGAACATGTTACCTTGTAGGAAAATTAGGAAGAAAAAGCTGCCAGTTTGAACTATTATGACAATAAAAGCCATTAGATCCCCAATCATCTGGTTTGCTTGGCTTAATTCTTGTTTGCTGTAAAGATTGTTTTCTAGCCACTCTATTATCTGTGAGATTTTTTGCTTAAGGTTTAGCTTAGGGAATGAATTTAGCTGCAGTGTGTAAAATCAGGTGGTCAGTGATTTGCTGATTAGCATTATGGCATTATGCTGCTGTTATATATTGCATGAAGTGGAAGACCAGATGTTCTGTAGTTTGAGAAGAGAATTGCATTTAATAGATACAATAATGGCTTAGCCATTAAGAGACTATCTTCTATGCGCTGAACAATGTGGCTTCACAGTTATATTTTGTTCATTTAGCTCTTAGAATAACTTGGAAATTTGTCTTAAATCAGAAAGTAGCATCTGTAGGGTGCTGATATGCAATAGACAAGTCTCCTTGAACTTGTTACAGGTTGTGTGTGTGTGTGGGGGGGGTGTTGATGGACATATGTGCAATTTTGAGAGCACATTATTGGCATTCTTTAAAAAAGGATACCATGATGATATACGTAGTTACAGAAGACCAAGTTACTTGAATGCATAAGCTTAAATGGCTCTACACTGTTTCAACTCTTCTACCTGTTTGGTCTCTATTAATTAAACTCTTTTTTCTGGCAGATGGGCAAAAGTGGGAAGTATTGGTCTGCAGCCATCCACCATTTTAGTTTCTAAGAATTCCTCAAGGCAGGGGTCCCCAACGCCCGCACTACGGCCCACTACCAGGCCTTGAGCCCTTCAGAACCAGGCTGCGGAAGTGGTGGTAAATGAACATGTGTACGCATTCCCACTTGAGCAAGCAGGGGGCAAGCACAGGTGATTATGCAAATGGAGCTGCTCGCCGCTTGCCTGGTCTTACACGAAACCATCCCCTCTCCTCCGCCCCACCCCCCCTACCGCCAGGCCAGTCTGCAAAACTTGAAAGGTTGGGGACCTCTGCTGTATGATGTGAATGGATCCCAATGCATTTTTGGAAAAGATAGATTATGCTTCAGAATGTGTTTGCTTTGTGTATATTTACTACTCAGTTATCTATTATATATATGGTAGTCCTTTGGATTTGAAGACTACATATTGTTGGGCAGTTCCTTTGGATACAGAGGTGGTTCTGAAGTCCAAATCTGGAAGCACAGAGTTTAGTACAAGGAGGGCACTGGAAGTCCATTATTGTAGAAACCATAGGTATTATCCTGTGACATCACACATAGTTTTCTATCATGTTTTGGCAAAGCTTGTCTTGCAAGCTGGTGGAAGCTTCATTGTACAAGGCTCACCACAGTATCATTTATTAAAAACATTTAAAACAGCTTGACATCAGGGAATTGTCAGAAGACACATATTAGTGTTCAGAGTAGCAGAGAGGATTTCTATCTTATCTGATTTGCAATCAAAAGAATCTTTTTTGGACCTATTTGGAATTAAGTATGCAAACTTTTTTTTTTTAATCAGAACTTTATATTCTGTTTTGGATTTTATCTACGGCAATGTTCTCTTTGTGAAAAAGTTACCATGAAGAAAAGTTGCCACTGTGGCCATCCAAGTATTGTTGTCCTCCAAATCTTAACTCCCCCATCAGTCCTCTCCTGCATTATCCATAAATCAGAAATATTGAGATTTGTAGTGTATAAGCATTTGGATGACCATCATTGATGCCTGAATAATTGCACTAATTTTGTGTCTCATTTTTTTTTCTCCATAGGTAAAGTATGTGCAGACTTCCACAACGAAGGTTTTAAGAAAAGTGAACATTATGGCAAAGTTATCAGAAAGAAGTTCAGCAAAAAGTAACATTCACCCCACCTTGAAAAACTCTGCAATTAAGTGCCAAACAGATCCAAAAAAGAATTACCGGTAACTGGGAATCTAAATCACAATTTCTCCTCATCTAAATACAAAGAAACAAAAATAACATCAATGCACAACCACGGGTTGTGGTGCCTTTTTCATATTTGAGTTACAGTCCTCATAATTCATATATATCTCCATGTTTAGAACTCCTTTAATTGTATATACAATAAATCCAAGTTAGAACTGGCTTGTTGTTCATTAGAATAATTGTGCTAAAATTTGCCAAAATGAGTGCAGAAGGATACCAGTACAAAGCTTTATATGATTACAAAAAAGAACGAGAAGAAGACATTGACCTACATTTGGGAGATGTTTTAACTGTGAATAAAGGTACTTTAGTTGCTCTTGGATTCAGTGATGGAGAAGAAGGAAAACCTGAGGAAATTGGTTGGTTGAATGGCTATAACGAAATGACTGGGGAGAGGGGAGACTTTCCAGGAACTTACGTAGAATATATTGGAAGGAAAAAAATTTCTCCCCCTACTCCAAAGCCTCGTCCGGTTCGACCACTACCCATGGCACCAAGTCCTGCAAGAGTCGGAACAGAAAGTGATCAATCAGGTTAGTGTTTTGTTATTATAATAAAACAGACTAAATAGCAGATAATTACCTTGCTTCTTTCCCCTCAGGTAATTTCGATTCTTTAGCACTTCATGCTGTAGAATATTAACACTGCAGGTGGGAAGAAATTAGTTTAAATATTGTGTAGGGTGTTAAATAATGTAAATGAATGTAAATGTAAAAGAAGCAAGTTCATTTAATAACAAATGTGACTAGAAATTATTTCACACTATCTTCATAGTTCTTTTAAGTAGGCAAACATCTATTAAAAGTAGGGAAGTATTTACCACTCTCTTCTAAAAATGTTTCTTCTACACCTGAGCGATTTCTGATACAAATGTGGGAGGAAAAAGAAGCCCAGTATTGTAAGGCACATAATCAATCTGCAAAGATGGCAGATCTGACCAGATCCTGAGTGCCCAATTTCAAAATTCAAGTCCCTTAAAACATTCTGACAGACAAGTAAACAGTTGTTCCAATGTATAGAAAGGAGAAAATTCTGACAAATTTAACTGGTGTTTCTGAATTTATTTAAAATCATGGCTCCATATTGCACAATAAACATGTAAAGGTTTTTTCATATAATTTTGTTGTTTGTACTCACAGTATGTGCATATTGGTTTCTATTCAAAATCTTTTAATAACTTGACTGATAATTAGTCTGGGATAATTAAAATTGAAAACTTGAAATCAAATTATGTCGGTGGCTTTGAGTATTACCAATTAAAAGATAAGAAACAACATTTAAATAGAGTCAACTAATGGAATATGTCAACATTGCCCAATTTGAAGTCAGTGGCAATATACTTATGTAAGTGGTTATTTTCTTTCTCCTGTTTCTCTAACACCATCCTTCTGCTTTAAAATAAAACAGTACCTTGTCCAAAGTATATGAACAGATTTCTAAAATGGAATTTCCCCTCCTTTTCTTCTCCTTAGTGCCATGTGTCCCCAGATTTATTCCAGAAACTTTCCCAATAATGTTTGGGGAGAAAGATGCCTAGAAATTGATTCTCCATTGAGTCTGTCTGTTGCATATGAAACATTATACTGGTAGGCAGATTCTTCCCAAACTAAAAAAGATCATACATAATGCACATACTGGTTGACTTAGTTCACTTCAAAGTTGTGATATAACCCCCCAGTACTTATGACACAGTCCCGAAATTACAAATGTTGTGGCACCACAACAGTCATTCACCTTTATGAATGACTGCAGAGGATCTGCAACATTTGCCCTACCTATTCCCCCCTCCCCCCGCTTGTGGATATTCACCTCGCAAAGAACTAGCAAGCCTTTGGTTTCTTGGCCTGCTTCGGTGCTTCAGGCCGTTGGTGCATTCACAGAGAATGGAGGCCTAAAATACAGCCAAATCAAGCGAGATCAATAGCATGAGATTTGAATATGAGGAGCATTGTATAAGACCTCCTTGACTTTATTTGGTCAAGTTTATATTTTCTAAACTTCACAGTTTCAAACTGCTGTGTGCCTCTTAAGTGGCGGAGAGTCTGAAAAAGTGTTTTCTTACTTTACTTTACTACACCATATTTTTTGGTGTATAAGACACACTTCCCCCACCCCAAAAGTGGGTGGAAATGTCTGTGCGTCTTATACAGCGAATGTTGCCAAAGCCCCACCAACCCACACCCTTTGGCCTCTGCCTCCCAACAATTTGCAGCAAATAGCAAACAGCCTGGTCAGCTTCAGCATAGCCTGATTTAGCACAAGCAGCTGATTGGTGGTTGGATCTACCTCCCGGAATACTGCCTATCAGCTGTTCCAGGGTGCGAGGATTGTCATCGCCCATCGCTGCTTCCACCTATTGCCACCTCCACGTGCCCCATTTTTGGCCTCTGTGCCAAAAATGGGCACGTGGAGGCGGCAATAGGCAGCAGCAGCGATGAGCGGTGACAGTGGCAGTGGGTGATCCCAAAGCCTGGAACAGCTGATAGGCGGTATTCTGGGAGGCAGATCCAACTGCCAATCAGCTGCTTGTGCTAAATCAGGCTGTGCTGAAGCTGACCAGGCTGTTTGCTGCAAGGAGGCAAATTGCTGGGAGGCAAGGCAGATTTTTTTTTCTTGTTTTCCTCCCCAAAGCTAGGTGCGTCTTATAGTCCAGAGCATCTTATAGCCTGAAAAATATGGTAGATTGAAAAAGCCATTTGTTTGTGTGGTTTACAAAGTACATCTCTGTTGTGGTTTCCCTCTGATATATTAGTTATGATACATTTTCTACAAAGTTTTCCTAAACATATAAGGTTTTCTATAAACATGTTCTACTTGTGTTTTTGCTTATGTTAATCAAACTAAACAGCTTGACACTTAGTTCAGTTGTTTTGGTTAATCAGACAAGTGTTTTGTTGTTTTTAGGAGCACTTAGGTTACTTTTCATCTGATTGAAACTCTAATCCCATGTTTGGAAGGCTGATGTTTCAATTAAGCTTTATTTACAGTTGAGATTATTTTAATTCATAAAGTTGACACAGTAATGCTGTTAAAAACAGTTTATTCTCAGCAGAGAATTTCCAAGTAGTGTTGTAAGTTTTATGCAGAACTAAGATTGATACAGAAACTCTTGATTCACTGTAACAAAAAAAAAAATTGTTGTGGCAGCTTTAAAATTTTAACAAATTGTTTAGTACCAGATATTCACTTATCATTGCCAGTAATATGATTACTATGGTTTGTACTGTTTGCATTTCATTTTCTTCTAGTCTTGGAGCTTATAATTCCCTTGATTGTAGTGCTTTTTGTTCTGTTCATATTTTGAAAGAAAAGAATCACACAATGTGCATAAATATTGTGGCTTTCAAATACTAGAAGATTTGAAGCATCAGTGATGCTGATGACTGGAAATAATCAAATTATTTACTCAGACCTTATGATCTCTATTTTTGGACACTGGGCACTTGGACACTGAGAAAGTAGTCAGTACTAAATGGCAACCACCACTGCTAGACTTCACTAAATAAAATTCTAGCACGTCATAATTTATATTAAAATTTTAGACCTTTAAGTTTTGTATGTTCTCTTGCTGATTTCGGCAATCTTGAGACAAAAATATAAATCTCCTCATTCCATATTCATATGCCCAATATCAATGTTTCCCCCATAGCTGAATGATCACATATGGCAAAAGTTGGAAAAAGCAAATGCTTAGCAAGCCTCTTCAGTTCCTCTTAAATATAATTATGTAGAAGTCATGAGATTTTATTGCACATTGGATCTGTTTCCCAGGCAAGCAGTTTTTTTAGCCCATTCAGTGAGATTTTTCAAAACTTTTTTAAAAAGGGAGAAATGTATTTCATTAGTTTTGTTTATTCTATTGATAAAATAAAGGCAACACAATATTTTATAATATTCTGTTGAAAGGATTATTTAAAAAATGTGGTTAGGAACATTATAGAGAGAGGGTAATTACCTCAGTAAGCATTGCCAATGTATATTATCAGGAAAAGTCATAAATTTACTCAAGTAATATCAAGAGTAGTTTGGAAATTGTATATTAGAAGAAAATACCAAAATAATTTTCGCCTATTTATGAAAATCTAAATAAAGTATAATAAAACTGTTGAAAATGCATAGAAACATCCACTTCCTTCCTTTCTTTAAACTCTGTTTCTTTAAATAGAGAATATTGAGTAATTATGTGGTTTTCTAAATGTATTGATTTTTCTTTAAGAATTAGATCATTAAAGCCCATGATAAAGGAATGGCATCTTATCTTTTGTTCCCTGGGCACAATAAATATAATACAGTTGTTTATGCAGTAGCTGTAATCCATAGTCTCACTAGAATCTGCAGGAATACTAAAAAGATGCCAGATTGCTGCCCAGTTTTGCAAGTGTGAATATTGCATCACCAGTATAACAGTTTACTGATGTGGCATGCTTGGTAATTTGTTTCAGTAGGGCTAGTTAAAGATGAAAAGAGTATAAGTGTGTGTGTGTGTGTGTGTGTGTGTGTGTGTGTGTGTGTGTAAAGAAAGAAGCAGACATCTTGCGAGCTCCGGGACTTAAAATTTTAAAATAATTAAAATTTTATTTAACTAAGCTTTTGTCAGCCATCTGCTGACATCGTCAGAGTATTAAACTACCATTACAGAGATCTCTGCCTACAGAGATCTCGGTAATGGTAGTTTAATACTCTGATGATGTCGGCAGATGGCTGACGAAAGTTTAGTTAAGTAAAATTTTAATTATTTTGAAATTTTAAGTTCCAGAGCTCGCAGGATGTCTGCTTCTTTCTTTACTAATATACCTGGAACTCGTATTTTTAGAATAGTTTGATATATATATATATATATATGCATATTCTTTCTAGCCAGGTTTTCCCTACGTAAGCTAAGATGTTCTACAGCCCTAGTTCTGTGAAATCTCATTCACAAGTTTCTGGGCTTTTTTTCTGCTGACAAACAGCAACTCTGTGTATATATATACACATACATACATATATATATATAAAAGAAGAAAGACATGCATAGTTAAATGTCTGTGGAGATTTTCAGCCATCTTGGTCATAGTTAGCCCAAAAGTGGTTTTTCAAGAGGCAGAGCTAAAGAAGCTTCTTGGATGAGAAATGGCCATTCACAATAAGCTTTTTTTGTGAGTGGCATGTACTTTTGTACTGGTGAGTTGATTGATGTGTGTAGTAGGATAAGAAATATTAGATTTAATGAGAAAGAATGTTAATTCTTAATAACAGGTTTTTTTAGTACAACCATTTTCCAGTAAAATTTGTTTTTCAGTAAAGATATGACTAAGGCCTAAAATTGATTTCTCACTTTCCATGCACAATCTGTAGTAAAATTGGTAACTATCTTTAAACTGTTCTTTGACTCCACCTCCTGGTTAATACTGGAAATACATCCAATGCCAAATTAATGGATTTTAAATTAGTGAAGAAACAAAGGCATATTTTTTTTCCAGATTTGAAAGAAATGTAATTTTTGTAATACAGTGATGCTTCACCAACCATTGTAAATAATGGTGTTTAACTTGGTAATTCCTGCTGAAAAAAAAACATACACAGATTTTCAACTTGTCTGTTTTTGGATTTATTTTTTTAATGTCACATTGAATACACAATGAATAAAATTTCATTTCCCTTCCTCCTCCCCCAGTGTAGGGCGTAATCATTATCTGAGAAATCTTTTAATTGAGGTAATATTTACTATCAGGAAAAGCCAGGAATAGGTTAGTTATGTTTCAGTTAGAAAGATAAAAGGAACACCTTTTTTTCTGCAACATGTGGTTGTTCGCAACTGCTGAATTCTTGCCAAGGATAATTCTGTACCATTCTGTCCTCTTAAATCTTTATTTAATGCTATTTACAGATCTGCTGCCTCTTGTGAAAGAACCCAGATGTCTGCATTGCAGCTGCTTATAAGCCCTTTGCATGTTCAGCTTGCTTCAAATTTTGTATTTAGTTAAACAACCACGAAATCAGTTTGAAGGCTAAAATCTGAGGAATTATAAAATTTTAATAGCTTGGAATGAAAAATGTGCTTGTGTTATATTTAATAGAGTTTGTAGATTCAAATCAATTATGTTGTAATACTTTGTCAGTTAGAGAATTGAGGTACTTTATTTCAGTATAGCTAACAGTACTCGATTTAGATATATTTCAAAAGAAAGACTGTACATATTGTAATTGATTATTAAAATTGCTAAGTCCTACTCCAAAATTTATTGCAATAATCGTATCTTTGCACAAACATACATAATGCACAATTCATATAAGAATGCTTAAAAGCTCTGTTGACTAAATATAAAGGTCTTACAGTGCTTAAATTGACAATATTTTTAGCATAAGAGAAGGGGAATTTCCCAGCGGTGACATAGTCACTTGTAGCACATCTTTAAAACTCTTTGTAGTCCCAAAGTCATAAATAAAATAGGTCCAGAAAATATTTTTATGCTCTAAATTAATTGCCATAAATTAATATAATTAATTGAAACTATTATATTTAGTGATCGTTAACACTTTTAAAAAGGACACCACAATAATTTTATGTGCTACATGAATATATGTTCCGATAGTTAAAACTATTTCAATGTATTTATTTGATTGCTTATTTTAGAAGTAAAACACTTTGTGTCAGGCGTGGGAATCCAAGAACGATTAAGCCTCAGCCTAACCGTATAGGCAAAATCTTGCCAGATTAAAGCACATTCTGCATAACTATCTGATAAATGCTGAGAAGAAATTAGGGAGGATCCCTTCCATTCTGCTTCCTGCATAGCAACAACTCAAGGTTGATGTTTCTCTTCCCCCTCCCATTAATTCAGCATCAATTTCCACCACATTTAAATTACTACTCAGAAGCAAATCTTTTGTGATTTTAGTAAGACTTATTTCTAGGGTAAATATAGCTCCCTTCCCCCCATGCTAGTTTGGTATTTTGAAAGTTTTAATCCTAATAGATCTGCATCCCACCAGGATAGAGAAAGTCTGGCAAAAAGAAAGGACATACACATTTAGTAAATTATTTTCATAAGTAGGAAATTATTTCTTTTAATTTACCAGCCTTGTACAAGTAACTCCTATGTATTCAGAACTGTAGAAGTGTCATTGACAAGTTTCAAGCTGTGCATTTCCCAAGCCCAGATAAGATAGACATTGGGGAAGCAAAGTACTGTTTATATGTTTGCTGAATACAAAATTCTTTGCCACTCTAGTTAGCACAGATCTTTCATTCATCATTGGCACTAATATTGTATAAGGTTCATGATAGGTGACAAATAGATGAATAGCACAATTTGTCTGCCATGATTACTTTTTGTTCTTGGTGATAATTTTGCCATAATTGCACTGAGCTATACATTCAGAAAGAGACGTGGTGGTTCAGTGGCTAAGACGCTGAGCTTGTCGATCGAAAGGTTGGCAGTTCAAATCCCTAGTGCCGTGTAATGGGGTGAGCTCCCGGTACTTGTCCCAGCTTCTGCCAACCTAGCAGTTCGAAAGCATGTAAAAAAATGCAAGTAGAAAAATAGGGACCACCTTTGATGGGAAGGTAACAGCGTTCCGTGCGCCTTTGGCATTGAGTCATGCCAGCCACATGACCATGGAGATGTCTTCAGACAGTGCTGGCTCTTCGGCTTTGAAACAGAGAGGAGCACCACCCCTTAGAGTCGGAAATGACTAGCACATATGTGCGAGGGGAACCTTTACCTTTATACATTCAGGATTTCTAAGTCAACAAATGTGCATTTGTGTTTCATTTTATTAATAGTCAAAGTTTGCCCCTTTGACTGCATGATCCTGTTGTAACCATCTCAAAGGTTATTTCTGAGAATGGAAATCTGATAATTCTTGGAAACTACTCCAACTGTTACTGGGGTGGAAATTACCTTGTACTGCAAAAATGTAGAAATGAACACTGCCTTCTCTCCTTTTGTGTAAAAAGTCTACGATGCTCAGAGATTTATTCTTGAAGTACAGGACTGCATTATAAAATAGTCTTATGGGATTTAGTGAAAGAGATATTTCAGTTCTGATTTGAAATTGGAAAATTCCATATTCAACTCTAGTTGAAATCTGATAAAATAATTATTCTCTTTTTATGTTCTTAGCAATAATGTGGATAGATGCAAACCTAATCATGGAATTTTTCTTTAAAATACTTAAAATTCCATTTAAAAAAAGAAAGCCTATGCTTTTGTAAGAATGTTGATGCTATCAATATTTCTCTACATACTGAATAATGCTAACATTTGGATTTTTCTCTACTGTTTACTTTGTGGTGCCCTGATTCTTTCTCACTCTGAAATATCAACCTATCCAAGTCAAAATCATATAGGGATATAATCTAGATACTGTTTATTCATACTTCTCCTTTATGGGGTTTTTGGCATATAAAAATGTCATTGCCAATGGGTTTTTTTTTCCTTTTTAAGAAACAGAAAAAGTGTGTATGATTTTTTAAATCTTAACACCTTAGGAACAAAACAGCAAAATTGTACAGTTTCTAGTTAACTTTTACTATTATATCTACCGTATTTTCCGGCGTATAAGACGACTTTTTAACACATGAAAATCTTCTCAAAAGTCGGGGGTCGTCTTATACGCCGGGTGTCGTTCTCCTGTAACCAGGCAGACCAGCCTGAAAGACTCTAATGAGCCTTAAATGGCTCTGGCAATCGAAGCTCTGACGATCCCAGCTTTGCCTGCTAATCAGGCAACTCAGCTGGGATGCCAGAGCCATGTTAAAGGAAAAAACTTTTTTCCTTTTACGTGACTCTGCAAGCTCTGACGATCCCAGCTGCGTTGCCTGCTAATCAGGCAACTCAGCTGGGATCGCCAGAGCCCAGAGTCCTGTAAAAAGAAAAAAGTTTTTCCCCTCCAGCTTGCTTACCTTAACTGGTAATCGCAACGCTTGCCTTGCTTCGCTTGCCTGAATCCATTCCATCAGCAAGCCACTCTCTGCCTGCAATCATGCAGGCAGGAGTTGTGGACTTCAACTCCCAGAATTCCTCAGCCAGTAAAAACAAAGCTGGCTGAGGAATTCTGGGAGTTGAAGTCTACAAGTCTTAAAGTTGCCAAGGTTGGAGACCCCTGTTCTATTGGGTAAGTTTTTTTCCCCTTTGGGAGCTTTAAAAAAATAGTTAATTGGGGTTTTTTTAGTTGTTCTTTTTTAGACCTAGCCATTTAAAGTTTAGGAAGTTTTAAATTTAGTTTTCATATAAAAATAAAAATAAAATAATATTTGTGCAGCTTTCTGAGATGTGGTGTGTTTCTGTAGTGTTTCACTCTAACTACACAAACACACAAAATCTCACAAAGCTGTATGTGGAATTTTGTGTGTGTAAAGTGTGAAGGTTGATTTTTTTGGGCTTTTTGTGGCTGTGTGAGGTTCCTGCTTGTTGCAGGGGCCATTTTGGGTCTAGCACAGCTGCTTTTACATTGTGTTGAGGCAGTTGATGTTTTTTAATTTTTATTTGGTGTGTGTTGGAAGAGGGGTAGTCTTATATGGCGAGTATAGCCCAAACCCTATATTTTAACAGGAAAAGTTGGGGGTCGTCTTATACGCCCAGTCGTCTTATACGCCGGAAAATACGGTATACATTTATAATTATTATTTTCTCTTGAGACAAACTCAAGAAATGGTTTGTTGTTGATCTTAAGCTTTTGAACATATTAAGCTAGACCTCTGAATATCTTGTAAATTCATGTGATGCTTCAAATTCAAAATAGCATATAATTGGCGTATATAAGCAATTATATGAAAAGCATTATTGAGAGATTTTTTTCCCCCAGCAGCATTTAATTTTGACTTGACCTCTTTGTAGGCTTCAGAGTCTTGCCTGGTAGTAGGAGAAAGTGCTGACAAATGCACATTCACTAACACAGTGGTAAATATCAAGAATTGTTTTATTTTACAATAGATATTTAATCATCCAAGTAAAGGGACTGCTCCAGTTCAGTGATGCTGCATATTCTGCTTTTATTTTAAAAAAATTTGTTAAAAAGAAATTAAGTACCGTACTAGTTCAATTTTTTTTTTTTTTGCAATTTCTTTTCTGCTACAGTTTTTTTTTTTATAGTGACAGTAATAACCCTCTTTAAACTGAATAATTTTAACTGCTAGGCATCTTTAGCTTGTTCTGGTTACACACTATGAAAAAGCGATCTCATGTAACACATTTCCTGTTTATAATACATTGGCAACTGTCTTTAGTGATTCAATCTTCAAAGTTCACACAAAATGCATCTTTAAATTAGTACACTTTAAATTAGTACATGGATGGAACTTCTAATTTACAGTGCATTATTGACAGATCTGCTAACTTATGCACACTATAAAATGGATCTGTTAAACTCTTGATAATTTTTAAGGTAAGTTTTGTGGTGAGATATTGCAGAACAATTTGAATGAGGAAGAGAACATGTGAGACCCAGCAGACCACCGGAACAGATCCTTGATAATTGCAGGTGTGTCTCAGCTTCTTAAAAGCATGACTGGCTAGAATAGCCCTGTTAATTGAACTGTTCTAGGTAGCCTAGAGGTCAGTTTTGGCTGCTGTTTAATCAACATGTCTGTCATTTGTTCCGCCAGGCCGGGCTATCAACATAATAATTTTAATTGGGGTATTTTAAATTTTTGGGGTTTTAATCCGGCCAAATTTATTTAATTAATTTAATTTTTAATCATTGTTGTGTCTTGTGTTTTTTAAATTGGCTGTACACCGCCCTGAGTCCTTCGGGAGAAGGGCGGTATAGAAATAAAATTATTATTTATTGGTTAAACTTTAATGAGATTCACAGCCTTTGAGGCTGGTTAATAGCTCAGCAGCTCGAGTCCTAACCAAGGATCTAGGAACTGTTAAGGTATCGTCGGAGGATGTAAGCTGTTCCGAGTAAGGTGGTTTTTTGTAGAGTCAAAATGTTCAAGTCCGGCAAATTTAGAATTTCTAAATAGCGGGGTAGCCCTTTGGGTATTGCTCCGAGGGCTCCAATTACAATCGGGATAACACATGATTTCTTTTTCCACAATCGCTCAACTTCAATTTGTAAGTCCCGGTACTTTGTGATTTTTTCTTGCTGCTTATCTTCAATTCGTGCATCACTAGGTATTGCAATGTCAATGAACCATACTTTTTTCTTTTCAACTATTGTTATGTCAGGTGTGTTGTGGACCAAGTGCCTGTCAGTCTGAATCCTAAAGTCCCACAAGATCTTGAGTTGAATTATTATTATTATTATTATTATTATTATTATTATTATTATTATTATTATTTGAGACCTTCCCCCGCTGCTTTCTAATAAGACATGTTTTACTATCTTCCTAGTCATTTCTCTCATGAATGAAGGTGGATATACGTGTCCCAGGATAATGTTGCAGGATCCAATCTGGGTTGGTCACCAGGATCAGAGGTTTTGGATGGGCTCCAGCATGAGTCCGAAAGTTTGGAAGACAAAACCTCTGGTCCCGGTGACTGACCCAGATTGGATCCTGCAGCCATTTACTGCAGCCATAATTCTTGTTCTGCAATATGTTTTTTGTGTGTGTTTAATTGATTGGTTTTGCAGAGGTTATGTTCTCTTTTTTCTTTCCCCAATGTAAAATGATATAATGGTGAATTAGGAGTGGTTGGAGGCAAGACGGTAATAATTTTTATGTGATTGACCAAATTAAATCACTTTTAGAAACAATTCATAAAAGCTCCAACCCCACATCAAACTTCACTGTGTAAATTTTCTATGCTTGAGGGCAGAAAATTCTTATATTGTATGAAACTATATATCTCTGTTTACTATCTTTATTGAAACATAATACTTCAAATATCTTCAAATTGGGGTATTTTAACATTAATACATACATACTGTAATTGTTGAAAGCACCATTAAAATAAAAACCACTATCAACAGCTCTTCGTTCAGATTGCATTACTAACTTGAAAAGGGGAAGATTGATATAGGTTGGTATAGTTTTTTAAACTCCAGATGTTTCCTCCAAAACACATATGTGAAGTCAGTTTATTGAAGAGAAAGTCAAAATGTCTTTTTTTTAGCTTATGTAACATATCTTCAATGTACTGTTTTAGTTGAAAGTTAAATCTCAGTGGCTAAAATACTTTAATAACAAAATTATCAAAATATTCTTGTTTTTGTTCTCATTTATTTCATAGCAATTTGCAGATTTTGTCTGAGAAAATAGCATAAAATAGGACTTCAAAAATAGCCTTGGATTGCTGTTAGACCTAAAAAATCCCAGGATTAATTATTGCTATTCCCATGAATAATCATTTGAGTTCTGTATTGTATTGTTTGGAAAGTATTATTAAATACTGCATAGGAGCTAAATGGTTGACTTGTTCAGCTAATATTGATGGAAAAACCTGTGAAAAACATTTATGAGTTGCTTAACTAGCTCATATTTTGCACATGAATTGAAATATAGTTATTTCTTTGGCATGATGCATAAATTAGTTGTAGTCTGCAACAGTTGGAAATAAGTCTTTTAAGAAAGTGATATAGATAGGTGCTTAAATAAAAAGTAAGTATACACACACACACCTGCATACACAGATACATACATATACATATACATACTTGTCTACTGGGAAATTAATGTCAAGGGCTTTTTTCTAAGTAGCTAGAATTGTACTAACTGCACTTTGAAGGAACAAAACCCCATACAGTTGACTATAACAATACTACATAGACTGTAATAACAGAATCTTGAAAGTCTGTTTCCCTCTCTCTCAAACCCCAGTGACATAGAGTAAAGTTTTAGCTACTTTCTCATGCATTTCCTGGGTTTAACACACATTTGTTTTTGTAACTATTTCTGTATATTTACTCCAAGGTCATCTTTGTGGCTCTCCTCAAGTATATTGGTAAAAGACCATAATTACGTGTAGCATGACATTTCAAATTCTCCTTCTCTCATGCATCTCTCATTGGGGATGCTGCACCAGATACATGGTGCAGCAAGCATTTCTGAGATATTTTGATTACTGATCACCTATTTTTTTTCTCAAAGTGAGAAATATAGTATCTACTTTATGTACTGTGTACCCTAAGTAGATCTTATATCAGTGGTGCATTGCTTACTACATGTTGTTGTGGGCAATTCTCCAAAGCCTTGTGACTTGTCCTCCTGACTCTCATGTAGTATGTCTTTCTGCACTGCCATTTGTATTAGTATTAAAGAAAACTAGTTCTGCAATCTCCCTTGGAACGTATGCCTCCCCTCAGCCCTGTTTGTCTTTCCTAAAATAATCCTTAAAAAATCCTTTCTTGGTCAATTGTGGAGCCACATGACCTTCTTCCTTCCTTCCTTCCTTCCTTCCTTCCTTCCTTCCTTCCTTCCTTCCTTCCTTCCTTCCTTCCTTCTTCCTGTCTTCTTCCTTTTGAAATTGAAACATCTAGTGACAAAAGCTCTTAGAGAATTGATGGAAATGTTCTGACACTGTAACCTTCCATCACAGATTTAATTCTACCTGATCTTGGAAAGTGGAAACTAAACTCCTTGATATTTGTGAGTTCCTGTAAGCCAAGGACTACCTGTAAAAGGAGTTTCTAGGTATAGCCGTGAGAAATCCAATTCATTTTAAATGCTACAGATTTTGTAATTCAGAGAGAAACTAGACAGTTTATAGCCACAGAGCAGCATGTAGCCTCCAAGTTCCCCTTTTTCTGGCCAGGACTGCTGAAAACTGACAATAGTTTCCCACAGTTTTGAGATGGGAAATACATAGCAACTATGTTATAAGCCCTAAATAAGTGCACCATACTTAAAAGCAACACGATTGATATATTATGTGCCATCAATTGGGGGCCATTCTTAGCAGCCATCTAGATAGATTTTTTTAATGACACTGTCCCTAAACTGGTCTTTCAAGTATGGCCCCCAAAAGGTTGCCTCTCATTGAAACAGATACCTTTAATACTGTGGACTAATATTGTTTTTGAAATCTATATGCATTTCCTTAGATGCTTCAGAACACCCGAGAATGTATATAAACAAGTTCTTTCCAATCACGGTGGAAGCCAAAAACGGTGTTGATTCCTGGAAATTGTCTGTACAAGGCCTTACATTTTACTTTGCAAGATTTTTGAAAGAAGTTTGCCATTGTCCTCTTCCTAGAGTTTAGAGCAGGGGTGTCAAACTCAAGGGCCACAGGCTGCATCCATCCCGCAGGGTGCTTAGATCTGGCCTGTGGGGCCACCCTGGAAACAGTGAAGGACCGGCCTGCGGTGCCTCTGCCAGTGAAAATGGGCCACAGCTGTCCCGAGCTCCATTTTCACTGGCAGAGGGTTGCAGAAGGCCATCCCAGCCGAAAATTGAGATCGGGAACCTATTTTCGCTGGCAGAGCAATCGGGTCACCACAGGCGCCTTGACATGAGTGACATCCAGCTGGTCACGCCCACCCCGGCCCCCCAAGGTCAAACACAATCCTGATGGGGCATTCAGTGAAATTTTGTTTGATACCCCTGGCTTAGAGAGAGACTGGCCCAGCTGCCTTTGTGCCTAAAGCAGGCTGGAACTCAGACTCTAAGTTTCTAGCCTGATGTCTTAACTTAACCGAACTGGCTCTTTATAATCTTTTAACAATGTGGACTTTAGTTCAGAATAAAAAAATAATGTGAATATAAAGATAATAAAGGAACGTTTCTAAATACACTATATCATGAGTAAAAAAAGAGCCAAAATGTCCCCTCCATACATTGAAGCTTTTATGCAAGATGTGAAGTGCCTGTTTTGGTCTTTCAGCTCTTCAATATCCTGGGAGTATTTTTTCAAATTAGACAGTTCTGTGTCAGATTTCTAAACCTTTTTTTTTTTTTTTGGACAATTTCTTTAAAGTTTAACTTCATTTATGTCTTTTTTAAAATAAAATACCTTGCTTTTCATAACAGTGTACAACATAATATAATAATCAAAATAGAATTTTACTTAACTTCATTTGTAAATACGGTCTCCATTTATTTCTTTGGAACGTCACTATATGTAATGCTTTCATTTGGATACCTATTTTTGTTCCTTGTTTTTTTCTTCTTCTGCCTTTTAAATCTGTGACATTTTAAAAAATTGGTAGGGAGAATAGGAGCGATGAACAAGAGATGGACGGAACATAATAATAACTATAATTTTTGAATATCAAGGAATTGTGAATGTAGACTTATATAAAGGCAATTACTGCAGGAACCCATTTGTGCTTGGCAGAGCAAGTTCTGACAATTTATAGGAAAGTACATGTGTGTGCGCTTCGTTATTTGATTGTTTTAGGAGTGTGTTTGAGTTGGCAGATCGACATATTGAAGCTTATCTGCTGATAATATTACAACTTGCTGGGGAATGTGAAAAACCGGAATATTGTCTGTTTAGAAATCTTCAAATCTTACTGAATAAAGTGGGTAAAAAAAAAAGTAGAAGTAAAAGTCTTCTCTTGAGTTTCTTGTCCACCCATTATCCAGTTACAGGGTATATTGTCTCTTCTCTGACCATTATCTTGTCAATATCTTTTTGCCCAGGATCTTTCCCACATACCATTATAGCAGTGGTGGGTTTGAAATTTTTTTACTACCGGTTCTGTGGGTGTGGCTTGTGGGCATGGCATGGCTTGGTAGGTGTGGCAGGGGAAGGGTACTGTAAAATCTCCATTCCCACCCACTCCAGGGGAAGGATACTGTAAAATCTCCATTCCGTCCCCAATCCAGGGGAAGGTTACTGCAAAATCTCTATCTCCTACCGATCAGCTGGGACTTGGGAGGCAGAGAATAGATGGGGACAGGGGCAGTCAGAATTTTTACTACCGGTTCTCCAAACTACTCAAAACTTCCGCTAACGGTTCTCCAGAACTGGTGGGAACCTTCTGAAACCCACCTCTACATTATAGGTAATGACTGGCAAATCAAAAAGAATTCTAGGCAGTGTGATCTATTAAAGGCTCATTCTTGATTCCAGGTCCAAACTTGTTTGAAGATGTCATACAGTCACATGGTTGCCCTGGGAAGCTCACCATATTTATGTATTACTTTGGTTCTTCCAAAATGCATATTAGATCTTCATGTTGTTATTTTTCTTTCTTGATTTTTATATTTATTTATTTATTTATTTATTTATTTATTTATTTATTTATTTATTTCCATTTCTATACCGCCCTTCTCCAATAGGACTCAGGGCAGTGAACAGCCAAAGTAAAAAACAAAACATACAAAATTTAAAAACAGTTTAAAATAATTAAATATTTTGGCCATAAATTAAAACAACCCAATTTAAAATCAATGTAAAATTTAACTCAAGTCAGCCCAGCTAGTTGAAATAAATGGGTTTTCAGGGCCCGACGAAAAATCCGGAGGTCTGTTATTGTGCGTATCTCTGGGGGGAGGTTGTTCCAGAGGGTGGGCGCCGCCACAGAGAAGGCTCTCCCCCTGGGGGTCGCCAGCCAACATTGTCTGGCGGACGGCACCCTGAGGAGGCCCACTCTGTGCGAGCGTACTGGCCGGTGGGAGGCTATTGGTGGCAGAAGGTGGTCTCGTAAATACCCCGGCCCTAAGCCATGGAGCGCTTTAAAGGTAGTCACCAACACCTTGAAGCGCACCCGGAAGACCACTGGGAGCCAGTGCAGCTCGCGCAGGAGAGGTGTCACATGGGAGTGCCTCGTCACCCCCATAATCCCCCGCGCAGCCGCGTTCTGGACCAGCTGGAGCCTCCGGGTGCACCCCAGGGGGAGCCCCATGTAGAGAGCGTTGCAGTAGTCCAGGCGGGAAGTGACGAGTGCCTGAGTGACTGTGCGTAGGGAGTCCCGATCTAGAAAGGGGCGTAACTGGCGTATCAGGCGAACCTGATAAAAAGCCCCCCTGGCCACGGCCGTCAAATGATCTTCTAAAGACAGCCGTGCGATCAGGAGGACACCCAAGTTACGAGCCCTCTCCGTGGGGGCGAGTGATTCACCCTCAATAGCCAGCGATGGCACCAGCTGGCTATATTGGGACACCGGAAGCCACAGCCACTCGATCTTGGAGGGGTTGAGTCCGAGCTTGTTTCTCCCCATCCAGGCCCGCACGGCCTCCAGGCACTGGGACATCACTTCAAGGGCATCGTTGGGGTGGCCTGGGGTGGAGATGTACAGCTGGGTGTCATCAGCGTACTGATGGAACTCCACCCCGAAGCCACGGATGATCTCACCCAGCGGCTTTACATAAATGTTGAACAGAAGGGGCGAGAGGACCGACCCTTGTGGCACCCCACAAGCAAGGTGCCTCGGGGTCGACCGCTGCCCCTCTGTCAACACAGATTGCGACTGGTCAGAGAGGTAGGAGGAGAACCACCGCAGAACGGTGCCCCCCACCCCCAACCCCGCCAACCGGTACAACATGATACCATGGTCGATGGTAGGGGTAAGCCACTGAGAGGTCTAACAGGACCAGGATAGAGGAGCAACCCCTGTCCCGAGCCCTCCAGAGATCATCCACCAACGCGACCAATGCCGTTTCCGTGCTGTGCCCAGGCCAGAAGCCGGACTGGAGCGGGTCTAGATAGACAGCTTCATCCAGGTACCGGGGAAGCTGTTGCGCTACCACACTCTCAACAACCTTCGCAACGAAGCGAAGGTTGGAGACTGGACGATAGCCAAAACAGCCAGATCCAGAGAGGGCTTGTTAGGAGGGGCCTCACAACCGCTTCTTTCAAAACGGCCGGCAGGACCCCCTCACTCAAAGAAGCATTAACAATCTTCTGGAGCCAGCCTCGTGTCACCTCCCGGGAAGCCAGTACCAACCAGGAGGGACACGGGTCCAATAAACATGTCGCGTTCAGCCGTCCCAGGACCCTGTCCATGTCCTCGGGAGCCACAGGATCGAACTCCTCTCAGATAACACTCTCAAGACCTGCCTCAGTCATCCCGTCCAGACATACCCAGTCAGAGGCCAGCCCTTCCCAAATCTGAGCGATTTTGTCATACAGATACTGCACAAAATCCTCAGCTCGGCCCTGCAAGGGGTCATCCCGCACTTCCAGATGGAGGAGGGAGCGGGTCACCCTAAACAGGGCGGCCGGGCAATTATCTGATGACGCGATAAGAGCGGCAAAATAGCTAGATTTCGCCGCTTTTATCACCACTAGGTAGGTCTTAATATGAGACCTCACCAGTGTTCGGTCGGATTCAGAGCGGCTGGTCCTCCAACTATTCTCCAGGCGTCTTTTCCGGCGCTTCATCTCCCTAAGCTCCTCGGAGAACCAAGGAGCTAGGTGAGTTAGGTGCCGGGTCAGAGGCCGCAAAGGCACGACACGGTCCAAGGCCCCGGCAGCTGCACTATCCCAGGCGGCCACCAGGTCTTCAGCCGAGTCATGAGCCAGAGTCTCAGGAAATGGCCCAAGCTCCATCTGGAACCTATCAGGGTCCATCAGGCGCCTGGGGCGGAACCACCTGGTCGGTCCCGCCTCCCTGCGGCAGGGTGCAGCAGTTAGAAAGTCCAGTCGAAGGAGCGAGTGGTCAGACCATGACAAGGATTCGATGGCTATATCCCCTATATCAAGGCCACTCAACCACTGACCAGAGACAAAAACTAAGTCCAGAGTGTGTCCCCCTGTATGAGTGGGGTCATGAATTAACTGAGTAAGGTCCATGGCCGTCATGGAAGCCATGAACTCTCGAGCCACTTCAGACATTTCACCGATAGATGGCAGGTCGAAATCCTCCATGATAACAAGTCTGGGGGTGTCCACCGCCACCTTGACTATAATGTTAAGCAGCTCGGGCAGGGCCGTTGCCACGTGGCAGGGAGCCAGGTACGTGACCAACAAGCCCATCTGTACTCCACGACCCCACTTCACAAACAGGGATTCACATCCGGCTATCTGTGGAACAGTGGTCTCCCTTGGATCCAGACCTTCCTTTATAATAACCGTCACCCCCCCGCCCCTGCCCTGAGCCCTCGGCTGATGAAATGCACGGAAGCCTGGTGGGCATATAAAAGAAAGCTGGTAGAAAAAGTGTCATAATTTTTGCGAATGAAAATGCTACTTTATCCGCAGTTTATAGAATAGCAACACATAACAGATATTTTCACTCATAGTCATATTGGAAAAAAAAAAAGTTCCAGTTGGAGCCAATAAAAAACATCTGTTGCCTTATTTATAGCTCCCATTTCCAAGAAGTAAATTCTTTAGCACATGAAAAACTGGATGACAGCTCATAATTCATAAAGTTACCACAACCTAATCTGATAGTACATCATGTACAAAACTCCTCCCTATCATACAGACAATATTACTTCCTTTTAACACGAGATACTGTGTTGCATATTAAATTGGTGGCCTACATATTTTGGAGCACTCATTATAATAATTAAAAGATAATACAGGACCATAATACTGTACTGTTACAAAAAGTTGTCTCAAAATCAGGAACTCGCTATTGGAAGATGCATTTTATTAGCGTATCACCACTGTGTTTTGTTAGAAACCAAATTTTCTTTCATTCCCAAATCTGTTTTGCTTTATATTATATTGATTCTGATTTAAAATGTTTGCTAAATCAGGCAGCCACTTCACACACCCTGATGATTGGCTCTGAAAAAGGAGGAAATTGTAAAACAAAGGTATACCTAATATCTGTACTAACAGGGAATGGAATATCCTTTATAAAATAGAATCAATCCAAAAAATAAAGTATCCTTCAAATCAAGACTGAGTTCAGATTTTATTGGTAACATGATGGAAGTGTTTTCTATTAAACATCTCATCCCTCTTAATTGAGCGTATTGGGTACAATTATAGAGAAAGTTATATTACTAAATCCCTGTTGAATCATTCGGTACAAATCTCATTATCTATGTTCTTGAGAAGCTTTAATTTACATCTGAAGCACAATCTCCTTTCTCCTGATCATTGTCATTTTTCAGATTAAGTAAACCTGAGCATCTTTTCACTTGTCTATTTAGTTGAAAGTGGCTGGCTATGGAAGTCTTGTTTGTGTTTGTACTGCATGAACCTTGACTATAAAATTCACACACATGAGTCATGTTTATCTATATTACAACAATCTGTTGAGTAGATGCATATTAATTCCTTTCCCAAGAGTTCTGCTCCAACACAAGTCTCTAAACATAAAAGAATAATTCGGCTTTGGAGGTAAATCATAATATTTGTCTCCTGTATAGCTTCTACTAAATGAATCTCTTTTTTCCACGCTATGTCCAGTTACATGTAGAGGGCAGATTAAGTTATAAATTTTGTTATATCCACTTTCATGCTTCCTCAGGCAGTAATGAAAAGTTTGAGAACTTGCAGAGCCAACTTTCTAGCTTTAATTTTCCATGCACCTTTGCCAGGTAATAACTCTGAAGATCTCTTTTACTGAGAACTCCTCCAAAATGTGCAGCTGTGTGCTGGTTTCATCTTGCAGTTTATAACTATGTTGGCAGTGTTTAAATACAAGGTATGTTGTCAGCTCACACGTTGTCGTTGCTAAATGCTGTTCAGGCCTGTCTCCATTAGTGAAAGGGGAGAGCTTGTAGATTGGAGGAATCCCAATCTCTTTTTAATTTGATTGGTTATTACGATGACAAGATAAAAATAGAACTAGCATTTCTGCCTTATCGTTAAACCTGGGATAAATGCTTAATGACCAATGAAGAAGACTCACTGGGACACTTTCAGTGGCTTGTACATTTTGGAGTCAATATGACTTAAAATAAAACTGAAGAGTATGCTTTTTCATGTGGGAAAATAAGATGATTACTTTAAGTGAAAAATTGATACTGGATTGTAGCAAAGAAATCTGCAAAGTTGTTCAGATTCTTAAGAGTGGACTTGGGTCTCCAAATCTCTGGGCAGTTTTACAACGCACTTCAAAACAGAAGATACTTTTAAAGCCAGGTACTGGTTGTTACGTTTTGTTTTTGTTTTATTTTGTGCATGATCATTGCAGATTGCATGTTTGCATTAATATAGTATCTTGATCAGGGGTGAAATGTAAAATTTGTTACTACCAGTTCTGTTGGTGTGGCTTGGTGGGGGGGGGAATGTGACTGGATGGGTGTGGCCAACTTTTTTTCTTTTAACTTTTCAAAGCATTTTTTCTGCAAATGCAAAAAAAAATGCTTTGAAAAGCCTCTGCCGATCAGGAACACAGCTGGGATCATCAGAGCCTTTTCAAAGCATTTTTTTAACCACCTCTTCCGCTGAAGAGATTGCAGAAAAAAATGCTTTGAAAAGCCTCTGAGATCCCAGCTGAGCCATGCGATCATCAGAGGCTTTTTTTTTACTTTTAAAAGCATTTTTTCAGCGGAAGAAGTTGTAGAAAAAATGCTTTTAAAAGTAAAAAAAAAGCCTCTGACGATTGTGAGGCTCAGCTGGGCATGGTGGGGGCACAGGGATTTGCTACCGGTTCTCCGAACCACCCGCCGCCATCGCTACTGGATTGGGCGATCCAATCCGAACCAAGAGCATTTCACCCCTGATCTTGATAAAGTCTTAGTTGTAGGCTAGTTTAGTTAGTTATATTCATAACCTATTTCTTTTTATGGTTTGGTTTGATTTACAGATAGTCCTCAACTTAACGACCATAATGGAGCCTACCCATTAAAACCTAAGTCGTGATGGCTATAAAATGGATCACCTCACATGACTGATCAAATTTTACAATCTTTTTTTGCAGCAATTGTTAAGTGAACCCATTGTTCACTATGGACTAATTTTGCTGGAAACTGGAAATAAATGGTGTTTTTCAGGAAAAAATTAATAAAACATGATCACATGGCCCTTGGGACATTGCAGGCAGCTGTAAATGTGGGCCAGTTGCCGAGCACCCGAAATGCAGTCACATATCCTGGGATCAACCATTGGAACTTCAGAACCTGGTCTTAAGTACCCATGAGGAGGTCTCATTACTTCGATCATTAGGCAAACAGTATTTCTCAAAAAGGGACATGGTGGCTTAGTGGCTAAGACTCTGAGCTTGTTGATCAGAAAGGTTGGCAGTTCAGCGGTTCGAATCCCTAGTGCCGCCTAATGGAGTAAGCTCCCTTTACTTTCCCCAGCTTCTGCCAACCTAGCCATTCGAAAGCATGTAAAAATGTAAGTAGAAGAATAGGGACCACCTTGGTGGGAAGGTAACAGCGTTCCATGCACCTTCAGTGTTTAGTCATGCCGGCCACATGACCACGGAATTGTCATCAGACAGCTCTGGCTCTTCGGTTTAGAAACGGAGATGAGCACCGCCCCCAAGAGCCAGGAACGACTAGCACATATGTGCAAGGGGAACCTTTACCTTACTTCTCTGTTTAGCTTAGTTCTAATTATAATATTTTGATAAATGTATATTTTTATGCTCTATAGTTTCTCATCCATATTCAAATCTTGTTTTGACATTGATAGGTGAATTATTATATTTTATTCCAATCTGTTATCATATGTTTGCAGCATCATTTTAAAAAGTAAAAGCATCATAACTATATCTGGCCTTTTTTGTTTCCTGATTTTTTTTCTTAACCTAAATGAGCACAAAAGATTTGATTTCCACCACCACCACCAAAGGTGGAAAGTTAATGTTGAAAGTCCCAATTGTGGTGTACGAGTAGCCCTTGACTTACAACCACAATTGAGCCCAACATTTATGTTGCTAAGCAAGACAGTTAAGTGAGTTTTGCCCCATTTTGTGACCTTTTTTTTTTTTTTTGCTTTCTTAATCAAATCACTGCAGTTGTTAATTGAATCATGCGGTTGTTAAACAAATCTGGCTTCCATCATTGATTTTGCTTCTTGGAAGCTAGCGGAAGGTTACAAACGGTGACCACATGACTCTGGGACAGTGCAACCATCATAAATATATGCCAGTTGCCATTGCCTGAATTTTGATCATGTGACGGTGAGGATGCTGCATTGATCGTTAGTGTGAAAAACACGTCATTAAACACTTTTTTCAATGCCATTGTAACTTCGAATGGTCACTAATCGAATGGATATAAGTCAAGGTGTAATGGAATAGGGAGTTTATACAATTTAAGCTTTGCAACTGGAAGAGGTTCCTTAAAAAAATTAAAGTGTATTAAAATGCCCTTTTTTGGTAACGTAATAATTTGTTCATCCAGATTTAATTATATGTTTAATTACTATGAATAGTATCTACTGGGATGTTTGTTCACTGTAAGCAGTTTCTGTAAAAGAAATTAGTTCCTTTTGGGTCCCAAATTCTCTGAAATGGAAAATTGAAGAGTATATAATGAACTTCAGGGCACAGGGACAAAGAAGTCTAACCCTTTCATTTTAGTCTAGTACTGATGATCTTACCTATTTTGGGTAATGAAACATCTGGAAGGAAACAACCAAATTCAAGAGAGCACCAATTATTCCTCATTTGAACCCTGACCTACAAATACTCTTTATTGGTACCTTTCATTTCCATCCAATTTCAATCAATTTTAATAAAACTTATTGGAGTGTTGAACTGGATGAGATGAAGGGAAAAAAGCAAATGCAAGAAAGAAAATCCTAGTTGTCCTAGATAAATTGCATTTTAAATAAGAATATTTCGTCTAAAACATAGATTCATTTCCAGGAACATTACAAACATCATCTTGGAAGAAAAAGATGCCCTATTTCCTTCCCTCATTAAAATATTATTTTTAAAATCTTGCTTTCTCGAATGATTTCTTTGCAGGAAATTAGAAAGGCTTTAATTAAATTGTCCAGCACATTAAGGTTATCATAGTATGTGCACATTTAGAAATAAGCTCCACTGAACATTGGATTTATATCCAAATGAATTTAAATTGGATAGCACTTGACATATTTCAGAGCTCAGCTTTGTCTTTATTGTAGCATCCAGGTTGATTGCAAAAATATTTCTAAGTCTGTATCACTTAGTTTTGCTAATGGCATGCAAAAGAATGAAAAAAAGTTTCTTCCAAAGTATGTTTTAGTATACCTATTTAATATAGTAGTTGTTTGTATGTGTATGTGTATGTGTATGCATGCATGCATACATACATACATACATTCATACATACGGGGGGCGGGGAGAGAGAGAGAGAGAGAGAGAGAGAGAGAATTTTACCTCCTATATTTCTTTCAAAATGTTTGCTTTAAAACCTCACTGCATTAATGGTTCATACAGAATCACTAGCTAGTTTGTGACTGTAATGAAAGAAAATATATAGCTCTCTCAAATGATCCTGGATGATAAACTTTAAGATGGTTACATAATTTTTTATTTACTTATTTATTACGGGAAGGTTTTATAAAATGTGCACCAAGGAAATCTCTCATTGTGCCCAATAATTCTACTTTATCTCAATGACAAGGGAGATGGACAAGAAATAATAGCAAGAATGCTGAAAATTACTACTACATAAATGCAAGCCAGCTGTGTGACTTTGGGGAAACCCATATTTTTTAAAGAAGGAAAATTATGACATGGGAATGCCCACTTCATGCTACCACTGATTTGTCTATAATTTGATTTAAATATGAACTTTGATGTTGCAGCATCAAATTTTATTTTAAACAAAATTATCATGTATATGAAGGACAGAAGGAAAAAACACAAGTACAGTTGATAAAGGGAAGTTGTTTGATATTTTAAATTTAACCAGGTGCATTATATCTCAGTCTTTTTATAGTTTTCAAGTGTAGCTGAATTTTATTTGTTTGTTTGTTTTACAGTTTTTACACTTTCAGATCTTTGTGAGCAGTTTTCACCTCCAGAAAATGCACCACCTCTTCTTGTGAAATTAGTGGAAGCTATTGAAAGAAAAGGTATGAATAGGGTAAAATATAAATTTTAATAAATTGGTAAAATAATATGTATGCTTCTAAAACACTCACATTTATCTGTGTGAAACAGAGCATTGTAGGGCAAAGATTTTTGAATCGTGGTACCTCAACTTTGCTAACTTACAGAATGTGCCCAAAATCTGGAGTCTATGACTCCTATGGAATTAAATGCAGCTAGTGAGTTTATTAACATATTTAACAACGTTTTCCTAAAACAGCTAAGAAACGGACATAAAATTGAAGACCATGTACTTTGCTTAATTGAAGTGAATTATTTTATCTTTAAGGTTTGACAAAAGAATCTCTTTTATAAAGTTAATCTAAGTTACCTCACATACTTTTATTTCCTTACGAATGGCTCAAACAAGCAAAATACATAACAGAAAAGTATTTCCTATGCCAAGGAATTATTCTCATCCTCTCTTCGTCCCTCTCCCTCCCTCTCTCACTCTCTCTCTCTCCCTGTCCCCCTCCCTCCCTCGTAATCCTATTGTATCTTTAAGTCAATATTGTCTTTTGGTGACTATCTGGACTAGTCCCCACAGTTTTCTTGGCAAGGTTTTTCAAAAGTGATTCACCATTGCTTCCTTCCAAGGGCTGAGAGAGAAGAACTGGCTCCTTCATGCCTATGGCAGGATTTTAGAATTTATGGTGTCTCAGTTTCTAGCCTCAACCACTCCACCAGGCTGTTTCCTCTGCACCAAATTATTTCACTTTATCTCTTCTTACCATGATTTAAAACTTATTTTGCTAAGTTTTTCAATTTATACTGAAGTTAAAAAAAACTTTCGCTATTGGTGATGGTGCAAAAGAGTGTAAGGGAGTTGGATGAAATTTCTTAGCATTGTGCTTGCTGCCCACAGCTTCTCTTGCGTGGGCCAAGTGTTAAATGGCAACAACCTCAAATACTTCCTTTGATAAGAAAATAGCACTTGCGCTACAACACATGCCTGATTTTGTTTTACACTGAACAAGGTATACACTCACAACTTGCCCTAGGTTTTCTCTATTTCCAAATGTATTATATGAAAAGGTATATGAAACAAACGTACAGATAAATTTTTTTGCAGTCAGTTGTTTCTGAAAAACAAAAGGCAAAAAACTGCCACAAGTTATATTCAAAACAACTCTTATAAACTAAAATTAGGCTTTCCAGCTTCTAAGATCAGGGTCTCCCAGCTTTTCCAAACAAATATTTAACAAAAGATGTCAGCTTTTCTGAACAAGCAAATGAATGTTCAGAGGCATTCTGTTATTCATCAGTTGAAATATTACTGCAGGTAGTCCTTTGGCTGTTAAGTGCTGCGGTCATTAAGTGAGGCATCACAGGACAGTGACTAGCAATGCTATTTCTGCATTTTCCATTGACTCTGCTTGTCAGACTCCAGCTGTGTAAAGCACAGGAATGGCAATCATGTGACACCAGAATGGTGTGACAGTTGTAAATGCAATGGTTGGTTGCAAAACTAGGGAGGGGGTTATACCATCATAACTTTGAGTGGTCACTAAACAAGGCAAGTTGATAAGAGGATTATCAGTACTGCTATAGTTACAAAATTATGAATGAAGGCTAATTGGGGTGGAAAAAATAATATCACTGAAAGAACAGTCTTGATAATTTCAAATAATGAGATTGCTGCCTAATGCAAAATTTGATTTGATTTGATTTCCTGAATCTGAGCTCTTTAGAAACTACTATAAAAATACTTTCTGCAGTCCTCAGTTCCTTTTGCCTTACAACGTTGGATACTTGCAGTTCTATCCACTTTTATCTATTACATTTATTCCTTGTTCTTTATTCGGGAGCTCAAGGCAGCGTTCTTACTATTTCCATTTTCTATCATAGAAACTAGTCAAGGTATATGGTGCTAGGAGTGATTGTCTCAAAATTGGCCTTCCTGCATGTCACAGCAATTAAAGAGCAATTAAAAACATTGTGCATAACCTAGCTGCCCTACACATGTGCGAATGAAGCTCACCCACCACGGACTGGTACTGGGCCATGGACCAGGGATTGGGGACCCCTGACATACGAGATCAGATCCTTCTCTTTCATTATTATGATGCTATAAATTGTTCTTTAAAAATTAAAATAAGCTACAGGAGACCCTGTAGCTGTAACTTACAATAAGATCCTCAGCACTCCTTTTAGGAAATCATAAACTTTAAAGGTTTGGTTTAGGTTGTTGTTTTTTAGTTTTGACATTTGACTTGGTCTTTCTCAGGTTAGGATTTTGGATATAAAATTAGATTAATAATGTTACACAATCAAGAGTTTGCAAGAGTGCCATACTGTTTCCTCACAGGAGAGATAGAGAACATAATTATACAAGAACATGGAAGAAATGTAAACAGCCGAAAGCTACAACAAAACTTAATACATTCTTTTTTCTTTCTTTCTTTTTTTAAGGTCTGGAATGTTCGTCATTGTATAGGTCACAAGGGTTAAGCAGCAGTGTTGAATTAAGACAGATTATTGAGTGTGGTAAGCACAACTATTTTCAAAAATAAAATTGGGTAATAATTTAATATCAGTGTAATTTGCTTTCAGATAGCAATGCCATTTATTACATTTAAATTTCATTATATGGGATATATCAAATACTGTGGCAGAAATAATATTTGGAATAGTGGTAGAGGAAAACCTCATTAAATGGGCTAAGGAAGGGAGGAGGGATGCTTGCTATTAATGACATTCCAGTAAATTGAAAAGTAGATCATAAGAGATCCAATCATAGGATCTTTGAAAATACCACTATCCTTACCAATAAATTATAGTTTGCCTGTCATATGTATAGCGAGGAACTCAGTCACAGTAAAAACACATCATCATTGCAAATGTCTCTGCAAACAATACAAAAGATTCAAGACATACCCAAAAGTACCTACTCAACACAATTGGGACCAAAATTTCCATCCTAAACTGTTGCAATCATAAGTCAAGTTGGACCTATTGTATGACAATTTTTGTTAAGTGAATCCAGCTAATCCTATGGCAGTTTTTTGCTAAAAATCAGTAAAAACACAATCATATAGCTACAGGGCATTGCAACTGATCATAAATGTGAGTTGCTTATCAAACACCTGAATTGCAATCATATGGCTGCGGGATGGGATGATGGTCGTAAGTGGGAGCACAGATTGTAAGCAGTGGTGAAATCTGGCCGGATCTATCCGGATCACATGAACCGGTAGCGCCGGTGGCGGGAGGCTCTGCCCACCCGCTGGGACATCATTACGTCCTGTTTATGACCCTCTGCGCATGTGCAGAAGAGGCGCGTGGATGCACTCCCACGCACTCCCGTTCCCGAACCGGTAGTGAAGGTAAGTGGATTTCACCGCTGATTGTAAGTCACTTTTTCTGAGGCATTTGTAACTTCTGTTGGTCATTAAGTGAACGGTATAAGTTGAGGACTGCCTGTAGTAGCGATTTCTAGAATTTTCTGAGTGGGGATAGAAAGAAAAATGCTGCAAAAAGTTTTATTTACACAGGATTCCCTTCCTAGAAATAATTCTCGTGAGAGTTAAATGCAGATATTATTCAACACTGCTTGTTGTGGGGAGGGCAAAGGAATGTGTATCAGAACACAAAGTTTTGTACTTTTCTGTCATGAGGCCACACCCAACATTTGGATAAAACCTCAAGTTGCTGTAGATCAGGAATAGGCAATTAATTTTCCCGAGGAGCCACATGAGAAACTGAGATTGATATGGAAGGCCTCTGTCCCTGCCCTCTACTGGGCAGGGACAGCCAAAGGGCCAGATGTGGCCCGTGGCCCATAAAATGAGCCACGGTGGTGCAGTGATTTGAGTGCAGTACTGCAGGCTACTTCTGCTGCCTGCCGGCTGCCTGCAATTTGGCAGTTTGAATCTCATGAGGCTCAAGGTTGACTCAGTCTTCCATCCTTCCAAGATGGGTAAAATGAGGACCGAGATTGTTGGGGGCAGTATGCTGACTCTGTAAACCGCTTAGAGAGGGCTGTAAAAGCCCTGTGAAGTGGTATATAAGTCTAAGTGCTATTGCTATTGCTATTGCTAAAATGCCTAGGTCTCATCATTTGTTTAAATATACTTCCCTGAATGAAGTATAGCTCTTGGCAAAATGTAGTGCATAACATGTTTACGTCTCTGTGTTTTTTAGAGGCTTCTTCAGTGGATTTTGAGGGAATTGAACTTCACATTTTAACAGATGCATTGAAGAGGTACTTTCTCGACTTGCCAAATCCTGTCATTCCAGCATCTGTTTACAATGAAATGATTTCTGTAGCACAAGGTATGTTTATAAATGTTTCTTTTGGTAGAGTTGGGGGTTTGAGGATCCTTATTTTTACAGGGCATGCTCATGATGCAACACTACAGTTCATGTCATTGTGTCAGACATGGCATCTACATGATTACATCATTGTGGGAATATTATTTTGGTCTGTTGTGGGATGCTGCTGATGAGTTTTGTATCTTTTTCCAACGTAATAATGTAAAAGGACATTATTATAGCTTCTTCCATTACATGATATACATAAATTGGGATCATCTGCAGCTAACTCTGTTCTCTGGCATGCATACCTGTAAGACACACATGATTGAATATGTATGTGTACACTTTAAAAACGTAATGTACAAAATAGATCTGAGTGTTAAGAACTCCATGTAACTTGGCGAGTATATTATTTGTTCAAACATTGGTTAACCAATCAAGGATTTGTATGTAGAAAAAGCTAATTGTTAACTTTCTATCTGTATGCACAAGGTAAATGTATTAGCTAGACATGATTCTGAAGTCCATTTGCAATTTGGGATGCAGTGCAATAAAGACTTAGAGATAAGGTTTGTTCCTTCATTATGAAGTCAGACTGTATTTAACCTTTTAAGTTTTCAAATGCAGTTGCTTATTATGGGGACAGGATACAACTTTCCAAGTTAGAATTGCATTCTTGAGTCTTATCTGCTATATCTCAAAAATTACCCAGTCACGTGAGGCGAAGGGGAGATTTCTGCCAGCATTAACTGAACGTTTAGTGGTTTTCATCTAATTATATTTCAGTTTCAATTTGACTTGGTATAATTGATTTTTTCCCATCCACGGTTGCTTAATTTTTCATTGTTATAAGGAAAAGTGTTTTAGTTTACATTAAAGGGATTGATGTCTTCTTGCAAATTGATGCTTTTCCATGGCTGTTTAGAACAAATGCTGGTGATTTCAAGTTGACAAGGATTTTTTTTTTCCAGAAGTACAGAACTCAGAAGAATATGCTCAAGCGTTGAAAAGACTCATCAGATCTCCTAACATACCTCAACAGTATTGGCTCACACTCCAGTATCTCCTTAAACATCTCTCTAGACTTTGCCAGGTTTCTGCCAAAAACCCTTTAAATGCAAAATCTCTGGCTGAAATTTTTAGCCTTTTGCTGTTTAGATCTCCAGTAGCTAGGTAAGTTATATGTTCCCGAGTCTTGATAATTATAAATTTTTCTTCAATGATAATCATAAATTTTTCTTTCCAACTTCTTTTTTGTTTTACTGTAACACCTGGTCATTTTTCTTGTTTTTTACAGCTCTGACAGTGAACAACATATAAAAATATTGGAAGTGTTAATTACAAGTGAATTGAATGAGAGACAACCTGCACCAGGTAAGAAAACATGTATTTTGGAAACTTTTTGAAGTTGGCGTCTTTGTTTTCTTTTGCAACCAACAACTCCTACATTTGATGAAGTTCATGTCAGATGGGATACATTTTAAAAATAATATATTTATTTGCAGCGTGATTTTTTTTGCCAATATTTGATGTTCTTTTGTGTATCACTTGGCACACAGTAAAGATTCCTTTGCTTCTTTAAACAGTTAGGTGTTTGTCTTAGTGTGCAAAAGAGAAATAGCAAGGACTCTACTGAAAGTTATTTTTTTCATAATACTAGCAGCAAGTGCATCTTGGCACAAAATAGTTCAAAGCTGTAGCACATAACCCCTCTATAAGCTATGTGGAGAATAAAAACTGCCCGCCAGGTATCTGTGGGATGTGTTGGACTGTGTGCAATGGTAAAGCCATTTCTCATGGTATTGTGTATTTCCTGCTAGTCTGGTTTAGATTTATCACCCAAATACAATTTGAGTGTGAATATATCCCAACTTAAAGTCAACAACATGGTCTTTATTGGTTGTTTTACAATAATGTTGCAATGTATATGTGTTTTCTCATGGATGTGGCTTTAAACAAATTGTCATAAATATTTGTTCCATACTTAAGAACACAACAGTAACTGCTAGTAACTACATATTTGGTGTAGCACACTGACTAGTAATGTAAGTTGGATTCAAATAACTTCTTTGATAGTTATAAAGTTTTTCCAATGCCATCGTAAGACTGTTGTTCTTGTACAATGGCAAAGAACTTGCTTAAGTTAGGGTTAGCAGCTGATATTCTGAGTCCTCTGAATACTAATACTAATACTAATAATAAATAACTCTGATGGCACCATTCAAAAATACACAGGGGGAATATCAGCATATTTGGCGAACCCTTCAGTTTATAGAAGTTCAACAATCCTTAAGGGGAAAAACTGTTAGATAACCAGGGAGAGGTGCATACCCAGAGGTGTAGACGGGCAGATATATTATGAGGTGCTTCAAATGATTGCATACTGCAGTTTCTTGTCATTGGTTTCATCAGTTTTACATTTTTGTTACTGATTAGCCTATTTCAGTAAAAACATTTGTACATGATATAATAGATTCCTTTTGACACAAATGCAATGCATAGAAAACATATTGAATGAACTTAGCGAAAAATGCCACATTTCACGGCATAAACGTTTTTATCTGATTTTTTTTGAGCATCAAACATAAACGTTCCTTTATCTCATTTACTTGTTTACAGAATGATTTTCGTAAAAGCAGAACAGGGGGTTTGATTGATTTTAGATTTTAGAGAACAGTAGTATTTTGATAATTACAGGTTGTAAATAATTTCTCTATCTAGATATTTGTGTTGCAGATTTTAATATAGCCTATAATTTCTAAAGAAATCATAGGAATTATTTTAATGATATATATGAAGTAAATACAATCCTATTAATTAACTAAACAAAAAATCTTGATTAATTGGGCAGCTTGTTTTTAATAATGTTAACAATATAGATGGTAATAAAATTGCAGATACCACATATGGTCCTGATAGGGATTATATCATATGCTACCATAATAGCAATAGAATTTACTTATATACAGCTTCACAGTGCTTTACAGCCCTCTCTAAGCGGTTTACAGAGTCAGCATATTGCCCCCAACAATCTGGGTCCTCATTTTGCCAGCCTTGGAAGGATGGAAGGCTGAGTCAACCTTGAGCCTGTAAGAATTGAACTGGCAGCTGGCAGTCAGCAGAAATTGTAACCACTGTACCACTGTATTCTTTAAATTATATTTTTCTTCTTCTCTGCAAAGTGTTCTTCTTATCTTGTGGACAGGAAAGTATTTAAAAACAGGTCAGATTATTGGTTTATATAATTTAGTATGGTCCACAGTTGCTCCCTCAGTTCTGAGACAAAAGTGTTTCTCAACCCTACTAGACCGGTTAGGTATCCTTCAAAATAGGAAAGTTAGAAATTAGGAAATGTAAAAAAACACAAATAAAGGAGTTCTGTCAAGATGGTGAATACTTTATGTCCTGCTTCTAATCTCTGGACGCCAAATTCTTCTTTCTTAATCTAAAATGTAGCCAATACAGTTTAACTAGTCCAGGATTTTTAACTAACTACTGAATATGAGCATAAAACTTAGGTGAGAAATCTATTTTAGTACACAATAAATTAAGAAAAGCATACATTTGAGTCTTTTTTAAAAAAATTCTATGTATAATACCCTGTTTTCCCCAAAATAAGACATCCTCTGATAATAAGCCCAATCGGGCTTTTGAGTGCATGGCAATAAGGCCAAGTGCTTATTTCAGGGTTCAAAAAAATAAAAGACAGAGTCTTTGGGGAAACACAGTATATTTTATGAGATCTTTGGCAAAAAGGAGGGGAAAAAACCTCTCCCCAAAGATTAAGTTGTGCAAACCTATCTAGAAATAAGCTCTTTGGAATGCAGTAGGATTTACTTTGGGTAAGTACACCTAGAGTGCCCTATCAGGAACTATATAAGGCTGCAAAACTGCCAGATCTGTATTGGAAATACATAGGTGTAAATTGATGCTTGTTCGTTCTGTATTAAATTAGTGGTTAGGCACCAGGCAAGAAAGCAGGAAACTCTGAATTCAAGTCCTGCCTTAGCCATGAAAGCCAGCTGAATGACTTTGGGCCAATCACTCGCTCCCAGCCCAACTCACCTCACAGGTTTGTTGTTGTGGGGAAAGCAGGAAGAGGAAGGTGTATTGGACATGTTTGCTGCCTTGAGTTATTTGTAAAAATAATAAAGGTGGGAAATGAATGAATAAATAGCTGAGTGAAAAGAAGTTTTTATGGTAATTAAATGAAGACATGAAATATTTTATAATAGCGAAATATTAAAGACAACTCTCAGTATCAACATGAATCATAAGTCATTTGTGCTTAGAATCTAATGTATTTGACATTACATCATTCCAACCCCTTTATTCAACTTGAAGCTAATCAGTATTACAATATTTGTCCAGCAGAGGGCTCTCTTTTTTAGCGAATAATAATAACCAAATTGCATACCATTTCAATATATTCAGTACTAAATTCAGTACTGCACTTTGCATCAGAGGCCTGTTATTCTTTAATATAAATTGTAGATAGAATCACTGAAGCAGCCACAGTTGAATGTTAGACCTGGGTACTCATTCATGTTCTGCTTTGAGAATTCAGTAATCAAATGTCAAAATTCTGCCTTTTCAGCACTTAATAAAAAGGGAAAAAGGAAGCAGAAGTCACAAGCTAGTTCCTCCATGTGATGCCATGACTTTACTCTCCTATGTGTGTGGAGCTATATAAAAAGGTTGCCTCTAGTAATGGAAGGGCTAGATTGGGGGGGGGGGGGAGAGATTAAATACCATCTCCATTTATAACACTCCTGACAAAATCTATGCATACAGGACAACAAACTCTTCCATTAATAGTTAAACATAACATGGAACAATTTCTTATCTTTGTGATGTTTAAATCACTGTTTTTAATTGCAGTGAATTTACAAATATTTGGGGGGGTTCTTCTTTCTTCGTCCCAGCAAAAGTTGGTGGCTAGGTACCACGAAGATGGAGTAAGGATGCATAACATATTGTACTAATAACATCTGCAGATTGTGGTTTTCCCACTCCTGATTAAAGTCTTAGCCAAGATTGGAGCTTAATAAATAATGGTTTTCAAAACCAAAATGAGCACCCTAGTTATGTTGTTGTTGCCTTATGGAAAGTGCTAGTAGGTTATTTAATCAGCGGTTATCCAATTTTTCTGTCACCAAAAGCACAAAATTCAAAATGTGTGGAAAAATAATGTTTATGGAGAACTTTTTTCTGTCCAATATAATTCATTTACTTCTGGATAATGGTAGACTACAGTATATGTAGGACAGGGTTCTTCCAAGTATTGCATAGCAGAGTGTTACAAAAGATTTTGAATACAGTTATAAGCAAACAGATTGTAGTCGAAGTTTAAAAATCAAATAACATTAAAAAGCCTGCTCGCTCTTAAGGCTTGATAATTTTTTATGTAAGAAATAAACATGGTTGTCCAGATTGTCCTATTTCTTCCGGTGGGCTTCATTGGGAGCCAAGAAGGAAAAAGAAAACCAAATGAAAATTAGGTCTATAGGCTAGCAGTCATGTTAGAGGGCAAGAATCCAAACCAGTTTGGCTAGAGGGCAGGAACTCAAAGTACATACCTACGATAACCTATCCATTTTAGGGGAAAATCCAAGGGAGAATTACTACCAGAGAAATAGTCTGAGAAATGATTGAAGTCTGGTAAACGGGTCCCTTGTCAATCAATAGGAGTGCTGATTTACCACCAGCCTATCTGGTACTTAGGAGTTGAAGGCATGGAAACAACAATTAATGACTTAATAGCTGGCCATTAACACCCTAATTAACAACTAAAAGTTATACACAACCAGGAATCATATAAATACAATGCACAGACCAGACCAGTGCATATATTCTGGAGAGAGAAAAGTTCCTCGATGCTCGACTCCAGCACGAGCCCCAAAGCTTGGAAAAATAAACCTTTGGTCCTGCTGACCAACTCAGATTGGATTCTGCAACATTATCCTGGGATACCTATATTTACCTTCATTCATGAGAATTGCTACCATATAACATCAGTCTTCTGTTGTCAATCTCAAGAATAGTTTGGGCATAGCTTTTCCCCTGAATTATTTATTAAGTGTGTGTATGCGGACCCTGCGCGGGAATAGCGTTAGGAAGAAGAAGATTTATTAAGTGTGCATATCCATGTATGTATATGTGTGTTTCTCTCTCTCTCCCTCTCTCTCTCTCTCTCCTTTTTTATTCTCTGCCTCCATTTCTTCTTCAGTATGTCAAGCCAAAAGCATAGCCAGAGGTGAAAGTTTTTCTAGAAAGCAAAAGCAGCTGGGGAACACTTTTCTGGGGCGTTCTCCTTCAGCAGCCATTACAGCCGTATCATTCTCAACCATGCCTTGAGTGGATGTTAAGAGCAGAATGTCCCAAAGCATAATATGTAAAGAAAAAAGGAAAACAATGTTTAATTTCCAAAGAATATTTGTCTGTTTGCCAAGAAAAAAAAAAAGAGAGAGAGAGAGAGAGAAAGAAACCAAATAAAACCCACTGATTAAGTCGTAAAATAAAATTGTGCCACAAGACTAATGGATTTATAGGTACTTAGGTACTTAGGTACTTAGGGTGTGCCTGGCTGGCTGATACAGGCACTTCTGTAATATTGCTGCCCTTCCCTCCCCCTACTACCTTTATGTTGTCAGGCTATAAGAGAATTTCTTATTGTAATGAAAGTTTGTAGGTCCCATTTATACTGATTGTTAGGAAGGTAAGCAATTTCTTGTTCAACCTTTCTATCCAGATATAGTGAAATGGATTTGATCAAATAACATTCACTTTAAAATCTTTATCTTGCACAGTGCTATTGACCTCGCTCGACCAAAATAACACCCTTGTTTAGAGATCTAATTTATGGCATATCTGCTTGAGAACAAGCCCCATTGGACACCGTGGGAAGTACTTGCAAATAAAGATTCGTAAGATTGTTCTTTATGTTATAAAAGCTCTGTGGAAGCTGAAGCCAGCAAGAAGTCGGGGAGGAGTTAGACTTTAAGTTGATTTTAAATTGACTCAGTAGTATACGGCTTCATTTGGGGAGTCCTCAGACAGCACCTGTCATTGTGGTCCATTGGAAAGTGGTGTCGTGAATGCTAAAGAGCGTCTGAATTTGTGGGCTTTTTGAGGCACAAAACTTTACAAGGAGGGCTTTCATGCTATCTCTCCCCCCCCCCTCCTGAATTAGCTTAGCCACTTCCTGTATTTGGCTGCTCATAATGCTTTTCTTGACAGTCTCCTTCAACACTGCACGGAGCAGCTGGTTATAGAAACTGTTTTAAGGCTACTTACAATGGTCTTCTCATTTGCTTAGCTAAATTGAGACCGGTTAGTCTTGCATTGGCCACTTGTTAGCCGGTGACAACTCTGACTTTGACTCCAGCTCCCCTCCTCCACCTGAAATCCCTTGCTCAGCAAATATTTGAACCTGCCCAAGTTAATCATGAAACTGAGATCTTTATCTTGGAGAGACGTGCAAGCTACAGAGGACTTTTTTTAAAAAAAGGGAAAAAAAGCCAGCTAAATTCAGTGATGAAACAGAAATGGGCTGATAGTCTCAGCAAGAACAGATTGATTCTTTCCAAAAGACGTGGAGCTTTCTGATTCTACTCACTGCAGCTTTTTCTTCTGGATTTACCAAGCAGAAGAATTTATTACAGTTTTCGAGATAACTTCTTCCTAGTTGTTTCAGAGAAGATTTGAATCCAAGGAAAGCCTGATTTATTTTGTATTTTAATCTGTGAAGCTGAGCTGAAACCACATTCAGTCTGGAATTTTCAGGTTATGATATACAAGGGTGAATGTGCACCATGCATAGTATACAAAGTAAGTAATTCTTGATTTAATTTGAAGTAATGAGAGAGAGAGAGAGAGAGAGAAACTGATTCTTTAAAGGAAGGAACTCTGGTATGGTATGTGTGTGTATGGATATTTCTCAATCTCTATCACAATTAGAATAATATATGCTGCAGCCAAGCAGATTAAATAGTTATGCTTTAATAGTCAAAATGTGTTTTAATGAAACCTGTTCAACATATGCTGGAACTGTGGAAAATCACTAGTTTGTCAGAATCTTGCTCTTTCTGGTTTGCCACGTGATGTCATAGCAAGCTAGACTAGTTTGGGTTAAGCAGTAACTTGATCATACAAATGCAACTGTCCAGAATTTAGCCAGTAGTATAATTTTAGCAAGAAAATCCTATTCTTCTACCTGTAAAATGTATTTTGTTGAAACCTATTTCAGAGAAATACAAATGAGAGAGAGAAAGAAATTCGATTAATGGTCAGTTGTGTTGCTTTCTATCTCACATAACCTATGTAAGCAATGCGCTTCAGCGGCAGAGCTATTTGGATAGCAGGTGGGCTAAATCCTGAGCTTCACTGTTTGAGCTTGTGTCTGGGATTCTCTGAAGTGTCCTGTTACTTGGAACAAGTGGAAGGAATCTCTGGTGTCCATCCACCTAACTGAATAGGGAAGGTTGGGAAATCGACTTCAAGGCTTAAGCATGGTTGTGGTAGGGTAATGAGTTTGTAGGTGCATTTGTCAATATGGTGCTATAGGTATGCAGTTATAAAATGTTGGTTCTTTCAGAAGATAAAAATGGGTCACAAGATGATTCTTATATGCAGTGCTTTGATTGTAAAATTCATGGCTGTAAGGACAGAACTGTAACAATACCAGTGCAATCATTTGTGTGGCAATACTTGAGTTCAATACTCTCCATGACTGGCCTTCATATGTGAAACTATGCTATATATTCAAAATGCAACTCACGGCGAGTTGTATGATATGAAAGACTTGTCTGAAGGCTAGAGAAGAAATTATGTTTTCAAAAAAAAAAAAAAAAGAACTTTGCTTTTGGTTTGCTTTATCTGAGAGATTTTTCAGGGCTTGAGGAAACAGGAAATCTGATAAACTGATTATCACAAAGATCTTTTGTTTTTAGAATGGCAAAACTGGCAAATTATGGAATCTAGTCAACTAAATCCATGCAGACCAAGTATATTGAAAGAGCATTCCCTCATTTCCCTAAACATTCACAGGCTGGAAAGTCAGGTAACAGTCAGCGAGTGGTTGGGTTCCCCCCCCCCTTTGCTGCAGCTGAGGCTTTTTTTGTTCTTCTTTTTAAAAATAAAGCTATTTGGAATATTAAACCCTAAAGCAATTGAAATATCCTGTGAATAATGACCTACGTCGATCCTACTTAGAAACAAATGACAACTTAAGAACATTTTATTAGGATAAAGCTTATTCACAACCAAACATCCATAAAATAGGCATTGGGCAATACCTCTTGAGATTTCTGGTTTCTCTCTTTTTCTTTAAAAGCGCCACCGTCAAAGCTAAACAATGCCCTGATATTGCATTGCTGTGTCTAGAAGGGAAGTAGCTCTCCATCCACCAAGAATCCCACAGTAGTAGTGAAAGGGAAGGCTTCCTGCTGCAGCATATCACCCTTTGTCAACCTGCCAGGAGTGGAATGTACCAAATGCCAGACAGAAAAGATTAAGGGGGAGGGGGAAATCTGTGTAAACTGAGAAACCCGTTCAGTCTTTTTTAATAAATAAGATCAGGTGCCGATCATTAGTGCCTGCTCTTTCTGAAATGACAATTGTTATAAGATTAACAATGAATAACAAAAATGATGAAATAGGAGTGGTCCAGTGACATTATTTTTGACATGATTGGCTGGGGATTATGATGTAATAGGTTACAGTGCAGCCCCTTAGAGGTTTTAAAATGAATTCCAAGACACCATTACAAAGAGACCCTGACTGTTTCGTTTTAACTGAGCTTTCTTGCTGAAAGTCATACAAATGTACAACACAGTCTGGAACATGGAAGAAGTGGATCTAGAGTATCCTAGGACAGATGTAAATTGTGGCACAGACTTGATTTTTTACATAGAAATGGACCCACCAGGTAATGGTAATACTGTACTGCAGCATTATGATTGAAAAGGCAAGCATATTCTGAATGTTACAGTTGCTGTTATTAGAGCCAGGGTGAACTGTTTAGGAGGAATTTTGTGATATTGTTCAGTTGTGTTTAATGCATTGAAAAAGGAGTCAGGAAAGGGGTTTGTGCAAATGTCTTTTTTCTTTATTAGATGAAATTGCAATTGTTGTATGTTTCTGTTTTAGTTTTGTTCCTTCACCTGTAGGTCTGTGGTTATACAGAAAAGGGGGTCCTGTTTTCTGCATCATGATTGACTCAGAATGCAATTGGGACTTTTTTTTCTTCTTCTTTTTTAAACAATGCTAGCATTTAAAATTGTTAGTCACTGTTACAGTTTATTAGATGCAATCCTGTTTATCTGCAAGCATTTAGCACAGGATGAACAGATTGTTACCTTTCCTTAAACCTCTGAAGATGCAATTGTCATTTTGATTTATATGTTTCATAAATGTGTTTAGTGGGCAAAGGCATGAGTGAACTTTAATGAATGAACTTGATGTTTATATATTTTTTAAAACATGACCCCCTTTAGCTGATAAGCCAGGGAATGCTGCAGTATTTTTTTTGCTACACACGGGTGTATGTATGTATGCAGCCTTGACATTGAGCAACAGAGAAGTATGTGGCTTGAATCAGTCTTACCATTTGAAAGAGTTTTATCCTATAGACTGCTCAGATTAAGGCAAGGGATAGCTAGTCACAGACTGGTTCCTTAAAGTGTTTGGGGACAGCACATTATGAAAGGAGGCAGAAGAAACCCAGGTGGTGTGCTAAAAACATGTAGTAGTACTGATGATTTGCTGATTTGTTCTTAAACCACAGCAGAGCTGGAGTTGATAGCAAAGCAATTCCTCCTGGGTAATTAAATTGGGGAAGGAGGGCTTAAAACATAATTGCATTATATAAAGTGATGCACAAAGAAATTAATAACAAAGGATGTGGCATGAAGAGGAGACTTAACTTCAGTCTATACATTTGGAAGTCTAAATTGTGTTCTGTTCTATGTGGAGGAGGAGGGGCTCTTGACTTGGAAGCATAAGACTGTCAGACAACAGAGGCTGCGGTCTTATACCCAGAAAAAAAAAATCACCTCCAACTCTGATAAATTAGTGGTTTTGGGGTTGTTGTTTTTTTGTTTTGTTAAGAAATTAATTTTGCATGCATGCTATTTGGACTGGTTAATGATAAGTTGAAAACTATGGCAGATAACAAAAAAAAAAAATGAAAATTCAACTTGCAATAATTTAATAGATGTAAATTAAAAATAGTTTCATTAAAGCATTTAAAATTACATTGCCTGCAGGCTATATAGCTAAGCTATTTTCTTTTTAAATTTCATTGCAGCATTGCCTCCAAAACCTCCAAAACCTAACACTGTAACAAATAACGGTATGAATAATAACATGTCTTTGCAAGATGCTGAATGGTACTGGGGAGATATTTCAAGGTGAGACAAAAAATATACCTTTTATCTTGGTGATGATACATACGTGTGTTTAACCTGCACTATATTGTGATAATTTAAAGCATTTGTACTACAGTTTCTGATATCTGTACACATACATTGCCAAGAATAAAAAATAACGAGATTCATTAAACATTTCTATGCTATTTTACTGTTATTGCAAGCATATCCAGAATAGGTACATCTAGCTAGATTTTTACATCTAAAACTCATTATGTTAATACACAAGACTAGAAATACAAAACGTATCTATCCTTTTCCCCTTTTCTTTTGTATATATGTTACCATCAACTCTTCCATGATATAATTTTTTGAGCAAAAAGAATAATTCCATTGTAATAACTCAAACATGCCAATGTTTATCTTGCAATGAGAAAAAAGTAGGAAAGTTATGCAAAAGGGTGCTCTTTCTTGAGAAAATTAAATTTAAGGTTGCTTTTGATTCCCTAATAGGGAAGAAGTAAATGAGAAACTTCGTGACACTGCTGATGGTACATTCCTGGTACGAGATGCCTCCACCAAAATGCATGGTGACTACACTCTCACACTAAGGTAAAAACAGCTGAATCAGGTATCACCTTTACATCACACTGCAGAAGAAAAAAATAATTATGAATGTAGCTGAGTCTTTTTTTCTGAACTTTATAGGAAAGGAGGAAATAATAAATTAATCAAAATCTTTCATCGAGATGGGAAATACGGTTTTTCGGATCCATTAACATTCAGTTCTGTGGTTGAGCTAATAAACCACTATCGAAATGAATCTTTAGCTCAATATAATCCAAAACTAGATGTAAAATTACTTTATCCAGTATCCAAATATCAACAGGTAACATATACATCTTATTCCCTTTCTGTTTGTTGCATGAATAGTAATGAATTATATAAATTAAATTATTTTGTAGATGTGGCAACTCAAAACCCTTAAAGTTATTGCTGTGGAAATTATAGCGAAAAATGTGTGAACAATAGTCACACTGTGGAAATTACACTGAAATTCTGCAAACAATTTTAAAATTAATATGTTCATTGTTTATTGGAAGCAAATTCTGGATTCCTGCCTAAAAGAAAAATCTCATGTCATGAAATATTTACTATGGTTAACCAAGGAAGATTTTGTTGTTGCTTTTGTTTTTGCAAATTGATAGCTGATATAGCTTCACACCTGAAATACGTATTCCAGGTGTGAAGGATGATGAAAGAAAAATTACCTTTTTATGTTGCTAATTTTAAGATAATTTGTATAACATGCCCAATTCCACAGTGACCACTATTAATTTTTAGTAGCAAACAAACAAAAATGTATGAACAAAAAAATTCACATGCAATAACTTATTAGTCTAATAAACTCATACATTTATCCCATAGCAAGAGATGTCCTGGAGCCCTGCCTGTGGTGGCAGCATCATAAGTAATGGTTTATGTTCTGTGAAAAAACTATTTTACAAGTTTTAGCATGATCATTCTTTTGCAAATTATTATTTGATTGATTGCTGTTTTATGAAAAGTGTTAATACTGTAAAAAAGGGTCTGTCTTTATTGAATGTATTTCCATGCATTTATCCTCCTAGGATCAAGTGGTTAAAGAAGATAGTATTGAAGCTGTTGGAAAGAAATTACATGAATATAATATTCAGTTCCAAGAAAAGAACAGAGAATATGACAGACTGTATGAAGATTATACAAGAACATCTCAGGTTAGCAGGGTTAAATGTCAGTTACAATTTAAAATATAAAGTGGTTCATCCAATAGACCCATTAATCCAGTGAAATTCAGTTTGATGGAGTTTGAGGCTAAATCCTGACCTTTCAGTTTCAGTTTTAAAAACAACATGGTTTGAAGCAAGATTAGGACTGATTAATAGTGCTAAACCATCCAAATATTACTGATGTATTGCTATGGTCTCCAACAGCAACTTCAGCAGTAAATCAGTAATAAATGTTTTCTTTAAAATCAGGTACATTTTAACCACAGAATATCTAATGGCTTAGAATTATTTAGATGAAGTGTTCACACAGTATGTTGACAATATGACAGTATATTAAATGTATATTGTAAAATATCTCTGTATAAATACAAATATGTAGACCTATTTAAATTAGAGAAGTGCAGTGATCTAAAGAATTATTTCAAGTATTTTGATAACATTTTCTCTAATATATTTCTTGAATGCTTACATACTGTATACATTTATATAGAGAGATTGTTTTTGAATGCCAATGATTTAAAAAGTAGGATGGTTAATGAGGCATCCATACATCAGTCACAAAGAGGAACTATAAAAGTAGAAAATGCTTTGTGGAAATAGTACATCCTTCCCATGCAGAATCTTCTGGGCTCAATTAGAGCTGGAAAAGTCTAGACTAAAATTTTGGAAAGCTACCTCTTGTTGTAGAAAATAATAGTAAACTAATAAATGCTATAAAAGACATCTTTTTCAGTCCTATCCCTTAGTGATACTCTTTTTTTAAATGATATCATAAAAATGCTTCAGTATTACTCAATTAGTCACTTTTAAAGTATTATTAAACAGTTTTTAATTCTATCCAGGAAATTCAAATGAAAAGAACTGCTATTGAAGCATTTAATGAAACCATAAAAATATTTGAAGAACAGTGCCAAACGCAAGAAAGATACAGCAAGGAATATATTGAAAAGTTCAAACGGGAAGGGAATGAAAAAGAAATACAAAGGTTGGTTACAGTGAGTCAAAAGTATATATTTTAACATATAAACGTCTTCAGAAAAAAACAAGAAACCAGAATGAGATGTAAACATGCCAAATTATTTTCTCCAGAATTATGCACAACTATGAAAAGCTGAAATCACGAATAAGTGAAATTGTGGACAGCCGACATAGACTGGAAGAAGATCTAAAGAAGCAGGCTGCAGAATACAGAGAAATAGACAAACGCATGAACAGCATTAAGCCAGACCTTATACAACTCCGAAAAACTAGAGATCAGTACTTGATGTAAGTATTTGTGAATTCCAGCCTTTTAAGTGCACTTCTTTCAGTTGAGTTTCTATGAACGTTATCTTGATTAACTGTGTTTTCAAAACTGCTTTCTAGGTGGCTGACACAGAAAGGTGTTCGGCAAAAGAAACTGAATGAATGGCTTGGCAATGAAAATTCAGAAGAGTGAGTATCCATAATATTTCTATGGGGGGAAAATTTTATCTCAGTTAGATTCTGCTCATTGCGTTTTAATCACTCAATGTAAATATTTATAAATATAAATCATTTTATAACATATAATTAATTCAAGAGCTTAGTTTATGAATCCATTTTTTTTGCCTAAGAATTGAATCCTACTGGTGATCTAAAGAGATTCAGAAATAGTAAATAAAACTTCTCATTCTTTCAATGCATTGCTTTCTAAAGTTGGAGATCTTTCTAAAGATACAATAAGCATAATTTTAAAATAATCATGATTCAGATTTTCTTTACAACCAGTTCTTAAAATCCAGGTGCAAACTACAATTCCTGCTACCCACTGATAACTTTTCTACACAGAAAATTCTGTTGCCCTTCTATTATGTTCAGTAAAGAATAATTTCCAGTAGGAATTCCTTGCATACAAAGCTCAATTCATCGTTTTTAGCGATGTACAGAGAGTAATAACATGAATGTAGTAGTTGTCTGTAACTCTTTAAAACAGCTGCATCTTTTCCTGGGATTGTGCAGTTGCTTTTGCAGCTGCAGGTATTCCAAGCAAAGGACATGGAAACATTAAATGCATAGAGGTTGTTCTCCACATGGTTTGAGGTATCTTTTTGAAATGAAACCCAAAGTATTGCACTGCCCTATTTATTTTAAGTGGTCTATTCTTTTCCAAAATCTAAATTTATTATTTCTAAGAGTTTTAACTTTAATATTTGGGTCAAGTGAATAAGAACCACTTAATAAGTTTTCATTGAATTATAGCGAATAGTCCAAAATATATAATATACTATATCAGGAATGTAAAAAGCAACATTCAGTTATATTTATTTTTATGAATCTAAAATTTATGGATGGGCAGAGAGAGAAGAGTGTCAAGCTATATAATATTGATTTCTCTGAAAACCTAGCAATGGGGCCTTATGGTCGACAAAAGTGCCTTGGGTCAAACAGTTTGATTTTGATTTTGTTACAAATTCTTATATTATGCTTGGTCTTTTATTATTTCTGGTTTTTAATTGTTTTGTGTTGCTTCTGAACAGCCAATACTCTATAGTAGAAGATGATGAGGATTTGCCTCATCATGATGAACGCACATGGAATGTTGGAAATATCAACAGAAGCCAAGCTGAAAATTTATTACGTGGGAAACGAGATGGAACATTCCTTGTTCGGGAAAGCAGCAAGCAGGGTTGCTATGCCTGTTCTGTTGTGTATGTATTTTATTCAAATATTTACCCTGTTTCTTCAGCAATGAATTGAACTCCCTCATTCCCTCCCTGTGATGATTAACCAAAGCTTGGATCCATGCATCTGATTGGATTGCCCTTCAAAAGATTATTGTAATACTGGTTTTCTGGCTTGAAATAGTTGGTCATGAAGTCTTCAAAACATGGGCAACAGCCTTTCAGCAAATAGTTGTTGTGAAAGATTCTGATACCCATTAAATTGACCACCTGACTTCAGAATATGATAGGTCATAAATATAAATATTCTTTGCAAAGATATTAATTAGCAGATTACAACTAGTCCTTGAATTATGATGGTAATTGTGACTAGAATTTCTGTCACTAAGCGATACAGTCACATGAGATTGAACTTTACAATCACTTTGCTTAGTGATGGCAATCCCCACAGACTTGGTTCCCATTGTAACTTTAGGACTGCACAGGTTGTTAAGCAAGGACCTCACATGACTGCAACATAGGTGGAGGTGAAAGTCCCCAGCAAGCAGGCCAGTGGGTGAGAGCTACAGTTAGGCAGGTAGGTTCTGTAGACAGACACTACAGAATGAAGCCAGGTATGCAAGAGCCACAGGTGGGCACCACAGGCAGGAGTTACAAAGCATGGAAAGGTGGGTTTGGCATTTGGCAAAGGTGGGTTCCAAAGCAGTGGGAACAACTTGGAACCTCCTGCTGGTTTCACCAGTGACGTTGCTTGTGAGAAACCAGCATGGAAGGTTGCAAATGGTGATCACATGATGATGGGATACCGCAAACATCATAATTGGAAGCTGGTTACCAACAGCCCAAATTGTGATTATATGATCATAGAATGTTGAGGCAGCCATAACTTCATAGACTGCTCATAAGCCCCTTTAGTTCAGTATCCTAATAACTTTCAACAGTTGTTGAACAAGGAGCATTTTCCACCAACCTGCTCTAGCTAACTTTGTTCATAATATTACAGAAGATATCCAATTATATCCCTATTTTGTAATGTTCCTCTTTCTATTAAGCATTTGTTTGCATGATGCCATGCATCTAAATTCTAAATGCCCACCAAACCCTGCCTAGTGCTCCACGTCTTGTAGCTAAATTTATTTCTAGAGAATGTTAATTTATATGCTTTCTTCATGTTTAAAATGATTTGGCTTTAGCTTCCTTAATAAACAACCGACTTTATAAGCCACGAGGGGCTGTGTGCAGTTGGGTTCCCCCCACTGACACATATTCAGTGGAGGCTTCCATCAGAATGTGATAGTTTTCAGCAGTTTCATTCATCCCACTCAGACTCCTCTTGCAGTTGCCAAAACTCTTTGGAGAATTGAGGAATTCTTCAAAGCAAGAGCAGGGTTGTGGGGTTAGGAACATTTGCCGAAACTGCTTGTCTTCCTACTGCTGATAAAGACAGTCTTCCATCAGCCAAGGGAATCAATTTGCTGCAGATCACTGGTAAATTTGAAAAGCGCTGGAATCTGATATCTATTAAGAAATATTTGGAATGATACTGGAAGAGTTACAGAGAAAGGCAACTTTTATCACCTATGATGGAAGGACAGAACAATACAGTATTACAGAGAGGGGGGGGGGGGAGAAAGAAAAAGAAAGGAAAAAAGAAAGAGAAAGAAAAAGAAAGAGAAAGAAAGAAAAAGAAAGAAAGAAAGAAATCTTTATTGGCCAAGTGTGATTGGGCACACAAGGAATTTGTCTTGCTCTCAGTTTACATAAAAGAAAAGATATATTCGTCAAGACTCAAGGTACAACACTTAATGATAGTCATAGGGTACAAATAAGCAATTGAATCATATTAGGAAACAGTCAATATAAATCATAAGGATACAAGCAGCAAGGTTACAGTCATACAGTCATAAGTGGGAGGAGATGGGTGATAGTAACGATGAAAAGATTAATAGTAGTGCAGACTTAGTAAATAGTTTGACAGGGGTGAGGGAATTATTTGTTTAGCAGAGTGATGGCGTTCGGGAAAAAACTGTTCTTGTGTCTAGTTCTGGTGTGCAGTGCTCTATAGGGTTACAGTAATGGGTCAAAGAATATTGCTGTAATGTTATATCAAGAACAAGTTATATAAGAAAATGTCTTTTAGCAACATTTTTTAAAAATCCTTTTTTTTTTTTTTTCCTTTTTAGTGTGGACAGTGAAGTGAAGCATTGCGTCATCAACAAAACACCTACTGGGTATGGATTTGCAGAGCCATATAATTTGTACAACACGCTGAAAGAACTGGTGCTACATTATCAGCATACTTCATTAGTGCAGCACAATGACTCTCTCAATGTCACATTAGCCTATCCAGTATATGCACAGCAAAGGCGATGAAGATGTTAATCCTTTGGGGTTATCTCTTTTTATTAAATACCCACAAAGTTAATTCGGCAGTCTTGAGGCTTCTGGGTAAAGAAGGCTTTTGAGTTGGAGCTAAGGTGTCAGAGCCTTCAGATGGAACTGAAGCTTTCTTCACAACTGCAGTGGGAGAGGTCACAGTTGAGAGCTATGGACACACACTTCTAATCTAAAGTGCTTTAAAAAAAAAAAACTAAGCAAAAGTAAAAACGCAGCGAAAGAAAGAGAAATGCTACACCTGTCTCCCTGCAGGGACATAGTGGCCTTTAATCATGGTGCTTGTTGACCATCCCTTTGAAGCTTTACGAGCTCTAAAGTTGGAACTTTGAAGACCCCAACGTGCAGCGGGGGGCCATGTAAATGGCGGCAGAATTTCTCAGTCATGACGAGGATGCAGTGTTCAGTGTGCAGTGGATGCAGTTGGCGGCATTGTGGATTGCTGATTTTCTGGTGAATGATATGTAGCAGAAAGGCACTTTCAATTTTAAGGGACACTTTAAGACTCTGACAGGGTGTTCGTTGGAGAAATGAACGTGGTAATAGAAGTGCCAGGAAGTGTTTTTGTTTAGACATTTAAAATCTTGTTTTAAGATATTTAAGACTGAAGAGAACTGGACTTTATGACAAGCAGTATATAATATGTACATAGTTCAGGATGACTAACTATCATAGATGGATACTGTCAGAACCAATTCATTCTTTTCATTTTTTTTGTTTGGATTTCTCCTCCCCACCCACCCACCCCACCTCCAAAAAGAAGCCAAATCCTTACACTGCTATGCAATATTTCATTTTCTATAGGCTATATTTGTTTCATGTGTAACTAAAGGATAAGCTGTTTCTATTTTTTTTCTTATGTCATCTCAACATGTTTTCATAGCTCATATTTTTTTGTGTGTGTGTTTTCATGTTGTCCTCTTTCCCTTCCCTTTTTTTTAAAATAAATGTACAGGATATTGGAAAAAGTTGGCTTCAGAAATAAAACTATGAACTATTTTAACAGGGTTTTCCCCCTTTTTGTAGCATATTGAGCTGCTAGCTCAAGGTTACAATTCAAGATTAATTTCTCAACTAAATATTTTGTTGGGCAGTGCCTGATAAGCTTAAAAGCTGCTTTATTCAATAAAAATAAATGACTATTGCAAAAATATCACTTGAGTCCAACAATATTGTTTTAAAAATAACTTCACATAATGGTATCCACTGTATTTTATTTAGTTTTTAGATTGTTATCTTGATTGTGTTTTATTGGAAAGAAATTCTACTTTGAATGTTGCAGATAAGCAGGTGAAAAACATTGACTACTAAAGTACCAAATTTAATCCTTCAGAGTTATTTGTCATATGTAATTTTGATCAACCATTTTAGATACTTCATCAAGATACATTTTGCATCCCATGGAAGAACTGTTTTTCAGCTACTGTTTAAAAATATACAATTAGGTATACATTTGGCTTTTATATTTCATACTTAGTTCTGAGTAACAGAATCAAAATAAATTTAGGAACCTCTATGATACTTACCTTCCAAAATCAATTTCTGTTACTTTAACATTTTAAATGAAGGGGAAAAAATTAAAAAGCCACCCTAAAGAACAAATATATCAGGTATCCATGTAATTAAGTTAATGAAAGAAATATAAACCTCAGTGTTACAGTACTTAACCAAATTCTACATTTCTTGACCAACATAATAAAATCATAGTTTCACAGATTAATGTTAAGGAACTCTGGAAGTCTTTTATATAGGGAATGAGCAAAAAGAAAGCAGATCTTATAGCAGATCTCTTTATAGTTTCAACCCCATAGGCAATCTGTGCTTCTAAAGAGGCACTGAAGACTATTCTAGATGTATTTTTATTGTTTGGTAACACTGTGAATAAATTAACTTTAGCCCTCTTATTTTTATTTACCCATATATTTTATATTGGAAACATTTGTTTAGAACTTATTAACTTTGCTTTCTTGAGAAATATGCAGACTTGAGACATATTTAAAAGCCAAAGGGGTTTTTACAAGCACTGGAGAGCCCAGTAGAGTTTTGTTTGTGGGCTGTAAAGCAGTTATCTCCTGGTGTTTTGTCTCACTAAAATCAGTGGAATTACTCCCAAAATCTACTCCAAAGGAAGTTGACTGGAAATTGCATTTTATTTCACGGAGCAAAGATTAAGCCAAATGTATGCCAATTTTTAATCAGTTTGTTTATTCGTCCCACTAGATTTTTCAAGAGGAAGAAATCTGCATTTTGCTCTTGATTATTCTTGAAGGGCAAATTATGACCAGTCACTGAATAGCAAGTACTAACATGCACTTTGTGTGTGAGAGAGACAGAGAGATTGATGTGCATCAGCAGGTCCTATACCTGATTTGTCATCATCTAATTGGCTTTATCAGTTCTGATTACCTCTAGGTCCCTTTGATGGGGAATAGATGGGGCCTAGTTTCTGTCCTCCCACGTTAAAACAAAAGCCAGCTGATCAGCAGTGTTTCATTTACCATTTAGTACTGTGCATTGTTGGTATTCTTCTACTGAGAAACATACAAGCAGCCTCTCAGGAGCTAGGTTGAATATAGTGATCAAGCCTTGAGAACTGCATGCACAGTTAATATATGGTTACCAATCCAACATTTGGTGCATACACAAAATCATTGTGTGTGTGCCTGTCCCTCTCTAGGATGCAGAGAGACAAACCCAAAACTTCTGAGCTACAACAATAAAATAACAGGGCTTCTGAAATATGAACTACCATGTTTATACCACAAATGCATACAGCTACTTCAGACAAAACAAGTTATGGATTCTGTAACTTGAGGCTTAGTTTTGTGGTTTTGATGTACTTTTGTATATGTGTTTGTGAAAGAGAGAGCGTGTATAACTGGGCCATGTTCTGATTGCAGTTTTCAGTGAATCTAAATGCATGGTGAAACGTTTCTCCAAATTTCCCAAGTCTCTAAATAGCCTGGAAGGAATTAACATTGACAGGGTCTTTCAAGGCTTAGTTGTTATTATTGGTGTTAACAATTACTCTTAAGAATTCTGTAATCTTATTTTTCATGTTAAATGAAATAAAAATCATTGGAAATTTTAATTCAATTCAGAAAATTAAAATTTTATTTTATAAATGATACTTGAATAAAGAGAAAGTTTGCTGTACATGCAATTCTCGTATTAAAGTCAGCATATTTTAACTTATTGAAAAGAAACATGCAAATTGATATCTCTTCAAACTAAAGCTTCACTAATTAAAAAAAAAGATTGATGATATATGGATGTATGCAGGCTAGACTGGGTAATAAAAGAAAAAATTCCAGTGGCAAATTAATTTGGTAAATGTCCAAATTATTGTCAAGAAAGTTATATATGATTGTTTCCAGAAAATCACCAAGAGTCACGCTGGTTTCATTGGAGACTTGACCTTATCTTATTTGAAAGGTATATGGAGCTTGGAAAAGATCATGTTTCTAGAATTTGTTTTATTAATGTGTAAAGCCAAATCTTATGTTTCAGTGTCAGCTGTTATGTAGAAAAAGTTGCTTTGTCTTGTAGTTAACAATGAGCTATGATGCTTGGGGGAAAATATCATTGTGATGTTTTCCACTGGGGAGAACATCAGTTAGATTTAACACAGTGCTTTTGCTATGCATGGTATTCATTTGAGAAAGCAATTCCAGTTGTGACTTTTATTCAGGATTGCTTTTGAAATGGGCAATTCCAAGCACAATGCCTCCCATGGGACATGGCTCAAAATATAATATTTTTACTTTTTGTACAAAACAATTTTAGTAAAAACTGATGAAAACAGGTCACATACAAAATTAGGGAAGAGCTATAGTGCCAATTGTCCCTATGAGACTGCATTAGCTGCCCAAAATGCTGCTATTTTTATTCTTAGTTTCTCCCCCTTAAAAAATAAGCTCTATTTTGTTAAATGTCTTTAAAACATTAAAAACATTTCTATTTTTTTTTTAGGGAGGCAGAGGCTAAATGGATGTTGCACGTTGTCTTTAAAAGGCAATATTAACAAATGCGCCTCCTTAAAAAATGTTCTTGGCTTTCTGAAATTGATGGAGCTGTGTCCTGTTCTTAAGTTGCTTTAAAAATTGTACTAGGTCTTCAACATGAATAAAGATTGTTTTGAAACTGCATTTTATGTATTAACTGCTCAATAATAAGTGAGGAGGGGGGTGCCTTATATTTATTTATATTTTACACCCTTGTTTTCTAATGAAAACAACTAAAGGTAGCAGAAGATTCCCTTCCCCCCCCCCATTCCAAATATGAGAGAAAAAATAACTCATTGGTACAACAAACCTATCTAGACTAAAGACCCATCTCAAAGGCTCTACTAAGGTGCGGGTCTCCCCGTATCATCAGGGAGAGCTATAAGTTCCTATTTCCTTTGCCACATCAGGCATATTTCAACCCTAATACTGTTGGATTTGGATATTTTGTCTCATATCAATAATGTTCAGGTTCCAGTGGTGAAATCCAAATTTTTTGACTACCGGTTCTGTGGGCGTGGCTTGGTGGACATGGCAGGGGAAAGATACTGCAAAATCCCCATTCCCTCCCCACTCGTGGGCCAGCCAGAGGTAGTATTTGCCAGTTCTCTGAACTACTCAAAATTTCCACTACTGGTTTTCCAGAACCTGCTGGATTTCACCCCTGTCCGGTTCCCTTGAATGTTACCTCCTGCCTGGAACAGACAAAAATTCACCGTCCCTTTAAAAAAAGCTATATTCCTGTTACACCTCTCATTTCCACTTACTACTATTGCGAGCAAAACAGACTTCAGATTTAACTGCTCTTCTGCCAAAACTTCCATGTATTTTTGACACCACAATACTTGGAAGAACTCCAAAGAATAATATGTACATCTTTTCATTTTAAGTATAACATAACGGTATTATAGTACAACCATTGCACCCAAATAAATTTTAAGTAAAACAAAATGAACTTACATTTTTTTCTTTTCTGATCTAAAACCATGAGTTAAATCTAGTGTCGTAGGATATCATACTTCCCTAACTCTCTTCGATAATATTTCTCCAACCCTTTTGGATATGATAATTTTATCACTTACCAACATAGTACATCATTTCTGAAATTTGACAAACTTCCATACAAATTGTATATAACATGATGACTAATATTTAAGTGGGGGAGGGGGAAATTCTTGGGGGAGGGGTGAAATTACACACTAGAGTAAAAAAAATCCAGATGACCACTAGATGGCACCGAGGAGTTCTGCATCTCTGCTATAATATGGTTGTTTGGATTGTGACTGCTGGTTTTGGTAACCCTATCCAAGTTTCTATTAGGGTTGACATTATAAGCTTTAGGACAGAGAGATGCCCCAATTGGGTCTATCAATGTCTTTTATATGCCAGCCTTTTCTAGATATCACTGTTGTTTTGTTTTTATTCTAGAATAACCCAGGATTGTTTTCCTGATGTTTCTGTATGGAAAAAATAGCCATTTTTCGTACCATGGAACAAGGGGAACAATATGCGAAGAGATAACAAGGACTGATAAAATATAGTTCAGTGTAAAAGAACGTGTTTTTGATAAAAGAAACATCAGCCTCAGTTACAGGAATCTTCTATTATTATAATTGCTAATATTATTCACATCCTATCCTGCCTATTATTAGCACTTAAGATGACTAACATTACAACATAAAACAATTATAATCTGTCATAATTCAAATCAAAATTAAACTAATTCAAATTTTTTTAAAAAAATCCTGAAAATTAAGAATCAGGGGAGTTGATGGAAAATATCTTTGATAGCCTGTAGAACTACATTGAGGAACCCAGGTTGTTGGGAGCGATATGCTGACTTTATAAACCACTTAGGGCTGTAAAACACTGTGAAGCGGTATGTAAGTCTAAGTGCTATTGCTATTGCTACTTTATCCTAGCAGAGGTGGTATAACTTAGTGTTTGGGACCAAAACTGAAAGAGTTCCCAATTTGAATCTTTTACTCAGTCATAAACGCAGTAGGTCATCTTGGGTTATTCATATTTTTTTTCTCTTATTTTTTGAAAGATCAGAATCTATGTGACAGGATTCAATCATAAGTAGGTGTTTGGTTCAGTTTGTAGTTTGCAACCCATGGTTTATGACTTAGCACAATGTGTGATCCTAGCCATTGTAGCTTATTCAATGAACTATCATTAACAACTTATATAGTACAATGTGAGAATCCAGCCTATGCTTTACATACTGAGCTAGATCTCTGACATTAACAACACAGTTGTTAAATAAACGGACACTAAAGATGAGGACCATTCTATATTTTACTTAGTTGCCTCATTTATCCCAGCTAAAATTAAAAGATTAATATATCTGAAGAAACAGCCTCTCCGGAGCATTTGCACTTCATGATGTGAAATGGTGTGCACCCAATTCTCTTTTGTTTTCTGTTTTCATTAAGCCTTAAAATACTTTATTTTCTCACTTGATCCTTTCACCTGTTAAAGTACCAGAAAGATATTATTGGTGTTGGAGCTTAAAAGTTTAGGTAAGGATTCAAAGAACAGCAATCTCTCTAGCACAGGAAAAGGCGGAAGTGAAAGACAGTAAAATCAGACATCTGATTCAGAAATCACATATCTGCCAAATTTCTGACCAGAACACACCTCTATCCTTAGATTATATTGTAGTTATCACTCCTTTCCTGGGACATCCTTGTTTGTATTTGGGTTTTCTGGTGCCATGAATTTTTCTTGTTGTTAGTTGTGAAGTCATGTCTGACCCATCCCAACCCATGGACAATGTTCCTCCAGGCCTTCCTGTCCTCTACCATCTTCTGGAGTCCATTTAAGCTCACACCAGTGGTGGGTTCCTCCCGGTTCGGCCCGGTTCAGCCGAGCCGGTAGCGGTGACAATAAGACGTCATAGAACCGGTTCTCTTTGTTCGGGAGCTGGGCACTCCCCCTCCCCACATTATTCTTACCTTTTATTTGGCCCTTCCCCCAATCTATTTGCTGCCTCCCGAGTGCCAGCTGATAGGCTAGAAGGAAAAAAACTGTTTAAACTCTTGTTGTGGGGCTTCAAAGGGCCACCCTACAGCTGATCAGTGTTAAAAGGCAGTGTGGTGGTAGACCGGTGCCTCCAAAAACAAATGAGTAGACCGGTGCCTCCAAAAACAAATGGGTAGACCGGTGCCTCCAAAATGGGTAGACCAGTGCCTCCAAAAACAAATGGGTAGACCAGAACGCTCCAAGGACAAATGGGTTGACTGGAACGCTCCAAGGACAAATGGGTAGACTGGTACAGCTCTGCAAACAGTTAAAAGCCTGGTAGACCAGTATCTTTGCTAAATCCTAAAGAATTGTCACATGACCATCAAACCACGCCCACAAAATAAGCCACGCCCACAGAACTAGAAATGAAAAAATTTAGAACCCACCCCTGGCTCACACCTACTGCTTCAGTGACTCAATCCAACCACCTCATTCTCTATCGTCCCCTTCTTCTTTTGCCCTCTATCTTTCCCAGCATTAGGCTCTTCTCCAGTGAGTCCTTCCTTCTCATTATGTGGCCAAAGTATCTGAGTTTTGTCTTCAGGATCTGGCCTTCTAAAGAGCAGTCAGGATTGATCTCCTCTAGGACTGACTGGTTTGATCACCTTGCAGTCCAAAGGACTCGCAGGAATCTTCTCCAGCACCATAGTTCAAAGGCCTCAATTCTCTGGCGCTCAGCCTTTCTTATGGTCCAACTTTCACAGCCATACATTGCAACTGGGAAAACCATAGCCTTGACTATATGCACTTTTGTTGGCAGGGTGATGTCTCTGCTTTTTAGAATGCTGTCTAAATTTGCCATAGCTTTCCTCCTCAGGAGTAAGCGTCTTTTAACTTCTTGGCTGCAATCCCCATCTGCAGTGATCTTGGAGCCCAGGAAAATAAAATCTGTCACTACCTCCATTTCTTCCCCATCTATTTGCCATGAATTTAGTGCCATACATTTGTACAGGAAACTTTTTTCTCTGCCTGGGTTTCCCAGCTTCCTTAGTTTCCTTACCCATCCAGCACTTTTATTTTACAGCTGGTCTTCAATTTATGACCATAATTGAGCCCAGAATTACAGTCATAAGTCGATAAAAGGTTACCACATAACTCCGCCTGATTTTGCAACCTTTTTTGCAGTGGTTATTAAACATTACAGTAGATAAAACAAACCCATTATACCGAAGGGGCATTTTTTTCCAACAGTCAGAAGTAAAGACTGGTTTTTGGCAAAAATGCCAAATGTTGCAGTCACATGACCATGGGATGCTGCAAACAATCTCAAATGTAATCACAAGACCCATTTGGGGGCTGCAAATGGAACATTGAAACTGGGGCATAAGTATCTCTTGGGAGATCCATTATAACTTTGCTCAATAAACAACCAATCATAAATCGAGGATTATTAACTGTAATAAGTTAATGATTTTGAACATATTAAGTCTTACACCTCAAAATCCAGTGCACAGTCAAGTGATTCTTTCCATATGGAATTTCATGAAACGTGTCCTAGATACAGCAAGATAAAGCATTATAATGAACTAGGCTCTACTTTGAAGCTATTACAGTATATAGAAGAGCTGATGAAGATGATGATGGAGAAGAGTCCCCAATTCTTTGAACTGGTGAACATATCTGAATTTTGAGAAGTTGTGGATACCCTGCTGGGGACAGTTTGCTTAGTCACAAAATAGTTGCCATAGTAGACATATTGTCCCTTGCGGATTTTACTCTGCTAGTCATTGTTTTCTATAAGGGGTGGGGCTCATCTTCATTTCAAGGCCATTGAGCCAGTGCTGTCTGAAGATATTTCTGCGGTCATGTGGCCAGCATGACATCATGGAGAGCTGTTACCTTCCCACTGAAGTGGTACCTATTTATCTACTTGCATTTGCATGCTTTACTGCTACATTATTGCTAGGTTGGCAGGAATTGGGGCAAGGATTGGAGCTCACTCCATCCTATGGCACTCAGGTCTCAAACCTAAGCTGCTGGCTTTCCAGTTGACAAGCTCAGTGTCTTAACTGCTGAGCTACTGCGCCGCTTCACAGTAGTCATGACTAGTTACAAATCCTCAATTTACTAGAATGCCAGGTCTCACCCTTTAGCCTGCATAGTTTCAGGGATTTTCTTTCTTGGCAAGCAGTCAAATTCCAAAGAAAGACCTGGACTGCCCTTTGCCCATCATTTTTATTTTTGAAGAAACTTTATGAGGTCTTTCAAGGACTTGAGTAGTTTCTTTGCTAAAAGCTGGCACTAAAATTACTGGTAGTAATTTTATTTAAAAGTTAAATGTCCTTTTTTTTTTTTCAACAGAATAGGAAATTTAGCAGAACATATCTATGGTCACTTAGATACTGTAATTTTTAAAGTCTGCTTTATGGTTTAGCACACTGTGTAAACTTAGCCAATTGTGATTTATGTAAGAAATTAGCAGAGATTTTTGAACCGTTTTCACTGGTTTAAATATAATATCTCAGAATCCCCAACCAATTCCCAGCCCAAAGGCAAATCTGCAGTGATAGAAAATTAGCTACCTTCAAGTGAGTATTTTGCTTGTGCATGCTTTGAGATTGTTGGGTTTTTTTACCTCAGTCTGTCACATAATCCCAAGGGTTCCATGGAACAGTCTGAAAAAATCCTAGATTAGATAAAAAGCAACTGAATATGGAACCCAGTGTCACTTCTGCTATCATCACACAACATTTGTCCATTTTGAGACCTGATTGAATTTCATTCTTAGAGAAGTGATTATGAAGAGTAATTTCAACAATAACTCACCTTGGTAAGGGTTAACCCAGTGTTTTTCAAACTTGCCAACTTTAAAATGTGTGGACTTCAGTGCTGGCTGGAGAATTCTGGGAGTTGAAGTCCACATATCTTAAAATTGCTAAATTTGAAAAACACTGGCTTTGCCTAAGTCCAGCAAATAAGATGCAAGATAGAGAAGAGATAATTTCCTTCCTTTTGTTGAGAGGCAAATAAGGAAGTATGTTTACTGTGACCTTGAGCAGGCTCATTGTTTGTTATTAGATTTTTAACCTTCCTTTCCTCTGAGATTTTAAGAGAGTTCTCCTCTCATTTTTCAGAGCCTTGATGGCACAGTGGTTAGAGTGCAGTACTGCAGGTTACCTCGGCTGCCTGCTGGCTGCCTGCAATTTCAAATCTCACCAGGCTCAAGGTCAACTCAACCTTCCATCCTTCCAAAGTGGATTAAATGAGGACCCAGATTGTTGGGGGCAATATGCTGACTCTGTAAACCACTTAGAGAGGGCTATAAAGCACTGTGAAGCAGTATATAAGTCTAAGTGCTATTGCTAAGTGCTATTTTATTCCCATAATAACATTCCTTTGTGCTAAGAGAAAGTGGATTTAGAATAATCCAGTGATTTCCACAAATGAATGGAGACTTTCATTTGTGTTATATGTTTGAATCCAGTGGTGCTGGATGCTTTCTCATTCCAATCAACTGAATCAGGATTTGACAACGTTTGGTAGCAAACCCTAAATCAGGGGTGAAATCCAGCAGGTTTGACAAGTTCTGGAGAACCGGTAGCAGAAATTTTGAATAGTTCAGAGAACCGTAGCGGAAATTTTGAGTAGTTCAGAGAACTGGCAAATACCACCTCTGGCTGGTCCCAGAGTGGGGTGGAATGGAGATTTTGCAATATCCTTCCCCCAGGAGCAGGGAGGGAATGGGGATTTTGCAGTATCCTTCCCCTACCACACCCACCAAGCCATGCCCACAGAACCGGTAGTAAAAAAAATTGAATTTCACCACTGCCCTAAATATGTTTTTGTTGGAACATGCTTGCTTGCTCAATTGTGGGTTTATTGACCCCAACCATGTGGCATAGTTCCAAAATGCAGCACTAGTTTAGAGACAAATTGGACAACTTATTCAACTCATCACTGGTAGAAACTGCCTGTTTTCTCTACTTCCAACTCTTGACTAGTTGAAGCTCTCATGTTAATTGGAGTAGTAATGATACGAGTACCATTGTACTTCCTTGTTCTACACACTTTTGGTTTGCCCATGTCTTCTTCTCCCAGAATTGAAATTTAATCTCTAATGTTTTTATGATGCTTGTCTTCAGGTTGCATAAGTGCTCTCTTCCCCTAGGACAATGGAAAGAAACTGGTGATCCTTCAGATATTGTTGAATTTAATTTGCATCATCTCAAGTGTCTGACTATGCTGGTTTCCAGGGAGAGTCCTTGCCAGGACCTGTTTTTATTTAAGTTGCCTGGGGAAAGAAGGCAACTCTTCATAGTCTGGAGGAAAGGGGTTGGGAAATGTGATTGTAACTACCATGCCCTTAGTGACATTCACTGTGATGCAGAAAGATTTCAAGTTGAGCTTAGAAAACCATGAATTTCTTTGGAAAAGAACTTTTGTGACCAAACTCAGTGACAGATAGTATCCTTTTAGTAGATGTTGTTGGATTACTGCTGCTATTTAATGTAAATTTAACTGGTGCACAATTGAATCCACTCAAAGAACCATTTGGACCCATTTCCCACAGAAAAGAAAACACTGGGAGCCACAAAACCCTTCCCGTGCCTATTTCTTGAGCGGCCACAAAACTAGCATATATAGTTGAACTAAATGTTCTGTTTTCTTCTGAAACTTTTCTTTTCTTGGATTTATCCATGCTTGGCCTACCGGGGGTTGAAAAGCTCAATAAAATGTGTGCTGGCGGGTGTCACACATTGGCAGTTGTGATACATATTTTTGAGTGACAGGGAGCCACAGCAGAGGCATGAAAGAGCCACATGTGGCTCAAGAGCTGCAGGTTGCTGATCCCTGGGCTAGACTGAGGGTATGCTTTGCTATGCATAAATGCTCGAGTCAATCTCCAGTTAACTGAAATTCATCCTGGAAAATCCTCTTAGAGAGCCAGTTCCAATTTTAGAAGGGGGAAAAATTGTCATGACGGACTTACAGAATGATTTGTTCTCTATCAACTTTTTGTGTCCTTTGCAGATAAATTTAACAAGGTGGCTTGTTTAATGAATATATGGGGAAATTCATCCAAGAAGTTCGGAAATGAGAGAGAGAAAAGCTTGTAATTAGTGAAGACCAAGTCCAGAAGGAAGGATTTAGTCCCAGCTATGGGAGTTATAAGACAAGTATGGTTCCTCTAATGAAGTATCAGATGCCCACTCTCACTGGGTGGTCATTGTACTGGTAAAGCTGAGACTTCTTGTTTGACAAACAAAAGCAGATGGCATAAAACATGCCATTTGGGCATATTTTTATTGCCATATCCTTATTCCAACCTAGTTTTGAATCTAAGATAATAATTTTGCTGAAGTCCACTCAGTCTAAGTTGAAAGAACAACAACAGATTTCAGATTTGCCCTGTACTGTAATGTACTCCTCTAAATCAGCCCTTATTTTTCTTCCATGCACAATATTCAGTATAAGGGAAAGATAAATTTGTATCTACAGAGGAATCTGCAGAGGCCATTAGAAACTCTATGGAGACAAACTAGGACAAGGCTACTGGAACAAAGCTATTAGAAGGAAAACAGCTGTTGGTGCCCTGGGAAAGGATAACACAGGCAGGAAAAATTTGAACTTTCCAAAGCTCTTGGAAGACTAATAACATTTGAATCCCAGGATTACTAGAAACATCCATGAAAGATCTTCAGAATGTGTTAATTGTTTGTCATTGCCATGTGCTAGGCAACCCATGAAGTTGAAAATCCAAATGGTTCCTAACAGCCCTAAAGGACTAAGTATATTTCAGAACCATAAATTCAATGGATGCTTTAAAGAAGTGTTCTAATGGGGAGCGGGAGGGAGGGAATGTGTTTATTATTGTTTGTTATTGCAATAACTTATTTTAAAAGCCACTATAGATGTTTTCCTTAAGTTTCTCTATACACAGAGAGTATTGGAGATATTTAGTTTCCTACAACAATACATTTTGAAATCCAGAGTGCAGACAAGAAGCATATTCACCTGTTGTCACTATGTGGAGCAGGAATTTCATTGCATATTTCATATCTAAATGCCCATTCAAATGCATCCTCCTCCTTGATAGTTGATTGCTCATATGCAGACTAGATATTGATCATGATGATCATGGCAATAATAATAAAAATACTGTGGAAGTCACAAGATGGGAGTACAAAAAGTGATACAGACTATATGAGAGTTGGTCTCATTTATCTGAAAACGAATAATGCAAACACAAAATAAATTATTTGAATCAATAAGTTCCTAAACCATTTTGAGACCACCTGGCTGAACATCTTTAAGTACGGTGTACATGCGATAGAACAAATCTTGCGACAAAATTAGGAAGAATTCACCAATTACCTTTCAAGTGTATCATCAGCTGCAATCTCATTGTCTTTCCTAAATTGTCTTAATTTCAATAACAGGAGTTGCTGACAGCAAGATCTTCAGATATTCATCAAGTTTTATGTCGATTTTGAGGAAATATTGACTTTCCTGATATTACTGAATTACAACTACATGTTTTTGGATGCATGGTCAATAATAAAACCCACATTCCTGATTAACACTCTTTTTAGAATTTTGCTTAAAATCACAGTGATTGAAGGTAGGAGGAACAGGTGTTAGTTTGATCCCTTCTTGCTATGTTCAGGGATGGGATCATTGCCTGAACAAAACAAGCTGTGTTATTTTATGGAAGATATCCTTGAAAACTGAATAAATTCTACACCAGGAATTTCCAAAATTATTGTAAAATGACTGCTACGGAGAATTAAAATGCAAAGCTTTGATTTACTGAAATGCTATTTGTAACCCCCTCAATTCACTTGTGTCCCCCATCCTGGATGTTTCCTGCATCACTAATACTCTATTTTGGGGGTATAAAAGCATTCTTAAAAATAAAAATAGTTGGAATCTGACACTTTCTGTGCATACCCACCCTCCTTTTATTCTTTATAACCTTTCTAGGAAGCTAGAAAGAAATTAAGTCTATGAGCTCAGGAGTCTATCTTTCTGTCCATCTAGCTATCAATAGAAGAAAATATTTGCAGCTCAAGACTGAACTGTGAAATCCTTGGTGCTCTCTGAGCTTGGTTGTTTTCTTGCAGTTGTTTCATTACTCAACTGTGCTAGAAAGGCGTGAAGTTTGCTCTTTTGATATACTAGTGGTTTGCCCTGTCAGTGTCACTTGAATGTAGATGTTGATGGACAATTTGTCTGAGTGCCAGGCTTCCAGAAATTCACTAGCATTTTTAGACTTGGCTTGATCTAGTTTCCAAGTTAAAACTATGGTCAAGTCTGTCCATGTGTTGTGAAATGTAGGAGTTTTCATCATGTCTTCTGACTGACTTGGTTTTCATGGATGTGTTCTGCTAGTCTTCTGTCTATTTGTCCTACTTAGTGGCTGTTACAATCTTTACTGTATATTGTGGATAACTCCTGTTTTTTCCTCTGAAGCTGCTGGGTCTTTTGGTTAAGTTGTTTTGGAGGGTTTTAGTTGGTTTGTGTGCTACAGTAATTACCATGTGGTTGTAATAGTATGTTGGTGGTTTCTGAGATGTTTTTGATATATGAGAGTATTATTTTTTCCACAGCTTCTGTTGGTTGGGCTATAGTGGCTTGAATGGGCAGGTACTTTTTGATAAAGTTGTACAGGTATCCATTTTGTTGGACGATGTTATATAGATGACCTGTTTCCTTTTCCTGATGCTCAGTGTGTTTATGCTCATCTAAACAGTGTTCTTACACAACTTCTCTTGTGAGAGGTTTGGATTGTTACTTTGGTAGTGCAGCACCAGGTCAGTATGGGTAGTTTCATGATAGACTTTTATTTCCAATTTGCCATCCTTGCCTCTGCTGATGGGGATATTGAATAGAATGAGCTGAAAGGGACCTTGGAGATCTAATCCAGACCCCTCCTCAAGCAGGATAACCTATACATAAGTAATTATCTAGACCAGTGATGGCTAACCTTTTTGCCATCGCGTGCCAAAAGTGGGGGGAGCGTGGTGGGATCACACGCATGCGTGCCCACATCCATAATTCTATGTGCCCCGCCCCCCCATGCTCCCCCCACTTTTGGCAAGTGATGGCACAGTGGGCCCAATAGGCCCGTTTTTTTGCTCTCCCCAGGCTCCAGAGTCTTTCTAGGAGCCTGGGGAGGGCAAAAACGGCCTTCCCCACCCCTCCAGAGGCCCTGTGGAGGCCAGAAACAGTATGTTTCCTGACTTTTGGTGGACCCAGAAGGCCTGAAAATCAGCTGGCTGGCGCACGCATGCATGCCAGAGCTGAGCTCACATGCCCACCGATATGGCTCCAAGTGCCACCTGTGGCACCCGTGCCATAGGTTCGCCATCACGGATCTAGACTCTTCTTAAAAACCTCCAGTGATGGAGTGCCCATGATTTCTGGAGATAAGCTGTTCCACTAGTTAATTCTCCTCACAGTTAGGAAGTTGATCCTTAATTCAAGGTTGCTTCTCTATTTGATTAGTTTCCAACCATTGTTTCTTGTCTTGTCTTGCCCTCCTCGTTCTTTGGAGAATAATTTGACCCACTCTTCTTTGTGGCAGCCCCACAAATACTGGAATACTGCTATCATGTATATTCAATATATGTGTATTCAGGAAGGGTAGTGTGCTGTTGTTTTCTTCTTCCCTTGTGAATTTTGTTCCTTTGAAGATGTTGTTTATCATTTCATGTGTCTTCTCTAGATGTTCTTTTTCGTTATGAGGAATATTTATTTATTTATTTATTGGTTCGATTTATATGCCGCCCTTTTCTGGAGACTCAGGACGGCTTACAATGTGTTAAGCAATAGCCTTCATACTTTTGTATATACCTGCTTAGTAGGGCTTTCACACACACACACCCCAAAGCAGTGTTCTTTTTATACAAAGTCATCTTATTGCCCCCACAATCCAGGTCCTCATTTTACCTACCTCGAAAGGATGGAAGGCTGAGTCAACCTTGAGCCTGGTGAGATTTGAACTTGCAGTAATTGCAGGCAGCTGGTGTTACTTAACAGTGCTTTAGTCTGCTGTGCCACCAAGGCTCTTATATCATCTATGTACTGAGTCCATACTTTGGGTTGAATGAGTGCTATAGATTCTAAGTATTGCATTATGGTCTCTGCTTTGCGTCCTGAAAGTAGTGATCCTATAAGTGTTCTGGTGAGACCTTCTGATGTTTACCTACAAACACACATACGGACCACTCCTGCTTAGTCCCTTGGAAGAAAAGATACCCATAATCCCTACATATATGGAATACACTACAATACAGATGCTTTCCATGATCACAGCTAGTAAAGAGATTGAAAAGAATTCCAGAAGCGTGCTTTCTCTGCATGTTCCCACTAAGTAGTTTTAATTAAGAGAACATTTTAACAATATAAAGTCGGATGAGGCAACAAACCTGCCATAGGGTACAGATAAACAATTTTTAGCACAGTTACAATATGGTTGCTTTGAATCCTTCCAGAGACAAACATGGCTACCAAGTTTTATGTGCACTGAAGTTCTGAGAATGGAAAAAGGTACGTTGCAGTAGTCAAGCTGGAGGTTTTCAGAACGTACAATACTGTTTGAAGTGCCTTTTTTCCAAGAATGCATGTAATTGAAACATCAGTTAAAGATGATCAAGATAACCCTGCCTTTTTCTTATGGATCCAGGAACACCTTCAAACGACCAGCCTTTTGTGGGGCACACAAACCTATGCTGAACAGGAGGCCCGGCCACTTCTTGAAACTATGACTTTCATAGGAGTATCTTTGTCTAGTCTGGATCCTTCTCCAGTCCAGGGAAGTTTTAAATGCAAAACTCATACCTTTTTGTATGTAAGTAGTGCTCGTTCTTTCCCAAAGGTGCTTTTTCAGGAAGCAACTGGATTTCCTTGTTTTTTTCTTGGTCATTTGAATCCTTTTAGAGGGTTGTTGAAGCATTTGGAGGTTTATGTGTCCTCAGGGTCGCCTAAGTAGTGCTCCTGGTTCCTGTAGTCTGCAATTTTTTCCTCTGGAAATCCATTCCTACTCCCACACCATTCAAAGGGTGATCATCCCAAATTGTATACAAGGGGAAAAAAATGCAGACTACAGGAACCAGGAGCACAACTCAAGTCACCCTGAGGATACAGATAAACTTCCAAGTGTTTCAACAATCCTCTAAAAAGATGCAAATGACCAGCTGTCTGCAAGGAATATAAATCCTTCCATTCCCCACTATCCTGTCAGAGCTGAAGAAGCTTCTTGGATGAGAATGACTTCAAAAGAAAAAACAAGAAAGTCCAGTTGCCTCCTGAAAAAGCACCTTTGGGACAGCTATGACCTGGATGACTGGGAATCTCTACAGATTTTTTGTTCTCTCTTTCCCTCTCCTGATCTTTCTTCTTTTGCACCCTATCCCCATGAACTTAAGTTTCCCTTTCTCTCATAAAGCTAGATCAATATACTGTAAGTTATTACGTACAGGAAGACAACCTTTTCTCAGCTTACCAAAGCCAACAATTCAAATTAAGGTGCTGACGTAGATCAAGTTGTACTTTGGCCTTGTCCTGGTGGTGAAATGTTTGATCGTCATGCAGCATAATCAAATTTACATAGTCTTTTAACAGAGCCAAGGGGCAATTTCAACTACTACTGCTCCATGATGTTTATTCAGTTCAGCTTTGAGACGTCAAAAGAATCCTTTGGTGACAGGGTAGAAAAACTACTGGGTTCAAGGTGGATGGGGTTTTCTAAAAGAAGAAATACTCAACATATTGTTACAAATAATTCCACTGAAGAAAAATTAGAGGACAAAAGGAAAAGCCAATGTAATGAAACAGAATGCTTAGTGAAGATTTAAGAACAAGAAAGGACACTTATGGGAAATGAAAAATGGGACAGTTAGCGAAAGAACAGTTGAGTTATCACTGATCTATAGGATGTAGCATCAGAAAATGTGAAGCTGAGACTGGTGAAGGAATTATCATTTGCGACTCAAAAACTAACAAGTAACAAAAAAAACACAGTATTACTCAACTCCTCTTCTAGCTCAAGTGTGTATATGTTGGAGCAGGAAGATTTAAAGAACTGCAAGAGGGATCTTGGAGTCCTAGTGGACAATCACTGTCCACTAGTGTTCTGCAACTGCCAAAAAAAAGCTAACACAGTCCTAGGCTGCATTAACAGAGAGATAGAATCAAGATCATGTGAAGTGTTAGTACCACTGTATAATAATGCCTTGGTAAGACCACATTTGGGATATTGCATCCAGTTTGGGTCGCCATAATATAAAAAAGATGTCGAGACTCTAGAAAGAGTACAGAAAAGAGCAACAAAGATGATTAGGGGACTGGAGACTAACGTACATGAAGAACAGTTGCAAGTATTGGATATGTCTAGTTTAATTTAAAAAAGGACTAGGGGTGACATGATAGCAATGTTCCATATCAAAGTGGATCAACCTATTTTCCAAAGCACCTGAAGGCAGGACAGGAAGCAATGGATGGAAACTAATTAAGGAGAGAACCAACCTAGAACTAAGGAGAAATTTCCTGACAGTTAAAATAGTTAATCAATCGAATGACTTGCCTCCAGAAGTTGTGGGTGCTCAAACAGTGGAAGTTTTTAAGAGAAAATTGGACGACCATTTGTCTGAAATGGTATAGGGTTTCTTGTCTTAATAGGGGATTGGACTAGAAGACCTCCAAAGACCCTTCCAACTCTGTTATTCTGTTAGTATGAAATAAGAGTTTTAAAATTTAATATTAATAGAAACAGAGGTGTTTGCAATGCATCGATGATGTCAAAACGATGGGCAGGCTAGATGACTGAGGCCTATCTCTTTTTATGTGCATGGATAGAAACATGGTCAGAGAATAATCTGAGTTCACATTGCTAAGATACTGAAGGAACTTTAAGAAATCAGTGGTTTAACTTACCTTTTTCAACTCAGGGGTACTGTGATCTGGAGACCTACTAATTATTCTTTATCTGCAAGAATTATATGTATTTTAATCTGAAATGCTACACAGCCCTACGGAAACAGATGTTTCAGGACACTCAGGAATATTCTTATAGAATTGTTGGTAACTCCTTAAAGCAGCTGCATCTTTTCCCAGGATCACACAGTTTCTCTTCACAACTGCTTGTGATCCCAGGAAAAAATACACTTGATTTAAGGAGTTGTCAACAGGTGCTAATGGGTACCTATACATGGTCTAGGTCCTGTTCACTTTCTAATCCAGGGCTGTCAAACTCCTGGCCTGCAGGCCAGGTGCATCATGTGCTGTCCACGCCCATGCCTGGTTTAGCGAAGGGAAAAAAACGTCCCAATACGTCACATGATTCCACCATGACACCATGAGTTTGACATCCCTGTTCTAATCCAAAGCACTCAAAGGCTTAACGTGTAGCATATGGTAAAATGTCAAAGGGCCACAATAACCCTGTGAGGTTGAAAAGTGACACTCCATGTTAAGAAGCCTTTCAAATTTGCCACATTTGCATTGATAAGGTAGAACATGAAGGGTCAATAGAAATAAGTCAATTTTTTCCAGGATTAGGAAAATTTCGATATGGGACAACATCCAAAGTTTTTTCTGATGCGCCAGTCAGCTTCTTCCTGGCTGATAACTGTTGCTGCAAATCCAGGGGTAAAGCAAAGATTAGATTTAGGTCTAAATAATTGCAATATTGCCAGGGACGCAGTAGTTCAGTGGCTAAGATGCTGAGCTTGTCGATTTGAAAGATCGGCAGTTCAGCAGTTTGAATCCCAAGTGCTGTGTAACGGGGGTGAGCTCCCATTACTTGTCCCAGCTTCTGCCAACCTAGCAGTTCGAAAGCATGTAAAAAATGCAAGTAGAAAAATAGGGACCACCTTGGTGGGAAGGTAACAGCATTCCGTGCACCTTTGGCGTTTAGTCATGCCGGCCACATGACCACGGAGACGTCTTCGGACAGCGCTGGCTCTTTGGCTTTGAAGTGGAATGAGCACCGCCCCCTAAAGTCAAGAACGACTAGCACCTATATGTGAGGGGATCCTTTACCTTAATTGCAATATTAGGGACTGGGGAGTCATAAACTCCGCTAAAGCAGAATGCCTATGCTTCTACTATATTGTCATCACTAATATACAAGGAACCATTGTTCTGAAAAAGGGTCAGCAACAACCTTTTACAGCAAAGGTCATCTAAGCAAGTTAAATTTCTTGCCATTCTCAGCCTTTGCAGAGAGATTCTAAGAGGCTCAGTTTTGAACAAGATTGAACATGTTCGCAGCTGAAATCTAAATAGGTTCTGCATCAATGTTGAAATGGTGTGCTTAAATGCTGATCCTTAATGCAACCTACACAAAACCCACGGCAAATGTTCTTCCAGCTGCTATTGCTCCCATTAACTGTACAGGGGAGAAGAATTACAGAATCGACCTTGCTCAAAAATCTGAAGCCGGGGCTTTCACTCACTGTCAATTTGTAGGCGGAAGGCTGCACTAGATTGGGAAACAGCAGGAATGCTAACCTGAGGTCAGCTCCTTCAAGCTTTACCATACTTTTGTCTGGCTTTTGTGATGGGAGAAGAAAGAAACTCCCTTATCTAGAGCCTCCCTACATTTGCTTTTTGGAGTTCTTTTTCTTTTAACAATCCATGTCTTACTGTTAAAATGTTGAAATACAAGGAAAGTAGAAAAAAGCAGGATGAAACAAAAGACTAACTTGATGTCATTTTTGGGGGTTTTCAACAGCCCTGGAATCTAGGATCCCATTCTACTGAATTTTATTGAGTTATTTTTTTTACTAAGTTTTATCATTTTATTGGCAGTTTAGCATGAGAACAACACATAATGTCAGGCTTAATGAGAAAGGAACATTTTATTTATTTATTTATTTAATTTATTTAATTACATTTCTATACCGCCCTTCTCCCGAAGGACTCAGGGCGGTGTACAGCCATATTAAAACAAACCCATCACAAAAATTAAAAACCATTAAAATAATTAAAACAATTTGGTCATTTTTTTAAAACCCTTAACTAAAACCCCTTTAAAACCAATTTAAAACCCGTTAATATTAATTTATTCGGTCAGGCTGGCTTGATTGAACAATAGAGACTTCAGAGCACAACGGAAGGCGCGGAGGTCGGGGATCCTTCTTATATCCGGGGGCAGCTCATTCCATAGGGTAGGAGTCCCCACAGAGAAGGCTCTCCCCCTGGGGGTCGCCAGCCGACATTGCTTGGCCAACGGCACCCTGAGGAGGCCCTCTCTGTGAGAGTGTATCGGACATGCCATCTTTTTGAAGATGAAGTGCTGGGACTGCCATTGTCTGTGAAGTCTTTTTTTCTAATGCTATCCAGCTGACAAACAGCACAATGTTGTTGACACAACAAGAGACAGGTCTTATTTTCCCACATGCCCTTACAAATTTAGATTAAAAATTTGGGGTATTTGCAGGGTTTTGTCAAAAAGTCAAGATGGCAACCTTAATGACACAATTAAAATTGCCTGTTTTTAATACACTTTTACAGAGCTTCTATAATTCTCTCGTGGCCCCTATCTTGATTTTTTATTTATTTGTTTATTTTTGCTCACAGCCCATTGTGGCGGTGGTGGCTGTTACTAATGTGAGCACACTGTTTCTTTTAACTGTACCCAGTTTGATGGGCTCAAAATATACACCTCAGCACAGTTTTATAGTCAATGTTGGGTACTAGCTGAGGAGAAAGCTTAAACAGACAGGAGAACAGCAGCACAGGTGCTGGCCATTTTCTGAGCAGCCTGTTCTCTCTCACACACAAATGTTTTTTATGCTTCTTCTTATTATTTTGACCTCAAGGAAGTTAAAAATATCCAAATGAACCTTAACAGCAAGGGAGGAGGGAGGAGAGGGAGAAATCTTTCAAACATGGAGAAGCCTAGTTTATTTTAAATATTATTAATTAAATTTATATACTTTCTGTCTCATGGTTTGAGTTAACTTTTATATAAGGATCTTCCTGATGCTAACCAAGATAAATAAAATCACACGATTATTTTTATATCTGTCTTTCAATTCTGAATATTTTCTAGCCATTGAAAGCACTATATCTGCTTGTCAAATAAATATGATTACTGGCAAAAGCCACTATGGCACTGATGAGCTGTATTCACACAACTAGATCAATTAAAAACCAAGCAATTGCATATTGCATACTAAAGTTTGGCAAATTTTAGGCTAGGTTGGCCAATTATCTTAAGGAAAATAGGATAGGAAAATAGGAAGATGGTGACCTAGATTAGTATTTTTTTTAAAATAAAGTGCACTCGAGCAATCAGAACAACAAAAATTCCCAGAAAGAGATAGAAATTACAAATTACAAATAAGTAATAGAGAATTACTAACAAATGCTACCCTGTGTCAATGTCAGATAGCTCTAACCAGAATTCAGCAATAAAACTCAAATCTCTTATGTCTCATAATTTAGCTCAAATTCTTTGTTAAACTTAAAACAACTCATGGATATGATCTAGCTACATTGAAATTCTCCTATAGAAAAGAATGAAAAGAAGAAAGAATATACAACAATTAATTACCCATTGCCAGTGAAAAACATGATTTTTATAGCCTTGGGTTTTAAATGCCTGGATTTTCTGTCTTTCTGAATTAATAGATACTTGTCAGGGCCTTGTGCTTCTTGTGCTTCTATAGCCGTTGCTTGATGACCTAACTTCCACAATAAGGTAAGAAAAAATATATAATTTGCTAGTACAGAGTGAGAGAGACTTGGCTGAGCAGTATTACATTTGAAAGTATAAGGGGTCTGGATGTCCTCAAGTTAAACATGAGCCAGCACTGTGATGTTGATGTTAAAAGGTAACTGTTGTCTTGTTTAGTTATAAGAATTCCAATTACCCAGGATCTATTTGAATTACTACAGGATATTAGTACTTTGAGAAGATTGTGTCAATGCTGAAAGTTATCACTGTTGGCCAAACACTCTTCGTTAAGAAGCCAAAACATGGAAAGATATTAATATAAAAGAGGAAGTTATTCATAAGCTCTGGACCAGACTGGAAAATCACAGGTATAAGGAAAAATCAGGAGCATCAGTCAGTACAGAGGATGAGTAGATGATGATGGATGAGCTGAGAAATAAATACATATTTCAGCCAAAAAGAGATTGTTGGACTATCAGTATCTCACTTAAACGGAACCTCCTTTTTAGTAAGAAAAGCCAATGGTGTGATCAGTGCAGTATAATTAGGAGCACATTTTTAGCAAAATGGCAAACTCCCAAAGTACTGTCTATTCCTAATTGGGGTAGTAGGTGGGAAGTCTCCAAGATGGAATAAAGTGTTATTGAGCAGGATGTTTCCAATTCCTTTCAGGGAAATATGGTGGCCCAAGCTATCTTAGTATAAAGATGAAGTAATGAAATATTGAAGACTTGACTTCACTGGTGTGGAATATATTGATAATCAAGAACTTTTCTAGAAAATCATCGTAATTATGATTTATAATTATTTGCATGTGCATCAGCCAATGGATGACTTTCAAACTTCCCACAGAAAAAATCAAAGGCAGTTAAACATCCATGCTCCTCTTTTTTTATAAGGATCAGTTCCATGAGATCCAACTGATAGACTTACACCTTTTGCAACTATTCCAAAAATTCAATTACAGGAAGAGACTTAAGGAGTTCCGCAGGAGAGGAAAAGAACAGAATAAAGCATTTTTATAAGTTTTTAGGAATAAATTCCTTTAGGCATTTGAAATTGGATAGTGGTACGTCATGGGAACCTGAGCTCCAATCACAGAACCAGTGGGAAGGAAAAAGTCTCTGTTTCTCACTTTAAAACAATATTAGTATAATCCACACATTTGGCAGGCTAGTTTGCAGAGTGTATTAAATAATTAACCTCCAAAATATCTTGCCAAATGGATGGATTATGCTAATATGGGTTAATATGGTTAACTAAGATCTGAGACCTGAGAGCCAGCTGGGGCATTCTGGGAATTGAAATCCACACCTCTAAAAAGTTATCAAAGTTGGGAAACACTAATATAGACAAAGGTCTGTTGTCACAAAATCTTATCAGTCAGTGGTGTACTTCTGCTGGATCACAGCTGCATTGGCTCAATTTACCAAATCTCTCAAGTGTGGCCGAAAGGGGAATAAGGGTATGAAAGTGAAAAGTGCCAACCTCCTTTTCTGGCTGCAATCTGAAATTCTTTATCTTTTGTAAACAGCCAAACAAATGTGAGTTAATGCTATCATTGTACCAGGGATGCCTTGATAAATGTATTCATCCCATATTTCAATTAAAACTCTCTGATCTGACCAATTTAAACCTTAGTTATCTGAACCTACTTAGTCCTAGAGGAGATCAACCCTGACTGCTCTTTAGAAGGCCAGATCCTGAAGAGGAAACTCAAATACTTTGGCCACCTAATGAGAAGGAAGGACTCACTGGAGAAGAGCCTAGTGCTGGGAACGGTTGAAGGCAAAAGAAGAACGGGATGACGGAGAATGAGGTGGCTGGATGGAGTCACTGAAGCAGTAGGTGTGAGCTTAAATGGACTCCAGAGGATGGTAGAGGACAGGAAAGCCTGGAGGAATGTTGTCCATAGGGTTGCGATGGGTTGGACATGACTTCGTAACTAACAACAACAACAATCTGAACCTACAGTACCTAGCCGCCTTGAGTCACCTTGGGCGAATAGGCGGCAATATAAATTTAATAAATAATAAATAAATAAACTAATGGCTGAATTTAGTATATTCCTGTGTACTGCCATAGATCATGCATTTTATAGTTGGCAATCACTTGTTTGGCTGAATCCTAAAAGTTAGTTCTAAGAAGTGCCACAATATTTTCACAGCTGCTCAAGTCTGGGCTGTTTTGAATCAGAAGGGGGTTGGCACTTCCTCAACCCCCAGGCTAATTATAAATATATGGGCTCAGTAAATAGGGGGTTAATCAGCTTTAAAGGAAACTGTTTGCATCAAGCAAGAAGCACAGCAAATTTGCTTGAATTTCCATCATGATTGTTTGGCAGTCAAGTAGGCATTTTGCATTTGAGGGATGCAGCAGTTGGAGAAACTCAGCACTAATGAGTTTCTCCAATTGTCTATCAAAAGTCCACAGGGAACCTTTCTGCATGGTTTATTCTCTTTTACCTCCTGGACTAGCTGACTCATTAATTGGGCTTATTGATCTCCCTGGGCTGTCACCTGTTCTGATACCAAAGAGTACAACTTGAGCTGACAGCAAAGTTGTTATAAATCAGGAACCCCTGTGCTCTCCTTCATGATCAAACTGCCAGACTTCCCTAACTAGGATTCTACAGTAAATCACTAACATCCTGTCATTTTATAGTTTTGATTGATTGATTTTCTTCCATCAAGTCAGTGTCAACTCTTAGCAACCATACAGACAGAGTTTCTCTGTGACATCTGTCCCTAACCTTTCAGGCAGAGGTGGGTTTCAGCAGGTTCTGACCAGTTCTGGAGAACCGGTAGTGGAAATTTTGAGTAGTTCGGAGAACCGGTAGTAAAAATTCTGACTGGTCCCATCCCCATTTATTCTCTGCCTCCCAAGTCCCAGCTGATTGGGAGAAAATGAGGATTTTGCAGTAACTTTCCCCTGGAGTGGGGTGGGAATGGAGATTTTACAGTATCCTTCCCCTGCCACGCCCACCAAGCCATGCCACACCCACCAAGCCACACCCACAGAACCGGTAGTAAAAAATTTTGAAACCCACCACTGCTTTCTGGTTTTCCACAGGGCACCATTGCCACCGAGCAGTAGTGGGTTTCAAATCCCAGCACTGCCGGTTTGCTATTGCTTTGCAAGTGCGCAGCGCTTCTGCACATGCTCAGAAGCTTCTGCACATGCGCAGAGCATTTTTGATGATATCTGGGCATGTGGGCGGAGCCTCTCACCGCTGCCACTACTGGTACACCTGAACCAGGCTGAACCAGGAGCAACCCACCACTGCCACCGAGTCCATCCAGCTTGCTGCTGGTCACCCTCTTCTACTTTTTCCTCCCCACTTTCCCAGCATTAGAGCTTTCTCTAATGTGGATTTCCATTATGTGGGTTTCCACATAATGTGTCCAAACAGGATAATTTGAACCTGAGCTTGATTCCTAAGCTTAACTCAGCCAAAGACTTGCAGACATGGTTTGATTACCATGCCTTGATTACTATACCTTGGTGGCGCAGTGGTTAGAGTGCAGTATTGCAGGCTACTTCTGCTGCCTGCTGGCTGCTTGCACTTTGGCAGTTCAAATCTCACCAGGCTCAAGGTTGACTCAGCCTTCCATCGTTCCAAGGTCCGTAAAATGAGGATCCAGATTGTTTGGGGGCAATATGCTGACTCTGTAAACCGTTTAGAGAGAGCTGTGAAGTGGTATATAAGTCTTAGTCTAAGTGCTAGTGCTATTGCTATTTCCCTAAAATCTTTATGGTCAACAAGAAGGATGCCATACCTTACAAGTGATTGCCAGCTGCCAGTTATTTTTATAGCTTGCCCATTACTTGCAACTTCTCCTACCTGCTAAACAAGGGGCTTAATAACCTTGAAACCAAGCAGTTATTGCATATTTGCATAACTGATCTGAGAACTACTGGTTCCCACCATAAGGCTCACAATCTTATCCAAAATGTACTTTAGCAAATTTTTCAGCCCGCCAAACTGTTTACAGACAATAGAACCACAGACTTAATTACTACTTGTGAATGTTTGTGTAGCTGTTTCAATTGCTGGTCTTCTAAGGTTTTGTGACCTTCTTAGAGGAAAATAAGCCTGTCCCTGATATGTGATATCTTCTGTCCAAGGCCAGAAAGAGTCAAATGGGAATAGAGAAGCTTCTCCACCAAGTAGTTGAATAGTGGGATTTTCCCCAGTGTAAAATGTATATAGAATATCTGTATCACAGGCTAAGGATTTATACTCTGCTCTGAATTTGGCAGTGTAAAAACGAAATGTGATTTTTGTTGCTTTCTTTGACAGCTACATGTAATATCATGAAAACTCATGAGCGCATGAGAAAATTACAAATAATTGAAGACAAACTATTTAAGCCGTGGTGATGCAGTGGTTAGAATACAGTACTACAAGGCTACTTCTGCAGGGTATCATTAAAAATGGAACAAAATCAGCATTTATATATCTACATTTTAGGATGTTGTTTCAATATTTATCTCCTTTCAAAATATGAACTGAATATATCATTCCTTATTGGTATTTGCAAATTCCACTTTCAGAGCAAAATTTCCAGGCAACTGTTGACCTAGAATCAGATAGCATTGTCTGCACCATTGTAGTACAAAGGGATTTCTCCAAATGCTGTTTTCAGGTATCTTTCTCAGATTTGCTCCTTGTGAAAACTATTTCTGGTCAGAAATTGAGCAAATCTGAGCTTCTAGATGGAAAGTATTAATCTTATCACTCCAGAGATATTTGTACAACTATTGCATTAATAGTTTTTTCTCATTTTTTAAAAAAAATGCACAATGTAATAAAGGTTCCTGGTGGAAAGCAAAGACAACAGTTCCAGATATACCATGTAATTGAAATTTATTGATTGAATGACACAATTTATATAGTTGCCTATCTTACAAGAGTGATTTTGGACAGCACACAGATGATTAAAACACATACACACACACACACACACAAACTTAAATTAATAATAATGATAATACATATGCCCAGGCCTCAAAATCCAGTATTAATCCATACATCTCAAACAGCAAATCCACCAGTCTGAAATGGCATGATGTACAATTAAAAAGAAAAACCTTCAACTTAAAGTAAATCATGCAATTTCCACCTCTTTCTACAATTGGGTTAAATCCAGTCCTAGCCATACTTAAAGCAGATTTATGTTATTCAGGTCGAACTTAAATCTCATTAATTTGAGTGGATTTACTTTAAGTATGACTAATACTAAAACCATCAAACTTGGTGACAGACGCTGAGCGCTTTCCCTACTTGTGGCTTAGCTATCTGCAATTCATTCCCAGGCACTTAAATCACTTTATTCATTTATACAAATAAATGAGTAAGTCCTTCCTCAAATGTTTTTCTTTATTGGGGTTTAGTTTTACAATCAAAAAGCTGGGTGAGAAATAAAGCCTTGGTTAGCTGTGATGATTGGTGCAGGAAACTAAGACACAAGTGATGAAGGAATAAACTGCCTTTACTATACAGCCCTTACATGCTTAAAAGCAGATTCACCACCTGCTCCTCACAACAGTCTGATGTAGTTTTGCATGTTGAGTCTGCTGTCCATGCATGCAGTCTGGCCCAGAGTTTGCACAGGTTAATAGAGAGGTCAAAAGTTAAAGACAGATGTTTTGAAAAGCCACTCAATTTTTATTTTATTTTTTTTGCTTTAATTTATATGCCGCACTTCTCCGAGACTCAGGGTGGCTTACAATGCGTTAAGCAATAGCCTTCATACTTTTGTATATTTATATAAAGTCATCTTATTGCCCCCACAATCTGGGTCCTCATTTCATCTACCTTTGAAAGGATGGAAGGCTGAGTCAACTTTGAGCCTGGTGAGATTTGAACTTGCAGTACTTGCAAGCAGCAGATGTTAATAACAGTGCTTTAGTCCACTGTACTACAGGCTATTTGCAAGATCCAAGATAAGAACAGAAGGCAGGTTAAAAACAAGAGGGCATGAAACAAGAGTAAAGTGCAGAACTGAATATTCTGAGATGGCTTTATCTCATTTTATTCCCCCAAAAAGTATTTCCTGTTTAGATTATAAAGCAATTGCACAGAAGATGAATTAGCATTTATCTTCTTAGCCAGATAAGATAATACTCTTAGTGACACAAGGCTGGGACAGAGCGATCATACTCTGAGAACATGGATTAAGAGCCTAAAACCTCTTTAGAACTACCATGGAATCAAATAATCTCATTTCTATATTGCAAATATAAAATTAATGGGTTGATCTTTGAATCTATGGGCACGAGACATTACCATATCTCAGGGATAGCCAGCCAGATGTCTGTCAGGTTTTGGAAGTTACATAAACAATTATTGACTATTTTGTCTGTGATTGATGAAACCGAAGTACAAATTATTGGATAATACCAGATTAAATATATACCTGCTTTTGCAATAAAATCCATCCATTTCAGTATGCTTTAGTTTTCAATTTTAATAAAAGAAGGAAAAAAAAACCCGGAAGGGGAAAAAAGTCTAATATAATGTAAGCTATAAAGGCTTGCCTCATGGGATAGTCTACAATCCCACTTACCAATGGAAAGAAAATTAACCATAATCAGGCATTTGGCAAGGGTCACATCCTAAAAAAATGCACACTACTGATCCATGCAAAATATAATCTTGCTGTTCTTCTGCTTCATGTTACCATTTAATTTCTATACATACCTAACATTTACTAGTTCAGGGCTGCTGAGTAAAGTTCAGCTGCTGAAAGTTGCATCAACAGATGTTCATCATCCTGATACCTTACTAATAACTTGAAGCTCTTCCAAGGAGGTTCATAATCTCTTCCATTCCCATCAATCCAGTGGCTTCCCTGTCTTCTACTTTCCTCAACCTTGTCCAGTGTAATTATTTTTGTTAATCCATCATGTGTTCATATCACTTTTCAAAAAGTATGTGAGTTTCTGCTTTTTGATCATTGCTTAATGGGACCAGTCTGGTTTTATATATTATTAAGAACCCCTGCCATTCTTAGTACCGGTAATTGTCTCCAGATCCATAATTTGAACTCAGCAGCATCTTATCTTTGTTCTCTTATTCTTTTCAGGATCTAGCTATCGCAGCCATACACACTCATTGCAAAGGCCATTACTGTAATTAATCTGATTTTTACTGTTATTAAAATATCTTTGTCCTTCATGATCTTGGCCAAATCTCTCACTGTCCTCCTCTCTAGGTTTAGTCTCCTCTTCATTTGTTCAACACGCTGTCTAAATTAATCTATTCTGGAACCCAAGCACCCAGGGAAATATTGTATTCCTTTCTCTTTTAATGTTTAATATTAGACTGGATGTTTCACTTTGCATTTTAATTTTCAGAGTGAACTCTTCTGAGTTTTCTTTACTTTCTGATACCAAAGTGATATTATCTGTATAAATCAAATTACTGGTGTTTCAACCTTCAGTTTTCATTCCAGCTGTCAACTCTCCTAACTGTGCCATTCTTCTGATCTATTATCTGTACAATGAAAGTAGATTTGAGGCAACATGCATCCTTGTCTCATTCCCTGCCCCATTCTGAATCACTGTTACTCCAACTTCAATTGTTACAGTACTTTTTCCTTCACTGTAAGAATCAGCAAGTATTTTGCTGTACCCATTAGCCTTAATATATTCTGCATCCTGGAATAATCTATAGTCAAAAACCTTGGTATAGTCAATGAAGCAACATTAAATCTTTATGTATTCTCTTGCTTTCACCATTATGTAGCCCATGTTAACTGTATCTCTCTGCCTTCTGTAAAACTCACCTTTTCTTTTGGCATTTCTCTTTCAATGTATTAAAACTTAAGCAAACCTTCACTTGTATTAAGTATTAGCACAACTAATCAACAGCTTGCACATTCTGTTATATCTCCTTTTCAGCATATACACCAATCTCTTCCAATCTGCTCACACAATTCTGTTCCATATTTGTTAAAATCATGGTTGGCATTTTAACTACTTCTTTGCCTAAAGTGTCAAAAAATTTGATGAGGATTTCATCTGCCTTTCTTACCTATGAACTATTTTGCTCCCTTTCACCATTTTTAGTGGAGTCATTTCCTAAATATATTCCCCAAAAATTTTGGTATTCTATTACCTCAGTTGTAGAAGGTCTCAGTATTTTCATTAAAGTATCTCTACCTTTCCTTAAATTCCCAATGTCTTTCATGATTATTTTGGAGTAGTGTTTTATATAACTTGATATTAACAATAGCATTATATATTTATATAATTATGTTATATATAGAAACAAAATTCTGGGGTTTTTCTCCAACTGCTTGTCTATCACATCTAGAAGAAGAAAAAAAATTCTGATTTCAGTTGAATGCTTATTTTAAGAATTCTCTAAATTAAATGCATTCTGAACCCTATAAACTCTGAGTTTTCTTACTTGTCCACCAAAGGTGATAAAAGGTTTCTTACAACTGATAACATTTCCAACATATGTTTGATATGCAATCATACAAATTTGTGTTAAATATCAATCATACATTATCTTCAATACTAAATCATCTCTTGATATTACATTTAGTACCTCCTAGAATTTACCAGAGAATTTTTAACATCTTCCTTCCTTATGTCTATAGTATTTACTATGTTGGATATTTACCAGATAACTACTAATTCTAATATAAATGATTTTATCATTTCTTGAAGCACTACTCCACACAAAGTAAATATTACTGCTACTTCATTCCATTGTACAGACTCATGCTCCTGATAATATATTATTAATATATATTAGATACTTTAATATAAATATTTAGCTCAGGAAAAGTTTATGACTCTGTGACGTGGTTTGGGAATATGTCACAAAACTCCTCTGGAAACAGTAAATTTGTTGCCTTTTAGATTACTATGCTGAGCTGCATTTCTAGCTCAAAATCGGTACTTCATATTCTTCTAAAATAAATTATTTAGATTAGCTCATCCTTACAATTAATCAATAGGGAATTAATAAATATCATCGATAATTGAGTCACCTTTCCCAGATGCTTTTAGTTGTTACAGTAACTGTTTCGTTTGTTTGTTTGTTTGTTTGTTCTAAATTTATACAGTAAAAAGACATAATAAAAGCTTCCTTTATAGCTTCTGTTATCACCAAATGCTCTACTGGACCCCATTCATGACTTAATTATACAGTGACAACTCAGTGTTTAGTAAGGAATGAAAATTGACTAATTCAACAAGAACACAGGTTATAACCCCTGTAATGTGTTCCCCCAAAACTTAATAGATGGTTGTTTAAAAAGGGAAATCCTTGCTTTTACTAAAAATAAAAGACTAAGGATGTTGGCAGTATGTAAATCACGGGAGCAGGAAAATAACATCCATTCCTGGAATTGTGATTTTCTGCTGAGTGTGTTGCCATTGTTTAACGACAAAAGATGTAAAGCCATGACTCTTTTTTCTGGCACGCTTGTTTATCTTTTGGCAGGGAAATAGGCCTTGGAATACAAAAAAATTGTACCATTAACTTCATATTTTTACCCACATTGATTTTAGTAGTGGCATTTGATGATTTCATGTTAAATTTCAACTACTCGGAGGGAGGGAGGGAGGGAGGGAGGGAGGAAGGAAGGAAGGAAGGAAGGAAGGAAGGAAGGAAGGAAGGCTTTCATTTGCAACACGCTCTACATGGGGCTACCCTTGAAGAGCATTCAGAGACTATAGTTGGTCCAGGATGCAGCTGCGCGAGCTGTCATGGGTCCACCTAGATGCACCTACATTACACTAATTCTCCATGAGCTGCACTGGCTCCCTATTGGTCTCCGGGCACAATTCAAGTTGTTGGTTATTACCTTTAAAGTCCTACATGGCTCAGGGCCAGGCTATCTTCGAGACCGCCTTCTACCGCATAGCTCCCAGCGACTGGTAAGATCCCACAGAGTTGGTCTCCTCCGGGTCCCATCAGCTAAACAATGCCGGCTGGCAGGCCCGCGGGGAAGGGCCTTCTCTGTGGCTGCCCCACCTCTCTGGAACCAGTTACCTCCTGAGATCCAGACTACCCACACCTTATTGGCCTTCCAGAAAGCTGTGAAGACCTGGCTTTTCCAGCAGGCCTGGGGCTGTTGATCTCACTGCTGCAATCTTGTGAGATCCGGCCATGAATGGTATGCATGGGCTTTTAATGTTTTTAAAATGTTTTTATAATGTTTTAAAATAATTTTTCTATGTTTATTGTTCACATTATTTTTGCTATAAGCCGCCCAGAGTCCCTTGGGAGTTGGACGGCATAGAAATGCAATAAATTAAATTAAATTAAATTAATTCATCCAGGTATCAATTTTATCCTAAACCCTTAAGACAATTTTTGAACCAACCTGCTGGTGTCTTACATTGCCATGCAGAGTTACCTTTGGCATGCAGAGGTATCACTGCGTGAACCAATACTCCTTCCAGATGGCCAACAGGAAAATAAAAATTGGGCACCCAGCCAGTACACTGACCTTCTTTTTGTCCGTGTCTCATTACATTTTTAACAGCAAGAAAAAGCCACCCCCTCTGCTCAGCTGAAGCTTAGACACAATAGCATGCTTACTTCTGCAGGGAGGCAGGAAAGAGCTAGAGACGGGATAAGGCAAGAGTTCCCACCTATGGGAAACCATAAGCTCAGGAATTAATTCAGAGCAAGTGTTTTGGCAGCTCTTCTGTCCTTTTCCTCAGAGGAGGTACTGTACTTGGCAGGCAGATAGGACTTACTACATTTTTCTATCCAAACAATCACCGACTCAGAAATAAAACAGAGGCTTTGGACCATCAAAGGAGGTGGTGGTGAGGCCTCTCCTCAAGAAGCCTTCCCTGGACCCAGCAGTGTTGGCTAATTATCGTCCAGTCTCCAACCTTCGCTTTGTTGTGAAAGTTGTTGAGAGTGTGGTAGTGTGACAGCTTCCTCAGTACCTGGATGAATCGGCTTATCTAGATCCATTCCAGGCAGGCTTCAGATCTGGGTACAGCACGGAAATGGCATTGGTCGCATTGGTCAATGATTTCTGGAGGGCTCGGGACAGGGTTGCTCCTCTGTCCTGGTCCTATTAGACTTCTCAGCGGCTTTTGATACCATTGACCATGGTATCATGCTGCACCAGTTGGAAGAATTAGGGGTGGGGGGCACTGTGTTGTGGTGGTTCTCCTCCTTTCTCTCCAACCAGTTGCAGTCTGTGTTGACAGGGGGGCAGAGGTCAACCCCGAGGCCCCTTGTATGTGGGTCGGTCCTCTCACCCCTTCTGATCAACATTTATGTGAAGCCACTGGTGAGATCATCCATGGTTTTGGGGTGAAGTACCATCAGTACGCTGATGACACTCAGCTGTACATCTCCACCCCGGATCACCCCAATTATGCCCTTGAAGTTATGTCCCGGTGCCTGGAGGCTGTACGGATCTGGATGAGAAGAAACAGACTCAGGCTCAACCCATCCAAGACCAAGTGGCTGTGGTTTCTGACATCCCGATATAGTCAGTTGGTGCCATCACGGACTATTGGGGGCGAGTCGTTGGCCCCCACAGAGAGGGCTCACAATTTGGGGGGTCCTCCTGGACTCACGGCTGTCTTTAGAAGAGCATTTGACAGCTGTGGCCAGGAGGACTTTTTATCAGGTTCGCCTGATCTGCCAGTTGCATCCCTTTCTGGATCGGGACTCATTACGCACGGTCACTCATGCCCTCGTCACTTCCCGCCTGGACTACTGTAATGCTGTCTACATGGGGCTCCCCTTGAGGAGCACCCAGAGGCTCCAGCTGGCCCAGAATGCGGCCGCGCAGGTGGTTACGGGAGCGACGTGGCACTCCCATGTGACTCCCCTCCTGCGCGAGCTGCACTGGCTCCCGGTGGTCTTCCAGGTGCGCTTCAAGGTATTGGTTACCACCTTTAGAGCACGCCATGGCTTAGGACTGGGGTACCTACGAGATGGCCTTCTGCCACCAATAGCCTCTCACTGACCAGTACGCTCCCATAGAGAGGGTCTTCTCAGAGTGCCATTGGTCAAACAATGTCGACTGGCGGCCCCCAAGGGGAGAGCCTTCTCTGTGGGGCACCTGCCATCTGGAACGAGTTCCCCCCGGAGATACGGAGGATCCCGGATTTGCGCACTTTCCACCACGCCCTCAAAACATTCTTATTCCAGCAGGCTGGTCTGGCCTAACCTCCCTTTTAAATTGTTTTTAAATTTGTTTTATTGTTTTATAAATTGGGGTGTTTTAAATCGGGCCAAAGTATTTAATGTATTTTAAATGGTTTTTAATGTTTGTATTATGTGTATTTTACCTTTTTGGCTGTTCACCGCCCTGAGTCCTTCGGGAGTAGGGCGGTATATAAATTTAATTACAAATAAATAAATAAATAAAAATAAATCAACAATCCAAAATCAATCAAAGTAAGCAAAAATGGTGTATCTGGGAGAGTTCAAGTGAAAAGCAAGATATGGATACAAATCAAATAGTTTGTATGGAAAGAATCATTAGGAACTGGTTGCAAAAGCAGAGACTGAAGATATTGTGGCCAATATAGGTCATCTTGTCTCACCCAGTTTTATTTCTGAGGCTTCAAGTCTGCACTCTATAAACAAGTGGGATTGCATTGGCTCAGTTCAGACTGCTGATATTCAGGCGATTACAAGTAGTCCTCAATTTACAACCACAATTCAGCCCAAATTTCTGTTCCTAAGTGAGACATTTGTTAAGGGAGTTTTGCCCCTATTTTACGACCTTTGTTGCTACATTGTTAAGTGAATTACTGCATTTGCTAAGTGAATCTGGTTTCCCTGTTGACTTTCCTCGTCAGAAGATCACAAAAGATAATCACATGATCCCAGGATAATGTAACTGTCACAAATAGGGGTCAGTTGCCAAGCATCTCAGTTTTGATCATGTGACTTTGGGGATGCTGCAATAGTAGTAAGTGTGGGAAAAATGGTGATCAGTCACTTTTTTCAGTGCCGTAACTTTGAACGGTCACTAAATGAACTGTTGTAAGCCGAGGACTACTTGTACTCTCAAACAATTATTGCCAAAAGAAAAGGTTTAGTTTTTTGACATTTAACTCACTACTGCTGTGTCTCTTATAAATGTTCAGGATGCTCAGAGGATTTTTGGAGCTGCAGATATTTAGGTAGCAGGGAAGCCTTCCATCTTTGTCTTGAATTTGGCTCCAGATCCCCTCAGTCTCCATTCATGACTCCTTGTCACTCATTGAGGATAGCAATAGCACTTAGACTTATACACCGCTTCACAGTGCTTTACAGCCCTCTCTAAGTGGTTTACAGAGTCAGTATATTGCCCCCAACAATCTGGGTCCTCATTTTACCAACCTTGGAAGGATGAAAGGCTGAGTCAGCCTTGAGCCTGGTGAGATTTGAACTGCCAAACTGCAGCTAGCAGTCAACTGAAGTAGCCTGTAGTGCTGCACTCTAACCACTGCACCATCTTGGCTCTGGATGAAGTCTGCACATGGCCCAAGATTCGTTCTGTGAATCAACTCAGACAACTGCAACATTTGGAGTCACAAGCCTGATCCCTCAATCAGGAGTGAAATGCTACCGGTTTGGGCCAGTTCACCCAAACCGGTAGTAAAAAATGCTACTGGTTCGCTAAACCGGTAGTAAAAAATCTAAAAAAAAACAGAGTGATCATCGGAACTTTTTTTTTTACTTTTTAAGCATTTTTTTACTACCGGTTCTCTGGAACCGGTAGTTAAAAATGCTTTAAAAAGTTTTTTTTAAAAAAAGTTCTGACGATCATGCATCACTCAGCTGACCGTCAGAACTTTTTTTTTTTTTTTTTTACTTTATAGGCATTTTTTTACTACTGGCTCAGGCAAATAGGTAGTAAAAAAATGCTTTAAAAAAAATAAAAATAAGGCTTCGACGATCACAGCTATGCTTTTTTTAATTTTTTTTTAAAAAATGTTATCTAATTTTAGGTTCTATTTAATTGGGCCAAACTATGTTATAATAATAATTTTAATTAGCAATTTTATGATGTTTGTGTATCTATATTTTTCTTGACTGTACACCGCCTTGAGTCCTATGGGAGAAAGGCAGTATAAAAATATAAATAAATAAATAAATAAATAAACAAATAAACAAACAAACAAACAAACAAATAAATAAATAAATAAAATGCTGTGCAATCGTCGGAACCTCTTTTTTTTACTTTTTAAAAGCATCTTTTACTACCTGTTCGCCTGAGCCGGTAATAAAAAATGCTTTTAAAAAGTTTTTAAAAAGGTTCCCACGATCGCGTGCCACAGCTGATCACCCCCCCCACGCACACTGTTCTACTTACCTTCCCAAGCTCCTTTTGGCACGCACCGCACGTGTGCGCGTGCAGCTCACATTTGGCATGCATTGGGCATGCATGCATGTAGCGTGCATTTGGTGGACCAGGATTCAGATGCTTGGCAACTGACTCAAGCCGCCAAGCGTCTGAATTTTGATCACATGACTGTGGGGATTCCGCGGTGGTCATGGGTGTGAGAAACGGTCAAGGGTCACTTGGTTCAGTGCCATTGTAGCTTTCAACGGTCATTAGGTGAACTGTTGTAAGTCAAGGACTATCTGTATACAGCCCTGCAATGGCTGATGCCCAAAGTTTGTTTCAAGTCCACATCCAGCCATGGAAGCTCCTTGGGGTGCTCTGGGCCAGTACTTTTCTCTCAGCCCAGCCTACCTTGCAGGGTTATTGTGGAGAAGATAGAATCCATTGAGTTCCTGGAATATAAATCTAATGAACACACATATACAAGTAGAGAAGGGCTGTTTTAATCTTTGAATTGTCTTAGCTGGTAGAAAACAATTTCGTTTTTGGAATGTATCTTAGTTAAATTTTTAAATTAAGCAATCAAAGTTGTTATTTTTCAATTAAGGAAGCATAAAGTGATTCATTTTATGACAACATCCCCAGAGTATTTTGTTGGCAATGCAACAATTGTTGAAATGAATACAATAAAATTTGTGAAGGTACAATGCAATGCTGCATTTAAGTTTAGATAGAAGTGATGTAAAAATGATCAGATGGCTAGTTTCTTAAACGTGTATGAAATGTGTCTGCTTCTTGGTTTGTGCTCATTTGTGCTGTTGTTGAAATTCTAAGTGTCTTAATAAATGCTACTTTCAAAAAAAAAGAAAGAAAAGGGATGCTTACTCTTTCTTAAGGTTTTACTAATATTAGTTTTGAACTTTCTTATTCTCTTCACTATAAAAATAAATATAAAGTACCATGTAGTGAAAAAGCCTGGCCTCTAGTAAAGAAAGACTATGCACCTAAATATAGAATAGATGTGCAGTATCAGTACTGATTCTGAAAGATTGTCTAAGAGGTGAAACTGCTATCTACCAGACAAATTCTTCAGTAGCAAATTCAATAAGGTCACCTCCAAATTCTTCCAATGCAAAATGACTGGAGGCAATTCTATGACTAGCAAGATCATAAATATAGGGTACAGAATGATCTAAATTTATTTTCCATTCCTCAAATGATGGAGATACACAATTGTATCTTCACTCCCATTTGCCATTTAAATACAGAATCCCCTTAAATGGCTACAACAGCTTAAGCGCATGCCAGTTCTGGTCCAGGATTATCGGCTAGCCTTGGAAATTGAAGAAACTTCCCACAAAACTCCTCAGGGTGCCGTCAGCCAGGCAATGTTGACTGGCAACCCCCAGGGGGAGGGCCTTCTCTGTGGCAGCTCCTGCCCTCTGGAACGATTTGCCCCCGGAGATAAGAAGGATATCGGATCTCTGGGTCTTTTGCCATGCCCTGAAAACTTTTCTTTTCCATCAAGCAGGGCTGGCGTGAACCCCCCACCCTTTTTTAATAGATTTTTTAGCTTTTTAGCTTTTAATCTGTCAATGGGTTTTAATTCGAATTGTTTTAAATTTGGGCCAAAGTATGTAATTCTTTTAATAATTTTAAATTTTGTATTGGTATGTGTTTTAGTTCTGGCTGTGCACTGCCCTGAGTCCACTAGGAGCAGGGCGGTATACAAATTGAATAAAATAAAATAAATAAATAAATAATAAAAAAGCAATGGAGGCTCAACTAAGAAACAGTATGTTTTTTTACAAGTACACTTTGGGCAGGTCCACACTCTATGGTTACCCTATGACAGTGATGGCTAACTTTTTTGCCGTCGCATGCCAAAAGCAGGGGTCACATGTGAGGTCACACGTGCGCGTGCCCACACCCGTAATTCAATGCGCACAACCCCTCCGCGCTTCCCCTGCTTTTGGTAGGCAATGGCATGGTGGGCCCAGCTCCAGAGGTTTTCTTGGAGCCTGGGGACAGCAAAAGCGGCTTTCGCCACCTGCCCGTAGGCCGTCCGGAGGAGGAAGTCCCATTTTTCACTCTTCCCAGGCTCCAGAGGCTTTCTAGGAGCCTGGGGACAGTGAAAATGGCCTTCCCCACCCCACCTCCAGAGGCCCTCCAGAGGTCGGAAATGGCCAGTTTCCTGACTTCCAGTGGGCCCGGAAGGCCCGAAAATCAGCTGGCTGGCACGTGCATGCACGCTGGAGCTGAGCTAGGGCAACGCTTGTGTGCCCACAGATATGGCTCCGCATGCCACCTGTGGCACACATGTCATAGGTTCGCCATCATGGCCCTATCACCAAAAAGACTACTCACTGCTTCTTAAAGCCAGGAAGAGGTAGATGTTATCCTCCATCCTCTCTAGGCCAGATTAACAGATTAACAGAAATACTCCCTCTGCCTGCTTTCTTGCTCCATTTCAAAACTGTTGTTTTCCAGACTAACCTACCATTAGCCCTTTCATGTGGATGGTTTGCAACAGTTCAGTCTAATGACCGCCCAAGCTCCAATTGGCTTCAGCACTTGGCCTGCCTCCTTCCTCCAGTTCCTGGTCATGGGTCTGTGCAGCCATTTCATCCCGGCCTGCCAGACTCCCTATCAACTCCATTGCTTGGTAATTGCCATTTTGTAAATCATGCAATTGATCTAAAGATGTCCCTTCCTATTATTCCCTGCCCCCAAGTCTTTCCATTGCAATGTAAGCATTTGGATGACACTGCAAAGTTTCAGTGAATGCTACTTTTCTTTTGAGTTAATCCTTCCTACAACGTTTCTAAGAACCTAAAAGAGAATGTAAAAATAAAGGTACATTTGGCCCCTTTTGCTTTAATCATTGTAGCAACAGAGCAAAAATGATATAGTAAAAGAGAAAATGACAGTATTCTCAAAGGAAAAAATGTGGAAAGGGAGCAGGGATGAAATCCAGCAGGTTCTGACAGATTCTGGAGAACCGGTAGCAGAAATTTTGAGTAGTTCAGAGAATCGGCAAATACCACCTCTGGCTGGCTCCAGAGTGGGGTGGGAATGGAGATTTTGCAATATCCTTCCCCCAGGAGTGAGGAGGGAATGGGGATTTTGCAATATCCTTCCCCTGGAGTGGGGTGCGAATGGAGATTTTGCAGTATCCTTCCTCTGCCACGCCAACCAAGCCACACCATGCCCGCCAAGCCATGCCCACAGAACCAGTAGTAAAAAAAAAATTGGATTTCACCACTGAAAGGGAATACCGTATATGGATATCTACCTGGGAACAACAATTTGGGAAGCAAAAGAAAAAGATGGTGACTAGACAGGCAGAAATATTTCCTAAAAGAAAAAAACAGAAATTCAGAGACTACCGGCAAAGGGTAAGCCTTATAATTCCTGTATCTTTCCTGAACAGATGGGAAGGGTGAGAAGCAGACAAATGACCAGTCAAGGGCCCATGGTGGCAATCAACTGGACTGAACACCAACCAACCTCATTGCCAAACCATTTCAATTCACAATATAATTTTTAACAATCTGGAAACTGCCCAGAGTTGCTGTGAGTCAGCCAACATTTAATAAATTATTAATACTATTAGCATTATTTTAGAGTTGGTTACAGGAATGGCCAGGAGTAGTATGGGAAACAAGCAGTTTAGGCTGCCACATAGAAATGGCTTTGGTCCAGATGACCAGTTTGACCTTGAATTCCTTGCATTTTTAGAGACTTCGTGTGCTATAATCTGGTATTAAATGGTTTCACTTGGGCCTGTGGTGCACTGTCACAGAAACCAAACCACCTCTTGGAGAGACAAAGTTCCAAATTTAACAACGTAGAAGCCTTGATCGTGAGATAATGTTTAATCCAGGATAACTAATCTGGAGCACAGCAGTCCTGGAACTAAATCAGCAACATTAACAATGAGATTAGCATTTTTTTAAAAAAAAATTGGTTTTTGAAAGAATGGAAAGATATAACACCATTTAAATATTGAACTAGTCTTGATATTAACACAAATATTTGTGGCTGTAGTTTATAATAATTTCCCTTCGTATTTAATAGATGCAGTATTTACATTACAAGCAAAATAATATTTAAAGAAACTCTTATTCAGATTTTTTTTAAAAAAAACCTATGACAATAACTACTTTTATCTTATGGTCTTAAGGAGCATTTTTAGTAAAAATGGCTGATATAGATAGATTCCCATAGTGCTGGATCAGTGCTGATGACATTAATGGTTTGAGGCTCCCTGAATGTTGATTGATTGCTATAATCTGCTGAAACTATTTCAAGACATAGATTTATTATTATTAAGCTTATAAAATAGTGCTAGGGTCAAAGCAAGCTGATGATTTGTTTTGTGATGCAGACATTATACAGGAGAAGATGAAATCTTTTAATAAATGTGAAATGTAGGAGAGAACAATGTTTCATTTTGTTCTTACTGAAAAGTCTGCAGCCTCCTAGCAGAGATTACAGCATCAGTGGCTGGTGATGGGGGGGAGGGCAGCAAGGGAAGACGTACTGAAACTAAGGCTCTTCGAGGAAAATAGCAAGTATCAGACACTGAATTGGCCTCTGCTTAGTACTACCGGTAGTTTTAAACTAGGCATATAATCTAGAAGTATACAATGCAATAATCCTAGGGAATCTAGCAAGGAAAAGTTTTTTAGGATCAGGATGGAAGATTAAGGGAATGGAAAACACCATATATGGCTCCTTTATTTCACAACCAATACCTGGAATTTTATCTAGAACTTTACTAGATAAAGTAATCACTGCAGCTCACACAATACAGGAATTACATAGGGATACCATAACTGATCATGCTACTGAATCCTAGATCAACTGCAGCATCTAAGTAGTCTTCAAGAGTTGGTCCTTGAAGATTGCATTGCAATAATCCACATGCAAAGTGATTAAGGAATGAGTGACCAATAGAAAAGATTTTTAGTCCGGGAAAGTGTTAATCAGTACATTAATGAATTTGGGCAACAACCCCACCACCACAGCTGCCACTTGTTTGTTGAGCTGGAGTAAGTCCAGGAAGATCCCCAAATTGTGCACCAGTCAGTCCAGGGAAGTGATACCATATTTACAGTTACATGGAAATCCTTGGTACCAGGAGAATCTGAATTACACAGTCATTTGGTCTTGTCACGGTAGAATTTAAACCTGTTCATTCTCAATCAGATCCCAGTAGCCTTCAGGCACTGAAACAAGACCTTGACAGCACCTCTTGGTTGGTCCTGAGCTGAGATGCACAGTTGAGTATGAAACCTGACTCAGGCCAACTAATGACTTCATCTAGTGGCTTCATGTAGATGTTAAACAGAGAGACAGGAATATCAGATCCTGCGCCACTACACTTTTCAGTGGCCTCAGGCTTATCTCTTTCCCAATCTCCACCCCTATCAATACTGACTGGAACCAATTACAGAAATTTGAGAGGAAAGCTTGGAAAAAGATTTCTATAGACATTCATGATTAACATCTAAATTCAAGCACAAGGAAACTAAATTCAAAATAGGAAAGCTGGAGAAAGGATGAGAAATGTTTCCACAGGATTTCTACAGTTCTTAAATGTGCTCATTCATGACTCTGGTTTGGTCATTCACTCCACCTTGGTGCTATTCTAAGAATTATTAACACATATTTGGAAAACCATATTTTTAATGAAACCTATTCCCAGGGCCGGATTTTCCTATAGGCTAACTAGGCTTCAGCCTAGGGCCTCAAGATCAAGAGGGGCCTACATTCAAATTGTTAGCAAAATTAAAATTACACTTTCACTATAGGTGAAAGGGCCTCATAAGTGGAATAGCCTAGGGCCTCTTTTCATCTAAATCTGGCCCTGCCTATTCCCATAGTTATCTCATAGTGAACAGGTCATCTACGTGGAATCCATTCTGTGAATGAGTCTGACTCATGCATGGATGCACTCAACAATAATGTATTCAACAACTGACAAAGAAATTTGGTTGGCAAATATAACAGAGATGCTCTTCCATGAGTAAACTAATTCTTTGTTCTTCATATACTTCTCTCTATATATTTATATGAAGTATAAATCAAGGTCCTGATTAATAATGTAGATGTACAAAACCTAGTATTCTGAATGCTGATACGGTACATGAAATACATGGGAAAATTACTTTTGAATTTTTACAGCACTCTGTAAAGACACAAAGATACTCCTAAAATAAAAATAAATACAATCAGCAATGGAATTATCAACACATGTCAAGATCTCAGAAGCTTGCCTTGTCTCATTTCTATTTGCCTTTGGTTTAAGATACAACAATTTAATATAAGTACTCTCTTTGGTTTTGATAGGCCTGGCCCAAATAGGAAATGAGAAACTGGAAGAAAATATAACCAGCTGATATAAAGGTATATTTATATTCTGAATACAAATAATAAATTGATTTAAGAACCTGGCATGGGTTGATCCTAACATCATTTTCCAAAAGACAAAATTCCAAATCTGCTATTATTCTTTTCTGGGAAAATCAAGGGCAATTTAAGGACAATCAGAGCAATAAATTAAGAGCAAGCAGAGAGGCATTAAATGGCATTTTTTTCAGACTGAGCATCATTTCTTGTCTTATAATTCTTAAGCATCAATTCATATGCCTGCTAAAAACAGCTAGACTGAATCAGACTGAACTCAGATTACAAAAAAATTGAATTCAATGAATTCAATTCAAATAAAAGAAAATTTATTTATTATGCTTCCAAAAAGGAAAATGTACTTATTATACTTCATGCATCTACAACAAATTTCATAAAATATAGCCAATAACCAGATAATATCAGATAGCCTTTGTGAATAACTCTTTAATATGATTATCCAGGTTTATGCTCCAGTTGCTGATGAAGAAGAAAGGGAAGTTGGCAAGTTCAATGGTCAAGTTAAATCTGAACTTGATACATAATACAAGATACGCTGCTTGTGATTGAAGTCTGGACATCCAAAATTGGAAAACTTTAAGGAGGAAAATGTCATCCAACAGCTAAAAGAATTCTATATAAATGGACATAAGCAGATGAAATATATTAAAATCAAACTGATATTAGTATAGGTCACAGGGCTTAATAGTGGAATGGATCATGAAATGCTACATACAAGCTAAATGGAAGAAGAAAACCAACCAATTTCCACAATATGTTTTTAAGCATCACACCACTATTTTCAAGGAGACAGAATAGGAATTTCTTTTGAAGTCCTAAACTTCATTGACCAAAGGAACTATGGAATTAAATTAAAGAACTTGTTAAGGATGAATCTTAAAAGAGACTGCCAAAGATGAAGAAATAGAAGAAAGTGAACTGGATATTAAAACAAACAAAGTAAAGTCACAAAAGATAGAGCTCAAGAGGGAATATAACAAAGAATTTCAGAGAGCTGTTAGAAGATAAAGAAGCAGGATCACATTAATATCTGTAAGGACATCAAAGATGAAATCTGATACAAAAAACCAAGGAAAGTCTTCCCAAAAAAATCTCAGAACTCAGTAGAAAGTTCCAACCTTGATTTGGTAAGCTAAAGGACCCCGATGGAAAGATAGTAACTGATTTAAAGCAAAGATGGAAAAGGTATACTGAAATTCTGTACTGTATGGATGCCAATATCTAAAATACCTTAGAAGATTGTCCCATTTAGAAGAAACTCTGCATAAGAAGATGAAATTAGAGCATTACTCTGGTAAATTCTAAGGTAGTTAAAAAATGCTTTGGATCAGTGGTTTTTTTCACCACGGACCCCCCCCCCTTTAAATACCTTTTGTGACCATGAACCCCCAAGACTTAACTCAGGATTTAAATCATAACATTTTTTCAAGCCTTCATGGACCCCTTGTGATGAGAAGGCCCACCCAGGGATCCATGGACCACAGGTTGAGAACCATTGTTTTGGATCATTCCTCACTCTCTATGTGGAAAGGGACAGGCCAGGGTTCAATTGGCTTTAGAAAAAAATCAAGCAACAACAGGAACTGTTGCTGATGCATACTGGACAATAGAGAAAGCTAAAAAATATCCAGAAAAGGTCAATATCTGTTTCATTATTTATAGATAGACCATTGATTGTGTTGGCCATATCAAGCTGTAGAATATGTTTAGGAAAATGGGATCCCAGAATATTTCATTGTCCTCATGAAAAACCTAAAAATAATCAGGAAGTCATAGACCAGACAGAATGTGGAGAAAGAGCAATGTCGACAAAGGAATGAGACAAAACTCTATATTATCCCCGAATGTATTCAACATATATGCTGAATATATAGTGAAGGAAGCGGGATTGGAAGATTAGTGTGGTATAAAATTGGAGGAAAAAACATCAATAACCTGTGCTATGCTGAAGATACTGCTCTGATAGCTAAAAATGCAAATGAAAATGCAAATTTAATAGAAAATGGGATTTTCTATTAAATAGAAAGAAAACCAAACTAATGAAAGCATCAACCAGTCTTCACTGATAATGGATAATCAACCATCAACAGGAAAGGAACCAAGCATAGAGAAATACTTGGATTAGCACTTGGTAGATTGACTGTAATACTGGACTACTGTAATGCTCTCTACATGGGACTCCCCTTGAGGAGCACCCGGAGGCTCCAACTGGTCCAGAATGCAGCTGTGCGGGTGATTATGGGGGCGACATGGCGCTTCCATGTAACACCTCTCCTGCGCGAGCTGCACTGGCTTCCAGTGGTCTTCCGAGTGCACTTCAAGGTATTGGTTCTCATCTTTAAAGCGCTCTATGGCTTAGGGCCTGGGTACCTACGAGACCACCTTCTGCCACCGATAACCTCCCACCGACCAATACGCTCCCACAGAGAGGGTCTCCTCAGGGTGCCATCGGTCAAGCAATGTCAACTGGCAACCCCCAGGGGGAGAGCCTTCTCTGTGGGGGCACCCGCCCTCTGGATCGAGCTACCCCAGGAATATGATTGATCCCGGACCTCCGTACTTTCCGCCGGGCTCTGAAGACCTTCTTCTTTCAGCAAGCCGGGATGGCTTAAAATTTTTAAATTGTTTTATGGGTAAGGGGTTTTAAATTGGGGAAGCCAAATGGATTTAATTATGTTTTAAATTATTTTAATTTTCATATTGTATGTATTTTAATCCTGGCTGTTCACCGCCCTGAGTCCTTCTCGGAGAAGGGCGGTATAAAAATTTAATAAATTCAATTCAATTCAATTCAAATTCAATAGCGATCTTTGATAGAGATCTTTGAAAATATATTTACATGCCATGAAATGTCTATATTGTCCCCCCAAAAATTATACAGGCAATTTTTGTTGTAACACTTTATGGAAGCAGAATGTAGATTCTAAAGAAGCAAAATAAAAACAATATTGATGCCTTTGAACTTTGGCATTCAAAAACTTTGGTGCTTGTTTTCTCAGCCATGAAAACAAACAAATGGATCATAGAACAAATCAACTCAGAGTTCTCATTTGATGTAAAAATGATCAGGCACAAAGAAAACTAACTTCCATCCCAACATGTCTTCCATCTTCATCAGACAATATAAATTCAGGTTTTAGCTGGGGGACTTATATTCAAAAACCTCCTTTTCTTTTTTCTTTTTTTCTTTTCTTTTCTGCTGAAATAAATTCTTCAGCCCAATTTTTGTAAATTAAATATTTTGTGTGGGGTTTTTTTGTAAGCAAATTATATCTGTTTTATTTTAAATGATTTTTCCCTCTCTTGAGGAGCATTTACATTCCATGTTAGATATTTGTAAGGCCAAAAAAGTAGAAAAATCAATATCGATAGAATTCAATGGAGTAACATCCTATTTAATTTCCTGTTTTAATTTCCTATTGCACTGTTGAGACTTTTGTGTAGTCTCATCTGTTATTGTCACATCCATTTGTGTTTCTTTCTTTTCTTCTTCGAATTTTTCGAAGAATTATCTTGTTTTCTGCACAGAATTCAGTCAAAAGCCTCTTAAAAGTAAAGTAAAAAGTAAAGTTCACTCCTTCCAATTTGTCCCTTCCAAATGAAATATTTTCCTATTTCAGTCTATCAGAAAGAAGCACTTCCCAAGCCTCTGTATTCTGTTCATCACATTCCAAAAAGGTCATTAAAGCTTTAACCATCTTTTCTCTGATTACTTCCTCTGGAATCACTCTGAATCTTAAGTATATCTCTCCCTCTTTTAATTCTAATAGTATCAAATTATCTGAATCTTTTTCTATCAGATGTTTATAATATCTGTCTTGGGTTCCAAAATTTCCACTTTATCATTAATTTGTCACTTTGTCTAGTTCCAATATTTTCAATAGCACTTTAGTAAAAACTTAATCTGTCAAAATTATTGTTCCCTTTATCTGTTTAAAACTTTTTATATCTTATATTCTTAAACGTTTCTAGTAATTTAAAACCCTTTAAAATACCAAGTGGTTTTCCTTATTCTGCTGATCAAAAGAGCTCTCTTTTAAATTTATTATACATTATATATATATATATATATATATATATATATATATATATATATATATATATATATATATATATATATATATATATATGGTGAACTTTATGTCCATTTACAGGCTGCATTGCCATTCTGAGCACAATTAAAATCACTCGACTCACAAGTCAACCACAAAAACCAAGATTCCTGCAGTCCCTTCACAAGGAGCAGCTGTCTGGAGTGCAAGTGGGTAATCTTATAGTGTCTCCAAAGGAGAGACTCCATTGGCCAAAATTTGACATCTGGCCATTAATCTGTACCACAATGCCAAGCTTGCTCCTTCAGGGATGATCAGTTCACCATTAGACCTCACTCAGAAATCTGAATTTTAATTCCATTGTACATTTGTGCCCAAAACATAGTTTTGCAAATTTCTCATTTTTATTACAAACTTTTATTGTAAAGATCTATATATGTTTTATTACTTTAAAACCTGATAAAGACAGTATAAGAAAATATACATTTTCATCACCTTTAATGTTCTCTTGCTTTAAAACAGAACTTTACTCTGATTGCCTTGAATCTTAGCAAACCAAGGTATTTATCAAGGTAACCACAGATACTTCTTCACAGCATTGTTTTACTTCTTAGTCCTTTTAAACCATTTCCCAACAACCAACTTCAAGGTCACCTTCACTGACAATTCTAGAAACAATAAACATCACGGAACACTAATGGGACAATACAAAACAGTCATTTGAGCAAAGAACTGCTGCATTCTAAAAGGTAAAGTTTCCCCCACACATGCATGCTAGTCATTTCCGGCTCTAGGGGCGATGCTCAACTCCGTTTCTAAGTCGAAGAGCCAGTGCTGTCTGATGACAATTCTGTGGTCATGTGGCCGGCATGACTCAAAGCCAAAGGCACATGGAGCACTGTTACCTTCCCAGCAAAGTGGTCCCTATTTTTCTACTGGCATTTTTTACATGCTTTCAAACTGCTCGGTTGGCAGAAGCTGGGACAAGTAACAGAAGCTCACTCTGTTACACGGTGCTAGGGATTCGAACCACTGAACTGCTGACCTTTGATCGACAAGCTCAGAGCCTTAGCCACTGAGCCACCACATCCCACACTGCATTCTAGAGCAACAAAAATCTTCCTCAAAGACAGCTTCACAAAAATAAAATAAATTGCTAGTATCCGCATACTGAATTCACGCCCTCAGAACATTTTCAAAACAATTTCAATAGTTGTTATAAAATGTAGCTTTGAAGCCATCAAAACACGATTCAAATTTCTACAATTCAATTTATTGAATTGGAGACCAAAGCTTCCAGGAACAATATAACCTTGGAACAACAACAACAAAAAGTTCTCTGCCTACATCTTTAATCTTAATGAATGGGGTTTTTTAATGGCTAGAATTCTTCACATTCTTATCTTGAAAATATCCAGGATCTTTGAAGCAACACGAAGCATGAATTCCTCTCAATGGAACAAGAGAACAAGCTCTGCAGAACTATCAGCACAAAGGTTTCCTTCTCTTTCATTGTGCTTACTTGGCAGCTGCACTAGAAAATAATAAATACAGTGATGGCATGGAAACACTGCTATGGACCTGATGTTGTTAGTTGCAAAGTTGTGTCTGACCCATCGTGACCCCATGGACAACGTTCCTCCAGGCCTTTCTGTCTTCTACCATCCCCTGGACTCCATTTAAGCTCAGGCCAACTGCTTCAGTGACTCCATCCAGCCACCTCATTCTCTGCCGTCCCCTTCTTTTTCCCTCAATCGTTCCCAGCATTAGGTTCTTCTCCAGTGAGTCCTTCCTTCTCATTAGGTGGCTAAAGTATTTGAGTTTCATCTTCAGGATTTGGCCTTCTAAAGAGCAGTCAGGACTGGCTTGTTTGTTCGCCTTGCAGTCTAAGGGACTCACACAGGGGTGAAATCCAGTAGGTTCTAACAGGTTCTGGAGAACTGGTAGCGGAAATTTTGAGCAGTTCGGAGAACTGGTAGCGGAATTTGGAGAACCAGCAAATACCACCTCTGGCTGACCCCAGAGTTGGGTGGGAATGGAGATTTTGCAATATCCTTTCCCCAGGAGTGGGGAGGAAATGGGGATTTTTCAGTATCCTTCCCCTGGAGTGGGGTGGGAATGGAGATTTTGCAATATCCTTCCCCCTGGAGTGAGGAAGGAATGGGGATTTTGCAGTATCCTTCCTCCTGGAGTGGGGTGGGAATGGAGATTTTGCAGTATCTTTCCCCTGCCACGCCCACCAAGCCATGCCCACCAAGCCACACCACACCCACCAAGCCACACCCACAGAACTGGCAGTGAAAAAAATTGGATTTCACCACTGAACTCGCAGGAGTCTTCTCCAGCATCATAGTTCAAAGGCCTCAATTCCTTGGCGCTCAGCCTTCCTTATGGCCCAACTTTCACAGCCATACATTGCAACTGGGAAAACCATAGTCTTGACTATACGCACTTTTGTTGGCAGGATGATGTCTCTGCATGCTGTCTAGCTTTGCCATAGCTTTCCTCCCCAGGAGCAAGCGTCTTTTAATTTCTTTTTTTTAATTTATTTATTTAAAAAGTTTTACAGATACATTTTCTCCCCAGTTTCCCCCCACCAACCCCCCATACCCTAACCCTCCCCTTTCCCCCCCCCAGGACTTCCACAGTATAAATCCTAATTGAAAAATACATTTTATAAAACTCATAAAACTTAAACCCCTCCACCCCCTATATACTGTTAATACCTTCATAAAACTCAATTAATTTAACCCTACATAATACATTCATTCAACTAAATGCTATCTGATATTTCTTAGTTTGGTATTTATTCTGCACATAATCTATCCACTTTTTCCACTCCCATACATAAGTCTCTTGAGTTCGGTCTTTTAAGTATGCTGAGATCTTCGCCATCTCTGCAAAACTGGCCATCTTCAAAGTCCATTCTTCAATGGTGGGCATAGTGTTGTTTTTCCAATATTGACCTATCAGTAATCTCACTGCTATAACCATATACAGTATCAACTTTGTTTCACCCAATGTAAAACCATTAACTATCCACCATCACTGACTATTGGGGGCAAGTCTTTGGCCCCCACAGAAAGGGCTCGCAATCTGGGAGTCCTCCTGGATATGCAGCTGTCCTTGGAGGAACATCTGACAGCTGTAACCAGGGGACTTTTTGTCAGGTTCGCCTGATTCGCCAGTTGCGGCCCTTTCTTGATCGGGATTCCTTGTGCACAGTCACTCATGCCCTCGTCACCTCTCGCCTTGACTACTGCAACACTCTCTACATGGGACTCCCCTTGAAGAGCACCTGGAGGCTCCAACTGGTCCAGAATGCAGCAGCGCGGGTAGTGATGGGAGCAGCATGGCGCTCCCATGTAACACCGTTCCTCCGTGAGCTGCACTGGCTCCCAGTGGTCTTCCGGGTGCGCTTCAAGGTGCTGGTTATCACCATTAAAGCGCTCCATGGCATCGGGCCTAGCTATCTTCGAGACCGCCTGCTGCTACCGACGACCTCCCATCGTCCCGTGCGCTCCCACAGAGAGGGCCTCCTCAGGGTGCCATCAGCCAATCAATGTAGGCTGGTGACCCCCAGGGGGAGGGCCTTCTCTGTGGGGGCACCTACCCTCTGGAATCAGTTGCCCCCAGAGATAAGGAGAATCCAAGACCTTAGTGCCTTCCACCGTGCCCTTAAAACCACTTTTTCCAGCAAGCCGGGCTGGCTTAAGAAGAAATTTTAAATGTTTTAATTGGTTTGTATTTTTAATTTTGGGCCAAATTTATATATATTTTAATTGTTTTTAATATTTGTATTTTATGTTTTTTAATTCTGGCTGTTCACCGCCCTGAGTTCTCAGGGAGAAGGGCGGTATGTAAATTTAAAATAAAATAAAAATAAATAAAAATAAATAAATATGATAATATGTAGCATCTAAACAATCACATCTCCAGCATTTTCGTTGAACATTAGGATACATACACGATAACTTCTTAGGATCTAAATGCCACCTGTAAAACATTTTATAAAAATTTTCCCTCAAATTCTGCGACTGTGTAAATTTAACATTCTGGACCCATATTTTTTCCCATGTTTCCAACATCACTAGTTCTGCAAAATTTTGTGCCCACTTTATCATACAATCTTTAACCAATTCATTTTCCGAGTCCCTTTCTAGCAAGCGTTTTTTAATTTCTTTATAGGGGACCTGATGGGGGGTATCAACAAATCTGTCTATGCCTCCTAAAATAGGTCCTGTGAAAGAATTTGGAAAAAAAATGTTCATTAGTCTACATCTGCTTTATACTACACTTTTAATGAGACCCTGGCCCAGGGGTGAAATGCTCCTGGTTCGGACCAGATCGCCTGATCCAGTAGTGATAGCAGCGGGTGGTTCAGAGAACCGGTAGCAAAAATCCCTGCCCCCCTCCCATGCCCAGCTGAGCAGCGCGATCATCAGTCTTTTTTTTTTATTTTTAAAAGCATTTTTTTTACAACTTCTTTGGCCAACAAAATGCTTTTAAAAGTTAAAAAAAGCTCTGATGATCGTGCGGCTCAGCTGGGATCATCAGAGGCTTTTAAAAGCATTTTTTCTACAACCTCTTGTAGAAAAAATGTTTTTAAAAGAAATAAAAGCCTCTGATGATCAGGCAACGCAGCTGAGATTGTCAGAGGCGTTTAAAAGCATTTTTTTACAACCTCTTTGGCTGAAGAGGTTGTAGAAAAAAATGGTTTTAAAAGTTTTTTTAAAAAAGTTGGCCACACCCACCCAGTCACATTACACACACACACACACCCAAGCCACATCCACAGAACCGGTAGTAACAAATTTTACATTTCACCACTGCCCTGGCTCCAGCTTTGACTATGATTCTTCTTCAAAGTTACCTGCTAAGCATCAGGGTGAAAATGATTACATAGTTGTCACCAGTTCAATAAATGGATTAAAAGTATGCATCCATTAATCTTCTACTTCTTTTCCAATACAGTATTTTTTGAAAACTATTCATAGTAAATGAACTACTTGAGCCCTTGGGCTGGATTTGGTTCCTACCTCTTACTTAGCCCAAAAAGGAAATGTGCTCTTTCTCATAACCTATGTAAAGAATTAACAGGAAAGCGAGCAAATGCTCAACTCTACAGTGCTGCTGTTACAAAACTATTTACAATTGTGTCTTTGTGCAATATAATCTTCAAAAAATTGCCCTTGGCTATAAAATCATGGCTTGCTGTATTTACTAAGCAAGATCATATCCTGCTCATACCTAAAAAAAAAATATGTAGGCATTAAAAAGAATCAGACTTATTAAGTAGTAGTAATTGAAGGGATATGTAATATCCTGGAAGATGGCAATGGGGCTCGATTCTATACTGAAACTTGGATATGTCCTTATAGTGGAATCCTGGAGACTCACTATATGGGCATGAGCCAAGAGAAAGTTTGCTAAATAACTAACCTCATTCTCTTGCACTGGCAAATTTGATGAGTCAGGATTAGTCTCCAATAAAAATATGTGACTGTGTTTCTGTAGCTCAGGGTTGAACTGTGGAATTCTTGGTGCTCTCTGAACTTGGCCATTGGCTTGCAGACATTTAATTACTTGACTAGGTAACCTCACCAGTACTAGTGGGTGTAGGGTTTTGTTTGCCAGTGTTGGTAACGGTGTGCTTTTCTCCTTGGCAGTTCCTTGATTAGGATATTGATTTCTGCTTGTCTTGTGTTAATCACTGCTTATCTGGGTGTTGGTTGCTTGAGAGTACATTTTGCCTTTTTGTTTCCTTTTTTAGCCTTTTTATTCTCTTTTTTCAAAGGAGTGTAAATGTGGTTTATCTCTGTGTGTCTATTAATGACTGATTTGTCTGAATATGAGCCTTGGTATACAGTGGTCTAAAGCACCCTGTTATTAAGACCAGCTGCCTGCAATTACTGCAGGTTCGAATCTCGCCAGGCTCAAGGTTGACTCAACCTTCCATCCTTTCTAAGGTAGGTAAATTGAGGACCCAGTTGTGGGGGCAATAAGCTGACATTGTATAAATATACAAAAGGATGAAGGCTATTGCTTAGCGCATTGTAAGCCGCCCTGAGTCTCCGGAGAAGGGCAGCATATAAATCAAATTTTAAAAAAATATATCACACTTGCAGGAGTTTTCGGATTTAGCTTGGTCTAGGATGCTTACAATATCCCAGTTGAAATTATGGCTAAGTCTGTCCATGTGTTGTGAAATTAAGGAGGTTTTTTATCATGTAATTTTTCATATAACTATGCTTGTTGAAAATGTGCATGTAAGTAATAATAATAAATATTAGCTATTTATTGTATTTCTGTATTTTTAAAAAATTGGAACAGGACCATTTGTTATCCCAAGATCTACATCAGGTCAGGGAGCAGGATTGGATTATAACTTTTACTATTCAGATAAATAAGAGCACTAACTAATTCATGGTATTCCTGGAACTTTCTCAGTGTTTCAAGTTCAAAAATGAAAATGTTTGAGGTTGGCTTCAAACTACATTGTAGGGAAGTGTACATTGGAGTATGAAAAAGTATAGTGTGAAGCAATCCATTTCAAGTTTTCTGATGAGCTTTAGTGCTTTAAGAGAGCTGTAAACCTATTACAGTTTGACACAATCTGCTTAACAGAACAAAACAGAACAGAACAGAACAGAATAGAATAGAATAGAATAGAATTTTCTTATTGACCAAGTGTGATTGGACACACAAGGAATTTGTCTTGGTGCATATGATCTCGGTGTACATATGTGTTTGGGAAGGAGGACAGAAGAAAATGACCTCAGATAGCAAACTTTTGAACAAAGAATGGGAGATTGATAGACAAAGTAGCTTAATTCTCTGCCTAGAGCCTATTGCCTCTTATGAACAACAAGTCATTAGGTTCTGAAGATTCTGTTCCATTGATTTAGACTTCCAACAGAAGTGGGATCTGACCATCGTAAAATAGAGAAGGCTGTTACTTCCTCTCATTAGGAAGCTATACTTCTGAAACTGAATTATAAAATGGAGTAGAAGAGCAGAGAGAGAAAATACTCCAACATTCATCAATATGAACAACGTATAATTATAGGAAATATATCCTTTTGCTAGTCCATTCCTGCATATTGCAAGAAGAAATATTAGAGGCATTGAAATATTTTCTTACTCAGCTGTAACATTCTTGAATAAAGCACTGTAGCATGAAAGGAAATTGCAACATATGGTCTCATGCTTGATCATTTATGAGTCATCATGAATGTAAACATATTCAATTCCTGATTTGCAAATGAGGCCTTAGCCAGTAATTGTTTGTCAATAGTAATTATATTGAGAACTGTCATTAGATTGAATTCGTAATGATTTATTTGTGTAAGACAAGAGAATGAGGGTAAGGCAAGAGACTGTTAATGTAGTCTCAAATACATGCAAGAGATTACAAATCCTCTAGGTTACCACCATTCTCCCTCCAAATACCTTCCCTATGTATCAAAACTGGTTTATCTGATGAGCAACTCCACAATGATACAGTCAGGTGGCAGCAGGAAAACTTAAAGATATCCCACTACGTGTATCAGCCTGGTGTTTGTCTTCCTGGATCACAGCCAGGGTCAACAATAAAAGTAGGAGGTGAGTTACTTATCAAAGGTTAGGTTAGGTTAGGCTATGCTCTTATATAGACCAGAAGTTATAAACCATTTATTTCATCCTCAAGAAATGCTTACACCTGAATAGAAAAGCGGAAGTGTGGGATTTGTATATTATGTTGCAAGATGTTTTTTTTTCTATGAAAAAGTAAATTCAGGTATATACTGTATATTGAGCAGATGGTAGACCCTCGCTTCATAAGATAACATTCTCTTACATATATCACGATGAAAATTATTGCTCATCTGAACCTTGATATAAATCAGAAAGTTAGAATTTTAATAGTGATGGGATCCAAATTATTGCTGGGTACATTAAGTGAGCCTCCCCTCACCCTGGTGCCCTCCGTAACCTCAAGCCAAGTTATAGTTTAATCACTCCAGGACAAAATTCATTTCAGCATAACTACATTTGGATGAGCCATTTGTTATAATCAGAAAAACCAAAGAAACCCCATTATGTGTTGTATGAACCGGTACTATATCTATTGTCCAAACTGTTCCCTTATAAAGGGCTTTTTCAAATTGAGGGCAAGATTGTCAGTCCTAAAATTTAAAAACCACTAGATACCAATGAGAACTAAGCATTTTTTTAAAAAAATCTCTCTGTAACTAGGAAGTGATCATTTAGGATTCTGCAATCCAAATTGAATAGTCCTATTTATTAGAAATTACAATGGATAGAGTGCCACAAGTTACTCACCAATGGCCTATTGAATAAATAACATGTCCTGATTATTTAGCAAGGCTCTAGCAGGGAATTGACAGAATAGTCATAAAGTAAGCCCAATTAGCATCACCCATCTATTATCAATTTTTCATCATGTTGCAAGAGGCAAAGAATTGCAGTATTCGAGTCAGATCAACTCCCAAAGAATCTAAGACTAAGATAGTTGCAATAGTTGGGTGCAGTCCAGAAATTAAGAAATTCATCTAGGCAGATATATTTCTTCCAAGTATGGTTTATATCACCACATTTATTTTAGCAAGCAATTTGTCTTGTAGGGGAGGGTTACATTTCAAAATCATTTGTGCTTCCTTTTAGGTACAGCTGAAGTTCATTTCCCAAAGTTTCAAAATTCATCAGGAACCTTCCCTTGTCAGTGGCCATTCATTTGCCTAGGTACTTTTTGGCTCATCAACCACCACCTTCTCAGGAAATAAAGGTTTGTCTCCAGCCCCAAATCAGGGTCCCCTTCATCAATGTTGGGAGTATTAGGATTTGCATCAGGGCTTTCAGTGCTAATATGTGGCTTGATTCTTCCGTTTCAAAGCTCCCATATCAGGGGTAGGTTCTACTTACCTTTACTACTGGTTCGCAACGGGAGCGTCCGTGCACGCATTTCTGCACATGCGCAGATCGTCCATGATGACGTCCAGGTGGGTGGGCAGAGCCTACTGCCGTTTTTACTACCAGTTCGCAAGAACCGGACCGAACCAGGAACAACCCACCACTGTCCCATATGTATCTGTTCAATCTTCTTCTGAAATATGTTTATTGTCCTGCTGAGTTCTGACATGCAATATCTTTTGTGGAGTCATGTCCCCCATATCTAATTTGAGTCCATGAACTGAATTGTCCTCAGTTGTTCTGATGATATGATGGGATATTCTCCCTTTAGCCAATGAAACCTATTAGCTATGTATATTCTGCAATACTTTGTCATTACAGATTAAGTCAAGTGACAAGTACAGAGTCAGATCAATATTTATTGATTGATTAACAAATTTATATGACTGCCCAACTCACACATGGTGACTCCAAGCAGCTTACAACATGGTGAAATGGTGTGTGTTGTTCATTTTAGGCGGATACAGGCACAGCTTCTTTATTCCAGAGTCTGGTCTACTTAATCTGTATACATTTCCATATTCATCCTTAAATTATTTAACTCTTATGTTTAAAACAGGTAGAGATGAAGCCAGTTTAAGAAATCCGTTTACCAATTTATGTCCTTTCCTTCACTTGAGCCACAGAGATAGGCTGGTATTCTGTCTAGACCAGTGACGGATAACCTTTTTGGCACCGAGTGCTGAAACTGGAGAGTTCCCTCATGCATATGCATGCACCAGAGCATCAGATCCCAGTGGAGTGCAGCTGGCCGGTCCTCATGCGCATGGCAGCCAGTTGCTCTTCCGAGTTCCATCATGTGCATGCACACTGGACAGCTGGTGGCCAGCGCACATGTGCACAACGGAACCTGGGAGAGCAGCTGGCGATGGTCTGCGTGCCCACAGAGAGGGCTCTGCGTGCCACCTCTGGCACACGTGCCATTGGTTCGCCATCATGGGTCTAAATCATTGTTCTGTTGATGGATTCCTTTTAGAACAGTGTTTCTCAACCTTGGAAGCTTGAAGATGGATGGACTTCAACTCCCAGAATCCCCTAGCCAGCAGCGCTGGCTGGAGGATTCTGGGAGTTGAAGTCCACCCATCTTCAAGCTACCAAGGTTGAGAAACACTGTTTTAGAAGAATTTAACTTTGGCTTTGAGAAGCGAGAGAAAAAAAACAGTCGCTCAGTCCTGGAAAAGTAGAAATCATGAGAAAGAGATTCAAAACTGATCTGCCTTGACCTTATTGCCCTAAAATAGGAAGAGGTGGCTTGACAGGTTTTCACAATTCAGTTAATATGCCCAACTACAACAAAGTAGCATTTCTGGAATCTCTGCAGTGTTGTTTTTTGATCTGGCTCAAGAGGCTCACGCCCTGCTTCTTTACCTTCCTATCCATGCAAGAAAACGAAGGACTAGTCAATAACTGATGTGTGTTCAGTGGACCAGTAAAAAGAAAGAAAACTCACAGTTCAATCCTTATTCCTGTCACCTGGTTTAAAGGGGGAAACAGGCAGAACTCCTGTGAATTTCATCTCTCTTTTTTTAAAGCTTCAGCTTTTCCCCATTTCACCAGTGAACTTTTATAAAAAGCCTTTCACCTTAAAATAGCTGTTGTGGGTAGAAACCAATGACCTGAATGGAGAAAGAGTTCCTGATACAACATACCATAAGTGATGCTTATGTTTTAAACACCCTTCATGACTTCAGCGTGTTTTTTTTAAAAAAAAACATTTTATTCTGCTCAAGTGTAGAAAGAAGGGTACAAGGTAGACTCTAGGAGTGACCAAGATTTGTAGCTAGATCTACCACATTTCATAGCATGGTGTCAGGACAAAACCAAGAATGAGACAGGGTGAGTCTTTCATGCCGAGTTCTTTATTGTTTCACACCTACAGGCAAAATCGTGCCAGACTGAGTACTCTACTATTTGCATCTTCAATATATTCTGTGAAATGCACACTGTCCCTCCTGGAAATCCACTCCCTTACTACATTCCATCACAGTTAGTGACTTGCAGTAATCAGAAATAGCAAAATTGGAGGAATGAACCAGTTGTACTTACTACATGTTGAAACAGGTTAACATAGAGGCAAGATAAGGATCAATTGGGGGGGAGGGGAAGAGAGAAAATAGAATAACAGAGTTGGAAGGGACCTTGGAGGTCTTCTTGTCCAACCCCCTGCTTAGGCAGGAAACCCTATAACATTTCAGAAAAATGGTTGTCCAATCTCTTCTTTAAAACTTCCAGTGTTGGAGCATTTACAATTTCTGGAGGCAAGTTGTTCCACTGATTAATTGATCTAACTATCAGGAAATTTCTCCTTAGTTCTAAGTTGCTTCTCTCCTTGATTAGTTTCCACCCATTGCTTCTTGTCCCTGCCCTCAGGTGCTTTGGAAAATAGCTTGACTCCCTCTTCTTTGTGGCAACCCCTGAGATATTGGAACACTGCTATCATGTCTCCCCTAGTCCTTCTCTTCATCAAACTAGACATACCCAATTTCTGCAACCGTTCTTCATATGTTTTAGCCTCCAGTCCCCTAATTATCTTTGTTGCTCTTCTCTGCACTCTTTCTAGAGTCTCAACATCTTTTTTACATCGTGGAGACCAAAACTGGACGCAGTATTCCAAGCATGGTAATATAAGAGAGACAATATAATTGCGGAATATTTCTCTACTAACTCAAGAATGGGAGGACGATACACAAACACAATAATGAAGTAATATTTAATTCAAAAATATTGCTTCATTATGAAAGGTGAAACAAAAATATCCCCAAGGGGATCTTCTAGGTTAGAGCAAAATATTCATGATGGCAAGCCTAACCGTGCAATTGAAGTCCCACACCAGTGGTGGTATTCAACCGGTTTTATCCAGTTCAGGCGAAACGGTAGCAGCAGCTGCAGGAGGCTCCGCCCACCCACCCGGACGTCATCACATCCCATTTTTGATCCTCTGCGCATGCGCAGAAAGTCCTGCACATGTGCAGAGGTGGCGCCTGCACTCCCATTTGCAAACCAGTAGCGAAGGTAAGTGAATAGCACCACTGCCCAACACACAATACATATTAAAAAAGGAGCAGCCTTTGGTTTTTTTAAAATTATTTTGGTTATGCTACCATGGCATTTTTGTTCCCCCACCTAAGATGTCCCCATCGGTACTTACAATGACTGCAAAATAAATGAAAGAAAATGGTTCAGAAATCTACTTTCCTTTTCATGAGATAATTCCTTACCTTTCATATGCTTCTTCTGATCTTATTTCCATGGAAACCAACAAAGCTGTGATAAGCAAGGAACAACCTGTAGTGAGAAACAACAACAGGAAGAGCAGAGGAACATTTTACTGCTGAAGGTCAACTAAAACCAGGAAGTAACATTTTGGAAACCAAAAAGCACCATTTATATAACAAACAATGTGAAATGAGTCTGGGTGATAACATAAACTGCAGCAACCTTTGTGGAAGGAAATGAATATTTTCTTTCTACAGATATAGATATCTCTTGGGCTCCCATCTAGCATTTTCAAATCAGTGAATGGCTTCTCTGCAGAACTGTATCCAATACTCTGCCACCAGCTCCCATTCCTTGCCTTCTGTTTCCTCGTCTGATGTAAGAAAACACGATTTGCATCTTTATTTTCCAGGAATTATTGCTATGTGGAGCACATAAGCACTCGGCATATAACATTTATTCAAAAAATAAAGCTGGTTTGTGGTAGAATGCCCTGGGCAAGTGTAACAATTCAATTCAAGGAGAACTCTTCATCTTTTCTCTCTTTCTTTATATGGAATTTTATTTTGAAATGAAATTGAAAATAAAAGCAACAGTGACAACAACAACAAACCAGACAAGTAGTCATGGGTTACAATAAGTATATAATGGGAAATTCATGGAATAGCTAAATGAAAATACACAGTAAAGAGATTCTGTGCATATAAATTATTTAACCAAATCAAGAGTAAAAAACGTATCCCTGGATTAATTTGTAATGTGAACAGAACCTTCCATGTTGAGAATAAAAGGAAATGGCAGCGCCATGGGATTGATTCTATGAGGTCACCACAAAATTAGATGCTGTTTATTGTTTTGGCTAAGTAAATATATGAATAATGATGGTCTTTTAAACTATGTTATTACAATACCATTTTGAAAATTGCTTAGGCGATTTCCATTACATAGATTGGCTTGTTTCAAAATCAGCTTTGCTTTTTACTAGAACTCAAGACTCACTCAGAGTCTAGTGCTGAAGATATTTCATTTCATTAGAAGATTTGTATAACCAGCTCAGTTAGGCAGTCTCTGAGAAGTGATGGCTGAAGAATTCTTGGACCTGAAGCCCACACGTCTTAAAGTTACTGTTGAGAAACACTGGCTTATATTATTTGCATAATAATACAATATAATAATAAACATCACAATAACTTCAAACCATTTAGCATTACATAATCTATTTTAAATTTGAATTGGCTCTGAATATCATAATTGAACGGAACCTTAGTAATTCAAATAATACAATCTGATTTATTCCAAATCCACATTAAACGTAATCATTGTCTTCATTTACAATGGGCGTAATTTCATTGCCGCTATGGTTAAATAATGGTGAGTCAAAATTAGTGCAAATCGCCCAGAGGTCTATCACTAAATCTCACTCAATCTTGTAAATATCTTCCTCCTGATCTCTTGGAGATGCTCAAGTGTTGTATCTGCTAATCCCAGGTTTGATGTTTGGCTCCTGTACGCTCAAAGTGAACAAACACGGTGCCTTTGTTCACATGTAGCCTGATCATCCCTAAAAGGTCCTATGACTTCAGCAAGCATTACAAAATGAATTTATTCTTGTCTAGTGTCTGACAGAAAAGCCTACTATAGAGATGAAAGATATATGAGGAATAATTCTGCCATGAAATAACAATGTGTGCCAAGGGGGTATTCAATAATTACATTGTGTTCAAAAGGAGAAACACAATCTCATTGACTCCAATCAGTCTCTCCTTGTTCGACATTCCTGCTAAAACACTTTTCTAAATAAGCTCTAAAGGCTCATTTATTCTGCTCTCCCCACCACCACCACCACCCATCCCTTTTGTTTTTGAATCAGCCTCTCTTACAAAAGGTGGCTGCTTTTATTGCAGCAAAATGAATTTTTTTAAGCACTCAACATGGCTTACAGCACTCAGTAAAATCTTTTGGTACATTATGCAGGTGATAAACAAGATGCCATAGCCTTTGATTATGCAAAATGCAACCCAAGACTGATACCCATGTGAGCAGAAGCCCTGTTCCTCTTTCTTTCTTTCTTTCTTTCTTTCTTTCTTTCTTTCTTTCTTTCTTTCTTTCTTTCTTTCTTTCTTTCTCTTTCTTTCTTTCTTTCTTTTTGGTGATTTCCCCCCACCCCCACAATTTCCATCCTTCCATCCTATAGGATCACTTGCATGCACAGCTAGCAGTTACAGTGTCCAAGCGTATGATAAAAAAATAATAATTCAAGACTGTGACCATGATAATGCAGCACACATAAAAACAGAGGAAGCTTCTGTCACAGCTACCATCTTGACTTTTCTTTTTAACCTTATCCTACAGATAAGGTCTGACCTAAGCATAGTACATAAAATCATCTGCTACAATGTCCTACCAGCCAATGAATGCTTCAGCTTCAACCGAAACAATACAAGAGCACACAATAGATACAAATTCATGGTAAACCGATCCAAACTAGACTGCAGAAAATACGACTTCAGTAACAGAGTTGTCAACGCCTGGAATGCACTACCTGACTCTGTGGTTTCTTCCCCAAATCCCCAAAACTTTAACCTTAGACTGTCTACTGTAGACTTCACCCCATTCCTAAGAGGTCTGTAAGGGGTGTGCATAAGTGCACCAGTGTGCCTACCGTCCCTGTCCTAATGTTTTCTTTTATTTGTATCCTTTCCATGTATTTATAATTATGGTTACACTTGTATCTGTCATAAAATACATGCTTGATGAAATGAAATAAATTAAAAATAAATCAAAATAAATATTTTTTTTAAAAAAAATAGATAAACCCAAGAACATCCATGTATTTGCTCTGCATACTATACCAGTGGTGGGTTTCAAAACTGGTAGTTTTTTACTACTGGTTCTGGGTGTGGCTTGGTGGGCATGGCTTGGTGGGCATGGCAGGGGAAGGATACTGTAAAAACTCCATTCCCACCCCACTCCAGGGGAAGGTTACTGCAAAATCCCCATTTCCTCCCGATCAGCTGGGACTTGGGAGGCAGAGAATAGATGGGAGCGGGGCCAGTCAGAATTTTTACTACCAGTTCTCCGAACTACTCAAAATTTCCGCTACTGGTTCTCCAGAACTGGTGAGAACCTGCTAAAACCACCTTTGTATGCAAACCTGTTCACTTCAGTGGATTGAGAGAATGGACAGCAATTCAGGAGGGGAATATATGAAAAGCTTTATGATAGAGATTCCCTAAAGATACTTCATGCCTATCATATTCTCCTTGCTTTTTATATGATCTCTTGCCTCTCTATGCCAACAAACCAATTCAAGAGAATACAAAGATGTAGAATGATAATTTCTTTTAGCACTACACTAACAATGAATCAGATTGCTTAGCTCAGGTCTCAGCACATACAGGCCTCTAACCAAGCATTATTAATTCCTTTTTAATTCCCTCATGCAGGCATCTATATATATATATACACATACATACATACATACATACATACATACATACATACATACATATATATATATATATATATATATATATATATATATATATATATATATGTTTTTCTTCTAGCCAGGTTTTCCCTACGTAACCAAGGTTTTTCTGCAGCACCAGCTGCAGAAAACCTGGCTAGAAGAAAAACACACATAAACCCTACGAAGAAGTAAGAAAATTGATACTGTACCTTTACAGGGAGGATACATAAGATATGGGTGTGGCCTACTGATGAAAGCAAATGAGCTAGAAATAGATCTATATAGGTCTCCCACCTAGCAGGAAGAGCTTGCTAGCTGTTAGAAAAGAAAAAAGTCCAGAATCGAGTGGATGTGATTCTACTGAGCTGGTGCTGCAGAAAAACCTTGGTTACGTAGGGAAAACCTGGCTAGAAGGAAAAAAACACACACACACACACACAAATATATATATATATATACACACACACACACAAAAAAAAAAAACAAATGCCAATAAAGAAAGAAAAAGAAAACTTTGTTAGAATTGACCCATGTCAATTTCATCCTGCAATAATGCAGATAATTAATTACTTTCCTCCAGGTTGTGTGCCTTCCAGGTATATGGTATGAAACTACCCGCAAATTTGCAGCTAGTGCAGTGTGAGAATCTTCTGAATTGTAATCAAAAACATAGAGTGGATTAGGTTACAGAAGTCTAATTAGAGTCCTAGTCTGAAACCCCAAAAGTGTGTATCAGCAACGAATTAAGGAAAAAGGTAGATCATACCCATGCCTAACCTTTCCCATTTAATTAACTCTACTTGCACCTATGCTATACACAAGCTATAAAAAATCAGGAACCTTGTACAAAAAAAAAAAAAAAACAGAATTCCTGATCATTAGGATCAAGTTTTCAAGAAGTAGATGCTAGTGATTGCTTGGATTGGTCCCTGCAGTTTTCTTGGCAAGGTTTTTCAGAAATGGTTTGCAGTTGCCTGCTTCCCAGGGCTAAAAGAGAGTGACTGGTCCAAGGTCATCCAGCTGGCTTTATGCCTAAAGCAGGACTAAAAGTTATGGGCTCCGAAGTTCTTAACTTCTACACTAAAGTTTTGCTCTGGAGCAATATTGGCTATAAAGAATAAATCTTGTGTGAGGGGGGAGTAGCTGATTCACAAGAAATCAGACCACTCAAAACGATGCTTCACTAAGTTGCTTTATCTACAACAATATCTTTTGTTTCATTCTCAGAACACCTGAAATAGCTATTTCAAGGTTGAACATGCACATTATCCAGAATAATGAAAAAGGAATTCTATATATTTAATATGGAAAAAATGTGAAGCTGTATTTACAGCATTTATTTGTGTATCCACCATTGGTGCTGCCTCAAAAAAAGAGACCTAAGAAATTTTAATCTAATACAGCTGATAAAGGAGGTTAAAGACTCACTTTTAAGTTAGACCCCCACAGATGAATCATATTTATAACAATCAAGGTTAAATTGGGGCAGTATATTCAGAATAAGTTGAATATTCTTTGAAATGTATAATTATAACTATTGGGAATTAGAGAGGAAAATGGAAAAGTTGTTGGTTTTCTACTTGAAACAACAAAAACAACATTTTATATCTGAATTTCTGGACAATGATATTCAGTTATATATTGAAATCAAAAGTATTAATTATCATTTATGATTCCTATACTCAGTAATATAAATTGGAGACATCTGAAATTGAATAGCAAATTAGTAATTTTTAAGGAAAAGCTTAGGAAAATTTTAAAAGCCTGGCACAATCATTGACAAGAAATTACAGAGACAATACAAACTATGGATTGAGGAAAGTTTATGGACCCAATAAATTCTCAGCTAAATAGTATAAACCTTTAACGGAACTGTTAACACCTACCTTTTTATAATTGTTTAAAATTGTTAAAGATTCTTTAAAGTTTAAAATCAATTCTTAATTTTTCTGTTTCCCTCCAACATTTTATTATGCCTTTATTATAGTAATATTAAAGCATAATACAGTCTAGTTGTGCAAATTATCTTTTCACATCGGCATTAAAATATTAAGTTGTTACTAGCCAGGAGGCTATGGAAACTAATACCATTGATAATTCACCCATCTCAGTCTGGATTTATTAAAAATAGACAAACATCTGATAATATCTTTTTTGAAAATTGATATTTTGACATTGTGGGAGATAATTTAGAATTGGCTGTTTTAATCTCGTTGGGCACTGAAAAGGTCTTTGATATGGTTCAGACTGAATTTATGAATTTATGTTGTAAGAAGATATAGGCTTCCATCATCTATTGAATTGCCATTTGGTATCTATACCCTATATGGAGAAAATGTAATGTGGAGGTAATTGGTAATGTGTGAGTCATTACAAATGGATTTCTTTCTCAACCCAGCGAGCATTATCATCAAGGATGAACCATATCTCCTTTAATCTTTAATTTGATTCCTCAACCCTGAGCTTCTTTCATTAGGCAGTCTGTAGATATTAAATGTATAGTGGCACTTGGTACTAAATATAAATTGTTTCTATACAGTAATGGCATAATATCATTTTGGACAATTATCTAGGATCATTACCAAAGTTTACTAAAATGTAGTAATATGATGTCCATTCTGATTACACAATCTTTGCCTTTGGCATCTACAATATCAATAGGATACTGTGAGAATTTAGCACTTTTAATTTGCAAAGACTATATAAAATATTTGGATTTATATCTCTCTCAAAATATGTTACAACATGTTGAATTAAATACATCTAAGATGAATATTACATTCAGATGAATATAAACATATTAAAAGAGATCCTAATATTAATTTCTGTCTATTTATAGATAGCGCAGTGGCTCAGTGGCTAAGACGCTGAGCTTGTCAATCGAAAGGTTAGCAGTTCAGCGGTTCGAATCCCTAGTGCCACGTAACGAGGTGAGCTCCTATTACTTGTCCTATTACTTCTGCCAACCTAGTTCGAAAGCACATAAAAATGCAAGTAGAAAAATAGGGACCACCTTTGGTGGGAAGGTAACAGCATTCTGTGCACCTTTGGCGTTGAGTTATGCTGGCCACATGACCATGGAGACGTCTTTGGACAGTGCTGGCTCTTCGGCTTTGAAACAGAGATGAGCACCAGCCCCCTAGAGTCGGGAATGAGTAGCACATAAATGCAAGGGGAACCTTTACCTTTAACTTTATTTATAGATAGACAAACTAATGGAAACTTTTTCTTAGCCATGGAAAGATGGCAGTGACAAATCCCTTTTGAAAATGCTGCCAAGAAAATTGCAGGGACAAGTTTAGTAGCTGCCTGGAATTAACATCTAAGAGGCAATATAAATATGTACAGGTAGTCCTAGATTTACAACAGTTCATTTAGTGACCATTCAAAGTTACGATGTCACTGAAACAAGTGACTTATGACCGTTTTTCACACTTGTGATCTTTGCAGCATTCGCACGGTCACATGATCCAAATTCAGATGCTTGGCAACTGACTCATATTTATGACTGTTGCAGTGTTCCAGGGTTGTGATCCCCTTTTGCAACCTTCTGGGGAGCAATAGATAGTAGACCATCTGACGGCCGTGTCCAGGGGAGCTTTTGCACAGGTTTGCCTGATGTGCCAGTTGCGATCTACCTAGACAGGGATGCCCTTCGCACAGTCACTCAGGCTCTCGTTATCTCTCGTCTGGACTACTGCAATGCCCTCTACATGGGGCTGTCCTTGGGGTGCACCCGGAGGCTCCAACTGGTCCAGAATGCAGCCACGCGGGTTATTACGGGAGTTTCCCGATACTCCCGGGTTACACCTCTCCTGTGTGAGCTGCACTGGTTGCCGGTGGTTCTTCGGAGCTGCTTCAAGGTTTTGATGTTGACCTATAAAGCCCTTCATGGCATGGGCCCGGGATATTTGTAGGACCACCTCCTACCGGCCTCCCACCACCTAGTGCGCTCGCATAGAGCTGCCCTCCTGCGGGTGCCGTTGGCCAGACAATGTCGGCTGACGGGGCCCAGGATGAGGGCGTTCTCTGTGGCTGCACCGAGTTACCACCAAGTTACCACCGAGCTCCGGACGCCCCTGATCTCCGTTCCTTCCGCAAGGACCTGAAGACATGGCTCTTTAAACAAACTGGCTGAGTCTGTTCTGGGAGTTTTAATTTAATTGTGGGTTTTAAACTGAGTTTTAATTGTTAATTTTAATTGTCTTTATTATTGTTGTTTTTATTGTGATTTTATTGCTGTGAGCCGCCCCAAGTCCTTCGGGAGAAGGGCGGCATATAAATTTTAATAAACTTAAACTTAAACTTAAAGTCAATGGGAAAGCCAGATTCACTTAACAATCGGGTTACTAATTTACCAGCTGCAGTGATTCACTCAACAACTGTGGTAGGAAAAGTCATAAAGTGGGGGCAAAACATTAACAAATGTTTCACTTAGCAACATAAATTTTGGGCTCAATTGTGGTTGTAAGTTGAGGACTACCTGTAATGCTGTCTTAGGACTTCTTTGAAAAGCAAATGGATAACACTTTTGAAAGCCTGGCAACATTTAGGATCCAGGTTTATTGAATAAGGAATCTCCAGCCCTGAAAGCTGCCAGATGTATTTGATTCTTATAGGAAAATGCAGTTACATTTTGATCTAGATCAGTGTTTCTCAACCTTGGCAACTTGAAGATGAGTGGACTTCAACTCCCAGATTCCCCAGCCAGCATAGCCAAGGTTGAGAAACACTGATCTAGAGTCACATGAGAAGTAAAACAAAGGAAAGTATTTTATTTCAGTCACTGACCAGTCTAAATCATATGAGGAATTCACAAATAACCCAAATCTGAAGATAATAAGAAAAATGTTTATTGAAACACATGGACCATACAAGCGATAAATACCTTTTATTAGCTGATTTATTATGGTTGTTAAGAAAGATTGTGTTCTGAATGTGATTTACTTACAATATCTATACAGTGTTGAAATCTACTGATTAAGTACGACTCAGATGCTTTAGATTCAGAGATATCAATAACTCCGGGAAACTTAATCAATGGAGACCTTGAAGCAAAACCAACAATTGAATTTTATATGGACTTTTAAAAAAGAATTAAAATACCCAATCTTGGAAAAATCAATTAGTCTAGGTTTCAAGAAATGTAAAAGATACTTCTTTTGACTGATGAATGACATTAATTCATAAAAAAATATTTCAGAACCCTGAATGGATATTTAAAATAATTGAATATCAGATTTTTTTTTCTTCTGACTTTTCCAAAAAAAGTCCTTTATATGATTTGATCTGGTTCGACCATAGTTTTGTTTTTGATTCAAAGCATATGTAAAACCAACTTTGGAAATTAACATAACAGTTAAAAATGTAAATGTGAACTATTTATACCAAAATAAGGAATGTATCAATTATATGAAGAGCTTTGGCTCTACCACTGATATTAAAATGACAATGTGTCATACTTTAATGAATTCCAGTGTCTGATGCCAGTATCTAAATGGTGGCATTTGTGTGATGCCACTGTCATAGGCATACCATGATTTGCAGGATCCAATCTGGGTTGGTCACCGGAACCAAAGGTTTAGTCTTCCGAGCTTTCAGACTCGGAGAACTTCTCTCTACTGGAATGTACAGACACACTCTACACCAGGAATCTTCAACCTTGACAATTTTATGACTTGTGGACTTCAAATCCCAGAATTCCTCAGCCAGCATGCTGGGAGTTGAAGTCCACAAGTTGTAAAGTTGCCAAGGTTGGAGACCCCTCCTTTACACATTCCAGTAGAGAGAATTTCCCTCAGGATGGGCTCCAGCACAAGACCAAAAGCTTGGAAGACAAAACCTAAAGTCCCAGTGACTGACCCAGATTGGATCCTGCAACATTATCCTGGGCCATGTATATTTGCCTTCATACCATCATTTCCCCCTCTCTTTCTCCTTCCTGCAATGCCCTTGCCATTCACTACATTTCTCAATATATCTTTATAATTGAGAATCTTCCTAGATTCCCCCATATCCTTATAGGACACCATACATTACCTTTTATTCTTTAAAATTCTCGTTTTTATCTTCTTCAGTCTCATCAACTTCATCCATCCATGTCTTTATCTATTTTCTATTTCCTCTTGATCTGTTCACTTGTACTACATTATTTGTTAAATCCATTCTCTCTATATGATCCAACTTCAAAATATTTATTTTATACTGGACCCTTATTTGACAATTTTAAACAATTCAGAGTGAAGCTCAATTTATTTGTTCTGAAGTCTCTCGTTCCCACCTGCATTTTCTTTTCAATTATCAGAATGTTTCCCCCACTGGATTGTACTTATCTAGAACATTCCTTAGTTTTTACAAGAACTCAACTTTGGTTTCTCCTTTATCACAATCTCACTATTTACTGAAGCAAGTTTCAGCAACTTATGGATTCCTATTTTCATATTCAACAACTTAGATGATACAAAAGTCATACTTATAGTTAGTTAGTTTAGTTAGTTTATTATATTTGTATGCCGCCCTTCTCCCGAGGGACTCAGGGCAGTGAACAGCCATGGTAAAAAATGTACAACAAAAATTAAAAGCTTATTAAAATAATTCAATCATTCAGCCAAATTTAAAACATCCAACTAAGATCATTTTAAAACCCCTATCAAAACCCAATTTTAAAAACCTTTATCCTGTCAGTCCAGCTTGCTGGAATAATAGGGTCTTCAGAGCGCGACGGAAGGCACGGAGGTCAGGGATCCTTCGTATGTCCGGGGGCAGTTCATTCCATAGGGCCGAGGCCCCCACAGAGAAGGCTCTCTCCCTGGGGGTTCCCAGCCTACACTGTTTGGCTGACGGCACCCTGAGGGGGCCCACTCTGTGGGAGTGTATTGGTCGGGAGGCAATCAGTGGCAGAATGTGGTCCTGTAGATAACCAGGTCCTAAGCCATGGAGCGCTTTAAAGGTGGTAACCAACACCTTGAAGCGCACCCGGAAGACCACCAGGAGCCAGTGTAGCTCACGCAAGATGGATGTTACATGGGAGCGACGAGTCGCCCCCATTATTACTCACGCGGCTGCATTCTGGACCAGCTCGAGCCTCCGGGTGCTCCTCAAGGGGACCCCCATGTAGAGAGCATTACAATAGTCCAGCTGGGAAGTGACGAGGGCGTGAGTGACTGTGTGCAGGGCATCCCGATCCAGAAAGGGACGCAACTGGGAAATCAGGTGAACCTGATAAAAGGCCCCCCTGGCCACGGCCGTCATATGATCCTCCAAGGACAGCCATGAGGAGGATCCAGGAGGATGCCCAAGTTGCGAGCCCTCTCTGAGGGGGGTAAGATCTCATCCCCAATAGCCAGCGATGGTGTCAGCTGGCTATATCGGGCCATCAGGAGCCACAGCCACTTAGTCTTGGAGGGGTTGAGTCTGAGCCTGGGGACTCCAAGCAGTGGGACATCACGTCAAGGGCATCATTGGGGTGGCCTGGGGTAGAAATGTACAACTGCATGTCTTCGGCATACAGTTGATACTTCACCCCAAAGCCACGGATGATCTCGCCCAGTGGCTTCACATAAATGTTAAACAGAAGAGGCGAGAGGACTGACCCTTGCGGCACCCCACAAGTGAGGAACCTCGAGGTCGACCTCTGCCCCCCTGTCAACACAAACTGCATATGGTCAGAGAGGAAGGAGGAGAACCACCATAGCACGGTGCCCCCCACTCCCACCCCCTCCAGCCAACACAGCATGATACCATGATCGATGGTATCAAAAGCCGCTGAGAGATCTAGGAGGACCAGGACAGAGGAGCAACCCCTGTCCTGGGCCCTCCAGAGATCATCAACCAATGCGATCAATGCCGTTTCCATGCTGTAACCCGCCCTGAAGCCCGACTGGCGCAGATCTAGATAGACAGCTTCATCCAGGAATCGAGGAAGTTGTTGTGCCACCACACTCTCAACAACCTTCGCCGCGAAGCGGAGGTTGGAGACAAGACGATAGTTAGCTAATACAACCGGGTCCAGGGAAGGCTTCTTGAGGAGGGGCCTCACCACTGCCTCTTTCAGGGCGGATGGGAAGACCCCCTCACTCATACACATTTTAGCTTTTTCATTTATAATTAAACCTACTTTACTTAATTCCCTGCATGTACTGCCTGAACACTGAAGGCATTTTCAGCAAATCTTTGCTTGCTTGAAACCAGCTATGCCAAGTTGTGCTTCTACCTTAAACTGATCTATATTGGGCTAAGCACACCAAGTTTAACATAAGAGGTAAATTTATTTGAAACTCACACTGAGAGAGCAAGTACTTATAATGTGAAATTGGAAAATACAGTAATTCCTAAGTGAACTCAAGGTGAACCTGGTGGCTGCCATGCCAAACTTGCCCAATATCTCTTCCTTTTTTCCTGCATCCATCTTTGCTACAGCTCTGGAAGATTCGCTGCTTAGAACAAAGCAGTGGAAACTATTTAATGTAGCCAGATTATTTTTAGGAATTTCTTAAGACTAGTAGAATGGAAGAACTGCCTTTATAATTCAAATGTGTTTGTGTTTGGATAGTCTGATGTTCTTTTTCCTGAGTCACTAAAATGAATTGACTAATCATCTAAAACAGCCATCTGCAAATCTAATTCATGTGAACAGAAACTTCTTTGTAATTTGGGATCATAGGAAAAGAAGAAGAGCCTATTGAGTCAAGCCAAGAGATTATCTAGCCCAGGGGTCTCCAACCGTGGCAACTTTAAGACTTTGTGGACTTCAATTCCCAGAATTCTGGGAGTTGAAGTTCACAGGTCTTAAAGTTGCCAAGGTTGGAAACCCCTGATCTAGCCTAGTGTTTTGCCTCCAATTGTAGTCAGCTAAACATCCACTAGAAGTCCACAAGGAGACATGAAGGTAAGAAAGCGAGAGCAATTTCCCTAGAAGAGTTCCTTATTATCCCAGGGGTCCAGCTCAATCAGTGATATGATATAGATAGGATTTTTAAAAATTCAGCAATATAAAAAGGAAACCAGGGGTGGTGCCAGGTAGATAAATTCTGCTTTTCCCCCTAGTGGTTGTTATTCAATTTAATGAGATGTCTATTACTTCTGAAATTCTGTCAAGGGAGAAGAATTTGAGAAATTAACATAGATGGATGGGGTTCCCTTGCACTGTTTAGTTATAATATGACCAAGGAACGTTTGTATGACTATTTCATACCTTTCATAGATTTGAGGAACAATTTGTAAAGATCCAAATTGTCTGCCCAGGCCTATTATCTAAGAAATACACAAATTCAGAAAAAATCTTCCTGCTGACTCTTAAAATAGAAATAGAGCCTGGTTTAGCTCAACAGACAGAAGCACTGTAATTTAACACCAGCTGTCTGCAATTAAAGTAAGATCGAATCTCGCCAGGCTCAAGGTTGACTCAGCCTTCCATCCTTTCTAAGGTAGATAAATTGAGGACCCAGTTTGTGGGGGCAATAAACTGACTTTGTATAAATATACAAAAGTATGAAGGCTATTGCTTAACGCACTGTAAGCAGCCCTGAGTCTCCGGAGAAGGGCGGCATATAAATCAAATTTTAAAAAAAATACCTAGGTGTACCAACGAAGTGGTGAAGAATTGAGACCTCTTTGTATATTACGCAAACCATTAGATCTAACTCCACAGTGTGATGAGAGAAGAAGCAGCCAAGCTGTCTGGAGAAAAGCAGTAGTACTGAGGGTAGATCTGGTCAGCCGCAAGGATGAAATCCAATAGGTTCTGACAGGTTCTGGAGAACTGGAAGCAGAAATTTTGAGTAGTTCGGAGAACCGGCAAATACCACCTCTGGCTGGTCCCAGAGTGAGGTGGGAATGGAGATTTTGCAATATCCTTCCCCCAGGATTGGGGAGGGAATGGGGATTTTGCAGTATCCTTCCCCTGGAGTGGGGTGAAAATTGAGATTTTGCAGTATCCTTCCCCTGCCATGCCCACCAAGTCATGCCCACAGAACTGGTAGTAAAAAAAATTTGAATTTCACCACTGGTCAGCAGCCTAGGTTTTTCTTGGTCTTACCAGAAAGTATTTTGCCCAGAAGGATCATTTGCTTTTGCAGAACATACTTACAGCTATTCAGCAACCTCTGTGCTGGGTTTTTTTCCCCCCAGTTGTCTCTAGAGCATCAAACCCTTCTGAGGCAGCCAAACAGACATGTGCCAGGATAGATCATTGACAGAACCCAGATTTCAGATAGTTCAGCAAGGTTTTATGTTTCCCACCTGTTTAATAATGGCAAGAGGTTTTTCTTTACATTAGGTTGCTGGAATCCTTAATCTGTAATCAATCATATGTAGGTCATCTCAGTGTATGGTTTATGAGTGATGTTAAGCAATTTATTTTATTTTATTTATTATTTTATTAGTTCGATTTATATGCCGCCCTTTTCCGGCTTACAATGCTTGAAGCAATAGCCTTCATACTTTTGTATATACCTGCTTAGTAGAGCTTTTTCGGCCCCCCTAAGCGGTGTTCTATTTTATACAAAGTCAGTTTATTGCCCCCACAAACCGGGTCCTCATTGAATTGTTTCAATTCTGGAATCACTTTGCCAGTAGTCTAGTTGATAGAACTGAGGTGTCTAGTGAAAAACAAGTCTGAAGTTCTCTCACGCAAGAATAATAAAAAAAATTACAAGCCACTCAAATCTACTTGTAAGAAGCTATGAATACATTTTTCCTATCTTCTATTTCTCACATGGTTAAAAACACACACGCTGAGCAATCTACTATGCCTATGCATGAATCTCAGGCAAGCTCTGCAGATGTTCAAATATCTGTACAATGTAAAGTCATTCTCCATTGCTGAGTAGAAGTGCCATCCATAAACTACCAGAAAAAAACATAGTGGGATGCTGGACAAAAGTATTGGAACAGAAGGGCCGAGGGAAGGCTCCATGTCGGGCTGGTTTCTCTTTGGATCCAGATAATGCATTTAGCAAATATTAACCAGCTTGCAGAGCAAATTTATTAGCTTGAATATACTCTGACTAGCAATTCACTGAAGTCAAGAAAAGTCCCAGCATGTTCTCCACAATGTATTAAACGGTGCACAGCAAGCAAGCCTATCAGCTCTTCTGAGCACTCCTTTCAAATGGATTCATGTTGAATTAGTTTTAGTAAAGTTTGCCAACAATCTGGATTCCATCTCTTCATTCAGATGCTGTGTTGCAAATACATCCCTTTTTAGTATTAACTGTCCTCAAAGAGGAGGACTCAATAGATGAATGTTGATAGGCCTGATAAAAATGGCTGAATCCTAGCCAACATTTAAATGTTGCAACAGAATAACATTAGGAGCCAAAGTTTCCTAAAAGTTTATAGCATCCCCAATTCTGGCTGCAGCTCACTCCAAGAAAAAAAAATTACTGGTGTTTCTGCTTAAAAGGGATGTCTGAAGTTTAAATGAGGGAATGACTCAATTGAAGAGTCAACAAACCAATCACTCCTTCAGTTTTGACTGATAATTAGCAATTTCAGTATTACTGCACGAAGACTTGACTATTGCAACTCTTAATGTCTGAAATATTTATGTGGTGTGATAATCTGCTAAGAAACTTTAGAAAAAAGTAAATGAAATGTCTTTCTGTCTGGTTCTCCTAAGCAAACATCATCTGCGGCTTTCCCAATAAGAGAACAATATGCATAATACCGTGTTTCCCTGAAAATAAGACCAGGTCTTATATTTTTTGGACCGCCATAAAAGACACTAGATCTTCATTTGGAAAAGGTCTTATATTTTTCCCAATTTTTTTCCTATACCAGGAAGGGTGGGGGCGGCGAGCTGCCTCTCCCACTTAGCGCCTCCATGGCCTCACTAAACAGCTGATCTGCACCGCTTTCAGAGCCCACACCGGCAGCTACTTCACGTGGGAGAGGAGGCACTGCAAGGGAGTCCATTTGTCGCATTGCCCGGGTGGGGGTTGCCCATGCAGGTGCCGGGCCTCAAGGCGCCACCCTGAGCAGGTGCTGAGCTGGAGGCGGGGGAGAGTCAGTCCACTTACCCTGTCCTCCGTCATTTCTCAACAAATGTCTCTCTATGGGTGTGAGAGAGAGAGACAGAGAGAGAAACAGAAATGGCGGAGAGGAAATCCTTTCAAATAGCATTGCCTGCAATTCTTGTTAGTACCCTCCATTGTTTCTCTCTCTCTCTCTCTCTCTCTCTCTCTCTCTCTCTCTCTCTCTCTCTCTCTCTCTCTCTCGCACGCACACACACACACACACACACACACACACACACACAGAGAGAGAGAGAGAGAGAGAGACATTTGATTGCTTGAAAGGGACAGGCTGTGCTTTGCTTCTACCATAAGCACATGCATCCCACAATCTTTCAGAATTGCCTGCCTTTTCGTCCTTTTCTCAAGCAGCAGCAGCAGCCAGGTAGAGGTGGGGGAAGGGGAACAGATTCTGACGGGCAGCATAGCTTTCTGCCTCATCGTCAGAAAAATCTTCAGGCACCCGGAGAGACAGAACTCCCGGGTTCTCCTTGTTGGATCAGTTGATTCGCAGGGCACGATTAAGGGGCTGAGGTGACCGGGAAAGGGGAGGGCTGCCTCCTGGGCTGGCCATGCCCACCCCTTCACTAGGGCTTATTTTTGGGGTAGGCCTTATATTAGGCCCACCCCAAAAAATCAGGGCAGGGCTTACTTTCAGGGTAAGTCGTATTTTTGGGAAAGCCCTCAAATTCCACTGCTTATGTTAAGAGGGTAGCATCCAGTTAGCTTTCATCCCCAACACAATGGCTTCCATAAATGGAACAAATTTATGTATCACACATTCAGTATCAGCTGTTGTAAATGCTTGTTCATATGTGTATAGCATGGTCCTGTTTTCAGTTGCAAAGAGTTGAGAACCCTGATCAATTTGCTGAGATAAGGATCTTGTAGTCATATATACAAGACTCTAGTAGGTGTTTGCCTGGCTGCACATTATTTTCCTCAGGCTCTTATTTCCTTCCTGATTCAAATTAGTTTTCCTCAAAATTTATTGGGGGGATGGGAACTAGGGAGATTTTAAGATAAGATAACTTTTATTGTCATTTTTTACTGTGAGCACATTGGCCCATGTTAAAAATAAAGTTCTGCTCTCAAAAGAAAGTATATATCTACCCATACACATGCATAACAAACATATATAGCATCTATACATGCTATATACACACATGCATATATATCACTGTCCATTTTGAATACATAGTGGAAAGAGGAAACTTGAGAGTTCACAAGGTTGATGCTATATGGAACAAAACTGTGACTGAATCTGGATGTTCTGCTTTGGATACCACGGAGCCTCCTCCCGGAAGGTAACAAAGAAAACAGGTTGTGAAGAGGATGTGTAGCGTCCCAGACAATCCTGAAGACCCTGCTCAGGCATCACTTATGTGCTATGTCTTGGTGGCATAGAGCCTTGGTGGCGCAGCAGACTAAAGTGCTGTTAAATAGCACCAGCTGCCTGCAATTACTGCAAGTTCAAATCTCACCAGGCTCAAGGTTGACTCAGCCTTCCATCCTTTTAAGGTAGGTAAAATGAGGACCCGGATTGTGGGGGCAATAAGCTGACTTTGTATGAAAAAGAACACCGCTTGGTGGGGCCAAAAGCCGTACTAAGCAGGTATATACAAAGGTATGAAGGCTATTGCTTAACGCATTGTAAGCTGTCCTGAGTCTCCGGAGAAGGGCGGCATATAAATCGAACCAATAAATAAATAAAAAAATATCCTGGATAGAAGGAAGTGAACTACCAATCTTTTCTTCCATCCTCACCACTCTCTACACTACCTTCCCATCTGAAGCAGTAATGCTTCCAAACCAGACAGTAATGCAATATGACAGGATGCTCTTGATTACCTCTCTATAGAGACTGGTAAGGACAGGGGAAGATGTATTTTTCTCATGCAACACATAAAATGAGGTGTTGCTATGCCTGCTTCACCAATGTCTCACTGTTGAGTGACCAAGCTAGTCTAGTTGGTTGCAGAATTTCATTTCCTCCATTCTCTGACTCACACTATGCAGAAAGCGCAGTCCTATTGGATTGGCTGACCCCTCAGGCCTGAGGTGAGCCTGTTAAGTAAGTCTTCTGTAATCAAAGCTCTGATATGTATCCTACCAAGTAAGGCCCAAAAATTCCTGCTAAGAAGCAAGGTTATGTGAGCCAATCTTTTTTTCCTGTAAAATAAAGATACATTAACTTTAAGGTTCAGAGTACATAAGATTTGTATGAATGGAAATGTCTGATTACAGAGTTAATAGCTAGGTTAATGTTTAGCCAATATATTTGGAAACAAAATATTGCTAAATCATACTGATAGCTGCAGGAATTCTCGTAAGCCATATCAAGTGCTTGTAAGAACTGTTTTCTGTTGGGATCTTTCGCCCAGTGGTTTTCTGGGTTTTTTTTGTTTCTTTTTTGTTTTGTTTTGTTTTGTGTGTGTGTATGTTTTTGTGTTTTGTTTTGTTTTTTGAAGCACCTATGATTAGAGTGGATAAATAATTCTAGATACCACTTCTATGTGAAAATCATTGGGCCCTCCAAATTATCCTGTATGCCTCATTGCATTCCTGTCATCCAATGAAGTGGTTTCTTGAACACAAAGAGCCAGTTGACACCTTAATGGCAACACAGCAATAAGAACTAGAGGTTAATTATGATTCGCCAAGAAAGAAGAAATGTATCATCCCAACTCAAAATCAAAATTACATGTATGCCTTAGAGTAGGACCACAGTGACTCAAATTCAAGTTTGCCACAACCGGCCATGAAAACTCACTTGGTGACCTTGGACTGATCACTCAGTCTCAGTCAATCAACTTCACAGAACTACAGTTGTCAGAAAAATTTGTGCCATGTATACTACCATGAATTCGTAACTGAAAGCTGGGCTAAAATATAGACATGCAGAACTAAAATCAAAGTGATAATTAAAATTTCTCAAGCATAGGGAGGATTTTTTTTTAACCAGATTACAGTATCTGCTCAGGTGCAATTTGTTGCTAGGCTACATTCTTCTTCCTTCTTAAGATCTTTATAATTGACCAGGACACCATAATTACTGTCCTCTTGTGAAGAAGAACAAATGGACACTCTCATCCATAGCTTTAGTGACAGAGCACATGCTTTGTAGGGTAGAAAATTCCATCTTTCATCCCTGACTTGAAATGGTGTTGTAAAGAATCTCTGAGCTCCTGTAGAGCAAGGGTGTCAAACTCGCGGTGTCACGTTGTCATCATGTGATATATCGTGACTTTTTTTCCCCTTTGCTAAAATGAAGGTGGGCGTGGCCAGTGTGTGATGCATCTGGCCCGTGGGCCGCGAGTTTGACACCCCTGTTGCAGAGCCACTGTCAGCTAGAAACAACAGTAACAAACCTACTGCAGATAATTTGGTTTGATCTAAGAAAAGTTCCTGTATCCATTATTGGCATGACCTCAGTTTGCATTTGTATCTGTCCCATTAATCTAGATCACCTGCACATTTTCTAACATACTTTATGGCAGGAGCACCTAAGTCTGTCTATAACCAGGGCTTTTCCACCTTATCTGACAGGTTTATTTCAACTATATTTGAACCAAAATAGCTTGAGCCATTCTTCCTTACACTGGGAAGATAAAGCAAACCAGCAGCAGAACACTGCTTTTCTAAACTTTCATTCTCAGACTGAAGAGTTTCCTTAGCTGCAAAATACTTCAGGAAATGAAATAAGCAGCTGGCATCATTCAATGGAACCAGGAGGGATCCATAAAACAATGAAGAGCTTTACAGCACCTTAAAGTAAACAGACTTTCTTGTTGACTAGATTCCACTTCAGTGGCAAATATTGTTAACACACATACACACACATATATAGCAGGAAAAATGGTGCCAAATTCAGCGTTCAAAAAAATTAATTAAACTGAGCACTTCTTTGGAAGTGAAGATAATGTCTGATGTACCTGATCAACAGAAATAACTACATCACAATAAACGTTAATTTTGAAAGGGTTGCAAGGCTAATTGCTGTTGCTATAGGAGCCTATCATCTTGTAATGTAAATAAAACCAATGAGATCAAACCAAAGACCCATCTATTCCTGTACTGTACTTCAAACTACAATCAAATCTATTGCCATTTTTGATGCTATCCTTTCAGTTACTAAAGAAGCATTTGCTTCACTAGTGGAATTCACTTACCCCCGCTACCGGTTCTCAAGTGTGAGTGCGCACGAGCCTTCGCGCTTGCGCAGGGCCTTCCGCACATGTACAGATCGTCAAAAACAGGATGTGATGACATCCAGGTAGGTGGGTGGAGCGTTCTGCAGCCGCTGCTACCAGTTCGCCCGAGCCAGATAGAATTGGCTGAATACCATAGATTTGCTTCCTTTATGGTTTTAGTCAGTTAGCATCAGGACAAAAATATCAGGATCTCTAAACTCCTCCTGAAATTTTCATTAAAATGTATAGGCCTCAGAACTGGATAAAATAATCATAAAGTGACTGGAAGAAGATTAGTACGGGAAGTCCCTTGCTAAATAGGATTAACTGCCATTTAAATTGGCCTTGGCCAAACTGATATTCTCCATATATATTGAGATTGATAATTTATATTCAGGGCCGGATTTAGATAAAAAGAGGCCCTAGGCTATTCCACTTATGAGGCCCTTTCACCAGTGGTGGGATTCAATTTTTTAACAACAGGTTCTGTGGGCGTGGCTTAGTTGGGGGTGTGGCTTGGCAATTATGTGACTGGGTGGGCATGGCTAGCTGGTCACGTGACTGTGTAGGCATGGGTAGCTCGTCATGTGACCGGGTGGGCGTGGCTATGTGCATAGACTTTTTTCAGAGGGCTGAAAAAAGCCATTTCTGACTGGGCCTCGCACTTTTGACTGGTCCTCACACTTATGACCATTCTCACATTTATGCCCGTGCAGCTTTCTTAACAACCATGTCACTCATTTCACAACTGCTTCTCTTCACCATGATGACAAGATAGGGCAAAAACGTAAAATATGAGGACAGTCGTAAGTTCGAGGACTGGTCAAAAGTGCGAGGACCAGTCAAAAATAACTTTTTCAGCCCTCTGAGTAGTCCATATGCATAAAAGGATACAGCAATAGAGAGAGATGAAGGAAGGGAAGGGAAATAAGAGTAGGAGGGAGGGTAAGAGAGGGAGGAAGAGAGGAGGAGAAGGAGAAAGGAAGTGGAAGTAGGGAGGAGAAGAAGAGGGGGAGGAAGAGAAAGTAAGAAGGAAAGAAAAGAGAGAGGTGGTAGGTTTGAGGAGAAAGATTGCTGTACAATAAAAAAGATGAAAGGGAAGAAAGCCAACCCCAAACAAATATAAAGATATTAAGATAAAGAATGAATTGTTAAACTTTAAAGAATAAAAGAGAACAAATATGAATAAATAACAATAATTAGAAACACACATACAAACATACAATGTATTTTCTTTGAACAGAGTATTTGGCCGGTTCACAAGTTTAAACAGTTTTTAGTCATTTCAATTAAATTTACAATTTCTATATTTCCTTTTTTCCATATTTATTCCTCATCTATTTTTGTAAAAAACCAATATTACCCTTCATCCTCATCTCTAATCTTAATCAAATTCAATTTTTCCCTTCTATTCTATATTATACCCCTTCCCATTGTCATCTATTTTTATATCCATCCTCACATTGGTTAATTATGTAATATTAGTTGTTTAATATAAATTCAACATTTTAATATAAATCAATTAGTTATATAACTACCTTTTTTGTATATTAATCAATATGAACATGAATATTCCAATTATTTTCATGCAATCCAATTTCTTACAAATCCATTAATTATATTTACCAATAATAATAAACCAAATAATTTCCCCCATATATTCCTCCAGACCACAACTTAACCATTTCTGCTTTCAGAAATATACAATTAATAGTATCTCAATTATTACAATTCCCTAGTTAAATAGAGCTTTTTTTCTTTTGTGTTTTAAAATCCTGAACTCTCCTCTTTTTCCCTAAATTTCCCATTGTTTGCACCTACCTTTTTTGGTGAGGAAAAAGAAAAGAATTCTGCCTGCCTAATTTTCCAACCTTGCAGCAACAGCAAAGCAGTTTCACTTTCATTTCTCAGCATAGCTAGGGGGAAAAAAATCAGCACTCTTTGCAAGGAAGCAGAAGAGCCCTGAGCAAAACAGCTGAGACAAATCAGCTGAGAACCGGGAGGCCAATTAGCCTATGCTGAAGCTCCGTGGGCCAATAAAATTACAAAAAAACCACCGAACCCTTTGTTAAATTGCTGGGTCCCCCGCCCCTCGCCCACCACTATTTATTGACAATAAATAGCGGTGCGGAGGGGCGGGGCAAGCTAGCAATTTAACAAAGGGTTTGGCTGCACCACTGGCTCTAGGGCGGCCCTTTGAAGCCCCACGGCAAGAATTTGAAGTTTTTTTTTCCTCTAGCCATCGGAGGCAGCAATAGATGGGGAGTGGGTGGGGTAAGCGAACGGCCCGCGATCCAACAGAGCAGAGAGTGAGGGTGAGTGAAGGTGTGGAAGCTGCTTTCTCCATCCTGCTCTCTTGGATCCGGAGCCGGTGGGGAACCACGTGGCAGCCCACGTGGATCCCAGGCAACGGAACTGAGGCTAGGGAAGGGGTGGGCAATTGTGGCTCTTTTACAACCTGTGGCCTTCAACTCCCAGAATACCTGAGACAGCCAACCTGTCTCAGGAATTCTGGAAGTTGAAGTCCACAGGTTGTAAAAGAGCCACAATTGCCTACCCCTGGCTACGGTAGGCTGGTGCCGCGCGGGTGGGAGGCAAGGGGCGGGCGAGCCAGCAATTTAACAAAGGGTTCGGCCGAACCCCCTAGAACCCCCAGAATCCCACCACTGTGTAGGCCCCTCTTGATCTTGACGTCCTAGGCTGAAGCCTAGTTAGCCTATAGGAACATCCGGCCCTGTTTATATTATAAGAGCCACGGTGGTGCAGTGGTTAGAGTGCAGTACTGCAGGCTACTTCTGCTGATCACCGGCAGCCAGCAGTTTGGCAGTTCAGGTCTCACCAGCTCAAGGTTGATTCAGCCTTCCATCCTTCCGAGGTGGGTAAAATGAGGACCCAGATTGTTAGGGGCAATATGCTGACTCTTAGAGAGGGCTGCAAAGTACTATGAAGTGGTATATAAGTCTAAGCGGTGCTATTGCTATTATATAATATGTCATACAAACATTATATCATATATCATCAAGTTGGCCAAAGTAGATCTAATTGTAGTGATTACTAGGCACTCATAAGCAGAATTGATGTAGTGGTTAAGGCCAATAGTGGTTCCACTTACCTTCGCTACCAGTTTGCAATTGGGAGCACATGCATGGCGCTTCTGCGCATGCCTCCTGCCACCACTACCAGTTCACTCAAACCAGGGTGAACCAGTAGAAACCCACCACTGGTTAAGGCACTCTACTAGAAAGCAGTAGCTTTCCATCTTAGCTATGAAAGCCAGCTGGGTGACTTTGGGCCACTCACTCTCTCTCAGCCCAACTCACCTCACAGGGTTGCTGTTATAAGGAAAATAGGAGGAAGAAGGTATGTTGGATATGTTTGCTGCTTTGAGTTATTTATTAAAATTAAAAACGTGGAATACAAATAAACAAATAAAATTGCAACAACCTTCTTTTCTTGCAATTGCTCTCAAGTAATTGATAATTGTATTCTGATTCTGAAGCACAAAGACTTAATGCAATCCATTGTAGATGCAGTCTATTTTCCTCCAATAGGCCATTCCATTTTCCTACCCATTTTTTCCTCCCATTTCCCCCCCCCAGCCCCAATGAGAAGAAATTTCACAGTTATTTAGTGTGTGTGTTATTTAAGGAAAAAGATTTATTTCAAGTGTCCCCCAAGGTGCATTTTCTGAGGGATGTATAAGCTGACGATTATGCTAAATTATGAGTGATTTTGGCCCAACATGTGCCACAATTCCTATCGCCTGCATATTACTTCCAAGAGCAATTGTATAGTACAAATTATATAATTATTAAATTAAATTAAATTAAATTAGAATGTTTTATTCCAAATGGTATAACATAATTTCATGGTACTACAGTATATCTGGATAGAGATAATATCCTGTTAAAGGAACTTCAAGAATATTTTGACAAATGCTTAAAATTAAATTGGAGCATATTGTGCTCGCCTCAGTAGGAAAGGCAACAAACCTGTATTTCAGGTAGAAATCCCACCCTTGAGTTAAATGCAGTCTCCCAGGTCTATCTGGTTTATGAGTCTCTACAAAGGCTTGGATTTTCAACAACTGATGTCACTAGAGAGGGATGGACAGTAAATATTCCCAAACCAGGGACCCCTGAGAGAAAAGAGAAAAATGAAGTTTGTCCTCTGCTTGCACAGTTATCTTAACGTATTATTATTTTAATATAAATCAAGAGAAAAAGAAGTTGCCAGAGTGGATTCAGCATATTATATCAAACCAAGCTGAAACTTTAGGCAAAGAAAGAGAAATAAGAGTTCATGAACTCTCCGGTTAAGTTATTTTCAATTCCAGCTTTGTCACAGGGGGTGTTGATAACATCTCACATACTTACTGTGGAAGTTTAAGAAACACTTAGGGAAAGAAACAATGGAGTAGATTTCTAAACAATACCTAACACCACTCTGAGAGAGCAAAACATTCTCATATGTTTTGCAGCTGGTGCAAGGAATGGAAAGCAAGTTGGATAAAATGTGTGAATGCACAACAAAAACATCACCATCCACACACACACAAGGATTCAGAAGGCAACAGAGAAAACACCAGGCAACATTCTCATAACTCCTGCCTGCATAAATGCCATTGCCCTAATTTCAGGCATTTCTATAACAGTCTCGTCCTTCATCCTGACATCTTTATACTGAACATCTGTTGCTGATACAGCGTTACCATTTCTCTTGTTTATAGTATGTTGCCAAATAAATATAATGGCAGGAATTTGCAAAATGGGCAGATCTCGTGCTCAAAGTACCCGCTACATGTGACCTAAAGAGAAATAAAGTAAACTTACAATGAATGGCTGAGCCCTTGGAAGATCATCTAGTAACAGTGGAATCCTATACATCTTAAGGATGCAAAAAAATTCTGCCACAGATCGTTCTGGGAGCAAAAGAGATTCATGGCAGGACAAATGCTAGGAGAAAACATAGTTCGGTTAGGGTTCTGTCTTTTCTAAAAATAACAACAGCAAAAACAAAAAATAATAATAGATCCAACATGCTTTTTGAATTGTAAAAGGTGGCCCCAGCCACATCTAATGCTCACATAGTAATCATTCCAAGAAGCAAAGAAGCAGCCGCTTCCAGTAAGAGCAAGAAATATTTTTGGTACCATAAGAAGGAAAACAAGACCCTCACCCTTATAAAGAGCATGCTTATGCCCTTGTTTTTTTTATACATACATATACATACATACATACATACATACATACATACATACATATTTCAATAAACAAAACATTTCATATCCGTATAGCAAAATAGGAACTCTTGATTTAGGCGGCTGCTTCTCTGTGCTGCATGTTGTGGTCACATGATCAGTCCAAGAAGTGTCAAGAAAGAACAACCTCTGCCAACCGTTCAGTCCATAGCTGAGCAAATCATTTTCCTGCCACAAGAAAGAGAAGGCCAAAGGACTGGCTATCTTGCAGATTTTCAAAAAATGAAATGGATTTTTCCACCACAGGAAGGATGGATATTTGGAGTGGAATGGAGTGGAGTGGAGTGGCGTGGCGTGGCGTGGCGTGGCGTGGCGTGGTGTGGCGTGGCATGGCATGGCATAGAATAGCATAGCATAGCATAGCATAGCATAGCATAGCATAGCATAGCATAGCATAGAATAGAATAGAATAGAATAGAATAGAATAGATTTTTTTATTGGCTAAGTGTGATTGGACACAGAAGGAATTTGTCTTCAGTGCATAAGCTCTCAGTGTACATAAAAGCTATAAGTGATAAATCATGATCATAGTCATCATAAAAATATGTTCATCATAAATCATATGATACAACACAGTGATAGTCATAGGATACTAAATAAGTAATCAACATAAATCATACTAGGAAACTAAATAACACAATATAAACCGTAAAGATACAAGCAACAAAGTCATAAGTAGAAAAGAAGATAGGAAATAGGAAAGATGAGAAGAATAATAGTAATACAGCCTTATTAAATAGTTTGACAGTGTTGTGGGAATTAGTTGTTTAGCAGAGTGATGGCATGGGGGGAAAACTGTCCTTGTGTCCAGTTGTTCTGGTGTGCAGTGCCCTATAGCGTCGTTTTGAGGGTAGAAGTTGAAACAATTTATGTCCAGGATGCGAGGCGTCTGTAGATATTTTCACAGCCCTTTTTTGACTCAGGCTTGCTACTATCATTCATTCCACTATGAATCCTTTAGGAAACCCCCAAATGCTACATCTTTTACATCCCTGCTTCAGATGATGAAAAAAAATTCTTCTGTGTGCTTCCCAAAAAACTAGGCTAGCCGAAGCATAGTTTGGAAGCAGATTTAACATCTTATGCTTCTCATTTATACAAAAAGCTACCTTGTATTGCATCAAGCTATCAGGTCCTGCTGGATAGCCATATCTGGTCTGACTGGAAGTGCCCATCCAATGTCCCTGGCATATCTAATCCTTCTAACTCATGAAGGATGGGATTTTATAGTTTTTATGCTGAGGATTTTTAATATTGTAAGCTGCCCAGAATCACCTATGTGTGAGTTGGGTGGTCATACAAATTTGTTTAATTAATTAAGGCTTCCTGTGTTTAAAGCGTGTGATTGGTGTTTCTCCTACATCTGAGTTAAGGGTTTGTGTAAGGAATGAGCAGAAGTTCTTCAAGTGATTATGAATACATGAGATTCTTTTGCTTTCTCGGATCAAGCATAAGGTCTAGGAAGCAGCAGAGGTGGAAGTCTAATGTTGTCTTTCAGCTATCTTCTTTTTCTTGATATACAACAGTGCTGGAGAATCTTTTCAGCACCGAGTGCCAAAATGGGAGCGTGTGCTACTTCTGCCAAGGAAACACAACCACTTCCAGGCTGGTGTGCCTCTTACCCCGACGCTTTGTCAGATGTTCCTCCTGCACGGACTCAGCTCCTGCACAGTCCCGCCACCCCAGAAGAGCAGCAGCAGCAGCCACAGGGCGAGGGGCAGGAGTGACCGGCCGGCCCTCGCAGCTGCTCCCCTGCCGGCGAGCCAGCCCCTCAGTGGCATCTCCATGCATGAGAAGCTGTGCTTTCCTCCAGCCCTCCTGGGGAAGCTCACCTTCCCAAAGATGGCTCCTCCTTTTCCTCCACCTAACTGCTCCAGCATGCCGGCCAGAAGCAGCAACATGAGAACTGGAGCCACCCCTTGCCCCCGGTGGCAGCAGGAGTAGCGGGCAGGGCGGGCAGCCACCCAGCCAGCAAACGTTGCCCTGCTGCCCCACTGCCCCACTGCCCTGTGTGCCCAAGCCAGCCAGGTGCTTTGGACCGTGAATGCACTGGCCACCTGGTCTTCATGCACACGGGAGCACTGGAAACCAGAAGAGCAGCCGCCCAGTCTTCTGGTTTCTTGCACTCATGAGTGTATGAAGACCAACTGGTCAGCACGCCAGAACCCAGAAAAGCAACAGATGACAGCTCAGTGCCCGGAGAGATGGCTCTGCTTGCTACTTTTGGCATGCATGCCACAGGTTTGCCATCACAGATATAGAATTTCTACTATATGTAAAACAAAAAAAACCCACTTTTTTTCCTCCCCATAGCAAAATTGATACCTCCGATTCAGTTATTGTTCTGGGCAAAAAGGAGAAATCTTTTCAAGGTCTCCAATGTCCTGTTGCTTTTGCCCTTCTAAAGGATTTTTCCATAAATTCATTGTTAATGCAGACTCCATATGGCCCAGCATTTTGATAATTTCTACATCTCTGAAAACAAATGTACCATTTTTCTGCTGCTATTAATTGTATATGAAGCATGAAGATGAGTAAAGATGGCTTTTACTTTTTAAATTATCAGAGTTTCATAAAATAGCTTTGAAATGCAGCTTCTTAAAAGATTTTCCAATTTTCTGATTCTCTCGCATAGCAATAGCAATATACCACTTAGACTTATATACCACTTCACAGTGCTTTACAGCCCTCTCTAAGCAGTCAGCATAATTGCTCCCAACAATCTGGGTCCTCATTTTACCCACCTCAGAAGGATGGAAGGCTGAGTCAACCTTGAGCCTGGTGAGATTCGATCTGCCAAACTGCCGGCTGCCGGTGATTAGCAGAAGTAACCTGCAGTACTGCACTCTAACTACTGCACCACCATGGCTCAATAGTCAGCCATTGCTCTGAAAATGCAAACATATTTTCCTAGGTAATTATAGCATGTGAGTTGAGTGGGGAAAGGCTAACAGATGAGTTTCATTGAGACTTGTTTTTTACTGTGAGGCATCAGCCATGGTAATGTTCTTTGGAATGGATGTGACAACATCTCAGCTGTTACTTGCACAACTGATGGGAAACCCAATCCTAAGAAGCCAACAAAGGCAGGGGCCTTTGACAATGGTATTCCTTTCACAAACACCTAGTGGGCAATATTGAGTTGCTTTGGAGCAGTGAAATATTAAAGACTGAAAAAAAGGCCATGACAATAAATTAATCCAATCCGAAGTACAATAAAGGCCTTACCAACTCATACTCAAAAGCACTGCTTCTTAAAAATGATGTGCTCTTGCTGATTTGAAGAAACCAACTGATAAACATCACTTTAGGGCAGGGGTGTCAAACTCGCAGCCTACCATGCCCACCCCCAGGTTAGCGAAGCGGGGGAAGTTGCAATACGTCATGTGATGACAACATGTCGCAAGTTTGACACCCCTGCTTTAGGGTCTTCTGTTTTTCTTTGAGGTTCTTAATGGCTTACAGTAGGCTCCCAACTAAGACAGGAAGAAGATTCTACTGTTCTGAAAATAATTATCACAATCACTTTTCTTTCACTGCACTGCATACAGTGCACTTATTTACAATATCCAGATGACACCTACCATGGACTTTGAATATGAATTTGTCTTCTATTTATCCTTTGTTCTTAGAACAAGTGCATTTTTATTTTCAATCAATGGGTCCAGAATGAAATAATTTTCCCAAACAGCTCCCCAAATTTGAATATTTTAAAGCTCTTTTCAATCTTGTCAGTTTGGGAAAATCTACTGGTAAGAGAAATCACTAGAGACAAATACCAGAATACTGCAGTAATCCATCCACAGCTTTTAGATATGGATCGCTGCTCCCTTGTTCTCTAGTAAGCAAAGTGACCATTACAATGAAATACAAAGAAGATTAAGAATTTACACCCCCACCCCCCAGGAGCCTTTGAGAATAGCTATATCAGGAACCAGTGGAGACAGCCTTATCAGCTGACTCACAGACCAAAATTGACTCTTGCATGGCTCCATACAAGAATACTGCTCATAAACTAACAAGGTCAACAGAGCAGCTTCTTCTACTATGAAGGGTCAGTCAGACTTGGCAAGTCACACAATCAGCAAACCAGCAATCAAATGTTTCAATCATGCCTGCTTATTGCATCAGGCAACAGGGAGGTGAAGATGAAAAGGAAAATCACATGCTTCTTTGGCTATGGAAAAAACCCTACAAGATGAAGTCATCAGGTCAGGAGACAAAACCTTTAATTAACTAACGACAAGCTTAGAATGTCCTGTCCAGTGTAAAAAGAATCCGTTTTAAACTAGATAGTAGCTATCATTTTCTATCAATGATGCTCCAGGCTGTTCTTTTCTTTGTTGAATGAAGTACATTTGTTGAAGTTTTCCTGAAAGATAATTTGCTGCCATGGCTGCACTATAGAAGATGACAAATAGTCTACTATACAGTCCTGTGCATGGAATAAGAAACTCCTACATCCATGATAGTGATTAGGTTCCTTGACCAAGCATATCTTGGTCAAGATATTGACTATCTTGATTAGAGAAGAGATGGACTAGGGGTGACATGATAGCAGTATTCCAGTATTCCAGAGGGGCTGCCACAAAGAAGAGGTGGTCAACTTATTTTCCGAAGCACCGGAAGACAAGACAAGAAACAATGGATGGAATCTAATCAAGGAGAGAAGCAACCTGGAATTAAGGAGAAACTTCCTAACAGTGAAAACAATTAACCAGTGGAACAGCTTGCCTTCAGAAGTTATGGGTGCTTCATCACTGGAGGTTTTTAAGGAAAGACTGGACAGCCAATTGCGTGAAATGGTGTAGGCTCTCCTTCTTGAGCAGGGAGGTTGGATTAGAAGACCTCCAAGGTTCCTTCCAGCTCTATTCTGATCTTCTTCTCTTTTGACAAGACATTGGGTCTGCCAGGATAGGGCAATGTGCTTGCTCTTTTTCTGTCATCCTGCCTAGCCAAAGTCTCAGGATCTCTGAAACCACAATGACAGCATTAACAGTTACACTAAGGCATAAACATTGTTGTGGAATCACTTCATTGCAGAAATTGTCCTAGAACAGGATCAAGTGCTCTGAAAGGGAAAGCTTTTTTCTTCCCTCCTTAAAGAGCTCCTCCTAATGTTTCTTGGAGCATTCCAAGCTATTCATGAGTGATGGAAATCCGCAGTTCTCTGATTTCACTGACAAATTTGTCCCTTTAGCAAAAATATATTCACAGAATTCCACCCTTAAGACTGAAAAATAAATAGATCAACCGGTATCCATTAGATTAATCTGGGCTATCATTTTATCACGTGTCATAGGTGGACTATCTCATTATACTGTCTAACATTTTGAGCAATGAGCCAAGGAAGGGCTTTTCCCCACTGAAAGGTTAAATATATTCAGATCCATCTGCAATACAGGAAAGACACTTTAATTTAGATAATGTTTGAAAAACAGCAATAAAGCAGAGATAACTAAGGGGGTTGATATGGGCAAAGTTGTTCTCAGTATTTGCAAATACAAAGCAGTAAAAAGGTCACTTCATTTCTAATTGAATTGCTCTGCTCTATGCTAATCTACCTAATGCCCTGTTTGTGGGGTATTGTATCATATTATAGCACATTGTGTCATGAGAGCTAACATTCAAATTATGGCCTTTATTGCATTTTTTATTATTAAATGAGTGAGGTAGGAGAAAATTGTAATGGCTTCATATTCAGTTTTATTCTCTATTTATAACCAAATGTTTCTCTGAAAGATCTTTACCATGTCTCTACCTCTTTAAGAAACATAATTTACAAATTTTGGAAGAGAAGGAAGAGGAAAGAGGAAGGAAGAAGAAAGGAGAAAGGAGAGGAAGTCAATGCACATTGGAAAAATGCACAGGAAAATGCATACAGTTTTGTGCAGACATTTTTATGCAAAGCAGATGGAGAAATAAGACAGCATAGCTGTGATGTCAGAAAAAATAAAAATACAAATAAAATTAAGTCTAGCAAAATTATCCGTCCTTAAATCTTGGGGCCTTGATTCTCATGTCACTCAGAGTGTCATGCAGCTCTAGCCTATGTTAAATAGATACGTGTATTTAAAGCTACAATTGTTCCAACTTGATGAGTAGACTTTTACCATGATTATATCATCAGTCTCTAATACACCCCATATCCTTTGCTCCTGGCTTGTTAAATTGTACCAGATCTCTTTTTTTTTTAATTTGATTTATATGCCGCCCTTCTCCGGAGACTCAGGGCGGTTTACAATGCATTAAGCAATAGCCTTCATACTTTTGTATATTTATACAAAGTCAGCTTATTGCCCCCACAAACTGGGTCCTCATTTTACCTACCTTAGAAAGGATGGAAGGCTGAGTCAACCTTGAGCCTGGTGAGATTCGAACTTACAATAATTGCAGACAGCTGGTGTTAATCACAATGCTTTTTAGTCTGCTGAGCCACCAGGCCCTTGCTCTATTCCCTTGCTAAATGTTTTATATCTAACTCTGAAAACTAAGATATTAAGACAGCTGGGAACTGGTATAAACACGAATATGGTATTGTAGCCCTTATTGTAACAATCGAGAAACAGGCCAAAAGAAGTCTGATAATCTAGTATACTTTCATATATCTGTCCGCAGACTCACAGAAAATTATTTTTTTCTGGATGAAGATACAAAATGTAGATCCTGTTTTCTTAAATTTTATGTATCAAATGATTCTGGCAACTACGTTACAAGGTTGCCCTCCAAAATTCCCCTATATGTTTTTCCTGCTCTGCTCCTTTCATCTGTGCTTGTCCTAAATAAAACTCCTTGTGATAATTTTCCCCTCTGGGGAAGGCCACTGATTTTATATCATTCCCAATACACTCCAGTGTATAATGAATTTTCCCTCATCAGGCACAATTAGTCAGACGCAACATTTAGGGATTAGGGATTGTTTTTTCCCTCAAAAGACCCAGAAAGCTAATGTAAGAAACTCTGAGATGCATCTGCACAGATGCACACATAATGCACAAGTTTGATTAGGCTGTCATGTAAATTAAGATTTATTTGGATTAAAAAAAAAATGAGACTATCATGGTAACACCTCATAGGGCTATATGCTTCCTGCTTCTACTACAGTGCATTTGGATAGATAATCCAAAGGTGCTTTTTCAAGAGGCAACTGGACTTGCTTGTTTTTCTTTGAAGATGTTTCGCTTCTCATCCAAGAAGCTTCTTCAGCTCTGACTGGATGGTGGGGAATGGAAGGATTTATACTTGTCATTTGCATTCCTTTAGAGAGTCGTTGAGGCCACCTGTAGGTTTTTCTGTGCCCTCAGGGTTACCTGAGTAGTGCAAATGGATGTGGAGCCTTCTTGAAACTGTTAAAAGGACTTGTGTTGTAGACTGGAGATAGATGATGTCATATTTCTCCCTTTCTGTTGAGAGAGGGCTGTTCAATTTTGACATAAATGCAGTGGTGAAATTAAAATTTGCTACTACCAGTTCTGTGGTATGGCTTGGTGGTGGGGCGTGGCCAATTTCTTTTTTTTACTTTTAAAACCATTTTTTCTACAACCTCTTCAGCAAAGAGGTTGTTAAAAAATGCTTTCAAAAGGCTCTGACGATCCCAATTGAGTTGCCTGATCATCAGAAGCTTTTTAAAAAACCTTCTGCTGATCAGGCGACTCAGCTTGGATCGTCAGAGCTTGGATCATCAGAGGCGTTTAAAAGAAAATAACTTTTTTTCTTTTAAATGGCTCTGATGATCCAAAATGAGTTGCCTGATCAGCAGAGGGTTTTTAAAAAAGCCTCTGCCGATCAGGCAACTCAGTTTGGATCGTCAGAGCCATTTAAAAGAAAAAAAGCCTCTGATGATCGCGCGGCTCAGCTGGGCATGGGGGTGACGCAGGGATTTTTGCTACCAGTTCTCCGAACCACTCACCTCCATTGCTACCGGATCAGGCGATCTGGTCTGAACCGGGAGCATTTCACCCCTGCATAAATGGCCTCTTTGACTCCTCTTTCAAACCACCGGGCCTCTCTGTCCAAAATGTGGACTTTGCTGCCTTTAAAAGGGTGGACTTTGTCTTTTAAATGCAGATGGACTGCTGAATCTTGTCCTGATGGGTTCTCCTATGTTGTGCCATGCGTTCCCCTCCATCCAGTCAGAGCTGAAGAAGCTTCTTGGATGAGAAGCAAAATGACTTCAAGGAAAAACAAGGAAGTCCAGTTGCCTCCTGAAAAAGCACCTTTGGGACAACCATGACCTGAGTGATTGAGAATCTCCATAGACAACTGGATGGATAATTTATGAAACTTTCATTTCCCTTGTTCCCTTGTTCAGGTAGTACTATTTCCAAGCCTTAAAATTGTGGTGCCTTAAAATTGTGATGCATCTTCTCTAACATTTGGGGTGGGGGATAGTTTTATAAATTATAGTTTAAACTTGGCTTTTTGTAAATTAAGTATCATTAAGATGAATGAAACTTTGCACAACCTAACACAATGTAATTGTTAAAAAATTGAAAGTTTCAATTCCTCAGAGACATACAAGTGGAGTCTAATCTTATAGGATCTCATTCACAGAATGAATAATAGGTTGTGATTTTTAAAAAAAAATGCAAGAAAGAATTTGTCTCATAGAGGTATAGTTTTCAGGTGACACATTTTAAAATGTGAATGTATATTTAAATACATACATACATACATACATACATACATACATACATACATACATATATATGAGTCAGTGTGGTCTCATGATTCAGGCTTTGGCCTAGAAACTCAGAGATTATGAGTTCTAGTCCTGCCTTAGGCACAAAGCTACCTGGGTGACCTTTGCCTAGAACTTTCTCTCAGCCCTAGGAAGGAGACATTGGCAAACCACTTCTGAAAAATCTTGCAAGGAAAACAGCACGGTTTTGTCTAGACCAGTGATGGCTAACCTTTTTGCCATCGCGGGGGGCACAAAAGTGGGGGGAGTGCGGTGGGGTCACACGCATGCGTGCCCACATCCATAATTTTATGCGCCCCGCCCCACCGTGCTCCCCCCGCTTTTGGCACATGATGGCACGATGAGCCCGGTAGGCCCGTTTTTTGCTCTCCCCAGGCTCCAGAGCCTTTCTAGGAGCCTAGGGAGGGCAAAAACGGCCTTCCCCACCCCCCCAGAGGCCCTCTGGAGGCTGGAAACAGTGTGTTTCCTGACTTCTGGTGAGACCAAAAGGCCCGAAAATCAGCTGGCTGTCGCACGCATGCGTGCCGGAGCTGAGCTCGCGTGCCCACCGATATGGCTCCATGTGCCACCTGTGACACCCGTGCCATAGGTTCGCCATCATGGGTCTAGACAATCTGTAAGAATTGGATATGATTGAACAAGAGACAAACATTCATACAGTTTTTAAAAGGGGGAAGAAAGAGAACCTCATGGGATTATTTCTAAACTGGGGCCTTTTTCATATATTAATGAATTTCATTTAATCAACATTGAATATCAATTAAAATTTTGATTATATCATTATTTTTCTATTCAAGATGTTTATTGCCTGTCTGAGAGAAAGAGGAACATTGTTGAATTTAAACTTTAAAATCGATTGTCCAGAAAGATTATTTGCAGTAAAAGAAGGGTTGAAAATCTTTGCAGTGTAAAAGCATTTTCTTTAAAAGAGGTGGTTGGGGAAGAAATTCTATTAGGAACAAAATTTGTGGAGAGGTGAAATTACTTTGGAGAGCTTTGATTCACTTATCCACTTTGACAATCAGTCTGAGGTGAAATCAAAGGAACAGCATCGCTTTAGAAATGTGATGATAGCTTGAGGAATTAAACCCCAGTGAAGGTTTAGATGAAAGTTGCAACATTGTAGTAGAAAAACAACAGAAGGGATATCTGTCCATTATTCCTCAAACTTTACTCACAACTTCAAAGAACGTAAGAGAATGGGTATTTAATCAAAAGACTAACTACCCTTAAAATATATAGAACATACTAGGCCTTCTAGATAATTATCTACCTGAAGATTGCACATAAAAATATATATAATGGTGGATTAAGAACCAGAAATTAAATTAGAGAGAGATAAAATTGACAGTGAGGGTCCTCTATGCCATAAAATTGAGATCCTATTTGCATTTTAGATTGTGTATTATCAAGCTCAAGGCCGTATTAATTGGCCCCATCTGAACAGTACTTTAGAGAGCACCTCTATCTTTCTGCTGCATCTCAAGAGCCAAATGTAAAGTAATTTGCATAGAAGATAATATAATGTGAAATACCATCAGTGATCTCATTGTCCTCTATAGACAATGAGGTCATCGGCAGTCTAATACATGAGGTTATAATTTCTCTGCTCTGTTGTGACAGCACTGGTGAAATGCTGATTTCCATGGCTGGTAAGATACTTAGATATTTTCTTGTTGTAGCTAAATTCCTATTGATCTAATTTCTACTGTACTCTGATGCCAGCCATTGCAGATTGTTCTTTTTTTTAATGTTCATCTGGACAAATTGGCAAAAGTGGCTAATAAAGAAAAGGGTATATAAATAACATGATGTAAAATTTTCCTCTCCATAAATCTCACGTAGGACTAAACTAACCTCCTCCAAATTTCTGCCTTTCAAATACACTGAACATCACTTCCCTGAATTTTTCAACTTTTATGCTAGTAGAGAAATATGGGAATGAAAAAGCAATCGATCAGAAGAAGATGGCTGCAAAGCTGACTGCAATGTGGAATTATCAAATTTACTTACTCTGTTTTCTGTTATTTTTCATCCATTGTTATAAGAAATTGAAAATTTTGAGCTATGAGAAAACTGCCTGATTATGGCTTTTTGATACCAGCTAAAGTTGGAGGGAATGATAAAGAAATGGAGTACAGCTAATGATGTGTGTGATCCCTACAGAGCACACACTAAGTTTCCCTCTACAGGAGCCTGATGTTCAATTTATATCTGTCTTCATATTTGCCACACCATTTCAGAGGCATTTGCAAGGAACCATCAAAATGTTCAAGATGGCATCCAAACGTGTGATCAAAAACCTGCACCTTTTTTTTTACATTTTTATATTATTTCAAAAAATGTATAAAAGGATAAGCAAAGATATGTCATAAACCCATATCATAAATAAATGATCCAGACATCAGCAACTCCTTGATAAAGAGGTATAACAGATGGCCTGGCAAAGGTCTTACATTCAAAAGCTATTCTCAATGGGTTATCCGAAGGGGGGGGGAGATGGAGAGAGAGAGAGAGAGAGAGAGAGAGAGAGAGAGGGGGGGGGGGGGAGGGAGGGGGTGAGAGAGAGGGAGAGACAGAGAATATGCTTTGTTGTAAAGGTATGTGAAAGAGTGGAAAATGGAGCAACTGTTCTTTAATAAGGAAGTTTGCCTAACTGGTACCACCAGAAAATCTTGCCAGTGACCTTGAATAACTTTACTTAATACTGTGCCCAAATTGCCTACAGCAGTGGTTCCAAGCATTAGTGGATTCCTGGAAAAGAACAAGTTTCAGGTAAAACTTTATAATTGCTGCCTGGCTGATTCATTTTATGTCCATTCTTTCTTTTGAACAAAATGTCCTCCCAATGAGACAAAACTCTGCCAGCATCTACACAAAATAGTTTAGGATATCAGCTTGAGCGATGAGCCGCTTTCCTTAACCTAACTGAAGTGGAATTCACGTGGGGAATGGCAAGTTAAACATATCGTCAAATGAAGTACCTCACTTCAACATCGAGTGTCTAGATTTTGTTCAGTTTTTAATATAGATTTTTACAAATGGGAGAGCTGTCATTTTGGGGTTGGGGAATGACAGATGTAATGGAACATTTTTTCTGATGGGGGTCTTTATGTGAAGATAGTTAGGCGGATCTGCAAAGCTGTAGTTCAAACATACACCTGAAGGAATTACGATTCCGGAGATAAACTGAATGAACCATCTTCTGGCATTGATTAAAAATGCTTCAAGGAAACTGATTTTCCTCAAAATATTACTAATTAAGAGAGATGTAAAACTGTCAGTATGATTAATCAACTAAAAACTTTAATTGCAGGTTTTAAAAAGCAGACTAGTTAATCAGGCATGCCACAAGCTTTGTGGAACAGACTTCTTTTGTGCTCTCCAAAATGCTTCAACTTGGCCAAAAGTAGACAGCATTCAAACAAGTCCAGCACAGAGTATTTTTTTTTCTCTTCAAGCAACTCAAGAAGAAAGGGGAGAGCAAATCTCAGACTGAAATATAAGACCTACAGTTGCATTTAAGACCTTTTTCACACTATAGACTGGGTTCAAACATCTTGTTAAGCCATAATGTGGTTTGTTTCATCTTTAGCATGTTGTAAGAATCCCAGATAGTTGGAGTCAGTGAATGAACTTTATCAAAACAGGAGGTGTAAAGCTAGTCATAAAAGACTGGCAAAAATTATTTCTGTGAGAGAAATATGTAATTTATCAAGGGAGGAGTTTTGATGACACCATGTTTATGTGAAGGAAAGTTGCTTCCAGTAGAAACCTCTTGCTGTGAATTTTAGAGATTCTGAATTGGTGAAGCCCATGAACTGAAATATCAAATTGCAAAAGTATTTGCAAGAGAAACAGTTTAGTGTAATGATTAAAGTGATCAGGCTAGAAACAAGGGAGTATGAGTTCTAGTTTTGCCGTAGACATGAAGCCAGTTGGATAACTTTGGGCCAGTTACTCTCTCTCAGACCTAGGAAAGAGGCAGTGGCAAACCACTTCTGAAAACATCGCTGTGAAAATTTCAGGGGCCTGTTCAGGCAGTTGCCAGGAATCAAGAATGACCTAAAAGGACTTTTTTAAAAATGTATTTGCTAAGTCTGATAGATGGAGACAGGCAGAGCAATCCTTCTTGGCTTGAAATATTTATTTCAATGTAAGGAAAAAATGTCTCATAAAGGCAATTACAGTGTGCAACTTACTGTTACCTTTTGTTGAACTTGTCACTTATCCCCTGAAGCGGTAAAGTTCTAAATGGGCAGAGTTTGTTCCTAGTAATATTTACTAGAAGTATAAATGCAAATGTAAGTGTATTTAAGCTTTCTCCAATGCTGATAATACTGCATGTTTATCAAAAGAGAATTTTTTTCAAGACAACAAAGTTTTGTCAGATCTTGTGGTTCTCCACTAGTTCTCTAATTGAGCAAATTTACACAAGTGAATGAGGGAAGACATAAGACATGCTACTGTATAACACCAATTTCACTAGCAACCATTACTGAGCAATTGGTACAATGCATGTAGGTTACTCTACTGCAATCTAGCCAGGCCCTCTAACAATGTTGTTGGACAGCTTAATGACAGGTGTGTCTTTAAGGCCAAATGTTGTCAGATATTGAGGCTGCCCACTTATGCTGCTTCCACCTCTGAGTAAGCCTACAGGGAAAGAATATAAAGAGGCATTTCTACACGTGTTTGGAGTTGCCTTGACATCCTGACAAAATGAAGCATGCCATTGGGCTTAAACAAATACTTCTTATGAAAGGACAGGAACAGAAGCCACACATGAGATGGATTGATGTGTCTGTTCCAGAACATCTCCATTTTCTTGCAGATGTTTGCTCTGAAATTTCAAATGCATTCCTTATTTGATTGCAACATTGTTCCAAGCTGCTTTCATTAAATTGTTCTTTTATTTTATACTATTTCCCCAATACATGCACATTTTGTATGAAAATTGGCCTAAGAGAAGTGCACATAGTTTGCATGCATCTTTACATGCATTAAAATATTCAGAGAAGTGAGAAAATAAAAAAGGAATTGCATTTTCATTTGTCTATGATAGAAGTACAGCAATCCCTAACCTACCATTGATATGTTCCCCCAAATGATTTTTTCACTCTCCGAAGTACCATCTTGGGATTAGCCTAATAAAATTTGGCAGTAAAATGGCATGTTTGGAGTGTTCTTTTTCCTCACAAATTAAGCACTAAAAGACAACATCCTTTGTCTTTTTACTAGACAAGGGCAAGCTTCCAAAGAAAGCACTGGGCTGCAGCCATCCACAATTTTTACTTTTTAAGCAAGTCAATAGGTCCAGTGACATTACTGCAAATAGCAGTCTACTGGAGCCTAGTGCTTTGATTTATAGCACATCAACTTTCAGTTTTCAAAAAAACCCAGTAAGAATAAAAGTAATAATTATTGTGGGTGGAGATAGAAAGCCCCGGTAAGATACGAATGGTCACATTGCTACAGTTTTATTGGAAGACGTGGCCTATAGATCAGTGGTGAAATCCAATTTTTTTTACTACCAGTTCTGTGGGCGTGGCTTGGTAGATGTGGTATGGCTTGGTGGGCGTGGCTCGTGGGCATGGCAGGGGAAGGATACTGCAAGATCTCTATTCACACCCCACTCCTGGGGGAAGGATATTGCAAAATCTCCATTCCCATCCCACTCTGGGGCCAGCCAGAGGTGGTATTTGCTGATTCTCCAAACTACTCAAAATTTCCGCTACTGGTTCTCCGAACTGCTTAAAACTTCTGCTATCGGTTCTCCAGAACCTGTCAGAATCTGCTGGAGTTCACCCCTGCTATAGATACATCAGTCAGCAATCCTTCAGATATACAGAGGAAGTTGTTACTTATTTTGGCAGTGCCCTCAAACATAGGCAAGCATGAGAATTTAAATATATGTTTTTCTATCCATGCTCATGTCTGCTGTCTATGCTGGAAAGCAAGCACTTTACTAGAAAACCTGAACAATATTACATTTAAAAGGAAGAATGTTTCCGGGTAAAGCCTTTAGTCTTTCTGGATGATATCTTGTTGAGGTTCTTATAGTATGGAAGAAGATGATTCACCTCTTCCTAGGCCTGGGACCATTTCTACATCTCAGTGAAATTTTCCATGCATGAAAGCAACCTTTTATACAAGACAAGGGTTTAAGGATGTTCTCAGCTGAACTAACCTTCATTAATCTTAGCATATTGCTTAGCACATTGTAAGCCACCCTGAGTCTCCGGAGAAGGGCGGCATATAAATCAAATTAAAAAAAAAAAATCTCTGACACTCCAACTTTGCAAAAGTTGCTGACAAAGTAGTACAGTATGTCAAAATCACCCTGACTTTTTGAAATCTTCCTTTACATTAGAAAATATATTATTATATTTAATTAATATTTATATATTAATTAAATTTAATTATATTATTAATATTGTATTATTATTATTATTGGTTAATCTTTGGTGAGATTCACAGCCTTTGAGGCTGGTTAATAGCTCAGCAGCTTGAGTTCTAACCAAGGACCTAGGAACTGTTAAGGTATCGTTGGAAGATGTAAGCTGTTCTGAGTAAAGTGGTTTTTTGTAGAGTCAAAATGTTCAAGTCCAGTAAATTTAAAATTTCTAAATAGCGAGGTAGTCCTTTGGGTATTGCTCCAAGGGCTCCAATTACAATCGGGACAACACACAATTTCTTTTTCCACAGTCGCTCAACTTCAATTTGCAAGTCCCGGTACTTTGTGATTTTTTCTTGCTGCTTATCTTCAATCCGTGCATCACCAGGTATTGCAGTGTCAATGAACCATACTTTTTTCTTTTCAACTATTGTTATGTCAGGTGTGTTGTGGACCAAGTGCCTGTCAGTCTGAATCCTGAAGTCCCACAAGATCTTGAGTTTCTCCTTCTCTAAAACTTTCTCAACCTGATGTTCCCAGTGGTTTTTGCTGTACTCAAATCCAAACTTCTGGCATAATTTCCCGTGAATGATCTTAGCAATGCGATCATGGCGTTGTAGGTAGTCAATTTGTGAAATTTTGCTGCATCCACTGATCAGGTGGTCGACTGTCTCATCTTTCTCATTACAGAGGCGCATTCGCTGTTGGTGGTAACATGTTGAATCTTTGCCTTCATGTAGTTTGTGGCTAGGGTTTGTTCTTGAGCTGCCAAAATAAAGCTTTCTGTTTCTTTTTTCAGTACTCCTGATCTTAACCAGTACCAAATTAGTTTCTGGTCAGCTTTGCCTTCAATACTTTTCAAGTATTGGCCATGCAGAGCTTTGCTTTTCCAATTTTCAGCTCGCTGCTCAATTACTTCTTTCTTATATTCTGCTTTTGTTTTAGTTGTCTTTAAAAGGCCTCCTTTATTTACTTCCTTAATCATTGGTTCTTCACTTTTCTGGATGTAATCATTCAAACTGTGTTTTTCTTCTTCCACAGTCTGCTTTACTTGTAGAAGTCCTTGACCACCCTCTGCTCTTGGTAAATATAATCGGTCAACATCACTTTTAGGGTGCAAGGCATGATTCATTGTCATAAGCTTCCTTGTTTTTCTGTCCAAATTGTCTAACTCCATCTGGGTCCAGTCAATTATTCCTGCAGAGTATCGAATCACAGGTATAGCCCAGGTATTTATGGCTTTTATGATGTTTCCTCCACTCAGTTTGGACATTAATATCTTACAAATTCGCCGAATATACTTGGCTGAAGTTAATTCCTTGACTTTATTATGCATTAAGTCAGAGGCCTCTAAAATCCCCAAGTACTTGTAGCCTTCTTCTGATTTTACTGCCTTTATCATTTCTTCATTCTCTAGTTCTATTCCATCCTCTTCTATGATCTTGCCTGCTTTGGTTGCCATTGTTGCACATTTGTCAATTTCAAACTGCATACCAAAGTCTTGGCTGAAGTCTTTTGTGCTTTCAATTAATAAATTCGGTTCAGCTTTTGTTTTAAAACCATGTACATCAAGTGCAAGATTTTCAGTCCTTTCTTTGCAAGTTCGTATCCACAGTTCATCTTCTTCAAAATGATTGTCAGTGGTAGCATTGAGAGTATAAAAAGTAGGGGTGAAAGGGAATTGCCCTGGAAAATGCCTCGTTTAATTTCAACTTCACCCAGTTCTTCTTCATTAGCCATAAGTTTCATTTTCCAGAGGTTCATTGAATTATTGAAATTATTGTTGTTGTTGTTGTTGTTGTTGTTGTTGTTGTTGTTGTTGTTGTTGTTAAAATGAGGCCTCGTGACCTATTGGGTCATCAATTCACAGATATCTCTTTACCTAAATTGAGGAATAATATGACCATGATCAGGCAAAAAAGTAGTGAGAATGGTAGCGACATCCGACTTTCTGCTGGTTTCCCCATTAACTTTCCTTGTAGGAAGCTGGCAGGGAGTGTTGGAAATTTCATTTCATTTCATTTTCATTTTATTAAATTTGTATACCGCCCTACTCCCGAAGGACTCAGGGCGGTGAACAGCCATAAAATAAAACATATAGATACAAAATTTAAAATGGAGATAAAACTAATTAAATAAATTTGGCTGAAACATTTTAAACCCCAATAAATTAAAACCAAATTTAAAATTTAAAATTCCATTTAAAAAGAGGAAAAGTTTAGGTCAGGCCAGCTTCATGGAATAAGAACGTCTTAAGCGCGCGACGGAAGGTACGCAGATCCGGAATCCTCCGTATCTCCGGGGGGAGCTCGTTCCAGATCGTAGGTGCCCCCACAGAGAAGGCTCTCCCCCTGGGGGCCGCCAGTCGACATTGTTTGGCCGACGGCACCCGGAGGAGCCCCTCTCTATGGGAGCGTACTGGTCGGTGAGAGGCTATTGGTGGCAGCAGGCGGTCCCGTAAATAGCCAGGTCCTAAGCCATGGAGCGCTCTGAAGGTGATAACCAAAACCTTGAAGCGCACTCGGAAGACCACCGGGAGCCAGTGCAGCTCGCGCAGGAGAGGCGTTACATGGGAGCGCCACGTCGCTCCCATCACCACCCGCGCGGCCGCACTCTGCGCCAGTTGGAGCCTCCGAGTGCTCCTCAAGGGGAGCCCCATGTAGAGAGCGTTACAATAGTCCAGACGGGAGGTGACGAGGGCATGAGTGACCATGCATAACGAGTCCTGATCCAGAAAGGGACGCAACTGGCGAATCAGGCGGACCTGATGAAAAATCCTCCCGGTCACGGCCGTCAAGTGTTCTTCTAAAGACAGCCGTGAATCCAGGAGAACACCCAAATGGGGAACCTCTCCGTGGGGGCCAGTGCTTCGCCCCCAATAGTCAGCGATGGCACCAGCTGACTATATCGGGACGTCGGAAACCACAGCCACTCGGTCTTGGATGGGTTGAGCCTGAGCCTGTTCCTCCCCATCCAGATCCGTACGGCCTCCAGGCACCGGGACATCACTTCAAGGGCATCGTTGGAAATGATGAATACATTATCACTGCTGACTGTGGCAGTGCAGCAGCACAGAAGTAGCCACAACTTTGGTAAATTTCAATCCCAAAGCGAGTCATGGATCTTGAATTTTGGACGCATTCTGTAAGTTAGCCCATTTCTGGTACATCAACTGAAAAATGCCATATGATGCATCCTTTTTTTCCTATTAATTACAAACAATCAAACAGAAATGAAAGTTTTAATAGTGCATGTGTGTGTGTGTGTATACAGTATATATATGCATTACTGTTCTAGCCAGGGTTTTTCTTACGTAAATCAAGATGTTTGTATTGCCATAGTTGGGTGACATTTCAAATCACCGCTTTCCAGGCTTTATCAGACATTTTGTGTTGTCTGCTGTGAGACTTAAGGGAGACTAAGATAGATCTATTTTGGCCTTATAAGGCCTCTTCAGTTAGCCACACTCTTATTTTATGACTCCTCCCCGTAAAGGTCAAATATTTATTTTGTTCTTATTTTTGTAGGTTTATATGTGCATTACTGTTCTAGCCAGGGTTTTTCCTACATAAATCAAGATGTTTGTATTGCCATAGTTGGGTGACATCTCAAATCACCACTTTCCAGGCTTTATCAGACATTTTGTGTTGTCTGCTGTGAGACAGTATGTATATATATATATATATATATATATATATATATATATATATATATATATATATATATATATATATATATATATCTTTTTCTTTTTCGTAGGCTTTTATGTGCATATTCTTTCTAGCCAGGTTTTACCTACGTAAACTAAGTTGTTCTGCAGCTCTGGTTGTGTGAAATCTCATTCACAAGCTTCAGAGCTGCAGAACAACTTAGTTTACGTAGGTAAAACCTGGCTAGAAAGAATATGCATATATATATATATATATATATATATATATATATATATATATATATATATATACATACACACACACACACACACACACACACACACATACACACACACGTGTGTGTGTGTGTGTGTGTGTGTATATATATATATATATATTGTTTTTTTTAATTCATAGGTTCAAATGTATAATACTTTTCTTGTCAGGGTTTTTTCCTATGTAGCTCAAGATGTTTTGTGTAGCCATAGTGGGGTGATATCTCAAATCACTGACAAGAAAAGTATTATACATTTGAACCTATGAATTAAAAAGAACAAAATAAAAATAATTATTTGACCTTTACAGGGAGGAGCCATAAAATATGGGTGTGGTTGGCTGAAGAAGTCTCATAAGACAGAAATAGTACTATCCCAGTCTCCCATAAGTCTCAGAACAACACAAAATGTCTGATAAAGCCTGAAAGTGGTGATTTGAGATATCACCCCACTATGGCTACACAAAACATCTTGAGCTACATAGGAAAAAACCCTGACAAGAAAAGTATTATATGTATTTCTCTTTAGCCAGGTTCTACCTATGTAAACCAAGATATTATGCAGCCCTAGTTCAGTGAAATCACAATTCACAAGAATTGTGAAATCACAAGAAAAACATATTCGTAGATTTTCACAGGTAGAGGTATGCAAGTTTTGGTGTATTCGGGTCTTTTCCCATGTAAGATTGAGAGTATCTTGCCGATGTTTCTGCATCTATTTTGAAACGTGTTTTTAAAAGTCTGGGTGAACATTTTGCTCTCGTCTAAAAGCAACATGAAGATGTTGGTGAGCATGCAACCATTTCCCAACCAAATTAGATATTTATGAATCAGCCTGGATACTAAGAAAACTTAGAAGGGGAAGCAAGCAAACCTTTCTATGGTTTTAAATAGATTGCTGCACAGCCAGAAATAAGTAGTAGCAGTTCCCAGAACCAGAAGATTGGAAGATTGGACAGTTCCAGAAGTCCTCCTGATCTTCTGCAAAGATTCCATGTGGAAATGGCCAAAATAACTTTTCTTTAGTATCTACTGTATTTTTCGGAGTATAAGACTCACCTTTCCCCACCCCCAATAGGGGGTGAAAATTTAGGTGCGTTTTATACACAGAATGTAGCCCTGCCCACCCACTGGCCTCCACCCTTTGGTCTCTGCCTCCCAGCAGTTACCTCCTTGTAACAAGCAGCAAGAAGAAACAGCTCGTTTCAGTTTCAGCACAGCCTAATTAGCATAAGTTGATTGGATGGGCCTCCTGACTTTCAGCTGTTTTTCTCTCAGCTGTTTTGCGCAGGCCTCTGCTGCTTGCTGCAAGGAGGTAAATTGTTGGAACAGATTTTTTTTTCTTCCTTGTGCTAATCAAGCTATGCTGAAAATGAAAATGAAAGTAAAGCAGGCTCTTTGCTGTTTGCTGCAACAAGGCAAAATTGCTGGGAGGCAGAGGCAGATTTTTTTTTCTTCTTTTCCTCACCAAAAAAGGTAGGTGCGTCTTATAGTCCAGTGCGTCTTATACTCCGAAAAATATGGTAGTATTTCTTTAGTATTTCAGTAAGACATCATAATTATTAAAAGACATGTGATGAAGGTCTAGTAGAGATTTGTGTGTTTTTCTGATGTGGAATTTTGACACAAAAAAGCTCAATATTAATTTGCCATTGACATGCGTTTGATGCATGTATTTCAGGTAAGAGTTTTTTGTCTTGAAAGATTAGTTTTCTACAAATGGTGAATGTTCATATAAACATTTTAGAACAGCAATGCATTGTTCCTTCTCCATACTCTTAGATTTATTAAGGCAGTTTTGAATAGAAAATATTAAGAAGCTTACCTCTGTGGCCTGAAAGCTTCCCTTTCCTTTATATTGATTTGAAAGTAAGAGAAAATCATTTCTGGACATAGTAGAACTCAATTTTTGTACTATTTGCTTTTGATACATATGTCTGCAGGAGAGTAGTCTAAGTAGAAGCAATAAGTGCCAATGAGTTTAGCAAATCAATGCACCACGATTTCACAAACGATGTTTCGTGAAATTTCAGACCCAAACCCGAGCAAAGCTTTGTAATTTCTCACTGACTTGTTGTTGGACCTAAATTGCTGCCTTTATATGACAAGGCACTGGGATATTTTCTCATTCTATTGATTGTACCATTTTAACTTAAAAAGGGTTTTTATATTGGTGTCCTTATCTACAGAAACCATTCTGAGAGTGGAAGTGGGAAATATGTGTACTTTTGCCTTTTCCCATTTCCTATACCTTAAATATATCAATAGTCGTTCCCCACCACCGTCTTGTGGTGCAATCCCTCCCTCCCAGAATCAGCAAGCTGTATCTGCCAGCATAAAACCTGCTGATGATTGCTGATCCTTATCCTGTTTCTATTCCCAGTTACTGCCAGTCACCCCATGCCCCTCCAAGGTAATAGGCAACAGATTTTACAAAGAATGAAGCTGTCCTTGGAGAATGTGGAGAAATAAATACTACTTTAACATCAGTACAGCTATGGTTGACAAGACTATCTCATTCATGAGTCAGTAATGAGATGAAGGCCACAACATGGGGATGTGATACAAATAAAATGCTGCCAAGGCATGGTTGTGCTATGTTCAGGTGGTAGTACGGAAAGTTCCAATGACAGCACAAATTAATCCAAGTTTTTCAAGTAACATTGGCTTCTGTTTAAGTCAGTGGAACTATTGCTTATTCCATCTATCTTCCAGTCCAGGAGTCAGTTCTACATTTTTGAATGTTCATATTTATCTTCTAGACCAGGTTCTGAAGTCCACAAGACTTTAAGACTTGTGGACTTCAGTTCCCAGAGTTGAAGCTTTGCTGGCTGAGGAATTCTGAGAGTTGAAGTCCACAAGTTTTAAAGTTGCCAAGGTTGGAGACCCCTGTTCTAGACTTCCAAGAAATTGCTACACTATGCAGAGACACAGACAACATAAGTGAGATTTTTAAAAAGCCTCACAGAGGCAGCAGGTAGAACCAAATCTACTGCTGATTATCCGTGTGTGATCTGCAGGAGATCAACAAAATTCTACACTTGAGCAGTCATTGATCACGAAGAATCTTAAGACATCTCCTCTAAATTATATACGTATATGTTTTTAAAAAACATGGGAAATAGAAACAAATCCTCATTTCCATCCCCAGGAAAGGGAGAGAAGAAAAACTGATCTATGGCAAGCTTCTCTCAACCCACGGGGTTTTAAAATAATCTAATCCTGCTCAGGCTATTGTTATCCTTAACAATACCTATTTTTTTTGTTCAACCAAGACTCTAAACCTCTTTTTGAAAGCTATTTTGGTCCCTTCCCAATATGAAGATGTCAAATACCTTTTCCATGTGAGCTACCTACAACATTCAAATTTATATTCTATCCTGGTCCCATCTATTCCTACCCAAGCCAACAGTTGCACACAGTTCACAGATCCCATCCCCATTCACCACGGGTGTGATTGATATATATATATATATATATATATATATATATATATATATATATATATATATATATATATATGTGTGTGTGTGTGTGTGTGTGTGTGTGTGTAGGTCTTTGGTTATTCAGGTCTTCTCCCACGTAAAATTGGAAGTGTCTTGGCGACGTTTCGACGAAGTCTCATTCGTCATCTTCAGGCTGGTGTTCTCGGCTTCGTGCTTCCAGGAGCAATGTGAGATCGCAGCTGTCTCTTCCTTTTAACTGCTAGTGGGGGTGTGATTGGGTGGGAACTTGGCTGTGTTCTGATTGGGTGGAGGTGTGTTCTGATTGGTTAGGGGTTTGGCTGTGCTCTGATTGGATGGGGGGTTGGTTGTGCTCTGATAATGGTTGGTTGTGCTCTGATAATGAGCCACGACCAAGGACCAGAAGCCAGACCGCAGCTGCATCATTAGCCACTTTAAACCCCTCCAATCCATACATGAAGCAGACTGACACCCACCATGAAGAGCTCGCACGGCCACAAACACGAAGCCAAACAACAACAACGCAGCTCACCAGCTCAAATCCCCCTGCAACTCAGACTAAGCTGAGCACAACCAAGCCCCCACCCAAACAGAACACACCCCCAGCCAATCAGAGCACAACCAACCCCCCATCCAATCAGAGCACAGCCAAACCCCTAACCAATCAGAACACACCTCCACCCAATCAGAACACAGCCAAGTTCCCACCCAATCAGCTCACACCCCCACTAGCAGTTAAAAGGAAGAGACAGCTGCGATCTCACATTGCTCCTGGAAGCACGAAGCTGAGAACACCAGCCTGAAGATGACGAATGAGACTTCATCGAAACGTCGCCAAGACACTTCCAATTTTACGTGGGAGAAGACCCGAATAACCAAAGACCTACATACAAACACCCGCGAAAACCTGAGAAAACATATATATATATATATAGGAATTTGTTTTATTTTGAAAAAAACAAATAAAACATAAGTGAAATGTGAAATTTACCAATTTATTACCTTTATCCTATATTATGTTGCTATTATTACTATATTATTATGCTAGTTACTATTAGTACAACGATTAGTATATTTGATTACATTACAGCACTCTATGATGTCATGCTGGTCACATGACTGCAGAAACGTCTTCAGACAGCGCTGGCTCAATGGCCTTGAAATGAAGATGGGGGTGGGGCCAGTCAGAGGTGGTTTTTACCGGTTCTCTGAACTACTCAAAATTTCCACTGCCGGTTCTATAGAACTGGTCAGAACTTGCTGAATACCACCTCTCATGGGGAAGCCTGACATGGTAAAATAACATTTTAATAGTAGAAATAAAATAACATTTTAATAGTAGTCCTCTTGTCTAGAATGAAAACTATCAGTCCATCTATCATGTCAAACGCTGGCCCATACTTTGTGTCCCAGTCCATGTTTGGGCTTGGAGTAATTTTTTCTCTAGAAAAAGAGCTTGAGTGCTTAAATAAACTTAAAGAGAAAGCAGCAGTTGAAATAGATTTGTTAAAAATATAAATGTGTTGTTCCATGCTGCCCTATTTTTAAAACGGAACTATTATGAAAACTTTTTAAAATCTTCCCCAGGACTGAATACATTGGACAGATGTGGAAGAACAGTTGGTTGATGTGGAATGAGAAGTGCTGCTCCCTGAAATGACAAATCCAGTGGGAGAAAAGTGCTTAAGAATCATCAGCAAATGCCTGAGGGCTGAGGGAGTAGGGCTAGAGAAATTTATCCATCCTATATTCCACTGTATTAATCAAATTTAATAAACAGTAGTTGCCAAACTTGTGGAAACCTTTTGGGAAAAGTGTATTTTTGATGGCTAATAACACCACTTATTTTTCTTTTTTTGGAGTTTCAAGATAATCATATTCCGCTGCTGGAATGGCCTGGGAATAGCCCAGACCTTAACCCAATTGACAATCTATGGAGCCAACTAAAGAAACTTGTTAGTCAGAAGCAACCCAGCAATAAAGCCCAGTTAATAAAAGCAATCATTCAATCTTGTTTTCACATTATAACAGCTGTAGAACTAAAAGACTTGGTTCACTCCATGGGAAGACGTTGTAAGGCCATAATTCATGCTAAAGGTTACCCAACTAAGTATTAACAGACGTGATAATTTTTGTATATCTCATTTTTTCTACATGTTTTACTTTTCTTCTTTATACTATAACTGATCTTCTAATAGCAAATCCTTCATAAAAGTTATTGCATTACATTCTTGATTAAATTATCTTCCCATTGATATATAATTTTATGGTACTACTCAGTGGTGGGATTCAAGTAATTTAACAACCGGTTCTCTGCCCTAATGATTTCTTTCAACAATCAGTTTGCCAAACTGTTCAGAAAGTTAATAACCAGTTTTCCTGAAGTGGTGCGAACTGGCTGAATCCCACCACTGGTACTACTACTCCAAAAAATGTGGTGTTATTAGCTAGTTTTAGAAAATACACTTTTCCCAAAAGGTTTCCAAAATTTTGGCCACTACTGTAACTGCCCACTCCAGTGGACTCTGGAAAGCCTAAAAATTGTTCTTCTATTTGTTCACAATATACATTCCAGTGGGTTAATATCTCAATGTTACCAAGAAAGTGGAGCATTGCACTGCTTAAAGCTGCATGTAGTTTACAAATGAAATATTCAACTTTAGAAAATCAAGAGTCCTGATAACCAGGCAAGTTGGAATGCAGAAAATCCAGTCTTCTAGAATCTCCTTCACTAAAGGAACCAAACAATCATTTTCCTAGTTGAAGGATCCAATTTGGAAAATAGCACTGATAGTCCCACTGGAAAGCCACTGGAAAGCAAGCTTTCCAGTTACTGTCTTTGTTCAACAGTGAGACTTACCTTAAACAGGCTGATTTGTCTGTTGCAATAGTTAACAATAATGAGAATTCAGTTAACTCTTTTTGAATGTATTTTTCTAGAAACAAAAAAATAAAATAAAATGGGTGGAGTAGCCTGAAACAAACTACCCTTGTCTATTAAAGATAAAACAAAAATTCATATAAAGGACATTTGTTTGAAGCCTGAAAAAATGGTCTATGCCAGGGTATAATATATTGATAAAATAAACTAGAAGTTGTATAAAGTCCAAAGATTCTTTTCAAGTGATAAAACTAACTCATGATAACGAACCTAATTTTTCCAGTCAGTGTTATGAACTCTGAATCATTTTTGGAAAACTGGGAATTAAGCTGGACTCCATTCAGGGCATACAACAGAAAAGTCTTTTAGTTCACAAATGGATTACTTTGTAAGACACTAAACAAAGAACCTACCCTGGGGCAGCCATTCAGTTCTAAAAGATTGAATATAATTAGACAGTAAGATATTCACTTGGATTATCTGAGACAGTGATTAATGTGCTGTGCTCTTTCACCCTTTTCCCTTCTTGGAGTCAGAAATACTCCTTATGCCTGACTTCCAAATAATGAAACACCGCTGGTGGCATTTATTCAGTCTGATTAGCCAGTAAAAATAAATTTTATTTAGTATGATTAGTAAATAAAATACATTTTATTTATGTTATAAATAATAATGTATGATATAAATAATAATATTTATAATTATTATTTATGATATAAATAATAATTTATGAGATAAATGGGTATGTCTAGTTTGATGAAAAGAAGGACCAGGGGTGACATGATAGTGTTCCAATATCTCAGGGGCTGCCACAAAGAAGAGGGAGTCAAGCTATTCTCCAAAGCACCTCAGGGCAGGACAAGAAGCAATGGGTGAAAACTAATCAAGGAGAGAAGCAACTTAGAACTAAGGAGAAATTTCCTGACAGTGGAACAACTTGCCTCCAGAAGTTGTAAATGCTCCAACACTGGACATTTTTAAGAAGAAATTGGATAACCATTTGTCTGAAGTGGTATAGGGTTTCCTGCCTAAGCAGGGGGTTGGACTAGAAGACCTCCAAGGTCCCTTCCAACTCTGACAAATTCCTTGTGTATCCAATCACACTTGGCCAATAAAGAATTCAATTCTATTCTATTCTATTCTATTCTATTCTATTCTATTCTATTCTATTCTATTCTATTCTATAAGCTAGATGTGAGCCTTCTCTGTTGCTGCACTTCTAAACAGTGTCCTCCCAAAAATGTGTTTGAATCCCACCCTACGTCCTTTAAACAAGCCTTAAAAACCTGCCTTTCCCCACCCCCCCTCCCAGGTCTTGGTTAGTGTGTTATTGGACCCCTCTATTTTTTGGATGGAGTGAGTGTTTTTATTTGTTTTTTCTCAGTGACAGCTATTCTTTTCTTATTTGGTATTGTTTCAATCTGTTTTAGCTGTGAAACTGCCCAGAGTCTCTCTGGAAATGGGTAGCCTGGAAATCTGATGAATGAATGAATGAATGAATGAATGAATGAATGAATGAATTCCAATGAATGAATGAATGAATGAATGAATGAATTCCAATGAATCCTTTTCTGATTCTGGTGTAGCTAAGGAACACATTACACCAAGTGTTTTGTCAATTGACTGAATTTTATTTTGGATCAATATTTTGAACTATTTTTCCTTCAGTGTTTTTCCATCAAACAGGCGAGGTATTAAGTTCTATCCCAACTCAGGAAAAACAGGGCTAGCTCCATTTTTGTGTCTATGACATTAATTTGTTTTAAATTTATAAAGCTATTGCTTCATTTTACATTGTTAATATTTATCTAATACCCAATAAATAAAAAATTTCAAGGTGGTTTAGATTTTTTTTAAAAAAACATAAAGTACAGCAATATAGCATAGAAATAAAACTAGCAACAAAATTAAACTACCAAGAATATACATAGCATTAATTGCTGGTTACATTAAGATAATCTATGATTAAAATATACCAAAGATTATTTCAGGTTGAATTATATGGGATGCTTTTTTATTTACTGTTGACACCTGAGAGTTATCATCGTCTTACACTAAATGCTGACAATGAATCCAAGCAGATATTGATTGAATCTCAGAGAGTGGATTTTAAACTTCTATTTGAACCTCACTGGATTTGGTGTTTGGAGTTTTCTAGATATGTGGCCCCTGCTAGCTAGAGATAATAGGAGCTAGGACACACCAGGAGGTCACTGCTGTGAAACACAGTGGTTTAAGGCAAAAGTGGCTTGCTACTCAATGAACAACAGTGTAGAAATGGCTCTGTACTACCATTGCTGAAGTATGCTTAAATATGCAAGTTATTGTTGAAAAGGAAACAGAAATTGTCAAAATGGATGGTGCATCTCAGAGAGCTCTTTTGCCTGGAGGGGGAAAAATCAAACTTTTATCTGATCTTCCATGCAGCAATGATGTGACTATCGACTTAGCAGTTTAATAAGAGAAGAACATGTCTCTCAGGTTGCCTGCAGGAGGTGATTCACCAGGCCTGCAAAGCAAGTTTTATTTAAATGGGACATGCATATGTTGCAGCCTGTATATATTTCAATGAATTTAAAAATACTAAACTGACTATCTGTCAGAATGGGTAGAAGCAGTATGGTTGTATTTGCGCTTAGTTCTATAACCCTTAGTTTCCTAGGGTGGATCAAGTCTGCAGACTGTATCCAGTTGTCTGCTTTTCAAAATACAGGGCAATAGTGCTGGTATTAACATGAAATTGTGGGGGGGTACATTAATATTTCCCATCTTTCTGAGGCCATGTGGATATCTGGAATTCTGAGGTCCCTATGAAAGCTTCCTTATAAAAGAACCTTATTAAAAGGTTCCCCTCGCACATATGTGCTAGTCGTTCCTGACTCTAGGGGGTGGTGTTCATCTCCGTTTCAAAGCCGAAGAGCCAGCGCTGTCCGAAGACATGTCGGTGGTCATGTGGCCAGCATGACTAAATGCCAAAGGCGCACGGAACGCTGTTACCTTCCCACCAAAGGTGATCCCTATTTTTCTACTTGCATTTTTTACTAGTTTTCGAACTGCTAGGTTGGCAGAAGCTGGGACAAGTAATGGAAGCTCACCCCGTTACGTGGCACGTAGGGATTCGAACCGCTGAATTGCCGACCTTTCAATCGACAAGCTCAGCGTCTTAGCCACTGAGTCACCGCGTTCCATTCAGTGTTTCCTTATCCATTTATAAATCGTATATGTCACATCCCCAAGCTAAATGTGCATCCTGCCAGCACATTGGATGTAGTTTGGGATGGATTGCTGCCAGGATAATGAAAGAATTCCATCACCTCTTCAAATTCATAGAGAACCCCTCCACTCCCAACTCTTATGCATAGTCTTTCCTAATGTCCACCACCACTTATTAACTGTCTTTATCTGCAGTGATAGGTCAGGGGCAAGCAGGAGTATCTGCAGCAAGGATTCAAAGAATTAAAAAATAGAGCCAAAGGCATGAAGGCAAAGCCCAGCTCCATCTTTATGTTGCATTTCTCATTTCAAAAAGTGGGGGGGAAGGAATTTAATTGCATGATTCTGGTCACCATTTTTTAACCCCTCCCTGCAGACACCCCTGGGATAACGGAGGCTAATGGCACATTTATCATTGGGAGAGTAAAATGAGCTGCCACCGTGACCCAGTCAGTCAGAAAACCTGTATCTCCAGAAGGCAAACTAGCATTAACCTTTATCATTGTTGATTTTCTGGGAAGGTAGGCAGGCATCTATAGTCAAGGGCGAGTTCTTTCACAGCCAGAAGTCAGCACTCTGAGATCAGACAAGTCCATTCCATGATGAAGGCACAGGTGGCCCCAATCCATTGCAGTCTGTGGGCAGAAGGAAAAGCTTCAAGAACTGAACTTTGCTTCTCCTATAAATAGGACCTGAATTTTTAGACCTGACAGTTGCTGGAATTCTTTCTTAACAGTTTCTTTAGTCTTGAAATAAACATACTTATCAGTAAGCTATGTCCTTGAGTCTGTTGCCTGCAAGCTTTTTAGTTCCAGTTTCTGCGGGGAGAAGACTAGCACATCATTCCAAACAAAACCACCTGCCACTTTTATTTTCTAACATTGCCTACGTAGTGGCGTCTGCTGGAGGAGTAAAAATCTGCAAAATGGTGAGCACAGCTGGTTCTTGACTTATGAACGTAACTGACTAAGCAAGGCATTTGCTAAGTAAATTGTGCCTGATTTTAAGACCGTTTTTGTCACCGTTGTTAAGTGAATAACATGGTCATTAAGCAAATCCAACTTCCCCCATTGACTTTGCTTGCCGGAAGCCAAGTGGGAAGGCTGCAAATGGTGAATAACGTGGTCCCTGGGACACTGCAAATGTTGTAAATACAAGCCAGTTGCAAACTCCTAAATTTGGATCACATGACCATGCTGTGACAGTTTTAAGTGTGAAAGCCAGTCTTTTCAGTGCCGTTTTCACATTTGAACCATTGCTATATGAATGGCTGTAAGTCGAGGACTTCCTGTACGGCATTGGGATCCCAGCAGGAGAAGGATTAGAATTGTGGCATTGCAGCTACAGATGTTATTGGATCCAAGGCATTCTCAGAATAAAAAGACTCCAGGCTACTGTTCTGCTTTGCAGCATCATGTCTTCCAGTCGCGGGTTGCCCTCGGTTCGCACCAGTTCTATAGAACCTGTAGTAAAACCAGTGGGAGGCTCCTCCCACCGACCCCGATGTCATCAAAATGCTTCTGCGCATGCGCAGAAGAGCGTGTGTGCGTGTGCGCATGAGCAAAGCGAGCACACATGGCCCCGTTGCGAACCGGTAGTAAAAGTAAGTAAAACCCACCCCTGATGTCTTCCCATTTTTAAGGATCTAAAAATGAAATGGAAAAGAGACAGAGAAAGCAGGTCTAAAGAGAGTTGTCTGTCAGCACACTCGGAAAATCTGTCCTTGTAATATAACTGTTCTCTCAGTAATTTGAAATAGGAAACACAGCCTTTCAGGCGTTGCAAATTCTTTGTTGCTATTACTGCCCCAAAGTAACACCGGTGGCCTTCTGAAATGCGCAGTGAGGCACTTAAGGGTTGGCATGGATATGAAGTAATGCTGTAATTGGTGGAACCAGGTTATATGTTTCCTTGCATTTGAGTAGAATATTTTTGAAGTCTGGCCGATTCTGTTTGTTTCTACTTTTCTTTGCTTTTGGACCTATCCTGCAGTTTTTTGTATATATCCTCTTGCAAAATATAAATAAATAAAAATCCTACCATCTATTTTCAGCCATTGGAATCCAAAGAAGGTCCAGAAGCTGCAAAAATTAGGCTGAGACTTTGTCTGTGCTATGAATGTTTCTTATGCAGAAGGTTTTTTTTTATACAAAAGGCATTATGGATACAAAAAATAGCCTTTTAAAAACACAACACAGCACAGCATACACACACGCACAATATATGTATCTCATCTGTCTCCAACTGCCTTCAGCAGTAATTTGCGCCATAGGAAACGCCTGCTCAGTCAGAAAGACTCGCTTGTCCTAAAATGGGCATCTTGCCAGTTCACAAATTAAGCTGCTGTCTCAAGTTCTTTTCTTCTACAAGGATGCCACCAGGCCAGGGCTTTAGGGCAAAGTCTGTATCTCCTTTCATAGAATTGCTATTATGCAAGAAATATTTTTAAACTGCCCTTTGTCCCTTCGGATGCGTGGACCTAGCCTAAATGAATGGTACAAAAGTAAAATTCACGTTTGAATAGTAAAGCAAGAACCTCCTCAAGCAGAATTAGCTAGAAGGCTTACAGTATTGCAAGGTTGTGGATTGCTCTTAAATATTTCCTGGTCCAAAGGCCCGATGGTGGGTCAGGGCTGGGTAGAGATATTAACAGATATTATTAAGCAGCATGGTCTGTTTGGGATTTTCCCCAGCTCTGCATGCCATTCTGCACATCCTGATTGCGTTACAAAACGATCAAGAAAAGTAGGACTTCAAACCTACAAAAGGGGAGGGCAAACATAGCCATCTGTCACAACATTTCCTCTTTGCCAGCATGAAGAATCAGTGAAAAACTGGGCAGGTAAGGAATGTGAATGGTTTAGCCCACATTCTTCTTATGACAGGGAAATGTGGATTTATTCCACCGATAGAACTGTGCAAAGGTCTGGAAAAGCAGTAAAGCTCACATTTTCTAGCTTTGCCTGCATAAGCCTATTGATATGAACATTGTCCTGGCTGAACAGATTATGAGCTCTCCATCATCATAAGTCTCCCAATCTATCTCAGTTTAATATGAAAGTAAGAAACATGTGAAGACCCCATATTTGGATTAAGGAGGAAATCCCAAAGGTGCTTTTTCAAGAGGCAACTGGACTTTCTTGTTTTTTCTTTTGAAGACATTTCACTTCTCATCCAAGAAGCTTCTTCAGCTCTAATTGTGACTCTCTAAAAGGATGCAAATTACCTGCTTTCTGCAAGGAATATAAATTCTTCCATTCCCCCACTATCCTGTCAGAGATGAAGAAGCGGTAAAGAATGGTGAAGAAAAAAAGAAAATCCAGTTGCCTCCTGAAAAAGCACCTTTGGGACAACTATGACCTGGATAACTGAGAATCTCTACAGGAGAGCTGTCAAACTCCCGGCCCGCGGGCCAGCTGCATCACATGCTGGCCACGCCCATGCCCGGTTTAGTGAAGGGGAGGAAGTCATGATATGTCACATGGCCAGGGGTGGGTTCTAATTTTTTTACTACCGGTTCTGTGGGCATGGCTTATTTTGTGGGTGTGTCTTAATGGTCATGTGGCAATTCTTTAGGATTTAGCAGAGGTATTGGTCTACCAGGCTTTTAACTGCTTGCCGAGCTGTACCGGTCTACTCATTTGTTTTTGCAGGCATTGGTCTACTCATTTATTTTTGCAGGCATTGGTCTACTCATTTATTTTTGCAGGCACTGGTCTACTCATTTGTTTTTGCAGGCACTGGTCTACTCATTTGTTTTTGGAGGCACAGTCTACCAGCACACTGCCTTTTAACACTGATCAGCTGTAGGGCGGCCCTTTGAAGCCCCGCGGCAAGAGTTTAAACAGCTTTTTTTCCTTCTAGCAGATCAGCTGGGACTCAGGAGGCAGCAATAGACTGGAGATGGGGCCAAATAAAAGGTAAGAATAACGCGGGGGCGGGGGGGCAGAACCGGTTCAGTGATGTCATATTGTCACTGCTACCGGCTCAGCGGAACCGGGAGGAACCGGGAGGAACCCACCACTGCACTGATGCCATGACGCTGCAGGTTTGACACCCCTGCTCTACAGACATTAAGGAGGAAACTGTACAGCTAGGATTAATATTGGAGTACCATAAACAGCCTCCTGGCACTACAAATTCTACACTGTTCTTGAATACCCCCAAGATGAAAATTTTGAGGAATTATATGAATCTCCCACCAGTGTCCACAAGATTGAAAAGGTTAACATGTCTCTTGTGGTTTAGCAGGGATGACCAATGATCCACTTTGGATCATAGGCCAAAATCTCACAGACAGAAAAGAGTCCTAAGAGTTGAAACTTCCCCCCGCCCCCAACATGCTCAGACTCATATGCTTTTTTCTTCTAATTGTGACCCAGGTCACAATTCTGCTGATGATAGCAGAGTAGAGTGATTAGGGCATACGATGAATGAGCTTGCATCATGAGTCTGATTTTTAAGCTGACTCAGCACTCACCACAGCATTTTCAGCACGCTACCAGCGGGTAATGGACCTCAAGGGACAAGGCTCCAGCTGGGGATAATTGAGCATAATTACTGCAATGCAACCCCCTCCTCAAACTCTGCAATGGGAACACAGGCACTGATCATAGCTAGTCACATTGAAATGTTCTCAGCCCTTCGGGGGTTCTAAGCCGCATAAAAGAATTTGCTTCCAATCTCAATTCTGTTGCCAAAATCATTGTGTCCAGCTCTAGCTGGGAATTCTAAACACTGATAGCATCTTTTTAAGAGAAAAGAAACAAAAACAATTCTTATAATATGAAATTATTTAGTTGACAAAAACCTTTACAATCCAAATCTTCAGCATAAAATCTTGCCCCTGGAGCAGACAGAGTTTTATAAATTAGCTGTTTAAAAATCATGCCAAAACAGGAAAAGCCAAAGACTTCCTTAAAGCAGAAGTTTCTTTTAAAATCTTCAGACATTAAAGATAAGCAAGTAGGAGAGGGAGGCAGTGTCAGATTTAGAAACATATGTTATTATGGAGGGTCACACAGTCAGCCAAGTGTTTAGACTGGATTTGGCATTTTTGTCCATTTCCCAAGGCCCTAAGATAGGCAGTTATAGTTATTTGATGGAGTCCAAAGTACCATTACAGCAGTATGCAAGGTGTTCCAAGAACAGCTGCCCATTGCAATTGACTGATGATGATTTCATCAATGCCTTTCGTGTTCCAGTGATGCGCCAGATGTTTTGAGATTGCACCCAGAGCACCTAATACTATGGATACTATCTTTGCTTTCTTTAGCCGCAGTCATTCTAGTTCTATTTGCAGGTCTTTCTATTTTGTGATTTTTTCCAGTTTTTTACCTTCTATTCTGCTGCCTCCAGGTATCCAGACATTTTTGTCTTTCTTATCGACAATTGTTAAGGCTGGGTTGTTATATGGCAGGTGCTTGTCTATTTATTATTATTAATATTATTTTAAAATATTCCACACTTCCTCTTTTTGATGCATTATTTTTGTGTACTCCAGGCCTCAAAGATCATAGAGGAATCAAATCTCTTAAATAAAAGTATCAGAAGAGATGATGTCATCCAAACTGAAAGCCTATAAAGAGAATCCAGCATCATGTAAAAGAGCTCTCCCACAGATTGTCAACTCTGAAGCTGGCCTGACTGAGGCCATCTTGGAGGCTTCAGTGTTGCCACAATGGTGCTGAGGGATAGGGAGGGGGGGGAATAGAGATAGTTGGAGTTTTGTAGCCAAAACAAAATAGTTTCTCCTGAGAACCAAGGACATTCCCACAGGTGGCTGAAGAGAGGAGGAGGGGAGTTTCCAAGCAACTGGACAGCACCTTGATTGGATCATGTGACTGATTGTTTGGAAAAGGGGGAAAAACTTTTACTTTTAATTAGGTGAAAACCACGGGAACTTTTAGAGTCAGTTTTCACCAGTCTATGCCAATATGATATATCTAATAAACCTGTTCTTTGAGGAGCCTACTTGCCTGAGAGTTCTGTTTGCTATGGGTGTATTACTTGGAACCCTGACACAGATATTTTCACCACTCTCTCTTGCTAGAAAATGCAATTTAGGAAGCTATGTTCAGTATGGAAAGTAGACGTTTATTCTAAATTAGGTGTGGTAACTGTGATCTTCCATATGCCACTAAGATTCCAGTTCCCATAAAATCAAGCAACAGTGCCAGTGGATATAGAAGTTCTGCTTTCCATGTAGAATATCATTGCCCTTAGTAGGCTTCTAAAAAATGTCTCCATCTTTTTTTTTTTTGAATTTTTTTTTTTTTTTTTAAAACATGAAACATAAAATACATCTTTTTAGAGCAAGGATTTGATCTGGTATAAAGTAAATACAATTACTCACATTCCCTCAACCAATTTTGTTCCAAATTTATCCATTTACCTCTTTAAAAAAAAAGAAAGAAAGAAAAAGAAATCTTGTTCTAAACATTTCAATTTTGAACATTCTACTGTCACCCTAAATTCTAAACAATTATTTCCAAATAGACATCATTCCAAATCTTTGTCATTTTAACAATCAATATTTCATATATATTCCTCATTTCTAAGACCCATCAAGTCTATATTGTACCTCTTTTAAATGGCAACTAGTATCCATAATCTTGACAAAGGATATTTTCCTCTCTTAATTATTTCTCAATTAATATTTAATATTAATTTAATATTAAATATTAAGATGTAATATTTCTTAATTAAATCAATCAACATTTCCATCTAAAATTTGTCACACCCAAAATACTTTATTTTAAAGTCTAATATTTAACTGATTCATAATAGCTATTTCCCAACAGTGTTTTCTGCCACTTCTTAAATGTCTCCATCTTATTTCTCACACTCAGTTGGCTTATTAAGAAATAAACAATGCATTAACTATTTCTCTTCTCTATCTCAGGAATTTATCAACTTTATTAGTAAAAATAATCTACTTGTTCAGAAAACTGGTTAAATATTTTGATGCTGGATTTATTTTAACATGTAGCATGTTTGTTCTTTGGGGAAAAATAACTGTATTGTGAAAATGAGGTTTATGCCGTTGGCAGTATGGGATCCAATAAGAAATAGAGTTGTAGAAGTATATGAAAGGAAATGAAAGAAATAGAAAACTATGTTTTTTATATATTTCCTTTTTAACATTTCTCTGTTATGCTTTTATTTTTACTTTTTAAATTAGAAAACTTTTGGAATTTGCTTGCTGTTTGGGCTGCAGATGGGGGCTATACCACTTTCTTAAGCAGTTAGGGGAAAAGCTTGGAATAAATTCTGCTTTGATGCCTGCATCCAAAAGATTCTGGATGAACTTTCTTAAAAGGAAATTGGGTTGCAGCACAGCAAATAATAGCAAATAATAACAGTGGTAATAATTGCTATCCATACGATAAAGCTGCAGAGCGCAAAGGCTGTCAGTATGAATATATATTTTAAAAGTGAAAGCATTGCTATTCCCAAAAAGAAGAAAAGGCATAAAATGACAATTTCATACTGATCTCCACCAGAAGTTAAATATATTCCTTGAGAGGGAAAAGTATAGCCTCACTGTGCATAAAATGAATGGTCCACCTTAAAGTGTGAATCATACAGTTATAGTGACTGGCAAGTCAAAAATAAACAAATACTGCTCTGTGATAGGCAGCTGTCTGAATAGCAGAGGGGTTAACATAATAATGGGTCAACTCCATCTAATCAATTTGGAACAGTGTATAAATCAAGATTTATAAACTTTCTCAATATATTGCCAGCAATGCTTTGGCTGTATCCTGAAACTTTTTTCTTAGCTCCTAATATTTGCACTTGTTCAGTGATGATTCCAGATCCTGACATTGCCACATATGCAGAGGTGGGTTTCAGCAAGTTCTGACCAGTTCTGAAGAACCGGTAGCAGAGATTTTGAGTAGATTGAAGAACAGGTAAATACCACCTCTGACTGGCCCCACCCCCAGCTATTCTCTGCCTCCTGAGTCCCAGTTGATCGGGAGGAAATGGGGATTTTGCAATATCCTTCCCCTGGAGTGGGGAGAGAATGGAGATTTTACAGTAGCCTTCCCCTGCTACACTCACCAAGCCACGCCCACCAAACCACGCCGTGCCCCCATCAAGCCACGCTCACAGGAAAAAAAATTAATCCCACCACTGCACATATGTATTAATAGTATTGCTTTCCATAAATTATATCTCAGTCATTCTATCTATCCTGATTCTACCCTCCAGAGTTCAAGTCATGACACAGTGTTTTCTGGAGAATTCTACCAAACCAAAGACATAAATGCTGGGAGAAATTACAACAGGTAAAACTATAATGCAGAAGAACTAGAAAAAATGCAGAGGACTGACACAAATAGAAGGTTGGATGGTCTGTTCCTTAAGCATAACGGAGAATTTATTAGATCCTGATTTTCTTTCAAGCAGGTTGTGACAACTTTCATATTTCTTCTCTCCTCCTATTTATCATTGCAACACATATAAGGTAGGTTAGGATGAGAAATGGCAGATGGTGCACAGTCAAGGCTGATTTAGATTTCTGCATCATTGCATGTCAGGGAATGTATGAATCTGTCACTTGGAGTTGTATAGCTGTTGCATTTATACTTCTGCAAATCTTAATGTTCTGACTAGGGGGCACTAAAACAGCAATGTGCCTTGTCTTCTGCCTGCCTCCCAACAGAAAGTTGGATCGATCAATCAGTCTGCAGGATGTGTATCTCCATATAACACATAGTTCAGATTTGGGAGGTGTGCACGTTGGCCTGTCTGCAACCATCCACAACCTATACTTACCCATCAACCCCTTCACAGCAGAGGTATGCATCAACAGTACACATAGTTGTGAACAAATCTAAATCAAGCTTTCATCAGTGAATCTTAGAAACAACTAGGGAACTTGAGAATGGGTCTCTTCTACACTTGGGCAAATGGGTAACTACCCTAAAATCAAAAAAATAATGTCTGTAAATACACCTACAAAGCAACTGATTTTTAGTAAATGAGCTGGCAGTTGCACAGAATCTCATATAAACTCCTAGTCAGAAAATGATTTATAGAGGAAATAACACGTGCATATCCTTTTTATTTTTCTGATATAGTATACATGGTGGGGGTTTTTTCTGAAATGTGCTCATTTTCAGTTGCACATTGCAGCACAACATTTAAAGAAGTGTGCATTTCAACATGTGCATATATCCTAATTCACCTATACATTTGCAAGATGAATTCATCTTGTAATTTTATGGATGGGCGGGGTAGGGGGGAATCTGATTGTTTGTTAACTGTAGATTTTAGACATTTCTGTAATTTAGCCATGACTGAAAATTCTGAAAGCTATGCAGTAATCCCAATATATTTGAAGGGCATCAAGTTGATGAAATATAAGCTTAAATAATATAATTTGTTTGAACCAATAAAAACACCGCTGGATTTATTATTTGAAAATATAATATCTGCAAACAAGGTGAGAAAATATATATCCATATTCCTAAATGCAAAGAGGCATGGACATAAATTCCACCAAAAAGCTTAGAGAAAATTGTTCTGCATATTGAATGAGAGAATTGTTATTTAAGATTTTTTTATTCTTAAGGAACATTGGATATTTGAAACCAATGTGGTTATTTTATTATATGTGAGTAGTTCAATGTTTCTCAGTCCTGAGCACTTTAAGTGGTATGGATTTTAAGTTACAGAATTTTGCATCTGGCACAGGAATTCTAGAAGTCATAATTCATACAACCTAAATTTGCCAATGTTGAGCAACATTGATTGTATAGTATAGATTGTCCTCAACACATGATCACAACTGAGCCCAAAATTTCTGTTGTTAAATGAAACATTTGTTAAGTGAGTTTTGCCCGATTTTACGACCTTTCTTGCCACAGTTGTTAAGTGAATCACTACAGCTGTTGAGATGGTAATACAGTTGTTAAGTGAATCTGGCTTCTCCATTGACTTTGTTTAACAGAAGGTTGCAAAAGGTGTGACCCCAGCACCCTGCAATGATCATAAATATGACTCAGTTGCCAAGCATCTGAATTTTGATCATAGGAATGCCGCAAAGGTTGTAAATGTGAAAAACAGTCATAAGTCACTTTTTTCAGTGCCATTGTAACTTTGCATGGTCACTAAGTGAACTGTTGTAAGTCAAGGACTAGCTTGTTAAATGAGGAGTTAATCATTTTTCCTTTGCTCTATAATTTTTGTTTTGTTTTGTTATGTATACTTTTAATGTGATTCATGCAGAATTATCTCAGAGCAGCTACCTAGAGGCAGTTGTGTGTTTTAAATTTTATTGCTCTGAGATGTTTTTCATGCATTTGGGAATGTTTCTACTGTTTATAGTTTTATATCACAGAAGTAATATTCTTGTTCGTTAGTCCTCTTTCTGGGAATCTTTTACTGGGTTTTTTGTTTGTTTGTTTGTTTGTTCGTTTCTTCTTTTCTTCTTGAGCTTTTTGTCAATGCAGGTTTGGATGAATCCCATGCCAACTTCAAATCAGAATAACGTCTTGAGATTGTTTTTAGTTCTGAAAGAAATAGAACAGCAATATAACAAACAAACATTTTAGTTTTTTTTTACTGAAAGTTTATGCTCACACAAAATTGTGGTATCATCAAGGTGTAACCTTTAGGATTATTTGTGCTTCAATCTATCTATTTATTTTTTGCAGGATCCAATCTGGGTCAGTCACCAGGACCAGAGGTTTTGTCTTCCAAGCTTTCAGACTCATACTGGAACCCATCTTCAGGGAACTTCTCTCTAGCCTTTTTTTTTAAATCACAAGTGAGCTGCTGCATTCATTCCTTTGTGCATCATCATAAAATATTTTGTGAATTCTGATTACTTTCTGCCATGTAGTACAAAGGGCTTTTCTATGGCAGAAAAGACTAATAAATTTCACTCAAAGGTGCTAAGATTTCTTTCTTTCTTTCTTTCTTTCTTTCTTTCTTTCTTTCTTTCTTTCTTTTTCTTTCTTTCTTTCTTTCTTTCATTTGATTTCTGCAGCCACCCATCTCAAAAAGTGACTGTGGATAGTATACATTATAAAAACATAGAATAGTTGAAGCAATACAGAATAAATATGTATGGTCACGGAGTAAAACTATTGCCATATTATGTTAACATGTTAATGCAGCCAAGAACTCAAAGCCCTAGACCTAACCATGACTTTATGACCTTATAAAAGGCCAGCAGAATTGGGGTCATCCTGTTCTATGAATGGAGATTGTTCCAGAGAGCAGAGGCTAGGGCAAAAAAGCAAGTCTCCTGGTCCCCACCAGCTGACATTCCTTGACTGATGGGACCCATAACACGTCCAACCTGCTGGACAGTATTGGATGAGTAGAAACAACTGGGAGACATTGGTCCCTTAGATAATCCAGTCCCAAGCCATGAAGAGTTTTAAAGTTGACAATCAACACCTTGAATTGCATCCAGAATGCAGCCAATGCAATTCATGCAGCAATGATGTTACTTACATGTGCTGAATACCTGAAACCATTTACTATCTAGGCAACTTTATTCTGCACCAGTTGAAGCTTCTGGATGCTTTTGTGATGGAACGATGTCCAGACTCCTGGACTAGGAGGGAGGGAGTGCATTCCATAGGCTCAAAAGACAGTGCAGTTTAGATAGTTTGTGTGGAAGAAAGAGAATTAAGACAGCTCCTCCTTAACCGTTCCTGGTCTATATATGTTTTATGGTGCAAGTAGTCTTCTTTGGTTTAGCAAGATTTCTGTCTGTAGGTGAGAAGCAATAGAGGAAATTGCTTGGAAGAATCTCAGCATGTGCTTCTTGATTTTTCAAGCCTGATGGCTCTTCAAAGGCAGCTCCATGTAGAGCATGTTGCAGTAATTCAGATGAGAAGCCTTCTGATCCAGGAACAGGTGCACAAGCCTGCAAATGGTGTACAACCCTAAGATGTGCAAAGATCCTCTTGGCCATGGCTGCCACCTGCTCTTCTAGCAAGACTGAGCCATGAGTCTAAGAGGCCGTCCAGATTGCATACCAGATCCATACCAGTGCCACCCCCATTCAGGACCAATGTGGAAAAACTTCCTCACCAGAAGGCCCAAGTATACAAAGCCCCTCAGTCTTGCTTAGATTGAGAAGAAGTCCATTGCACCCCATACAAACCCTAATAGCCTCCAGGTGCTTAGGACAGGACCTCCATGGCATCACATAGGATGTGAAGATGTAGAGCAAAGTATCATAAGCATATTGATGACACCTCACCCCAAACTTTGGATCACCTCACCCAGTGATCTCATGTAGTTAAATAGGAGAGGAGAGAGAATCAATGGCATTGAAGGAGGCTGAGAGGTTGCAATGGAATGTGTGAATGAATTTGGGGGATGAGGAGAAGAAATACTGCTTAAGAAACAGGAAGACAAAGGAGGCAGGAGCCCACACTGTCTTAATGCTGATAGAAATAAATTTAGGAAGAACCTGGCTAATTGATCAAGCAGTTAAAAGTGGCTATGGGAAATGTGTACTTTCAAACTTATAAGATTGATGTCATATGGTTTTATTTTTTATTTTATTTATTTATATGTCACTGCGTTTTTGTATTTGCCAGATGAGCTCTTATTTTTGAATTTTCAGACTTACCGTAGCTTGCCAAGTTCTTATCAGTAACTACTGTGCATGTGTACATTCTTTCTTCTTCTCTAAAACTTTTCTTTATTCTCCGGCCAAGAGAGGTAGCCGGGAAAGCTTTGCCAAGATGTAACTAATTAGATTAGTAAGATGTTTTATTTTCTTTATAACAAATAAATGAGTTTTTCTTAGAAAATACATCTTCAGGTTTATTTTCTTAAAGTATACTTCAAGGGAAGGTCACGATCCATTCTCTAAATCAAGGTGCAATTACCCAAAAGCAGAATGGGATTAATTGCCACCCTGACAATCCCATCTTTATTATTTTTACAAATAAGATGGCAGACATATCCAACATACCTTTCTCCTCATATATTCCCTACAACATCAACCCTATGAGATGGATTGGGCTGTGAGAGAGTGACTGGTCCAGAGTCGTCCAATTGGCTTTCATGGCTAAGGTGGGACTCAAACTCAACATAGTCATAGTTTCTGATTTCTAGCCTGGTGCCTTAACCATTAGACAAAACTGCTTCTTGGAAGAAGAGCATGGTAGCCTTAAAATTGGAGGAAAAAAAATAATAATGCACTATATTAATAACACTAGTCTGATAGCTGAAAATGAAAATAATGAGGAAATTCTGACAACAAAAGTAAAGGTGCACAGTGAAAAAAGATGAACTGAGAATCCGGAAGGCCAAAGTAATAATAACAGGTAGCAGCAACCTGTTAAAGAATTGAACAACTTGGAAAATATATTTAAAACCATGAAGGAAAATATATTCAGATCTTGGGATGTGTCTATACCAACATAGATCAAAATCATTCAGGCAATGATTTTCCCTGTGACAGTCAATGGAGGTAACAATTGGGGTTTGAAGAAGCAGGATAGAAAATTCTGGTGCTTTTAAACTTTGAGCTTTGGAGTTGGAGAAGTTACCTGATAATACCATGGATAGCCAAGAATACAGGAAAGTGGATTGCAGAAAAATCAATCAAAAGTTCTCACTCGAAGTACAAATAGCCAGGGTCAAACTATCATATTTGGCACAGTTCTCTTGAGAGGTCCAAATGTTGGAAAAGGAGGAAGGAAAGAGGAAGAGAAAAAAATAAAAGAACAAACCAATGAATAAGTGCTATTGCCAGCTGGAGAAAGCCCTCCTACCTCAACAATGAATTTTCTCAATCAACTTCTGTGTTAAGACATGCACTCGATTTATTAGACACACAAAATCTAGGCCACAAAGAGAGAAGTATAAATCAGTCGCCCTCCCATAGCTGATCAAAGGTTTATTTGACGAATGAGGTGGAGACACACATATTCTCCTGGGAACTCATCTTGGTTGATTTTAATCATAGAATAAATGACCTGGTTGAGGCTAAGGAAATGCTTTTAAATAGATGCAAAAGAGATTTGTAATTTTAATCAGCTGCATTGCTCTGTATATGTGTTTTGATTTTTTCCCCCAAAGTTCTCTTGTACAATTTGGATGAGCTCAAAAAGATGATGGACAAAATGAAACATTGGCAAATGAGCTTTCTTAACGGCTCATTTGGGCAAGAGCAGTATACAACCCCCTCTCAAACACACCATCCTAATTCATTTATATGTCACACTACTGAATTATACAGAAGCAGATACATTTGTATTTGTTCATCCTTTCACAGTTTTAATAAATATCATGGGTATTTATAATATCAATAAATTATTCATCCTAAAACCTATACAATGTTCTGTTTCATCCCGAGATTCACACAGTGAAAAGAAGCACAATTGAACAGAGGAGGTCAGAAGCCAGCAAGAATATTTACAGCAAATAACAGCAGAGTCAAGATCAGGTCCAGAATTCGGATTAACAAACTGCAGGATCAGTTGCCATCAGATCCACTCAAAGGTCCACAGTCCAGAGGCCACATAAGGATTGGAGTCAAGATGCTAGGCCAGCATATCACAGAATTTGTTGCAGCTTTTGATTGTTGTCATGCTAGAATCTGGCTATCACATAACCCATTTGATGCTGATTAGAACTGACTTCAGAAATTGAGATATTCCAGAATTATAATCTACTTTCAAATTTATCATTATTCTCAAGCGGACTATTTTGCCTGTTATATTCTATGCTATTCTTCCTTATTCTGTTCTGTTAAGCAATCTGGCATGTCTTTGTCTCTCTGCCTTTGTTTCAGGTCATGTCTCTGCATCAGTTAGGAGAAATGGAAAAGAGTTTCACTAAGTTCTTATCGATCAAATCAGACTCCTACAACTATTTATTCAGGTCTTAGTCTTCCATATCCTCCTTAGATGAGGACTTGGCTGAGAGGCCTCAGTAATTATAAGATGTACAACTAATTTCTTTCCTCTCCAATTGGCTGCATCAAGAAGTCTTGAAAAGTCAGAACACATACCTGGAACCTACTTGAGGGAGTTCTGTTACAAAACTGAAGTTGTTGCCAAACTGAAAGCAATGGAATATAGTTGTTTTCAATTGGAACAATCTTACTGAGACAGATGACAACTAATTTTAACTGGATGAGTATTTTTCAAACGCTTGTTTCACCCCTGTTCAAATAGTTATGAAATCTATGTTTGCTTCTGTAGGCTACTTTCAATATGATCAGGAAGTTTTATTTTAAAGAGATGGGTAATATTAAGAATATCACAAAAGCACTATCCAGAGGGAACATATTCCAAAATATTGACCAGAATTTTTTTAAATATATGTATATAATTTTCCTAAGTAAAGATAATTCCAGAGTTATTTCAATATTTTAAGGTTGCCAACCTTATGGAGCTGCTGACTTCAATGAGCAAAACAACTGATAAAAAACATCCATGTGTTGGGCAAGGAGAAGATGGGGTATAAATACCCCAATTCTGATGGATCTTAATTTAGATATATCTGTATTTTAGACTTGTACCTACTATTTTGTTGATGTATTCCTCAACAATATTGTCTCTTGAATCTGTCTGCTTTCCTTGTCAAAGTGTCTTATATATAATTTTCTACAGCATACATGCCACTACAAAGAGCCTCTCATGAGTTAACTCGCTTTTTCCACACATGACTTGCTGAGTAAAGACATTGCTCTATATCAGTCAAAACATGCTTCTTCATGGAAAAAGCTAGTAGCTGTCCTCATTTTGACCTCTGCAAGTACATAATGCAACAGTAAAAGAAAGAGAGAATAAGTTCTTCTATAAATATGTTTATAGGCAGCAAAGGTGATTTACTGCCTACTTAGTTAATCCCTATAAAATGGCACAGCTGAACGCCTTTAAGCTGCATGCATACAAATGATTAATTAAACACACAGTTTAATTGCTTGACCTGCCACAATTCAGACCATTAAAATCATTATAGTAATGGAGCTTCCACTTTGCTTTGGGTACAAAGGCTTTTGATTTTATAGACGCCTGTGGGCAAATTGCCCTCCTCCCCATTTCAGCCAAGGATGGATCAAGAAATAATTTTGGTTAGCACCGTCTTTGAGAAAATTATAATTATACAGTGCTGTATTGTATCCATGAAAATGCTTCTGAAAAGAGACATTTTTAAAAAAATAGGAATGGAAATGAAAAAGAATCAAGTTCTAATCCTATGGATATTTATTTACTAGAGGGCTAACCTCTGAGAAAAGCTCTGTGGGGTATTGCAACCCATCTCAAAATGGAGCTTGTTTCCAAATAAATATATTTAGAATTAGGAGCCTATTCCTTTTCTGTTCCCCCTCTATATCAGTTTCTATAATTTCATATGATTGCAATCTGAAGGGACATTTGTGCAACTGAGAATTAGGAGCATCCATGCTGTCCACCTTTTTTCATACAACTGTGATAAGGAAGAAGAATAAAAAATCAAATGGATTTCCTATTTGCAAATTCATTTTTTTAATGTTTTGCTTGAATGGCAAAGATCTGCTTTTAGAAATGACAAAGTGCAGTCCTAAAGATCAGGCTCCCAAATCTCAAAACATTTTTCCTTACTGATCATCAGCTAAACAGCCAATATTATAATAATATTAATTGTTAATAGTAGAATCTGTTCTACACTGAGAAATTCTACTATGTTCAAATGTTGCTATTAATGGCAGTAATCTTTCAGCAACCCATAATTTTGACCATGGTACCCTTCTCAGATGGCTCAAGGGGTTGAGTGTGGAAAGAACTACACTACAGTGCTTCTTCTTTTTTTAAAAAAAAAAACTTTTTAATTTTTTAAACAAATCAAAAACATAAAACAACCATCATCCATTACAATCACAAAAAGTGTATCGATCGGTTATAATTCTTTTATGCTTAATCTCATATCCTACAGTGCTTCTTCTTCTTTATGGGAGCTGAGGTGGAACCCAAGGTCCCAGTTTTGTGAGTTATCTCAGGGTCCTACCCTCTTCCCACTCCTATTTAGCATCTGCATAAAACCATTAGGTGAGACCATCCATTGATGCAGGGGACAGGATCATAAGAATGTTGATGATACTCAGTTGTACTTCTCTGCCCTGGGCCAACCAACAGTGGCAATAGTGGATGGAGAGAGAGCCTTTACCCAAGCTTGCCTTCTACACCAATCTGGCCCATTCCTGGATTGTGAAGCCTTGCTCGTGATGATTCATGCCTTAGGCATTTTCTGTTTGGATGCTTACATTATTGGATGTTCTACATGGGGCTGCTCTTGAAGCACATTCAGAAGCTACAACTGGCCCAGAATGCAATGACATAAGCAATTTGGGGCATTTCTTGTTACATTCATATAACACCATTGCTCTGGAGGCTGCACTTCCAATATGTTTTACTGTATGTGTGACTGAATATGCTGGATTTGCTTATAAAGTCATAGCTGTCATAGAACCAGGGTATTTGCAGGAGTGCCTGTTTCCTATTGTCTCTACTCAACCCCCAGATCTAGTAATGCATAGTAGTGCATAATCCAGCTCCATTCCAACGAACAGTGCCATTTTATTGGACTCAGAAGCAATGCCTTCTCTGTGGCTGGGCTTCCCAGTAGAGCAGCATTGCTCCAGAATTCCAGAAATTGCTTTTCTCTCTCTCTCTCTCTTTATATATCTTGTGTACAAATTTTTGGCTACTTTATATGCTTTTATGCATCCCATGGAAGGAAGAGTACCACCCAAGAAAGACTGCTGCTCTCAAACGAGGTAAAGTCACACTTGGAATACAAACTATAAATGTTAAATACATGCCATACAACTGTTTTGCAAGGATGGCATGCCACAAACTAGCTCCAACATAGTGTGTCTTGTTGGCATACCTTTGTAAAGAGGAAAAAAGATCCATGTATGCCATGAATTACAACACTGCAAAATTTTGTAATTTATGCCTTCCTCTTCCAGACTCTAACAATCTGTTGACAACCAGAACTTTGGGAGGGAAATGTATATGTGGAATAATTTGAATAATTCAGCTTCCAGATTTTATGATTGGTCTGTGAGATCTTAGGAATTTCTCCAAGATGGAAATGTTTCTGCAACATGTACACAGTTAAATATATAACACTACAAAATACATAAAAATCAATACTTGTGGACTATTTATAAAAAGTAGTGTTATTGTAAATTGTTTCCACTAATGATCCAAACACAAAAAGGAGCAGTTCATTCCAAATATACCCTCTTTTTTTTAAAGTTTGTGTTTGTTATTCCGAAGGAACTTGACTATTTCTAAGTGATGTTTAAAATACGTTCCAAATCTAAGCTTATATGAACATGAAGCTAAGTAACATACAATTAATTTGTAGTTCCAAAATTTCCTTTATAGTTAGGAAACAGCCACAATCTGGAGTTAGAAGTTGTATTCATACCTGGACCTTAATCACATCTTCCTCTAAGACAGGGGTCCCCAACCCCTGGTTCATGGACCAGCATCAGTCCACGGCATGCCATAAACTGGGCTGCGCAAACAAGCAAAGCCCCATCTACGGGGTGGAGGCAATATGTGAAACCACATCCCCTTTGGTCCATGGAAAACTCTCTCTCCATGAAATTGGTCCCTGGTGCCCAAAAGGTTGGGGACTGCTGCTCTAAGAGTAATCTGCTCTGAAGGGAAAGCCTCCTTCTTTCTTTCTTTCTTTCTTTCTTTCTTTCTTTCTTTCTTTCTTTCTTTCTTTCTTTCTTTCTTTCTTTCTTTCTATCAATGAATCAGTTAATTGACCTAAACCAGATTACAGCACAAACAATCCAAGTGTCGAGCCTCGGTTGGGTCTCGCCATCACTGGGGAGGACGACGAGGAGGGGGCAAGCTGTTGGACTCTCTGGGGGCGTGTCATCAGCTGTTTGAGAAGTCTTTACCACCCGTGCACAAAACGAAGCAAACTCTTTCATCGGAGATAGCGGGGGGGGCATGGAGTTTGCAGATGATGCTGCCTTGTGCTGTAACAGAGGCGTGCTCCTCCTACAGGCCAGCTAGAGGAAGGAGGGATGATGTTGACTGTTTGATTGCTAATTGATGTATTGTGCTTCTCCTCCAGGCCAGCTAGGGGAAGGAGGGGTGATGTTAACTGTTTAATTGCCACTTGATTTATTGCTGCGTATATAAAAGGCGCTACACTGCGATTGCATGTAGCGCTAACTTTAACCCTTGTTTCCGGCTTGTGCCTTTCTCCTGCCTGTGTTTGCTGTGCTGACCCTAATTAAAGGATTGCAACTGCTTTATTCCGTTCTGGTGTTGGCTTGTTTCCAGTGCAGTTGGGTGGACAGGCCGAGAGAAAGTTAGCGCTACCCCACTCACCAATTTCAACTGCCTACGTTCCCTAGCTGCGGTCCGGCGAGAAAGGCTGTCAGTGATGGCAGAAGGGACGGTGCTGGGTGATTCGGAGTTGGAGGTCCCTCTAGAGGCTGACGTGGAGGAGGTGGCTGTGGAAGAGGAGAAGCTACAAACTGCAATCCCTCATCAACCGGTGGTCAGACCCAAGCTGCGCCAGCCACGTGAGGAGGACTGTGTGGAGACGGCTGGTGCGCAGAGTCAAGGGCTAGACCCTTCGGGACAGGTTTCCAGTGGGGGCTGGTGGCCTAGTTCAACTCATACCGGGCCCCAATGGCCATCTACCCCCCCGTTGGGTCCGTCGTTTAGAGGTTGGCAGGAGAGACGTTGGACAGATGATGAAGAGGCGGATTGGGGCTATGATACTACAGGGCCTGAATCCAGTGCTATGGATGCCATAAGAGATCGGTTTGGAGAAGGGAGTTTCCGGGACGTCCCATCTTGGCAACCCTGGGCCGTTGGGGTGGAGCCGTTACAAGGCAAGTCTTGGCAGGATGAGGGCCTTTCCGAGCCAGAGGCTCGGTTTCGCATCGCTAGCCCCAAATTCCGAAGGGAATAGGAAACAGGAAAAGGAAAGGGCCAATTAGAAGACCGGAACTACCACCTGCCTAAGAGGGAGGATAGCACCAGGGGCCCTGAACAGCCATCGACCAGAAGAGAGGTAGGAGCTGGAAGGTGGGCACAACGTCCTGTGGGGGAAAGGAGGCCCGTTGGAGATCTGAGGAGAGATGGGGAGAACAGACCGCCTGTAGCACCCCCAGCATGGATCCCAGTTCCTGGCATGTGGGCACCACCTCCAATCTGGGGCCCTCCTGCACTGCAAGCCACCTTTGACGGGAGCCCAGACCATGTGGCGTTGTTCTTAAGCCAGGTGGTTAGTCATCTAGACCAGTATGGTCGCTGGTATCCATCACAATGGGCCATGGTGGTAGCCATTACAGCTGTGTTAACCGGCGATGCAGCAGACTGGGTGGCGGGATTACATCTCTCTCGCTAGAGAACTGGTGGATGTGGGTAGGTTCTTGGAAGCTCTCTGGTCTGCTTTTGAGGATGACTCCAGTGTACAAATTGCGGAAGGAGATCTTGTAGCCCTCAAACAGCGGGGTGTTCCTGTTAAGGACTATGTACGTGATTTCCGGAAAATTGCTAGTCGCTTAAGGGACTGGCCCGAACGGATGCTAGTCCAGCAATTTCGGATGGGGCTGGATCGTGAGTTACGTCAAGCCTGTGCGTACCGAGGCCTGGCTCCGCGCTTGGCTGTTTGGTTTAAAGCCGCTATTGAACTGGACATTACACTCCGGGAGTTTAGGCCTCAATCGGAGGTAAATGTGGGACAGAGACGGGTTCCCACGGAGAGGGCCTCAGAAAAGCCGCCAACCACGCGGGGTCAAGTACCTCCGCCCAGCAGCGTCCTACCTGAAAGGTCTCAGCGACCGGCATTTCGTTGTTTTCGCTGCAATCAGATAGGACACAGAGCGGCTGAATGCCCTGTACCTCCGTTACGAGTGCAGGCCCTAAAGCCAGCTACAGGGGTAGCGACCAGAGGCCGACCACGGCAGCCACAAGTACGTACCCAAGCACTTCAAGGACCAAAGTCCGTCGTAGACCATCAGGCTCGTGATATTACACCAACCACTGTGGCGGGGAGATTCCCAGTGGTGTTGGGGGACAGTGATGACGACGAGCCGGAGGACCCTATGGTGTGCAAAACTGTGTTCCCTTTTGTCATACCTGTGGTGCTGAGGAATCCCCGAAGCACAATGGGTTTTCAGTATGGTGCTTTAATAGACACTGGATGTACCCGTTGTCTGGTGCGGAGAAGTGTGGTGGATGCTCTGGGCCTACAGATAAAAAAGCTAAAAGTTCCTGTGAAGTTCGAACAGATGGACGGGTCGTTATTGGGCGGGGCGCCTGCTAACCATGTAACTGAACAAGTGTTGTTGGCAATAGGTGAACATCAAGAGTCCATCCAGTTTATTGTGGTTGAAAAAATGATAGAGCCAGTTATTCTGGGTCTCACATGGTTAGATAAATGGCAACCTCACATCTGGTGGGAGGGAGGTTATCGTAAGCTTAGAATCCCTTTGGGACCTGCTGTCCCGTCCCCTGCTTCTTCAGTGGGACAGTCGAATGAGGGACAGGACAATAGCTGTACCTCCACAGAGGTGTTGCTTACACCGGACTTTCCTGTTGTTTACCAAGACCTTTCAGCTGTGTTTAGTGAAGAGGAATGTGAAGTACTACCCCCCCATCGGAGTACGGATTGCGCTATTGAGTTGATGCCTGGGGCTAAGTTACCGAAACCTCGAATGTATTCCATGACCCAACAAGAATTATCCGAGTTACGACAATATATTGACAAAAATTTAGCTCGAGGTTTCATTGTCCCTAGTAGATCTAGGATGGCTGCCCCAGTCTTCTTCAGGGAGAAGAAGGACGGTGGGGTTCGGTTATGTGTTGACTTCCGAGGTTTGAATGGAGTATGTATAGAACATCTATACCCCCTTCCGCTTATGAAGGATTTGTTAGCTGCACTATCTACAGGACGGGTATTTACCAAACTCGATTTACGGGAAGCGTACTACCGAGTACGTATCAAACAGGGCGATGAATGGAAGACCACTTTTAACTGCCCTCTTGGTAGCTACCAATATAGAGTTATGCCGTTTGGACTTCAAGGCGCTCCAGCGGTGTTCATGCAGCTTATCAACGAAGTTTTGCATGAACATTTGTATAGAGGAGTTCTTGTTTATTTAGACGACATTCTAATATTCTAATATATACACGTTGGAAGAACACGTTGTGTTAGTCTGTCAGGTTTTAGAGAAGTTGTTAGTGGCTAAACTGTTAAACTATTTTCGAAGATTCAATTTCAGACTCAAATATGTGCCAGCAGGAAAGAACTTCCTCGCCGATGCACTTTCTCGTATGCCACAGTATAACAGTAAGCGCGAGGAAGTAGTGGAATCTCTTATACCACCTATTGAGAGTGGGCATGCGGTTGCAGCGGTGTTGCGGAAAGAAGCGTCCTTCTTAACGAATCTTCGGATAGCTATCAGCCAGGATACGTGGATAAATCAAAACCAAACATCAGTAATCTTACGAGATGGATTAGGGTGGAATGGGGATCGTTTATACATTCCAGAACCACTTCGAACTACAGTTTTAAGACGGTGCCATGATGCCAAACCAGCAGGTCATTATGGTTTCCTTAAAACACTTCACCTGATTAGACGTCAATTTTGGTGGCCACGAATGCGTGGTGAAATTGAACGTTACGTAAAAACGTGCCCCACATGCGCGGCAGCAAAACCATGGTCAGGAAAACCACTCAGTCGATTACAATCGGTGGCTGATCCTAGCCATCCATGGGAGGAAGTGGCGATGGATTTTATAGTGGATCTACCGCCCAGCAATGGACATACCGTTATTTGGACAGTAGTAGACCTATTTTCAAAGCAGGCGCATTTTATACCTTTCAGGGTTTACCATCTGCCCGACGATTGACAGACATGTTTATACAACATATCTACCGCCTTCACGGGGTTCCGAAGCGTATTATATCAGATCGGGGTGTCCAGTTCACCGCCCAGTTTTGGAGATCTTTCATTCACAGGATAGGGTCTACTCAAGGATTAAGTTCAGCCTTCCATCCCAGTACAAATGGAGCAGCCGAACGGACTAATGCCACTGTGGAACGATATCTACGTTGCTACATTTCGTATCAGCAAACTGATTGGTCTGCCTTACTCCCGTTTGCTGAAGTCGCGTACAACAATATCAGCCACCGTAGCACGGGATTTTCTCCTTTCCAAATCGTCTATGGAAGAGAGTTCCCAGCCATACCTGAGGTAGAACCTCCAGCTACAGGGGTATCTACGCATTCCGGTTGGGCCGACAAGATCCGACAAACGTGGCCAGCGGTAAAAAACGGCGCTTCAAAAAGCAGCAGATGAATACAAACTTTATGTTGATAAAAAAAGAGCCGACCCAAAACCGTTTTCTGTAGGGGATCACGTGTATCTATCTACAAAATACTTGAAATTGCGATTACCTAGTAGGAAACTAGGTCCCAAATACATAGGTCCTTGTCCTATAACACGTGTGATCAACCCTGTCACTGTCATGCTTAAGCTACCTTCACTGTTAGGAAAAATACATCCTGTTTTTCATAGCAGCCTCCTTAAACCTGTCAGAGAGGAAAGGCCCACACATCAGCCTGTTTCCCCAGGACCGAGTCATTCAGATCAATATGAGATAGATAAAGTGTTGGATTCACGTCTACGTAGAGGCAGGTTACAGTACTTAGTACAGTGGAAGGGTTATCCACTAGCACAAGCATCTTGGGTGGCAGCTCCAGACGTTCATGCCGACCGGTTGCTCCGTCAGTATCATCGTAAATATCCCAATAAACCAGGTCCCAGTGGGTAGAACGGTTGCGATGCTAACTTCTTTATTTTATTTCCTGCAGGTGGACTCCTGGTAGAGAGGAGCTGCCTGTCGAGCCTCGGTTGGGTCTCGCCATCACTGGGGAGGACGAGGAGGAGGAGGCAAGCTGTTGGACTCTCCGGGGGTGTGTCATCAGCTGTTTGAGAAGTCTTTACCACCTGTGCACAAAACGAAGCAAACTCTTTCATCGGAGATAGGGGGGGGCATGGAGTTTGCAGATGATGCTGCCTTGTGCTGTAACAGAGGCGTGCTCCTCCTACAGGCCAGCTAGAGGAAGGAGGGATGATGTTGACTGTTTGATTGCTAATTGATGCATTGTGCTTCTCCTCCAGGCCAGCTAGGGGAAGGAGGGGTGATGTTAACTGTTTAATTGCCACTTGATTTATTGCTGCGTATATAAAAGGCGCTACACTGCGATTGCATGTAGCGCTAACTTTAACCCTTGTTTCCGGCTTGTGCCTTTCTCCTGCCTGTGTTTGCTGTGCTGACCCTAATTAAAGGATTGCAACTGCTTTATTCCGTTCTGGTGTTGGCTTGTTTCCAGTGCAGTTGGGTGGACAGGCCGAGAGAAAGTTCTTGTCATCTAGACATAGATAACTTAAAGCACTCCAAATGTTCTGATGTACAATACTCTTTTGCATAGATAATACTGATCCGGGCTGATAGCAGTTGGTGGGGCTGATGGAAGCCCATACTTCATGAAATCACTAAGTTGACGGCATTTCTGAGAAGTGAAGATTTATTAAGTTCACATGACTTACAATGATTCAAATTAGATTAATACTTCTTTGTTCCAGAAGCTCAAGGCAATCTACATTGCATTTTCCCATTTTCTGGGCTGAGAGATAGCAACTGGTAAGTTTCCATGACTAAGGGTGGATTTATACTTGGTTCTCCCCAGCTTTTTTAATGAGATTTTAATGAAGGTATTTTAAACATTGCACTTCTCAAACAAGCAAGGCAGGCCAAACATGGTTCTTTGAAATTCAGATCTGCCTGAATTTTTTAAAAAAACAAAACATGTATACATAATTTTTATTCAGGGAATGTGTACACCACAACCCTTGTGCTACTGAAAATATGTCAGGGTTTTAAAAGATGCATTACATCAGGGGTGAAATGCTACCGGTTCGGGGCAGTTCTGGATCCTTATTTTACTGACCCCGGAAGGATGGAAGGCTGAGTCAACCTTGAGCCAGTCAGGATCGAACTGCTGGCAGTCAGCAGAATTAGCCTGCAATACTGCGTTCTAACCACTATGCCACCAAGGCTCAGTGCTGCCACATTCCGTAGTCCCCATGTCCAATGGCAAAACCATGTTTTCAGGGCCTGTCAAAAGGCCGGTAGAAGTATTTCCTTTCTCTTAATGTCTTCTGTTGGCACATTATTTCTTATTCAACTCTATGCTTTGCATAATGTTGCTTATCCCCAAAGGAATAGCATGATGGGAATAGATGTATGTATGTCATTACTGACTTAATTCCTTATTGACTCTGTTGCTAAACCTAATGCATGTATTTTAAACTAAAATAAGATTTACTTAAAATAAATAAATAAAGTAATAATAAATAAAGCCCCTGTGTTTCCTATTCCCACTGCCTCTGTGAGAAGGAGCACTTAGACCAGAGATGTTCAAACTTGGCAGCTTTAAGACTTGTGGACTTCAACTCCCAGAATAGCTGGCTGGAGAATTCTGGGAGTTGAAGTCCACAAATCTTAAAGCTGCCAAGTTTGAAGACCTCTGACTCAGACCTTCTAGAAGAATGAAAAGAAAATATGGCCATGAAAAGAAAATAGGCTGTGCCACATCTTTTTCTTATCTCTATGATTAATTTAAACAACTCTCTCATCTACTACTTGTAGATGAGAGAGTGTTCTAAGCCAAATCCAGATGTCCTTCTCCAGTGTATCCAAGCATATCATTATAACATTTGCTATGTATTGCTCTTACAGTATATATATATATATATATATATATATGCTTTTTTTATTGGCCATAAATTGCTGTAGGAGGATGTTCTACATTCCATGTGAGTCATAGAGCCAAGAAAGGAAGCATTCTCAGCCCAGGGAGAGATGAGTGATGGGAGATATATGAAAGCACTAATTTGAACTGGTACACTGGTCTAAGCCATTACCATTCAGGTCTCTAATGAGAAGAAAACATCTGGACTTTTCAAGCCACTAACAGAATAAAAAAAAAATCTATAGAACATTTCATCCTAACTAGCTGAATCATCTCACTTAAAGGATGGTACATCTTGCATATACTGTCCATTTTTATTCTGCATATCTCAGCAAGAATAGTACTAGCTGCCATCATAGCTCAATATACTGCAATAGATGTCTTCGTACAGTTCTCCTCCAGCCCTTCCCAGTCCTTCAGATCAGTGGTGGGATTCAATTTTTTTTACTACCGGTTCTGTGGGCGTGGCTTGGTGGACATGCCATGGCATGGCTTGGTGGGCATGGCTTGGTGTGCGTGGCAGGGGAGGGATACTATAAAATCTCCATTCCCTCCCCATTCCAGGGGAAAGTTACTGCAAAATCCCTATTTCCTCCTGATCAGCTGGGACTCAGGAGGCAGAGAATAGACGGGGGCGGGGCCAGAGGTGGTATTTACCGGTTCTCTGAAATACTCAAAATTTCTGCAACCAGTTCTCCAGAACTGGTCAGAACCTGCTGAATACCACCTCTGCTTCTGGGCCTATAATGTTTCACCTTCCCAGACAATGCCCTTGATAGCTAGAAATTATGAGAGTCATTGTGCCAATTTGTTTGTGGGGTGGAAGAAGGCAAAACTATTTCCCCACAATGATGCATGGGCAGCATGCATTTTACAGAATACAGGTAGTCTTGACTTACAACCATAACTGAGCTCAACATTTCTGTTGCTAAGTGAAACATTTGTTAAGTCAGTTTTACCCCATTCTACAACCTTTGTTCCTACAGTTGTTAAATGAATCACTGCAGTTATTAGTAACACAGTTATTAAGTAAGTCTTAAAAGTAAGTAAGTAAGTAAGTAAGTAAGACTTAAGTAAGTCTTAAAAGAGCCTTGATGGTACAGTGGTTTAATGCACCCTGTTATTAACACAGCTGCCTGCAATTTCTGCTGGTTCGAATCTCTCCAAGGCTCAAGGTTGACTCAGCCTTCCATCCTTTCTAAGGTAGGTGAAATGAGGACCCAGATTGTGGGGGCAATAAGCTGACTTTGTATAAAATATACAAAAAGAATGAAGGCTATTGCTTAACGCATTGTAAGCCGCCCTGATTCTCCGGAGAAGGGCGGCATATAAATCAAAAAAAAAAAAAAAAAAAGTCTGGCTTTCCCCTTGACTTTGCTTGTCAGATGTTTGATCCCAGGACACAGCAACTGTCATAAATATGAGTCAATTGCCAAGTGTCCGAATTTTGATCACGTGACTGTGGGAATGCTGCAACAGTCTTAAGTGTGAAAAACAGTCATAATAAGTCACTTTTTTCAGTGCTGCTGTAACTATGAATGGTCACTAAATGAACAATTATAAGTTAAGCACATGGGTTATGTGTGTTGTTTATTTGTTTTATTTACTTCAGTTTTATCTGGCTGCCCTTAAAAATGAAAATTGTCCTGTATTTCTTTACATGAAGGTTTCTCTATATATGTCCCAAGTATAGGAAAAGAATAGATAATAATAATAAGATTAAGAAATTAAAGAAAAAGCATTGGATTTTAAAAATGAAAAAGAAATATACTTAAAATTATTTGAAATCAACAGCAGTTTATATAGCATGCTGTATTGTTCTATACTTGCAAGTCATCTTTGATTTCATTGAATCCATACACTGCTTCTTACGTTGCCTTTTTATGTTTTACTGCTCCTTTTTTAAGGATTTCATTAACTCCATGCCACCATAATTTTCTCCACCTTCCTCTTCCTCTCGATCCATTTGGTCTTCCTTCATACATATATTTTCCAACCCATTCCTCCTTTTTATATGATCAAACTATCCTGTTTCCCCCAAAATAAGACATCTCCTGATAGTAAGCCCAATCGGGCTTTTGAGCGCAGGGCAATAAGGCCAAGAGCTTATTTCAGGGTTTAAAAAAATACCTCAGCTTACTTTTTTTGAACGGGTGACTCACATTTATATTCGATCCTCGTTCGTTCATTACCCGTTCATTCCTGATGCTCTCACTTCCTGTTTTATCACAAATCCTTCTTAAAGCCCTGCAGTGAATATGGGGAATTCCATTTCAGGAGCTTTAGACAATGAAATTTTTAAAGGAAAGTTAGATTGACTATTTTCTATTCAGCCATCATGAGTCATGGGGAACTAGATAGCGTACAAATGTGATGATAGATATTTTAAATGGGGGTGGGGGGAGCTTCTATTTTACTATTGCCTTTTGAGGTTTGTTTCTCCTCTGAGGCTGCCTGAAAACAATGCTAAGGGCAAGGCTCCTAGGCAGCTGCAATGGAAGTGGAATCTAATTAATTTGGAAAGCAAGCTAGTATCGGTTACATACATAGATTCTATCTCACATTATGGACTGAGACTTAGGGTAGGTGAACTTGTGTTGACTCTGTGTGTGAGAGAGAGAGTGGGGGGGAGGGAGAGAGAGAAAGAGAGAGGGGGAAAGAGAGGGAGGGGGGAGAAAGAGATCCTAAAAGTGCACTTGTCTTGGCTAAAATTAACCTCTTCAGAAAGCCATTCTTCTTTTTCTTTTCAACTTTCTTCTAAATCTCTATTCTTGTCAGGTGTGATAATGCTTTACAACCTTCATTAACCAGCTGCTCATTTTTGTTGTTGTATGCCCACTCAAAGTCACTTGCTTGCCCACCATGTCAGGCTACAAACAAAAGAAAAGAAGTTGCAATTTGAGTCCTCCCTAGTAAATCAGAGGCATCTTTATTTATCTTCTGAAATAAACATGGGAAGCAGCAAGGCTGTAGGAAAAGAATTCAGAAATCCCTTAGGAGAATCAGCAGGGAGAGTTCAAGTCATTACATGCTCTGGGTGTGACCACTCCAGCCGTATACAACTTTTCTATTTCTTCTAACATATCCAACTTAATCACAATTTACACTTTTACCAGCATTCCTACCCCACAAGAGATTATACATTGCCCTCATCTTTCTTTCCATGTTTTCTATTCTTTTCCCCATTTTTAGCAAAGTACCGTATTTTTCAGAGTATAAGACGCTCCGGGGAGTATAAGACGCACCTTAGTTTTTGGGGAGGAAAATAGGTGGGGGTGAATTCTGCCTCTGCCTACCATGTATTCATCTGGCTAGGAGTCTTAGCCTGGTCAGCTTCAGCACATTAGTTCGCTGGTTGTGAACGTGCACGAATAATTGGAATAATTATTCCAATTATCTTGGAATAATTAATTTCACACATATTCAGAAAATTGCATAATAATTGCATAATTTTAGCCAAAATTCATTTCTTGTGATAATTTAATTGGAGCTATCACTTACCCTATTTTGTTTAGTTTATATGTTGACGGATATTTTAACCCTTTCATTGATAATTAAATCTACAACTTCCCTTTTCTGGATATTTTCATTCACTTCACAAAATCAGACCCTTGCATTCAGATCTAATAAAGCCTTTCCATTTCTTAATTGTGCACCCCGTGAATTTTTATTTATTTTTAATTAATTTCATTGAATAATTCATGCTCTTTAGCATTTACTCTTTTTTTCCATTCGAAGACATAATTTTCCATATCTGATAGTCATCACAGATGGCTCATAGATATTGACCTCTACCACCCCAATAGCTACAGTCAATCTATACTTTTACACACTGATTTGTATCAGAATAGAGAAGGAGTAGAGTAGTTACCAGGCTTAGTAACACCACCACTTAATAATTTAGTAGTTAGTAGGCCTAATAGTTACCAGGCTTAGTAACAGCAGCATCTTCTAATAATCAGTTCTGGCATATTTGGAAAAGTATACAGCAATCATAGTTAAAGTCCAAAGGGGCTTTTTTCCTATTCAACTTTTCCACATTTTATTTTAATTAAGTTTCTCAAATTCACAAGGTTTTTGAAATTAATTTCTGGGCCAAGATTCCTGAGGATGCTAGGTAAACTCAAAATATAGAAAGTATCCATGTTGCAGTTGATTCTGTTTTTTTAGGATTTACTTGAAAAGAAATCCTCTACCACCTGGGATTTTAGCAAAGGATTTGTGAAAGATCTGTTTCTCACTTCAGCATCAAATAGGAAAAGAAAATTGTACAAGTAGGACATATTGCTGAATGAATTGAAACAATTAGAATTAAGACACACATAACCTAGTTTTGGACATAGGTCATGAGATTAAAGTGATCCATAATCAAAGATATTTTTTTAGCTTTTTTGCATCTCCACAGAACATGATAAATGTCCCCTCATGTTGCTTGCATTTCCAGCAAAGTTTTGAAATACCTTTACACAAGAGGTCTTCAAACTTGGCAGCTTTAAGACTTGTGGACTTCAGCTCTCAGAATTCTCCAGCCAGCTATGCCAAGTTTGAAGACCTCTGCTTTAGATAGTTTCTCCTGTGACAAATAAGAATGATACATTTTATAAAAAATTCCCTTTAAGGAATAAGCTTCAGTCCTTTCAACCACATATTTTCTCATTGATCCATTTGTATATTATAGCCAAAGGTATTAGCTCATTTTATCACACATTCTTTCACTTGTTTGTCTTCTGTCTCATATTTCAATAAAACTTTAAACATTTTAGCAATGATGTGGTCATCACTAGTACATAATTTATTTCAAACTCAGTCTTACTTTGTTCTTAATAATAAGGTATTTTATCCACTTTAAATCTTTCTTATAATTATACTTTAGAAAACCATTGACATGAATATCCTGTTATCAAATCTGTCAAATTTTATATTGATATCATCTTAGAGAATAATAGAGTTGGAAGGGACCTTGGAGGTCTTCTAGCCCATTCCTTTGCTCAGTCAGGAGACCCTAGACCATTTTAGACAAATGACTGTCCAATCTTAAAAATCTCCAGTGATGGAGCACCCACGACTTCTGGAGGCAAGCTGTTCCACTAATTGATTTTTCTTTCAGGAAATTTCTCTTTAGTTCTAGGTTGGATCTCTCCTTGATTAGTTTTCATCCATTGTTTCTTGTCCTCCTTCAGGTGCTTTGGAGAATTCCCTTCAAAAAATTCTAATACATCACAATAAATTTACATTTGCCTTCCTATAAATACTTCTTGGGCTCAAGTCACAAAGGAATTTTCAGGCAAAACCTACATTTACGTTTATTCCATACTTTAAGGATAGGGCATCTAACATAATGGTTTTTAAAATGCATATTTTAGCTCTATCAAACTCTGGATAACCATTCCATTCAAATCTCAAATCATTATAGATCCAATAACCTTCTATTTCTTAACAACCAATCTTTCATCAAACTAAACAATTAATAGGAAATTTCAAATTCTGTCAACCCAGTCTTCCTCTTTCTTTGCATCTTATAGCACCTTATATTTAACTTATGTTTTTTTTTCTTTGCCATATAAATTTATGTTTTCTGCTATTGGTACATCAGTTGTCAAAACAGGTGTTGTCTGAAACAAAAATAACATTCTAGATAAATAATTCATCTTAATCACAGACATTCTACCCATCAATGATAATTGTAATTTTAATTGTCCCATGTTGGCATATCAAATCTATTTTCTTTTTCAAGAAGAAGATATAAATATCCAAATATGTAAGCTGGGCCAGAATATTGTTTCAGCAAAAATTTAAGTCAGCAACATCTCAGACCGTCCTCAAGAGAGATACGGCCACGTTTCAGCTAAGACACTAGATTTGCAGTTAATCAAGAGATATGAGAATGGCCTTCAAAAACTTAGACTGAATTTCTTCCAGGGTAGAAGTGTCCTTGTGCACAGAATTATACATCATAAGAAAGACTGACTCTGTGTAGACCCATATCTAAAGAAGTTCTACCAAATCCTTTCCTTGACTGAGAAAGATTTCCTTTTATGCACAAGCAGTCTTGCCCAATTACTTTACAGTGGAATGATCTCAGCAGGTTATTTCAAGCTTGGAGCTCCCTCCATTCAAGACATTGACATTGCCTTCTGTAGCTCCATCACCGCAGGAACAGCAATCGCTCTTTTGAAAAGCTGATGTCATCATGTCAGCGCAGAAGAGAGCTACTAAACTTTCCTCTGCCTTGCAGATAATGGCATAACATTTAAGTACCTATTACAGCATAATGTTTGCTGCAGAAGAGATAACAAAGACTCTTTATTGTGCTTTCAATGCAATATTGATCCATAGATACATTGAAAAGCTTAAATATTGGCAGTGAAAATGCCACAATTTAAAACATAGGCATGCATGTTATTAACTTGGTCCATGATTACCAATTGAGAAATTTGGCTAATCAGGAACCCTCCAATTCATAGCCAACAGTCACATTTCTATTATGTACAGATTTAGAGACTAATGGAAAACATCCTCAGGGTCCATTGTCCTTTTTAAGTCTAATTTTCCAGCATCTATCCACTGTTAAAGAAACACAAGACAAAAATAAAAAAAAAGGTGTACAGGTAGTCCTTGTCTTATTATTGCTGCTAACCAACTCAATAGGTGAATCGTATTAATGATTCATCTGTGGAGATGGTTAGCAGCATCAAATTTCTGGGTGTGCAGCTAATGAGTAGGCTAGTTTGATCACTCAACAGCAAGACACTGGTAAAGTGGGCACAGCAGCACCTGCATTTTCCACATCGCATGAGAAAAGTTCATTTTCCTTCCCCTGTCCTTACCACTTTCTGTAGAGGGATGATCATCCTCTCCCTTCCAAGCTGGGCAATGGAGCAAATTGCACGCATCTGGGGTTCTGCTTGTAGGCACCGGCAGCAGGTCGAGGCAGAAGCATGGGAGAAGCAGGCAATCAAGAAGCCCTGTGCTGGTGCTTGTTTGGCGCGGCCAAGGCAAGCTGAGAGATAATGTGATGGAGTGCTGCTTGCCCCTTGCTCTTCCCTTTGGTGTGGGAGGGGGGCATGCTGTGACCCCTGCCCCCTGCACATGTACACATGACCCCCACCCACCTTGTGCATGCACGCGACTCCCCCAGGCCCAAAACAGGCAGGGGGTGTGGCGCACATGGGCAGGGGGTGGGGTCACGTGCACATGGGAGGGGAATGCAGGGGGCATTGCATTATGGGTGTGGGCAGGTGTGCGTGCGACACCCCCCCCACACACACTCCCTCCACTTTCGGCATGCCAAAACAAAAAGGTTAGCCATCACTGGCTTAGGTAGTTATTAGCACATCTCATTATGGCCATGTAACAGCATGCACTCACTATAGGCTTTGGTGTGATTCAAGGTATTGTTCTGCCCTGCTCGGATTCCCGAGTATATTGACACACACCAACAGTCCTTATCAAATTTATTAAGTAGCAAGAATAAACCAAAGTCTGGCAAAGGTTGGCAACCAGCCCAGAAAACAAAATACGAGAAGACTTTTCCAAAAATGCTCTGATGATAATTACAAGTTGTTTCTAGCAAGAAACTTACTAACCGCGTGTGACTTAAAAAGACTAAGGGAGTAGCGAATTATCCTCAAGCCTTACTCTCGAGGAGATCTCCTCCTCCTGAGTAGCCACTCCTGCATTTTGGCAGCCCTGCGTGCTTGAGCATTGAGGAGAGGCTCCTCCACTTCGCTCTCTCCACTTGAAGGAGCCTCTGGAGGTTCTGAAGGCCCTGGCTGAGTCTCTGCCTCTGGCATCACATCCTCTTCAGCCTCCTCACTGTCTGATGCGAGCGCCGGCTGTGCAGACTGCTGGCGTGACCCCACACCAGCCTCCTCGTCGTAGGGATTAGCCATGATCCACGCAGGCCGCTGGCGGGCCACAACAGGTATTGGTTATCTTATCCTGAAGTCCAAACTACAAATTTGATTCTTCGTGTGCAGCTCTGTCTAGAACAGGTTGATCACCGCTTAACTAGAGAGATCCACTTAGTTTTTTTCTGAATTGAGTGTCCATTTCTTTGGCCCACATTCATCTCATTGCTGCAATCAGGCAATGGTTTTGCCATTCTACTGTTTCACCTGCTTCTGAAGAAAATGAAAGAAAGAGGAAGCTGAATATCATTTAATAGCCTGCTTCTACGATAGTCAACCACACATGTTGAAACACTGATGCCAGCTGCTTTCTAACCCCAGTTTAAGATGCTCCCTTTGGTGGACAAAGTCTTACAGAGCCTAGGTCTATATGAACTGAAGGAGTTTGCTTTTAAATCTTTAATGGGACTTTTGGGGAGATCCCATACAGATAAATCTAATAATGACTGCAAGTTTCACTTTTTTTCCCAGAATGGGTAACAAACTCTTCTGGAGTTGAAAAAAAGTCTTTTCCTTGGTACTGATTAAATCCTATTACTCAACCATTCTGTGGTATGGATTTTGTGTCCGTTTTTCAAATTTATACATAGGAAGTTGTTAACATTTACATAATTATATAGTAAGCCATCTAAGAGTGGGCAGCATGTCTATGTATTAAATAGATAAACCTTGATTAATTAACTGTTGTTGAATTAGCATATTAATCTGTCATCTGCACCTCTATAACTGTCTGGTTTGGTTCTGCAACCCAACAAGACAGACACAGACTTCAGAGGATAATTAGAACTGCAGAAAAAACAATTGCTACCAACCTGCCTTCCATTGAGGACCTGTATACTGCATGAGTCAAAAAGAGGGCTGTGAAAATATTTACAGACCCCTCACATCCTGGACATAAACTGTTTCAACTCCCACCTTCAAAATGACACTATAGAGCACTGCACACCAGAACAACTAGACACAAGAGCAGTTTTTTCCTGAACACCATCACTCTGCTAAACAAATAATTCCCTCAACTCTGTCAAACTATTTACTAAGTCTGCACTACTATTAATCTTCTCATCGTTCCCACCACCCATCTCCTTCCACTTATGACTGTATGACTGTAACTTCGTTGCTTGTATCCTTACGATTTATATTGATATTGTTCCTGATTGTTTCTTTGTACCCTATGACAGTGGTGGGTTGCCCCCGGTTCAGACCGGTTCACAAGAACCGGTAGTAAAACTGGTGGGAGGCTCCACCCACCACCCCGGATGTTGTCATCAGTGATCTGCACATGTACAGAAGCAAGGCACAATCCCGTTGCAAATCGGTAGTAAAGGTAAGTAGAACCCATCCCTGCCCTATGACTATCATTAAGTGCTGTACCTTATGATTCTTAGCGCATGCACCAAGACAAATTCTATTAATCTTCTCATCGTTCCCATCACCCATCTCCTTCCACTTATGACTGTATGACTGTAACTTCGTTGCTTGTATCCTTACGATTTATATTGATATTGTTCCTGATTGTTTCTTTGTACCCTATGACAGTGGTGGGTTGCCCCCGGTTCAGACCGGTTCACAAGAACCGGTAGTAAAACTGGTGGGAGGCTCCACCCACCACCCCGGATGTTGTCATCAGTGATCTGCACATGTACAGAAGCAAGGCACAATCCCGTTGCAAATCGGTAGTAAAGGTAAGTAGAACCCATCCCTGCCCTATGACTATCATTAAGCGTTGTACCTTATGATTCTTGATGAATGTATCTTTTCTTTTATGTACACTGAGAACAAATGCACCAAGACAAATTCCTTTAGTGTCCAATCACATTTGGCCAATAAAAAATTCTATTCTATTCTATTCTATTCTATTCTATTCTATTCTATTCTATTCTACTCTACTCTACTCTACTCTACTCTACTCTACTCTATTCATTAACCTATAATTTGATATATTCAGAGAACCCAGAATGCCTAGTATCAAGTAAAGCATCGTAAAACTATGACAGTAATATTTTTTCTTATTTCAGATAAGTAATACATTCTGATGCATGCATTTTTTTTGTTTTAGAAAAAGAAACAGCACAGCTTTTTTCTGATTTACAAGTTCATACTTGTTTTTTCTGTTCTTTGATTATATAAGAAATGTCAGTTGAAACAAAATCAGGTCTATTCAAGAATAGATTTTGAGATAAAACTCAAAGCATGACCATAACATTATTATATATTCTGATTTCCCCCTCCCCCCTACTTTCTGAAGCCCATGCTATTCCTGCTTGATTTGGCTAAAGAAAAGCATTGATTTTTATGTGCTTGACGAACTAGTCAGTGAATTAATCAAGACATCTGGAGAAACTAGGAAGCCAACCTACTAATATGTGCCCAAACTGCTGGACAAATCTGCTTCTCAGGGGAAAAGACATTTGTGAAATGATAATGAAATGATTGCATGGGAAAAAAAGGTCTTCTGTTTTGCTGAACGTCAAGATCTAGCATTTACCCGTTTTTTTTTTCTCTATGAAGTAATTATGCCACACCAAATGAAACAGAAGTTTAATTCCTGATCTATGAACTCCTTCTCCAAAAATGAAACACTGCTTTTTGTAAGATGTTTTGTTGTTTCTCCCCCACTACGTTCCACAATTGGAAAAAAGCTATTTAAACCACTGCAAGGTAGTTCTTGACTCACTGTCACAATTGGAACAGAAATTTATATCATAATTCAGAGTCACCATGTGACCAAATCCAATTTTATTACTACTTTTACCTCAGTCTTTAAGCAAATTATGCAGTCATTAAACTAATCCAGCTTCCTCAATGAACTTTTTTTTTTTTTTGCTGGAAACCGGCAAAAAAGCTCACAAATTACAATCATATGGCCACAGATTGCTAAAAATGGTCATAAATGTGAATTGGTTGCCCAGTGCCTGAACTGTGATTATGTGACCACAGGTGTAGTGTGTGGTCACAAGTACATGTCTATGGAAATTCTCAATCATCCAGGTCATTGTTTTCCCAAAGGTGCTTTTCTCAAGAGGCAACTGGATTTTCTTCTTTTTCTTTGAAGACATTTCATTTCTCATCCAAGAAGCTTCTTCAGCTTCTTCAGAGCTGAAGAAGCATCTTAGATGACAAGCCAAACATTTTTTTAAACAAGTTTTATTTTTAAAAAATTCTTTCACATACATATTTTATGAATAGAGTATTGACCAGGTCACATTTTATACAATTTATAACATAGTCATATGTTGATTTTTATAATCTATTCCAATCTTTTTTTTTTCCAAATACAATTTACATATTTCAATTTCTGCCATAATATTCTTTTTTATCTTATCTCAATCTCTTCTTAATACATAAAATATGAACACTATCACCATCTGCCCTTCATATCCTAATTTCTTAGCATTACTTCAATTAATTATTTTATTCCTCCATTTGTAAAGTGTTTCTCAAAATCCCCATCATACTTTTTGACTATAAACAATGTATTTCATCTCATTCAATTCTTATATTGAAACCCTTTAACTTAATTGACCTTTCACATCTTTATCTTAATCTCTTCTTAGTACATAATAAGCAATATCCACCCTTAATTCCTGATTTCTTATTATAGCATAAATTAATTATTTTATTTCATCATTTACAACCTATTATTTCAAAATTCCCATCACACTTTTTTACATTTCAATTTTGTCTCTTGATTTCAGTTTTTTTCATAATTGAACCAAATTACCACTTCATATTTCACCTGCTGTTCCATTTTACAATACACAATATACATCATCATATTTACTTCTTACATTCACAATTAGTAATGTTAATACAGTTCCCTTAGATCTACTAATATATACCTTATTTCCCTTCCTCCTTTCCACTATTCTTCCCCTTTTAACCATGTTCTCTTGGTCTCTCCAAAATTCCACTTCTTAATAATTTCCTCTCTTCGTCCCATTCTCTTATCTTCTTCTTTTTCTTTTTATATTTATTGTATCTTTTCTCTTGAATCCTTTCTCTAACTTTTGAGTCTGTTACTCACATAATTCTCCCCAAGCTTTTACCTAATCTTTTTCCATTTCCTTCTCCTCCCTTTGATTGATTCTTTTTTGGAGAATATACCCCCCATCCATTCTTTTTTTGCCACTGTAAATCCCAGTGTAATCATCTAACTTTTTACCTTCAATTCCTTTTCCTTCAATAGTATTTTCTTGCTTCTCATTTTTATTCTCTTTTTCCTGATTTGTGTGTTCTAACAAAGTTTCTAACTTTTTATTGCCCTTTATTGATTCGTGTACATTTTTAAGCATCCCAATTAATTCCTCACACATCCAAGACTCCATATTGTCAATTTAAAAAATTGATATTTTAACTTACATTTAATTAAGATTTAAGTCTCTTTTTTATTTCCAGATGATATCCAGTACAAATGTTTGTCCAATCCACTCCAATTTAAAGCTTTATTGTTTTTCACCTCCTTTGAAAGGAGCAGTTTAAAAGGAAACAAATACTCCTTAAAATTTCTCACAGTTGGTCAAGGTCACTGTTGTTATTTCTTTCCATTTTCAGGCCAATTGTTGTAGTGCTTTCTTTCCACCAGCAGAGGTCTCTCTCCAATCCACAATTCTCAGAACAACAAAGTATCAAGCTTACAAAAGTATTTTAAATCCACATAGAAAATACTTTCTCTCAAATTTCTTTTCCTTTTATTGTTTTTATTTTCTCCAAATTCAGTTTTAAATCCAGTTGTAAAATTTCCTTTCTTGGGCTTTAATATTTTAACCTCCTCTTTGTTCTTCCTTCAAATATCAAAACTGTCAAAAATACTTCAAATTCTTATTAAAAAGTGCTTTCCCTCTGGTTTCTTTTTCTTGTATTAGTTTTAATTTCTCCAAATCCAATTTAAATCCAAATATAAAGTTTTCTTTTTGGGCTTTAGTACTTTAACTTCCTCTTTGTTCTTCTGCCTCCATTAAAATTCCCAAGTGCCAATTAGCCGCTCATTTTCTCACCGGGACACCTTTTAAAGTGTTTTTTTTTTTAAATTTCCTCTTTTACCTGTGATTTGGCCAGACACTCACCTGATACCAGTACTCCGCTCAGTTCACCGCTCCTGCATAAAATCTTATTCCGGTTGCCCCAGCTTCAAAGCGGTCATTTTTAATGGCCGCCACCCCCACTGCCAGTTCGAAGAGCTGCCTCCGAATTTTCAAGGAATTTGCCTGTTCCTCTTGGTCGTCTGAGGCACGTCTCCTTCTTCACCGTCCCTATAGGATGGTTCCGTGATTTGTCTGGATGGATTTTCACGAGGCTTGTTGGAGCCCACTATTTTCCAGCCAGTCTTGCTGCGATGTTTCGGTTTTCTTAAGCAAAACGTCTTCAAAGAAAAGCAAGAAAGTCATTTCTTGAGAAAAGCACCTTTGGGATTAGGGATATATATTTGTCAAGGTGGATTACACACCATGCCAAAATGCAGCAAAGCAGAAGCACTTCATTCCCCCTTGGGTTAGAGTTCTCATCGTCCACACATGCAAGGAAGTCACTTAGCATTAAGGATCAATAGAAGTTAAAAACACAAGCAAGCTAATATATACTATGCTGTGGGTTTGTTTGGTTTTTCAGGAATGGAAATGCAAAGGCCTTTTGTTCTCTGCCATTTTCTGCATATTTGATTCCATTGGGGATTTGGTAATTTTGTTCTCCCTTGGTTCTCTAAGTGACACTTAGACTTCTTAAGTCTTTCTACTCTACCTGTCATTAAGAAGCCAGTTTATTGCATATCTTAAAAGAGTCATAAAATGGTTTCCAGAATGTTGACTGTAATGGCATAGCTAAGTTTAATAATACACTAAATAAAACTTTATAGGTACAGGATAAATTGGGAAAAGATGAAACTGTCTGGAGAAAACAGCTTGGGTAAAATACAAATTAAATCTAAGCTTTCTCTAGCATGCAACCACTCTCCACTCTGATGACTGTAAAGGTTCAGAACATGACTTAATAAAATATAGTCTTTATCATCAGAAGTAGCAGAGTGTTACCAAAATAAAATTATTTTATATGACAACCAATCTCCTGTATTCCAAAAACCCTCTTATAGTGCAATAGTAGAAGGTGCATTCAAGCACAAATTGCCGTAATGGCAATTAACTGCACCCCTTTGAGATTAATGGCATTAAACCATTTTAAGCGGCTCAGGATCACAGTTCATCCAAAATCTACAATGTCTTTCCCCGTCTCCACATTCTGATTATTTGCTCAGTAATCTAATGCAATCTCTACCTTTTTTGTCCTTCTTTCTTGTCTAAAAGTGTTGCTTATGCCCCCAGAATTGTACAAATAATAGAGTAAATAAATGTCTGTCTCCAACATGAATTTAGCAGAAAGCTTTCTTGTTGGAGCCTGTTCGTCCAAGCTGGCAAATCTTTTATATCCTGAAGTCTTCTGATATACTGAATAAGCAAGGGATTATCTTCTTGCCACCAAACCTCCTACCATTGCTCACTCAGCAACAACTTCATTCTTTTCCCAAGTGAAGTGAATTCCCAGGAGTTAAACCTACTCTTCAAATGGAACATTAATGGCAATGGATGTGTGAAACTGCCTTCCTCAACCAATTAGCATGCAAAACAAAGCTGTAGAAGTTAGCTGATGTAACAGGGCATCAGAATCTTTTATTACTCTCACCCTGTAGCATGGTAGACAGTTCCCAATAGCTGATGGAGGGGAAGACTCAAGGAGTGGCATATAGTGGTTAAAGAGTTGTCACGGACATAGGCAACACAGTTAGCTCCAGATGGATATCCTGTGAATCAGTGTTCCTTAACTTTGGCAATTTTAAGATATGTGGACTGGAACTCTCAGAATTCCCCAGTCAGCCCTTCTGTCTTTGTCCATTCTCTTTTGGTTTGGTGAATCATGTAAAAAGAAACATGCTTATGTTTGAGTTCCCAATAAAAATGCACTCAGTAGATTAACTTTAAGAATTTCCCTTATCTAAAATTTGTCTACAGTTTACTTAATTCCTTATTTTGGTGCTGCATATTTGACATGTGATCCACGGCTTGGCTTGTTTGAGACATGTGTCCTGCAGATGGTTTTGCATTTAAATTGTTGCACAGTTTATTCTGAATAATGTGAAGGGTCCTGACAAGTAAAAATATCTTATGTTGTCCAGTTAGACCTTATTGGTTATTAACATGAATTTTTCTTCTGTGTGAGATTGGGTGATAAAACAACATGAATATAAAGATACCAAAGAACCAAATAATTCAGATACACAAATCTGAATCATCAGTCCTTGATAAACTTGAAATACTCTTTTTTTTTCATTCACTGATTATGATGAGGGCTATCACATTTTCAAGTAATGTAAAGAAGAAATTTAATTATGATGTTCCAAAAGGAATGACATAATACCATCAGCTTTCAACAGAATCTAACCAACTTTCACAAAAGTCTTAAAATTAATTTTTAATCAGTATGTTTGCAAACCTTTTAAAATAATGCATGTAAGAACAATGAGCAGGATGATGGGGTAAGAACACCATTATGAAAATTAACAACATTAAGTGATTTTTGTTTGCCTCTACCATATTGCTAAATGTGAATTGAGTGAATATGGTCATATTATAGAAGAGAAGCATTATTTGTAGCAGCAGAAGCAATAACCCCCACAGTAATTAATTAATAAGATAAAATTAAATTAAAGTAATTAAATAATTAAGTAATTAAATAATAAGTGATCCCTCTTTTCTGCAAGCAATTTCCTCCTATTTCAGCAGGTATACACTCCAGTCACACAGATCTCAAGGGTTCTAGAACAGTGGTGTCAAACTCAATTTCATTGAGGGCTGCATCAGAGTTGTGTTTGATCTTGGGGGTGGTGGGTGGAGTGGGGGTGGCCAAGGTGGCCATGGCCAGCTCACCGTCGCTCATGTCGAGTGTGCTTCTGATGGTCCAAGCGCTCTGCCAGCAAAAACGGGCTCCTGTGTTCCATTTTTGGCTGCGACAGCCTCCTGCAACTTTCTGCCAGCAAAAACGGAGCTTGGGAGGGCTACACACAGCCTTCCCAAGCTCCATTTTTGTTGGCAGAGGCACCACAGGCCAGTCCTTCACTGTTTCCTGGGTGGCTCCATGGGCCAGATCTAAGCACCCTGCAGGCCGGATCTGGCCCGCAGACCTTGAGTTAGAGAATCAGGTTGAAATATGCAAACGTCAGAAAATAAAATGAAATGGAAGAATAAAAAGCTCTGCCAATATGCATGATTTGTTGTCCTCCATTCCAACTGCATCGTTATAGATTTGTAAAGTTGGACAGGACCAAAAGAATCATCTCATCCAACCCAACAATCTGTAATGTACAGAAAATTATTTATTTATTGGTTATTAACATGCATTTGTCTTCTGTGTGAGATTGTATGGAAAAATTCTGAGGAGATAACATGGAGATATCAATTTACATCTTATATTTCATAACTGCCCATCTCCTTCAGAGATGGGATTTTATTAATCCATCAGTGAGATGTGGATGTCCACATTCTTCTCTAAAGCCTGCAGAGATAGAAATTCCATGGCCTCTCTACAGTAGGTACACTGTTTCACTGTTTATAGATCTTATCATAAGGGCCTTTTTCTTTACATTGAAATGAAATCTAGGGAGCTGTAACTTATATCCATGAAATTACAGTTATGGACATTGCACCCTTTTATATCAAAGGCATATTACCTTTTCAATCCAAGAGCCACAGCTGGCTTCAGAATGATACTCCAGTAGTAGATCGATAGATAGATGATAGCTGATAGCTGAAAGAGAACTAGAGAGAGCGAGATTGAAATGCCTGGCAGTAGGACCAGGTCTGAAACTACATTTGATTTAATAAAATGGATTTACTAACTTTGCAAAAAAACAAACAAAAAACAGGAAAAACTGCTTTGATGATGCAACATATTCCTGGTTTTTTGTGAGGGTTTTTTTTAAAACAGTGATCACCTGTGGGTTTTGTTGTTGTTGTTGTTGTTGTTTTGTTTTTAATTTGATTTATATGCCGCCCTTCTCCGGAGACTCAGGGCAGCTTACAATGTGCTCAGCAATAGCCTTCATCCTTTTGTATATTTATACAAAGTCAGCTTATTGCCCCCACAACTGGGTCCTCAATTTACCTACCTTAGAAAGGATGGAAGGCTGAGTCAACCTTGAGCCTGGCGAGATTCGAACCTGCAGTAATTGCAGGCAGCTGGTCTTAATACCAGGGTGTTTTTTACTGATCATGGAAATATTAGCAAATATCATTCAGGTTAATTTTCAAAGATGAAGCAATCTTGCTTTCCTTGTCTTCAGAAATGGATATATAGAGTATTGAGAGTAGGACAGAAAGGTGGCTGTAGGAGTACTTTCATATACATCTGCTGTCTGGAGGAGAGTTGCAAAGAATGAAGAGAGGTGCATAAATTCTAGCAAAGGGTGGAAGGGAGTGAAAAGAAAAGTTCAAACTAATAGCATATAATTGTCATCTCAAATCTCTAGTCTCTTTTTAAATGTGTAGGGCTGACCTATAAATTCTGGGATAAGCAATTCAGCAATTCTGGAAGACATTAGATTTTAAAGACAGACTGAAGAGGTGGGGGGCAGTTCTTCTGCGCCCCTTTCATATACCTCTTTCATTTCTTCTTTACACCCAGGCTTATCCTCAGAGATAGAAAAATGAGAAACTAGGACCTGAGAAACTGGGATTCGAATTTGCAATCAGTCATGCTTTGAAGCACATCTCTCAACCTATCTTAACCCCAAAGTTGTTGTGGGGAGAAAGGAAGGACATATGGGGGAAGTAAAGGAGATTTTTAAAAAGAGATGCAGAGAAAACCTAATTTACTGGTCTCCCTAATAATTGTGATAATAGCTACAATAGAACATGGCAGAGGAAAAAAGGCAGTATGGAAAACTTTCTAGCCACCTTAACTTAAAATTCTACTGATATCTTCCCTTTCCCAGCTTTGCAATACAGCTTCTGACTTCTAAAACATTTCTAACTTTTTTTAAGTCCTTAGTTTTTGTTTATTTCAGAAAATAAAGAAGGCCAGATCAAGGAAACTCCTCTTACTCTGATTTCTTGCTTGCTCTGGCCAAAAACTTAATCCAACCCGAGAAGACAAAGAGAAGACTGGAAGAGATTTTCTTCAGGCAGTATACTTATATTGGATAAGAGACTAGCTTATTCTCATAAATTTGCTGATTCACTAATAAAGCTGGCTGGGGATTCTGAGAGTTGAAATTCGCCAGGCTTAAAGTTGCCAAAGTTAGAGACCCCTGGTCTACAGATCTCCTCTTCTCTTAGAGGTACCTTTGGGAGAAACAGTTTCATCTTTATACCATTAGCTTTACATTATTTTTAATATATGTATATCATTTTTGCCTTCTCTCCCTGAGCGGCAGAAATCATAAAAGAAGCACGGAGTCTCCCTTTTTTTTAATTTGAGATCATTCTGAACTAACTCACAAAGAAATAACTGAGAACGAAGGTGACTTCAGTATTATTTATGCTTCTGTTTGGCATCATGAGACCAGCAACTGATTTGCTTTTAAGATCAGCACATTTAAAAACCAACATTAAAGGCATTAAGCCCATATTTAACCACGCACAACAGCTGTTTATGAGATGAATCACGTACTTTACACATTTCTGAAATACAAGCTACAGATTTATGTGCCTACATCTGTATATTTGGAAGGATAAGTAAGTGCACATTTACCATCAGCTCAGTCCTAAGTACCATTTGCTTTTGAAGGTTATACCGTAGAGGAATAGTCCTATCCCCTTTCCTTATGACATCTGTGAAGTAGGAAAGATGATTATGGGCAAAAGATATGGAAGAAAAAATTGTAGCACTTAGTCTTACTACTCTAACCCTAAAAAGAATAGAGGAAAATGCATTCACCAGGCCAGAAAATTTATCTTTCCAGCCCAGTAATACCTATTCTGATAGCTGGTAAGCCCTTAAGAACTCATGCAGACAGCAGGGTTATCCATGGGTGATTGGGTGAACAAAGTCAAGATGGCAGCCATAACCATGAGTTTGAGGTCCTATTGCTTTTTTTATGTACAGTCATGGCCATATATTGACTTTTTTTAATTGCCCCAGGTAGAAGTCCTAGTTTTTTAATCTGATTCTGTAAACTGGAGGAATCAAGAATTAATTCCAGTCTTTCTATAAAACATACTTCTCCAATATGGTCCCCTTCAGATGCATTGGGATTCAGAATTCCCAACCAGCATGTGTTATAGGCCATATGAACTATCACTTAAATCTCTATGTGGTTTAATATAAGGGACCTCTTTGCTCACTCCTCATGCTCTTAATTTGTATATCGGATCCCAGTTTAAATGTTCAACAATTTATCTTTAAGAATACATCCTAGGTCTTTCTTTTCTGTTATCTAGTTTACTTCCAATCATAAATAATCCATATTAGATTTAAGTTTAGATATTGAAATAACTAATGGATAAATATTTGAAAGGAGGGAAAACATGCATTTTTTTCATTATCTGTCCCTATTAATCTTACTGTACAATCTCAGTTAAATAATTGCCAAATATTACATCAAAGTTATCAACCAATCAGCAATCTGACTTATTTTCTGTCAAGAGCATCACTGTCAGTTTTATCTGATGGTCACCACATTTTTCTATGCTCACACAATCATTTCCCACCCCCCTACTTTTTGGCTCCAGAGAAGATTTATATTCTTGGCACTCTGTTCTCATTTGATGAGTTTCAGAAGACTCAAATTGTTGTTTTATCCCCAGGAGCAAAGCAAAAACTGACTTAAACTGATAATGACATAATTTAGCTGCCCTATAAACAGTCATTTTAACTCTGTGATATGTGATTGCTGCCTCAACTTTCAAGCAATGGAAACAAAATAATGATCAGTGAGCTCAAGATAATGAAAAATGCTCTCCTTCAAGAAACTCAAAGAAACTTCATCCATTTGTCACTGACATAAAAATGCACAGGTGTCACTCTACAACTTGAAATGTATAAGTTATGATGGATGAATACAAGCATAAACACTTTAAAACATGCTAAATACTATTCTCAGATCGAATCTATGATAGTCAAGTATCAAATGTTTCAAAAGATCAAATGTTTCTGGTACAAAAAAAATGTTTCCAAAAGCAATACAATTGTTGTTATTCTAGCTTTCTGGTTAGATTCATTTTTAACAAACAGAAAATGTCTTCTGATTTGGTTCTGAAAATTTACAAGAGTATCTTTGAAACTGACTAGAGGTAGACATTTTCAATTGAAATCATGGGATTGGTAGCTCATTTGGGAACAAACCTACCCCAAGTAAGTTAAATTACAGTTTTTAGTCCAAGTGTATAGTTGTTCATTTGTTTGTTAAATCTAACCATTCTTTCTTCTGGATTCTGAAACTAGTTAAATGGGATTGTTTTGTTCAATCTTCTTTTGGCATTACCTATAGGCATTTTATGGTGAAGTGGATGAAATTTACAGATTGAAATGTACATGAACACCAGCTAGTAGCCAGAGACGTGATGAAAACTCCTTAATTTAACAACATAATATAGTTTCAACTAGGAAACTGTGAGCATCCTAGACCAAACCAAGTCCAAAAACCCTAGAGAATTTCTGGAAGCCTAGCACTCAGGCAAATCAATCATCAATAGACCCAGAGAGATAAATAACATCTACATACCACTCAAAAGAGATCATCAAAAAGCCAAAAAGGAAACAGCCAAAAAGGAAACAGCAGTCAAAACCAAGATGAGCAAATCCAGCAGGTTCTGACAGGTTCTGGAGACTTGGTAGCGGAAATTTTGAGTAGTTTGGAGAACCGGCAAATACCACCTCTGGCTGGCCGCAGAGTGGGGAGGGAATGGGGATTTTGCAGTATCCTTCCCCTGGAGTGGGGTGGGAATGGAGATTTTTGCTGTATCCTTCCCCTGCCATGCCCACCAAGCCACATCACACCCATCAAGTCAGGCCCACAGAACTGGTAGTAAAAAAATTTGGATTTCACCACAACCAACAATCAAGAAGTAAACAATACCCCAATTAAGGAACTACCAATTCAGACAAACTAGCTAACAGTAAACAAAAGCCTACTCAAGACCTCATCCACCAACACTGACAGGACAAGCCACTATTATATAAAATGAGAGCAAACCCTACTCCCTTTTAGCACTGATGGTGTTATTTAGTTTGGTAATGAAACTGCAAGAAAGTAATTAAGCTCAGACTGTACCAAGAATCTCACAGTGAGAGAGATACCTACCATCTTTAGGGGTTACCATAGTCCCTAACCTTATCCTAACCCCAAGAATGAAAAATCCATGAAGGGAAGAAGAGAAAAGGAAGAGAGTGGTTACTGATTTTCCAACTCAATAGAGCATAAAGAATGAGCCCATGTACCCATAAATGTCTGGGCCTCTGGGGACTTAGATGGAGACAGTAAAATAGAAAATAAAGAAAAAAGCAAAGAAAGATTCTTAGGCTCTATTGCAGCTTCAAATATTATTGAAACTGTTGTACATTCCATAATGTGATACTGATATTCTTCTTACTTTTGTAACAGTTTGTGTCAATGGAAATTCTTCCCATTAGATTGATATGATTAAAAAGAATAATTTCTGGGAATTAATATTCTGTGATTATGTTACCACCGCAATTAAAATGTTCTGACATTATTACATAACAAAGCATAAAACTTTCAGATGACATCTGCAGAATGCAATGAAAATTGGTCTTACTATCTCTGAACCAATTATGCGATTACTGCCACAAGACTATTATGCATATAAAAATGGAAAGTCTCTGAAATATCCACATTGGAGGATTGTTTGGTAAAAATGACAGAACTAGCAGAGATGAAAAAATTAACTTGTTTGATTAGAAAAAGAACAACTATATTTATCAGTGGTTGAAAACCCCTTATAGACATTTTGCTGAAAAAAAGAGAAAAATGAATTTATGGGTTTGAAAATTTAAAAAGATAGCTTATGGGAAAAAAGGAAATTAAGATGCAATTTTAAAGAGAGGGTAAAATATAAATACATTTATAACTGCTGTTGAGACGATCAGAAGCCAGTTCTTTATAATTCTTTACTCTTTTTAAAATTTCTTTTTCTATATTTCTTTTCCGCTTTCTTATTACTGTATTCTTCTTTAATTCAAAATTTGTACTGTTTTTAATTCTGTTGAAAAACTTCAATTAAAAAACCTCCATCAGATGCTGCCATCACGAAATTACTATAAAATATGGAATAGAGTAGCAACTTCAAGTGTTTTGGGAAAAGAAAGGTGTGGGGTGCTAAACCCTTGCCCTGCAAATAGAATATCCATCTATCCTAGTTTGTAGAAGCCAAACCTCTTTTTTCTAATTTTGTCATGGCCATTTCAGATGATCCTCCAGGGAGATGATGGAAGAGCAGGAGATGGAAAAAGAGGCTGGCAAACCAGAACCTAGCTCAGAAACCTCAATAGAAACTCTGGCCTTGATTCTGCCAACTTGATCTCTGATCATGAAACAGGAGCACTGCCTCAAAATCTGCAGGACCTTAACCTTACTTTTGTCTATTAATCATTCAGTCCTTTGTTGGTCTCACCCAGATTGTCCACCTATGCCATTCCCTACTCCATGAACTCTGGGATAGGACAAGTTTAATACAAAAAAACTCTAAGAAAGGGGGATTTATGTTTTGTGGTTGCTTTTTCAGTCAACTGGACTGATACATGAGTTACCTGATGATAATTTTCCTAAAGTGCAGTAAGATTTTTATATCAATACTACCATATTTTTCGGAGTATAAGACGCACCTTTTTCCCCCCTAAAAGGGGGTGAAAATTTAGGTGTGTCTTATACACTGAATGTAGCCCCGCCCACCGACTGGTCCCCACCCTTTGGTCTCTGCCTCGCAGCAGTTACCTCCTTGCAAGCAAACAGCAAGAAAAAGCAGCTCCTTTCAGCTTCAGCACAGCCAAATTAGCACAAGTTGATTGGATCAGCCTCCCAACTCTCTGCTGATTTGCTCTCAGCTGTTTTGGGCAGGGCTCTGTTGCTTGCCCCAAAGAGGTAAATTGCTGGAACAGATTTTTTTTTCCTTGTGCTAATCAAGCTATGCTGAAAACGAAAATGAAAGTAAAGCAGGCTGTTTGCTGTTTGCTGCAACGAGGCAAAATTGCTCAGAGGCAGAGGCAGATTTCTTTTTCTTCTTTTCCTCATCAAAAAAGGTAGGTGCGTCTTATATTCCTGTGCATCTTATACTCCAAAAAATACGGTATATGACCCATTGGCTCATCGTTTCTGAAATATTTCTTTACCTAAATGGAGAAACAGAGTTATCACAAATAGGTAAAAAAGCAGTGGAAGCAGGAGAAACTTTTGACTTCCTGCCAGTTTCCCCACTGAGTTTCCTTGTGGAAGGCTGACAGAAAGCATTGAAAATCTTTCACCCTTCCCCCTTCGCTTCCTGAAGCAGCCACAGCTTTTCCAAATTTCATTCACTCAGGAGTTATGGACACAAGATTTTGGACACATTCTGTAAGTTTGAGGTACTTTGGTTCAAAAATTCTTGCTCTGCGATGTACTGTTTTACCTAATTAAAGGTCATGACAGCAAGAGTTTTAGTAGCATATAGATTTCTACATTTGCAGCTAGGTGTATGCATTAGCTTGTGAAAATGTTATGCATTAGCTTTTGTCCTCTTTTAATTATGCATGCTCTCAATTTTGGGTAGTGCATATATGGCTACCCTATCCAAAAATGTCTCATTTCCCAGGTGTATTGTTTTTCTTGTTCAGGATTCGAAGTCTTCATTGAGGAAAGCATTATCGAACATCATTTATTGGGGGAAAGATAGATTTTAAGCTAAATCAATACAAACTAATGATAAAGACAGTTTGGAAAGGGGAGCATGGAAAAGTGATAGATTTACTATACTAAACTGATATTTACATCATTATCATATCTACTTTAGCCCTATATCTATTAGTATTGGTAATTTGCAATCATACTTTGGGGGGTAAGCTATATGGGACAGGGGAATCTCCTGGACTCACAGCTCCAGCTAAAAGAACGTATAGTAGATATGGCCTTTGCACAGCTGAATCTTGTGTACCAGTTTGTGCCCATTCCTGGACCAGGAAGCTGTGCTCATGGTCACTCACAGCTTAATCACCTTTCAGTTAGACTACTGCAATATGCTATACATGAGGCTGCTTTTGAAAACCCGCCAAAAACTTCAGCTGGCCCAGAATATAGTGGTGCAGACAGTTCTGGGTGTAGCTCATTACGTGCACACTGCTACATTGCAAGCTTCACCAGTCCCTATAGGTTTCAAGTCCCAATTGGTTTGTATGTAGTGGTATGTAGAAATGACCCTACAAGATTGATCTTATAAATCCTTCAAGGTAGTCCAGACAAGAAGCACAACTTTAAGTACTAATGCTTTTTTAAAAAAAAAAATATTATAATACAATACAATACAATCAGTCAGTGTTATTTTTCTACACAGGTTAAATTGATACTTCTTTTACTTTTCGTTGTAATATAACATAATTTACATATGCATCTTAAGATTTATATTAACTTTTATCTATTCTTTATTCTATTATCAATCCACCTGTACCAATCATCCCACACCGTATAATATTCTGAGTCTTCTTTCTCATTTAATTCTAACGTTACTTTGTTCATTTCAGCACATTCTAGAACCTTCTGAATAATATGTTCCTCTGGTGGTGTGTTCTTTCCTTTCCAATATTGGGGGTAAGCTATTCTTGCTGCAGTAAGTATATGTATGATTAGATATCTTTTTTTTTTCGAATTGATACCTGAAACATTTCTCCTGGGAATACTAAAGACGAAATATCAGATATAAGTACTAACTCTATCTTCATTGTAAGGTCATGTTAACAGAATCTTGCAAGTCCAAAAATATTTCTCCCATTCTTCTTTACTTCAGGAAAAATCCCTTCTGAAAAATAATCCCATGTTCTCCCACTTCGGTTGATTGAAGTATTGGTTGTCCAATTGGTTGTCCAATCAATAGCACACCCTCCTGTCTCCCAAGGTCATTCCTACATGACCACTACATTGTGGGACCCCCTTCTTCCAAAAGAATCTGCCCATGCATACATTCCCATAAGAAGCTCCAGGTTTCCTCATTTAATCTTTGCTTTTTTAAAACTTTGCCATGGGATCTAGGAAGTGTGACTATTAGGTAGCTGCCCATGTGTCATAACTCTTATAACTGCTGATATAAGAGAGGCCACAACTTCACTTTAAGAAAGCCATCACAACTTTAAGAAACCTGTTTAGACTTAAAAGAGGGGATGAAAGGACTTGTGTAATATTTAAGAGGAAGGATTATGTTTGTAAATATCTGTGAAAAGAAGGTAGAAGTTATTATATTTCTTAACTTTAGTTTATTTTCTTCTCGTTTCATTTCCTTCATTCTTTTCTTTTCATTTGTCATATATTCTATGAAACATTCTTAATACATATTTTAAAAAAGAAAATTTGGGTTAAATTGAGTGAAGTTTCCTTCTGGCTCTTTAATTATTGTATTTGGCCATCATTTTGCACTTAATATTTTATATTTTGTGTATGTTTTCATGTTACGTGGTTTATTGTTTTTCTATTCTACCTCACACTATTTGAGCTGGGCAAACCGATAAATGAGTAAATAAATATTGGCTATCTGTCCAAAGATTCTGAACTGAAACAGGGAACTGTTCATGAATTTATTTCTTTGGTTTAAGGAAAATATGTATTATGATTGAATACTGCATTACTATATTTTGTGTAACTACTACTGAAATCATGTGCCTGTGTGTGGGTGGGGTGGGGTGGGGTTATCATGTATTGTTTTTCATTTAATTCATCTCTGAACCAGACTTACTGGATATTCTAAATTCCAATTAATCAATTGAAAAATAATCAAACATTGTTCAGAACTGCTGTACATTATCTGGAAGTATATATAAAGATCCACAACTATCAGGAATCTAATGACTAGCATTCAATTGTATTCCACTGAACTTTACAATCATCAATGACTCCAATAAATAAACAATATTTTCTTTACCATTAAACTTCAAGATACCAGTCTTCTCTGACTGTTGTCTTCCAGATCTGTTACACTACAATTCCATAATTCCTAGATAGAATGGCCAATGCATCTGCAAAACATGAAGGCTGCTTTGTATGAAACAAGGTATATGACTTTGCTCTGTACTTGATAAAGATCTGGCCTTGTGGTCCCTGATTACTACAACTATGTCCCAGTAATTTAACCAATCAGCAAAGAGGCAAAAATCTGTGTACTTACTGAGAAGATACTATCAGCAAATACTAAACAAAATAACCAGCGTCTTTATTCCTTAGCTCTTCTTAATAGTATTTATCTTACTGGTATCTGGACACCTAATTCCTGCCTGTCATCCTCTTTTTTTCTCACCTTGAAATGTCTGTATTTTCACTATAGAGAGTAATTGCTAGTGCTACCTCGTTCAGATAGATGAAAAGGGGAGTGTTGACAGTCTATTTTATATAAAACTAACTAATATGTATTTTGGTCCCATACTTATAGGAATTTTGTTGAAAGCCAAAGTTTCTTAAGATGGAGATGTCAACCAAGAGCCATCCAGCTTCAAAGCCAAATGTTCAAGGTTAAAGCCTGTAAAACTATGGGAAGTAGCAACACCTTAAAAGAGTGCCCCCCAAGTCACATAACAATTAGATAATGCCACCTGGGAACATAGTCAATGACAGCAAATTCAGCTGGGATATGTATATGAGCATATGTAGGCATAAGAAATCAGAAAATGTCTATCTCAGAAAGACCAGATAAAGTCATCTTGCATAGTCTGTGTATAATATAATATTTGCTCTTTAAAGTTGTTTAAAAATAATATTTCCTGAAAAGAGCTAAACTGATGATGAGCTAGAAAAACAAATTGGAACAATGAACAGCTTCACATGAATTCAGTTCAAAATCTTTCAGACTTTGCATCCTAATAATGAATGACATCCATGAATGAATGATGGAATGATTGTCAGTACCATTATAATTAAATTTCAGTTTGATGCAGGATAGAACTTGAAATGATGGTAAAGGAAGGGTTTCTGGCTCATCAGTTTTGCTTAAGAAAATCACAATTTGGATTGATGACTTCCTTGAAATGGTTGTAAGATTAATATCATCAAAACTTCATAATTCTGATATGTTTTTTAAATAGAACCATTAACTCAAGATAATGATTAGGATAAACTCAAGATAATGATTAGGATAAACTAGAACAATCCCATTCACCAAAAGCAAATTGTTTTGCCAATAGATATTTCTTTAAAAGTTGCCTCAACATTTTGGGCTTGATATCATGTTTTTCCCCCCAGTTGGGCTTTAACCTTTAGCTAGGTCCAATATTGCTCTCTAGCTTTTTCTAGGAGCCTGTGGGAAATGCAAGAAGATTTCAATCCTCTTTCTTTATCTCTGTTCTGGTGGTCTTCAAATCCCATCTAATGCTTGCTTCTTCTCTTTTTTAAGCATCCAGATGGTTAATTAGGTGCTTACAATCTTATCAGGGCCTCCCAGTATCGTAAGATAAAGTAAAGGTTTATGCAACTATTCTGTCTGTTATTTGGTCCATACAACTGAACACTCCCCAGCAGTGGGTATACTATTTAATTAAGAATCATAGCAGTAGCTCACTAATGGAAAAGTATTTTGAGGTACCATTTTTCCTTGTCTTCACCATTTCTGTGCTAGGTAGATATTTTTCTTGTAACCGGCTGTGCTGTAGATGTCCATATTTCTCAAAACTCTGAATCAAAGATTAATTCACTGATCCCCAGTGAGAAAGGCAACTATATAAAACAAGGGTGGGCCTTTGATTGTGCAATTGTGACTGCCATATTTACTTTTTTTAACCTATCCTTCCCACAGACACCTCTGGTGTCAGTCAACTGATTAGTGACATTTAATCCCTCTACAGATTATTACTTATCTTCCTCCAGTGAAGATATGGAAATATACAAATATACAACTCTAAACAAAAAGTTTCAAGAGGTTTTAATTATTCTATCACATAGAAAAGGCTTATGTTATTGGTACCCTATATACCAATATAACAACAACGCAGTGGCTCAGTGGCTAAGACGCTGAACTTGTCAATCGAAAGGTCGGCAGTTCAGCGGTTCGAATCCCTAGTGCTGCGTAACGGGGTGAGCTCCCGTTACTTGTCCTAGCTTCTGCCAACCTAGCAGTTCGAAAGCATGTAAAAATGCAAGTAGAAAAATAGGAACCACCTTTGGTGGGAAGGTAACAGCGTTCTGTGCATCTTTGGCATTTTGTCATGTTGGCCACATGACCACGGAGATGTTTTCAGACAGCGCTGGCTCTTCGGCTTGGAAATGGAGATCACCATCCCCTAGAGTCGGGAACGACTAGCACATATGTGCGAGGGAAACCTTTACCTTTACCTTATACCATATGAATGTATCAGATTTTAAATGAACCACAAGAATTATGATATTTTCAGCCTGTAAGGAAGAAAGAATATAATTATATATCAAGCCTAGCAATGAACCAATTAATAGTTAAAAGGGGATTTACACTTAATGTTAATTTGGTTCTGAATTCTGGGGCATTCTATGTTAAGAAAAGCAGTGTTTGAAGATTAATTATGCTTGTCTAAGATGAAGGTACTGATTTCAAATGTCTTAGCATGTTGTTAAACTGTGGGGGTAAAGCAAAGGAGTGTGGTACATTTCAAGTCTGAGCAATGTTGAAATACATGATTAAAACAAGTTCTAAGGCTCCTAAGTAGCAGACTGTGATAATCTTTTGGGCTACATTGTGTGATTCCAAATTAATTTCTTGAAAAGAAAGGGAATGTTTAATCAGCAGAAAGTGAAATGTAAAAGCAAATTCAGAAAAGGATTTTCAGATGCATCCATGTGGAAATTCATGTCTTCATTTTCAAGTTTAATAATTAATTAATTGGGTCAATTTCATTCAGCTAATTGTAATTTGAATTTGACAATACTTAGGACTTCTAGGGCTGCAGTATATGAAAATTGTTTCATTCAAACATTGTTCAAAGGAAAATGATTGGGGGGTAGCATTCTAGGTGATATCAGGTTCATAGTTGCAAAGCTAACAGGAATGTGTATTAAATGATCTATTTTTCATGTTTCTGGATATTCATCCTCCTTGGCTTCCCACACTTTAATTAATCCTAAGGGAAGCCATCATAAGAAAACTTTTCTCATGCCTCTTTTTTCCTATCAACCAGGGAGGTTGACAAGTAATCAAGAGACTTATCACTGGAAACTACGGCACTAAAACCTTCTGCAATCCAACAACAAAAAAGGAAACTCAGAAGTAGCACCAAAATGAATTTTAAAGAATCTTGGAGATGAGGAAGGGAGGAAAAAGCCTTTCCCGCTGAAAGACAGCTCTGGGTATAGTATTAGAATTATTTTATTTAGCTCAAAATGGTTTTTCACTCAGCAAATTGTGTAAATATGTATATTTATCAGACGGCTGGTTGAGTGGGTGGAGGGAGGATGGTTCCACTAGCTGGAATGAAGTTTCACTTGTGGGCAAATTGCAACTCAGCTATAGATGGCAATGCCATCAAATATTCCAAGACCTCAGTGCCTTCCGCCGTGCCCTTAAAACTTTCTTTTTCCAGCAAGCCGGGCTGGCCTAACACTTTTTAAATGTTTTAATTGGTTTGTTACTGTTTTTAATTATGGGGCCACAAGTCTTAAAGCTGCCAAGTTTGAAGACCTCTGGTTAAGGGAGTTTTGTAAGTGAGTTGAAAATTGCGGTAAATATTTCCTAGGAATTTATTTATTTATTTATTTTTGAATTTGTATACCGCAATTTTCAACTCACTTACAAAACTCCCTTAACCAGAGGTCTTCAAACTTGGCAGCTTTAAGACTTGTGGACTTCAACTCCCAGAATTCGCCAGCCAGCATAGTCTTAAAGCTGCCAAGTTTGAAGAAGCGACGTTTCGACAGAATCTCATCTGCCATCATCAGGCTTATGTGAAGGGTCTTTCACATAAGCCTGATGATGGCAGATGAGATTCTGTCGAAACGTCGCTTCTACCCTTTTAGGGATATGTTCACAATTACACGGGAAGAAACCCGAAATATTAACTGTACACACATATATACCCGTGAAAACTTACATAGACAAATATATATATATATATATATATATATATATATATATATATATATATATATATATATATATATATATATATATATATATGTAGGTCTTTGGTTATTCGGGTCTTCTCCCACGTAAAATTGGAAGTGTCTTGGCGACGTTTCGACGAAGTCTCATTCGTCATCTTCAGGCTGGTGTTCTCGGCTTCGTGCTTCCAGGAGCAATTGCTCCTGGAAGCACGAAGCCGAGAACACCAGCCTGAAGATGACGAATGAGACTTCGTCGAAACGTCGCCAAGACACTTCCAATTTTACGTGGGAGAAGACCCGAATAACCAAAGACCTACATACAAACACCCGCGAAAACCTGAGAAAACATATATATATATATATATATATATATATATATATATATATATATATATATATATGAGTTGTGTGTGTGCATGCATGTGTGTGTGTGTGTCTACACACACACACACACGCATGCACACACACAACTCTGATTTCCACACAGGCTTAGCTGCTGCTCAATAAAGTATGTATCACAGTGATAGTTTCCAATGTAGACAAATGCTTTGCAGTGCTGTAGAGAAATCAGCAGACCAATCCTATGGAGAGATAGACAGATTAAGTCTTCAACTGGGTACCGGTACCTTAACATCCATTTAACAGAATAACAGAGTTGAAAGGGACTCTGGAGGTCTAGTCAGTGGTGGGATTCAAGCAATTTAACAACCGGTTCTCTGCCCTAATGATTTCTTCCAACAACCAGTTTGCCAAACTGCTCAGAAAGTTAACAATCGGTTCTCCCGAAGTGGTGCGAACTGGCTGAATCCCACACTGGGTCTAGTCCAACCCCACTGCTCAAGCAGGAAAAACTATACCATTTCAGACAAATGTTGTCCAATTTCTTCTTAAAAAGCTCCAGTGCTGAAGCATCTACAACTTCTGGAGGCAAATTGTTCCATTGATTAATCGTTCTAACTGTCAGGAAATTTCTCCTTCATTAGTTTCCATCCATTGCTTCTTGTCTTGCCTTCAGGTGTTTTGGAAAATAGGCTGACCCCCTCTTCTTTGTGGCAGCCCCTGAGATATTGGAACATGCTATCATGTCACCCCTACTCTCCTTTACATGAAATTAGATATACCCAGTTCCCATAACCACACTTCATATGTTTTAGCTTCCAGTTCCCCTAATCATCTTTGTTGCTCTTGTCTGTACTCTTTCTAGAGTTTTAACATCTTTTTTTATATTGGAGTGACCAAAACTGGATGCAATATTCCAAGTGTGGCCTTACCAAGGTATTATAATGTGGTATTTAACACTTCACGTTCAAAGTTACAGTAACATTGAAAAAACAGACTTGCAACCAGTTTTCAAAGTGCGGACACGTTATTGCAATTTGGGTGCTTGGCAACCAGCTTGTACTTATGGCAGATGCAGCATCTTAGTCATGTGATTGCCATTTGCAACTGACAACTTTTAAAAAACATTAAATAAACAACACAGAAAGAAGGAAATTATGGCTGAACACTGAGGAAGAAAGGAACATATTTCTATTATAAATGAAGTGACGCAATTTACTTACAACTAAGCAAAATGACTGTTGTAGGAGAAGGGTTCCCATTCAGTTCACACAGATATTATTGACAAATAAAAGTTACAAGTCCCTTGCAAATGCTTTAAAATTGAAGATACTCCCCATAAAAATCTAAATGTTGCATGACAGGAAGGAGACACAGTAAATGTTAACTTTTTGTTGTTGCTCCCTAATAGTCCATATTTTTATAGAACGGAGAGTCTTCCAGTCATGTGCAATGGGTTGTCTATTTTTTAACAGCAGCAATAACAAATGCTTGGCATTTTAATCATGTGTGTACCAATGATAGTCAATCACAAGCTGGATAAAAATCAGCAATCTGATGTAACTGCAAAAAATGCAATTTTTAGGCAATATCAATAACAATATAGTTTTAGATATTTAAATTATTCTGCACCAGTCGATATCTCCTTGAATACTGTGCTTTATTCTGGGCACAATACATTAAGAAGATTTAGAAAACCAGAAGAGATACTTTAAAGGTACCAGAGCCATGGTGGAACAATGATTAGAATGCAGTATTACAGACTAATTCTGTTCACGGCCAGGAGTTTGAATCCCTCGATCATGACCAGCTCAAGGTTGATTCAGCCTTTCATCATTCCGAAGTTGATAAAATGTTGAGAGCAATATGCTGACTCTGTAAACCACTTAGAGAGGACTGTAAAAGCACTATGAAGTGGTATATAATTCTAAGTACTATTGCTAGTGCTAAACAAAATAAGAATATTAGAGGACTGGAAACTAAGATATCTGAGTGGAGAGAGAATCACCCAGAAATGTTTAGCTTTGAGAAATGGAGTTGGTTTGTGTGTGCTATGATAGCATTGTTGACTGGTTATGCACAACTTGTTTAGCCAGACTGATTAAAGATCAAGGGGCTCACACACAATATGCTGGGTTTGGTTAGTTTTAACTTGGGGGATATGCCAGCCTATTTAGCTGCTTTATGGTGCAACCATGTTATTATACAACTTCCCAAACTGAGTAAATTAATCTGGAACCAGATTAAGTGTTGTGTATCTAGATGGAAGTGTTATTATAAGGATGGCCTCATGTTCTATTTGTCCTTGAGTTCAGTAAATGGAATAATAGACTTAAATTACAGAAAAATAAATTCTTATTGAATGTTAAGAAAAATGTCTTAATGATGTTTTCTTAATGATAAGAACAATTAGGCAGTGGAACCAAGAAACTAGAGAGGTATTGGGAAGGTGTATTCAAACATCTATAAGGAACAGTGGTGGGTTTCAACCGGTGTAACAACTGATGCGCTTCACGCACGTGCTTTGCATTTCAGAACAGCTGAGGCATGGCAATCCACTCTGCCGTGCCTATCAGCTGGGCTAAAAAAGAACATATAGGTATATATAGAACTATACCTATATAGGTAGGTATAGTTCAGGGACGGGCAGGAGGGCCCAGCTGATGATTGGAGTGAACCGGTTTGCACTCAGCTCACCATCGCTACTACTGGCTCGCCCAAACCATGGCGAACTGGTAGAAACTCACTACTGATAAGGAATGTTTTAAATTAGATTCCTGCACTGAACCAGGGATTAAATTAATGGCTTAAATGGCACTTTCCAAATCTGTAATATTATGAAATAGAGAAAGCTTGAGGAGTGTCAGGATTTCAAAGGATGTGTTTGTAATGTCCAGTTCTATTACTTAAAAATAAAAACTGGAGCCAGCAAATATACCACAGTAATGTGACACCTTGTTTTGTCAATTCTACATCCACCAATCTAAGCCCCAACTACTTTTACTAGAAGATCTCAGAGATATGACAACAACAAAAAAGAACATTTTGAAATCCAGCCTCTTCCAACATGGTGATTTCCAATGCTTAACTATATTCTATGTAACTCCTAGCCAGTATGCCAAGCATTCAAACCATAAAATTTACAGACCCTTCTTTAAAGATGCCACAACGTAGAGAACAAGATGAGAGCTCAAAACACACATTCTTGAAACAATAAAATAAATCCCTTTTTTTTCTGTTCAGAAAGATGTCTGAAGTAGTTTCCTTAGAGCAGAAGGTCACAGTCTTTCAACCAGGAAAATTTCCTCATCAGTATTGCCAAATCACGAGTTACTAAATCATGCTTGTCTGTGAATTCATCTTCTTCCAACTCTCTGGTCTTTTTGATCCTTTGGCTGAGGGAGGGGACTCTGACTATGCCATTCTCTTTCATGCCAGACAATAAAGAGCTGTCTGTGCTTCTCCACTTTACTTTCCTGTTAGATCTTCCTTTTAAAGTTCTTAGCACTTCCTCAGCCAGCTATACTTTCCTAAGAATTTTTATATTTTATTTTATTTTTTTTATTTTTTACATTTATATACCGCCCTTCTCCCAAAGGATTCAGAGCGGTGAACAGCCAAAGATAAAAACACAAAATACAAAATTTAAAAGCAATTTAAAATAAATTAAATAATTTAGTCCAACAGTTTAAATACCCCATTAAAATTCAGGTTAATATTAAACAATTTAAAAAAATTAAAAAAATTAGGTCAGCCCGGCTTGGTGAAATAAGAAAGTCTTTAGAGCCCGGCGAAAAGTTCGCAGGTCTGGGATCGTCCATATCTCTGGGGGGAGCTCGTTCCAGAGGGCAGGTGCCCTCTTCCACTGTTCCCAAATTGAATTAATATTAGGATTTGGGCAGATGGAATTGCTGGGGAATTTTCATTTCAGCTAAATGTTTTTAAAAAATAATACTTAGAGTATCAGGAAAACATTTACATGTATCTTATCTGTGTATGTTATAAACCAGGTTCTCCAACCTTGGACACTTTAAGCCTGGAAATCTTCAGCTCCCAGAATTATTTGCTGGCTGGGGAATTCTGAGAGTTGAAGTCCTCCAGGCTTAAAGTGGCCAAGGTTGGAGACCCCTGCTATAATCCATTAACTGCTACCCACCCCCACCCCACCCCACACACAAAATCAGTGCTCAGTGTCCCAAGAAAAAGTTGAGAGGTAATTCCAAAAATACTTCTTCACAAGAAGTAATGAAGAGCTTGAACTGGATGACAGAAAACACTGAGATGGCCCTCCACTTGAGATGTTTTGAAAGAGATCAAATAAATGCCAAGTGAATATCAGAAACTATTGAGCGGGATACAAAGCTACAGTAAGTTCTATGTTCTATAGAACTATTTATTACTAGGTAATGAGAAGGAAGGACTCACTGGAGAAGAGCCTATTGCTGGGAAAGATTGAGGGCAAAAGAAGAATGGGACGACAGAGAATGAGGTAGCTGGATGGAGTCACTGAAGTAGTAGGCGTGAATTTAAATGGACTCCAGAGGATGGTAGAGGACAGGAAGGCCTGGAGGAACATTGTCCATGGGGTCGCGATGGGTCGGACACAACTTCGTAACTAACAACAACAACAACAACAACAACAATAAGACTGGACAAGAACACTTGCCCTAATAACCTAGCTTTTGGCCTTCCAGAGTCCAGCGTCTGGTTTCACACAACATAGTGAACAAACTCCAAACAAGAGTAAGGTTTAGCAAAAACCACTATGTATGATTCAACAAGACTCTGTTCTTTAAGGATAATAGACCTTGCTGAAACCAAGCAACACCATTATCTACAATGCCATATCCTTAGTGGAAGAGGAGGAGAGGGAGAAGGAGAAGGAAAAGAAGTTGAAGTTTAATCCAAAGTGGCTTGGGATAAAAAGCAGGTTAAGCAGGTTAAGGAGTACTTTTTTTTCCATTAAAGACCACAAAATTAGGAAAGAGCCAAATCAAAAATGATATATGAGAAATGTCTAAATATACCTGCATCACTTTTCTAAATGATATGAACTGTAGAACCAATAGCCATTCTACAATTCCTGCATATGCTGGATGGATTTTTCCATCAGAAAGCTGGGCTTTCATTCCATGTCCATTGCTGTGCTATAAAGAAGGAGCCAGTTTGGTTATTAACTCATTACCCAGAGCAATGCTACCATGGATAGTTTCAAACTGTGCAAAACCACGGGCTCCTCCAAAAAGCAGCATCTCCCAATATATCCCCCTTCTATGAAGATGAAAGGCAAATGGATATTTTGGCAGTTTGTTTGTTTTTTCAACAGCCTAGAGATTCAAATTAAAAGAGAACCGTGCTCCCCGGGCCCTACCCCGCCATTATATATATGAATAAATCTTATTCAAATGGCACTCTGGGAATTTCAAAGGGGAGAACGATGGCTCCTTAATTAAAGTGTACTCTTCCTCATGCCAACAGCTAATCTGCAGGGTCCCCCCCCCCATTTGTTTTCATATGAATTTATCATTGGTAAGTCTGCCTCTACCTATTGCCTTTATTGTTATAGTAAATTGGTATTTCTGCAGTACAATCAAAATGTCAGTCCTTTGAAACACTGGCACATATAAGGCAAAAGATAGATTCTGCTTGCAGCTATAATGACATGGACAACAGGGTAGAATCGATAGTACAACAGATTACATCATCTTGCTAGCTTGAGAGAATGAGATAGGACAGATTGCTTCTGTAGCTTCAGCTTGTCTCTTCATACAATTCATGTAGGAGTGGAAATTTCAAACATATTCTAGGTGAATTGTCTAGTCAACATCATCTTGACACAGGCTGCATACTAATGGCTAGCAATAAATAGGATCATATAACAAATCATCCTTTTCCAACTTGATGCCCATCAAATGTATTGGACTTCAATTAGATTGGAGGCTGTATGGGTCAAAACCCAGCATATCTGCAGAAAACCAGTTTAGAGATGACTGATTGGTACACTATTCCTCAAATGCACAACTGCACCATTTTTGTGACTGCACTTAGTACCAGTAGATCCTGAGTAAGCCCAATAGCAAAAGAAGGCATTAGGCATACTATAAAAGTTAGAGATGTTGCCATTTCTGCATGTACTTACAGTTCTAAGAATGCAAAGCGATAGAAATACAAATGTAAAGATCGTACTCAAGAAAGAGAGAGTGAACAATCTCAAAACACATAGGGTGGGAAGATTTGCACACTGATCACACATTTGTGATCTGTATCATGTGCCACTGTATCTTCAGGTACAATATTGCAACTTTTCTGTAAAGATATGAAATATTAATAATAAAAACCAGAAATATTTTTAAAACCAGATAAAAACCAGATAAATATTTTTATCACTGAGGTATTGCTAGCAGATTATAAATTTTTCAAAACAATGTTAAAAAGTAAATCAAAATTAATGAACAATAGAGGAAGAAAGTTTAAGAATGAAAATGGGATGGTATTCACTAAGTAAATATAGTACAATGTAATATACTTTTTAGTGTGATACTGGGTTCAAAGGTTATATAAAATGAATCAAAGAAATACATTAAATGGATATATTTTTAGTCTATCACACTTTTCCTCATGTACTCTCTTTAGCACAGGGGTGTCAAGCTCAAGGCCCGCAGGCCAGATTTGGCCTGATCTTAAGCATTCGGCCTGATGCTTAGATCTGGTCCTCAGGGCTGCCATTGAAACAGTGAAGGACCGGCCTGTGGTGGCTCTGCCAGCAAAATTGAGTTCAGGAGGGCCGTGCACCACCATGCACAGTCCCTGACCTCCATTTTCACTGGCAGAGGCTGCAGGAGGCCATCACAGTTGAAAACAGAGTTTGTGGGGGCCATGCAAAGCCCCCATGAGCTCCGTTTTCGCTGCCAGAGTGCTCGGCCACTGAGTGATGTCAAGCTGGCCACACCCACCCTGGCTCCCTGAGGTCAAACACCACCCTGATGAAAATGAGAAAAAATGAGAAAATGAGGCCCTCAATGAAAATGAGTTTGACACCTCCGCTTTAGCACATTAACAATATATCTTAATTAATTATATCTTATATAATTATATCTTATATAATTATATGTTATGTTAATTATATCTTATATAATTAACAAGTAGGTAAATATATTTTCAAAAATAATCCATTTTGTTGCCACATTTTAGTTCTAGATATTTAAACCCATGCATCAGGATACCACATACAACAGACCCACACAGGATTTTTCTCTGGCATCTGTTGCAGTTTGAGGAGCAGATATCTGATGTTCTTCTGTAATACTTCAACTCCTAGAATTTTTACTATGTTGGCTGTTGAAATGTTGGGAGTTACAGTCCAATCCTTTTATAGGGTAAAAGTTCAGGGCAGGCTGATGCAGCACAGCATTACATAAAGACTATTCATTGTCTCACAGATCCACTGCAAGTGTCTCATGATTCAACAGAGATTGCCCCAAAGCAATGAAGATCAAAATATAAGGAAGGCAAAGACTGAGATTTAGCTTTCAATATGTCTCCTGCTAAGATAGAAGAATGAGTTCCCATTGCAGTATTTATCATAATATCTACTATGATCTGAAAGTTGTATGGCAAAAGATTTGTTATACAAGATGTTGTATAAGAAATGGTCAAAGCTAATACATACAAAAGTTAATATGAGACACTTTATCTGAAATTCCTAGCATCAGGACCAGATGAAGAATTGGCAGATAAAAACTTCAGAGAAGCACAGCTTTTGTTTGATCATATATTACTTATAATGTAGCCAGCATACAGGGAAGAAAAGGACAAGAGTGAAGTGCATAAGTGAGAGCTGAATGTAAAGTTTTTCATATTCAAAGTTCCTTCCTTTCTTCCTTCCTTCCCTCCCTCCCTCCCTCCATCATATACACACCTCTTCAATTTTTAAAAATAGTGACATGACTGTGTGGCTTGATGGATATCTTTCTCAGAGGGCAAAAGAATTCAGTATTAATAAGAGAAATGGTGCCTTGCTACACCTAATCAGAATGTATTCCCCAAACATGATTTTCCCCCTCACTTTTGGCTTTTGCTTGTCATTGTGATATAATATATTTTGTTAATCAAACTTATCTGATTAATTTACTGAATGTTCCGGTTATCATATTAACCCAGAAAATGGGGCAGTTCTATAATCAAGTTCAGCATATAACCAATGAATTAGTCGGTAAACTTATTTTTTAATCAGCTGCATACATTTTGATAAACCAAATACATTTGCACTCTAAGTAGATTTTTCAATAAATGAAAATATTTTCTGCAAAACATTATTATTAGTATTAGTATTAGTATTACTGCTGACACCTACAGTATATGGGTATCAGTTTAAGATTTGGGTTTTTTTCTTTTGTGTCTGATTCTGTTCTTTTTATTGCCTTTCTTTTTGGAAGTGGAGAACAACTGCAATACCGAGTATTTTTCCCTGTCTATAAGCTTTTCACATTTTTCTCTGATTCCTGTTTTATTTTTTTAAACTAACCTGCATAATATTTTTCTCTCTATCTTCCAATAAAAGTATATATAAATTAAATGAGATATTAAACCCCAAAAGGAGGAAGAAATGGAGGAGAAGGAGACATAACAGCATTTTGATGCTGAAATTTTCATTCCTTCCAGCTTGTATTGCTTCAGGTTTCAATCTGTGTTTCTCGGCAGTCCTTTAGGAGCACTGCAGTAGGCCCACAAAAATCGCTAATGCTGATCCAACGTGAGATAATGCATCTCAGCAGGGATGACATAATGCCCTAAAAGAAGACGATGATGTAAGATAGCTACAACATGAAATAAAATTACAGCCAATTTCCATTCCCTAGCCTTGAAGGGTAGATTAGAGCAATCAACATGCAGTTGAAAATTTGATGTGCAAAATGTTTCAGAGCTTCGGCTTCAAAAATTCCCATTATTTTTTTTAATGCTTTCACAAGATTTAATATGCCTGTGCAATCATCTTGAAAAAGCTCTCTATCTTTCTTGATTTAACTCTTGTGTAAAATAATATAATGTATGAATAGTTTGTATATATGGTGCAGCGGCAAATAGAATAGAGGCAAATATATATATTTTTAAAAGAAACTGTTGAAGTGCCAGGATTGCCTTGGGTGAGCGTGCCCTCCCTGTTTGAGACTCCTGATTCTATAAAGATGGTCAGATAGTAGTGTTGAGTGCAGTGTGCTTTCTTTGTACGTTCAGAGGCACCCTTGTTGATTATCATTTCACACCTGTCAGAACAGAAACTAGGAAGTGAAATATAGTGAATTAAATGCTTTATAGGGATTTTCTTCCTATAAATCCTGGGATATCCGTGTTTACTTGACACCCTAGGATAAAACTAGCCAACTATTTAACCAACTTTACTGTGTGAACCCAGTCTGAGTAACCAATTTCTGATCCAGTGTATAGGGTGAGCCCAGAAAATTAAATTAATGTCATCAGCCGCAATTTAACTAACCACAAATAAGCATGTTGTGCAAAGCAGACAATATGTTGTATAGGAATAATAAAGTAAACTGAAATGATAAGTAATGGCTTTGTATACCCCACTCTGCACATCCATCTAAGAATAAGCCATACAGCTCAGTATCATTCTGGGCTTGCAAGCAGTTGAAATGAGGATCATTCATCATGCTAATCATGGCTTGTTGACTAAACCATAGTAGTAAGTTCCTATATCCTCAATAACCATCAACCATAGTTTACAGAGCATAGTGGTTGATTTCACAAAACATATTAAGCCAAAAATCTCAATATTGTTCATCAAAGCATGTGAAACCAGTGTTAAGATTATTAGCATATGTGAATGTTGGAATAAATATATGAATGTAATTTTAAGTACATTAAATCATGGACTGCATTGTTGTTTCTGAGAAAGGAATCAATTAATTATCACTTCTACCCTGTCTGATAGCTAAGGCTAACTAAACAAGTAAAACTCTACCTCTGAGAGGAAGGTACCCAAATAAGCTGAAGGAAGCCATACATGTCCATTGGCTGCTGAATGCTAATTGATTGACATGGTAAGGGGAAGGGGAAGGGGAAGGGGAAGGGGAATGGAATGGAATGGAATGGAATGGAATGGAATGGAATGGAATGGAGGGGAGGGGAGGGGAGCGGAGGGGAGTGGAGGAGAGCATAGGGGACAGGAGGGGAAGGGACAGAAGAGAATGGAATGGAGTGGAGTGGGTAGAAGCAGGGACATGTGTAGTAGAGAAGCAAAATTCAAGATGGTGTCTATGACCACATACAGCTGTTATACAGCTGCTGCATCCCCACCATCATTAAGATTTTGATTGCCACTCCCATCTGCAGACTCCTGAAAAAATGTTTTGTTGCAAAACCAATTGCCATTGTTAGTTATCACTATTCAACAATATTTATTATTGATAATTAGCAAATCTTATCATTATCAAGAGGATTGGTATTTTGATACAATTTCAATTTATCTCTCTCCATCTCAGATTTGCAAAGAGGTGGGGAAACTATGCAAAAAACGTTGACCTGCTTCAACTTGTGAGATAAATCTGAATTTAAGGTGTTTTTTTTTTTAATGTATAGGTGTGATCCATTATACCAAAATTCCTTCTTTGAAGTTTTGCAGCCTTAGGTTTTAATGTTGATTCACTAATTTACTTGGAAGGACTATTAAACAAGCTAAGGATAATTATTGCTACCAGTCTGGTTGCAAAGGATGTTCCTTTATCAAACATCTATACGTGCATGATAGTACAAATTTCATCACTGGATTAGATCCAAATCCAAATCTCTCAAGATCAAGCAAGAGTAATTTTGTTCAATGTAATCATTTTAGGTGGAACTGAGCCAAACTTTCTCAGGAAACGCTTTGCTATAAACATTCCTGAGATTTTTTTTATTTTGTTCCTCCTTCTGCCCCCACCAACAGAAAGTTACTTTGCAGAATTTTACCTAAATATTGTCCATCATTTTCATTGTATATTATTTGCTATTGCAGCCATATTTGTGTAGACTTCAAAATGTTGGTTGAGAAGTTCTGGAGTTGAAGTCCTCACATCTTAAAGTTGCCAAATCCTGTTTTAGGAGGATAGATTTGGAGCATTACTGAAATACAAGCCAAATACAAGGCCAAGGTAGTGAAAGGGTGATAATGCTACTATTCCTATGGCTTTTTTGAAGTGCAGATTTTAGTGTATCTCTGTGTGTAAATTGGCTGAGAATTAAGAAATGCTTTTCTGGATGTCAAACCATTCCTTCACTTTGGCCCTAGTTGTGGTCAACAATTTTACAGGTAGTCCTCAACTAACGACCACAATCGAGTCCAAAATTTTATGTTGTTAAGTGAGACAGAGTTTTTCTCCATTTTACGACTTTTGTTGCCACAGTTGTTAAGTGAATCACTGCAGTTGTTTCGTTAGTAGCAGAATTGTTAAGTGAATCTGGCTACTCCATTGATTTTGCTGGTCAGAAGGTCACAGAAGGTGATCATTTAACCCCAGGACTGCAACCGTCATAAATATGAGTCAATTGCCAAGCATCCAAATTTTGATCATGAGACCATGGGAATGCTGCAATGGTCTTGAGTGTGAAAAATGGTCATAAGTCACTTTTTTAGTGCCTTATGACCTCGAATGGTCACTAAACAAACTGTTGTAAATTGAGGACTATCTGTATTTGGCTCCTGGTTGGTAGATTCTCCTGCTTCTTTTTCCAAGCCCCACAACTGCTTTCCCTACTATGGGCAGGTCTTCTGAAGACCAATGGAAAAAAAGACAAGAGTTTTACACTGTCATTTTAGCCTTGAAAGTGAAATTTGGCAGAATGGCTGTCAACTTCACTCATTTAAAAGGGAAAATAAAAGAAGAGATGCACGCCAGTGTTCCTCAGATGAAACTATTAAAGCAGAAACCTAACAGTCAGCATCTTGTCAGTCTACTACTGAACCCAACTGAGGTCCAGATTCCAGAAGTCTAGCTGGAAACGGTTGATGAAATCAGAGAGAGGAGAATGAGAGACATGCCCACCAGGTCACACCAGGAGGCATTGGAGTAACACAAGAGTGAAATGCAACAGGCAGATTGCCCTGCTTTGCCCTGCTTTGCCCTGAGAAGGCAAAGATCACCTTCTCAGCTGCCAAGGGCAGGCTGTCCTACCAAGATGATAAGTGATTTGTTCTCATCCTGGGCAAGTGGGAAGTACAGATCAACCCTAGCATCAAAGGGAAAAGAAAAAGTGGGGGAAATGGTGCTATTGCTATTAGAAATAATGGATCTGTTGAGGAATTTCTCTACTTAGAGCAGGGGTGTCAAGGCCCAGGGCACGGATCCAGCCCACGGGGTGCTTAGATCTGGCCCATGGGGCCACCCTGGAAACAGCTAAGAACCAGCCCACAGTGCCTCTGTCAACGAAAATGGAGCTTGGGAGGGCTGCACTCCGTCCATCCAGGCTCCCTCCCCGGCTCCGTTTTCACTGGCAGAGGGCTGCAGGAGGCTGTTGCGGCCGAAAATGGAGCCTTGACGAGTGACATCGAGCTGGTCACACACCCCTGCCCCCCTCCCCCAGGTCAAACACAACCCTTATGCAGCCCTCAATGAAATTGAGTTTGACACCCCTGCCTTACAGAAATGTGGTAACAGGGAATGTAATAATTTAAGACAAGCCCTTCTGGACTCAGCCTTTAGCTTATATAATACAGCATGGTATGTGCCATTGGATAAACTTTGGGAAGTTTACAAATCTGGAGGGCAATAGTCTCCTTCCATTTAATTCTCCTCTTTGCAGAATTAAAACATTGCCTCTGGTACCAATTCATCAATATTAGAAACCATTAATAGCCTGACCCTCCAAGTCCATTCCTCATTTAAAATGTCCAGGTTGGCAGCCATTTACCACAATGGCTGGCAGTGAATTCCACCATTGAAGTCAGCACTATTTAAAAAGTATTTCCTTTGGTCAATATTGAACCTCTCTGCATTAGGTTCAATAGATGACCTCAGTGCCTAATATTGTGAGAGAAGGATAAAATTTGCTTTCTACTACCCACATTATCTATGCTATGTAAGATAATCATCTATGTCTTCTTATACTCCTAGCATATATTTTCTTAGCCTCCTTGTTCTAAGCCAAACTTATTATTTTAGTTGCTTTTTTCATGTTTTCATCTATAACATACTATTTAAAATGCTGTGATCAGAACTGAACCATGTTCTTCAAGCATAGATCTGTATAAGGGAATTATTGGCAGTTCTATTTTTCAACTTCTTCCTCCTCCTGCTTTTTTAACAGCAGGTGCACCAAGGCTGACATTTTCAACAAATTGTCTTCAAAATTCCTTTTCCTCCTCAGCTACTGCCAGCTCATGTATCATTAATATATAAGTAAAGTTTGGATTCTTTGTGCATACAGAAGTAGAAATTTTACTCCTGTTTCTACTAAGCTGGACTCTGCTCCTGCTGTTCACTTCCATTTCTTTACCAACCAATAATGCAGAGAATTTCAAGAAGCCATTTGCTGACAGCTTTAAATCTTTAGGGTACATATTATTTTAAATGCCCTAAGCCTAAATGTTTTCAGTACGGATTTTCATTAGAAATTTGTTTTCTTTAGCTCTTCCTTTGTATCTGCTGAAAGTGCCTCAAATGGCTTTCTTCTTTCATTGCAAAAAAAAGGGGGGAGTGAATATTCCTTGCAATGGAAAACATACTAGTTTGTTTAGCACCTTTTCAGTCCTAGGTTTGGAAATCATAATCCCATTGCTCTTGAATTTTGCCACTGATCATTTGTCTCCAATGCTGAAGATATATATCTAGGCTGGATATCAGTATAAAGACGATTCTCAGATTGAGAAGGATTCTGCATGACATCAGCCTGCCTGTGGCAGGAAAAGAACTTCTGTGTGATTTATGAAGGGTCACTACACATGCTAAAATGATGCAAGGTCCATGCAATGCTTGCCTTGCCTTTCATCAGAAATCTATCGAGTTGTAGGAAAGTCACTAGGCCAAAGTCATATAGGAAATGGCCTATAAAGGATTATTTTTTTGAAATGGCTTGTTAATAAGATCAGCAGCATAGCTTGTACTTAGTTTTCTGTCCCTCACTTTTTTAATATCAGATATCTCTTCTTTTTGTTTTGAGGGATCTCCCTCAACTCTTCTGTATCCCCAAATTGTGAATCCAGATCTGATCTTCATAAATCCATTCACAAGACAAAAAAATAAATAAATCCATCCGTGGCACACAGTGTTTTCTCAAGGCAAATATAATGAACAGGCAAAATGTCTAAATAATTTAATAATCTTTTCTAGCTCCCCTGACCAATCTGAAACCGTTAGAAATTATGTTTATCTAAAGCACCACACCAAGCAAATAAAGAGTACAGTCACCATGTGCTTTACTCCTCAACTATATTCCTGTAACAGGAAACAGGAAACTCTACTCAGAACAAAAGAGCATAGAATATCAGTATATATACCATAGCTCCAAACTTATAAATACTGCCACCTACTGGCTGAATACATACTGTTATAGTTGTTGCATAGAATTCCAACAATAAATTCCAACAGAAACTGTTGAGATTTAAGACTTCACAGACCTGTCTTCAAGAACTTGTGAGCTAGTAGAATAGGAAGAATGCTTTAAACTTCAGAAATGGGCAAGATCCTTCCTAAATTTGTTGTCTCAGTATGCTCTGAGTTTGCAATTCCTTTGACAATGCAGACTGGACATTCTGGGAGTTGCAATTCCAACACATGTGGGGGCAGGAGATGGATTAGAATTTAACAAAAGTTTCATTATACATTATTAAACAAATCTTTATGGAACAATTTAAAAAGGTAAAGCATTTTCTAGTCAAGCTTCTGGCGTCTGTATCCCTGCAATTTACTTGACGGTGTGACAGAATTGGTTTGTCATTACATTCTTCTGGGATATTTTTCAAGTTCCCAATTTTGCAATTTAGGAAACTTCAGGGTTTTGTCCAGGCAGTCTCCAAGAATCAGTCACAACTAAATAGAAGAAAAAAATATCACTATTTTATTAAAAAAAATAATTGATCCATAATTAATTATTATACCTAGTAAATATTTCCCATACACATTCAACAAATGAATAAGGGGTAAGCTGGGCCCCATTGAAAAGTCTCATCATGAATGAAAGCAAAATGAAAGTCTCATCCCCACATCACTTGCTTTGATCTTCAATATTTGTGTATGCAATGCAAACATTTGTCACATGTACTGTAGTCCTCTTTGCATCCAGTTTATATGCTCAAAGACCCCTGGATTCCAGCTGCAAAGTATCTACTGTGTAGGCTTTTGTATATAGAATAAAACTGCATGTCCCTACCCCCACCCCAATTCACTGATTGATTGCGCAAGTCAAACAACTACATGGGGATATCTTGGATCCATCAATCAAGTCTCTCATTGATGTCAGGTGAAAATCCCAGCCTCCCAAAGCAACAGGGAGGACAAAACAGAATATACTAGCTTGTTCAAGCTTCTGACAGTCTATAGTAAATACTTTGGAGGTTGAAAGGGTTAGGGTTGAAAGAATAACTGTTTTGACATGTGAAATTATATATATATATATATATATATATATATATATATATATATATATATATATATATGTATATATATCTTTCCACTATCGTTGAATCCCACAAAATGCACTTATGCATGTGCACGCTTGCTGACTTTGCACAATACTCTAGACTAAAGCTAAAATGGAGTTAGATAGTTCAAATGTTGAACATTACAAGAATCGAATTAACACATAAACACATAAAAGAGATTATTTGTTTGAGCAAAACATGGTATGTATGTAAACCAGTGGTGGGTTGCCCCCGGTTCGGACCGGTTCGCGAGAAACGGTAGTAAAACCGGCAGGAGGCCCCATCCATCGCACCGGATGTCATCATTGGTTATCTGCGCATGCACGATCCCATTGCGAACTGGTAGTAAAAGTAAGTAGAATCCACCCCTGATGTAAACCCAGCTATTGTGTTTTCTTAAACCAATTTTTAGGGATTAGCACATGGTGAGAACTTTACTACTATTTGCTATTAAATGCTCAGGTTTTTTAGTGATCAATGCAGAAGTCTAGTGGGGTGAGGAGGAAAGTAAGTACAAAATTCTTTGTCTCATCCCCGTTTTGGAACAAAGATTCTTGTATTACAAATTCGCTGTTTGAGTTTGGTTGAATCCCTGAATAGGAATGAGGATTTGGGGTAATCTCAATCTTCTCATTACATATCCAAGGCATATTTTCCTCGTGTTCCTTCCTCCCACCACGTTTTAGTGCCATTTAATACTGTGACTTTATTACAGTTCATTGACTGCAACTGAGATCTTGGCTGTATGGAAGCAACCTAAGATGAACTGACCCAGCTTTTTAAATGAACTCAGCCAAGTGAAGATATCGGTTTTCTCTCCTGACATTTTCAACTACTTAGATGCTTAATTATCTGTTACCAGAAGGTCTCCCTGAAAGCACTAGCAATTTCACCCATTAGCAATTAGCCACTGAACTTAGTGCAATTGAATAAATATGTAAACACCCTTATCACTTGCATATGATCACAAGGAATGTTTCAAAGATATTAAGGGGTTGCACTCACGAGGAAGGACTGTGATGCCATTTCCATATTTGGTATATTGATATTCTGCCCATATTTTAGGTAGCAATCCAATTGGGGTATATAATAAATTTCTGTCCTGCCCATATTTCTGCTATCAATCTAATGGTATATTTATTTATTTTCCTATTGTATTGTCAGCAAAATCTTTAAGCGATGGGGTAGGGGGGAGGATCAATTTATTATGAATGATTGAATGTACAGTTTAGTTTGTTTCACAATTTTGCCTTGCAAATCTAACTGGCCTTGATTTTATAAGCCCCACTGGTAAGCAATTATTCTTGTTTCTTTCTTTCCTTTTAGGATGTGCTGAAGCGCCTCCCATAGGCTTTGATCAAAAACTCACAAAGTGCTATGGCTGAACATCTTGAAAGAATTATCTTTCAACAGCTAAAGCAAAATTGGACAGGAGGGGAGAGGTGTCATACAGGGAAAACCTCTGTACAACGGTCAGAGTGAGTGTTTTCCACTTTATTTTCTAGGCATCATAAAGGAACAGCTTAGAATCTTTTAGCAAGTTATAAACATACAGCGTTCCAGGCTGGCTAAATTTTTCCTGGAAATGTTCATCGCCTGTACTTTCATTACTGCACTTGTTCATTCATTCCCTCACTTAACTCTTGCAGCCAAGCATCTGTTCAAGAGCATGGATAGCTTTCTCTATCCAGAAAAAGGGCTCCATTGGGATCTTTTGTTTCAGGCCTTATCAGGTGCAAGGAACCAAGATTGACATGTGGAATTACTGCAGAATAGTTGCTTTATTGTTGCTCCCCCATAGTCGGGAATCTTGCCAGACTAAAGCATACATCTGCATAACTACTAGATATAACCTGTGAAAGGTTAGGAAGGTCCACACTGGTTCTTTTCCTGCACACAGATAGTCCTCGACTTACCACCACAATTGAGCCCAGAATGTATGTTGCTAGGTGAGAAACTTGTTAAGTGAGTTTTGTCCCATTTTATGACATTTGTTAAGTGAATCATTGCAGTTGTTAAATTAGTAACATGGTTGTTAAATGAATCTGGTTTCCCCATTGACTTTGCTTGTCATAAGGTCAAAAAAGATGGCCGCATAATGTTAGGACACTGAGATCTGCAATCATCATAAATATGAACTAGTTGTCAATCATCTGAATGTAAATCACGTGACCATGGGAATGCTGCAACGGTCATAAGTGTGAAAAATGGTCATAAGACACTTTTTTTCAGTGCTGTTGTAACTTAGAAAGGTCAATAAACAAACTGTTGTAAGTCGAGGCCTACCTGTACTAAATATTCCAGGCTGAGCTGCCTCTTTGCTCCCTGGGAAAGATTCCTTCCTTCCCACGACTCTGTACAACATTTCACACAGGTCTTTTATAATTGCTAATCTAACTTTTTTACACAACATTGATCTACAAGGTGTCATTGTGATATTTATTTCGTAACCCCATTCTTCCAGAATCTGCTTCTTGTTCTCCCTATCTGTATGCCAGTATCCGATAAACTAATATTCCCTTTTCACTTTCAGATAATATTGTTTTGGGCTGACTCCTCCTATGTTAAAGCTGGCTCTAATTCTTTTGCAGAGATTAACAATCCTTATTTTTATGATTATAGATACAGGTCTGCATTTTTATATTTCATTCTCAAGAATAATAAGTTCCCAAAGGTCATGGCAGCACAGTATGGATAAGATGCTTAATAAAAACACCATGATGAATAGTTAGAATGATAAAAAATAGAAACTATCTGCTGCGGACCAGTGGTGGGTTGCTACCAGTTCGCACCAGATCGGGTGAATCAGTAGCAGAAGTGGCGGGAGGCTCCGCCCAACTATCCAGACACTTCTGCACATGCGCAGAAGTGGTGCACGCACGCACCCACAAGCAAACCAGTAGCGACGGGTTTTGAAACCTGCTCCTGCTACAAACTAACACCATCCATTAGTCAAATTTGGTGTATTTGTTTTGGGGAGAATTCTGATGGAGTTACATCACTTCTTCTATAATTCCTTTGTGGAAAAGGAGGGACTTGGGATTGTTCACAAGTGCTTCTGACAGATGGTCCTTGTAAGGATGCTAAAAGACAGCAGTCTTCGATAGATTCAGAGCTTTTGCAGATGACAGAATAGCCATATTGCTCAAAACATGGTCAGCACTTTCAAAAGGACACTGGGTTTGCATATAGATAGTTCTCGACCTACAACAGTCCATTTAGTGACGTTTCAAAGTTACAACAGCATTGAATAAAATGACTTATCACCGTTTTTCACAGGTATGACTGTTGCAGCATCCCCATGGTCATGAGATCAAAAGTCAGATGCTTGGCAACTGACTCATATTTATGACATTTGCATGTGATCACCTTTTGCAAACTTCTGAGAAGCAAAGTCAATGGGGAAGCCAGATTACTTAACAACCGTGTTACTAATTTAACAACTGTAGTGATTCACTTAATAATTATGGCAAGAAATGTCATAAAATGGAGCAAAATTCACTTAACAAATCCTTGCATTCAGGTTCAATTATGGTCATAAATCAAGGAATACCTGTACTCCCTTTTCTAATCGTTTTCAGAAATTGCTTACCAACTGCTGTTTAACTGTTAGGAACCTTCGCATCAACAAGTCTGAAATCTTAGGTACCGTAAGTAAGTTTTAAATGCAAGTTAAAGGATTTTTTTTATAAATTAACAAACAGCAAAAAACTAATTAGAACTTTGCTTTTGGAAAGTTAGAAACTAAGTGTTTTAGTTTTTATCTTTTATACTATTTAAATATTGAATAGTAATATTTAATAAAATTACTATTCAAAAATATTTTTTTTTAAAAAAAGGAAACATTCTTCAGACAGAAGAATCTTGAAGTAAAATGAATTGCAAATTGCAGTTTTCTTGCTTACAGGTTTTTTTAAAACAAATAAGCAGCCAGTTTAAGCATGGTATTTTAAAAGCCATTTTATTGCCTTGTACAGTTTGGCCCTCAAGCCACTGGCTTTCCCCACATCCTATATTGCAATTGCATTCATTAAAATTTTATATAGATGAAGTATTTTTATCCATCCTGAATCTACTGCAGATCAATTGTATTGATAAATCAATCAACTCCGTGATTATGAGTATATATAAAAGAAAATCACAAGAGCTTTTGTTTTGTTTGTTTTCATTTTTAATTTATGTAATCAATTTTAAACCAAGTGTGCTTCAGCCTAACTGTATTTTCTTGTCATGCAGCTTGTTTATAATGTCACAAAATCTCTATAATCATTTTCTCAGAAATGGGGCTTCAGATTTTTCTGAACTGAGAAAACATTCTACTCTAGGAAACTTTTCTATGAAACCACATGCCCCAGTTCTACAATTGCTTCCTTGTTAACAAAGCAGATCCCTTTGCTATTTAGTGTCTCCCCATCCACCACTACCACACACAGAGAAGCAAATTTGTGACCATGATCAAGGCCAAAAGGGAGAAAAAAAGACCATCTTAATTGTTTATACTAGGGATTGTAAAAAGGGAGCCAGTTACAATCCCTCTGAGTCAAAATGCTGAGAAGTGTCAGCTGGAGAGTTCAAACTAGGAAACACGGTAGATATTAAATTGCTTGTAGCACTGGGTATGATGTACTCTGAGATACCTTAGCATACCATGTTTGCACATGTAAAGCATGCCTACGCATGTCTGGAACCTGTATTATGCTTAATGTTGTATTAGATTTAATCCGTTTGCTGCCAGACACCGGAGGCTATGTTTCTAAGCACAGTGTGTGCTGTCGTATCGCCAACACATAATTTATATCTGTACAATTGCTACATGCACTTAATTGCAATGCATAAATGGAGAAAGGAGGGGGAGGGAGAGGGGAATGTTGCAACTTCACTGGTGCTTACAAGTAGATTCGCTGTCTTTTAACGGGACAAATTTATGGTGATTTCATCCAATTATTATGACAGCGGGACAAAACAAGTAGGGCCCTCAGCAACTCATTGGGAACACATTGAAGTTTCTTATGTCATTTTAATTGTTTTGCATAGACGTCATCCTCAACTTACAACAGTTCATTTATAGTGACCTTTCGAAGTTACAACAGCACTCAAAAAAGTGACTTTTGACCATTTTTTTACACTTATGACCTTTGCAACATCCCCATGGTCAGGTGATCAATATTCAAACGCTTGGGAACTGAACCATATTTATGACCATTGCAGTGTCCAGGGGTCATGTGATTTCCTTTTTCAACCTTCTGACCAGCAGTCAATGGGGAAGCCAGATTCACTTAACAACCATGTTCCTCAATTAACAACTGTGATGATTGACTTAATAATTGTGGCAAGAAAGGTCGTAAAATGGGCAAAATTCACTTAACATATGTCTCATTTAGCAACAAAAATTTTGGGACTCAATTGTGACTGTAAGTCGATGACTACCTGTATTTCGTGAAACGTTAAAAAAAAAGATTCCTCCTGATGGCCATTACAATAACTTCTATGTATACGTGGCAAAAATTTTCTCCTGATGTTGCTCACCCACCATTTCTACCCTTATTCTCTGTCAATCTATCAGTTACCCTTTTCAAGCTGTGTAAGTTGGCATAGTGGCCAAGACATCTTGTGGCCTCAGATCTCATAAATGAAAAAGGATTTCCTTTCTCTGTTCTGAATCTCCTACCAGTCAATGTCATTAGAAGACCTTGAGTTTTAGCATGAGGAGCTTGAGAGTCAAACTCATCACTTTCTCACAGATGTCTAACTTTATAAACTTCATAGTTTTACTCACCGTTACCCTTTCTGGAACCTAAAAATCATTTTGAACACTCAGAGCACAATACCGAAAATAATTTAATTATGGCACAGGACACTGCAAGACAATGATCTCACCAGGCTTCAGAGGTGAGGAGAAAAGGGATTTGCAGGGTTCTCTCTGCCACTAATTAGTTTAACTAGCAGCAAGTATAATCTCCTTCCCTTTGTCATCTCTGCCCACTTTTAAGCCACTATGAATTAAATATAAATGTAATGTTAAAAAAAAAACACCCAATGTTGATTGATATTGAAACTGCCCACTACTTGCATTATAAAGTATTGTCCCATATTCACTGTTGGCTAAATTAATTCAATTAATTTTTAGCAGTATATGGCAATAGATTGCTAAGGTTCTTCTGCTCTATTTTCTGAATAGCTCCATATAGCCAAAGGCAATGTCTAATTTGTACATCTCAATGAAAAGTTAGGAAAATACTAGGCTTATTTATGCTTCAAAAATGATTGGAAGAATGCATTGGACATCCAATACCTCTTTTCTATTTATTAATAGATTTTTTTTTCCAGGCTTCCACACAAGGCTGAAAAAAGGTGCTGTTGCTTTATGAATGTAATTAACTTTAATTGTAGATTTAGCAAAGCATAAGATGGGGGAGGGGACAAGCTTAGATGGCAGCTTGAAGAAGAAAAAACTGCATTCTTTTATGAACAACAGAGAGATGCCATGCTTGCTCTCATACAAGTTCCTCAGCACATTTTCAGAATTATTTCCAAAGTATGCACAGAAAATACTTTCTGATAGAGCACTACAGCCTTCTTTAGGCAACACTTTCTTGGATACAGCAACTGACAGTATCTGGGACTATTTCTGCTTTGCCACCATTTTGACTTCCCAAGCCTTCAGAAGCAATTCAAAAGTGGTCCATTATTTTGTTTTTCACTTCTGCCAACTTGAAATGCTGAGAGCCAGGAGTCAAAATCTATGGCTCGCTTCTACGCTTTCACAGCTGCTGCTGCCTGCAGCAACAAAAATACCCTTACCTCCACTCCACACAAAGGAGGGGGTGAAGGAGAAAAATCTCCTCAGATACTGAGAGAAGAAAAAAAAATCTAGACAATTTCACTCTGGTGTGTGTGTGTGTGTGTGTGTGTGTGTGTACTATTGAGCTGGAGGTCAAAAGCTGTCAAGTTAATATCATTAGAGGATATGAATTTCAAGACTCAGGGCAAGAGTTGAATCAAGTGTTCTCTCCATGAAGAAAAAAAAAACATATCAGAATCACTGAAACAAATGCCTGGTTTTAACTGCATCACTTTCCAACACTGACATAAAGACTCACCGCTGACTCAGAATAATCCTTGTGTCCAAGTTGCTCTGTGAAGCCATTTGGGAACCCTCCTAAATAATACTCTGTTAACGGCTATTAATCATAATGGCTGGATGATGACTCCAAACTCAATAGCAGCAGCAGCCCTCTGAATACCACTTGAGGGGAGAACATCAATGAGAGAAGAATATGAACTTCCTGTCCTTATTTGTGGACTTTCCATGGGTGATTTGGCTTTCTACTCTCCACCTCCTCAAAATTGGATCCTGGACTATGTGTACCTTATGCTTTCATAAGTGTTTATGATAATTAGTCCTATCTACTTTCTCTCATGTAGGCCATTTTGGGATGACTTTTTTTTTCAGGTAGAAATACTGCTACGGTGAAAGAAATCCCTACTGTAATGAAAGAGGGAAATGTGTGTATTTTCCTAGATATCAAAGTCTCTGTGAAATAAATTATTCTTATCCTTAGTATGTTTATTCAAAAGCAAATCCTATAGATTGAAATGAGCTTACTTGAAGTATCTTGAGGATTACAGAATTAATTCACTTACAATAGATGAACTAAAATTTTATCCATACAGTCTTTACTAATACAGAATTGTTAAAAGAATTAACAAAAACTGAGAACCAAAAAATAACTTTCTCTATCTATGGTACTATCAAATAGAATATATCAGTGGTTCTTAAACTGGGGGTAATTACTTCCAAGGGGATGGTTTGGGCATATCCTGCGGGTAATAGAGCAATTTGCAATTGTTTGTGTGTGAGTCAAGGATCCAGTTTGGGACTGCTGCTGCCAAGATACTTGTGTAAAACAACGGAGTCTGGGTTTTGTTTGGTTTTGTTTTTTGTGTCAGTAATTACATTATTTGAGACGGTAAAAGGGGAAATTGGGTCAAACAGTTTGAGAATGTCTTTATTTGTTGAATTATATTTATCTGACGAATGAAGGCAAATAATGTTGTAGGATCCAATCTGGGTCAGTCATCAGGACCAGAGGTTTTGGACTCGTGCTGGAGCCCTTCTTCAGGGAACTACTGTCTAGCCTTGCTTTGTATTGTCTTGTTTTGCTCTGATTTGTGAGTGTGCCATTGTTTTAAGTAAAAAAAAAAAATTAATTTAAAATTTCTTCCCTCTACCCTCACTCCCTGGCAACATCACCCTACAGGCTAGCACAGGGGGAAAATACATTCCAAATGAGACACTGCAGCAAATTGATTGGGAGTAATTTTTTTCAGCCAACACTCCCCCCCCCCACAACATCCCATTTTAGCATCTGTCAAAATAATGGGAAGTATGAGAAGGTACCAGGGCAGAAATAGCCCCAAAGAGGAGAGCCAGATCCCCCCATGATTGTACAACTAGCTCAGTTCTATAGAGTGGAATGAGAAATTGATTAGTTGCTGGGCAAGCAGGTCTCTTACTCTGCAGGGAAGGGGAAGTGATTGAAAGTGGCAACCACAGGGAAACTGGCCAATAAATAACAAAAGCCCAGTTCAACTTCCCTCGTCCTTTTCTGGACAATGCAGTGAGAAAAAGCAGGGCTGCTGCACCTAAAGATAACAATGCAATTCAGAATCTTGTTACAGCAGAATAGAGCAAACATGACCCCTTCCTCCTAATAAAATAGCGGAGGTCTAGCTATTTCAAAATGTTATTAAAGAGGAATAGTGCTAAAACAACTCCTCTTCTTCCCCAAATCAAAGAGGTGAGCTCTGCTCTGAACCTGTCTACCAGATCTTACTGAAAGCCTGGAAAGAAATCAGCTTCAAAAATAAGGAAGTGGGGAGGTGACAGACATGAGCAGGCATCTGCATTTTGTCCCAATGACAAAATGTGCATTGGGACATCAGAACAAAAAGCCTTTAACTTTCTTGCTTGCATGAAACATTTTGATACAGGTACAACATATCATTTTTGTCTGTCATTGCAATTCATACTGGTCATCTGAACATCTCAGGGGAAAAAGCGGGAGATGGAGGGAAGGGACTGTTGACACAGCCAAATCCTAGAGAAATTCTTTGATCACACCATAACAGCTCATTCTTCAGAATAACGGGTGGCAAATCTTTACAGATTTTCTATTCTTTGCAGCTGCAGAGGGATAATATCCTTTGAAGATGGAAGATGCTACTTTAAAACTGGTAAATTTAATGATAATCTCAGGCTGCCTTTCTTCATGCACTAAGGATAAGTAAAGACAATGTCATGGAGGTAAGGCAGAAAACAAAAGTTGTGAGAGTAATATGTGACATATTAAAGGGCAAGTGGGGACAGCACCTATAATAATAAAGGCACTTTTTGATATATGTTTGATAATTCAGGTATTGTTTCTTGCCAATTATGCTAAGCTTCCTACTCTCTCTGCTTTCTCTGAGCATCTGTCCTTGATTTTTGACTAAGTTGTTTCTCCCTTACATTGAAACATGTAAGGTCATGTATCAGAACTATTCACACACACACTGGAACTAAAGACTTTTTCAGGAACACAACACTGGATGGTAAAGAATACAAATGAACTGGAACCCAAAAGGGAGTGGAAGTAAGGCTGCAGTCTTATTCATACTTATATTAACTCACACACAAGGAAAAAACAACAAAATGGCAGTTGCAAATTGTAGCATCCAATAAAAGAAACACAATCATTCTTGGTTTTAATCTTCTTACACTTTGCATGGAAATGCCCAATAATAATAATACCGTATAATATATATTTTAAAGTCTTGGAATGCTGTCAGTATTGAGACCAGTATTGAGACCAGGTAAAATCTTCTGAGAAGATCCTTCCACAATGGAGATATCATAACCACACAGAAACTCTTGGCAATGACAGGAAGGATCTTCAAGAAGGCAATCACTATGCCTAAATCCAAATAATATTTTTTTTTCAATCTTTTGATAATAATATGGAATGAGAAACATGGCACGAGCTTCATTCTGTTCCCAAAACACTCGCAACTGGATTTGCCATAAATAAAGACAGCTATAACCATGTAGCCTTTATATCAATTATGGAGCTAGCTATGTTTAAAGCTAACCACATTTTCCCTGAAATAAAACATAGTTTGGGGATGTCATTGATCATGGAGAAGGAAGAGGGTTATTCACATAATATTATCTGGGCAGATTACTGAACTAGTCTACTTTCCCTTCACTCAGCTGTTGTCCACAAATAGGATTTTCCATAGTTTACAAAAGTACAATGTGTAGAGGAAAACTGAAGGAAAATAAAATAAAAAAATGAATGAAGATATTGAGTGAACCAAATCTGAATATTCTCTACTGAATATGTATAATAGGAAAATTCCAGCTGAGGGCATTTGGACTGTTATCCACAATTCAACATCCTTTCAGAGTTTAGTATTGAAATCATAAGTTAGTGTTTTCCAATTTTAAAAAAGCTAAATTAGAGGTTAGCATAATAATTAGTTAATTAGGGTCCAGCATTTGATTTATATATTGTAATATATATTTCCTCAAGATCATTTTTCCTACTTATCCTTAGCAGTTCAGCAATATTTTAAGGCAGATTATTGGATTTTGCAGGACTATATTTTACAGGCAGCATATTAAAGTCCCTCCTGTTGTTTTGGAAATGGTCGCTTTTCTCGGAATCTAGCTGCAAGAAGTAAGAGCAATTGCAGACAATCTCAGCAGCAATAACCCTTGCCTTGTTTATTCTTTATAGAATGTTTCTAATCTTGGCAAATATAGCATTTTATCTGATTTTTTTCCCTCGAGCAAGACTGCACTATGCCAAGAGTTAATGGCTCTGGCATGACTCCTCATTTCTTTAATGCATATAAGTTTGGGCCTGCCCTAGTTTGTTTTCTAGTCCAAAACATGCTGTTCTCCTACCACATTGGGGGGAAAGTGATTTTAATACAATACCATTTCAGTTGTCTCTAGTCATTTGCCACTTTATTCATATGCAGCTGCTGCTCTTACTGTCAATGTTCTCAACAAGGAACAGTCCATTATAAAATTGAGTCCAAGAGGAGCCAAAAGAATGGTTATTCTTCTACTACAATTGTGTATTTATTTTTCTATCTGCTTATTATATGTTTCCAACACACATTTGAATTTTCTTCTCTGTTGGCAAGATTATGTTAATGTGGCCTTATCATAAAGTAGAATTAGGTCATCTGGCGTTTTTTCTTGTCTGGTCTACCTGGGAAGCCTGACATCAATCTGGCAAAGTCTGGAAGTAAAAAATCTCCCCCTCCCATCTCCTTTCCTGCCCGAAAACTGGGAGTGTGTGAGGATATGGAGAGGTGATCTGGGGGACGGGGGTTGGGGGGGAGGGGGAGGAGAAATGCTGGCTAGAAAATTGTCAGATAAGAGAAGGTCTAGGCCACAGCTAGATAGTGGGCATAGCAAGCAGCTCAGAAGAGCCCCTCTCAAGATTTTTTCCCATACACCATTACAGATATTGAAAGCTGCTGTAGTTTAGCAAGATCTTAAGCTATTAAATCACCCTCTTCTAAAGCTCCCATCTCGAAGTTGCAAAAATATAGATGATCACTGGATGGCCATCAAGAGCACACACTTTCCGCTTCTCTTTCTTACCATTCTAATAGTCTCTGGATTTTTGCAGCCCAGATAAGAAAGCCCTATTCTCTTCTCCAGCTTGATGCAACATAAAAGTTGTTCTTAAAATCAGGTCCTGCCACTGTTCATTACTAGGCTTAAAACAGATCAAATAAAGGTAAGGAGACTGTTAAAAAGCAATCTGGCACTGTGTACTTATTACTGCTATTACTGTTCTGCCAGTGCAGTCAGGGTATTTTACATTTTAAAAGAATGGAATACTGTCTAATTTGCATGAGCAAATCTTATAGGAATAGTACAAAAGGAAAATAGGGAAGGGAAAAGAAAAGGAGTATCAGCCAATTCACATACTAATTCTGTCAGGAATGAAATGACAGCTGGTCCTAGCTGAGATGCTGAAGAAATCTGTGTCTTTCTCCCTTTGCCTCTTACCTTCCACCTGGACAAAATCCCAGACACCCTCAGCTTTCATCACACTTCACAACACTAGCTGACCTTGACCTCATAATAATTAGTAGCCAGAGATATTTGTCATACATGTCAACATTTAAGAGAAACTCTGAGAAACCTACATGGCCCATAACAATTATTTGCTGGAGAAGCTACACTTCCACTATGGTGGCAGTAATAATAATGTTGTGAACTAATTGCCATTAATCACTGCCAGTTGTAACTAGACATTATAAAGTCATTATGGTTCTACAGAAATGGACACACTGGGATCTTTTAACTGGGCTAGAGCAAAGAGATACCTACCAGACCAGCACTCTAATAGAGAAGCATTAATGCTTTTGAACAATGGAATTGACCTACAAGCTCATCAAAGAAGACGAATAATGGAAGTTTCACATTTATAGGCAGTGCTCCATCCATACCAGAGGTGGGTTTCATCAGGTTCTGACCAGTTCTGGAGAACCGGTAGCGGAAATTTTGAGTACTTTGGAGAACCGGTAAATACCACCACTGACTGGCCCCGCCCCCATCTATTCTCTGCCTCCCAAGTCCCAGCTGATCGGGAGGAAATAGGGATTTTGCAGTAACCTTCCCCTGGACTGGGGAGGGAATGGAGATTTTACAGTATCCTTCCCCTGCCACGCCCACCAAGCCACACCCAACAAGCCATGCCTCACCCACCAAGCCACAATCACAGAACCAGTAGTAAAAAATGTTGAAACCCACCACTGATCCATACTTGAAAAGAATATAAGGATAAACAGATATGTTTATCTAATGAAGCAACTGTAGAAGGAAGAGAAGGACCAAGTATATTCCTAAACTAGTAGTCTGTTTTATCACACTTTGTCTCCCTTTGCTGGATCTCTATAGATGATTGGTAACCATTCATTTTAATAAATGCATAAAGTACCATGCAAGATGAATAGCATATATCTTTCAAAGAACCTCAAGGTGTTTTACAATGGAAAAACACCTCTTTAAAATATCGTAAAATATAATGATGCTGAAAGCAATTAAAAATCAGCAATTACTATAAAAGGTGTAAAGAGACAATAAAACACAATTGAAAAAAATCTGTGGTACCATCTATAACATCACAAATGAATAAGAAAGGTTTTCCTAGTTTTTACAAGATGTCAGGAAAATAGATCTAAGAAATAAATTCCAAATTTCTTTCTTTGCTAATTACCTATCTAAACTCAAAGTGCACCCAAGAAAAAGTTTCCAAAGAGCTCTGCAAATTGATTGGCAGACTTATGTAGAAGAAAGTGACTCTTGTAGCAGATTTCCCCACCCTCTGCTAAACACCTGAATAAGAAATAGCCTTAAGCTGCATGGTTCTTATACAAGTGGTAGCGTGACCCAGATTAACTAGAATATAGAGTTGTGCTAAGTTTCAATCAAAGTACAGTATTCTTTCATGTCTGCTCTAATATGCTAAGTAGGACCCAATATCCAGGGGTTCAGCATGGTTGAGTCACATCAAAGCAGCCATTTTGCTGGCCTTCACCGCAAACAAAGCTGAAGTAGTGCTGGACCTGCAAGAACTATTCCTTTCTTCTTACCATTTTTGGGCCAAACCAGCAGTAAGATCCTATCTTGGTATCTTTGGTTTAGCTGGATTTGGTTAGCCAACATATTTCAAATATTACAGTTCAAAGAGACTCATGTTCTCCTTTAGAACCAAGAATGAGTTATAAAGTATTTTTGTAGGCATAAGAACTCAAATTCCCAGCATTTTCTCCATTAACAAGTATCTGGTTATTGAAATATTTTCAATATTGAAATATTTTACCTGAGATTTTAGATAGCTGTTTCCTGTTCAAAATAAACAGTGCCTGAATGAGGTGGAAAAATAGCCTCTTCAGATAAAGAACTATCTCCTTCCTTCCTCATTGTCTGTATCATTCAAAACTAACAAGTATTGCTACTACTACAAATACTGAATTCACAGCAAAATGGTGTAATACATTTGTAATCAAGGAAACAGTCCTAATAAGTAGATTTATCAATATTATACTGGGCATAAAATCTATGACAGGAATCTGAAATTCCCAGGCTGTTATAGATATGTGATTCAGGTGCTTCCCAAGGTAATCAAAACAATGTTGATTCAAAAAAAAAGCAGAATTACCCCATGTGAAGTCCTGAGAAAAGGAATTGATCAGAGTACAGTAATTAATATTACCTCTGTTCCATGTGCAGACCTGAACCAGAATTGTCTACCTTTGATTTATATATACTTTGTATCTCATTTTCTTTTCTTTTCTTTTCTTTCTTTCTTCCTTTTTTCTTCTTGTCTTAGCACGTAGGTTAGGATGGTAGAATAACCACACAGTTGGGTTGCCTAAATTCTTATTTTGTTTATTGACCTTAAAAAAATGATATGCCATTTGTTAAACAGCTAAAAACTGTTACCATTGCTCTGTGCCTGTGCCCATTCTGCTTCTTGACATATCTGTTTCTGTAGTTGTCTGCAGCACTGATTTGTTTATGCAAATTTATTTTGATCTAATCAACACCGTTCAATTGGCATTAAACAGGGTCAGAATTGATAATTTGAAATCTGATTTTTTAAAAAAAACCCTTCATTGAAAAAATAAAATGTTATGCTTTTGAAGTAATTCAATGGAATTCCCACAGGAAACTATAGCAACGTTTCATATGTTTCATCTATCTCTTTCCAGCTTTCTCTTTTTCTCTCACATATCCTTATACCCTTCCATGTATTTTTTACAACTGAAAAAAAAATCCTATGATTTTCTCTGGTCCCAGAGATTTTTCTCCTTTTTGTTTTGTTCTTTCTTTCTTCTTTCACATAGTTTCTAACCAATCGGCAGTCAAAATATGCAGTAGAGACCACTTAAAGTTCCATACTATTCTTTTTCTTAGACCTTTAAAATAAACATGGGGATTTAAGAGCAATAAACAAAGAAGAAAATCTTGTTAACAGGATAGATTGAAACCTATAAGATTTTATGTACATTAGATGCAGGAAGCGCATAATGAAAAGCAAATATAATAAGCAAATATAAACCTGGAATAATGCAAGGAAATTTGTAGCACAATCTCACCAATAGGTTGGAAAGCTGAGAAATATTATTGTTACATAAAGCATGGATTAGACTATAACTGTGACCAGATCCAACATGTTTTTCCTTATATTCTTATATGATCAAATAATGTAGAACCAAGTATTTTCTCTAGTGCAAAGCCAGAGACAATCATATCCTTCAATGGCTATTTGGGCTTGTAATCTATTATGCACTCATAGTGTCCTTATGTGTACAAAATTTGCCCTAATTATGGTGAAAGCAGGACAATATGTATGCTGACTTTGTATAAAAAAGAACACTGCTTGGGGAGAGGCGAAAGCCCTACTAAGCAGGTATATACAAAAGTATGAAGGCTATTGCTTAATGCATTGTAAGCTGCCCTGAGTCTCCGGAGAAGGGCGGCATATAAATCGAACCAATAAATAAAAAGAAAGAAAGAAAGAAAGAAAGAAAGAAAGAAAGAAAGAAAGAAAGAAAGAAAGAAAGAAAGAAAGAAAGAAAGAAAGAAAGAAAGAAAGAAAGAAAGAAAGAAAGAAAGAAAGAAAGAAAGAAAGAAAGAAAGAAAGAAAGAAAGAAAGAAAGAAATACTTTTATCCGGGAGCTACTATTCTGGCTCGGCTTACTTTCCTTAACTGTGGCTCTCAATTTGTCAGATCATATTGGAAGAAGAATCAAGGTTGGGTAGGAGGCTAAATGCATGCATGAGAAAGAGAAAATGTAAATGTTCTGTTCCACAGAAAGCCTTTCTAGCATGCCCAGATGACTTGAATGCTAATGTTAGAGAAATTAAGTGTAAGGTATAAAGTTTTCCATTAGCCCAGAGAACATTATATTAGCACTAGTTGCAGAATGCAATTAGCCTTTTATAATACCTTTTGTTTGTTTGTGCTCAAGGTACTTTACACAGTGTTTTGGCATCACAGCATTTGACAGACAACATAGATTCAACAACAGCCAGGCCCCATTGAAGGGCCCTGCCGCTGTAATGAGTATTCATAAAAGCACAGCTATCAGCAATTATTTTAAAGCTGCATGCCCTGCCCTTCACACTGCATCTTCCATAAAGAAACAATTAGTAATCCCCGTCCAAATTCTTAGGCTCAGTATGGCCTAAAGGCTGCCTTCTGCCTTGCATTCTATTGCCATCTCTCTAGTCCACAAACCGTATCATTGAGGCACTAGGCTCAGTCAGCAGAGGACAGAGAAACACAGGCTCAGCGTTATGAAATTGCCTCCAGTCCCTCAGCAAAGTTCCTAAAAATTCAACTACTTTTTTTAAAAGGCTGAAAGATTGTTAAAAAGTCTACCTGTTTCTGTTGAGTCTTGAGGCTCAGGGTTAGGCCAGAAAAGCAGGCAGGGTTAGATGATGGTGGTCATGTTGATGAAGATGATTCAAGGTAGCTGTGGAACAACTAGCTTATTCAATTAAGGAGAGTCCCAAAACTTACAATCCATCTGAGGATCAAGAAAAGAAATGTTGCTCTACCGTGACAGTTTACACAAGTGGAGCACAAATGGAGTAAGTGTGTATATTTCAACCAACCAATCCCAAAGTCATTCCCCAGGTCCCAACTCCATATATGGAGTCTTTTAAAGTCCACTCCAAGCATCTTGGAGAGAATGAAGGCAACGGGAGCAAAATGTGCTGCAGTCTTTTCTGTGCCCAGGAATGACACCGGCAGGATGACAGCCACCACAACACTCTGGGTTCAACATACGGCAATAGCAAATGTGGTTTCAATGGGTTCAAGACACGACGAAAGCAACACAATTCCAGTATTTTCACGATGAAGGTAACTTGACTTCAATGAGTGCAAGGCACGATGATGGCAACACAATCTCACCCATTCAAGGCAATGGGTGAAGAACATCCATCAATCGACTGATTATGAATGGTTGTCTCTGACAACCACCAGGTTCCAAGCACCAAGTTAAATAAGTGCCAACCAGTGTGCCTCATTAGGAGGGGCAAGGCTGACTCCTCGTGAGTAGCCTTGCCAACCTCTATTGCACCTCCCTCCACTCAGCCTTGTGGAACTTGGTATTGAGCATGGGCAGCAACTCCCCATTTGCAGCTTCACCTCTCCTCTGGCCTGTGCAACCAGCTGTTCATCTGGACATTCTCTCTCAAATTCCCCTGATGCTTCTGGCACAGCTTCATCCTATCTGATTCTACCACAGAGCCTTCCATGTCACCATGCTGCTCCCCAACATCTCCCTCAGATGTCTTCAGAAGAGGCTCTTTCTCATTATCCAAGCCCATTCCCAAGAGAGCCATCACACTTGCCATCTGCGATGAAGTCATTCTATTTTTGGCTACTTTTTAAATAATCCAATCCAGATGGTCTTAACTGATCGAGCTGACTATGTTTCCAAATACAAGATCAATTGGAGTGAAATGTGGAAATGATCTTTGGAGAGAGGAGGGACAGATGCTGCCCAGGGAAGGGTCAGAAGCCATAGCCCACAGCTTCATAATAGGTAGAACACATAGTTCCAAAGCAACCTTCTTTACCTTCTCAGACTGTAGGTGACAACTGGAGAATTGTACTTTCAGTTTTGCAAGATTCTATTTATTTACTTAGAAAATTTATATTGCCACCTATTTGCACATGGCGACTCAAGGCAGCTTACAGGAATATAAAAATATCATATATAAAAAATAAAACTAATAGAAGAAAATAACCAAATAATGAATTAATAACACACATCACGCAAGCCACTCTGGGTTCCCCAGGCCCACTGGCAGAACCAGGTCTTTAGCACCTTCCAGAAGAGTGTTAGAGTGGAGGCCATTCTAATCTCTGGGGGAATGATGTTCCAGAGAGAGGGAGCCACCAAGGAGAAGGCCCTTCTTCTGGGTCTCATCAGGTGTATCTCCCTAGGGGATGGGACCCGCAATTCCTTGCCTCCCCGCTCTAGTGGGTCAGGTAGATGTGACCAGCAAGAGACAGTCCCTCAGATAACCTGGTCCCAAGCCATGAAGGGCTTTAAAGGTGACAACCAGCACCTTGAATTGCACCCAAAAGCAAATTAATGTAGCTTTACAGTAAAATAGAGTTAACTTATTTGGTTGTGTCTCCTGTCCTGTCTTCCTGATAATAATCTTGCAAGGGTGAGAATGATGGGTGGCCAGCCCTGATAATATCTCTTAGAGAAAGACGTTACTGCTCTATCTTTGAGTTAGTTATCTATAAACCATTGGGTTTACATTTTGGATGTTTTTGTAATCAATATGCCAGAGACATATTAATATTCTGATTAATTTTCTGTAAAGCAGAGTAGGCCCATTGGTCAAGTTTACTTATGGGTTATAGAGTTACAGTAACACTTTAAAAATGACTGTATTTTATTACTTTGTATCCTAAAGGGCTTTCCACCACAATGCTAATCACTTTTCAGATAATGCCATGTTAAAAAGGAAGTGAGGGAGAGTAGATAGTAAGACTTCAGCAACTGATGCTAACAGATTAAATAAAGTTTCTTCAAAGGGCTCTTCTACATTCACTCCATTGCCATCATCTCTCACCCCTCCCCACTACCCCATCTCTCACCAACAAGCCTGAAACTGATCTTTGATCATATTTCTTCCTGGCCTTGAAACACCAAGAACAAGTGGTATTTCAAGCATAGTATAGCATAACTCAACTGTTTTTCCTTGGTAAAACCAATGTGAGAATTTAAAGGCTTGGAGTGGAGTAACAAAAATCAACACATGTACAATCCACCGCTCTCTAGCATCCCATTCCCCAACAATATTTTCAATGCATGTTACAATATATGTCAGGTAGTTATTGGAAGAAGACTCTCTACTGTGAAAACAACTTGACTATAGAAAAGGTTGTGCAGCTGTAATACGGAAAAGATAGCATAGTATCCAAGCATTTTCATCTTGGTGGCAGTTTGAATTGATTTGTAGTTAAGAAGGAAAACATCAGTTCCCCACTAGTGACATATGCAGCTCTTACTCAACCACTGTCAAAGAGATATAAAATCTGTCCTCATTAGCTTTGTTTTGGCACCACAGTCAGATTACTCTATGGGATGCTATCAGTTACTACAGAGATGACCTGTCATGGTTTCTTGAGGCCAGAAGCTGGGAGATGGGTGAGGAAAAGTTAAATTAGAGAAGAAGGGAAAATGAAACCTGACAGGGTTTTAAACGCAGAGAAAAAGTGAATTGTGAAACTGTCTAGAAGAATTAAACTCAGATTCAATGAGATGATGATGATGATGATGATGATGACGACGACAGCAGCAGCAGCAGCAATATTAGTATTATCTTTGCCCCACCAAATCTTCAACTGTCATTGTGGTAGATTAAAATATATTAAAAACTTATGAGACTGTAGTACAGTAGACGTTGAAAAAGAACTTGCTTGCAGCCAGTTATTGGGAGACCTGGTCAAGCACTTTCAAAGTCAATGAAAAAACAGAGTATTACCAAATTCCAGCGTTGTTTAAAAGTAAAAAAAAAAAAAAACTCCAAACTTGGTGCCAATTTCAAATAATCCAATGTGGGACCTCCAAAAATACTTAAATGAGCCAAGGTTATGGAGTAAGGCAGGTCTGGATCAGTCCCATCTGTCACAGTGACTGCCCTCTGAAACACCATAAACCCCAGATTAGATTGCCATCCCTCTATAAAACATTGAAAAGGATCTGCTCCATGGCCTGGAGGTCAGATTGTTCATTCATAGGTTTTGGACGATTTTTGGGTTAGTGGGCTGCTGTAGATTCTTACCTTTTCTTAATGTTGTTCTCCCAAATTGCTTCCAGTGTGTTCTAAGCCATTCAGAGTCACATTCAAAAGACAGGAGCCATATAAATTGATGCAATAAATGTATGAGGGACGCAAAATACTACCACCTCTTACAATACTAGACAACATAGTATCATCAGTAGAATCCTTCAAGTTTCTAGGTTCTATCATATCTCAAGACTTAAAATGGACACCTAACATCAAAAATGTCATCAAAAAGGCTCAACAAAGAATGTTCTTTTTAAGCCAACTTCAGAAAGCTCAAACTGCCCAAAGAGCTGCTGATCCAGTTCTACAGAGGAATTATTGAGTCTGTCATCTGCACCTCCATAACTGTCTGGTTTGGCTCTGCAACCAAACAGAACTGCAAAGAAATAATAATTGCTACCAACCTACCTTCCATTGAGGATTTGTATACTGCATGAGACAAAAAGAGGGCTGTAAAAATAATTACAGACCCCTCACATCCTGGACATAAATTGTTTCAACTTCTACCCTCAAAACGATGCTATAGGGCACTGCACACCAGAACAACTAGACACAAGGACAGTTTTTTCCTGAATGCCATCACTCTGCTAACCACTAATTCTCACAACACTGTCAAATAAAGTACTAAGACTGTGTTACTATTATTCTTCTCTTCCTTACTAGTATCTATCTCTTCCCACTTATTACTATAACCATGTCGCTTGTATCTCTCAACTTGTATTGTTTTTGTTTCCTAGTCCATTGATAGCTTATTAGTAACCTTGACTATCACTAAATGTTGTATCTTTTTATTCTTGATGAATGTATTTTATTCTCCTTATGTACACTGAGAGCATATACACCTAAGACAAATTCCTTGTGTGTCCAATCTCACTTGGCCAATAAAGAATTCTATTCTATTCTATTCTATTCTATTCTATTCTATTCTATTCTATTCTATTCTATTCTATTCTATTCTAAAATATTCAACTGATTTAGGAATGCTAAGATTCTGTGAATAGCATCCCTTCTCACTGAGAAGTGAAGAAAAAGATACATAACTAAGCTGAAGCCCTCCTGGGTCCAGTATATGTTACTTCGAAAGTTTGGTATTGAATGACAACTATAATACTTACCTCCATATATGTTCAGCTTGGAAAGAAAACAAACTATACACAGTTTAATCTCATTCAGCCTCTCTTAAATCTGAACAGCACTACCTCTAGAATTAATTGTCACTCCAAAACAGAAGACAGCAGACCCACCAATGTGCATTTTATCATTTTGTCATTTCATTCCTTTTAGCTAAAAAAAACGAATGAAAAAGGCTGTAAAAGGATTGCATATAAAAGACCTTTCAGGAGTACAAAATTAAATGATACACAAGTGTCATAATTCTGAATTCAAGATAGCAACTACCCTCGTTCAGATATATTGATTGCAATAGCCATTATCTACACCTACTTGGAATCAGAATGGTTTGCATTCAAGACATCTAGAAGTCACCTGGCTGAAGAAAAATTCACTATAAATTTCTTACCTTCTTGCCTGATCATCATGTTGTACCCCTTTCATATATGCAGATTTGCAAGAGATGTTCTTCTCCTGTAGTATTTCCAGTGCAATTCTAGCAAAACAATGTGATATCCGTGCAATGCTGATGAAATTCCCATTATTTCATTCCAGTATCATTCATTACAGCCAATGAACTGGGACATGATTTGTTGTCAATAATTCCACGCTTAGTAGGAAATGTCTAGTGTGCTAGCTAGCAAGCACAGTCAAAAAACAAGGAAATTAACCAAATATCAGGTTCACCCCAACAAAATAGATTTATTTCATATGCCCCTGGACTCAAATTATTAATGAATTGTAAGCATTGGAATCTCATTCAAGCCTAAACTTAATGCAAAATAAAAATTAATCAACTTATCAGATAGGGATATCTTAAACCAGAGCTTCTGCTTAAAAGTCTACCTCATGCCACATAAAACTCTGAATCTTTGGAACTAACTAGGGTTAGTTGCATCCATCCACTTTATTTCCACAATTTTCCTTCTTGGTTTCTAATTCAGTTCCTTTTCCCCAATAGTTTGAAGCATTCTTGTTAGGTTTGCACAAATCTAGCATTTTTCCCCAATAGAAGCTAAATAGATGACTTTGAGAAATCTAGAACCTGTTCATGTTCACTAGAACAAGTGATGTACACAGGGACATTGTTTCTGATACTGGAGATAAATTGTTACCCATCTGACAAGGGAAAAGGCCCAGTTGCAAACTACCATGTCTTCCTATCTATGTACATAATTTTTTTCTTCACCCTTCAGTTTTGTACCAGCTTGGCCCTATCAACTAGGCATGCAATTTCTTTTTCTCGTGCTCTTCCTGGGTTGCAAATTCTTCCAAGGATCAGTGGAGGGCATAGGCTGAGCCATTCCAACAGAATAACTATATGGACCAAGAGCAATTGAGTTTAAGAGGAGAAACAGCAAGTCAGCAATCCAAAATAATTTAGAAAATTAAGTTTGGAATACAGACAGCAGGTAAGGGTATTTTTCTGTCTTACATAATTTTGCAAGAACATACACTCAACCAAAGAAACTGATTATCAAAGTTTCAGGTTTGATGAATCTCTTCTCTGCTCAGCAGTACTACATAATATGTCACTCGCTGCCACTAATTGAGCTGATCTTTCAGAAGATAACTTTTAAAAGCATGGTTCATATGAATGTATGGAGGATAAGGTTATCCATAAGCTGCTAAGTTATAGAGCAGGGGCCACGCGCAGGCCAGATGCGTCACACGCTGGCCATGCCCATCCCCGGTTTAGCGAAGGGAGGAAAAGTTGTGATACGTCACGTGATGATGACGTGATGACACAAGTTTGACACCCCTGGTATAGAGGATAAGGCATGAAGACCTGATTTTGCCATCAAACTTGGAGCCCTGAACATGTGGTGAAGCCTGTTACATATTAATTGGTGTTGTTAGCTGGCTTTTCTTTTTTCCAAGCTCCTATATAATTTCGTTATATTGCATTTATTCATTTTATTTAAGCCACTCAGTATCATGCATTTGAGATGGGTGATCATATAAATTCAATAAATAAATAATCTTGATGGCTATATACCACCTCCTGTGCCAAAACAACATGCCAATGAATGTCAAGAAAGGCATTTTCTTCTTGCGTATAATCCATCTTGTGGGTTTCTCAAGGCATTTGACCAGCCATTAACCTTTTCCAAATACAGCTCTTCTTATAAGTAATGCTATGTGTAATTATGCATAACATATATCTACTGCCTTTGCAAATTTTGTTTGATAGCATCTGTTATTACAGGGCTTTTGGGGGAGGGGTGTATTTTGCTATTTTTAAAAAGTGAGAATTCCATAATTTTTAATGATGTGTTTCTACATTAATTACTTTGTTCTTTATGGAATAGTTTTATCTCCTAGGATGGTATCAAAGTAATAAAGAGCTCTCCCTTGCTGCTAGAGGGAGCTGTGAAGAAACTGCAGCGACATCCCTCATTCTTCTGCAGCATATTTAAAAGCACTAAAATAAAATTAAAAAAGAAATATCTATGCAAAGCTGCAGAAGAACGGCAGAAGAGTGCAAATATCTGGCATAGATCCACTCAGCTAGGAGTTGTAGCCCAACAGACCTGGGAGGTGCCAAAAAGGAAATATAAATGTATCATAATGTTCATGCCAGCCTTAGAAAAAAAGATCAATCAAAGAACCTTTTAAAAATATATTCCTGAACTTCAATCTGCACATTCTTTGCATTTATCATGACTAAAATTCCTTTTTTGGGGAGAGGAGGCTATAATTATAACTACAATAAAATGCCAAAATTATCATTAGAGATGCTGCTGCCATATCAGAGAGATTAACAATGGATTTTTTTTGGACCTCCCTTCAACTGTTGGAAGAAAAATCCTTCTGGGTTCTGTTCCAAGTGGGGAAAAAGACACTGGAAACATGGAGACTGCTTGGAAAGATGGTTTAATGGTGGACAGGATCACATGGTTTGAATTCCTGAACAGAAAAGGGCAGATACAGTGAGTCCCTGGGTTTTTATGCTCTCCCTGGCTCTGAACTTCCTGGGGCCCCAAAAGAGTATCCTGATTGGTTGTCAGACTCCCAGGGGGTGGGGGTCTTAGTTAGTCTTGCTGGCTGATGTAATCTTCCCAGGTGCCATGTTGTGAGCTTCTGTTGCTAGATGGGTAGAGGGCTAATCCTATCTTTGTTGGATCTTTGGCAATTCCTACTATGGCTCTGCCTGAAGGAGGTAGATCTTTGTTATGTAGAATAGACTGGCCCAGGCCTTAATGGCCCATTGACAAAAGGTGGGGGCAGGAAAATGGGAGTTGCTTCATCTTTAAACATGCTTCTCCATTTCTCATCCAGGGAAATATAATATTCTGCCTTTTTAATATTTCCTAAAATATTTCATTCTTCCAGGAAAGGGGTGGGTGCTAAATTCCTATACAACCCTACTAGAAAATATATTACATGCATGCAGGTGTAATCTCAGACAGAGGGTCCATCTATGCATTGAGGGTGTGCCATGTAAAGTTGTCAACAAGCTCAATGATCAAAGGAACAAAAGAAAGAGGAAGGAAACCGCACACAATCTGAACACAATGAATCAGAAAAGAGATCCTCACTGTTTCTAGCAGTGCCTCTCAAACTTCCTCCCCCTTCTGAGTTCACGGTAGGCCAATACAACATGTATAAGCTTTAAAACGCTTGATGCTTTCAAGACTGCCCTGTGGTGCAGTAAATTTGAAAATGTTCTTAATAATCATCAGGATCAACATGGACTGTAATGGTCTTCAAAACTCATTGGGTAATTTTATTAGCTATCCAACACAGATGCAAGCAAGGATGATGTCACACTTTTTTCCCCTGCTCTGAAATCTGAGTCAGGCGCCAGGGAACGAAACCAATTGTGCTGCATCTGATCAGATTAAAGCTTCTGGCAGCTGGTGATCAATATGACAGCGGTTGGACTAATCCAAAATCACTGAAAACAGATCAAAGGAGCCCTTTTTGCAGTTTCTGGAAGCCCAGGCGCTGGGAAATGCTGAAAATCATTCAGCTAGCTTAATGCCACTGACTTCCCAGTGACATCTTTCTATAAAACACCATTCTTACACAAATAAGGAGGGAAATGTGCAGGTAATGACTATTTTGCATAAATGGATGAGTTCTTTGTGTCTTTTATTGTAACAAAAAGCAAAGGAACATTCGGCTTTAATCTCAGGATTTCAAGCAAAGGGATGAATTGAAAGTAAGTAGGCAAGGGAATAGGTCAAGGTAACAGGCAGAATACAAGCAGAGCATTGTTGGTGCAGAGTGGGTTAAGAAAAGGTGGAGGAAAACCCCAGGTAGTACTCAAAATACAAATTCATAGGTGCCTGTATCCTATAGTAAAAGACAGAGAAATCCTTCTCTCCCACTCACGTATTTATGCGTATTTATCCAGATTGCCGCTGCCTACTTTCTAGAGATAGGCGAATAAACCTGTAATAGAGAGCAGTTTCCCACGAACAATAGAGGACAGCATTTGTCATACAAAACTCTCTTGGAAGACATGGTTGTTTCTAGGCACCACGAACACTTTGTAGCTTTTCAAAACTAGCTCTGAACCTCTGTGATCTCAAAACATTACTTCCGTTCAAAATTCAATTTATAGATCATAAACTGATTTAATTTCTGACTCAGATATGGTGGTTTTAAAACTGAATAAAATAAGCCCTTTTTCTTGAAACAATGTGGAGGTTGTGGACCACTTATTCCCCTTTTGAAGAAATTCTTGCTTAAGTCTCCATCCTAACGACTTCAGCCATTATAGCAAGCCTTTAAAGTGGAAAGATGGCTGGACAGCATCTTAGAATTAAACGAATGCCTGCAACTTGAAGTAAAGATGGTGAGGGCCGTTTCTTTTATCATCATTTGTGGAAATGATAATAGTATGGAAGTGCCTATGAAAATACATATCATGAGCCACTTTGTTTGCTCTGTTAATTTTTTATTTCCTCTGTTGTTGTTGGGTGTTTCAATTTGGGTGTTTCATTCTTTTTTTTCTTTTCTGGTAATGAAGGGTTTTGGTTTTTTTAAATTTTGTATTCTTTTTCAGCTCTATAGCTAAGCATACTGATTTCCCTAGGATCCATAATCACATGTAAAACAATAAATTGTGGTCACAGTATTTGTATCTTCAAGATCATAGACCTTGCTACCCAGGGATGGGTTTCACTTACCTTTGCTACTGGTTCATTCATGTGACACTTCTGCGCATGCGCAGAAATTCCTGCCCATGCGCAGTTCATATTTGATGATGTCCGGGTGGGTGGTGGAGCCTCCTGCCACCGCTGCTACTGGTTCACTCGAACTGGTGCAAACTGGTAGCAACCCACCACTGTTGCTACCATTGTATTCTTGAGACTTTGTCCTCTTGATGCACTGAAATTGCAACTCCCAGTGTTGCTAACCAGCCCACCCCACAGAATTCTAAGAGCTGTGGTCACAAAATATCTGAAGAGCAATAGATTCATAAAGGGAGGATACCACACTTAGAATAGAATAACAGAGTTGGAAGGGACCTTGGAGGTCTTCTAGTCCAACCCCCAGCTCAGGCAGGAAACCCTATACCATTTCAGACAAATGGTATATTGTCCAATCTATTCTTAAAAACTTCTAGTGTTGGGAGCATTTACAGCTTTTGGAAGCAAGTTGTTCCACTGATTAATTGTTCTAACTGTCAGGAAATTCCTCCTTAGTTCTAAGTTGCTTCTCTCCTTGATTAGTTTCCACCCATTGCTTCTTGCCCTACCCTCAGGTGCTTTGGAGAATAGCTTGACTCCCTCTTCTTTGTGGTAGCCCCTGAGATATTGGAACACTGCTATCATATCTCCTCTAGTCCTTCTTTTCATTAAACTAGACATACCAGTTCCTGCAACCGTTCTTCATATGTTTAGCCTCCAGTCCCCTGATCATCTGTGTTGCTCTTCTCTGCACTTTCTAGAGTCTCAACATCTTTTTACATCGTGGAGACCAAAACTGGATGCAGTATTCCAAGTGTGGCCTTACTAAGGCATTATAAAGTGGTATTAACACTTCACGTGATCTTGATTCTATCCCTCTGTTTATGCAGCCTTCATAGCAAACTTAAGAAATTATTCATAGCTTACATTAGAACTTCTTTTAGTCAGGACTCTTTTAATCTATCAGATGCTGTTGATCTCATATACATGGCAGAAGAGAAGTCCGTATTATGATCTCTAAAAATAAAGATCAGCAAGAAAAGATAGAACATTAAATGTTATGCTCACCAAAACAAAAATAAACTTGCTAGCATGTCTTCTATAAATTACCTCATTGTATAACATGCAATGAACCTAACCTAACTGACCTTATTTTTACTATAGAATGTATCAGGGAATTCTACCACTGCATTTAAGTGAATGGGCCTCAAACCACCTCCTACAATCACACCTGAAGACTTTTAAAAAGAAAAAGAATCTCTATTAATGTGAAAGAAAGTGTGTTTTTTCCCTTAACTTCTCTGTATGTTACATACTAATAAGGGGGTGAAGCCGAGGTACGAAGGTCCGCCATTACAGCGGGAAAAATAGTTGAATTTCATTGGTTGAGCTGTCTGACAGCTCCCTATAAAAGGGAGAGCTGTCAGACAGGTAAGTTGCTGGGTTCTACTGATCTACTGAATAAAGAGCTGTTAGTTTGAGAATCAGCATCCTGCCTCTTCTATCTGTCTCCTATCTAACACTGTATATGTGGGAAGAAGGGAAATTTGGAAATCAAACACATGAGAGATAAATTTACAGTCGACTGGCTATTTATGCCTCCTTGTGAGCAGTCCTTCCTTCCAAGTGTCATCCACCCACCCCTACATTTAAATTAAGTCAACAATGTTTTTTCCCCTAAAAACCATGTTTTTTTTCATAACATATCATTCTGCACTGTTACTCTTTGAAATGAAAGCCTTGAGTACTCCAGGCTTGAAAAACTGCATTGCTTCCATGCATTGTTGTGTCTGTTTCTCTGTTGAAATGAAATTAGGCAATCATCAGTATGTTAAAATAACATAGCCATGCTATTTGCAAAAACCTTTCAACAGTGGCAAAGAAGCACTAATGGAAGACTCTCTCTCCCTTTCTCCCTCCCTCCCTTCCTCTTTCTCTCTCTCTCCCTCCCTCCCTTCCTCTCTCACCACCAAGACTGAGGACACCACCAAAGAAATAATTACAAAAATTGTGGTTCTCACATTACACAGCCTCCTCTTAAATGTTAATATTATGGCCTATTGTGCATACGTGAAAACAATATGTCTTTTAAAAAATGGTATCTACCAAAGGGAAAATTCTTTTTTTCAGAATTAACAGCAGTGTCTTTAGGAACCCTCAGGAAAAGTGGTTTACAGGACCCTTGCCTCAAGAAATCTAAAGAAACTGGACAAACATTTTCTAACATGATCATGTAGCCAAGTGGTGGGAAAATACTGTGAACTCTGTGTAATTTATTCCTCATCAGAGATTTTCAGTAATAATAACATGGCCTGCCAACACCAGTTTTCCACTCTGTTCACATAATACTAACCCTATTTTATCCCCATGCTATAATAACAAATCCAGTTCGTTATAGTGGTCATCAGGCTAGAAGATGGGAGACCATGAGTTCCGATCTCACCTTACGCAAAAAGCAAACTGGGTGACCTTGGGAACTCATTTTCTCTCAGCCCTAGGAAGTAGTAATTGCAACCACTTCTGAAATCTTGCCAAGAAAACTGCAGGGACTAGTCCAGGAGTCACCAGGAGTCAGCACTGACTTGATGGCATTAAATTAGTAAATACTTTTAGTAATTTTATCCCAAGACTTCTTGTACAATGAAAAAAAAAGTCTAATCTGTTTTAAGATTACCATACTTGTCAGAGTATAAGATGCACTCCTCCCCCCTTAAAAGTGGGTGAAAATTGCGGTGCGTCTTATACACCAAATGTTACCCAAGCCCCGCCCACCCACCAGCCCCCAACCTTCAGCAATTTTTGGCCTCCTTGCGTCACATTTTTTGCCACATTTTTCTCTTTCGGAGACTATGCTATAGAGGTTTAGATAAAAACTAAAACCAATCCAGTTTGTGTGTCAGAAGCCATGTTAAAGATTTACATATCCAATCCTATCCTATCCATTTACCCTTCTCACACTTTTTTCTTTTTTTATGAGTAATTCTATTTATATTGCAATTTACTCATTTCTAGATTTATTTCCATCTGTTACAAAAATTAACTATGTCTCGGATATATTGGACAAAATTCTGATCAGAAAGGTACAAGTAGTAGTGTATAAAACTTAGAAACTGTGCCTATGAATTTCCATATTTTTATGAATGTGAAGTTAAATTGTGATAACACAAAGTATGTTGGAAGCATGAATGAGGTCAAGATTAAGCGACTGCATAATCCTGAGCTGGATGGAGGATAGGGAAACAGGTCTAGGATAGCCGTATCCTAGAATCTCTCGGGATATAACTAGTAGATTAGAAAGTTATAGCTTTAGTTTAACAAAATTCTCTCCATTACACCATTAGGTGTAAGGATTGAACTTGATTGGATTTCACTGTGTTGTCTCTAGGCGTAGGCCTGAAAACAAATTGCTTAATAAATGATTTAACATTGAACATAGAATACGTCAGGGGTGTGTGAGGTTCCTTTGGTTATTTAATGTGTTTATGGATAACCATGTAAGGAATGCTTGTAGTGATATTAGAACTTTATTTGTTGGAGGTGTGAATGTATGAGGGTTGCATGACATGTAGTATCTCCACTTCCATAACTTTAATTTAAATAGGAAGATTTTAATAAATGGAAGTCAAATAATCATTGAAGTGAGCTCTTCTGTTACTTGCATTTATTCCTGCATATAATCATTACCATTCACTTTCTGACAACAATGGACAAGTTTCTTAAAGCTGTTACAAAAGAACTACATAGTTTGTCTCTTCAACCACATCCAGACTGGCCTTTTCACTTCTTCATCTGAGTCTGACAGATAGGTATTCCTTCAATTCTAGGAAAGGTGGAAGTCATATATGATGCCAAATCTGGACTGTATGATGGATGGAATAAAATGGTGAGCTCCAACTTCACAATTACTTAACAATTATTAGGCTTCTGGGATATAAAGCCTACATAGTATTATAATCTTGCAGCAAAATATCCATCTTGTTTTTCCAAATTCCATTTAATCTTTGTTTCAGAATGTTGAGTGTTGCAATATAGCACTCTGAGATGATAGTGGTGCCAGGTTCTAGGAAAGCCATGTGAATAACACCATCTGCATTCCAAAAAATAATAAACATGAGTGGTCCTATTGAAGCTTGGGCTTTGTGTAGGTTTGTAATAATATTCCATGGCCTGATGCTTCATTTCTGAGTCATAATGATGAGCCAATGTTTCATCAACTGTCATGAAGAAATTCTTCACTTCATTCTCATAGGTTAACAATTGCTAATAAATTTCAGCTCTTGAAGATTTCATCTCTGTCTTCGGTCATGCAAGGAAACCACCTTACACAACTTTCCAGTACTGAAGAGCTTCAATAATATGATCGACATGTTCCTAAGAAATGCCAATTGCCAATGCCAATTGACAATAATTTCTCTTGGAGAGATCTCCTGATTTTCTTTAATCAGTTCATCTAACTTTCTAATGCAAAACGTGTTGGTTGCTGTTCCAGGTTGTCCATTTCATTCTCAATCACATAAATCAGTTCTTCCCAGTTCACCATATTTATATTTCTTTAGCACAGTAAAACATAGTTCTTACGTCAATACAGTCATTTTCTTCATTGGCAGTGAATTGCAATTGAAGGGACTTTTTAGATAGTCAAAAATTTAGCCAAGGCACATTGCATAAAAGTCCAGAGACTGCACTTTAAGCAATGTGACTGCAGATTTCTATTTCATCAACAATAGTAATACAACTTTTTTTTTTACAGCAAGTTCCTCCCAACTAAAATGCCAGAGAGAAATACTAAAGAATATGTCAGAGCTTCTAATACATCAGTACTGCCATCTGTTGGTGACTCATTGGAACATTGCTTTTCATTCAACCCTTGAATATGGATATTTGCATGTAGATAATGTTGCTGGCTGAGAGTTTGAAAGAATGTCAGATGAATATGGATTTGAAAATTTGTTTTATCAGAGGTCAAAGTATTTATGACAAAAAAAATGAATCAAATGAATACTACAATTAGATGAATTTGTATATCGTGATATAATCTTTTACTAAAGATGATGAAATGTTGGTGGAAACACTTCTATGGTCAAACCAAGAGGTCAGAAAATACTAATACTATTTATTTCTCTAATAACACTGATGGCATTATATACAAGAAAAGGTATAGCAGGCATGTCTAATTGGGGAGAGAACCTCAATTTGCAGGAAAAATGGGATGCCTCCAATGGTCTCTTCATTCATACCTTCTACACAGTAATTCTAGTAGCAATGTGGAAGAATGATATTAGAAAGGGCCCAAAACTGATCTTATTTTCTACTCTTATTTTCAGGTTTTCTCTGTTATGTTGCTGATTGCTGGATATTTGTAAAGCAATCACAGAACTACCAAAGTAGAGTTACCCAATTATTTTTACCAAGACCACAAACACATTCTAGGCTATGTGGTGCAATAGGCATAAGTTTTTCAAACAAGCTTATTCTAACCTATCTTGCTAGTTTCTTTGAAGGAGATCTTTTATCCCACTCCTTTGTTAATTCAGTTGAGTCTGCAAAGAGTCAATGTTTTATTTTTCCATTCACAAGTGACAAGGTTCTTGAGTGGAAGAACATGTTAGGGTGAATAAATGAAGGGACTGTAGAAGACATTATTGCTTAAGCATACATTTCTCACTGGCACGATTTTATTTAGAAATAGATATTCCATACATTCAGTTTAATCAAGTAAATTTAAATGCTATAACCAGTGGTGAAATCTAAAATTTGTTACTACTGGTTCTGTGGGCATGGCTTGGTGGGGGGTATAATGTGACTGGGTGAGCATGGCCATTTTATTTTTACTTTTAAAACCATTTTTTCTACAACCTCTTCAGCAAAGAGGTTGTAAATAAATGCTTTCAAAAGGCTCTGACGATCCCAGCTGAGTTGCCTGATCAGCAGAGGCTTTTTTTCTTTTAAATGCCTCTGACAATCAGGCAACTCAGCTTGGATCGTCAGAGGCTTTTAAAAGAAAAAAGCTGAGCCACACGATCATCAAAGGCTTTTTTTTTTACTTTTAAAAGCATTTTTTCGGCCGAAGAGGTTGTAGAAAAAATGCTTTTAAAAGTTAAAAAAAAACCCCTCTGATGATTGTGTGGCTCAGCTTTTTTCTTTTAAAAGCCTCTGATAATCCAAGCTGGGGCAGGGATTTTTTCTACTGGTTCTCCGAACCACCCACCTCCATCACTACCGGATCGGGTGATCCGGTCCGAACCAGGAGCATTTCACCCCTGGCTATAACTCATTATATGTGAGAAGCAATTTGATATAGCAATTAAAGACAGTGGGCTAGAAACCAGGAGGCTAAGTTTCTGGTTTGTAATGGGTTCCTGGTTTGTAAGATTTGTAATGGAATTTGAGAATGACCATGGTAGATAGAGGAAGAGATGCTGCCTAGGGAACAATCAGGTTAAGGGGGAGGAACCAGCAACTAATTAATGAGCAGAGGAAAAAACTTAGAATGGAACTATTCTAACTTATCAGATGATAAAAAGAGACAGGAGATTTGTACTCTCATACTTGCAAGATTCTGTAAATGTAGTTTTACAATAGAGTATAATTCATTCATTTTATGTTTCCTGTCTGATTTACTTGGGAGATTGACATGATTGGCTTGAAAGCAGAAGCACAAAGCTAATAGTGTCTCTGTCTCTCCCTCTCTCTATCTATCTATCTATCTATCTATCTATCTATATATATATATATATATCTAACGTACTAATATCCAACGGATTCCAAAGAGATAAGATTACCAACCTAATCCAAAAAGAAACCCCCACTAAAACCCAAGACAGAGAACAAGAAAACAGCAAAGCCCTCCTCCCATACATAAAAGGCATCACAGACAGAATCAGCAAGATCCTCCACAAACACAACATCTAGACAGCATTCTGCACAAACCGAAAAATATCCACCATCCTAAGAAACCCCAAAGACAAAATTGAGTTAGAAAATCAAGGAGTATATGAAATCTCATGCACCACCTGCCCCACCACATACATCGGACAAACCAACAGAAGAATAAGTGCATGCATTGAAGAACACAAGAACTCAGTCAGAAAAGAGGAACCAACTTCTTCCCTGGTCCAACACCTTAAAGCCTCAGGACATGATATTGACTTTAAAAAGACCAGAACTATCGCCAAAACTGAACATTTTAACAACAAAATAATCAGAGAAGCCATCGAGATAGAAAAACGCCCATACAGCATGAATAAATGAGATGATACCTCCCACCTACCAGCCATTTGGAAACCCGCCCTCATTGACAAACGAGTCCCTAACACAACGAATGACAGCAGACCCACACTCACGAAAACCACACAGGATGTCACCACCACACATCCACGCAAAAAGCAAACCCACACCGATGAGGCACGACCACAAACCAGAAGCCAGATCACAGCTGCATCATTAGCCACTTTAAACCTCTCATGAGGTTTAAACATGAAGCAAATTGAGGTTTATACATGAAGCAAATTGACACCCACCATGAAGATGTGGCAAGACCACGAACGCGAAGCCAAACAACAGCAACACAACTCACTAGCTCAAATCTCCCTGCAACTCAGACTAACCCGAGCACGACCAAGCCCCCACCTAAACAGAACACACCCCCATCCAATCAGAGCACAGCCAACTCCCCATCCAATCAGACCACAGAACACACCTCCACCCAATCAGAACACAGCCAAGCTCCCACCCAATCAGTTCACACCCCCACTGGTAGTTAAAAGGAAGAAACAGCTGCGATCACACATTGCTCCTAGAAGCACGAAGCCGAAAACACCAGCCTGAAGATAACGAATGAGACTTCGTCGAAACGTCACCAAGACACTTCCAATTTTATGTGGGAGAAAACCCGAATAACCAAAGACCTACATACAAACATCTGCAAAAACCTCCGAAAACATGTGTGTGTGTGTGTGTGTGTATTTCTCTTTACCAAGCAATAGTCAAATCATAATAGATCTAACCTGCATCATTGCCTTACAGCATTAATGCATGTTTCATGCATACTACATGGACATAACCTATATATACATATTAATCTCATAAGCCCCATACCAACTTTCCTCCAGACAAGGTCTGATGACTTATTATATTCAATAAAACAATAATCTTCTATTGTTTTGGTAATTTATTTGGGTGTGATTTCCACTACCTAAGCCAAAATGGTTTTGCAAAAGTGCTTTTTCACTGTAAGATACAGTGAGAGTTGGGAATGTCAGGAGAACCCAATAGTCATGAGGTGTTGAAATGAGTAGATAAAACAAGAAGAGGTGAGGTCAGAAATAAAGGGTTGTTGAATTAATGTAGATTGAATACAAAGGGAAATAATCAGTAGGAAAGAAATATGTTGAACTGGTTTTAAAAAATGAATGAGAATTGAGCAAGGGTATTATCTAGCCATTCCAATTGTTCAGTTCCCTCCTTCCTTCCTTCCTTCCTTCCTTCCTTCCTTCCTTCCTTCCTTCCTTCCTTCCTTCCTCCCTCCCTCCCTCCCTCCCTCCCTCCCTCCCTCCCTCTCTCCCTTCCTTCTTCCCCAATTTATATGATGCTTCAGTTACATCAGCTGGAGGACATCTGGCAGGGATCAGGCTTAACTTGCACAGGCAAAGCTAGAATCCCAACCAGATAAGGCTTTGGGTTTTTTGGACAGTCAGCTTGTCTAGGTACAATAGAAAAATTATATCTTAGCTCTAATTGTAGTGAAAATGCTGAGGTGTGAGCAGGTAATGAAGAATTTAACTTCTATTGATTCATTTTTAATAGCACCAGATGTGCAGAGTTCTGATTTATAAATGACATTTTCCCCCAAATTTTAATATGTTCATAAGTCTGTTAGTTTGGGACAAAACTATATTAATATAAACACAGTTTTAAGCAGAATTATGCCTTCTAACTAGTAAAACTTTAAAATTATTAAACAAATTTAAAATGTTAAAGGGGAAGAGTTAAGGAGAAAAATACTTATTCCTTCCCTATTCACACTCAAGAGGGATGTCAAACTATTTCTCCTTATACAGTATGGTAAGTTCCTTTAGTAAACTAATCAGGACCAGATCTCTTATTATCATCTTATATTCTCCAATTTAAAAGGAATTACTCATATGGAACACATAAACATTACCTAACGTGTACTATTTAGAGCAAATTCCTGAATTTATGAAATAAAAGTGATGGGAAATATCAATCCTATATGAAAACCTAGTGATACCACAAAGTTTCAGAAACTTTGTCTCATTGACTTGGTTGTGCCTTGATGTGCTTTTATATTTGTTATATTTGTTATGGTTGCTTAAATAATATAGACTTTTTAAGAAAATATACTCATACATCCTGATTATTAACTACTTTGATATTTCTCATTATGAAATATTAACATAACTTATTTTTGGAACCAGTTAGCGCCTAAGTTTAATAATACCCTGAAATCAAATTGCAAAAGAAATCTATGAAGAATAAGTTGTTTGAGAAGAAGGGAAACAACAAGAAAACTGTGGTTAGAAAGAGTTGATGAGATCTTGAGGAAAAAAAACCTCAAAACCACAGGTGAATAGTATGCTGACATGTGCAAACAAGGATGGTTTGCAACAATGGAAAGATATGGTGATGGACAGCAATTAATATTGGTGCAAATTAGTCTTTGCTGTTACTTTTTCCTTTTCAGGTCTTCTGCCTTTTTTTTTAGTGTATTATTTCTTATTTCCGTTTTGCACATTGCTAATATTATATATCTTGAGAGGTAAAAGCACAAAGAGTCTGTATATGTGTACAAAACTGGTGCTTCATTTTTAGCCTCTTTCTAAGCCTTCTTCTCAACATTGTTATCTTTCATTTCAAAGATGAAAAGATTTCTTCTCAACATTTTCACCATAACCAATTTGAAATCAATGCACATTACCTGAAAATGAAATGACAAAACTCCCTTTGTCGTTGTTGTTATTTATTAAATTTAATGCTATAAGATTAATGGTACTTTACAAGACCTTATTACAAAAATCCCACAATATACAAAGAACTACAAACAGCATTAAAAGTATCAATAAATAGCAGTACAGCAGTGGTGAGTTGCCCCCAGTTCGGACCGGTTCACAAGAACCGGTAGTAAAACCGGCGGGAGGCCCCGCCCACCGTCCCAGATGTCGTCATCACCGATCTGCGCATGCGCAGAAGCAAGGCGCGCATGCAGAAGCAAGGCACACACGCGAGTGAACCAAGCGTGCACGCGATCCCGTTGCATACCGGTAGTAAAGGTAAGCAGAACCCACCCCTGCAGTACAGCATTTATAAATGAATAACAGGATTAACAATAAACCAATCATAAAATGGAGAACAATCAGTCTCTGCAACACCTCCAGAAGAGTTTGGATCAGTGGTGGGTTGCTACCGGTTCACTCCGGATCGGGCAAACTGGTAGCAGCGGTGGTGGGAGGCTCCGCCCATGCACCTGGACACTTCTGTGCATGCGCAGAAGCTTCTGTGCATGTGCAGAAGTGTTGCATGCATGCACAGAAGCATTGTGCACATGCACAAGCGCATGAGTGAACCAATAGCAACTAAATTGAAACCCACTACTGGTTTGGATGTCATCAACCTCCAAAGGTTTATCACTAAGGAGTAGCAACTTCAACCAGGAGTTTCTTCCACAGCATAGGCACTATGTTGGAAAAATTTTTAATGGAAACTTCTGATTCTGAGACTGAGGTGAACAATCTAGCAGATTCTTTGATGAGGTTCAGACTTGCTTATGTGTGATAAGTCACACCCAGTACAGTGGCTGCTGATTGAGATAGCAAGAGGAGAGAGCAAAGACATACAGCAAATCATGCCACCAATGGAAAAACCAGCACAGCAGCAGAGATCAGTACTGAGATACAGTGCATTAATTTCTCTAATTAAGCAAAGCCAAGAGCTTTGTACGAGCGAACTCCAGATCCCGTCCCTTTGCAAACAATACTCAGTTCCTGGGTCTGCATACTTGTCCCATTGCTAGTGTCTCCTAACTCACTGCTCAAAAATCTTGCAATCCCTAGATAGCACGATGATCTTCAAATCTAGAACAAATCTAGATCTAGTACAACAAGACATTTGGCTGCATTTTAACTGTAGTGATAAGTTACAGGCAAGATATTCTTTTTCTTGAGATCAATTTGTTCCTAATTTACAGCCCCTCACTTCTAACACACTCTACTAACTAATTTATGGCCAAGCTAATAAAACCATTTAAAATCCAAAGGTGTTCATTATAAATCATTACTTCCTGTATAGTTTGATAAATGAACCATCCTTCTGTGACTCTATGATATTGAAAAAATGGAAATTCAAACATTCATATTGCTTTCCAAATAACTGTTGTTCATTAAAACTTAAATATATATGCTCCATATAAGAATAAGATAAAGATTAGTCGCAGCACTTCCCAATGTTTTTTGCTTTATGCAGAGCTCTATAACATCACCTAAAGCCTTTGTGAACTACCACAAAATCAAGCTATATTTACAACTAAAACACAATCTATGCCTAACAGATATTGAAGTGATATATCAAGGTGTATTTAAAACGTAGCTATGTCTAATAATTTATGTTCACTCATGAATATATTGGATTTGTCAGCAGTTGGCCAAGCAGTAGGACTTAACAAATGAAAAGATTGATTATATCACTATTACATTATCTCCTATCCTTCCGTGTACTGCCTGCTAATGGACCTGCACACCACAGGCTAAGGGCCATGGTTTGCAACTATAGAAATAACACATATCTTTCCCCCAAAATCCTTTATGACTTCGACTGTTATTATACCCACTGTTTATATTTGCTGTTATATCAGCAGGTTAAATATTTAATTGAAAATATTTTTCAGTAGAATAACAGGAGTAGCTCTATAACAAGCATCCTTTTTGCAAAAGTCGAACAACTACTTCCTTGAAGCTATTCTAGAATCTAAACTAGTAAAAATGGATGTTTTTAAGATTTTCAAAAAATCGATGTAAACCAGTTAGAACTATTCATCATGCGAAACTTTCAAAATATCTTTTCCATTTCTTAACAAGTTTAGGGTTCAGACTTTTGTGTCCTTTTCTCTTCATAGACAGTATGTTTAGAAGAAAAAGACAGAATAGCTATATATTATATTTTAATAAACTCTACCATTTTTGGAGAGTTCCATGAGTCCTTCATCTGTATGAACCTATCTAGGTTTAAAGTATAAAAGCAATCTATCTGTTCTCATATTTTTAATCTATCCCTGCTAAGAAAAAACTTTATAGTTGCTGACCTGAGTCCTAGTTCCTCCTAATACTTGCATATTCAGCTCCTGTTCTTTCCTGACACATTGCTTCTTTCCTGACACATTTCCTGACTCATAAAGGCTAGTCAAGATACTGAGAGTTCGAATCTTCTTCTATTAAGACGGGTCTCCATGCTTGGCAACTTTAAGACTTGTGGACTTCAACTCCCAGAGTTCCTCAGCCAGCAAAGCTTAAGCCTTAAAGTTGCCAAGGTTGGAGACCCCTGTATTAAGACATATTTAGCTTTTTTTCAAGAGGAAAGAATGTTCCTTCAAACTCAGACTCACTTTTCTCAGTCTATCCTATGTCAATATATTTTTTTCTACATTATTTGTTGTCCATTGAAATCAATGACTGAGAAATCATAGCTTGTTGGGAAGCCCAAAATATTGAAATAACTCTGGAAATCAGGATTTGGCCTAATAACTCCTCACCACCAAAACCATATCTATATCAATTCCTCAATAACCTTGACTCCTAGAACCCAGCATTTATCAAGTCTACCACTATTGAAAATTCTCTAGATTCTATTTATTACTATATTCAGTGGCATATGATAAACTACTTCTACAACTAAAATCCTATGAAATCTCCGGACCCCTACATAATTGGATAGCTGCGTTCCTGTCAAACAGACAACAAGTGGTCAAAATAGGAGCGCCCTATCAAATCCTGCACCTGTTAATAGTGGTGCCCCCCAAGGCAGCGTTCTAGGAACAACACTCTTCATACTATACATATGACCTTTGCGATCATATTATAAGCAACTGCGTTCTCTTCACCAATGATGCCAAAATATTTAACACCACCGACAATGCTGCTACCCTTCAAAAAGATCTTGACTTTGTATTGGAATGGTCAAACAATTTGCAACTCCAAATCTCAACCAACAAATGCTCTGTCTTACACATTGGCAAAAAGAACCAGAACACAAAATACAAGCTGAGTGGACATGACCTTGTAGATGACCCTCACTTTGTCAAGGACCTTGGAGTACTCATATCAAATGATCTAAATGCCAAAGCCCACTGTAACAACATCACCAAAAAGGCATTAAGAATTGTAAACCTAATCTTGCGTAGCTTCTTCTCCGGTAATCTCACACTACTAACCAGAGCATACAAAACATTTGCTAGACCAATTCTTGAATACAGTTCATCTGTCTGGAACCCGCACTGCATATCGGACATTAATACAATTGAATGTGTCCAGAAATATTTCACAAGAAGAGTCCTCCACTCCTCTGCTCGCAACAAAATACCTTATACCACCAAACTCGAAATTCTGGGCTTAGAAAAAAATTTTTTTGGCCTTTAAGAGGTTTTAGAAAAAATGTTTTTAAAAAGCCTCTGATGATCATGCGGCTTAGCTGGGCATGGGGGGCGGGGCAGGGATTTCTGCTACCAGTTCTCCAAACCACCCGCCGCTATCGCTACCGGATTGGGCAATCTGGTCCGAACCGGGAACATTTCACCCCTGCTCTATTTGTATCTATTTTATGTATTCAATTCATGCTTATACTTACATATATTTCCTAATACATTCTTGACCTCTCTCTTCTGAAATCAAATTTTTGCACAACAAAACAGTTTTTGATACTGCAAAGTTTCCAAATCATCTCCCAAACCCCTGTTAGGAGATGACAGATTCATTCAGGCAACAAAAAATCTATACCAAAGCCGCTGAGGAGAAAACAGTTTGAAGACAATTTTGTGGAGCATTAATAAATTCTTTCTACTTTTTTTTTTCTTCACATTATCAAGCTTTTGGGTCTTTTTTTGTTTTTTTTTTTTTGTGCAAAGAATAAGGACAGGAAACCAGCAAGGAAATGGTGTCAAGATATTTTCAAGGAGATGATTATTTGCAAAATACACAGGGCAGAGAGTGAACTTGATTTAATTTCATTTTTAAAGTGTGTCTAGAGACTAGAACAAAATTGTATTGAACCTTCTGGGAAGAATTAAGAGAATATTTTCCATTGCTTTCATAACTGATTGAGTCATATTCTAACTTGAATATTCATGCATTGTGTTTCTTCTTCTAAAGACAGATTCATTACCGATACAGAGTACATAGAGCATTTTTTTCTTACACACTCAAAAACCTGAATAGTTGAAAGGTAGGTGGCTGGCGATTTACCATTTACAACAAAACAAATTCAATGAAAATCATCAGTGTAGAGGCCCTTTTATTCCTTTTTCTGGCACAACTTTGCTTATAGAAAGCACTCACAGACAGCACTCAAAATTGTGTCCAAGATCTGTCCTTTTCAACAAACTTTTTAACAAGAAGAGAGATGTTGTGGACTGCCTCCATTCCTTTCAAATAGTCTTCTAGATCAGTGGCCCCCAACCTTTTTATCGCCGCGGACCAATCAGCCTTTGATAATTTTACCGTGGCCCGCTGAGCGCGCGCAGGGGTGGGGGACCTGCGCGGGGCTCTCTTCCCTGGAGCCTTTGCGCACGGCCCAGGAGCCTTTGCGCTGCAGCGTTCATGTCCCCCGGCCACTGCAGCGATCATGGCCCCCGGCCGCTGCAGCGATCATGTCCCCCGGCCGCTGCAGCGATCATGACCCCCGGCCGCTGCGCGGCCCGGTGCCAGGTACTCCATGGCCCAGCACCGGTCCGCGGACCGGGGGTTGGGGACCACTGTTCTAGATAACCAGAAAGTCTATGGAGGTTCTCAGTCTTCCAGGTCATGGTTGCCCCAAAGGTGCTTTTTCAAGGAGGCAACTGGACTTTCTTGTTTTTACTTTAAAAACTTTTCACTTCTCATCCAAGAAGCTTCTTCAGCCCTGACTGGATGGTGGGGAATGGAAGGATTTATACTCCTTGCAGACATCTGGTCATTTGCATTCTTTTAGAGAGTCCATAAGTACTTCCAAGTGGTCACAGTGCTTTACAGCCTTCTCTAAGCGGTTTACAGAGTTAGCATACTGCCCCCAACAATCTGGGTCCTCATTTTACCCACCTCGGAAGGATGGAAGGCAACCTTGAGCCTGGTGGGATTTGAATTACTAAATTGCAGCAGCCGGCAGTCAGCAGAAGTAGCCTGCAGTACTGCTCTCTAACCACTGCGCCACCGAGGCTCTTAACAACTAGGCTATATTTTTGTTATTCTTCATGATAAAATTATCCAGGTTTTTTTTTCCTTTTTAAATGTTTAAATTATATCATTATTAGTCATATCCATGTAAATCCTTTATTATCTTAATGTAATTTTATTTATTGATATAATAATAATTTATTTTTTTTAAAAAAAAATCCATTCCCACAGGATATTTCTATCATGTTATTTTTAGGTTTCCTGAAAACACTGAAGGTGCTTTATTAACCTGGCATGCTGATTTGTGTCCTTTATTTACTAAAAGGTTTTCAATTAATGCAAATTATTTGCCAATAAGGATGGCTTAAACCTTAAAGCCAGCCTGTCAAACTGGTGGCCCATGGGCCAGATACATCACATGCAGGCCATGCCCACTTCCGTTCCGAAAAGGCAAAAAACATCGCGATATGCCACGATTCAGCCCGTGACATGATCGAGTTTGACACCCGTGCCTTAGAGCTATGAGATCTGAACTGCTAACATCCAGACAACCAGTAGATGGCAGCCAAGGTCAGAGTTTATAGTATCTTTTTACTGCCTTTAGGGAAATCCAGATTTTTGCAACTAGTAGTTCTACTTCAATCTAAATATTGAAGTTCAGTGCTGCAGCATAAAATTGCTGGAGTAGAAATTACCATTTAGGAACAGATGGTTTGTTGATGAGAATGAATGAGGATTACAAAGTCATTAAAAGTTGTACTTCTTATTATGAAAGCATGCCCATGTGGAACAGATCTGGCTTGAATGGAAGTAGTAATAACTCCCCCTTAGGCTTTTTAAAGTGACCCCGTTTCCACTGTATAGCAACAATCTTGTTTAATGGTAACTTATTTCACCAATCATAAACTATTTCTGGAAGCATAGGTCTCATTTTTCTGATTCAGGAATTATGTGCATGGCAATTATCATTGGCAAAATCTTTAATAAAAATATCAAATGTTTTTGTTTCCAGTTCAGTTCCACCTGACCCACTGATGATTGAACATCGGCAGCTGCTGGAGAGGTTATAACAGTCAAGATGGCAGCTACAACTGCACAAATTCCCTGTTTTTATCCATGACTATAACATATTATATCACGTAAAAAAGGTCAGGGCTTTGATAATGCAGTTACTGCCATGATGACTTTTTTGGCCCTCTCTGGTGGACAAAGCTAGCCAATCAGCAAATCAAGAAAAAAAAAGTGAGGTGGTTAGTTTTTAATAATGCACAGAAGGTTTCCAATAATTTGGTTAGCAAATTTATTTTAATGGTATGACTTACCGTACTTTTCGGAGTATAAGACACACTTTTCCCGCCCTAAAAGAGGGTGGAAATGTTGGTGTGTCTTATACACCGAATAAGTTGGTGCGTCTTATACACCGTTTTTGGTCTCCCGAAACCCCACTCCGTGTGCCCCATTTTTGACAAAAACAGGTCCATTTTTCGCAAAAATGGGATGTGCAGAGAATTTGGCAGGCCTGCAGAGTGCTCCTGGGGGCTGGGGAGGGCAAAAACTATTTTTTTCTTGTTTTCCTCTTTGAAATCTTGGTGCATCTTATACTCCGGTGTGTCATATAGTCTGAAAAATGCGGTATATGGCCACCTATCTCATACAATAGCTACACAGAGTTTCCCTATAGTAAGATTGGCAACCAATTAATTTAATAATAAATAAGTACAATAACTAGGAAGCTCATAACAATCCATAAAACATGGTTAAAAACAAAGGTGCCTGTCTTCAGACCCTAGACCAAACAGACTCACAAATAAACCCTCATCCTAGCTCAAAGCTTCCTGGAATTCCAGATCTTCACAACCTTCTGAAAGCTAAAAGAGAAGGGATTTCGGATAGGAGGCTGTCCCAAAGGGCTGGGACAATATGATGGAATGTGGGAATGACCTTGGAAGATGTGGGGGAGAAAGATGTTACCTAGAGAATTATCAGATAGGGAGGACAACCTGCAGCTGCATAACAGACAGACAGAGAAACTCAGAAAGGATCCGACCTAACTTACCAGTCTGTAAAAAGAGGCAGTGGGAGATTTAATTTTTGAGACTTGTAAGATTGGTATCAGCCTTGTCAGATAGACCACACAGAAAACATAATTTGGATGATCTTATTCTATTTTATTGTAAGGCTACATTAGCAGAATTTTGCAAATCTAAAGACACAAACTTCTCACTGCCACTTTTAATCTTTTGACCAATTAGGGTGGGTTTTTCCTAAATTTCTTTCTCTGACTGTTAATCCATTGGGTATTCCAGTCTCTCTTGTCTGATTGTTTCCTAGGCAGCACCTCTGTCCCTCATTCCCCAAGGCCATTCACACAGTCCATTACAATTTCTGAACCAGCTTCCGAATGGTCTCCAAGGGATGCCCCTTGTATAGCACGCTGCAGTAATTCAAACAGAAGATGATTAAGTCATGGGTAACTGTGAGCAAGGCCTCCCAATCCAGCAATGGGAGTAATTGGCATACAAGATACATTTATTTATTTATTTATTTATTTATTTATTTATTTATTTATTTATTTATTTAGTCAAACATGTACGAGATAATAGGTATAAATATAGACATGGACATGAGCACAGGTAATGAGTACAAATAAATGGGACAGTGGGAGAGGGACGGTAGGTAGCTGGCACGCTTATACATGCCCCCTTACAGATCTCTTAGGAATGGGGTGAGGTCCACAGTAGACAGTTTAAGGTTGAAACTATGGGGGTTTGAGGATGTAACAATGGAGTTGGGTAGTGCATTCCAGGCATTGACCACTCTATTGCTGAAGTTGTATTTTCTACAATCGAGTTTAAAGTGGTTTACCTTGAGTTTGTATCTATTGTTTGCCAGTGTATTATTGTGGATGAAGCTGAAGTAGTCATTGACAGGTAGGACATTGTAGCAAACAATTTTGTGTACTATACTTAGGTCAGACCGTAGGCGGCGTAGTTCCAGGTTGTCCAAGCCCAAAATTTCAAGCCTATAAATATGTACAAAGCCAACCCAATTCTTCCCCAGCCTCAGCTGCTACCTGCTCTTGCAACAGGAGCCATTAGTCCAAGAGGACTCCCCCAATCCCATTGCACACCAAATCTGTACGTGGGAGTGTTACCTCATCCCAGGTCAGAGATGTCAATTCTTCTGACCCTGAAGAGAGAAAAACTCACAACTACTCCATCTTGCTAAGCTTGAGTTGCAGCTGGTTTCTCCATATGCGGCCCTTACGGTTTCCAGGCACTGTAACTAAATAAATGGAACACATAAATGTTTGATTTTATCATCTTTGGCTGATATATATTTATTACACAATGTGAAAAGTTAGCTCTGTTACATTTGCAGTTTTCTAATTGATGTTACTGAATGGAGCCAAGTCTTTTGCCTCAGAATTCTTTCCATTTTTCAATCCCCATCTGGAGGCTGGGAACAGAAGCTGCTTCTGTGGTTTGATGATGATGACTAACATAGAGAAAGGCTGTTTACGGCAGATCTCACACCTGGGCGACTAAAAAAGATCGTAAATTAAAAGTCCATCTTTATAATTAGGCGAATTACAGAAACCAAAACTGTTTGCTCTTTTTCTGTGTTGTGGTATAAATTATTCTTGGAGATTTGAAATTCAGCAAATTGTTGGAGGATGTGCTCCCGAACAAATGCAGAGGAGGGGTGGGTTCTAAAAATTTTTACTACCGGTTCTGTGGGTGTGGCTTATTTTGTGGGCATGGTTTGATGGTCATGTGACAAACAATTCTTTAGAATTTAGCAGAGGTACTGGTCTACCAGGCTTTTAACTGCTTGCAGACCCATACCAGTCTACCTATTTGTTTTTGGAGTGCACTGGTCTACTATCACACTGCCTTTTACCACTGATCAGCTGTAGGGCGGCCCTTTGAAGCACTGCGGCAAGAGTTTAAATAGTTTTTTGCTGCTCTGTCACCACCGAGAGCATCGGAAACCACTTTCAGGCAGCTTGGCCTCAATTGCCAATCTACCACCACCGAGCGGTTTACAAGGAGCGGATCGGTTCTGGCTGATCAGTTGGGAGGCTTCTTGGCTTCTCAATTTAAAGCTAAGGTGTCTTATTTTTTTTTCTCCTCTTTGTCAAGTGAGCCCTGATTTTTTTCTTCTAGCCAATCATCTGGGACTTGGGAGGCAGCGAATAGATTGGGGGTGGGGCCAGGCAGAGGTGGTATTTACTGGTTCTCCGAACTACTCAAAATTTCCACTACCGGTTCACAAGAACCCGGGAGAACAGGTAGCAACCCACCATTGATGCAGAGTGTAAAAAGAATACCAAGTAAGTAGCAGAAAGTCCCATTAGAAAGGGTGGGTGTCACAACATATTTTTGCCTTAGAAACAGAGTATGGCTTTCGCTCAGCTATGACTAAATGCTAGTAGAAATTCTTTGTACATGAAGTAGATTGGGGAATATATTGCATACAGAAGCCTCATATTTAAACTATATCATGAGAACATAAAGGGGAAGAACAAGAGTGAAACAGGAAATTCCCTTTGTTTCTTAAACAGACAGACTCCTTTAATGAACATTAAAGATAGCTGAGACACAGACACAGAGACACAAGGCATGAGGCAGCTCACAGATACAAGGAGATGATGCAATCACCTATGGTTATTAGTCATCTCATCTTTCTTCCAGTGAAAGGATCTTTCTGTTCCTGACTTTGCCAAGACAATGCAAAAACCTGCAACCAGTCCGTCTTGCTAGGCTTGAGTTGCAGCTGGTTTCTCCATATGCAGTCCTTATAGTTTCCAGGCACTGTAACTAAATAAATGGGACACATATGTTTGCCATCAGATCTTTCTAAGACACGGGTGTCAAACTCACGGCGTCATGTTGCCGTCACGTGATGTTTTGTGACATTTTTTCTCTTTGTGGAGCTGGGGTAGGCGTGGCCTGCATGTGACACATCCGGCCCACTGGCCACCAGTTTGACACCCCTGTTCTAAGAGGACCAACCTGGGTCTCACAGGAGGTGCAGGGGGCATTGATGACATATGTCATAATGCATATGCTACAACCTACAGCCTTCAGCCAAATGTCTAATGCAAGCTCAAATCATGGTATCTGCACATATTATGTTATACATTGTCTTTAAGTATCACAGGAATTTGTTACAGATGGCACTGATGACAATGTCTTGCGTCCACTGCAGAGAGAAGTTTCATCTTTCATATCTGTGTTATTATTTGGACCTGTTGAATTTATTGGGAGACATTGGCTGATTAGATCAGTACGCCAATTTTTTTTAACCATGGCTTGTAAAAAAAAAAAGGCACAAAAGTCTGATCTGGACATATTATACTAAACCTGAATTGATAAGTTCACACACACCCTCTAAAATCAAGCATTTACAGTATATTGTATTTGAAATGTGATTCAGTAGTTAATATGTCAGATCCCCAGGACATCCTGGTTGAGATCCAATTCTCAGCTACGAGTGGATGCCTTTGGGCCTGTTCCTATTTCTTACAGGGACCCTCACAGGGCATTAGCAATTCTCAATAAGCATATTCTCAGAATTGAATCTGTGTAAAACACTCGTGCACTTTGAAATGTGCAGGTTGAACATTTCCCTTTAAAATGCACAAGTGAAAGCCCTGGGGGAAATTACTATAAATACAACGGAAAACCAGGGTGGTAATATGCATGCATTAAAAGCATAACCTGTCTCTAATTTGTCTGCCACACATCCATCCAACATAGCCTCTCTTCTCTCTTTATAATTCTAAAGAGCAATTGTATTGAATGCTTGATGAAAGTGACTAGTTAATGTTTGACTTCTAGCAGCAGAGGCATTTTAACAAATCCCTTGAAGAATGATTATGGCACAGACCCAGGCTACTTCTTAGTCATTACATAACCTTTGCATGAACTGTAAAAGTTGAATAAAACAATAGTGGATTAATGCTACAGTGGGTGATTTCGAACATTATGAAACCTCCCTTGACATCTTTCCTTTTTCTTATTTTTGTTTTTTTTTTAAAAAAAAAAAGCTCTTAAAAATAAAATATACAAATCACAATTCCCTGATCTATGGTTTTAATTTGTTTTGGACAAGGGAGAGAAAAGCAACTGCATTCACTGCAAAAAAAAAAAGTTTAGAAACAGATGTTATCATTTTTATGTATGTATATTATTGAACCTGAAAAACAAAGCCTGTGAGGCTGCTTGTCAATGAGTAACTGGTCATGCATGAACTGACAATCACAATGGGCCTCCCATCCCCTACGATGGTCTTGTTTGTTTCTAGGTGGAGGCTCTGTGCGCTCCATTAAACTGCCTGCCCCACAGTCTGCAAGAAGAAAGAACAGCCGTTGGGTTTGAGTCACCATCAAGGTAGGAGGAAGCCTTCTTTGTCCTGTGATGCTGCACGGCTGCCGATGAACGATGAGCCCCATCAACAAACAGGTCACATGGTGGGAATTACACACACAACCTCCATGCAAAACATGGACTGGTGAAAAATAAACAGCGTCTACTTGCCCCACCACTTCCCCAAAGTGTTTTTTTGTTTTTCTTTCTGGTTGACTTTTAGGATTGATGAATAAAGGTTGCTGGAGGTAATTGGTCGCAGAAAAGTTACAAATATCGCTATGAGGTTTTGCAAGTTTTCTGTGAAATTCAAACCAAACTTAGGAAACTTGGTTTCCTTCTGAAATAAGAAAATTGAAGGTCAAGTCTAAATGAATAAAGCTGTGGGTGTGTGGACCAGCTTGTGTATTATACATTATATATTCCTAATGTCTAGCTTCTATGACAGGCTGGAAGAAACCAGTTTTTTGTTACCTGAGGGAGAAAATCTAAATGAAGCATCCCACATTATGGAAAATGAGAAGATCAACTGCCTGACATGGAAGACAAATTGATCCCTCACACTTCACTTAAAGGAGCTGATTGAACTCACAGCTGAATTGTTTCAGTGCTGGTGACAGGAAAGCATCCTTAATCATAACTGGAAACAGGCATAAGGTAGGTTCACAGCACATACAGCTCTTGCTGCTAACATCACTGCCCTGCATCTCCCCAGCCTCTAAATCCCCAGCAAAGGTTGCAACACTATGTATTCTGTGGCCAGGACAATCTTGATTTCCTGAGATTTATGAATTACGCTTCTGCTAATGCACGAATCACCACCCCGTTATCATTATTATATTAATCCAAGTTGCCAAAGTAAGCCTAGATTCTTCAACCACTATTGTAATAACTGGAAACAGAAACAGAATTTATACAACATCCACTTCCCAGTCTCTCATTAAATAATCTTTGTTATGTGAGCTACCACTAAGCTTTTCTTTCTTTCTTTCTTTCTTTCTTTCTTTCTTTCTTTCTTTCTTCTTTCTTTTTCTTTCTTCCTTCCCACTCTCTTTCTCCATTCAGAAACATAAAACAGCAAAAAAGAAAGAAAAAAGAAATGTATAAACTATATAAAATGGAATAAAAAAATCTGAAGTAATTAAGTTAGTGCTGCATAAACAAGTGATCAAAATCATTTCTATAAGTCAATGTTCAATAATTAGGGCAGTCAGTATAACAAGAGTAATAACAATTAGCAAGAGTTTCTACCTGATACAAAATATTCTAGTCTTTAACAACTCAGGCAAAAACTAATACATTAAATCCTTACGTTAAGAGAATTGCAAACTCTGAATACAATATGAATTCACATATAGAATTATAGTTTATGAATGGTTCCAAGCTTAATGAAAATTTATATTTGACTTATTTCTAAAATGCAAAGTTATTTTTTTACATTCATGTATATTCCTAAATTTGTTTGCTATTCTTCTAAAGAGAGAATTATATGTGATTTCCAATAAAAGACAAAATACAGTATACAGACAGCTTTTACCATATATACAGCATCAACTCTGTATACTTTGTAGGGATGTAAGGTTCAGTAACTGAAACAAAGGTTCCAGAAAAAAGAATTTTAACTTTAAGATTTGTTTCATTCTACAATAAATCATCTTTCAGAATTGTTGAACTTTATAACATTGCCTCCAATATTTAAGAAAGATGCGACATAATTATTCCATTTACTACAGTTTTGGCAACCCGCACTGGAGTAATGTGAGTTTCCAGGTACAATTCAAAGTGTTGTTTATCATCTACCATCATTGTGAGAATAAAACATGGATGTTTTAGGAACGGTCTTTCTCCATTTTTTTTTTCTATCTATCTTTAAAGATGCAATAGGGACAGCATGATTCAGGTCCTGCCTGTTAAGCAGTGCCATCTTATGGGGCATGTCTTGTTGCTACATGTGCCCTCTGTAAAACAATTGCCCCTGAGATCTGGACAGCTTTGATCTTTCTATCCTTCAGGAGAGCCCTTAAGATCTAGCTTTTTCTCCAGGATCTGCACGAGGATAGCATCTGTATCCATTATAGGAGATGAATTATGTTGTTGTGTGATGTTATTATGTAATGAGTTTAGGTTTTTTTACCTTCCCAACATGACTGCGCTTTTTCCTTGTGTTTTTAACATAAAGCTTGTATGCCACCCAGAAACATTGGAAAGTGCGCAGTTGTAGACATTTAAATAAATAAATAAGCAGTTGGAAGCTGACCTGCAATTGTCTTCATTTTTTCTAACATAATGCAACAAATAGGATGGGAACACAAATCAAACAATGGTTGGACTTCCATGAACAAAAATCTCTTTGAACCCATGGTACTCTATGCAAAAGGGAATAATATTAACTGCTAACACTCTCTATCTCTGCAATTCCAAAACTTATTGTACTTATTTGGTTATCTGCAAATAAGAACAGTTGCTAAAAAGAAACCACTGAAACCTCTCTGAACCACTCTGAAACCACCGAGCCACCCTTCCTCTGTTGCATTTAAAAAGGTTCTTGCTAGCTGGGATGGCAAAACATTAATGCCCCAATAATTTTACAATCCAGTGCTTCCCCAGTAGCTACAGCCTTGGTTTCATGTTGGTAGGATCCCTGGAGCAGAGCAAGTGGAATAATAGTGATAATAACAATAATAACAATAATAACAACAACAACGATGAGGATGATGAGGATGATGCAGTGCCTGGAGACAGCAGAAGAGAAGAGAAAGAACTGGAGAAGATAACAAAATACAAAGACCTACAAATAGAAATAGAACAGCTATGACAAAGGCAAGCAAGAGTAGTACCAATAGTAATAGGCACCTTGGATGCAGTCCCAAAACAACTGGAGCACCACTTGAACACCATAGGCATTGACAATTTTGCCATCAGTCAATTGCAGAAGGCAGCTTTACTTGGAACTGCTTCCATCCTGTGACGATATCTGTAACACCATCAAACATTCAGATTTGCCTATCCCAGATCCTTGGTAAGGACTCGATAGATAGACAAAAATGCCAAACCAGCCTGAACATCTGGCTGACCGTGCGACTAACAATAACAATAACAACAATAATAACAATAACAAATTTTTATTGACATAATGGTACAAAATGGCTCATTGACAAGATGGTACAATGCAAAATGAAGAAAAACAAATTTAAATATGGCATGGATTGATTACAAGAAGGCATTTGACTCATTACCCCACAGCTGGATTAATACCTGTCTGGAAAACTTCGGAATCAGCAAAAATATTTGTACATTTTTGAAAGCAAATATGCAAAAATGAAAAACAGTTCTAACAACAAATGGTGAAGTCAACATCAGACGAGGAATCTTCCAAGGGGACTCACTTTCACCACTACTTTTCAACATCGCATTAATTCCATTGACAATAATCCTACGAAACACAAAACTGGGATACCAAATCTCAAGCCAACATGGCAAGATAAACCATCTACTATACATGGATGACTTTAAAATGTATGCGAAAAGCTCCACTGAACTTAAATCAATACTTAACACAGTTCAACTGTTCAGCAGCGACATCAAAATGAACTTTGGACTTGATAAATGTGCTATATTATCCATGCAGCAAGGAAAAATGGAAAAAATAGAAGGAATAGAACTGGGAAATGGAAACATAGTAAAAGCATTAGCAAAGGATGATGGTTACAAATACCTAGGCATATTGGCAGCAGATAACATCTTGAATGGAAAATTCAAAGAGTCAACGCAAAAAGAATACATCAGGAGGGTCCGCAAAATATTAAAATCAAAGCTGAATGCTGGAAACATAATTAGAGGCATTAATACATGGGCAGTTCCATTGATACGCTAGTCAGCTGGAATCATCAACTGGATTTTGGCTGAACTGGAAAACATGGACCGGAAAACGCACAAACTTTTGAATATGTACCATGCTTTACCTCCACGAAGTGACATCGACAGGTTGTCCCTGCCAAGAAAAATAGGGGACAGAGGACTATTGCAAATCCATCAAACTGTAGAAGAAGAAAAACGAAGTTTGAATGATTATGTAAACCAAAGTACAGAAAAATTCCTGCAGGCTGTGAAAACAGAGAACATTATAAAAACAACAGAAACAAAGGCAGAATATAAGGAAAAACAGCTGGATGACAGATTAAATAGATGGAAAACCAAAGCTTTGCATGGACAGCACTTGAAAAACATTGAAGGAAAATGTGATGACAACTTTACATGGGCATGGCTTAAGATGGGAACCATCAAGAAAGAAACGGAAGGTTTAATACTTGCTGCTCAAGAACAAGCACTACAAACTAATGCCATGAAAGCAAAAATACAAAAATCTACCGACAATCCAAACTGCCATCTTTGCAACAACAAATTTGAAACTGTTTCACATTTAATATGTGAATGCAGCAAAATCACACTAACTGATTACAAAGCTAGATACGACCAAGTTGCTAAATTAATCCACTGGCCATTATGTAAAAAATATGATTTACCTGTATCCAAAAAGTCATGAGAACATAAAGTGGAAAAAGTTATAGAAAATGAGAAGGTGAAGATCTTGTGGGACTTCCGAATACAGACAGATTGTCACTTGGAACACAACACGCCAGATATCACAGTTGTCGAAAACCAAAACGAACAATTTATTGACATCGCGATACTAGGAAATGCCAGAGTCGAAGAAAAAGAAGTGGAAAAAATCATGCAATATCACGACCTGGCCATCGAGACTACACAGCTATGGATGAAACATGTAACAGTGATACCCATTGTCATTGGGGCACTTGGTACCATGTCCAAGAATTTTATAAGATGCATCAACAAATTGCAGCTTCCTGCAATAATACCAGCAGAACTGCAAAAAACTGTGCTACTTGGAACATCGTACATCTTAAGAAGGTACTTGGTTAATAACTAGGACGCTGGCAGCAACCCGTATCAACCATTAGCACCAGTCATTGGTATTTGTGATGCATTTTTGAATGTTCAGTTGACTGAGTTTCATGTTTAATGAATGAAGTATAATAATAATAATAATAATAATAATAATAATAATAATATTGCCTTCAGACACAAATCGGGGGGAAAAATACCACTTGCTAAGACATGGCAAACTGAAACAGTTCTATAGCAACAACAATCTTATCTTTTACTCTGCACAGACAAGGAACAAAAATTGCTAGAATCCTTCTCCCAATCCATAAGGCAGTTGCTCAAAAAACTTCCAACCAGCCTATGCTTTGCATGATGGCTGATATTCTACTAAAAATAAAGTGGAAGCAGATACAACCTCCTTGCCTAAGCCAAAAGTTTTCAAAATCTGGGTAACCCTTTCAGATGTGTCACCATATCTTCAAAATGTGGGTAATTTCTAGTTTAGTCAATACCTACCCCACTCACTGTTTACCCCATACCCGAATCAGAGCATGCCAACACACCACTTACCTCAGCTAGCAAAAAATATCACTTGATGTTTCTTTACTAAAGATCAGTCAATGTCTAAAATAGTTAACTCATTGAACAGGATAATAAAACAGTGTTTCTCAACCTTGGCAACTTTCAGATGTGTGGACTTCAATTCCCAAAATTCCTCTGCCAAAGTTGAGAAACATTGGGATAAAAGATAAGCAAAAGCAAGGATAGAAGCGCATGAGCAACATCGAAGTATTTACATTGTCTATATATCTATTTATAACTACCAAAAGGCTCACAACTTTCCAAGCCTGCTGGAAACAATATTGTGAGTAGCTAGTGTGAACAGTGTCTTTGGTTGTATTCGTTTAGCTCTTTTATGTATTTATAACAACTACAGATAGAAATGAAAGTACCAATAAAGGAGAATATTTGTAGCTCAGGGTTGAAATAAGAGGGGAAAAAAAGAAAATAAAAAAACACACCGTACCACCACTGTTAACAGTTTGCATGTAAACTTTCTAGGAATGTACAGATATTTTTAGGGTTGCAATGAAAATGATTTGTTTTTTTTAGAATTCAGCTATGAAACAACTTCAGCTAATAAAATAAAAAAATACAAAAAAAAGAGAGATCCTTGGTGCTTTCGGAGCTTGCTTGTTTTCTTGCAGATGTTTCATTACCCAAACTAGATAACATCATCATGAAAACAAGTAAGCTCAGAGAGCACCAAGGATCCCTCCGAAATTAAAATAGGACACCATGTGATCAGTCCTCTATTCTGCACCATAAAGTTAATAATTTAATAGATGGGGATTGGTTGAGTGATTAAATGTTTATCTCACCTTTATTTTTCAACACAAACACTTTTTTTGTCAATTCCAGGTGAGCATATGTATTTAATGCTCCTGCCTCCTATTTTCCTTACAACAACCCTGTGAAATGGCTTGGCTTAAAGAGATAGAATGACTGGTCAACAGTTAATAGGCAATAGCTTTCATGCCTAGAATTCATGACTTTCTGGTTTTAGATGGTGTATTCAATACAAAGTAGTTTGGATGAAGCTGCTGATATGAGCCTTGGTGGCGCAGCAGACTAAAGCACTGTTAAGTAATACCAGCTGCCTGCAATTATTGCAAGTTCAAATCTCACCAGGCTCAAGGTTGACTCAGTCTTCTATCCTTTCGAGGTAAGTAAAATGAGGACCCGGTTTGTGGGGGCAATAAGCTGACTTTGTATAAAACATAACACCGCTTAAGGGGGCCCAAAAAGCCCTACTAAGCAAGTATATACAAAAGTATGAAGGCTATTGCTTAATGCATTGTAAGCCGCCCTGAGTCTCCAGAGAAGGACAGCATATAAATCGAACAAACAAACAAATAAATAAATTACAGGAAGAACAAATACCCAGAGATTCTCAGCATCTCAATCCCCAATGAACAGGGTGAAATGCAGGGCTGAGCAACCAACTTCTGCTTTTAGGGCAGAAGAAGAGGAATTGCAGGGTAGCCTCTGAACATGCACTTTTTGCTAATGGCACAAAACAATGCCCTGCTACTGTGAGACCAGCCACAGCTCAGCAGTTACAAAGCACTGGGGAAATCATTGAGCAATGAGCTTCTGTATGACACCAAGAGACAGTGAATTTGTGGTACACGTAGTACTCAATTTACAACCATTCATTTAGGGACTGTTCAAAATTTCAACAGCTCTGGAAAAAAAACCTACAAAGTCCGTGCACTTACAGCCTTCACAGTCCCATGAGCAAAATGCTTGGCAACCGGCATGTACTTATGATGGTTGCAGCACTCTGGGGTCATGCGATTGCCAACTGCAGCCTTCCCAACAGGCTTCCAACAAGCAATGTTGATGGGCAAAGCCAGATTCACTTAACAATCATATAATTCACTTAACAACTATGGGGGGGGGTTGTAAAATCTGATGCAACTCATTTAACAACTGCCTTGCTTAACAATGGAAATTCTGGTTCCAATTATGTTTGTAAGTCAAGGACTAACTATACAGCAGACAGCAATCAATCACTAAGGGCTTGAGGAGATGATTAGCAGAAAGGTGAAGACACTGCAGGGGTGTCAAACTGGAGACCCACAGGCCAGATGTGTCACGCACAGGCCACACCCACCCCAGCTCCGTGAAGGGGAAAAACATCACGCTATGTCATGTGATGGCAACGTGACAGTGCGGGTTTGACACCCATGCACTAAGGGTTTGCCCTCTGGACAGGGGAAAGAGCAGATAGCTGGCCTTTTGGGAGATGGGAGGAGGAGGTGTGTTAACTTCAACCACACACTTGTTTCAGAATTCTGAACAGCAGAGAGAAAAAATAGCTCATTCCAGAATATTGCCCAGGTAACAGGGCAGGGGTGAAACAGGGAGCATTTCACCCCTGTAACAGGGCAGGGGTGAAATGCTCCCGGTTTGGACCAGATCGCCTGATCCGGTAGCGATGGCAGCAGGTGGTTCGGAGAACCGATAGCAAAAATCCCTGCCCCCCACCCCCATGCCCAGCTGAGCCACACGATTATCAGAGGCTTTTTTTTTTTACTTTTAAAAACATTTTTTCTACAACCTCTTCCGATGAGAAAATGCTTTTAAAAGTAAAAAAAAAGCCTCTGATGATTGCGTGGCTCAGCTGGGATCATCAGAGGCTTTTCAAAGCATTTTTTTCTGCAACCTCTTGGCCGAAGAGGTGATTTAAAAAATGCTTTGAAAAGTCTCTGACGATCCCAGCTGAATTGCCTGATCGGCAGAGGCTTTTCAAAGTGTTAGAAAAAATGCTTTGATAATTTTTTTTTAAAAAAAGTTGGCCACGCCCACCCAGTCACATTACCCCACACACACACCAAACCACGCCCACAGAACCGGTAGTAACAAATTTTACATTTCACCCCTGTAACAGGGTTTCTAAGAAAACAAAGAGGCAGGTGAAAATAGGTACTGCTGTCTCTTCCTGTGTGAACCAGTGGTGGGGTTCAATTTTTTTTACTACCGGTTCTGTGGCTTGGTGGACATGGCATGGCTTGGTGGGCGTGGCAGGGGAAGGATACTGTAAAATCTCCATTCCCTCCCCACTCCAGGGGAAGGTTACTGCAAAATCCCCATTCCCTCCCGATGAGCTGGGACTCAGGAGGCAGAGAATAGATGGGGGCAGGGCCAGTCAGAGGTGGTATTTACCGATTCTCCGAACTACTCAAAATTTCTACTACCGGTTCTCCAGAACTGGTCAGAACCTGCTGAATACCACCTCTAGTGTGAACCTGATTGGAATGAAAGCATGAGGACCAAGCTGAATCACTTTACAATATCACCATTAAAAAATGGGTGTTTTTCTCTGATGAATTGCCTGAGTAAACAAATATAATTTAATTGCACATCCAATAGGATTTGCAACTGTCATTTTAGTAACATGCCGAGCTATTTGGTTAAAGTAGGTTCCCTGATATAAATATGAAAAACATTGATCCAAGGCTGTTATGTATATGGGAACAAGTTGAAAGAATCTGCCAATAGTCTAAACAGGATGATAATCTTTTGTGCACTTGAAATAGGAACCCATGGGGTGATGGGCATTTGTTCAATCATCTGCAAAATATATATAAGTAGCCTGAAGTGAGGTGCATTGTACTGTAAAGCCATCCAGCCATCCTTTTCTTTTGAAGAAATGCAAGCAAAATGCTACAACCCAGGAGCAAGGAACAGAAGGAAGCAGGAGTTCCCATAGTCCTCTCATAGGTTCTGCAAACTTTCAATATTACAAACAGATAAAACTGTTTTTGGAGCAATTATGGTACACAGCAGCTGGGCCAAGTTAAATGAGGGTGACCACTAGATGACAGTGAAGAGAATTTTCTGTTCCTCTTTTGTGCTACTTAGTGACAATCTGGATTTTTTTAGCCCAATTTTGTAGTTCTAGACCCAATGCTTGATAGTATCATTTTAATATAGTGTAAGTTTCAATATCCATGCCAGATCTCATTTATATTTCTTTCCTTTGCCGACAATAGATTCAAGATCTAGAAGGATCTTGACAGACTTGAAGACATTGGGCCCTATCCAACAAAATGTGATTCAGTTTTTCTTGCACTTAGGCAAGAAAAAACAAGTGCACACAACATTGATTGTAGAGTTTGTGTGTCAGTGTGTATCTAAACATTTCTAAATACTTAGTTAATGGTGGTTGGAGGATGCGAGGGTAGGTGGTTTTGGATCAATATAACAGTTTAAGGGGAAAAGTACATGAAGATAGGCTTTTGGCTTTTATGAAAACAACCTAAAGAATTGTCCCAAAGGTGCTTTTTCAAGAGGCAACTGGACTTTCTGTTTTTTCTTTGAAGACATTTCGCTTCTTATCCAAGAAGCTTCTTCAGATCTGATTCTTGGATGAAAAGCGAATCTTCAAAGAAAAAACAGAAAGTCTAGTTGCCTCTTGAAAAAGCACATTTGGGACAACCATGACCTGGATGACTGAGAACCTCCATAAAACCTAAAGAATTACACTTGAAATATTAAGTTGAATACACATATATCATCTCTAAGTTCATCACTTTGAAATACATGTTTAATTTACTAAGCTATTTGATCTAGGACAGCTTTCATACTCAGAGTTATTTGGAAAAGAAGGGATTTAAGAGATTATCAGACAAATTATACATGCACTTATCTGGGAATTAGAACACTTCCAACATTGTCATCAGTTTCACCCCTCAAAATCTTACTTTTTCAAATATTCAAATATAGGTATAGATATATCATGGCATCTGAATATATATATATATCAGTGGTGGGTTTCAAAACCGGTTCTGTGAATGTGGCTTGATGGGCATGGCATGGCTTGGTGGGCGTGGCATGGTGGGCGTAGCAGGGAAAGGATGCTGTAAAATCTCCATTCCCTCCCCACTCCAGAGGAAGGTTACTGCAAAATCTCCATTTCCTCCCGATCAGCTGGGACTCAGGATGCAGAAAATAGATGGGGGCAGGACCAGTCAGAGGTGGTATTTACCGGTTCTCTGAACTACTAAAAATTTCCACTACCGGTTCTCCAGAACTGGTCAGAACCTGCTGAAACCCACCTCTGATATATAGATGCCGTCATGTGTGTGTGTACATACACCCACAAAAATATATTACACACACACACACACACACTGTATGTATGTGTGTGTGTATGTGTGTATATACACAACATATGCACACACTCGCTTTTTTATTTTAAATAAATACAATTCAGTGGCAACTTTTAGAAGTGATCTGGAGGATAACCAAGGTTACAGAATGGCCACATATGACCTGAGGCTGCCTGTTGTAAACCCTAGTTCTTATCATCAGGACTGTTTTATCTTATCATCAGGACTGTTTATTACACAAATAATTATTGGTGATTAGCAGAGAATGGAGACAGATAATTTTCTATCTCTTTTATCCTATAAAAGGGTTTAGGTCCACTATTATATCTATGCATACTGGAGGGACATACTGAAGAATACATGGATGAAAGTTGTTAAGGCAAATGTTATTTTAATTTTTGCTTAAGTTTGTTTCCATATACAGTGTACCCCCATTCTGAAGCTACATATGGATTTAATATAAAAAGTATTAAAATCCCTGTAAATTGTTGCAACTTAGCATTAAACACTAAAAGTGTCTAAGAGTTGCATATCAATATGAAGTTTCTATTATCCTTTCTATGTATTTATTAAACAAGCAGTTATATAGGGATTGAAAAAGCAAATCCCCACCTATCTACACCCCCCCCCCCATTCTTCTTTAATGGGGAGGGGGAGAGAATGCCTCCCAAATCAACTCCACATTGTTTGAAATTTATAATCGGAACATAACATACAGTTTTATGGAAGTACAGAGGTTGCTCAATTCATAGGGTGTCCATGTAAATCTGTTCAGGGTACAGATTTACAGAACAGGATAAATCTGTTCTTCAGATTTAAAGAATATTGCCTCATAATGGAAGGACTCGCAGTCTAAGCCCCTTTAAAGGTGTTTTAAGGAGAACATGAATGTTCCTAAGAATGGGAATTTGACCTGAGTGATAATTAGTTAAGCAGGTTGTAAAGCTATAACTTAAAGATTTATTTGAAGTACATTGCAGGGATAGGCAATGCTTAGTGATATTCTACTGGCAGGAAGCATGTGTCCAAATGGCAAGTGATTGAGCACCCCAATCCCTTTTTCATATATAGTGATGGCATGTGAGAATGACCTTGGAGACAACAAGATTCAACTAACAGGGAACAGGCTAGCTTAGCCCACAGCAGAATGTGGGAGGGGCCAGAGGCTCAGAAAAGACCTTCCCTAGTTTTGGGACTGTGAAGGAGACAGGGAAGAAAAATCCCTTCAAATTTGCAGGATTCTGTTAATATAACCTTACAATAAAGTAGAATTAGCTCATTTGGTCATGTTTCCTGTCTGATTTACCTCATAAGGCTATTCTATAAACATCATGCAAACAAGGGATGCATTTTTCTTTGTTTTTATTATTTATATGTATATAATTATACGTATAATGTATAAAAGGGGGGAGCTGAAAAAACATACAACAGATGAGATAGGAGAATGAAGTTGGGGGGAGCACTCTTTCTAATTTTTTAGAATTTTGATTTTTTTTTCATTATCCTTTGACTGTGTATATTTTACTTTTACCTATTGGGGTTTATTTTGGCTTGTACGTTTTATTTAATCAATAAAAAAGAGGTTCAAATAACTGCAAAACTTTCTATAGATTTTAAGTGACATCCTTTTCAACAAGAAATATTTTTGAGGTCAAATTTATTGCATTTATGTGGTAGAGATGCCATGAAATTTACACTTTATTTAAATCTACTGTTCTATTTCGGTAAGAAGTATATATATATATATATATATATATATATATATATATATATATATATATATATATATATATATATATATATATATATATTCCTCTTTGAGATTTAATATTTGCTATCACATGAGAGTTGACTTCTGAACAAAAAACATGAACTTACAAGTCAAAAGACTTATTGTACAGTACTGGAAAAACAAACATACGTTCCAATTATTCAATGGTTTGCAGAATTGATTAATGTGAATAATTATGATTTCAGTTTATTGATATCTGTGTGACAAGGGGTGGGCCTTTGATTGCCTGGTTGCACCCAGCATTTTTATATCATTAACCATTCTTGCTGTCAGCCCTTCAAGGTTTTTCAGATCAGGAAACAGACTCCATAAAAAAACTAGAACATTACTTGATTGAGTTAGTAACATAACAGAATCCTGCAAGTCTGCATACTTCCTCTCCTCTTAGACCCAGGGAGTCAGGGAGGGGCCAGTCTGAATCCCTTCCAACTACTTTCCTCAGGGCTCAAGGAATGCATCTGCATCTTTTGTTTTTGTAACAGTTTCTGAATATTTTCTCCAAAGATATTTCCAGGATTCCTTATACCCGCAGGCACCTAGAAAACACTAAACGAATTTGTGTCTGAGAACAAAAGAAATAAATTATCTGAGATTAGCAGGCTCTTAGACCAACAGCAAGTAGTGGCAGGCAAAGAAATAACATAGAATAACTTCAGTCATTGAAGTTATGTTTCCAAGAAAAGCAAGGAAGCAAAAGTAGGGAGAAGGACATATTTGTCCTTCTCCTGCCTTCCCACCTGAAGGCAGGACAAGAAACAATAGATGAAAACTAATCAAGGAGAGAACCAACCTAGAACTAAGGAGAAATTTCCTGACAGAACAATTAATCAGTGGAGTGACTTGCCTACAGAAATTGTGGGTGCTTCAATACTGGAGGTTTTTAAGAAAAAATTGGACAATTATTTGTCTGAAAAGTCATAGGGTTTCCTGCTTGACTTGGACTAGAAGATCTCCAAGGTTCCTTCCAATGCTGTTATTCTGTTATTCTCTTTAAGGAACTTGAGGTGCAATACCAGTTATGAAGACTTGTACACCCAGTCCTAGATTAATATTATAGATGGATTCCTAAAATTGAGATGGAGGAAGACACTATGATAAGTACTGTCTAATATTATCAAGAGGGACTCACTTCCAGGTTTCAAAAGAGGTCATCTACAAGAACAAGCAATATTATTTCCATCTCATATCTAAGCCTGAATCCTGACCAGAAGAGATCCAGATAATGCTCTTCATTTCTGATCCTCTGTAGACAATGCCTCCACATTCTGTAGAATCTTTCTCAGAAAGAGAGGATTGGGACAGAAGTTCATCAGCTTCCACAAGATGTGTAGAAAGTTAGCACCCATCCCTCTCCTAGGAAAATGAGATATTTTAGGAAATATTAAAAGGGCAGAATATTTCCCCTAAAAGGGAGGCAGAAACTCAGTCCCCCCACCCCTTTTGTCAATGGGCCATTATGGCCTGGGCCAGTCTATTCTGATCTACCTCCTTCAAGCAGAGCCATAGTAGGAATTGCCCAAAGCCCTTTCATTACGTCATCACCCAGCAAGAGTCAACCAAGCTTGGGACTCAAAAACGCAACCTACAAAGTTACCTCTGCATGGCCCCATGACAACCAATCAAAATACAAGCTCAAATTCAAATCCCAACAGAGGGTTTAAAGCTCTCTCTCTCTCTCTCCATTCCATGTGCCATTTTTGCCTGGGATCTCAAGCCATGTGATCCTGTCCACCATTAAACCATCTTTCCAAGCAGCCACCATGAATCCAGTGTCTTTTCAGTTCCACTTGGAACTGAACCCAGAAGGATTTTTCTTCCAACAGATGAAAACAATCCCAGATTACAGTAGAAGGCAGAGTCTTAATCAAATAGCCTAACTGCCCAATTGAGGTCCAGATGCAAGTGAATATGAGTGAAAACATACAATCATCACAGCAGCCTGCAAACATCATGGCTCCACCTGACCTTCCCTAAAAGTCTCGTGATAACGCTATGCAGAAAAGGTAGATAATAATTCTTAGGTGCAAAAAGTACAGGGAAAGAAGATATTTTTCCACGCTGAGAATTCTGGGTAGGCTTTCAACATTTGGTAGTTTTACTGTACAATAACGTAGTATTCTTAAATTCTTGTGGTGTCTATTTCCTGACCTGGCCTACATTAAAGCACCGATAAGAAACCATCTTGGTGGTGATAAGTAACACCAAGCACCAAGTAATCTTCTTAGTGATAAGTAATTGGGATAAGAATCCTAATAATGCATTCCTGGGTGAAGTGATGGGCAATTAAATCACTAGCAGGTAACCAGAGGCCTCCTGTCATGGAGGAACATCTTGTAAATATACTGGACAAGTGGGCAACTGACCTGGCCCACTTGCAGAAAACCCCACACTTCCCTAGGCTTTCACTTTTATGGTATGTAACACCAAGAATAGAGGGATTCTGATCCATTAACATATTTATTTAGTATATTTAATCTAAGGAAGAAATTGCAATAAAGGTAACACATATACAATCAAGCATGAAAATGACTTTCAGCTGCAAGCTGGAATGAGATAAAACCAAAATCCTAAGGATGTGTCATATTGTTGGAAGAAATATCCTTCTGGGTTCAGCTCCAAGTGGGGAAAAAGACACTGGAAACATGGAGACTGCTTGGAAAGATGCTTTAATGGTGGACAGGATCACATGGTTTGTGTTCCTGAACAGAAAAGGGACAAGATACAGCGAGTCCCCGGGGTTTTATGCTTTCTCTGGCTTTGAACTTCCTGGGGCCCCGAAAGAGTATCCGGATTGGTTGTCAGACTCCCAGGGGGTGGGGGTCTTAGCTAGCCTTGCTGGCTGATGTAATCTTCCCAGGTGCCATGTGGTGAGTTTCTGTCCTAGATGGGTCCTATTGTGTTGCAAATGATGGTCCATTGACAAAGATGGGAGGGAATTGAGTTTCTGCCTCTGGCCCATTAACAAAGGGTGGGGGGCAGGAAGGCAGGAAGCTGCTTTGTCTTTAAAACATGTTTCTCCATTTCTCATCCAGGGAAATATAATATTCTGCCTTTTTAATATTTCCTAAAATATTTCATTCTTCTAGGAAAGGGGTGGGTGCTAAATTCCTACAATATAAAACAGTAAAGTATTCACACTGGGGTTAGGGGAATAGCAATAGCACTTAGACTTATATACCACTTCATAGTGCTTTACAGCCCTCTCTAAGTGGTGTACAGAAACAGCACATTGCACCCAACAATCTGGGTCCTCATTTTACCCACCTTGGAAGGATGGAAGGCTGAATGTGAAGATGAGCTCACCCACCTCCCAACTATGGGGAAAGGTATTTCTATTTACATGAAATCAACCATTCCCAAATTTGCATGCTAATTTTTGGAAACCTTTTGGGTAATATATAAATTGCAATAGGAAGTAGGGGTGTAATCCACTTTTTCTTTATGGAGAATCAGCTTCTGAGCACCCTGCATGAGCCCATGCTACCCTGAGAGTGCTGAATGCAATCTCTTAAAGTGGTATCCCTCTTTTTTGAAAACTTCTCATAACCACAAAAGATTTGGCTTGTTATTTCAAAAGAACTTTGCCAACCCAGCTTGTCTAGCAACCCAACTTACTTTTGGAAAGTGGTAATTGAAACAGATTCCATTCTTAGGATTCTTGCATTATAATACCATGAAAAAGTAATTTTTCCTTGATTACCCCATCCTCTGTAGACCTGAAAGGGATTAGAAAAAGATTACAATGTGCTATTCCAACTGAATTACAGAAAGCATTGCACATAGTTATCCCATTAACTTCAGAATGCCAAATGTATTGTAAAATGCAAAAAGGTAGACAGTAATTTGTTTACAAATATGTTAATGTGGTAAATATCATACTGTTTCTTGCAATCAGTGAAATTACTGATTGCAAAATGTACCTCATAGCATAGATTTCAGAGGGCAAAATTGCCGTTAATATACTACCTTTATCTTGTGTTTTACTGCTTTGCAGCATAAATTGCTAATAACAAATTTACCTTGATGATATTGGCAGTGCACACATGTAAATGAGGTTTTTGTGTTTGTTTGTTTATTTATTTAGTTGGTTCGGTGCTAGGATAGGATACAGTTAACTTACGACAGAAATTCAAAGACTTGAAAAATATCCAAAGACTTAGTGAACTGTTATAATGCAAGAATATTATGATAACTGTTTTGCTAATACAGGTAATCCTCAATTTACAACAGTTCATTTAGTGACTGTTCAAAGTTACAATGGCACTGAAAAACGTCACTTATGACCATTTTTCACACAATAGATGTGTGTTACTGTTGCAGCATCCCTATGATCACATAATTTACATTCAGATGTTTGACAACTGGTTCACATTTATGATGGCTGCAGTGTCCCGGGGTCATGTCACCATCTTCTGCAACCTTCTGACAAGCAAAGTCAATGGGGAAGCCAGATTCATTTAACAACCGTGTTACTGATTTAGCAGTGATTCACTTAACAAATGTCTCACTTAGCAACATAAATTCTGGTCCAATTGTGGTTGTAAGTCAAGGACTACCTATATAGACAATCTTCTTAGACTTCAATGGAGCAACTGGAATTATTATTACTAGAGATGTTTATGCTGGAAGAGCCCTTTCTTAGTTAATTTTGCATGTGATACAATCATGTCTAACTCTAACATGCTTCCCTAGACACCATAAATTCTATGTAATTCATTGAAGTGATCAGGAAAGTTATTTCATTGGATGCTAATTGAGGGCATCAAATAAGGCCCTAAAATTGGTGCTTTCATCAAGTTCTGGTACCTGCCATGTTTCCTGTAACTTCTAGTATCAGAAAGAACAAAGTGATTTTTAATCGGAGAGTTAGAGGATTCATGTCCAATGTATGATTCAACCTTTGAAATACCAAGTTATAGCATTGTGAGCAGATAGGTTTCCAGTGAAAGAGAACTTAGAACCACCAAGATATAGCTGCATTGTTAATCTGGTTTTATTTTTAGGAAATGTTCGGCCAAAAATATTTGATATTTTTATTAGTATTTTTAATTGATAGATTGCTTTGATTCAAACTTTTAATAATATTTAAAATGTATGATATATTAAATTAAAATATGCACATGACATTCTCAGTATGAAGGCAAATAGGCCAGCTTAGCTTTCAGCCTAGAAAATGAAGATTTGGGTGTTATTGTCTCTCTTTTGAAATATTTGTTGAATGTAAATGGACATGTCTTTCGAAGTCATCAACACTTCCTTATCTTAATGTTCCAGTAGTTCAGTGGCAGACCTCTTAATTGTATAAAAGATCCTAAATTGCATCCTACTTTGTGCCCAATAAATCATTCTTCCCCAAGTTGTGTAAGGATGACAACATTTAGAATTCCCTGGCAGCAAAGGAACTCTTTTGAAATGGCTGTTTAAGAAATACACAGTTGTGGTGATAGGCTGAGGTAATATTTCAGATTTGAAGAAAAGATGCTGTGAAATACAAAGGGGTGTGAACGTGATCTCGAAATAGGGGATATAGTCATCGAGCCCTTGTCATGGTCAGATCACTCGCTCCTTCGCCTTGACCTTCGAACCGCAGCAGCCCGCTGCAGGGAGGCGGAACCGATAAGATGGTACCGCCCCATGCGCCTGATGCAACCTGATAGGTTCCAGATGGAGCTTGGGCCAATCCCGGAGGTTCTGGCTCACGCCTCGTCTGGGGACCTAGTGGCCACCTGGGATACGGCGGCTTCTGGAGCCCTGGACCGAGTCGTGCCTTTGCGGCCTCTGACCCGGCGCCGATCTCGCCTGGCTCCTTGGTTTACCGAGGAGCTGAGGGAGATGAAGCGCCGGAAAAGACACCTAGAGAGCTGTTGGAGGGCTAGTCTTTCTGAATCTGACCGAACACTGGTAAGATCTCATATTAGGAGTTACCTAGTGGCGATAAAAGCAGCAAAATGTACCCATTTTACTGCTCTTATTGCATCATCAGATAATCGTCCGGTCGCCCTGTTTAGGGTGACCCGCTCCCTCATTGCGAAGGTTGTTGAGAGTGTGGTTGCGCGACAGCTTCCCCAGTACCTGGATGAAGCGTCGTATCTAGATCCGTTCCAGTTGGGCTTCAGGCCTGGGTACAGCACGGAAACAGCATTGGTCGCGTTGGTTGATGATCTCTGGAGGGCTCGGGACAGGGGTTGTTCCTCTGTCCTGGTCCTGTTAGACCTCTCAGCGGCTTTTGATACCATCGACCATGGTATCATGCTGCACCGGCTGGAAAGGTTGGGGGTGGGAGGCACCGTTTTGCGGTGGTTCTCCTCCTTTCTCTCTGACCGGTCACAGTCTGTGTTGACAGGGGGGCAGAGATCAACCCCGAGGCCCCTTATATGTGGGGTGCCGGAGGGATCAGTTCTCTCGCCCCTTTTGTCCAACATTTATGTAAAGCCGCTGGGCGAGATCATCCGTGGTTTCGGGGTGAAGTACCATCTGTACGCTGACAACACCCAGCTGTACATCTCCACACCGGACCACCCCAACGATGCCCTTGAAGTGATGTCCCAGTGCCTGGAGGCCGTACGGATCTGGATGGGGAGAAACGGGCTCAGGCTCAACCCATCCAAGACCGAGTGGCTGTGGTTTCCGACGTCCCGATATAGTCAGCTGGCACCATCGCTGGCTACTGGGGGCGAATCATTGGCCCCCACGGAAAGGGCTCGTAACTTGGGCGTCCTCCTGGATTCACGGCTGTCTTTAGAAGAGCACCTGACGGCCGTGACTGGGAGGATTTTTTATCAGGTTCGCCTGATTCGCCAGTTGCGTCCCTTTCTAGATCGGGACTCGTTACGCACAGTCACTCATGCCCTCGTCATCTCTCGTCTGGACTATTGTAATGCTCTCTACATGGGGCTCCCCTTGAGGTGCACCCGGAGGCTCCAACTGGCGCAGAGTGCGGCCGCACGGGTGGTTATGGGAGCAGCGTGGAGCTCCCATGTAACACCTCTCCTGCGCGAGCTGCACTGGCTCCCGGTGGTCTTCCGGGCGCGCTTCAAGGTTCTGGTTACCACCTTTAAAGCACTCCATGGCTTAGGACCTGGTTACTTACGGGACCGCCTATTACCATCAATAGCCTCCCACCGACCAGTACGCTCCCACAGAGAGGGGCTCCTCCAGGTGCCATCGGCCAAACAATGTTGGCTGTCGGCCCCTAGGGGGAGAGCCTTCTCTGTGGGGGCACTGACGATCTGGAATGAGCTCCCCCCAGAGATATGCAGGATTCCGGATCTGTGCACCTTCCGCCACGAGCTGAAGACTCTTTTATTTCATCAAGCTGGCCTCGCCTAAATCTTCTCCCTTTTAAGTGTAAATTTTAAATTTTTACTGTATTTTAAAATATGGGTATTTTAAATTATGGGTATCAATTCAGCCTAATTTATTTAATTCATTTTATTCGATTTTAAATTTTGTATATGTATGTGTTTTATTTCATGGCTGTTCACCGCCCTGAGTCCTTCGGGAGTAGGGCGGTATAGAAATTCAATTAAATAAATAAATAAATAACATAACCTATCTTAAACAAACCATTATTTTTCCTGGGATAGCTCTGCAGCTTGGATGACACACAGTTGTTTTAATGAATGCCCCCAGGTACATTTTCTCTTTGAATCTAAAGCATTGTACAATTCTGAGAATTATAGTTTGACTGATTAGAGGAAGGTGCTGTTATTTTACATACTGATTACTTTTGTGTATCGTAAGAAAGTATTTTTATTAACTGTGGTTTAATAAATACTGTAGGCCTTAGTTGGCTGGATTCATGCAATATATTATGCCAATGTCAAACAAATCAAATATATGAAGCAACTATATCTTATGATTCCCAAAAGTGAATTTCTAAAAGTTGTACCTTAGGATAAAAGATTCTCAAGAGGAAGACCTCGTACCTTGTGATGCCCTGAAGACTATTGTATTGAGCAGTGAATTAAATATTCCTCAGAATTCAGCAGTAACCATAGTTACATCACCTTCCACACAGGATTGTTAGAATAAGACCATCTCACCTCAGATCTTGATTTTTTCATTTTTAGAAATAATTGGGGTGCCCACAAAAAGTTTAGGTTCTTTCTACCCTCATAAAACTAAATTATATAGCATGTAAACATTCAAGAATGAATGATTCAAGAAAGGATGGATTGCCTTTCAACTCAGCAGTGAGTCAAGGGCCTGTGTCATCCTGAACCCCCATCATTAAGTCATCTATTATCTGATTTTCTGGAAAGAAAAATTCAGAGGACTTGCTGCTAACCTACCATAGAGGACAGAAGGCATTTTATCCTGCTCTGCATTTCTTAATAGTTTCAGAAATAAATGTTCCTGTGCAACTGGGTCCCACATGGGGAATATTTTGCAGCTCACTAGGCAAATGTGCAGAAATCTGAAGTAATAAGTACATGGATTGAATCGGAAAAGCTTGCTTCTTGTATAATATTTGAGACATTAAAAAAAGTTAAGTTAAGGAACACTGGAAGGTCCCAACAAGTGATGAGAGAAATTAACAATCCATAAATTAGAAGCAGAAAAAGTGAGTGCTGATTGGCTACTCTGTTTACTTACTACTACCCATTTCTATGAACAAACTCTTGCTTAAAATGAAAGCTATTGGATGGGATATGGGGAAACAGCCAGGATGCAAATTATGGATGTCTTAAAAATGGCACAGTGCTTTGACAAAGATGGAAAGTGTCAGTAGATAATTAGTCTTGGTGTTAAAATATTGCACTGAAATATTGAATTTATGGAGACCCAGACAATGTTATCTTCCATTTGTTTAGTTGACAGCTACCAGATCATGTGTAAAAATATAAACCAGTGGGTAATCAGTCAAGTGGTGGATACACTGTATGAGAATTAATGGTAAGTTTGAGATTTCAGTGTTAAGAAACTACCAAAGTTACCAACTGATGAACTGAATGATGCAAAGAAGTAGGATGTTCTTACTCATAATATTATTTCTTCCTTTATTTCCTTGAAAATTAGAAAGCTTACAATTATTCTCTATTAGCAAGTAACCTGGTCTGTGGGTTGCTTATTTATTTCAAAGCATTCGGTTTCATCTTATGTCTTTGTAGTCCTTCTGGCTACCTGTAATCACAAATAGCTAGTTAATAAACTAGGTGTGGCATTAGGAGATTGTAATATTTCTGTAAACTGAATCAAGATAAAAAAGTATGGTAAAACAACTGAACTTTCACCTATTAATCTTTGTTCTTGGTGTCAACAATTATGGGTCCCTGTGATTTCCAGACATTAGAGACAATTTTGTGTACATTCTGATTGCTTCTTAAAACTATATATAATATGAACAGGACCAAAACTATTTTTAATATTGCATGCTAAATAGGAATCTATATTATGCAGAAAAAAGAAGATGAATGCAAATTCTTACAACTGTTTTCCCAAGTTTGACTGCACAACTGCAGATGGGTTTTCTCTGATGCTAGAGATTGAACTGCTAATGACTCTCATCCATTCAAGGTTCAGATGAGCCCAAATTAAGTGCACAGTAGCTCAGGCTATATTAGTGCAGAAAGTTTTTTAAATGTTAATTATAATCAAACCTAAAGCCATTTTGTCTTTTAAAAAATCCAAAATTCTGAAGTTTTACACCAGAGATTGAGTCAATCAGAAAAGGTGGCAAAAATAATTAAATTCATAAACATAGCATAACCTAATGAGGACATTCACTTTCTTTTTAAAATGCCATTATTACTACTCCATTCTCCTCACAGAGAGATGGTTATTTTTATGTATTAAATGCATAGATGAAGACTATGCGAATAGACTAATTCGTTCCATTTTTAAATCAAATTTTAAACAAGAAAATAATTGAAATACATAAAAAACACAAACTCCAAAATGAAGAAGACAAAAGAAAACTAAGTAAAACCTAGCAAAATGATAGAACAGCTAATAGCAGCATTTTGAATCATCATATTATGCCATACCCTGGCATGTATTTGATTTAGCATTCGCAAATCATGCTAAGATTTTAGATTAGTATTTTTTTAATGGATGTCACTGTAGTGAACTAATCAATAAAGGTATACCGGTATGTAATAGAACAGAGTAAATAATAATGGGGAAAAGAGGGGCTGGTAAATTATCTTTTTTAAAAACTGTAAAAAAATGTCATATTTCTGGAAAGTCCTCAAATGTTGACATATCAATAGTCCCTTGCTGCAAGATATTTCTACTTACAGAGTTATGTTCGATCATTTAGTTACAGTTTTTTTTAAAATTTGATTTATATGCCGCCCTTCTCCGGAGACTCAGGGCGGCTTACAAAGCATTAAGCAATAGCCTTCATACTTTTGTATATTTATACAAAGTCAGCTTATTGCCCCCATAATCTGGGTCCTCATTTTACCTACCTTAGAAAGGATGGAAGGCTGAGTCAACCTTGAGCTTGGTGAGATTTGAACGTGCAGTAATTGCAGGCAGCAGATGTAAATGGATGTTATTAGTCTGCTGAACCACCAGAGCTCTTAGTTGAGTTGTAGCATCTCAAGAAGGATCTTGGAAATTGAAACTTGGTGAAGAGAAAAATTCCTTCTGAAACAGTAGCTTCAGTTAAGAAGAGAGGAGTCACTACAATATCATAAAAATGATCATGGTTTAAGATTCCCCAGTGGTTAAGTTGTATTTTCTAGAATAGAACAATGTTTACGGGAGGGAGGGAGGGATTTATATAGGTGTGTGTCAGGGGTGAGTTCTACTTACCTTTACTACCGGTTCGCAACGGGATTTGTCGTTCGCCGAGCTTTGCTTTCTTGCGGGCCTTGCTTCTACGCATGCACGTATCACCGATGATGACATCTGGGGCGGTGGGCGGGGCCTCCCGCCAGTTTTACTACTGGTTCTTGCGAACCAGTCCGAACCGGGGGCAACCCACCACTGGTGTGCGTGTATTGATGCAAAATTGTTGTGTTATTGCACTAGTAGTAGTAGCATGTTTTTTTCCACCATTTTTGTGGGGAGGATGGGTTTCGGCTCCAAAACTATATCATTTTTCATACTTTTCAAAATTTATAAAGAAGTTTGGAGATTTGTCATACAAGGAACAAGGAAGGGTATATCAGCAAAACTGTTGGCACACACATTAATTTAGCATATCCATATAGAGCATCTAGCCACATTTGGTTTAGAAAATTCACTGTAACAATTCACTTTTTCAGGTAGAACAGGCCACCAAGTGCAAAGCTAGTATATAGTATCTAAGAAGACGTTGGATAACCATTTGTCTGAAGTGGTGTAGGGTTTCCTGCCTAAGCAGGGGGTTGGACTAGAAGACCTCCAAGGTCCCTTCCAACTCTGTTATTCTATTCTATTCCTAAAAAGCAGGCACTAAAAGAGAATTATAGTCTTTATGTCTTTCAGGTGAATTTTTAGAGGACTCTGACCAACCAGTGTTAGAATCAGAATGTTAGATGAGAAAGACCAGCCATCCATTACCTGAGACTCCAGGATGTTTCCGATACAACAAGGGTGGCTGGAGATGAGGGGAATAGTGATATAATATCAGGAGGGCCTGTAATAAAAATCACTGGAGAGACACAGGGTGAGAAGCCTGGGATAAACCTTTACCCTGAACAAGATATATTTGGTGCTAAATATTTTACATTAAAATGTTTTCCTAGACAGGTTAGTAACTTAAGAATAAAGAAACGTATAACAAGAACATAAGTTTAGCATACAGAGAGTATGATTCATTGCAAGGTCTTTTAAATGGCTGGTGTGATGTGAATATAGATTTTTATTAGCTTGGGGCTGAATGAGCAAGCATTGAATGTTGCCAGGATCAACATAATTCAAGGTTTTTTAACATCCAGGAGTGCCAATTTAATGTTGACCCACTACTTTATACGTCACCTTTGTAAAGAATGCTGGGCAAGCATAATATGATCATGATAGCACAAATCAATGAGGAAGTGTGCCAAGTACTCCAAAAACAGCTGCCAGCAACAGGACAGCCCTATCAAAAGCCTTGTGATCAATGAGACGATTAATCAAGCCAAGTGTTCACAAGGATATATGTTGCTCTTGCAAGGTCAGCGCAGGACATGTTAAAAAAAAAAATACAGACAGCACATAATGCACAATTATATCAAGCTGCGCATTCTCCACCATGGAAAATGTACTATCCCAAATGCCCCACAGTTCTGACCCTGTTCATTTTCATTGAGCAAGTTCCTTCCACTGTGGTAACCACTGCGGTAGCCAATTTCTGCTTTAGAACAGAAGACCGAAATTGGCATCATAATCCTCATCATCTATATATTAAACGTTGTAACAGTTTACGTTTGTCCAATTTTGTAATGTTCAAAAGATCTTGCCTGAAGTCTAATAGCAATCCCAAGCTTCCATACAAGAGGTCATATGCTTTTTGGCATTCTTGGACAAGATGCAGTGGGATTTCAAATGATTTGAGGGGGAGGAGGAATTATCTATGTCCCCAGCTGGTAACCTAGTCCTATCTTAAAAATCAAAAGAATATGATAAGTATGATTTCTGTTGATATGTGGAGTACATGCAAAATATCTAACAACTTCACTGCTTAAGTCAAATGTATACAACAATTGGAACCCTTTTCTTTACAGAAGGTCAGAAGAAGCAGATCTCACTCTGGAGGGGTAAGATCAGGGGTGAAATCTAAAAATTTTCGCTACCAGTTCTGTGGGCGTGGCTTAATTAGTGGGCGGTGCTTAGTGGTCAGGTGACTGGGTGGGTGTGGCTTGTTGGTCAGGTGGGTGTGGCCAAGTTGACATCACTTCTTTGCCCTTTTTTAACGTACAAAACACAAATCAACACAACTGGCTCACCCACAATGTAAAAGCAGCTGTGCTAGACCAAAAATGGCCCCTGCAACAAGCAGGAACCTCACACAGCCACAAAAAGCCCAAAAAAAACCAACTTTCACACTTTTCACACACACAACACAACACAACACAACACAACTGGCTCACCCACAATGTAAAAGCAGTTGTGCTAGACCCAAAATGGCCCCTGCAACAAACAGGAACGTCACACAGCCACAAAAAGTCCAAAAAAACCAACTTTCACACTTTACACACACAAAATTCCACATACAGCTTTGTGAGATTTTGTGTGTTTGTGTAGTTAGAGTGAAACACTACAGAAACACACAAAATCTCACAAAGCTGCACAAATATTATTTTATTTTTATATAAAAGCAGCTAAATTTAAAACTTCCTAAACTTTAAATGGCTAGGTCTAAAAAAAGAACAACTAAAAAAACCCCAATTAACTATTTTTTTTAAAGCTCCCAAAGGGGAAAAAAACTTACAGCCAGGCAGGCAGAAAGAGCTACTCACGGATGAGCTTGATTGCAGGCAGGGAGATTCAGTTGCTTGCTGATGCAATCGATTGCAGGGATTATAGCAAGCAAAGCAAGGCAGGCGTGCGAAGGTAAGCAAGCTGGAGGCTGGGGGGGAAGGGATTTTTGCTACCGGTTTTCCGAACTGCCTGCCGCCATCGCTACCTACTCGTCCGAGTCGGTCCGAACCAGGACCATTTCACCCCTGGGTAAGATGTTCCAAAGGGCAGGAGCCATGGCAGAGAAGGCTCTTTTCCATGAAAAGGGCATAGCCATAGAGTCCAGTACAAGAGTCCAGTACTGTAAGAGAAACAAGTAAAAACTTTCATGCATTTTTTCTCTCTCTATCTCTTCCCCATCCCCGTCTCATCTCAATTAATAAATTTATGCTTCCTAGCAGCAAAATGAAATATAACACATACGTACAAAGCAGTCTATATGCTCTAGATTATGTTGTTAAGGTTAAGAGAAAGAATTACAATTTATGTCCTGCTAAGATTCTTTAAAGCAGAGGTGTCAAACTCGATTTCATGGAAGGCCATATCAGGGTTGTGTTTGACCTCGGTGGGCCAGGGGGTATGGGGTATGGCTGGCGGTGGGAGTGGTCATGTTAGGTGTGGCCGGGTGGGCGTGGCCAAAATGGGTGTGACACAGGACTCGTGTCAGGAGGGCACCTATGGTGGCCAAGTGCTAACTTCCCTCAGGCTCTTTTTCACTCCCATTATACTCTCCTTCCTTCCTTCCTTCCTTCCTTCCTTCCTTCCTTCCTTCCTTCCTTCCTTCTTCTCTTCTTTTTCCTTCCCTCTTCATTCTAATTTCTTCTTCCATCTCCTCTTTCTTTCTTTCTTTTTTTTTTCTTCCTTGCTGTCTTCTCATCTTTTCTTCTTTTTCTTTGTCTTTCCTCTTTGTCTTTCTCTTTCCCTTTCCCCTTTCCTGCCCCATTTTGCATGCTCAAATGCAAAAGGGGAAACATTTCTCCTTTTGTTTTGTTTTTAGTTTTGGTAGCCCTCTGTCAGCCAAAACATTTTTGGCCTGGATGGCCTCCTGCAGCACTCTAGCAACCAAAATGGGGCGCCGGGGGTTGATGCTAGTGAATTTGAAATAAGAATCAGGAAAAATCAGCTTGCTCACCGTTTGGCTCTTTCCTCAAGAAAAGAGTTAAAGTAACTATACAGGTAATCCTTGACTTAGACCACAGTGGAGCCCAACATTTCTGTGGTTAAGCGAGTCATTTGTTAAGTGAGGTTTGCCCCATTTTATGACCTTTCTTGCCACATTTGTTGTGAATCACAGTAGTTAAATTAGTAACATGATTGTTAAGTGAATCTGCCTTCCCCATTTTCTTGTTAGACGGTCCACAAGAGGTGGTCACATGACCCCAAGACACTGCAACTATCATAAATCTGAGTCAGTTGCCAAGCTTCTGAATTTTGGCCATGTGACCATACAGATGCCACAACAGTCGTAAGTGTGAAAACCGATTATAAGAAACTTTGAATGATCATTAAACCAACTGTTGTATGTCAGGGACTACCTGTATAAGGAACTAGAGTCATGCTAGAGTCATCATTCATGTGTTCTACAGGGAAGTGAATTCAACATTTGAAGCAACTTTTCCATAATTCTTTTGGTTTTTTTTATTTAAGATTGATATGCCACTTTTCAAAACAGATGTTTTTTGCAGAACAATTTACAGAAAATGTACAGACCAGGGGTGGGTTCTACTTACTTTTACTACCGTTTCGCAACACACATGTGCAGATCATCAATTATGACATCTGGGCAGGTAGGTGGAGCCTCCCGCTGCTTTTACTACCGGTTCGCAAGAACCGGACAGAACTGGGAGCAACCCACCACTGGTACAGACCTTCAACTCTAAACTTATTCCTTTCAATCAACATTCTTTTGGAAATGTTATGAGTTGGATTTTAATCTGCCACCTTGTTTTGCACAGGAATTGTTATCTGTATTTTGGGTTTTTGTCCTCTTTTGTTTTTTCTATGTAGTTTATCTTTTTTCAAGCCTCCCCCAGGGTATTTTGCCTTAACTTAGTTCACTCAGTCCATTCCCCCCCCCCCCCCCCACTTTTGGCTTTTTCTATCTATACTTTTAAATTACTGGAAATGATACTTCCTCTTACAAGTTTGTCAAAGGATCCTAAAATCAGTTTTTGTTTCTCTGTGATATATTCATAATGGCTTGGATCCAAAGCATTGATTTGAAAGAGAGATCCTCAAGAGCCATAAAATCCTATCAACCCAGAATGACACCTGCTCACTTCAAAGAGAGAGGGATGTGAAATCTGCAACCTGCCCATTTATCTCTCCACAGGGCTTCCATGTATGCAATGCAGTCTTTGGACTGATCCAGTATTTTTAGGAGATTCTGGCTTATCATATAATTCAGCATTTTCCAAAAAAATTGACATTGGGAAGTTTGGCTTGTCCATGAATTGAGAAGTTTCGACTCCTCATTTTTGGACAATATAAGCTCAGGCTAGGGCAGTACACAACAGTCAGGAGTAAGAAATATATATATTTAAAATATCTCCCTGGCTAACTCAGAAGAGTTAACCAATGAGCATTTAACTGGGAAATAAAGCAGATCAGTTTGTATTATTCCAACAGTAGCCAAGTTCAGTCCAGTTCATAATTCTAATATCTACAATAGAGCAAGTGGCCTGGAATATTATAATGTGGATCAATACAACTTACCATATGACTTTCAAATTGATTAAAACACCACAAGACTAAGCACGCTACCATATAATTTCCACATTAATTAAAATAATCACAGTTCACAGCATTATTTTTAGCGAGTTTATCCTAATCTTGACAGCAACTGCAAATAAAGCCATCTGACTGCTACATAAATATTATGAACTGATAGCACACCACTAATTATTTCAGTAGGTATCCTAGCATACATTTTCCTAATCAATGGGAGGAAAAAATTTCTTTCTGAACTAGAATGCAAGTTACACAATAAAGCATAATGAACAATTGTTCCACCTTTCTACAAGTAAGAATATTTCTGCTATGCATACAAACCCATCATACAATTCTATTTCAGGGCAAACAATACGTATACAGGTAGTCCTTTACAACAGCTCATTTAGTGACTGTTCGAAGTTACAACGGCACAGAAAACAGTGATTTATGACCATTTTTCACACTTAGGACCATTGTAGCATCCCAACGGATGGTCATATGATTTACATTCAGATGATTGACAACTGACTCATATTTATGACGGTTGCAGGGTTCAGGAATCATTTTGCAATCTTCTGACAAGCAAAGTCAATGAGAAAGCCAGATTCACTTTACAACCATGTTATTAATTTAACAACTGCACTTAACAAATGTGGCAAGAAAAGTTGTAAAATGGGACAAATTCACTTAACAAATTTTTCACTTAACAACATAAATTTTGGGCTCAGTTGTAGTCGTAAGTTGAGGATTGCCTGTATAGGATTCAGAAAAGGACGAAGAAATAGTAAAAAGAAAGAAAACCCAGCTAGAACTCATTCACTAGGTCTGTCCCTCCCTCCTTCTCTCCCTTTCTCTTCATATCTTCCATTCTTGCAAACCATCATTCCTTCCCCTGGTCCACTCACATTGCCTTTTGTTCTTTAAATTTCACGTTTTTCTTTTTCAGAAGATCTGATAAATTTCATTCAGCCATGACTTTCTCAGGTGAATCACGATTATACTCAGTCCTTGCTCAGTTGACCTTTCTATTCACCATTTGAACAACTCCACCTAATGTCTTATGCAAAGAACATTTTATCAAGGCATCCAAAGTCATCTACTTTCTATTTGTGTATAATCATTTACAATCATTCATTCCATTTCCCCATCAAACATTTTTTGGTCTTTTGTCTTTCTTACCTTCATAATTTTCAGATCCAGTCTCTGTGCTGCATCTGACAATCTTTTTTATAATAATTTGTATTAAAATTTGGATTTGAATCTAATGTGGATTAGATTCAGGATTAGAAAGTAATGTAGTTAAAAAAATTTGCAGCACCTGCAGACAGAGTGAAAGGCAAAGACATTTTGAATTCCAGAACTGGAAGAAGTGTAACCTAGAAATCTCTCTCCTTACTTTGCTGCATCTTCAGTATTTTGATACAAATTTTATATATTTTTTGTACAGTGGTAAACTTTAAACTAATAGAGCAATGCAAATAAAGCAAGAATCCTCAACCCTTGAACTACAGCCCGGTACTGGGCCAAAGCCTGTTGGGAACCAAGCCATGGAAGTGACAAGCCAGCACACAAGCACACAAAGCTCCATTTGTGCAAGCGGCAGGCACTCACACAAAACCATGCCCTCTCTGCCTGCCACTGCTGCCACCGCTACTACTATTAGCTGCAAAGCCGGAAAGGTTGGGGACTGCTGAAATAAAGGAAAGGAAATCACAGAAAGAGTGAAGGAAGCTTTTAGTGCAGGGGTGTCAAACTGGCAGCCCGCAGGCCAGATGTGCCACGCCCAGACCATGGCCACCCCAGCTCTGTGAATGGAAAAAAACATAGTGAAAAGTCATGTGACAGCAACATGATGCGGCGAGTTTCACTAGACCTTGAGCTATTAATAACAATCAGGGACAGGCTGAGATCAGAGGTAGTATTCAGCAGGTTCTGACCAGTTCTGGAGAACCGGTAGCGGAAATTTTGAGTAGTTCGGAGAACTGGTAAATACCAGCTCTGACTGGCCTCGCCCCCATCTATTCTCTGCCTCCCAAGTCCCAGCTGATCGGGAAGAAATGGAGATTTTACAGTATCCTTCCCCTGCCACTCCCACAAAGCCATGCCATGTCCACCAAGCCATGCCCACAGAACCAGTAGTAAAAAAATTTGAATCCCACCACTGGGTAAGATACAGGTAGTCCTCAATTTACACTTAGCTACCAATTGAAATTATGACAGATTTCCTCAGGACTACTTACAACCCATATTCAAAGTTCCAACGGCTGGAGGCCCCCACAGTCATGTGATCATATTTTGCGTGCTTGGCAACCAAATTTCATTTACAGCAGTTTGCAGCATTCCACAGTCACATAAGCATGGATGATGACATTTTTTTCCCAAAAGCCAGTGTTTATTTCCAGTCTCCAGCAAAAAATGCCTATTATGGACAATGGATTAACGTAACAACTGTTCACTTGATAACCATCATATTCACTTAACTACCATTGCAAAAAATGTCATAAAATCAGGTATAGTCACATGGTAACTGGCAGAACCTATGATCAAAATTCCAGGCTTGATTATGGTCATAAGTCAAAGTATTAGTGTAGAATGCTACACTAATATTAGTGTAGTAATACCTTGTAGAATGATTTGCAGCCCTTATTGAGAGATTGGCACTTAACAAACATCTTCAAACATTGTTTGCTTATGATCAGTTCAGAGTCTGCAATTCTGCAAGAGGTCGCTAGGGCTTCTGCTAGAGATTGTGGCTGAAAACAAGGAAAGATTGTAAGTGTAGCACTCATGCTCACTGCAGTGGGAAATTTTATAGGTCACATACTCAACCTTGCCACCCATCGCTGCTGCTGCCTATTGCCTTCTCCGTGCACCCCATTTTCGGCCTCCACATGTTCCATTTTCTGCCTCCACACATCCCATTTTTGGCCCGTTCCGGGCGACGGGGATAGGCGCCACCTGGAACGGGCCAAAAATGGGGTGTGCAGAGGCCAAAAATGGGGTGCATGGAGGCCAAAAATGGGGCATGCGAAGGCCAAAAATAGTGTGTGCAGAGGTTGCAATAGGTGGCAGCAGCGATGGGCGGAGATGGTGAAGATGGATGTTGGTGATCCCTGCAGCCTGGAACAGCTGATAGGCGGTATTCTGGGAGGCAGATCCAACCGCCAATCAGCTGCTCATGCTAAATCAGGCTGTGCTGAAGGTGACCAGGCTGTTTGCTGTTTGCTGCAAGAAGGCAAATTGCTGAGAGGCAGAGGCTGAAGTGGGGGTGGGCGGGGCTTCAGCATTATTCGCTGTATAAGTCGCATGAACATTTCCACCCACTTTTGGGGAGAAAGTGCATCTTATACACCGAAAAATATGGTATATACATATACACACATACACCCACATACATAAAAACACACACACACATACATGTGTGTATGTGTATAAAAGTATATGCACCAGATGCACAAGAGAAGCTACTCTAAGAATTTGTAATCATTATGGAAACTGGCAATTTTAGCTCCAATTTGAATATTTTAAAATTATTTTCCAGAGCACTCCTATTTGATGCATTGTCAATAATGCAATTTTCAATTATTTTAAATTTTAGCATTTGAACCCTTTCTGTTTCAAATAATAAAACCATAAATTTCTTGTCCAAGTCTTTTTATTTCTTTCTTTGTTTCCTGAATCTTTCCAGTCTCCTCCTTCATATGGATCCAACTTTTGTCCAGGTTATAATTTTCTCTGTGTTAAGTAGCTAATTGATTCATTTAATGAATATAAAGTTCACAATAACAAATCATAGAGACAATGCAATAACCTTATTAATTGGTTTACAATTTCCCAATTCCATATTAACAATAATTTATCTTCATCTGGTCACTATTTAACAATACATTTGAAGTTTTTTCATTTTTAAAAAAATGACTGTTTTCTTTCATATAAAAACTCCTTCTAAAATAGTAATAAGACATCCAAGCACACTGCAAATACAATAAAGACCGTGAATATAACTGTAAATACACATACAATTTGTGAAATCCTTTCAAGAACAGCATTATCAACTTGGTATAAAAATGATTGCATTCTATCAAGAGCAAGTAAATAGAAAAAGAAAGGGGGAAAAACCTTGTTTCTTAGTTTCTGGTTGTTTCCAGCAAATGCAGAAAGGAAAAAAAGCATACAGAAAATATTATTTTTTGCCCATACTGAAACTTTTCTTTCCCTTCTGACTTTTTTGCTATTCTTTGCTATTCTCTCTACTCTCTATCTCTGTCTCTCTCTCCTCATATTACTAAATTGTTTTTAAGAAATCAAAACTTATTTAAAGAAAAATAATTTTAATAAAAATATTCATGCAGAGAATGAACGGACTGTAATGACATTAAAATCACTTTATTATGACAATAGGCTTTTCAGGCTAATCTGTCATTTCCTATTATTCAAAACCAACTCCTTTGGTTTGTGGGTATGGAGAAAAGATGTATCAGGGTACATCCTGCAATCCAAGCCTTGAACTTTAAGAGAAAGCTTTTTCTAATAGAAGCCAAGGAAATAAATAGAAGAATAGACAATAGGCTTTTCGGGCTAACCTGTCATTTCCTATTATTCAAAACCAACTCCTTTGGTTTGTGGGTATAGAGAAGAGATGTATCAAGGTACATCCTGCAATCCAGGCCTTGAACTTTAAGAGAGAGCTTTTTCTAATAGAAGCCAAGGAAATAAATAGAAGAATAGACAAGTTCAGCAATTCTAACAAAAACAAGCAAGCATTATTTTTCCATTCAGTTTTTCAAGTGATCCACGTACATCACAATTTCATTCATCACCAGGTCAGTGAGAAAGTGTTTCAGCCAACAGTACCATAAGATAGACAAGAGTTTCTAAATCAGTAATTCATACAGGTAGTCCTTAATTTACGACAAAATTTCTGTGGTTAAGTGAGACATTTGTTAAGTGAGTTTCTTGTCACAGTAATTAAGTGAATCACTGCAGTTAATAAGTTAGTAACCTGGTTGTTAAGTGAATCTGGCTTCCCAAATGACTTTGCTTGTCAGAAGGTCACAAAAGGTGATCATGTAACCTTGGGTCACAGCAAAGGTCATAAATATGAGCCAGTTGCTAAGCATCTGAATTATGATCACATGATCATGGAGATTCTGCAAAGGTTGCAATAGAATAGAATTAGAAATAGAATAGAATAGAATAGAATAGAATAGAATAGAATAGAATAGAATAGAATAGAATAGAATAGAATTCTTTATTGGCCAAGTGTGATTGGACACACAAGGAATTTGCCTTTGGCACATACGCTTTCAGTGTACATAAAGAAAAATAAAATACATTCATCAAAAATAAAAAGATACAACACTTAGTGATAGTCAAGGTTACTAATAAGCTATCAAATTGTACTAGGAAACAAAAACATTACAAATTGAAAGATACAAGAAACATGGTTATAGTAATAAGTGGAAAGAGATAGATACTAGTAAAGAAGAGAAGAATAAGAGTAATACAGTCTTAGTAAATTATTTGACAGTGTTGTGGGAATTAGTTGTTTAGCAGAGTGATGGCATTGGGGGCGGGGGAACTGTCCTTGTGTCCAGTTGTTCTGGTGTGCAGTGCTCTATAGTATTGTTTTGAGGGTAGAAGTTGAAACAATTTATGTCCAGGATGTGAGGGGTCTGTAGATATTTTCACAGCCCCCTCAATTTTAACAGTTTATGTTTTAACTCAATTTTAACTCAATTTAACAGTGAAGAACACTCATGAGTCACTTTATGCAGTGCCGTTGTAACTTTGAATGGTCCATTGTAAGTCGTTAGTATATATATGTAAATGCTATAGTATATATATGTTCTGCCCCAGCTACGGACCCCAAAGAATGCAGCACACACAAAGTCTGTACAAACCTTAGTTTACTAAATTAAATCAGTCTTTTTCAAACAAAGGCTGTTAATTAACTTTCTTAACAGCCTACAAGAATCCAAAGAATAAATAATCGTAATCTTACTATGGTTGGCAGAAAGCCCAGGAGAAATTTGCAGAGAACTAAAATCCAGATGCGAAGGAGAGTAAACGAAGTTGTTCCCTGCAAATTGCCTCAGTCGTCGTCATTCCTTAAATAGGCTAAGAGAGTGGCCAATTAGCCCCAAGCCTTACTCTCGAGGAGACCTCCTCCTGAGGAGCCACTCCTGCCTTTTGGCAGCTCTGTGTGCTCGTGCATCGAGAAGAGGCTCCTCCTCTTCGCCCTCTTCGCTTAAAGGAGCTTCTGGAGGTTCTGAAGGCCCTGACTGAATCCCCGCCTCTGGCACCACATCTTCTCCAGCCTCCTCATTGTCCGACTCAAGTGCCAGCTGCATAGGCTGCTGGCACAGCACCACACCAGCCTCCTCGCTGTCGGAATCAGCTACTAGCTGCACAGGCCGCTGATGGGCCACAACAATATACTGCTGTTGGGATGTAAAAGTAATGGGTGAGGGACTTTGGGTCAACAAGATGACACAGTAAAAATGAAAAGGAATGTCTGGCAAACAGGAGCACCTTTCTTCTTCCAGCCTACTGACTGATCCTTGCTCCATTTCTTTCTATTTGCAAACCTTTGAGTTTCCCTTTTTTCCCAAGCAGCTGTTATAACAAGGTAAGATCCTGTGAAAAAAAATGTTTACACTAAGGCAATAAAAGAATCTTCCCCAACTTGGCACTTCCAGATGTGTTGTGCTTTAATAATGCACACATTTCGATAATACCAGAACAATTAAGTCTAAATTAACATAAATATATCCTTCAAAAAAAAAAAAAGAAAGAAAGAAAAATATTTAAGCAAGCTTACTGCAGCCACAATGATAGCTTGTTCATGAATGTAACAAAAGTCAGCATCCAATATTGTCAATAGATAATTTAATTGAGGACATTTTCGTGCCACCAGCATTTCCAGTGCCCCAAACTTCCTAAAACATAGTTTGTGTTTGCCCTCCCTTTTGCTGTCCTTGAAAAGTAGAACATGTGGAAAAAACACCACAAACTATCCACTTTTCTTTGAGATAGCCAACAGAATAATGCTAAGACCACCATTTATTTAGTGTCCTATTTCCTAGATGGAACTAGGGCAGTGGTGAAATCCATTTTTTTTTACTACCGGTTCTGTGGGCGTGGCTGGGTGGGCATGGTATGGCTTGGTGGGTGTGGCAGTGGAAGGATACTGCAAAATCTCCATTCCTACCCCACTCCTGTAGGAAATTAGTACTCACCCCTCTCCTAGAAGAATGAAATATTTTAGGAAATATTAAAAAGGCAAAATATTATATTTCCCTGGATAAGAAATGGAGAAACATGTTTTAAAGGCAAAGCAGTTTGCTGCCTCCCCCCACCTTTGTCAATGGACCATTAAAGCCTCAGCCAAGCTCACTCATTCTCCCACCTTTGTCAATGGACCATCATCTGCAACACAATAGGACCCATCTAGCAACAGAAATTCACCACATTGCACCTGGGAAGATTACATCAGCTAGCAAGGCTAGCTAAGACACCACCCCCTGGGAGTCTGACAACCAATCAGGATACTCTTCCTGTGCCCCGGGAAGTTCAGAGCCCAGAGAGGGCATAAAACCAAGGCACGCTCAGCATTTCAGCTGTTAGATCGGCGCAGGAAATGGAAGACGCGACCAGCTCGTTACAAGTAACTTTATTTAGAACAGAAACAAGACTGGCTGTGCACTGCCGGAGCTGTCCTTATATTCGCTCCGGCAGTCGCACCGCCCCTGACAGTGATTCAAACTTTCCCGCCCGATGGCTGGCAGCCAATCAGGGCGGATGTTCTTATAAGGACATAACACTCCTCCCCCCTTAGTCCGAAGACAGTCAGTATTCATTTATAAAAGTCACATAATCACGCAGGTACGTAGGACGCCTCGGCACCCTAGTTTACCTGCGCAGTCTCACTTCTTCCTCGTCCCCGACCCGGACGGACGGGGCTCCTGTGTCTCCTGGTTCCCTCCCCGGAACCGGGCTCCGTTCGGCTGGTGAGTGTGCGGGGTCACCCTCAGCGCCTCCGGCCGGACCGCAGACCTTGGATGGCTGGTTCTGGTGGTCTTCCTCCTGGCCTGTGGCTCTCTCGTCTCGTCGAGGCTGCTCGGTTCCGACCTGGGAAGAGTGTCTGAGTCTCAGTAAGTCCCAAGCTGTCACTTGTTCCTCCCCGGTCTCCCGGGTGCTGCGGTTCGGCTGCAGTTCGGCTCGTTGTCGTCTGGGGGGTGGTTCGGATCGGTGCCCTCAGGTCCGGTCTGCCAGCGGTGGATGGTGTTGGCTTGGGTCGTGATGTCCGACCTCGCAGGGGTAGCGCAGGTCTCCTTGGCTGGGCTGGTGTTGTCTTACCCCGTCAGGTCGGCGGTGGTCGACCTGGTCGGGGTGTCGTTGTGGGGCTATCTCCACGGGTCGTTGGAGGTCTCCCCTGCCGGGGTGGCGCAGGCCTCCCTGGCCGGGTTGTTGTCGGCTTTCCCTTCGCCCTAGTCCCTGGTCTACCGCAGGTTGGTGGCTGGGGTCATCTGGGTTGGGTTGTTGTTGCCGGGTTGTCTTCTGTGCTGGGCAGGGATCCCTCTCGCTGGGGTGTCATGTGCCACCCTCACCCATGGGCTGTGGTGTGCCCACCTCGGATGGTCCCCGGTCTACTTGCCTGTAGTGGAGGTCTCCCTGGCAGGGCTGTCGCTGATTGCCTTTGCAGGATGGGTGCGATGCTTCCTTTCGGGGTATGTCCCGGTCTACTCGCGGGCTGTTTTGGTGGTCCCTCGCCCTGTCGTGCCGGGTGCCCACCTCGCTGGGTTGGTATTGCCATCCCCCATGCGGCTGGCCCTGGTCTACTGTTCTGGACTGTCGGCGTGTCAGCGCCTGGTAGTGTGCTTGGCCGGCCTCGTCGGGGTGGCGGTGATCTGCCTCGCCGGGGTGTCATAGGCCTACCTCGCAGGGGTGTTGTAGGCCTACCTCATCGGGGTGTTGCAGGCCTACCTTGTCGGGCTGTTGTAGGCCTCCCTCGTCAGGCTGGTTTTCTTGCGCTCCCCCCCACCTTTTCCGGAGCTGGTCAATGTGACGTCTACAGACCTGTCCATCTTCCAGGGACTTCGGTGTAGGACTTTGGGCTGGTTGTGTTGTCTATCTTCCCCTTCAGCCACTTAGGAGAGCCGCTGAAATTCAGCGCGAAAACCGAATCTCCCTTGCTGAAGGCGCGAAGCGGGCGGCTGGCCGTTGCGGTCACTTCTGGGCTGTATTGGGGGTGCAGCCGGTCCAATCGTGACCTCAACCTTCTGCTCATCAACAATTCAGCCGGGCTCTTGTGGGTAGTGGCATGCGGCGTGATGTGCTGGGTGAGGAGGAAGTTATCTATTCTTTCCTGCCAGTCGCCCGTGCCCATCTTGGTGAGTGCCTCCTTGGTGAGTCTCACCATTCATTCCGCTTGTCCCTTCCCAGCCGGCCTGTACGGGGCGGACAGGGCATGGCGGATGCCCAGTCCTGCCAGGAATGCCTCCATGGCCAGGGCTTCTTTGTCCAGCTGGCTGTAATTGCGTTCCGTGCCGGACATGGTTTTGGAGAAATAGGCTATTGGGGCATCGGAGCCATTGGGCAGTTCGTGGCTGAGGACTGCCCCCACCCCGTAAGACGACGCATCGCAGGTTAGCTTAATGGGGAGCGTCTCATTGTACTGGATGAGGACGCTTTTGGAAGTTAACAGTCCTTTCACGGCCCGAAATGCTGCTTCCTCTTCTTGGCCCCACTTCCAGGAAGCCGCTTTCCCCAGCAGGCGGTGGAGTGGCTCAGCAACTGTAGCTTTCTGTTTGAGAAACATGGCATAGAAGTTAAGCAACCCAAGGAATGCCTGAAGTTCCGTTTTGTTTTTTGGGCTCGGAGCTTCATGGATTGCTTTCACTTTTGATTTGGTGGGGTGGATGCCAGTGCTATCTATGAGATAGCCCAGGAACTCGACTTCCTGTACTCCTAGGATGCATTTATCTCTCCTGACTCTCAAGCCCTTGGCCTTGAAGCGCTGCAGGACAAGCCTGAGCCTTTCAAGGAGTTGTGCCTGTGACTCTCCGGAGATTAGTACATCGTCAAAGTATGGCACCACCCCTGGAACACCTTGGAGAAGGCGTTCCATCATAGATTGGAAAATGCCAGGGGCAGCGCTGACTCCAAATTGGAGGCGGTTGCATTTGAATGCCCCCCTGTGCGTGACAATTGTTTGTGCCTCACGATTTTTTCGCCCACTGGCAGTTGCTGGTAAGCCTGGGCCAGGTCCAGTTTTGCAAAAATTGAGCCAGTTCCCAGGGAATGCAGCAGATGTTGCACCACTGGGACTGGGTATGTGCTCTGTGCCAACGCCTTGTTGATGGTACAACGATAGTCGGCGCAGATGCGCACAGACCCATCATGCTTCAGTGAGGTCACAATGGGGGTCTCCCATGAGGCATGATCGATCGGTTCCAGGACACCCTGGGCGATCAGCTTATCCAGCTGTTCGTCTACTTTAGGCCGCAGGGCAAATGGAACCCGGTGGGGCTTCAGCCTAATTGGGGTGATTCCCTTGTCCAGATTAAATGAGATTGGCCTCCCCACAAATTTCCCCAGCTTACCATCGAAGACTTCTTTGAACTCTTCGATGAGGTTGTCGAGTTCATCCCTGTGAATTTGGTGGATGCCTCCGATGGATAGCCCCAGCGGCTTAAACCACTCCACTCCTAGTAGGTTCGGTCGGCTGCTCTCCACGACTGTGATGGGAAGCTTGCCTTGGAACTCGTTGTAGGAGACTCGGATGTTGGCTCTTCCTAAGACTCTGATGGGGTTTCCCCCAAAGTCGACGAGCTTGGAGTGTAGTGGCTTCAGGTCTCGCTTGCTGATGCTGGGTTGCAGGCACTTCAGCTGGTGCCAATCCGTAATGGAGTAGACTGAGCCCGAGTCTACCTCCATTGAGCAGGGTGAACCTTCCACGTGGATGGTCACGTGGAACTTGGTGGCATTGTCCGAGTTTGTGTGGGCGATGGTCGTCTGGTGGACCGCTCCGCTCCGGGGAAATTCGTCGTCCCTGCATCTAGATTGGCCAGAGGACCGTTTGATTGATCTCTGGTAATCTTTTCGGTTTTCGCGGGGACGGTGGCTGGAGGGCTCTGGGGCTGGTTCCTCGGCTCTGCAAGCTTCAGCGATGTGACCCCTTCTGTTGCAGCGTCTGCAGGTCGCATCTCTCCACTTGCAGGTTGCCCTGGCATGGTCCCTTCTGCAGCTGGCGCAGCGCTCCCCCTTGTAGCTTCTTTGGGTGGTTTCCCGCCTTGGGGGTCTGGATACCTTGTGGACGGTGGACTCCTCCTCCGACTCTGATCCAGCTGTGGAATCCTCAGTTGATGATTGTGTTGTGGAGCGAATCTTGTGGATTCCCTTTGCTCTGCTTACTGCGACTGCCGCTTTCTCCGAGATTTCGGATGCGGTGGCTTCCTCCACCACATCCTTGAGCACGAGTTTCTTCCTGCTCAGGAATTTCTTTTGCAGGCCTCTGTCCCTCATGCCGAAAACCACGCGGTCAGCGATGGTGTTGTCCACGTGGTCAAACTCACAGCTGGCTGAGATTTGGCGCAGGGCGGCCACGAATTCTTTAATGGTCTCACCTTCCTTCTGGTCCCTCTGATGGAAGGTGAAACGGTTCGCCACTGGTGTTCCAGTTGGGGCATAGTGGTCCTCCAGGATCTGCAGCAGGTCCGTCCATGGCACTTCTTCGATGTCTCGTGGTGTGACGAGATCAATTGCCATGTCGAGGACTTCGGAGCCGCAGTTGGCCAGGAAGATGCCCTTTTTGCGGTCATTGTCGGCATCCCTGATGTTGTTGCCTCTCAGGTATTGCCGAAATTTGACCACGTAGGATTTCTACTTGTCCTTCCCTGGGCGGAATGGAGCAAGGGCTGGCAAAGTGACTTCAGCGGATGCCATGCCTTCGGAAATGCCTACTGTGGTTTCAGGTGCCGGAGTCTTGGTCTTGTTGGCTTTGGCGCCACGAGGTTCGTCGCTTGGTTCTAGTCCTTCGTCGCCAGTGTTAGATCGGCGCAGGAAATGGAAGACGCGACCAGCTCGTTACAAGTAACTTTATTTAGAACAGAAACAAGACTGGCTGTGCGCTGCCGGAGCTCTCCTTATATTCGCTCCGGCAGTCGCACCGCCCCTGACAGTGATTCAAATTTTCCCGCCCGATGGCTGGCAGCCAATCAGGGCGGATGTCCTTATAAGGACATAACATCAGCCTTTTTCTGTTCAGGTACTCAAATCATGTAATCCTGTCCACCATTAAACCATCTTTCCAAGCAGTCTCCATGTTTCCAGTGTCTTTTTCCCCACTTGGAACTGAACCCAGAAAGATATTTTTTCCAATATTCCACAGGAAGGATACTGCAAAATCCCCATTCCCTCCCCACTCCTGGGGAAAAGATATTGGAAAATCTCCATTCCCACTTCACTGTGGGGCTAGTCAGAGGTGGCATTTGCCGGTTCTCTGAACTACTCAAAATTTCTACTACCGGTTCTCTGAACTACTCAAAATTTCCACTACCGGTTCTCCAGAACCTGTCAGAACATGCTGGATTTCACCCCTGAACTAGGGTGACAAAACTGCTTCATCCTTCCACAGGATTACCAGAAATCTGAAGTGATAAACAACACAGACAACTGGAAAGGAAAACAAACTTTCATGGCATCTGTGACAAAAATTACTGCAAAAAACCTAAATAAATCTTAAGCCTACTTTTTACAACATCAGAAAGACTGGTATTTAAATTACAATATTTTTCTTACAAATCTTTATTTTCAAGAATATATGCTAGCAATCATCTAAAATTGAAGAAAATGCACTTTTTAAATTTCACCACAGAATGTATGATAAGCCATGCGATCTATAGAGTATAGTGATCATAGATTTGAAGGACATGGACTGAAGCCAATTGCTGAAATCAGCCAGTTGTAAATCTAGGCTGTCAGGTCATTTTCACAGTAACTTCATAGTTGTGTATTATTATAGTAGTTTAATTGGGGAAAGGAAAATCAGTTTTTATCCAGTGTACAGGAAGACATAATGTTCATAACATAATATTGAATTTCTGAGATAGATAAGAGCACTAGCTCAGAGTCATGAGATGTGGATGAGGTACAAATCTTGTAAATAAAGTGTATTTGAAATAGTGGCTGGATTGAACCCAAGAAGCAGGGCATGATGAGATTTCCCACCAATATGAAATTTAACATTGTAAGATCCACAGAACTGTAATAATTCAAAGAAAAATACCAGCTTTGTTTCTGTTTCCAATAAACTGGAGCATTCAGAAATAAATTGATTCAGATAGCAAAAACAGATGTCATGAGATCAATCTGTAATCAATCAATCAATGAAATCAATCCCAAAGTAGTCCAAAGCATTGGTATGGAGGTGCCATAAACCTATATAATGTATTTACATTCTTAGAGCATTCGATTGGAATATATTCATAAAACACATTCATCCAAATGTACTCAAGACATTTTTAGAGCCAAGGTGGCGCAGTAGTTAGAGTGCAGTACTGCAGGCTACTTCAGCTGATTGCTAGCTGCCGTTCAAATCTCACCAGGCTCAAGGTTGACTCCGCCTTCCATCCTTCCAAGATGGGTAAAATGAGGACCCAGATTGTTGGAGGCAATATGCTGACTCTGTAAACCACTTAGAGAGGGCTGTAAGAGCACTATGAACTGGTATATAAGTCTAAGTTGCTAAAGTATAGTGACAATTTTTTCCTAACCCTGACCAGTGGTGGTGTCAATATGGCAATAGTTACTGAGGCAAGAATGCAAATGTAGCATTTGCATGATCACATCATCAGGCGTGTTATAATTTGCCCCCATCATTATCCTGCAGGTGTGCATGGCCCTACCTCCAAATGAAGGTACAGAACATGAATGGTCAATTAAACTATTTTGGCATCTGAAGCAGAATATATTTCCTGGGGGGAGGGATGTAAAATCTTCCTGCCTTTCTCTAGTACTATATTCCAATATCTGATGCCACCCATCCTTTATGGGTTTTTTTCTTTTCCCTCCAGCTATAGGCAAACTCTGAATCTTCAAAATACTCCTTCCTTCCCTTTTCCTTCTCATCCTACAGGGTCCATTCTCAGGAGGATGGGGAGATAGGCATTTGAAGACATTTTTTTTCACATTTTCAGCACTTACTATTAAATACTTTTCCATTTTAATTGATTAGAATTTTTACAAAATTTAAGGGTCTATTTTATTTGCTTTTCACTAATAAAATGCTTTTCACAAATAAAACAGATTCCAAACAATTTGAGTGGTAAAACGACAGCAGTTGTGAGACCTACAGCTGGATCTTGGGTAAGAATGAATTCTTGGCCTACTGCCCATAAACTGAAAAATGAATAAAAAGCTCAATTGACATTGAGATATACTTTGCAACAAAGTAAGTTGCATGGGTCTCCCTAGCATGCCAAAAAGGAAAAGCTTCTTTTTAGTAATTAATTACTTTGTTCCTAATGTTGACTTTAAAGCAGTTCTGTCAGAATGACTGATGCGCTGCTTTCTATTGATTTCTGTGGAATAAATCCCCATCGTGATCAAAATTAACAGCAGGGATGTTGAGGTCACCATTAAGCCCTCTATTCCCAGTGCCTCCAAGATTTGTTCTTTGAAAATAAAGGAAAGTGTAAGCTTAGACTGTAGAAGAATGAGCACAGTTTTTCCCCCACCCCACAATCTGCCACTCCCTGGCTTTAACAGGCAACAATCTACATTTATTATTTGCCCCATGAATCCTTCTCCCCAATCCACCCTATTTGTTCTCCTTCCTTTCCATCCTCCGCAGATTTACACACAAATGTGAGTATTGAAAACGGTTTTGAAAGCTTGTCATCAGATGCCCCCTATTATCCATTTACTACAACACTACAATAAACCTTTTTGTCAATGCCACTGCCCTGCTTCATCTTACACAATTAGCCTGGTGACCCTGTCAAGTTCACAGGTTAACCAAGGAAGAATAAGTAAGATAGTGTCTTCTATATAATACTTAACACAGTGCTGCAGCTGCAGGGTGACTGTTCAGGTCAGGCTCCATTGAAAGTTGTGGAGGGCTTTGTGAATACACCTACATTCTTAATACTGGGTAGTGTCTTCGACTTTGCACCTGTCCTATAATAATGGGAAAAAGCTTTAAACTTAGTATTTAATTTTGCATTCTGCTGATAGGCTCATTTCTCAATTCCACCCCACCAGATGGAGTAGAAAATATAATCACTAACATTTTTCAGTGTTTCAATTACAGTAATTACATTTTAATTTATTTTAAATCATTTTGATTTAGAATAATTTCCAGGCATTCAAGTACACAAACCCTACAATAAATTTCTAATGAAAGCTTGATGGTGGTTTGATTTTCTTGGCTAGCAAACATTGAGTTTCTCCCACAAAAGAGTTCATTCTTTTTCTCAGCCAGAACTTGTTATAGACAGTCCTCTACTTACGAACTTTCGACTTGCAAACTTTTGCTGATATAAAAACACAACTCTACAACTCTAACCTAGAACCTAGAAAGTCATGGAAAGGCCGGAAAGAGTTAGTTTACAACATGCCACACACACATACTGGTCAGCACCATCACAAGTTGAGAGGTTGAACAAATCAAACCGATGGATCATTGAACAAATCAACTCAGAGTTCTCACCACAGGCACAGATGATTAGATTCAAATTATCCTACTTTGGACAATTATGTAAAGACCTAATTCTCTTAAAAATATTCTAATGCTGGGAAAGTTGGAAGGAAAGAGAAGAGGAGGGTGACCAGCAGAAAGGTGGATGAACTCAATTACAGTTGCAATGAGTACACCATTGGAACACTTGAAAGAACAGGATGGGAGCAGATTGTCATGGAAAAAAATCTATGTGGTTGCTAAGGAGTCAAAAATGACTAGATGGCACATAATCAAATCACAGTGACTGATGGTGCCACCTCCTCGAAACAGACATTTGCATTTCTTAGAATGATTCAAAAGAAGGGGGGATCAGCACCAGTGGTGGGTTGCCCCCAGTTCGGACCGGTTCTATAGAATGGTAGTAAAACCGGAGGGAGGCTCTGCCCACCGACCCCGACATCATCAGAACGCTTCTGTGCATGCACAGAAGCTTCTGCACGAGTGAAGCGAGCACGCACATGCAGCCCCATTGCGAACCGGGAGTAAAGGTAAGTAGAACCCACCCCTGATCAGCACCCCCTAACCTTTGCATCCTCGATCAGTGCCTACTCAGCCGAAAGTTGGCTCTGTGTATGGGGACAGTATGTTTAAAAAAAGAATTGCATCTTCCTGGTGACAAAAGACAATCCACTGTTATAATAACTTCCTTTTAATATGCAGTCAGGATTCTAATCTAGCTGCACCAAATCGTGTGTCAGATAGCCTAGAACCATACTAAATGAAGTGCCCAGGCAATGTCACTCAGGTCTTGCCAGTGAAACTGACAGTTATGCCACAGAGTCACCACAGATATTAGTCCCATTTGTAATTAACTGTGAAGTCATTTCCACACAATGGTGTTTTTTTTTTCAGCAGACTTTGTATCACAGCATTATTTAAATAATCATTTCAGCAATGCTGCTTTGGCAGTCTTAAAAGTCAAAATGGCTGCCAAATGAATTTTGGCATACAGGCAAGTTGAGGTAACTGTGCAGTTTATCACTTCAGCATTTGTTATACATTACAGTCAATTATAGTCCACATTTGTTTAATGGCACCTTTGTGGCATATTTGAAAAATACAATCCATTCTCTCTAACTTATTTAACATTTGCTGGACCAGAGTAATCTGCAGTATATTTTTAAATCACTTGCAAGTGGTGAATGGCAAATTACATATATCCCCCAAACCTATGGAAATACTACTTACAGGATATATTAATTTGCTGAAGTATATGGAAGGCTGGGAAGAAAAAAATCAAATAATAGAGAATCATTTACCGAAAATGTATGATCCTACACAACAACAGCAAGATGTCCTGCCAATAAAATATATAGACTACGAAATATAGTAGAAGACAGCAGACAGCAAATGTAAAGAAGCAAAGTTTTAAAACTAGAGACGCATCAGCTCTCCAACTCTTCAGGTTCTTTAATAATAATTCAATTCAAAACATGATTTGTAAATGTTGGATGTTGGAAAACCAAGACATAAAGAACATGGAATAGTTTAGTTTAGTTTAGTTTAGTTTAGTTTAGTTTAGTTTAGTTTAGTTTAGTTTAGTTTAGTTTAGTTTAGTTTAGTTTAGTTTAGTTTAGTTTATTTGATTTGTATACCGCCCTACTCCCGAAGGACTCCGGGTGGTGAACAGCCAAACAATAAAATACATAGATACAAAAAATTTAAAAACCAGATAGTTAATCCTGAAATTTTCAGAAATATGAAATGGGATTATGAAATGTATGCATCTCAGTTACAAACAATAAATTTCAAACATAGCTGTAGCTTGATAGCAACTGCTTCTTTTTTGGCAGTTATAGAAGGAAAGGGGAAAGGCTTTGAGGAACAGGAATCATATGGCTACCAGCAAAGCAATGATAAAAGAGGTTTGTGTGTGGAGCAAAAATGTAGCATGAATAAACAACTTAGACAAGTCCTAAATTCATACATTCTCTTGAAATTAAAGGAAAGAAAGAAGAAGCACATTTAAATTGGCAAGATTCTGTTGTTACAGCTTTACTACATACAATAAAGTGATATTGACCTACATGACTTTAGTCTCCAGCCTAGTCTACCTTGAAAAGTTGACATTAATGTGGGATAAACATATGCTAGAGCTTAATATAAAAGAGACGTCCAAAGTCCTTCAAAACTGAATAATAAATATTTTAAATGTAAAAAGTGAAAGAGGTGGAGGAAGGGAAGATATGACTTCATCTCTTTAAGTGATATGACAGACATTGCCAAGTGGGCAATGTCCTTAATCACATCTTCACATATTTCCTTAATCACATCTTCACATTAACCATGGTAGTATTAAATATTTTTTGTAACATAAAAAATACATTTTGCAGTAAGAAAACATTTTCGCCCCCTAGAGTTTGAGGAAAGTGCAACATCTATAAAACAGATGGGCAGACAGTGGGGCAAACATATGGATTACCAGAATCATTCAATAATTATATGGGAAACGCCCAAAGTTCATATACCTGTTATACGTATGTATATATGTATTCATTTTCTTTGTTCCAAATTTTGAAATGAAAGTGAAGCACAAGTACAGATTTGTTGTTGTTGTTGTTGTTGTTGTTGTTGTTGTTAGTTGCGAAGTCGTGTCCGATCCATCGCGACCCTGTGGACAACGTTCCTCCAGGCTTTCCTGTCCTCTACCATCCTCTGGAGTCCATTTCAGCTCATACCTACTGCTTCAGTGACTCCATCCAGCCACCTCATTCTCCGTCGTCCCGTTCTTCTTTTGCCCTCAACTGTTCCCAGCACTAGGCTCTTCTCCAGTGAGTCCTTCCTTCTCATTAGGTGGCCAAAGTATTTGAGTTTCATCTTCAGGATCTGGCCTTCTAAAGAGCAGTCAGGATTGATCTCCTCTAGGACTGACCGGTTTGATCGCCTTGCAGTCCAAGGGACTCGCAGGAGTCTTCTCCACCACCATAGTTCAAAGACCTGAATTTTTTGGCGCTCAGCCTTTCTTATGGTCCAACTTTCACAGCCATACATTGCAACTAGGAAAACCATAGCCTTGACTATACACACTTATTGGTAGGGTGATGTCTCTGCTCTTTAGTATGCTGTCTAGATTTGCCATAGCTTTCCTCCCAAGGAGCAAGCGTCTTTTAATTTCTTGGCTGCAGTCCCCATCTACCCAGGAAAATAAAATCTGTCACTATCTCCATTTCTTCCCCATCTATTTGCCAGGAATTAAGAGAGCCGGATGCCATGATCTTAGTTTCAAACCAACTTTTGCACTCTCCTTCTTCACCAGTATCAAGAGACTTGTATATGAATTGGTAAATTAATATATACAATGGAATAAAGTTTGATAAAACTTCAGTGACTTTATAAGCTCCCTGGTAGTTTCCATCATCTCCTTTCAACAATCTAAGTGGGTTACCTTGCCATTCTTGCCTTGGGAACAAAAAAAAGATTTAGCATTCTGTACCAGCTGGTGAAAGCTGGTAAAACGTTTACAATCGCCTGTAATAAGCAAAGGTTGATTATGTCCCATCAAAATTCATATTCTGTGCAAACATAGGAAATTTCTGGTAGAAACCTTATCTGTGTGATATTTATTTAACAAAAGAGAAGTCAAACAAGCTGTGATTTCACTTTGGAAACGAAGGCTGCTTCCTGAGTAGAAGGGAGTATTTTTTAAAAGGACCTATTTTTAGGCACAGAAATTATATTTTTATCTATTATATACTCTTGCCTCATTATTGACTATCACTGTCATAAATCCTTCAGGATGAATGATCTGCATACATCAGAACATTAACATCAGTAATCCCTCTGTGGAAGCCTAAGACCTCAGAAATCCTTGGTAAATAAATGCTATATGTGAGTATCCAAGAAGCCTCTTATCAGATAATTTATGTGCAGCAAAGAATGACTGATAGTTTACATAAACTCTGTAAGATGAAGAATAAGGACTTTAACTGCAATCCAGACATAATTAAATGTTGTTAATTTCAAGGACAGTTGCACATAAGCTTAACTCTACTCTTGGTATCAGTGAGATTTCAGAATGCTGAACCTGGCTGGATTTTATTATTTTATATATTTATTACATGTAATAGAACATTCCTGTCATTATTTAGCTTTTTTTTTTTTTTTTACAGAAATCGACCTTTAAGGAGCACATAAAGGAGTCCACCTTTATAACTTTATCCTCAGAAAATCCCTTACAAGTAGGTCAATAGATTGTGGGGGCGGGGGGGGGGAGTTATATTATTTATTAGACACTAAAGCTCCTGAGGTCCAAAAAGATTCTTGGCATCATACAAAATATCAAGTGTACAATTAAAACACAGTTCAAAACATAATTGCCCAGACAACAACAACAACAGTCAAAAAATATGACAGGGGTTCCAGAAGCATTCTAAACTCAGAATTTAAACTCTAAACCATGGAGCAAAGCCAAGCCAAGGCTAAATGGGGATTCAAACCTGGATAATCTCTATTCCTAATCTAACCCTAATCTGGATTCCACATTGGTTTACGGCAGGATTTTCAACCTCAGGAACTTTAAGGAGTGTGGATGTCAACTCTCAGAATTCTCCAGCCAGGATGGGAAATTCTGGAAGTTGAAGTCTATGTATCTTAAAGTTCTGAAGTTGAGAAACACTAGTAAATGGATTTTATACAAAACCCAACATTTCCAAAAAATTTAGCGTTTAGATAGTTACTGCCTCAACCCATACCTCAATTACTTATAATGCAACCATGTAGTGCAGAGGTGTCAAACTCAAGGCCCATGGGCCGGATTTGGCCTGCTGCGTGCTTAAATCCGGCCTGTGGGGCTGGCCTGAAAATATCAAAGGACTGGCCCACTGTGCCTCTGCTGGCCAAAACAGGCCCCATGCGGCCTCCTGTGGCCCATTTTCGGCCTCCGTGGGGCCTGTTTTTGGCCGACAGAGTGCTGCTGGAGGCCATGGAGGGCAAAAATGAGGTGGGGGGGCCTGCATGCCGCCCGCATCCTATTATGGCTGGTAAAGTGCTGCAGGAGGCTGTTCAGGCCAAAAATGGGGCATAGGGGGCCATCTCCTCCTATATCCCGTCTCCCCCCTGCTCCCCGCTCCCTCCCACCCGGGCCTATGGAGAACTAGAATGCTGATCTGGCCCTCGAAGAAATGCAGTTTGACACCTCTGATGTAGTGTAATAGTTTAGGTATTGGAATAGGAGTAGGGAGACCAGATTCAACTCCATGGCTATCTATAGAACTTAAGTGGAAGACTTTGGAACAGTTACCATCTTCAGCTTCACCTACCTCACAGGATGGTTGCTTGGGATAAAAAGGAGAGGAGGTATAGGATGTGGGGCAGCACCTGAAGAGGAATCAGCCTAGTCACAACACAGCCACAAACAGACTGAGTCTAACCCCTCTGAACTACATTGACCCTTATCTAGCACCAAAATAGTGTAACCGTTAGTTGAGTACATTCCTGTGCATAGGCATGAGTAGTAATAAATCAATTTAATTGGAACTTTGCATGTGGTCCTGGTCTTTCAAGCCTGACATATGAGTCAGCATTTTTCTGACTCTGCCAGTTTAGTCGAAACCATCAAAGCTCCTTTTTTTTGGCAAATTGTTGGGTTGTGAATAGTCTGATTTTCTATTTGCTTTTTCTCTGTTTGACCAGGCCTTCCACTGTATGGATGCTAGCAAGGGTAGTAAGGTGGCAAGGTGCAGGACTTCACATAGATGCTACCTAAAGCTTTGTTACACCTCTCGCTCCCCTGAGATGCCATTGGATAAATGCAAACAAGTATGCTCCAACCTCACTGGCTTGATTCTCTCTGTTTAAAACATCAGTAGCCTGCCCTGAATTCTAACTTCACCCCATTACTCAGGCTTTGGCCTTAAGCAAGCTATACCCCCACCCCCAGCACTATAATTGCCCATACACACAGTTTATACAATAGCTGCCATGTTACTCATCCAACAGCATAACTGTAGAGACTTTTTAATACATGCAGGAAACAGGCATCTTCATAGCAATGTGGCTTCCATATGTATGTAAAGCCTCTCCTCTTCTCCCTCTTCTTGCCCTCCTCCTGTTTCTTCCTTTGCAAATTGTTGAAAAGGTACATCAGGTTCCTGCAAACATGGATGGAGGAGATCTAAGCAAACTTTCTTTTTTCTTTTTCCTATGGAGTTGGGACAAGAGGATTTTTGTTAACTGGAAGAGTGGTGAAGGTCAGAGGGCAATCCTTGTTTGATCCTTTGGAGAGACAACTGGGTGACTCATGGTGTCTCTGCCTGATTTCAGGGTTTGAGGCCAGGAGAGGAGAAAATGATCAAAGTCCAGCTTGAAACTGGTTTGGGAGAGATTGGGAGGGTGAGAGGAATGGAATATGTTGACTGTCTGTATTTCCTTCCCAACCTGTATCTTTCTACTGTTATCATACCAGTACAAGAACAGGATAGGACAAGGATGTGATAGTGAGGAAGACAAAAAAGTAAAGACCGCAGCTAGAACTAAATGATTGAACCTAAGCCTTTTTTTAACTGCAGGGCTTGAATCACATCATTGTGGCCATTGACTTTTATAACCCCATATATTTGATTATACAGTCTATATTGCCATCCAATGTCTTTCCAAATGTCAGTTTTGTCTGATAATGGCATTGTTTTTATAGGTAGCAACACGTGGAATCGCACCAAGACAAACAACCAAATAATCTTCACATCAATTATGTTTTGTCTCAACAGGTCAAGGAAAACAGCATCAGATGCTGCTCAGAATTAGCAGAAGGGTTTTCATAAAGCTGTAAAAGCCCTTAAGTAGGAAGGAGTGATCCACTTCCTAATGGTGTTTTTGACTGCTGGAACTATATTTCTGCTTGTCTTCCCCAATGCAATTCTACAGTTGATTTTGCTTTTTTAATTTTTCCTGGTTTTCCTTGTTGCCTAACTCCATTATGTAAACTGCCTAGATTTTCTTTAATGATTAAGACAGCATGCATGAAACAAATAGTTATCCATCTCTGCAATAGCTCTTTCTTTCTTTCTTTGGTTAGGAATGTATCAGCTCTATGTATGATGTGTTCTGTTGTACAATGAATTAATAAACAACTGTACCACATGCTTCTGGAATTTTGTTACAATGAATTCTTTCATAGTATAAGTAATCCTTGATTTACAACCGTTTATTCAGCAACCTTTCAAAATTGCAATGCAGCTGAAGAAACGGACTTTTGAATCCCATCCTAAGTTCCAACCATTGCAGCACCCCTGTGGTTATGTGATAAAAATTCAGATACTTGGCAATGTACCTGCCATTACAACCACAGGAGAGCTGCAGCTATACACACCTGCACAAACACCATGGACTGGGAGGCTAGGCCAGTGGCCAGCTAGGGCCACTGACATGCAGAAACCTGTTGCAGGTTATTAGGCCTTGGCTGGCTAAACTCATCTATGCACAGGCCTCCTCCTTTCCTCCCACTGCCCAACCACTCTCAAGAGCCCTGGGCCTTCTCCCTGCCCCACCAGGCCTGGGTCACCTTACCTTTCCCTTTCCATCTGGTTCACTTATATATCTATATATCCATCCATCTATATATCCATCTGGTTCAGTTCCAAGCTGGGTGAAAGGCACTGGAGAAAAAATGGAGGCTGGAGGCTGATTGGAGGCTGGAGGCCACTGGAGGCTGGAGCTGGTTTAATGTTGAAGCAGAACCACATGGGTTTGAGATTCTGGGCAGCTGACTAAATGTCATCTCCATGTGGGGGGGGGGGTTATACCCTCTCTGAGCTTTGCATTTGAGCTTCCTGTTCCTGTGCAAGAACATGTATTCTATTAGCTGTTGTAGGGGTTATGTAGGGGTCATAGCTGGCTCTATAGGTTGTCTGAGCTAAGTTTGGTTGAAGTTTCTGAGGGTGATGTAATAATTAATGGCTTTGCCCTGTTTTGCATCTTGGGTGAGGGCTAATCTGCCTTTGTTCAGAATTTGCTGCACAGAGTAATGGATTACCAAATCTGCATTTCTAAAAGCTGCCCCAGCTCAGTATCTGCTTGGGGGCAGGGAGCTGGGGCTCTGAGTTTCTGCCTCTTAAGATTTTTATTTCTCTTTTAGGGAAAATATTTTATCCTGCCTTTTTTTTAATATTCCTCAAAATATTTCATTCTTCTGGGGGTGGTGCCTTCCCACAATATACATAACCACACTCACAGAGAGACACACAAATCCTCTCCAAAAATGGTGGTACAAATTCAACACCATATTTTCAAATTGGTAATACCAGGAATCTACAGGGGGTTAGGGTTAGGTTAATTTGTTTGTTGACATGGTGCTCTGACAAGTCCAATATCAAGGCTTGAGCTACAATCATGATCTCACTGCTAGTAATCAAATTCATGATACAAGCTTTGAAAACTCTCTAATCAGAAACATACAGCAATGGAGTTGGTTTAACTCCTGCCTAATTCTTATAAAATACCAGACAACCCGTAACCTATTGTGTCATTGTTTCAGAGATATTTCCTTATCTAAACAGAAAAACAGAATGACCACAGGCAATCAAAAAGCAGTAGGAGCAGGAGCAACTTCCAACTTCCTGCCAGTTTTCCCATTGACTTTCCTTGCAGAAAGCTGGCAGAGAGCATTGGAAATGACAATCAAAAGATCACAACTGATAGTGGCAATGCAGTGAACCCAGATTTGCCAACTTTCAGTCTCACGGGCCCTGGATTTTAGACAATTCTGTAAGTTAATCCATTTAAGGTATATTGATTCAAAAATACTTGCCTTATAATACACAGTTTTGCCCAATTGAAAAGGTTACAAACAATCGGTTACAACAAAAGGTTACAAACAATCACGTAGATATGAGAGTATGTAGATGGGTGTAAAATGTGGCAGGTCATCCGACTTCAGGAAACAGTGCAAAGTTCTACCTACGTACCTGGCTAAAGAGACATACACATAAAACGTATGAAAAAGAAAGAAAAACAAATATTGTACCTTTACAGGGAGGATACATGAGATGAGGGTGTGGCTAATTGATGAGGCCTTATAAGGCTGAAATAGATCTATCTTAGTCTCCCAATGGGCAGCAAAGGGTCTGCTGGCTGCCAGAAGAAAAGAAAAAGAAAAAAAAAATCCCAGAAACTAGTGAATTGTGAGTTCACTGAATTAGGGCTGCATAACATCTTGGTTTACGTAGGTAGAACCTGGCTAAAGAGACAAACACACACACACACACACACACACACACACACACACACACATGAATATTTGTAGCTCAAGGTTGAACTGACTCAAAAAACCACCAAGAACCTCCCATGAACACTGACAGGGTAAGCCACTAATATATAATAAGCCACTAATATAATAAGTAAACCCCTCCCCCTTCTAGCACTGATGATGTTGCCTAGTTTGGTAAGGAAACATTTGCAAGAAAACCACCAACCTCAGAGAGCATCATGGATAAATTATATATTTATACACACACACACACACACACACACACACACACACACATGAAAAAAAGAGAATGTTATAACAATAAATGGGATGGAAAACCAATGGGACTTCCCCCCAAACAATACCACAATATTTCCAACTATACTTTGCTTATCCATGCTTCAAATTGCTACCATTTCATAATTCTTCCCGGTCTGATTATACTTTAACTCCATGAATGAGAGTATGTAAGAACCATTTCTTGGCTTTTAATATATTATGTCTTTTCTTAATACTGACATCTTAGAAACTTTGCAAATTATCAGATGTACCATCAATAAGCAAAACTCATGGTGTCTTGTATGACAGATAGTGAATCTGTATTGTCTACTTTTGAAAAAGTTCCCAAAGATTAATAATACAGTACAATTTTGCAATCCATGGGATTTCAGGACGATGGAGACTCCCCCATCCTGGGCCTAATTAAAATCTATGGTGAGAAACTGTAAAATCTAATAAAAGTTGCATTTCTTTTAGACTTCTATATACAACAATTTATCCCAGAATTGTTCAACCCAAGACAGAGATATATAGTTCTACAAAAAAAAAATCTTTTCAAATTTATGATGAATATATAAAAAAGCAATTCTTAAATGAATGTATTATTGTACATCTGCTGCTTTTGTTTTATCTACTAATGTGCTATACCATTTGCACTAAAATACAAGACATTGGAAGATATGATAGAAATGATGTAATGCTAAAGCATTTCATTACACATGCAGTCCAGCTCTTCTTCCCAGAAATGATTTATTATATTTTGTCAATCTGGTTCTTATGTGCCCACATCATTTTTAACATCATTTTTCTTCTGGACATCTTTACATTTTTACAAAAGCACATGAAGATAGCATCATAATACGAGGCCAGGCAGTGAAGTTGGCAGTTTATAAATAATGTTGCCAATATATAAATATAACATGGAAAGGAAACAAATGTTGGGTATATGAGAGGCTAGCTATATGATTAGAAGCCTCCAGGGTTTTCCTCCTACCCAGCTGACTCATATAGTACATGTACCCTGCCAGCTAAGGACTGTGAGTTAGAATCATCTGACTTTCAATGGAGGGCTGGAGTTGGCAAGTCGGCCCATGGCAATACAGAGGCAGGAGCAGTCCTAGAAATTCAGATAGCAGGTCAGCTAGAGGAGGTCAATGCAGGATCGAACAACCCAGGTAAAAAAAAGGAAAGGCTCTAAGTGCATGGTTGCAGCCACCATGTTGAATATTTTTCACCCCCTCCCTGCAGAAAAGGGGGGAAACTTGACGGGGGAATCAGTTAGCACAAGAGAAACCAGAGCAGAGACAGTCAGAAGTCAACCAGATACTTGTTGGAAGTGGTTGAACCAATCTGGAAGAAGCAAAGCTCCAACTAGAGAAGGGCAAAAGCCCAACAAACCTCCAGCTGAAGCAGAAAGAAGCTCCATCTACAGACCACAAACTGAAGCAGCACTGAAGGCAGAAAATCACACAGATCAGGAGCAACAAAAGTCCTACCAATCCAGAAACTATCCCAGCCACGGGTAGCCAATCTCCCTAGCATTAATTCCATTTTGACAACCTCAGCAGACTTCAATAACCTTTAAGATGCTTTAACCTGATAGCATAACCAGAAAGGAAGTCAGAGAAAATAGGGAAAGTGATTAATAAACATGGGACTTATGGGTTCTTCTGGATGGACAGCTCTGATGCCATTCAACAAAAGAGAAAATTGAATGGTAGAGAAAGGTAGGCAGGACACCAAAAATTCCTTGAATAAGGCAAGATGTTTGTGCCATGAAGATCTCATCTAGAAGTACCCAAATCTTTCAGAATCAGCATAAATAGATGCACACAATTGCCTAAATTGTGTGGATGGCTATTGGTTTTCTCAAATGGGCCAATCAAGAGGAAAGAAAAAAGTAGTACTAATAAAAAGCAGTAAGATAGCTGTGGCAACTATCAGACCCTACCTCATCCAATGCAAATAAGTGTAAATCTACAAGGAGACAGGTTTAATAGTCAAAAAGTTAAATATTAAATATTTATAAATATAATTATTTATAAATAAGATTATAGCACTAACATTTTACTCAATATTTCACCCATTTGTTCTCTGTTTTAAAATGTTTTACTGTTGTACTGCTTGATCTATTACTGTGTTGTTGTTTAATTCTATTATGAATGCAGTTCTGATTTATCCATTTTTGTTCTACATTGTAAACCTGTTAAAATAGAGAGCTTTTTTTATTAGATGACCTAAAACTGACCGAAAGAAAACTAAGCAACTTTTCCCCAGCATGTTATTATCTACTGATCTATTTTATTTATACTGGCATAAATGGGAGTTTCATTATCTTTTCAGATTAAAATCAGGATGCAAATTAGAATTTTATTTTGCATGGAGGAACAACGGTATATGGGCCTGAATCTTTCTTGATTATAATCTTCCATCATTTTGATTTTATAATTACTGAATGACATACTGAAAGGAATCAATCAGCTTTCAATTGTTACCTTGGTGAAAGATTAAAACATCGTTACTTGTCATACATATTTCACACTTTAGCAAATTTTAATAAAGTGAATGCATGAAGAATGGTTGTGGGATGCTAATGACATTTCTATTGATTTTAATTCATATTTGTTGGTCAGAATTACTCAGATCCAAGCAAAGCATGGTGTCCTATAATTATTGTTAACAAATGAAGACCACAGAACACTGAAGCAGCTAAAATGAAATCATTAATCAAAAATAGTATAAAATAATTGCCTACAAGCTAGGGAAGTATCATCTTCCTAATGATCATCTTTTATGGCATATTGATCAGTTCTTAATGTGTACATCTTAGTGATTTCTCTACTAGAATACTAAATAGTTTATTATTTTTTTTTATGGGCACCTTGGGGTACAGAGATTGTATCACTATCAATCTAGTATGGTATCATACAGAGAGAGAGAGATGATGTATACACCTGTACACATATAAATTTATCCTTTGAATTTTAAATTCAAATATTATTGAGGTTACTGAATACTGAATTTCCAAATTAATATGTCTAAAGTTCAGATCTTTGAAATCCCATGTACTGCCCAGAAGTCAATTTTGATACACAAAATTTACAAAATTCTCTAGGCAAGAAATAAAAATATGTGAACTTCAAATTGTAGCAGGGAATACTTTGATCTCAGTTTTTGAAATCAGTTTACCTACTATTTGATCTAATTCATAAACATAATGCCTGAGGCATGTAATTTTCACTTGAAAATAATGTTCACAGTCAACAAACAAATTATAAAAATAGAAGTAATTAAAATGAACAAATCTTATAAGATGTTGTATAATGTACTTACTGATTTCAGTGTTCCTACATGAGATCGCATTAGATCCTAGGGTGAGATAGCTGAAATATTGGGAAACTTTACTAATTCCAACCATTTTAAAAAAAAATGAGCAGAAGAGGAGCTCTGGATCATGGCATGAGATCAAGCAACAGAACCCAGGGACTGGAAAAAAAATCTTACCTTTGCATAGCTCATCCAATGTTTTATAGCATTTAATAGCAATATACATTCATATCTGGAGCTGTTCCTGGCTTCATCAATTATATAGTACTGTGCTTTGTATTTCAGTGACTGCATGAACTGGAACAATCTATTTTATTCTGCTTAATCTTGATGGTTATTGTTCTTTTACATACTTTTTTTCGGAGCATATAATTCTGGATGTATTTCTGAAACAGTGCAACCAAATTCTTCACACTAAATTTGCAGCACCTAAGATACCAAAGATGATAGTTGTATCTTTGGTTTATTTTAATACTGAAAACTGGAAATGCCAGGTGAAATTGACCAATTACTTACTGTGCCATAAAGCTGCTTTCCATGTCCCTAGTAATCTGAATGCATGGGGTTTCAGTTCCTTTCCTCTGGATTCCAGCCCCCACCCCTTTTTTTTTCTTTTGAAGATGGAATTCTGCTTGAGAAGAAGTGTTTATTTGTCTCATGTTAATTTAGCCAATTAATTTTAATGTTTCAGAAGAGTTATTTGGCAAAAGAATTCATTCAATTCTGTCATTCATTTCTTTCTATGTGCCTTCTTTTAATAAACAGCTTATGCTTTTAATGAAGCCACAATAACCTCAACATTTACTCTTTTCATTCTGATTTTTTTTACAGAATTTAATTTACTTATTGATTGATTTTGTATGTAGCTATAATCACCAGGCTACCAGAAAACATACAACATACAAAAAAACATGCCACCATAATCCTTGATAGCACCATTCTCACCCTGAAACTCCTGCAACAGCACCTTTTTTACAGAAAAAAAAAATCCTTAAATTGGGCACCAACCTTGCCTCAAGGAACAGGTTATTCCATAAAACAGGGGCCATCTGTGAATGTTTGGTCCTCTGACTGAAAATGGGTTCATTCTATTTGGAGAAAGAGGTCCTATGAATTCCTAGGAGCTAAGCCATACCAAGCCTGTGTATTTACAACTATCATAGATCACACCTGGAAACCTACTATCAACTTTAACAGCCCAGAACCAGAAAACCTCTAAACAATGTAGCATTCAATAGGCAAAAGTTGTTAACTATGTATAATCTGCCTTAAATAGCTTCCTTGCTCTCTGCTGTGTACTTAACCAAAAGGGCTGGAATGCATTGTGTTGCATAGCCAGAGAATCCAGGACTACAGTCACACTGAGGTAAGAAGAAAAGAATTTGTGTTTATTTATCAATATTCAACCTGCAAGGAAGGATCAAGGTAACCTTGTGAAGGGAGCAGTTCAAACCAAATACACCACTCTGGAGCCCATAGATAAATCCCAATGCCCCATATATTTGGGTGGCATTTTATAAGTTGATCATACTAAGATTGATTAACCTAAAACCATGCTTCTTGCTTCCAATCACTATTTATAAGAAATTATTATATATCTAACACATGCAGATTCTGTGATGGCCATTCATTATTTGTACTCATATATAGCAGTAGCAATAGCAATAGCGCTTAGACTTATATACCGCTTTACAGTGCTTTACAGCCCTCTCTAAGCAGTTTACAGAGTCAACATATTGCCCCCAACAATCTGGGTCCTCATTTCACCCACCTCGGAAGGATAGAAGCAGTGGTGGGTTGCCCCCGGTTCGGACCAGTTCACAAGAACTGGTAGTAAAACTGGTGGGAGGCTCTGCCCACTGACCCAGACATCATCATAGGCGATCTGTGCAGGTGCAGAAGCTACTGCGCAAGCGCAGAAGAGGATGTACGCCGGGGTATGATGTGAACCAGTACTAAAGGTAAATAGAACCCACCCCTGGATGGAAGGCTGAGTCTCCATGGCTTAGGGCCAGGGTATTTGCGAGACCGCCTGCTGCTACCAATAACCTCCCACCGGCCAATATGCTCTCACAGAGAGGGCCTCCTCGGGGTGCCGTCGGTCAGGCAATGTCGGCTGGCAGCCCCCAGGGGACGAGCCTTCTCTGTGGGGGCACCCGCCCTGTGGAATGAGCTGCCTCCTGGAATACGATTGATCCCGGACCTCCGGACCTTCCGTAAAGCCCTGAAGACGTTTTTATTTCATCAAGCCGGCCTAGCCTAAATGGTTTTTAATTGGGATTTTAAATTTTATGGATTTGGGGTTTTAAATTGGGTAGCCAATGATTTAATTCTTTTAATTATCTTAACTTTTGTATTTGTATGTTTTTTAATTTTGGCTGTTCACCGCCCTGAGTCCCTCTGGGAGAAGGGCGGTATACAAATTAAATGAAATGAAATGAAATGAAATGAGTCAACCTTAAACCTGGTGAAATTCAAACTGCCAAATTGCAGGCAGCTGGCAGTCAGCAGAAGTAGCCTGCAGTACCGCACTCTAACCACTGTGTCATTGAGGCTCATATATGCTGCTCAAAAAAATAAAGGGAACACAAGCAGAAGACATCCGAGATCTGAATGAATGAAATAGCCTTATTAAATACTTTGTTCTTTACGTACAGTAGTTTATACACTGCTCAAACAACTAAAGGGAACACAAAACTACTGTATGTAACGAACAAAGTATTTAATAAGGCTATTTCATTCATTCAGATCTCGGATGTCTTCTGCTTGTGTTCCCTTTATTTTTTTGAGCAGTGTATATAGTAAACAGCAATAACTTGTTCCCAATCTCTTGAGAACAAACCATTTCTTCCTCCCAATGATGGGATTTAAATTTACTTGCAAGTGAAATAATACAATCATGTTAACCACCTGATTTCCATGGGTTAATATCTTCCATAAAATTTCTTCTTACTACAGAAATTAGTGCAGCATCCACCATATCAATGTTATATGACTACAGCAATCCTAAATTGTCAATAATCACCAAGTGCAGTTTTTGAGTAGTTTTCAGTGGAAGCTCTAGGTATAAGTGCATTATTTATTTATTTTTTATTTTATTTATTTTTTCATATTTGTATACCGCCCTACTCCCGAAGGACTCAGGGCGGTGAACAGCCATAATAAATACAAATACATATAGAAGTTAAAAACTATTAAGAAACAGATTAAGTAATTAAGGCTCAAAGATTAAAAACATCCAAATTTATCTAAAGAGGTTTAAAACCCAATTTAAAAGCCAGTTTAAAAGCCAATTAAAAAGGGAGAGTTAGGCCAGACCAGCTTGTTGGAATAGAAATGTTTTCAGGGCACGGCGGAATATGCGTAAGTCTTGGATGTTTCGTAACTCCGGGGGAAGCCCGTTCCAGATGGTAGGTGCCCCCACAGAAAAGGCTCTCCCCTGGGGGCCGTCAGTCGACATTGTTTGGCCGACGGCACCCTGAGGAGTCCCTCTCTATGGGAGCGAACTGGTCGGTGAGAGGCTATTGGTGGCAGGAGGCGGTCTTGTAAGTACCCTGGTCCTGAGCCATGGAGTGCTCTAAAGATAGTAACCAAAACCTTGAAGCGTACCCGGAAGACCACTGGGAGCCGGTGCAGGTCGCGCAGGAGGGGGGTTACATGAGAGCGCCACATTGCTCCCATTACCACCCACGCGGCCGCATTCTGGACCAGTTGGAGCCTTCGGGTGCTTCTCAAGGGGAGCCCCATGTAGAGAGCATTACAATAATCCAGGCGTGAGGTGACAAGGGCGTGAGTGACCGTACGTAACGAGTCCCGATCCAGAAAGGGATGCAACTGGCGAATCAGGCGAACCTGATAAAAAGTCCTCCTGGCTATGGCCGTCATATGCTCTTCAAAAGACAGCCGTGAGTCCAGGAGGATGCCCAAGTTGCGAACCCCATCTGTGGGGGCCAACGACTCACCCCCAATAGTCAGAGATGGCGCCAACTGACTATATCGGGACGACGGAAACCACAGCCACTCGGTCTTGGATGGGTTGAGTCTGAGTTTGTTCCTCCCCATCCAGATCCGTACGGCCTCCAGGCACTGGGACATCACCTCGAGGGCATCATTGGGGTGGTCTGGGGTGGAGATGTACAGCTGGGTGTCATCAGCTTACTGATGGTACTTCACCCCAAAACCACGGATGATCTCACCCAGCGGCTTCACATAAATGTTGAATAGAAGGGGTGAGAGGACCGATCCTTGTGGCACCCCACATATAAGGGGCCTCGGGGTCGACCTCTGCCCCCCTGTCAACACAGACTGCGACCGGGGGAGAGAAAGGAGGAGAACCACTGTAGAACAGTGCCCCCCACCCCCAACCCTTCCAACCGGTGCAGCATGATATCATGATCGATGGTATCAAAAGCCGCTGAGAGGTCTAGTAGGACCAGGACAGAGGAGCAACCCCTGTCCCGAGCCCTCCAGAGATCATCAACCAATGCGACCAATGCTGTCTCTGTGCTGTACCCGGGCCTGAATCCCAACTGGAACGGATCTAGATAATTCGATTCATCCAGGTACTGAGGCAGTTGTCGTGCAACCACACTCTCAACAACCTTTGCAACAAAGCGAAGGTTGGAGACAGGACGATAGTTTGCTAATACAGCTGGATCCAGGGAGGGCTTCTTGAGGAGGGGCCTCACCACCGCCTCTTTCAAGACGGTGGGAAAGACAACCTCACTCAAAGAAGCATTTATAATCTCCTGGAGCCAGCCTCGCGTCACCTCCCGGGAGGCCAGTACCAACCAGGATGGACACGGGTCCAATAAACATGTGGTTGCATTGCAATTGTACAATTACCAAATACGTTCTTCTTCTTCTTGTTCTGCCATATCAATCATCAGACTTTGGCTATCAGGTTGGCGATCCTATTTTTATCAACAGCCACACCAAATGTGCTGCTGAGTTTTGTCCAAACCAGTTCCTTAGATTTTGAAGCCATGATGTTCTTCTTCTGCCTGGACCTTGTTTGCTTTCAATTTTTCCCTGGAGGATAAAGTGAAGTATGCCATACTTTTCCAGATGTCCAAAATATCCTAACTACCAAATACTCTTTTTTGGCCTCTTTTTTTTTATCACTGCCAAGTTCAAGCACTAATGTGGAATATGCACATATGAAGTAGTTTTAATTTAAAACGCATTTAAACAAAACTTTTATTTTACTTCTAGATAATTTTGGAACAGTAATGTCTCCAGAGCTGTGAAACATCATACTATGTCTATAACAATGGTGGGATTCTACCGGTTCGGACTGGTTCGGGCAAACCGTTAGCTCCGACTATCAGCCATGAGGGAACCGGTTTGCTCCGATTTTGAAGTGGACCCGCCCACCTGCCCCTGTGTTATACTCACCTATATTTCCGTTTCCAAAGCCCTGCTGATCAGCGCGGTAGAGTGGATTGCCGCGCCTCAGCTGTTTTCCTTGCTGGCAGCAATGCGGAAGGTGAGTTTTCTCCAAACTGCGCACACACACGTAGCAAACCAGTTGTTAAACCGGTAGAACCCCACCCCTGGTGTATAACTATATTCTCAGATTAAAAAATAAAAATATCACATAAAGCTGAATTCCAAAAGTAGTATCAGTGTCTGCAACACTTCTATGTGAACAAGAGATCATTATTATTCTTTATTCATGCATGTTAAATGTTAGAGTGGACTATCGTTACAAAATGAAGTATGAGAGCTCTGAAACTCTGAAATAAGGAACAGATTAAAAGATTAGTGCAGCCTGTCTGGTTTGTTATGCTTTACGTTATTTATTTTTTTGTTAAAAATACATTTGGTCAGGTACAGTGCAATATATCTTATGATTCATTCTAGCCAGCACAATAGAGCTTAAAATGTATAATAAACTTGTCAACTCTAATTCAAATCCGCTGCATTAACACAACAAAACATATTTCTATTTAAACTCTATTAACGGGAAGTCAGGAACCTATATTATCAAAATTAATATTTTTACCTTATAATGAAAGCTAAGAACATTAAAAACAAACCATAAGATACTTAAATTTAGAATGCCTCTAGAACTGGATGCAAATTATGCTCCAAAGATGTGTCCTAAAATTACCAAGAAATTCAAGTGCAGGCAGAGCTCATAGAAACGAAAGACCCTGATTCAAAAGATTGCTAGATGTAGAGAAACACTATATCTGTCCTGCTGTGCTTAGAGTTCTTTTATATCAGTTTTTTTTAAAAAAAAAATGATTTATATGCCGCCCTTCTCCGGAGACTCAGGGCGGCTTACAATGCATTAAGCAATAGCCTTCATACTTTTGTATATTTATACAAAGTCAGTTTATTGCCCCCATAATCTGGGTCCTCATTTTACCTACCTTAGAAAGGATGGAAGGCTGAGTCAACCTTGAGCCTGGTGAGATTTGAACTTGCAGTAATTGCAAGCAGCAGATGTAAGTGGATGTTAATAACAGTGCTTTAGTCTGCTGAGCCACCAGAGCTCCCTAGTTGATCAGAAAATGATATTGTGGATGCAAAACTGAAAAAGAGGACTGAGTTTATCAAAGTGCAGATTCAACAAGTCATGTTTTACAAACAATCTCTTACCTAGCTTTGTATCTGCATGAAGATTTTGTCCATGTCAGAATCCTCTCAATATTTCGATAGTGGGGTACTATAGATAGTCCTCAACTTATGGCCAGTCACTTAACAGCCATTTAAAATGACAATGGATTCCCCACCCACCACCAAAAAAAGATATACACACACACACACACACATACATCTGTGGTCATTTAATTTGGTCCCTTGGCAATCAGCTCACTTTAATATGCTATATTATTTTCCAGTTTCTGGCTTTCACTTCTGGTTTCCTGCAAAATGGTTTCTCCACCATTTCTGCTGTTATTATGTGTTCTTTTCAGCTTTTTTATTCTTATCCACCTCCTTTAACCAAGCTGCATTCTTGTTAGACTTCTTTGAGTTATCTGTATCTGTACTCAGAACTGCACTGTTTCTTCCTTGTCAGGTGTTGACTCATTCACTGTAGCCCAGGGGTGGGTTCTACTTACTTTTACTACCGGTTTGCAACAGAGCCTCTTCTGCGCATGCACAGAAGCTTCTGTGCATGCACAGAAGCATTTTGATGACGTCAGGGTCGGTGGGCGGAGCCTCCCGCCGGTTTTACTACCGGTTCTATAGAACCGGTGCAAACCAGGGGCAACCCATCACTGCTGTAGCCTCTCCATTGATGGATTGGTAGAAGAAATGTTTCTGTTGGATTGAAATTGGAGAGTCTGAAGTTGCAATTCAGCTTTCATATCTCCTGATCTTCTTGGCTGTAGCTGTTATTTGCTGCTTTATTATTTCCAAGGATTTCTTGATCTTCCTTGTTTCTAGGTGATAATTCTTGATCAGATATTCTTCGGTCTTCTTGTTCTTCGCTTTTCTTTCACCTGTTTTAGTTCGCTTGCATCTGATCTCAGCTTGCTGATCTTATTTTCCAACCTGATGTTCCATTTTGGTGATGCACCGTTTGGCTTTTTTTTTTTTTCTTGTTGATTTTGCATCCCCAAGTATTCAGTAATAACTGCAGCTATGCTGTACATTAGTTGGTTTGTTTCTTGCAGTGACCAGGTGCTTTTATTTCACATTGCAGTATTGGCATATGTTAATGTTTGTGTTAGCTGTTTCTTTGGAATAAGCTGTAACATAGGCAACCTTATTCTGTTATTTTTGTGCTGTTCTACACTCTCAGCAAGTCTTTGTTTCAATGATTCTACTTTTTAGTTTAAAAGGCTTTGTTCTTTCTGAGGGAGAAGAGAGGGTGCCTGATTTTGGAATGAAAAAAATTCAACAGTTGTGCTGACTTCCCTACTGCCAACTCCCCTGGGTTTGCCTCTACAATCTGAGGTACTTCTGGCAAGGCTTTGATTTCTTTGCCCTGGGTAGTCCTTTGCAAATCTTCCAATTCTGCTTCTGTGAATACTTTATTTTGCATTATCAATGGATGTTGATATGGTAGCCTCTGTTCTGTTATTTCTGAATCTGGGTGTTGTTCTTTCCAAAACTGGTGCATTCTTTTCAAATATCCTCTTCTTGCTAGACTCAATCTGTAATAACAAATCATTATTTCTTTTCATTTACACAAATAACTATATATGTTAATCATGGAATTCCTAGACTAATCACTCTGCTGACCACCTAATTCCCATAATATGTCTCATGTTTAAGGATATATATCCATGTAGTATGGCTGTATTACTATTATCCTTCTCGTCTTTTCTATTATCTTCTCCTATTGGTATTTTATGGTTATATTACTCTGTTGTTTGTATGTACACTTAGAGCTTATGCATCAAAGACAAATTCCTTGTGTGTCCAATCACACTTGGCCAATAAAGTATTCTATTCTATTCTACTGTTGAACTGGAAAAAAATATAGAACAAGGTTTAAAAGATTAATCCTGGAAAGCATAACAATTATTCTTGTTCCAACTCAACTATAAAAACGGGCATTACTAAATATTTCTAAAACTGATTTCCTGATTGATTTCAGCTTTCTCAGCAATAGATTCTTAATGACATTTATCAAAATGTTTTCCAGGTAGAAAAAAGATCAAATATGTCATGTTTACGGTAAATAAATCTGACAAGAGATATGGCAATTCTTCCTCTTTTTTTTAGATCATACAGCTTATCCTTTGCCCTAAAGCCTTAGTTTCTGTAACACAATGACGTTCTGAGTACAAATACAGGATAACACTAAATGATAGGAAAGAACATGGTTAAAACATAAGAGTATGTGATTATGTCCTTGAGTAGCAGTAAAGGTGTTTCTTTAATGGAAAATCATTTAGCTGACATCATCAAGGAAGCAGAATACTGTTTTTCCTAATATATGATTTTTACAAAATAAAACATTGCCGCTCATGATGTTGAAGCCACTTCTGAGTTGATTCTGGAGTTGCTCATTCCCATGATGCTGGCTGGTTTCAGGATCTGAACCATGTCTTTGTGGTTCTGTGCTGATATATATGGAACTAGAGCAGAGCTGGACCTTTCTTTCTCTTTTTGCAATGCATCAGCTTATGGACAACCTGTTTCCTATTCAGGTCCCTTATAATATCTTCCTAGTGGTAAATAAACTATTGACCAGGTTCTGCTACAATCTAAGCCATTCTAGGAAAAGGGAAGAGATGGATTAAAAAAGAGTCAAGGTAACAACAACAACAAAAATAAGGCATCAGCTGTGAGGGATGAAACAGGATCTGCAGGACTCACTTGGCTAGAATAGGTGCTATAAAAATTGAATTAATAAATAAATAAAATCTCACCAGGTAAGCACCTTTTCATCCCACTGTCTGTCACAAGTGAATTTGTTTGTTTGTTTGTCAAACATGTACAAGATAGCAGGTATAGGTATAAACATAAACAAAGGAAGTAAGTACAGATAAATGGGGACAGTAGGACAGGGACGGTAGGCACGCTAGTGCGCTTATGCATGCTCCCTTTACGGACTTCTTAGGAATGGGGTGAGGTCCACAGTAGACAGTTTGAGGTTGAAGCTGAGAGGGTTTGAGGCTGTAACCTCGGAGTCAGGTAGAACATTCCAGGCATTGACCACTCTGTTGCTCAAGTCGTATTTTCTGCAATCGAGTTTGGAGCGGTTTACCTTGAGTTTGTATCGATTGTTTGCCCGTGTATTATTGTGGTTGAAGCTGAAGAAGTCATTGACAGGTAAGACATTGTAGCAGATAATTTTGTGTATTATGCTTAGATCGGACCGCAGGCGGCACAGTTCCAGATTGTCCAAGCCCAGAATTTCAAGTCTGGTGGCATAAGGGATTCTATTGTGAGTAGAAGAGTGGAGTACTCTTCTCGCGAAATACCTCTGGACCCACTCAATCGTGTTAATGTCCGATATACAGTGTGGATTCCAGACGGAGGAGCTGTATTCAAGAATTGGTCTGGCAAAGGTTTGTATGCCCTAGTTAGCAGTACAATGTTACCAGAGAAGAAGCTTCACAAGATTAGGTTAACAATTCTTAATGCCTTTTTGGCAATGCTGTTACAGTGAGCTGTAGAAGTGACTGATGCCAAATGCACATCACATACATATTATTTCACAATTATAACTCTCAAGCGATGGAGACTGAAGGCAATATAAAGTTAGTGTCCTCTCACCTATCAAATGACCAGAGCAATGCACACATACAGAAAATGTGAATGGAAGGGTCAACATTGTCTCTTGCTGTGGACTTCCCCTGAGAGGTTACTGTTACATAGCAGCTGCAGTGGCTCAGAAAGGCTGAATGATATTGGGGGGTGGGGGGGAGGGAAATAGGTGTCAATAGAACATGAAAAGTGAGGAAATGTATGTCATGATGCCACAATGCTAACCTCATAGCTTATAGATTTTTTTCTGGAATTTTGATGTAAGTACATAAGGCCCAGGTGTGCATCCTGATCTTACTGCTCGGTATAATAATTTTCTATCATTTAAATGACTGTGGAGATTCTCAGTCATCCAAGTCATGGTTGTCCCAAAGGTGCTTTTTCAAGAGGAGTTTCTGATTTTTCTTTGAACACATTTCGCTTCTCATCCAAGAAGCTTCTTCAGCTCTGAAGCTGAAGAAGAGCTAAAGGGCTAAAGAAGCTTCTTGGATGAGAAGCGAAACATTGTCAAAGAAAAAACAGAAAGTCTAGTTGTCTCTTGAAAATACCTTTCAGATTCCCATCTAAATAAAGAAAGACTCTGAATCAATAAAAGGAATACTCCTATGCCCAAACTGTAATTAAACTATGCAACTTCTGTCATCGGATATATGGCACATTAGATGGTTTTAGAAAGGAATAGAATAATTCATTATGTAAATGACTATCAATAGCTACTAGTGTTAGTGATTATACAGTATCTCTTGAATTCTCTGATATCAGCTGATGTTCAGATTGAATTTGGCACTTTTATCCACCTATTGAGCCTTTCCTAAGGACCTAGGATAGTCAAATATTGTTGTTTGATGGTGTTGAAGATATCATCACAGACAAACAAAGCTTCCTTTTGCAACTGACTGGTAGCGATTTTGTCGATGCTGATGAATGATATTCAAGTAATGCTCCAGAGGTTTTGGGATTGCATCCAAGATTCTATTACTACTGGTACTATCTTTGCTTTCTTTTGTCATTCTACTTCTATTTGCAAATCTTTGCATTTTATGATTTTCTCTAATTCCTTCTCTTCTATTTTCTACCTCCAGGATTGCAGTGTCCAATATTCACATTTTTTTTTTTGTCCTTTTTATTGACAGTTGTTAAGTCTGGGGTGTTATGTGACAGATGTCTGTTTGAATTCTAACACACTTTAACTTCTTCATTTTCGATTACTTTGTCTATTTTGTAATCCCACCAGTTGTTGCTTGTGAGGAAATAGTACTTCTTGCAGGTATTTCATTGCATAGTTGCTACTTTGTCGTGTCGTTAAGTTACCACAATTGCTTATGCTTGTTTGGAGGGGGCAGAGTCATCTTTTATATATCATTTCTTTTATTTTATTCTCTTACTCTTTTTGTATTTCTATTTTTTCTTTTTCATATTTTTATAGTTAATAATAGTGGGGTTTTTTAAATTTTCCCAAAAATAAGAATAGCACCTGGAAACCAAACGGTAGCCAGTGTAGCTTGAAAAACCATGGCCCAAAAACATGGTTTTTATGGCATAATGTTGTAGCATGCCCGACTCTGCCTGCACTGCTGCATTCCAGAGCCAGATCTTTAAGGATTATATCACAAAAGTCCATTCACGAGGTGACTAGGACAGGAGTAACCATCCCAATGTAGGAATGGGTGTAATAACACAGTAGACGAATCTGTGTAAGACCCCTCTTGTCTGCAACTCACTATCTCTTTGACCAGGAACAGGAACTCTGAGACCATCTCTACACTCCATACCAGATTTCATTGGGGAAACATACCCTCAATATAAACTAAAAATGGAAGGACCAAAGAGCCCATATAACTACAGTCACTCAGTTGGTAGGATTGAGTCTAACTCTGTTCCTCTCATCTAGACCTGTACAATTTCTAGACTCTGGGGAAAGAATGTGACATCACTGGATTGGCCGAGAGCTACAGTAGGCCCTGATTCTGAACTGATGGATAACCTTGGATAATGTTTGTATCTATCTTCTCAATGGGCATATGCCAATGTAACCTCAGTTGTAAATTCCTTTGGATAGAAATTTCACATTAGCTACATAGTTCAAAAATCCCTGAAGCATTTCAATAAATGAGATTGCAAAATATTTGAATATTTGAATATGAAAATCTTATTTTTATAGCAATAGCCACTTATGATATAACCATATCTTTTCAATAATCATTTTATGTTTAGGATGTGACAAACACAACTCTCATAATAAACAAAAGGAGGGCAATGCATGTCAGGTTGCATTATTACAGACTTTTAAGTGAGTGGGCATGATTTACACATGCATATCTAAGATAGCCAACTCAACACATAATGACTTTTGACATTTCATTTTCTTGTAGAAGGGCGGTATAGAAATAAAATTATTCTTATTATTATTATTGTTGTTGTTGTTGTTGTTGTTGTAGTAAGAAATAAAACAAATAGCATGTTCCCCAAAATCTTCCTTTTCAAATGTATAGAAACATACAGATACATACAGATACACATACAGAGGCATTATGTCATTTAGAATCACCTTCCTCACCACACAAACACACAGACACACACACACACACAAAATTATTTTTTGAAGGAAAATGAACTAGGAAAGGAGAGGCAGAGACCGGTTAGACTTCCCATCCTACCAAACTCAGAGGATAGAGCTTCAGGAAATGATGACATGTCCTATTTAAACTCTATTTCTAAACTATCATTTCCCCCACTGGACTGGAGGAAATAAACAATGATGTTCTGCCCGGAGACAGTGATCTTTTCTCACTTCAGAAGAAAACAAAGAGAAAGGAATTCTTCCCAGCCACATTTTAGATTGCTGAAGGAGATAGTCTAAGAAAGAAAAAGTTGTAGAGTGAGTGCAGAACCATTGCGAGGGCTTCCTATATAAAATAAATAAAGCTACCAAATCATGTTTCATCTTAATTTGGCTAATAGAGATTAGTCAAATGTTTAACACAGGTTTTAAAATTTGTTCTTTTCCAGTCGCCAAACTCTTGGATGGTCCCTTTTAATTAACTGTGGCTAATTAAAAAGAAGGAAGTAAAATGTTCCTTATAATTCTGTTATGCATTCTCAGGAAAGGGCTATATGTAAATAGTATGTGGGAATGACCTTGGCAGACAAGAGGAAGTGTGCGGATCCTCCTCCTCTCTCCCAAGGTCATTCTCACATACTATAACACTAGGCGTCTATATTCAGAACCATATATATGATGTTACCAGTAGTCCTCGCTAAGCAATATGATCATAAAGCACAATATCACATGTCCGCATTGCTTGTGGCTCAGGAAATTGTAGGTTGTTAACAGAGGATCTCATGTGACTATCATCTGCAAAACGTGAAGATTTCATATTTCATATAATAAGTACTTATTCAGAAGTTCTCCAATGTTCATGGGAGAAAGACATTGGTCCAATTAATGATGCCGAATTTCAGTCAGTCCTTTCCTCAAGAAAATGGTGAGATATCGCTTCCCTAAGGACTGAATTAGATGGCCATTTTATTGACCTGGACCCTTGCATTAGCCAATAGCCAGTAAGTTATCATTTCAACTGCAAATGCCTTACCAAATCTGAGTTCTTTAAATTGTACTCATTCATTCTATAATATATGTCCAATAAAATTATATTACTGTATTAAATCTATGACTTTGGAAATGAACAAGGAGAAAAAGGAATATTTTGGCTATAATAAAGAGTCCACTTCAAAGAAATATGCTCTGTGTTGGACACCATCATAGAGAGAGATAATTTGCGTAGTTATGATAAATGTTCTGAGCTCTACTATAAAAAAAGCTAGCAACTGTTTCAAAGGAATGTAAGATTAAGCACATTTCAGCACTTATCTGAGGACCTGTCTTGTTGGCCATGTACTGTCTTGTTTTCACTATGCAGTACATAGAAATGCTTCTGACATTTATGAACCGAAGAGCAGTGGTATTTCTGAGAATTTAAAAAACAAAAAGAAAAGAAAACCTAACCAGGCATTCTTCTGAGAACTATTTTTGCTCAGGTAGAAAAAGAAAATGAACACAAGCCAAGTCACTGCTTGCAAAAGTCCTGTGTTAATACATGTGAGTAGGGAGCAGTTTGCTTTCTTGAACAGAGCTAGTTCCTGGTTTTTTCTTCATTTTTTGCAGAAAGAATTCCTTCACAGAAATGAAGTTTTAAATCTGCACCCCACCATTCCAGGGGTGAAATCCAGCAGGTTCTGACAGATTCTGGAGAACCGGTAGCGGAAATTTTGAGTAGTTCGGAGAACCAGCAAATACCACCTCTGGCTGGCCCCAGAGTGGGGTGGGAATGGAAATTTTGCAATATCCTTCCCCGAGGAGTGGGGAGGGAATGGGGATTTTGCAGTATCCTTCCCCTGCCATGCCCATCAAGCCACACCACACCACGCCCACCAAGCCAGGTCCACAGAACCGATAGTAAACAAATTTGGATTTCACCATTGCACCATTCCCTTATTTTATTACAAAGGCACTTTAAACTTGGACGTTCAAAGAAAAAAATAATATTGACACAAATGTTAAATATTGTAAATGTTGTTTCATGTTAAAGAAGATAGCCTTATATGTTTATTTTTTATCATTTTTTTTAATTTTTATATGCCGCCCTTCTCCGGAGACTCAGGGCGGTTACAATGCGTTAAGCAATAGCCTTCATACTTTTGTATATTTTATACAAAGTCAGCTTATTGCCCCCACAAACCGGGTCTTCATTTTACCCACCTTAGAAAGGATGGAAGGCTGAGTTGACCTTGAGCCTGGTGAGAATTGAACTCGCAATAATTGCAGGCAGCTGGATGTGAAATGCTGCCTTAGTAGGAGGCATTAGCCTCCTACGCCACTCAGGCTCATATGTTCTAACCCAGTGATGGCGAACCTTTTCGGCACCGAGTGCCCAAACCAGAATGTGCACATGCGCATGCCCATACACACACACCGCTGAAAAGCTGAAGACCAGATGGCAACAGCACACGTGCCCACAGAGAGGGCTCTGTGTGCCTTAGGTCGGCCATCACGGTTCTAACCTTTGCAGAGGCTATAGTGCAAAAATAATGTGACCTCTGCAAAGAAGCAAAGCACAGAATCCTTCTTCTTTTCTAGAAGGCCAAATTGAGAGAGAGAAACTCTTCATTTACTAAATCAGTCTTTTCCAACTAAACAGTCACTTGGTGTGTTGGGGATTGCAATTCCCCAATTTTCAGTGACCAAACTGGAATCCTTAAAAGTGCTTCCTACTTCATCCAGTAAAAAATGCAAGTAGAAAAATAGGGACCATCTTTGGTGGGAAGGTAACAGCATTCCGTGCGCCTTTGGCATTTAGTCATGCCGGCCACATGACACGGAGACGTCTTCGGACAGGACTGGCTCTTCGGCTTTGAAACAGAGATGAGCACCGCCTCCTAGAGTTGGGAATGACTAGCATATATGTGCAAGGGGAACCTTTACCTTTACCTTACTTCATCCAGAGGACACCAGGTCACAAAATGTGATAACAGGTAATAATAACAGGGCTGGATAGTGTATCTGGACAAAGCCTGTTATTTCTATAACCACTTACTTCCTGGGCCCTTTCTCTATACATTGCCAGGAAATCCCATTCAGGCTGCTTAGTTCTTTCTTTAATTCCACACGATCTTTAAAAAAAAGAAGAAGAACGTTAAGTTCTCCTTTGCAAAGTGGAAATTAACATTAATTCAATACCCGTTGTCTTTCTAAGGCTACAGAGGGGGCCATCATTTTATTTTAGTTTTAGCAAGATTTGTTTTCCTATCAGCAAATGCCAGAGTTAGAATTCACCCCCTTCTCACAGGAGATCCTGTTACTTAGTGGTGGTATTAAGAAACTGGACCAAAGGGCCATGGAATGCAGCCGTCTGCATGCTTCCCTGAAACCACTGGCTCTTCCACTCTTCAAATACAAATATTTTTGTATTTGAAAACCTCCCATGCAAAGTGCAGCCACAGACAGCAGAATGGGGGAACCAAAAATACAAAGCCAAGCCTTAACACATGTCAGAGCCTCTCAGGCAAAAGCATGCAGTGGTGGGGAGGGACAAGCCAGAGACATATACAATCCTCCTCTCCATACTCAGTCACTTTTGTTATTCAGCTGTCTTTCCCTCAATTGTCCTTCTGAAGGAAGGTTACTGCTCGATAAGCCCATGGCCATGAAGGTAAAATGTGTAGTAAAGATGAATAAAATCCTAGATAAATATATGTGCATGGGTTAATTTTCAGTTTCACCCATCACTCATTGATTGATGCACTGAAGGAAGTTTTAGAATAAGACCCAGGACTATTTCTATGAGACTAATTGTTTGTTTATACATAATAGCTTACATTTATTTGTTTACAAGGATGCGGTCATAGTGGATTCCTGGTAAAATATTTGTAGCATTTATCAACTTGGTATTTGCTTTCCTGTGATTGTTTCCAGTTCTGTATGTGTGTTTTCTGTCTTTTTTGTGTGTTTGCTTGCAGAATCTCCGTTTTTTCTGATGCTCCTAAATGTTTATTCTTTTGTAATAAATATCTTCTCTGCAGTAAAAAAAAAAAAATGTTGCCACCAAAATAACTTGTCATTTTGATATCATCCTAAAAACAAAAAACAAAATACCTAAACAAGAAACAACTAAAACAAAAAAATCATTCTCAATAACAGCAATTTACACATCTCCAGCATATTTACATCCCACAGTATCAGAATATTTATAAAAGATGAAATAATCCGTATTCTTATTTCTGGATAAACAATTGAATTGAATAATTGAATGGGATCATAAATGTTTAATAGCAGCAACTAATTTATTCATTAGTATGAGTAAATGCGGCCGCGCGGGTGGTTATGGGCGCAACTCGTTGTGCCCACGTGACACCCCTCCTGCGCGAGCTGCACTGGCTCCCAGTGGTCTTCCGGGTGCGATTCAAGGTGTTGGTTACCACCTTTAAAGCGCTCCATGGCATTGGACCTGGGTACCTTCGAGACCGTCTTCTGCCACCAGTAGCCTCCCACCGCCCAGTCCGCTCCCACAGAGAGGGTCTCCTCAGGGTGCCGTCGGCCAAATTATGTCGGCTGGCGACACAAAGGGGGAGGGCCTTCTCTGTGGGAGCCCCTGCCCTTTGGAATGAACTGCCCCCAGAAATGCGTAAGATCTCCGACCTCTGTGTATTTCAACGTGCCCTCAAAACCTTGTTGTTCCGCGAGGCCGGGCTATCAATGTAAAGATTTTAATTGGTTTTAAATGTGGGATTTTAAATTTGGGGGTTTTATAATTGAGCCAATTATTTAATTATTTTAATTATTTTTAAATTTTGTTTGTCTTTGTGCTTTTAATCAGGCTGTACACCGCCCTGAGTCCTTTGGGAGAAAGGCGGTATAGAAATAAAATTATTATTATTATTATTATTATTATTATTATTATTATTATTATTATTATTATTATTATTATTATTATTATTATTATTAAATATAGGCCTTTCTGTGAGAACAAGAGTAAGTAGCTTTTGGTTTTCTTTTCTTCTTTAAAAATCTAACTTTCAGAATTGTCTTTAAATTCTATGAAGACATCGGTATCTCAAAGCCCAAGTAAGATGCAAATCTCTAATAGGATCACAATGTATGCCACTGAAATAGAGGGAAATGTATATTCTAAGTTGCCTTTTGAGACTGTGACAGAAGTGTTGCCCAAAGTCAGCAAGGCTGCCTTCATATTGCATATCACATAAGCCACCTGGAGTCAGTGAGGTGGGTAGCATAGAAGAGTGCTGAATAAATAAATAAATAACTTTGGATCTGGACCATTAACACTTCTTTCTGATATAGCCATCTATTTGTGCAAAATAGTCATGAAAGCCATTGTTGTTGCCTGCAGCCAAACTTTAAGAACTATGCAAACAGTCATGCTTTTCTTCCCCTATTACTAGTGGGTGTCTTCTGGAGGTCAAGTTTTCTGGACTGTTAAATATTCATTCTCTGTTTGGCAACATCTCCCCCTTCTGGATATAAAATATATACTATTATGCTATATATGCTATTAAAATCCATCAGTGTTTAAGTAATATCAGGAAAGGGAAAATTCAATAATGTCAGCAAGAAATCAAAGTTCCATATAGAATTATTATCACAGAATGAAACTCTAAAACTGAAATTTGCAGATTACTGATAGCGGATAGCTCTTTAATCCATTCATTCCTCATAACTAAAGGTTAGAGTTTCATGAATGAAAGACTTACAGTTTACAAGAGATTATTTGATTTTGTAAAAAGTACAGCATTTGCATGGATAAGTTTAAAGTGAGCAAGGCTGACAAATACCACACAGTCACTACAGGAAACAGTCAATATAAATAGTAAGGATACCAGCAACAAGGTTAGTCATACAAATACAAACTGTCTAATATGTTTCTGATTGGATTCTTTCAGAGACAGAAAATTGGATTCGGTGATCTAAATGGTCCTTTCCAATTCTAATTCTAGATATTTTCTTTATTTAGTCCTATGCGTTGCTACTCTAATATACCGTATATCTCACTAGCCAAGTTCACATATCCCACTACTGTTGGTTTGCTTAACTATGTTTAGTTGAATAAGCCACAAATCATGCATCAATGTAAGCTATGATTAACAAACCACAAGCTATGTCCATTCCATTTGTTTAGCCAAAATCACACAATATACATAATTGTGCCACTGTGTTAATATGGCTCTTCCCAGTTTTGAAATTTGCTTGTTTCAGCTTAGAACTTTATATGAAACAGATCATAGACAATATTTGTTAATTGTAGAGCTCTTGATCCAAGATAAAAGTGGTCAACTGCAGCCTTTAGGCTGCAAACTGTCTTTGAAACCCCCAAACCCTCCCAGAGTGGACTTGGTGCAAGAGAAGATAACATATATTTATATGTTTATTACATTTATATCTGCCTATCATTCAAAAATTCAGGGCAGCGTATATAATGTTTCCTCTTTCTGTTTTCTTCACAAGAATGACTGACGTAAGTTGAGCCTGAGAGAGATTGACTGGCCCAAAGTCATCAAGTGAGCTTTCAGTACTATGGATGGATCTGAACCTCTTCAGGGTCCATCAACATAACTAGTACACCACACTGATTAAGGCAAAGCTTTAATGTAATTGTAAATCCTCCTGAACATCGTAAATAGTTTTGGAAAAGTTTTAAGCCTCTGCAAGGCTCAAGACATTAATTGCTGAAAAACCATTGCAAGCCTTCAAACTAGGGATCAGCTCCATAATTACAGCCTTATTCAATACAGTTATATCCCAACTTTATTACTCATGTTTCATTATTCACTGACAACTTCATTATCATACTCATACAATGCCCTCTCTAGCCTTTCGGCAGAATAAGAAGAAAACATGCACCTCCTCTGCTGAAAAGGTTGTTTATCTTTAACATAAATACGGGACATTTATAGTATCCGAAAGCAGATGTAATTAAGGGATACAATTTCAAAATAATATTCAGAGGTATTTGGGAGCTGCATCCAAAACAATTGATGGTTCTATGTTGCTTTAGGCACTCCGGTTGTACCCGAGTTACAGCATTGCTTAGACTTAGGTGTCTTTCCTCTCCTCTGAAGACATGTCAGTACAAATACATTATAAGGTAATCAGTCTGAATGAAGTGATGTTGGAACAGAAGGATGTTCTGATACAAAGACCTTGCCCATATGTAATCAAACTGGCTTGCTGTGATTTACTCAAATGGAAGAGGATGCATTGAAATCACAGACCTAAAACCCGGGTGAGTTGGCTGCCTTATTGGGGTCAGATATGGTCAGCTCCAGTCTCACCTTTCACCTTTTTTACTCTGCCCAAGAATTTGGCTGAGCTTCCAGCAAAAAATCCAGACAGTACACAAGGGCCAAACAGACAGATTAAGTACCATGGCCAAGATATCAGAGGGTGAAATTGAATTTAGGGTCACAAATTGAAGCTCCGTTGCCTGGATGGCAAGGTATGAAATTACACTCCTTCCTTAGCATGGTGAGCCAGGAATCACACGGCACCCGGTAAGTTAAGAGGAGACTCTTGGCCGGCAGTCATAAGCAGAACACTTGATCCAGTAATATAAATCCTGTTGGGTTCAATCTGAATGGAGCGTATTTCTGAGAAAGCTTCTTATAGGAGACTTTAGATTGCAATCCAGTGTAGTTGTTCCACCAAGTCTTTGGAACTTGCTCCTGAGTTATTATTAGACTACAACTTTGTACCTTATTTTATAAGAGAATTCTAAGTGAATCCAATGAATTCTGGGGAGAAGCCACAGCCCACAGCAGGGCAAGTATTTTCCCACTGAAGGGCTTATGATTCAAGCACAGACCCTCTAGTTAGAAAGATATGAACCACTGGCCAAGGCAGTTGCAGATTATAGGAACGCTGGTATATCAATATTTGAAGGCCACAGATTTTCACTCTGAATCTAAGCCCATATAGCCAACAAAATAAATCGGGCTACAAGGAACAACAATGTGACATGACCGTGTCTGAAGGACTCGGGTCAGAGAGAATCTGCTCCAGAGAAAACGGGCATAAATATTGTACTGTAAGTATCATTCCAGGGAGAAAGCGATGCAGACATACGCCGATAGATGGCGCTGCCTCATGCCATTTCCTAAAGCCCTGATTAGCGAATCCATTTATCAGGCAGGAGCGGGGGAAGAGATGGGAAGTTGAGCAGCGAGTGTCACCTTTCTTCCGGTCCCCGCTTTCTCCTTTCCGCTTCTCTGCAGTTCCGGCGGCTGCTGAGGACGTGGCTTTTGGCTCACCGGTCTCTTCCTGTTCCGCGGCGGGCTGAGGCCTGCTGCGGGCTGTCATTTACCTGTTCGCTCACCCGGCCCTCCGCCCGTGGAGGATGAGGAGGCCCCGCGGCGGCGGAGGCGGCGGCGGTGGCGGCTGAAGAGGCCGGGCGTGAGAGCCGGCAATGGAAGAAAAGTTCAGCGGGAGCAGCAGCGAGGCCCTGGCCAGAGGCGGGCGGCTGGGGCCTGTGGATGTACCCAGCGCCCGGTAACTGACCGTCCCGGGAGCGTTTAGCCGAGAGGGCGAGCGGGGTCCAGGCGGAGCCTGCGAGGAGGGTTCTTATTTCTTTTGATGGGACTAAAGGTCATTTTGATAGGACGCCGCCTGCAAGCCGGGCTAACGTGGAGGCATCGTCTCCTCTGTAGAGCAAAGGCTTCCTCGGCCAGGTCTTTCTATGGAAGACGCGGCGACGGAATCGTTGTTGTGCTACAAAAGCGGAAGCCCCGTTAGACTTTTTGCACTTTATGCACCCCGTATCCTCATCAGAGGTTCTTTATTCCTTGCGGTGAAAGCCACAGACAAGGACAAGCAGCACCTGTTCTTTCCCACCTGTGCCTTCGTTATGTTATCCTACACCTGCTAGGTTTCTTCTCTGCAAAACTATTAAAGATTGTCTGTGTGGGTGGGTGTGAGAGAGAGATGGCTATGTAATTTTAAGGCGGTATTTTCGAAAGTTGTTAACCATGGTCCTCTAACAAAGATGATGAGGGGACTGGAGGCTAAAACATATGAAGAACGGTTGCTGGAGCTGGATATGTCTACTCTAGTCTGATGAAGAGAAGGACTAGGGGAGACATGATAGCAGTGTTCCAATATCTCAGGGGTTGCCACAAAGAAGAGGGAGTCAAACTATTCTCCAAAGCACCTGAGGGTAGGACAAGAAGCAATGGGTGGAAACTAACCAAGGAGAGAAGCAACTTAGAACTAAGGAAAAATTTCCTGACAGTTAGAACAATTAATCAGTGGGACAACTTGCCTCCAAAAGTTATCAGTTTTTAAGAAGAGATTAGATAACCATTTGTCTGAAGTGGTGTAGGGTTTCCTGCCTAAGCAGGGGGTTGGACTAGAAGACCTCCAAGGTCCCTTCCAACTCTGTTATTCTATTCTATTCTATTCTATTCTATTCTATTCTATTCTATCCTATCCTATCCTATCCTATCCTATCCTATCCTATCCTATCCTATCCTATCCTATGCTATTTCTATTCCTATTCCTATTCCTATTCCTATTCCTATTCCTATTCCTATTCCTATTCTTCTATTCTATTCACTAGGAGAAGCTTCCCAAATGGCTTTGTACCTAATGATGGACCAGAGGCTTCCTTTTTCTAGCCTGCTGCCTTAATCACTACACCAAACTGGCTCCCCAGTTAACAAAATAGATGCACAATTTCCTTTAGTCATACATCACTATTCACCTAGAATAGCAACAGTTCTTTTACACTAAGCTTTTTTAGTGTAGTAGAGCCTACATTGAGCCAGATTCAGAGTTCAGTTTTAAAATATTTTCATTTGTCAAAACTAACTTTATTTATCTTAGATCCCAAAGAAACCCTAGCAAATACTCTGTGACTTAGATAACCGGGTAAAATTTACTAATTTTTATTATAGTGGAATCACCACATCCTTGAATTCTTCCTGGATTTTTTTTCCCAAAAATCCCCATAGGAGCCTTTTTTTCCCCTCTGGTCTAAAGTCAATGTATTATTAGATGGTAACCTGGACAGACCTCAATCTCCCATATTAAAACCATACTTGGACACACTGAATCGTAGAGACTGAATCTATTTCTCATTTTTATCTGTCACTTTAGCCTATATTGTAGAAGTCAAACTAGTTCCTTAAAGTTTTGAGTGTCTTAGTTGTATGTAACTTATGCACGCATATTAAATTGTTGTATTGGACTATAAAGCAATAAATATGCAAGTGGGATATTTGCTAATAGTACCCTGTTTTCCTGAAAATAAGACATCCCCTGATAATAAACCCAGTCGGGCTTTTGAGCGCATGCGCTAAAATAAGCCCTTCCTCCGAAAATAAGCCCTCCCCGAAAATATTTAAACACAGAGCTGGAAATCAGGTAAGACGGCAAGAGGAGCCCCATCTTGCTCCATGTGTCCCAAAATAATAAGACCTCCACAAAAATAAGGCTAAGTGCTTATTTTGGGGTTAAAAAAAATAAAACAGGGTCTTATTTTCAGGGAAACACGGTAAATGTTTGCTATTAGGAGTACTGCACTGGACCAATCCAGGATGCATCTTTTGTTTTAAATAACTTCTAGTAAAGCAGAGAAATTAACAATGGGATAGTATTTTGAGGAACAAATGCATCATAGATAGTACAATTATGCTTACTTCATATAATTCCAGAGTATAAATAAAGACAGTGCATTTAGTTCTCTTAGCATTTTGCACCTTAAGTATTTGATTAGCCATTGTGCATTATAAATCAGAAACCGTTTCATGTAGCTATCCATTAAAAAAATATTCAAGTTAAGTAATTAAATCTTTTAAATTGTCTTACTTTTGATTTTTCCAATTTTAATTCTAGAATTGATACATTGAAATTTAACTTACCTAAAATACGTTTACATAATTGTATAGACCTGCCTGAAAAGTTAACATTTAACTTTTCTTTTCTTCTTTTCAGCCTGACTAAATATATAGTGTTACTATGCTTAACTAAATTTTTGAAGGCTCTAGGATTATTTGAATCCTATGATCTCTTGAAAGTAGTTCACCTTGTACAATTTATCTTCATTGTAAAACTTGGGTGAGTTGACTTTTTTTTTTCAGCACTTGTTATTATCATTTGTTTTGTATCTAAACTCCTATGGAGATTCTCAGTCATCCAGGTCACAGCTGTCCCAAAGATGCTTTTTCAAGAGGCAACTGGACTTTCTTGTTTTTCTTTGAAGATGTTTTGCTTCTCATCCAAGAAGCTTCTTCTGCTCCAAGCTGAAAAACAAGAAAGTCCAGTTGCCTCTTGAAAAAGCATCTTTGGGACATTCGTATCTAAACATTTTTCCTTGGTGAGGTGGCCATCATCATAGACTTGTTGAGATCATAGGACTGTTGAAAATTTATGGTCCCGTTACCAAGCATACTCCCTCATTTTAATTCTTTTTCATAGCCATCTCTAGTCGCTGTTAGAGTCAGTCAGATCAATGAATGTTATTTTGTCACAAAAAAAATAGTTTGCTAAAATAATTAGCATTAATTTAGAGTTGAGACCATTGTCAAAAGTATGTTTGCAAATTGCTTTTGGTTAACTGGCTAGTAAAAATGTTGCAGATGTATTTATAAGTTTATTTCTACATATCTTTTAAATAAGTATGTAGAAATAAATACATAAACAATGCAGAAATTCTGTTTTTCTGTAGCTTTCTATAAATCCATATTAATTTCTACATGAAATAAGATGTGTTGGGTTCCAGATTAGAAACGATGGATTTGTTTTATTCTGTGAAATGAATGCTTTAAAATGCCATAGTCAAATTTACAGGATATATAAATATAATGTAGGCACTGATCTTTTTTTCTAAATTGCAATCATTGACTAACAGGATTTTGTATTTGTACAGATCTGCATTTTTTACAATTTTGATTCAAAAACCATTTTCTTCTGGAAAACCAGTAACTAAGCATCAGGTCTGTAGAACTTTGATTACAGAGATCATGTTTATATGAACTTGTTTAAAAGAATTGTTAAAGTGTCTAGACAAGCTGTGTATATGTATAGATCAGAACATAGCATATAAAATTAGAATGACAGAATGTTTATTTCAGTTGGAAATCAATTGTAGTATTGCAGAAACTTCCCCAAAATTGTATTAAATCATATGAAAGATTCAATATATTTTTCATGATTTTCATTGGAAAATGCATTTTGGAAAGCTTAAAAATATTGTGTCTGTTACATATTTCTGTCTCTGCAATAGTTTATTAAAGTTAAGAATTGATTTAATCAGGTTGCCTATTGAAATACTTTGAAAACAAAATATTAGTTCTCTATATTATTTATACTTTGTTTTATTTACAATCCAAGACCAAATGCCATTCTCTAAAGTAACCAAAGCTCAATTGTCAGTTCAAGAAATTATATATTAGCTGCTATTACAGGTAATCCTCGATTTACAGCAGTTCATTTAATAACTGTTCAAAGTACAGTGGCACTGAAAAAAGTGACATGACTATTTTTCACACTTAACAACTATAACAGCATCTCTATGGTCACATGATCAAAATTCTAACACTTGGCAACTGACTTATATTTATGATAGTTGCAGTGTCTGGAGGTCTTGTAATCAAGCAAAGTCGATGGGGAAGCCAGTTCACTTAACAATCATGTTACTAATTTAACAACTGCAGTTATTCACTTAACAGCTTTTGCAGGAAAGGTCGTAAAATGGGCCAAAATTCACTTAACAAATGTTTCACTTAAGAACAATTTGGGGTTCAATTGTGGTAAATCGAGGACTATCTGTATTACAGGCAGAAGTGCCATTTAATTTCGTGCATTTATTTAAAGTATCTTATGTGCCACAACTTTGGGTGGCTCACAACAAAAATAAAACCAAAACAATAACAACAACAAACAGTACAACACCAAATACAATTCCCCAGCTCTAACCGTACCCTTTCCCAATGCTTGGGGGAAGAGCCAGCTTCCTGAAAGCTAAAATATTGGGGTCCTTCTAGGAGGAAGTTGCATGCAGTATTTTGTGAGAAAATTTAGCGACAAGTATTCTGACTTCCATTTGCTATCTATTAATGAATTAGTTCAATCTAGAATTGGGAGTGTAGCATTTTGGTAATGAAATTATTTTGTTGTGAGATAAGGGCTGAAATTATCCAATTCTTTTTGGGGAGAGAATTTTGGAGTTTTTAAACTTTTTTTAAACCTTTAAAAATAACGTGTAATAGTTCAACAGTGAAAGCTTAAACTGATTTTATGTATTTTTCTCAGGATAGTAGAGTTTGGTGTTGCAGTCCTATAGAGCTTTGGATACTGCAGAGAAAAGAGTTTAGTGGGCATCAAATGACCTCCAAAGTTCTATATTTCTGCAATTGTTCTAAAACTGTTTAAATATAAATTATTGAATTGTGTATTTCAGAGTTAAATAATCTAACAAATCATTGTGTGTGCTTTTTAAGAGAATAATTTGGATTCAGAATTGAGTATGAGAATCCTCATGCATTTTTCTTTTCTTCCAGTGGATCAAAATAATTAAACATGCCATTGTTGGTTGTATAATATCATTCTTGTGGTTTTTTGGCCTCACTCTATGTGGACCACTAAGGTAAATATATTGTGGGTTTATCCATGAAAAATGTGATGTACAAATCAAGTTTATTTATGTTAGCCTTCTCCAATCTTACAGAAGTATTAAAACAAAACTTTCATCCCAGCCAGCTCAAATTAGCAGTTTTTGAACCCAGTCACAGTAATAGTAAAAGGCTAAAATAAAAGGTTACAATACAATATCTTAAAATAGACTGAGATACCACAAATGTCCATGGTTGTAGCATCGATTTCCTGGACTGTGAATTAAAACCTGCATTATAACTCTTCGAGAAGCTTTAACCTTTTTTCTTAACACCATTTTTTAACCAGTCTAGAATTAGGTCTAGAATTCATAACTTTATGGTAGCCGAAACAAAAGTTATGTTAGGCCAGACCCATCCCTTCAGTGCAATCCTATACCTCTCTCTTCAGAAATTGATCCATTTAGTGATGCAGAAGGATTTTCTCCAAGAGTAGGACTTATACTTATTCTGTGCAAGGTTACTTAAGAGTAATATTGAGAAAATATAGATGAAATTCTTAATATGTAGATCATCATTGAACCAGAGAGAGGCAGAATTTTATTTCTCAGCAGAAGACGTACTATATCCCCCACCTCCAAATATAAACAGATGAGAAGTGCAACAACTGTTCTGATTAAGTTGGTAAAAAGAATTCCAGAATACTGTTTGAGTGAGCCTCAGGTTTTCAAATTAGTGTCTTACAAAATTTGGTTACTTTGGCTGTGTTCTTCTTTTGCAGAACTGTGTTGATTTTTGAACATAGTGATATTGTTGTCATTTCGTTACTCAGTGTCCTGTTCACAAGTTCCAAAGGAGGGCCAGCAAAGGTATCATTTGTTTTACAAAAAACTTTATATAATAAAAGTTTTCATATTATCTGTTTTGTTTTTTTTTGTTGCCACAAGTTATTCAGAGTATTTGTCTCCTTTTATAACCAGCTTCTCCATTTTTTCCCCAGACTAGAGGTGTGGCATTTTTTATAATTGCTGTGATCTGCCTGCTGCTTTTTGATAATGATGATCTCATGGCTAAAATTGCAGAACACCGTATCCTTTCTGATTTTATAATAGAATTTTTTTTACTACCTGCTTAATTTTAATGAGACTGTTAACATATTGCAAAAAATGAAGTACTTTATTCTGTTAGAAATTCTGTTAGAAATTGTGCCCAATTGAACTACTATTTCTGGAATAAATTTGCTAATATTATGATTAGTGGTTATGTAATAGATACTTTTGTATGCTGAGGCATGTTGGTTTTTATTTTTAAAAAGTATCTGTAGTTAATTTCCTTAATTTTCTTCTTCCTTGAAAAATAATGAGAAAGGAAACTATAGTTATACCTTTTTCCACTCCTGTAAATTAATGTGATAATGAAAAGATCTAAGGTTTTGGGGTTTTTTGCTTTGCCTACATATAACAATGCTTATTGTTTATTGCCTATATATCATTATGCTCTGCAAGGAATATAGCATTTTTGTTTTAAAGTGCAAGCAGAATAAACTGAAAAATACTGCTTAACCTGCTGTTGTTTCCAAACAACAGAAAGTAAAATAACTTTACTGTAATATCTTTAGCTCTTATGAAAAACTGGTACTTAACTAGAATCAGGATTTATCCCTAGTGAAAAAGTATAAAAAACTGACACCCCAAGTGAAAAGGCTCTTTATAATTCTCTGCTATAATCCCTATCCCTGAACCAGATCATTTGAAGCTCTAAAGTAGGGATGTCAAACTCAAGGCCTGTGGGCTGCATCCGGCCCGTGAGGTACTTAGATCTGGCCCACATGGCTGCCCTGGAAACAGCAAAGGACCAGCCCGTGGTGCCTCTGCCAGCGAAAATGGAGCCTGGGAGGGCCACGTGCGGCCCTCTGGAGCTCCATTTTCGCTGGCAGAGGGCTGCAAGCCATTGCTGCCGAAAACAGGTGCCCCTGACATGAGTGATGTCAAGATGGCCACGCCCCCCAGGCCACATCACCTGACACCCCACCCCCGAGATCAAACACAACTCTGATGCAGCCCTCAATGAAATTGAGTTTGACACCCCTGCTTTAAAGCAAGGGGTAGTTCTTTAAACTTGGGAGGGTGAGGGGGGTGGAGGGTGAGGGGGGTGAAGAAGGGGGCATATACAAAGTAAAGATTCAGCATGCTCTGATGCTGCCAAATAGACAATTTAACTTAATGGTTTCGTACAAAGTTAAAAGCATGAGGATACTTTTTTTTCTACAATATCCCTTGGCCAATGTCTGTGGTCAAGGCAGTAATCTCTCAGTATTGCCTTTTGATTACCAAAAATGACTGGAAATTCATCATCATAGTTCCTCCTGAGGGCGTTCATGCAGAGTGGTCAGAAGAATGCTGTTGCTAGTCCAAAAAGCTACTGAGATATTTAGGAAAATCCACAGTAGATACGCATAATAACACCAATTAAGCATTAGGTCAGAGGGCTCCATGCAGCTTGTGAAACCAGCTGTTACCGTGATCATAACCCTCTCTCACCATGGTTGCTGAAAGCACAATTTTCCAACATTTTATGACAGGTAACAGCTGATAACAGTAGTGAAATAAGTATAGAAGTAGTCCTCACATAATGACCATTTGTTCAGCGACTGTTGAAAGTTATGACATTGCTGAATAAATGGTAGTTATGTCTGGTCCCCAAAATTATGGCCACACCTGCAGTCACATGATCAAAATTTGGGTTCCTAGCAACCTACCTGTATTTAGGACTGCGAGGATGCTTCAAAAGGGACCAAGCCAAGACTTGCTTGGATCAGGGTGGATCCTTAGTGACTGTTGAGATTTGGTTAATAACAACAATAGGGATTGCTGTTGCTAAATGATGTGGTCACATGACATCCCTCTTATAATCAGAGCACTTGATGGAAATTTCAATCCCAATTACTGTCATATTCATGGATTATCTAAATCAGTTTTTTTTAAAAAAAAAAAATCCTGCAAACTCCCTGAAAATAATGATGCCCACTTGTCATATGCTACCTTGTTACTTTATGAACCTCAGCCTCTCAAAAATATTAAGTCCAGTCAAGTAAAATTATAGCTGGGTTATGAATTCCTCAACTCCGTTGACCAGGAATGTAAAATTAGAATCTAAATGATAATTTATTCACATTGAAGAATTCCTAAATTGGTCCCATAAATAATTACTACAGTACTGCCCCCTTAAGAACATAAAGCACACAATTCTTCAGAGGCCATTAACAATCTGCAATATAATGAGCCAGCTTTCTTAATAAATCAAGATCCAGATTTTTGGCATGTCTTCAGATTCTGTTTGAGGCTATGGAACACTACCTTTGGTAAGAGTAAAAAATAAGGAACAAGATGGAATTGATAGTGGAAGACTTTTCCATAAGATTTCAATGTAAAGGAATTACATTAACCTTTACCAATGTAAAGGTTAACCAATGTAAAGGTTATAACTCACTTTAAAAATTTTCCCATTAGATTGAAAATTGTTATTTACTGTATATTTTAGCATATGCATTCTAATCATGTTTCTAATTTGTGTGTTCTATGATTGGTTTTTTTAAAGAGGTATCAACCAATTAACATAAAGAAATAGCAGTTATAAACAGCTAATAAAATAATATAAACATTTACAAAAACCCAAAAAGAAAAAAAAAAGGCCTGGGAAAATTATACCATGAACAAAACAATTCCAAAATATTTGCCCAGATTGTTAAAAAGTCCTCTTACTTGTTCCCTTGTTTTGCACCTTTAATGCAATCATTTGTGATTGAGTATTCCTTAGCTTATCCTTCAAAAATCAGATGAAACTCATTTTTTCACTGTAGGGATTATCTTTCATTTAATCTATTTAAGAAAGTAATTAATAGAAATCAGAATGTTGTTATGTATGCTTGAATGAGACAGGGATAAGGTCCTGTTGCAGAATTTTCCTGAATTTCAAATTTTTTAGCTGAAGGACATCATGACAGCGCTCTAACCCATATGCTTTATACAGTCATCACTTTCTTAGGAGTTGCAGATCATAAGGTAAATGCTGAATAAACTGTTGAAAAGTTAGTAACTTAATTATTTTAATTGGTTACTGTTAGCAAACATTTTTTAAAAAGTACTATTAATAGTTTCTGCTGAATTGTTTCAAATTTTTTGGATATGCACAGTCCTTAAATGTAAGTATCTTTGTAGATGAAGGAGGTGTTAAAATCATATTTTACCTGGAGTAAAGTCCCATTGTACTTAGGGTAGCTTACTTCACAGTAGAAATACTATGTTGTATTGCAACATCATTAACAAATCATTTTTTATTTAATGGCCTTCAATTTGCAGTAATTTATTATGTATTTGTATCATAATGGTAGTACCGGTATGTTAGGGAGCACAGGACTTGGATTTAGGAAACTGGAAACTTGGATATCACTAGGTACAGCTGCAGGCATTGATTTTATCAATTGTTTACAAATTTCTGGGGCTGCTAATAATTTTATATGCATCTTTCTTCTGCTTTCTGAGAAAAATGTAAAGTTTGTGGTGTTTATTAATAGAGATATACTTAAAGGAATATTGAGCATTTGTTTTTTAGAGTGTTAATTGAAGTCTTTTTCTTTTTTCTTTTGGTAGGGTGGAGTAATCTTGCTTGTATTAGCATTGTGTTGTAAAGTTGGATTTCACACAGCTTCCCGAAAACTCTCAGTCGATATTGGTGGAGCCAAACGCCTTCAATCATTATCACATCTTGTTTCAGTTCTCCTTTTGTGTCCTTGGGTGATTGTTTTGTCTCTGACAACAGAGGTAATTAGCATCACTTGACTATTAAAGAGAAAGCAGCATTCTGATGTCAAAATGTTATATCTAAGTCATTTTTGTTACTGGAGTCAGTACCTTCAAGCCGTGACTCTTGGAGAGGCAGTTTTGTTTGCACCATGCCTTTCCCAAAAGAATGGGGATGCCGGGATTGAAGCTTCTGCAGTTTCATCTTGAAACATGTTCTCTAGAAGAAGTGGCTTTTTGCACTTCTCCCATTTCCCAAAGAGAAAGGGAACAAAATGGATAAAATAGAAGCACCTCCTGGTGTGACTATACCACCTTTATCATAAAGGTATGAGGGGGGGCAATCAAAGCAGAATAGCACATCCTGTTCAGGGTAAGGGAAAGAGGCTTTGAAGGGGCAGGTTCCTGCAGTGTGTCACAGCTTGACACAGAGAATACTATAATAGTTATTAGATGAAATTATGAAGGAATAGGTGAATGCTAACAATAACAATGGCACTTAGACTTGTATATACTGCTTTACAGTGCTTTATAGCCCTCTCTAAGCAGTTTACAGAGTCAGCATATTGCCCCCAAACAATCTAGGTCCTCATTTTACCGACCTCGGAAGAATGGAAGTCTGAGTCAACCTTGAGCTGTTCAGAATCAAACCAAACTGTGGCAGCTGGCAATCAGCAGAAGTAGCCTGCAGAACTGCATTCTAACCACAACACCACCATAGCTCTTCTATTACATATGCTTTGCCAATTACAGAAGTTAGAAATGCAACTATAGTCCACTTTGTTTCTGAAACTGATATCAAAATTCCAGCTGATTTTCACCACTCCAAATTTCACTTTCATTTTTTTAATAACTCATCAGTTTAACCCAGTTTCTTGCTAGCTTTAAGAACATTGTCTTTATAATTTTATAAATTTTACTACCCTTTCCTTAACTATTTTTATAAATGTAACGGGCTATAATTGGAAAGTGTGTTGAGGTATCTTCGAGTCATTCTTGACTTCTGGGAATTGCCTGGACAAGTCCCTGCAGTTTTCTTGCCAAGGTTTTTTGGAAGTGGTTTGCTGTTTCCTAATTCCTAGGACTGAGAAAGAGTGACTGGTTTAAAACAGTGCCTAAAACAGGACTAGAATTCATTATCTCCTTCCTGGTTTCTAGCCTGGTACCTTAACCACCAAACTGGCTTTCTAATTGGAAAGTTGATCAATTAAAATTCTGAATTTACTGTGATGCACAGTAGTGATGTAGTGATTACTAGAGCAAGTTCTTGGATATTTGTGATGAATGTTGTACTCAGGGATTTTAATCTGATCTTGCACGATATTTTCTTACAGTATATATTTATTTATCTTAATAATACTGTAGGTACTTATTCCTGAACTGTTAAGAGATCCTGACTACACAGTGTTGTTTTCAAATCATAAAATGTGTTGATAAACAATGCTAATTTTTGTTCATTTCAAAAGTGAAAGTGTTCAATAATGTATAACAATATTTAAATATTACTGCCTGTATTTACATATTTCCATATTTTGATTGCAGAGCAAAGTAGAATCATGGCCTTCCCTCATCATGCCCTTTTTAAGTGTAATCTTTTTTGTCATAATTTTGGACTTCTATGTAGAATCTATGTGTTTTGTCAAGATGGAAGCATCTAAATGTGCCCGTTATGGATCCTTTCTCATTTTCATAAGTGCTCTAATTTTTGGTAATTTTTGGACACATCCAATAACAAACCAGCTTCGTGCTATGAATAAACCAGCACACCAGGAAACTACAGAGCATGTTATATCTGGAGGAGTGGTAGTCAGTGCCATTTTCTTTATACTATGTAAGTATGACTGTTTTTTGAAAAATAAAAGTGAAATATTGTTCAAGATATTTGCATGCATTGATAAAAGACCTTGATATCACAAAATGCATTCATTTGCAGTGTTTTTATCCCAAATACTGTGCTGAAATTTCTAGCTGTAAATCATCACTATTGCTACTATAGAGATTTGGTTCAAAGAGAACTGCATTGTTCATTTTACAATAATAAGTTACACTAAGTGTTCTGAACTTAAACTTGTGTACACATGCACGAAGGCATTCCCTGTTGGTTATTCTGTTGCCATATGAAGACAAGGTTATTAGGTTTGGAGTTTCTAGATTTTCTTTGAAAGCAATTCCTTGCTTCATTTTTATCAGTACGTATCAAATTGCATGAATTATCTCCTTTGAAAATCCTGCCTTGGTTAACATGTCCATAGGCTAAATTGCAGAAATAGATCAGGTTTTTTTAATTGGAGGTTTCTTGCTAGTCAATTCATGAAAGATGAGTGATTAGTTGTTTAATTTTTAAAAAACATATCTAGTGCTCAGGCCCATCTCAAGGCCTTGCTAATTATTGTTTTTCTCAGCTACTGTGTATTTTAATTTTTGTATATGTTTTTGTTTCATCTTTTTAATATTGTTCCTCACCCTGACTCATTGTTGAGATGGTGGCCGCATACATTGATTAAATAAATAAATTCAATACCATCATGGGGCTTAACTTGAAGCACAAAGAAACAATATCACCCTATGCATTAAGTGATTAAGTGGCGAGTATGATATAATATTGAATAGTCTGAGTCTCTGGGAAAATAACTTTTTAAAATGCGTTTGTATTTCCTGTGTGATATAGGCTTTTTTTTTCTTTTCAGCTGCCAATATTCTTTCCTCCCCAACACGGAAAGGGCAGAAAGGCACTCTTATTGGTTATTCGCCAGAAGGAATACCACTGTACAATTTTATGGGCGATGCTTTACAACACAGCTCTCAGTCCTTGCCTCGATTTATTAAAGAATCACTGAAGCAAATTCTTGAGGAGTCTGACTCAAGGCAGATCTTTTATTTTCTATGCCTAAATCTGGTAAGCTTATCTTTAAAATAGTTAACCCTGTGTGAGTTTGAGAGAGAGAGAGAAATATATGAAATTACTTTTTTTGTTATTTGGCATTGAGAATAAAACAGAAGCCTCCGTTTAATGTAAAGCTCTCTGGAAGGGCCTGCACTGATCATATACTCCAGCCTTACAATTTTAGACAAAAGACTGCATCTTAATGGAAGCTTCACAAGGAAACCCCAGTTTCTCCATAGATAACTTGGTAAAACAGTTTTGTGTATAAGGACTGCAGTCAGAGACTTAATTTATTTCTCTGCATTTTGGTATGAATGTTAACTTCACAAAAAATGTATATATCCTTAAGGATCTAAGTCATCCATTTAGCCAGCAGTAAAACTAATGACAGTGTTTTACAGAACTATGTAAATGACTTGTGAACTAATCTGAAGGGCAGCTGCTTTTAAAACTGATGACAAAATTCAAAAGCATTAGGTGATATGGCACGAGACATTGTTGGTCATAGGATATAAAGTGGGTGGGGGAAGGAAACACTAAAGTAAGAGTGTTTGATTCCTTTCCATTACTTTTGTATGTTCCTAGATAATATTAATCAGCTTCATCCAAGATTTGTACTCCAAAGTCCAGAATATGCTGTTTTACCCAAAAATTGCAACTGCCAAAACTGTACAAGAAGGAGCTCTATCTCAGTGTGCAGAATTGATTGACTTGGAGTAGCACTTTCTTTCTGTTTCCTCTTGGAAATAGGGTGATATTTTGTTCTCTTAGCTGTTTCCTTCACCACATTGCCCAACCATTGTTAAAAGCCTTGTTGAAAACATTTTTAATCCTGTCTTAAACTCTGCATTTTAAACGTTCAGGCATAAAATTGCACATTGAAAAGAAAAAATGGATCAGCGGATTGTTTTACTTTTATCAAAGCTAGATTAAATACTAAATTACTAAAAGGCAAAAGACTATAGCAATAGCACTGCAGATACTGCAGATGCAGTGGCACAGTGGTTAGAATGCAGTAGTGCATGCTAACTCAGTGTTCACTCCAGGAGTTTGGTTCTGAGTGGCTGAAGGTTGACTCAGCCTTCCATCCTTCCAAGGTCAGTAAAATGAGGACCCAGACTGTTGGGGGCAATATGCTGATTCTGTAAACCACCTAGAAAGGGCTGTAAAAGCACTGTGAAGAGGTATATAATTGCTATTGCTAGACTTATATATTGCCCCATAGTGCTTCACAGCACTCTCTGAGCAATTTACAAATATCAGCATTTGCCCCCAACAATCTGGGTCCTCATTTTACTGATCTCAGAAAGATGGAAGACTGAGTCAACTTTGAGCTGGTCAGGATCGAACTCCTGGCTGTGGGCCGAGTTAGCCTGCAATACTGCATTCTAAGCACTGTCCCACCACAGCTCAAAAGACAAGCAGTGAAACTTTTTTCTACATCTTTGTTTTAATAGTTGTGAAACAGAAATCATTCTCAGGTATAATTTTCTCTCTTATACAAGCAAACATTTGAAATGCTTATTGAGAATATAATTTTCTTTCAGATTATACTTTCTAGAGTAGTATATGTATCTTTGTTTTTTTAATTTTTCCCATTAGGTATGAATTTTTCTAATCAGTTTGATATGTAACACTAAAATGTGTTTCATTTTCAAAGACAAAATATTATTTTTATTTTTTTTAGGCTTTTACATTTATAGAGTTATTTTATGGTGTATGGACCAATAGTCTAGGATTAATTTCGGATGGATTTCATATGCTTTTTGACTGTTCAGCTTTAGTTATGGGTCTCTTTGCAGCACTGATGACTAGATGGAAAGCAACCCGTATATTCTCCTATGGGTATGTATACTGAATAAGTTATAAAGATTTCTTAAAGGGTATAAAGACAAAGTTGTGAGATTAAAAAATAGGTAATTTATACCAAATAAACATAATGAAAAGACTCAGTTTACACTAAAGTAAACAATGATATATTGTTTTTAAATAATCACAATTTATGTATTATCTTAAGACACTTTTTTTAAGCCATGGTTTACAAACCAGGAGGAGAGGCAGACTGTTCCCAACTCTTAATTTTCAACAAAATACTAAATACCTGGTTCCTATCCAAAGCCTTGGGTTAGGGTGGTGATTGAGCCTTTTTTAGACTTTTAGTTCTGTCTTCCAGTCATCTTTCTTTTCTTTTCTTTTCTTTTCTTTTCTTTTCTTTTCTTTTCTTTTCTTTTCTTTTCTTTTCTTTCTTCATGAAACTAATATTGTTGCAGTATATTTAACAGCAGTCAACCAGGGAAGATAATTATGTATATGTGTTTTTGTCATATTCTTTTTACTGCAGATTTTTAAATGTTCTATTTTTGTTTGCTTTTCTATTTGTATTTGGGAAGGGGGAGGTTGGAATTTGTATTTTAACTTTAGGAATAAAATAATCTGTTAAAAAAAGAATCATGGAGTTTCCAGTCCCAATTAGCACTTTTAAACAAGGACTATCTGAAATCTTGGATTCTCAGAATAGTTTGAAATTTCAGCATATTCAGAACATCTCAGTATATTTTGTCTATAGTCTTATTCCTTATTTCCTCAATTTCAGGTTTGGCCGTGTGGAAATTCTCTCAGGTTTTATTAACGGACTTTTTCTCATGGTAATAGCTTTCTTTGTCTTCACTGAGTCCGTGGCCAGACTGGTTGATCCTCCAGACATAGATACAAATATGTTGACTGTAAGTTTGTGATTTTTTGTTTTGTATAATCTTTAAAAATACTGCTCCAAAGCATTTTTAAAATTCAGTATAAACAGGATTTACTTTTCCAAGCATTTCTGATGCTGTTAAGTTCATAGAACTTTCCCATGACAATGAAAATAAAGCATACTTTGCTGGCCTCAAAATTTTCAACCTCAAAAATTTTTAAATGGTGCTTTTCCTTCAGAGAAAAAGTGGCGGGAAGTGTGTAGAACTGGGCTGGCAACTCAGAAAGCCTTTATGTGCCAGAGCCATTGACATTTTACTACCTTTATGTGGCACTGACTGAAGTGTCTGTAATTTTTTTTTAATTTGATTTATATGCCACCCTTCTCCGGAGACTCAGGGCGGCTTACAATGCGTTAAGCAATAGCCTTCATACTTTTGTAAATTTATACAAAGTCAGCTTATTGCCCCCACAAACTGGGTCCTCATTTTACCTACCTTAGAAAGGATGGAAAGCTGAGTCAACCTTGAGCCTGGTGAGATTCGAACTTACAGTAATTGCAGACAGCTGGTGTTAAATTACAGTGCTTTTAGTCTGCTGAGCCACCAGGCCCTGTAAATGGGCATATAGGACGAGGATAACAACCTGGGGGAGTTGCTTTGGGCTGGGTTCTTTGTTTTCTTAGGCATAGTTAATAGCATTAAATAAAATATAAAAATTTCTTTGTTCTCCTTCATGCAGCCTGTTTCAGTTGGAGGACTGATAGTAAACCTTGTTGGTATCTGTGCCTTTAGCCATGCCCATTCCCATGGGCCTTCTCGAGGAGGATGCCATGCACATGAACACAGTCATTCCCATCACAGCCATGGTCATGGCCATGGCCATTCCCACAATGACCATGGGCACTCTCATAATCATGGACACGGGCATGGATCCTTAGGAGGCAGCATGAATACTAACATGAGGGGTAAGTAGAAAGCAATGGGTTTTTTATGACTTCAGTTTTTATTTATCATAGAATGATGTATAATATATCTTATTATAAGGAAAGGCATCTAACAGGAAGGGCATCCAGCCAGTAAACGCTCAATTCTATTCAGTCGCCCTGACTCTACCCCAAATTAAGGGATTACAGGGTCGTAAAAGGGAAGTTTTTTAATGACATATAAGATAAAGGCCTTTGGCAAACTCCCTTGGATTGTGTGTGTTTGTTGTTTGATTTTTTTCATTCTTATCCAGTTCTTGTTATCTTTGCTATTTTTTATTCTTTATTTTTATTTTTGACTTTTTTATTTTACTTGTGATCTGCCCGTAGTTATTGGGAGTTGAGTGGCATACAAATGTAATAAATATTTTTTAAAAATAGATCATAAAAGTATTTTAGGATATCAGATTTTAAAATCTGATATGGATCGATTAGAGTACTTGATAGGAGTACTTATTTCTACTGTTCATGTCGCTTAACTACTAAATGTATTAATGATCTGTGTTTCCTTCTCCACTCCAGGAGTGTTTCTACATGTCTTGGCAGATACCCTTGGCAGTGTTGGTGTTATCATATCAACAATTCTCATTCAACAGTTTGGATGGTTGATAGCCGATCCACTCTGTTCTCTATTTATTGCGACGCTGATTTTTCTCAGTGTTATCCCTCTAATAAAAGATGCTTGCCAAGTACTCTTGTTGAGACTGCCTCCAGAACATGAAAAAGATCTGCACATGGCTTTAGAAAAGGTTAGAAGTAACAATGCCTATAATTTCATACAAATGAATTTTTTAGAGAAGCATAATATTGAACAGTATTACAGAATATTTATTACTCGTTATCCTGTGTTTTTTAACAGATCCAGAACATAGATGGTGTCATCTCCTACAGAGATCCTCACTTCTGGTGTCACTCTGCTAATGTGGTGGCAGGCACAATACATGTACAAGTAATGTCAGAAGTAATGGAACAGAGAATAATTCAGCAGGTAGCTCAGTATGTTCATTCTTCATGAACATTCTTCAGTTCTCACACTTATGGCTTTCTCTAGATTAATGAAATGTCAGTCGCCAATAGTACAACCAAATGGTAAAACCACCTTCGTGATAACATGTTTTGAAAGTTGTTCATTGTCTTCAATTAGTAGAATGTTTAAACCGGCAGGTAATTTTAACACGTCTTGCATGTAACTCCGCTGTGTGTGCATTGTTGAAGGCAATCTTGGTCTGGGGATTATTCATTTTCAAAGTTATTTCCAGAAGTTTCCAACAGGTGTAGCAGTGATAAGATGACTTTGATGAGGCAGGGATGGAACTGTGGAACACTTTACCCATTTTTTATATTTTTAAAAAATAAGTATAACATATATGTAATTTGCTTAATGCATTTTTCTATTTCTTCCTTCCTTTTTAAAAAAATGATGCTGAGATTGATCAGTGCTTTCACTGTAGATTTTGTGCATATTATGCCAATAGGAAAAAGTAGAATCCTAGGTTAGACTTGCTGAGAGAACAAGTCATTCCTCTGCTGCCCAGAAAGAAGCTTTTAAAGAAAATACATTTTTCACATGCAGAAGTTTTACAATCTAGGTGATAGAGTAATTGTTCTTGTCTAAGAACAATTATCTTCCTTAGATCTTCAGAGAGAGTTTTGCTAAAAATTTAACATTTGTATTTTACTGTTCATTTTTTGTTTAGGTATCAGCTGTTCTCAAAGATTCTGGTGTTAACAATTTGACTATCCAGGTGGAAAAGGAAGCTTATTTTCAGCATATGTCTGGCCTCAGTACAGGGTTCCATGATGTCCTTTCAATGACAAAACAAATGGAATCCATGAAGTACTACAAGGATGGTACTTACATCATGTAATTTGGAGTTCACATCTGTCGATTTCACTATCTTCATTATTTCATCAAGAGAATTTGCACATAATTGTACAGAATTTTTAGACAAACTGTTAATATACCTTTAAAACCAAATCAAGAGGTTTATAAAAATGTGGGACACCTAGGACATATGCTGTATATGTGGAAATAATGGCAATGTAAAATATTGTATTTGGTGTCTTATTAAACTGATTTTGCTATATGAATGTGGATGAGCACAAATGTACTGTACACTTTCCTCCAAAAGGAATAATGAACAATTCTCTCCCATTGCAACCTAAAATTGTTTTCATAAGCTTTGAAAAGGACATTAGCAGACTCCATAAAAAAATTGTCTTCAAAGTTATTTTGAAGTTTTGCTGCTGTATGTGTACTTACACATTGAGTGCAAATATTTTTAAAAACATTAAATACAAATGTACATTTTTATATTAATTCCATTTCTGTATACAATCCTATTTTCTAAGGACATATTTTTTAATGAAGGAAAATAGATTCTGCTATAGAAATATTGTCAGGTGAATTAATTTTTTTAGAAGGAAAAATCCCTGGTAACCACTAATCAGGGAGGGAAAATATTTTTTTGTTTTTCCACTTCTGTGTTCCTTAGTTTGAACCACTGTGTAAAATAAATACTTTATAATTTTTATAAGTATCTAGTGAAATTATTGCATAAATTACAGGCTTAAAACTAGAAAAATTCAGTGACAATTGAGTTTTCTGCCTTGAGTCATTTGTCCCTGATTATAGTAATCAAATAGAAAACGATACTGCGAGTACAATTTTCTATAGAATTTTAAGGAGTTATAGAGTTCCTCTAAAATGGCATAGAATATTTAGACAAGTTCAATACTTGTTATGGCAACCCATATTGAAACAAGCAGAATAGGTGGTGGTGAGGTTGGAAACAGAACATAGAACTGGGAAGGATGTTTCTTCATTTCAAATGTAACAAGAATGAGATCATTAAAGGATTAATTTCCCTTAAATATCATTGACCCTTTCAGTATTTCAAATAATGGAGGCAATTGTCTATATCAAAAAATTGTCCTTAATTATGCCCCTTATGATAATGAACTACATTTCTGCTTAATATGATGCAGTTTGTCTTCCCCACCACTCTAGAGCTATGAACGTTGAACAAATATGTAGACAACATTATGTCTCTGTTGAATCTTGTATTGTCAACATTTGAATGAAGATAAAGGTATTTGGCACAATCCAGGACGTTTAAGTTTCATTCTGTGTTAAAATGCAGAATACATGACTTAATGGATGTGACAAATGTAAATAATTTGTCCAGAGTCCAACACAATATTTTGGTAAGCAAACTGAGTAAACAGTCATCAGCCAACATAACCATTGCTTATTGGAAACAAGTAACTGCTTCAATAGCTCCATAAAAGCAGCAGCAGTTTAATGACATCATGAAATCAACAGGTGTCATACATTGACAATATGGCAGCCTAGTGACTATTGAAGGCTTTCAAGGGTCCTAAATTTTGAATCCTATCTTCACCTGGGAATAAGCCAGTCTGAAGTTTACTTCTGAGGAGGCATTTCTGGGATTGTGTTGTTTGTCACCTGGAGATTTTACATACCATTAGATTTTAACAGGACAACTTCTTTTCAATCGCATAAAAGCACCAGAGGTGGGTTTCAGCAGGTTCTGATCAGTTCTGGAGAACCGGTAGCAGAAATTTTGAGTAGTTCGGAGAACGGGTAGTAAAAATTCTGACTGGCCCTGCCCTCATCTATTCTCTGCCTCCCAAGTCCCAGCTGATCAGGAGGAAATGGGGATTTTTCAGTAACCTTTCCCTGGAGTGGAGTGGGAATGGAGATTTTACAGTATCCTTCCCCTGCCACACCCACCAAGTCATACCCACCAAGCCATGCCGCGCCCACCAAGCCACACCCACAGAATTGGTAGTAAAAAAATTTGAAACCCACCTCTGAAAAGCACATATATAATAAAGTGATATCAAGATGTTATTGATCAATAAAACCTAGGAATATCTGTCTTCTATATATTTTGGTGTGGACATATTAAGTATTACCATTTGCCACCAAGTTAATTCTTTCACCATTCAAGTAGAAGAGGCTTAAGATGCTCAGTATGTTTCAAGTGAAGCCCAATAGCTTATCTCTCAGCTTATCTGTCTCTTGCTGAGACAGTAAAATTCCTGGCTTTTCTATATAAGTAACCTCTATGTGAAAATAATAAATATCCATTAATAATAAGAAATTGGGAGCATCCAACTTTCCATCTCTTTCATCTACATTTTAACATCTCTATGACCAGCAAAGATGCAGTTGCTCCAGCAGACACGTGCAATCATAGACATACCATAGGTGTTGATTGTCTGACAATGATACACGTTTACATTTATGGGAACCTGGTTGGGAATTGGGAAAAGTGATATCAGCTGTACTTACGATGATGCACTTCATTGTACTGGTTTACTAAGATACACCAAATTTCAAACTGGCACATACGATGATCTTAAATGAAACAGACCTGGGGTTTTAATAATTTTCAAACGAAACCCATTTATTTTTGTAGGCTGTGATCTATTATTTGTATTAGAGGAACAACTGATCTTTTCCAAAAATGTCTTAGTTAACATATGCTTAACCGTACTTTAAGTTTTCAAAGCGATCATCGGTCGCAATTTCCACCCACAATTATCCCACCCTCCTAGTTATAACCTTTTCTTTCCCAGCTGAGCACTAAACCGAAGGACGTGTGAGCCAACCTGCCAATCCTCTTAACCACGCCTCCTTTTTCGAACTCATGGAGGAATCAGCCTTCCGTAGTCGTAGAAACGCATTTGGAATAGAACGCTGGGCGGCCAATAGAAAGAGGCGGAAACTGAAAAGCAGCCAATGAGCGCAGCCTGGTGCGAGTTTTAAACTTGCAGCGGCAGGCAAAGGGGATATCGGACTCGTGCCGTAGTAGTAATCGGCTGTCTTTTGGTCCTGGGCGAGCAAGGGAGCGATTCGAAGCAGACGGGTCGTGAGGATCTAGGAATCCAGCCTAGGCCATGGCTTTGCGGGTCACCCGGGTATGGAGGAAATTGCCTGGGGGATATCTTTAAGCCGGTATTGCACTTTAGGATTTGTAGGAGCCTGCCGGCCATTTATGCTGAAATTCTACCTAACTTAACGGGGGATACCTTTTGAGCATCGTGGGGTTTACTTGTAAATAAATCTGCTTCAAAGATCAGTTGTGCTAGTTTTGTCAATGATGAAGGTGCGGTAATGGAGCAAGTAACATGGCGGCGTGACAAATATACCTTGTTCCTCTCTCTTCCTGAGGTCCATCTCGTATTTCTAACCCTATATTTCAACGGGGAAGTCGAGGTAGCCCATTGCGGGTGGAAAAAGCGTCATCTTGCCTTGTTAAATGTATATAATTGAATCCTACTCCTAAAGTAAAACTGAGGTTCCCCCCCCCCACAACTACTTGAAAGTAATATGTAGTTTTCCTTCCCAGTTCATCATAATGCTGTGTACATATTTCTGAATATTCTGTCCTTAAATGTGTGTTGTTTTTTGTGGTAGAACACAAAGGTCAATGCCGAGAACAAAACCAAACCCGCAATGGCCCTCAGTAAGCGAGGGGTTGCTGCTAGTAAGCCAGCTTTGAGGCCTAGGACTGCATTGGGAGACATCGGCAACAAAGCTTGTGAGCCACAGTGTAAAGACGTAGTGAAAAAGGTAATCATTTCTTTGCCTGTTCTTTATCCATTAATACAGTAGGAGTTAGTAAAGCCATAGTCCTGCTTATTCCTATCTTCTGTTTTTTTTTCCTTCCCCCACCACTTTCCCACTTAGGAAATGTTGAAGCCTGCAGCCGTGGACAAGGTGACTACTCGGAAAATGACAAAACCTATTGAAAAACCAATTGAACCAGTGAAAGAAGAAAAGCCAATTCCACAACCTGTTAAGGTTTGTAAATAAGTGTTTAAGGATCATGGGTAATTAGGAGCAAAGACTTTTCATTTAGGTTTGTAAACCTGTAGTTGTTACTTGTAGGCAGGAAGCACGAGTTTTAGAATTTTTATTTACTTTTAATAGGTTGCAATTTCAAACTTTGGTTTAGGCTTTATATATAGGTTGCAAAATTTCAAATGACCTCAAGATGGCAGTGAAGAAATATGTTAACCCTGATCTAGCTATGATAGGCAAAACATCTTTTGGCTAAGATTCTAGGTTTGATTCTGGTTTAGGATGGTATTCCTAATTACCTAACAATCTTTTATTAATATGAATTATATTCTGAACTTATTTCTATGGTCATTTTGTGGAAGATTTTACTTTATCTAGTTACTAAGTCTATTACTATTAATCTTCTCATCGTTCCTATCACCCATCTCCTCCCACTTATGACTGTAACCTTGTTGCCGGTATCCTTAAGATTTATATTGACTGTTTCCCTATGACTATCATTAAGTGTTGTACCTTATGATTCTTGACAAATGTATCTTTTATGTACTCCGAGAGCGTATGCACCAAGACAAATTCCTTGTGTGTCCAATCACATTTGGCCAATAAAGAATTCTATTCTATTCTATTCTATTCTATTCTATTCTATTCTATTCTATTCTATTCTATTCTATTCTATTCTATTCTATTCTAATCTTACATTGTTAAGTCACTTGATGCTAGTTGAGATGGAATACAAAAATGTAAAGTACATCTTAACCTACAATCAAGAAGTCAATTGATTTGCTCATAAACAAGTGCCACTTTTGATAGTGAGATGGGTGACATACATTGATATTATACAATATACCATGCAAAGAGGCAGTTTGTATAATCTAGTCAGAACTGTTGCTTTCTCTCCAGCAATATTACATTTTTAATCCATTGCACAATTAGGGTAGCATCTCTACCCTTCAATTTCTTGAAAGATTTGCCTTTCAATTTACCTCCAATCTACAACTGTACTTTAGATCCTGCCTTGGTATAAAGTAAGGCTTAATATTATCAATAAGGCATGGATAATGAGTAGAGGTTTTATATTTACATGTCCATAAGCAACATCATTGAACCAACTAATGAATTTAATTATATCTATAGTCACAGCTAGAAGTACATAGGTGAAACATCCATAGGAGATAGCTGCAACTTCAATCTATGAAACACTAACAAACGCATCCTTAGGGACACATGATGTAGCCTTTCCTGGCACAACGTCTGTGGGTCCAAAGAAGAATGCTCTGAATTAAGCAAAAATATGCTGCATATTTTTTTTCCAACATTGTGGGTTAAGTACTAAAGATAATATTTTTTCTTACAGTTGGAGTCTCTATCCCCAAGCCCCATGGAAACATCTGGCTGTGCTCCAGCAGAGGACATATTATGCCAGGCTTTCTCGGACGTACTGCTTGAAGTGAAAGATGTAGATACAGATGATGTCTCTGATCCAAACCTTTGCAGTGAATATGTGAAGGACATCTACAACTACTTGAAAGTTCTTGAGGTTGGTTTAAAGAGCTAATCAGGCCTGACATATGGCCGGGGAATTAAAACTACTTTGTAAGGTATTTTATTACAAATACTAGATTGCTGTTGATAATTAGTTATCACATCTCTAGCACAATTTCTGAAGTATCACTAAACATCTAAACTGGGGATAATTTTTTAAATCTTGGTTTACCTGTAGTTTGAATAAACTACAAGTAGCTATGTTTACATGTAGTTAGGTGTCAAGCTATTAAGCTCATATTAATCACAGTAAACTATGAGAGCACAAGATGGTAGCTTGTTCTAAAATTCAGGTGATTTAACTAGGGAAAGAAGCTAAGAACTTTCTCCACAATCTAGAGGGCTTCATATTGGGAGATATGTCTAAACAAACTGGACAATGACTGGACATAATTATAGAGGTGGAAATACATAATTTAACATCCTGCATGTTTCTGTTCCTTAAAGGGTCAGCAATCGGTGAAAGCAAACTACTTGGCAGGTCAGGAAATTACTGGAAATATGCGGGCCATTCTAATTGACTGGCTTGTGCAAGTTCAGATGAAATTCAAACTGTTGCAGGAGACCATGTACATGTCGGTTGCCATAATAGATCGGTTTCTTCAGGTAAGGAAAGCTGGTCAAAGAGCTCATTCCAAATTTGAACAAACAGAATAATGAGAACTCTCCACTAAAATTTAGCTTAAGTAATGTGGCTTCTTTGAAATCAAGATATGAATGTTAATTTAGAGATTTCCATTGTATAAACCTTTCTCTTGAGTAGTAGCTTGGCTCACCCGCAGCATTTTCCTTTCATTGCTATTGCCAGGAGCTAAACAATAAATACACTCTAAAATTACTCTGTAATCAACATATGTGTCTAGCTAATGAGAATGAATAGCCTGACCAATGGATACAAGTGGTCCTCAATTTACAACCACAATCGGGACCAGAATTTACATTGCTAAGGAAGAAGGTTATTTCAATCCTACTTGATTTTACAAACTTTTTTATTACTTTTATTAAGTGAAATTTTTATTAAGTGAAACACTTAATAGAATAGGCAGAGCTGGGAGGGATTAAATGAATCATCAGCCTAGAGTTGTTACATTCCCACAGTCTACTCCAACTCCTTAAATTCTGTTGATCCTTAACTTGCACCAGTTTAGTGTTCAATTATAGATGTCTAGATCCTTGTGTATAGGCTTGAGCAAAAAATCTTCTGAACTGCAATCTTAATGTATGGTCCTGATTCTTTGCACTTGATAACACTGCAGTTAGGTGAGTTGCATTTTTAAGCAAATCTGGCTTCCTCCATTGACTTTGCTTCTCAGAAGCCAGCTGGAAAGGTTTCAGATGATGAGCACATGAACCCCAGCATACTGCAACCATCATAAATACATGCCATTTGCTAAGCATCTGAATTTTGATGATATGACTAGGGATGCTGTGATGGTCATAAGAGCAAGGACACATCAGCCTTAGACATTATTTTCAATGCCATAGTAACTTTGGTCACTAAGTGAATGATTGTAAGTTGATGACTACCTGTACATACACTCTTAAACTTGTTCTACAATTAACCTACATATATTTATCCAATGACAATGAGTGGCCTGATCAGTGAATACCGTATTGGGACAGCATAAGCATTATTTTTCAACATTTCAGAATATTTTTAAAAATAACTGATGGGAACTCTGTTACAGAATAACAAAGTAGCCAAAAGGATGCTACAACTGGTTGGTGTAACAGCCATGTTCATTGCTAGCAAATACGAAGAAATGTTTCCACCAGAAATTGGTGACTTTGCCTACGTGACAGATCATACTTACACCAACCTACAAATCAGGCAAATGGAAATGAAAATCTTAAGATCACTGGATTTTAACCTTGGTCGCCCTCTTCCACTGCATTTCCTAAGGAGGGCATCAAAAATTGGAGAGGTAATGCTCTTTTAAATATTGAAACTGGAAAATATGTTCTTCCTAATTGCCTATTTTTTATGAATGTTCTCATTTTGATATAAATAGAATTCTAATTGTAAAAGCAAAGTTAACACAATGGTATATAGTGATGGCTGCTGTTTTCCAGCGAAAGGTACTTAAAAAGCTTTTGGTTTGTTTCTCTTTACATATATGCAATTAGAGAAAATAACTTGATGCTTTAATCTTATGCAATGTGTAATAAAAAACTTATTTCTTAATGAGATTTGTAGGACAATGAAGATAACATCTTTATTCTGATTATTTTAGGCAGATATAAATCAGCATTCATTGGCAAAATACCTGATGGAACTTGCACTGGTCGATTATGAAATGGTACATTATCCTCCTTCCCAGATTGCAGCTGCAGCTTTTTGTTTGTCTACTAAAGTTCTGGCAGAGGGAGAGTGGGTAAGTCACAGAACCCTAACTTAAAGGAAAAGGTTCAGATAGTGTTTATTTAGCGACTGATTTAGCGACTTTCACAGTTATGGTGATGAGAAAATAACTTAGTGATCAATCCTCGCATTTATGACCTTTGTAGGTCTGTAAAACAAAGGAAAACTGAAATAAGTTCATAGCAGTTTCACTTAACGACCAGGCTGTTGTTCCCAACTAATGCTTGAAGTAATGTCTGTTGTTCAGGTGTTACTGAAGCAGATTAGCATGATGGAGAAATTTGAATTGGAAGGTATAATTCACTTTTTCTCTGCTATAAAACTAGTTCAGATCTGTAAGCAAACCATTACTTGGTCCTGAATATATCTAAAATTTTCAGTTTGCTATTAATAGAAGGCTCTCAAAAAAGATTCATGGAAGGCAGCTCTTTGGAAAACCAGAAGATCTTCCAAATCTTTAATTTATAAATTTACCTCTTGCCTTTAGACGCCAATTCTTCAACACTACATGTATTATACTGAAGACACTCTTATTCCTGTGATGCAGCATATGGCAAAGAATGTAATGTTGGTAAACCGGGGCCTTATAAAGCACATGGTAAATATATCCACTTGCTTACTTGTACTGACCCTTACTTAAAAAGCACAAGTCTCAATCTTCATGAATAAATCCTAGGAAGGGCTGAGAATTAAATAGTCCCCCAGGGGTTTGAAGATGCCTTTAGAGCATCAGGTCACTAGCTCAGTGTTAAGAATCCAAATCAAAGCTTCACTATATGGCTGCCTACCCTTTGCCTGAGGGGTAAGAAGGGGAACCTGCCATCTCTGCTTAATTCCACTATCCTCTATTAAGAAAGCTTTTATCAAAGTAAGTTGGCTTATCAAAGTAATAGTCACTTTGTAATTTATAGCAACTACTGTAATTCTATAAGGTAAGGAAGTGTAGTATAATGCCATGAACACCAATTTGTCTGTAGACAACTCTCAAGTGTCCCTGTCAGAGTGTCTTTATTTGTAAGAATCTAAGGCCCAAATGGCTTCATAGGCATTCTGAGAAAATAAGTATAAGATGGGAAGAGCTGAAGCGTGCAGAAAATATTTGTCCCCCAAACCTGGAACAAGCAAACCACCAAGGCTTCAGAGGCCGAATGGATCATTAGAACAAAATCCCAGAGTGCTTTGGTTGTTCTGTGTTTTAGACAAAATAACATCCAAATAGAATAGAGTAGAGTAGAGTAAGACTGGTATATATTACTCTCTCAGTGGCTTCCTGAGTAGCTATTTCTCAGCCTCCCAGTTTTCATGGCACATTTCCTCTTCCTTTGACCACCTTAGCCATCACTGCCAAAGAATCCATCTTGGCATATCTCTTTGTGTCTGCCTCTGTCCTCCTCCTCCTTTGCTGCTGCTAATGCTCTTGCCTTTCCTCCCCACTGTTCTATCTCCAGTTCCCAAATCACTTCTGCCTGGTGGAACCACACATTGTTCCAAGCTTGGCAAAAATCTCCTAGCACACCTATATCTTCTTTCAAACATGGACCACCCCAAAACAGTTCCCTAGTGGAAAAATAATCTTAAATAAGGGGCTGTCTTTTTTTCCTTCTGGATAGGTTCTCTTCCTTGTGACAGCCATTTTGTACCTAAGCAAGTTACTATGCTAGTCGTTCCATAATTACTCATAATACATTTTTCAGGATTTTCAATTTTCTGATTCCTAGGACATTTTTGTATAATATAGCAGTACAGTTATCTATTAAATATTTAAGAAATGCTGATTATGTGGCTCATATGGTTGTTATATATTCCTCAACATTTGTTTGATAAATGGGCTGCCTTAAACATTCAGTAAAAATGTTAATGAAATTTTGCTCTAGAACAAAGTATTTCATAATGAATCACATCTTTCTCCCTAGACTATCAAAAATAAATACGCCAGCAACAAGCATGCCAAGATTAGCACCCTTCCAGCATTGAATTCTGCAGTCGTACAGGATCTGGCTAAACCATTGTTGAAATAAATATAATTTAACTGTTTGGACAAAGTTGACACCATGTGTCACTGTTGTGTCTGTATATAATATATTCTCTTAAAGTTTTTAATAAACTTCCTTACTTTTACTTCAACTGTTGTCATGGTCTACTTAACATTTGTTTTTTCAGATATTAAGCCTTAAAATAAAACTAGGATATTGGAAGCTCATGCCTATATAATTTGTTGAATGAAGACCAGCAAACAGGAAAAAGTTAACATGTTTATTTTCTCAGAGGGATTTTTCATTATCTGTATTCTGAAGTAATAAAAATTACAATGGCCATTCCTAATTACTTGTTTTAGTGAATCCATAAAATGGAAAAGATGCTAAATATTATGTGTTTAGATACATCAAGAAATATTGTCATATGAAACAGTATAGGCAAAATTAACTTTCAGAATAAGTTAATTTGTTGACAAATTATGACATGACAATCAGAACTAGTAAAGTTATTGTAACTCAAATTCAATAAATGATGTATCATACGCTTACTGTTATATTTTGTGTTTATATATAGCATGGTTTTATAAGGCAACTGATTTTTAATATGAAGAAACTTAATAATATACAGCATTTTAAGTGTAAGAAAAAATATTTTTCAAAACCTGGAAAATATTTTCTGTTATTTAATAAACTTTATATCTAATCAGGACATTTGAAGGGTTTTGTTCTAGGCTATCGGAACTTTCACACCCTAAAATGGACATTTTTATTTCTGATTAATCATAGCTGCAAATGAACTTTTCCACAGCTTTTATTTCCATCTTTGTATGTTGCCAGTGGTACTCTTTGTAGCTCATTCATAAACTGTTGATATAATGGAATGTAAATATTAAATATATACCTATCAAAACTAAGTATGTAGGTTTTTGCTTTCAATTAAGTTTAAGTATGCTAAACTATGATCCAAATAAACCAGATTTAGGCAAGTTAAGTTAAATATCAAATTAAGTAGAATTTATTTTATTTAATATCCTTTTTGTTCAAGAACACAAGGTAGGATTCCCTTTTATTTCTCACAAATCTGTGAAGTAGCTGGGCTAAGGAGAAGTTCTATGGCTGAAAGTAGACTTGAACCTCTTCTATTCATTACATTACACCAGGCCAAGTTCCAACAATGCTTGGTCTTAAATTTTCTGATCACATTAGGCCTAGTTCTTCATTTAATGCATTGCTACCTGTTTTGATTAGGCATATCTCCCAGACTCCTATTTTTCACATCATTGGTTTTCTGAAAATTCAAATTGTAGCTTGACCTTGCTTTTTTTTTCCCCAGAAGAGCATCCCAATCATGCAATTATCAAAGTAATTAGCCTTGCTTGCATGTTTAAAAAGGCTAACCTAGAATACCCATAGGGTAATATGGGGTGCAGGTTTGTCTATTTAAGCTGTCCGACACTTTAGCATCTCCTTCAGACCAAAACTGATGCTTTACAAACCATGATTTTAAAGTCTCTTGAATAGTTGGCTTATTTATTAAATTTCTGTAGCCCCCATATTAAGCACATAATTCTTGGTGACTTACAATGCAAAACAATATAAAGCACATGAATACAGACACAAATAGCAAGTACTGTAGTGCAAAAGCCAAGGTGTCTCACAATCTTCAGGTACAAATTCACAAGTCTTGGGTTCCACTAAATCTGGTCCCAATTCCTGGGAGAAAAGCCAAGTTTGTGATGCTGAGTTGTCTTGTCTACTTATCCAATTAGGTGACATCAGTACAAGCAGGACCAGCTTCATTCATTTGGGAACTGTTCCATTGAAATACACAGTGAAGGCACATTTTAGCCCTTCAAGATGGTATTGTTTCACTGAGATGATCCTCAGAATGCCCACCCTGCTAGAATTGGTGGTATGGCATTTCCTCAATGATAACAAAACAAATTTGCAGCTGGTTGTCTACAAAACAGCTGCTTGTCTGGGAACCAATTATTCCATTAGTAATAGTGTTATGTGTATTACAAATCTCTGGAAACTCACATAATGTTAATCTCTACAGAGCAATGACTCTAGAGTTGTGTTAAAACTTTATTCCCCCACCTTGGAAAAATTACACAGGGCCCCAAAAGAGCTTTTTGTGCGAGTTATGTTTATATTTACCATGAGAAAAAATTAAAACGTTGATGCATTTGTAGAATATTAAATCAGGTGAAAATGTAGACATTTCATGAAAAGAATTTCTTAACAAAATAATGACATTGCTTTAAATTTTTGCAAATGTCTCCAATATCTAGTAAACTGCTTTGATTTTGTAAACCCCACCCCCCAGGTCCCTTTCAAGATCTAGAAATTCAACACCCTCCTCAAATACAATATTACTTTCTGTAAACATGGGTTTAATATTAAATCACTCCTAAACCACCTAATTCAGAACTGTTATCAAATGCCATGGCATGGCAATCCTGTCAGAAGCACCAAGGCTCTTCCAGGTTGAAAGGATCATCCGTTGCCTGGAGGTCGCCCAGTTAAGAGAGTTCCTTTCATGTCTCCATTAATGTTACAGTAACAGAGTTGGAAGGGACCTTGTAGGTCATCTGGTCCAACCCCCTCCTCACACAGGAGACCTGTACTAGGGATTGGAACCACCGAACTGCTGTGTCCACCGAAGTGGTACCTATCTATTCAGGAACCCACAGGCTCGAATGTCTATGGAGATTCTCAGTCATCCAAGTCATGGTTGTCCCAAAGGTGCCTTTTTCCCCCCCAAGAGGCAACTGGATTTTCTTGGGGTTTTGTTTATGTTTTGTTTTTTGGAAGATGTTTCCCTTCTCATTCAAGAAGCAAAGGTGCTTTTTCAAGAGAAAAAAAGCTCTTTTTCAAGGAGCTCTGGTGGCTCAGCAGACTAAAGCACTGTTATTAACATCCACTTACATCTACTGCCTGCAATTACTGCAAATTCAAATCTCACCAGGCTCAGGGTTGACTCAGCCTTCCATCCTTTCTAAGGTAGGTAAAATGAGGACCCAGATTATGGGGGCAATAAACTGACTTTGTATAAATATAAAAGTATGAAGGCTATTGCTTAACGCATTGTAAGCCGCCCTGAGTCTCCGGAGAAGGACGGCATATAAATCAAATAAAAAAAAAAAAAGAGGCAACTGGACTTTCTGGTTTTTCTTTGAAGACATGAAGCTTCTTGGATGAGAAGCGAAACGTCTTCAAAAGACAAAAAACCAGAAACTCCAGTTGCCTCTTTGGGGGGGGGGGCACCTTTGGGGCAACACTTTCGAATCCATAAGAGCTTTGAGAAAATGATCGGAGCTCACCCCCGACCCAAGGCAACACTCGATCGCGGGCTTGCTGCTTGTCTACCCCCGTCGTCCTAAGCACGTGAGCCACCGTGATACAAATTCTCTCCAAGTGAAAGGTTTAGGATTGCAGCTCTGCCTAAATAATTTTCCCTGGTTTTAACTTATTCCTGCTCTCACTTAGGTCTCTGTCCCGCTTTCTTTTGGGGAAACCCAGAACAGCAAACGACGCTCCATAGACAGAAATGCCACCTCCAACACTCTACTCCAAGGGTCTCCAACCTTGGCATCTTTAAGCCTGGCGAACTTCAACTCCCAGAATTCCCCAGCCAGCAAAGCTCCAGGGGTCTCCAACCTTGACATCTTTAAGCCTGGCGAACTTCAACTCCCAGAATTCCAAAGCTGGCTGGGGAATTCTGGGAGTTGAAGTCCGCCAGGCTTAATGATGCCAAGGTTGGAGGCCCCTGCTCTACTCCATTTTCTCTCCACCCACCTCCAACCCCGCTTGGGCGTCCCCGGCCAATGGAAGGCTTCCCTTAAGCTATTCCCAGGCTCCGCTGGGCTGGGCGACAACATTTTTGTGCCGTTTTTTTTTTTTTTCCTCACGAGGCCTGAGTAAAGAGCGCCGTTCTTTCCCTGCCGATCGAGAGCAGACCAGAGCAATCCATCGTCGATCTGACGATACTCCTCTCACTTAAGGCGGAGTTCGGTCGGCGGGCTATTTGAAAGAGCGGCCCGCCGTGGAGCCGCGGTAGAGCACTCCCGTAAATCGGTGAGAAGAAAAGAGGGTTTTGGGCGGCGTTGCCGGGATGGAAGTAGCGGGCTCTCCGGAGATAGGAGACAAGGCAGCGCCGGCGGCGGCTTTCGGTAATCCCAATGAAGGAGTGATGGAGGAAGGAGCCCGTTTGCTCTTCAACGAAGAGAAAGAGAAGACGCCGGATTTGCTCAAGCTCTATCGGTCAGTCTATAATATATGGAGATTCTCAATCATCCAGGTCATGGTTGTCCCAAAAGTGCTTTTTTTGGGGGGGGGGGGGGGCTGGGGGGAGGAAGACTCACAAAGTCCAGTTGCCTCCAGGAAAAAAAAAGCACCTTTGGGACAATTGCACTTTTACAAATGGATATACAAAAGATCCATAATATTCCAGTTTATTGTATCGACATGGATATATATGCTCTATTTTTATTCAATCTTTCATCTACATACTTATATTTTACAGTAAGCTGTAAAATAATGTATGATGTAATGATATGTTTGTTACGTGTTTTTAATGTATGTTGTATTTTTCTTTACTTTGTTTTTAAAAACTTAAAAACTCAATAAAAATTATTTTAAAATAAAGAAAGATCCATAATATTCCCTTGCTTGGTATCTTGTCTGCATTATAAGGTTTTGTGGATAATTTGAAATATGTGACATGTAATCTAATTTGGATTAAAGTTGAATTTATGGTAAGTAAATAAATTAATAATACACCATAGCAAAAGTACATCTTCATGTCACCATGTTGTGTAATTCTTAACAGTCTATAAAAGAAAAGGAATCAGGCCGCTCCCCAAGCGATTAAGGTGAAACTGAATCTCATATGAGCAGGCATGAAAATGGACTTTTTCATCCCTTTTCCCCTTGCTTACAAAATCTGATTCTAAAGGTCTCCCCAAATCGAGAACGTGTTTTGAAGGCACATGGGGGAAAGAGTTTACAAAGGGAGGGCTAATTACCTTTCAGTCAATCTGGTTCTGCTGAGAGAAATAGATTTGTCAGTGAATAAAAGCCACCTAAATTTCTATTACAGAAGTAAAGAAAAAAAAAGTTGATAGATGTGTTTTCCTATCGTGACAGATCTTTCTAATATATTTCCTGGGGCCGGTCTGTGCAATTTTATCTGTTCATCACTTTTCCTGACAGATATATCAACAGGGAATATTATCAGCAAACCAGCTTTTAAAATATGTCAAGAGTGTTCACCATTACAAGCAATGTATACAGATAAGGTACACCACATGGACATAATTCCATCTTTGTGTCTGGCTTTAATCATTGACTAATCCATGAAATGTTGCAATCTTGAATTGGAGGAGCCAATACACTCTTCTGTAGAATATAATGGTGGATTATAGGCGAACTGCATAAACAGGCTACATAAGGTTTTTCTTTGAAGACATTTCACTGCTAATCCAAGAGGCTTCTTCCAGCTCAGTCAGTCATTGTCGGCCTTACAGACAACCCTTCAAGGGCTTCTTCCCTCAGGAGGCCATTCTAGCGGCAGCAAAACTTCAAAGGGCCCTTTAGAAACTCTCTTAGCTCTTGATTTCATCTAATGGTGGTCTGGAGTTTTGCAGCCCTGATCAGAAACTCCACAGGAGTAGTACCACACTAAACAAATCCCTTGATAGCTCGGGAAATCCTGCAACGGTGAACCTACAGTTGTAAAGATGGAGATATATAGCCGCAGGCCTGAATGTGAAGACAGGTTAAAGCTGGTCCCTCACCAGTTGTGTGGACATACTTTTCAAAAAAGTATGGCAACATACAAAGGAAACTGAGGAAGGCTGGAATACAGGTTGTTTTAGCTGTGAGGAATATTGTTGAACATAAACCTAGAGAGCCAGAAATCTTTTTTCCCCATTGTTTCCCTCCAAAGCGACTGTTTTGAACCTAGGGAGGTAGAAGTACTAGCAAGATAAGTTTTAATATATCAAAATGTTTCTAGTGTTGTTTCAGTTAGGCAACGCTCAGATGTCTTTAATAAAAGTTGCTCCTGAGATCTCTAAAAACTGACGGCCTGCAAAGTGAATTCCCACAACAACAAAAAGTTACAAAAGGGAAAACTTAAAAGCCGTGAACAGTGGTGTAAATGGAAAAATCGTGCTCATATTGCAATGGTTTTATAATTTGTCCAAATTTAAATTTAGGATATTTTAAATATGTAAATGTACATAAGGTGAGTTTAAAATCTTAAGTAAACACTAATCCAATTTAGTCTTGCTGTGACTGCTACAATTACATTTTCTTTTTCTAATTTTCTTGTGACTGTGTTTTTTCATTATTTTAGAATCAAGGAACAAATAAGTCAGCATCTTATGGAATATAATACAGTAATCAATTCAGGTAAGTGGATCATTAAAAACTCAAATTTTGTTATTTTAGAATGTGAAAGTAAATATTTAAAAATTAGGTTAAAGTTTATAGCAAAATTAAAATGTCAAGTCTCTGTAGCATAGGAATTTTCTATTACCATATTTCTGTTTAGAGATGGGAGGGTTGTTCAGCTATCATTTATAAATATATATTTTTTGTTTAGCAGCTGGAGAAAAGATTCCGGATCAAGATAGAAATGAAAAAATATTAGAGGGGTATGTTTTCAAAATTTGTTATATATAGCATGATAATATTCTATTTGATCTAACTTTTCTTTATTTTTAAGGAAACTTGTATTTTAAAGATTTTAATATATTGTGTTTTACTTGAAAACATGCCATATTTATCTGACTAGAATTTCTTTCTTAGAAAATGTATCTCAGAGTAATACATACTAAATATGTGGAGGTGGGTGTCCTTCAAGTAACTTCTATGACTGATGTATTGTATATGCCTTTTCTGGTCATGAGAAGCATCAAGCTACTTCTTCCATTAATGCCTTATATCTGTCCACTAGTTATATTGCTGCATCCTATCCTATTTTCATAGTTTAAGGAATCAAAAGATGTTTATGCTTCAGTTTTCAGTATGTCCATGACAAATCATAAGCTTACATCCTCCTTTTCCTATTCTGTTGTGATAGAAATTCTGTTAAAAAGAAAAAATATTTCTGAATCAATGTATTAATCTGAAATATGTTAGCACTACATTTTGGTTTTCTGTTTTACGTTCTATTGACAAACATGAAAAAAAAATCCACATCTAGTATCAAAACAGATAACCATCTGGTTATCACTCTATATAGAGTCACTCTGTCTGACAGTCACTCTGTCACTCTATCAATCAGCAAAACTCTTTTAGATCTGATATGAAACAAATGATCTTAACATTCATTTCTGAGAGAATACAAGTTATTAATTATTAAACTTCTTTTCCCTGTTATTTTTAGTTCCATAGAAGAATTGGAAAGAGACTTGGAAGAGATGAGGCTATCATATCAAAATAAAACTTTAGCATTACAAAGGTAAAGACCCTATTGCTTTGTTTTATTTATTGCATTTCTGTATACTATCTACAAGATGTGTCCAATAAAGCCAATTAAAAATATAATTCTACCAAGAAACCATAGTTTTTAAAGTAAAACAAAATCTAAATTAATATATTCAGTTACTGTTCAAAGTTATGATGGCGCTGAATAAATCGTAGTTATGACTAGTCCTCGAAGTTCCAACCAGCCCAGCACTTCTGCAGTACTTGTAATCATAATCTGGGCACTTGGCAACCAACTCACATGACCAGTTGCAGCACCACACAATCAAGTATTCACCATTTGCAACCTTCCCTGCTGGCTTCCTCAGTCAATAGGGATCTGCTCATCCTGCAGGATCTTTCCCGGTACCTCAATGCTTGGTGACACATATGGAGCACAATCACATGTTCAATTTTCAAGAGGCTGAATTTGTTGCCCGCAATGCAGCTAAAGGGGGACGCCTATTGAAAGAAGCCTGGTTTTCCAACAATAACTCCATCAATAGGCACATCAACCTGCTACCGGCTTACCAAGCATTGAGGCACCAGGAGAGATCCTGCAGGATGAGGAGAGATCGATTTCAATCAGGGAGTAGAGATCGACGGCACCCCCCTCCCTTTGGGCATGTAGATTTGTCCTGTGGAGGCATAGCCAGCCCAGGCCAAATGCTGAGGAGCCCGGCAAAGCACTTTCAAGCCATAATAGACATGGGTAATGAGGAACGAGCCGGGCCGGTCAAAAGATCACAGGCAAAATAACAAACAAATTTGATTGATATATTAAATGTGCCTGCGAGGTGGAGGAGCAGTGGTGTGTGGGAAGGGGCCGGAGAGATTTCCATTAAAGCAATATCCAACAGCTCAGCGTCATTCCCTGAGGATGGGCAGCCCAAGCGGTGCGCGATAGGGGAGGAAGCAACAGGAGCTAAGCCTCCATCGATTAACATGTCTGAAGTAAAAACGACAAAACTAATTATAGGTGGGAAGTCGGTGGATGGGCCTATTGCGCGCAATGGCCAAATTGATCAATGATGTATAAAAGCGAATATCTCTTCAATTGTAGTTTTTACACTCTGACTATGTTAGCACTCTGACAAAAGCTAAGTGGATAATATATTTTAAGTTCTGGAGATCTTCTATCTACTTTACCCTTTGTTTTATAGGATTCAAATAACTGATGCCCTTAGAACCAAGCTGAAAAATGAAGATGATGATTCAAAGTAAGCATTGAAATCAGGAACGGAATGCATTTTTTAAACATCTACAGTATACTTGAGAAGAATCTTCGCTTGGCCAGCCATACTGTTTATGTGGTTAATAGTTAATAGTTAACTAAAGCTTATGACCATCTATTCTCAGGCCTGAACTTGAACTGAAAAGGTCCAAATAGTCTGCTTCCTCTAGGATGTAGCTATATCTCAACTACAATCACAATCTAGAACACAATTTTAGAACAAATGGATGTTATTCTGATGTGACACCTAAACCATTGTCAGAATCATCAATAAACTTTATTAGCAGTGAGTATTATTAAATTGATCAAAATGTTTGCATTGTAATTCTTAAAAATATTTTAAGGCACAATAGATAAAAAGTATAGCAGGCATCTTCTTCACTTTCAAAAAGAGTAGTTTTGATCATTGACTTTAGAAGTTATGCAAATCTAGACAACAGTCCTGTAGGATCCCTGGAATAATGAAGTAGTCAATTCCATATCAGCTTCCAGTTAGATCATATACCTGAGATTCTGCCATCCTTTCTAACATTTTAGGACACATTTTTGCATTTCCAAAGTAGCCCCACTTTGGAAAGAAAGCATTTTTGTGTTATCAGACCTTACTTAAAGATGTGGCTACATTCTTTGTTGGCATCTTCTTCAACAAACCATACGGAATAGGAGACCCATCACATATATCTCAAATGAGGAACTGTAATACATTCCATATGTGGAATGAAAACAGCAAGCATGGATGCAATTCCATTACATATTACTACTTCGGACTACAAATGAATTTTGCTAATGATAATTTGAGTTTACCTTTTTTTATAATGCATTTTCATTTAAAGGGCTTTCAAAATGCAACTTTAAAAAATTCCTACCCTAGGCATTTGAGGACTAGACTTTTCTCATTCAGTTATGTCGGAAAGTGTTTGATTGAGTTCCGGGAGAGTCTTTACAACTAATGATCTCTAGAGCTTCCCAGTATGTTGGATAGGGAAAAGTAATGAAACATACAGGAAGATTAGTAATGTATACTATTTCGATACAAATACTATAATACATGAAAAGTATGTGTTAGCTAAACCTGTTAAGGCCAATGTTTTTCCATTTTAGAAGGCAATATTGAAATGTATTTGTAGCCCTTTTGTCTGTTTCTTCTCTTGCATTTAATGTTGCCAGTCAAAGCATTTTGTAAGAAGCAGGAAACAGAAGAATTATATTGTAGCTTGAGAAAGAATTAAGCAAGATATTCTGGTGTTTTAAATCTAACGTGATTTTGTTTCACATATTAGTAGATCTTGTTGATTTTTCTACATTTTTCTCATTAGGTTTATCTGGGATACCATTAAACATATCATGATGCTTAGTACAGCAATACTTAAATCAAAGCAGGTGAGTATCCTTTATATTAAAATGATAATGACTATTGTCTATAAAATCATCATTTGAAACTAATGGTATGACATATTTGAAAACTTAAATCTTTGTAGTTTTTTTTTTTAAATTTGATTTATATGCCGCCCTTCTCCGGAGACTCAGGGCGGCTTACAATGCATTAATAGCCTTCATACTTTTGTATATTTATACAAAGTCAGCTTATTGCCCCCACAATCCGGGTCCTCATTTTACCTATCTTAGAAAGGATGGAAGGCTGAGTCAACCTTGAGCCTGGTAAAATTTGCTTAGCGCATTGTAAGCCGCCCTGAGTCTCTGGAGAAGGGCGGCATATAAATCAAATTTAAAAAATAAAAAAATTTAAAAATTTTTTTGAACTTGCAGTAATTGCAGGCAGCTGATGTTAATAACAGTGCTTTAGTCTGCTGCGCCACCAGGGCAGTAGTTGTATTAAGCTGGATGTATGGATACTTTTAATATATACATATATTTATATAAATTACTTGGTTTTGCAGCAATCCCGTGAACTGGAAGAAAAATTGAATGACGTTAAGAAGAGCAGACTAGGTACGTTATAATTCGTTGTGATAAAAAAAATCAATAAAATAAATTAATTTGAAATAACACAAATTTAATTTAATTTCAAATGTTAACTTCATTAGTTTAATCCACAAATATAGTGAATACAAGGCATGTTCCTGAATTCGTTTTTTTAAATTAGTAGCTTTACTATCTTCCCTCTCCCTCCTCCCCATCCAATACTACAATAGAATTAAAGCGAACTGGAGAATGTAAACTGGCACAAATATATGATATCAAGAGAAAACAAAAAGAGGATTTAGAAAATATGGAGGTTGGTGAAATGTTGAAGAAAATCCGTAAAAATTTACAAAAGGAAATTCAGATGACCACATTGGTTCAAAACATTTTCCAGGTAAGTTGTATTTGTATAGATAGAAAATGTCTTACTTGGTATGGATTAGTTTGTATTAGATATGAAAATTAAAATGTTGATATCAAATACAGGTAATCCTTGGTTAGCTATGGCAATTGGGATTGGAATTTTCATTGCTAAGTGATTTAGTTCTAAAGCATGATGTCATGTGGCCACACTATCTAGCAATGAAAATTCCAGCACTTCCAGTTGGTGTTGTTAAGTGGATCATGACAAGTCATTAAGTGAAGATGCCCTGCTGTCACCATTTGTGACTTTCTGCCAGCTTCCGTATTGACTTTGTAGGAAGCCAGCAAAAGTCACAAATGGCAATTGTGACTGTGAGGTGCTATGATGTAGAAAATGTGTGCCAGGCACCTGGACCTTAATCCTGACTTCAGGGATGCTGTGAACAACATAAATACAAGGACCAGTTGTAACTACCACTTCTCTTGTAGGTTTGCATTTTCCTTAAACAAGGACCACCTGTAGACATCGAGTGTTTCAATGTTTATTAATAGAAATTATTATCACCATAATTACTATTATAGCTACAGGTATAAATTGCACAGGTTAGTATAATGTAGAACAAAGCTCTATATGCAATACATTTTTATCCCTTTTTTTATTCAGATTACAGGTAATCCTCACATAAATGACTCATATTTATGACTGGTTGTAGTGTCCTATGGTCATACGACCACAATTTGCATCATTTTTGCAGGTTTCCAGCAAAAATGCCCTTTCTGGAGGATGGATTCAGATTTATGACTGCATGATTCACTTAACAACCATGTGATTTGGATTTATGACTACATAATTCACGTAATGGTAAAAATGATTGTAAAATTGCAGTCCCAATTGCAGTCGTAAATCAAGAACTGCCTGTATAAATGGAATTTATTAAATATTCATATTCTAAGAATAAACAAATCTTGTGTAGATAAACATTTGAAAACACTTCCTTGTAGAAGCATAATATAATTTACAAATTATACAACCTAGCAATAATTGATTGCTTATTTGGTTGTGGAAATTGTATTTATTTGCATATTAAAACAATATAATTGAGGACAAAAAATCCTTATTTATTTATTCATTTATACTTATATAATTAATTAGTTGATTTTATATTTAAATAATATTTATTGCAGAACCTTATTACTGGAAGTGGAGTCAATTGGGCAAAGGATCCAGCATTGAAGACAATTGTTCTACAACTGGAGAAAAATGTGACTGGCATCTGAAACATCAAGAATGACTGTATTTTCTTTCTGTGATTTCCAAATCCAGAGATAAAAGAGTAATCTATCAGGTTTTTGTAATATACTAGTCATATTCTAAGAGTTAGGTATCTGTACAAGAATATATTCCACTGAAGTATGATTGATATAGCAATAAAAGGGAAAGTCTGTTAGTCATTGTAAATGTATCCAAGAAGCTATTACAGGAGAGTCATTTAGCTGTAAAATAATTCACATCTCCTTCTCTTAATTTTGCATAAGTTTCCAATTGCTGATTCTAGTAATAACAGCAATAGGCCTTCTGGCAAAAGCAGATATTTACAAAAGTAGCCACTTCGTTGTCTCAACACAATTTAGCTTGTGTTTTGTCTTCATATTATGTATGCATATGTATGATGCAACTTTTTTTTTTTTTGCTACATTCTTATTACAATTCTTTATGTCTAATTTCACTGGATTTTTAACAGATCATCAGGAGTTCAAAAATTCATAGTTGACATTGTCAAATATTATTGAGCACTCTTTTCTCCCTAGGCCATTCTTGTAAGATATTTGTAATATTCTATTTCTTTATATCTGCTGTAGTTTTTCATAGGTAATGAATAGATAATATAGTAAAACCATATCTAAATAGGAGGCCATCTCCTAAATGTTGATAAAGAATTTTTTGCAGAAATGTTACACTGTAATTGTTCTGTATTATTAGGTTGCCTCTTGTTAAAGTTCCCAGACAGAAATAAATATTTTGAACCAAGACACACAAGGATCCATATAAAATGGCAGTAGAATCTTGCTCTCTTAAACATTAGATATATAAAATTCCCATTGATGCTATTATCTCAATGCCAATATGTGCGCTGTACTTTTTTTCAGATAAAAATCTGAAGGAGCTTCCCTTTTAAAATAACCTATTAGGAAAACATCAGAGAACAAAAAGGTGGACAATTCACAGTACGGTGCTGTTATAACTATGTTACCATTTGCACTTCTAGGGCAACAATAGGATTGTCAACATGATCGCCAATGTCCGATGACGGACATGGCACAAGAAGAAGAAGAAGGTACTTTAGTTGAACAATATTTTTTGAAAGCCAAAAAAAGTAAGGGGATTTCACAATTTTATTAAAATGAAATATTAATGGGTTCAATAAATGCGCTTTAGTACTGAAGCAGTGCTGGCAATTAAAAAAAATAGTTTGTGTACTCTAGTGATCTGACATGAAACTAGTATTTTCTAGTTAATGTAACTAGAGCTTACACAAATCTTTTCTCTCCTTTGAAAGTCACAGAAAAGATAGCTAAGTATCACCCACAGATGAAGAGAAAAGATCAATGCTTCGAAATGACTTACCAGTAACTCAATCTGACTGGATATTCTGTTGTAGGCCAAAACACATCATGCAAGTATCTCTAAGTGCAGATATTCTAAAATAAATCAGCCTGTACTTGCTATGCTATTTTTGTGTAAATATGAAAAGGTGCTAAGCAAACAAATTTGCATAGTGAAAACAGTTATTTGCTACATGGCAACTATGTAAGGCTGGATGAATCAGTTTTAAACAAGGGATAACTAATCATTACGTTTGGGTAGGGCAACCAGTTATTTTACTGAAATTGAACAAGTATTTTTAAATTGCAAGCGGCCCAGTCATTGATTAAGATGGGCGGCTATAGAAGGTGGATCAATAAATCACTTGCTAGTTAAAATAAAACACTGGCTACCCGCCAATCCCTCATTCGATCGTTGCATGAAAAACACTCCGCACCACGTTCTATATACATCACAGCTGTTCCGTTGGGTTCTAAGCCGTGCCTTTCCTGGAGGGCGGGGCTTAGCTAGACCCCGCCTTACCGCTCCCACAAAGCTTTGTGCTGGCGCGCTCTTTCCTTTGACCGGGCGGGGTATCACCATGGGCAGCAAGATGGCGGCCGCCAGTAGGGTCATCCAGGTAAGCCTTTCAAATCGAGTATCTTGAAAGCTTTGGGTACGCCTGGGAACTGTCTGCAGCTGCACTTCTGTGCAAGTTTCTGGGGGCTGCAGGTTGCGGGGGGCTGCAGGTTGGGGACCGAATCCTTGGTCCTGAGCTGCACTAACCGGTGCTGGTGTCCTTGAGTGGGAAGGAGAAGGAACGCCAGTCCTGGAAAGTGGATTCGACTTAGCCGGGTATCTTTAACTCAGTCTTGGCCAGCCAGCCTCAGAGACTTCCCTAGCAGCTTTCATGGGAAAACGGCGGCCGCTCCGGAGACTTTTCTTAGCGGTCTTGTACAGGTTAAAACCTTGAATTTTCTCTCCCCAGTAAATCGGTAGATCAGATTTCTCCGCGCGTGTTATCCGCTTTTTTGGACTGCAACTCCCGGACCTCTCCAAGTAGAGATACACCAGCTTGTGGGAAAGGGCTGCTTGAGAAGCCCAAACACGAAGAGGCCTTGCAGACATTGTTTTAAAGGGCGGCACTTGGAGATTTATTCCATAAATGCTTGCCAAGACTGTTGGCAAAGTACATATTTTTAAAAACATGTTTCCCAAATTGGAAACGAGGCTAAATGTGAATCAGGATTTTATGCCGTTGCATCACAGTATCAGTTTTGATAGAAATATTATAAATCTAAATAATATAAATATCCACTCAAACATTTGTCTGACATTTTAAAAAAAGTTAGAGGGGCCCTTTTATCATTGAATTGCATGGTTTGTTATTTGAACAGCTTTGCAAAAATCTAGAGCCACCCATATTCAGTTTTAGTTTTATTAAATTTTTATACCGCCCTTCTGCCGGGGGACTCAGGGCGGTGTACAGCCAAGATAAAACCCAAAATATAAAAGTTAAAAACAATTTAAAATTATTAAATAGTTTTGGCTGATCATCTAAAATACAATAACCCATTAAAAATATTCAGGCCAGCCCTGCTTGATGGAATAATAGTGTTTTAAGGGCGCGGCGAAAGGTACGGAGGTCGGAAATAGACGCATCTCTGGGGGCAGCTCGTTCCAAAGGGCGAGTGCCCCCACAGAGAAGGCTCTCCCCCTGGGGGTCGCCAGTCGACACTGTCTAACCGACGGCACCCTGAGGAGACCCTCTCTGGGAGCGTACTTCTGCCTATCGGAGGCAGAAGGCGGTTTTGTAGATATCCAGGTCCTATGCCATGTTGTACACATCTATGCAGAACTACCCATTGCTGTTATGAAGTCAAGCATTTAGAGGTATTGGGAGGTAGACTCTGTGTGATCCTATAGTAGTTGTTAGTAAATTAGTTTTAACCATCTCTTCCTACTGGCTGGACTTATTGAAAGCTGAGGTGCAGAAAGTTCCCTTTGGGGTTACTTAAACATATAAAATGCATTGGCTGGGATATTGTATCCCCTTTTTGTCATATCAAGTTCTTCTCCAATTCTTTGCCTACTAAACATGCTGCCTTTATTGGCTATTTTGAATATGATGGAGTTAACCATTGGATGTATTCAAGCAGAGTCTTGATAGATATCTATCTGGGATGTTTTTGATTTGGATTTTCTGCATTAAGCAGAAGATTAGTACCAGCGGTTTAAATGGCCTATGATTCTGCTTCAATTTCTATGGATGATCCTCACATCTATTGTGGGAAGGGATTTTTTAAAATTTAGAAATGTGAGTCATGAACTAATATTCAGACCCTGTGATAGTTTTTCCCTGTTGCATGTATCTTTCTTTCACCCCTTCCTCCTATGCTTTTTTCCATTCATTTTCTTCCCGCCATCTGCTCAATTGTTAGATTTACCTCTCAGCTTTACAACACTTTAACAATTACTGTACTTGTTTCTGTAACGCTAACGGTGATACAACTGAATGTTTATGCTTTGACTCTGCAAATACAAGATAACTTGGATCAAAAATAAAAATATTTTTGTTGATGTTGGTGTGCATAAAATGGGGAAAATGGTTTTTAATCAGGAACAAACTTTCACATTCCACGGGTTCTACTGAACCATTTCAGATCAGCCAGGGTTCTGTAAAACTCAAAACTCAGAATGTTTCAAGTTTATATGAAAAAAAATCTGACTAAGGAAAAAGGATAAAGTTGGCACATAAGTGTCCTTGTATTAGTAACAGATTTTCCGCCAAATTGTGCCAAGGAGAGACAAGCAGGGATTTTCTTGTTTTGTATCAAAATATAATATGTTCAGAGATCCTTTTTGGCTTCAGTGGCAGAATAAAAATGCTATAAATAATTGCCAAATTCACAGAATTCCTTAAAGAAAAAGATTAATATATTCCTTGATCATTCCTTGTTTATGTATGTATGAACCTAGTCTTCCCTTTTTTTCTCTGCAATACCAAAATAAACCTTTGGACAAACTGTACAAATCTGCAGATAATAATATTCCTCAGAAACAATGGAAGAAATGTAATAACTGTGGTTGTATTTTTCTTTGCATGTCATCTGAGTGCAAATTAATAAGTAGTATGACTAGAATTAATATGACAATTTTAGCACTGGAATGAGTCCAAGTTTTTAAAATCGATAAAGCAGAGCAGTTTTGTAAAAGTAGATAAATTCATTCCAGTCCTAAATTATTAAGTTCTGGTTTCCTGGTTCAGTTGATACTATATGAGCTTCCACTTAATCTCCACTGAAACATTATCATTATTATATTTATATATTTTCTTTATTTTCTACAATCAAGGCAATATACATAATGCTGTCACCTTTTTTCCTCACACCAACAATATTGGTATGGGGAGGGTTGTGCTGAAAGAGCCGCTTTTCATGCCTAAAAAAGGTTTAGAATTCATAATCTTCTGGTTTCTAATCCAGCTCTCAACTTGGCTACATCAACTTGGCTTTCAGTCTACAAAGAGACATAAATTTTATTCTTTCTTGGCAGAATTGCACACATATAGAAATGTTTATATTGACTTGCTTTCCCCATTTCTTTAGGTAGTCAAACCACATACACCACTGATTAAGTTTCCAGAAAGAAAAAGTACTCCAAAACCTTATAGTAAGTATGTCTTTACTAAGTGCACATGGAGCCATGCCTTACCATAATTTATGCTCAAGACATTTGAATTGCAATTCATTGTTTATAACAGTGTGTTGCTCTGAAGGAGATGGGCAGTTTGGTCTAATAGTTAAGGCACAGGGCTAGAAAATAAGAGACCATTAGTTCAAGTCACACCTTAACTATGAAAGCCAGCTGGGTGATCTTGAGCCAGTTACTCTCTCAGCCCAACTCACCTCACAGGGTTGTTGTTATGGAGAAAATAGGAGGAAGAAGGTGTGTGGGATATGTTCACTGCCTGAATTATTTGTAAAAATAATAAAAATGGGAAATATTTTTTTTTAAATTGATATATAAAATAAAAAAATTTCACAGCACTAAGATGTTGACAGTATTCACTGTTGTACTCAAATGTAATTGTTTCTTCTGGGAACTTCTAAACTTTAATTAAAGTCTCAGTCTCAGTTAATTCTTTTTTGAATTAACCATTTAACTTCAGTGGTTTACATAATGTATATACGCCAAACTTCCTTAATCCTTGACACTCCGTGCTAGATTACAACCCTCTCATCATATCCACCTTGCATGGCCAATGATCAGGACCAGATTGACATTGTCAGCCCTTTGAGGTAGGCCAGATCAGGAAACTTTATCGCGCTTTAAAGTAGCTGCAGTGTTTTGCTGCAATAGACCAACATGGGTAGTCATGATGTAGGGTACCCAGAGTATTTTTCCTAATTTTCTCTCTTATTGTTCCAGTGCAAGAGTCTCTACAATCAAGAGTGCCTCCGCTTCATGGGATAGCCTCGCAATTTTCTGCAGAAAACAAAGCACCATCTTCTCAAAATACTTTATTTACTGGTAGAATACAAGGTATACCTGACACAGCAGAATTAATAAGAACTTTACCTCAGAAATACAGGAGGAAACCTATGTCAGTTGAAGAGATGGAATATATTCAAGTAAGTTCTCATTTTTTTAAAAAAAAATTAAAATAGTATTATTTTCAAAACCCGTTTTTTTAAAAATCAAATGATTAAATAAAAATTTAGACTGTGTGGCTTGCTTTTTGTGATGAGAAACTAGTTCTTTGAGAGTATGTATGTGTGGTACAGAAGCAGTACAATCAGAAGGTTGGAACTAGGCTTTAGTCATACATAATGTTTAGCATTGTATTGGTTTTATTTCACATTAGATTTTTAATGATTAGCTCATGAATTTCAGATGGAATAATCTCTAGATTCTACCAAAAAAATATTAAGAGCATGATTTAAACCAGGAATGGACTGCCTATTGCAAAACAAAATCCTTGGCAATATGAATCCATCTTTTCAGCACCATAATATGGTTAAAACAGCTAAAAATTATAACTCTCCCAATCGCGTATCAGCCAAACTGAAACCACAGATGAAGAGCCAAATAAATTCAGTGGAAAAATACTTTGTAATTAAACTTGGGGGGCCTAAAATCCCTGTCAAAAGTGAATATTCTATGAAAAGTACTAAATAAATTGATTGATTGAAGTTATACAGCCACCTATTTCACTTGCGACTTCATTAGTTGTTTGTCTAACTAGCTTATGGGAAATTCTGTGCTATCTCAGTTATCAACCAAGTTCAAACGGCTACAAGTAGAATTGCATGAAACCCTTATCCTATCAGCTACATGGAGAGGGTTCATTCTTCCTAAATAAAGCAGTAGTTAGCATCAATTACATAAAATGCTGTTAAGAAATCCAACAACACAAATCCAGGGGAATCCCAGTTTAAAAATCTGTTCTTCCAGCATTAGTGTAATTCCATAAAGTACAAGTTGAATACCCTCTGTTAAGTCAGTTCTACTTTTCAAGATCAAGATCTATCCTTTTCATTACTTTGTATCATTCACCTATTGGTGATTGTTCTTTCCAAATTCTGAATAGTTTTACCAAGAGTTTGTTGTTGATATGATCAGGAACCCCTCATAGGTCTTGAGAATGTTATCTGGGATGAGTTTGATCCTGTGACCCCTGAGGACGTGGACAGGATTCTGGGTAGACTGAACGCGACCACTTGTTTATTGGACCTGTGTCCTTCCTGGTTAGTACTGGCTTCCCGGGAAGTGACATGAGGCTGGCTCCAGGGGATTATAAACGCTTCGCTGAGTGAGGGTGACTTTCCCGCCGCCTTGAAAGAGGCGGTGGTGAGGCCTCTCCTCAAGAAGCCTTCCTTGGACCCGGCAATGTTGGTAAATTATCGTCCAGTCTCCAACCTTCGCTTTGTTGCGAAGGTTGTTGAGAGTGTGGTTGCGCCACAGCTCCCCCAGCACCTGGATGAAACGACGTATCTGGATCCGTTCCAGTCGGGCTTCAGGCCCGGGTACAGCACGGAAACGGCATTGGTCACGTTGGTTGATGATCTCTGGAGGGCTCGGGACAGGGGGTGCTCCTCTGTCCTGGCCCTGTTAGATCTCTCAGCGGCTTTTGATACCATCGACCATGGTATCATGCTGCACCGGTTGGAAGAGTTGGGGGTGGGAGGCACTGTGTTGCGGTGGTTCTCCTCCTTTCTCTCTGACTGGTCGCAGTCTGTGTTGACAGGGGAACAGAGGTCGACCCCGAGGCCCCTCATATGTGGGGTGCTGCAAGGGTCGGTCCTCTCGCCTCTCCTGTTCAACATTTATGTGAAGCCGCTGGGCGAGATCATCCGTGGTTTTGGGGTGGAGTACCATCAGTACGCTGACGATACCCAGCTGTACATCTCCACCCCGGATCACCCCAACGATGTCCCGGTGCCTGGAGGCCGTACAGATCTGGATGGGGAGGAACAGGCTCAGGCTCAACCCATCCAAGACTGAGTGGCTGTGGTTTCCGACGTCCCGATATAGTCAGTTGACGCCATCACTGACTATTGGGGGCGAATCATTGGCCCCCACGGGGAGGGCTCGCAACTTGGGTGTCCTCCTGGATTCACGGCTGTCTTTAGAAGAGCACTTGACGGCCGTGACCGGGAGGATTTTTCATCAGGTTCACCTGATTCGCCAGTTGCGTCCCTTTCTGGATTGGGACTCGTTATGCACGGTCACTCATGCCCTTGTCACCTCCCTCCTGGACTATTGCAACGCTCTCTACATGGGGCTCCCCTTGAGGAGTACCCGGAGGCTCCAACTGGCGCAGAGTGCGGCCACGCGGGTGGTAATGGGAGCGACATGGCGTCCCCATGTAACACCCCTCCTGCGCGAGCTGCACTGGCTCCCGGTGGTCTTCCGGGTGCGCTTCAAGGTTCTGGTTACCACCTTTAAAGCGCTCCATGGCTTAGGACCCGGGTACTTGCAGGACCGCCTACTACCACCAATAGCCTCCCACCGGCCGGTACGCTCCCATAGAGAGGGGCTCCTCCGGGTGCCGTCAGCCAAACAATGCCGACTGGCGGCCCCCAGGGGGAGAGCCTTCTCTGTGGGGGCACCTACTATCTGGAACGAGCTCCCCCCAGAGACACGGAGGATCCCGGATCTGCGCACCTTCCGCCGCGCCTTAAAGACCTTACTATTTCACCAGGCCGGCCTGGCCTAATTTTCCCCCCCTTTTATAAAAGATTTTTAAAATTTTAAATATCTTTTAGTATTTTATATATTCAATTTTAAATTGGTTTTAAAAGTTTGGGGTTTTAAATTTGTCGGGGCCAAAATTATTTAATTTGATTTTATTCTATTTTTAAATTTTGTATTGTATGTGTTTTTATTGTTTGGCTGTGCACCGCCCTGAGTCCTTCAGGAGTAGGGCGGTATAGAAATCTAATAAAATAAATAAATAAATAAATAAATAGTATAAATGTATGGCACAGAGGAAAAAAAATTCAGTCCTATCTTTTCAAGAATGCTTCTAGGTGGGAATTTAGTCACTTTATCCCAAAGATCCCCTACAAAAATAAGCACGAGAAAAGTGTTTGATAGCTTTAAAACATATAATCTTGAATTTGACACAACTAATTTAGACAAACTGGTACTCTCCAATATAGCTTGGCATATTACCTGGAGCTGGTGGGAGGCTGGAGTATCTGACTGAAGCAGCCTGAGTCTGAAACGGGTGAAATGCTCCCAGTTCGGACCGGATCGCCCGATCCGGTAGCGATGGCAGCAGGTGGTTCAGAGAACCAGTAGCAAAAATCCCTGCGCCCCCTCCCCATGCCTAGCTGAGCCGCATGATCATCAGAGGCTTTTTTTTTTTTACTTTTAAAAGCATTTTTTATATAACTTCTTCCAACGAAAAAATGCTTTTAAAAGTAAAAACAAAAAAGCCTCTGATGATCATGCAGCTGGGATCATCAGAGGCTTTTCAAAGCATTTTTTTTCTGCAACCTCTTGGCCGAAGAGGTGGTAAAAAAAATGCTTTGAAAAGTCTCTGACGATCCCAGCTGAGTTGCCTGATCGCAGAGAAAAAAATACCTCTCTGCCCATCAGGCAACTCAGCCTGGGATTGTCAGAGAGGCTTTTTAAAAAATACCTCTCTGCCCATCAGGCAACTCAGCTGGGATCATCAGAGAGGTATTTTTTAAAATGCCTCTCTGATGATCCCAGCTGAGTTGCCTGATCGGCAGAGGCTTTTCAAAGCATTAGAAAAAATGCTTTGAAAAGTTTTTTTTAAAAAAAGTTGGCCACGCCCACCCAGTCACATTACTCCCCACCACCACAGAGCCATGCCCACAGAACCGGTAGTAACAAATTTTACATTTCACCCCTGATCTGAAATATCTGGAGTTGGATATCTCTATCGACTTGTGATAAGCAATATGATTGGTTAGCCTTGTTTTAAAACATTCAGAACACCAGACCTTGCCTCAGGGTATGAATTGTGATAAATGAAACAATTACAATGCTGAAACAGATTTGCTCAATTGCTCTCCCCTCCTTCCTTACTGAACAACTAATCTGTATTTATGCTATTTAGACAGTCAAAATAGTAAGAAAACTGCCAGAAATCAAATGTAGAAAAAATATTGCAAGATCAGCATTGCAAAAACATTTGGGTAGTTATTTGTGCAACACTGCAGTGGCTTGAAATTATTCCAAATATTATTTTTTAATTATTTGGAAATCTTCTGAAATTACTTGATTTCAGGAGACTGTAACTCCGTTTAGAAATTAATGTCTAATTCCATTTTCTAATCCTCAACTGTGCCCTACTGTATTTTAAGGTAAAGGTAAAAGTTACCCTCGCACATATGTGCTAGTCGTTCCCGACTCTAGGGGCAGTGCTCATCTCCATTTCAAAGATGAAGAGCCAGCGCTGTCCGAAGACGTTTCCGTGGTCATGTGGCCAGCATGACTAAACGCCAAAGGCACACGGAACGCTGTTACTTTCCCACCAAAGTGGTCCCTATTTTTCTACTTGCATTTTTTACATGCTTTCAAACTGCTAGGTTGGCAGAAGCTGGCACAAGTAACGGGAGCTCATCCGGTTATGCAGCACTAGGGATTTGAACCGCTGAACTGCCGACCTTTCTATCAATAAGCTCAGCGTCTTAGCAACTGAGCCACCGTGTCCCTTGGACTGTATTTTATCATTGTTTAATTTTACATTTTTGTTGTTCCAAAACCACTCAATTGCATATTTAATTTCGCTCCTAAAATTTAACTAAGATGGCAGCATTTGGTTTGTTACAGTTTTCCAGTTGGCACTCAGATGTCGTCTGGCTTGTGCCCGAGTCAAATGGAACATGTTGTTGAGTGAAGGAGCTGAAACAATCACATGGGAGTGAAAGAGAGAATGTCACTAGTATGAATGAAAGCAGTAGAAACAAATAGTTAAGGTACTGGAGTAGGAGTGAGGAAATTGGATCCTAGTCCCTTCAGCTACAGCTCACTGGATGACTTTTTGCCAGTTCTCTTTTAGTTCAGCCCACCTCACAGGATTGCTGTTGTGGTATCAAATAGGAGGGGCATTATGTATATCAGCTTGAGTTCCTATAGGAAAGACAGTAAAGGAGTGCATGATGAATATCATTCTAATCAGCAATGTTGCAAGAATTGATTTTTGTTTCTGCTAAAAGATAATATTTTATATTACAGCGTGGAGGTCCAGAATAAGGTGGAGCATTGTGCAGTTTGTAACTGCTGAATAACGAACCATTGTACTTACAATAAAGTCCTTCTTCACTTTCTCTCTCTGGATATTAAAGGAGGTCAAAGGAAAGTTTTTTTTTTTCCAAAGTGCTTTTGTGAGAGACTAAAAGGTAATCGCTTTAGAAAGTGGTTATGTCTCATTCAAAGAGAATACTGTTTCAGTAACCAGAAGCATCTACTTTAATTGCCTGATGAAATGTATTTTTTCATTCTATTCAGTATAGTTTCCTTATCTCGTATAGTTGCTATTGATAAATTAATAATTAAAAATAGCTAGTATTAAAATGACAATAATAGCCTGAAGATAACCATGTTGTTTTCAGAGTTTGAACAATGCAGGATTAGTTCCTTCTAGTAAGTAGCATGTCCTTCCAAACAACTCTGAGAATTAAACTTAATTTAGCCATATCAAAATTTGACAAATTTTGTTAGTGGACTAATTGTACAATGTAATCTACAGGTATGCACAATATTCTTTCAGAAAAAGAAATAACCCAGCTCTTCCCTTTTTGAGTGCTATACTACCTCAACATACACAATTGTTAAATTTGGTTCAGAATAGACAGGAATTTATTTTCATATGTCTATCTTTAATCCAAGTGACTACATTGTAATAAGAAATTAAATATTTGTAATATTTACTTGTCAATCAGCTTATACCAATGAGCTCAGATGAGTTCTAGAAATTTCCATGAATTGCAGTGTATAAGAATCTCTTGCGTACATTTACTTTGCTCCATCAAAATGTCTGTTTCTTACAGGGAGTTCATCACTTGCACATCAAAACATCTCCATGATTGGGTTGTTTGAGTCACTGAATCAGGGAGCTGGAAAAACGTGTGCTGATTGATGTGGGTAGCACTGATTTGTACACTACTAATATATAAATCAAGAATGATATGAAGTATAATTTATAGTATTTAATACTTAGTACATGATAATACACATCAGTGAATTATATGAAGCACGTACAAAATTTATTTCTAGGGAGCAGCACTGAAACTGCAAATGAATATATTCATAGATCTTGTGATCAACACTTGATTTCATTTTTAACATGTACTTGCTATCATATATGTTTTTATGACAGGAAAGAGGAATTATACAATCAATTTAGAGATGTTATTTGAAACAATAATTTTTGATTACACAAACTTGAGAAGAATTTTCATCTGTTCTGTTTAAGTAGGAAAAGGATTCAAATTTACAATGCAAATGTGTATGGAAGGTTTTTACTAAATCAGTAGGCAAATGTCCATTAAGCCATTCACCTTTTATTATTGTAAAAATACTTTTGTGTATGATACCGAATGTACTGTTTGCATTTCTACTATTGTTTGATATATTCTTCATATGTATTTTAAGATTTGTTCTATATTAGCATTTGCACAAAACCCAAATGAATTCTAATTACCAATTATAGACAGTTGTGAAACAAATAATACAAATATAGCAAACGCCTCTGGAGAGTTGGCTAATAAAAACCACAATACAGAGTCTTGAATGCACCTCCTTAATAGAATGTACATTTCAGTGCTGCTTGCCTTTACTGAAACATACTTTGTGGACTTTCATTATTTTTTCCATTACTTACCCTTCTGTGAAAAAAGTATTTGTCCTCTTAGAATTTCCAAATTTTTGCAAACACTAAATGTTCCTAGCGAAATATAAAAGGAATTTAAGTAAATAAATAATATTTGGTATTTATTTCATTTCATAAAGTTACCCAACATATAATATGCTGATAATGAAAAAAATATGGCACTAATTCCTTTTTTAATGTATGGAATTGTTAAAGAGAGAACAAAAGGCAGTTGTTCTAGAATTTAACAATCAGGCCCTGCAACATGCCAATCTGACAAGTATTACTTTCATTAGACAGATTCTCATCCCCTAGGTTTTAAAAGTATGCAATGGTTCACTCAAATTTCTGAAGATCTCTGTAAAAATGTCATTCTTATAAAAATGCCTGTCAATATAGAAAAAATGCAAAACATTTCTAAAGCACTGATATATAGTCATACTTTGCAGACTTCTGGAGGAATGTTCAATGAATGACATGAGTCAAAAGTAGATTTTTTTCATAGGCATTATTGTATCTGGAAGGAATTAAACAGTGCATTTCACAACAAAAAACATGTGACCTAGTCTTGCCATCATCTGATATGTATATCTGTATCAGAATTTTTCAGGAGACTATCAAGCTATTTGGCCACATGATCACATGATCAAAGGATGCTGCAAGTGTAAAGGCAAGCCAGTTTGCCAATGATTCAAATCATGAACACGTGACCATTGGAGTTGATGTACCAGTTGTAACTTCAAGGATCGGTTGTAACTTTTTTCAGTGCTGTCATAACGTTGAATCATTGTTAAATGAATGACAAGTTGAGGTCTATCTGTTGCTAGGGTTCAATAACCAGCCCCACAACTGGAAAAGAGCTAAGAGGATGTCTGACCATTATGCTATTTCATCTCAGAAAGATCACCAATAGATCCGTTTTACAGTAGTGTTTTATTCAAGGCTTGGCCAGTCAAACATTGCAGCAAATTGGAGGTGAAATTTAAGGAAAAGAAAGCAAATCAACTTTTAAATATGTTTCACCAAAACGTGACCGTGGTGGCACATCAGTTCACAGTGGCCCTGGATGAAGTGGATTATCTAGATCCGTACCAATCGGGTTTCAGGCCCAGATACAGCACGGAGACGGCATTGGTCGCGCTGGTGGATGATCTCTGGAGAGCTCGGGACAGGTTATTCCTCTGTTCTAGAACTATTAGATCTTTTGGCGGCCTTTGATACCATCGACCATGGTATCTTGCGACGCCTCGAGGGGTTAGGAGTGGGAGGTACTGTTTTACAGTGGTTCACCTCCTACCTCTCAGGTCGTACGCAAGCGGTGTTGGCAGCCTTGAGGCCTCTCACTTGTGGGGTGCCTCGGGTCGGTCCTCTCACCCCTTCTGTTCAACATTTACATGAAGCCGCTAGGAGAGATCATCCGTGGTTTTGGGGTGGGGTATCACCAGTACGCTGATGATACCCAACATTTTATATCCACCCCAAACCAGCCCAGTGATGCCCTCGACGTGATCGCCTGGAAGCGGTACGGGTCTGGATGGGGAGAAACAGGCTTCGGCTCAACCCGACCAAGACTGAATGGCTGTGGATACCGGCATCACGGACCAAACGAGAGGTTCCATCTCTGACTATAGGGTGTGAGGTGTTGCCCCCTGTAGACAGGGCATGCAACTTGAGTGTTCATGATTCATGGTTGGGTTTGGAGGAGCATATAACAGCCGTGACCAGGGGGGCGTTTCCCACCCTCTGGGTGAGATTCAAGGTACTGTCTCACCCTCCGGGTGAGATTCAAAGTGCTGGTGTTGACCTATAAAGCCCTTCATGGCTTAGGCCCAGGATATCTGTTGGACTACCTGCAACCAGCATCGACTTCCCATCGCCCGGTGCATTCCCACAGAGAGGGCCTACTCAGGGTGCTGGCGGCTAGACAATGCTGGCTGGCGACCCCCTGGAGTAGAGCCTTCTCTGTGACCGCGCCCACCCTTTGGAATCAACTTCCCGTGGGTCTTCGGCTGGCCCCCGACCTTCCTACCTTCCACCATGAGCTTAAGACCTGGCTGTTTAAATGCCCTAGCCAGGACTGATGGGGTCTACTGTTTTAAATTGGTTTTTAGTCTGTTTTAATTTTTATTTATTGGGATTGTTTTGTTTGATGTAAGCCACCCTGAGTCCTTCGGAGAGAGGGTGGCATATAAATCCAATAAATAATAATAAAACAATTTATTGTCTACAAACAGATGAATATTTCTGACTAACTGAAGAATGATTTTAATCTGGCAAGATTTTAATACATTCCAGCTCTATGTGTAAATTTTAGCTGGAAGTCCAGATCAGTACCAGCCCTTCCTCTCTGAATAAAAAATATTGATATAACCATCAAAAGTGTGGGCGTGAAATTTAGGATCTCACCAACAGATGCTACCAGTATCTGAATAGCAGACATGACAGGGATCAGATAAATTGGTCATAGTTGTCTCTGACGTGTGATTTGTTATAACTATGATTTCTAGAGCAGTGTATTTACATACCAATTAGCAAATGCAGATTTAATCCTCTGTGGCAGAGGTGGGTTTCAGCAGGTTCTGACCAGTTCTGGAGAATCAGTAGCGGAAATTTTGAGTAGTTCGGAGAACTGGTAGTAAAAATTCTGACTGGCCCCTCCAGCTTCTATTCTCTGCCTCCCGAGTCCCAGTTGATCAGGAGGAAATGGAGATTTTGCAGTATCCTTCCCCTGCCACGCCCACCGAACCGGTAGTAAAAAATTTTGAAACCACTGGATTATTTTTACTCTGGGGGGTATTTCCCCAATTCCACTTAGCTGGCCACTTAACTGAACTCTAATTATTGCATGTTTTAGGTCACCTTACTAGCATAAGCAGAACACTTTAAGAGGTTTATAAAGTGCTGCTTCTCTCTCCGCCTCACCTCAAAATGTTCAATGTGCCATGACCATGATTAAAACGTATTACAAACGGTGCAAAGCATCTAAGGAACAAAACGTGGCAGATAATGTCATTTAAAAACTGAAAAATTCTGTATCATGTTTTCACTCATGGGAAGTACGCATTCCTTCCAATGCCAAGTTTTGGAAGGGAATGCTGTCGCTCCTGCTGTTCAGTCAAGCTAAGCGCGTTATCCAATTTTCGCGCTCCCCCCCCCCCCAATCCCCCCCGCCAACGTTTCCTTGACAGCGGAGTCCCAGCACTAGCTGAGGCGCTCTTCGCGTTGGACGCCGTTACCCGGCCGGCAAAAGCGTCTTTGGTCAACGTGCGGCGCATGCGTAAGCATAGAGTGCTAAACCGGAAGCCGGAAGCGGCGGAGTAGAATTGCAGTTTGGGTTTTCGGAATTTTAAAGATCCTTTCCAGCTACGGAGGGTTTTAAATCGCTTTTCCAGGCTTCCTTGGTCCCGCGTCGTCATGGATGCGCGAGCGCGAGCCAAACGCTACGAAAAACTGGACTTCCTGGGTGAGGGCCAGGTAAGGAATAGGGGCCTCGTCTGCCTTTTAATTCTGCTCTCTGTAATTCTGTTTTGTGACAGTAATAAAATTTATTTTTATATATGGAGGGAAATAACCCGGAGGTCTTCTTTTGTTTCTCGAGGTCATTCTAATCTACCCCTTGCCTTTTTTTCTAGAAGGGAATTTAGGAAGGTCTTTCTTCCCTCTGTTTCCAACAACCTTGCGAGGTAGACTAGCTAAGAGGTGAAAGCGTGGCTGCCTGAATTTTAGGAGTCGTTACATTTGGCGATAAACGTTCACTCAGTAAATCGTGTGCGTCATGCCAACATAACTGCTGGCTCACTTCGCTTTTCTGAAGCGCTTTGACTATTTTTAATATAAAGGAGGCAAACGAATACACCAAAAAATGCCTTTGCCTTTGTCATCTAGTCCTCCCCAGGATCTTTGTGCAAACTCTTTTTTATGCCGCAGATCCTGCAGAAGAGGCATCTTCTCTCCCCTCATGAGACACTTTTTCCCCCCCTCAGCATTTTTTTATTCTAGGCCACTTTTTTTTTTCCCCAAGGAAAGTAAGCTGTGGCATTTCTGGCTTCTTGAGATCTTATGTAATCCTACACATCCCTAAATTGGAATCAGTTTACATTGACCTCTGATCTTTAATTATGAGAAAATATCTTTCGATAGATATTGGTGTAACATAGTAAACTGTAACTGTCTGGTTTGGGCAGTACCACCTCATCCCTAATACAGAAAATAGACTTATTTGAGTAAACCTCAGGCAATAAGCATGTAATGCAAATGCAGCCTCTAAATTTGCTTTCTTCGGATTCGTGTTTCACACAGCATTGTGAAGATGTAGCTTAGCAATTAGAAAGTAAACAGCAAAATAATCTATTAAAATAGTGGCAGAGAACCAGACTTAGTCTGAAAACCAGTGATTCTGTGCTTGGTATCTCAGCCTATACTCAAATATTTTACTTCTTCCAAACAAATGGTCACAAAATATTATTGTTATGCAGTATGTTTATCTTGATTTAGACTGTTTGCTAATCATCTGATTAAGAAAGTTGTACAAACTGAGGTTAATAATTAATGGTTATAGAAACAACAATTACAAAGTAATACCAAAAAAGAAAATAGCTCTGCAAAAGGATAGTGATAAAAAGACAGGAGTTCTCTTTTGGGAAGCTGATGCTAGAGACTGATATTAAATTTGACAAAATATTGTTGACATCCCTAATCTTTCACCCAAAAAGAAATTAAATTCTATAGCATAGCGTTTTGAATGTTTGGTAATTGGACAAATAACAATGCATTGCTTCTATATAGGAAACCCTTCTAACTAGAGATTTACAGTCTTTTGGTTGAATGCTTTGTTATGTTAAAGTCTCATATGTATGTACTTCACAGTAATTTATAATGTTTAAAATAGCTTTGCATTGAAGTTTATGCTGTAATTATAGGTAGTCCTTTACTTACAACCATTTGTTTAGCAACTGTTTAAAATTACAACAGCACTGAAAAAAGTGACTTGCAACTGATCCTTGCACCTATGACTGTCACAGCATTCCTATGGCCATGTGATCAAAATTTGAGCATTTGGCAACATGCATGTATTTACAACAGTTGCAGCATCCTGGAGCTAAATGATCACCATTTGCAAACTTCCTATAATCACAGTCAATGGGGAACCCAGATTCACTTACGGACCATATGTCATTCACTTAACTGCAGTGAATTGTTTAACAACTATGACAAAAAAATATAAAATTGAGCATGATTCACTTAATGTCCTTGCTTAGTAATAGAAATTCTGATCCCAATTGTAGTATAGGTCAAAGATTTATGCACAGTTGCTTCTCTGCCACTGCCAGTAAAAGTGTTGCCAGTGCATAAACTGACATGTCAAGCTTTCTGGAGAAGACCTTGTTTTCATGTTCTAGGATGGATGTGCTGCTTGTACCGCTGCATTTTATTGAATATTTTGCATAATCTTACTACACATTTCCCACCCATGAAGAACCAGTTGTTCTTCAGGAGCCATGGTGATGGAGCAGTTACAATATAGTATTGCAGGCTAATTCTGCCCACTGCCAGGAGTTCAATCCTGACCAGCTCAAGGTTGACTCAGGCTTCCATTCTGCTGAGGTCAGGAAAATGACTCAGATTGTTGGGTGCAATATGCTGATGTTGTAAACCTCTCAGAGAGTGGTGTAAAGCAGTGGTCCACAACCCCAGGCCACAGCACACTACCAGATCATGGCCTATTCACAACCGGGCTGTGTAAATGGTGGGGCCAGCTTTCGTACGCATGCGCACACAGATCAACTTTTCGCAAGTTAAACTGTGCATGCGCAAGCATGTGCACCAGTCCACCACTCGCACTGTCCAGCTCCCCTCTCCCCCCTGGGCCGCCAAGCTGCAAACATTGAGGACCATTGCTGTAAAGCACTGTGGATATAAGTCTAAGTGCTATTGCTATTTTTCTTCAGGTATTGCTGAACTACAGTTTATACTTACTGTACAGACTACCTGTACTGCTCTTGGCCATCCTGAGGATTTGAAATTGTATTTGAAATTGTATTTTCAGGTTCTGAAAGAACAGATTCCCCTCTTTATGTTCCAAGTAAATAAAACTGGATAATGATGTTGCTTTATCTTTGGAAAATCGAATTGTTTAAATTCAGGGTATTTTCTCTCTCTTTAGTTTGCTACTGTTTATAAAGCAAGAGACAAGAACACAAATCAAATTGTTGCTATTAAAAAAGTAAGTCTTATTTTGGCTCTATTTTATGCTTTTTCAGATCATCCTTTGTTTAACCATAATTAAAAATGCAGCAATGATTTTAGATCTGAACCTTTAACTATATTCTGAAGTTGTTTTTCAACACACATCCTGATTTTCAAATGTACTTCCTATACTGTAGGTATCATGTTGACATCATAAACAATATCAGTTTAGGCCTCATGGTTATCAATTGATAATGAGTCATGTCTTAACAATATGTGTAAATCGGAGCAACTGATGACCATGATGCCTCAATGGATGGAGGGAGGACGGCTTAGAGCTTCATGAAAATATGGAGTTCGAGAAAGCATATCTAAAAATGTTGGCTTACTTATACATGAAGTTTTCTTAACCATAGCTTGGTATGGTATTTTAACAAAGCCAGTTCTTTCACTTCTTGGCGTTTGTAATATTACAGCAAATGTGTATAAAGTAGAATGAAACTTTAGATTTGTGGTTTTTAAATTGTTTCTGAAGAACTGTAGCATTTCTTGAGAGCTTACCAAAAAAATTGGGAGAAATCATTGATAATAGCAGGTAGTCTTCCCTGAAATTACTTTACTACTACTACTGGTTTTCTACTGTAATTTTCAGATTAAAAAAAGCATTTAGTGTGTTCTAGGCTACACCATTAGTTCAAGGGAGGCAGTATTTAGATACAGCAAGTGTGACCAATATCCTGTATATACATAAAAGGGACATATTTTTGAAAAACACTAATATTTTTTGCAGAAGATAATGGATTCCTCTGCAAACAACATAAATTGGAAAAATCATTTAATTAAAGTAAAAAGAAATAGCCTGTTTCTTGTATATCAAAACATAAGAATTCATCTTATTTACCATAATTTTCACTCCATAAGATGCACTTTTTTTCCTCCCAAAAGTGGGTGGAAATGTCTCTGCGTCTTATGGAGTGAATATGGACGACAGGCAGTGGTGAATGGCGGCAGCAATCTCCGCCGCCTGGAACAGCTGATTGGCGGTATTCCAGGAGGCCGATCTAACTGCCGATCAGCTGCTCGGAGACGAAGCTCCAGCCTTCCCCGGTGGAAGACACGGAGGAGGCAGGCTGTTTACCGTTCGCTGCAAGGACGCTAGCCAGATGAATACCAGATGGACGCTGGGAGGCAGAGGAAGATTTTTTTTCCTTGTTTTCCTCCTCTAAACCTAGGTGTGTCTTATGATCAGGAGCATCTTATGGAGCGAAAAATACAGTACCTGAAAAGAAAACCAAGAGTTTTTCCTCAAATAATCTATGTTTTATCTTACATTTTCTATAAATACAATAACAAAGAAAGTTTGTTTTGCTAAAATGCAGTCTTAAAACCATCAGCAGTTCTTAATATATTCCATGGCTATAGGTATGGAACTTTTGCATCTGCATTTGCAGCAAGAAAATCAGCCATAAGAAGTCATGGCTACATTAAATTTAGGACATTGATCTGTTATTGTTTTTTAACCTGCCCATTCTCATGTAGAATGAAATTAATAAAGCAATCATATTATTTGAGACTGTGGTATAATCTGTAGTGCTCATTCCTGTTTCCCAGTTAATATACCCTGCTGCACAGTCATTCAATATTGCCCCTTTTATGATATCAAAATTCAGACAGCAAGTTTATTGAGCTAGACAATAGCCAATATAGATAGATATATTGTCTTTGAATTGATGTTGAAGCAATAAGGTCTCCTTACTGGTACGTTGATGATAGCTAGTATATATTGTATCTTATCACTGGATCCCATTCTGGCATTAAAGTCTCCTCCAATTAAAACATATGCAGTAGGGAAATTTAAGTCTTCAAAATAGTTTTACAGTTTGTCATAATTATTTTTAAATGAATATTTGGGCCATAGGGGTAGTAGATAAACATTATTAACTAAAACCTATTGGATCCCTGAATTTAAATTTGGCATATGAATCACAACTTTCACTATACATAATGTAAACTATGTACAGACTTTCTTGATTTTTGATGGTATTTGTGAAGTGGAACAAAGTTAAACTCCCTATATAGGTCCACAACTTTTTTACATCATACCTTACTAAACATGATTCTTGATTTACTGTGACATCTAATTAGGATTGGCACAAATATGTAATTCTACAAAACATTTGTAAGCACTAAACTGTTTGAAATATTTGAAATAAAATATATAGTAATAGGTATGTGTAGTTTTATGAATATGTATAAATAAACATGTATATTTACTTATATGCATAGATATTTGTTTGTTAAAAGTGTTACTGCACTGTTGCAGTTTCTGACCTGCATATGTTAAAAGGGAATATTCTGTGTTCTAGATAAAACTTGGACACAGATCAGAAGCTAAAGATGGTAAGTATCTGAAATACCTAATAAGTAAAAATTTCTTTGTTAGGTAGCTTCTGAAAGATGAAATAAGGAACAGTGATTAGGAGGAAATCCCAGTTCACATTTATTTATATACTCGAATTATCCCTGTCACAATTGGAAAGACACTCTACAGTTCACAATATATATCAAAACAATATCATACAACATCCCCAATAAAGCAGAGAAAAGAAAACAATAAACCAATCCCAACATAAATTTAAAATTGTTGGTGTCGACTCCTATCACAAAATTTTAAGAGAACCTTTGTTTTTAATCACTTCTTGAAAGTCAACAATATAGGGCTGATCTAATTTCTAAGGGGAGTTAATTCCAAAATGTAGCAACACTAATAGAAAAAAAAAACATTTGCAACCCTCTAACCCCCTCACTACATGAAATTGGAGAATCACCATCAGTTTCTCCTGGGATATATGAATTGAGAAAAAAATCCAGGTGCTTACCAGAAACGTTTTGAATTCATAAGGCAACTAGAGGAGACAATCCAAAAAGTCTGTTTGCTTTGCAAGGTTTTTAGTAGCTGCCATAATCATCTGGAAAAGGAAGGGATATGATCATAACAAAGGGCAGATTTAATTTCCTTCCATATGCAGATCATAATATCTAATCAGACAAAACAAGCCCAACTGCTTATATGTTGTGACAAATCACATGGGACAAGCCCACAGTTGCCACAGAGGCTATGAGCTCCCAAACTCTTAACACCTTTAAGACTTCAATGGAAATTGAAGTCACCCAACACCCAAAACTGAGCAGATTTTAACAGCAGCCTTGAGACCACATCAAACAGATGAGATCCTTAAAACCTAGGAGTGAGAAATCTCTGACTGCGTGACTTTGTTGCCTTTGCCTACCCAGGTCTCGGTACTACACGCTGCATTCACATACTCATCTACAATAAATTTGTAAAGAATAAGACCTTACTTACTAAACCTGAACTTCAATTAGATTCAGGATTTTTAGAGTTGAATCATATGGGCTATTACAAATGTATACATAAATCATCAAGACAGAATTATCAGCATTGAGCCCTCCTTATTAATGCAGTCTTTGAAACACCTAAGGTACCTCAAAGTCTTTTAATTTTATGTTCTTTCAAATAAGGTATAAATAGAACAGCACTTCGAGAAATAAAACTGCTGCAAGAGCTTAGCCATCCAAATATTATTGGAGTAAGTATGAAGTATTATCTAAAAAAATATTTGTTATGTTGTTACCTTGCTGTCAATTTAATTGGCTAGAAATTTCTATGAGACTTCCCAGAAAAATCAATCTTCTAAAGTTGATAGGAAAAAAATTACCTGGAAAAGCCATTTGTGTATTAGACCTAATTCATTACATTCTTGTATAAGCTATTTACCTATGGCACTTTTCTGTTCACCCATGTACTCTATGTATGTTAGGATAATATGAAAAAGGCAAATGGCATGGTTCAGTTTCAGGTAAATCTTGATTATGTTAAAGTGGGAAGAAACTATATATATTGCAATCAAAGAATGTAATCTTCTAATAGTAATGAACCCCTTAGTTTCAGATATTAAGAACCCAGATTGGGGGGGCAATATGCTGAAATTTTAAACCGTCCGGAGAGAGCTATAAAGCGCTATGGGGCAGTATATAAGTCTAAGTGCTATTGCTTTTGCTAAGTGCTATTATGAATCCATGAGCTGAATTTTTGGAGTTACTTGCTGAGAAAGCCTTTGTTAACTATTATGCTATATTGAATGGTTTTCCAAGGGAACTCAAGACACTGAAAAACATATCTTTCAGTTAAAAAGAACTTTGCAAACTTAAATCTCTACATATACGCCATGTTATAGTATGAATAAATGTATGGCCAAAACTAGTAACAATATGCAACAGTAATTATCAAAATTATAAGGAATTATAATTATAATTATAATTCTCTTTAAGAATCAAACACCCTTTCAGATTAATATTCTGTGTTAATATTCCCTACACATGGCAGAGCCATCACAATACTTGATATATTTAAGAAGTTGTCAGACTGTGAGGAAAACAGACTTCTTACATTGGTTTATTTCTGCTAACTTTTTGGTTTGAGATGGAATGAGTGGAGCTTTTCATCATCATATTGTTTCTGCTATGTATGATTTAGAAAACATATTCAAAATACCAAAGATAAGAGCAAACAGCTGCAAAGATGGAGCAGAAACATTAACTCTGTTTTATTTATTGAAGTATAATGCTAGCACATAATTTAACATTCCTTTCTATTATATCTAAATTGAGCCAGCATACCAAGAAGTCAAAAATGCTGTTTCTGGTTTGTGTATTATTTATGTCAGTTTATCCTGCCTTTCAGAATATATACATAGTAACAAGGAAGGTTATAGAAAACATTAACAAGCATTAATAAAACCATAGTATATACTTCTAAAACAAGGAGATAATTCTCTTTAAGAATCAAACACCCTTTCAGATTAATATTCTACCGTTAATATTCCCTAGATATGGCAGAGCCATCACAATACTTGATATCTTTAAGAAGTTGTCAGACTGTGAGGAAAAGATGTGTGTTTCCTCACTTTAAAAAATTTCCAGTTTCACACTCCTGGACACAGCAGGTAACTGGATCCAGTATCACTTTGGGACACTGTAGAAAAGTAAGAGTAGCTAGAGCAATCACCTGATAACTTAGCATGCATCCCAGCTAGCTAACACTGCTTGTGAATTGGCCAAGCAGGAAGAAGATACCGCAGGTTATTTTTCTCAGAATTTCTTTAAACCTGGACCTATTTCCGTTTATGAAATAAGAACAAACTTCTAAATGTCTTTTTCTTCCAGCTTCTTGATGCATTTGGACACAAATCAAATATCAGTCTAGTGTTTGATTTTATGGAAACTGATCTAGAGGTAAGACTGCTTAAACTAATCATTTTCCACTGGTTTAACATTTCCTGTAGAGGAAAGTTTCATTCTTTATACATAGTCAATAATCATAATCACTATGCATAATCAAAACTCATGGGAAGAAGTCACAAAGTTGCAGGAAAAACTAGGAAAAATAAAAAAGTAGAATGTGTCACTTGATTTATTAAATAAACCTAATGAATTGTTTTATGTCTGAAAATATTTCTCATTCCTTCAATTTTAACTTGTCCTTGAATCCTTTTGAGGTATCTTATTGCTTTTAAGTCTAAGAATGTGTAACTGAAATGATTATCATTCTGTCCCTAATTCCATTTTCTTTGATTGAGAATAGAGGTTTTCATCCTCTAAGTCATATAGGAAACATGATACGGTACATGGCATTATTCTGAAGACAATAAAATAATTGAGCCATACTGCAAAACAACCTATTTGATATTGTCCAAAAAAGTAGCAAGTTCATGCAACAGAAGACTGAAGATGATAGTGCTTTTATCAAAGAGTAAATTGCTTAAGGTGGTATTCATTTAAATTAGACCTAAAATATTCTAATGAGATGTGTCTCAGATAACTTTTTGTTAAATAGAAACTGTGGGTCAGCTTGATCATGCTTGTCAGAGAGCCATAGAAATCAATGAGACTAAGTTAAGACAAACTGATGTCCTATGATTTAATAATTCTGAACTTTGTGGCTCAGTTCCTACCATTTACTTAAGCCAAAACCAAGCAAGTCACATTAAGTGTGACTCCAATCATTGGAGTTTGTAAACTACAGGTTATAGCTTAGTATCTTGTGGGAGCACTATAGAGATTTCATAATCATTAGCGAAAAGTAGCCTTGTCACTCGATAAAGTTGCATTCCTAATATCATTGAAGAATTAATCTTCTGTAAGTCTGCTGTGAAAAGTATTCATTATTCTGGTGTTGTTCCTCACTACTATTCCCATGAAGTTTTGTACCATCTGAATTGGTCTGTTCTGTATTTGAATATAGACGTGTGTAAACTTAGTTATTAAGTGATTGCAGTTTATAAAAATATATCTATTTACAGGTTATAATAAAGGACACTAGTCTTGTTTTGACACCTTCCCACATCAAAGCATATATGCTGATGACACTTCAGGGATTAGAATATTTACACGAACACTGGATTCTTCATAGGGTAAGTAAGCATAGAGACAAAATGAATGGACTTCCAGCCAACAGTGATCTTCTTTGAACAGGAATTGGGGTACTAGAATGATGGAGCTCTTTGTAAATTCTTAGTCTTGGTCTTAATTAAATCTGAAGTGTTAATATCTAAATAAAATTTCATTTATTTGTCTAAATAGTTTGCAGTCATGTTACTATTTTTGTCCTAATGATCTTTCTGAAAGTATAATACCTCTCATAAAGCCAATACTTTCAAATAATATATCATTTGGATTTATGGTAATGTTTTAGTAACTTGCTCAGAATGCCTTCAATGGTGGAAAAACGTATGTTGCCAAGATAAAGAGACATAACAGATAACAAACTGATCATTAGGGTAAAAATATTTGTCTTAAATTTTTATTTGTTTCTAATACATTTTGGACTTCACATATCCTCAGAGACAGAAATAAGCATAAAAGTTTAGGTATTATTTTTTCTGTTTGGTTGTTCAATCATATATGTACATAATCTATTTCCTGCAAACCTATTTCTCAGTACATGTTTTGATATCTTGATTTATTCCTTTTATAAGTGTAAAAGTTACTCCTTTTCTAAACAGAAAGTATTTTTATTTGAATATTACATATTCCTATCATTTTTGCTCAATCTCTCTTTTCAAGGATCTTAAACCAAATAATTTGTTGCTGGATGAAAATGGAGTTTTAAAACTAGCTGATTTTGGTTTGGCAAAATCTTTTGGAAGTCCAAATAGAGTTTATACACATCAAGTAGTCACAAGGTAAGGAAGAAAACTTCAATGCATACAAATAAGCTATTCTTATAATCATTTTATAGTCATACCTTAGAGAAGGACAGACTGTATCATGGTTATTGGGTGAGATGGAGGGATTCTCTTGCTTTGGGGATAAGGAAAAGATTCTATATAAGTAAAGCATTTCAGAAGAACAGACACTAAAGATGTTTCTGGTATTTATTTAGTGTAATACTAAAGTAAAAACAGTAAATTCCACATTAACTGAATATAAATACAGTAAATTACATAGTGGTACATTAAAAAGAGAGCTTAATTTATGATGGTAGTATAATATGAAATATATTTTCAGATCCTGGGATAGATGAACATTTTAATCATTATTTCCTTTCCTTCTCATTATATATAATGATACTGAATTGGAAGGTTTAGATTCCTGCCAGATTAGTTTTAAACAGAGATTATGATATTTTTAAAAAATTAAAAAATGTTTAAAAGTCAATTTTTCATAATTTGCTGTTATTGTTCAGTTATTTCACCTTTACATGGGATGTAATTACTTTTTCACATGACTATACTTCGTAAGAAATGGGAAGATGGAGGACAGGCAGCAACGGCTGTAAGGAACTCTTCCAAAAGTAAATTAGGTTTTTCTTTTTTTAACATATATATAAGTATTTTTATATTTTTAACTCACTCTTAATCTATTTTTAATCTATACCAGACTTTTACAAATTCATATATAAAATATACTTTTACAATAGTATATTGCCTTGCAATATAGTCACTGCAATAAAGGTCCTGCCTTACAGAAAATAATGTGAGCATGCTAGGAATAAACCTTGTATTTGATTGTTCTTGTGACGTACCGGGTAAAATGCGCCAAAAATGACTTCTCCCTACACTTAGAAACTACACTATGTGGCATGGATACAACTGTGGCTGATAACTAGATTACACCATCTCTGTTTTACAAATAATGCTGTGGAAAAGTCTTCAAGGACCAAAGCCATGTTGAGTAGTGATGGTGGTAGCCAATATTTATAAGGCCATCTAATTATGCCCATGGCATATGGAAGATTGTGTTTTAAAATGTAAGAAGAATAAATAATACAAAGCATGCATTAATAACTGATAGAAAGAATAGGTGCATTGTGTGTCAGTGCAAGTAAGAGAAAAAAGATGACGGATTTAAACAAAGGTTGGCTAAACTTGGAGAATGCAGTTAATAATTACATGTAGGAAAATAGTATGGATTTAATTATGAATGAAAGACTAAAATATATCTCTAATATGTTGTGTGTATGAAAGTAGGAAACCATAGATTATTGTTGTTACATTATTACAGTGACATATTCCACTTAACAATGATAAAAATGAATTTTGGATAAAATCATGCAACATTTTAAATGAATACAAATGAGGAAGAAATTATTTTGTTAAATTATAAAGAACAAAAGGGAGGACCACAGTAGGAAAGTATGAAAAAAAAACTATTGGTCTATGAAGTGACCTAAAAATGAATTAGAAGAGCAGATGGTGAGAGTTAGAAAACAGTCTGTCTGTTTTGAATATGTGGTTAAGCATAAATGTATTCATATACACTTGGCAAAGAAAGTACAAATCTAAAAATGATTAATGTGATTGTGTTGAAGGATTGAGGGAATGAATGAAGAATACAAGGGTGGTGAGTGGTTTTGAGTGGGGAAAGATCATTTTTGGATCTTGGGGGTGGGGTGGAGAATGGACATGGAAGGAAATGGAAGAAATGTAAGTAGAAAGTTGATAAAAGGAAATATACCAATTGCTGCATACCTACTCGGTTATGTGAAAATGAGAGCTGATTATGCATCTTTTCCATACAACTATTACTTACCAATAACTTTAATTCTTCTAAGAACTTTCAGTGCATTGCCTCTATTGTTAATATGAGTAATTACAGTTAGGACTCATTCAGCCTAATGGTGAATTTAAGCTGAATTAAAACCATGAGGCTTTTTAGAAACTCTGCTTTTGAAGATTTGGTATTAATGGTATTAATTGTATTGTTCATTACTTTTTCTTCAACTTTTAAAAATATTTTTTCAAGTTAATTTTAAGGTATTAATCTGTAGGAAAGGTCTATACTTAAATAAATATTTTCATCCTCAAACACAAAGTGAACAAGTTTGTAGTTTCTCTCTTTCTCCACATAGCTTGATTGTGAAAAGGATATAAAATATCTCATACTATGGTAAGCTTTTAAAGATGTACTATATTACTTATACATGATTTTTTAAAGAGATTTGTTAACTATCCACCCATATTTCATTGTTTATATCTGATTTCTTATCTGCATTTTTTCTTTGTATTGTTTTAAACTTGAAAAAAAAATTGACACGTTTGTACCTTAAGTCTCTTCAGTGAAGAAAGACAATGTAATCTGATTGTTACCTGTTTTACAGGTGGTATCGAGCACCCGAACTATTGTTTGGAGCTAGAATGTATGGAGTGGGTGTGGACATGTGGGCAGTAGGCTGCATCTTGGCTGAATTGCTTCTAAGGGTAAGTATGGGACAGGGCTTGACTGAAAGTGATTGACAGATTAAATTTCACTTCTTGCACCATCATTCAGTCTGTTGATGTTAACAAATAAGGGAACTAGGGAGAGTCTTGACTGAGAGATTTTCTTAGGTTACAGTTCTGCCCCTGACTCAGGTTTCTTTTATCTAACCATTGTCTTGATAGAGGCTGTTCTGAAGGTTATTCCTTCTGCTATTACAAGTATCTTATTTATTTAGCTATATTTATAGATTACCCCAACCTAAGTGACTGTGTAGAGCAGGGCTATCAAACAGTGCCGTGACAATGTGAGTTTGACACCCCTAGTGTAGAGTACTAAGCAGGGTGGAGCATCCTCATTACTAAAACAGAAAATCAGTTGTCATACGCATCATAGTAGGAAAAAAACAAAATCAAAGCCAGATGAACCCCGCAAATTATTCCAGAGTCCAGCAACTCATTAAAATAGAGCTGCTTTGAAGGTAAGAGTTAGTCACATTTGAGGAGGAGTGGGGGGGAGGAAAAGTACTCTGCAATCATCTTTAGTATGTCCATAAAACCTACGAATTTTCACATGTTTAGGGTTGCTTTCCTTCAACTGATACTAATAATGGGTGGAGTCTGAGCCACATTGGAGTGGGACACTGTCTTTCTTTTTGCCAAGCTCTTTCTCATGTCCCTCTTGATGAAGTAGTGAACAGATTGCTTGGAGAGGCCTTTTCTTCGTTCTGCCATCACTTCAGTCATTCCAGGGTTTCTCCTCATCCTTCTCCTCCCTCTCATCTGTATGGAATTAAATCATTCTCCAATCATTGTAAAAAAAATCTAGAGTCTCGCAAATTAGAGAATTTATTGCCAGTTTGAATTTATTGCTCAGAAACTCTGAGACTTGTAAAGCTAAATCATTAAACATTTTGAGTTCCAGTGTGTTCATCTTACTATAGGTTCCATTTTTGCCAGGAGATTCTGATCTGGATCAGCTCACCAAGATTTTTGAAACCCTTGGTACGCCAACAGAGGAGCAATGGCCTGTAAGTTGATTGGCTGAAAAATTAAATTGTATTTAATTTTGGGGGGACTATCATTTCATAGTAACTAACCTTTTCTTATACTTGGTTCCTTTTCTTCCAACAGGGTATGACAAATCTTCCAGATTATGTTACTTTTAAAAGTTTCCCTGGAATGCAATTTCAGCACATCTTCAGTGCTGCCGGTGATGATTTGCTGGAATTACTGCAAGGCTTATTTCGCTTTGATCCTTGTAGTAGACTCACAGCTAGTCAGGTATTTTTAACTTACCCTATAAATTACTGCTAGTATACTCAAAAAAAAAATGTTGACAAAACTGCCCTATTTTGATGTAAAAAAAACCCCCACATCTTCCATGCCTCAATATTGCCCTTTTCAGGCCATCTTCTTGGCAGTGAGTTTGTTTCTGATATTATCAGTGAGTTAATAACTTTCAGTTTGTCTTCCAACAACTAGTTCTCAAGATAAAGTTAAAATGGTAAGTGAAAGGCCAATTTGAATCAGCTGGTGGCTGAATTCAGCCAAAGCAAATTGCAAGGCAGGACTTCTTCAGCCAAAATCTAGGGCCACCAACTCAAGCAAGCAGTCAGGTAAAGCAGCTTAAGTAATGGAGAAGGGAGAGAAGGGAGCAAGGTTTGTGTCTAGCTCGTGGAAAGGAGAAGTGTGCCTGATCTCTCAGCACTTAGTGGCAAAGCAATTTCTCCCTTGGCTCAGACTGCAAAAAAGAAGAATGGGCACTGAACCAATAACTTCCCTTTCTCTGAGGCCCCACAAGTAGCTAGAGTGCTTGCAACAGAATTTATTATAAGAAGATGCAAGTACCACTGAATTTATTCCCATATTGTATTTGTAATTAAAAACATGTGTTTTAAGATCTTGGTTTGGTGTGTTTTTTAATCAACATTAGCAAAATGTTTCAGACCTTTTTCCTAAACCCTTTCTTGAGAACTCCATATGAACAAATGTTTCCAGATAGAGCTGCATTTATTATTTTTTGTAAAGACTGGGAACATCTAGTTATGTGCTGCAGCTGTTTTTGTGGTCTTCATTTTTTTCTCAGGTCACACTAAAAGTCTTTCCTGGCATAGATACTTAGAAATGTATTTTAGTCCTATAGGTCCCACCAGAAAACATGAGGTGTATAATTGCAACAAACATGTCTATTAATTGTGTATAGACTATTCTTTTATGATTGTTTTGTATTGCATTGATTTCATACAAAATATTTTGTTGTATAAAGATCTTGCTGCTTTTGTGAGAACGATAAAAGCAGTGCTATGGCACTACACAACAACCTCTTCCTTTTTTGAGCATAGATGCTGTATCACAACACCCTTAGAAAAGGGACCTGCACTTTGACACTATTTTTGTTAGTCTCTGCAAACACCACCGAGTGTGCAAGCCTTCTCTACAGGTAGTTCTCAACTTACAACCATTCATTTAGTGACTGATCAAAGTTACAATGGCACTGAAAAAATGACAAGTTTTTCACATTTACAACTGTTGCTGCATGCCCATGATCAAAATTCAAATGTTGGCAACTGATTCATATTTATGATGGTTGCAGTGTCCAGGGGTTATGTGATAATCTTTTACAACCTTCTGACCAGTAAAGTAAATGGGGAAGCCAGGTTTACTTAATAACTGTGTTACTAACTTAACAACTGCTGTGATTCACTTAACAACTCTGGCAAGAAAGGTCATAAAATGGGGCAAAACTCACTTAACTGGCTGGCTTAGCAACAGAAATTTTGGGCTTGTGGTTGTAAGTACAGTTGTGTACAGTTGTGGTTGTAAGTAGAGGAATACCTGTACGTTATTAAAGGTACTTCATACCCCATCCTTGCAGTCATTCAGCATCCTATACCCCCTTAGCTTTTTCAGCCCTCTTTGGATGTTTTTGGGGTTAAGGAATACAATTATACGCAAATCTGTTCACTTCCTCATTCTTTCTTGTTTAAGAGCTGTTGGTGTATAAAGAATAGCACTCAAAGGACCTTCTGTTTTATTTCATAGCATTTAGGGTCTCCTACTCAAGCAGGGGATATCTATATCTCCTTTTTTAAAAAAAATAAAAGTTTATTTTTATTTTTAAAAATACAATACTTTACATATATACATACAAGGTTATTGCAACTAACGTACACAAATCTGCGCCTATACCACTAATACAATCCATTTCATTTCCCCCTCTTTTCTTTCACCCAATTATAGCATAAATTCCAACATTTGTAATAATCAGAATCTTTTTGGTTCCTAAGTAATTTCGTTAACCGGTCTGCCTCTGCGCCTTCTGTAATTTTCCAAATCAATTTATTTTCTGTGGGTATTAATTCGTTTTTCCATTCTTGCGCGTATAGTATCCTAGCTGCAGTAGTGATGTAGAGGATCAAATACCTCCTATGAGCCTATATCTATATCTGCCTGTCTCTATATGGCGGGGGGGGCGGAAATGTCTCTTGAGCAGGGGGTTGGACTAGAAAACCTCCAAGTTCCCTTCCAATTCTGTTATTCTATGTTTTGGCACCTAACGTAACCTAACTTATTTATAATTAGCTTACCTGCCTATTTCTAGATTCCTGAGAATGATCAGGCTTTGATATGTTCTACCTGTTCAGCCCTATATTTTATCAAAATGAACGTATCAAGACAATATTAACAAGTTAACTGGAGATTAAAGACCTGATATCCAGTGTTATCTAGAGGGCACAAAGTTACTGGAGGCTAAGTTAGTATGATAAATCTATGTTCCTAGCTGGTCCCAAACAAGTCCAGACTTTCCAAGTCTGACTGCAGCACATGCTGGCAAACTGTTCTTAAGTGTACCAAAGCTATTAACTTGCTAATACTAACATTGGACATCTTATTGCCTTCTTTTTACCTTTACAGTGACACCATTTTCAACTCTTGTATCACTTCTAATTCTAAATGGAATATATAGAACTATGGTGATATTCTCTCTTACTACTATTATATTTCTTTCTGACTCATGCAAAAACTTTTAATTAACCGAAGAAAAGTTCATACAACCAAACATGTTAAATACAGCTTGTATAGAAAGAACTGTTGCTTGAAAGATGCAACTTATTCTGTTCTTTGCATTTCAGGCACTGAAACATGAGTATTTTAGTAATCGACCAGCACCAACACCTGGAAGTCAATTGCCAAGACCCAACTGCCCTGCAGAAGCTTTGAAAGAGCAACAAAATCCTGTTCCTAATTTAAAAAGGAAAAGAGTGGATGGAAAAGATCAAGGTAAAATTATGATCAGTTGTTTTGGATGTTGTGTTAATTAACCTAATTTATATCCTGCTTTTTCTCCCAGAAATTTATGGTTTTCATATGGAGATCTTATTTAATTTTATTTCTATAACAGCCCTGTGGGTTGGGCTAAGAGGGGTGACTGGACCAAAGTCAGGCACTGGGTCTCCATGTCTGAACTTAAACCTGTCAGATACCATAACTACCATATCCATGGGCACCCACAAAGAGGGTTTATGAAGGTCATAATTGCAGCTGCAGCCATGTGGTCGAAACCATCTATTTTTATGTATGCTCCATATTCTATAAATAGGGACAGAGCTTTGATCACACAGTCATCTTTACTTTTCATGCACACATATAAATATGCACAAAAGCATATTTAACTACATCATTCTAATGTTTAAAATAAACATATATAGCATTTTATCCAAAGTAAGGGAGCAAGAAAGTGGGTTTGCCATTCCTGGTTTAAAGAGTTCAATTAGTGTTACCATTATTTAGAATGTTTTTATTTAAACATTTCTAGACTGCTTTTTAGCAGAAAAACCTTCTAAAAGACTTAGTTTTATTTGTAAAAGAAATGTAGCCGTGCTCTGCTTGAATGAGATTCAGTTTTGATGATTTATGTTTCACAAATCGGAAAAATCCAGAGATTACAGTCCTAAAATAGAAAACATTTACTGGAATTGTTCAAACAGCAAAAAATTTTATCGCTTGGAAACAACCTGTATTAGACTTCATGAGAATACCAATATAAAGCAAGAGAGTATTTGCATTTATTGAATATAGTCTTTTATTTAAAGTTCAGAAGAGAAATTCCTCATCCCCCCAGTTTCCACATTCAGATTGGGAATAGATAGTAAAACCTGTACTTTATATATTCCCAACAATACATAAATATAATAAATTTTGAGAAGGATCAGGACATAGTAATTTGCTAAACTGATATGAAAAAATATGAGATGTGTATTTTTTCCACTCAGGGTTACCCAAAAAACTGGTTTTTTGACAACTATGGGAAATGAGGATCTTGAACATTTCTGCTGCTATGATATCTGAAAAGACCAAATGTGAGAACTGGGCGAAATCAATTAAAAATAGGAGAAAGCTATGTATGTAAATGTATGTAATATGTATGTAGTATTTCAATACATAATAACCATGTATTTTATTACTTTTTTTAAAAAAAATAAAAATACAAAAAAATGATGTGCTGAGTAAAAATGTTTTAAGTACAAATACATGAACAGTTAGCTGAATGAACTGGAAAATTATAAATTGCAAATGCAAAGATTAGAAATGAAACTCTTTTTTTCCAAATATCCCTGTTAGGCAGAGACATGGCCAAAATATCTTGTTTTAACTATATGCTTCAGTATATAGGATAAAGCTACTTGCTCCTTGAGAAACTAGACTACCAAGCAAAAACTCAAATACTTTGAAGACATGATGTTGAACAGATGTTGAATTAAAAAGTATGTAGAATTTAAAAAATGGATTGAAATAAAGACATAACAATGAATAACATGAACTAAATCAAAGACATTACTGGAATGTCCGTGGAAAAAACTGTGGACTTATTTATTTCATAATTTTATGCTTCCCATTCAAAACAAAGAACAAAAACTTATAGTTACAATAGGTGCATATATCATTTTTGGTTACTGAGACTTCAAAGCATTCTTAACGGCCAGCAGATTCAGGAATTTGCAATGGGGAGGGGGAGGAAAGAGGTTATTCCATGGGTCAGGTTCTGGGGGGGAAAAGCATGGTAAGTGGAGCTAGATGGTTTCACAAACATCCAGAAGCCATTAGTGAGGGTTACATGAGGATACTTAGGTGGACTAACTGCAGCTTCTGAGTAGTTGCAAGGGCTGTCCCAAGTACAGTGCAGTAGTGCAGGTGAGAAATAAGACATGAATGACTGAATAGCAATCCCAAATTCAGGAATGAGAAAAGTTGGGATATAACTTCTGATCACCTTTTGCAACTTTCTGACAAGCAATGTCAATCGGGAAGCCAGATTCACTTAACTGTGATACTAACTTAACAATTGCAATGATTTTCTTAACTGTGGCAAGAAAAGACATAAAATGGTCAAAACTCAATTGTCTCGCTTAGCAACAGAAATTTGGGGCTCAATTGTGGTTGTAAATGGAGGACTATCTGTATTACTCCTGAACATCCCTGCATTTACTTATAACCTATTCTACTAATATGAAATGCTAATATTTCCCACTGCATTCACCTATTTCCTTACCTGCTGCCTAGTCTGAGCTGAACATGTTTTTCCCCTAAGAGGGGCTTTCAAATGCTTCTGTTCAGTGGTGGACTGCAACTGGTTCAACAACTGGTTCTGTGAGTGCGTGCTTCACACGTGCCTAACGCACTTGTTCCTAGCCTTCAAAATACAGCAATTTGAAGTTCAACTGCTTAGCTTCTAAGGCAGCCCAGGTAAGTAGAACAGCGGAGGCACGGAAATCAGCTGTGCTGCGCTAATCAGCAGAGTCAGAAAGAAGGAAACATAGGACAGGATAGGGCAGGGGCAGGTGGGGAGGGCCAGCTGGTCGTCAGAACTATCTGTTCACCTGAACCGGCAGCAGCCCACCACTGCTTCTGCTACATTTCTTAGGTCTATAATATGCTTTTATAGTTACTCTTTAGAGCAGTGTTTTTCAAACTTGGCAACAGGGCTCGTTGGGGAATTCTGGGAGAATTTTTCAAAGTCACCAAATTTGAAAAACACTGATTTAGAGTAACAAACCATAGAGTTATCCTGTCTTCAATGTGCCCCTGGCCCCCTTTCCAAAGTTCTGAATGATTATATACCCCAATTTCATGTACTTTTTAAACAGCATATAGGAAAACAGAGCACTGTGGGCAACAATGGCCAACAACTGAGGTGTCACAGGATGAGTCCATATTCTGAGTCTCAACAGGAAGAATCAGTAACACTGACAAATACTTATTGCTCCTAAAGCCTAATCTCACCAGGACGATGTTCTATGCCGTGTTTCTCAATCTTAACAATGTTAACATCTGTAAACTTCAACACCCAGAATTCCCAGAACTTTGTGGAGTTCAAATCCCAGAATTGCAAAAGTTGAGAAATACTGCTCTAGACCAGGGGTGTCAAACTCAAGGCCCGTGGGTCGGATCTGGCTCGTGGGGCTACCCTAGAAACAGTGGGCCTCAGCCCAGGGTGCCTCTGTCAGCAAAAAACAGAGCTCTCTGGAGCTCCGTTTTTGCTGGCAGAACTTCAGGCCACCACAGGTGCCCCAACACGAGTGACATCAAGCTGGCTACGCCCTCCCCCCAAACACGACCCTGATGCAGCCCTCAATGAAATAGAGTTTGACACCCCTGCTCTAGACTCTAGTCAAAAAATTCTGAAAGCTGCTGAGATCCAGGAATATAAGAATGTCAGTTCTTATACTCAGTGCCTCATAAAGCTCAGAATTCCCTTTGTATCTTTATAATTCTCATAATTGTCATTTTTATAAAACTAGACTGACATTTTCACATCCACCTTGATATGTCTTTTTTTTTAATTGAGTCATTAAGATGAGAACCAACAGATTTGCACCAACAAATACTGGACAGGGAAAAGAAGGAAAATTGATAAAAGCAAGACTGCATCCCAGTCTGCATGCATTTCCAGGAGCTTATCTCTTGGTCAAGGGGTTGAAAAAAATAATGACATGCTTATTATATGGTAAATACAACTCAGACTAGAATACACAATACATGGAAAAATAAACAATTATAAAACGTATGTACAAAGCAACTGCAAAGACACAGGCTCAATAAAAAGATGGGGTAGCAGCACCTACAATGCTCGAACAATTGAGCAGCTCTGAAGCTTTTCCTTGCCAAAACAATAATAATAAAAAATGGAGCGCGAGAAGCAAGCTCCAGCCTCATCCAGCAGAAAGGCGCTTTCTGACGCAAAATAAAATGCAAGGGGTGAAGCGAATCCACCAGGCATTTTTCTCCCTGAAAACGACGGCTGCCCTGACCACCCCGCGATTAGCCCCCGACGCAGAGCGCTAACCGCGGCAGGCGCTTCCCTGCCTCCTCGTAAACAAGCGCGGCCGTCCGTCTCCAACTCCTCCCTCTCCCCCACTTCTCTCTCGGGAAAGCCCAAGCCGCCTGGCATCGCGCCTGCGCTTCACCTCCGAGCCCCACCAGAGTCTCTGGGCGTGTGAACGCGGACAGGTGGCCTGCCGCTGGGTTTACCCGATCCTCTCCCCCTCTCCCTCTCTTCTAACGCGGCCCCCGCACCGGAAAGCCATCTAGCTCCTTAGAGGCAAACTGACGACAGCGGAAGCCTAATCCCACTGTTTGGGCTGGGCTGGAGCTAGCTGTCTCTCCGCCCTGAGGGTTGCACCCGAGAGGTGGGTCAGTCTTTGGCCAGCTGGGCGCCGGGGCCACACCGCAGCAGGCTGCGCTTGCCTTTCTCTGAGCCGGAGGGGACCCCGCAGCTACCCGCCGCCGCCGACTCGCCAGGAGAGGCGGCAAGGCGCCTCCTGAAGAGTGTGGGCAGGTGCGGGGAGAGCGTTGCGCGGCGGCGACCATGTCTGCGCGCTGCTGCGCCGGCCAGGTAAGGCGCGCGCGAACGCAGCCCGCTGGGTTTCTGTCCCGGGTGAGGGAACCTTGCTAAACGGCTCCACCTTGGCTTCGTGGCAGGCAGTGTCTTTGGGGGCTGCCCCAGCGTTTCTTTTCTCCGGACAAAGCCGTTCACCCCGCGCCTTCGCGGTGGGCAGGAGATGCGCTGGTGGGTGGATCAAAATACACTCAATACCGGAAACAGTTATGAGTTAGCAAGCTGTGGAATTTAATGTCTAATTAAAGAAGATTTAACCCCTTTTCCCATGCTAAATTGTCTTTATAGGAAAATCCCACTCTAAAGCGCCTTTAGTGTCAGCTTTGGAAGCCGTATTAGGCCTACCTAATATAACTACTCTATTAAAAAGATCTTTGACAAATGCTTGCTTCAGAGTTTTTAATTGGAGAGGGGTTGTTTCTGGAACGCTGACATTTAGGAGATCAGAGCCAAAGCACTGCATGGGCCTTGAGAAGAGGACTTATTCAACATCTCAGGCAAAACAGCTTTTTATGTGTGGGCATTTGCTCTGCAGCACACAAATGATTTATAGTCAGAGAAGAGGAGTTATCACATTGACCCTCTTCTCTGAGATTTTGATACTCTGCTTCCACTTACATTGCCAACAAGTGGTGGATAAATCAAGAGGAAGAGTTTTCTTTGAATGTGCTTGAGAAGAAATGTGCTATAACACTTCTAGGATTTGTTGCTAAAGGGGGCGACATCAAGATTACAGGACTGGTCTGTTCCCCTCACTGCTTCTCCATCGTTGCTTGATCCATCTGACTTAACCTATACCACCGGGGGATGAAGTACATATTGGCTTGACTTTAAAACATAAGGAGCTTTGGAAGAATTCATCTCTTGGGAACGATATTGTCTGGCTCCTGACCAGATTTTCCCAGCCATTTAGGAGATCCAGAGGTCGAACTAAGGATCTCATTGAGCGCTTCAAATGATTTCCCAGCTGCAGATTGCTTTCCCTGTGGGTTGAATGGGCGCCGGGGATCGCTTGCCGTTTTCACAGCCTTGCTCTTAGTTGTTAAACCGGAAATCAGGGCCAAGCTGGTGATTGCAGACTGGGATTGAGATTTTGCTTTGTTTTTCTCCGGGTCAATTTACTATATCGTTTGTAAAGTATATATGACCTGCTTTATTACCGGCAGGGCTGTCAAAGGAATTTAGCAAAAGAATCAAGAATACTCACTAAAGAAGAACTGCTAGCATCTGTGTTTTGATAAAACAATAGTTATTGTATTCTTTAGTTACAGTCATGTCCACAGTTGTCATCATGCAACCCAATCCCAATTTAAAGTTGCTGGGAGTTTGTCTAAATTCAGTAGTATGCATTTTTTGTAACTTTTATGTCTGTATTATATTTGCTTTTCCTAAGAAAATTAACTTTTCTACTGTGGGGTGGAGTTTACAATGTTCTGCTGAACTATGATTTACTGAATAAAGCATAGTTGCTTTAAATAAAGCATGACTAATAGTATTAGTGCAACATGTGAATTAGGTTATTATAATAGCTTGATGAAGGAAATCATGTATAAATGTGCTGCCTCCAAACTTCCTTTTGTACTGTTAAAATTTTACACCCTCTTCCAAATAAGAATTGAACAAGAAAATTGACAATTTTCAATCAGGAACAGCAAATCTCTAGGAAAAAAAAGGATGCACCTACTTCTGTATTATTTGTATTTCCTATGCTGTAAATAACATGGAGTTGTCCTGGAGAGGGAGGAAGTTGACTCCTTCCCCCTATATAATTTTCCATTCTGCCTGCAGAATAAGAGAGAAGAATCAGGATTCTAAATTCTAGATTCAATTCTTCCTATTTTCATAAGTCATAACATAAAGGAGTGTTTATGTTCTCTAACTGTGCATGTAAAATATGTTAATATATGAAAGAATGGTTGAAATTTGATAGCATCTTAATTTTCAACTGGTGATCACATATGTTAACAGCTTGTACAGAATTTGGTGTCCAGTTGACAATCTTGCCATGTGCATTTTTTAACCTTGTGTATTTCATATCTAGTAAGTGTCTACTCTGTTTCCCCAAAAATGAGTCATCCCCTGATGATAAGCCCAATCGGGCTTTTGAGCACATGTGCTAAAATAAGCCTCCCCCCGAAAATAAGCCCTCCCCAAAAATATATTAAACGCAGAACTGGAAATCAGGTAAGACGGCAAGAGAAGCCCCATCTTGCTCCACGCGCCCCAAAATAATAAGATCTCCCAAAAATAAGGCCAAGCACTTATTTCGGGGTTCAAAAAAAATATAAAACAGGGTCTTATTTTCAGGGGAACACAGTACTGAAGTCTTAAACCAATGAACAGATTTTTTTTCTTTTTTGGTAGTACAATGATTTTATTAAAGATTATAATTACAACAGTAAAAACTAATATGAACTTTAAAAATAGAATAAAAGATGCAGAAAAGAAAGGAAAAATAGGGAAAAAATAAGAATATAGTGAAGAAAAAGTGATATATAAAGAAGTTGTTTCTCACTTTCATCACAACTATAAACAATTTTATTAACATATCACCTCATCCTAAAATACCACAAAAGATCATTTCTTCCTCTATCCCATCTTTTATCTATATTCCAATCATAAAGTATTGTCATTTCAGTCCTGGTGCCAGCAAAAGTCCTTAAGCGGAATCAGAAATAATATTTTAAACTTGGTCAAATAACCCAATTTTATATTCCTTTCTTTTACTTCTGACAATCTTAATCTTTAATCCATTCAAATGATGTTGTAAAATTTAAGATCTTTTCATTTTTTTCTTTGTCCCTTCTCATGAGATTCTTCTAAGCTTTAACAAGCCTTTTTCATAAATCCAAAATTATCCATCTCACTCTCTTGGTTTACTATTTATATATCCCTTTTAATTATTAAGTCAGCCAGTTTCTTTTTAATAGTTAACATCTTTTTCTACTGCATTCTTGTAGCCTGTAATTTGTAAATCCAGTTTCAATTCAGTCTCAATCTTGCCAAGTAAAACTTGTTCTTCTTCTGCAATATATTTTGACAGTTTCCACATAGAGGCAGATGTCTCTGTTGATACTACTGTATTAAAATTAATGTTTGAGTCCATTACTGAAAAATATATTTCAAATTTGTCCAATATTGGTTGATTCTGTAATTGTAAGTCATTACACTTTTTTGCAGTTTATGTTCTCCTTTAATTGTAATATTTAGTTCCCTCTAGTGTCCAGTTTTTAAAATCTTGTTTCTTTTAAAAAAAAAAAACTCAGAACAAAAGAATTTTCCCATGGGAAGTATTTTTTGTAGTTAATTCCAAACTCTTATTTCAAATTTATCTGGACTCTTAGTCGTTTGTAACTTCCTAAAATTAAAGTTTTAATCATTTTGATATTTCTCCCAAAGATGGACTTTTGGGGAGGGGGGGTTGTTTGTTTGTTTTTTGAATGAGAAACAAAAAGTTTTCAAATAAAAAAAAAACCAAGAAAGTTCAATTGCCTTTTGGAAAAACACCTTTGGGTCAACCGTGACCTGGATGATTGAGAATCTACATAGATATTTTGATATTGCTGTTTTTTCAGAAAAAAAATATTTTTAAAAACTTCTTGTAGTTAAAACTTTATTTCATTGAATATGGAAGGAACTCACCTGGTCCTGTCAAACTTGTCCTAATGGCTGAAAAGCAGCTAACAAGCAATTAATGGTTAGTAAAAGTGATAGTGATCTTGTAAAGCAATAAGAAAAGAAAGCATGCAAATTTAGCACCCTTTCAAAGGTACAGATGGCTATTCCCACGTCTCCCAAAGTTCTAAATCAGCTGAGTCTACTGTTTTGCAATCTCATGAGGAGCAACTATTTGGTGCACTTGTGGATGATCTCAAGTCTGTCTTTGTCTGAACAGGAATTACGAAGAGCCAGTCCACTTGCTGGCTTTTCATTCAGCTATGGTTGTCAGTTCTGTATTTCAGATCCATCTTTAGTCTGTCAGTTCTTCCCCTGGAAGTCCCCAATCAACACATTTTCTTACATTCTACAGAAATACTTTTTGGACATCTTTAAAACCCTTTACATCAGAATGAAAAGCTAATAAAAAGCAGGAACTGTGTAAAATTAGGGTGACTGCATGTTTTGTAAGATAAAGCTTTTGATCAACTTCTCTGTCATGACAGCCATTTTTTGTTAGTACTCAGGATAGATAGACTGGTAAGGCAAACATCCCTCTTGGTGATTTCATGGAGAAATGGCACATAAAAACACACATATAGGTTTTATGGCAGGAGTATAAAATGGTTACCAGTCTAGCCTATAGAGCACGGATGTCAAACTCACAGCGTCACATTGCCGTCACGAGATATTTTGTGACTTTTTTCCCTTCGCGGAGCTGGGGTGGGTGTAGCCTGCACGTGACGCATCCAGCCTGTGGGCCGCCAATTTGACATTCTTGCTATAGAGCCATGATTTCCTTGTGGTGTCCCATTCAAGCATTACCCAGGTTCAACTCTTTCTTTTCATTTTGAGTCAGTTATTTCATCCTAGTTGGATTGTGAACTGTATTTAATGCAGCTGACAATAGTTTTGTGACTATCATTCTGCCACTTGCTGACAAAAATAACAAATATGTTATTTTTCTACCATATGATTACAGAGAACAATTTAAAGCTAGTTCATCTTTTCGACTAACACACTGAGCTAAGCTTGATTTGTTTACCAAACATTCCTGAATAAGCCAGTATTGGATTCAGCCATTGTGCTAGACCAGACAAACCATAATGTGGCTTTCGGTGTTATTTTCAGTGACAGAGATCACCTATCTGCCCTCCAGTTGGAGTGAACTGAATTCCTAGATTAAGAAAGAAATATTTTTTCTCCTTTGAAAGAGAAATAACTGCCCTATTACGTGAACAGCAATGATTTGTTTTTGCTTATATTTCACAGGAAACAGGAATTTACATGTGGCTTTTCTATAGAGCGTCTCAAGAGACTAGAAGTTGACCTCTGTCTTAAATAAAGCAGCTGCAGTGGAAAACTTATAATTTTTTTCAGGATTCATTGCATATAAATGTAATGTAGATACAAGATTGGCTGTGTGACTACATTTTTATTTATATTACATCTTGATTTACATATTTTTTTAAAAAAATAACTATAAGCTTGCTAGCTTTGAGGTCCTATTTAATTAGTGTGAAATTCAAATTAACACTTTCTGATAAAATTAAGGACTTGCATTTTTAGTAGGAACTTGCAGGAAATTTTCTGTGGTGAGTTTTAGTAAGGAAATTTTATTATACATTTATATTACATGAAGAGAAATAGTTCAGTTTCTTTTTTTAGTTCTGAACATGTGTACATGCCATATAATTTTTAAAAATTATTCTTAGCAACAGCAAATAAAATTTATTCTCCTCTCCAATTTTTTGTGGTTTTCTATGATGTTCTGTAGTTCTTAGCTTTGCTCAGACTCTTAAATTAACTACTGCATAGTTTTCTCAAATCTTGACCAAAACAAAAAGTTAAGCATTCCAAATGTACTGGCACTCAAGTTTTAGAATTCCAGGACATCATGAGAATTGGCTAAGTTGGAGAAATACTAGGTTGAAGAAGAATGGTTTAAAGGCAGAATGCCAATCTGTAGTATTAAGAAGTAAGCCAACTAAAAGTTGAGACAGATGTTAGTACTCAAAATATGTAGTCCTCCTATCTTAGTAAATTGTAGTTAAATATTTTAGGGCTTGCTGCTGTTTGACAAAAAATGGGTTCTGGATAGTATAGACTGGCTGTTGTATACAGTATATTGTTTTTCTTTCTTTCTTTTTTAAAATTGATCCTATGAATGAATAAATTGCCTAGCTTGGTGGCAACACTTAGCCACTTTTGGGTGATCTAGAAAGAAAAACATGACTTACAACTGGTCCTCGTAATTATAACCATAATAGCATCCTTATATTAGAATCATAAGCCTGGAAGAAACCTTGGAGGTCTTTACCCAAGGCAGGAGACCTTATTGCATCTCAGACAAATGGCTGTTCAATCTTTTTTTGAAGACCTCCAGCAATGGACATCCAGAATTCTAGGAGGCAAGCTGTTCCATTGATTAATTGTTCTTACTGTCAGGAATTTTCTCTTTAATTCTAGATTGGATCACTCTTTAACCAGCTCTCATCCATCACGTCTTGCCCTGCCACCAGGTGCTTTGGAGAATAAGTTGAACCCTCCTTCCAGTGACAGTCTCACAAGTATTGGAAGATAGCTATGATGTATTATTACTTCTTGTGATCTTGAGGGTATCCCTCTATTAATGCAGGGCTGCATTGGCTTTTTAGGCAGCTGTAGCACACTGCGGACTCACACTTAGTGTTTTTCCACTAGGATAGGGGTCTTCAAACTTGGCAACCTTACGGCTTGTGAACTTCAACTTCCAGAATTCCTCAGCCAGCACATGATGGCTGAGGAATTCTGGGAGCTGAAGTCCACAAGTCGTAAGGTTGCCAAGGTTGGAGACCCCTGCATTAAGACATCTAGATCCTAGATATCTATTGTTGAACCAGGTACTGCCTATTCGATACCTAGATAGAATGGGAACTCATCAAATTTGCAGACGACACCAAATTTGGGGGAATTGCCAACACCTTGGAAGATAGATTCAAAGTTCAGAAGGATCTTTACAGACATTGGGGCCTATCCAACAAGATACAGTTCAGTGATGAGAAAAGCAGAGTCCTGTACTTAGGCAGAAATACACCTTTTGCCTGATCACCTGTTGCAAACAAGGATCTCCTCCTTTAGTCAAAAATTTATAAATGTAAGGTAACTCTCAATCATAAATTAATATTGGTTTGGCAGGTTTTGACAGATAAACTAATCTATAATGACAACTATGTGGGCTAGGAGTAGGGAATCTTTGGCCTTTCAGCAGCCTCAATTACTTAGCCAAGGGTGATGAAGTCTGGAAATTGTGGTTTTACAGACTCTAGAGCTCCCCAGGCCTGCCTAGGACTCCAGGAAGTCACTATGAAAAACTAATAGATTGGTGTCTACTTGTTCTAGTTCTATCACACTTAAAAGTACTCAACAGTATCCCCCAAAAAATGAGTGCCTGTCAAGATCTTGAATCTAAGAATAGTAAGGCCACCTGTATTGTGAGCCGCCCTGAGTCTTCAGAGAGGGGCGGCATATAAATTTAATTAATTAAATTAAATTGGGGGGACAGTTTATAATACTGAGTAAAATATATACCAGTTCTAAATAACTCAATTTCTATATTTTTATTGTACTTATTGCATTTTTTAGACTACACTAAACAGACAGGTTTCAAGCTAAAGACTAAAGGCAGAATTCTCCATTCTTTCATGGATGTGAGTTAGTAGATAGAAGCATACACATAGATTGATACATAAACATGCAGTGATGCATAATTCACATTTTTAATTTTCACACCTTACTGAATTGGTGTATATGCATGTCCATGTTTGTGTATGAATCTGTGCGTATGTTTTTACTTCTAACTCACACCTTCAGAGTTGACTCTTGGCAACAGGCCAGCCTAATCCCTGCAGTTTCCTTGGCAAGGGTTTTGTAAGTGGTTTACCATTGCCTCCTTTCTAGGGCTGAGAGAGGGCAAACATATTCAAGGTCACCCAGTTGGCTTTGTACCTATGGTGGGACTAGAATGTAATCATGGTCTCCCTGTTTCTAGCTTGGTGCCTTAACCATTATAGCATGCTGATTTTCTTTTCATGCATCTATATTAGGATTTACCATATATTTGTTGCATAGTTAGTCTCAGAATGGTGATTCTGTTTATTAGGAATTGCAATCAGGAAGTTCACAGAAAAGGAATTTGGGTCAACATGCAGCCTGAAACTGTTTCCTACCTCTGCCATAAAAACAGTTAACATAGACATTCCCAGGAATGTTAACATAGACATTCCCAGAAGATAATTACATTTTAATGGATGACAAAAAGTGTCCTTGAACTTTCTGGATCACAACTCATTTATTTGATTGATAAAAGTACTGACTCTAATTCCATCTGGGAGTTGAAGGTGTTATATGTAGCACTCTCCTCCAGTTTTTTCCCCTGCAACAATCCTGCAAATATTTTTAGAGAATTTCATGTTGTAAATGACACATTGATGTATTTTTTTCCATGAGGTTTGAACTGGAGTGAACATATATTTACATATATTTTGGCCATTGATATCAGGAGCAACTGATAGACAAGGGGTGGGTAACTGTGGCCCTTTTACAACCTGTGGACTTCAACTCCCAGAATTCCTGAGATACCCAAGCTGTCTCAGGAATTCTGGGAGTTGAAGTCCACAGGTTGTAAAAGGGCCACAGTTGCCCACCCCTGTGATAGGATGTGTAATTATTATTCTATATGCCAAATTTCTACCCCAATTTAATATGGTGGTTCTACATTATTTTTGTTGGCAGTCTATTTGAGTACTATGCATCTCATTTCCACAAACATTTTGCTTAGAATGTTATACATTTCAGAGATGTAAACTAATTTCTGAAGGGGCCAATATATGAAAAGCTATCCTTAATACAAGCAGCAGAAATAAATTAGTTTAAATTAACGGCATTAAGTTACACCCTATTCAATCGCCACAGTCAAATTTTTGAACCGGACTAATAAATTGCTTTCACTGGATTTCCTGTCACAGCCACTATCAGTAAAATATAGATATCTTGCTAAAATCTATTACTTTTTCCTATTTTAGAAAGGAAACCATCAATTTGTTTTGCCTACTTCCAGACTGCATGTGCAATGAAACCTTTTCTCTTTTTTTATAAATGAAATTCTGACAAAATTACCTTAAGTGAAGTAACAAATATAACACATTTCAGTTCAATTAAGTGTACTTTTCAGAAGGTAGCATACCAATATTCACTATTCTGTTTAGCTATGTACAATGCATTGCACCAAATTTTAATGTTAATGTTAATTTTATTTATATACTGCCCTTCTTCCGAAGGACTCGGGGCGGTGTACAGCCAATTTAAAAACAAATATACAGGCATCATTCTTAAAAATTAATTAAAATCAATTAAACAGTTTCGGCCAAAATTTAGAACCCCAAGTTAAAACTCCAATTTAAAACCATTTAAATAGACAGCCCCGCCTGTCGGAACAGTAGGGTCTTAAGGGCACAGCGAAAAACCCGGAGGTCAGAGATTGTATGTATTTCTGGGGGCAGTTCGTTCCAAAGGGCAGGAGCTCCCACAGAGAAGGCTCTCCTCCTGGGTGTCACCAGCCGGCATAATTTGGCCGATGGCACCCTGAGGAGTCCCTCTCTGGGAGCGAACTGGTCGGTGGGAGGCTATCGGTGGCAGAAGGTGGTCCCGTAAATACCCTGGTCCTATGCCATGGAGCGCTTTAAAGGTGGTAACCAACACCTTGAATTGCACCCGGAAGACCACTGGGAACCAGTGCCACTTGCGCAGGAGAGAGGTGTTACAACTCGTTGCGCCCATAATCACCTGTGCGGCTGCATTCTGGACCAGTTGGAGCTTCCAAGTGCTCTTCAAGGGGAGCCCCATGTTGAGAGTATTACAATAGTCCAGCCGGGAGGTGACAAGGGCGTGAGTGACCGTGCGTAGGGCGTCCCGGTCTAGAAAGGGACGCAACTGGCAGATCAGGCAAACTTAATAAAAAGCCCCCCTGGCCATGGCCGTCAGGTGCTCTTCTAAAGACAGCCGTGCATCCAGGAGGACACCCAGATTGCGAGCCCTCTCTGTGGGGGGCAAAGATTCACCCCCAATAGTCAGCGATGGCACCAGCTGACTATACCGGGACACCGGAAGCCACAGCCCCTCGGTCTTGGAAGGGTTGAGTCTGAGCCTGTTTCTCCCCATCCAGACCTGCACAGCCTCCAGGCAGCGGGACATCATATCAAGGACATCATTGGGGTGGTCTTTTCAGAAGGTAGCATACCAACATTCACTGTTCTGTTTAGCTATGTACAATGCATTACACCAAATTTTAACATCATGTATTATTTTTTTGTGTAGCATATTACATGAATACAGATTACCAGACTTCATAAAGAATGGTTTGTGGATTATTCTGTTGTCACATCCATTCAGTTGTGATCTGTGCAATAAGCATTCACCACATACTTAATTTGTTTAGTAACTGAAGCATGTTTTATTGATTTGCTTAATTTTTAGGCTGTTGGGCATATGATAGTTTAGCACTGTGTGTGGGCTCATTTAATGGATTTTCATAGTAGTATACCAATCTTAACATTGAATAAAGACATACTGAATTAGTTGGATTTAATTTTGAGTTGACATACATGCTTATGTTTAAAGAAGAAACCCAGCAAGGAAAACATTTAAATGTTTCTGAATTCATAATTCGATCATTTTTAAATAGTTATGCTTCATATGTAAACCTAAACTAGCTTTTGATTTTGTTTTATTTTAATCTGAAACCTGATATTTTTAGACTATTATACGTACATTCCTCTCCATGGAGTTCAGTGTTTTTTTTATTTCTGATGTTAACAAAAAATGTGATTTTTTAACTCTGTTTTTATAAAGGAATACAACCATAATGCCTCCTCAAGGAATGCCAGATATCTTCAGATGGTTATTTTATTACTCTATTAATTTTTTCCTATCTACTATAGCCATGATGGTGAACCTATGGCACGCGTGCCACAGGTGGCACGTGATGCCCTCTCTGTGGGCACTTGAGCATCACCCTAGTTAAGCTCCATCGCGTGTGGGCCTCCTGCCAACCACCTGGTCGTCGGGTCTTTGCCGCGCCTGCAAGGGGGGGGGGGTCGCACGTGCATGTGCAGGGGGTGTGTGCACTGGGGGCAGGGAGCATATGCATGCGCAGGGGACCCATTGCATTTTGGGGGTTTGGGCACGCATTCGCAAGCGCGCTTTGGGCACTTGGTCCGGAAAAGGTTAGCCATCACTACTATAGTATTTCCATTTTTTGATGTCTCATTTATTTTTGTAATTTTATATATATTGAAAGTCACAGTCCGAAAGAATGGGTTCTGCTAAAACAACAGCATAAGCAGATGCTTCTAGAGCAGTGCATACCTTGCCCTTGCCTTAGTGTTTCTTTGAAAAACAACTGGACAAGTTAGTATTCATTAGATAATCATGTATGCAGTTAGAAATGGAGCCCAGAAAGGAGTGTGTCTTTTGCTGCATAAAAGTCTTGCTTAAATTTACCTTAATTAAAATGTGGATAAATGTCCTGGCTCAACTGGTGAATAAATAGAATATTTGAAAGCAGTAAACCAAGTTTCTATTATGAGAGAAGAAAGCAGTCCGTTCTCCCCTTTTTCTGATATTGTAAAGGTGAGAAATATTGCTTTATTTTACAGCCTTTTCTTTTTGAAATCCTCTGGCCGGCCTTGAGTAGAGTGTCCTTCCTTTCTTTCTTCATGAGCAGATACAATACAATACAGATAGTCCTCGACATATGACCACAGTTGAGCCAAAAATTTGTTGCTAAGTGACAAATTCGTTAAGTGAGTTTTGCCCCATTTTACGACTTTTCTTTCCACAATTGTTAAGTGAATCACTGCAGCTGTTAAACTAGTAACACGGTTGTTAAGTGAATCTGGCTTTCCAATTGACTTTGCTTGTGAGAAGGTTGCAGAAGGTAATCACATGATCCTGGAACACTGCAATTGTCATAAATATGAGGCAGTTGTCAAGCATCTGAATGTAAATCACATGACCATGGGGATGCTGCAACAGTCATAAGTGTGAAAAATGGTCATAAGTCACTTTTTTCAGTGCCATTGTAACTTCGGTCACTAAATAAATTAGTCATAAATCGAGGACTACCTGTACTGTATAGGCAAGATTCCATACGCTGTCACCGAATACTAAATTAGCAGATGCATTTGGGATAGAGAAAGACTTCAAGGTACTGTATTGTTTTTGCTAACAATGGTGTGAAAAAACTATTTTTATTCTTCACAGAAAATGTGAGATGGGGAAACAGAAAACAAACCATATCTGTTCATTCTAGTACAAAGAAAAAAGACTTAAATCGTTGCATGCTTGCTGTTATCATTTAGTTTCTTTTGCTTGGGAAAAATATTTTAAGTTTTTTCTGCTTCTCCTAGTCAACGTTGATGTATATTAGTGTGTGTGTACACTAATGGGTATGAGTGTGAGATCCTTACATGGGGGCCTTTGTACCTATGAAAGGCAAGTTTGCATGTAGGTTAAGTCATGCTTACTTTAACAGGCGTGTCTCCCGTTTGTGAGTTTTGTTTTCTGAAAATGATGTTTTGTAAAAGAAATGTCTATTTAATATTTAGGTATTGCAGCAGCCTGAAAGATTCACCTATATTAAGAAAAAAAGAGTTTGAATCACTACAGATTACTAGTAGCAAACTTGGTTTAGCAAATCAAGGTTCAAATCCTTAAGCAGACAGGAATTCAGTTTCAGCAAAACTTGGCAATAGCCTGCTCTTGAAAGACTGGTTAAGTAACCCCGGAGCAGAATCCCAGTTTCTGTAGGCATTCAAGAAAAAAAAAAGATTGTAGGGTGTGACTTTCTTTGGAAGCTGTATTTTAATATCCAGTTTGCCTCTCCTATGCCACTGTATAGATTATGTAGTGTTTCTCCATTTAGTATGATCACTGCGGTTCATTTTGCCTAGGATTTTATCACTACGGGGTGCCAAGTGAGATATGAAATCATTTGCATGAACAATTTAAGAGTAATATTTTTCATGTAAACCTATTAAAAACATAATACTTTATATACTGCAGTGAATAAAAAACATTCAAGAAAGTAATTAGTCAATTGTTGCTTGGTTTTAGATGTTTAGCACAAAGGACACAAACTTCCTGATTTTTGTTTGATCAGTCAAAATCTTGGGGGAATTTTCTGAGTCTTAAATACAAAACAGCATTTACACAAATAAGGCTTTTCTGGACAAATGGCTGTCAAATCTTTTCTTGAAAACTTCCAGTGATAGAGCACCTACAACTTTTGGAGGCAAGCCATTCATTCCTCTGATTAATTGTTTTCACTGTCAGGAAATTTCTCCTTAGTTCTACATTGGATCTCTCTTTAATGATCTTCTATCTGTTACTTCTTGTCCTGCCCCCTTTGGAGAATAGGTCGACCCCCTCTTTGTGGCAGCTCCTAAGTACTGGAAGACTGGTATCATATCACCTCTAGTCCTTCTCTTCATTAGATTAGGCATACCTAGTAACCTCACTCATTGATCGTATGATTTAGCCTCCAGACCCCTTATTTATGTTACTCTTCTCTAAATGCTTTCCAGGGTCTCAGCATCTTTTTTTATATCACAGCAACCAAACTTTATGCAATATTCCAAGCGTGGCGTCACTAATGCAGTATAAAGTGGTATTATCACTTCTTGTGATCTGGATGCTATTCCTCTGTTGATACAACCTAGGACTGCATTAGCTTTTTGTGGCAGCTGCAGCACACTGCTGGCTCATATCTAAGTTATGGTCTACTACAGTGGTTCTCAACCTTCCTAATGCCGCGACCCTTTAATACAGTTCCTCATGTTGTGGTGACCCCCAACCAGGGGTGGGTTCTAAATTTTTTTTACTACCGGTTCTGTGGGCGTGGCTTATTTTGTGAGCGTGGCTTGGAGGTCATATGACTGGGTGGGCGTGGCTAGCTGGTCATGTGACCGGATGGCCATGGCTATGTGTATAGGGACTACTCAGAGGGCTGTAAAAAGTCATTTCTGACAGGTCCTCGCACTTTTGACTGGTCCTCACACTTATGACCATCCTCACATTTATGCCTGTGCAGCATTCTTAACAACCATGTCACTCATTTCACAACTGCTTCTCTTCAACATGGTATAAGATAGGGCAAAAAACGTAAAATGTGAGGACAGTCGTAAATTCGAGGACTGGTCAAAAGTGCGAGGACCAGTCAAAAATAACTTTTTCAGCCCTCTGAGTAGTCCCTGTGCACAAAAGGACTACCCAGAGGGCTGAAAAAAGTGATTTCTGACAGGTCCTCGCACTTTTGACCGGTCTTCGCAGTTATGACTGGTCATCATTTATGCCCATTGTACCATTCTTAACAACTGTGTCACTCATTTCACAACTGCTTCTCTTCACCATGGTGACAAGATAGAGCAAAAACATAAATTGTGAGGACAGTCGTAAGTGCGAGGACTGGTCAAAAGTGCGAGGACCAGTCAAAAATAACTTTTTCAGCCCTCTGAGTAGTCCATATGCATAAAAGGATACAGCAATAGAGAGGGATGAAGGAAGGGAAGGGAAATTAGAGTAGGAGTGAAGGTAAGAGAGGGAGGAAGAGAGGAGGAGAAGGAGAAAGAAAGAGGAAGTAGGGAGAAGAAGAAGAGGGGGGAAAGAGAAAGTAAGAAAAGACAGAGGTGGTAGGTTTGAGGAGAAAGATTGCTGTACAATAAAAAAGATGAAAGGGAAGAAAGCCAACCCCAAACAAATATTAAGATATTAAGATAAAGAATGAATTGTTAAACTTTAAAGAATAAAAGAGAATAGGAATAAATAGCAATAATTAGAAACACACATACAAACATACAACGTATTTTCTTTGAACAGAGTATTTGGCTGGTTCACAAATTTAAACAGTTGTAGGAGGTTAGCACCCATCCCTTTCCTAGAATAATGAAATATTTTGGGAAATATTAAAAAGGCAGAATATTATATTTCCCTGGATGATAAATGGAGAAGCATATTTTACAGACAAAGCAGCTCCCACCTTCCTGCCCCCCACCCTTTGTTAATGGGCCAGAGGCAGAAAGTCAATCCTTTGTCAAAGGACATTTGCAACACAATAGCAACAGAAACTAACACAATGGGCCCCATCAAGCCATGTGATCCTGTCCACCATTAAACCATCTTTCCAAGCAGTCTCCATGTTTCCAGTGTCTTTTTCCCCACTTGGAGCAGAACCCAGAAGGATATTTCTTCCAACACAGTATTTAGTCATTTCAATTAAATTTACAATTTCTATATTTCCTTTTTACCATATTTATTCCTCATCTATTTTTTTAAAAAACCAATATTACCCTTCATCCTCATCTCTAATCTTAATCAAATTCAATTTTTCCCTTCTATTCTATATTATACCCCTTCCCATTGTCATCTATTTTTATATCCATCCTCACATTGGTTAATTATGTAATACAGTTGTTTAATACAAATTCAACATTTTAATATAAATCAATTAGTTATATAACTATCTTTTTGTATATTAATATGAACATGAATATTCCAATTATTTCCATGCAATCCAATTTCTTACAAATCAATTAATTATATTTACCAATACTAATAAACCAAATAATTTCCCCCATATATCCCTCCAAACCACAACCATTTCTGCTTTCAACATAATATCCAATTAATAGTATCTCAATTATTACAATTCCCTAAATAGAGCTTTTTTTCTTTTGTGTTTTAAAATCTTGCCCTAAAATCTTGCCCTAAATTTCCCATTGTTTGCAGTTTTGCACCTACCTTTTTTGGTGAGGAAAAAGAAAAAGAAATCTCTCTGCTTCATTTTGTCACGTTAGTTTCAATTTCCCTTCTCAGCATAGCTAGGGGGAAAAAAATTTGCTCCAGGAATTTACCTCTTTGCAGCTAGCTCTTTGAAGCCCCGCGGCAAGAATTTAAAGTTTTTTTTCCCTCAAGCCACCAGCTGGGACTCCGGAGACAGCAATAGATTGGGAGTGGGCGGGGTAAGCAAACGGCGACCGGGCGATCCAACAGAGGCAGAGGGGGAGGGGGAGTGAAGGCGTGGGGGGAGGGGGCGAGAGAGGGCTTTGGCGACCCCTGGGAAATGGCCGTTCGACCCCCAAAGGGGTCGCGACCCCCAGGTTGAGAACCGCTGGTCTACTAGATCCCTCTCACAGTTGCTATTGTGAGCTAGATACCACCTATTCTGTACCTGTGCATCTGGTTTTTCCTGCCTATGTATTGGACCTTCTTTTCTCATTACTGAGTTGCATTTTGTTGGATAAGTCCCAGTGTTCAATCGGTCACGATTCTTCTGAATCTTGAGACAGTCTTATAAAATTTTAGCTATTTCTCCCAGTGGGGAATTCTGGGAGTTGAAGTCCTCCAGGCTTAAAGTTGCCACGGTTGGAGACCCCTGTTTTAGCCTCTAGCTGCCTAACCATGTTTGTTGCTCTTCTTTGTTCTCTTTTCAGTGTCACAAGAATATAGTCTGTAATTCCAAAAAACAAACTTTATATAGCCCAAGATGGGTCAAAAAAGAATTCAAGTTTGTAATTCTATCTCCGCCTGATGTAGAACCATACTATTTTAATAAAATGCAGGGTGGATAAAAATCAATGATTTTTAAAAAAAATAAATAAAAAAAATCAGATTTTTTTAAATTTAAATCGGATTTTTTTTATTTTTATCGAATTTATTTTAATAAAAAACTTTTGGGGTAAAAATCTATCGTAAGATAGTTTTCTATTTAAGATACATAAATAATTTAGTTTATTCAGCATGAAATGGAGCTTAGTTATGTAGCATGAGGCTGTATATTCTGCAACACTGGGACTATCGGTGAGTCAACAGTGGGTCAAAGGAGTAGCAGAGATGACAGTTGCTCTTTAAAAATTATGATTTAAATCAAATTGATTTAAATCAAGCCTTTTTACTAGTGATTTAAATCATGATTTAAATTGTGATTTAAATCAACTCGATTTAAATCAAATCCACCCTGATAAAATGTAACCATTTAGATGGAGTTATAAGCCCATATATAAATATCACTGTTTGCCCTTTCTATCTGCCCTTGTTGCAAATGGGGCAAATATCACTGTTTGCTCTTTCTAAGATGTTCTATTGCTTTTCTTAAAAAAACATTAATTTAGGATTTTCTTTTATCAAAAAAAGATAGCAAAACATTACATTTTTTAATTCTCAGGATATTTTTATTAAAGATTTTTTAGAAAAGAGAAAGGAAAGTTACAAATGCATGGAAGGGGAGATGGAACAGATTTTGCTGTTATTTTGCCATGTCAAATTAAAGTGATGTTTTTTCCCCCTTTTTCACTCCTGTAGTTGGCCTGTTGCTGTGGTACTGCTGCATGTTCCCTTTGCTGCAGTTGTTGCCCAAAGATAAAACAATCGACTAGCACCCGCTTTATGTATGCCTTGTACTTCATCTTGGTGGCTCTCATCTCTTGCATCATGATGTCAGAAACCGTAGCAAAACAAATGAAAGAACATGTAAGTAAAAGCATTTAATTCCTGGGGATCCAAGGAGGAAAAAGGGAGGTGCTGGAATAAGTTTTTGAATGAAAAGACGATATTTTTGAACTTTGAAGGAAACTTACAGAATGAACCATTTTATATTAGACTTGAGTTTTGTAAAATTTTGGAAGGCATAATGATGAATACTGAACTGTTCTCATGATTTATGTTGTACTTTAGCATTACAATAATTTTACATAGGTATGTACATGAGAGAGAGAGAGAGAACATATATTCATATGCAATTATAATAAACTGTTTCAGACATTTTGAAAGACCCCAAACTGTGTGTGGTTCAACAGTGCCAAATATTTCATCCTGTGTTTCACTTTGAAAGTTGAGTAGGAAGAGCCGTACAATGGATAACTGTTTTCTCAAAGACAAAAAAATGCTTGCTCTCTGAAATTTGAGTGCTTTGAATGAGAGGATGCAAATGAATCCTTTCTTGGAACTCTTGTCTGTTTTCCATTCCATACACTAAGATTGTAGTAATTCAGTTTCTGCTCACTGATTATTTTTTGAAGTAATCTCCTTTGAGTCAAGCTCTATTGCTTTATTTATTTAAAGCATTTATATAGCTGCCCATCTTGTATCGAATTCCCAATCAGCTCTCAATCAACAATTAAAATAAAATCAATACAGGTAGTCCTTACTTTACAAATAGTTCTTTAGCATCCGGTTCAACGTTATGGCAGATAACCCCCAAGCTATTTATGTCCTAGTTCCAAAGTTTATAGCCACTATAATTCCTCCCTCCTCCCCCCCCCCTTCACCTTTACAATTGACCACAAATGCTGCAGCACACACACCCCCTCCCAATCTCCCTCAATCCTCCACCTGATTCCTGCAGGAAGATTCCTCCTAAGCTACTGAAACTGAATAGTCAATCGTTTCTATGGACTTTGTCACTAAAAATGATGCATCTATTCTAGAACCAATGGATAAGTTTTCTTACAGTCAGTATCTACTAAAATTGCCGCAGTAAGTTTTTCTGTAAAAAAATTATGAGCCAAGCTGACCAGATTGTACAAACAGCCTTGTCCGTAAATGTTGCTGGTGAAGCTGTGTGCTATGATTTCTCATGATGAGTAGTATAGTTTACTAGTGCTTGTCCTTTTTTAAAAAACATAATTTTACTATATTGATTTTGAATGTTTGGTTTTCTGCTGTCTTCCCATGCTGCATATCAAGCATTGGGAGGAGAGGACATTTGATAATAATATATTTTTATAGTTAGTATATTTTCTCAGTTTAGTGCTGAGAAGTACAGTTTGCAGCATTGGAGGCTGTATGTAGCCAGGATTTTGAAAAGATCTCTGGCTAGCCTTCCTGGCCACACTCATAGGGCAGAGAGATTAAGCAAAGAAAGGTGTGTCTGTGAGAGAGAGGGGGAGGGGAGCGCAGAATAAGCGAAAGTATGTTTCAGTCTGCTCCCTTATCCCGGACAATGTCTTCTCATGAGAGAACAGAGAATTTTATTCCTAATCAATTAAACTTGGTATTCCTGTCTGAAAAAGATTAATAAAGCATTAGCTATGTTCCTGATTTATCATGTTGAAAAAATGTTTTCAGACATTATTAAAAACAGTTTGGAACAGTGTACTTTCTCAAATACATAAGTTGCTAACATTGGCTAAGATAAGTGAAATGCATCTAGATTTTGTCTTTCCATCCAGTCTTTTTTAAATGTTAATTTCATCCCCTAATTTTTTCTTCATTGTGTTCTTTAATGTTGTAATTACCTTAATTAATACTTACCATGAAATCATTTGGGCTATTAGTAGGCACACATAATTTTGAAAATTGTGAATGAAAATACCCATGATTTTGTTTCTCTGTTTAATAAAGCTTGCAGACTGAGGAATCCTGGAAGTTGAAGTCAATGCATTTTCAGATTGCTAACTTTCAGAAACAGGGGTCTAAACTCACCCACTGAGCCTCATGACTGAATGTGTTCTCTCACCCTCGTCTGACACATTAACCATTACAATTTACTGTGCTGGCTCTTTGCTCCCAGAACTTCTTGTACATTGAGAGAGGGAGGAGGTGTAGTCAAAGTTTGGATCGGCTGCCCTATATTTTAAAAAGTACTAAAATAGTTCTAATTTACAACATTACATTTTATTCTATCATTAACTGGCTATAACACCTTCTACATTTTCTTAGTTTACACTTAGTTTAAATTAAATTTATGTTCTGTGTTATTTTTCTCTAGACCCTCTCAGGTTTTTCTGCAAACAGAATTTAAACATGGAAAAATGTTTTGAGCTTGGAAGGGTTCTCTCTGTTTATAGCCAAAAAAGAAAGGGAAGGAAAAATACCCAGCTATGTTAATGTTCAGCTCAGTTGCTTCTTTCAGAACTCCCTGCCTATGAGATTATAGAGAAGTTTTTATTTAACTGTAAATGGGTGTGTGTGAATGTATGTCTGCATATTTCTATATCAGTGCCTCTATTTATAGACCGTTCCATTTGTGAGAGGGTGGGTACAAATTTTCATAGGCAGAGCCCTAGGATATAACCAAGGATGTGGAAATGTGCTTTTAAGGTGCTTTCTGAGGGTAGTTGCAAATTAGTGTGGTGAGCTTGAGGCCAAAATGGGTGACTTGTTGATCTTTTTCTGTGGATTAAAGTGTGGCCTCAAAAGCAAATATTTAAGCAAGTGAGGAGAGGGCTGGAATTTTCCCACTTTTCTGCTATTTTACTTCTGCAATCTTTTAAAGGCCTCCTAATCATTCAAAGAACATCAAGAAATAATGCTTTGCAAGTACTCCTTATTTAACAACGGTAATTAGGACTGGAATTTCTGTTAACAAGCAATGCAGTTGCAAAACGCACCATCATATAACTATGCCACTTAGCAAAGGCTTACTGTCATTAAATGTGGATTGTTAAATGATAAACTCACGTTGTTGTGACTTCTGGCTTCCTGATGGATTCCTCATTGACTTTGCTTGTGGGAAGATGGTGGAGAAGATGGCAAATTGCAATCACCTGACCAATGATTTGCTGCAACGGTCAGAAGTCTGGGACAGTTGCCAAGCACCCAGATCATTATCACATGACTGGGGGGGGGGTGGCACTGCAACAGCCAGAACTTTGAGAACCAGTCATAAGTAGCACCCATTCAGCACCGTTGTAAATCCAAACAGCCACTGAAGGAGTGGCTGTTAAACAAGGACCACCTGCATAGCAGAGGTTGGCAATTTATACCCAAAAGACATGTTTTGCCTTCATAGTTTCCAATGCTGTTGTACTAACTGCACAATTGTTGATGAAAAAGCATATTGTATGAATCAGAAATAAATTGCTATGAAATGCAAATGAAGGAACAGCATGGTTTCCAAATTTTGTATATAAGTAAAATAAAGGTTGGCTTGATAGATTTGAAAGTAACACAATTATCTCCAAACTGCTTAATATAGTTGTCATCATACACAGTTACATCAGGGGTGGGTTCTACCTACCTTTACTACCAGTTCACAACGGGGCCGCATGCGCAGAAGCATTTTGATGATGTCGGGGTCGGTGGGCGGAGCCTCCCACCGGTTTTACTTCCAGTTCTATAGAACCGGTGCAAACCAGGGGCAACTCACCACTGAGTTACATGCATCTTATCTACATTGTACTTCATTGTTCATTTCAGATTTATTTTTATGAAACAGTATGTCAACATATTCAAGCAGGTGACTCCTGTGAGAAGCTGGTGGGCTATTCTGCGGTTTATCGAGTATGTTTTGGAACGGCGTGTTTCTTTTTCATCTTATTTTTACTCACAATTAAAATCAACAATAGCAAAAGCTGTCGTGCCTACATCCACAATGGGTAAGCCAGATGGATTTTTTCATTGAAGTTTTGGCGGGGTACTCAATGCTAAACAGTTGAATTTCCTCACCAATGTAATGACATAGTAGTTTATCTCTTCTTTATTTGTTCTACTGATACATACTTTACACATGTTTTTCTTTGGTGAGATATTAAAGTATAGTACAGTAATTCTATTTCTTTTCTTTTTCCTGTCTATTTTTTTCTTTTCTTTTCCAGATTTTGGTTTATTAAACTTCTCATCTTGGCAGCAATGTGCTCAGGAGCCTTTTTCATTCCAGATCAAGATACCTTTCTTAAAGGTACACGTTTTTAAAAAGAACTGTCATATGTTTTTCTCCACAGTTGAATATATACAGGTATCATTTTATAGGTGATACATTGTAGGAAAAGAGCCAGAAGGGTTATTTGGCACTTGTAAAAGTGACAGTTTTGGAAAAACAGAATCTTTAATAGCACCACTGAGCAAGAGATTTCTTCATTCACAGACACCAAAAGATTTAGGCAATCTCAGAAAACTTCAACCATCATACAATTAACCCATTACAATTGTTAATTGATAAGGTACTTTTAACCTAACTCACATATAATTTGTTTATTTATAATCACCCTGTTTTTCCCTTTTTCTCCTCCCCTTCCATTTTACCCTAACTGAAATTCTAGCTACTATATGCAGCTGATAAAAGTGAGCTACAGCTTACCAAAGGGTATACTTTCTAATACATTTTTAACAGGATATACAGATATGCTACATTCATTAAAAATTCAGTCTTTCACAACCATTGTAGCTGTTGAGAGAAACAGCCATAGAATGGTGCCTTTTTACACCAGTCCAGTTTCTTTCCGGAAAAATGAACAGAAGTGGGCATCTGTACATTAGACAAAGACATAGCAAAGGGGTGATGGGATTTGCACCATGTTTCCCCGAAAATAAGACCTACCCTGAAAACAAGCCCTAGCATGATTTTTGGGGGGTGGGCCTTATATAAACCTTAACCCGAAAATAAGCCCAGGGACGTTTGTGGCCAGCACGAAAGGCAGCAAGCGTGCAGGGCCCAACAGCAGGCGCAGCCCAATGGCCCCTTGGCACAGTGCAAATACCGATAAATCTGAGAAAGGAGGCGGGGAGAGGAGAAGACAGGCGATCCTGACGTGCTGCACAGCTTCCTGACTCACAGGAGGCTCGCAGAAAGCTTGCGCATCAGCACCAGCAGCAGGTGGAGGCAAGGCGATGGGGAAGGCAGGTGACCCCAAAGCCCTGCGCGGGTGTCTGTTCAATGCAGCCACAGGCAAGCCGAGAGATGGTGGGACAGAGTGGGCAGCGCATTGGGATCATCTCTGCTTCCGTCTGGCTCAGCTGTGCACTTTTCGTCCAGAGGGAGACGAAGCTTTGTCTGCTTGCAAAGGGGATGCTTTGAAACAGAGCAAATCACTCCATTCCCAAGCACCCCATAGATGACCAAACACTTTTCACCCAGACAGAGAAATGACAGAGACTCGAAGCTTTGTGTGCTTGCAAAGGGGACGGTTGAAACAGAGTGGTCTTCCGGGTGCGCTTCAAGGTTTTGGTTACCACCTTTAGAGCACTTCATGGCTCAGGACCAGGGTACTTACGAGACTGCCTTCTGCCACCAGTAGCCTCTCACCGCCCAGTTCGCTCCCATAGAGAGGGGCTCCTCAGGGTGCCGTCGGCCAAACAATGTTGACTGGCGGCCCCCAGGGGGAGAGCCTTCTCTGTGGGGGCACCTGCCATCTGGAACGAGCTCCCCCCGGAGATACGGAGGATCCAAGACTTACGCATCTTCCACCGCGCCCTAAAAACGTTTTTATTCCAACAGGCTGGTCTGGCCTAACTCTCCCTTTTAAATTGGCTTTTAAATGTTTTTAGATAAATTGGATATCTTAAATTTGTCTTTTGAGCCTAAATTATTTAATCTTTTTAATAGTTTTTTAACTTTTGTATGTCTTTGTATTTTATCTTGGCTGTTCACCGCCCTGAGTCCTTCGGGAGTAGGGCGGTATACAAATATGAATAAATAAATAAATAAACAAACAAACTGCCTTGGAAATTGTTGTTTTAGAGGTGGGGTTTTTTGCAGAAATTCTTGTTTTTTAGCGGGGGGAGGTTTGCAGATATAGTGCAGCTGTTTCCCTATAAATACAAGAATTTTACAGATCTGTGTTGATTTTGTATACTGTTTGGATTGCGTTCTGTTGTTTAGACTATGAAAAATAGCTATGTAGAAACATCAACATTAATGTTTTAGAGGATATAGTAAATTAATCCTCCTCTTCCTTTAGATAATGGTTCAGATGATAATGCTTCTTCGTTAAATGTGAAAAATATAAGTCTGGTGAACATAGATAATTCCAGCTGCAAAAACATAGCTTCATATTTATATATTGGGCCAAACACCCAAGAAAATAGCAGAAAATGCTGGGTGTTGCAATTAACAATGCAGTGTAGCATTGTACACAAATTTAAAAAAACAAAGCCAATGCAAAGCTTTTTTTTTAATTTCATAATGTTGTCTTACCTATTTAAGCCATTCTTAGTTTAAAATAAGTTTTCTACAATAGGACATCACTTTTTCCAAGTCGTTTTTCAGTAACAAATCTTGCACAATTCAAATGGGGCCCTACAATAAAAGGCCAACTGTTCAAGGAATTAAAAGCCAGCTTCTTGTTTGCATTGGGAAGGATATGGGAAGTGGGGGAGAGGTTGAAAGGAAGACACTGGAGTGGAGAAGGGAGATAAAGCTAAGAGTCTGTTGAAAGGGAAGTTACTCTTTCTCAGCTTAAATTCCTATCCCTTTCTTAGCAAGGAAGCCCTACCTTAGCAAGGAAGCTGTAGTCACAAAGCTTCTCAGTCTGGGAAAGAGTATTTTAAAGTTTAGATATTCCTCAAATAAAATATCCTGTCACCACAATGCTTATTGTGCAGCTGAACTATATAGCTTGTAGAAATTAAACTTTCAATTAGTTCCTGAAGTATAACAGTTGAAGCAAACTGTATTTGCTTTTCTAATGGGGTAGGCTGGCAGCCACTGCACTTAAACTTTCCTGCAGTTTAATTAGTCTTTAGTTTGATGACATTTACCATGCAAAATGGGATTTCTTGCAGTTTCCATTTCGTTCTCCTTCTCTGTACTAATATTAGGTAGCAGTTCCAATTAATCAAGGCAATTTGCTAGTCACAGATGCTTGTAGATGACAGAGTCCAAACTCTGGAGGAAAAAGAAGAGTGCCCTAGGACACGTGCAGCACAATTTTGATTTTTGAATTTTATTCATTTTATTTATTTTATCAAGTTTGTATAGCCACCCAGTTCACAAATAGTGACTCTGGGTAGCATTCTACATTTAACAGTGTTTTTAATTAATCTATTTAACATGATATTTATGATCAGAAACCTTTTTTCAAACCATTTCTACTTTTAAGTTGAGTAACTGACCGAAGTTGCAAGATATTATCCTTGCACTAAGACATTTAATTCAAAAAGAGCAGCTTTTATCAAATCTGAGACTTGTTGCTCTTTGAACACTGAATTAACTTTCAGTTCATTTCTTTACCTACTGTATTCAATTTGTTGCCCAGCATCTGGGGAGCAAGCCCCTGATACTAGCATAGCAAAAAAATATCAGCCTTCATTATGAATACTCACTACAGAAAGCTTTCTTTCTCTTATCTAAAATTATAGTCATAATGTTCTCTAGCTAAATGCAGTCGAACCACTCCCTGCATTCAGTTGCTTCTGTAATTGCACTGGCACTTCTTGAATTCTTTTCAAGTGTGACATAACGTGCATTGCCAATAGCTCATGCCAATTTTATCTATAAGCAGGAGCTGCTTTACTTGTATAATAGCTTTCTATTACTTGGGCCTGACCAAATGTATTGAAGGCAACCTCCAATAATTCTCTGCCAATGTGGCCAAAACACAACATATTTTAGAGGCAAAAAGAAGGCTATTACAGATTGTCCGTTTCTGTGTTTTCCTCTGTGAATAAACAGAGAGACTTGACAATGAACTTCATTATGAAGATGGAAATATATTCAGGATTATTTGAGGGTTTCAAAAAAACAATAGATGGCTTTATTTCTGTTGTTTGGATGGCAATGCCTATATGTGTATATGTTGGAAAAGTTTAAATTTTAATCCCATCCTGAAATTTGGAATGTATTTATATACAGACTTTTGAGGATTCATGCATTTTTAACCTTTTGTTTTAAGTATAACATGCCTAAAGTAGATTTTTAAAAAAATTTCTGCGGTTTTGCAAAATAATTTAACTTGCTATATGTGTCTCTTTGTGTGTGTGTTTGTGTGTGCGTACATGTATGTGCATGTATGTGTGTATATGTGTGTGTGTATATATATACTGTCTATCTACTGTTACGCATGCAGTCTTTATTTTTAATATTCATGCATTATATAATAGGAACTTGTGTTAAAAATGTAATAATTAGTATTCAAAACCTGTGTTTTCTCCATACTGAGTAATAATTGAGGTCCATAATACATGGAAGTAATTGCTAGAAAGGTGTGTGTGTGTGTGTGTGTGTGTGTGTGTATAAAAGGTTAAAATCTCGGGTGTTTTCCCATGTCATTATAGGTTTGTTAGTTAAAATGTTTAAAATCCTGGCTAAAATCCCAGCCAGGATTTTAAACATTTTAACTAACAAACTTATAATGACACGGGAAAACACCCGAGATTTTAACTTTTTACATACACACACCCGCGAAAACTTAAGAAGACAGATATATGTATGTATGTATGTATGTATGTATGTATGTATGTATATATATATGTATATATATGTGTATATGTATGTGTGTGTGTGTGTATATGTGTGTGTGTGTGTGTGTGTGTGTATGTATGTATGTATGTATGTATATATATATATATATGCAAAAAATTAAAATCTCGGGTGTTTTCCCGCGTCATGTTAAATAAGTTAGTTAAAATGTTTAAAATTCTGGTTAAAATCCTAGCTTAAAATCTTCTAAAAATCCTTACAGAGCACTCTGCAAGGTCCTTTAAAACCTTAGCTAAAATCCTACCAGTACCTTAAAGTGTTTCTTAAAGCTGTGGGTGTGTTGTGAGGTCACCCACAGCTTCTAAATTAGATAAGAGCCTGAAGATGACAGGGTTCTGAGCCTGTCGAAACGTTGCTATAAGAAAAACTTTAAAGTACTGGTAGGATTTTAGCTAAGGTTTTAAAGGACTTTGCAGAGTGCTCTGTAAGGATTTTTAGAAGATTTTAAGCTAGGATTTTAACCAGAATTTTAAACATTTTAACTAACTTATTTAACATGACGCGGGAAAACACTCGAGATTTTAATTTTTTGCATATACACACCCGCGAAAACTTAAGAAGACATATATATATATATATATATATATATATATATATATATATATATATATATATATAATGTATGTATGTATATACATCTGGTGAATATATTTAAGGTGTATCCTCCTTACCACAATTTAATTTATAAATGTAATGAATAAAAATGGTATTTTTCTATATGAGTCATAATTAACAAAGCAATTTTTATGTTTTCTGCAGCATGGCGTTATGTTGGTGCTACAGGAGGCTTCCTCTTCATCATCATTCAGCTTATCCTCCTTGTAGAATTTGCACACAAATGGAATAAAAACTGGTACGTTTCTTTTATGCCTGCATATAAAAGGAAGTGTCCGTTTAACTGAATACTATTTTTATTTTTTAAAAAAAATCAGAATCACAGTTGATCTGTGTTAAAGTTTTACAGCAGGCATTCTCATTCAGTTTTTCCTCTTCAATTGTTTCTTTGTTTTTAACCATCCAGCTTCCTCTGTTTGTAGCTTTTTATATACCTTACTTCCTATTTATTGTCTGTCATACTTTTCACTTGGCTAAATAAGCCTGCTACAACTTTCCCTCAGCTGGTTCTGTTAGTTTCGGTTATTAAAAATGTGTGACATTCATAAGAGAGTTTAAATCTCTTGGTAGTACAGTGGTCTAAAGCACCCTGTTATTAAGACCAGCTGCCTGCAATTACTGCAGGTTCGAATCTCGCCAGGCTCAAGGTTGACTCAGCCTTCCATCCTTTCTAAGGTAGGTAAATTGAGGACCCAGTTGTGGGGGCAATAAGCTGACTTTGTATAAATATACAAAAGGATGAAGGCTATTGCTTAGCACATTGTAAGCCACCCTGAGTCTTCGGAGAAGGGCGGCATATAAATCAAATTAAAAATTTTTTTTAAAAAAATCTAAATTTAAAGATAAAATCTAAATCTTCATGGGGTTTAACAATTACTGAATTGTTTACCTTTCTTATTCCATTTTTTCTCAAGGTTCTTAGATCTTGTTATTGTATTCTAAATTTAGAAGAAATATCTTTAGTCTTTCCAAATATATCCTAAAGCAGTGGTGAAATCCAGCAGGTTCTGACAGGTTCTGGAGAACCGGTAGCGGAAATTTTGAGCAGTTCCGAGAACCAAAAAATACCACCTCTGGCTGGCCCCAGAGTGAGGTGGGAATGGAGATTTTGCTATATTCTTCCCCCAGGAGTGGGGAAGGAATGGGGATTTTGCAGTATCCTTCCCCTGGAGTGGGATGGGAATGGAGATTTCGCAGAATCCTTCACCTGCCATGCCCACCAAGCCACACCAGATCCACCAAGCCACGCCCACAGAACTGGTAGTAAAAAAAAAAAATTGGATTTCACCACTGTCCTAAAGTAAACTTTAGATTATCTTAAATCAACCATTTTAATTTGCATAAAACAAAACGGTGTCTTTTTTTAGCCATATATATGTTTCACCATATTGATCACAAGTTAATCTTGTGTACGTATCCCACATACCTTACTTTAAATATTGAAGACATAACACCTTTTTAGAAATACACATCTTATAAACTGAGTTGGGAAGTCACCTGTCTGTCCCCAAGTTTTACTTCCCATTTCTCCAGCAAAGCTTAAGAGAAATCTAACTTTAGGATGATCAGTAAAATGCATGGGACCATGCTCTTGGACAGTGAAATAAGTTAAATATTACTCAGTAATATTGCTGGTATAACTAGACACAGTATAAACTAATAAAATGCAGTTATCTACAGTAAATGCAACCAACTGGTGCAGAATGTGGCCGCGCGGGGGATTATGGGAGCGACTGGGCGCTCCCATGTGACCCCTCTCCTGTGCGAGCTGCATTGGCTTCCGGTGGACTTCCGGGTGCACTTCAAGGTGTTGGTGATCACCTTTAAAGCGCTCCATGGCTTAGGGCCGGGGTACTTACGGGACCGTCTTCTGCCACTAATTGCCTCCCACCGGCCAGTTCGCTCCCACAGAGAGGGCCTCCTCAGGGTGCCGTCGGCCAGACAATGTCGGCTGGCGACCCCCAGGGGGAGAGCCTTCCCTCTGGAACAATCTACCCCCAGAGATACGAGTGATCCCAGACCTCCGGACTTTTCGTCGGTCCCTTAAAACCTATTTTTTTCATTTAGCCAGGCTGTCCTGATTTTATGGTGGGTTTTTAAAATTTGAAATTGGTTTTGAATTGAAATGTTTTAAATTATGGACCAAACTTTATTTAATTATTTTAAATCTATTTTAACTTTTGTGTACAAATGTTTTACTTTGGCTGTTCACCGCCCTGAGTCCGATAGGAGAAGGGCGGTATAGAAATTTGAAAAATAAATAAATAAATAAATAAATAAATAAATAAATAAATAAATAAATAAATAAATACCCTGTAAATTTAAAATAATAATTGAACACCCGTGTCTAAAGAACAATATCTTTTTGCATAAAGAGTTAATTCTTAATCCACTTCACAAAGGCCTAATGAACTAATCTCCTTTGGGAGCTTGTAAATCATTAGTTTTTCTTCAAGTTTAATGTGTAATTGCTTTTCTTTCTGAAACAGGACATCTGGCACAAAGCACAATCAACTTTGGTACGGCTCCTTAGCTCTTGTGACTCTCGTATTGTATTCCGTGGCTGTTGGAGCTCTAGTTGTGATGGCTGTCTTTTATACCCGTGCTGATGGCTGTACTTTTAATAAGATCCTGCTTGGCGTCAATGGCGGCTTGTGCTTGCTTATTTCAGTGGTAGCCATTTCACCTTGTGTCCAAAACCGTAAGCAAGCTTTCTTTTACTGTCACTCTGGACTTGGTTGCTTGGAATTGGAGGTCATTTCCTAGTCATATTCAATCCTTTAATTTATCAGAAATCATAATCTGTGAAAAAATAAAAAGATTGTTCAAAGAAGGTCAAATCATAGGACCAATAGTAGAAAAAAAAGGCCTCATATTCTGTCTGGACAAAGTGAGTCTGTTCATATCCTCTTAACACTGAAACTGCAAACTAAAACATTGCTTTGTTTATAAAATGCAGTAGTTGTAAAGCATAGGCAAGTTTGATTTTATTGCTTTCATTTTAAAAATCTTTTTCTGCCACAAAATAGTATTTATTCTGAAGTAATGGAGAGACCCACCATAAGACGTAAATCTGGAATTACTAACTGCCATATTTCCCAGCTTTCAAAAACTCAATTGATTTTCAGGTTTTTTTGGTCTATCACCCATGATCTCTGACATATCAATTGAAACTTCTTTGTAGAAGGGAATCAATGTATATCCACTGGTGGTTTTGTCAGTCCACTCATGTAAAGTTCCCCATCATAGTCAGGTTACATCATGGTGGTATCTCAGTGGGGGACACATGTTTTCCATGAAGCTGGTCCCAAGTTCAATCCCTGGCTTCCAACTCTTAAAAACCACTAAACAGGAGGTCATATAAAATACCTCCTCTAAAGAAGTAGACCATAGCTACTCAAAGTATACTTAATTTGCATAAATTTAATTAAGGCGATTTCTTACAACCTATTCCTAAGGGAATGTATGCATTATTAATTACTATCCAGATAACCCTATGATACACTAAAATTAAAATCAATTCTGACTCAATATATTCTATATATTGAATGTAAGATTCAAGAGTTCTATTGTTATCTATATTGTGGAAAGGAAATATTTATTATTGGGATTGGGAATTTATAGCCTAGCACTCCAGATTTTTCATTAAAATAAGTAGTAGCAGGAACTGAAGATTGTTTCAGGGGTTGAGAAATGGTGAAGAAACAACTTTCTTTTTTTATATATTTCTGTTTATTTATGTTTGGAATAATCCAGGAATACACAGCTTCTTCAGATCAAGGGCCATACTCGAACCTTGGGTTTTAAGTTGCTGAAGACTATATTTTAAGAAATGAGTGGAATGAGTGAGGCAAATGAAAACATTTTTTTTACTGTTAAAATGACTACTACTCAATATTTAATCATTTCCTTTGGGTCACATTTCCTTTGGGTAGAGCCGAGGTGGCGCAGTGGTTAGAGTGCAGTACTGCAGCTACTTCAGCTGACTGCTAGTTCAGCAGGTCAGCAGATCAAATCTCACTGGCTCAAGGTTGACTCAGCCTTCCATCCTTCCGAGGTGGGTAAAATGAGGACCCAGATTGTTGGGGGCAATATGCTAATGCTAATGCAATATGCTAATATGCTATATGCTAACTTTGTAAACTTTGTAAACCGCCTAGAGAGGGCTGTAAAGCACTATGAAGCGGTATAGAAGTCTAAACAATAATAATAACATTAAAAATTTCAATCTTGTTAATATCTGAAGAGATTCTGAGGGATCTAGAACCCATCCTTTTGAAATCAAAGAGATTTCTGTTAGTCACAATTGTTTGTGTTCATTGATTTCTAAACATGACTAAATCTCTATTTAAACTATTAGTGCTTGGTATATGTTTGTTTTCCCCAATACCCCTTCTTCTCAGTGTGGTTATTCTGGGGAAATTAAAGTACATGTTTGTGTGTTAAACTGAGATTTAGAGTTCAGGTTTAACTTGAGTTTTCTCAGCTGTTTGTATTTTGTCAAGATTCACTTTATTCTCTTGAACTTTTAATGCACTTTGGTGACAGAAAACATAATTCAGGAACTGAATTATTTGTCCCTCTTTTGATGGACTGGCAGAATAGCAGGGAGAAGTAATTTGAAGGATTTGTCATAACTTTCACAGAGATCTAATCCTCATACAGTTTGTTCTGTGACTAGGGTTGGATCTATGGTTCTTGTTTCTATTCAGCTAAAGCACTCCTTCTGTCCACGAAGGGGAGCCCTGAATTTAAGATTAAAGGTCCATGAGCTCAACAAAACATTATTTACAGTGTGAACCTTTTTACCAAAGAAAAGTCTACAGATGTATCCCTGTTTTAAAATTTCAGGTCAGCCTCATTCTGGTTTGTTGCAGTCAGGCATTATCAGCTGCTATGTCATGTATCTCACTTTCTCATCTCTTTCAAGCAAACCTCCAGAAATCAGTAAGTTATCTTGAATTAAAAATCAACATATACATGTGCACCAATCATCTATGTAAAATTACCCTTCTCTTAACGTTGTACTTTCCAAATTGCGTTGTCTGTGCTAATTGGCAATTCTGAAAATCCAGCGCACCTTGAAATCACCAGACTGGAAACTCCCAACAACGCCATCAAAAATGTATTGTGTAAGATGTACTACTGTATATCAATTAATACATCTAGTTAAAGAGAAAGGAATTGCAGCAACTTTATCTTGTAAGTTATCTCTTAAGATGTTTAAATCACAATCAGTTTAAATATTTTCCATATTTAAAAGTTATTTGTTTGTTTTTAAATGGAATAATTTTTATTTTTAGAATCAAAAGAGGGAATCAATTCTGCTTCCTCCAGCAGCCCTCATACAGTTCAGAAATCAGCTGCACAGACTTAGAAGATTTTCCACAAATTAAGAGATGCAGGAAATTTGAGGGAAATTGAAAGACAGGAACAAGCCATTGTCCAAGCTAAAGCATATGTAGATAATTGGATACATGAAATATAAAATTAATTGTGCTAATTGTAGGCTCTCTTTCAAGTCCTAGATGAGAATCAAAATAATAAAACAATCTGTGTGCCTGACTTTGGTCAAGGGCTGCAAACAGATGAAAATTTGGTGACTGGGCTGGGAACTACAATTTTATTCTGTTGCATTTTATATTCCTGGTAAGTCATCTGTAATACAATTTTATGCAAATAGACAGGTATCTGTTTACTTCTCAGAGGGGAGCAACTATTTGACAGCTTTCTGCAATAGCTTGTTATCTATCAAATTAAAATATATATTTTATTTTAACTTTTATTTAAGGAATTGAAAAACACTTCATTGAAAAACTACAGGTAGTCATTGACTTGGGACCACAATTGGAATCAAAAGTCGCTAAGCAATGCAGTCTTTAAAAATCTTCATATGACCAGATCTGATTTTATGACCATTTTTATTGAGGCTGTTAAATGAATCACACAGTTATTAAGCAAAGCCAGTTTCTCCAATTGTCTTTTCTTGTTGGAAGCTGCTTGGGAAATTTGCAGCAACTTTTGTAAATATCAGCTGATTGCCAAGAGCCCAAATTGTGATCATGTGAACACAGGGTAATACAACTGTTATAATTTCAAGGATGGGTTGTAACTTTTTCTTAGGCTTTTGTAAGTTTGAACCATCATTAAATGGTCATAGGTCAAGGAATACATTTAGTATACAAAGTACATCTCCAACTTAATTTTCATTGCTAAGCAAGGCAGTTGTTAAATGAATGGTGCCCATTGTTACTGCCTTTCTTGCCATGGTTGTTAAGCAAATATCTCTAGTTGTTAAGTGAATTGTGTGGTTCTTAAGCGAATCCAGCTTTTCCCATTGACTTTGCCTGTTAGAAATCTGCTAGAATGGTCACAAATGGTAATCACACATGAGCCCAGGACACAGCAGCATAAATGCATGCCTTATGCAGTCTCCCAAGAACCAGATACGATTGAACAGAAGGGGAAAAAATGCTAGAATAGACCATTTTTATCAGGTTTCTATTGTTTTCCCCGAAAGAGGCAGCTTACATAAATCAAGGCTCTTTCAACTTCAAGCCTTGTATGTTAAATTTAATCCCATAGGAATTGGCATCTTGTTGAAACTTTTATATGTTGTTATGAAAAGAAAATATCCCTTGTACATCAATATATAGTATTACTACAGACCCATCATTCCTTTCTGTTTTTTTCTCCAGTTTGACCTCAACAACACGAGCAAGCTCTGAAGCACTCAGAGGGATATATGTAACACCTGAAACTGAAGTGAGTCTTTATTGTCATACAACCCATTGCTGTAGCCCAGGGGTGTCCAACCTTGGCAAGTTTAAGACTTGTGGACTTCAACTCCCAGAATTCCCCAGCCAGAAGAAAGTATGGCTGATTGGGGAATTCTGAAAGTTGAAGTCCACAAGTCTTAAAAGTTACCAAGATTAGACACCCCTGCTTTTAGCTAAAAACAGGTGGCTTCTTGGTGAGACATCCACACCTACAATAGTCATTCTTCCCTTTCCCTTTAACCTTTTCTCTATTTTCTGATTAGCTTTTAAACGTGACCAAGTCAAATCAGAACAGATTCTTATTTCATTCCAAAATTGAAGGCTATTGAATTGCCACTTTAATATAGAAGCTTCACCAAACAAGGTAGGCTGAGAGATTACCATATTTTTCAGAGTATAAGATGCTCCGGAATATAAGATGCACATTAGTTTTGGGGGAGGAAAACAAGAAAAAAAAATTCTGCCTCTGCTTACCAGCATTCATCAGTATTCATCTGGCTAGCGTCCTTACAGCAAGCAGCTTGGTAAGTTTCAGCACGTTATCACAGCCTGATATAGCACAAACAGCTGATTGGCGGTTGGATCGGGCTCTCGGAATACCGCCAATCAGCTGTTCCAGGCTGCAGGGATCGCCAGAGCCCATCGCCTCTGCACATCGCATTTTTGGCCTCCGCACGCTCCGTTTTAGACCCGTTCCAGGCTGCGGGAAACACCACAGCACATTGCTGCTGATCGTTGCCTCAGCGCATTGTGTTTTCTGCCTCTGCATGCCGTTTTTGGCCACCATGCGTCGCATTTTCAGCTGGTTCCAGGCAGCGGAGATTGCCACTGCTGCCTCCTGGAACTGTCTGAAAATACAATGTACGGAGGCTAAAAACAGGGCGTGAGGAGGCAGAAAACGCTATGCACGGAGGCCAAAAATGCAATGCGCAGAGGCGGCGATCAGCGGCAATGTGTTGTGGCGATCCCCACAGCCTAAAACGGGGCGTGCGGAGCAGGGTGGGTTCTACTTACCTTTACTACTAGTTCACAATGGGGCCACGCGCGCACGCTTGCTTTGCTCACACAAGCACGCACTCTTCTGCGCATGCGCAGAAGCGTTCTGATTACTTCGGGGTCGGTGGGCAGAGCCTTCCGCCGGTTTTACTACCGGTTCTATAGAACCAGTGTGAACCAGCGGCAACCCCACCACTGGTGCAGAGGCTGAAAACGTGACACACAAAGGCTGAAAATGGCCGAAGGATGGGGGCCGGTGGGTGGACAGGTCTTCAGCAACATTTGGTGTATAAGACGCACCACAATTTTCACCCACTTTGGGGGGTGCATCTTATACTCCAAAAAGAATCTTACACTCCAAAAGTTACCATACTTTTCTGATAAGATGGTCTCTTTTTCTTAAGTCTTGTTGCCTTATTGGCATGATGCCCTCTTCCTCTCCCCTGAAACAGAAATCTGCATAGTGAAGCTTCCATATTAGAGCAAGTCTACAAATGCAAACATGTAGTTTGGCTACATTTCATGGTTAGTTATTCTAAAAGTGAGCCCTACTTTGATGTACAGTAGCAAATAACTATAAGATAAGGTTATAGTGTTGTGTTCCTTCAGGGGAAATATTTGGATTCAGAGATTATAACAATGTAACAAATGATCCCACAGAGTTGCATATTTTCAAGTTTTATCATCATATTTTTTAAATATTTTGTTCATTTGCTACTTACTGTCTATTGAAGCTCACCTAGAAATTTAACATAGTTTCACATATTACGAAAACTAGAGTTTTTGCTGAGGAGGATTCTAAATATCGTAGATGAAGGTTGTTTGCATAGAAGAAAAAAACAATAGAATACAGAGAGATGGAAAATACATTTTACACTAGGGTGTATGTGCAGATACTGATTGTATTAGTGGTTTGTAGTCCGTTCTATGTTATGTGAAGTTACATATAGAGAAAGAAGAAATAAATGCAGCATTATAATTTCAAGGAGGTTAAGCCACAATATTCAGAGTCTTGATATCATAACCTGTGCTGCTTCATATTTTCTGGGCAAGTCAACTATCATACCAACTATCTGTATCTTGGTCTGGCTTGTATAAACACAATCAAATGCAAACACAATTCGGTTTTTAGTATCTGTTGCTGCCAACTTGTTTGAGTTAACAGAAGATCTAAAACCTGTGTTTAAGTTAGTATCCCACCAGTTGCTACTTTTTGCAAGTGCTAGTGAAGTGTTAGCATTTGAAGAGATACTTCAAAAAAGGCCTCAATGCAGGGGTGAAATCTAAAATTTGTTACTACCGGTTCTGTGGGCGTGGCTTGGTGGGGGGGAGGGTAATGTGACTGGGTGGGCATGGCCAACTTTTTTTTTTTTTACTTTAAAAATTATTTTTTTTACAACCTTAAGAGGTTGCAGGAAAAAAATGCTTTTAGAAGCCTCTGACGATCCCAGCTGAGCCGCGTGATCATCAGAGGCTTTTTTTTTCTTTTAAAAGCATTTTTTCGGCCAAAGAGGTTGTAGAAAAAATGCTTTTAAAAGTAAAAAAAACAGCCTCTGATGATCACGCGGCTCAGCTGGGCATGGGGGGGGCACAGGGATTTTTGCTACCGGTTCTCTGAACCACCTACCGCCATCGCTACCGGATCAGGTGATCCGGTCCAAACCGGGAGCATTTCACCCCTCCCTCAATGTCTTGTCTGGGATATTGGGTATTAACCTATTTTAATGCTTTCCATAATGTTGCTGTCATTGTTATCCTTTCCATCTCGTTTGGACCAACAGCAATGTCCAAGTTGCGACATGTGGTATCACACATTTGCCACTTCAGACAGTGCTACCAGAAAGCAGTGTTCTTGTGCTAAGCAAGAGCCAGCACAGATGGATGCTGTCTGGGACAGTACGAGCTGCACGGGAGAGCTCAGAAATGTAGTACTGAAGTGTACCATAATAGCATTATTTTTAGATCATTTGCTCTTAAAGAGCACTACAAGAACTATTGTAGGGAAACATAAAGAGAAGACTAGCAGCAGGCAACTAATTGTAGGTCTCATTCTTCCCTGTGACAGAAGCTCTTTTGTCTCCTGATTAGAAATGTAAACATAATTCTCCAGCTGCTTCTTTTAAATAGAGAGGCTTTCTTGCATCTGAACTTGACTGTTAGTCACATTGTGAAGGACTCTTTATATGCATGGCAACATTGCTAACTGCATCTCGCAAGGATTTCCGAGACCAGAATATCTGCTAAACATAACTTTTTACACTGCTATTTTGGTTTTCATATTTATTTGGAAGAACATAATTAGAGACTGCCAAAATTAAACACATGCATTTACAGGATGTATTTGCGTGCTGTAATAATCATTTGTCAAAACTGAGGCATATTCCTTTGCTTTAATAAATATTTTATACAGATTTTTTTTAAAAAAATAAACTTTTCTTTAAAATCTTTAAACTTTTCTTTATAATACAGTGGGGCAAAAAAGTATTTAGTCAGCCACCAATTGTGCAAGTTCTCCCACTTAAAAAGATGAGAGAGGCCTGTAATTGACATCATAGGTAGACCTCAACTATGAGAGACAAAATGAGAAAACAAATCCGGACAATCACATTGTCTGATTTGGAAAGAATTTATTTGCAAATTATGGTGGAAAATAAGTATTTTGTCAATATCAAAAGTTCATCTCAATACTTTGTTATATATCCTTTGTTGGCAATGACAGAGATCAAACGTTTTCTGTAAGTCTTCACAAGGTTGGCACACACTGTTGCTGGTATGTTGGGCCATTCCTCCATGCAGATCTCCTCTAGAGCAGTGATGTTTTGGGGCTAGGCCACTCCAGGACCTTGAAATGCTTCTTATGAAGCCACTCCTTCATTGCCCGGGTGGTATCTTTGGGATCACTGTCATGCTGAAAGACCCAGCCACGTTTCATCTTCAATGCCCTTGCTGATGGAAGGAGGTTTGCACTCAAAATCTCACGATACATGGCCCCATTCATTCTTTCCTGTACACGGATCAGTCGTCCTGGTCCCTTTGCAGAGAAACAGCCCCAAAGCATGATGTTGCCACGCCCATGCTTCACAGTAGGTATGGTGTTCTTTGGATGCAACTCAGCATTCTCTCTCCTCCAAACACGACGAGTTGTGTTTCTACCAAACAGTTCTACTTTGGTTTCATCTGACCATATGACATTCTCCCAATCCTCTTCTGGATCATCCAAATGCTCTCTAGCAAACTTCAGACAGGCCCAGACATGTACTGGCTTAAGCAGCGGGACACGTCTGGCAGTGCAGGATCTGAGTCCCTGGCGGTGTAGTGTGTTACTGATGGTAGCCTTTGTTATATTGGTCCCAGCTCTCTGCAAGTCATTCACTAGGTCCCCCCGTGTGATTCTGGGATTTTTGCTCACCGTTCTTGTGATCATTTTGACCCCACGGGGTGAGATCTTGTGTGGAGCCCCAGATCGAGGGAGATTATCAGTGGTCTTGTATGTCTTCCATTTTCTAATTATTGCTCCCACAGTTGATTTCTTCACAACAAACTGCTTGCCTATTGCAGATTCAGTCTTCCCAGCCTGGTGCAGGTCTACAATTTTGTTTCTGGTATCCTTCGACAGCTCTTTGGTCTTCACCATAGTGGAGTTTGGAGTGTGACTGTTTGAGGTTGTGGACAGGTGTCTTTTATATTGATAACAAGTTCAAACAGGTGCCATTAATACAGGTAATGAGTGGAGGACAGAGGAGCCTCTTAAAGAAGAAGTTACAGGTCTGTGAGAACTAGAAATCTTGCTTGTTTGTAGGTGACCAAATACTTATTTTCCACCATAATTTGCAAATAAATTCTTTCCAAATCAGACAATGTGATTTGTCTGGGAAGGAATGCTGCACTCACGCTGCACTCATGCATCACAGCACTCCCTCCGCCACTCGGCCACACTCCATAGCACTCCCCTGCCTGCCTGCCTCCTTGCTAGCCACCGAAGGAAAAGCTTGTGACAGGGACTTACAACTTCTTGCTGGCTTCACCATTGACTTGGTTGAAAGCTAATAGGAAGTCACAAGTTCCTCGAACCTGGCAACAGAGACTGGGGCAATCATGTGGTGTCTCGCTTTGTGACCACATTGCTTAGCAATGGAAATTCCAGTCTCAATTACTATCATTAAGCAAGGAGTACCTATATGTTGCTATTATAAAAAAACAATCTCTGATTTCAAAGAAAAAAACTAAAAGAGCAAAATCCATTCTTTGCAAGCATATATTTCAAGCTTTTTCTTTTTCTTTTTAATGTAAGCTATTGACGAAAGAAAAAGTTGCCAGTATAAAAGTCATGGCACCGTGGTCCTTTGAACGAAAATGAAAGTACTTCAGAAAGACTACAACTTAATTTGATTGGTTTTAAGTTCACTGTACAGTGAATTTAATCCAGTGTTGTCCTTTTACTAATAATGTTTCATTGAAATATTTTGAGGAGTATCAGTATTGACTTGTTTCTGAATTAGTGGAAAAAACCTTTTGGTTTTGTGTCTCTCATAGATAGCTCGCTGCTGTTTCTGCTGTACTCCTGATGGAGATGGTAAGAATTGCCATTTTTTTTCTTTCGTGCAGATTTGTATTCTTTAAAACAGAGAAAGCTGGAGACTGTGCGTTCAAGTCACGCCTTAGCCATGAAAGCCAGCTGGGTGACTTTGGACCACTTACTCTCTCTCAGCTCAACCCACCTCACAGGAGGAAGGTGTGTTGGATATGTTTGCTGTCTTGAGTTATTTGTAAAAATAATAATAATTAATAATAATAATTAATAATAATTTATTTAGCATATGGCATACAGCAAATCTACAATCTACAAATGCTAGACACAATGCAGTCCTGACAGCTTAAATTGCTAGTTCATTCTGTTCAACACTTGTGTGCTTATCCTAGTTGCATCACAGGGGGCAAACTAGCTTACACCAGCTGACTAGAGGCGCTTGGATTGCTGGCTCTGCTGGGCTCCCCTTCCTCATGTTCCATTGCCTCGCATCTGACCAGGTCCAGCACCATCTTGCGTTCTCCGCATACATGAACACAGCTAGGTTTTTCCCGCTGAAGTGATATCCATTTATGTACTCGCAATATTTCATGTTTTCAAACTGCTGGGTGGGCAGGAACCGGGGAGCAAGCGGCAGGAACTCACCCCATCTTGCGGAGCTGGGCTTGAACTGCTGGAGTGCAGGCCATTTCTGGCCAGCAGTTTCAGTGTGATTAAGCTGCTGCACCACCGCATCCGCTCAGGATATAAATAAATAAACTTGAGAACTGTCATGCTACATTTCTAATTCTGATTACCTTTGAATTTGATTGGTTTGTAGATTTTATAAGTTTAGTTTAGTTTAATGTGATTTATATGCCGCCCTATCGCCAATGGACTCAGGGCGGCTCACAACAATAAAATGCACAATTGCACATTGTTTATACAAGTTGATAAGTGCTATCAACTTCTATAAAAAGTGCTATCAATTGCTATAAAAATGTTTCATCGTGTTTTAAACATACACAGACACAGAAATAGATTCTTTTTAAAGCTGCAGTTAATAAATTATGATTATTAACAGAATTACTATGATTTATTTTTTTGGATTAGTCTGGAGTTTTCAGCTACCAGTTATTTGCCTTCACCAGCAAGACTTGAGTTTTAAAGGCTACATGGGATGTTAGTTTATCACATATTTGGAGTGGGAGAGAGCCTGTTTGGAGATATGGCAGCATTTTCAGAATCTTCAAATGCATATAGAATCTCTTAAAACATGAGTATTAAAAAGATTTCTTTGAAAAGTTATTTTTGTCATCTTAAAGCACTGCAGTTTTTCTTTTTTAGATTTGCTTCTGTGTGTGGAGAAAAACCATATAACCACACAAGAAGCATAAAACTTGAAATATATGTTATAACCACAAGCATGTTGATTACAGACACAACTTTAAAAAGAACATATCTGTGGATGGAAAATAGCATTTTCATCCCATATGTCAGTGGAATATATTTTCTTCTGGAATTAATTATAATAGATTGCCATTAAACTGAGAAGAAAATTCTCAACAGTGAGAAGGATTGCAGTTCAGTAGTAAAGTTTGTATTCTTGGGTCCTTCCACAAGTGGGGAGAATATCAAGGCCAGGGAGAAATCAATATGAAAGCACATATCAAACATCAGAAGAGCCACTTCAGATAGCTTCCTTTGGTTCTCTTCCAGTCAGGATGCTTGACCGTACTATCAATTCTCAAGGTCACGAGTCTTAAGCTCTCGATGACTGTATTCCTTGACCAAAGACCAGCAACTATACTAAAGCAAAAACTAAAGCAAAAATACTCTTATAGAAAAATAAGTATGAAAGGGGACTAATTGAATATGGTTAGTTTTAGCATACCACTTTAAGAATGGATTCCCGGCCCCAATCTTTTTAGTTGAGTTTCAGTCAAAGCAATCCAACTGGGTTAACTGAAAAGTAATCCCAGGGATTTTTCCCAGGTAAGTGTGTATAGTATGAGGGTGCAAAATGTTTCAGAATTGAAATGACCCTGTTCAAATGCAAAATGGCTGTATCAATTTTTTTCAGAAGTGTTTTGAGGCTAAAACCGCTGTCGCAGGGCCATTCCAGGCTTAAAACAGCTCTTTCAAACTCAACACTGGGTCATTTTGCATTGTTAACTTCATTCTGAGTATATGTTACTGATTTAGATCTAAGTATATTATATTTCTCTTTATGTTTGTTCTACCCAGCTGAAGTTGAAGAGCAAATTGGGAAAAAAAGCGGTCAGAGAGTAATTTATGATGAAAAGAAAGGAACAGTATACAGCTATGCTTATTTCCACTTTGTATTCTTCCTGGCGTCTCTTTACGTGATGATGACTGTTACCCATTGGTTCCAGTAAGTCCCTTGAAAAAAATGTACAGTTTGATGTTACGTTGTGGGAACCCCTCTGGTCCTCTTTCTCCAGTAAGCTCCTTCATAACGGCTCCAAGGCAGTCTAGCCTCCTGGAGAAGAATTTGGGAGGACTGCATGGAACCTAATGGGGTAGAAATGAAATTACTCTCCTGACTGGATTAATATACAAAACACCAAATATAAAATAGCAACTGTGCGCATAACAAAACCACAAGGGGACTTCCACTCCACTGGCCCCTTAATGCCTGAGAGAAGACTCAGGCCGTGACAATTTCTGAAAGGTGAGAAAAGTTGGGGGGAGAGGGAGGGAGATCACTGTAGGTCCCATAAAATGACAAAATGTGAAAGATGCATGCTCTGGGATCACGTAAATAGGCAGATGTTCTTGGAAGAAGTTGTCCCTCAAGAAACTTACCATGTTTCCCCGAAAATACAACCTATCCTGAAAACAAGCCCCAGTTAAGCCCCATCTACCATCTGGTTGTACAAGGTGGGGTGAGGCCCGGGTGTAAAAATCAAAACTAGAGTGTGGGTGGCAGGGTGGAGCTGCCCCACGCGCCCCACACCCATTTACCTTGGGACCGCCGCAGCCAAGTCTCCCATGCCCCGACACACCGCTGCCCAGCAGCCACTTACAGGAGGGGACACGAGTGGGGGCTTCTTCCTGCTATAGCTTTGCCCTCAGTCGGGAGCGAGGTGGTTCGTGGCGAAATAGTGGGTGAATTCGCTTACAAGGTATTTCTAAAGCCTCATCAGGAGGGGAGGGGTGTTGGGTAGTAGGCTGAAAAAGTGGGATTAATACACGAGTTGTTGGTACAGGTCGAGCTTGGCATTTCACCTTTTGTGAATTTTCAGCTGCACGCAAGGAAAGCAGATGCACAGAGACCCTGTCTTGTTTCTCTCCCCCAAACTCCGGCAGAAATGGGTCTTTGCTAGGCTTGTTGCACCGGCGCAGTTGCTTGCAGCAGGACACCCAGGAGTTGTTGTGGCATTGTGTGTGCGAGCAGCGGTAGTGCCGCGAGATTCATCATGCAGGTGCAGCTGCTCCCGCATGCAATAGCACAAGCCTCATGACGTCCTGCCACAACCGGTGCAACGAACCTCGCGAAGACCTACAGTCTACTACCCAAGCGACCCTTCCTGCTGAGGCTTTAGGAATACCTCACAAGCGAATTCACCCACCATTTCGCCATGAATCACCCCACTCCCAACTGAGGGCAAAGATAAAGCAGGAAGAAGTTGCAGCTGTGTCTCCAACCACATCTACTCGCTGGCTTTGAACATGCCCAGTGAGCGCCAGCAATGCATTTTGCGGTAGCAGAGACTGGAGCCAAAGTGCCGTTTTCGGCTTCTCTGGGACACTGAGCTGTCCTGAAGGGTAAGGGAGGGGAGAATTAAGACATCCCCCCAAAACAAGTCCTAGTCAAAAGAAAATAAGACCGGGTCTTATTTTCGGGGAAACATGGTAGTCTTCTGCCAGGTGATGCTTAGGGTAACAGAAGCTTCTGAATTAAATCTCACTTTTCACACAAACTATTTGGTGGTTTTAAACAACTCATTCCTGCAGCATAAACCTTGTTCCCTGTAAAATCAGGTAAATAATTCTGGCCAGTTATATAAAGATTACTGAGATGATGCAATTAGATACTTTAAATGCACAAATCCATCTTTCTGTTTCTGGAAACAGGATACATCAAATAGAAGTTTCAAAAGTAAATATTTTAGATTTAATTGTTGCACTGCAAATTAACGATAATGAATGATGTCTGGCATTTACAGAACTGCAATCTGAAATGGTTTATTAAAATCACATTTCTTATCACAGGTTTACAAGACATGTAATAAAAATTAAATTCATGATGTCTGGCTTGCACAAATTAGTCGAAAGCAGAATCATATGCAGGTGTTATCCTATCTGGGAGAAAGTAGTGTGAATGTGAATGTGTTTTAATGTACACACATTTCTTACCCTGTTTCCCTGAGAATAAGACATCCCCTGATAATAAGACCAATCGGGCTTTTGAGCGCATGCGCTAAAATAAGCCCCCCCCAAAAAAATAATAAGCCCTTCCAGAAAATAAGCTGTCCCCAAAAATATTAACCGCATGCGCAGCCGGTCCCCACCATTTCTTTTGGTTAGGGTTAGATAGAGCTGGAAATCAGGCACAATGGCAAGAGGAGTCCCGTCTTGCTCAACGTGCCCCAAAATAATAAGACCTCCCCGAAAATAAGACCAAGCGCTTATTTCGGGGTTCAAAAAAATATAAGATAGGGTTTTATTTTCAGGGAAACACAGTAGTTAATGTGAGGAAACCGGTTCCAGGGAAGATCAGTATGGTTTCTTTGAAATAAATCCTCCGAGAATTGGACCAGTGCATCATCCTTCTAGAATTGATTTGTGTGTCAGCAAATTTGGTAACCTCCACTCCCTTTCATCGTAGTTATGAAAATGCCGCAATTGAAAAATTCTTCGTTGGAACCTGGTCCATTTTCTGGATTAAAATGGCTTCTTGCTGGGTTTGTGTCCTTCTCTACCTATGGACTCTTCTAGCACCTTTCTGCTGCCCAACCAGAGGATTCTACGTTTGAAACTGCTTCTGTTATAACTCCATTGATTTAATAAATCACAAGGTTATCTGTATAATCATTTTCCTAACATTGATGGTTAGGATAGTGCTTCTCTCATGGAACATTTATATTTTGAGACAGGTTTTTTTCTAAATATTTTTTTTATTATCTGAATTTAAGGGGCACTGAAAAAACACATCTTAGTTCAATATGGCAAGTCAGCTGGACCCTGAATATATGTGCATTTGTATTTGGTATTCCATAAGAAGTCATACACCTGAACCCTTTTATTTAGATAGATGAAAAAGAGTTTAACACTTCACTAGATGAGATGTCATATTTGGTGGGAAGAGTATGAGGTCAAGAAGGTTTTTATTCTGTAATAGATCTCATAGTAAATTATTACAAATCTGGATTGTGAATGAGAAAGATTTGTGGGTATAAAAATATTTATTTATATTAATGAAAAGCACCTTTTGTGAATTAATTGGGTGACAAAACATGGAACCTGACAATTTGACTGGGATGTGCAACACTGTAAATGTTGGTGCAATTAATTAACTATTATGAGCCACTGTGGGACTAGATGCATTTATCAACGTATTTGGTTAGGAATAGTGGACAACAAAATAAGAATTCTATCTTATCAAAGAGTATTTTAGGTCTGTGAATTTTTTTTAATTTTCTTTATCTTTCCTGCATCTCTTCAGTTTCATCCCTAAATATATTTCGATGCACTCATATTTAAATTCAATAGTAGATAAATTAGGAAAAAACAATTTAATTCAAAGTAATTTTATTATCATAGTTTGAACTGTATCTTCAATGGTAATAAACATTTTTCATTTCCAATTCCTAATCTGACATAAGAGGTTTTTCCCATGCCTATCAAGTTTCATTTGGAGATTCCAGTCTGAACATGCTTCTTTATCAGGAAGTAAGAACCATGAAATACACCAGAATACATTCAGATTAAACATGTTTAGGATTACATTGAAATTGTAAATTTAAGAATTAGCTTACTAGGAAATGGGCATTACTGATTTCTTTTGATTTATCTGTGGAAGCTCAATTCCCATGTGCTGGAAATATTACAGTAAAATTAGTAGGCTGGTGCTGTCATGGTTTTTTTTTTTTTTGTGAATTACATTAATTACAACAGCTGCTTCCATTTAATATTTCTGATAAGTGGAAACCAACCACGATGATAAAGAAGTGCCTGTTTTCAAAGCTAAGCAGATTGATAAAGCTTCAATATTTTAACTTCAGAAACTAATAATTTGCTTTACTATTTTTATTTACTGTATTTTCATCTTGGGATAGTTCTTCATATGCAATTCTTTTTTAATTCTTTTTTTAAGCTTTTGATACAGTGTTGAACTTTTGTAAATATCCAGGGACTTTATTCTGTATACACTAGTTTTTACTTGCATGAAATGTAAGTCTATATTGGGGGAAGTTAATGGTTGAGACTTTGAGATGAATCCATAGTACAAGTCAAGCAACTGATGTTTTTAAAGTGTTTTGTTGGAGTTTTCAAGAATAACTTCATATTCAAAAAGTATTATAGATGTAATTCCTTGATCAATAAATTTGAGTTAGTTAAAAATTTCAATTACTGGTATGTCATATATTCATAGTCGCGTCCATTTATTTATATCTTTTAGTCCAATTATCTCTTGGTAGCTTTTTTAGAAAAAAATTGGATAATTTTAATCAAAACCAGTTTCCAATACGGGAGCAGATATTTCACTGGGAAAGGGATGTGTATTCTCATCATTTTGCAGCATGACTTTTCCATTGTATATTTAGACTTTAGAACCTTTTTCAACCTTGGATAGCTTTAATCATAAGTAATAATATATGCATATTTAAAAGTATCAGCAAGATTTTTATTCATATGATGGTGATTAATATAACAAAGGTACTATATCTCCGTTAATCTGCACTAATTGATTTCTATTGAATATAGGTAGACCTCGTTCAGCAACTGCCTCACTTAGTGACTCAGCAACTGCCTCAGTTATGACAGTAATAAAATAAATTTGCAACCAGTCCTTGTATTTACGACTTCCACTGATCTGTAAAGCAAAGGAAAGCTGAAGTAGGATCATAAATGCCGCCCCAGTTGAGAGGCTTCCAGAAGAGATATGACAAACTGAAGATGTATCTCAGAAAGCAGAGCTAATAACTGACAAAGATCAAGGACTCTGCAGTGCAGCTCATGCAACAGCCATGTTACACAGGCCATCAAGGACCCCCTAACTGTAGTTTCTTAATACCCTTCAAGGGTAGCCCCATGTAAAGTGCATTGCAATAGTCCAAATATGAGATGACCAGGTTATAAGTGACAGAACACAATGAAGCAAACCATCAAACTATAAAAAATTAGAAAAACAAAAAGCTAAAACCATAAAATATGAACATTAACAGGAAAGCTATTGAGTTTGTGCTTTACGACACAGTCTTTTTTCTTGAAAGTGTTAGGTCATCTAATGCAGGCTTTCCCTGCTGAGTGCTTAATTGTATGATACAATTTGCTCTGGAGAGAACTCTCCGACAGCTTGTTTTGTGGTTGCTAAGTAGAAGGCTCTCCTGGTTATATTTAAACTGAATCACAAAACTATAGTGTTAAGAAAAATATAGGGGAGTTAAAGTACAAGTTTCTAAAAATAGAAGCATTTTATTGTTACAGTGGTTCTTGCTAAACCTCTACATCTAAATAGGACATTGTGTCTAAATAGCAGTGGAAAACTCTCTTTACTTCTTTTGATCATGAAAACCTTTGAATGGTTAAAAATGATCGGAAACATTGTGTTTTCAAATTACTCACCAGAATCTCCGCTAAAACCAGTATGGTGTTTAGAGTGATAGAGCTATGCCAGTAAACTCTAGAACTGTGAATGCATAATAATTATTTTATTATTTTATTTAATCTCAGCTCTTCCCAGACTACCCTCCCAGAGCCTTTCCTGTCATTGGATACTGGAAATTAGTCTTTCATTTTCTCTTGAGTGTCCAGTAACTCTTTCAAGGGAGTATCCAGAAACATTTGGAGAATAAAGATGACCATCAGGTGTGTGAATGTTACGCAAAGTTATGCATATTTTGGAACTATTGGACCTTGTTTTGGAAGCAAGATGACAAATTCAGCTAATGGTTCGTAGTTTATTCTGGATCACTCATTAACCCAGTATAGTTTTTTTAATTATTTTTTATGGTTGGCCGCACAGCCAACCAGTATTTTAGAATGGATGTAGCATTTTAATCCACCTTTCAAGTTCTTCCGCAGGATGTAGGATAGGTAGATGTTGTTTGATGGTATTAAAGGTATTGTTGCAGGATGCAAGCTGTTCCAAATAAAGCTGCCTTTTGCAATTGACTGATGGTGATTTTGTCAATGCCGATGATGTTCAAGTGGTGCTCCAATTGTTGTGGGATTGTACCTAAGACACCTATTAATATTGGTATTAACTTTGCTTTCTTTTGCTACAGTTATTCTTCTATTTACAAGTCTTTGAGTTTTGGGATTTTTCTCCAATTCTTTCTCTGCTGCCTACAGATACAGCAACATCTTTCTGATCGACAGTTGATGAGTTTGGATTGTTAGTGCGGCAAGTCCTTATCTGTTCAATTTCTAAAGTCGCAGAGGTTATTTAGCTTTTTCACTTTTTATTACTTTGTCTATTTTGTAGTGCCACCAGTTCTTACTTGCAGGCAAATGGTACTACTTGCAGATATTCCAATGCAACATTGTTACTACTTTGTCTGCCATTGTTTGTACTCAGTCTGTAATCTTCTTGCAGCAGCTAAATAGGTCAATTGTTTCTTCAAATAACTAACATTTCAGAACCAGAAGAGAGATGAACAAAGGCATCCGCTACTATAGGTGACCTAAATCACTTAGTGTCTAAGCCAGGGCTATCAAACTCACTGCCCACAGGCCGGATGCGTCACATGCTGGCCACGCCCACGCCCAGTTTAGCGAAGGGGTGAAAAGTCCCGAAATGTCACATGATGCCGCTGTGATGCCGCGGGTTTGACACCCATGGTCTAAGCCATTACTGTCAATTCAAGGGAGAGAAACTAAGAAACCACCCATTAACTTAGAAGTATAATGTGAATCAGATTATATAACAAGTTTAGGATATTTATCACAGACTTAAGTATGGTCCATCAAACTCCATGGACAAAAAAAATTTGAGTATCCTAAAGACAGATAGAGTGGAAATTTATCTTTATAACTTTCACTCAAGAGAAAGCCTACATTATATGATCTATGGGTCTATCAGTAAGGTAAGGAATTTAACCAAAATTGATAAAAAGTGCAACTTTTTGTATGAAATGTCCTGATGTAAATCTGGACTCAGTTTAATATAAATTGGGAAGTCTAAGCTGATTGTTGCCACCTAGTGGGAAGTTAAACTACATGATCTGCAGTTCTTCTCTTTATAGAGTTGAAGAAAAAAAGATAGATTATATTACAATATATCTTACAATTTTTATAAGTTTTTTTTTTATAAAACCCAAGTTAAAGGGTTAATCACTTCTGGCCCCACCTGGCTGTACTCATATAACCCACAGAGCTAAAAGACTGTTGACTGGTATGTTACTGAATGAACCTAGACCAGGGGTCTCCAACCTTGGCAACTTTAAGACTTGTGGACTTCAACTGGATAAGGAATTCTGGGAGTTGAAGTCCACAAGTCTTAAAGTTGCCAAGGTTGGAGACCCTTGACCTAGACAATTTGTTAAACTTGATCAGAAGGTTGCATATTGTGAAAATTCACCATGACCTCACAGACAAATAGAAGCTCAAAGCTTGAATGTCTCCCATGAAAATAGTAACAATTTTACTGATAGAGGGGGAAAAGTAAGAAAAAGCCAAATACCATATTCTTCCTGGTGACTAATTTTCTTTGTGTAAAAAAATTGCAACATGATGAAATGACGTGAATGCCACATCATTTCAATCAGTGCTTGAGATTCATGATTTTTATTGGGGTTTTCCTTCAGTGTGTAGACTTCTTTTATTTATTAAATACTTAGTAAATTCAACTGACCTTGGGCTGTACTTGAGTTTTCTACCCTATTTTGTGATCTTTTAAAAACCCAACAAAGTTCTTCCAACTGCTTCCCAAGCAAATTGCTATTCATGACAAATTTTTCATACATGGCACTATAAGGTAACATATGAGCTAATCGTTGCCGACTCTAGGGGGCGGTGCTTATCTCCGTTTTAAAGCCAAAGAGCCAGTGCTGTCCAAAGACAACCCCGTGGACATGTGGCTGGCATGACTAAGTGCCAAAGGCGAATGGAACACTGTTACATTCTCACCAAAGGTGGTCCCTATTTGTCTACTTGCATTTCTTACATGCTTTCGAACTGCTAGGTTGGCAGAAGCTGGGACAAGTAACGGGCGCTCACCCCGTTACGCAACACTAGGGATTTGAACCGCTGAACTGTCAACCTTTCGATCAACAAGCTCAGCGTCTTAGCCACTGCCCTCAAAATAAATAAGAAAGTAAATATCTATCTCACATGAAAAATCTGATGGAAGATCTTTACAGCAGTATGTGTCTTTCAGAAGGTAAAAAGAAACAAAATGAATTCAAAAAGGAGTTCCAATCAAACCAAGTTATGTTTTTGAATTTTGAATCTTTCCTTCTGCTCAACAGCAGCACAGGAATACCTTTGTTTATACTGATTTAAAGTCTAGTTCTTCCATTGATAAAATTTGATCGCTTACCAATCAAATCTACAAAGAGGTAGGTAGCTCTCCCTCTCCTAGTTGGTGCCTATTAGAAATGTTGGCATGGCTACTCAAAAGAATTCCAAATCAGAATTGCAGTAACCCCAGAGTCACTTGATCAAGATTCGGGTGTCTGGCAATTGGAATGTCTTTACGATGGTTGCAGCATCCTGGGGTCACATCAACACCATTTGCAACCATGCTGTTATAAGTGTGACCACTGCAGACTTGTGGAGTCTAGATAATCTGGCTTTTAAACAGTGAAGAAAGCTCTTTAAATTCTCATGCTCTTGGACAATTTATTATTATATGGAATATATTAAATAATATACCCAAGGACATTGAAATTAATGACAGAGGACATTCTTGTGAGCAATTCTATAATATGGGATAGGCTCGAGATCTTTTATATCATGAGGAACTGAGTACAGCTAGTCCTCGATTTATGACCATAATTGAGCTCAAAAATTCTGTTAAGTGAGACGTTTGTTGAGTTTTGCCCCATTTTACAACCTTTCTTGCCACAGTATTTAAGTGAATCACTGCAGTTGTTAAGTTAGTAACCCGACTGTAAAGTGAATCTGGCTTCCCCATTGCTTGTCAGGTGATCATAAAAGAGGATTATTATGTCCTTGGGCTACAGCAACGGTCATAAATATGAACCAGTTGCCCAGCATCTGAATTTTGATCACACGATCATGAGGATGTTGCAAAGGTAACTGAAAAAGGGAGATAAGTCACTTTTTTCAGTGTCATCGTAACTTTGAACATTATTAAATGAACTGTTGTAAGTTGAGGACTACCTGTAGTATTTTCTGACTCTTCTTACCTGGCTTAGGCTTGTTTTAATGTTGAAAACTGATTTTTTCCCCCTACATTGTAGGAAAGCTCAGCAGCTAGGTCATCCTATTTGAAACAATAAACTTCATCCATTATGAATGCAACAGCGATGTTTCTTTGTAATCCTGTCCTTGCATAAGTGGATGGAAGATTCAAATGCAGACAATTGGAGCTGTGAAATCAGGGGGATAAAATGATACACAAGCAACAGCCCATGTTTCCCTGCTTCATTGAGATTAACATGCAAGATCCATCATTTAATTTCTTTTCCAGCTGTTAATGCAAAGCTTGTAATAATCCAGAAAGGAGTGTGTGGGGCATGTGTGTATTCATAAACACACACACAGGTGTCTGTTGAAATATATATAAACACCCTCCAACACATGCACAAGTATATAAACACTCCAACAGGCACCCTTGTGTGTCTCGCCATGTGCTGTGCTATGCAGGGCCGAGGTGGGGGAGGAGGAGGCCATTCTTAGGCCATTGAATGAATGCCTCTGCTTAGCAGCTATTTCAGCACTCAGCAAACTGGCTGACTTCATGTGAAAGGAAGCCTTGGCTACTTTTCACGTCTTTGAAACCAGCGGGGACCAGAAGAAGCTCAGCATGGAAGCAGGGACTGGAGAAAAGATAAAGGGATGGGGGAGAAGCAGAAGCACTGATGTTTCAGCCCCAGGACAGCCCAGTGAACAGTAGATCATTTGCAAGCTAAACGTTGAACTGAAGAACAGTAGGTGAAAACTGCAGGGGCTCCTAATTCTTGCCTTCAGACCCCTCTTTTAAAGCAGAGGCAATGAAGTCTTCCTTATCCATTCAGATAGCTAGTTGCTACAATTCCAGCGTCCTTTAACAGGGTTATAACCCCCTACTCTTGGGTCCGTGTGGCCCATGGTGGGCACAACATCTGTTTGTATGCACAGCTTCCGAACAGTTGGTGACATGCTCATTATTTGCTACATTTTTGTGGGGGAAAACCTCCTGTGTGCATCTCCTAAATGTGTGCATTAAAAGCTGCTACATTTTTTGCTTTGGTATATTTTTCTCTCATACAGGGAGCTAATTTATTAATTCAATCTATGCCACAGAGCTTAATAAACGAAAATAGGACTGTATAATCTGTTGCAAGAATGCTAGTTTCTGATTTCTGTTTTCTCCAATAAATGTGACAGCCCAACACAATTAAGGAACCTCCAATGAATATGACCTGTTGTGCTTATTTCAACAAACTACATTTAAAGAATCTCTGGCTTATTACCAAATGTGAATTAAACTCACATTTTATATACAAGTGGTTATTCTGGCAGGAAGAGCTTTAGAGAAGAGAAGTAATAGTAGGAATGAAGTTTGTGATACATTTGTAAGGTCAGTATGGGTCTGAACTGCTGTAGAGCAGTGTTTCTCAATTTTAGCCATTTTAAGATGTGTGAACTTCAATTGCCAGAATTCTCCAGCCAGTATTGGCAAAGATTGAGAAAGACACTGTGGAGGCAGAGTTGCCCAGAGGTTATTATCCTAAGAAAATACATTAAGAACACTGATTCTGCTGCTTCCAGTAAGTTTACAGAACACAACTTGAGAAGAAAAAGAAATCAACAATCAGGCATTTAGCAAAGTTTAATCACATCGGAATACAAATGTTAGGATCCCTTTCCCTCCTGTCTCTAAAGATATCTTGACTTTGCCCTCATGTTTATTCTTGTCCTAAAACGGTTTCCAGGTGAAGCAGCCACTGATTTTCCTCAGAGGGCTGAAGTAAGTGGGTTGAGCAGCCAGGTGTTGATTATATTAGGAGGCCAGAATGATAACATAAACATGAAAATGTGTTTGATCAGAGGAAGCTGTGTTAGCTAATGCAGTGATCTAAAGTCTGCTTCATCTGCTGGAGGGCTGTTGGATGACATCTTGCTCTTCCATCTTCTGATTATTTACCATTTGGATGGGACTTTAAAGAAGTCATTAAAAGTAATCCTACCATCCACCCTTCTTGTGAAATTTTTTATGACTAATCAGAACCATTGTAAATACTATAATTGAGGAGGAACATAAGATTTGGAGTGATATATTACTGGGGGTGTCAGTTTACTAAAAAATTGGTCTTAAAGGGCAATTTCTATGGGAAATTAATCCGCTAGGCCCTCCTTGTGTGAGATTCAAATCAATTATTGCAATTAGTTCTGGATTTGAATCAATATATAAATTAGCAAGCAAAATTATTTCCATATCTGTGTCTTATAAATATAAAATCATTTACATGCACAGCCTCTGATTCCAGATGTTTTTGTGTAACACATTATTAGTCTTTGTCTGTTATTGCCTACAAAATCATACTGGAAGTTAAATCTTGAATTTAACTGAAAATTAAATGAAAACCAAAAGAAACCCTAATCTACTTTATCTTTTTATTTATCAATCATAGCAAATGAACTGGGCATTTATATACACACAACTGTATAAGAATTAAAAATGTACTGCACTATTAGTCACCATAATATCTTGCATTCTTGATTCTCCTTAAATACCTCCAACACCATACTTCTGAGCTTGAAATTCTTGAAAATCTTCTGGGATTGTATCTGAAATCAAGAAAGGAGATAGAATCACTGCCCACAGTAGTTACTAAACTGCTGAGTTTTTTTAAAAAATTGCTGGTTAGGATATGGTAGAGATAGCTATAAAACTTTAAATAAAAGTACTTCACTAATTCACTCTTTGTTGCGAAAGTTGTTGAGAGTGTGGTTGCACGACAGCTGCCTCAGTACCTGGATGAATCGACTTATCTAGATCCATTCCAGTCGGGCTTCAGGCCCGGGTACAGCACAGAGACGGCATTGGTCGCATTGGTTGATGATCTCTGGAGGGCTCGGGACAGGGGTTGCTCCTCTGTCCTGGTCCTATTAGACCTCTCAGCGGCTTTTGATACCATCGACCATGGTATCATGCTGCACCGGTTGGAAGGGTTGGGGGTGGGGGGCACTGTTTTACAGTGGTTCTCCTCCTTTCTCTCCGACCAGTCGCAGTCTGTGTTGACGGGGGGCAGAGGTCGCCCCCGAGGCCCCTTGTATGTGGGGTGTGAGGATCAGTCCTCTCGCCCCTTCTGTTCAACATTTATGTGAAGCCGCTGGGTGAGATCATCTGTAGTTTTGGGGTGAAGTACCATCAGTACGCTGATGACACCCAGCTGTACATCTCCACCCCAGACCACCCCAATGATGCCCTCGAGGTGATGTCCCGGTGCCTGGAGGCCGTACGGATCTGGATGGGGAGGAACAGACTCAGGCTCAACCCATCCAATACCGAGTGGCTGTGGTTTACGACGTCCCGATATAGTCAGTTGGCGCCATCTCTGACTATTGGGGGCAAGTCGTTGGCCCCCACAGATGGGGTTCGCAACTTGGGCGTCCTCCTGGACTCGCGGCTGTCTTTAGAAGAGCATATGGCGGCCGTGGCCAGGAGGACTTTTTATCAGGTTCGCCTGATTCGCCAGTTGCATCCCTTTCTGGATTGGGACTCGTTACGCATGGTCACTCACGCCCTTGTCACCTCACGCCTGGATTATTGCAATGCTCTCTACATGGGGCTCCCCTTGAGGAGCACCCAGAGGCTCCAATTGGTCCAGAATGCGGCCGTGCGTGTGGTGACGGGAGCGATGTGGCGCTCCCATGTGACCCCCCTCCTGCGCGAGCTGCACTGGCTCCCAGTGGTCTTCCGGGTGCGCTTCAAGGTTTTGGTTACCACCTTTAGAGCGCTCCATGGCTCAGGACCAGGGTACTTACAAGACCGCCTTCTGCCACCAGTAATCTCTCACCGACCAGTTCGCTCCCATAGAGAGAGGCTCCTCAGGGTGCCATCGGCCAAACAATGTCGACTGGCGGCCCCCAGGGCGAGAACCTTCTCTGTGGGGGCACCTGCCATCTGGAATGAGCTCCCCCCGGAGATACGGAGGATCCAAGACTTACGCATCTTCCGCCGCGCCCTAAAAACATTTTTATTCCAACAGGCTGGTCTGGCCTAACTCTCCCTTTTAAATTGGCTTTTAAATTGGGTTTTAAATGTTTTTTAGATAAATTGGATGTTTTAATTTGTTTTTTGAGCCTAAATTATTTAATCTGTTTTTAATAGTTTTTTAACTTTTGTTTGTCTTTGGATTTTATTTTGGCTGTTCACCGCCCTGAGTCCTTCGGGAGTAGGGCGGTATACAAATATGATAAAATAAATAAATAAATAATTAAATACGAATGCAAGCATGTCATTTCTTGTCTTCCAAATTATAATTCAGCTAAAGAGAGAGCAAGCTTCAGTGGAAACTTTCCCCAAGGCTACACTGATGATTTCTCAGATTTTAATAGTCAAAACCTCCCTGTACTTATTCTATCATCCCAATGAAAATTAAGGGCAGAGATGCACCTCTAATGAAATACTAATTTGAAAAAGAATTAAATCAACAGAATAATACTTCTTTGCATTTATATCCTGCCTTTTTCTTTTCTCTGAGCAGTTAAGCTTTCCCTTAATTTTATCCTCCAGTTTATTTGGCCTGAGAAAGCAATGAACCCAAAATCATTTGATCATCCACAATGGTCAACTAAGATTTGAACTTTGGTTTTCCTGGTGCATGTTCAGCACCTGAACCACTCTGGTTCCCCAGTGACAAATCTGGTGAATGACAGACTTAGTCTAAGCCTCCAGCACATCATTTAGTGGCTATTTCAGCCTCCACAATATATATTCACTTCTAGGAAAGGCCAATGAGAAACATGGCTGGAAGAGGTTGTGCTTTGAATCTATGTGGAAAGCTTTGAACTAATAATGACCCATATGACTTTCTCTTTCTAAGCAAAGAAAGACACTGTTGCTTGGCCTGTTTGCTGCCAAAGAATCCCAAATTCAGAGCTGAGGAGTTATGCAATATCGCTATGCAATTGCAAGATTGATCTGCCGTTTCAGCACTGGAAAGTATTTTTTAAAAGATTCTTTTAATTAAAATAAATAAAGCATCATTTTTTAAAATAAGGAAAACTCCTGGAACTCACAATGGCACCATATGCATTTTTACAAATAAAAAAGACTGGGTTGGTGTAGTCCAGTGTTTATGTAAAAGGGTGACTAAAGATGTAGTTATTCGTGTAACCATACTAATGGAGTTAGCCTTTATTCAGTTGGATTTTGATTACGCAAGAAAATGGATGGAAGAAAAATGCTACCGTTACAACGATATTTCAGATTGGACCAAATAATATTTTCCTGAGAGAAGCAGAAAACACCAAGTCTTCCTCCACGCATGGTGGTGTCTATGGTTACTCCAGAATCTGCTACCAATTCAGATCCTTCATAAAATCTTGCCCTTTCGAAATAGAAACAAAATTAAGTTTAAAATGTCAGTGACTTCATTCTCTGTGCAGCAACTGTCATTATATCAATAGCACGTAAACTTATATACCACTCCATAATGCTTTACAGCACTCTCTGAGCAGTTTACAAATGTCAGCATATTGCCCCCAATAATCTGGATCCTCATTTTACCAACCTTGTTCATTATGTTCAATGAAACTTAACACACAGGATATTATAGCTAAAATTTAATTTATGTACCTTTTTGTTATTATATTTATCAGAGGGTTGTAAATCAAGCACAATTCAAGTTGAATATCAGCTTGATCCCCAAAAATTAGTTGAATCCCTTCAACTTTGTAATTTGCTTCAAAATATTGAATTGATTCAGCGTAATCAATTTAAGCTAAAGAGAGATTTTCTGACCATCAGAATAAGAGAAATTCACTTGATAAGTCAACATTCTATCTAGATGGGTTTTTACATAAAACAGAAAAAAATAAGATATGGTATATGATTTTGATGATTAGACAGGATAGATTATAGAAAGAAGTGAGTCATGGTGTAACTTTAAAGAAACAGGTAAATTTATAAGTGTACATATAACTGCTGAAAAGAGGAGTGAATATTGAATTGATTGAAATCTTTCAAACTTTGAAGATTAGATTTGATTAACGTGTATGCAGGTACGTGCAAAGGGTTTCCTTGCCTACCAGTTTAGTAGTATGAAGACATATATTCAATTCAGCAAGTATAACCCAGTTGTTGGTATGTGTACATGTGCATAAACATACATGGGTACTAATTTGTGGATGGGTAAATATAAATACTGTACATGTTAGTCAATACCATGAAATGGATATAAAACAATAAGGCCCTTCTTGCCTCAAAGCTTTACCTAATATATCCAACCTGAGGTCTGTGTTGTAGGAACCAGCGGTAGGAAACTTTATCTTTCCAGCCAACATTTCGTGGATCTTTCCATAGCAATCGGACTTGATCATTAGTGTCTCCAGTGTGCCAAAGTGAATTTCTGAGGTGTTCTCCAGGCCCAGTCTTTGACTTAACAGCCTACACACAGACAAGTTTAAAAAAAGAAATATCTATCAACATTTTTTCTTCCATATTCTAAGGAATGCCAACATCTATAATGGTCTTTTCAGTCTGTAAAACATCCCAACAAAGTAATGTTATACAACACAGATGTTGGCAATTCTCTCTGAGCATATTGTTAGATGAAAGCCTTTATCATTTTGCTTAAGCCAATACCTTCAGCTGAATCCCAGGCTCTGCAACAGCTCGAAATGGAGTGGCTTGCCAATAGGTCTGCTCCGTCTGTTTCCACATTACCACATAAAAGCTGGAGCTGTCTTGATAACCAAAAATGAAGCCTGCATAGTCATCATCTGTTACTGTATTCACATGGAAAGTGCCTTCAAAATCAACTCCATTGAAAGCTGTGTAACCTATTCAATAGATGTAAACAGACGCGTGAAATCCAAACCATCTGCAATTATAGAATCTGATTTACTGATAAGATTTCTCCCAACCTGGAGTTTTCCACATGCCTTGGGACAATTCCCAGAATTGTTCGCTGGTATGGATGAAAGCTAGAAAACTATGGGAATTACAATTCTAAACATATGAAGAACAACCCCACTGGAAATACCATTGCAAGTGACTGCTGGTTCTTTTGGATCCAAGAGCCCCAATCCACCAGCACCAGGAAGCTTTATCAACAAATACCAACTGTTTTATGCCGAGTCTCATGGTTGCCACTCAAACCCACCACTGTCCACTTTAATTAACAATAGCAATAGCACTTAGATGTATATATTGTTTCACAGTGCTTTACAGCTCTCTCTAAGCAGTTTACAGAGTCAGTATATTGCCCTCAACAATCTTGGTCCTCATTTTACCAACCTTGGAAGGATGGAAGGCTGAGTCAACCTTGAGCCGGTGAGACTTGAACTGCCAAATTGCAGGCAGCCGGCAGACAGCAGAATTAGGCTGCAGTACTGCATTTAACCACTGTGCTACCACGGCTCAGTGAGGCTCAATAGCACTTCAAGGCACAAATAAGGATTTTTCCAAGTCTTGGTTCTCTTAATCTTTAACCAAACATGAAGGAATTAAAGCTTGCCCTTTATATATGCTTTACAAGAGACTGAGGCGCCTGCATCTTATTCATTCTTCACTAGACTTTCTGTGATGAGTATTGGAAGAATTGGAAGGAGAGACTCAATGAACACTTCTATTGTAAATTCAGCTGGCTGAAGAATGGGGAGTGTATTGCATTGTTTAAACTGATTATCCCAAAATATTTTTGTGTGTATGGATTTGCCATAACTATCTTCAGAGAAATGGGGTACATACCTACAGCAAGTCCAGGATCACTGTTCATAGTTTGCACTATCTCCATACCCTGCAAAATGTAGGTAACGCAATTAGTGAAACAAAGAAGAAATTAGATTTTGCTTCCTGCAGTAAAATACAAAAATATCAAACCAATAAATTCAGAAAGGTCTCTTTTGTAAATGTACATGCACATAATTTTTTGCATAGATCATTTTTTATTCCTGACAAGTGCCTGGACAAGTTCCTGTAGTTTTCATGACAAGATTTTCAGAAATGGTTTATTGTTGCCTCTTTCCACGGGCTGACAGAAAATGACTAACTGAAAATCACATGCCTAAACCAAGACTAGAATTTATAATCTCTTGATTTCTAGCCTGGTGCCTTAACTACTACATCAAATTGGCTCTCTACACACATACATGCCTATCATACTATCATAAAAATTCTTATTCAGCTTTTTGCCATTTATTTCTAATTATTTAAGTTCTGAAGCTTATGGTTAATTTTTCACCAAGTGAAAAATTCACTGATCCTTTGGTCTTATTCACAGTCATTTTCTCCACTCAGAGATGTCCTACCTCACCATTCCTCACTTGGAAGCTCTGGAAAACTATACTTTCATATTTCAATTCTTGTTTATTTGTATTTCATTTTCTTTCTTATTTCTCTGTATCTTTAAAATGCTAAATAAACACTGTCTACAAAGTGAAAATAAGAAAGGTGTGCAAAGACAGAAAAGTATGGAGAGATTGGTATAAAACTAGTCTTGGCACTGAATGGCATAAGATAGTATAGTGTTTGTGTAAACTAAATTGAATTAGAATTCAATTTTTTCTCTTATATTCTGCCTTCATTTTGTCTACTTCTATTTTTCTGTCCTTTGCATAATATTACAACCCAAAAGAGAATAATGTGACATATCTGAGTCTATACTGTATATGTATAAATGTAAAATCAGGAATTCCAATGTTACATGGTCATTTTTCCTCAATTTCCTCATTTTTTTCCTGTACTACTAATTCTTCAACCAAGTCTTTTCTATAGAATATTATCAAGTCAAGGACAGTTGATCCTCTTGTACTTCCTTCCATTCTCTAAAGAAAAAGTTATTACCAAGACAAAGGCCAGGATAGAATTTATCTCCCAACAGTAATTAAAATCTCTTACTGTATCACTATGATTCCGTGCCTCTTTGAAAGATCTGCATTTTTAGAAGGCATTATCCGCTTTTTCTGTTTGGTCAGCCAGGCAATAGTAAACAGTAACCACAAAACTGTATTTGTTCCTCTTTTTTCTTAATCCAGATGCTTCTACAGCATTAGCAAGTTCATTCATTTAAACTTATGAGCAAGAATGCATATTCTTAACAGTGTGATTTCCCTCTCCTTTTCAATGGCTTCTATCTCAGGGGTGTCAAACTCGCGGCATCATGGCAGCATCATGTGACGTATTGGGACTTTCCCCCCCTTCGTTAAATCAGGCATGGGCATGGCCAGCATGTGATGTATCCAGCCCGCGGGCCATGAGTTTGGCAGCCCAGCTTTAGTTGCTATTTGGGAAACTTCCAGGGGTGGGTTTTACTTACCTTTACTACCGGTTCGCAACAGGGCCATGTGGGTGCTCTTCTGCGCATGCGCAGAAGCTTCTGCACATGTGCAGAAGTGTTCTGATGACATCGGGGTTGGTGAGCGGAGCCTCCTGCTGGTTGTACTACCAGTTCTATAGAACTGGCCCGAACCGGGAGCAACCCACCACTGGAAGCATCCCAGCATCTCCATTGTATCAGTGAAATCATATTTGTTATTTTGTACTATGAGTTGAATGAGCTCTAAGCATTAGTGATTAGAGAACAAAGATCCGACAGTTTGTAAGCCAATGTTTTGATTTTTTTTTTATGACTTAAGGATTTTGTAGTATTTTATGGCTTAAGGATCTTGTAGTATTTTTGGCTCCAACAATTGTTCTTCCCCTCTGCACTTAGGAATCCACCACCTGGCAAAGTTAGAAAAAACTCCTGACATCAAAATGGATTGTTATCGTAACAATGGCTAGATGCCAACTGTTAACTCTTGTCCCAAGCAAGAAATTCTTAGCCTGTAATGTAATGCTGGCAGTAGAAAGAGGTACACAAACGTAAACTTGTTTTTGCAATAAATATGGCCTGCATTTTATTCTTGGCAGTTGTTAGATTTCTTCTTCAATGGCTTTTCTAGCGCTTGCAATAAACAGAATCTATCATCTGTTCTGAATCATTGACTTTCGGTGTTGGCTAGGTAAATCCTGACACATCCTGCAGTTTATTTTTTCTCTCCTGGCCACTCCTGTTTTATCTGCAAAGTCTTGACAATTGTTTTTGGGTTCCTGCAGTGCACAGCATTTTCTAAATCTCTTCTTTCTGGTTATGATTCTCAGCCACTGGGCCTGCTCTTCTATCATTCCATAGAGTTGCTTCTAATGTCAGTTTCTGCTTCTGTGCCTTTTTTTGAACTTGTTCTTTGCTACCAGCTGAACTATGGCCATTGGCTACTTAAACCTCTTAACTTTTTCAAAGACAACCACAAGCTTGGTTTTGATACAGATATATCCCTGCTGTTTTTGGGCAGGAAAAGAAACATGCCATAAACATTGTATGCTACAGCTGCAGACTCTTTTACATTGATTTGGACTTTTCAATCTTAGAGCACCCTGAGTAGAATGGCTCTTACTGCTTTTCCTTTAAGATTCTTACGTTAATCAAGTATTACCTCTTGACTTAGAAAGCAAATTTATTACGGGCTCCTTCCTAACTCTCAAAGCAAATTTCTGCTCAGGTGATTTACTTCTAGCTTGTTTGTAGACAACTCTGGGTTTTTTTGCTAAACAAATAGTCAGATTGTCCAACTGTTCATTCCTGGCTGCTTTTAGATTTCAAAAAGTATTTACCTGATTCAAAACTACCCAGTTTGGATCAATCTGAGCATCACCTTCTGGATCCAGGACAACAGTCTGATAAGCTCTGAAATCAGTCAGGGTGACCTCTGCATTCTCAGGGCAAACATCAATCCGGTCAATCACTGTATCTTGATCATAGTCTGATTCACAAATGTCACCAATTCCATCACCTGCAAACCAAAATTCAGTGTTTAAGGAGTGCCATTTGATAGCTGGAGTTTAAACCGATGCTTGAAATAAGTTCATTTGCCAAAGCATAAGATGCAAAGTGATATGCAAAAATTACTGATTTGGGAATGGATCTTCTCCAAGCCAAAGCATTTGAAGGTTCCCCAAACATGATAATCTGGATAAAACAGCCTGTTTCAGAGCTAGACCATCCCTGGGACACATCAAACTGCTTCCTATTTCAAGGATATACTTCCCAAATGATTGAACTGCCCTGGAACTACACAGTATAGAGGAGATTTGGCATGATCTGGAGGGGAGTCGGTGAGTTTTGTACCTTCCTTATGTAAAGGAATTGGATGAGAAAATTATGACAAGGACTCATTTTTAATCCCCCCTACAGTAAAGAGGAAGGCTAGAGAAACCCATAAAAGCCAGAAAAGCTCAGGGGAATGAAGCAGTAGGTCACCAATAATAAATTCAAAAACAAAATCAAAAGTGAGGACTGAAAAGAAAGAGAATGGCCTTACTGTTCTCATCTTCCTGTCCTGGGTTAGGAATCAGCCGGCAATTATCAGGCCCTGGAGGGACGTGGTCGGGAATTCCATCGTCATCATCATCATCATCACATTCATCCCCCAAACCATCTTTATCAGTGTCAAGCTGGGAGCTGTTAATGACTGTGGGGCAGTTATCAGTGCTGTCTTGGTGTCCATCCCCATCACTAGGGTACAGCAAGGTAGGAAAAAAACACATGTACACAATATGCTAATTCCTATGTCTATGTTCCCAAGCAATCTCTTCCAACCCTTTTCTCCCAATTTATTTATCTATCTGCTTGAATCCCACCATCCTAACCAAATCTCAAGGCAGTTGAGATAATACTCCATCCAACAACTTTGTGAGGCGGATGAACCAAGAAGAGAGTGACTGGCCTAAAGTCACTCCATATACTTCCCTGGCTGAAGAAGGCCTGAGCCTGGTGTTTCAGTCCTAATGCAACACCTTAATTGTTATACTGCATTGGCTGTTAAACATAATAGGACAATTCCCACCATTCCAGCCAGCTCAATTAATATTGAAGCTGAGTGAAGCTAATCATGAAGATAAGTCCCCAAATGTAAGGATATGGGTTATATTCTTATATGAGTAAAAACCATGGCATTGTGTCATCTCACAGAGTGCTAGAAACATCTCCATTCATAGTATGCTTGATGATATAGACAACAAGGGGAATGGCCCTGAAGGACAAAAGGAAGAGCCACTACCAAGGCAACAGATAGATAAAAGGGATCTGAGTCCAGAACAAGGAAATGAATATTGTAGATAAGCTCCTCCCTAGTTCACACAAAGATAAAGGGAGGGAAGCACATTCAGACTTGCAAAATTCTGTTACATAGCTCTACAATAAAAGTAGAACAGAGCCACATGGCATTGGTTTCCTAGTGTGGTCTACTTTAAAGGGCTGACAGATGTCAGAATTAATTGAAGCCAAAAATGAAGATAATTGCCAGTAAAGTTTAAAACGGGTGGGATTAAATGATTGTTGCCATGGTCTTTGTTTCTTTAATACCCTCCATAAATGCCCTTGATAATTACATCATTGTAAATGACATAAATAATGCAAATGGCATAAATTGATACAATTAAAAAAACTGAAGCAAATGAGATTAAAAATAATTTATACTATCTATTGACATAATTAGACAAATGGTGCAGATGATGAGTGAGAACTCTCTAATTTAATAATATAGGTTAACTTCATACACCCCTTCCTTCCATTTAGTCATTAACTAACCCTACTTTAATTTGAGACATCCACAAAAAAAGGAGTGGAAGGATAGTTATATAAACACTGAAAGAGAAGAAGGGTGAAAAAGTTAACCATCTTGATTCTCTTTGGTATAAGAGGGAAGAGCAAAACACTCCATCACACTTTCAAGATTCTGTTATTATACACTGCAGCAATAGAATTTCAATCAGCAGTGGGTTTCGGATTATCTTACTACCGGTTTGCCTCACGTGTGCACGCTTGCTTCGTGCCTAAATAGGATGGCGTAGAACCAGGGCACGTGAGAAGGCCCACCCATGATTTCCGCTACCAGTTCGGGTGAACCGGTGCAAACCAGCTGAAGACCATCTCTGATTTCAATAGGCTTTAAAGGAGACTGTTTCCTGACTAGGCTTACCTTGAAGGGCTGACACACAGCAAGCCAAGATTCTGTCCAGGTCTACCCATTACATACTTGTGTGCAACATAACACAAGTACAAAAGAGGCAGTGTTTACACAATAACATGGTGATGCACATTTCATTATTTGCTCCTCTGCTCTCTCAGATGCTCATGACTTTAGTATCTTTTTTTTTTGTTTGCACAAAATTAAACCAGAATAGTTTTTTGTTCTGTTTGCTTCCTTCTTTTTTGGCATCCTCTTAGTTGATGATTCTATTTTCTACATGAAGCAGAACAAATGGTATGCTTCTTTCACTGAAAAAATATTGAAAATGTCTGTTGCTCAGAAGCTCCCCCTAACATGAATCCAGAATCCGCTTTCCTGAATCATAATTCCACATTGCATATTCTGTGATGAGAAAAAAAAATATCTCTAAAGTACCACCTTATCCTCCTTCAATAGATTTTCTGCGTGGCTAAACCCATCCAATTTCTTCTATTTCCCTGTAGAATTTAATTTCCAGTCCCTGATCATCCCAGATGCCCTACATTGGGCCCTTTTCAGTTTAGGAACTCTTCTTAAAATGTAGTCAGGGGAAGAAGAGACAGGACTTAGAGTGGGCTGTGACCAATGCTAAGTAGAGCAGAAATGTTATTTCCTGTAATTGTAATTATACTTGAATATTTGTCCCATTGGGAAACCTTTCAAAAAAAAAATCAAAGAGATAACAATTCCAATCATGGATTTGGATTACTTCATTTCACTTGGCTCGAAGACAAACATTTTGTAGGAAAAATGTTAATATACATTCCAAAAACAGTTCATACAATGGAACAAATTAGACTACATAGAGTGGATGTTTCTTTACTGGGTTTGTTCAAATGGAAACTAGACAGCCATCTTCTGGGAATTATAATTTATTTTCCTGCTCTGAGTGAAGTAGATTCAGTGATTTGCATGGCTCCTTCCAACTCTCTGATTTTGTGATTCAAAATTGTGATTCTGGGATTTGAAGTTCACACATCTTAAAGTTGCTGAGGTTGAGAAACACAATACTAATGCATATTACAGTAAATTTTAACTTACCTGTCTTGGTTGGTGTCACAGGAATCTCCAACTAGATCATTGTCAGAGTCTGACTGTAAAACCCAATAATAATAAAAATAAATTACATGGTATAAGTTGAAAGGTTAGGAATACTGTATACTACCTTGTAGAAAAAACTGCCATGTAGTTCTTCCATGAATTTATATGAGTACGGAACTAAGAGAACTCAAAAGAATATGAAAGAAGTTATATACTCAAGATGACATTTTCATTTAAAGCTCTTAGGTAGAAGTTCTAAGAAAGATTGAAGAACTTGATCATCTGGTACCATTTAAATTAATTCATATTGAACCACATAGATTCAAAATGGAGTCTATAAGGTACTTAAAAGATTATATTACTATTGTTGCACTACCCATACCTATATATTGTTTTAAACTGATTTTATACAGTTTTATTGGTGGTGAGCTGCCCAGAGTTATTTTAAGATGGGCATCTACATAAATGTTTTAAATAAATAACACAAATAAATACAATACTCAGTTAAAATATTAACATTTGCATCTCTACAGGTAAATAAATTGTACTGAAAAACAATTATCTACACCAGCTTTTCCAAACTGGCATTTTGCAGAAAATTCTGGAGGGAATCCCATTTAAAGGTACTTGAGGAAAATGGACTGGATGAAACTTTTCACAATGGGCTTTTCTTCCCTTTCTGAATATTTGTGGCCAAATGATACTGTCACCGTTATCTTATTAATAACATTCTGGGAGCTTATAAAAGTCTTCCGTTTTAGAAAATATTGAAGCAGTCATTTGATTAGGTATTGAAAAACTGTTCTGATTTGGTACAGATAGTCCTTGGCTTACAACTATTTGTTTAGTGACCCTTCAAAGTTACAATGGCACTGAAAAAAGTAACTTATGACTATTTTTCACTCACAATCATTGCAGCTTCCCCATGGTCACATGATCAAAATTTGGATGCTTGGCAATTGGTTCCTATTTATGATGGGTCATGTTACCTTTTGCAACCTTCTGACAAGCAAAGTTGTTGGGGAAGCCAGATTCACTTAACAATTGTTTTACTAATTTACTTAATAACTATGGCAAGAAAGGTCATAAGATGAGGCAAAACTCACTTAAAAGATTGTCTTGCTTAGCAACATAAATTTGGAGCTCAATTGTGGACATAAGTCAAGGACTACGTATATTAATTCAATTATCCTTGACTTCGCTGCAAATTTATGAATGTAATTGTAAGATGAAGCAGCGATGGTTTTGAATACATCTCATAAAATACTTTTTTACAAGCCTGAAGTAAGACTAATAAACTGGAAACTTTATTAGTCTTATTTAAACTGGACAGCAATTTGTAATTCTCATTTTTAATTCCACTGAAGACTGATGTCTTTGCAGATCCACCAGCTATCTGCTCACCTGATTAGGATTGCTGATATCAGGGCAACTATCGCATGCATCACCAACACCATCATTGTCACTATCTTTCTGCTCCCAGTTGGCTATTTTCTGACAGTTGTCCAAAACATTCTTAATCCCTGAATAAAATTACAGACATAATTACCTTATGATCACCAAGACACCAGAATGGGGTGAAAAATGTGTCCAAATATATTCCCAGACCGGATCACGGAAATTTAAATACAATGACCAAGTTCTGGCATCACAGTTTTGACTCCGGGTTTCTTTTTCCCCACGGCGGCGGGGGGGGTGGGGGGAAGGAAAGGTTTTCTTAAACAACTGTGAAAAGTACTATTTGAACCCATCCATGTAAAACAAAAGGTTGACTTTTTTTCAGTTTCTGACATGGATATATTCCCATTGCTGGGGGGGAAGGAAAAATAAATATTGGACCTAGCCATAAAAAGATTGTTCATCACTACTCTACCACATCTTAATTCTTAGGGTAGCCTGTTAAAATAGAATAGTAGAATGAGTTGACTGGGCAGACATCTTTCAAATTATTACTTGGTTTGCTTTTTGTATATGCAATATTATTTTAAAGAGAGAGATGGAAAGATATCGCTTGTGGATTAGCCTTGTAGGATCCAGATGAAGATGGTGTATCCTGGCCCTACTCAGTTTTTGTTACCATCCTTAGGAAAGACCAAATGGACATGGGTTTTATGTCATCCTAGAACATAAAGCTTCCATTGTTGGTACTGGATGCAATGGAAATTCCCCCAGTGGATCAAGGGTGGGTTCTACTTACCTTTACTACTGGTTTGCAATGGGACTGCGTGCGCATGAGCGAAGCATGTGCACGTGCTCTTCTGTGGATGGGCAGAAGTGTTCTAATGACGTTGGGGTCGGTGGGCGGAACCTCCCACCAGAGCTTCCCACCGGTTTTACTACCGGTTCTATAGAACCGGTGCGAACCGGGGGCAACTCACCACTGCAATGGATCCTCATAGCCATAATCACCACCTACTCTTCAAGCAGGAATTAAGAATCTAGGTCTCCCAGGTTGTGCATGGCTTGTGTGAGAGAGTAGCATTCTATCCATGCTTCATATGTCAAAGTATATGCCTCACTCAAAATATATCATAAAATACATAATAAATACTTAAAATATAAGACAGCATAAAAATAAAAATCAATAAAACACATTGCTACAAACATATATTTCTGGGAAGATATTTCAGAGGTCACAGGATAATTTAGGATGCACTTTCTGAAGCATAAATAAGGAGCATCAACCAGAAATCTGATGCCAAAAATCCCCTGCTGCACATTGACACTGTTTTCAGACATCTGTTCAAGATCAAGAAATAGGGAAATAGAAACATGATGGGGTTTAGGTGAAGGTGTGCTGGAAGAGAGTTTGAATCCAAAGCCTTGCCAGCCCTCAAACATGGCTCCAGCCCAAGGGATGAGGTGACGGCGATTGAACAGGAATACTTGCAAGCACCAGGAAGAAATTGTTTTTTGTTAGTTAAATGAGTATCCTAGGAAAAAAAAGGATCTGTCATCTGTGCACCTTCAGTTTTGTGCTGCTGCTCTGTCAGAGGCAAGATTTTATAAATTTCGGTGCCTCCAATATCAGAGCAAAGAATGAACGTAGATGGGTCTGCCTGATTTTCAATCTAAGGCTGTGTTCCCATCTCCTGCCCATGATGTGGCAATGAGGTCACTGCCTATCTGACTCAAAAATAGCTTTCTGATAAACTGATATGAGAAAATAGGTCTGAAATACTTGAAAGCATGTACAGTTGCCTAAGTGTGATTGTTGATATGCAAACTACAAAGCCCTAAAAGCTACATGTAATTGCTTACATGATTTTTCAATATGTCTCAGAAATGAAGATTGACCCACCATCTCCATCTATATCTTCATCACAGGCATCTCCTTTGCCGTCTCCATCAGTGTCCCGCTGGTCATTGTTTAATACCATGCGACAGTTATCACAAATATCACCAAAGATATCTTGATCACTATTCTTCTGGTTAACATTAGGAGCCAAGACACAGTTGTCCTGAAATAGAGAGTTAGATAAATCTTTCTTAGAAGTTTAGCCTTATACACTGCTTTGTACAAGGTTTTACTCTCTCCTCTCTCCCACCTAATCTCTGTATGAAGCCACTGATTGAGGTCATCTAATGGCCAGGATTGGGTATCATCAGTCTTTGCTCCAGGACAACCAAATGTTGTTAAATGAAGGAATTGCTAAGTAAAATGTTGACTTGTTTGTGATCTTACTTCAGCTTTCCTTTGTTTTCAGGCCTGTGAAAGTTGCAATTCCAAATGCAATTCAATGTGCTGATTGTCACCTTTAAAGCCTTCATGAGACAGGGCCAGATTATTTAGAGGATTGTCTAACTCCAATTATTTCTGCCCCTCCCATGAAATCTAATAGGAAGGATATACTCTGGGTCCCCTTGATTAAACAATCTAATCTAATGGGACCTAGGATGGATTCGTTGTCACTGCCCTTTCAGATGGCCCTGTCAGGTGGCATTAAAACCTGGTGGTTCTTTGCATCCTGTAAAGGTTTGCAAATATGCAAACATGTTTATGCTCACTGCAGCCTCCTATCTGAATAGGTAAGAAAATAACCAAATCATCTACATCAACTTTGAATATAGCTGGGAGACAGAATATTGGTCATCTGAATCCAAAAATTATACAAACAGATGAATGGATGAGAGAAACACACTAAAAGGTGCCACGTTTGTAGGCATCCAGTAGAGCTATGATACCATGCAAATGCTGTGAATTATAAATTTTTGTGATTGATGAATATTGCATCATTTGTACAATGATATAATAAAGCATGTGACATCACTTGCCCCCCTTGGCCTTCCCATGTCAGAGTTTCTCCTTTGTTTGAGAAAACAAGGCTAAATATCAAGAGCACTACCTGTTACCCAGAGCACAGACAGCTGCAGAAGCCTTTACAATTACTGGAAAGACAAATCTAACACATGTAAATCCTTCCCATCTTATAGCCACTGAAGATTTTGCATAGTGTTAACAGTAAAAGGATAGGCCTACTGAGAATCACTCACTTTCTTTAGTCAGATTCTTGTGGTCCAATTTTTGTAGTTGAGGTACCCCACAAAATAAAAAGTTAGTTTTAAAAAGACATTGTGATTTCAGAGTAGAAATGTCCTTTTCAAACTTCTTTTTTAAATTGCAACTTTGGGAAAACAAAATGCTCACCCATCCCCAATTACTCTTACCATGTTTACTAGCTGACATGGTCTATTTATACTATTGCATAAAATGTATTTTTAATCTCTAGATGTGCCAAAAGTGCTGGTACAATGATGGTAAAAAAATCAATATAGAGGAGTAATTTTTTATACAGTCGAGACTAGTAGCAGTAGTGCTTAATTATAGAAAACACACCAACTCCTAACCAGTACCTGATCATTAGGAATACCATCCCCATCTGCATCATCATCACAGGCATCTCCCACACCATCTCCATCAGCATCTTCTTGTCCAGAGTTTGGAACAAACATGCAGTTGTCCTACAAAGTAAGCACAATAAAGCATCTTTTTCCAACCAGTGCCATCAGATGAGATGGATTGCAGTGTTGGTAATCACCAACAAGCATCAATACCGTTTCTGGATGAAACGGTATATCTGGATCCGTTCCAGTCAGGCTTCAGGCCCGGGTACAGCACGGAAACGGCACTGGTCACGTTGGTTGATGATCTCTGGAAGGCTCGGGACAGGGGTTGTTCCTCTGTCCTGGTCCTGTTAGATCTCTCAGCGACTTTTGATACCATCGACCATGGTATCATGCTGCACCGGTTGGAAGAGTTAGGGGTGGGAGGCACTGTGCTGTGGTGGTTCTCCTCCTTTCTCTCCAAACGGTTGTAGTGTGTGTTGGCAGGGGGGCAGAGGTCGACCCCGAGGCGCCTTATATGTGGAGTGCCGCAAGGGTCGGTCCTCTCGTCCCTTCTGTTCAACATTTATGTGAAGCCGCTGGGTGAGATCATCCGTGGTTTCGGGGTGAAGTATCATCAGTACGCTGATGACACTCAGCTGTACATCTCCACCCCGGACCACCCCAATGATGCCCTTGAAGTGATGTCCTGGTGCCTGGAGGCCATGCGGATCTAGATGGGGAGAAACAGACTCAGGCTCAACCCATCCAAGACCGAGTGGCTGTGGTTTCTGGCGTTCCGATATAGTCAGTTGGAGCCATCACTGACTATCGGGGGCGAGTCGTTGGCCCCCATGGAGAGGGCTCGCAACTTGGGCATCCTCCTGGATTCACGGCTGTCTTTAGAAGAGCATTTGACGGCCGTGACCGGGATGACTTTTCATCAGGTTCACCTGATCCGCCAGTTGCGTCCCTTTCTAGATCGGGACTCCTTATGCACGGTCACTCATGCCCTCGTCACTTCCCGCCTGGACTACTGTAATGCTCTCTATATGGGGTTCCCCTTGAGGAGCATCCGGAGGCTCCAACTGGTGCAGAGTGCGACCGCGCGGGTGGTTATGGGAGCGATGTGGCGTTCCCATATAACACTTCTCCTGCGCGAGCTGAACTGGCTCCCGGTGGCCTTCCGGGTGCGCTCCAAGGTTTTGGTCATCAGCTTTAGAGCGCTCTATGGCTTAGGACCTGGTTATTTACGGGACTGCCTGCTGCCACCAATAGCCTCTCACCGGCCAGTATGCTCTCATAGAGAGGGGCTCCTCCAGGTGCCGTCGGCCAAACAGTGTCGACTGGTGACCCCTAGGAGGAGAGCCTTCTCTGTGGGAGCACCTGCTATCTGGAACGAGCTCCCCTTGGAGATACGGAGGATCCCAGATCTACGCACCATTCACCACGCTCTCAAGACTTTCCTATTTCAACAGGCCGGCCTGGCCTAACTTTTTCTTTTCCCTTTTTAATTCAAATGATGAATTTTAAATTTGTCTTAAAAACATTAGGGTTGTTTAAATTGTCACGGGCCAAATTATTTAATCAGATTTTATACTGTTTTTAAATTTTGTAATTTATGTGTTTTATCTGGCTGTTCACCGCCCTGAGTCCTGCGGGAGTAGGGCGGTATATAAATCTAATAAAATAAAATAAAATAAATAAATAAATAGAAGAAATACATATTATATTTCACTACACCTGTAGGACACAATAGTTTTTCAGTTCTCTTTTTTTCCAGCAGTTCTTTGATAAAATTTTGAAACATGAAACAAACATGAAACATACTCATCTTGTCACCCAGGCCTCTGTCAAACTGCTAACCTTTTTGCAGCTGTCAGCCGAGCACGGAAGTTTTTCATCTGGATAGCCATCTATATCAATATCTTTTCCACACAAAAAGCCATCACCAGCCCAGCCAATGCCACACTGTGAGCAAAAGTATTACATAATGAAAGCAACATTGGAGATGTCTTTGTGGGCACAGTCCTTCCTATTCTTTCTTTTTCAACTGAAATTCAAAAAGAATTTGATTCCTGTCCTTGTATATCAGCCTTCGCTTTCTGATGTCTTCTGAATGAGTTTGTAGGCCCTGGAATTTCCACATGCATAGCCAATGAATTTCAGGAGCTATATTCCCATAATATCTAAGGATACTAAATTGGGCATGCCTGTAGTATGTCATAATAGTATCAAATTTAGAACATATTCTAGGCCTTCTTTACGCATGCATACTACAGCTTTCTCAGTTCTGAGTTGCTTAAAATGAGATATGTCTGCAACTTCCAAAATTCTTAGGCAGGGTGAGATGATGACTGATTATATGACTAACATTCTGCTGTCCCAACACATCCAAAGCTATTAAATTGGAAAGGTAGGCACACTAAGACACTTTTAAAAAATGTATTAATGTAGAAATCTTTTTGTAAAAATTCCAAACAAAACATGGATAGAAATTTGCTTCCAAAATACCACTATAGCATATTTTAAAAATAAATTATAAAATATGATTTTTCATGTATGTTTTTCTTTTTCTTGCTTCTCTCTTCTTCTTAATCCCTGCTCTAGAGTAAGTTTTATATATATTAAATAATGATGGGAAGAGCACGGACTTACAACACACAAGATGTCCCCTTGTCTTATTTCTGAACAATGGGCATGGATGCTGCAAGGGTTCAGAACACGATTTCTACAGCTTCGTTCAGCCCTGCATCCTCTGACTTGGTCTCCAGTAAATCCTGGCTTGCAAGCACCACAGTGGTAAGAACCCTTGGGAAAAACACATAAATCCATAAACTAAACATTGCAATTAAAACAACCAGGGACTAAAAACAACCACTACTTAGGTAAGTGGTTCCATTGCTGACTTGCTATATTTTCTAATGCTCAGTTGGAATCTGTCTTCCTCTATCTTAAAATCATTAATTTGTTATCCAGTCCACCCTTATTAACTTGCTACTCAGAATTTCACAGTTTCTTTGTTGAAATCCATATATATTAGATCTACAGTATTTCCATAGTTTATCAAAGAAGATCTAACAACAAAAATAAGGTTACATTGGGAAGACTTGCTCTTAATCCATGCTGACTTCTAATTATTGAATTGAGTTCAAGATATTTAACAGGTCAGGTTTATTTTATGATCTGCTTTGGGGTTTTGCGTACATTTTGTCAGACTAAGTGCTCTATAGTTCCTTTTACACCTTTTTGAAGATTAGGTTCAATTTTTGTTCTTCAATCATTTGGCATTTTACCCATTTATCTAAGAAGTCTTAAAGATAATCCTTATACATTCAATTAAACTGGTGTTTCTCAACCTTGGCAAGTTTAAGATGGGTGGGCTTCAACTCCCAGAATTCCTCAGCCAGCCATGTTGCCAAGGTTGAGAAACACTGAGTTAAACTATCAGCAACTTCTTTTGATATCTTGTAATTCACAGCAACTGCAGAAAGCCATTATGAAGTAAAATGATACTGTATACCACCCAGAGTCCCTCCTTGAGGGAGATAGGCGATCTAGAAATGCAAAATATAAATAAATTTGTCTATAAATAAATGTACACGTTTGTTTCATGATGGAAGTCCCAGTCTTACATACTATACAGGCTTTCCAACATTTTTGTCATGATGTACATGTCATCATTTAACACTTCTCCCCACTCACAAACAAATGTCCATGTCTTGGATGCAATTCATCTAGCCTTGGAGATCAAAACTTATTCAAAGTAAGGAAGTAGTTTGTGTCATGCTTCCATTTATATCAAGCTTCCATGTTTTTATCATTTTAGCCATTAATTAGTAATAAGTCAAGGATATAAGAGCCATGGTGGCACAGTGGTGAGAATGCAGTATTGCAAACTAATTCTACCAAATGCCAGCAGTTCGATTCTCACTGGCTCAAGGTTGACTCGGCCTTCCATCCTTCTGAGGTGGGTACAATGAGGAGCCAGATTGTTAGGGGCAATATGCTAACTCTGTAAACCGCTTAGAAAGGGCTGTAAAGCACTTTGAAAGGGTATATAAGTGCTATTGCTATTGCGATAATTAATATGCCTATGCCTTTTTCTATTCACTGCAAAAAAATCATCAGCAAGACAACTTTACTGTTATTTCTGAAATCTAAAGAATGAGTAAATTCAGACAACTGTAATACTTACCACGGTGTTTATGCACTGGGAGTTTGGGACACAACCTCCATTTGCTATACGCTGACATTCATCTATGTCCAAGCAAGCCTAATATAATAATTTTAAAAAAGCAAGTTGACTCTAACAGATCCTCTATTTAAGAATAAAATGTTTACAGCAAGGAATATATATTTTAAAATATAGAAAAAGGAATATTTTTAAAGAATTATATTATTAAATCATAATTGAGTTTTAATGTAGAAGAAAAATCATTCTACTGCAGCAGGTGTATTGAGACAATATAACTGAATACATATTTCAAAGAATGGATATATTGGATGGGGAGATACAAGAGAGGAAATTTAGCTATTAAACTAACTGGGGAACAAATGTAATCTGTTATTGCAAATAAGCAAAACATTTCACACGTAACTCACATTAAGTCTATATTCGCTCTTTGTAGAGAAGTCTTTATTTTGAGCTGCTTTATCTTGTAGATAAAAATTATAGGCATTTATTTTCTTAACTTTAAAAAATTATAAGATCATTTTTTTAAAAAACCCAATCAAATAAATCAATGTAAGCTCCCAAGATAATGAGGGAACTTTTGAGATTTTTAGAACTCATCATGAGGCAGGACAATAAACAAAGCAAAACCCAGACTACAAAAAGAAGGAAGGAAAGTTTAAATCACAACATTTCCATTTTGTTATAATCTGATCACAGAACATCAGAGAAAGTTGCAGGTCTAGAAAAAAAAAGGAGCAACTTGAAACTTCAGAGACACCAGCAGACCTCAAATCTCCTTTTTGAAGCACTCACAGCCTTTTCTGGTCATAAATGCTGAATGGTCATGAATGCAAGCCTTTGAAGTGAGAAGCAGATGAAAATTAAATTAAAGGTAGTTCTTGACTTACAACCACAATTGGGATCAGAATCTCGGTTGTAGAATGAAACAGTCATAAAGCAAGATGCCCATGTGACTGCTTCGCAATGACCGAAATCCCAGCATTCCCATTGTAACATTAAGCAATCTTACAACTGGACGGAATCCCAGGTAAAGACCGGGGGGTGCCTCAGAGGAAGTGGGGAGAACCTGTGAGCTTCACTCAAGAAACGGCAAAGGTGTAATGTGTCATAATAGTATCATATTTCAACAAAGCTAACTGTGAAGAACCTAAGGATATGAATGTTGGACCAGACACAAAACAATGATAAAATAAATGTTAAATGTTACAAAGCCCTTGGAGGTCTTAAAATGAGTGGGCCATCAATTGAAATAAATACTGTAACCCAGTGATGGCTAACTTTTTCTGGACCGAGTGCCCAAAGCGCATGGGTGTGTGCGCGAATGCGTGCGCCCAAACCCCCAAAATGCAATGCGTGCATGGCCCCCGTGCTTGTGCCTCGTCCCCAGGCATGTACATGCAGCCCCCTGCATGCACCCCACCCCCCATGCATACATGTGCAGCTCCCCCTGCAGCCCCCCCCGCATGTGTGTGCGGTCCCATGCATTGCACTTTGCCCCCTCGTGCATTTGTGGAAGAGACCAAAGACCAACTGGTTGGCGGGAGACATACGTGCAGGCGCAGTGGAGCTCAACTGTGGCGATGGCTTGCGTGCCATCAGAGAGGGCCCTGTGTGGATCTCTTATAGGATCTCGACTGCACTTGGTTGCAAAGAACAACAATGAGATGACAAACCTGTTTGTTGTTTTTGGCAAAGTTTATTCCCATTCCTTGGATGATCTGCCCAATATATCCTGGTGGGCAGGCTTCACATCTGAAACCTGGAGCCATGTTCACACATTGCACTCCTGGGAAGCATGGTTTATATTGGCACTGAAAGACAAAGTTCCAGTTTTTACTACATACTAATTATAAGGCATCCAGCTAAGGCATCCAGCCAACTATGTTAAACATGCAGATATTTGTTAGATGCTCTATTTGACTCACATTCTGAATCCCTAATTCTAATGTTAGAATTAAAAAGGAGCCCCACAATTTTTTTTTTTAAATATGGGTGCTCTAGACATTGAGAAATTATCCTTAGCCAAAGAATAAGATTGCTTGGATTGCATTGATCTTCAGTACTGCATGTTTTTGTCTATGCAGGACCAATCATGCCATTAGGTAAAGGGACACACCTGTATGTAATCCTCGACTTTTTGAAGTTATAGTACAAAAGACCCATTACAATCTGCATTCGAGGTACAATCTGACAGCCAGGCTCCCCTGTGGTCATATTACTGTGATTTATTATGTTTTTGCCAGAAAGTAGCATCTACTTCTAGTTACCAGAAGTAAAAAAAAAAATCCCATAGCAAACAATGAGTTCATTTAACAACCACTGTGTTTGTTTAATGACCAGAGCATTCACTTTACAACCATCAAATTTGCTTAAAAATCACCACATAAAAGACAAAAAGTTCATGCGCTGTCACATGGTGACTCACTTAACCATTATCATGATTTAAATTGTGGATTCAATTACAGCGGTAAGTTGAGGACTATCTGTATCATAGGGAACAAATGCAAAAAGGCAGATGTAGTAATTCTCCTCTGTTTTTCTCCCTCACAGATGCCCAGATGCTTGCAACTTTTAAACTCACCTGCTGCCTTTGGGTGTGCTAGAAAACCTGATTCTCTTCTAAGTTAGCTTCAGCTTCTGGTCTTCACCTATATTTTGGATAGCAAAATACCGTACCTCAGGCTAGCCCTGAAAAGCACTCAAAGAATAACTCACCTCATCAATATCTCTACAAATAATTCCATCTCCAGTGAAGCCTTCAAGACAAGGACCACACTGGTACCCATCTGTTGTGTCTGTGCAGTGTACCCCCGGGAAACAAGTATCGGCTTCACACTTGGGTTTCGGGGGAAGTGGGGAAGGAGTGGGGAAATTTCCGATTCCCAAACCTATGATGATAAAGTAAAGCATTTTAAATCAAGTAAATCTTGAGAGAGCCAATGAGAATATCCCTCAGTAAGTGAGCAGGTCATTTCTCCTACTGAATCAGAGTAGTTCATTTCTGCAATTATTATGTGAACAATTACTGAGTTAGCATGCTTAGGGTGAGGCTATTAAATTAATTGCTATAGTAATCAATTAAGGCTATGTGCATAATTCCACCATTATTTAAGGAAGCCCCATAAAAATCAATCATTTCATGCCATCTAACTATATACTTAGCAGCTAAGCATAACAACAGGTTTCTTGTGATTTAATTGTAAAGTTTATAAAAATCCTACTTAAACCCAGGAGATCAAAAGGACCTACCACATGCCTGGCATTCAGCTATAGTATTCCTCAGAAATGCTGTCTCCTTAACCTTAGTTGAACAAATAAAATGTATTAAACAGAGCCATCTACCTCAAATTATTCTGACTTCATTACTTTTTGTCCATAAAAGGCACATTATACAATTAATGCTATAACATAGCTTAGGTTTGCAAATCATCAGTATGAGATAGCATAATTATTCATGCTGAACTTATGCCAAGTCTGTTCCAAGTAAACAGCTGCCCTTTCATATTTTAGCTCTCTGATGGATTTAGTAGAAGTACATAGAGTCGCTAACACTTAAGTCTAAGCTTTGAAATGTACATCTCTCAAACCAAAGTATTAATTTAAAATTTACATATGATCATTTTTATGAATGTCACCTTTATTGCAAGTAATCAGCTTGATTGCTGAATTAAAATTCTGCACCAGCAACTAAATCTAGTGGAAATCTAGATTCTTAGTTAGGTGATCAGTCAGTTCAATACCTTTGGAGTGGGGCCTTAACTATGACACACATTTCTTGCATCATTTTCTTGCTCTCAGCCTAAATAGTCCTAGTGTTCATAATTTTGGCAGGTCTAAAAGTGTTTGCATGAATGGGCTCTTTGCTGATAAATAATGTAATAAAATTAGACACATCTTCCTATTCTGAAACATCATTTTCAATTTTGGGAACAGAGATCCAGCAAATGAAAGAAGAACTAAGAACTAAGTTGAAGAAGATTAAACTATCTTTTTGGCATATGAACACAATCAGTTCCTTTCCTAAAATAATATTATCGTATATACAGTATTTCTTAGAGCAAAACAAAGAAGCTGTAACAGAAAGCTCAGAAATACCTGCTGTCTGAGGAGATCTTTCACTTCAACTAGTACCTGGTTCATTTGCAACATGTGACTTAATAATTGCCTGTTAAAGTCACCTGTAGAGACATGTATGACAATCAAGCAACTAACAGAAAATACAGTAAGATCAGAAATTTTAGCAATACGAGCAGTGATACAGTCCTTTCAAACACTAAGTATATCATATAGTTGAATTTGAGTGAAATTCTCATTTAACCATAAGATACTTAGGCATTCCAATTTACAGGGAACTATTCTTTATTGGAAAGATATTCCAACCCAAGCATGGTTTAAAAATAAAGCAAGGGGAGCATCTCACTGTGGTTTGGGAGCCAAAAGACTCCAACTCCCTCAGGCCATGACTGTTGAATGCTGGCAGCAGTTTCCCTTAATTAATTAATTCATTCATTACAATGGCCACCCAGTTTAGAAGACTGGGCAGCTTATAAAATTCAAAATTCAAATACACAATTAAAAGAGATTAAAACATTTAAAAAAACATTAAAACAAAACATGACAGCTTGAATTAAAAACAACCACAACAATACAAGCACAAGAGTCCCACAAATACATTAATTCTTGATCTGGGAACAAAGCCAAGTATTATGGGCTTCCCAGAACCGCTGGCAAGAAACCCCTGTCTGTGTCTCAGGGTGGGGAGGGGACTGTTTCAGGGCCGAGGCTGAAAAAAAGAAGGCATATTTCCTTGCTACCACAAGATGACAACATTTAATAGAGGGGACCCAGAGCACATCTACTCCATCCAAATGTACCAGGTGGAAATTGGAAACAGGCATCCCTCAGATTAAAAAAGAAAGACAGCCCCTAAATTTCCCCAACCAAGCCCCACCCATATGTTTAATTATGGCCCCACCCACTTGGCAGTACTCAACTATTAACCACATGCTAAGGACCATCCTAATGTTGCCCATCCCTGAAATAAAAGGAAAGGAGAGCAGAAAGCTGAGACTTTTCCAAGATCTAGAGAACAAGAGTAGTAAGAGTAGAAACTGGGGAACTGTGAGTTTTAATCCCACTTTTGGCATGAAAGCTGGCTGGGTGACTTTGGGCCAGTCATTGACTTTCAGCCCAACCCACCTCACAGAGTCATTGCTGTGTAGGATATAAATAAATAAATAAATAATATAATTTTACTCTACATATTTATCATTAATTTCAATTGATACACAAAATATACTAATCTTACGCATCCATATTCTTTTAGATTTCATTTGCCAACGAAATTGTTAAAATTATTTTTGGCTGTTAAGACTTGATAAGTCAAGAAATATTAGGAAACATATCCACCAAGCAAATACATTTCTAAGAACATGAACATCTAATGTTAAAGAACTCCTTGAGTGATCCTGCTGCTCTGGAAGTGCATTCAGCATATGATGAGCAGATGGCTTGGAGTCCCAGATAAAAATACAGCTGTATGAAGGTGTTAAATAACAGTTTCATGTAGAGTTGTTTAATTTACTTACAATCAAGATATCAGCCTTACCTGAATACTGAACTGGTGGCTCTGTCTGTGGAAGAAAACAGTCTTGTAGAGTTTCCACTTGGGACAAGGACCCCCTCACAATCAGCTTCAAGTCATCTAAAGTCTCCTGGACAATAAAAAATAGGGGGCCAAGGAAGGATGGTTCTATTGACTTCATTTTATTGTTTTGATTTATACCTTGATTTTCTGACTATTGACATGCAGGGAAAACAGGCACTGAATATATATGAAGCAGCCAAACCTTTCCTTTAGAAACATATTAGAGCTACATGGATATAGTTTCACCAATAAAATAATTCTATGGCTAGAGGAAAACTTCCAGCCCAGAAGAAGTTTAGCAACTTCATGAATAGGTCATTTTTTTCATGTAATCTCTATTGGGTATGGGAGAATAATATAGCTGTGGTTTTTGCCTCTCATGCAGCCAGCATATGTCTGTGTTCTATTCTGCATGCTGTGTGCATACATATCATATTCTGCATGCTGTGTACATATGTTCTCCTTTGAAAAGGGAACAAGAAAGAAGCAAGCAATGCAGCAGAGCTCTTTCAGTTATGAGAGGGACTGGACCTTGCAAAGACCTCACTCAAGTATTTTGCCAAGGGAGTTGACCTGGTGGATTCCCTCTTCTTGCCTGCACACTCTTCCCATCCCATCCCATCTGTGGTGAGCACATGGCCAGAACAGATGCTGTCAACAGGTGATCAGAACAGATGCTGTCAATACAGAAACAGGGCAAAATACAGGTAGACCTCGACTTACGACCACAATTGAGCCCAAAATTTCTGTGGCTAAACAAGACAACTGTTGCATGGATTTTGCCCCATCTTACAACCTTTCCTGCCCCAGTTGTTAAGTGAATCATTGGAGCTGTTAAATGAGTAACACGGTTGTTAAGTGAATCTGGCTTTGCTTGTCAGAAGGCAACAAAAGGTGATCACATGATCCCAGGACACTGCAACCATCATAAATACATGCCCAGTGCCCAAATTTTGATCTTGTGATCATGGGGATGCTTCAACAGTCGTAAGTATGAAATAAAAGTTATAAGTCACTTTTTCAGTACTATTGTAGCCTTGAAAGGCCACTAAATGAATAGTTGTAACTCAAGGACTACCTGTACTGCACAAAGGATAGGCCACGTTTTGGGCTTAGAATCTGAACTGTTCTCCTTTATTTGGGATGAAAGGGCACTATGGGCTGCAAAGGACATGGCAGCAATGCAGTGATTTCACTGGAGGATGGGGCTGAAATTCTGATCCCCTATTTAATGTTGGGGGAGCTGATAATGTTTCTTTTAAAGCAAACGAAGCATGCTAAGATAGAGAAGGCTTCACACATCTTTGTTTTATTACAATAAAAACTCTGAAAATCATACTACTAAAAATTGCCATTTTGCTACCAGATTTCAGTGATGAATTTTGGGAGATTCCAGGCATGCAAATATGGATCAGGAGTACATTATCTCCTGGGCCATAAGCCCTTCCATCACAAACATTTTTTCCCCTCCTTCAGTACTCACCTGTGATTTCTTCTGGAGTGTTCGTAATTCTATGGATTCTGAGCTTTGCAGCAGTTCCGAAAAGATTTTAGGCAAAATTTGAACAGAATCCACCTGCATACAGTCCACATACAATTCAGCTTTACTGTTGCCATGCTGCACTCCACTTAACCGAAGGAGGACTGTATGGCGCTTTCCATCAGCCAAAGGCACATTGGGGAAGATCACAGCATTTAATTTCCCATCGTTCCTCAAATATCTCAGAGAAACTAACAGAAAATAACATTATTGGAAAATGTGAATACAATAAAATTCACAACATATAGTAGAAATTATCAGTCTGTTTGAGAAGGTGAATATAAAATTATAGCAACTCTTTGCCTACACAGCTGTTCTTAAGTGAAAATACTCTTTTGTAGCAATACAGTCCTCTACCTGACTTTACAGCTGTATCTATATCTACATTTATATCATATGGTATTATGGTCACTTTCCAGGTGGACTACAGTAATGTGCTGTACATGGGGCTGTCTTTAAGGATACCCAGAAGCTTCAGCTGATACAGAATATGGTGGCACAGGCCTCTAGAATGGGGTACATGAGTTACACAGGTTGCCAGTTTGCTTCCACATCCAATTCAAGGTGCTGATTCTGATCTTTAAATCCCTTCATAGCATGGGCCTGGGTGTAGGACAGAGACTGGCTGGGCTGGGGAAGGAGTCAAATGGGGACTTAGTCTAGAATCCCTACATGGGCAATTGGAGGGTCCTCTTGTGCCCATGTAGGGATTCTAGACTAAGTCCCTGTTTGACTCCTCCTCCTGGCTCAGCTAGCCTATCACCTACAGTGGGTTATTTGAGGGACTGCCTCTTCAGGTATAGCAAAAGAGTTATGTTGCGGGTTCTGCCTACTAAGGAGTTACATTTGACAGGACCCAGGAGATAAGCCTTTTTTGATGTGGCACTCTCCCTATAGAACATTATCCCCCCCCCAAATGAGATTGACCCAATCTTTGTTGACTTTCCTAGGTTCCATAAAACCCAATTGTATCAACAGGCCCGAAGTCACAAAAGAACAGTGAACTGATGACGCATCATTGTTGAGAATGTCTTGACACTCTTTCTTGGCATTTTGATAATATTATCTTTTATACTTTTTATGCTTTTAAAATTATTTTTATGGCCTGTTGTCATGTGAGATGGATAGCCACATAAATATGATAAATAAATACCTAGTTGTATATTCCTTTGTACATTATTCATATGAATGAATGGACAGATGATAACCTAAATATCACATGGAATGCAGCTTTCTTCCAATCGAATGCCTTTCTATGAGATAATCCAATATAGAGGATCTTAGTTAGGAAAAGCTGACCTAAATCTGGTTCACATACCATAGTAAACTATAACTATAGTACATTTTATTTGCTAAACTGGAATGAGTTTCTGCAGCACCAAAGAAACCACTTTTTTCTTAACACAAGCTTATTTAGAAACTAGTACTTTCTTAGATATTGCTAAAGAAACAGTAGTATAACCTTGTAGCCAGATTATTGGACTTGAATCTGAAGTCAAAGAGTCACTGGATAGTCTTGGACTTGGCCACAAATCAAATTTCTACTTCCTAACTAGTTCTACAGAAATAGAAGTAGAGCATGATTTGCCTAAGATATTTTACTGCCTGGCAAAGAACATTCAGATAAACTTGTCCATTGTCCATGCTAAGTACATAATACTATATTAATCCATTTTTCCATTTTCATCTTAGTTCACATGCAGCTTCTTAGGATCAAACTAAATATGATATGAGAGATAATACATCTAATCTGCACTTTATTCCTCAAAACTAAGGTTAATTCTGAATATACAAAGTATTATATAATTTTCATCAAAGAAGATAAAATAAATATATTGAACTTCACTTATTTTCATTTTTTAAATGAACAAAAAAAAATAAAAAGCCACTTGATGGCAAGATGGAAAGAGAAAGAAAGAAAGAAAGAAAGAAAGAAAGAAAGAAAGAAAGAAAGAAAGAAAGAAAGAAAGGGAGGGAGGGAGAGAGAGAGGGAGGAAGGAAGGAAATGACCTCAGGACTATCTTAAGCAGAGATAAAGTTTTGAGTAAAACTGTCCTCAGCTTTCTTGGACTTCAGATTCTTTATGCCCTTTTGCGGTATGATGGGGCTACAAGGCTGGGTGGGAAGAAATGTACAGAAGAAACTGTTTTCTCACTCACTGCATTGCAACTTTAGCTAGATGAACAAATGCTGGCCTTTGAATCTGGCAGGTCTCCTGCATATGTAAGATCTGGAGCAGAACTATACAGAAAGTCAGTGAGCAAGAAAAAACAGAAGAAGGTAGAAGAGCCCAGAGTTGGCAAAGGACCAAGAGACTGGAAAGCCTGAAGGCAGCAAGATTGGATGGAAGATCAAGGCACATCTGAGGGGGAGGAATCTTGTTTTTGGAGAGAGCTGGAGGGAAATGCTGTCTAGGACCAAAGGCATAATTATATTTAAAACATCTGTGTTTCTGTCCCCTTGTGCTACAAAAAAAAAAAAGTTTGAATTACTGGTGCCAATAGACAATGAAGTTGTTTTCAATGTGGGGAACCCAAAAGTCCCTGTTCTGTTTCTGAGAAACAGTGTCATTTGTACAAAATGTAAGATACCAGAGATTTCATCAAACAGTTGAATGGGTTTCAAAGCATTGTGTTTAACTGAAGTCACATAATTTATAACAATTTTTAAAGGTAAGCCATTTTGTCTCAAAGAGAAGCTACAGATGGTGGTGGTATTGAATGGATGCGGAAGCATCTGAAAATATTGCTGCCTACCCAAAAGGGAGCTTTTCAATTCCCAGATGCTTCTGTAATTATTTGCTTCATTTCTAGCAAATACGTTTTTATTGTTTTAACCCAGTCAGTTTTTATGATCTAAAGAAAATGAAGAACTTTAAAACAAACTGCATTTCTCAATCAATTAGATGTTTAATCTATCCCACTTAAATCAATGTATTTTTAATAATGTTCAAAATCTGTTGTATTTTGAATATAAGACCTCTAAAGAACAAAGATATCACTATTGTCATCTTTATTGTCATAAAAGATACAGTCCATGATGTTACTCTTAATGACCACAGTAGATAACACACCCTATCCCAATCTTAGGGTTATACGGGTGAATTCTGTATAAATATGAGGGCATTATCCACATTCAGCTTCATTAATCCATAATGCAAGTATAGGTAAAGATAAAGGGTTCCCCTGTCCAGTCATGTCCAACTCTAGAAGGTGATGCTCATCTTTAATTTTTTTTTTAGCCAAGGGAGCCATTGTGTCTAAAGACACCTCAATGGTCATGTGACCAGCATGACTATATGCTGCGGTGGATGGAATGCTGTTACCTTCTCACTGAAGTGGTACCTATTTATCTACTTGCATCTGCATGTTTTCAAAATGCTAGGTGGGCAGGAGCCAGGGCAAGTAATGGGAACTCACCCTATCAAGCAGCGCTCACGTCTCAAACCTGGGCTGTCAGCTTTCCAGCTGACAAGTTCAGTGTCTTTAACCACAATACAGGTGTAACAGTAATCAATTCCCTAACTATTGTTGTTCCTTTTATTAGTCAAATGAGCAATGAATCACTGACAGTGTTATTGCATAATTACTTTGTCTCATAAACATTATGAAAGATAAGGATTGCATCTGCCACCTGTATTTATTTATTTATTTTTATTTATTACATTTATATGCTTCCTATCAGTTTGAGGCAACCTTGGCAGCTATAGGTTTTTGCGTACTCCCACTTCTTTTTTATTTGCAAATAAAATGTATCAAGGTAGAAAAGATTGATGAATTATACAATTTTGATTGGTAGCATTCAGAGCTAACCATCTCAAAATATGAAGTTTCTAGAATATGTTTTAAACTGTTAATAACCTATAATTCTTTGCATAAAGCAGCACAATTCCAAGATAATTTATACAAAAATAATATTTTTTTTATATTTTGACACTATCTATCTACATCACCTTTGTCGTGCTTACATAATTTGATACAGTTTAAAGCACTTTGTAAACTATATAAATTCCATAAAAATATCAATGATATAACAGAGATACAGTTGGAACATTGTAAAGACATTACCTAAAAATTATTAAACTAAGAAAACTAATTAAAAAAGGAATAAAAATTGCCAATATGAAAAGAGCAAATATACATTTATAAAAATATGTTCTGCACTGTTATTTCTTCTTCCTTTCATGATTAACTAGATTTTTTCCCTAAATCAATAGTTCGAAAGAACCAGTTGTCAGGTTATATTGCTAATTGTTTTTATTTATTACTGTTTTCTTTTTAAATATTTTGTTATGGATTTTTTTGTAATAATTTATCTATTTTTTATTCTAATAAAAAATTAAATTAAAAGCAAATGCTAATTTAGTTTCAAGCATGCTCTCCTCATTAGTTCTTTGACCTTGACCTCTGAGAAGTTGTTCCTTTTTGGATCTAACAGGCATCTCTCATGGTCAGATATCTGAATTTTAACTATGTTATGGTTGTATGACTAGTTTCATAATTGCGTAATCTTGCAAACAAGATGACAGAATAATTAAAAAATTATTGGTTACAAGTGCATCTATTTCAAAGCAGCTATAAAATCATTTAATAAGCAAATACCCACTAACATCCTCACTACCACTTTTAGATCAACTGAGGATTCAAAAGACTTTTCCAAGGTAGTCTCATATAGAGTTAATTACAATAATCCAATCTAGAAAGATTTATATGGTTGATAGGATATTGAAGGAGAAGGGATGTCAAAAAATAACATCAAGATAATGGCTATAGCTGCATGATCAAAGCCCTCTTTCTTTTACATGTATAATGCCCAGGGCTTTGATCACAGACATGGTTACAACACACTCTAAATATAATGAATAAACACTCTAAATATAATGAATAAACATAATTCAGTTGAGGAATGATGTTACTTGGTTTAGGTAATGAAACAAAGAAAACAACCAAATTCAGAGAGCACCAAGGGCCCCTCATTTCAACCCTGAGCTACAAATATTCTCCTTTATTGGTAAAATGCATCTCTCTCTGTACACAAATGGCCAAGACTTTGTGTTGAGGTTCATTGATTCTACTTTGAGAAGGACTGCCATTCTGATCAAAGAAGGACATCAAAGAAGCTTTTCTCCAATATTAAGATAGATCAAAAGCAAAGGTAGATCAAAAGGTGTCTTCACTGAATCCATGTTATATCCCATGGTCTGAAGATTTACACTAAAACAGTAATATTCCCAGGTTTTTGGTTCTTCTTTGTTCTGTGGTTATAAGAGACCATGATTTCCCAAGAGATTCTATAAATGTTTTCACAGATTTTTAGAAGCAGGTATTGTATTTTCATCCCTCCCTGAAACCAAACCACATCGTATCTGTGTCTGATCAAAGCTAGGAAACTGGAAAATGTGAAGGCATATAAATGATGTGGGAAATATACTGAGGGTGGTGAGGGGCATAAACAAATTAGAAGATGTGAAACAAGACAGGGAATGAAAGAGGAACAAAAAAGACTAAACAAGAGCGACCAAAAAAGAAAGAAACTGTGAGGAAATGGAGTGAAGTGGGCTGGAAGATACAAGTGTCGTTCAAGCTAGAAAAAGAACCAGAAAGAAGAAAAATCTCAAATAAGCTAATAGAATGGGAAATTCATAGAGAAAGAGACAAGGAAGTGAGCCAGGAAAGCTGTAGATCAAAGGACTCCAATAAATGCTTTCAGGATATATAGAGAGAAGCAGGAGTCAGTTTCAAGGCTGGAGGAAAATAACCTGAGAAAGCAAATTATACTGCCAAAGCAATTGCTGGAAGTAAAAATGGGAGTACAGGAAACATTTCACTGGAAAGCCTTAGACACAATAGAAAAAGACCGGGGGGGGGGGGTTTGGAAATGTGTTCCTCCAATCACATCCTTATGAGGAAAACTGAAAGGATACCACTGAAAAATCCAGCCAGAACTAAAAATGTTATTCTAATTGATTATTAGCTTATCAAAATAAACTAACTACAGAGAAAAATGAAGAATGGCAAAACAGGGGAGGAAAAAGGGAAGAGGGAAAGTATAGAGGGAAAGGGGGAAAAGAAAGACAAGTATTGACTTTAGCACAGTAGATTAAGATATTAATATACAGCCTCAACAATTTATTGTTACATAGTAATATACTGTATATTAGTCATTCCTATAATATCAAATGTATCTAATCAGCAAAACCCAAGATTTTCATTTTTTTTCCCACTTCAAGCACAACATCCAGAAGCAGTTTCCAATTGGGAACAAAGTTAGTTGTATTCTTTTCTTTGATGAAGGCAATCAATTTAGCCATCTCTGCTCATTCCATCAGTCATCCATTGTGGGAATTAAAGTATCTTTCCATTTTTGTGCATAAAACATTCTTGATGCTGTCAGCATTTTTAACAAGAAAGTTCCAAATTTAAAAATGTTGTTCTATAACTAAATCCCAGCAACTAAGGCAGGGGTGAAATGCTCCTGGTTCGGACTGGATCGCCCGATCCAGTAGCGATGGAGGCGGGTGGTTCGGAGAACCTGTAGCAAAAATCCCTGCCCCCCCCCAATGCCCAGCTGAGCCGCGTGATCATCAGAGGCTTTTTTTTTTAAGTACTTTTTCTACAATCTCTTCGGCTGACAAAATGCTTTTAAAAGTAAAAAAAAAAAGCCTCTGATGATCGCGCTGTGGAATTAGTTATCATAGGATGTGGTGACTTGGATGGCTTTAAAAGGGAAGGAGACTGAGTCTACTTAGGGTTAGTTATCTTGATTTGGTATTACATCTGGTCAGTGGTGGGCTATAACAGGTTTAACAACCGGTTCGACAGGCAGCGGTTTGCACGTGCCTAATGCGCTTGCACACAGCATTCAAAATACAGCAATTTGAAGCTCAGCTGCTTACCTTCTAAGGCAGCCCCGGTAAGTAAAACAGTGAAGGCATGAAAATTAACTGTGCTGCGTGAATCAGTTGAGCCAGAAAGAAGGAAATATAGGACAAGATAGGATGGGGGCAGGTGGGCAGGGCCAGGTGATCATCGGAACTACCAGTTGGCCTGAACTGGTCCGAACCAGCAGCAGCCCACCACTGCATCTGGTGGTAGTGTGCCTTCAAATGCCAGTTATAGGAAACAGTGGCTTAGAAGGGGTATGTCTCCATCTCCTGTTTGCAAGCAACCTGGGAGTTTCAGATTGACAAAAAGCTGCTAGGCGGAGATAGGCCTTGTTTGATCCAGTCGAGGTATACTTATATTTCAGATCTGGGCTATAGCTCTAAAATTCAGCTTAACCAAGCACCCCCTTGCTCTATTGTCTGATTGTAGAAAGCATCTGCACTTGGAATATTTAATTTTCTCAATCAGAGCTAAACTCAGGGATCAACTATATCATTTTCTTTTCTTTCATATGCAGAATTCAGCATGTGCGCTATCCATCAAATTCTTCAGTAATTTGAAACAGGATTTTTCAAGTGAAAATAAGAAAAGGGTTTTACTCTTTTTCTGTATTTAATTTTAACTGTTTCTATATAATTGTTTTTATGTTTCCATTTTTATTAAATTGTAAGTGGTTCAGTGTCACTCTGGATAGTGAGATGGGCAGCATATAAATTTAATAAATAAATAATTAAATGGGGGGGACTCACTTAGCTACTTGTTTGGGATATCTTGTTAGCAAAGAGAAGGAATGAACAGTGATTAAGATTGTGTAAATATAGAAACAAGATTTTGCCATAAACTAATACTCACATTTCCTTGAAAGTAAAAAGCAACAAATACCATAGTGAACAATTCAACAAAATCAAAAATAATTGTGTTCAGACGCCTTGTTTCTTAACCTTAGCCCTGTTAAAATTTCTTTAGCAGCATTGTAGTAACCCCTATTTATACCACTATTCAAGAAGAACGTCATCACATTTGAAAAATGTTAAGAAAAGCTCTAAGGAGCTAACAAAATGAACCAAATATCAGATAACAAAATTATTTTCTTTTATTTTTCTCAGTCTACTTTGGGAATGAAACACTTGTTTTTCCTCCCTTTTTTCCCAGGTCTGAGATGCTGACATACAGTATCAATGATGAAGAACAAAAAAAATTCTCAGAATTAATGTTGGCCTAATTACTGTTTCAATCTCTGTTTAAATGAGCAGGGTCCCAGAATCAAAGTAAGGAGAAGATTGAAAAGATTAGAAAAACTTGCCTGTAGCTCCCTCCACAGAACATCTGTATCTAATTGCATTAATTGATTCTACAAAAGCCACCCAGAACCTTATGAACCTTCTTGCCAGAAAACTTGCCATTTGTAGAATGGATCTCAAATCAGTTAGCAGATATAAAGTACATAAAATGTTTTCATTGTGTACAACTTACCTTTATTTACTCGCCCCATTACTATGAACTCAAAATATTTTTTGTTTTCATTGGAAGAGTATAACCCAAATATAAGGGCTGTACTTTTTGGTTGTAGTCTGAATGTTGAGAGCACATATATTTCATTGACAGTAGGGTCAGCCAATGCCTGCTGTAAGTAGGTTTTTACTAGTTTCTGGTTGGGTATTGAGAGGACATCCAATACTATAAAGAGAGAAAAAGGAAGTTAAATATTTGGTGATTACAATTTCCAAAAAGAACCTCCATGTGACTCATGAAAAAAGGGCTTACGTGCAATTGTAGTGTCATTTCAACTTATTTCACACATAGTTGCACATGGCTACCCATGATTCACAATTAAACTTTTAAGACCTCAATGCCACATTTTACATTTAAATGGCATCCTGGCAACTCATCTCCAAAAACAAATGTTTTTGGAAATCTAGAAAAAAATAAATTTGATTAGATTACATTTAAATGCAAATAAAATAGTTAAAGATGACTACCTTCTAGTTATATATTTAATATTGAATTTATATATTTAATTATTTTCTCCTTTCCCACTAAACATAATTGGATTACAACATTTGGAAAAAGATTTGTACTTTTGATTTAATGCACATAGGAAATCTCAATGGATCATGCCTAAATTTATTTCAAACTGTTCTTCTTTCAAAAATAAATTCCACTGGCTTTTATTAAGCAACATGAGAACATTTTAACTATTCAATATATCTTTCAAAAATCCTCATCACTAAGATGACTTTGGTCATTGTTCCTCAACGGGAATCATCAGATTTCACCCTAAGATGACTTTATAAGCCTTCCTCCACTTGGTGACTATATGTTTATCTTTACAGAATACAGTTCTCCAAAAAGTACCCTTTCTTTTTAACTAAGTTAAAAATGAAGAGCTAGGGGAAGAAACTTCATCAGCAGCAGACTGAGTAGACTCATAAATTATTTGATCACAGTCTTGCCCACTAACAGGAAACATATTAGATTTCAAGTTATGTTATAGTACTTTACAGCATAAACAAATCTCTATCCGTTTTTGCCATTCAATCTTTTTTTTTTCAATATGTTTCCTCTTTTTAGATGATGTCTGGAAGAAGTGAGAACTTTTCCAGCAGACTCAAGATTCTATATAATTTTTAACACTGGAAATACCTATTTTCTTTAGTGGTCTTTTAGAAATATGAAATTGATTTTGTTGAACCCTATTCGGTTTTGTCCCTCTTTTTATTTCTACTTTTTACCTCTTTATTCTATTTCATTTTCATTGTTCTGTAGTTCTACCTAAGTGAGATCTTATTATTTTCTTTTTGTTGGTTTTTTTTAATAACAGATGGCAGGATATGATTTTGAATAAACAAATCAATTTGGGATAAACAAAATTCTTTACATTTACCCAGAACAAGATCACATTGTGATTAACAAGAGTATTCCTTAGTTAACAAATAATTATGTTTCTAACACTGCTTTACAAATTTACATGGGGTTAAGTCCCATTGTCAGCTTTGGCATAGGATGTGGTCTTTCACAGGACTATCTAATAACAAATTTTTAAATTCTTTTTCTTAGCAATAACCTAAACATACTACTTGGAATCAGAAAAAACACATTTATACTAATAGCATTCAAATGAGAGATCCTTGGCACAAGCTAGAAATCTTTAAAATATAATGTTGTTAATATTGTTGGCTATTAACAAGAGAGGAAGATGCAGCGACTGAACAAAGACAAACAAGTGTGTATGTCTATCTCAAAGTGCCTAACTATGGCAAAGTGTAGCAATCCATGCCCAAGGGATAGAGATCCACAAACCTATGGAAATGATTATTTACAATTTTTTTAAAAAGAGAAATTTCTTTTTTAAAAAAACTCATATAAGAGAAAAGCTGAGGGAGTATCAAAATCTGAATTCGAAAAACAGATTTCTGGTAACAACACAATTTGAATCCCCCTTTCCCAAGGTGTACTACTTAAAAACAGCATCTTTGGCACTGGTGATCTCTAAATTAGAATTCTTGCACATTTCCGCAGAACAGAGAGAAAGGAAGGAAAATTATTTAGATGCTTGTTTGAGGATCCTGTAGCTGTCATGTATTGCCCATCAAACTGCCTGCTCAGCAGGAACTCGGGAGCCCAACCTGGACATAACTGCGTGACCTGCTCTGGCTCTTCCTTCTCTCTTCCAAAGTGCAGCTGCAGCAACGAGGGGCAAAACCCGAAAAGGCTCCCCCCATCCCCGCCTATCCCCTCATCCCTCAAGTCTTCAAGAGGGACCGCCGTACCTTGAGGGACGGGCTGAGCGCGAAAAGCGGGAGAAAAGTGCAGCAGAGTCTGCAGCAGAAGGAGGAAAGGACCTGTCCGCAGACTCCTCATCCCGCCCACAGCCCGCTTGCCGGCTCAGTTGCTTTTGCTCTCCTCCAGGCTCCGCTGGTCTCTCTGCCTGTACACGTGCGCGGAATGGGGAGGCGAAGCGGACGGTTCCCCCTTAAGAAAAGGGGAAGCTACCTGATGCCAGGCCCCTCCCTCCCCCGCTCCCTCCCCCACTCCAGCAAGAGCTGGAGAATCGATTTAGGAAGAGGGGCGATCGAAAGGGACCGAGACTGAGCTCCAGTGACCAAATCCTGCGCTTCCGCCGCCAACTACTATTGGAGGAATCTCCAGGCGGGATCTGGAAGCTCAAACCTCCGGATCATCAATATGTGCGAGTCAAATGAGGGATAAAAACTGCCCCTAATTTTAGCACGTGTATAATAGAGCAGTGGTGAAATCCAAATTTTTTTTACTACCGGTTCTGTGGGCGTGGCTTGGTGAGCGTGGCAGGGGAAGGATACTGCAAAATCTCCATTCCCACCCCACTCCAGGGAAGGATACTGCAAAATCTCCATTCCCACCCCACTCTGGGGCCAGCCAGAGGTGGCATTTGCTGGTTCTCCAAACTACTCAAAATTTCTGCTACCCGTTCTCCACAACCTGTCAGAATCTGCTGGATTTTACCCCTGGTATAGAGTATTACAAAGCTGCCCAGAGCAGTGATGATAACTTTACCTTGATATTGTTGCCGATTTAAAATCTCAATTAAAATATGAAGATCAATGGGCTGTTGTCCCAACTTGGTGTTCTCCACATGCGATGGGCTTTGATTCCCATTTCTGGAAGGCATGTGCATCTGGAAGATGGGAACAGGATGCATGGATAGAGTTCATAAACAACAGAGTACACAAGAAGCAGTGCCATGTTTTTTATATATAATTTGTAATTTATGAGGATGTTCAGTGCAGATTTTGAACAATCCGATTTGACTGTGAAATGGAACTTTAATTCTTTGTGGTGCAATCCTATGCAAACGTAGGATTGCACATATTTTGGAGTAAGTCCCAGGGTTAAAGTTAAACATGCAGAGGATTTGGCCTTAGGTTTATTAGTTTTTAATTCTTATAATTTATTTTGCATGTTTATATGTGAGCTTTATGATTAAATAATCAGCTCTGCACCTCTGAGTGATGTGTCTGTGTGTGCTGAGGTCAGGTCTATTATTTTTCTCTGAAAATGCAATTAGAAATCCATCACTGTCTTTTGTCACTTGACATAAACATCCAGCACTCTTAGAAAGCATCTATGTAGTTTTCATAAAATGCTAACAGGCTTAATTTTTGTTCAGAAATCATTTCCTTTTTAATGTTTCATAGTAAAACTGAGAGCAGGATGCCATATGATAAGCAGCAGGTTTCAAAAGTTATCCAACAATTATGGCTTTGTAAGAACTTTTTGAAATTCAAAATTAATTAAATATGTGTGGCCCATAGTTCTAAGAATCTATTTCCTCATTTAGTGAGATTATTAACCACATTATCAGAGCAACAGTATCTATGTTTTAGGAAAGGTTTCTAATTGAGTAAATGTATAGGTAAGCAAGTGCTACCTGTTAGAAAATGCTATAGGTCAGTGATAGCGAATCTTTTCAGCAAAAAGTGCCAAAAAGGGAATGCACATGCGTGGGGCACCAAGTGCTGAAAAGGGAGCACTTCGTGCGCGCACACACTTTGCACTTGTCAGGGTCACGACCAGGAAGAGGAGCTGCCCAGGGGTCATGCACGCACCAGATAAGGCACTTCTGGTTTCTGGAGTGCTCATGCACGCTGGCCAGCAAGTCTTCCGGTTACTGCCACGCATGCTCGTGCACTGATCAGTTGGCTGGCGCGCATCCTCATGCAGGAAAATGGAAAACCAGATCTTCCAGTTTCCAGCGCTGCCGCACGCACAAAGGCAAGCTGATTGTCAGGTGCGCATGCAGCCAGAAACCCGGAAGAAGAACTGGTGATGCCACGCATGCCAGATGACATGGCTCCACGTGCCACTTCGGGCACGCGTGCCATAGTTTCACCATCATGGCTATAGGCTATCCAGTCTTTGCCTGTTCAGAATTCCAGCCAATCATTTCATACAAGGAATATAATTCTATTCTCATCACCCATTTTTTTCCTATATTTTCTCCCAGCTATCATTCTAAATTTTTGGGCTGCTGAGCACAGTGTTTTGTTTTTTTGAGAGTTTCTGGAAGTTTTCTTTGCCCCTTTGGCTGATCTCAAATCCACTAAAATAAGCCAATTTAGGATTTGGATAGGAGACCACCAGAAAATCCAGGGTACCCTGAGATTTTAGGAAAAGAAGAAGACAATAACCCTAGCTTAAAAGGAATCCAGAATGTAATATTGTACATGCTAGGTTATTAGTATTTTATATCTATTTATAAATGTATGTTTGTTTGTTTGTTTATTTATTTATTTATGCTGTCATATAATTATGATGGAAAGGAAACAAACAAATGTCTCAATCCATAGATGAATTATAAAGAGCTTGTTTTAACACCTTGAAATATGAAATTCCACATTTGTGTAAATTTGCACTTAGATATTATTTTTAATAACTTAGATATTCCTTTTACTAATAGGGTTATCTGTTGCAAAACGATTTGAAAAAAGTATTTTAGACCTTGGACAACTATAAGCATAACATTATTTCCAATTCATTTAGCTACCTTGACAATTTTTCAGGGTTTTACTTTAATTTATGGCATAGATGCTGTGCTTATGTGAAGTCTAAAGCACTTATTTCATCTGGTTTTAGAAGTGTGTACAACCCTAATGTCTACTATTTTATTTAATAAAGCTAAATTCTTGACACTTTAATCTGTCAATTTATGAAACTGCCAAAACTGAAGACAGATTGCTAATACTTATTAACATGGGGAACATATTTAAATTCATGCACATTTGTACACATTCCATTACCTCAATTAATATTCCACAAATACCTTGGCTGCAGTTGATTTTAGGTATAGGTAGTCCTTGACTTATTCATTTAGTTCATTTCATGATTGTTCAAAGTTACAACGGCACTAAAAGATGACTTATGACCTTTTTTCAAACTGATGACGGTTGCAGCATCCCCATGGTCATGTGATCAAAATTCAGATGCTTGGCAATTGGTTCAAATTTATGATGGTTGCAATGTCCCATGGTCATGTGATCCCCTTTTGCAACCTTCTGACATGCAAAGTCAATGGGAAAGTCATATTCACTTAACAACTATGTTATTGACTTAACAACTGCAGTGATTCACTTAACTACTGTGGCAACAGAGGTTGTAAAATGGGGCAAAACCCACCTAACAACTGTTTCACTTAGCAACAGAAATTTTGGGCTTGGTTATGGTCAGAAATTGAGGATTACTTATCTTATATTTCATATTTAACCACCCATCTCCCTCTGAGAGGTTTTTGCTATTCTTAAATCCTCATTATTGCTTTGTTCCATATAAAGGGATTGTTGCCATTGAACTGATACTGATTCATGTTAAAATATACTGTATTGATAATCAGTAGCAGGGGTAGGTTTATATATAAGATTTCAAATTGTGTTTAAGGTTAAAAGGGGAATAAGTTGGTTCTCAGAGATTTCATGGTTATACATTAGACCAGAGTTTTAAACTCCTCAGAACTTGATGGAGATTCTTCAAGGGACTAAGGACAAAAAAACTCCCTACCCAAATGTATCACTCAGGCAGTTAGTTTTCTATCACTAACTAGATGCTGGCTGGAAAATTTTGGGAACTGAAGTTCACCCATCTTAAAGTTGCTAAGAGTGAGAATCACTGAAATAGAGCTTTACCTCTTGACTAAGAGTCAAAGGGTTTTTTTTTTTTAAGTAATAGGTTCCACGGCCTGAAAACGTTTAAAATTCTGCACTAGACAAATAGCCTTAACTAGATACTTGGGACAAGAAACTGTTTATTGTATTTTAAATCTTTAGCTTCTTCACGTGAGCTGAAGTATGAGTTTCAACTCAACTTTTACAATGTTTCTTTCCCTTCTGTTTATATAATCACAAATTTCTATATGCATTTTAGGCACATAGAAAATTGATCTGGTTGTGCTGGTTTTATTTAAGAAAATGTCAGTGCTCTGAGAAATGAGTAATAGATTAAGACAAGTTCTAAATCCTATTCCTAGAATAGAACAAAAGAATCTTTATCTTTTCTTTAAAATGGTTCTGAGAAAAATAGGCATGTTATTCTCAAATTGCTTATTCTGGATCATATCCTGAGGAGGTTAATTTAATGTGTATGAATGTAAGAAGATACAGATCATTGTGACTTCATGCTTATGGAGTATTGTTGAAGTCATGGCATGTGAAAATGCTTCCTGCTGAATCAAACTATTGCTTCAGCCTAGGGCAGGTGTGGGCAATTTAGGGCTCTCCAGTTAATTTCATACAGTCCTTGGCCTAATTTCAATCCCACCCACCCTCCCTCCTATCTGCCAAGTTTAGACTTCTGGTAAGAGCTATTTGCTCTTTACTGGAGGAGGGAACAGGATGTCAGAAAGAGCAAAAAGATGAGTATCCAAAGTAAAATACGGTACTTTGGGCTTTGCCTCTATTCACTTCTTGCTGTAGGCTGACCCAACCTGCAGCATCAAACAGATTATTAAGGAACCATGGGACTTAATAGGGGTGGTTTTTTTTTGCCTAACTCTAGTTTAGTTAGTGTGGAATTAACTATTACAAGTGCCAGCATCTTTTCAGATCCTGCCTGGATAGGTGAGAATTGTGGGGAAAAGTTTGTAAATCAGCTAATTGTATACCTCCACCATCTTCAGGATTCAATTTCTGTATTACAAATTAAAATTTGTTTATACCTTATTCAGTATGTGCCAAGGTATGCCAAAATATATGGTCTGGGAGCCAACATACATAAACTCTACTATTTTTCTCTAACTACTAGGTGCTCAATTGTCACATGAATAAGCTCCAAATTGTTGATTCTGAAAAATAGTATTAATGCTTTGGCTTTTGTTTTTAAATGATATCACAACTGTTTAGCCAATTAGTAACCTAGAATCTAGGAGTTACACCAAATACAGAACTAATTGAGTTCCTATGCCATTATAATTATAGAGTTACCATTATGGTAACCTGAAAATCCTTGTGCAAGTTATAATAAGGATAATTTAATACTAAATTAAATAAATCTTCTCCAAAGATGGAAAATCCATTTGCATACCTACTTATTTATTTATCATCTGCCCACTCTTACATTTCTTACTCCTCAGAAAAATCTTAAATGTAGCCTCTGGCAATAAAAACATTTCTCACTGTTGAGCTCTAGCAAAAATGAGGAGCTTGCAATCTCCAGATGCGGCTCAACTAAAATTCTAGTAATCCCAGCAACCTAGACCAACAGTGACAGAAGTTGAGATTGCTATGTCACCCCTATTTGGAGTGCCAGATCTATAGCTTATCTCACTCTCTATTTCTTCTAGTAATACTAATGTGTATATACATAGTTCAGGGCTGAATTGTGAAGCCTTTGGTGTTGAGATAAAATGGATGGATGGATGGACAGAAGAAGATATAGATATCTAAATATCTCTATCTGTCTGTCTATCTACTGTATCTGCAACCTGGTTAATGTGGTAGGATCAAGAAGAACCCAGATTTAAGTTCATCCTCAAACATGGAAGCTCATTGGATGACTTTAAACCAAATGCTGTTTGTCAGCTCCATTGACTCAATTTGTTGTGGTGAGCAAAGAACACTATATGTAAGACCTTGACTTCCTGGAGGAAAGTCAAGTTACACATCTAATGAAGTGATCAATTCTTACATCAAACTTGTTGTTAAAGTAAAACATTTTTAAAAAGACTTTTGAAAAAAAAATAGAGATTGATAGCTTCTTGGGCACTAGTGATGACATTATTAATGGATGTCTGGCAAAAAGAAGAATGGGAGAACAAAGGGTAAAGCAAATGAAAGCAGAATCTTATGCAGGCATAAACATAATAAACATGTAAATAAAAGAGCAAGCTAACACATCCAACTGAGTTTAACAGATGTGTTCCTAAATAGAGGAGCATAGGTTTATCCTCTAAAAGGTAGAATTTGTATCTGAAACACCAAGAAGATAAGTCAAAAAGAATTATATAGAAAGGTGACATTAGGAATAAAGTCAAGATTCACAAAATCAGTGTCTTAGGTGCCCTACTTTGTGGCAATAGTGTAAGGTTGGGCTATCAGAGGAACATTTTGCTGTACAACAAAAGTATTTTGTTGCTTTAATTACATCTTTGTATAATTCATGTTTACTTGAAAGAATAGTTACTATGTAAAATGCTTCACTAGAAGTTTCTCAGATGCACCCTGAAAAATGGTCCACAAAATACATTCAAAGGTTAACTTGTAATTTTTAAACACATTTAATTCACCAGAAATGTGGAAAACAGCCAAATGATTTTGTGTGTTCTTTACTTGCTTCACTATTAAGGTTGTGAATTTCTGTATCCATGGTGGAGAAAGCATAAACTAAAAAATAGCTTTAGTTACAGAGGGTTTATTGAAACCACAAAATATTTTAAGTCATTCTGCAAAGACCATAAACTTTCCATAAAACTTTTAACAGTAACATTGGCTCAATAGGACAATTTGCAAAGAATACTGTGTGTGTGCCTTAGAATAGTTTTTCTTCTATCCCCAAGTATACCAAATATTTTCCCCAAGATCTTCTTTTAAAGTTGCAGAATATTTTCTTTGAAGGACTGCTTTTCTAAAACAGGTCTTGAAAACTTTACATGTTAATTTAGTACGGAACTTGTGGAATGGTGTTCTAAAATTTGGGGTGCATACATCATCCCCACCCTAATGTGCTTTTGATTTAGTTGTACAATCCAGGATATTATAGTTTATAATATCTGAAATAAATTGTGTTTTTGTCAACAACCTATGTTTAACACTGAACATTTAAAAGAAGAATGGCTTAAAGGTTGAAATATGATCAGCAAATTTTGAAAATCCAAGTTCATTTTCCTTCAGTCACAAAGCCATAAACTGATCATTCTATGTAAAGATGATCATTCTATGTAAAGAATTTCAGATAAAATTGGGATAGAGTATAAGAGTAAGATGAAGAGTTATGCTTAAGCATTGCATTGACATTGGGATAAGCCTCCTGGGAAAGGAATGCCAAGGGAACTTATCAAAACCATTAAAAAGTGAAAGTTAGAATATTTTGGATATGTGATGCAACATCCAGAAAAATACGGCATACTTCACTTAATCTTCCAGGAAAAGATTGAAGGCAAACAAGGTCCAGGCTTCTGAACATCATGGCTTCAAAATCTAAGGGACTGGTTTGGACAAAACTCAGCAGCACTTTTTTGAGCGGCTGTTGATAAAAATATGATTGCCAACGTCCAATGACGGAAGGAGAAGGACTTTGGGAAGAGCCAGAGTCTAATCATCCTCAGAAAAGGAACTTCAGTTGACCAACCATTATCTCACAGTCTAATCCATTATTTCTCAAAGTTGGCTGGGAAATTATGGAAGTGGAAGTCCATCCATCTTAAAGCTGTCTATACATTTAACCTATCTGAGGATAAAGCTGAAAGAGGAAGTGATACTTTAATGCCTGGGGAAAATAAACTTAATAACACCAATTTGTTGTTTTAGCCTTCTTGGGGAGCATAAATTAATAACAATCACATTGATGACACTTGCAATAAAACCATAAGATTCTGCTTCAGTGACCTATGTTGTAAGGTCAATATTTTTTAGAGTATTAAGAAATATCTGATTGAGTGCCGTTTCTTGTGAAGAAGCTGTAAATGGTCAGTGAATAAGTTAATTCAATGTGGTTGTTTTAGAAACTTTTGCTGAGCGTTGTTGAACTGTATCAAGAAAGCTTCTTCCTTAAGTGCAGAAAATTGAAGCTGGGAGTGTTTACACATAACCGAGATGGCCTTAGCTGGAAGTACCTTGCCAATCTATGCATGCTACAAAGGTGAGCCCTATTTCACTAACATTGTTTTGCCCGTAAAATATGAATTTGTTGAAAATGAAGCTCCTGAAAGGTAAGTGAGTCTTTTGCATAGCAATCTCTTGACAGCGCCAATAGTTCACTCTTGGACAGAGGTCTTCAAACTTGGCAGCTTTAAGACTTGTGGACTTCAACTCCCAGAATTCTCCAGCCAGCATAGCATAGCATAGCATAGCATAGCATAGCTGGCTGGAGAATTCTGGGAGTTGAAATCCACAAGTCTTAAAGCTGCCAAGTTTGAAGACCTCTGCTCTTGGACCTAGAGAACTGCCAAGTGCAGTTTTCCCCACCAACTACTTTCCACGTACGTTGAACTTGAACGCCTCATCGTTATGCCCCACAAAAAGAAATGTTGGCTGGGGAAAGAAGAGAAAGTGAAAAAGCCCCAGCGTATTTCTGCGCTGATTTTGGAGAGCCAAGAAATCAGGTGATACGGCAGCAAAAAAGATTCAAAACACGACCTCCCTGCTCCTATTTGAGATCGTCCATGTTTTACACCCCAGAACTTAATGAGGAGCACCAGGTTGGGGAAGGCGCCTGCCTGTTTAGAACGCCCGATTGGGAGGTCCTCTGCCCCCCCCCGCCGCGTGCGCAAGCTGTTGACTCGGGCACGCGCTTCATTCGTCCCCGAGACCAACGGTCATACGCGCAAGCGGTAGCCTCAGCGCCCAGCCTACGGCGAGGCGAAGACGACCCACGGGGCGGGGCTTTGCGAGGCCAAAGGTGAACGGTGTCAACATGGCGTCTTCAATGGAGCTCAGTTGCTGGGGCGGCGACTGGGGGTTGCCCTCTGTGCACGCCGAGTGCCTTGTTGTCATGGTAACGGGGGGGAACTTGCCAGGTCACGCGAGCGAAAGCCTCTTGTGGGGAGGAGAAACGAAAACTGCGGCTATAGATTATAGAAGGCGACGTCCTACAAAAACGGGAGGGTTATCCGGTTCTGGACGTTGCAAGAACCGGCCCGGTGGGCCCGGTCGCGTCCCTGGAGTAGAACTGGGGAAACGGAACGTCCGCGTTTTCATGGCTGTTGTTGGGCTGCCTTCCCCAGAAAGTTGAAACGAGTCTGCATAAATGGGGCATCAATTCTAGATGGAAATAAAATGGATTAAGTATTGCGGCGTTAGCTTTCGAGGTCTATACCTTGGTGCATCGCAGGGACGGGCAGTATCTCCCAGATAAAGTAATTAGTAAAGTAATTAGGAAGTGCCTTTAATGCCGGTCTTAATTTAATCCAACCACCATGCTTGACAATGATGAGGGATGCTCCCAATTCAACACATTTGGAAAGCATGAAGTTGAAAAACTGGTATAATCTGATAGCTGCAGGATATATTTGCTGAGTTATTAGATCGATGCTTTCCATCTTCAGAAGGCAAACTTCCTCTGATCTTATTTCTAAACTACAATATTTTAATTGTTTCCTTTTTTATATGTAGACATGGAATTTGCATTGTTTTTCTTCAGGGAATCCGCATGGTTTTTTTCTTTAGATGCTAATTATTTGAGGCTCATTCCACAATAAATCCATTCTTTGGCAGATGTGTCTGAAATACACTGGGTATATATATTATAAAAATAAGATTAATGATTGGTCTGACTTCTAAGCAAACACATATGGGGCTAAACTGAAGAAGAGGACCGTCTGGTCTCTGAAAATATGATATAGCAATAGCACTTAGACTTATATACCGCTTTATAATGCTTTACAGCCCTCTTTAAGTGATTTACAGAGTCAGCATATTGCCCCCAACAATATAACAGAATAACAGAGTTGAAGGGACCTTGGGGGTCTTCTAATCCAACTCCCTGCTCAAACAGGAGACCCTATACCCATGATGGCGAACCTATAGCACGTGTGCCATAGGTGGCACGCAGAGCCATATCTGTGGGCACGTGAGTATTGCCCTACCTCAGCTCCAGCACGCATGTGTGTGCCGGCCAGCTGATTTTCGGGCCGTCTGGGCTCACCGGAAATCGGGAAACAAGCCGTTTTCACCCTCCCCAGACTCCAAGAAAGCCTCTGGAGCCTGAGGAGGGTAAAAAACGGGCCTACTGGGCCCACCTTTTTTCCGTCGCGTGCCAAAGCAGGGGAGCGCAGTGGGGTTGCGCGCGCATACATGGGCGCTGGGGGGGCATTGAATTATGGGTGTGGGCACATGAGAGCACGACCTCCCTGCATTCCCCCCATTTTTGGCACACGACGGGAAAAGGTTAGCCATCACTGCCCTATATCATTTCAGACAAATGGTTGTCCAGTCTCTTCTTAAAAGTTACCTGTGATGGAGCACTTATAACTTTTGAAGGCAAGCTGTTTCACTTGTTAATGTCAGAATTTTCTCCTTAATTCTAGCTTGGTTCTCTCCTTGATTAGTTTCCATACATTACTACTTGTCTTGTCTTCTGATGCTTTGGAAAATAGGATGACTCCATCTTCTCTGTGGCAGCTCCCCAAATATGTCTCAAATATGTCTCTGGTAACATCACAGAAGCTCCACAGGAATTAATGTTATTGACTAAAACTGCCTTTCCCAAACTTGTGCCCTTCAAATACTTGTATTACAACTCTTAGTATGCTGTAAAACAGCATTCTGAATGAGATTGATAAAACTTGAAAAAGTAGTAAATTCAAGGGCATTGGATTGAGGAAAGTTGGGTTTCATTCGGAAGTCTGGTGTTCTTTCAGGACTGATTCTGAGCTAATAATGATTTAAAATATGTGTCAGCATTTATAATTCCTATATTGTTTGTCGTTAGATAAACTAGATTCATATGTGGAAAAATTAAAAATGGATATTTTCCATTTCCAAATATTTGTATTTATAATCTCAGGAAGTGAGATTTTATTTTGTTTGTTTGTTTGTTTCTTCAGCCAGCCAGCCAGCCAGCCAGCCATTCTGCCATTATTTTTATTAATAACTCTAGGCAGTGAACATATCTAATACTCCTTTCTCCTCCTATTTTCCCCACAACATTAACCCTGTGAGGTGAGTTGGCCAACAGAGAATGAGTGACTGGACCAGTCATCTAGCTGGCTTTCATGCCTAAAGTGGGACTAGAATTTATAATCTCCTGTTTTATTGGCCAGTATCCTAACCACTAGACTAAACTGGATTCAACTATTTAGCTATTTGTAGGATTCAACTATTTTGCTTTGCTAAATATTGGTTTAAAAAAACCCCAGCTCTTTAAATCTAGCTCTCTTCTAGTGGCCAATTAATATTCCACTGAAATTCGTAGAATTAATGGATAATTTCCTATTGGTTATTATAGCTTTGATGCTTACTATGGCAAGAGCATAACACAAGCATGAACATTAAAGGAAATAAGTAGATGCTGTTTTTCCAAGCTGAGTAGTCATTTTCTCTTTTTAAACATTTCTGAATGGTATATTATTGAATTGTGTTTTTTTTTTAACTTTTATTACAGACTTATGCCAAGTTTTCCGGTGCACCATTGAAAATCAGTGTAATAGATAATGCATGGAACGCACCAAGAGGTATTACTTTAATATTTTAAAAGTTTTATGGCACATTTAAAGTCAGACCTGGGCATTTTATGGCCTATGCACCACATCTGGCCCTTTGACTGCCCCTGTCTGACCCATAGTGGTGGGAGGGGGAGGTAACAAGGGATAGGTGGGCATGGGGGACGCCGGCACCAGCCCTCCACAACTATCCCAATTTCTCACCTTGATTGTATATATATTTAGAACTGTTTAAATAAGAAATTGGTTTGACTTGGTTTATAGTCCAGTCTTGAAATACAAAGCAAACAGTGGATAGAATCTAAATAAAGTTTGTTTTATATCTGCACTATGTTGCAAGGCAAGTGCAGCAAAATATTGAATAAATTGCTTTGATGCAGTTCTGTTATTTAAAACAGTGGTCCCCAACCTTTCTGGCACAAGGGACCGGCTTTGGAAGAAATATTGTCTTCCACAGACCAGAGGGAGGAGTGGTTTTGCATGTAACCTAGATCCCGTGCATGCACAGATGGAGCGTTGCTTGCTTGCCTGCTGTTTGCGCAACCCAGTTCCTAACAGACCATGGACTGGTACAGGTCTGTGACCTGGGGGTTGGGGACCCATGGTTTAAAACATAATTGCACAATGCAAGCTATGTGTGAATCATATAAGAGGAATTAGATAGCATAATAAATTGTCAACATTTATTTATTTATTTATTTATTAAATGTATTTATATGCCGCCATTCTCCCAAAGGACTCAGGGCTGCGAACACAAGTTAAGAAACAAGTACAATAAAATCATAATTTAATCCAAATAATTAATTCCCCCCTCTCGCAGGCCTGGCCGTCTATGTTATCGAGGGCCCACCTTAATGACGGATCTTGGGACCCCGAGAGGTGGCATGTCACAAAAAGGGGATTGAGGGGTTTTTAAAAGACTTTTTAAAATAGACTTTTAAGGGGTTCTGAGGGTGGGGGAGGTTATGTGGGTTTGGGGGAAAACCCACGGGGGTTGGAGACCAGTCCGGCTGCTATTAATGGTGCCCTAGGGGGTGCGGACTCTGGGGGAAAGGGGACTGTTAGAATGCCCTCTAGTGAGGGCTTCTCTATTAACACGCTGAGTGGGAGGGGCAGGTATGGCGGGAGCAGGGGGCCATATCATGTGGGGGCACGTGCTCGCTATCTCCGAGCAATTCCGTGCCCCAGTCCCCTTAGCTCTTCCCGTTCCCCAGGCTGCTTAGAGTCTCAGCGCCCGAGTCTCCGGCTGATGTTATGTAATTCCAGGTCCGTAGTAAATAAAGCCCCCCTCATTTGTGATCTTATTCAGGAGGGGGGAGCGGACCTGGCAGGTATCACGGAGACCTGGTTGGGCCATGAGGGGGGAGTTCCCCTCGTGGAGATGTGCCCATCAGGCTTCCGTGCATTTCATCAGCCGAGAGCTCAGGGCAGGGGCGGGGGGGGTGGCGGTCATTCTAAAAGAAGGTCTTGATCCGAGGGAGACCACTGTACCTCAGATAGCCGGATGTGAGTCCCTTTTTGTGAAGTGGGGTCGTGGGGTGCAGATGGGTCTGTTGATCACGTACCTGGCTCCCTGCCACATGGCAACGACCCTGCCCGAACTCCTCAATGTTATAGCCGAGGTGGCGGCTGATACCCCCAGACTTGTGGTCATGGGGGATTTCAACCTGCCATCCATCGGTGAAACATCTGAGGTAGCTCGGGAGTTCATGGCTTCCATGATGGCCATGGACCTGACCCAAGTAATTCACGGCCCTACTCATATGGGGGGACACACTCTGGACTTAGTTTTTATCTCTAGTCAGTGGTTGAGTGGCCTTGATATAGGGGATGTAGATATTGAACCCTTGTCATGGTCTGACCACTCGCTCCTTCGACTTGACTTTCTGACCGCCGGACCCCGTCTCAGGGAGGCGGAACCGACCAGTTGGTTCCGCCCCAGGCGCCTGATGGACCCTGATAGGTTCCAGATGGAGCTTGGGCCATTTCCTGAGACTCTAGCTCATGACTCGGCTGATGACCTGGTGGCCGCCTGGGATAGGGCGGCTGCCGGGGCTTTGGACCGGGTCGTGCCTTTGCGGCCTCTGACCCGGCACCGAAGTCACTTAGCTCCTTGGTTTTCCGAGGAGCTGAGGGAGATGAAGTGCCAGAAAAGATGCCTAGAGAGCGGTTGGAGGGCCAGTCGTTCCGAGTCTGACTTGACACTGGTAAGGTCTCATATTAAGACCTACCTAGTGGCGATAAAAGCGGCGAAATCTAGCTATTTTGCCGCTCTTATCGCGTCATCAGATAACCACCCAGCCGCCCTGTTTAGGGTGACCCGCTCCCTCCTCCATCTGGGAGCGCGGGAGGACCCCTTGCAGGGCCGAGCTGAGGATTTTGTACAGTATCTGGATGATAAAATAACTCAGATTCAGGAAGACTTGGCCGCTGACTGGGTTAGTTCAGACGAGATGACTGAGGCAGGTCTTGAGAGTGTTATCTGGGAGGAGTTCGATCCTGTGGCTCCCGAGGACGTGGACAGGATCTTGGGGCGGCTGAACGCAACCACATGTTTATTGGACCCGTGTCCCTCCTGGTTGGTGCTGGCTTCCCGGGAGGTTACACGAGGCTGGCTCCAGGAGATTATTAACGCTTCTTTGAGCGAGGGTGTCCTGCCGGCCGCCTTGAAAGAGGCGGTGGTGAGGCCTCTCCTCAAGAAGCCATCCCTGGATCCAGCTGTTTTGGCTAACTATCGTCCAGTCTCCAACCTTCGCTTTATTGCGAAGGTTGTTGAGAGTGTGGTGGCGCGACAGCTTCCCCAGTACCTGGATGAAGCTGTCTATCTGGATCCGCTCCAGTCCGGCTTCAGACCTGGGTACAGCACGGAAACGGCATTGGTCGCGTTGGTGGATGATCTCTGGAGGGCCCGGGATAGGGGTTCTTCCTCTATCCTGGTCCTATTAGACCTCTCAGCAGCTTTTGATACCATCGACCATGGTATCATGTTGCGCCGGCTGGAGGGACTGGGAGTGGGGGGCACCGTTTTGCGGTGATTCTCCTCCTATCTCTCTGACCGGTTGCAATCCGTGTTGACGGGGGCAGCGGTCGACCCCAAGGTGCCTTGTTTGTGGGGTGCCGCAAGGGTCGGTCCTCTCGCTGCTCCTGTTCAACATTTATGTGAAGCCGCTGGGTGAGATCATCCATGGTTTTGGGGTGGAGTTCCATCAGTACGCTGATGATACTCAGCTGTACATTTCCACCCCAGACCATCCCAATGATGCCTTGGAAGTGATGTCCCAGTGCCTGGAGGCCGTGCGGGTCTGGATGGGGAGAAACAGGCTTCGACTCAACCCTTCCAAGACCGAGTGGCTGTGGCTGCCGGTGTCCCGGTATAGCCAGCTGACGCCATCGCTGGTTATTGGGGGTGAATCATTGGCCCCCACGGAGAGGGCCCGCAACTTGGGTGTCTTCCTGGATGCGCGGCTGTCTTTAGAAGGGCATATGACAGCCATGGCCAGGGGGGCTTTTTGTCAGGTTCGCCTGATACGCCAGTTGCGCCCCTTTCTGGACCGGGACTCCCTACGCACGGTCACTCAAGCACTCGTCACTTCTCGTCTGGACTATTGTAACGCTCTCTACATGGGGCTCCCCTTGGGGTACACCCGGAGGCTCCAACTGGTGCAGAATGCGGCTGCGCGGGGGATTATGGGAGCGACGGGGCGCTCCCATATGACTCCTCTCCTGCGCGAGCTGCATTGGCTTCCGGTGGACTTCCGGGTGCGCTTCAAGGTGTTGGTGATTACCTTTAAAGCGCTCCATGGCTTAGGGCCAGGGTACTTACGGAACCGCCTTCTGCCACCAATAGCCTCCCACCGGCCGGTTCGCTCCCACAGAGAGGGCCTCTTCAGGGTGCCGTCGGCCAGACAATGCCGGCTGACGACCCCCAGGAGGAGAGCCTTCTCTGTGGTGGCACCTACCCTATGGAACAATCTACCCCCAGAGATACGAGTGATCTCCGACCTTCGGATTTTTCGTCGGGCCCTAAAAACTTATTTTTTTCAGTTAGCCGGTCTGTCTTGATTTTAGGGTTAGTTTTAATATTTTAATATTGATTTTAATTGACAAGTTTTAAATTATGGGCCAAATTTATAAATTATTTTAACTTTATTTTTTAACTGTGATATTTGTATAGATGTTTTTATCTTGGCTGTTCACCGCCCTGAGTCCGAAAGGAGAAGGGCGGTATAGAAATTTGAATAATAAATAATAAATTAATTAGTAGTAAATAATAAAACCCAGAATCAGTCTCAGCCTATTTGTTTGAAAAGCCAAGTCTTCAAGTCCCGACGGAAGGAGCGATATATTTAGAGCTATAATCTCTGTCTAGTAACAGAATCAAAACCCATCCAAACTCATCTGGTATGCTGATATAGTATCACAACTGCAACGTGTAAGCATTATTACAAAGGCATGACTGAACTAGTCATTATCTGATATAATCAAACTTTAGGGTCTGTTGAGTTATCAATGCAGTTCTTCTGTTTATATGATCTTATCTGATTTAATCTTTTTTAGGTAGTATACCATTATTAATATCAGATGATATTGTTATTTCTCAGCCAGCAAAAATATTAAACTTTTTAAGAAAACAGGTAGGTTTTATAATTACTATTACCTATTCAGTATGTTTAAAGAGTAAGGATGATATACTGTAGAGTTGTTTTATATTTGTTAGTACTGTATATAGTTTTGTCACAGGAATACTGGAAGAACTGGTACCAGTTAATTTTCTATAGTAAATGGACAGTATTAGCAGTAAACTATTTGTACTTTCTCTGACATAATTATATTAGGTTTAGATTACTACAAACCATAGCTGTATTAGTGGTATAATAAAGAAGTAGAATTTTTTAAACTGAAGATATGGCACTGTGATGGCAAACTTATGGCACGCATGCCAGAAGTGGCACGCAGAGCCATATGTCCGGGCACCCCAGCTGTTGCCCGTTACTCTTCCGGGTTCAGCTGGTCTTTATACGTACATGCAGCCCAGAAACCAGAAGACCAAGTGCTGGGGAACTGCTCTTCCGATTTCTGGTGCTCCCACGTGTTCCCGCACTCCCGTTTCGGCACCTAGTGCCGAAAAGGTTCGGCAACACTGATATAGCACATCCATTAGTTAGCATTGATACCAGCTACATAGTACAAATCCTTTTGCTTTTGTGATCGTAGGATATAGGATTGTAGGAGGATTGTTCTTTGTATTGCTACCTTTTTAAATTAAAAAAGTAATCTTAATTTTCCATTGAGTGAGGAGGTTGTTCCTTTACATCTTAAGGGGCCCTGGTTCACTCCCTTCTTAAGAAACCATTACTGGATCCCACCATATTGGACAATTTTCATCCAGCAACTAACTTAGCTTTTTTGCAGAAGATGATTGAGAAGGTAATTGCATAATAGAAATAGATTGTGTGGATCACTTTCAGGCACCATTCAGGCCTGGATATGGGACAGAAATGGCATTGGTCATGCTTTTCTATGATCCAGGGGTGAAATGCTCCCGGTTCAGACTGGATCGCCCGATCCGATAGTGATGGCGGCGGGTGGTTCGGAGAACCGGTAGCAAAAATCCCTTCCCCCTCCCCACCCGTGCCCAGCTGAGCCGCGCAATCATCAGAGACTTTTTTTTACTTTTAAAAGCATTTTTTCTACAACCTCTTCAGCCGAAGAGGTTGTTAAAAAATGTTTTTAAAAGGTTAAAAAAAGCCTCTGATGATCACAGCTGAGCCGCACGATCGTCAGAACCTTTTTTTTACTTTTAAAAGCAATGCTGTTCTACTTACCGCATTCCTTCTTTTGGCGTGCACTGCGCACGCGCACCTCACATTTGGTGCGCAGTGTGCATGTGCACAGCCAGCGACCAGTAGTAAACCGGTTCAGATTTCACCACTGCTATGATCTCTGATGAGGGAGGGATGGGGTTGTACATCTATTCTTGTTCTACTTGAGCCCTCTGCAGCCTTCAGCACTATTGGCCATGGTATCCTTCTATATTGGCTTAGAGGATTTGGAGTGGGCTACAAAGTGTTGAGCTGGTTTGCCTACTTCCTCCAGAGTCAATTCCAGTTGGTGCTGATTTGGGAGGAGAGATCCTGCCCTCAGCCTTCTCCATGTGGGGTGCTGCAGGGTTTGGTGCTTTCTTTTCTCCTATTCAACATCTACATGAAGCTGTATGAGAAAGCTTATTCCTTGCCCTGATATGAGGTATCATTGGTATACTGATATACCCAATCATATATATCTGTCTCTGACAAATTAAGTGACGCTATAAACCTCTTATCCAAGTGCCTAGAGACTGTGAGGTTCTAGAATGTGAGGGTCTGCTGAAATCTGGAAAAACTGAGTGGCTTTGGGTTTGGGGATTTACCAGTTCTAGGACTCTGCCATCTTTGGTGCTGGATGGGGTCACACTTCCCCAGATAGACCCATTGTGTAATTTGGAGGCCCCCTGGATGCATAACTCTTGCTCAAGTAGCAAGTGGCAGTTGTGGCTAGGAGGGCCTTTATACAGCTGCATGTTGTGCACCAGCTGCACCCATTCTTAGATCGGGAGGCTCTGTCCGAATCATCTCCAGATTGGATTTCTGTAATGGGGCTGCTCTTGAAGAGTATTCAGAAGCTTCAGGTAGTGCAGAATGCATTGCAGCGGCATGGACAGTTATCTGCTCCAGGAGCTGCATTGGTTTGCTTCTGGATCCAATTCAAGTTATTGGTTTTAACCTTTCAAAGCCTTCATGGCAGGAGACCAGGTTATCTGAAGGATCGCCTCTTCCCAATTACATCTACCCATCCCATTAGGATATGCTTTAGTTTTTCAGTCCTAGGAGGTGGGCTTTCTCTGCTGTAGTACTCGCCTGGAACATTTTCCCCCAACCTATATTAGGCTAGTTTTTTTAAAAAATTTGATTTATATGCCGCCCTTATCCGGAGATGCAGGGCAGCTTACAATGCATTAAGCAATAGCCTTCATACTTTTGTATATTTATACAAAGTCAGTTTATTGCCCCCATAATCTGGGTCTTCATTTTACCTACCTTAGAAAGGATGGAAGGCTGAGTCAACCTTGAGCCTGGTGAGATTTGAACTTGCAATAATTGCAGGTAGCAGATGTAAGTGGATGTTAATAACAGTGCTTTAGTCTGCTGAGCCACCAGAGCTCTTCTCAAAAAGTTTCATCCCTTTTTGATGTTCCAGAGGTCCCTCAAGACTGGCTTTGTTATCATGCCTGGTAGGGTCTCGGGGAATCATAAGAAGGCTGTAGTGTTTAATCTTCTGTTTACTGTACTATATAGTTGAATTTTTAATAATTACTTTTTAAATAATTTTATATATTTATTGTTTTATTTTAATGGTTGTATGCTAATCAGAGTTACTTCATGAAATATATATTTATGTAGTAATTTTACTGAATAAATAAATGATGCCTTAAAATATGTTTGATTTAACAAATATTGATATGCATGATCTACATGCCCATACATGCTCTAAATCAGGGGTGTCAAACTCTATTTCATTTGAGGGCCACATCAGGGTTGTGTTTGACTTCAGGGAGCCTGGGTGGGCGTGGCTAGGGTGGGCATGGCCAGCTTGACATCACTTATGTTGGGGGTTCCTGTGGTGGCCTGAGTGCTCTGCCAGCGAAAATGGGTTCCCGAGCTCTATTTTTGACTGCAGTGGCCTCCTGCAACCCTATACCAACGAAAACGGAGCTCGGGAGGGCAGCATTCCCGAGCTCCATTTTCACTGGCAGAGGCACCGCAGGCCGGTCCTTCACTGTTTCCAAGGCAGCCCCGCGAGCCAGATCTGGTCCCAGGACCTTGAATTTGACACCCCTGCTCTAAATGAATTTCATCTCTTCTAATCACTTCAAAGCTCCATGATATAATAAAATGTAACAGAAACATTTAGTTTGCCTAACGATCTAAAATGATCCATGTGGAAAGAAAAGTTGAAAACTGTTTAAAGTCTAATACTGTAGTCTTCTCTTCTAGACTCAGACTAGATGATCTGTTTCTAAAGGAGTCAAGCAGAAATTAGAAAGCTAGAAAACTGCTTATCACTGAATCATATTTATGCGAGTATTATTGACACTAGTAGATTTTTCAGGCAGAAGTTTTTCTAACAGTCCTGAAGGTACATGAGACCTTCAGCATGTAAAGGTGGTGTGTAATACTGAACTATGCCTTCCTTCTTTCCTGGTTACCGTTATATCAAATATTGTAGAATTCCAAAATGTTAAAAGAGAAGGCGGGCAGTAAAGTAAATAACTGTGAGTGGGAGGAATCCCAGGTGCTAGTAAAAAAAAGGGCTTTTTTAAAGTTGGCTCGAGATGTTTCAGAAAATGTGTTCTTTTTCAAGGGCACTCCTTCCTGGAATGTACATGAACAAATTGTCAGAGTCAGTTCATGGATATTCTAGAAGTGTCTTTGAAAAAGAACACATTTCCTGAAACGCATCAGGGCAAATAAAAACCATGTTTTATTGGCACATAGAATTCCTCCTCTTATTTTGTTTAACTCTTCTGCTAACAGAAACTGCTAACAAAAGAATTGAAGAAAATTAAGTTATCTTGCTCAAATCACAGGCTTCTGCTTAAAGTAAAATTCATGAATGGTGAAGCAGTTAAGAATGGCTGCAGATTGATTTCTACTATAGCATCTGGTCAGCAGAGGGAATTATATTTTGTTCTCCTAGGGAGCCACTCTGAAACTGGATATTGGTATGCATATTTACTGTAGAAACGAATTGTGTCTTCTAAATCCATAATTTCTTTAGAATATTCTGATAGAGTGCAATTTGAAATGTTTTGAATGTTTATCATAGAATAGAAACTAGACATCAGCTGCTTTCTTCCTTTGTTGTTATAGACTCATGCAAATAATAATTCATCCTGTTATATATTATAGTATATACTATATACTATGCCAAGAGCATAACTTTAAAAAAGATATATTTCAAAGGTTCCCATTGAATCAATGTAAGCAACATTTATACATACTTTTTTGTGAGGCACCATGGCGTTTATGATAGCCAAAAGTACTCATAGACCATAAAGCATTTTTTCCAAAGCTATTGTAATTTTGAATAGTTGTTAAATGACCTATTATGAGTTGAGGACTATATGTAAAACAGTTGACAAAATATAATTTAACCTGCTTCCTTAACTGTAGTTCAAAGCAAGCTTGTTTCAGCAAAAAAAAAAAAAAAAAACCCAACCCAAACACAACACAACAGTTATCAGCAGAGAGCAGTTCATGTTTAACTGATTCTCCCTCACCCATGTCAGGCTCCCAACACTAAGAAAGATACAGAGTGATTCTTCCAAGCAGATTTCTGTATTGTTCGACACCTATAGACAAAATCTTGCCAAACTGAAGCAAGAGTATTATTAGGGAGGGGCCGTCTTTATTTTCCTTTTCTCATACAAATTATCTGAACTCAGTTGTCTCTTCTCTGGAATATACTCCCTCCCTCCCAGATTACATTCCATCATATCTCACCTCATTTAGCTCTATCCAGTGTTAATAGAGATGAAACCTTTTATGGGCCAATGCATTCTCTGGATCTTTATAGCTTAAATATTTTTTTTAATAAACACAAACCACTTGTAGACATCAGGAACACTCAAAAAGTTCCATTGGTTGCAGTTTCAAAGCAAAAACTGAAAACACAATTTTCCATGTTCAGAACATTTCAAACAGGCATTTCAAGTATGTAGAAAAAGAAAGAAATGTTATTTTTTTTATTATACCATGTTTTTAGTGAAATATAAAATGTGTAACTTCAGTTATTACATCTAGTTTCTTTTTAGAAAGTTTCATATAACTCTCTGGTGCCTTTTTTGGCAGAAATATAATGCTGATTATGAATTGTCTTCAAAGGATGGAGCTGACACACTGGCATATATTGCACTGCTTGAAGAAAAACTACATCCTGCTATGGTAAGAGCCAACTAGTCTCTCAACTTGCATTTAACCATAGCACAGTTATTTCCTCTCCATCCTCAAATTATGGCCTTCATCTTCTCCCTGGTCCACAAGTGTGATTGTCAGACTTAAATTGTACATAGCTGTATCAATGTTAAAATAATGTTTTTCCACTTATTGTGATTTAGCAAGGTTGTTATGTTTCACTAACCTTTATATTGGAGATGAAGTCAGGTGATTAGCAGTGGGCTGATCTCTCCCTGTTGGTTCCCAATAAGCCTCTTCTGTCACCATTCTGCTATTCATTTCCTGCTGAGCTTGAGAGAATTGTTTTAATCAGTTCCTCATTTTTATATTGATGTAAACATACTTATCAGTATGGGTGCTTATGGGCAAACTCAGCCTAAAGATAGCTTTGTGTTTTCATTGGATGGACACCTGGTGCTACACAAGGAACCTGCAGATGTGTCAGAAGTTGGGTGGATTTGCATTATGGCACTAAAACGTTTAGTTCATATTTTTGTGAATACTTTCTCTACTGTTCCTCCTGGTTTCCTCAAGGCTATAGTAACATGACAGTGAAATGAAAGACCAGGAATTGTTCTCAGGGAAAACAGCATGGGAATGAGTTGACACTTTACAAATGTCTTATGCCAGAATGGTTTGTTGAAACAACAGTACACAAACTGGCCTAAAGCCATCCAACAGAGCCCAGTGTTGCACTCTTTCCATTTCTGCTGCAAGAACATGATTGGCAGATGTTTCTCCTGTAATATGTTGAAAAATGATGGCAGCAAAGCAGTAGTACTTATCCAGTCTTTTATCCAACATGCACTGCAGATACATAAGCAATACTAGAAATCACTAGAATTCATTAGCCAGGATAATGTTAGGCAATGGTCAGTAAATGTCATGCTTATGTAGGTTTGCACTAAGATAAGGATCACTTGCGGATACTTTTAAAAATAGGCATAGAGAGTTATTACATGTGCCAAAGTTAATATTTTGTCTTTGAAATTATGTGCCATCAAGTTAGAGTTAAGTCTTAGCAACTACATTTTCTCTGTGACAATCTGATGCTAAACTGGTCATTCAAGTCTTCTAGTGATGCATCAGTCTTACAAGTAAACATCCCTTTCTTCTCTTTCCTCCATTTTGCTCAGCATTAGCTCCTTCGCCAGAGTTAGGACTTCATATAATGTGTTTAAGATAGTATAATTTGAGCCTGGTCATTTATGTCTTGACAGAGAACTCTGGGTTGATTTATTCAGTGATCTGTTTGTTTGTCAGGATGCTTCTCCAATGCCAGAGTTCAAAATTGTCAATAACAGTACTGTTCTTATCCTGCTTCTTCAAAGGTCACCTTTTGCTTCCATGAAGTGGTATAGGGAATACTACTGCTAGCATTATTTCAATTTTTGTAGTATAAACACATCATGGCATCTTTTCAAAGGCCTTCTTAGCCGTTCTACCAAATACTAATCTGTAGCATATTTCTTGACTATTTGTTCTTTTATTAGATGGTTGATCCTAAAAAGCAGAAGCTATCACTTCAATATCTTCATTGTCAATTCTAAGCCTTGTTTTTATACCTGATGTTATTAATTTGGTTTTCTTTTTATTTAATTTTAATTTTAATTTTCACTATACTCTTTGACTTTTATTATTAGGGTTTGCGGATTCTTTTCATTTTCAGCTGTCAAGAATAAGAATTATAATACAGGTTATTGATGTTTCTTTCTCCAGTTTTAAAATCACACTAGTCTCTTTCAACCCAGCTTCCCTTAATATATATCCAGCAAATAGGTTAAATAAATGAAAGGATACATCCTTGTTTCACTTCTTTGCCAATCTGGAGCCAATCTGTTTTGCTGTGTTCTGTCCATACTGTGACTTCTTGACCCTGTATATAGGTTTTACATTAGGACAATGAGATATTCTGGAATCTCCATTTTTCTAAGCACATTCCATAGGTTGACATGATTAACAAAATCAAAGGCCTTTCTATAATCAATGGATCACATACTAACTTTTTGGTATTCTGTGCCTTTCTCTATTATCCAGCCTGCATCAGCAAAATGTCTCATGTTCCTTGGCTTTTTCTAAAGCCAGCTTGAACATCTGGTGTTTGTTTTTCTATTTCAGCTGTAATCTGTGTTCAGTGATCTGAAGTACTATTTTGCTAGGATGTGAAATTAAGGATATTGTATGATAAGTGTGTGTGCATTGTTAAGTTTCTTATTTTTGGTATTGGAATGTAGATAGACCTCTTCAAATCTATTGGCCACTGTGTTATTTTTCAGATTTGCTGGCATAGCTTGGTTAGAACTTTTAATGATTCTTCTTTTATTGTTGGCCATATTTCTGTGGATATTCCATCAGTTCCTATAGCCTTCTGACTTGATAATGACGAGGGTGCTGATCTATTATAATTTCATCTTCTAATACTAAGATTTGTGTAAATAGTGAATATGTTTTAAGATATCTTGGATGTTGACATTTCTACTGTGTAATATTTCAGTGTGCTCCTTTGATCTTTTATCTCCTTCAAATCAGTTATTATCTGTCCATTGGCATCCTTTAGCATACCAATTTGAGGTTGAAACTTTCTTCAGAGATTTTTTCACGAGATTATCCTTTTTAAATGTCTGCTTCTATCTTCTGTGTCTTTACAGATGTTTTAATAGTGCTTCATGTGTCTTCTAAAAGCTCTCTTAAGTTTCTTCCTGAGGTTTTTACCTTTCTTAGCTTCGGCTTCTCTTCTCTTCTTGGCAATTTTGATGGGTTTTTTCCCTGACATCCAGTTTGTGTTCTTCTGTTTCTTCATCTTTGGCAATGTCTTTTCACTTTCCTCCTTAGCCAGTTCCTCTGGTTCTCTTTCAATGACCTCAGAACTTCAAAGTGATTCCTGATGTTCTCTGAAAATGGTAGATATATGTTCATATTGTGGAAACTGTCTGTTTTTCTTGTTCTTCTTTAGCCCAACTTAGAACCTGTACATTGTAGTTTCTAATCTCTTACACAGTCGGCACCTGGGTTTCTGTTTAATACCATAAGCGAACTCTTCTAACCTATTTTAGCAATTGTAGTCAATTTGATTTCTGTCTACTCCATGTGGTGCTTCCATGGATACCTGTATCATCACTATCATCAAGATAGTGTTAGCTATAAAGAAATAATAGATTGGCAGAAATTGATATGTTGATGTCCTCCTTCATTTTCAATTCTTAAACCATGCCAGGGTGGATAAAAATCGATGATTTTTTTTAAAAAAAATTTAAATGAGATTTTTTTTATTTAAATCAGATTTTTTTATATTTTTATCAAATTTATTTTAATAAAATTCTTTTGGAGTAAAAATCTATCTAAAGATAGTTTTCTATTTAAGATACATTAATAATTTAGTTTATTCAGCATGAAATGGAACTTAGTTATGTAGCATGAGACTGTATATTCTGCAATATTGGGACTGTCAGTGAGTCAACAGCGGGTCAGAGGAGGAGCCGCTGCAGGACAGAGATAACAGTTGCTCTTTAAAAATTATGATTTAAATCGAGTTGATTTAAATCAAGCCTTTTTACTAGTGATTTAAATCATGATTTAAATCGACTTAATTTAAATTAAATCCACCCTGAACCATGCAGTGTAACATTTTCCTTAATATTTCCAACTTTGGCAATCCAGTTTCCAATCACAAGCAGCAGATTTTGCTTTCATGTTCTGTTAGTTTTAAATTGAATTTGATTTCAGTGATAGAAATATGAGAAGATTATTAAGTGTAATTTAATAATCTTCGCATATTTCTATCACTGAAATTAATGGAACTTAATTTGGGATTGGTGTTTGTATGAATTAGCTAAGAAACACTTAAGGAAGTGTCTGTTTAAAATCAACAATTAAAGTTATAATTGAAAATGAGATTAATTTAGTCAACTAAACAGGAAGCTTAATCAGCTTTGTAAATTATACTTGTATGGCCTACTTCTTAAAAACAATAGTTCAGCCTAAGTCTGGACTGTGTTACTTCACATTGCAAATGGAGATTTTATTAAAATATTTCAAAAAGAAAACTAGAAGGTGAAAAGGGTTCTTTGATTTATTTTATTAAAATATTTATATGTTTTCTGTAGGTGGGTCATACAAAACATAGAACTGCAAATGCAGAAAAGTGAATGAAATTAAGAAGCAGTAATATGCAATAGTTTATTATTAGTTTTCAAAATAAATGGATTTTATATTATATTTATATTGCAAAGTGGCACAAGCAAAAAAACCTACAAATGTTCTTGACATTTTTATTATGTAGGTTTCTGCCTACAGTTTGTAAAAATGAGGCCTGTGATATCACAATCATTAAGCTAATTATGAAATCGTTTGAAATTTCAAAGTTATATTCACACATCATGCTAAAACATAATGTTACTTATTTTGATTTTAGTTAGCAAGATTCATGAACCCTGGCATTTGGTTTGCTGTGTTTGAACCAAATTTCTGTGGCTTGTTGAGCAACTGATCAAAACAAGTCATACATTGGTGTGATATGTGCTCAACTATTGTTACCATGTATGTTTTTCAAATTAATTACTTTTATTGCTTATTTACACAAATTATATTTCAAGAAGAATATGCTTTAGAGGAAGAAAAGTGTTATTGCTAGTCATTTCATTATAATAAATGTGCTGAATTTCCCTAGTCATAAATCTGGGCTATGTATATGTATAAACTCTTAGATTTCAAATTTAGAGACAAAAGCTTCAGTAAATATATATATATATATATGCATTTAGTTTTTAGGAATTAAAAGAATATTGTAGTCTTTATAGAACGTGTCTTCATTCCTGAATATTAACATTCTTTATCTTCATGGTACAGCTGTATACTTTTTGGATTGAAGCTGATAATTACTATAATTTGACAAAACCATGGTTTGCTTCAAGGATTCCATTTCCATTGAGTTGGTACCTACCTAGAAAAATGTCCAGGGACGCTCTTAATAGGATCTTGCTGACAAAGGGAGGGCCTCCGCTCTATAGCATCACTGAAATAGAAGTTCAGGTAAATTTCTTAGTCAATTAAAATTGATGCAGATGTACTATCACTGCATGATAAATGCAGTATTGTTTACTATTCTACTCCATAAAATGGTAGATGTTTAATCTTCAGAATGTAGTGGTGTCTTGTTTTGTTTGATATTATTTACAGAATATTTACCTTTCTATCAAGGCAGAATATACAATCTTTTCTTGTGTTAACAGATAATATATTCTTTTGAGAAGGAGCCTAATTTTGTGGGAGAACACCTTAATTTTTTTCCAGAGCATTATAGAAAGATCCATTTGCTTTCTAAACCAAATCCCTCCTCCCTGCACTTTATTACTAACATTAAAAAAAGATTGATCTAATATGGTGCTATAGAAACTAAGAAAAAATGTAACTTTGAAGGCGTTCCAGACAAGTACTTTGTTTATACCTTTGTATATGCCAAAGCATTATTTTGGAATTAAATCTAAAGCCCTGATCAAGCTTTTTTTCAAAATAGAAATTAAAGCAATAAGTGAAAACAATTGTTTACCGTACAGAAACATTTTCCAGAGCTTTTACATAACTTTCTTTGCAACCTTTGCAATCAGTATGAGAGAATTCTCACCACAAAAGTAGTGCTCAAAAAGTATCCACCATTGTAAAAGCACTCCACAGACTGGTTTTATCTGTGTTGCTAAAATTCCTACTGCTTTTTTTGAAACCTATGAGCAATATTTTCTCTGATACGTTCCATGTATTGGAATCTAATATGAATTAGAGTGTCCTTTTAGAAAAGAGATGGCCTGAATTTAGTTTTTTTTGGGGTTTTGTTTTTCTATTCTATACTCCTGTAGCCCATCAACATGATACACAAGGCAATAGTGTTGCTATTATAGTATGCTATAATACATACAATATACACTGCTAATAGTAGAGATGGGCAGCCCATGAGTTATACTCAAACCCTAGTACATCTGTGGGTCTTAAAGCAACATCTTGGATTTTTTAATTTTTTGTGTGGATGTAAAGTTTAAGAGGCAATTTCTCCCCAGAAACTTCCTTAAGACACATTTATAAAATGACACTCTCTAATTTTAGCATCACTGCTTTGAAATCTGATAATTTCAAAGCAGATAACTTGTTTTTTGATAACTTGTTTGAATGGAAAAATACATTCAAGATATGCATTTTGCTGCATTTTGTATTAACTGAAGCATTACAAAATTCAGGGGTAGCTTCCTTGAAAATTATGGTAGATAAATTAGGTTATCAAAAATGAGCAAGTTTTTGATGCCTGAGGGTTGCACAACATTTTTGGGAAGCTCAAGGAACATTGTAGATGGAACAAAAATGCAACATGGAGCTAACTTTTTTCATTACTTTTTGAAGGATTCTTAATTTTGTTAATTATGATTAGACTGGGGTATCACATTCACTCCAGTTTAGTATATTTACTGTCTCAAAATATAGGTTCGCTACTCTTGATATGTAGGAATAATATGATAATAAAATGAATTAGCCACAGAGAAAAATAGCAATTGCACTTTCATTTGTATACCACCCCATAGTGCTTTACAGCACTCTCTGGGCAGTTTACAATATCAGCATATTGTCCCCAACAATCTGGTTCCTCATTTTACCGACCTTGGAAGGATGGAAGGCTGAGTCAATCTTGAGCCCCATCAGGATTGAACTCCAGGGTGTGGGCAGAGTTTGCTTGCAATACTGCATTCTAATCACTGTGCTGCCAGGGCTCCTGTAAAATCCTGTAAACACATAGAAAATAGGATAATATATAATGGAGTAAGTAGAGCTGTGATATTTTGTAAGTTTCCACAAACAAGAGTCAAGTTCTCAGAACTGTTTTAAGATTAATAAAGATATTCTGTAACCGTTGCATGGGGGAGCAAATGACAGCATATAAGAGATGGTGTTATGCAAATAATGCAACTTACGCAGTTTTGTTAAACATTAAGACATGAGCACGGGTGTCAAACTCACCACATCATGTTGCCATCACGTGATGTTTCGCAACTTTTTTCCCATTCACAGAACGGGGGTGGACGTGGCCTGCACGTGACACATCCGGCCCATGGGCCACCAGTTTAACACCCCTGCACAAGAGTGTGCACAAGAATAGCATTTGCTTGATGACATCATCATGTGCATGTCATTTTAGCAACATTGTGTTTGGCTGCAAGTGGCTATGTCTGTAATGGCACATTTTTTAACATTGTGATATAGGATAGATAATGTAAAAGTTAATACTTTACTATCTATTATGAAGACTCTGCATTGATTTGAAATAAGTACTGGAAACGTTGTGCAGATGAACTTGTCTCCATTTTAGATCTACAGAGATGCAAAAGAGTGTCTTAATCTTCTGTCAAATAGACTAGGCTCATCTCCATTTTTCTTTGGAAATAAGTGAGTATAGAATGTTTATGGTGTTTGTAAGGCATTTTAATGCTACTACATTTTGTATTTAAAAGTATGTTAAGACTTTATTTGATTTGCCAGCTTTTAGTATCAACACTTGTTCAACTACTGATCACCATAAACTAAATGATGACTAATTAAAAATAATTTTAAAAAGAATTCAAGAACAGCTTCCTTCAGATTCTATATAAAATGACATACTTGTACTTTGAATATCAGTGGCATAATTTCCCACAATTTTGAGTCAAAAAAGCAAGAAAGGTACAACGTACATTCTTAACAGGCTTAACAATTATTTTAAAAAGCCAAGTTAATCACCAGGAGCCATATACATAGTTACTACACACCATGTTTACTGCATGTCCTTTGATCATCAACAGGTTACTTACGGCTAATGTGGCCATTTCTTCCCTCTTTCAACCAGGCAATTTCCTTATTACCAATTACCAATATGATTACCAACTAAATTAAATTTCTAGAACCCTCCCCAGTTTGTGGATTTTTTTTAAAAAAAAATAAATTGTAGATATCAGAAGTTATTTCTCTGCATAATGATGCAGCTTTCCTGCTATGGCACTATTTTATGGTGCTTTTGATGAAAGCTTTAAATTGCTAAAACTAAGACAATGATGCCCAGTTATTTTCAATGGTATAGCTCTCAGATCCTGCTCTGCAAAAGGGCCTCACCTTCTGTGTGTTTCCATTTTCAGTGCATTGCATGCTGAAGTGATGTTGATTTTTGTATAACATTCAGGATGCTGTTTTCCTTTAATGATGGAAAATCATTTTTTTCATAATTACATTCATGTGGAGAAAAAACACATTCATATATCTGAATCAATAATATGGCCATGGAAGAGATTTATGTACCTTGTCTAAATTCCAATCTAGATTTTCTGGGGCTACATGATAAAAGATTTATCCTGAAGCCACTTTCATCACCGAAAGCCTGCAATGTGTCTGTGGTGCATTGGAGCAAATGATACATATAGTCTGAGAAAGTCTCTTCAGGAAGTTTAAAGGCATCTGGGATGATCTCATCGCAGCAACAGTAGAAGCAGTTAGATGGGTTACTTCCTTAGATATTGAACTATAGCATCTATCCTATTGCGATTCTATGGAGTCATATTAAAGCGATTTTATCATGTTTTTACCCTTAATTCAATATTTTATTTCGTCTACATATTGTCCACATACTTCACATACATGTATTTGCTGATGCTTTATTCAAACTTACATTTGTGTATGTATGTGGTTTATTAGTGTTGTATATCAGTGATTGCATGACCTCTGTGGATGCCATATGCCAAATAAATAATAAATAATGAACAAATTAGTCATTTTCACAAAATACAGTCTTATTAGATTATTAAACTACCATGAAATAATGATGCAATTTCTTGACTATTTCTATAGTCAAGCATGTTATATTTTTATGAATTCAAAATGTTCAAACATAACATTTTACTTATATATTTCTGAACGTTTTTAAAGGGATTTGAGATAATAATGTCATATATTTATTATATCTAGACCTACAACTCTTGATGCCTTCGTGTTTGGTTTTCTTGCACCTCTTTATAAAGCACCATTCCTTAAAGTCCAGTTACAGGAACATCTGAAGCAGCTTCCTAATTTATGTCACTTCTGTGATGATATTCTGAGTTGCTACTTTAGACGAAACTTCTCAGGTAAATGTATACTTGTCCCTACACATATACATCTTGAAATCTACAGATGCTTATTTGCACTAAGTCTATACTAGAAATAAATTCTTCACCAGAAATCTTGAAATCTGCCTTATAAATTTGTAAGGGCTTTAAAAATGGTAAAGGTTTAGGACTCTATTAGCATATATTATATGATGCTTTCTCTCTGAAAATTCTTGAAATGTTTGTAGAGATTCTTGGTTGCTTCTAATTTTATTTCTGTGTGTCTTGCCTATTTAGGGACCTCTCCGGAGGGACAAGATACAGTTGATGCGAATCTCCAGAAACTTACACAGCTTGTGAACAAGGAATCTAATTTGATTGAAAAGGTTCTTGTTCATTCTGATTTTCTAACTGATAGATAGGGGCCAGATAGTACTTTTGGCTTTAATTAGCTAGAAAGAGAATGACAGCCAGAAGTAGAAAAGAGCATCCAAGGAGAGCAGAATCCATCCCAAGTTTTGGGATGCTTCCTACTGTAGTTGGTTTCAGCTGCTTTTATGTTATTCAGTCTCTGATGCCTGTAGTGACCTTCACTGCAGAAAACCATATGAGATGATAGACTGCGGGAGGGGGAAAAAAAGAGAAGAATGGTTCTGCATTTATCATATTTATGTTGCTTTTTCTTTTAATATTGTCTCATTCTTTAGCTTTAGCCCATTTCTCTGCCTTACTGAGGCAGTTCTTTTGCACAAATATATGAAACTGCCATTGGATGACTGAACCCTAAATTATTGTGTCTCAATAATTTAGGTTTTGAAATAACTGATAATATTCAGCATTAGATTATGTATAAATATTCTCCTTTATTGGTAGATTATGTATATTTAAAAATTCAGCATTTGCACTTGATTTAAAAAAAAGGGAATAGGCAGTACATAAGTATATTTAGTAAGTAAATATATCACTTGGGTACAGTATGGACAATTCACATAATACCACCATACAATATATAAGCTATATAAGCCACTTAAAGGAGCAGAAAGATTCCTTATAATATTTGGGTGGGTTTTATTTAATTAGCACTTAGAATCTATACCTAACAATAACTAATGCTTATTTGATAAAGGAAAGAAAAAAGTCATCTGAGAATTAAGGAAGCTGTCAAATAGGCCTTATGTATATTTCTATATACAAATGCAATATGGAAAATATAGGCAATAATTTAAGCAATTCCAGAGTCAGAAGGACAAATTTGATCAAAAGGAATATTATTAAATCTAACAAAGCAGGTGGCCAGGCATTAGAACATACCCTAGAAAATGCTTTTCAGTATTTGGGAGTAGTAAAATTATAAAAGGCTGTGAATTCAGACTCCAACGTTTGAAACCTTTGGATATGTTTAAATTATTTTGATGTTCTACAAAGGATCCATTAGCCCTTTCATAAACAATAGATAGTAGGAATTCTGGCAAAAAACATGAAAACAGATTCCCTAAAGAGTCCATCATCCAACTCAACTAAAAATTAACAGTAAATACTAAAAGAACTAGCTCAACTAGGACAAATTTTAATCAGTAATTAAATTTCGATGCACAAAGTGTCTTTAACCCTCCTCAACAATATCATTTTAAATGTAGCTTTTATGAATTTATACACATTTATTGTATTTAGTCATTATCTAGCAACTTTGATTGGCTCAGAATAAAAATATCCAAGATAATTTAAGGGCATGAAGGTCTATGTCTTTTCAGGCATAATTAATGTATTAATATGAAAAAATAAAAGTTATGGTGCTAATATACCAGCTTTGTCCCCTGTGAGCTGCTTAATGATTTTTTTTCATACCAAAGATGGAGAGTGACAGCTAATCAAGCCATGAATCAACAAGACTAACTGCCATGCTTATGACATAGTGACTAAACATAGGCTTCCCAGGCTCTGGAGCTATTATTTATTTATTATTTATTAATTAAATTTTTATACCGCCCCCTCTCCCGAAGGACTCGGGGCGGTGAACAGCCAGAATTAAAAACACACAATACAAATATTAAAATACATTAAAACAAAATTAAATTATCTTAGGCTTCTCCAATTTAAAACCCCTTACCCATAAAATTCACCCAATTAAAAATTTTTAACCCAGCCCGGCTTGCTGAAATAAAAAAGTCTTCAGGGCCCGGCGGACGGTCCGAAGGTCCGGGATTAGTCGTATCCCTGGGGGTAACTCATTCCAGAGGGTGGGTGCCCCCACAGAGAAGGCTCTACCCCGGGGGGTCGCCAGCCGACACTGCCTGACAGACGGCACCCCGAGGAGACCCTCTCTGTGGGAGCGTATTGGCCGGTGGGAGGTTATCGGAGGCAGAAGGTGGTCTCGTAAATAACCGGGTCCTAAGCCATGGAGCGCTTTGAAGATGAGAACCAACACCTTGAAGCGCACCCGGAAGACCACTGGAAGCCAATGCAGCTCGTGCAGGAGAGGTGTCACGTGGGAGCGCCATGTCGCCCCCATAAGTACCCGCGCGGACGCATTCTGCACCAGTTGGAGCCTCCGAGTGCTCCTCAAGGTGCACTCCTCAACCCATGTAGAGAGCGTTGCAATAGTCGAGGCGGGAAGTAACGAGGGCATGAGTGACCGTGCATAGGGAGTCCCGATCTTGCTTGAGGCCTACCAAGACCAAGCTGCAATAATACCTTCACTCTAGAGAAGACAGTTTTTGCAACTGAAGTTACTGACCAGCAAGGTTAAAAAAAGCTTTCAGAAGCAATGACAGATATAGCCAAGTCAATATTACTGTCATATAAAACTTATAAAATTAAGACTTAAAATCAGTGAAGGAAGAAATTGAATAAATTATTATAAAACAATATAAAACATACAAGAGAAATGCAATAATTATTGCCAAGTCACTTGATAGTAAGATGGGCAGTATATAAATTTAATAAATAATATAAATACTTCATAATGTCATCACTCCAAGTTTATATGACTTCTTATGGAAATAATTAAAAATAGTAACTTAGCCACCATATTGGTGATGGTATGGTTCCAATCTGCTGATAGAAAATTATTACCTCTCCCTCATAAAGATTGCAGTTTTGTTAAGGCATGGTCAAGATATGTCTGCACATAATTTAGTATAGTGTAGTGAAAAAATACCCAATAGAGAGCCAGGAGACTAAGAGTTCTAGCACTCACTTAAGGATAAAAGCCAGCTGAGTAACTCTGAGTCAGTCACTTTCTCTCAGATCAGCCCAGGTCATAAAGATATTGTTGTACACCAAATAGGAGTCACTTTCTCTCAGCCCAACCCAGGTCATAGAGATGTTGTATAGAGAATAGGAGGCAAGATTATTATGTGTGTTTGCTGCCTTCAGTTATATAGCTGGCCCTCAGTTTATGATTGCAATTGGTACTGGAATTGTTATTGATAAACAATACAGTTGTGAAGTGTGGCATCATGTGACCACATTGCTTAGCGACAGGAGTTCTGGTGGTCCAGATTGCTGCTGTTAAACAAGTACCACATGGACCATTAAACAAGGTACTTCTGACTTCCTATTGGCTTCCCCATTGACTTTGCTTGAGGGAAGCTGGCATGGAACGTTGGAAATCTTGATCACATGCCTGTGAGGATGCTGTGATGGCCAGAGTTCCAAGTATCCATTGTAAGTCCTCATTCACTGCCATCATAAATTGAACAACTGGTAGTAAGTAACATGAGGATTTCTTATACATGCATAATTAAAAATGTATGATCAAAATATAACATTATTACAGTAATAATAGGGTTTCAAGTTCATTCCAACCACAAGGACAGCATCTTTCGATGTAGGGATCCTACCTCCCATCTAGTACTCCTGGGGTAAAGTGTTGAAATGAGCCAAAGATAAGGCTCTAGAGCAGGGGTGTCAAACTCACGGTCGCATCACATGATGTATCGGGACTTTTTTCCCCTTCGCTAAACGGTGTGGGCATGACCATGACCAGCTCATGACGCATCTGGCCCCTGGGCCAGGAGTTTGACAGCTCTGCTCTAGAGAGTACTAAATAAACAAGGTTGAATAAATAATTTGTAGATATAAAATGAAACCCTCAGCTGAAAGTTGATTATTGCATCCATCTGCCTGTCATGTGACTGACAGATTTCAGCATTAGCTGTCTTAACTAGAAGCAAGATTAGATGGATAAACCTCAGTCAATTAAATTAAGATGCTTTTCTTTTCACCATGATGGTGTCCACCTGAAATCTACTTTCTTATAATTTAAATTTGTTATTTTTTGTCTTGTTTTCTAAACAACTGAACATTTTCCCCCATCTTCTACATGAGAGCCTTTCAAATACCTAAAGATAATTATCACATTTCCCTACAGCTTTCCCAGGCAAAACATATAGAAATCCTATAATTATTCCTCCTACATTTTTCCTTCCAGGCCCTTTATCATATTGGTTGCATTCCTCTGTACATCATCAAATTTATCAATGCCCTTTCTAAAATGCAGTACCAATAAAGGAAAAGATCAAGGAGAAAATGCAGTCCGTGGAAAGAACTCAACGTAGTGTTCTAGGTGCATAAGAAAAATTAACACAGTGATCAGGGTTAAGTTTCCTTTTGGGCATTTAGATCATCCTGTATAATTCTATATAATTTAATGCAACGAAATTAGCAATATATCTCCACAAATGTTTGACTTCTGAATGCATATATAAATTGATCAGCATTTGATGAAGTGTTTTAAGTTTCAGCAGCATTGTGAGCACGAAACGGTGTCTTAATAATATCTGGCTTGAAATTAACAGCCCTAAACTACCCCAGGATTCAATAAAGAAGTATAACAGCTAACTATGTGTTCTCAACTATTTAAGTAAATAATAAAGGAATGATAAGTAAATCGCTCATCAATATTCCATGAGATAAAAGAGTATTTCCATAAATACAATTAACTATCAATCAAAATGATTAGAAGCAGTTATTTCCTAACAAATTGTCAGATTGTAATGTAAATTAAAGTGTTAATAGAGGGAGATACTAGAGATGCTTGCTCAGTCTTGGTTTCATTCTGGTTATTTATTCCAATCAAGTGATGTATTTTCCCTGTAGAGTTTTTTATTACTGATAGAACAAATTGAGATAGATAATCAAAAAGAACAACAGAGAGCAAAAAGTACTATTACTTTGGTAAATTAAGATAAATTATACATTTTCTAGCCATTTTTTTTTTAATTTGATTTATATGCCGCCCTTCTCCGGAGACTCAGGGCGGCTTACAATGCGTTAAGCAATAGCCTTCATTCTTTTGTATATTTTATACAAAGTCAGCTTATTGCCCCCACAAACTGGGTCCTCATTTCACCTACCTTAGAAAGGATGGAAGGCTGAGTCAACCTTGAGCCTTGGACAGATTCGAACCAGCAGAAATTGCAGGCAGCTGTGTTAATGACAGGGTGCACCAAACCACTGTACTATCAAGGCTCTTTGATGTCAAGATGTCAGTACCCTTCCACCTGTTAATCATCTATAGCAGGGGTCTCCAATCTTGGCAACTTTAAACCTGGTGGACTTCAACTCCCAGAATTCCCCAGCCAGCAAAGCTGGGCAGGAGAAAGTTGGCAACTAAGATAGAGCAATCAACTTTTCAGTATTTGTTTCTCTTTGCAGACACGAATTCTTTTTAAGCATAACTTTAGACAGAAGATTTGTAGCTTCCTGTTCGGCAGAAGTCAGAACTGTATGTTTTATATAACAGTAGATATTCAGTGGTTTGTCAGAATCAGTGGAGGGAACATACATTGGGCAGTGCTCAATTGCTGTCTGACTCTAATTTTCTTGTTAAATAAATATTTAACAAGCTCATTTCCTGTTTTGTCATTGGCAGATATTTTAACTTTATTAGTAGTACTTTTCACTCTCCGTTGTTTGATCTTAAGGAAATAGTAGTATTAACTCTGAATGGTCAAGAATATTATCTCTCATTTTCCACTTACTTCTAAACTGCTTTCTGATGGGAAGCTGCATGGTTTTACACTTAATTCCCTGGGAGAGGGGAAAAGAAATAAGTGCAGATAAATGGAAAGCATGTTATCATTCGTGTGATGACATGAAATAAAGCATACAACAATGTTTAATCAGGTCAGCTGAATGAATCAGGCCCACAAAATCAGAACATGGTGAAAAAGAGGGATGAATTACAGAGAATTGGATAGGAAATACTTTAAAGTGTATCTCGTACATAGATAATCTTTAAAGAGCCACATCTCCATTTCTTTTAATGGATAAACAAGAAATAATATACTTAGTAGTCAGAGTTAAGCGGTTGAAGTATAAAAAAAAATATGCATGGCATTCATAAGGTAATTCATTGAATTTATTGGTTAATGTTGTTTTTGAACTCAAGAAAATTGCACTATTGTGTATATAATTAAGTTATAAAATAAATGATTGGATGTTACAATGTAAACAATGTTAAGAGTAATTTTATTCAAATATCCAAACTGGCCTTTATCTTACTTCTGCAGATGGATGATAATCTTCGCAAGAGCCCTCAGCATCCTCCTCGTAAACTGACAACTGTCAAACTTTCTACAGCCGAGGAAGGAAATAATTCACTGAATCGACTGTCGCCCTTATAGTTTTTTTAATTTCATATTTATACATGTGTTTTGAGAAACTGTTCATCTGTAATCAATATTTGCACTAAATCTATGTCTTTATGAATCTATGGCAAAGGATAACTTGCCATGGGTACAGGTCCTTTCATTTAACCGATTTATTCTATGGTCATGTTAAAAATATTACATACACCTAAGTTAACATAGGAAAAATCACTAGGTAATTGTAAAATATGCTGTTTAATGTCACCTTTAATGCTGCATAATGCTTGCCTTTTTAGGTCAATATGTCTTTTGACCAAAAGCTAGGATTTCACTTTTTGGGAATTTACTTTTCAGTTTTGACTACAATCATGTTGAACCTCAGCTTGTTGTATAACAGAATAGGTACTGGATCCCCACTTTTAGAATTTTTGTAGTTTTCTACAATAGCTCAAATACTGAAATTAAAGTATCAGCCTGTTAACACAGAACAGTGAATAGTGAATGGTATTTGCCATTTCGGAACACTTTGTGCAAGCAATGGTAAATATATGCAATGTATGCTATTTTTAAAAGAATATAGATTTTTTAAAAAAACTAGTCTTACTGCCATTGGCATCTTGTTTCATATTTAAATGTTTATTCAAATCTAGTTTTACAAAGAACAGGCCTGGACAAGCCTGATTAACTGCCTGAAAGCATATTGCATACAAATTGTAGCCATTTTTACTGAGTCCTTTTTTTCTTACTTTGTTCTCTCTTACTCATTGACACCTTTTTCATGTTTCTCCAGCAATTTCAAATTCTCTGGAATAGGGAGAATGTCGTTCAAACTTTATTTCTGATTTCAACCATAGCAATTGGCATTACTTCTATTTAACCTGTTTTGTGCTAGAGATGCAATTGATTTTTGCCTTAATGCAATACATCAACACCAACCTGAATGACCTAGCCTTTTCTCTGGGGTAGAATGTTTCAGTTAATGAATTGGCAGGATACTGAGCATGTGCAGTATGTTAATCTTTGCAGATGGAGTTCCTGATGAGCATGGGCTTCCCCAAGTACTTGAACCAAGAATGGTAGGTAATACTCCACTCAGAACTGCTGTACATAGAGCTCTGTCCTTGACACTTTCTTGTTACAGTCTATTTATTTATTGTATAGGATCTAAAGGTCTAAAGCACACCTGACAATATAATAAAAACAGCAGCAGAGAGCAATATAATGCCATAGCAGTGCGTTGTTATTCATTATAGGGATAGAGATTGGCATTTCCTGAAAGTCTCTAAATCGAGCTCATTTTGTAACATCTGTCCATAATGGTACTGAGAAACATTTCAGCTTAGCAGTCATTTTACCACAATTAATATAACAACACTAATAGTCCAAATCAAAACTGGACAGTTGCTAATAGGAGGGATGGGTTGTTTAAAAGTCAGATGGTTAGGGATTGGCTTGAAAAAGGAAGGAATAAAGTAAGTTATATAAGAAGAAAGGGGATATTGAAATATTTAAGTCTTGAGATATTTGAATAGTGTGGAGTTTTGAAGGCACATTTTACAGAGAGATACTATGAACCTTTTTGTACCTGCTTGAAGTAGCTCCCTGGGCCTCTGTTTGTAACCTAGCTAGTGCCACAAAATAACAAGGTACACTACCGTGGAAATTGTAAAACATTGATGAAATAAAATATGGAAGGTTGCATAAATTTGGAGTTTGATCTAGGCAAGGGCTTTCATTGACTCAAAATTTAATTCTGAATTAAATCAATATTTTTTTAGCAAAGGACTTAATCAGGCATCTTAATCAGGCATCTTTAATCAACTGATTTTTTTGTGGATATCTTAATTCTACATTTTTCATATGTAAACAAACAGCTTTCTTTTTGTTTGACTTTATTTTGCCAAATCAAACAAATCAACTTTTCTCTAAATTACTTAAGAGTATTCTGTGAATGTAGAGACATAGTTGTCTGAATAAGTTTGTAAATTTTGTATATAAATGTACTTACAGAATATTACTTTGTAAAATAAAGAATGTAGCAATCTCTTCACATATCTTGTATTTATAACAATATTTTGGGATGTCTAACAATAAAATTAAAAATTCATGTGACTTCTGTAGGCGTTTCATTTGTTGTCTGAATCTGTAGATGCCTATGCAAAAAATATCTGAAAAGAAGTGTTAACTTTTTTTCTTGATAAGGGTTTTCAAACAAGGTAGGGCTTCTTCCCCCCCCCCCCCCCACAAGTGTTCATAATACAACTTGACAAAAGTAATCGGGTTGACCATGAAAAAATTCAAAATCCACCTAGAGAGAATAGAAACGTACAGTTTCTGACTTTAAGCCCTTTGACATGCCTGTCACTACTAAATTTGATTTTGCTTCTGCTGCTAAAAATAATAGATTTCCTATGATTGCTCATCAGAAAGAATTTAATAATGTTTTCTTTATATAACATTTGGATTTCGCTGAGGTTTTGCATGTGGCCCTGGGGTCTCAGGCTATGCACCCCTGCCTATATTCAAACAGGTTCAGGTTCACAAAATAGAGGCCACCTTCAAGGCTGTGGGAACTCTTCATCTAGGAAAAAAAATAGCAAGTGAATGCTACTAGTTGATCTCAACAGGCCGGTGTGCATTTTTTATTAAATTATCAATATTCTAAATTTCTAGAAAAGTAGCCAAACGTGCTGTAGCAATTCATTTTTAAAGTTGAATCTGAGAAAAGTTCAGTTATTTTTTATTTCTGCCATGAATTTTTTTATGTTTGGATGTTTTGTATTATAACTTTTTTGTTGTTACTCTATTGTCATAATAAAGCAAGCCATGGAATCAAACTGGTACATTTTCTTCAGAGATTAATATGATCTAGCAGTATGATGGTAGTGGTGGTGATGTTGATGACTAACTATAACTACATTTTGACAATGTAGTTTATTGAGCTTTCTCTCTGGTATTTTAAATAGAATTGTTCAATTCAGATAGTACACTCAATTAAGCTCAAACAACATAGCTTAGATGATATATGAACCTAGCTATTGTAGTTTATATGCCAAAGGCATGTTGTATGAACTCAACTAATTATGGCATCTAAAATCATGATTACACCAACTATAATTTAATAGGATATGTGAACCAATGTATTTACTGTAGCTTACCTTTTATCTCTTTCTCATTCTTAGAGATAATTCTATAGGATGTATTTTGGAATCAGATTGTAAAATCATGGCGGATAACCCCAACATTCAGTATGGCTCTGTAAGCAATTTTCACTTTGTATCTTCCATATCTTATTTGCTACTGAGTGATGAGTCTAAAAAGCAGTTTTGGGGAAGTCAAAGATTAATGATATCATTAACAGGATAAGCCTCTACATCTGCTTAAAAATAAATTCAATGCATTTTGGCGGTACTTAATTCTTATAGAGTTAGAATTCCCTAACAGAAGTTACAATCAGCTTTATGGTCAGGTTTTGGGTTTAAATGCTGAACATTTGTGAAAATAAATTGCAGTTTTTACAACTGCTCTCTTGCCACAGGAAAAACTGCTCTCTTGAGAAAAAAAATCCCTGAGGCATACAAAAAAGGGGTTTTTAGGGCAATGTTTGCTATTTTCATACCAAATTGAATTTCCATGTTAAAAAAATATATTGTCATGCCCTTTGGCAAACTCTAGAAATCAGAGCTTTTTATTATTATTCTAAATGACACTATTTGTAAAAAGCAACACAAACGGTTATCAGAATCTAATTTACAGTTTTCCTGTAAATCATATTTATGATGCCAGGCATGTTTTGTATTGCTATGGTTACATACCTATTAATCTTATGCTATTCCTCTTCCATTTTTCCAGACCAAGTTCTCTTGTCCTACAACAGCTGGAGAAAATAAAGTATTTATGTCCTGGCTTCATTCAAGTGGAAACATAGATGGATGGCAGGAAACATTAGCTAGTCAGCTGATACTGTACATACAGTACTGAAAACTATCTGGGCCTCTTGTTACACAACACGTGTTTGCTGAGTTTAGGGAATGGGTGACTTGACAAGCCAACTTTTCAATATTAGTTCCCAAAATGACTAATATCAAATTATTGCATAAAGCAGCTTTTTGGGTACTGAAATTTTGATCAGTTCTTATTTGCTGGCTCTTGCTCTTCTTTTGTTCTGTGAGATGCAAAATAATTAAGCAACATTGTATGATATTCAATAAATAAAGACCAGAAATGATTAGGTCTGTTGTGTAGAATCCGAGATGATATCTTAGGGCCATAGAATAATTTCAAGGAAGAAAGCTATGCCCGGATTATAGTCCAGAAGGAAAGGAATAAGTCTTGCTTCTAGTAATAATTCTAGAGCAGCTTATTTAGAGGAGCAAAGGGATAGGTTGCCATGTTATGAAGACAGCAAGGATTTGAGTGCCTGTTAAATATTTATGCAAATATGCTTACAAGTATTTTATTTTCCATAACTGATGAAATTGAATACTGTTTTTGCTCCAGGAAGCAAGTTTCTCTACAGTTTTTTCAAATCAAGAAATCATAACTTTTTTAAAAAAAAATCAGATAAGTTCCTTAACAAGTAATTTGGATGTGACTGTGCTGATGGATACTTTAATATAAATTTCCAAGTGAATGCAGAAGTGAAGTAGGGAATAATAATTATATGGGAAGAAATACACTTTATCCCTTGTTCCTTACAGCAAGGATACATTACACTAGTTTGGAGGTATGAGTCGTCAGCTCTTTCTGGAATAGCAACAGCTTAATGGGTGAGGCAGGGATCAAAGTGTATGTGTCATATCACACATGAAGCAGAGATTAGATTCCTTTTTTTCCTGAGTTTGGGGATATTTGTGGTGATTATTTACTTTAAAAATACAGTACAGAACATCTCTTGGGGTTTAGAGTAGGTATACCTAGACCTTTTGTCCTTTCTATTATATTTTTCTGTTTCTTACCTCAAAAACACACAAAATGAACTTATCAAATTTTGGCAACTATATTTGGAGAGATTGGGTCACAGAAGAAAAACAATGGAGATATAGATAAACTATCAACACCTCAATGTAGTAAAGAACCTATGGAAAGCTTTTTCACATTGTAAGGTCTATATGTTTGAAATTACCATTTATTTATTGAATCTGCATGTTATTTGCCTCAGTGTTAAAGCAACTCTAGATACAGACAGTAATAAATAATTAGAACAGAACAGAAACAAAGGTTCCTTGGTGCTCTCTGAGCTTGATTATTTTCTTGCAGACATTTCATTACCCAAATGCCATAATATCATCAGTGCTGTTAGGAGTGGGGTTTGCTCTGATTTTATATTCTTTTTTTTTTAAATTTATTTATTTAAAACAGTACATCAAACAAAAAAGGAATAGTCAAACAACCGATCGCGACAGAAACTTTACATAATATTTACACTTTCTACGGTATGTAGGCTTCAGTCAAATTTAACAAAAATTAAACATAGTCCTGGTTATACTTGACTTTTTGGGTGTCTGTTGTTCAACCAAACATACCATTTGTCCCAACATTGGAAATATACGGAGTCCTTTTGATCTCGCAATGCTTTAGTCAGTCTGTCGGCTTCCGCATAATCCAAAATTTTCTCCAGAATCAAATCTTCAGCCGGCAGGTCTTTCCCCTTCCAATGTTGGGCGAAACATATTCTTGCTGACGTGGTGATAAATACACACAGACACCATATATTTGTGCCTATATTATCTGGCCTAATGTTCAGTAGATAGTACTCTGGTTTCAGAATTAGGTTATAACCTGTGATTTCCATAATCCATACCTGTATGGTTTTCCAGAATTCCCTCGTCCTGGAACAGGTCCACCACATGTGGAAATAGGTGCCGATCTCCCCGCACTTCCAACAGTTTGGTGAGAGATTTGAATACATTTTAGAAAGACGAGCAGGTGGAAGGTGCCATCTATACAGCATCTTGTACACATTTTCTTTATATGATGTTGCCCACAGGAGTTTCATATGTTTGAGCCAGATTTCTTCCCATTTGGTCAAATCAATTGGATAACCAATATTTCTCCCCCAGGCAATCATAGAATCTTTAACTATTTCATCCCCTATCCAATAGTCTATTAGAAGTTTATATATCCTTGATAACATTTTATCCTCTTTTCCTAGAATAATATTGTCCAGATCATGCTGATTCAAATTAATACCATGTTCCCTATCTTTTTTAAATTTCGAGGAGTAGGGTTTGCTCTGATTTTATATTCTAATATCTTGCTATGTCAGTGTTGTTAGGGATGATCTTGGTGGTTCTTTGATTAGCCTGTTTACTGTTAGCTTGTTTAGTGGTTCCTTGATTGGGGTATTGTTTACTTCTTGATTGTTGATCTGCTGTTAATCTTGGTGTTAATCTCTGTTCATCTAGTTGTTTTGGCTTTTTATTCTTTTTTTTTAGTCATTGGTGTCTCTTTTGGATGGTATGTAGATGCTGTTTATGTCTACTTGTTTACTGATGGCCAATTTGTCAAAGGAATTCTGGGTATCTATTGTTTTTTGAATTTGACTTTATCTAGGATGATCAGTTTCCCAGTTAAAACTATGGTTACATCTATCCATGTGTTGTGCAATTAAGTTTTTATCATGACTTTTGACTGTTAGTGGTCTTCATGGATGCACTCTGCTCGTCTTCTGCTTGTTTGTCCTACATAGTGGCTGTTGCAGTCCTTACATCAGAAGAGAAACATCTACAACAGTGGCTATATCTAGATATCTGCCTTATGATCCTCAAAAATATGTTCCTTAGGTTTGTTCAAAAAATACCATATAACTTTGTTCTCTTTGTGGTCTTCACATATTGTTAAGTTAATTAATTCAGTTGCTGCTCCAGAGAAAACACAACAAAGATAAATGTGCTGCATTTCCTCTGAAAGTGCAGGCAGATGTTTCTCAATTAGCAAGAACTCCTGTCTTGTCCACTTTCTGGTTCCCGAATGGCTGTTTCCTGTATTGAAATTGCCATGCCAACATTCCTTCATTGTTTCTTCACCATTTTGACTTTGCCATGCCCCCACACAATGTTTTTCCTCACCACAAAAATGCAGTGAGGGAAGACAAAGGAGTAGGTATTTTCACTGATTAAATTGTGAAGCACTGCAGAGATGAAAAAATGCTGCTTGTGGGATGAAGCCAGTGATCATATGGAAAAGACATAACCCTCATTTTCTCTTCCGTTTTTAATGGCAGGACAGCCCAGTTTGCACTTCCATTAGTATAGCAGAAAAAGGCATAGAAGTTAGACCACTGCCTCCTCAGCAGAGGCAGCCCTGACTATTGCAAGAAAAGAAATTGCCAACATAATGATGTCTTGTCCAGACTCACTAACGTATGTATTTTTTGATACAGAAATTAACTGCCTCATGGAAAAGAGTGTGAAATAGCTTGCTGGAAATCCCAGGAATTCTGTACATAATTAGTCCTATTCAGCACATGGAATAGGAGGGCTTTTGGCAGAAGTGGAGTGTTGGACATGGGAGTAAAGAGATGATTTAGCTAGGCTTGGTAGCTCCCAGATGATCTGGATCATTCCAGATGATTTGGATGACAATCCCCATTATCTAATTGTAATAAGAACCATAGTAACTGGTAAGGATGACAGTTAGGAGTCCAATACATCTTAAAGGTACCAGCTTGCATGTTGCTGATCTTTTGGGAGCAGCATCCCATTCCATTCTGACCACTGGATTTCATGAAGCATTGGACAATTTATATGAGATGTATGATTTCAAAAAATAGTTGGTAGTTTAGTTTAGTTTAGTTTATTGTCATTGCACATGGTACAACAAAATTAAATGCTGTCTTCAGTGTACATTATAACTATAAAAATAAAAACACAAACATACATCCTTTACATTCTATATAATTGAAATTGAAAACTCAATATTGCACTATGCTGTAGAATTCCGTATGGTTATTGCCCTGGGATAGAAGCTGTTTTTCAACCTATTTGTCCTTGTTTTTATTATCCTATACCGTCTGCCAGATGGTAATAGTTCCAAAAAAGAGTGCCCAGGATGAGATGGATCTTTAAGAATGTTTTGAACTTTCTGAAGGCAGCGGGAGCTATAAAGCTCTTCCAAAGAGGGGAGAGGGCAACCCAATGATTCTCTGGGTAATGACGTTGCCCTCTGGAGTGCTGTCCTATCTGCTACTATGCAATTTGCAAACTATACACAGATGTAGTAAGTTAAAATATTCTCTATGGTGCAGCAGTAGAAGGCCACCAACAGATTTTAATTCAGTTGCTGTTTCCTGAGAAGTCTTAGGTAGTATAATCTCTGCTGAGCCCATTTATTTATTTATTTATTTATTTATTTTGTTTGTTTGTTTGTTCAATTTATATGCCGCCCTTTTCCGGAGACTCAGGGCGGCTTACAATGCGTTAAGCAATAGCCTGCATACTTTTGTATATACCTGCTTAGTAGGGCTTTCGGGGCCCCCAAGCGGTGTTCTTTTTTATACAAAGTCAGTTTATTGCCCCCACAAACTGGGTCCTCATTTTACCTACCTCGAAAGGATGGAAAACTGAGTCAACCTTGAGCCTGGTGAGATTTGAACTTGCAGTAATTGCTGGCAGCTGGTGTTACTTAACAGTGCTTTAGTCTGCTGTGCCACCAGGGCTCTTCCAGCCTTTGACCAGTGCTGCAATGTGAGTGGCCCAGGTCAGGTCCTCTTTTATGATAACATCCAGAAGCTTAAAACTGGCCACTTGCTCCACTCGGTCTCCATTGATAAGCTAGGGCTGGCTGTCTGATCTATTCCTTCTATAGTCCACTATAAGCTCCTTGGTCTCATTTGTGTTAAGGACCAAATTATTGTCTCCACACCACGAAAGCAACTGTTCCACCTCTAGTTATATCTATGTCAGGTTCCAAACAGAAGGAAATAAAAGGAAACAAACCTGGATGGCTGCTACCTTAGTTTAATCACTTCTTGGCACTCACTGACAATCGCAGATGAAAATCTTGTTAGGGCTACTGCCCTGTGTTTACAACCACCATTTATCCATTAGTTATCACCACCCACCCAATCACGCGTGCTGCTCCCTCCAATGTGACCCAGAAGTTGTCTTATGTTTAATTCTTGAGTATTTACAACCAGCATCTAAATAGTTAATTCACTTGAGTATTTACAACCAGCATCTCAACAGTTAATCCATTTATTATTTCCGGCTGGCCATGATGATGTCATCCCCCAGCTATTCCCTCCCGTGAATCCTATCAGTTCCTGGGAGGCTTGATGAAGCAGATGCTGGGCTGAAACGAGGTTTGTGCGTTCCTCCCCCCCAAGAATGGTAGCTCCATGCCGACAGCACGCTGGAGCTGACAATCTAGAGCAGTGTAAGTTAAATCCCTGCCAGCTATAAAGGCCACCCATTTTACAAAATAACTTTTAGATAACTGCCACAAAAAAAAAATATGTCATTTTTCCATGTTTTCTTTTCATATTTATACCCAACACAAACATTCACATACACGCGCTACATTTGCCTTAATGTCCCGTCAAGAAGTAAAAGTAGCTGCACTTTGGGTTAGTTTTTGGATAGGAAGCTTTAATGTTGCTTAAAATAGAGAGCATACTATAAAATAGCCAGTTTCACAAGGATTGTTTATCTTAACCAGATAATTGTAGATATATATATATATATATGCATAAATTAAGCCAGAGCATGTTGTTTTCAGCTACTCTGATATCTAAAACCTCTGATTTAGTATGTATGTGTTTATGGCCAACAATTTGATAAAGTAAGATATAATCTAAGAAGAAAACATGGTAGTGATACATGTGTTTCCCCAGTTTCCAAGAATCGATTCATTAAAAACAGGAACATTTATCTCAGTAAGGCTAGCTCCTCCTAGATTTCTAGACTTAAAAATGAAGATTAGACAGACAGATAAGTACAAGCAGTTAGAAGGTGTATTGATCCATGAAATAAAAAATAACTGCATAACTATAAATAACTGCAATAATAATGCATATATATATATACATGTTGTTTTCTTGGTAAAATATAGGTGTAGCTATAGCAATAGCAATAATACTTATAAATCATTTTATAGTGCTTTACAGTCTTCTGTAAGAGGTTTACAGAGCATCATATTGCACCCAATAATCTGGATCCTCATTTTATCGACCTCAGAAGGATAGAAGGCTGAGTCAACCTTGAGCCACTCAGGATCGAACTCCTGGAAGTCAGCAGAATTAGCCTGCAATACTGCATTCTAACCATTGCGCCACCATGGAGTAGTTTGTAGTTTGAGCCTTTTCATGCTCAGAATGAAATGCCTTTGCCCTGGTAAATAAAATTATCATTGTTTTCAGCATCTTCCTATATTGCTGCTGCCCGATGTAGGTGCACGCTTGCTTTAGCTAGGCAGCTGGAATGACCTTCACATTTTGGCTGACTCTGCTAGAAGTATATACTCTTGTTGTACACTCCCAGCATTCTTTGCTCATCTCTCTGAGGAGCAGCTACCACTACTATCATTATGATGAAGTAACATAACAGAACTTGAGGGATATGTAGCTATTTGGTATATAATAATAACAGATAATAACTGATCATTGTCATCATAACATATATATTCTATTAATCAAGGATATTAATTATTTCTTGGACAACTTAAGTGCAGGGAAGGGAGGATGAAAGAAAAAAACCTAAAATGCAGAAATCAAAAGCCATAAAATTGGAAAGAAAAGAATGATGGAAAAACAGAGTCATCTGAAAAGATGCAAAACACTGACAGGAAAGCTCTGATCTGCTATAACAAAACAACTGAGACCTCTAAGAGAAAAGTTTGTTGTCAGTAAACTAGCTATAGAAGATTTACAATAAGCAGCACCTGGGCAATTCCAAGAAATGCTACCATGAACAACAATAGAAGAAACTTTGGGGGCTGTAGGTATGTAATCAAAGCTCTGGTCCACTGTATTCTTTGGGAAGTTTCTACTAGTTGCAAATTTCAACAGAAAACACAGCTAATCTCTTTAGCAAAACTGATGTTGGTGTTGGTTCTGTGCTCAACTTGCTCAATGTTATTCAATTTTTTTTCAAATAAGTCTACAGTTTCTTTTGATTCTTTGAGACCTGATAGACATCATTTTGCCAGTACTGTCAGTACGACTTGAAGTTCTTTGTGAGTTTACACTGATACCATCAATGATATTTACTGTAGCTGTTTTTCTCTGCAGTTTCATTTTCAATTGACTTTTCATTTTTCCAAGCATCAGGGTCATCTCCAGTAACTCTTGCTTTCACATTATGTCTCCAAAATAACAGTTTTAGTTTCTTTATTGGGGTTCTCAGTTAGCATCTTATTGCCAAATGAAGAATACTTCTTGCAAATCCAGTGTATTCTTAACCATTTTCTTTAGCAACACAATTCAAAGTCATCATTTTTCTTCATTCTGATACTTTTTACAGCCATATGTCAAATTGTAAAAATCACAGCCTTGAGAAAAATGTACTGTTCTTGTGTGTTGTCTCTGTGCTAATGATCCTGCAATGCAGAATTGATCAACCTGGCCCAGGTAGAGGATTAAGATCATTTAAGTAGAACTATGCTTTAATTCTCTGCATTATAATTCTGTGCACAATAGTAAAGAGTTGCAGTGGCAGCCACTACAACAATTGCAAAAGCTCTTCAAGAGGGCTTTAATGGGACCGCTGGACTCCACAGCACTTGCTTAAGAGTGCCACGTTCATGCATATAATATTTAGCTTTTAATGTGTGTTTTTCTGGAGCTACATTCCCTGGTTGCAGTTGAATATCCATTAGCTGATCCACTAACTCATATGAACACCACAGCATTCCTCCTCCTTCTCCTCAGGCCAAGTAATTTAACAAGCGGATTGCTATTTTTTGCTAAGATTCCTTGAGTATTCAGCAGAGCAGTAGCTAGTGGGGGAGAGGAAGGGAAGCATGTTTTTGTAAGTATGGGTCCAGCTGTGAGCCGGATTAACTAATATAGAGTCTTCTGATCATGAGCAGCTGTCTGTAAAGTACAAATTGTGGTTAGCATTTAAATGTGAAAAACAGTGAATGAAGAGAAAAGAAGGGAGGAATAGCATATAAAATAGATCTTTTTTTCCCTAATGTTATGTAAGAGGGCATTTCTATGCGGTATTTATCTGCTTTAATGAGAAGTCTACATCTCATTTTAAGAAAGCCATTGTTGTTCCAATGTCATATCTTTAAAAAATAAAGTACATTTTAAGTTGAATCAATGTCATCATTTAAATTTCATCTGTTCTAATCATCCTATACTACAGCAATAGGAATATTCTAAGGGCAGAGATTAGAAATAGGCATGCTGCAAAGCAGTGACAATCTCTAACAACATTTCCAAGAAAGATTTTGGGGCCACTATGCATTCTTGCAAAATAAAGATGGAAACTCAAACCTTTGGCAGTAGGTAAAGGTAAACTTTGAAGAGAACATCCGAAAGGATTGGAGGGAGCGGGGAGGGGAACAGGGAACAGCATCTCAGAGAGACCTTGCCAAGTTCTCAGCAATATCCCAATTAGTTCAAAACAATTGGATCTGGTTAACATTGAATTAGATAAACAATATATTGAGCTATACAGTCATATACAATATCAATAATTCTTTCTCTGCAAACTGCTTGTCCAAAAGGGCACTTGAGAGTTGGAGTCAGGCAGAGGAAAAAAAATCTGCCATCCTTTCTTGCTACTTAGTCCAATTGCTAGACAAAATTCATTTGTCTCCCCCAAACTGGGCGGACAGTGGTCAAGGAAATTTGCTAATAAAATTGTTAAAAAGCAAAAGAAGTTAAAGCAATTATTTAATCTTAAATAACATCTATTGTTTGCTAAATAAATAAATAAAATTTTGCGATAGTAAAAGGAGACAAACACACTCCAATCTACAATATCACACTTTGGATTTGCTAATTAATACATAGAAATGACCCAATAATACAAGTGTTTTTGCTTGAAGCAAAATCAAAAGCCAAATGTAAGATGCTTTCTTTTTCCATCTTCCTATTATAAACCAGTTCATTATGTAGAATGAAAAAAATTCTTATAAGCATGCGTATTTTTATAATGTAACTTATCTATATTATCTTCAAAGCAGAATAGATGCTTTAGATTTCTCTTAAAATCATGCTAATCCAATCAAGTAACACAGAAATCTAGAAAAATAAATTATTTAAAACAAGCCATTGGATATTAGTTTGCTTTTGCTTATAGATTTATAAGTGTTTGTGGATCCCTCAAGGATACCCTTCTTGCACTTCTCTGCCACAATAAACTGATGTTGAATTAGCATTTAATTAAATAGACTATAGTCCTTAAAATGTATGTGATAATAAATTGTCTTTAATATACCATAGGTTATTGTGTTTGAAGTTTTAGAATGCTAAATTGATTTATTTGGGAGGATTCTTGCAGTGTAGATACAGTTAGGTTAGCCAATTTTTATAAGGCAGCTCTGAAATTGCTCTTCAAATAGCACTAATTTCTGTGAGTATTGCAGTGCTAGGCTGCAATATTCCCATTGTTTTTTCTTTAAAAGGCTAAATTATTTTTAATCTATAAGGTCAACTGATTTAAATTTCATTTCTTCAGCTTCAGATACTATACACACATTCATTACGCACATCAGTGGTGGGTTTCAAAATTTTTTACTACCGGTTCTGTGGGTGTGGCTTGGTGGGCGCGGCATGGCTTGGTGGGCATGGCTTGGTGGGTATGGCAGGGGAAGGATACTGTAAAATCTCCATTCCCATTCCAATCCAGGGGAAGAATACTATAAAATCTCCATTCCCTCCCCAATCTAGGGGAAGGATACTGCAAAATCCCCATTTCCTCCAGATCAGCTGGGACTTGGGAGGCAGAGAATAGATGGGGGCGGGGCCAGTCAGAATTTTTACTACCGGTTTTCCGAACTACTCAAATTTCCGCTACCGATTCTCCAGAACTGGTCAGAACCTGCAGAAACCCACCTCTGAAGCACATACACCAAGACACAAATTCACCCAGAACTGTTGCAGGGACAGCAAGAGAGGGAGGGGGGGAAACAATGAATGGAAAGAGTAGGATTGTCAATGAATAATGAGAAGCATAACTATCTTTAACAGCCAAGAATCCTCTAGTACAGAGGTCTTCAAACTTGGCAGCTTTAAGACTTGTGGACTTCAACTCCCAGAATTCTCCAGCCAGCATAGCTGGCTGAAGAATTCTGAGAGTTGAAGTCCACAAGTCTTAAAGCTGCCAAGCTTGAAGACCTCTGCTCTAGTATCTTAAGAACTAACAAGCATATTGAACAAGCTTTTATGGGCTACATCTGTGACTTAGTTAAGTTTCCTCAGAAACAGCCTTCAAAGATGCAATGAGGTGGATGACATACTAACCCGAGGCAACATATCTCAAATTCTAATTGGCACAGCATGGCCCTCAGGTTTCTTCAGGACACATTTTATTTCTGTCATTATGCCATGATGAAATTGGAGGAAGGCATATAATAAAATTCCTTTTCTCTGCCTCTGGTTCATCTATTACAAATGGGAAAAGCAGATTTGAAAACAAGAGAGAATTATAGCATGTTCCTTTTGAGCAAGTCCTTAGATTTGTGCCTATCCTTATTTCCAGATTGATTTTAAGAATGTATGAAATGCAGAACAATATCTCTGTTGACTCTGTAGACACATGGGCAACTTAAAAACTTTGACTTGTCTGTCAATATCCTTATGACATCTGTAAAAATGACAACTCTTCATACGGTGCTTCTTAAAGATCATTTATAAGGTATACTCATCCTTGCACTTCTAAGACACTTGAATCTGAGTTCCATAATCCCCAGTTAGACATGTTGGCTTCGTTTCCTTTGGCTAATATTGCTAGGAATCTTGGGAATTGAAAACAATACATCTGGAAGCCAGTAATCTGAGAAAGCTGCTTGAATTGTTCTTACTGTTGGCATAGGCTAAAGAGCAAACCATATGATATTGCCAAAAAGAGGTTTCATCCAGACTGTATCTGTGAAAGTCAGGACTCATTTATGACTTTTAATGACCCACACCAATTTGGAATCCACCCCTACATATGGCCTAGAGCAGTGATGGTGAAGCTTTTCGGCACCAAGTGGCCAAACCAGATTGTGTGTGTGCATGCATGCACCGGAGCGCCAGGAACCCAAAGACCAGCTGGCCGGCATGCTTGCGCCGGCCACCTAGTCTTTGTGTGTGCTGGAGCATCGGAAACCTTAAGTCCAGCTGGCCGGTGTGCACGCACACGCCGGAAACCAGAAGAGCAGCTGGCGATGGCATGCCTGCCCACAGAGAGGGCTCTGCATATCACCTCTGGCATGCGTGCCTTAGGTTCGCTATCACAGGCCTAGTAGAGTAACATTGCAAAATGAGGAATGCTCATAGGAATTCTGAACTAAAAGATAAAGATGTATTTAGAAAGAAAAAATTGGATTAAAAAATTGCAATACAGTAAAATCCTAGCCAAAAAAATGACCTCTTGGTCAACACATTAGCAAATGGAGAGGGAGGCCATAGTTGCTGACCTGAAAATCCTAACAGCTCAAAGTAGTTGAAAGCGCTTTCTCAGGAGTGGGATAATGGAGATAACCACTATAGCCTCTTCCATATCATTCCTTGCCTGGAGCCTGTTTTACTCTACTCATAAGGTTCCACATTTCCCTGGGCCCCATGCTGCAATCCCCTGAAACTGGCTATGATGAGGAGAAGGTTTTATCTTTCCTTCCTTCCCCATACCCACTTTCCCTTTTGTCCCATTCCCCAAGGCTATTTTGCAGGCAAGACAAAGGTAGCTATTGGAATTATTCAACTGAGGAATTAACATGTTAAGTATTGTTTTTCACTGAGACAAACAGGAGATCCATTATCTCAAAGGTGCTTTTTCAAGAGGCAAGGGCACTTTCTATTTTTTCTTTGAAGACTTTCGCTTCTCATCCAAGAAGCTCAGAGCTGAAGAAGCTTCTTGGATGAGAAGCGAAACATCTATAACTTTGGGATAACTTTGGGATGACTGAGAATCTCCATAGACAGAAGAATGAAAGAAATTCTCCATTAGAATTTCTTACCCAACATCATCTATATTGGCAATGAGGGACTAGACAGGATGAAACAAGTTGATAACAAGTGTCAAACTCATTTTATTTATTTATTTATTAATTTAATTTGTATACCGCCCTTCTCCCAGAAGGGACTCAGGGCGGTGAACAGCCAAAATTAAAAAACATACAAATGCAAAAGTTAAGATAATTAAAAAGAATTAAATCATTAGCTTCCCAATTTAAAACCTCCAAGTCCATAAAATTTAAAATCCCAATTAAGAACCATTTAGGCTAGGCCGGCTTGGTGGAATAAATAAGTCTTCAGGGCTTTACGGAAGGTCTGGAGGTCCAGGATCAGTCATATTCCAGGAGGCAGCTCGTTCCACAGGGTGGGTGCCCCCACTGAGAAGGCTTTCACCCTGGGGGCCGCCAACCGACATTGCCTGACCGACGGCACCCTGAGGAGGCCCTCTCTGTGAGAGCGTATTGGCCGGTGGGAAGTTATCGGTAGCAGCAGGCGGTCTCGCAAATATCCTGGCCCTAAGCCATGGAGCACTTTAAAGATGAGAACCAACACTTTAAAGCGCACCCGGAAGACCACTGGGAGCCAATGCAGCTCGCCCAGGAGAGGTGTTACATGGGAGCGCCACGTCACTCCCATAATTACCTGCGCGGCTGCATTCTGCACCAGCTGGAGCCTCTGGGTGCTCCTCAAGGAGAGCCCCATGTAGAGAGCGTTGCAGTAGTCCAGGCGTGATGTGACGAGGGCATGAGTAACCATGCACAAGGAGTCCCGATCCAGAAAGGGGCGCAACTGGCGTATCAGGCGGACCTGATAAAAAGCCCCCCTGGCCACGGCCGTCATATGCTCTTCTAAAGACAGCCGTGTGTCCAGGAGGACACCCAAGTTGCGAGCCCCCTCTGTGGGGGTCAGTGACTCACCCCCAATAGCCAGTGATTGCACCAGCTGGCTATATCGGGACACCGGTATCCACAGCCACTCAGTCTTGGAAGGGTTGAGTCGAAGCCTGTTCCTCCCCATCCAGACCCGCACAGCCTACAGACACTGGGACATCACTTCGAGGGCATCATTGGGGTGGTCTGGGGTGGAGATGTACAGCTGAGTGTCATCAGCATACAGATGGCATCGCACCCCAAAACCACGGATGATCTCACCCAGCGGCTTCACATAAATGTTGAACAGGAGCAGCGAGAGGACCGACCCTTGCGGCACCCCGCAAGCAAGGCACCTCGAGGTCGACCTCTGCCCCCCTGCCAACACAGACTGCAACCGGTCAGAGAGATAGGAGGAGAACCACCGCAACACGGTGCCTCCCACCCCCAATCCCCCCAGCCGGCGCAGCATGATACCATGATTGATGGTATCAAAAGCTGCTGAAAGGTCTAACAGGACCAGAATAGAGGAACAACCCCTGTCCCGAGCCCTCCAGAGATCATCCACCAATGCGACCAATGCCGTCTCTGTGCTGTACCCAGGCCTGAAGCCGTATTGGCACGGATCTAGATAGACGGTTTCATCCAGGTACTGTTGTCACAGCGGCGTCACAGGACATATTCAGACTTTTCCTCCCTTTGCTAAACCAGGCATGGCGTAGCCAGCGTGTGACGCATCCGTCCCATGGGCTGGGAGTTTGACAGCCCTGGTCTAGAAGCTTCTGTATTTGAAATGGCACAACCCTGGCTCTGAACAAGATTGGATCTCTGAAAGAGCTGGTCTTATCTGATCAACAGATCATTCTGACAAAAGCAACTTCCAAAGCCATTCTTAATCCCACAGTATCCATACACTGTTTTCTTCATTGCCTTTTGTTTAACCTTTTCTCTCTTTTTGAAAATGTCATGAACTCTCTCTTATATTCATATATTGGTTATGCAATTCAATTCCCACTGACTGATACAAGCAAATCTCCAAGTACTTCTGTAGCCACACTCATTCAGTATCCATTCACTTTTGTTTTACCCTTTATTTTAGCATATACACCTCTTAAGTAGCCGAGGCACCATTTAATTTGGTTTTCCTGGTATATCCAACTCTCACTTCTATATAATATAGGGACACAATTAAGCTTTTTATGCAGCCATTTTCTTTAACATTCATTTTTTTGCAACAGATCAGATATATCCACTATATTTCTACAGCAATTGTACATCTTCAATTTTCTCTACCCATTTCCCAATGTTTAGTTAGTGTAATACCAATGGAAACATATTCTTCCACCTGTTCCTGATTTTTCATTTCTTATATATAACTTGCAATTTATTTTCTCTGGCAAACACAGCTACATTGATAGATTTTTTTTTTGTTGTTGTTGTTGAAATGCCTCATTGCAGATGTAATCTCTTCAAAGTTCTCTGCAAATAATGTGGCCTGGTCAATAAACCCAATACCACCGACATACAAAATCATGCATGCCTTCACATTCCCAATCAACATACCTCTAGCACCATTTTTGTGTATATTGTGTTCTGCTCAACTCTTAACCAATTTATTATCCACACATGCTGTATTTCTTCATGCATTGCTTTTCTCACCTACAATACCTAACCTTCAACTCTAAATTACTCAGCATCTGTCATAATTAATTTTATCCTGTTTTTTTCCCAAATCAGCAAACATACAAAATACTTTTTTTTCCACATTCTGGTTGCCAGGTGTCCACTATTTGAGCGGACAGTCAGCTTTTTTCACATTATGTTCACTATTCTTTTTCACAAAATAGTGGACATTTTTTTATTCAAAAGCTTTATGATGAAATTAAAATGTAATTCAATATTTTACATATTATTATAATATATTTGATGTTTTGAATTTTAAGTAAAGTTTTGAAGTGATTATATTAATACGTGTTAAAATGTTTGTAAGAAAATATATAATTTAATTGTAATTTTTTTTAATTTTTTTACTACTTAAACCCCACCCCCCACCCCCACTTGTCCGCTATTTTTTGGAAGCAGACCTGGCAACCCTACATACATTTCTGAATAATTTGTTAAAATTCCCCAATGCGCTCATTGTCAACTCCTGAATCCTTTCTTTCACGTGTTGCCACGTGTGTGGGGAGGAGTTTGGGTGTGAAAGAAAGAGAGAGTGGTACAGCCCACCTTCCAAGTTTCCCAGAGTCAATTTTTATTATTTTGATTGTTCACCTTCTATATGAAAACACTTAGAACTTAGTTGCAGACTGTTCCTGCACCCCTCAGAGCCTAACCAGTATCCATCCATGCTTTCCATCTGAATTTTGACAAACAACATCCCAGGCACATTTAAATGCCCTAGTTTTTGCTGTCAGTTGCTGCTGCTATCTTTCCAGTTATAAAGGAAAATGATAACTACCTACTTCCTGTTGTCATGTACAGCTGCAGCTTTCACACCTGCATTTAAAAAGCTGTTCAGCCACTCCATGAACAAACCACATTCATATCATCCAAGTTGCATTATCAACACACGTAGCCTTCCTATTTATCAAAGATATCAAAACGTTTATGAGTATCATTATTATTGTTTTTGCAATGTGAACATTTATGGCAGGTATTTCTGTTCTTGTCAGATATATATTGATGGTCGTGCTCATTTGGTTCTATGAGGAAGTTATTTGGTCAATACAGCTTAAGGTTCAAAAGGTTGTTTTATTATTTACAAAATATATACATGCATACAATAATGAACAGGGTGTCCTGTTGCACCTTTTACCCTAACTGTATGACTCAAATGTTGAGAGGAGAGATAAGTTCAAGTGTTGTCTTGCTGAGAGATAGATGAGAGAGAGAGAGAAAAAAAGGGAAGATGTCCAAGTGGTTTCTGGGTAAGAGTCCAATAAAAGAGTTCATTGGCTGATATAGTCACATGTGATGTCTGTAAAGACTTAACCCCTTCTAGTCTCTGGTGCATCATATGCAGGCAATATTCTGACAGTTCTATTCTTGAATACATCACTATTATCTCCATACAAATATGTAAAGTATTTCTTGTAGCGTTTCATTTCATTATTTTATGACTTCGTTACATGATTTTTATTTATTGTCAAAAATAAAAGTGAAGTCATGCATTTCATCACTTTTATGTTTAATTTCATTGACTCACCTGGGCTCTTTTGTTTAGCTGATTTCTACCCATTTTCAAACAGTTTTTACTTCTTCAAAATAAACACATTTTCTTTTTCTCTTTTCATCTTAAATTGTTCCTTACTCTCTTTCACTACTTGAACATTTGTATTATCCTTACATGCTGCAACAATTGTTCTCTTAAATGCATTTTTCTACTACAGCCTCTTTCATTTCCTCATTCCACTAAGTGTTCTTTATTATATTCTTGCTAAAGTAATGCCATGTAACTTCTATGGCAATCTACTAGAATGGGGAGGCAGAGTATGTTATGGGTTCCTTCTCTTAAAGACCTCTATCTAGTGGGACCAAGAAGAAAGGCCTTCTCCATGGTGGCTCTCTCCTGGTGGAATATCATCTCTTAGATCAGGGGTGTCAAACTCAAGGCTGGCGGGCTGGATCCGGCCTGTGGGGTGCTTAGATCTGGCCTGCAGGGCCGCCCTGGAAAGAGCAAAGAACTGGCCCGTGGTGCCACTGCCAGCCAAAATGGAGCTCAGGAGGAAGGCATGCGGCCTTCCTGGGCTCCGTTTTCGCTAGCAGAGGGCTGCAGGATGTTGAGCTGGCCACACCCATCCCAGCCACACCCATCCTATCCATGCCCACTCGGCCTACCGAGGTCAAACACAACCTTGATGTGGCCCTCAATGAAATCGAGTTTGACACTCCTGTTTTAGATGATAAGAGATAAGACTGGGCACCACCTTGATATTCTTCTGAAAGATCCTAAAGATAAGATTTTGCCAGAAGGCCTCGGGACCTCAGAGAGATACAGACCCCATCAAGTGTTTGTTTGATTGTTATCGCCAGAGGGGTGGGGGTTATTGTGTTTGTTATTTAGGACTTTATTTCTGTAAGCTGCTCAGAGTCAATGTGAGTGAATGCCCATATAAATTTTATTGAATAAACAAATAAATGATATTATTTTCCCTCTAAGCAATTTCCTTGTCCTGTTTCCTTAGAACCATATTCCATTTTTTTCCATAGGTGTACTATTTTTTTTCTGCAGTTGTTCTACTTTAATTTTTGCTTCCTTAATTCTTTCCTTTTTTCCATGTCCATTTTCTCCAAGATGTACCTATGTTCAGAACCTCTCATTTTCCCTACATCCTTCATTAATCCTTTTAATCTTTCATCAAAAGCAATCAAATCAATCATGCTTCTACATTTATATAAACCTAATTCTTTGTTGTCTGTATATATGAATAAATTTACTCCGAAACCCTGTTTTTTGAATAAACACATCTTTTTCTAAACAGGAACTCATCAGCCATTTATTTATTCGTATGTCTCTAGATGGCTCAATTACTTTTTCTGTATTCTCTCATCTCATTCTCCTCTATCCATTCATGTCACCTACTGGAAGAATTTTACTGCTGGCTCACATTCATTCAGAATGTTGCACAATTTCCCCCAAAAGTCGTCTCTAATTCTTCCATTATCAGCATTCACTGGAGCATAAAATGCAGTTGTCACCAGCCTCTGGGTTCCTTTTTCATGTTCACTCACAACAACCTTGATAATACAAATCCATTCTAACATATATTTTAGCTTTTTCATTCACGATTAAACCTATACTTTCACTTCCCTTTCCACTCCAAAAAAATCAGATCACTTTTATTTTTATTTATCCCTCTGCTTCCTTTTAAATCCGTAGATACTGCTTTACTGACTTTAATTTCCATTACTAATTCATGCTCTTTATTCTTCTTGCATTCCAAATTACAATGCTCCATATGCTATGATTGTCATCAATTGGACCCAAAGAAATGGATCTCCACAAGCAATCATGGTTGTTGTTAGCTAAGACTTTCACAAAATGTTTTTTAACAGTACCTTTAGTAAGAAAGATTATGCTAGGCTATTAGCTTTAATTATACCACTTTACGTGCAGGATTACCCAATTATTGTAATGTCAATATTAGCTAGTTTTAGTACCTTTTTGCCTATATGCTGCAAATACAACCAAAATCCACAAGCACACTCATTCTCTTCTATGAAAACTTGGATAACTAATGTAGACCCTACTAAACCAACATTATTTGCATTCCACCAGTTAGGAGGTATATTCATATATTGGCACACTCAGGATGCAATAGATAATTTAGAAGAAAAGCAGAAGAAAATAGCATAGATGGAGATGACGTCTCAAAAATGGGAGTTCTTTTTCACAACATTCTCAGTGGGTTAACTGAGAACTATAAATTATTAGTCATCCTTCAACTAAGTTACTTGGGAAAGGTTTACTCTTAAGTGCATGCATTTAGGATTCTGACCTAAAATAGCAACCTTGTTTTTCCTGCCTGCAACTAAACGTTACTAGCCTCGCTTCCGTGAAGGAAGAATACCCACCATCTTTTTAATCCAATTATTTTCTGTAATGTATTGAGGTCTGCATGATATGACAGTTGAACCAAACATATGTTTTAAGAATACAGGAGGTCAAATCTACAACTTGAATCAAATCAATAATCAAATATGATGCAGAACATGATAATAAATAGAGATTGGCACATAAGCAACTTCATGGAATGACAGACAGTAAGCCAACAGTATTCCATTTTGAAGTCTGAAAGAACCTAAATTAATACACTTGCAGTTCTTCCCAATTAAAATGGCCAATTAAACCTTTGTCTCTAGCACCCCCACCTGACCATGGAAGAATACAGATCTTATCAAAATCCACAAAAGCAGTAGATGCCACTAAGAATGATATTGCCTTAATACATTACCGTGTTTCCCTGAAAATAAGACCCTGTGTTATATTTTTTTGAACCCTGAAATAAGCACTTGACCTTATTGCCATGCGCTCAAAAGCCCGATTGGACTTATTAGGGGATGTCTTATTTGGGGGGAAACAGGGTACATTTTATACATTTGTTATTAAATTATGATTTCTTATATTCATGTGATATACTATATCAACTTGATAAAGAGAAGCAAATGTTATTGTCATAGAATTAAAGCCTAGGCATTTTGAACCAGGTTCAGTAACATTGTAAATTGGTAATAGTTTTGTCTCTTAAATAGCATTTATAGTTTTGATTAGCTTTGTAAATATCATCAATGACAATCAATATATATTACCTGATGTAGACTAATATTTTGCTTTCTTAATATATATCTTAAAAAACAAGACTTTCATGGATCAAACGTTTCTCCCCCAAGATGGAAAAACAGGCCCTTCTGTTGTTTGACTTTCCTTAACTAAGGGAAAGACTCATCCTTGAACCCTTTACTTCCTCTCCTAGTTCTTTCATGCACTCTTGGCACTTTTATTTGAAGAACCCAAATGATATTTAAGATGGTTGAGCTTTCCACTGCAGTGATAAACATTTTCCTTTATGTTTGAATACCAGATTTCTTTTAGTCTTTCAAAGAGGTTTAGGCTTCAGTTGTGTCTATTTTTATATCCTTACCATGAGCATCATTTTTCCTGAATCACTGGGCTGGAACAGTTGTTGCAGAATCATTATCCTCTTCAAATCCTCTTCTGTCTTTACGAAGATGCTTCCCTTTGGTCCTTAGAGGTTGACTCAGATAGAGATGTGTGGGACGAGATTATGAGTGAATCAGTGCCATATACTTATGTGAGAATAATAATTCAGCTTCTTTTCCCTGTATTGGGCATATACCAGGGGTGAAATGCTCCCGATTCAGACTGGTTCGGCTGATCCGGTAGCGATCGTGATGGGTAGTTCAAAGAACCAGTAGCGATGGCGGCGCGAGATTCCGCCCACCCACCCGGTGATCGTTACTTCCTGGTTTTAACCAGGAAGTAATGTGTTTTTTACCCTCTGTGCATGCGCAGAAGGTTTTGCGCATGCGCAGAGGGTCCACGTGCGCATGTGATGTGCGCAAGCAAAGTAAGCACACGTATGTGGTTCGTGCACTTCCAAACCAGTAAGGAAGATAAATAGATTTCACCCCTGGCATATACCCAGTTTCTCTTATGTTTCTTCCATAGATTAGAAAATAAAATTTCTTTCCAGCTTGACTTCTAATCACATTCATGGATGTCCTGATAGTTTCCTTCACAATAATATGGAAAAGGATAGCTGTTACTTTTTCTCAAGAAGTTTTCCAATTTCTTTTTTACTTACTAATCAAGACGAAATCCCTGGTGGTCTTTCGTTTAAGTATAACCAGATCTTACCATGTTTTTTAAAAATCAGCCAAGGTCAATTATTGCCAATTAACTTAGTCACAGGAACTAAAGAAAAGTAACTGGTCCCTTGAATTTTGTGGAATTCAGTATAAATAAGCATAGAAATGCATTATGTAACTGTAATCCTGTGCAGGGACCTCTGCTGTCAGGGTTCCAAGTAACACCCCCAATGAAAGAAAACTCCAAGGCTTGAGTTTCCTCAAGGTTCCATTTTATTAGAGATGTCATATTGGCACATCTGGGAAAACCCGAATCTGAAAGTTTCCAGGTTTTCCTGGAAATGTTGGGTCTGCTCGCCCCCCCCCAACAGTCTGAGGGACCATGAATTGGCCCCCTATTTAAAAAGTTTGAGGACCCCTGTCTTAGAGTATCACAAACAAGTATTAGAATTAATGAAGCTACTAAGTGCATATGTATACAGGGTGGAATTAATTCCAAGATGCTTGGTAATGTGGAAGGAAGGAAGGGTTTAGAAATCTAGTGATACAATGGCATGTGAGAATGACCCTGGGAGATACAGGAAAAGCCACAGCCAAATGAATAGACAGTTTAGGATTAGGGGCAAATTAAGAGGCAGTTTAGCCCACAAAAGAATTGTCAGCATAGCAAACATCTCACAAGGGATCCTTGATCTTGCTAGTCTTGCCCAGATTGGAAGCATGCCCAGATGAACTAATTCTATTTTATTGTAAGGTACATTAACAGAATTAAACCTGTCAGAAGTCTGAAAGTATATTTCTCTCCTCTCACCTTACAGCCCAAGAAACTAGGGAAAGTCCCTCCTGAAACGTTTGCACATCCCAAGGAAACATTTCCCCAATACTACAGTTGAATTGGTACTAAGAATAACAGAATTCCAGAATAAAACAAATAACGTTGTGTTGCTTCAATTTAGAATATTGGATGTTTTAATGTCGGAGATTTTCAACAAAAATGATAAAGTGCTCCTTCAATTCTTTGACAAGTTGTAATATAATAACCAGATTGGTACCATAGATAATCAATTCTAGAGCCTGGAACTCTCATATTCTGTTTGTCTTGGCAGGTCAAGTCTTCCTCAGAAGTGATTATCTGTGCCTAGGGAAAAGTCTCCCCAAGGGCTGGAGATGCCATTCACTAGCCCTATCTCTGATGGCACCTCACCTCCTAGCAGCCATACACATGAACATTCCACTGCCTTCAGGGAGATAACAAACACATAAAAATAAATTTTATAGCATTCACTGAATGAAATTCTCCATGCATTCAGAGCTCCAGATGACCTAGGCTTGGTAAAAGTGCTTTACCATTACAGATGCCTTTATATGCACCAAGAGCGTTGGTAGTACAGTGGTTTCAAGCACCCTGTTATTAACACAGCTGCCTGCAATTACTGCAGGTTCGAATCTTACCAGGCTCAAGGTTGACTCAGCCTTCCATCCTTTCTAAGATAGGTTAAATGAGGACCCAGTTTGTGGGGGCAATAAGATGACTTTGTATAAATATACAAAAGTATGAAGGCTATTGCTTAACGCATTGTAAGCCTCCCTGAGTCTCCGGAGAAGGGCGGCGTATAAATCAAATTAAAAACAAAAACAAAAAGATCAAGATAGTCATGTCATAACAAGGCAAGGAAAGTGTCTCCTCATAAATTAGCCTAAGATTAGCAATATCTTGCTAAATAACAGAAGGAGACAACTTGAGGCACATTAGGTATGTGCTAAACTATAATTATAAACTATAACTATAATAGCTAAACTTAGCTAAACTATGACTACCAGGAATGTAAGCATGAACAATGGGATTTACAGACTCTAGAATACATAGAAACAATCTAGTAAGAAATCTGGGGGTTTGTATACATCCACATAGGTGAGATATAAAGTATATTGCTGTACATTTTCTCAATCCACATATCAGATCTCCATTCTGCCTCATTAACAAGACTGGCGAAGGGTGTTGGGCTAACAGTACACTGTTCGATACAGTGATTCATTCATGCCAGTGGGAAAAGCCATCACCAGTTGACATTTCTAAAGTGGTGTAGGGCTGGGTCTAGGAAAGGAAGCAGATGCTGACAGACAACAGAGTGGTAAATTTGGCAATCTGTCAGAAGATGATCTATGGAGTGGGTGAGGACTCCTGCTCCTCCTTCTCCTGCTTTAGCAGGAACTCCCTTGAAACAACTTCAGTCTCCATCATCCTATACCTCTGGGTTCCCAACTTATGGATCACCTGTATCAGGGGTGAAATCCAGCAGGTTCTTACAGGTTCTGGAGAACCGGTAGTGGAAATTTTGAGCAGTTCAGAGAACCGGCAAATACCACCTCTGGCTGGCCCCAGAGTGGGGTGGGAATGGAGATTTTGCAATATTCTTCCCCCAGGAGTGGGGAGGGAATGGGGATTTTGCAGTATCCTTCCCCTGGAGTGAGGTGGGAATGGAGGTTTTGCAGTATCCTTCCTCTGCCACACCCACCAAGCCACGCCCACCAAGCCATACCATGCCCACCAAGCCACGCCCACAGAACCAGTAGTAAAAAAAATTGAATTTCATCACTGACCTGTATCATCCTATCTTCAGCACTGGAGGGCTGACAGGCAGGTTGCTCAGTCATGTACTTTTGATGCCAACAACTTACATGGCACAACATGAATTGTTGTGAAGTAAAAGTAGATTGTGAATGACTTGTTTGCCAAATGGGGCATTTTCCCCTACATCTGTCAACCTGCACAGAAAAAGGCTCTATCTAAAAAGCAGGTTACTTGAAGTTTTACAACCTGCTGAAAGCATCCAATAGGAACTGCGCAAATTTCAGTCCCTTCTCCACTGTCACTTTGGTAGCTGCTGAAGAACCACACTTTGAATATATAGCAAGGTTTGTATTGACCGAAGATGGAAAACACCATTTTCAGTCCTGATCAGATCAGAAAATTCCAGGGTTGTGGATGAGAGAAAGGCTATGCTATGACAATATGATTACTGAGACGTTGCCAAGCTGAAATTAGAATTTTTGTGGACATACCTCTGTCCTTCAAACATGCAGATTTGTCCTCTATTTCTGGAATTGCTGAGCTGCTTCTGATTGGCTGTATCAAAACTCACAGGATCCTAGATAAATCTCACAGGATCCTAGATAACCAATGTAGATAGAGACGGTATTTACGGTTATTACAGTCTTTATTATAGTCTTCATAGAGCCATATGAGCCATGTGGGGAATTGTGGTGGGGGGAGTGTGTTTGGGGATTGTTATGTGTGTTGGACCTGGTCTTTGGGTGTTAAGTGAATTTCATTGTATGGGTATGCTGTGTATACACGTACAATGACAATAAAGTTATTATTATAGGGTCTGCAGAAGCTCTATTCCAAGTCAATACTGAAGTGGTCCGGGAATAATGAGAGGCACAAGCAAGCAAGTGACAACAGCTCTTTAATATACAGTGAGACTTCAGCAAAAACTCAGGGGCTGCAGTCCTCCTTATATACAATTCAGGAGGGACTGTCAGCCAATCAGAAACGTATGCAGGTTTGAAACTCCCACTTAAAAGTATCAATACATAACACCCCTCCCTTCCCAGAAGGCACTAATACTCAAAAATTAACATATGTACAGACAAAATCTCGCAGGTGCTTAGGACGAGTTCTCGCCCTAGTTGACCTGCGCAGTTCAGAGTCTGGTGGGGCGTCGAGCTGGTCGGAGGGACTCTTTGTCTCTCCCGGCTCCGCCAATGGAACCTCCTGGATTATGTCCGGGGCGTGGTTATCCCCGGCTGGGAGTGGCGACTCGCTGGGGCGGCGCTGGAACCAGGGCTTGTCAGCTAAGTATTCTCGCGACCCCGGGCTTGAGTTAGCTGTTTTGGAGAAGTGGTCAGAGTTAGGCTCGGAGATGTCTAAGTTAATGTTCGCCTCGCCTACCACCCTTTTCCTAAGTTGGTCTATGTGGCGCTTCCAGAGCCTATCTACTCCAACGTCCACCGTGTACAATTTTGGGCCTGTTATTCCCACTATGGTTCCTGCAACCCATAGAGGACCGCTGGCATAATTGCGAGCGAACACCGGGGACCCAACCTGAAACTGCCTTAACCCACAGGTCTCTCCCTTAAAGTTTTCGTGCGAGTAGTTAGGGTGAAGCCTGTCTAACACGCACCGGAGCTTCCTCCCCATGAGGAGCTCTGCTGGGCTTCTCCCTGTTGCTGTGCATGGTGATGCATGCTGAACCGCTAGGAATTGATCTATCCTGGCCTGCCAGTCCCCATTGTCTAATCTGGACAGTGCTTCCTTAGCTGTCCTGACAAAACGTTCAGCCAATCCGTTGGAAGCCGGGTGAAATGGAGCTGATAGGGCATGGCGGATTCCCAGGCCGGCCAAGTAACTTTCAAAAAGGGTTGCTGTAAATTGAGGCCCGTTGTCCGATACCAAGGTATCCGGCAGGCCGTGGGTAACAAACAACTTCCTTAGGACCTTGATAACGGCTTCGGCCGTTGTAGATGGCATTAATATAATTTCGAGCCATTTTGAGTAGGCATCCACAACTATTAAAAACGTTTGGCCATGGAACGGGCCGGCAAAATCAATGTGGATCCTCCCCCATGGGCCTTTTGGTTTCTCCCACTCTCGGATGGGCGCTACTGGGGGATCGGGGCGAGACTCCTGGCAGGGTCTGCACTTCCCCACCCACTCGGAAATGACCTGGTCCATGTTGGGCCACCAGACATAGCTGCGGGCTAAACACTTCATCCTAACAATGCCCGGGTGCCCTTCGTGCAGTAACTCCAAAACCCTATCCCGTAGTTTCGTTGGAATTACCACTCTGTCACCCCATAGCAAGCACCCCCCTTGCATAAACAGTTCATTTCGTTTGTTGGCAAACCCTTGGTACTCCTCCCCGACCACCTTGTCCGGCCACCCTTTCAGAACCCAACCCATAACAGTCCGGATAACTGGGTCTCTATTTGATGCTTTTGCCACCTCGCCGGAGGAGATGGGGCCCAAAGTTAACGTGTCCAACAAAAGGACGGAGGCTTCCGGCGTTGGGTTGTCCAGCAGGTCGGGAAGGGAGCAACGGCTAAGGGCATCCGCATGACCCAGGGTCCGCCCAGGTCGATGGACGAGCTGGTACGAGTAGGCCGACAAAAAAATCGCCCATCTAGTCAAACGGGGGGAGAGGGCAGCGGGGGTTGGCCTGTCGCCTGCTAGCAGTCCTAGCAACGGTCTATGATCAGTCACAAGTTCGAATTTTCGGCCATAGAGGTATTCGTGGAACTTCTTAACCCCCGCAATCGCAGCCAGAGCCTCTCTGTCCAATTGGCTATAGTTTCGTTCTGTGCTGGACAGGGTACGGGAATAGAAAGCAATGGGCGCCTCTAGGCCGTTCGGCAGTCTATGGCCTAGGACGGCACCAACTCCTACGGGGGAGGCGTCACAGACTAAGACGAGCGGCAGCTCTGCATTGTACTGTATCAGGAAGCTGTCCTCGGATAGGAGTCTTTTCACTGCCTCAAAAGCGGCTGCTTGCGGTTTCCCCCAGACCCATGGTACGTTCTTTCCCAAAAGCTTGTGAAGGGGATCTGCAACCGTGGCTTTATCCTTTAGGAACATGGAGTAAAAATTGAGCAGTCCAAGGAAGGCTTGGAGCTCTGCTTTGGATTTGGGGGCTGGTGCGCTCTTAATAGCTCTCACCTTGCTCTCGGTAGGGTGGATGCCTGTGCCGTCCACCCTGTACCCCAAGAATTCCACAGAGGGAACAGCTATCCTACACTTGTTCCTTTTGAGTCTTAGTCCCGCTTCTCTGAACCTAGACAGGACGTTCCGTACCCTGTCCCCCAGCTGGTGTTCGTCCTGAGCGCTGACTAAGACGTCATCGAAATAGGGCACCACTCCCGGGAGTCCTTGCAATAGGTGCTCCATGGTGCTTTGAAATAAGCCGGGTGCGACGCTCACCCCAAACTGGAGCCTGGTGCATTTAAATGCACCCCTATGAGTTACGATCGTTTGTGCCTCTGCCGTGGCGTCGTCGACTGGTAACTGTTGGTAGGCTTGGGCCAGGTCTAATTTGGCAAAAATTTTTCCGGGCCCCAGGGAGTGTAGTAGATGGTGCACGATCGGCACCGGATAGGCGCTCGGCTGCAAAGCCTTGTTGATCGTGCACTTGTAGTCGGCGCAAATTCTTATTGAGCCGTCGGATTTAACTAGGGTCACTATGGGGGTCTCCCACTTAGCATGGTCAACGGGAACCAACACCCCTTGCTTAATCAGCTTGTCTAATTCCGCATCGATCTTCGGTTTCAATGCGAACGGTACTCGTCTGGCCTTCAGTCTTACTTGGGCTACGTTGGGGTCTAAGTTTAGTGAAATAGGGGTCCCCACATACTTGCCCAACGTGTCCCCGAAGACGTCCTGGAACTCGGACAGGAGGCTGTCTTTCAGGGTTGATCTGGACATCAGGTGGACGCCGGTGAAGCCCATGCCAAGGGCTCGGAACCACCCCATGTCCAGGAGGCTAGGAAGCTGCTTCGTGACGATGGTCAGCGGCAGGTCTCTTTCGTAGTCTCCGTAGGTGACCCGGAACGTGCCCACGCCTTCGAGGGGGACTCGGTTCCCCTGGTAGTCTAGGATGCGTAGTCTCTGTTTGGAGAGTTGATCCTTCCGGAACGACGGCAGGAGGGTCTTTAGGGTCGTCCACGACATTATGGAGAGAGCTGATCCGGTGTCGATCTCCATCGAGCATGGCTTTCCGTTGATCTCAACCACCGTGCTGACCTTGTCTTCGATCGCCGTGCTGGCCTGGTCGATGTGTATGCTGCGGCCATCTCGCGGTTCAAATTCGCGCCGTTTTTTCGCGCCGCCTTCTCTCGTTGGCTGCTTCTGGCGCGCTGATTCCGGTTGGCTGCGGTGCTCACGTGGTTTGTGTCTTCTGGGCAGAATGGCTCTGCAGGCTCGCGCCAAGTGCCCCTTTTTCTCGCAGCGCCTGCAAATAGCCTCTCTGTATTTGCAGGACAGTCTATCATGGTGCCCGCCACAGCTGGGACAGCTTCGCCGGGGGCTGCCAGTGTCTTTTCTCTGGTGTTCCGTTCGGAAGACGTCCTCATCCGACTCGGACTCCGAGCTGGATCCGGCGTCTTCTCTGTGCACCGGGACAGACTTGGGGCTGTCTTTGCTGGTCAGCGGACGCTGCAGCATTTCAGCGGCCTTTGTGGAGGCTTCATGAGCCCTAGCCTCGTCTAGGGCTCCGGCAAGCGTCAAATCAGGCTTGGCGAGCAGACGCCGTTGCAGCCTAATGTCCCGAACACCACAGATCTGTTGCTCAAGCAACGCATCATCCAAATCTCTGTAGTCGCAATGGGTTGCGGCTTTTCTCAGGCTGGCCATGTACGCGCTGACCGGCTCTCCCTCTCGTTGAACGCGCTGCCTCAGTTGGTATCGCTGCACGAACTTGGAGGGGACGGGAGCGTAGTGAGCCCGGAGAGTTGCCATCAGGGTGTCCCAGGAGACTGTTTGAACCGGCGTTGGCTCACACAGTGACTCGGCCATCTCGAACACGTCCGGTCCGCAGTGGCTTAGGAATAGGGCTCTCTTTCGATTAGCCGAGAGGCCCTGCATGTCGCTGGCTTCTAGCGAGCATTCAAACCTCGTTAGGTACGAGACCCATTTTTCGCGGGTCGGATCGAAAGGCTTGGGCGGAACGTAGGCAGACATGTTTGGTATGCCTCCTGTGGTTCGCCTCGTCGCCTAGCTGAAGCTCATGGTCTCACTGGTTGGCTTCTTGTAGCCTCTATCCCACCCTCGTCGCCAATGAAGTGGTCCGGGAATAATGAGAGGCACAACCAAGCAAGTGACAACAGCTCTTTAATATACAGTGAGACTTCAGCAAAAACTCAGGGGCTGCAGTCCTCCTTATATACAATTCAGGAGGGACTGTCAGCCAATCAGAAACGTATGCAGGTTTGAAACTCCCGCTTAAAAGTATCAATACATAACAAATACCTTTTCTTTTCATCACAACATTAGAAGTATTCAGATCAAAAACACACATTTTGGTATTAGATTTTTTTGCAGACCCACCTCCTCCATACCTGGTTTGCTATTAGAATTAACAGTATTAAATACTTTTTGGGGGGAGATGATGGAAAACAATGGAAAATGGAGGGTTTTTTTTCATGTTTCCAGAACTTGCTTATGGTTGCTAAGTAACTATGCAAGCAAGAGACTTGCACAATTCCTTACTTGGTTTAGCCAAAATATTGCAGCACAATTTTTGCTATTATTCAACTGGATTTTTCTTTGCTCACCATGGATTGAGAATGGTGTTTATAAGCAGGAGAATTCATATATGTTTGAAATTGAGTAGATCAACTATCTGAGAAATACCATAAGACAATCCCTGTTTCTCCCCCTAAGTGACGAATGTGGACGCACACTGGATACTTGTTGTAATCCACAGATTTGGATGCTTGCAACTGTATGGAGATGAGTAGGACCTTCAGTGTGAGTCATAAGACACTTTAGTTCTGTTACTAATGTCCCAACCTAAATAGACCACAAAGTGACTGCTTTGGGGGTGGAACTAATTAAAGTAACCACCTGACTGGTGCTCTACTAAAGTTGATTTCGTAAAGCAGAGCTGAACAATGAAAATTCTTCTTTTGAAATGGTGCAGGCAAAAGAAATATATATATATAGAAGACTGTTATAATAAGGCAATGTAAAATCTTATCTTCCTTGATATAGCAATTTTGAATACACTGTTATAAGTTTGGTAGTGGAAGCTTCTGAATCTAGTACTGTCCAGAAGTGCCGGGTTTTATATTCTGTAATTTTAGTGTATCTGAATGGCAACAACTTGGAGAACGTTTATAGTAATATGTTGTTGAAGAGATCTTATACCAAGGTGTGATCCTTTTATTCTTCTCAAAGGATTTATGACATATTAGATGTTAATCTTTAAACATTCACTGATATTTGCATTATGGTTTAATAAATCAATGAATGTCAAGGTTAGATTTATTTACATACAATAACACTGGTCAAAGAGAGAAATTACAGGCAGACGAGTTACATCCATCCAGCCAAGATATCTCCTACTACAAATGGCATAACCTATTCATTTTATATTCCCAGAGTCATCCAGAGCAGGGTTCCCCAACCTTTCGGACCTCAGGAACCATTAAATTCATAATTTTAAATCCCACAGACCACTAATATGATCTGCCTAATGACCAGCTGGTTGGGCATGGCTAGATGGTCATGTGACTGGGTGGTCACTCACATCGAGGGGCACCCTGCTGGCCTCCACTCACCCCTCTCCTGCCAGCCACTCCTCGCCTCCCTACCTGGGCTCCTTAGGGCCCCAACAGGAAGCAATTGTTGGAGCTAAGCAGCCACCACAAGAAAGAGTTGGCAAAACAGCTCAGTTCAAATTGGATCTGACCAAGAAGGAGGCTCAGCAGAAGCACCTCATTCAGGACTATGAGCATAGGGTTTCCAAGCAGAGGGAAGACCTGCAGGAGTGCAAGGCCAGGTACTGGCGCCTGGGGGCTCAGCGGACTGAGATGGTCAACCAGTTCTAGGCCATGATGCAGTTCCACTGGAACAAGGCCCTCCGGCTCCTTGCCACCAGCGGCACTTCTCTCCAGCTTTTGCCCAAAACCCCACACCAGGAGGCTGAAGCAGACCCCAAGTTGGAATTTCTGCCCCCTCCGACCCACACAAAAAGACCCCGAAGGGGGAGACTCTCTGCAGCAACGCAAACATTTATTGCATGTATCCGGCCCAAGGGCCATAGTTTGAGGACCCCTGATTTAGTGCAATATAAATAAATGCAAATAATTTTTCTGTGGACCAATAAAATTTTCTTGCAGACCACCAGCAGTCTACGGACCACCGGTTGGTGACCGCTGATCCAGAACATGTCTTTATATTTTAATAGTTATGTTTTATTGATTTTATTGTAACACTTTTGATTGCTATGAGCCACCGAGGATCACTGATTGTCAGGCAATATACAAGTATAATAAATATTATTATGCTTGATCGCACAGTCAGTCCAATTCTGTAACTCTTTGGATCTTTGCTGTTAATGAAATATTTTTATTCATTATCATCTTACTCATGCATGTCACTGTCTTCCCTCTTACATCAGAAAGAGTCTCATAACATTTTTCAGATTAGCAATTTTTACTAAAAGCATAAGCTTTCCTGAACTAGAGCAATATGTGGGACAAACAGACCAACCTCTGCACAAAGGAATTAATGGATCCAAGCATAACATCAGAACTCAAAACAAGGACAGGGTAATATCAAAGCATTTAAGTTTCCCAGGAGACTCCATCACAGATCTCATTAACTGTTTTAGAAAAACAAACTTTAATAACATAAGTGAGCAAGAGATTGCTGAAGTCGCTTGCATGAAATAGTTCCAACAAACACAATGGGTTTTTAATGCGCTCCAACTATTAATTGATAAGGTATTTACAATTGTCTCACCCAACCTGCTCCTGCTTAACCAACCTCCCTTTCCCCTTCCTTTTCCATTACAGTTTAAATCCTAGATCAGTTTAGCCACTACATGCATCTGATATAGCGTATGCCTTAATAAAAAAATTATGTCTGAAAAGGTGCTACCAGACTCCTTGTGATTTTTGGCTACCATAGACTACCATGGGTTTCCTAATAAATTCACTGTGCAGTTTATCTACTTTTTACTCCTTTTACTCAGCACACTGTCATTTTCAGCTAATCTTGAGTCCAAAAAGATAAAATGTCTGTTTTCATATTAACAGGATGCAGGATCTTTTATTTAAAGCTACAGAATTATTGATCGCCTATTTGGCTGTCTTTTTTTTTTTTTAAATTAAAAATACCAAGGTTAGCTGTGTGAAGTGAATGTTTATTTTCAATCCCGGTTACTAGCTTTCTACCGGTTTCTAAATAATTACCAGTTTATTGCATGGTTGTTTCATTAATTGTCAGCAGATGGGGCTAATACTTTAACAAAATCGATGAAAGCCTGATTGGCTGGCTGGGATTTACACATTTTATTCTTTACTATTAAAAATGTTGCTTCCACCAATTGTGTGACCAAAGAGATGCTGCATCAGCCTATTCTGAGTATGAGGACAGAGCTTAATAATGTGTTAAATTGATTCTTGGCATGCATTTTTGTTTAAAAGCAGTAAGAAGAACCAGAAATCTAGCAGATGCTAGATGGTTCATCACTACTTTGTAGTCTGCTTTCTTTTTGCTTTTTCTTAAGGAACACTTGAATTACTAGCCCTAAAGCTAAGAAGCTGATGGATTGTCATCGTGTTTGTGGACAAGATTTTCTTTGCAGGGTCCTTGGTACTGAACTTTGTCAGTACCCGGAGTCTTTGGTGATGAAGACAATGACTTTGTGGAGTCCTTGTTTGCATACAGACCTTTTGTTATCCAACTAGCTAACATTTTCAGTACTGGATATGTTATGCTGCAAACAACCAAGCTCAGAGAGCACCAAGCACCCCACAGTTCAACTCGGAGCTACATATATTCTCTTCTATAAGATTTTATATATCTGAGTGTATCCTGTCTGAGTAGATTAATGTGCTGCCTTGTGATCAAGATAAGCATGTTGTTGAATAGAAAGTAGCTTTGTATGGTGGCAGGAAATGTTTTTTATAATAAAGACAACATGAACTGCAATTAATGTTACCTTATCTTATCGTACTTTCTTTTTTGGAACTCAAGGTAATGTATATGAAGATCTCTTCTAATTTTATTCCTATGATCCACTCTTTCATAGATATGCTATTAAGTAGTCCATGGTCACCTGGTTACCTCCATCTCTGGTAGGGATGTGAACATGGATATCCCTGATCCCAGTCTGTCACCTCAACCATTACATTGCAGCAAATGTTTAACTTTGATCCATCTATTTTTGCAGTGTGCAATATTTCTTTCTTTGTTTTTATAGGCAGGGACAATCATTCACACAACCATCCTTCCTTTTTTTCTCTTAAACCAAAATGCCACCATGCATTCAACACCAATCAATAGGCCAGGTGACAACTTGTTGGCTTCTGACCCTTGTCTTCCCATCCCCATTGCCCATTAGTGGGCAAATTAAAGCCAGGGCTTATTACAGGTTTACAAAACTGGACCATTGAAGTATGCAAAGTAACAATCTATGGTTATTTATTGATTATGACTCTGCATGAACTGCATGAAGTAGAACTTTATCTTCTCAGACTTGTGTAAGGCAAAGCAATAAATCCTGATTCTCCAAACACTCAACCCTGTATGCCAGAATTCACAATTGCTAATAGCCAAAAATTCACAGGCTAGAAAAGCTGCTTTATTGTAGATGAGAGAGGGAGGAGGGAGAGAGAGAGGGAGAGTGGGGTGGGAGAGAGAGGGAGGGATGGAGGAATGGTGGAACAAAGAATTCAAGACCTTCAAGTCTCCTTCAAGGTTTAATTCTAGATTTTTTTTCCTCCTGTCTTTTCAAGTCAATGGAAATATGATAATTTTCTTACTGCCCTTGAGAATAGGAAAATACTTGCAGAACTTTACATAGTAATTATTTAGGCTGCAAACTGCTAGTTTTCACCTTGTCAGCTTCAGCTCTAATACTATCTTCCTCTATGTTTTCTCTTTCCTCTTGCAACCATTTTTTATCAGCATCACCCAGGTATCTCTTCCTTGTAAGAGTGGCTTACTCTTGTCCTGTACCAGAGTGGCTTACTCATGTCCTGTACCAGAGTCTAATAAGGGCCACTGTTGCATTTCCAACCTAATCTGGATTTGCACAGAACAGACATAACTTATGATGCCAAGCTTCACTTGGCTGTGTTTTATTTAATATCTGGACGTCGAAGACTCTGGCTCTTGGAGGGTCAAACTGACCCACTTCCCAGTAGGCATCTGATTGCAAAATGTCCCCTTCCCCACAAGCACAATGCTTAGTTGAGGTTTCAGAAAACAGTATTAACAAGATGCTTACATAGTCCATTCTACTATCTATGAAGTTGAAGTCTCAGATGTGTGGGCCAAGGTGTAGGAGCGGGACTACAAAAAATAAAAATAAAAAATAAAGGCATCTTACCTTCCCACTTGTCCCCTGCCACAATTTCCTGATTTTCTATCTAGCAGTCTTGGAATTACGTAGACAAAATTGTTGGGATGTCCTGACAAATGAGTTCTTTTCATGTTAGACATTCCCACTTTAAATTGCCCAATCAAACCTTTTTCATTCCAGCCCACATTCTGTGCAAATGGGTCCATATCAATGGTATTACTCTTGTACTAAGTGCTTACCCTGTCAGTGATGATGGATTTTGGGGTTGGTGATCTTTCGTTCTAACTGGATTGTTGGAAGATAGACCCCAGGATTTTCAGAAAATTGTCTGAAAACTATTCTGCTTCAAAAGATGGGTTGCCCATTTTGCACCTCTCTTATTTGTTAGGACATTTATAAATCCTATTCAAGTTCAGTTTGTAAGAAAATGTTTACATCTGAGGCATCTGTATGATTAATATTGCTTGAGGAAGATAATTGCTGGATTCTCATTGTTTTTGGCATATCCTTGGGGGACTGTACTTGCTACAAGTGTTCAAGCAGTGGCTGCCAGATCTTCGGTTGAGATTAGTATGGACGCCACACCTGTGGCTGATTCTGTCCCACTTGTCAAATTAGCTGATTATCATGGGTTGAAACTTACTTTTGATGTTTGAGTAAGGCACTGGTGACCTGAATATTAGCAAGTTGGCAAGAGGAGCTGTAGCTATTGTTTAACTCTGAATTTTAGGTAGAAAAAGGCAGATCTTGCAATCAGATATCATGCCATTATATCTATTGTCTTCAAATACTTAATCTCATATCCAGGAATATGCTTACAGCTGAAATATATAAACACAATCCAGCTAAATGTTGTTTTATTGAAGACAAGGTAGAAGCCCTGTGGCATAGAAGATCTCTCTCTCTCTCTCCCTCTCTCTCTCTCTCTCCCCCCCCTCTGGATTTAAATTATAGGGTTGGGATTTTCAAAGTAATAGATATTATTACTCTTAATAATAATAGCCTTAATAGCCTTAAATTTGCAAAACATCTGCTCAGTTTTAAGATTGTGGTTCTGTCAAGCCTGAGAACCTTTTGTTCCCACCTTTCCAGCTTCTTTGACCAATGAGGTATTATTATTATATGGTATAGATTATATAAAACAATTTAAGTGGTAAATAAATATTTAATGTTGGAGCAAAGGGGTTGAAAGTTTAATTTCAAAGAGGACTTTAAAAAGGGAGGGGATAGGAAAGCATGTGTGATTTGCTGAAAAACAAACTTCCAGGGTTTGAAAAATGAAATTGTAGGGAGTTTGATCAGGATTTCTGAACTTTTTGTCTGGGTGTTTGTCTCTTCAAATCAGTATTGACTCCAGGCAATACTGGGACTAGTCCTTGCAGTTTTTGTGGCAAGATTTTCAGAAAGGGTTTGCCACTGCCTTCTTCTTCAGGTTGAGAGACAGCAACTGGCCCAAGATCGCCCAGCTGGCTTTGTGTCTAAGATAGGACTAGAACTCACCATCTCCTAGTTTCTAGCCTGGTGCCTTAAACTACTCCACCAACTGCAGAAAGTTTGAGAAACACTGATGTATATAACACGATACCTGAAGCTTATGCTTTGCTTCCTACATTACAGGCAGTCCTTGTTTAATGAGAATTCATAGTTACAACAGTGATGAAAGTGCAATTTTTATGACCAATCATCACATTCACAACTTTCATAGGTCTGTAAAGCAAAGGAAAGCCGAAGTAAGATCATAAGCACAGTTGTGGGGTGTTTTTTTTTAAAGTGACTTCACTTAATGAGCGAGTTGCTGGACCCAGTTGTGGTAACTAAATGACAACTGCAAAGGAAGTATCTGGAGAAACATTGGTATTATTGGGCATCATACTGGCACTGCTGGCAGGAGACTTTGAAGTTTATATAACAGCTGAATCACATTATTCTGCTTCCCCCCCCCTTCTTTTCTTTTTTTATAAAATTGTAATAAATTCTTAGCTTAGTCGCTGAGGAATGGGCTTACTTTTAAACTGACAAAGATTTTCGCAGCCTGTTTAACATAAAATCGATACACTTCATTAAAGAAATGCAGCCCTGCTTCGTAGGATTTCCCCAATTAATTGCAAACAGTTTTCTAGAAGCCACCATTATCTGCATTTGTCTTATTTGACTCCTGAACATTTTGTAAAGGATAGATGGAGAAGAAATAAAAATAGTCGAGGAGGGGTGGCCCCGTGGTATATTTCAAAAATTCAAGATGGCCATGGGGGTCCAATTGAAAGCCTGCCTGTGTTTTTTTAAGCTCACCACCATCCTATCTCCTGTTGTTTTGGCAGCTTTTTGAAAATGCGAATTTGGAACACAGAAACAGAAGACAGCTCTTTATCAGCACTGAAAAGCCTTAGTCAATGGTTGACGTGAGTGTGTGTGTGTATGTGTGTGTGTATGTTGTGTGTGTGTTGTGGGGTGTGTGTGTGAGAGAGAGAGAGTGAGTGAGTTAGGGACCCATTTAGGATTTAAAGTTTCAAAATCTTCTGCTCCAAATCCCAAAGCTCTGAGCAGGGCTAAATGGTGTTATATAAAAAGCATGAGTATATTTAATGTGCCCATTTTTGTTTCCGTTTTAAATAGCAGCTGCAGGGGCCTGTCAAGAATTGCAGGAGTCAAGGAAGGGTTGCTGTAAAGAAAATGAAAAGCTCTGGTCTCTACATTTGCAAGAACATCATTCATACCCCAGGGTGTGAAGCTGGCATTGAGCCAATCTCTCTCCTGGAACAAAAACCAGTAGACATGATTTGGATATCAGTACCATTTAAAGGAGTGGAATTCTGGTTCTGCTCTTATTTGACAGTGGAAATTAGTGTTTATCTTTGATAGACAGTCATTATTTTTTTCCAGCTCAGGCTCCAAGGATTAAAGAGGATAAGCTATGCTGTACCTAGGAAACATCTGCCTTCTCCCCAAAGCATTTAAATCTAGCCTTACTTGCTACAAAAAAATTAAAAAGCAAAAATATAGTTGGAAGGGGATTTTTTTTCCTTTTCTTTTGGTTTCTAAGTTGTTGTTTTTTACTTTAAAGATTGCTTTGTTAATTATATATGTTAAGAATGTTGTAAAAAGCACAGATGTATAATAGATTAGCTGCCAAACTCAAGTAAACATGCCTGGAAAGTAGTTTAGGAGGTCCAGAATAGGCTGCATGGCACATACAACTGTACTTTCTCAGAGAAAAGGATGCTTGGAAGGAGTGGTTGAGCAGTTGTCACTGCTGCTGCCTACCCTTCAATTGCTTCACTCTGTTCCAAAGCAGAGCCAACCCTACACTTCAGGGGTGAAATGCTCCCGGATCAGACCGGATCGCCTGATCCGGTAGCGATTTTTTTCCCCGTGGTTCGGCGATCCAGTAGTGATCGCCACCCGGGTGTCATTACTTCCTGTAATGTTTTTTTACCTTCTGTGCATGTGCAGGTTTTGCGCATGCACAGAAGTTCTGCGTGCGCATGTGATGCAGCGCATGCGCTTCCAAATCGGTAAGAAAGGTAAGTAGATTTCACCCCTGCTGCACTTGGGTACTTGTTAAGTGTGCTATTTATTTTCAAGTGTGAGAGACTGTGGGGAGGCTGAGGAAGGAATGGATGAGATGGAGATGAAGATGGAGATGATGATGATGATGTATGATCAATTCATTGTTGACTCTTAGCAACCAGATTTTCTCCATGATGATCTATCCATGATATAAACAATGAAGAGACGATGGATGAGTTGATACCTAATTTTTGATTGGCAGCGGCCAAAGTTGGTTGAAAGATGGGCAGATATAGATATAGATATAGATATATTCTTACTTCTTCGTAGGATTTATGTGTGTTTTTCCTCTAGCCAGGTTTTTCCTACATAACCAAGGTTTTTCTGCAGCCCTAGCTCAGTAGAATCACATCCACTCGATTCTTGGCTGTTTTCTTCTTTTCTGGCAGCCAGCAAGTTCTTGCTGCTAGGTGAGAGACTTATATAGATCTATTTCTGGCTCGTTAGCCTTCATCAGTAAGCCACACCCACATCTCATATATCCTCCCTGTAAAGGTATAGTATCTATTTTCTGACTTCTTCGTAGGAGTAGAATCACATCCACTCGATTCTGGGCTATTAGCCCAGAACCGAGTGGATGTGATTTTACTGAGCTAGGGCTGCAGAAAAACCTTGGTTACATAGGAAAAACCTGGCTAGAGGAAAAACGTATATATATATATATATGCAAGTTTTGGTGTAGTTGGGTCTTTTCCCATGTAAGATTGAGAGTACCTTGCCAACGTTTCGACGAGGTCCCACTCGTCATCTTCAGGCTGGTGTCTTCGGCTTCATGCTTGTGTGAAGAAAGCATGATTGGAGCTGTCGTCTCTCTATAAATACTGGTGGGGAGGTGTGGGGTGCTGGCTTTGTTGCTGTGAGCGGGTTGGTTGCCTGTGTTGTTACTTGATGAGTTTTCCTCACGCTTTCCTCACACAAGCACTAAGCCGAAGACACCAGCCTGAAGATGACGAGTGGGACCTTGTTGAAATGTCACCAAGATATTCTCAATCTTACATGGGAAAAGACCCAAATACACCAAAACTTGCATATATATATCAAGAATATATATATTCTTTTAACAACTCTGTAATTCCTTGCATTGGAATGGAGATGAGGCAACTGAATGGAGTTTGAGCGTTAATTGGCTGGATGCCCTTCCTGACACCTACACAGAGTTTGCAGACTATTACTCATTGCACTCAGAGAAATATCTACCATTACCTAGGATCCAGCTCACAGCCTCTTGATTGTGAGGTGAGACAACCTCTAGACAACCACGCCACTTATGGGCAGATATACAAATGTCTTGAATAAATAAAAATCACATAAATCCAGAACGCACAAGTGGAGAGAAATCTGAAAAGGTGCATTTCAGATTTCTCAGAGAAGCTTGACTGGTTTTAATGTACTGTTAATGAAGGTGGAAAATTCTTATTTGCATTTCCAAAATTCCATGTTTACTTCTGATTAGCATTAAAAATACCTTCCTGAAATCTGTCTGTTCTTGCTTGCTTGGTCTTGCCAGTTGTGTTGGACCTTAAACCAAGGAACTAATGAAAAAGAAGCTTCTAATATCCTTCAGTCAATAGGTGTTGCATGAGCATATCACATCTTTGGGCATTAATTAATGTTAATATTTAATATTTAATCCATTATTTTAATATATCATGAATATTAATATAGTAACATAAACATTTTTCCTCCAGAAAGTAATTTGATACCTGCAACACAGTGCATGAAAAATAGTTAAGTAGTGAGATTCTATTTAGGATTTCTCTGCGAGCATTGGGCACATGATTCCAGTGAATAGAAATAACTGGGGGAAAGAATTTGGGCACCATCCAAATACCTTGCAGGCCTGTGGGTGGATTACATGTACTCTGTTAGCTTCTCAGGGTTTTTTTTTCCCCCTTAAGGAGAGCTTCTTTGATCTGCTCTTGAAACTTCCCCACCATTTCTGGGTTTCTGTTTGTTTGTTTGTTTTTGTGTGAAGTATTTCTGAATAGAAGGCTTATAGAGCCTTCTTATAGAGGCCACCAAACACTCTGAGTGTCTCTCTGAATCATGGGCATTGAATATCAAGACAAAAATCCATCTCAAGTCTTTTTACCAAATTCTTCTTTTTCTTTTTCTTTTTTCTTTTGTATGTGATTCGGAAGAGAACGTTCAGCTTTGCTTTACAAATTCTGGTAGTTCCATGCCTGTATGCAGGTTGAGAAACCCTGATTGTTCCAGTACAAAAACAGGATAAGCTGCTTTAGTGAATTTGTATTTGATAGCAGACAGCAACTGCCCTCTTTCTGCATTGAGAAATAGGAGTCTTCCAGCGTTGTAGTCTAGCAGGATGCCAATCCGGGCAGGCTGTTCAGTCACAATAATTTCACTCATCTCGCCATTGTGCAGAACTTTAAATGCAGAACTGCAAAGAGCAAAAAAATATAAAATCAGTACAAATCTATGGCAAAAGTCCATCACAGAATTTGTTTAGTCCAACACTATCTAAATCTCATCTAATGCCAACCTGACTGCAAAGGCCAATTTGTAACCGACTCCTTGGATCAACAAAAAAGTTTCTGAGATCTGAAAAGTACTATGCACAACTCCACCACCTGTTTAGAAAGAGATCTCAATAGGTTACTCTATTTTTAGATTTTAGGAATAAGGATCTGGAATCCCATCGCTTAACAATGCATTCCAACATTTCTCTTTTGCAATGAGAAAAACCCTGAATAAGAACATAATTTAATTAGAATATATACACAGGATCATTTATGGATTTATTTCAGGCAAGAAAAGCGATACCTATTTTCTCAGTTATTGTATACTCTTTGGGATATTATATATCATTTATCTGCTTCATGTCCTTCCAAATGCATTGCTCTGCATTTACCTGCATTCTCAGGCAGGTTTCAGGTGGGGAATTTTTATTCTAATTAGGAATTAGGAGAGTTCCAACTCAACAAATTAAAAGGATACCAGATCAAGAGAGGGGCAGCTCTGCATCATGTATTGCCTATAAGCAAGATGATATATCTCTCTTAAGTAGTGGGTTTCAATTTAGTTTGCTACCAGTTTGCTCGTGCGTGCGAAGCTTCTGTGCATGTACAGAAGCACCGTCGCTACCGGTTCTCCCAATCCGGGGCAAACTGGTAGCAACCCACCACTGCCTCTCTTCCTTCTAGATACAGAACTGACTGTACAAAAGCAATTGGTAGATAAGAAGAAGTTGTGTGTTCTCTGGACTCTATCCTCCACACAGAAACACAAAGCTTAGGAAAACTGGCAAGGTACATTTTGCTGATCATTGTAACACTTTGCTCCCTAAACCCATTGGCATATTTTAATGTTAGAACTAGTTTGGGGGATTTATTTATTTATTTTGTTAATAAATGTTATTTCTTTAACGATGTTATTTAACAATGTTATTTGTTTAATTTATTTGGCACTCATCACACCACGGGGCTTCTTTATGTGGCTTACAACAATAAAAAGGAAGAAATGGAAAGAAGTGTAAACAAAACAGAAGAAAAATAATAGAACAAGAAAACAATGAACAAGAAAATGAGAATACATCAATATGACAACAGAAGATGGATGGGTGGGAAGCAGAGATTGAGCGGGGTGTTAATCTACCGGTTAACCTAAATTAACCTACAGTATAGGATGATAAATGGGCTATATAGATTCCAGTATTTTTTCCTTATGGAATCTAACAATGGGGCCTGAGGGAGAATACTGTAGGTCTGACCTACTCATCCCCATATATCTCACTTTACATATGCATTTCCACACAGAAATAAGGATCACCATAGTATTAATCAAGTTGCTCATTTTACAGGCTGCTGAAATAATTACTAAGGAAGTATATATGCTGCACTTCATTTCATTAAGCACTCATTTTGAAATACAGTATTACAGATACTAACCACCCTTTTCAATGGATGATGAGTGCTAAATTAAAAATACTAATTAGATATGGAGAAGTGAAGTCTGAAAACCACCACAATGTGACCTTATCTGCCAGAAAAACGAGACAGAGTATATCACTAGAGTACTATTCCTAGCTAATGATCATCCAGCATTGCAAAGTTCTGGATTCCGTCCAAGGAAACTGGTCTCTCTTTCGCTCCCAATACCAGTTATATCATCAGGATGACCTCGAGCGAAGCAGCCGTGGGAGCAATGTATTAACTAGGCAGCAAATTGCCCCAGGATAAGACAGATGGATCTCATGGTTGGAGGATTCATTACAACAACAAATTGCAAGGGTTCAAAGCTCTGCTCCTATTTCAGTTAATGAAAATTATACAACCAGAAAATCAGGAAGAGGACCTTATGGTGAAATTTTGTTCCTTCCATTCTCGTAGAGAGAGAGAGATGAAAGCTTGCATTCAAATTTGTTTACAAATTATTCAATTTCAGTTATAAATGAAACAGCATGGGGATGTTGATGAAAAACTGCCAATGGAAGTATGGAAACAGGCAAAAACAAGAAATCCTAATGCAGGAAAGAGAATATAATCTAGTAGAAACAACCGATGGATGAAATTTAATTTAATTTAATTTAATTTCCAATTTATATACCGCCCTTCTCCCTGAGGACTCAGGGCGGTGTACAGCCAAGATAAAAAACATAGAATACAAATATTAAAACATTTAAAAATATATATAGATTTGGGCCGAAAGTTAAGAATAACAAACTAATTAAAAAAATTTAAAATTTAAAAATTTCTTCTAAGCCAACCCGGCTTGCTGGAAAAGATGGGTTTTCAGGGAACGACGGAAGGCATTGAGGTCATGGATTCTCCTTATCTCCGGGGGCAACTGATTCCAGAGAGTGGGAGCCCCCACTCTCCACACACTTTGGATTATATCAACAATGGGATAATGTTAAGATTATGGGATGTGATAGATTTAGTCACAATACAAAAAGGATGCTGAGGAAATGGAAACAGTGCAGAGAAAAACAACAAAGATGGAGAAGCACATGGAAGTCAAATCCTATGAAACTTGGTTATAAGAACCAGATATGTTTAGCCTAAAGGAGAGAAGACAAAAGCAAAGCATGATAGCAGTCTTCCAATACTTGAAAGGCTATCATAGGGAAGCAGATGTAAATTTATTCAAACACAAACTCAAAATAAGGAGTTATTGTCTGACCATGAGAGCTATTACACCAGGGGTGTCAAACTCGATTTCATTGAGGGTTGCATCAGGAGGGCCGGGGTGGGTGTGGCCAGCTCGATGTTACTTATGTTGGGGGCACCTGTGGTGGCCTGAGCGCTCTGCCTGCAAAAACGGGCTCTCAAGTTCTGTTTTCAGCTGTGACGGCCTCCTGCAACCCTCTGCCAGTGAAAACGGAGCTTGGGAGATCTGCACATGGCCCTTGCATGCTCCGTTTTTGGCTGTGATGGCCTCCTATAATCCTCTGCCAGTAAAAATGGAGCTCCACTTTCGCTGGCAGAGGCACTCTGGGCTGGTCCTTCGCTGTTTCCAGGGTGGCCCTGGAAATTTTGAAACAAGTCATCTTCTCTGTTTCTGACGGGGATTATTTTTATTCTCATTTGCGCTAATATTCTCTATTACTTCCAACTTGTTATTTTGCTATCAATTCTCTTTTTTAAGAAACTTACCTTGTTTTTGTGGAGCACTCTCTCATTCATTTGGATTAGGAGGTCCATCAGAGGAGATGGGAGCTGTGTCAGCAACGCTGAAGCCTTCCCACTTTTTACACTCAGTGGTTTCTGCCCTCCTGACTTATTTGAAATGCCCCCTCCCTCTCAGACACAGATGCATCTGACTAGGAAAAATTTTGAAAAATCCAACTTTCTGCTCCAAATTTGGGCATTAATTTCAAAAGACCATCTGTGCCCACTACTGAAGAAAAACATCCAAGGTCCCTTCCAAATCTGTTATACTATTTTATTCTATTCCATTCCATTCCATTCCATTCCATTCCGAGAAGTTTCAATGAGGAGCTTCTTCATATTACCTTGTTTTGCTGGAGCAATGTAAACACCAAGAATTGCTTTTCTGTCCCAGGTCACTACTTTCTAGGAGTGTTGAAGAGCAGATCCCAACCTTGTAAGCTCCACAATCACTGACGGTGATTTCCCAGTAATGCCATCCTTGGGCAGGCAAGAGCTCACCCAACACTGGTGGGCTTCTGCACAAAGAGATGACAAAGAAAAGTGGCCTTGCATTCCAAAATAACCATGCCAGCTCAAACACTAAAGAAGTCTCAAGTCTCCTAGCTTTTCACCATAACCTGGTTTAGCGTAGTGGTGGGTTTCAAATTTTTTTACTACCGGTTCTGCGGGTGTGGCTTGGTGGGCATGGCAGGGGAAGGATACTGTAAAATCTCAATTTCCTTCCCACTCCAGGGGAAGGTTACTGCAAAATCCCCATTTCCTCCCGATCAGCTGGGACTCGGGAGGCAGAGAATAGATGGGGGCAGGGCCAATCAGAGGTGGTATTTACCGGTTGTCCGAACCACTCGAAATTTCCGCTACTGGTTCTCCAGAACTGGTCAGAACCTGCTAAAACCCATCTCTGGCTTAGCAGTGTTTGGAGTGAGAGAAAACCCCTTTCCCCTTTCAGAACCAATAGAAAGATAAGAAATAAATGATGTAAAAAGACTCTGATGTCTGTCAGAAGGACACCTTTATGGAAACAGAATGGAACAAAAGCAAAACTGGAGAGGAGAAGTCATCAAAAGAAAGATTGAGTTTCCGGTTTCCTCGTCTTCGGCGGCGACGGTGCTTTCTTTTGGCACCGCCACCCCCGCCGCTTGTAGAGCCGCTTCCTGATTGCGAAGCGGCTCGAAATCTTCGAAATCCTTAGGATTGCAGAAGAAGAGGCAGCAGGGCACAGGTAGAGCCCCTGCAACCCCCCCAGGGAACTGTTTCTGGGGAGGAAGCAGGCGCGGCTCCCTTACAACCTGCTGAAACTCCGGGCGGCGTGGGACGTCTTCTGCCTGTGCGGAACAAGCCGACCTCAGGAAACCTTTAAAGAGCGAGGAAATAACTCAAATAAACATCCGCAATCCACTTGAACCCTGAAACTTTGAACTGCAAGTATTAGTCCTTTGCTGAACTTTTTTACTGAAGTGAAAGTCTCGGAATGAGTGAAAGTGATTGAAAAAATATGGCGCTCAGCAAATGAATTAGTGGGTGTGGATTGGTGAAGTTATCTTGTCTTGCTACAAAGTTAAAAAGTTGTTACAGAGTTGCTCCGGCTGCAACAGAAATAAGAGGAAAATCTCTCCCTTTTACTTGTCTTTGCTGCATTATAGCTTTGCTTTGAGTAACTCTGGGGGACTTTTTTAGAAGGTATTGTGGAGGTGGCAGAAGAGGCGGACCCTCCCTTTTTAAGAAAGCTAGCTTACGTGGCAGGATGGCTTCAAAAAAGCAGGAAGGCAAAACAGGGGGTGGATCCCCCCCACGTAAGCAGGATACGCAGTCACAAGCCCAAAAAAAAGATTTGGATATGGGAGAATTAAAAGCATTCATCTCAAATATTTTGGATGAGAAATTTCAAGACATGGATGACAAAATAAATAAAATAGATGAAAAAATTCAAAAGTCACAACAGGAAATCATGCAGGAAATGCAGCAGAGCCAAAAGATGGTGACCAAAAAAATAACGGATGTGGCGTCTGGTCTGGCAGGATTTATTATGAAAGTTGAGACAAAAGTGGATGAATTTAAATTAGAAGTTAATGCTAAGATGAAAAATAATGATCATAAATTTTTTGATGTTGATGACAAGATGCAGAGAGTTGAGAATGATATTGTTATGATGCAATTTCGTGCAATGGAATTTGCTATAAGGCTTCGAGGAATTAGAGAAGAGGAGAGACAAGATTTGAGACAGATCTGTGCTGAAGCCCTAGCTGTGATTTTAAAAGTTGAACCTGAGATGGTTTTTTGCAAAATAGATAAAATCTATAGAGTTAACTCGTGGGTGGCCAGACAAAGACAACTGCCTAGAGATGTGGTCATATATTTTACAGATAGAGCAATAAGAAATGACATTTTGCAAAAATCTTTTCTCACTTCTGTGCAAGTGAGTGGATCCAAGATTACAGTTTACAAGGAGCTCCCACCTAAGATGTTGAAATCTAGAAAAGAGTATGGTTTTCTTGTTAAAGAACTGCAGAATAATCAAATCCCATTTCGTTGGGACGCCCCAACTGGCATAATTTTGAGATATAAGGGAGAGAAACACCGTCTGAATACTGTGGAGAAGGCGGAGCAATTTTATAATGACATCTTTAAAGAAAGAACTCCATCCCCACGCACATCTACAGTTTTGGAGATTAAAGAACAACAATCTAAGCAGGAATTAGCAGAGCTGAAGGGTGCTGAAGGAGGCTTTTTGGATGAGCCTTTGCTGGAACCTTCTCCAATCTCGGAGCTGGCTTGGGCGGCTGAAGTTAAGGATCAGCGTATAACTCGAGCAAAAGCCAAGGAACTTAAAGAAAAGTTACAGCAGGAGAGTCAAGACAAGGCTGGGGCTGTGGGAAAAGCAGGACAGAGGATCTCAGATGACATCCTAAGGTTCTGCGCTTCGCTCCAGAAGGAGAATAAGGATGATTAAATGTTTATCTTGGAATGTGAATGGGTTGAATGCAACACAAAAAAGGAAGAAAATATTTGCATATTTAAAACAACATAATAATGATATAATTTGTTTACAAGAAACGCATATTACAGTTCAAGATCAAAACTATTTGAAAAATTCCAAATTAGGAACACATTTTATATCCTCAACTAACCAAAAAAAGAATGGTGTGGTTATTTATGTAAACAAAAAATTAACAGCCAAACTTATAGAAGCTGATCAAGATGGTAGGTTTGTAGCAATTGAATTACTTTCTGCTAACAGTCAAATTCTTCTGATAGGAATTTATGCTCCTAATCAACAACAGGACTATTTTTATAAAATGCTGCATACTAAAATACTTCAATGGGATTATAGATCTATTTTAATTATGGGAGACTGGAATGGAGTAATTGACTCTAAATTAGATAAAAAGACTTTGGCAAAATCAAGAATTAGATTACCACAGACTTTTTTTGATATGAAAGAAGACCTGGAATTAAAAGATATTTGGAGAATACATAACCCAAAAGAACTGGACTATACTTTCTTTTCTGACAGACATAGATCCTTTTCCAGGATTGATTTTATTTTGTTGTCTGATGACTTACTTGTTAGGACAAAAAGAACAAAGATTCTGCCAAGAACTTTGACTGATCACAGTCCAGTCTGGATAGAAATTGAGACATGTAAGAATGAGAGACGCTCTTGGAGATTAAATGAAAACTTGTTTAGATATGAGAAAAATATAATAGAACTTAAAAAGCATCTGAAAGAGTTTTTTGAAATGAACTTGAATAAAGGCACCCCAATGGAAATTGTGTGGGACGCAAGCAAAGCTTATATGAGAGGGGTGCTTATATATATGAACTCTAAACATAAGCGGATTCGACAAAAGAAAAGACTTGAATTGGAAGCAGAAATAAAGGATAAAGAACAGTTACTTATTAAAAACCCAACAGATGAAAGAATACTTAGTGTTATAAAACTTTTGAAAGACCAATTCCAAATGCTTATAGCGGAACAAGTTGCAACAAACTTACAATATGCGAAGCATAATACATTCTGCAATGCTAATAAACCAGGCAGGTGGTTGGCTTACACATTAAGGAAGAAACAAAGCATACGGACTATTGATAGTGTTGATATTGGGGGGAAAGAAGTTTTTCAACAGAATTTAATAAAAGAAGCCTTTCTTCAATATTACACTAAACTATATGCCAGAGAGGAGGTGCAGAATGGACTTATAGAAAAATATTTGGACAATAAAAGAGTTACAAAAATCACTGAACAACAAAAGGAAAGAATGGATTATCCCATAACAGAGGAGGAGATAATAGCAGCAATAAAACAATTAAAAACAGCCAAAGCTCCTGGAACGGATGGTCTGACAGCAGTGTATTATAAAACTTTACAGGCAGAAATGGTGGAACAACTCAGAGACTTATTTTGCAACATACAACAAGGGGGAAAAGTACCTCCATCGTGGACTACAGCTTATATTTCTTTGATACCAAAAGAGCAAGCAGGTCCCAAAAAACCGGAGAATTACAGACCAATATCTCTTTTGAATACGGATTATAAAATTTACGCAAAAGTATTAGCCAACAGACTGATGCCAGTAATTCAAAAGGTGATTCATGATGACCAAGCGGGATTTATTGAGGGTAGGCACATGAAGGACAATGTAAGGCAAGTAATAGATTTATTGGAATATCTTGAGAAGAATAAACAGATCCCTGCAGTGCTGGTCTTTCTGGATGCAGAGAAGGCCTTTGATAGAGTGGATTGGAATTTTCTATTAAAGACATTAAAAAAGATGGACTTTGGGGACCAATATATACAGGCGGTCTCAGCAATTTATCAAGAGCAAAAGGCACAGATCATTATCAATGGAAGTTTGACAACAGAGTTTAAAATTGAAAAAGGTACAAGACAGGGATGTCCACTGTCCCCATTGTTGTTCATTTTAACACTAGAAGTCTTGTTAAATACAATAAGGGATTCTAACACATTGAAAGGTATAATGATAAGGCAAGAGGATTACAGAATAAAGGCATTTGCAGACGATCTGGTTGTTACCCTAACACAGCCAATGGAATCGATAATCCAGATGAAGGACATTATACAAGACTTTGGTAAAGTTTCAGGTTTCAGATTGAATCAGAGAAAAACTAAGATGGTAGTTAAAAATATGACACAAGATCGTAAACTGGAGTTAGAAAGGAGGGCAGGTTTTGAGATTGTACCAAAGGTAAAATATCTAGGAGTTCAGGTTGCAGAATCAAATATGAAATTGTTTCAAAATAACTATGAGGCGTTGTGGCGAGAGGTACAAAAAGATATGGAGATTTGGAAAAAACTGCAGCTGTCTTTACTTGGAAGAATAGCAGCAGTTAAGATGAACATTTTGCCAAGATTTCTTTTTTTGTTTCAAATGATTCCGGTGCTCAAAAATGATAAACAACTAAAAGCATGGCAAACTGGTATCAACAAATTTGTCTGGAACGAGAAAAAACCAAGAGTAAAAATGAAAATTATGCAAGACATCCCAGAAAGGGGAGGTCTCAAACTTCCAAACCTACAATTATATTATGATGCAACAGCTTTGACTTTAGTAAGTGATTGGTTTGGAGGAAAAAAGACTGGAATATTGAATGCAGAAAGTTTTGATCTGGAATTTGGATGGCACGCTTACTTATTTTATGACAGCAAAGTGGATAAAGTATTTAAAAGCCATATACTTAGAGATTCTTTGCTGAGAGTTTGGAAGAAGCACCGAAACAACTGGAATTATAAAATACCGCTATGGCTGGATCTTGGTCATACCTTGTGGAATACAAATATAATGTCACTCGGGGGGTTTTTATATAAAGAGGTTCTTTTTACAGATGCGGGCAGATGGCAGCTGAAGACATTACAGACATTGTTGGCTGAAGGGATTAATTTAACTTGGTTACAATATAATCAACTGCAATTGAGATGGAAAGAGGACCAAAAAACTGGTATTATGATGTATGAGGAAGAATTAGTTAGACATATAAAAGAGAAAGGCCCAATGCATATTAAAAGACTTTATAATGTTTTGTTAGAAAGGGATTCAGAAACTGAACTAGTTAAAGACTGCATGGTTAAGTGGGCACAAAATTTTGAGGAACCAGTGATGTTGGAAACATGGGAAAAAATTTGGGTTCAGAATGTTAAATTTACACAGTCGCAGAATCTGCGGGAAAATTTCTACAAAATGTTTTATAGATGGCATTTAGATCCAAAAAAATTGTCGTGTATGTACCCTAGTGCCCAGCCTAAATGTTGGAGATGTGACTGCTTAGACGCTACATATTATCATGTTTGGTGGACCTGTAAGAAAGTTAAGGCTTTTTGGGTAAAAATTTGGTGGGTCATGCAGAATGTTTTGAAGAGAAAAATTCAATTTTCTCCACAACTGTTTTTATTGGGTATAGTTAAGGGTTTTACATTGGGGGAAACAAAAATGATATTGTACATGATAACCGCAGCAAGATTGTTGATAGGTAAATACTGGAAAAATGAAGCGCTGCCTTCGATTGAGGAATGGACTTTGAAGATGGCCAGTTTTGCGGAGATGGCGAAGATTTCAGCATATTTAAAAGATTGTTCTCAAGAGACTTATGAATGGGAATGGAAGAAGTGGATAAATTATGTTCAGCATAAATATCAAACTAGGAAGTATCAAATAGCCTTTATTTAAAAATGTTATATAAGATAGAAACATTTTAGGGTTGAGGATAAAAATTTGTTAGAAAATGTTATATTAAGATAGAAATATTTTAAGGTTAAGGATGAAAATTTGTTAGAAAATGTTACATTATGATAGAAATATTTTTAAGGTAATCAGGATGAAAATTTATCTGAAAATGATATACCAAGATAGAAATAGGTTAATGTAATGAAGATGAAAATTTGTAAGAGGGAGGGAGGGGTTCAAGTTTTATATACAAAGGAGGGTTTTTTCCTTTTATCTGACATGAGCATACTAGGAAGTCTGGGGGGAGGGGAGGGTTAGGGTGGGCTGGGGAGGTTGGGAAGTTTGGGGGGGGGTAGTGGGGGGGAAAAAAGGGGGTGAAAATGTAATTGTAAAACTTTTGCAATAAAAAAAAAAAAAAGAAAGATTGAGTTTAATAATAAATCCAATTCAGAGAAAGAAAATCCAGTTTAAATTCCCCAAATGCAGGTGGGCAATAGCTTAGAATTTGGTTTGTTGATTCATAAATCTCTCTTCCTCCAGATGATGTGGTTTAGAGTGGAGCAGGTTACCCTGTTCACCTGCTTGGGCACAAATAGACGTAGATGTACATGAGTGGAGAACAGAAATATACAAATGCAACACATGTGCACCCACCCACACCCACACCCACACCCATACAGGCAATACATATATCTCCATTCTGATTAGCCCCTCTCTCACACATACACAACATATCTGCATGCACCCCGATACCACTAACATACCCAGGCAATATATATTCACACATCCTGAGTCATCTCTGGAGAGAAAGTCTGTCTGGATGGATGCAATATGTAATTTCTTTACACAGAAGAAATATGCAGGCACTTCCTATGGCTACTATTGGTATAGGGGTGGAAAAGGATTCCAGAGGCTTTCCCTAATGCAGTGGTGGTATTCAGCCGGTTCTATCCAGTTTGGATGAACCGGAAGCAGCTGCTGCAGGAAGCTCCGCCCACCCACCTGGACGTCATCACGTCCCGTTTTGATGCTCTGCGCATGCACAGAAGGCCCTGCGCATGTGCAGAGGTGGCATGTGCGCTCACATTTGTGAACTGGTAGTGAAGGTAAGTGAATACCACCAGTGATGGATTGCTCTCGGTTTGGCCCGGTTCGGTTGAACCGGTAGCGATGATGATGTGACATCACCGAACTGGTTCTCTGTGACTGGGAACTGGGCCCTCCTGCTCGACCCCGCTTTATTTCTACCTTTATTTCTTGATTTTTAGCCCAGCTGACAGGCGCGGCAGAGTGGATTGCAGTATCTCAGCTGGCCAGAAACCCAATCGATCGCGCACAAAGCGGGCGCACAAAGAGAACCGCTAGTAACACCGGTTGGAACCCACCACTGAATACCACTCCTGCTAACATGTTATGTTTTCCAAACCAACGGAAAGTGGGAATTAAAGAAATAAGAAGGGGCTCAGAACTCTGTCAACAGGACAAACTCTCCAAGAACAAACAGAATAAGATTGCATTTGGCATGGTGGGGAGATGCTGGCAGAAGAAGGTTGGGTTTGAAAATCCCCTTCAGATTCCTCCAATTCATCTTTCTGGGAGAGTCAATTGGAAAATAATTTAGAATACATCTATTAGAACGAAAATCCCTTCCCTCCAAATTACATGAACCTGAGTAAAGTATATGTAGTTCTCCAGTGCTTCCAATGAGACATACACATACGTGAATGCGTCATTGGGAAACAGCAAAAAATGCACACGCAGATGTAACGTGTTATTTCATCACAAAGACAAAATAGAAACATCCTCTGCTTGGTAAAAGAATTGGAAAGAATCCCAGAAGACATGCCCTGCATTCTTCCTCTATCTTGTTTACTAGTTGGGATATGTGGAGAAAGGGTTACAGAGTTCTACAGCATGTAATAAACATGATCTTGATCAAGACCACAAGCAACCTGCTATTTAAAGGACAAAAATAACCTGTGTAAAATTGAAATTCCAGGGGCCAGTTGGTGCTGCAGACTGGCTGGAGAGGGACCCAGAGTAACACACCAAAGCAGCAAAAGAAAAGAAAAATCCAGAAATCATTCGAATATTTTGATGAATTTACATGCATCCAAATGGATGGTTTTCTATTCCTTGAATCCAAACCATTCGGCAAAGAAAACTATCCAACAAAGACTTTTAAAAGATGACAACATATGCTGCTATTTAACTAACCTGAAGTGGAAAAAAGAAAAAAGAGGAAAGGAAAGGAAAGGAAAGGAAAGGAAAGGAAAGGAAAGGAAAGGAAAGGAAAGGAAAGGAAAGGAAAGGAGGAGGCAGGGAGGGATTGATGGAGGAAGGGAGGTTGGAATTTTCCTTCTATGAAAGAAGTCTGTTTTCTTTCTTTTTTATGGTCTCTAATCCACATATCCTGTTTAAAATATTATCCAATAGAAAGAAAGAACAGGAGTCAATTAAAAACTTACCCAGGCAGATTAGCATCATCCGGAAGGGATATCATGGTTCCATTGGGTGATACTTGCAGTACAGGGTGAACAAGTTCTCTCATTATATGAAATCTTGTTCCTATTGTAATTCATAGGCAAAAAATAAACACCATTTCATGAATGGGGGAAATGGCTGTTCATGTTGTATTGTAAAAACTATAGAAACCACTATTATTGTCTAATATTGTGTGAGATTGGTAGGCCTCCCCATTTCTTTTTCAACTAAGCTTTGAGAAATAAGGGTCTTTAAAGCCAACTCTAATACACAATAGCAATAGCATTTAGACTTACAGCCCGCTCTAAGTGGTTTACAGAGTCAGCATATTGCTCCCAACAATCTGGGTCCTCATTTTTCGGATCTCGGAAGGATGGAAGGCTGAGTCAACCTTGAGCCTGGTGAGATTTGAACTGCCAAATTGCAGGCAGCCGGCAGACAGCAGAAGTAGCCTGCAGTACTGCATTCTAACCACTGCACCACCGCGGCTATTTCTGATTTTTTTTTATTCAAGTCAATGGAAAAACCATCACATTTTCCCAGACTAAGATTTGATCTAAATTTAGAAACTTGGATTCATTCTACTAACCACAAAACCATTAGAACATTATGCTCAAAGGCAGAGCTCACCCCTTCAGCACTAAAGAGCAAAGGAAAAGGATCATGATAAATTTGGTCTATTTTCCTATCCTACATGAGAAAAGCAACTAAAAAATGATTCATAAGAATCACAAGTGCTTCCTTTTGCATTTGCATTTTAGCCTAATTTGCAGAGCTAATGTGCACAATTTTCCACAGATTTTTTAAAAATGTAAATGTGCACAATGCCATCTCAATGTAGTATTATTTTTACAATATATAAGTTTCCCAATCAGGCTTTTTACATGTAAATGAACACAAAGTACACTTTTAAAAAATGTAAATATTAAGCCTGGGAAGTTGAAAAAGCATCCCAAAGAAGGGATAATGACAAAGTCCATCTCCAAGTCCATGAAGTTACCAGGAGTTCAGTTCAGCTAAAAGGAGACCTTACCTTTTCCCTCTTATATGCTTCCTTTCAAAACACAAACATCTTCATTATTGATTTGTTTTTTCATATAAATCAGAAATAGTCACTCCCTCTCAAACGTACTTATTCATTACACTTTGACTTGGTCCAGAGAAAAATTGACAACTGGAGTTTCTACTAGGGAAGGAGCTGCATTTTAACTCATTTTAACTTATTTGGAGAATTTCACAAAACATCTGCCACCGAAATTTATGAGGATTTAATTTGCACACCTATCTCTAAAAACAAGATCTTTTTTTAAAAAAAATAATGATTTATATGCCACCCTTCTCCAGAGACACAGGGCGGCTTACAATGCGCTAAACAATAGCCTTCATTCTTTTGTATATTTATACAAAGTCAGCTTATTGCCCCCACAACTGGGTCCTCAATTTACCTACCTTAGAAAGGATGTAAGGCTGAGTCAACCTTGAGCCTTGGCGAGATTCGAACCTGCAGTAATTGCAGGCAGCTGTTCTTAATAACAGTGTGCTTTAGACCACTGTACTACCAAGGCTCTTTTAAAGGCAAATGGCTTGCGTATAAAGAATCCTATTGCAGAAATAATTAGAGGAAAACCAGATGGGGCCATAGTTGTGGGTAACAAAGGTAGGAAAACCAAGATTGATTTAGGAATGTTAAGTATAAGCTGATGAAATATATTTATCAATTTTTTTTCCTCATTTCACTATGAAAGATTCTTACAATCTCTGAAAGCATAGCCAATTGAATCAGTGACCATTAACCTATTTACCTCTGAAACAAAGTACTTGGAAAGCAACCAATATAGTATTCACTACCAACTCATATAGAATATGTGTTTGATTTTCTTTTGATAAATGTCCGGAATAACAGCATCCAGGAAGGCAATTAATCCAATCTTTTGCAGAGTCACAACCTTCAAATACTATTTATGCTCCCAATACAATGAAATGACCCATCATAAACTTCCTTCTGCTCATATAGCTATTGTGCACAATACAATTAAGCCAAACAGTCAAGGTTAAATATTAAAAATATACAAGCCTGCCTTGTATACTCTAGCCTTCAATTGTTCTCCAGAGATTTTTTTTTTAACCATAATTCTTGTTTGTATTCTAAATATAGGGGGGATAGTATACTTTTATACATTTTATCAATTTGCTATCAAATGTAACATATGGAGCAGCCTTTTATCACTTCTTTGTATTTCTACACATCTTTACTAAATGCAAACTTCCTATCAGTCTTTACATCAAATATTCCATCAAGTGGAAGATAGTATTTAGACATATATACTGCTTCATAGTGCTTTTACAGCCCTCTCTAAGTGGTTTACAGAGTCAGTGTATTGCCACCAACAATCTGGGTCCTCATTTTACTGACCTCGGAAGGATTGAAGGCTGAGTCAACTTTGAGGCGCTCAGCATCAAATTCCTGGTTGTGGGCAGAGTTAGCCTGCAATAGTGCATTCTAACCAGGGGTGGGTTCTACTTACCTTTACTACCGGTTTGCAACGGTATGCACAGATTGCTGATGACAACATCCGGGGCGGTGGATAGGGCCTCCCGCCAGTTTTACTACTGGTTCTTGCAAACCGTTCCAAACCGGGGACAACCCACCACTGATTCTAACCATTCTAACCTCCAAGGCTAACATACATGTTTGTGTCTCGAGGTGGGGGGAGAATAGACAGTTTTGGCATGATAATTCCAAAGTTCAGCAGGTCTGATTTTAAGCAAATGGTTTCATCAATCCATCAAACGTCTTCCCAAAAATACCTGAACTACACTTTAACTACACTTTAATATGTTTCAAGTATGTGGCTATTGGTCCCTCATCTGAATATACAGCTTTTTTTTTAAACCAAAAAAGTATGCTATATGCAAGAAAACATATTAATATTTGTACATTTTCTCTATTTGTTGTGAAGTTTTCCTTAGTTTACCTACCTTTTGTTGAAATCAGAGCAGCTTCACTTTGTTCACTTATTCCAAAGGTATTAACGGCTCTCACATAGAAGAAATAATTTACGTTTGATTGTAGGTGAACCCTTTTTTCAGGCTGTCGAATTCCAGCTAGAGATCTGAAAAAGCAGAAATATGTATGGTTGACATATTAAAAAGTCTTATTTTTTCCCCTTCAAAATTCTGCCTGATCTTCAAAACAGAGCAACAGATGACAGAAGCTGGATCCTTTTTCCTATGGAAAAGATAAGGAAGGAGGTAGAAATGTGTTTTTATATAGCAATAGCACTTAGACTTACATACCGCTTCACAGTGCTTTTACAGCCCTTTCTAAGCGGTTTACAGAGTCAACCTGTAAACCTGCCCCCAACAATCTGGGTCCTCATTTTATCCACCTCGGAAGGATGGAAGAGAGTCAACCTTGAGCCTGGTGAGATTCGAACTGCCAAATTGCAGTCAGCTGGCAGTCAGCAGAAGGAGTCTGCAGTACTGCATTCTAACCACTGCGCTACCGTGGCTCATAATGTTAATATTACAATATTAGTTGAACATGCCAAAAACTTAGAGAAGTGAATTGGTGAGTATTTTCATTATGGCAAATAGGAAGAACAAAATTGAGACCAAATACTTGTCCTCAAAATGATTCCCAATAGATGATTTCCAATTATTAAATCATTCCATAGCATCTCCGACTGTCTGTCTGTCTCTCTCTCTCTTTCTCTCTCTCTCTCTCTCTCTCTCTCACACACACACACACACACACATACAGCATTTTCCCCAATCATTTCTGAAATAAAGAGATTCTGTAATAATTGAGATTGAAGTTGTATATGGAATGACTACAAAGTTTATATTAGATGGAATTTGTGGAACTCCATAATGCAATATGCAAAGCAATTTCTATCATGCAAGATCATTATTGTAATATTTCACTAGTGTCTAATGATGCTGATCAGCTGGATAGCAGTAACAGGAATTAGTGGGATTTGGCAAGATCCGAAGGCTACACCTTTAAAGCAAAAGCTCAATTGCAATTAGCCTTATACTTTTACCAACATAAGATAAAGGAGCTCATGTTATCATAAGAAAGCAGCACAAGCATGACATTCATTAGTTACAACAGAAATAACTTTGAAATCTCATTTTAGATTACATAATCTTCAAAATAGAATCTTTAATGTTTCCTTTTCATGTCACAGGATTCTGATACTAATAGAATATAAAATAACCTCGCCTACTATACTGTATATATATGTATATTGTATATTCTTGCATACAGTTTATATTCCGTATATTCTCTGTATATTCTCTTAGGCTATATCTGAAGTGTATGGAATTTATCAAGATCAGAGCTTGATTGTGTGCATGGAGTAGTCAAAGCAACTATTTTGCAGCATTACAGTGATAAAAACTTCATTGGTTTGTAGCATAGGGCTGTGGATACGATCTTCACCAATAGTTCTTTATCAATAAAGAGACAAAGAAGAAACTTCTCATGCAAGTTAGTCCATATTCCTTTCCCCCACATGTATTTTACAAGAAATCTATTTTTAGGTTTTTTAAAACAACAGGTAGACCACATCTTGTGTTGGAGGTACTACTTTTCAGTTTATAACAATGTTTTAGTAATATCAGGCAAGTCCTGAAACTGATACTTGCTCTTTTTTACTTTTGTTCTCAAACGTAATAATTAAAAAAAAAAAAAACACGGCACGGATTGTTTTCCAAAGCACGCGTAGACATTTACTTTAGATTAACAGATTTTATAAATTTCTGTATTGTTGCCTTCTATTGGATGAACCAGCAGTGAGAGAAATAAATGAGAGTTCACAACATGGCTAATGCGATCCTCCTCCCACCCCTTTAACAATGTTAAAAACTACTGTCTGATCCCCATTTTGAAAGTTCTAGCTTTTTTTCTTGCCAGGATTTCATCAAAAGCAGTAAAAACTGAAAAATCCAGAGGAATTTATCTATTATTTCTTCCATAGCTTTTGTTTTTCAGCACTACACATTGTTTGTAAGTTGTCCAAAAATCCCCTTACTTCCACATGCCTTATGAAGGATTGGTCGCTATGCAACTAGAATACATTTTCTCTAATTGTTCATTATCTCCTCCCTCTTTTTTTTTTAAAAAAATGTTGAATTATACACTAACTTCAAAAAGAATGATTTTTAGCCACGGTGAATTTCAAAGACTACCAGATTCTTTTTAGGATTTCATCTGAGCTAAAGCTCTTTATAATTGGCTTGACCACTCTTCTCACAAAATCAATGCTGTAAAGTAAATACGTGATTTTTTTAAACTTGGCTTGGTGGAATAGAAGGAACATTCAGGAAGGAGAACATAACCACCTGGGGGAGCTATCCGTCTATTTGCAACACCCCTGGATCTGTAGACTTTCAACTTTTAAGAAAAATGGCTGAAATCTTGCAACATCATCTCTTGGGAAGTCTGATATTCTGTATTAGGGATGAGTGTTAAGAATTTAGTGAGATTTTAGTCTTTTTTATGTTGAAAGAGCCGTACCAGCATCGTTTACCAGGTGAATGAACAGAAGATACAGAATATAATGTTGGGTAAGAAGAATTATCACAGTAGAGGTGCTGTATCTGTACAGTACTCTAAATCAGGGGTCCTCAAACTTGGCAGCTTTAAGACTTGTGGACTTCTTAAAGCTGCCAAGTTTGAAGACCTCTGCTCTAAACCTTCGTAGAAGTCTATCCAAACCTTACATTACTCTCTGCCAACTTGGTACTTTCCAGGAGTTAAAACTGCATTCTCTTCTGCCTAGATTTTTATCAAAGGCAAAGGAAATTTTTAGAGTTCATTGGTATATATTTTTAAAAATCAAGGGTCCAATTTCTGGATTCTCTTCTGAGCGAAATCACTTGAACCACAGCCTTAGTTAAGATTAGAGCAGTAACATTGCACAGGGCTTGGCACTTTGGTATCAGTAGCCTCCTACACACCATTCCACATCCACAATATTTTCACACAACAAATCTGCTCTTCCAGATCGCTGAGGAAGTGCCAACATATGGAGCCAGCACAGAAAACAAACCTAGGCTTCCGGTGAATGGAAGCAAGCAATTTCATGCAGCTCTCTCTCCCGCATAGGGATGACAGAATGGCACTTTCAATATAGCAAACACCACTTCACAGACTATTAATGTGGATTCTAATATGGATTCAAGGATCAAAATGATTTGAAGGAGCACACTACTGAGGTACACACTCTGTGGGGGTTAAGTAACGTCACACCCATTCTTCACAGAAGCACATAAGAGGTGGTGCTTGTTTGACATCGTTTTAAAAGACACACATACACCCCTTCACAAAAGCAGGAAGGGGTGGAGCCAGGGGTGAAATTCAGCAGGTTCTAACAGATTCTGGAGAACCGGTAACGGAAATTTTGAGTAGTTTGGAGAACCGGCAAATACCACCTCTGGCTGGCCCCCGAGTGGGGTTGGAATGGAGATTTTACAATATCCTTCCCCTGCCATGCCCACCAAGCACTCCCACAGAACCGGTAGGGAAAAATTTTGAATTTCACCCCTGGATGGAGCCTGGATAACATGACACCATGTTATCTATCTTTATGTATAGCAGGGGTCTCCAACCTTGGCAACTTTAAGACTTCTGGACTTCAACTCCCAGAATTCCTCAGCCAGCAAAGTTTTGCTGGCTGACGAATTCTGGGAGTCGAACTCCACAAATCTTAAAGTTGCCAAGGTTGGAGACCCCTGATGTATAGTACCTCTGAATCTAGCAGGTAAAGAATCAAAAAAGTGTTCCGTTTAAAATCCAAGGTGCAAATAGGATGGGGGAGGGGGCAAAGATGGCACTGGCACACATATAGCGCCCATGAGGAAAGAGACAGCAGGTCACTGAATAGAAGATAAAACAAAAGTCAAGGTGATTTTCAAAGGCATGCTTTGAAGGCATGTGAACATACAAAGAGTGGGACTTTATTTAAATTGATCAGGAGAATTAAAAGATCTTCTGTTGCTGTGTAGGAAGTTAGCACCCACCCCTCTCCTAGGAAAGTGAGATATTTTGGGAAATATTAAAAGGGCAGAATATTTCCCCTAAAAGGGAGGCCACCCCCCACCTTTGTCAATGGGCCATTAAGGCCTGGGCCAGTCTATTCTACATAACAAAGATCTACCTCCTTCAGGCAGAGCCATAATAGGAATCCCAAAGCCCTTTCATTACATCATCACCCAGCAAGAGTCAACCAAGCTTGGGACTCAGGACAGCCTACAGAGTTGCCCCTTCATGGCCCCATGGGAGTCTGACAATCAGTCAGAATACAAACTCAAATTCAAAAGCCCAGAGTGGGTATAAAACTCAGGCACTCTCTGCCTTTTTTTCCCTAGGACCTCAAACCATGTTGTCCTGTCTACCATTAAAAACCATCTTTCCAAGCAATCTCCATGTTTCCAGTGTCTTTCTTCCCCACTTGGAACTGAACCCAGAAGGATATTTCTTCCAACAGCTGAGAGGAAATGAAAAGACCATTTTTTTGCAGCAACCAACAGCATCTTATTGTTGGGGCACAGGAGAAGGACAGCAAAGGAAGTTCATCTTCAGATAATTAGTGTGAAATTGTGTGGGGCTTAAATGATTAAATCCAGCACTGAATTTGACTCAAAAATCAGATTGCTAGCCACAGCCAATGGCAAGATACAGCATGATATGATTCTATTGGCCAAGGAAAGTCATCTAATCTAAAATTATGCACAAGGAGATGGACTTAATTTTTAATCGTTGATATAACCAGAAGCAGCAGAGAGCAGGTTACGTTTTCAACCCAATTCCATTCTTAAAAGAGGGTTGATCAGTCCAGCAGATAGCATAAAGCCACTGCATTAGGCAGCAGATTCTGGAGTTTAATAAGAAAGTAATAAATTGCTAGTTGTTTATTCTAATTCAGGACAGGTTCTGAATATAAATAGATCAACTCTTACATTCTGGAGTAGACATTATACTTTGGTAGGAAGGAGGGCAAAATTGGGTACAGATTGGTCAGTGGTCAGGAACGATGAGAATTGTGTTCCAAAATCTGCAGGATCACAGGCTAAGAACCTTATAATAACTGTGAGATCAAATCAACTTTCCTTGACTATATTGACTGACCAATCTGTGAGCTATTTTCCAACCCGTTGTAGAGACACCAAGCTGGGGAAGGCTAGGTTAGATAATATAACATAAGAAATTGCTTCTGGCAAAAAGAATAAATGGTTCACTTAGTTCTTCTGATCGCAAGAATTTAATGTATTTTAATGTATCACAAACTGTTAAATCCTGATATTTCTATCCTGGAGGAGAAATGAGAAAATCAATCTTTAAAAACATTTGAAGTGTTACAGATTATCTGCGTAGAAAATTCTATAAAATAGAGCTACACACTTTCAGTGCTGCTGGCAGAGAATAGCTCCATTGTACTATCAAAGTGTGACAAATTCTGGCAGTTTTTCAGGATGCTTCCTTGAGCTTTTAGGAAGTGATTGGCTACAATAATTTTAGAAAGACTGCAGCAAGCACAAGAAGGAAAAAGACAGAAAGAATATAACTCTGTGGTTTTTTGGCACCTACAAATAATCCCCCTCTTCTCCCCTATTTTCTACATACATGTCTCCAATCACAACCAGAATCTTTCTGAAGTAGAGTTTAAGAAAAAAATTGTGATAATCTATCTTTATGGTCATTAACATTCTGAATATCTTTTTTTTATGTGAAACATAAGATTTATATTTTGCCATTTTAATTAATTAATAATTTAATTAATAATTTAATTAATGGTATGGCAAATTAATTCCTGGGTGACCAAAACAGAGCTAAGGACTTGCAAAGCTATGAAGTAATTTGAGGAGCTAGGAAAAGCATCAACTCATTATATCTCATATAACAGAAGGACAGTCCTCAGATACCATTGGAGGCTGCCAAGCTTTGAAGGATCTTGGTTTGCAAAGGAAAGACTGGATATTTTTAAATACATGGGGAAAGAACAAAAGAGTCCTAATCCCATCAAATTGGGCCCCTTGTCCTTTCCATTCTTCTCCAAATAGCTTGGATGTGATGCAAATAAGGGGGAGGAGCGAAGAACTTAGTTTCTAACTATTTTTGTTCATTGCTAGCACAAAATACAGGTATTTGTGATTTACGGAGTATAGATCCTAAGATTAATACCTGGCAGAATGGCTACAACTCTGCAAAAATAGATTTCTTATTTTCTGTAGGAAAATCCAGAAAAGAAAACACTCTTGCTCTGACATAAGCACAACCTGGGAAAAGCTCTCTAGCCCCCAGTGTGTTTTATCTATTCTTCAAAGCACAAGAGACTGACCTGAGGCCTTCTCCTTCAGGGGAATACTGTCTGCAGTACTCAAGTGTGAAGGAATCTGTTGCTTTCAGGTTGCTGGTGCTCCATCGAATAGTGGCGGTGTCCCAGCAGATAGTGCAGTCTTCTGATTTTATTTCAGGAGTTGGAGGAGCTATGAATATAGGGGGATATTTGCTGAATCACAAGAAAGGCTACAATCGCTGGTTTGTATACACCGGAAGTCAAAAATTCAGACAATTTTCTCCTAACCTATTAAAACTTTGCCATCAGCACTTGCTTGTTTGCTTTTTATTTTCATACAGGTAGTCATCTCTTAATTATCACTTGTTCATTGGCCATTAGAATTTAACATGGTGCTCAGGGGTGCTATTCAGCAGGTTCGGACAGGTTCTGGAGAACCAGTAGCGGAAAATTTGAGTAGTTCAGAGAACTGGCAAATACCACCTGTTGCTGGCTCGAGTGGGGTGGGTATGGAGATTTTGTAATATCCTTCCCCCAGGAGTAGAAGGGAATGGGGATTTTGCAGTATCCTTCCCCTGCCACGCCCACCAAGCCACACCCACAGAACCAGTAGTAAAAAAACCTGAATTCCACCACTGATGGTGCTAATTGAATGGTGCTTAGGACCCATCCTATTGCTTAAAATGGTTGCAGTATCCCACAGTCACTGATTGTCATTTGTGACCTTCACTGCTGGCTTCTGACAAACAAAGTCAATGGCAACCATGTGACAGAATAGCAGAATGTCTTAATGACAGAAATACAGCTGTTGCTTAGTGGTGCAGTCACATGATATCACACTTTACAACAGCATTGCTTAGTGATGGAATTCTGATCCAATTAACATTGTTAAGTGATGACTATCTCTATGATATTTCTCTCCTCTCCTTGCTAAGTTTGCTACGTTAATGACTGTTTTAAGGAAGGATGATCAAATAGTAGTAGGTATATCAAAGTGAAGCTACCAGCTTTCAATCTTTTTCAGCAGCCCAATGCCTCAGATGAAGGTAATTTTATATATTTTTATTCTTTCTGCTTCTCTTTATTTTTATTTGTTGTTCTTAATATAAATATTGCAATAATTTTACACAATAGATAATGACAATAATACCAATTACCAATTAAAATGCATAAACTGTAACCTGTAACATCTTAACACTTCCTATAATCCTAATTACCACATTTAAGGCTGGGTATGTTCCCAATTCTATATAAGTTTAATATAAGGAAATAATCAGAGGAGACTTTTATGTTATAAACTCTAACATGAGACAATACCATGTGAGTAAAACCTAAGACTAAGACAGTCTTATCTATATTACACCCATGCAGGTGTAGATACAGAATATATCCTTCCCCAAAATCTCTTATTTTAGCCATTTTATTATATGTCCTCTGTACTTCCTTAGGGCATAGCCAGTGGTGAAATGTAAAATTTATTAATACCAGTTCTGTGGGCGTGGCTTGGTGGGGGTGGGGATAATGTAATTGGGTGGGCGTGGCCAACTTTTTTTTTTTTTTTACTTTTAAAAGCATTTTTTCTACAACCTTAAAAGAGTTTGCAGGAAAAAATGCTTTTAAAAGCCTCTGACTATCAGGCAACTCAGCTGGGATCATCAGAGGCTTTTTAAGGCATTTTTTCCTACAACCTCTTCGGCTGAAGAAGTTGTAGAAAAAAAAATCTTTTAAAAGCCTCTGACGATCCCAGCTGAGCCGCGCAATCATCAGAAGCTTTTTTCCCTACTTTTAAAAGCATTTTTTTGGCCAAAGAGGTTGTAGAAAAAATGCTTTTAAAAGTAAAAAAAAAGCCTCTGATGATCGCGCGGCTGAGCTGGGCATGGAGGGGGGAGGGATTTTTGCTACCAGTTCTCCGTACCACCTACCACCATCGCTACCGGATCGGGCGATCCGATCCAAACCGGGAGCATTTCACCCCTGGGCACAGTTGTAAATATTGAGAGAGAAAAAATATTTATAAGACCAAGCAGCTTACCAGTTCTAAATATGGATTTGTCACTGGGAAAACTACATCCTGCATAATTTATGGCCATGATCCATACGCTGTAGCAGTGACCGGGTTCCAGATCCTCCAAAATGCAGTTACTCTCTTTCACAATGACACGATATTCTTCAACGAAGCCTACAGCAAATAAAAGTAACATGTACACATGCAAGAAACCATGGAAAATGCCCTTTAGCTTCATACAGCAGCAAGTGAAACATTTGACCAAACAAGAGTAGATTGGCAGAAAAATTCTACATAGCAGTTGGAAAGGGAAGAAATGAACCTGGGTCATATTACAAAGTATCTCTCCATCCACTTGATGTTTTTTTTTAATGTTCCTTTTCTATCGGAAACAACACACACATACACAAAAGAATTTAAACACACCTATGTTTGGATTGATTTAAATTCTCCACTGGATTGAGATCAATATGAGAACTGAACTCCCCTTTGGGGGGTTTTCCAAGGTCAGGATCCCACCAGCCATAAAAACTACCATGTTTCCCCAAAAATAAGAACCTGCCTTATATTTTTTTGAACCCCGAAATAAACGCTTGGCCTTATTTTTGGGGGAGGTCTTATTATTTTGGGGCGCTTGGGGCAAGACAGAGCTCCTCTTTCTGTTTTACCTGATTTCCACCTCTGTCTCCCTAACCCTAACCAGAGGAAATGGTGGGGACCAGCTGTGCATGCACTTAAATATTTTCAGGAATGGCTTATTTTTGGGGAGGGCTTATTTTAGCGCATGCGCTCAAAAGCCCAATTGGGCTTATTATCCGGGGAGATTTTATTTTCTGGGAAACAGGGTAGTAGGGAGGGGAACCAAACAGTCCCATGCCTCTGACATGATCTCTTTCTGAATCATCATATATTTGCTAAATGTATTTATTTTTATTGTATTTTCTTTGTAGTCTGTATTCATAATAGCAAGAAAATGCAATTTCTACAAACAAATACAGGTAGTCCTCAACTTATTACCACAATTGAGCCCAAAATTTCTCTTGTCAAGTGAAACATGCATTAAGTGAACTTTGCCCCAATTTATGACCATTCTTGCTATAGTTGTTAAGTGAATCGCTGAAGTTGTTAAATTAGCAGCATGTCTGTCAAGTTTATCTGACTTGCCCATTAACTTTGCTTGTCAGAAGTTTACAAAAGAGGATCACATGACCCTGGGACACTGCAACCGTCATAAATATGAACCAGTTATCAAGCATCTGAATTTTCATCACGTGGCCATGGGGTTGCGGCAACTGTCATAAGTGTGAAAAATGGTCATAAGGCATTTTTTTCAGTGCTGTTGTAACTTCAAACGGTTACCAAATGAACAGTTGTAAATCCAGGACTACCTGTGCTCATTGATAGTAACATAGAATAACTGAATTTATAAACAGCAGGCTATGTGGGAAAAAAAAACCCTCCTTAAATCTAATAGCAGTAGAAACAGTTAAGACAACAGTCTTAATTCTTCCTAGTGTGAAATTACTAACAAGCTGAGTCCCTGATGCAAAAAAACACAAATTCTTCTCACAATTTCTAAGAATATTCAAGGTGGTTTAACTACACATGATTATATTATTGTTATTTTGCTTCTTGTTCTGTTCCTCAGGCATCTAGCTCCACTGGGAACAGGCAGATAAACTCTAGCAAACAGGTTTTCATGCAGATTATATTTATTTCGGGTATCCTCAAACACACAGACTTATAATCAAGGTGAGTCAAGGTGAGGTTCATCCAAGTATTTCATAATCTATCCCATTTCCTAGTGTAAAATGACGGTAGTTCTATCCCCCTGTTCAGAAAGTATGCTTCTCTCTTCTGTGGTAGTTCAAAATGGCCGGGTCTTTGTTCTGCACCCAGGCAGGGAGGCTCAGTGGCCAATCAGACAGACAGATGGTCACATGTCATGGACTACATTTCCCATAATGCAATCTCTCTCTACATCTCCCACACTGCAATCTATTAAGGAGACAGCTCTTAATTCTTCAGATAACTAATTCACTATAACTCACTATCTGAAACAGCACACTTCTGTAAATTCTCCTTCCCTCCCCCACCCCATTCAGAAACACTCACACACCACTTTGCTCTTTGCTTCCCGGGGATTCTTCCATACAATAAACCTGAAAGAAATCAGCGAGATCGTCTTCATTCACAGTCCAATAGACAGCAATCGATGTGCTGGTAGCCGAGTTTGGATCCTGAGGCTGTAATTTTGGAGTATGTGGGACTAGGGGAGAAAAATGTAATCAGTTATAAGGATGTATGGTTCGGTCAAGTATAATTTTATTCTGTTTTTATAATCTTACATTTATTCTGACCTATTTTCAAGTTTTTGGTTTTTTTTAAATCTGCATGATATTTCATATACATTTGGTACATTCTTAGCTCTGTAATCAAGGGAGACTTGAATCTCAAATTCTGCTTCCCAACTCAAATAGAACTTTGAGCAGTGCAAATTAAGTAAATTCACAAATTTACTTTCACTTTCCAACTTTTTTTCATTTTTCTAGTATTGAGCAGAGAATGTATCAACAAGATTTTTGGATCTGCCCCTTAAATTCATTATTATTCATATATTATACTTCTTTATAGGAACATAGGATTGGCCTAAGACTTTTGACTGATAGCACCATTTTTTCATCCCATATTTTGAAATCGGATGGATAAATGGTTGAAATGAATTTCTCCATTGGATTATTGCTCTTTATGATACAGTAGTACCTTAGTACTCGTCCTTAATTAAATGTTCACGTCAAAATGCATTCAGCACCAAATTTGATGATTTTTAAAGCAGTTGAGTACCAATGTACCACTATACCTGAAACAACATCTTAGGATCTCCTCTTAGTTTAGGAGATCTGGTCTAGCTGGGGATTGAAAGAGAGTAAAAGCTTGCCTTTACTAGCTTTTGTGGCCTGAGACCTAGGAACCCTCTACCTAGTAGTGAGACTGGGCCAGAATAAATAAAATTAAACGACCCAATTTTATGCATTGCCACTAGAGCTCAAGCTGTACAGTACAGTCACATAGTAAAAATGCCTTCAGGGAAAGGGGCGTTGGTCCTACCTGATACGCTCCTTCTCGTTGGGTGGAGACAGCAGCCAGTGTGGGGTAATCCTCATCCAATCAGCCTGAAGGACTGGGTCTATCCAAAGTTTAAATCCCGCCCTTGTTGCCGGGTAGACCAGCTTTTGGCGAAAAACTAAGGAAAGACTCGGCGTATGGTCAAGATAAGAGAAATTTAGAGAGAGAAAAATGAGACCAGCCTGGCACAAAAAAACCGGGAGGGTCTGGCTGCTGTCTCCACCCAACGAGAAGGAGTGTATCAGGTAGGACCAACGCCCCTTCTCCATTGTGGGTGGAGACAGCAGCCAGTGTGGGACATACCCAAGTTCACTGTCCCGAGACCTGGGAGGGCCCAGGCTGGTCCGAAATAGCCTCCCCAGCAACAACCCTCTGCAACGCCTGCCGACCAAACGCTGCCTCAGCAGAGGCAAATGAGTCAATTTTATAGTGTTTAATAAAGGGAACCGGAGAGGTCCATGTAGCCGCACGGCAAATCTCCAGCAACGGGGCCTGCGTAGCCCAGGCCGCCAACGTAGCTGCACTGTGTGTAGAGTGGGCAGTCACATGAGGCGGTCGCGGCAGGGAGCGGAAGTCGTAGGCGGAGGCGATGGTTTGCCGGATCCAGCAACCGATAGTTGAAGAAGATACCTTGAGACCCAAAGAAACACGTAAGAAGGAGACGAACAAGGCTTCTGAACGTCGAAAGGATGCAGTGCGTTTAATATAGATGAGAAGGGCACGGCGAACATCCAGAGTATGCCAACGACGTTCGCAAGGGTGAGAAGGACGAGGGCAGAAATTCGGGAGGATGAGCTCTTGGGAGCAATGGAAGACAGAGTTGATTTTCGGCACGAAGGTTGGATCCAGACGGAGGATGACACGATCAGCATGGAACACGCAAAGGTCTGGCCTGGTGGACAGAGCAGCCACTTCCGATATGCGACGAGCCGAAGTGATAGCCACCAAGAAGGCGACTTTACACGACAACAAGCGCAGAGACGCTGTTCGTAGGGGTTCGTAGGGAGGCCCCATAAGAAACTCCAAGACCAAAGGTAGATCCCAAGTGGGATAGCGGTGTAAAACGGGAGGGGACAAGTTAGTGGCCCCGCGGAGAAAACGTCGAATTAGAGGATGCTGCGCCAAAGACGAGAGGGACCCACAGGTAAGTACCGAAGAGATGGCTGCAATTTGGCGTCTTAGCGTGTTTGGAGAGAGGCCGTCAGCAAAACCTCGTTGTAGGAACACCAGAATGTCCACTATCGAAGGCTGTAGTACAGGTACGCCATTCCTGTCAAACCAAGAACAGAAAGACTGCCAGGTGGCAGAATAGATTCTGTTAGTAGAAGGGCGACGGGAGGCCTGAATTATATGTATAACATCGTTCGGAATATTAGCCGTGCTCAGAGAGAACCGCTCAACCGCCAAGCGGTCAGATTGAGCCACGGGAGGTCTGGGTGGTTCATTGCCCCTTGACTCAGAGTGTCTGTTGTGATCGGGATGCGCCAGGAGGGAGCGACAGAGAGGGAAACCAAGTCCGCAAACTATGCTCTGCGAGGCCAGTGTGGAGCCAGAAGAATTACCTCCGCCCGTTCGTCCAAGAGCTTGCGGATCACTCTGGGGAATAGAGACGTTGGAGGAAAGGCGTATAGAAGACCCTGGGGCCAGGGGACTCGGAGGGCGTCGACAGCTTCCGCCTGAGGGGCTGGGAACCGGGTGAAAAAGTGAGGCAACTGTGCGTTTGCAGGAGTAGCGAATAGGTCCACAACTGGGGTCCCAAATCGACAGGCCAGAGCCTGGAAGATTTGGGGGTGGAGGCACCATTCTTCATTGTCCAGCTGTTGTCGGCTCAGCCAATCCGCCTGAATATTTTCGATGCCCGAGATGTGCTCCGCCCGAAGGGATCCGAGATGACGTTCCGCCCAGAGACCGACTTTCAAAGCCACTGACAATAGGGACTTCGACCTGGTACCCCCCAATTTGTTCAAATGAGCCTTGGCCGTTACATTGTCCGTCAAGACAAGTACATGGGCTCCGGCTAGAAGTTGACGAAACGCCCTGAGGGCCAGGAAGATGGCTTGCAACTCTAGCCAGTTGATTGGACGGCGAGCATCCGTCTCGTTCCACACACCCTGGGCGAGCTGACCCTGACAAAGTGCCCCCCAGCCGCGGAGACTGGCATCTGTTGTCACCACTACTCTCTGGGGCTCGAGAAAGAGAGAACCTGCCGAAAGGGCCGGGGAACGCCACCATTGAAGGGATCTGCGAACTGCCAGAGGGAGCAGGATCTGACTGGAAGAAGTGCCTCTGCCCGCCTTCTGAAAAGGTAAAAGAAGCCATTGGAACTCCCGGGCGTGGAGCTGCACCCAAGGAACAATGGCTATGGCAGAAATCATCTTCCCCAAAAGTTGGGAAAGAATATAAGGGGAGACCTTCCGAGATCCCTCGACTTTAACCACCAACTCCCGCAGGCTAACCTGACGCTCTGGGGAGAGAAAAACTTTACACTGTAAGGAGTCAATTAGAGCCCCTAAATGAACCAGGGAAGTAGAAGGGATCAGATGGCTCTTTTCCAGGTTAATGGAAAAACCATGGGCAGCTAATGTCCTAAAAGTAAACTGAATATCCCGGGTAGCCTGGAGAGCGGAAGACGACAAAATTAAACTGTCATCTAAATAACAAAGGAGCCCGATCGACGAGAGCCTGAGGTAAGCGGCTAAAGCCGCCAACACCTTAGTAAAGGTGCGGGGGGCGGACGAAAGTCCGAAGGGCAAAGCCCGATACTGATAATGAACCCCCCCCCATAACAGAACCGCAAATAACGTTTGTGGGAAGGGAGAATGGGGATGTGTAAATAGGCCTCAGTCAGATCGATAGAAGAAAGGAGATCGCCCCTCCTAACACCGTCAAGAATAGATTTAAGAGTCTGCATCTTAAATTTCCGATACACCACGTACCGATTTAACCGTTTTAGGTCCAGAATGGGTCTCCACCCCCTCGAGGACTTAGGCACCAGAAAAAACCCGAGAATAGAATCCCATCCCAATTTCGTCAGCAGGGACCAGTTGGATAGCCCTGATGGAAAGGAGATGCTGAACAGCAGAGGCCATAAGAGCCCTCCTTTCGGTGTCACGAGAAATCGGGCAGCAGACAAAGGTGCTCGGGGGAGGGGAAAGGAATTCAATGGCCAACCTTGATCTTAAGGTGGCCAGGACCCATTCATCCGAAATAGACTTCTCCCAAATGGCAGCGAAGAGGGCCAATCTGCCGCCAATGGGAGGGTCAGAGATGCGACTAGTGACGGCGCCGGTAGGAACGACCTCCTCCCCCTCGAAAGGGCCGTTTGGACATGAAGGGTTTTCCCCGGGACAGTCTATCCTGGGAACCCCGGGACCTCCCAAAATTGTGGAATGGCCGCGGAGGAGGGAAAAAGGCGGAAGAAGTAGAAGGACCCCCACCGTCAGAAGCCCGAGATTGTGGCCGTGCAGGATAAGGTACATAACGGGAATCCCCCCTACGAAAAACCGGAGCCAAAACTTTCTTCTTGTCACGAGTCTCGGTCAAGAAGGGGTCCAAGGCATCCCCAAACAATCAGGCCCCTCCAAATGGAACAGCAGCCAACCGCCACTTTTGCCTGGCATCCGCCTGCCAGTGGCGGAGCCAGACCAAACGACGAGCAGCCACTGAAGAAGCCAACGACTTTGCTGCAAAACGGGTGGCACTCAAAGTCGAATCTGCAGAGAACTGGACAGCTGCAATAATCTTATTGAGGTCTTGCTTAATCCGCGTGTCATCCGGAGAAAGCTTCTCCTGCAGCTGGCGGAGCCACAGCAAGATGGTACGATTGAAGAATGAAGCCGTAGAAGATGCCTTGATAGCCCATGCCGCCCCCTAACGGGCCCTCTGGAGGACCAGGTCAGAACGACGCTCCTCAGGCCGCAATCCTTCATCAGGGCCCCCAGGGACATTAGCATTAGGTAAGAGAGAAGCCACGGGCGCATCTACAGAAGGCAGTTGCAATAGCGAGTCCAGGTCAGAAGCGACGTTAAAGTTTTTTTGTTTTGTTTTTTCGTCAATAGACGAGGGCAGGGGAGCCGAGCCAGGAGAAGCCCACTGCCGCTTGACCGTGTCCAAAATTAAAGGCGGAGCAGGAATTGTGGTGACCTGTTTAGCCGGCTCTGCAAACATAGGATCTAGAGTCCCTGGAGGAACTGAAACAGGGGGCTGGACCACTGGAGATGCCTTATCACAAAGTTTAGTAAGCACTCTATCTCGGCGCTTTTCTACTTTAGAGGAAGTACCGCCATGTTTTTTATGCCCTGTATAATGCCTCTGGGGCGGAGCTGGAGTCACAATAGGGGCCTGGGCAAGCACAGGAGGGGTAACAGATGGGTCATCTGATTGGCCAGCAAAGGAAGCTACGGCCTTGCTGCCGTGCTTTGATTTGGAGGCTGCTTTAGGCATGGTGAATTAGACCAGAATAGAGAACGAGGGTGATCAAATGCCAATGGGGGAGCGCAGAAACTCCACAGGGACCCTCAGCACCCAACAGTTCAGTCTAGCAATTGAAAGGGGAGCGCAGAAACTCCACAAAATGGCCGCTGTGTCAGTATATGAAAAACAAAATGGCGGCCGTCAGTAAATGAATTAGGCTAGACAGGGTCCAATTGGATTAGCTTGCCCAAATATACAGCATTAAATTAAAGGCTTCTCCCAGCGATTTAAAAGCAGGCCTCAGAGGTTTCTCCCAGTGATTTAAGGCAGGGAAGAGTTAAGTCCTTAAAAGTGAAAAATATTGCTCCCAGCTGACAGGCGGTGATAGAGAGGCCCGCCGCGCGGCTGCGCGATCATGCAGGCTATAGGGGAACACAGGCAGGTCACTGTGGCAGGATCTGGTCTTTAGAGGCAAGGAGGTGGGCGATCTAGGCAGCAATTAACAAAATGGAGCCAGGCAGTCAGAAAACGAAGCCACGCTGCACCCCCGACAAAAACAAAATGGCCGCCGCAATTGAAGGAACAGGGTGCTGGTGCTAATTGAGCCAGGCAGAGTTCCAAAGGGCCCCCAACGATCCCCCTTTAAGCAGGAAAGGGTCAAATCAATAGTCCAGAGAGGCTTCCCACCCCCTTTGCAGAGGAAATACCTTGAGGCAAAGGGGAAACCCCCAGCCACAAGAAACACTCACTGCACAGTCCAAATTCACCAAAATCCAAAGGAATGTCCAAATTCGTCGTCACAGAATAGTCCAGAGAAGTCACACCAACAAAACAGATCCAACAGCAATCAGAATCAGCTAAAATTCAGCTAAAAGAGAGACAGCTAAAGACCACACGCCAGTCCTGACTGAAGGACTGAGTCAAAAGCTGGTCTACCCGGCAACAAGGGCGGGATTTAAACTTTGGATAGACCCAGTCCTTCAGGCTGATTGGATGAGGATTACCCCACACTGGCTGCTGTCTCCACCCACAATGGAGAAAGAACAAAAGGATGTGTGTGGTGATTTCTAGTTTGGCCTTCAGAAAATATTTAGGCTACAAATACACAATAAGGTTTACAGTTGATAAAACTGCCTGCCTGCCAAGGCACTCCCTAAAGACATGGGAATTTAGCTTAGTGATTATACTACGAACACTTGGATAGAAAAATGCTACTATATTCAAATATTGATGCATAATTTGTCTTGATAACAAATAGAGAGATAGCTATTCATGGAGAAATGACAACATCATTTAACATATAACTTGCTAGCATTCTGAAGGAAGCTAAATGTGTAAGAAATGGAAATATTCAACAAGTAGTTTAAAAACGTCACACCTCAACATTAAACTTCTTCATACCACATCTTTTCCCTCTCTTGGTAGATTTGTACTGGATGGAAGAAGGTTTCCCCTACTCACCCACTTTTTAAGTTACTTTCTGACAGAATCATGAGGGTTTTTTTGGCAGAAAAAAATTTGCTGACACTAACAGATTCCTTGTGATTAAAGCAAAGAGCTCCCTGACATTCATAATATGCTTCCTTCCCATTACTGAATACAAACTAGGTTATTTATTTCCTGGAAACGCAGCAGCTACTTCAAAGGCAAGAGAATGGGAACACAATTAGGTACCACATAGAAAGCATTCCTGATTAGATTGCCTACTGTTTTCTTGTTCAATAACAGTTACAGGTAGGAAGTACTGTAAACCAGTCAAGGTCCCAGTACTGGAAAAAAAGGACTGGTTCTAATGCCATTTCTCCAATGAAAACCATTCCAGGTTTATTAGGCAAATAATTTGAGGGGCAGGAGATACAAAAGTACTGTTGCTCCCTCTCTGTGGAACAGAGGTGTCAAACTTGCAGCCCGCGGGCCAGATGTATCACATGCTGGCCCTGCCCACCCCCGTTTTAGCAAAGGGGGGAAGTTGCACGACAACATGTCTTAGAATAGAATAGAATAGAATAGAATAGAATAGAATAGAATAGAATAGAATAGAATAGAATAGAATAGAATAGAATAGAATTCTTTATTGGCCAAGTGTGATTGGACACACAAGGAATTTGTCTTGGTGTATACGGTCTCAGAGTACATGAAAGAAAAGATACATTCGTCAAGAATCATAAGGTACAATGCTTAATGATAGTCATAGGGAAACAGTCAATATAAATCTTAAGGATACCAGCAACAAGGTTACAGTCATACAGTCATAAGTGGGAGGAGATGGGTGATAAGAACAATGAGAAGATTAATAGTAATGCAGACTTAGTAACTAGTTTCACAGTGTTGAGGAAATTATTTGTTTAGCAGTGTGATGGCGTTCGGGAAAAAACTGTTCTTGTGTCTAGTTGTTCTGGTGTGCAGTGCTCTATAGCGTTGTTTTGAGGGTAGGAGTTGAAACAGTTTATGTCCAGGATGTGAGGGGTCTGTAAATATTTTCACAGCCCTCTTTTTAACTCGTGCAGTATACATGTTCTCAATGGAAGGCAGTTTGGTAGCAATTGTTTTTTCTGCAGTTCTAATTATCCTCTGAAGTCTGTCTGTCTTGTTGGGTTGCAGAACCCATCACAATTTTGTCACCCCTGCTATAGAACATCTTGCCCAGAGGTGAGCCTGGCCCTCACTTTTCTGGCCTTCCAAAAGAGTGTTTAAGACTACCCAAAGTGGTGGGCAATCCTGTAGGGGTTGGTGCCTTGAGGATGCTCTTTGCACTTTTTAAACTTTGTACAAACTTTGTTTGTAAGGATTTTTATGGTATTTTTATTTATAAGCCATTCAGAGTCTCTTATACAATGAGATGAGCAGTGTATAAATTTGATAAATAAAATTAAAAGCCAGTATTTTCCACCTAGTGTTATTAAAACCAGTGAGATTCCTTCTCCTTCAGCCCTTCTGCAGCTACGCTTTTAAAAACCTTAAATTACAAGGCACAGATCTGTTGCCTTTAGTTACCAGTTCCATTGTCATTTGAACTGAAGAACTTTTTTTAAACAACAACAAAAAAACGCTACATATTGGCAAAGCAAAAGAAATATGTATAATGATAAGGCCTCTGCCACATGACTTCCACAATGGAGAGTCTTGATTTTTTAACTGCTTTCTATCGCTAACTTTGGGGGTGGGTAGGTGTTGATTTTAGTTTTGGATCAGCTTGAGAAATGTAAAAACTTTTCAGTGGATGAATGTTCACGTACCATGAAGAGTCATGTAATCCATAACAAATTGGGTGGGGGTGGGGGTTGGGGAGATTAAAACAAATCTACCCTCTTTACTGTTGACCGAGTTACACAACACAATTGATCCAAAAAAGTGTGCTTTGCAATGCTGGCTAGAAGCTCTATTGAGTAATCTTTTTTCATGGACACACATGTTCCTGGTCAATAATCAATAACTCTCTTCTCACTAGCCCAACCAAACTGAATCACAACAGCCTATGTTGGGATTGCAATTTATTTTTATCTTCCCCTCAAGTCTGTGGAGCACAGATGACGTTTAGATTCCAGCAAGAACACAAGAGTGAAAATCTATACGCAGGCAGCTCTATTGATGGAACTTCGGTTCTACAATGTTCCATAATTTAATATCTAAATGAAAAGTACTTGATTTTTTTTCTACCTGCATTGTTCCATAGCTCTTACACTCCTGACTACATGCAGGAGTGATTTCTTTTTGTTTTTAAAAGTGAGGACAATTGCTTTTAGCATCCTATATGGAGGTATCACATTAAACAAGACAGCAATGAGCTAATGGATTGAAGCCAGAAGATTTTCTTTTAAGCATCATGGATAAGCAGATTGAAAGAAATCGTTTTATATATGACAATGCTGGAGAGACTTTGATGTGCACAGAGGTGGAAAGATACGCAAATTCTCACAAAGAAAAAGTGGATTGTGAAACTCTTGGAACTGGCAGAGATGACAAAACTGATTACTTTGATGAAAGATAAAAGTTTATCTAACTTTGTTTCTATATGGAGACCACTTTTGAATTTCTTGTTTGAGAAAGATAAAAATGAACTTTTGATTTTAGAATCTGATAATTACATACGTTAAGTTTATAAATATGTTGCATGTTACATCTATCTATCTATCTACTGTATTTTGTATAAGGTCTATGATTAAATTTGGAATAAGCGATCATCATGCTGCATAAGTTGCTGCATAAGAGTTGTTAAGTTTGTATGTTCTTTTAATTGAGAGTAAAAGATTATTATATATTTGTATCTGTACTGAAGAAAGTCAGGAGTCAAATTTATTTTCTGTTGTTGCTGTTCACTTTCTAACTTTTCCCTCTTTTGATTCCCTCCCTTCCTTTTTTAAATCCTTTTTATCTTCGTTATTTTGTATTTTATATTTCTTTGAAACTATAAAGTTAGCTAAAAATTAAAAAATAATCAAAAAGGAGCTAGAGTAATGTAATAGCAGAAATGCTGGAGACAGGATAACTTCCTATTTATTTAATTTCCCCTCAGCAGTGAATCCCACTGGGTTATGAGCCCAGAGTTGAGGAACATTGTCTCAAGGACTATGCATCTGGGAATCTCACCAGCAATTGAATGGACCATCACCTAAACTAGGTGTTATTGCACATAGACACACAAACACTTTTTTTTGAAGCTACATCTCTAAATCACAGTAAGCACTTTCACTAGATATACTACCCAGGGAATGGAGGAGATGAGAGATGGTCCTCAAGATGTATCAAACTAGAACTCTCAGAGTGGCATCTGTTGGGTGGGTAGGGGGAGGAAAAATTGAAAAAATCAAGATAGAAACCATGCCCTACAGTTGAAACCCTGCTTCTTTTATGTCTCTTATAATGCATGCTAAAAGAGGTGGGGATATGATAGTTCAGCAATAGTTGCCATCTCGATGTTTTTCCCCTTCTGTGGATGGTAAATGATAAAAGACAATGGGAGTTCTAATTTAATAACATCTGAAGGGCCACTGATTGCCTATTCCTGGACTGTACACTTACTTATAATTATGTTTTCAACTTTTTGAAAATATCTCTTTCATGTCAATTTAGATTTTTTTTCTTTTTGAAGTATCTGGTAGTAAAAAATAAGTTTTGCTAAATGAAATATCAAATGGAGTAGAAATGGTTCAATTGAAAGAAGGTCAGTAGCATCAGAAGGGGAAGCCTGTCCTTCCTGGCAGCAGCCTTCTTCCACCTTGAAAAGGCCTTTCTCCTCATGATCTTTTGCATATCAATTTGGAAGCACTTAAAAAAATAGAAGTGAATTTGGTCTTTTCATCTAATGTGTCTTTATTCACATGGAGTCCGTTATATAATGAGTGATCCAGCTTCCCTTGTTAATATGAATAAAGAGCATGCTGTTCTTTCTCCAGCTTTCTTCTCCACCATAATCTAAATACTTAGGCACAATCAGCCTTTGCTTCAAACTCAGCTGATTACTAATTACATGCACAAGCTTGCAACTCCAAATTTCCTTTCCCAACATGTTCGTTTTTAAGGCATTGATATATTCTCAACATACTCTCAGGGAATGGTTTGAAGGGCTTCTTACCGGGCATGAGTTGTAAAGTCCTGTCACTATTTGTAAAGCCACCCGCACATGGTTCAAACTGTGAGAAAGCAGCAGGCAGCTTTTCCAAAGTCACAATATTTTCCACAGCAGAAAGTAGCCTATACAAATGAAAATATATGCACCTCTTTAGAAGCATTCTAAGAATATCCAGTTAACAAGACCTACAATTTCCTAGATCAGGCCTGTACAAGTGGTGAGTCATCAGTCCAAATACTGCTTAATTAGCCATTTATAGCAGTTCACTAGTAAATAGCACTCCATTTATTGCATGATTTTGGCACTCTTAAGAATAGCATGTGGCAGAGCAGGAAAGAAATCTCCAGCCCAGCAACAAAGGAGAGATGAGATCTCAAGGAAGCCTTGAGAAGTAATGCATGTCACATGCAATATCTAATTAGATCTGTACTAATCATGGTTTAGTTTTTTTAAAGAGATATATTTCCCCCTTTAAAGCAGTGTTTCTCAATCTTAGCAACTTTAAGATATATGGACTTCAACTTCCAGAATTTCCAAGCCAGCATGCAGAGTTTGATAGAATTTTCAAACCATTTTTTAAACCAATAAATAATGGCTTAGTTCACATAACATACCAAGGAAAAAAACAAACAAACCATATTATGGCTTAGGATAATGCATGTGCCAAATTCTTACTTAGTTGCTCAAATATTCATTGTTATTCACAATAGCATTTCAGATCTTGGTTTAGGTAAAGGCTGAGCCTGACTCTAGGGGATGGTCTCATATCCATTTCTTAGTTGAGGAAGCTAGTGTGGACACTTCGGTGGTCATGTGGCCAGCATGATTATATGCTGAAGCTCATGTTACTTCCCACTGAAGTGGTACCTATTTATCTACTCGAATTTGAATGCTTTGAACTGCTACGTTGACAGTTGGGGCAACTAATAGGAGCTCACCCCACCTTGTGATGCTTGGTTCTCGAACCCAGGCTGCCAGCTTTCTAGCTGATAACTTTAGCCACTTAGTCTTTAGCCACTGAGCCAGGGGTGAAATGCTACCGGTTCGCACCAGTTGGGTGAACCAGTAGCAATAAAAGCTATCGGTTCAGATGAACCGGTAGTAAAAGAAATGCTACCGGTTCATCTGTACAGGTATTTCCGATGATCAGATGTGCCACGTGATTTATATTCGCTAGAAAGCAGGAAATCCTGCTTTCTAGCAAATCTAAATCACGCGGCACAGCTGTTCCCTCCCCTCGCTGTTCTACTTATCTTCTTAAGCCTTTTTCCATGCAAAGCATGCGTTTGGTGCGCACTGCTCATGTGTGTACACAGCATGCGTTTGGCACACACCACACATGCGCGCATAGCAAACCGGTAGCAAAGCTCGGAGGATTTCACCACTGCACTGAGCCATTGCACAACAGAGACCACTAACCATAATTTGTCAGAAGTTGCTGGTTTGTTAAAAAATGATGATTTGGCTTTACACAGTATATTTCAACCAACAGCTAAACAATTCTGAGTAGGCTTTTGAAAAGAATGAATCAGATTAAATTTAGAATACCTTAAGGAATTATTTCTCTCCTTCATTCCTATCAATGTTCCTGTGTTCCTATAATGCACTAGTCTAAATTGTGGATGGTTGGTTTTAATCCATCCAACTTGACTACTTCAGTAATTAAGTTTAAGTAAACCACAGTTAACTTGTTATGCAAATATAGTTATATTATATTATCTGGGGAATTCTGGGAGCTGAAATCCAAGAACATCTGAAAAATGCCTTCAACATTTTCAGGTATCAAAAGAGGACATGTAAATTTACCTCCTCATTGCTGTACTTTTTACCTACAACCTTCTCCTCTTTCCACAGCATTTATGGCCACTCACCCACCCCAGCTACAGGTAGTAAAAGCACAGGTGAATGGCAGAAATATAGAACAGCTGTTCCCAAAACCTTCTTTGAAAGGGAGGAACTAGTGATCAGACCTAACTGTCCAGTTCTGAAGCACAAAGATGTTAAGGTCATAACGAAAAGTATAGCGACTGAAAGAATAAAAGCTGTCCTTTGAAATATTTGTAAATATAACAGAAAATAGGTTGAGCAAGAAGGAAATTTAACTGATGCCATAACTGCCATATAAAGGAGCTAACAGTATGGAGCTCATATCAAAAAAGGAGATAGAAACAAAAGCAAACAGAATTGGAAGTTATTAACTCTTATTTACAGAGAGAAAAAAGGAAAACATTTTTAACTCTAAGACAAGTATCAGAGAGCCTGTTTATGCAAAATAGTAGCATGTCATCATTTAAAAGCAAAGAATTACTCTTGAAATAGGTCAACCGTAAACACTAAAGAATTTGCATTTTATGTAGACAAGTAAAGGCTGAAGAGGAAAGTTGCAGTGAAGTTTTTACACAAACATACACTTACATACAGGGGCCAAAGATATATCTCTGTCTGCCCCCATTTAACCATAAAGGTGGTTACCACCTTTAAAGCGCTCCATGGCTTAGGACCTTGGTACGTACGAGGTCGCCTTCTGCCACCGATAGCCTCCCACCATCCAATACGCTCCCACAGAGAGGGACTCCTCAGGATGCCATCAGTCAAACAATGTCGACTGGCGATGCCCAGGGGGAGAGCCTTCTCTGTGGGGGCACCTGCCCTCTGGAATGAATTGCCCCTGGAGATGATCCCCGACCTACGTACCTTTTGCTGTGCCCTTAAGACTCTATTGTTTCAACAGGCTGGGCTGGCTTAGAAAATGAATTTTATTTGAGTGTTTTTTAATATAAGGGCCAAATTTTTAGTATATTTTAAACTGTTTTTAAATTTTATGGGTATATGTTGTTTTAGTATGGCTGTACACCGCCCTGAGTCCTGCAGGAGAAGGGCAGTATAAAAATTTAAATAAATAAATAAAATAAAATTTAAAAATTCCTTTATTCTGGATAAAGTAAGATTGAGACGGTTGTTATCTTATTTATTGCAAGGTCAGGTGACATTATTGTAAATGGATTGGGATATAAGTGCCAGCTTGGCCTTTATTTCAGACAATAAGTTGTGAGACAAAGCCAGTGCTGCACATATGGTACTTTTAAGCCAGCATGCTGGGGAAGTCTGGGAGCTGAAGTCCACACATCTTAAAAGTTCCCAACGTTGAGAAACACTGGCTTAACTTCTACTGGGTCTTGAAGATGTTCTGAAATAGGACTTAATCTGGGTACTTTCATCAATAAGGGATTCATAACTGAAGGTAGATTATATAGTTTATTGCAGACATGCCCAAATCATTTTAGGCCGATGACCACATCTGAAATTTTGACAGCTTACAACACTAAGCATATTCTCATATAGTGGCTGCCATGAGGAATGAGGTCAATTACAAGCATCAATTTCCTAAAAGGCCAGTTGCTCCCATTATGAATCCTGGTTTCCCAAAATGCTCTCTGGTACCTCTATTTTTTTTTTATTATTTTTTTCTTGGCAAGTGGGCTTATTTCAAAATAAAATCAGGCACAATACATTAAGGCCGTGATGGCAAACGTATAGCACGTGTGCCGGAAGTGGCACATAGGGCCATCTCTCTGGGCATGCGAGCCATCGCCTGATGCTCTTCCGGGTTCCAATGCGCCGGCCAGCTGGTCATCGTGCGTGCATGTGCTCCAGAAACAGGAAGGCCGGTGCTGCCCGGCGCACACATGCGCACTGGGCAGCTGCTCTTCTGATTTCTGTTATACACACATGCACACTCCTGTTTTGGCACTCAGTGCTGAAAAGGTTCACCAACAATGCAGTAAGGAGTTTTACTTATATCAAGGGAAGATATCTCTGAACACAAAGCAGTGCTATTTTTGAGCAGATAAAATTCTCTATGATCCCACGTGACCTGCATTCCATTGGCTGGGTGTTCCTTTTCATACTTAGATCCTCATACAAGGTCTCTCCTTTGTAGCTGTTACTCTATTGACTGCATTCATACATGCTCCTCCATGATACAATTTGTTTTAATCATAACTTGTCAAACCAACTGTAGCAGGATTAAATGGATTACAATTAATATTAAGGTGCAAAGGAAAATTTACACATCACAATTCTTATGTTGTTACATTATATAAAAAAATAAACAAACAAACAAAAAAAAAACCCTCCAGACCATACAGTGTCAAACTCAAGGCCCAAGGGCCGGATCCAACCCGCCAGGTGCTTAGATCTGACCCACAGGGCTACCCTAGAAACAGCAAAGGACTGGCCCGCAGTGCCTCTGCCAGCAAAAATGCAGTTTGGGGCCAGGCCATGTGCAGCCCTCCCAAGCTCCATTTTCGCTGGCAGAGGGTTCCAGGAGGCCTTTGCAGTCGAAAACGGAGCTTGGGAGGGCCGCGGGTGGACCTCCCGAGTGCCGTTTTCGGTAGAGGTAGAGGATTGCAGGAAGCTGTCGCCGCCAGCGAGCTCGGAGCTCGGAAGCTCGGAGCTCGGAAGCCTGTTTTTGCTGGCAGAGTGCTTTGGCCACCACAGGTGCCCCTGACATGAGTGATGTTGAGCTGGCCACACCCACCCTGGCCATGCCCACCCCAGCCCCCTCGAGGTCAAACACAAGCCTGATACAGCCCTCAATGAAACTGAGTTTGACACCCCTGGCTTAGAACAAAATGGGAAACAATGCTGAGGAATGTAAAATCTTTGAAAATCTACCCCCTTTAGTATCTATGTTAATAGAAAAGTATTTCTGTATTTATCCATGTTTTTTAAAAAAATTACAAGCAATTTCATAATGTAATATCTTCTAACATAAGGAGACTATATTCCCCTGATTTATGTCATTCTTAATGTAAGTTGGCCAAGACCTTACATGCTCTGTGTTAAGTGTTCTTTGCCATTTAAATCTTTTTGATGCTCTCTTTTCAAATGCAAATTTCACTATTTTAAAACTCCTTTTTAACAACACATTGCCTGATAGTTGCATGCAATATTCAGTATGATACCTCTTTTTTCCAGAAATCTTTTATATGAGAAAGATGAATACTAATAGAGTTTGTTGAACTATGAAATCTACTGTGAGCAGAACATCCAGATTCATTTCCTACAAAATCCATGGAACTATTCTTTTAAATCTTTACCGGTTATGGATATTTTCTATCTCCTCTCCCTTCCCCTCCCACTATCCTATCTGAGTTGTTAATGTTTTTTCTTTTAACTTTTTTTAAATTTCAGAAAACTGCAAGATTTCTTGACTGAAAAAGCAGCAATAGATCCAAAGAATTCACAACTATAGCAGGAACAATTTTGGCATTTTTAGATCACCTTTCAATTTTCTAGAAAACATGTGGGTTCCCAGATCTTTTGGAAAGTCATATCAAATAGTGCTTTGATTAAAATTAATTGTTGGGAGAGTCTTTGTGAAAATATCCTGAAGCAATATATAACTAATACCTAATTATTCTGATACAGGAATCAGAAATAAAAAGACAAATTCATACTTAATTGGCATTGGAGTTTTCACTGGTCAAAATTTAATTATTTTACCAAACTAGCATTTAGGATCATTTTCTTTAACATTTCATCTAATACGGTAATTAAATCAACAAAACCTGAATACTCATGAATATTGACATTTTGCAGAATGCAACTGGAATTTTAAAATAGATTTTATATAACCGCAATAAATGCCCACTTTGAAATGCTCTGTAGCTGCTATTGAAAAAATAATGGAATTGTATCATGCCTTACTTACTAGTATTTAATGAGTTATAAAATTCATACTGAATATTTCCAACTCTTGACTATTACTGCCAAGCACACCATCATCATCATCATCATCATTATTATTATTATTATTATTATTATTATTATTATTTTGTTTCATCAAGACATTTCTAAAATGAGATATATTTACTGGCAACATGCCTCCAACAGACCTTGACAGGATTAAAGTATTAAAACATGCTCATCCTAATTCTCTGCACAATGCATCAAAGCTACATTTCAAATACCTTTTATTTATTTCTTCAGATGACTAAAAGAGAGAAGGGATTAATTGATTCATGTTATTCAATATACTGAATATAAAACATGCGAGATTTTGTTTACTGACATGGCTCCACATATATCAGAGCAGGATTTCCCTTTTCTAAATAAATATTGTATATTTGTACCAACCCTAGCCTCCAAATTTGCAAAACTGAAGGAGAAACAGTATCCTAGTAATTTATATAGGGACCTGAATTAAATAATCACTACTAGCAGCAGTTGAGCCTTGGCAAGCTTAAGTTAGAGTATTCTATATTAAGAAGATTCCACCCACACATCCTTCAGCTTTTTATTTTATTTTGCTTTAATTATATACATTACAAGAGCATAGATCTAGATGTTTCCAAACTGATGACTTCCAATTATGTTGGACTACATCGGTGGCTGGTGGAGGTGTTTTCTTTTTAGATTCTTTTTTTATCCTACTTTATTATTTTTATAAATAACTCAAAACAGCAAACATTCACTTCACAATCCTGTGAAGTGAGTTGAGCTGAAAGAGAGTGATTGGCCTAAAGTCACCTGGTGGCTTTAAACTTCAGTCTCCTAGACAGGACTGGTGCCTTAACTGCTGGCCCATACTGCACTTTAGTTTTAATTTAGCTTAGGGGGCTTTTGTTTCGCTTTCTGTTGTAGCTAAATGCCAAATTGGAGAAAACAGATCCTTCTCTGTCTACAAAACAAGCTTGCTGCTTGAATGGCAACAATGAATAGAAAAATAATTTGAGGTCATCGGTGGTTGTCTGACTTTTTGCAGCCTGATGGAAAGGATAGGATAGAATAGGATAGGATAGGATAGAATAGAATAGAATAGAATAGAATAGAATAGAATAGAATAGAATAGAATAGAATAGAATAACAGAGTTGGAAGGGACCTTGGAGGTCTTCTAGTCCAACCCCCAAATAGCTTTATTTGGCCAAGTGTGATTAGACACGCAGAGAATTTGTCTCTGGTGCAGAAGCTCTCAGTGTACATATAAAACAACAAAATAATAATAAGCATAATAATGATACCAATAAGAGAAGGAGTCAAAAAGATGAGAAGCCTAATAACAATACAGCCATACTATATGGGTAAATAGACATAAGACAGTAGTACTGTGGAAATTAGGTGTTCAGCAGAGTAATGGCACAAGGGAAAAAACTGTCTCTGTCTGGTTGTTTTGGCATGCAATGCCCTGTAGTGGTGGCCTGAAGTAAGGATATGAAACAGTTTATGTCCAGGATGTGAGGGGTCTGTAGATATTTTCTCAGTCCTCTTTCTGACCCATGCAATACAGAGGTCCTTAATGGAAGGCAGGCTGGTTGTAATTATTTTTTTTCTGCAGTCCTAACTATCCACTGAAGTCTGTACCCATCCTATTTGGTTGACATAACAAACCAGACAGTTATAGAAATACAAATGGCAGACTCAATAATTCCTCTATAGAACTGTATCAACAGCTCTAGGGCGGTCTGAACTTTTTGAGTTGATGCAGGAGAACATACTTTGCCATGCCTTTTTTATGATGGTTCTGAGGTGTCCTTTACAAATCCTGGGAGATTATAGAACAGTGTTGGTGAACCTTTTTGGCACCGAGTGCCGAAACAGGAGCATGCGTGCCATAGGTTCGCCATCATGGTTATAGAACCTACAAACTTTAAGGACTCTACTGTTGACATTGTGTTGTCTAATATAGTAAGAGGTGGTAGGATAGGAGAACTCCTAAAATCCACTCTCATCTCTAAAGTTTTAAGCGTGTTCAGCTCCAGATTGTTCTGGCTGCACTAAAGAACCAGTTGTTCAACTTCCCGTAACTTGATGTACAGTAAAATAAAAATAGGAACTTCCAATTTCCCTCAACACTTTGAAAGTTTCTGTCCTTAATGGATTTGGCGATTAAGCCCAGGATAGTCCCACCAGTGCTTTTAGGAAATATGCAAATACAACATAAAATAAATTCAGGAGAATATTATAGAGATGGAGACTGTGTTACAAGCTTTCCTTAATTTGATGTATCTGGCAGGGAATTTTAAGTGTTATCGTTCCTGCACAAGTTATCTCATGGCAAAAATCCTATGAATATTATTTCAAAATTAAGCACCAATTACTTCGGTGGATCTAATTCCTCAGTTAAAGTATAGGATTGAAGCTTCAAAAATCTATCTCAATCATAAGCCTGCTGATAAATAATAGCCAATCTGCTTCCATGAAGAGCAATATAGCAAAGAATATCAATCATACACTTATTTTTCCATGATCCCAAACTTTGGGAACATAATATAGCTTTGTACTACTTACCTTTAGGAAAGCAAAATCATCAATTTCCTCAGTTTCCTTTATTATTATTTCTAGTGTCTCCTTTGCTGTATCGATATAGTCTTGAAAATTAACCATCTGTTCATAAAGATATTCCATTTTTGTGTTCTTTGCTTCTTCAAAACTCTGTGACTTTCTCTCATGGTGACCAAATATCATCTGTACCACATTTTCATTTTGCTCTTCTAATAACTTCTCCTTTTCCTTACAGTTGTCCTAGGAATAGAAGTCAGAAGAAAATGTAATATTCCAGCATGAAACATTAAATGAAATTTCTTTGTAAATGTTTCTCTTTTAGGAGGTGAGACTTCTAACCTACTTTTCCAGGTAAAATTCTTCAAAATAATACACCACTATTGAGCACATTCAACCAAAACAAGCCTTCACAATGTAACTTGAGCATTTGGCTCTATTGTCAATGGGTTCTTACAGTTAAGAAGACATTTTACAGTTTATATTGCATTTTATGAGGGGAGACTTAATAGATGTGGTCAAAAAAGTAAAATGCCATCCATAATGATGTAATCAAAGTTATGTTTTGTTTTTATGTGTGTTATACTAAAAAACAGGCTGTGCTCTGATCACACTATCCCATCCATGTGGTTTTTTACGACTATAACCTGTGGACTCACTTGTATCTTGCACTTCTACATAATAGAAGTGATGGTTTTCTTCTACATGAAACTTTTAGGCATTAGAAGAAGGGTTTCATACTTTGTTTAAAAATTTATTGGAAAAAGACTGATGTAGAACAACAATGTTGTTTTTCTGACAAGACAGAGTTGATATCAAAAGTAAATTTACAATTGGCAGGCCAAAAATTACTTTGAAAAAGATGTTTCACTGGAGCTACAAAATAAATTGGCTGATGTTTTAAAATTCAAAAGGGAAATATAGATGATTAACCAAGACAATTTTTTCCTATTGGATTTACAAAAAGAGCTTATTAAAGCCTTGAAGAACTCTGTACAATGGGACAAAGAAGAGAAATCAAATCCTACGATAATATTTAAATGATCTAAAGACAAAAAGAAAAAGGAAGGTTTAAAATTGGTTTAATTGATCAAGTTAAAACAAAATGTGTTATTACATCTTGGGATGAAGAGATAATTGTTTATAATCTTAGAGGAGACATGGTGTCACAAAACCTGTTTACACTTATGATATAGTATGGAAGTCACTTTTATTTTTTATTTTTATTCTCTCTTCTTTTTTAAGTTTAGTTTGTATTAGTTTTTATTAATATAATCGAAATTCTTAATAAATATATATATATACAATGAAGAACAGCTTCACATATATGGCTAAACAACAAATCATTGCCAAACATATGATTACAATAGTATTAAAATCTAATAAATAGGTATGGAAATCACAATGCCTCGGTTCACAAAACAGACTAAAAACCCAAAGTAAACATACTACGTCATGACTTAGTATGTTATACGAATCCAGGAAAGATAATCCTAATTTCTTCCCACAGCCCACTGTCAATTTTTTTTCTCATGGGTAAAAATACAGTAATCCAATTCCCTCTCTCTTTGTAAGATATTTATTCATTTCCAGTATTCTGAACTCATTGTTTTGGACTCATTCCAAGTAATCTGAATCCTTTTTACATTGTGGTGTATAAAACATGCACTATGTTCAAACAACGAAGAAGAGATATTTAACAATGAGATAAGTAACAAAATTTTGGCTAGTTCATATCACAAATAAACAAGCCATAAGATGACTTCAAGAGCTGTGTGAGCCCTGCATTGTGAGGCATGGTAAAAGCCAGCCCTGACTAGCAGAATGACTAAGCAATCTAGTGAGTTCTGTCTTAACTAAGATGATGGCACTCATTCAGCAGATTCCTTGCCCAACCTACCTCTAGAGTGTTAAACAAAGCTTCTATTTCACTGACACATCCTTCAATTTTCAAAGATCTTTGTTGCAAAACATCTAGGAATCCATTCAACTGGCCCTAAAAGAGATAATATATATATATATATTTAAAATCATAATTGCCTAAAAAAGATCAGTTTATAATGTTCTTCTCATGCATAGAATTAGATGCTAAACATTGTTTAAGCTTTCATGAAAGGTTTCTCAAAAGCCATCATTGCATCACTGATACACAGCAAGAGCAGGCTCATTGGCAGTCCTGAAATCCTCACCTTGGAATTGAGGTCTGAATGAAATGTTCTATTTCATGCTATTGACCTACATGCTTGTTTCCTAAGTAGTAGGACTTTCTGCTTTTAATGGACTTACTATTGGATGGGATATTTCTTTCAGAAATATGTAGATATATGGCTACACATATGTCAAATTCGGGCTCAACATCTTATTGGGTAACATTTTAATAGCACATGAGTCAAAATGCAAAATCAGGAGATTTAAGCAAATTGCTATGAAGAATCTGTTTGGCAATAAGCTCCATTAAAGTAGAATTAAAATGTGTGCTTTTGTGTCCTTCCTTCCTTCCTTCCTTCCTTCCTTCCTTCCTTCCTTCCTTCTTGAAAGCTTTTGTCTATTTAACCCAGTTTTTTCCAACTTTGTGTCTCCAAATAGTACCTCTATTTCTCATTCAAAAAATTATTAATTTTAAATTAATGCCTCAGAAAGCCCCGAGTTTTGTAATGGTATGTTTAATTATATAGGACCAATTAAGTAGGAAATGTATGTATCAAAGCCCAAGGGCCAAATCCTTCAAACCTATACAGTATCTGATTTTCAACAATTGCCCAAGGTCTGTCAGGCAGCCAGTTTTTAAAAGCACCAGAGATTGATCTGGGCTGTTTTGACAGTTTTTGGATCTATTTGGACATTTAGGATGCTCTGAGCAGAGGATGTTTACAAGTTTACAAGGCTGTCGACTTCACAATGAACCAGCAGCCATTAGCTCAGTACAAGGCATTGTCAAACCACCAGTGCTTGTCATCCAATAAATGATCAGATCTTCCCCCTCAGTTCTGCGTTTAAATGAAAATCCTTCGCCCTCTTCACAAAATTAAATGGAAATAAACAGCTAATATATCTCTTGTTTCAATGTGCACTGTTTTGACAAACTTCTATTGATATTAATAAGCTGGTGTGATCAACCAGGGAAACTTTAAGATATACGGACTTTCAGAATTCCTCAGCCAGCATGTGACAATACCCCTACAGCATGAAACGGGTGAACCAAAGATCCCTACCCCTACTCCAAGTGAGAACACAGGATGCCCTCTTAAGCACTTGTCTACAGTTTCTTCATTATTAAATTTATTTTTCACCAATCTCGCAGAGTTCAAGGTGATGCTGAGCGGCATTCATTTCCTTGAAATAGTCCTTCTGCCTCCATAGTACAACACTATTGCTGCAGGAATTGATCGAATTGCACTCAATTGCAAGGTCCCAGTTATAACATCGTGTGATCAACAGGTTGCTCATCTTGTTATACTTCCTGGATTGCCCCTTTATTTGGAGAGTCTTTGTGTGTTTACAAGTCTGGGATAGCAAGCAGTTTTTCATTCTAGCTTCATCAGATGGTTTTCTGGGAGATTCCATATATCAGAGTTTCCCAACCTTAGAAACTTTAAGATGTGTGGACTTCAATTCCCAGAATTCCCCAGCCAGCTATGGGTGTTGAAGTCCACACGTCTTCAAGTTGCTACATTTGGGAAAGCCTACCTTATATTAAAGACACAGATTAGAGGGAGGCTCTAGAAGAGAAAAGGGCAGAACATTGTATGTGGTTCCTTTAGATTGCAGGCATCCTGTTTAATCAAATAAATGCTATTTTGTCATCTTTATTCCTGATAGGGTGTCTGTCAAAATGGCACATTGGCACGTGGGGTTTTGAACATGCAGTCCTAGTCGCCATCTTGACTTTTTTTAAAACTCCCTTGCTGGCTTCCCCTGCTCCCTTTATTGTTTGACTTGCTTTTCCTCCACCTCCAATGCTGCTGTGACAAAACTGCACTTCAAATAATTGAGACAATAGTCATGAAAAATTATGTGTTTTTTTTTTCCAGATTCCTTCCTGACCTTCCTTCAGAATATTTAGCCCTCTGTCTCCAAATAATTTGCAGACAACTGACCTTAATGGAAACCAAATATCACTATTTGTTTAAAAGGAAGATTAGGCTTTGAAGTTAGCATATGTGACACCCATGAATTACCATGTTTCCCCAAAAATAAGACCCTGTCTTATATTTTTTTGAACCCTGAAATAAGCGCTTGGCCTTATTGCCATGCGCTCAAAAGCCCGATTGGGCTTATTATCAGGGGATGTCTTATTTTGGGGGTGAAGGGACATAATAATAATAGAACAGCTAGAATTAGTGGGACATAATAGTAGAGTCAGTAGAATTGGTTTGACTTGCTGTTTTGCTTCTGTAAGAATTGCTTTGCTAAGAATTAGAATTGACTGCCATGTGTTTCTACCAGTGATCTCACCTCTGTGTTATTTTTTTTCCTGTACCACTCCGTGCCTGGTGGAGGGGTTGCTAAACACCCAGCCCCTCTGTTGCTAGGTGCTCAGCCCCCCTGCCCCTGCTTCTTGCTGCACAGCCAATGCAGGGCTACAAGGAAGGCATGGGCCAGGGGGCCAGAATTGGGTTACTAAGATGATGTCTCTGAGGGTATAAAAGGACACCATACCTTCCCCAAGGTGTGGCTATTTCCTCACATGCATTGTATCTGTATGTTCTGGATATAGTCCCATCCAGTATTTTGTTTTTGGCCATAAATAAAATCTGCTTCTTTTTGCAAGCCTCGTCTTGAGTCTTTCTCTTTGGCATTTTGGTGACCCAAGTACATTTTGGGACCTTACAGGGGAAACAGGGTATAAAAATGCATACAGCAGAATGCAATGTTATATTCCAATGTTTCAGGTGGAAACATTTGATTTTAAAGAACATCCACTCTGAGAAGCTTATTATGCAGAGCACATTCTGTAATTGACAAAAGCTAAAATGGTTAGTTTCAGTTACCTGTACATTTTTTTACAGAGGGATATGATCACATATGAATACAGTAGTAGAAATGAAGCAGAAATGCCATCTAAATGATCTTTCTGCCTGGTGGAGCTATACTCGTGAGGGAGACTTTATTACAGAGCTAGAATTCATTTCTGGCTCTCCTTCTAAATTGCAGGGCCAAAGGCAGATGTCACAGAATGTCCTTGGGTCCTTTGACTTTCAAGAAACTAATTTAGGGACAATTCCAAGGCCTATGATTCTGCTGATATTCTTAGCAGCTGCTTATCGTCCACCACAGTAATATGGAAAAGCTACCTTGTCCCACACTAGGTCTTTTTATATGAGCAACTTCCATAATTCTAGTCAACATCCCATGATTTGGAATTATATCTGCCCTGGGGCATCAAATTTGTGAGACTATTCTATAAACCAGGACAGCAGCAAACCTCTAGAGCAGGGGTCTCCAACCTTGACAACTTTAAGACTTGTGGACTTCAACTCCTCTAGAGCATAGTGTCAGCTTAAAAAACCTCCATTCATATTTCAGCTCTTAAAGAAGTTCACTAAGTTCTTAAAATGGTCTTTAAGCCAGGAGTGGGCACTAAGGTAAACAATTGAAAATGTCCAAGCTTTTGCTGTTTACATGGACTTTGTTTTTCTGCTGCTAGTGTGTGGTATTATGCTTCTAACTGTTTTAGGGTATATTACAAGTCAATCAGAAAGTTTCTCAGGTGGCTTTATTTCACAATTAATAAATTAAGCAAAAACAATAAACACCGGAAGGAAGGAAGGGAGGAAGGGAGGGAAGGAGGGAGGGAGAGAAGCTTGCCTAATAACATTAAAGAGAAGGCCCAGACTATATCTCTGCAATAAAATCAGAATATATCTGAAATCTATAATTATATGCTGCACATAGTATCTACCTGTCATCTGATTTTGGGACTTCTAGAATCCTCTATTGGTACTACCCTACTTTTCATATTTTATTACACATGTTAAACTACATTGCTTGGACATTTAATGTCCAAGTCGAAAATACTCCAGGGGTAGTTTACAGATATCAAAAGGATGGATGGATGGATGGATAATACAGTATCTTTCATACATACCAAACATCCACAAAAACCAATGAACAAACACATAATGCTTTGTCCAGAAAAAGGCAGGGAGAGCATATCATATTTTAGCATCTGAACTAATGAAGTGAAAATAGCAATTGCAATAGCAATAGCACTTAGACTTGTATACTGCTTCCCAGTGCTTTACAGCCCTCTCTAAGCAGTTTACAGAGTCAGCATATTGCCCCCAGATCTTTAAAATCTTTAAAAATTAATATGAAAAAAATGCTACAATTTTTGTTTGCTCTTGTTTTTGACTGAATCATAGAAGTATAGCAAACCTTTGGGTGAAATGTTCTACAATTATGCTGTTGCCTTTCTAAAAAATAAATATGGTTAGCATCTTATCATCTGGGATTGTATCAAAGGGTATGTTTACATTAACAGAAAACATGAGCAATTGCGCAAGTCAGGGCCCTTGATTTTCAAGATCTTCTCCATCCATTTCCTGTTCTAAACAGCTGCCTTTGAGAGTCAAAAGGATACAAATTCCAGAGTACCCCAAGGGATACTTAAGTAAAACATGTGCAATGGTAGTCCATCCAAAATAAACCATGTTTAAAAGGTTCAGAAAAGAGTTCAACAGTTAAACAACTGAGAAAGCAACATTCTAAACTAAGAATCACAGAAGAAATTACATAGAACACTTATGATCAACTTCTGAGATTTTCTGGTTTTATAAAAAAAAAGCACGGTGTGGTTCTAATTTAATTTAATTTAATTAATTCAATTTATATGCTGCCCCTCTCTGAAGACTCAGGGCGGCTGGCTTAATTCTGTGAGATGTAGTGTTTCCCATTACTGCCTGTCTTCTTTACCTGTCTTCATTTCTCAAGAAATAAAAAGAGAGAACCTTACATTTCTGGGGAAAAAATGTCTGTGAAAATACACCATTGTTTCTGAGCCATTTAAGAAGAATTGTCATTCCTCCAAGCCAACTATAAGCATGTCTTATATAACCATAAGAGCTTGTCTTATATTAAGTGTAAAGTGTTTGCTTTCTTCATCTTGCAGGAATGTTGATTCCCTCAGATTTTCTTTACCTCAATACATTGCCAATGGCCATATTGTCTGGAGCCTTAAAGGTCAAAACATCTAGAGGGCACTAGATATATATTGCTGCTTTTGTCTATTTTAGTTAAACACTAAAATATGTCAGTGAGAACAAAGAGCAGTATAACTGCATACTTTTAATGTCTTACCTTTAACACAGTCACAGCTGTACCCAAATCGGCTACATTATGGTCTTTATGTTCCTCAAAAAGCTTATCCTCAGAGGAGATGGGACATTTGCACTGGTAGCAGTACGTATCCAGATGTGCTTGATCAACTTCTTTCTGTAGAAATTCATATTCTGGTACATTTCTTTGTAGCATTTCAAGTTCAAGCGATTCAGTTGCCTTTTCTTCAGCATATATTCTTGCCTCTCCTTCATTCACAAATTCATAAGTATTACTAATACCATCTAGGGATTCTTTATCATCAAAAAGCAATTCTTCATGAGCTATTTCTGAAGAGATTTCTTCCTGAAAGACATCATCGTGGGTAACCACTTCATAGTTTAAGAGCTCAGCTAGATCTTCATCAATGTCACTGTCCTCTTCCTCTTTTATAGAGTATAATGGATAGGTATCAAAATCATGTGACAAAAGAGGATAGTCGACTTCCCCAAATTGGTTATCAGATTTTACTCCTGCTGCTAACTGGTCTGGTGTGTCAGTCTGCATTAGATGTTGGGCACTATTTTCTCCAATTCTGCTCTCAGGTTTTTGCACTTCAGTGTCCAAACATGGAAGATCTTTGTGATCTAAAACCTTCGTATCTTGTATTGGGGGCTCAACTAAAACATATGTATCTTCTAGTTGTCTTTCACCTTGCCTTTCAGCCTGACCTAATCCTTCAAGAGACTGTGCATTTTTTTCTGCAGTCTTTACAACTTCACCCTCATCCATTCCATGAACTTCTTTTATTTCAGACTGTTGGTTTTGGATGACTGCATATCCAGCATCATTACTTGATCCATTTTGCCCAGATGATTCAGTCTGATATAGAGTTGCTGCATAATCAAGTATTGGACTGGACTCCTCATCACTTGTTTCTTCTGGTGCTTGCTGGCCTGTGTCATCAGATTCTTCTTCTCTTCTCTGACTACTGTCATCATTGCTGGCTCCTGAGCTATAGAACTCTCTTCCGAAAGGAATTGCATGTGTTGGCTGACAAATCCTAATATTTATGTCACTCACAATCTCAGTTACCCCATTCGTAAGTGTATCACTCAGGCATTCCTCCACTTGGGCAGATAGACCAGGTTGAATATCTGCAGATTCAGTCTTTTTTCCATTTAGTTCGTAAGCATCTTCTGTGACTTTTGGTTGGGTTAAAGTTTCCTCTTTAAAAGACTGACCATTTAAAATGTCTTCATTCTTGGATTCTTCCACATTATTTGGAGTGTAATCTCTAGGAATTTCCTTCTCCAGATGCGTTTCAATCCCATCATCTGGAATATGTTCTCTGATATGAAAAGGCAGATCAATATCCTTCACTTCCTTACGTTTGTGGTTATCTTTTTTAGAATCACCCACTGCTTCTTCATAGAAATCTTTACATAAAAATGCCAAGGCAGGTGGCATCTCTAGAACCTCAGAGTCTACTACAGTCGTTGACAAGGAAGCAATTGGAGACTGAGACAACTCATCTTTTTCAGTATTAAATAAGACTGCATTAGTGTTTGCTAAGTTAAACTCATGCTCTATGTTTTTATCATCATCCCTAACAGTTTCAATCATTGTATTTTCATTTGCTGTTTTTGAAATGTCTTGATGGGTAGCTGTTGCATTTTGTTTTTCTATCAATCCATTAGGGGTTTCATTCAATTCTCTTTCTAATAAAGACAGCTCCACAGTATTCTTTGATTTTGCTGCTGGATATGTCATTTCCACATATTGTTTATCTGTGTCATCAAATGGCCTCTCTGTGTCCTGAATAGACTTTTCTTTTTCTATTTGGGTGAAGGATGTATTTTCAATCAAAGTATTCTTTCCAACATAATCAATATTGACATTATTATAAATATTATCATCCTTGCTCTCTGGAATAACAGCAACCTCTTCCATTTCTGTACTTTCCTTAATACCCTTCCCTTTTCCAAGTTCCTTTGATTCATTTTCTGTCATTTCATGGTGATCTACCTTTAAGTCCTCTGTATATTGTTCATTTGGTTTGTTGACTGAAGGTTCCTTATCAACAACCACATCTCTAGTATCATTACATGCTTTTGTTTCCAACAATGAAATGGTTTCTACTGCCCCTAGTAGAAGCTTTTTTCTATCAACAGAGGAAATGAGAGGAACATTAGTTTTCACAACTTCACAACTTTCAGAAATATTAACTATGTCTTTTCTTTGATCAAGATTAGGAGCTGGTAAGGCTTCTTCTCTCAATTTCTCTTGACCTTTGAATTCCTTCTCTTCACTCAAATAGTTTTCAGGCACTTTCAAAGTATCCTCCATGGTAGGCAAATGTTTTGTTTCTTCTGCTTTTGAAAGATGTTCTGTACTAACGATTCTGTCTACCTGGGGTTCTGATTCAAAATGTGTTGGAGAAAACTCAGTTTTCCTCTCTGCTGTTGCATTTTTCTCAGAAAGGACAGTTGAACCATTTATTGAGTCAGCATCCCCAAAAGGAGCCTGAGTATCTAAAGTCTCTTTCTCTGAGATCTGTGGAGAAAAAGTTTCTATTGTCTTTGCCTCAGAAAGAAGGAATGCAGCAATGGACATGGGTTCTTCTGGGATCTCCTTTGTTATTACAGTTGTGCAAGACTGAGTTTCTTGTTTCTTTTCTGGATCCAATGTAGCAGAGTTGGATGGTTGTTTTGAATAAGAAAAATCTGATTGTTTTGTATCCAGGGATGCAGTGAATGATGGATGCAGGTCAGGTTTCATTTCATTTTCTAACAAAACAGATGGTTTACTTTCTATTTGATCAGCTTCAGACCACGTTATCTGCATTTCTCGTTTTTTTGCATCATCCATCAACTGTGATAATACAGCATCACCAGAATCTACCTCTTCAGTTGTAGGCAGATAATCCGCTTGTTCTTGGGGTTTCATATCAGCCAATTGGGATGAATCTTGAAGAGTTGCAGAACAGTAAAGCTGAATTTCTTCCAGCTGTGATTCTTTTATTGGTTGCAACAAATTGTCATCTTTTAATGGTGCATCCTGGTCTTTTGAACATTCAGTCAGAGAAGTTCTTCGTTTTTGGTTTTCTTTTTCTTCATGGCAATATAATATTCCTTGAGGCAAGGTGGAAGGTGAATATAAAGCAGTTTCTTGCTTGGGTTTTTTTTCAGTGGAATTCAATAAAGTGAGACCTTCCAGCTCTGATTGCAATGCCATGGGACTATACAGCATGCTATCCTGGCTCTTGGTTTCAGAATGTGGAGTAACAAGCAAATGAGACCGAGTATCTTCCACCTGTGCTTTCCTAACAGCCACATCCGTTGGTTCTTCATTGAAAATTGAATGAGGCTGCACTTGTTTCTCCTTTTCAGGAACGGAACAAGATGAAATAGGTTCAACAAAAAGATGTTCTGCAGACCGTGCTACAGAAACAGGAGACTTTTCGTTTATTTCTTCAGATGTAGCATCATCTAGAATGGATCTGGATTCCTCAGACACAGTTTTTGTGGCCATGGAGGAATGCAGTGGTTCTTTGCTGACTTCCTCTACAGAGGAAGTTGTAGGGAACGGTAAATCTTGAGACTCAGGGAAAGGGAAATTATTTTTTCCTATTTCAATTTTGTCCATAAGTTCTGAAGAAATAGCATTTGAGTGCTGTGAGGCTGGCAGCGAACTTACTACTGATTCGGGAAGTATTGCCTGGGGCTTTATTTTATCAGGGACAAATGGTAAAATTAATGGTGGTGATCCAGATGCCTCAATTAATGTCTTAGACAAATCATTTTGATTTCCCTGTGTTTCTGAAGCAGAACCTTTTAATTTGGATGTTGGAATTATGGGTGCGCTGCATTCAGTTTCTTCCCTATCTTTTTTAGATGATATTCGCTGTACATCTTCTGACTCTGCTGTCACAGATACAGGCGTTTGAAGGCCTTCTCCTTCTGTGCTTGAAATGGGAAAGGATGCATCTAAATGTTTTCCCAAGTCAGGCATGAAGTGAATCTCATTCGTGGAAGGAGTCTTCGATTGTGCAGTTATAGGTTCAACAGCATGTTTTGCCAGGTGCTTTGATTCTGGATCGGCAGTGCCATAGTGGTCTGCATCAGTTTTATTGAGTTGCATGCTTAAAAATTCAGGATCTTTGGCTTCAGCTCCTGAAATACCTTGATTTTCTTGCACATCCGTTGAATAAACTGACTGAGATAAAGCCTGCCTAGTTGCGGGCAAAGGAGGCTGGATCCCATTTATCTCCTTTTCTTCTCCTAACTGGACTGTATCCCCTTCTATGGGTAGGAGTGTTTGTGATAAATGCTGAAGAGTTTGCTGCTGAACAGCATCTGTCTGTGGTGGCTCAAAACCAGGATGTAATGAATCAGGTTGCAATGACTTGATGATAGGTTTATCAGGTTGCATAATTTCCTTATGCATTTCATTGACAGAATGCAAAGCAGTTGTTCCTTCCAACTGGGATGAAACAGTAGATTTTTGCTGTATAAAATGCTCTCTTGATTCAGATTCCAATGATTGCTTCAGTTGATCTTCACTTACTTCACAAGAGGATTTAGCTTCTTTCTCAACATCTGACTGTGCTTTTATAGTGGGGTGCAGCTGATTTTCTAAATTCAATTCTTGCATTAGAACAGGTGCTTCACCTGGGTGTTGTGCAGATACAGTGGGGAAAAGTTGCCCTGTTTTTGTACCTATGCCAATTTCTGGCTCCCTTGATTTAGATACTAATTCTTTTGCCAGACCCTCTGTGGATGGCGAGGATGGATTTTCTTCCTTTGTTGTTTCAGCATTTTGGAAAGACCCAGTAGAAAATGATGCTTCTGCTATTACAGAAATTAATTCGGCAGAATCAGACAAATTGCTTTGTTTTTTCATTTGCTGAGGCAGGCAGGGTATATTAGAGTCTGGCTGTTCAAACAATGGTGCAGTAGCCTTTAGTGAGGGTGGCTCTGCTCCATGCATTTCCACACTGGCAATAAGAAAAGATGGAGTAGATAGCAACTGTTCTGATGAGCTGACTGGCTCAGTAACTTTGTCACTGAGAAGTGATATCTTTTCAGGTCCATGTGGTGCCTTTATGGATTTGGAGATAACAAGATGTTCTGGTTCTGACTGTGCTGGTGCTGGTGCTGTAGAATGTTGTTGAGCCTTTTCCTCCTGTGCATTTGTAACTGAAAGTGTGGAATCGGGACACAAAGATTCTGTTGAGGCAAGCTGAGTCTCTGTCTTGTCTCTTAGATGTTTTCCTTCTGAGACAGTGGTCAGAGATGGCTGAGTCTGAGCAGTTTGTCTTGGCAAGTCTGATTTCAATGTTTCTTCTTTTGCAGCTTCTTCTTTAACCATAGTATAAGAAGACTCTGAAAGTCCAGTGGGCTCTTCCGGAGTGTTACAGATTTCCTGTGTTGTGGAAGCTAGATCAGGTGCAAGTTCAGTTTCTTCACTTTCTGACTTGTGGACCAAGGGAAGATAGCCTGGCTTTCTTTGGAAAAGCACAGTGAATTGATCCTCTACCTTTGTTTTGTCTGACAGCTGTTCTATTTCTCGCTCTTCTCCTTCTCTAATAGAATATGGAAATCTTGCCTTTTCAAGGATGGCCTCTTTGGTTTCAGTTAAATAAAGAGGGACTGTTTGCTTTTCTGTTTCTCCAACAGAATGCTCCAAGGGTGTACCGCTGACTTCCATTTCTGAAGGAATTGCAGATTCCATAGCTTGATTTCTAATTTCAGCTAAATCACACACTTCAGATTCACCACGCATAGCTGCTAAATCAAATATGGGTTCAGATTCATGAACTTTGGATTTGTGTTCCAAACACTCAAACACAGGTAGTTGCTCTGACTTTCTTTCAAAAGGTGTAGTTAATTTATTCCGTAACTCTTCTTTTTCTTTATATTCCTCTGCCAGCTGTTCTTTTTCTTCCTTTTCTGCTTCTTTAACAGAAGATGGTAATGTTGATTTTTCAGGGATGGCGCTTTCAGTTTCAGCTGAATAAAAAGAAAACTCTGCTCCAAAAGAATACTCCAAGGGTGCACCTTTGACTTCCACTTGAGGCGGACTTGTGGATTCCATAGTTTGATTTCTAATTTCAGCTAAGTCAGACGCTTCAGGTGCTGCTAAATGAGGTGCAGGTTCAGTTTCAGGAGCTTCAGGTTTGTGGTCTAGGCAACTAAACAAGGGTAGCTGGTCTGAATTTGTTTCGAAAGGTGTAAGTAATTTGTCCTCTAACTCTTCCTTTTCTGAATATTGCCCTGCCAGCTGTTCTTCTTGCATTTTTTCTTCTGTAACAGAAGATGGTAATCTTGCCTTTTCAGAGACAGCATGTTTGGTTTTAGCTGAATAAGGAGGAACTTCTTGCGTCTCAGCTTCTCCAGCAGAATGCTCCAAGGGCTCACCTTCGACTTCCATTTGTGAAGAAATTTTGAATTCCATAGCTTGATTTCTAATGTCAAATATGTCTGACCCTTCGGGCTCATCACCTGTAGCTGCTAAATCAGATACAGGTTCAGTTTCATGATCTTCAGAGTTATGGTCTTGACAACCAAACAAAGGTAGTTGGCCTGATTTTGTTTCAAAAGGTGCAGTTAATTTGTCCTGTAACCTTTCTTTTTCTGAATATTGCCCTGCCAGCTGTTCTTCTTCTTGCTTTTCTCTTTCTTTAACAGAAGATGGTAACCTTACTTTTTCATCTTTTATTTCAGTTGAATAAAGAGTAATTGCTTCCTTGTCTGCTTCTTTAACTGACTGCTCTAAGGGTGTATTACTGACTTCCATTTCTGAAGGAATTGCAGAGTCCATAGCTTGATTTCTAACTTCAGCGAAATCAGGTGTTACAGATTCACCATGCCTTGCTGCTAAATGAGATGCTGGTTCAGTTTTGTGAGCTTCAGACTTCTGGTCCAAACCCCCAAACAAGGGTAGCTGATTTAACTTTGTTTCAAAAGGTGTAGTTATTTTGTCCTCTAACTGCTCTTTTTCTGAATATTGCCCTGCCAAATGTTCTTCTTGTTTTTCTCCTTCTTTAACAGAAGATGGTAAGCTTGCCTTCTCAGGGATGGTGTCTTTGATTTCAGTTGAATGAAGAGGAACCTCTTGTTTCTCTGCTTCTTCAACTGAAAACTCCAAGGATGTACCACTGACTTCCATTCCTGAAGGAATTGTGGAGTCCATAGTTTGATTTCTAATTTCAGCTAAATCAATCACTTCATGTTCAGCATTCATAACTGCTAAATCAGATGCAGATTCAGTTTCTTGAGCTTCTGACTCCTGAACCATAGACAACGAGGGTAGCTGGTCTGAATTTGTCTGTAAAAGCACAGTAAATTGCTCCTGCATCCTTTCTTTGTCTGAAGATTTCTCTGATAATTGTTCTTTTTCTTGCTTTTCTGTTTTTCTAACAAATGATGGTAATTTTGACTTCTCAAGGTTAGCATCTGTGATTTCAGTTGAATGAAGAGAAATCTCTTGATTCTCTGCTTCTTCAATAGGCTGCTCTAAGAATGCATCTTTGATCTCCAGTCTTGAAGTAATTGTAGATTCCATAGATTGTGTTCCAATGTCAGTTAAGTTACAACTTTCAGGTTCACCGTGAGTAGCTGCAATATTATGAGGGCCCTGTAAATGTTGAATCAAAGTTTCTGATAACAATGTTCTAACTGAGTCAGATTGATTTTCTGTTTCTGATTCAACATAAGGAAGTGGTTCGACAGGAACTGGGGAACAAGGCTGAGTTACTTGATTCTCTGATGGTGACTTCACTTCTTTTAATAAATCAGAAACTTCGAAGGTCATCGGTATATGATCCTGAATTTCCTTTTTTTCACCAACAAAGTTGAATGATTTTTCCAGTGCGGTATTTGAAATATTTGGAGAAACAGACTGTTTTTCCTTTTTTTCGATTTTGTCAGACTCAGTTGGTTGAATCAGTTCTGGAAGCGAGGTACAAATTGCAGGCAAATACTGTTTGGTGTCCAGCTTCTTTGCTTTGTCATCAAGGGGTGTTGAAATTTTTGGTAGCTTTTCTAAAGGCTTCTTCTGTGTTTTAGGGAGAAACAAGTGCTGTGGTTTCCTGTCCTCTTTACTGTAAAGTGCAGACTTTGAACTTCTTGTCTCTACATGTCTGAGATTATAACTCAGAACTTCCTTCTTGTTATTCTTCTCTGCAGTGTTTTGTTCAACGTGTCGTAAAGATACCGATATGCCTCGTCTGGAGAAGACTTTGGGAGGTTCTCTTGGCTTCCTGATCACCTCTGAGGGTGGAGGCATATCTTTATTGTTTATCCTTCGGAAAACCTTTTTATGTCTTTCTTCCAATACAGTAGTGATTTGAAGAATCCTGGCTCTTACTGTTCCTTTGATAGGCAGCTCCCCTTTTTTCATCAAAGTATTTTCTTTCTCCTCTGACCCAGTGGTCACTTCCTGTGTGATCTGAACCAAATAGTCTTTAATCTTAGAAGGTTGTACTTGAGAGGGCCATGATTGTGGATCAGATGGATCAAACTCACTTTCTTCAGCTTTTTTCAGCACTGACGTCTGAGAACAATCACCTTCTTGGCTGTCTGGTTCTGTCGTCTCATTTAACGTCTGATGGGTTGAATTGCTCGGCCTTTCCTGCGTCGTCTTTCTCTCTTCCTTCAGGAAAGTAACTTTCCCCAGGGAACAATCTGTGTATGAGTTTTCCATACTGTATACCCCAGATGTAACGCTGGCTTCTGAGGCATGGGATGTGGAACATCTACTTGAATTGGTCTCCCATGTTAAGCTACTTTCTTCACTTTGAACAGCCTCCATGGCATCAGACAACTTGGATTTCATCTCTTCATTCTGGCTATGTTTTTTAAAACTGCTAAAGAAACAAATAGTAAGAAACTATAACATTCTTTAATAAACACAAGAAGAACCAAATAATAAAATCTATAAATATTACTTTTCAAGGTCATAAGATAATACTGGGACTGAAAATCTTCCTTGCCCTAAGAATGCAGTGTTGGACTATTGTTATACGATAATCTAAGATAATTTAAGACAGGAGAAAAAGTTTTCCTTATAATCTAAAATTGATTATGAATTTGTAAATGTGTAAGTGAGAGGGGGAGATATTTTATGCTCCATGTGCCAGGTTTCAGCAGTAAGTTTCAGCCTCTTGACTTTACACAGCTTAATTTGGCTGCTAGGCAAATAAATCTCTTAAACTCATAGTGTGATGTATGGTTAGAAAAGAATTTATTTGCCAAACTGGAAGAAACTACATGGACTAGCTGATTGGCATCTGTCAATGAGAGGATACAGTTCCTTTTTTACACCCCAAACAGTTTGAATTTATTGCTGCTTCTTCCAGTCTTTCCCTGTGTTTCATAGCTGAGTGGTTGAAGCTAAGTGTTTGTTGGTTATTGATAAAATTAATAACTTTGCCCTGAGAACTGCTGATTCTTTTCTCACCATTCACAAAGGCCATGCTTTAACTAATGTCTGGTATAGAAATGTGTGAAAACGTTTCAAATTTGAAATATTTTGAGCTAATACTTTCATTAAGGTCAGAAATTTGTTGACCATTTCCAATGAACTAAGAATAGGTGTTTCAAGCTCCAAGAAGCTAATTTGGGTTCAGAATAGAACTTTGAACTCAGAAGTCCTTGAATCCAAAATCTTTTGAAGGCTTTAATATGCTGCAAACTTTGATCCTGCTTGCTTAGTTAAAAAAAAAGTAGAGTTCTTAAAGATATATGAAATAAAAAACTTCTTCTTGGTTCCTGGTATCTTTCTCATATTTTCATTAGCCTTCGATGAGTTAAGAATATTACTAATCAATAGTAATAGCTACTATTACTAAGGAGTCTGATGTGCCATGGAACCAATCAATGTCACTTGAATCTCAGTGATCCTGAGTACTCCTAATCAAATTTATTTATGAAAAACTATAAAAATATTTTCAATTTTTTTTTACCAAGACTATGTAAAACGGGCACATTGTCTCTGAAAAATAAGGTGACTAGTTTAAAGATCAAAACTCATTTCTCGTGTTTCTAAAATGGATATAAAGGCATAGAGGTTGCCTAGCTCAGTCAGTCACATTGCATTGTAAGGTTTATTCTGTTGGAAATCAGCATCTACAAAGGCCTGTTGTTTCGGGAAGCTTATATTCCTAACTACAAATGGAGAACTGAACCTCAATATGCTTTCTCACTATGAGTCATGTTCTAGTTTTTTGGCAGGAGGCATTTATAATCAAATTGAACCATAGCTGACAACTTAAAATATGTTTATGATTATATTAATCGGCCAATCCATAAGACACTTGTTTCTCCCCCACAAATAGGTTATTTCAATTTATCTATGTTTTAAAAATCCCTTTTAATATGCAGATTTCTCCCAGGCAAATCCAGGCTAGTATTCTTATTCTGAAAGCAATTCTTTCAAATGATAGCGCAGACTGTCCCACATTTCACAATTGGACACTGTTTAGTGTTCCAGTCCTAATATTTGTTTGAAACCTTGTAGTTTATGAAAGCCATACACTTTTTTAAAAAATGCTATTCTATTTGCCCATTCATTACATTTCTTTTAGCAAAAATTGAACTTGGGGACTTCACAACCCAAGAAACTGGTGCCATCAGATTGCCACCTCAAATCTTTTATCCTGCTACTATTTGGGGACTGAGTGAGAATTTGTTAGAGTTAAACAAGAAAACAACCTCTGTGTGTATGATATGGGAATATGTATGTGTGCGATTATGTGTGTTCATGGGTGTATTGTAACAAATATAATACTGAAAAGGAGAAGATACAGATGTTAATCTTTCCAGTATTATACATTTTACAAACTGTGTGGTCTGAATTAAAAATTAAAGAATAAACTATATATAAAATGGAAATGAGAAAAATGTCTGGAACTTTATATTTTAGGGAAATTCTAGTATTTCTTTCATTTGTCTTATACAATTCCATAATGAAAATATAGCAGAGATTGGTCAGTTGTTGTGACTATTTCTAGATCTGAAAAAAAATATTCCAATTCAAGCACACATATTTATTTGTTTGTGAATCCATAACATTCATTGAGAACTACCCTGTTTCCCCAAAAATAAGACATCCCCTGATAATAAGCCCAATCGGGCTTTTGAGTGCATGCGCTAAAATAAGCCCATCCCGAAAATAAGCCCTCCCCCAAAATAAGCCCTCCCTGAAAATATTTAAACGCATGCACAGCCAGTCCCCACCATTTCCTCTGCTTAGGGTTAGGGAGGCAGAGCTGGAAATCAGGTAAGATGGCAAGAGGAGCCCGTCTTGCTCCACATGCCCCAAAATAATAAGACCTCCCCAAAAATAAGGCCAAGCGCTTATTTCGGGGTTCAAAAAAATATAAAACAGGGTCTTATTTTTGGGGAAACATGGTAACAGCCAATGAGTACTTGCACTTCCTGACCAATAGCAAAGCTCTGAAAACCTTTAGCCAATCACTGCTTGCATTAGGGTAAACCTCTTTTTGCACCTCCAAAACAGGCTGCCAAACAAGTCCCTCCCCCTCCTGTGGAAAAAGAAAAACAGAGTATATTACAACCTTGTACTCATCATGGAGGTGAAACTTGCCTTCCAAACATGACTTTTGCTGTCATGCCTTCCATACTTCCTTTATATAATCACACCATCCAGCTACCACATCAGGAAACCAGGAACTGAGAAGTGGGACAAGGCAGGCATTCTCCTCAGTAACAAATCTAATCACCTTATGACAGATGGTGTAGCAAAAATGCTGATGCTTCAGCACCATTGTTCATGATTTGAAACCATAGAACAGTTTAGTATGATCAGTGGAGAGGTTCTGCTTGATGATGCCCAATTGGACCTGTATCTCCTTTGATGGAAGTCATCATAGACAAAATAATTGAAGAAATTGCTTGGTAATCCTTCAATTTACCACTTTGGTTTAAAACAAAAGAGAGGTGAATTCGAATTGATACCAGTAATCCATGGTATCTATCAGGAGTTATTTAAATATAGGAGTTAAATCCTGGTTTGCAAGGAATTATCCAAAAAGTATGATGAGTGTCTTCCTGTATATATCTCTGAGGCAGAAACAGATAACAGCAATATAGTAGCTGTTGCCATATCATTGCTTCAAGAAAAAGCTAGGACAAGTATTACTGATAGGCTCTGCGGGGTGCTGCTTTCTGCTCAGCAGCACCTTCTCCAATAGCTTGTTCTTGATTTTTTTAAAAAAATTAAAAAATTAAAAGTCTATTTATAGATTATTACAAATACACACAACATGTGTGATTCTCTCCATCCTGGCAGCTTTTTGATATGTCCTCTGTTAGCTTTATTTTCATAAGAAAAAGCAGGCACGTTTCCCAGCGTGGTTTGGAGCTTTGTACAATTATACTGGGGGCCTGCTTTAGAGTTTCAGATTTATTTTTAATGAATAGAAGCAGAAAGATGCTGCATCTGGACTCCTACCTCTTATTTCCACAATAATGAAAGAATGCTGGCTTAATTGGAAGAAATATTGACTAAGTACAATAATAGCAGCAAATCTTCATTCTTTCTAAGGTGGTGCTCTCTGTCATACAGATTGGCCATCCTCACTGCACTCTATCAAATTTCAGGCTATTTTATTTATTCATTTAATTAATTTATTTATTATTATGCCGCCTTTATACTTTTGTATAACTCCAGGAGGCAAACATACCTTCCTAAATTCACAGTTTCCTGGGTTTTAGCCTGGGCATTAACTACTATATCAAACTGGCTATCCTGGCAGATGTCCTCTTTTTAATTTTAAATGAGCCAAACTTCCCAGTGCACAATTAATATGGAACTGGGTATCCTTGACACTCAGGAGGGAGACAAGCATCTACAAAAGAAGAAAGCAGTTTCTTCAAAATTGGGATTTTGATCTACAATCCATCAAGACTGAGTTAGTTATGTGTTAGGGAAGTGAAACCACAGTGCCAGAGAATGTGAAGAGAACAGTGTGCCAGCTTGCCAAATGCCATATCAGCTTCCACCATCATGCTCTAAGAGACGACCTTCCTTCTTAATTTGAAGCTTTCCTACACAGAGAAAATATCAGCAGGTTCGTGTTTGTAAATTCTAGCCCTGGACATCTTCAGTTATAGAGTTCCATGCAATCAAAACTTCTAGGGATGGAATTCAAAATACATGGAAACCAGGGGATGTGCCAGTGTAACAAATATCATCTATTACATAATATCTGCAGAGAAAGAATGACAGACATTCTCCCTCTGACAGAGAGAATTCCTATATTGATTGCAGTAAACCCAACTTTTCAGCTGGCGGACACATATGCAAGTTCTGCTTTGATGGCCACAATGAATATCAGCATATAAGACCATTGATGAACTTACTCCTTCATCACCTTCAACACTCCTTCATCACTGTTTCTAGCCTCTGTCCTCTTCCTCCTCCTCCTCCTCCTCCTCCTCCTCTGGTTAACTGGGAAAACAATATAGCTGCCACAAGTTTTATTCCTTACAAATGTCTATGGATTTCATAAACAGTCCACTGGAGATCTGCCTTTATTTTGCAGCTGATCAACTTGAAAATAAGAAGAATCTGTGCAAGTTTAATGAGTGTCCAGGGAGGTAACAGTGGCATGTCGTATAACTCTGTTGAATTACTGTTCTGTCCCCTACCACATCTGTACAAAAATTGAATTGTCTTTTACTGCAGTCAGGTTCCTCTGTTCCCCCCAGAAACAGCATTAAGGAATGATCACAAAACAAGTAGGTGTTAATGTTTTTTTGGGAGGCACAGAGGAAGTGCTGATTTTGAAAGCCTCCATTCTGTTTCCCCCAAAATACAACCCTACCTTCAGCACAGGGGCTGGCTATACTGGATTTTAAGAATCTTTTAGTAGTCCCAGATTAATAGCAGACTATGATGCATCTTCTGCTCTTATGCCTCTAACTCAATTTTATCTCAGTCTACTGATAAATGTCTAGATAGATTTTGTAAAAAGCATTTATTACTATACAGAAGAAGCACACAGCAAAGTTGGGTGAGTTCCCAGAAACATCCAACATTTTTAGCAACCAACACAAGTCATTCCCATTAAGCACTGCTTTGCAGAAGCTTCACACACATACACAGAGAATCCATTTTGCTAATTAAATTATGTATCCATAGTGCAGAACCCATCTATCCTTAGTAGACTAATACTAATTAGATATTATGAACTTATTGGCTGCAATTAAAAATGATTGAAGCAGGTTTTGTTAAAAAACAACATCACAGTAATGGTAAAATTTAAATTCATTCCTTGTTTGTAATATATGTTTATATTTTCTCCCCTAAAAATCTAATGTACAGCTTCTATTAATGAAATAAAGATTATCTAATTGTAAATCCAACTAATAAAAACCAAAAGAAATTAAGCTAATAAGTCAGCTCTTTGTGTGGTTAAATCTGAGTTCAAGTTTCTACATCATTTATTTATTTATTTATTTTGTCGCATTTCTATGCTGCCCAACTCCCAAGAGACTCTGGGTGGTTTACAACAGAGAATAAAACAATGCAATAATATCCCATACAAAAATTAAAAAAAAACATTAAAACATTAATACATTAAAACGTTAAAACACATACACTCCAATTTGTGGCCGGGTCTCTCAAGATCACTATAATGAGATCAATGGCCCCAGGCCTGCCAGAAGAGCCAGGTCTTCACTGCTTTCCGGAAGGCCAATAGGGTGGGGGCGGTCCGGACTTCAGGAGGTAATTGGTTCCAGAGAGCCGGGGCAGCCACAGAGAAGGCCCTCCCCCGCGGGCCCGCCAGCCAACATTGTTTAGCTGACGGGATCCGAAGGAGACCGACTCTGTGGGATCTTATCGGTCGCTGGGAGCTATGTGGTAGAAGGCGGTCTCAAAGATAGCCTGGTCCTGAGCCATGTAGGGCTTAAAGGTAATAACCAACACCTTGAATTGCGCCCCGAGACCGATAGGCAGCCAGCTCACAGAGAATTGGTGTAATGTGGGTGTATCTACATGCACCCACTATAACTCGCGCGGCTGCATTCTGGACCAACTGTAGTGTCCGAACACTTTTCAAGGGTAGCCCCATGTAGAGCACGTTGCAATAGTCCAACCGTGAGGTGACAAGGGCATGAGTGACTGTGAGGAGAGTCTCCTGATCCAAGTAGGGTTGCAATTGGTGCACCAGGAGAACCTGTGCAAAGGTCCCCTAGCTATAGCTGTCAGATGTTGTTCCAATCTCAGCTGTGAGTCTAGAAGGACACCCAAATTGCGAGCCCATTCTGAGGGGGGCAGTTTCTCTCCCCCCAGAACCAAGGATAGACAATTGACATAGTCTTTAGAGGCAATACCCAGAGCCATTCGGTCTTGTCTGGGTTAAGTCTGAGCCTGTTGACTCCCATCCAGATCCTCACAGCCTCCAGGCACCAGCACATCACATCTACCGCCTCACTGAACTGACGAGGGGTGGAGATATACAGCTGGATATCATCAGCATATTGCTGATATCCCACCCCATGTTGTCAATGATTTCACCCAGTGGTTTCATGTAGATGTTAAATAGGAGGGGAGAGAAGACCGAGCCCTGAGATGAGGAGTCTAGGGGATGACCTCTGTCCTCCTACGAGCACCGACTGTGATCGACCAGAGAGATAGGAGGTGAACCACCACAACACGATACCTCCCACTCCCAGCTCTCTCAGTCGCCCCAGAAGGATACCATGGTCAATGGTATCGAAAGCCTCTGAGAGGTCAAGTAGCACCAAGATAGAGGAATGACCCCTGTCTCGGGCTCGCCAGAAATCATCCATCAGTGTGACCAAGGCAGTTTCTGTGCTGTAGCCAAGTCTGAAGCCGGACTGAAAAGGGTCCAGATAATCCATTTCATCCAATGACCACAGGAGCTGAAGTGCCACCACTTTCTCTACAACCTTTCCCACAAAGGGTAGGTTGGAGACTGGATGAAAGTTTTTTAATTCTGCTGGGTCCAGGGAAGGCTTCGTAAAGGAGGGGCCTTACAACCTCTTCATTTAATGGCTGTGGGAAGGACCCCTCCCTCAAGGACACATTAACTAAAGCCTGGAGCCAGCCTCATGTCATCTCCTTGCTGGCCAAAACCAGCCAGGAGGGGCATGGGTCCAACAAACAAGTGGAGGAGCTCATCGCCCCTACAGCCTTGTCCACTTTCTCAGGAGTCACTGGCTCAAACTCCTCCCACACAATAGGACTAAGACCCACCCCATCATCTCAGTCGGCATTGCCCAATCGGAGTCCAGGTCCATCTGAATCTGAGCGATTTTATCCAACAGAAACTGCACAAATTTCTCAGCTCTACCCTGCAAGGGCTTCTCTGTTCCCCCAATCTTAAGGAGGGAGCGAGTTACCTAAATAGGGTGGTTGGGTGAGAATCCGCGGATGCAATAAGTGCGAAAAAATGTGAACATTTTGCCGCCCGTATCGCCACTAAGTCATCCCTAACAAAGGCTCTCAAAAGTGTTCAGTCGGATTCGGATTTACTGGTCCTCCAGCATTGCTCTAGATGTCTCTTCTGGTGCTTCATCTCCCGGAGCTCCTCAGTAAACCAGGGAACTTTCCTGGATGCCATTGAGAGGCCGCAAAGGTGCAATCCGGTCCAATGCCCCAGATGCCACCTTATGCCAGGCAGCCACTAGGGTTTCGGCCAGACTGTGGACGAGGGAGTCAGGTATCTCCCCAAGCTCCTTCTGAAACCCTTCAGGGTCCATTAGGCGTTTGGGGCGGAACCACTTAATCGGCTCCGCCTCTCTGTGATAGAGGAATGGTGTCTTAAAGTCCAACCTCAACAGGAAATGATCTGACCATGACAAGGGAAAGACCTCTATACCCCTTAATTCCAGATCATATCTCCACTGCTCCGAGAGAAATACCAGGTCGAGCGTGTGTCCCTCCTCATGGGTCGGACCCTGAACTACTTGGGTCAGGTCCATGGTTGTCATGGAAGCCATGAACTCCTGAGCCCCATCTGAGGAATCGCCAAGTGATGGTAGGTTGAAGTCCCCCAGTACCATAAGCCTGGGGAACTCCACCGCCAACCCGGCTATTGCCTCTAGAAGCACAGGCAGGGCTGTTGTCATGCAGCTGGGAGGCAGGTACATCAGCAGCAAGCCCAACTGAACCCTTGAGTCCAGCCTCAAGAGGAGAGACTCACACCCAACAATCTCCGGAGCAGGGATCCTGCGAGGACAAATGCTCTTCCGGACAATAGCTGCCACTCCTCCACCCCTTCCCTGGAGTCGCAGCTGATGCAGTATCTGAAATCCGTCTGGATACATCTCAGAGAGGGGAACTCCCCCCTCCTGGTCCAGCCAGGTCTCAGTTATACATGCCAGGTCAGCCCCCTCCTCCAAGATTAAGTCCCGAATGAGGGGAGTCTTGTTAACAACAGACCTGGCATTAAACAGCAGCAGCCTGAGATCAGGGTCCTGACATCCCAAGTCACCAGGTATACGAGGTGAGCCCAGTGAACCAGAACCAAAGGGGCCGGAACAAGTAATTGCTTTGAGGTTCCCCGAGAGTGGCCTATCCCTTGGCTCCCGCCATATTTACCTCTCCCAGTCATAACCGTGATATTCCGGCTTTCCATCCCCCTAGAGATCCCCTTCCCCACCTCAGTGGCCCCCCACCTCCCCGGCAAGCAAGGCATCCCACTCATACCGAACTGGGGTTCTCATCTGAGCTCCCATCTGCTTCTGCTTGCACACTCAGCAGAGGGGACTCCATTCCCTGCCCCCGGCTCCCTCATTCTCCCTAATTCCAGCCACTCCAAACCATATTTACTCATATTTATCACTTGTTATTTGGCCACAACAGTTTGGGAATATTATTGGCCCCCATTTTACTCTATTATAATGTCTAGTCAGATAGAAATGGTAGTGAACTGCTAACATTCTGAATAGCTAGATAAAAGGTGGTGCACTTAGGATTTCAATCTATGTATTCATGCCTGAAAATAAATGTCATTGAACTCACTGGGATTTATTTCTTTAATAGAATGCAGAGAATTTTATTGTTAAAATAAATTATTTCTATAGGAATAATATGCTAAGCCATGATAATTGAGGAGCCTACATTTCTCTTACATTGTTCACATGCTCAGCAAAAAATCTGTAGTTTTCTTTCACTTATTCAAGATGCTACACATTTGATAATTATTTTTTTAAAAGGAGTTGTTTTAATTTCAGCATTTCTCATAAAATTAATAAAATCATTAAATACAATTATTCATTGTCTAATCTTACTTGAAGCCATTCATTCTCAAACCAGGAGAACAGACAATTGTTCATCTAACTATATTTAAGCTACCTTTACAGATGCAACTGTTTCTTCCAACTAAATCCCATGGATAGAAATAATATTTCAGATTACTTAGGACATTTATCATACCTTGAGATTAAAGCTATAAAGCTGCCAGAAATATCTTTTTATTTGGTAAATATAACCTTTCAAAGTGTTGAAAGTTCTACAAGATCTGTATACTACTCCAGATTAGTTTTCAATACTCTTTTTTCTCTCTGTGTATAGTAAACCATCTTCAAGCACTCTCTTGAGACTGATGCAAATCTGACACTACAGTTTCACAAGGTTAGCCTCAGAGTTTAGGAAATGTCCTAGGAAGCTGGGTCACTTGTTTTCTTTCTGGTTCCTGCACATATTTGAGATAAATGCCCCAGGTTATTCATAGTCTAAAAGAATTCAAAAAAGATTTGTGGGTATGCTTGGCAACCTATGCCTGAATGAAGTGTTTTAATAAAATAGGAATAATAAAGAATTATTGTAGAGAGCAGCTGTTATGTACCAAATAAGGAGTGAGCTATAGGCTTCACTCAGGTCCTCCAAAATGGCAGGAAAATACTTAAAGCTCATTGGTTAAGCCGTCTGACAGCCCTCTATAAAAGGGGACACTGCCAGACAAGCAGGTTGTTGGGTTGTACCGATCTACTAATAAAGAGCTGTTGTTACTGAAAGAGCTGTGTCCGTCTCTTCCATCATCTGATCCAACAGCAGCTAATTTCGTTTACCTGATGGTAATCGGCAGAGAAGGAACAGTCACAATAGAAAAATTTAAACTGAGGTTGGCCATTAGCCAGGAAGACTATAATTGTATATTCTTTTGTAATTCCCAATTTGAGCAGGACTTTGAACATATGACTTTCAAAGTCTTACAACTCTATAATTCCCTTTTACCCATCCCACCCCCCATCACAATTTTGGCCATGCTATTTTTCATATTATGTGTTTTACAGAGTGTATAAATACAGAACATGCATATCAACATGGTGCCCACCTCTCTTTTAGATATTGGTTAGAATCTGGATCTACGGTTCAAGCCCATTTATTCAATGTTCTTTTCTAAACATTATCTTTCTTTAAATGTTAAAATTGTTGTATGTTTCAAACTCCTCCATAAAACTGTGTTAGTGCTCAGATACTACCAGACTAAGCAAGCCATGCACAACTTGCCGGAAAGTAATTGGTTACAGACTCCAAACACAAATGGAAATGGAATTCCCTAAAAGTTACTGATCCTTTGACTTCAAACTTCTTTCCCATTTTTCATCACTCAGAACCTCATAATTTTCACTGAACAAATTCAAGTCTTTCTTTTACTCTCTGTCATTTTACATTTGTACATTTTTCTCCTGTACACATGTATCTCATAATAAATGTGATTGAGATGCATTGACAGCCCAGCTAGCCGAAGAGGAGGAGGAGATGCCAAATCTAAGGGGCTAAACGTCAGATCTTTAAATAGAAAAATGCCTTTGGTGCAGACAAACACAACCGGCTACATTTACATTTACCATGAAAATCTCTCTCATTCTTCACACTTTATTTCTATTAAGGCTCACTGTATTTGCATAAAGCTCTTGCTCCTTGTCCAGTTTCCCAAAATTTCTCAATCTGGCACTGATGGTTTTTATTTTCTTTGAAGAACAATACCTGTTGTTAAATTCTTCACTCTGTGACCCATCCTCTTCCTCCTCTTCATCTTCCACAGAAATATCAAGTGATTCATCACATTCTGAGATGCAGTCCGCCTCCATTTCTCCCCAGGTAGTTCCTCTGCTAGGTTTTCTCCCTTCTACTCGATATTCTCCAGAGTTGCCAGAAGCAAACTGTCACCCACCACAGCTTACTGGCTCTCCTGACTCAGGAGAAGTCTTTAAATAGAACAGAAAGTTGAAACAAACTGCTACTGCCACCTTGGACTGAATGCTGGGTCCTAACACCACCTTGTTTCGAGGGTCAAAACAGTCTAAACTGAAGAAAGCTCTGGAAGTCACTGACCTTGATCCTGATTTAGTCACAGGCCATCATTAGCCTTTAGTAGCAAACAGAATTTCTCATATACGTCAAAATCAAGGGACAACTGGTTCAGCTGATCTCAAAAGATCTTCATATGTGCTTCCTTGCTCTTTTTCAGATTTTCCCATGTCCTATTTGGTTGTAGCTAAACAATATGCAAGAGCCAACTGAAGCTGTTGTTAATGATGGTGAGGTTCTTAATTCTTGAGGAAACAGTCTTGTTATTGATTACCCTCTTCAATTAGGAGAGTAATGGTATTTTTTACTCAGGCCAGGTACATTTGGGTACTCAACTGAAAATTATTTGTTCGTTCTTCCTAGATTTCTCTCTGGTTCTTGGAACTTGAATCAATATGGAATCTGAGAGTTTCAAGTTAGTTGTTCCTTCTAGCTTATACTCAGCTAAAACACCCCATCATTTTGATAACTAAAGCTATTGCTGAATGCACTCTAAGTTCCCATCTCTCATTCTTTCTGGAAAACAAAAAGATGCAGAAATAGAACAGTAAAGTGAATATTGAACTGCAACAAAGACCGCTCTTCCAAGTCCAGCTTTGTTAATCAGGTAACCAATCAGGTTATGATTAAGGGCCATCATATTTCTTACCGTCTGAATTTACCGTTTCCTTGAGGAATTGAACACAACACATGAAAGGGCAACAATTTCCAACTTTCCGCCAGGAATGAGCATGACCTTATACAAAGAAAGAGTGGGACACAAAAATCCAAAGTCGCCACAACCTTGTGGAGTTTCTTGAGTCCTTCAAAAAAGCTACCAATAGAACATGTTTTATGTGACAGAAGGGGGAGGAATTACTAAAATGGAGAAATAACTGGATTCACTATATTTATGTTTTAATCATTTGTCCAGATGGTGTGGGGGTTGGTGAATATGTCATTTGATAGACTACTCATTTGATAGAAACCCTGCACATTTTTTCTTTTTTCACAAATGATACCGAGTAGTGTATCAAATGACATATTGGTGTAAATAATCTGTTCCAAAACAGATTACCGATCAGGGTGGACACTTAGGCTGCAACTGTTTCCCTAAAGTCAGTAGTCCAAAGAACTACTTGTTTTTAAGAATGTTTTGGGGGCTCTTTGGTTTTGAAGTAGGTTGCTGGAGCCCAGGTCATGTGATCAACTTAAATACACAATCAATCCTTCCCTTTGCATATATCCTCTAAAATAAACTGTGTATTGTAATTCAAATTGTCTTTCCAAGCCATTAATTAGAAAAAGTTCTGTTTCTCGGCCAAGTTCAAGCCTATGACTACATTGATAGGTACTTTGCTCCTTAATCTTGGGAATGATTTTTCCTGTAAAACTGTGACTGAATAGGTAGCACAATGTTGTATATATTCAGCAACCTTTCTTACTGGTCTGTAAAGCCATAACTTTGAAAATAAAAAGTTCCTTACTTGCAGAAAATGTTAACTCTTACAAGAGAACAGTCTGGCAGGTCTCCCCCCCCCCAATCCCCCAATACAAATATCCCCAGATGTACTGGACTATTAGGGAAGTCTGTTTCTGTGCATTTTGGTTTATTGGTGATTGCTAATCTAGAAACCTGAAAATGAATATTGAGATCGAAATTGACCTAAATTGAAATGTTAGTCGGATATGCAAACATCAGCCATGCAATTTGCGTGGACCATTTGGCAATAGTACTGCCTCTGCCTGCCTCTTTCACACACAATTCCCTTTTATTCCCTCCATGGCTTAGGGCCCAGTTATTTACGAGACCACCTTCTGCCACCGATAACCTCCCCCCAGCCAACTGGGTCCCACAGAGAGGGCCTCCTTAGGGTGCTGTCGGTCAAGCAATGTCGACTGATGATCCCCAGGGGAAGAGCCTTCTCTGTGGGGGCACCCGCCCTCTGGAACGAGCTACCCCCGGAATACGACTAATCCCGGACATCCGGACCTTCCGTCGAGCTTTGAAGACCTTCCTATTTCAGCAAGCTGGGCTGGCTTAAAATTTTAATGGGTTATTTTAAGGGTAATGGGTTTTAAATTTTGGGAAGCCAATTTGATTATTTCTGCTTTTAAATTATTTTAAATTTTATATTGTATGTATTTTAATTTTGGCTGTTCACCGCCCTGAGTCCTTCAGGAGAAGGGCGGTATACAAATTTAAATAATAAATAAATAAATAAATAAATAAATAAATTTACTTTCAAGCAGCTAGATGCCCTCAGAGAAAAGCTAGTACACCTGTGTGACTAATGAATCCAGAAACTATGATGAGGCAGGAAATAGAGAGCCAAATTCAAAAGTGGGATCATAATAGGGAGGAAGAGAAACATAGCTTTTTGTGGTAACAGTTATTTTTTACCTTTCTTTCAACCAGTAGGCTACCAGGAAAATCACTCTTGGCAGAGCTCTAAAACAATTTGCCCAAAGTAGTGGAATTGCTCTAAGAGTTTGTGAAATTAGCTAAAGCTGCAGGTTGTTTTCCTGCATTCACAATACAAAGTGGAACTTCACTGCCAAGATGTTGCACTGTGCAGCCCTTTGGATGCAGAAGGATGTAAATTTAACGTCTTTCTGCAACTCCTTAAAACCATCACCCAAACCTGGGAAAAAGTCACAGCTGCTTTAAGAGTTCCATAGAGGTAGTATGTTTGTGCACACTAAACTCCAAGGATTGCACAAATCTAATGTGCAATGTTTTAATAGAATAAGGTCACAAATGACAAAATTGTGCAAGGCTAAACATGATTGGTTTAATAGCTTAAGCTAGGAAAAGAAGTGGAAAAAGAAATTAAACTGCTGACTGAAAGAAAACAAGTCCATATAACAAAACTGCTTTATTTTCAACAGAGAAACTTTATTCCACTTAACACAATAAAATGTTTAAACTTCAAAAAAAAAAAAAAAAAAAAAAAGCAAGGTTGACACCAATGAAAAGTAATTATTCCTTAACATATTACTTGGTCTGCAATAAATATAAGAGGCACAAATTGTGCTACAGCAGATCTAAAAGAAGTCCCAAACTTTTTTAGAAAAAAATGTTAAAATTTAAGATTTGTTTTAAATCCCAAGTTATATAGCTGTTCTAATATTTACATAGAAACAAAATATTTTTAAAAAACTTTATTGTAGCAGTTAACGATTAGCAATCATCAGTACATTATTGATACAGAAAGAAAATGTTGAGAGCCTCACTGAGAGCAGATCCACATCTTGGAGCAAAGCATATGAAAAATGCAGAGGACACTTCTTACATTTATTGTGATGCGAGGATTTTATATAGATGTACAGGCAGCAGTACAACCTTTGCAGGTTTTCATTTTTTCATATTATATTAGAAGTGCAATTAAGGGGACCATCACTCTTGATTGTGCTTGCTTTCCATCTGCTTCATAATAGTTTAAAGCTACCTCTGGTCTGAAAAGAGCAACAAACTCCTGCTACTTCCTTTTGTAAAAAGAAAAAGGACAAAAATTTCAGATCTGCAGTACCTAGGCCTTTTTTTCTTTTTACTCCCTCAGGAAGGCACTACTGTACACGACCACTAGAATATAGTAATCTGACACTACAGCCTAAATATTACTAAACTCCTAGTTATAAAATTTCAACTAAGGTTCCATAGATAGACATTCTTCAAAACGACAGTAATTGCATATTTGGGATCTACTAATTCAGACAACAGCTAGGGCCTCCTGTTACTGAATGTTTCCTGTGATAAAATTCTGCATATTTGGGAAATATCAAATCAAATCAAAATAAAAAAATATATTTTCTCAATATTTACTTTGCTTTGTGAAGATTTTTGTTCTTGTATAGAGCAGCATCTAATAAAATAGATTCTTGTATGCAATTAGCATAGGCCAGATACAAGTCATGATTTCAGTGAGAATCAGCCTGGAACGATAAGAATAATCAGGATCAAGTTGTTAATATTGCTTAAAAGCTGGTGTTATTACTATGGTATTAAAATGGGAATGAGCTAAAGTGCATATTATAATTAGCAGTTGTAAAGCAGAGCCTACTGGCTTGTACTTCTTACTCTTATGGAAAAGTACACCATTATATTTTTTATTATCACTGCTGGCTGTCATACATTCATCTTTCTGTTTCAGTATTTAGTGTGGATGCATAAACTACTACAATACATAGTAACATGAAATCAAACTGCAACAGATTTTGCAAAATTCGTATTACAGCAGTAGTTTCTTTATTGGTCACTGATTTAATAATTCCAGAAGCCAGTGTTCAAATTGATTTAATGTCATAAAGGTTGCAATCTTCTTTGAATTCTTACAAAAAATTTTCCTACCAAAAACCTGAAAGAAAAATATCTTCTTAAAAAAAGTGCAGCAGGAGATAAAAATCACATCCCGGGCATTTCATGTATTTATATGCTGTATTTCAGAAAAGTCCAGTTAGTGAGACCAATCATCTTTTTTGTATAATTCCTCTTACAGGTAGTATACAGTTCAAATCCTTCCTGTCTCTCAGTCTTTGCCATGACTACGGGATAGAACAGATCATACAATTATGTTAGTACAGTATAGCCATACTTTTAAAATCATAGTACAACATCAAAAGACTATTAGTACTCAGAATAATAATAAAGACATATAAAAATGCATTAAATGTTTCCTTTAATAAAAAGTCATAGTTTCTGAGAAGCAAAATTTCATGATGTATTAGACTACTTTTAAAAGGCAGGAAAGGGGATTTTAAAAATATATTAGAGCTTTCTGCTCTGCCCTACAATTATCTTCCCAAAATGGATTATAGTCAATCAAAAGAGATACAAAATGTAGTTTTGTAATTAAATTGTAACTGTAATGTAATTCAAAAACAAAGAACTTTTCAGTTCTATGGATTCAGAATTGCACAGGAAAAAATACTTCAACTTAGAAATTCAGGTTTTAAGGGGTGATATCACTTATTGCCTAATCCTAATCCTGGCAACAGGAAGACTCCGCTTCAAGTCCAACCATAAGATGTCTTGGGTGACTTGGGTCAGTCATTTTTTACTCAGCCCATTGAACATAGGGGAAAAGAGGAATATGAACAAAAGGGAAAATCTTGACTGACTGACTGATTATTGACAGAATGAATTCTTCATTGTCAGCCCTTCACACATTTCTTTGCTTTATAAATAAAAATCAATCTATAGCCGAACAAGTTGCCAAAGTAACTACTTAACCACTTAACCAATTCTTAAGAGTCAATCCAAGGAAAAACAAAGTATATTAAAGAGGAATTTACTGAGACAGGTTTACAACTAAAATAACGACGCCACAATCCAGAGAATTTTGGGCTGCTTCTGAATTGATTGGCATAATTTTTTTTGACCTCTGAAGATAACTGTTTGTCATAAAACTACCATACTGAAAGAAAACTTCAACACTGAAAGGCATTTGTCAGGTGTATTGGAGTAATTGGGAAATGCAAGTTGCATTTCAGAAAAGCAAAGTCTTAAAAAATGAAGAAAATAGATATATACATTGTGCCTATTACAGACAATTTTTTTCTTGGAACAATTGTTAACACATAAATAACTTAAATAAAAACTTTTATTAGATTGTATGTACTTTTTACCTTTTGAAATTCATCTATGATAACGTCAAACTTCTGTTTTTCATGTACTGCTCTAGCAGTATTTGTTCTATCAAAAGGTTCTGGAAAAATTGAATTATATATTATTTTATTTATATTTACATATCAATTTATCTATCTATATATGTAAATGTATAAAGAAGCAGTTCTATAACTATACACCTATGGAAAATCCTGTTGGAATAATTTACATTATTTGAAACTATTTTCACAATGCTGTTTTTAAATTTAATATATTTTATTTTGCAAGGAAAATAATCCTTGCAAAGGATTATTTTCCTTTTATTTTGCAAGGAAAATAATCTTTTTCAGTGAGTTTTATTAACTGATTACATATACCTTGATTACATCTATCCCTAAAGACAGAATTTTAATTAATATACATTTAGAATGTTTTTTTGCTAGTTTATTATTAAAAAGACATTTCTAGCAAAAAATTCTCCACTTCAATAGTTGAAAGCAGAGCAAAAATGAAACCACATTTAAAGTGTGCTGTACAACTTGATAGGAATATATAGCTCCCACCCATAAGACCTTCTATAAATAGGTGAAAACATGACTTTCCTGAAAGTTCTTCAGAAATTATTTATAACCAGCAGTGCCATGGTCAATTCAACATCCCTTGGGGCAATGCTGAACCTCGTCCCATTCTGTGCTTTCTGGGAATGTCTTACTTCTTGATTTCAAGAAGTAAAACCTCTGAAATTGGAATAACTCAGGGTGTTCTGAACATGCTTCTGGCTTGGAAGATTAAGTTCCTGAAACCACCCCTGGAATTGTAAGATTATTCAATATTGTCTGGAGGAAAGGGGGGCATTCCAGAGTTTTCCAGAATGTTCTCTTCCCACATCAAAATTTGGCATGTGTTATATATTGCTTCTAACTTTCTTCAGTGGAGGGCTGTTTTTATTTTGGATAAATGCATTATTATTATTTAAAACAAACTAACAGAGAAGAATATAATTAGCCTGTTTAATAAAACGATAAACAGTGGTTTCCACAAATCAAAATACTAAAATACTAAATACTAAATTCCTAATCACACACAGGGAAAGAATATATAAGCCTGAAGTTCCTCATACCATGACCATATAATGGCAGTCTAGGACCTATATATTACTCTTAACACCTCTCTACAAACATTCCCAATGTTTCCATTTTGGGCAGTTTAAATCAAGCAAATTAAAGTACAACAAAGGTATAAAGGAGACACTTGGTATAGAGGTTAAGGCATCAGGCTAGGAATTTGGAGGGACTGTGAGTTCTAATCCTGTCTTAAGCATAAACCAGCTGGGACCAGTCACTCTCTCTTAGCCCTAGGAAGGAGGCAATAGCAAACCACTTCTGAAATAAGACCATGCCAAGAAAACTTTAAGGACTAGCCCATGCAGTTGCCTACAATCAAGGCACCAAAAAGAAAAAAAGGTGCAAAATCTTGTCTCGCCCTTGATGAATGCCCATGAGTCTCAGAGTGAGCTAAGCTCACCCAGAAGCAAAACTAAATATTATAATTACAAAAAAAATTAAATAAAAAACTAAAAAATGACTTCATACCAGCAGAGAATTTATAGTTTTAGAAAACACAAACTATGACAAGGATGTAGGATTTACCCTCTATGCAAATGAATTTGTTTCTCCATTCAATACCATCCGGTCTTGGAATAGCTTTGCCTTCACGAACTGAAATCATCTGATTGTTCCAACTAGCAAACAGAAAGGGAAAATAGTTGTCTAAAATGTTTGAATCAAATGTGATATGTAAGTTGTCATGTAAAAGCCATTGGGAAAGGATTTTTAAATATTAGAGTGGACTACCATCCTACCAAAGCTGGACTTTAACACAAGTTCCTATCTGTGTCCCTGAGAAATAGAAATATGATTGTTGGGTCCAGGAAGAGGAAGTAAATCATGTATAAGGCTGCTGAATTAAAATTCCATCGGACTAGGGGAGGGGAGAACTGGCCCTTAGTGCTGAATTCCTCAGGAGGAGAATGAGATATTCTGGGATTCCCTTTTTTCTAAGTGCAGTCCTCACCTTATGATTGAATCAAAGGCCTCTATATAATCAATTAAGAATCCTATTTTCTTTAACTGAAGCATCAGTGGATCATACTGAGGTGGCTGGACTGGATGCCCTGGCTGCACAACAATTTCGGAATGTGATAAGTTGTCCCTCAAAAAGTTTTCTAATGGTAGGTAGGTAAACATTTCTTCCCAGTAACATACATTTCTTCCCAGGAAGATGCCAGCAGATCTCTAAAGCATCCCCTCCCATTCTAATCTAAGACCAGAAGCTAGAAATAAAAATAACAAGCAAGTCTCTATTATCTTCGTTAAACAAGTTTAGAAATGTTTAGAAAACAGAAAAGAAAATATACCTATACCTGTGTGTACAAGGCACAAGACAATACTTTTGTTTTAAAAATAAAAACTTAAACCCCAAAGGTAGATGCCCAGAGGTCTTAGAAACCCTCTGAATCTTCACATGGGAGTCTATCTGCTGTTTTGGAATAGTGCAACATGGCAGATCCTGCTGCCATCATGTATCTTCCAATAAGTACCCCACCAGACATCAACTCCAGACTTTGAAAATGAAAAAAGAAAAAAGAAAAAATTCCAATAGTGCCTCTTCCTGTTCATATAAAATTGAGTGTAAAAAGTGTTTTGGCCTTCCTTGGGAGGTAGCCCAATTTCATAAAAAGTACAATGCTCAAAGCAGAGCACAAGCTGATGTATTACAAATAAAAAACTCACTTGAAAAAGAACAGAGTGAAATTTCAGGTTACTGTTTTAAAATCACAAAAGGTACCTATTTCCTCAAACACAACCCAAGATATGTATGATATATTGCAATACATACTATTGGTGTACTTGCAGACAGAAATGAAACACCAATATCTTCTACAAATGCTTCCCTAATTCCTTCAAAAGCACGTGCTCTAGTTTTTCCGAGTTAGGTTTTTTCCTGGAAATTCCAGATTTTAATCCATGTGTCTGAGGTTGTTGCTAGTCACTTGTTTTCTTAGTCTTGGTCCAGCAATTTCTGAATCAAGTTTTAAAAGCATAAAAACTTTGCTATCCCACTAACACAGAGAAGGGTTGGGGTATCTCTTTGTATACAAGGTAGAGAGTATTTTCTCCTATACAGATGTAGCATCAGTAATTGTCCTGTCTGGGCTGTAGGCTGGCCAGCTGTCAGGCTTGAAGTGGCCAAGCATGTCTGCTAATTTTACCAGCAGCTACTGTAACTCATCCCAGCTTTGAAGAATGCCCTGCCTGGGTCTGGGCACTTTCTATTAGCCTCATGCAGCACATGCTCTGCCCTCCTGACTTCTCCAGAAACTGGAGCACTGCAAAGACTGTGTTTCCTGTCTATACTTCAACATATCTGTTTCCTTCAAATTCAATCAAAATCCTTCTAGGGGACACAACTCATAATTTTCCTATCACCTATGCAAAGCACAGAGGAATGTTACAAATTTCAAGAAGTTTATAGACTTACAGCTAGCCTCAAAAACACTGGTCACTTCCCACACTATTCTCCAGAATTTATTTACAGGCAATAAAAAGAACGGCAGTGAACTAGAAACGTTTTTTGTTCCAGACACCCACATGTAACTCAGCAGAAACGTGGCTCATGTAACTTGATTCAAATACAAACGAGAGCAAAATTAAACCATCATGCTTCAGTGTTTTACTTTGTATTTTACGGATGCCATTGTACAATTAATTCCAGTTTTGCTATGATGTTATTTTTAATCTTGCCAAACAGTTCAGGCTTACATACTGCAAACTTAACCAAAGACCAAATCACCATGAAGAGATCACAATTAATTAAATGCATAGCAACATCAGGCAGCAACTTTGCTCTGAAACAGCATTGATTAATTTAATTGCTCTCAATATTCACCCTGTTTCCCCGAAAATAAGACCCACCCGGAAAATAAGACCTAGCATGATTTTTCAGGATACTCATAAACCCTACCCCCAAAATAAGACCCAATTGTCAGCCAGATGGATGCATTTAGTACCGTATTTCCCCCAAAATAAGACCTAACCAGAAAATAAGCCCTAATGCAGCCACGCGGGTGGTAATGGGAGCGACATGGCGCTCCCATGTAACACCTCTCCTGCACGAGCTGCACTGGCTCCCGGTAGTCTTCCGGATGCGCTTCAAGGTTTTGGTTACCACCTTTAAAGCGCTCCATGGCTTAGGACCTGGTTATCTACGGGACCGCCTACTACCACCAATAGCCTCCCACCGGCCAGTACGCTCTCTTATAGAGGGACTCCTCCGGGTGCCGTCAGCCAAACAGTGTCGACTGGCGGCCCCTAGGGGGAGAGCCTTCTCTGTGGGGGCACCTACCGTCTGGAATGAGCTCCCCACGGAGATACGGACGATCCCGGATCTGCGCACCTTCCGCCGTGCTGTGAAGACCTTTTTATTCCACCAGGCGGGCTTGGCCTAATCTTTTCCCTCTTTTTAATATGTAAATTTTAATCTGTTTTTAAATTATTAGGGTGTTTTAATCTGTCTGGGCCAAAATGATTTAATTTGATTTTATCTGGTTTTTAAATTTTTTGTATCTATGTATTTTATTGTTTGGCTGTTCACGGCCCTGAGTCCTTCGGGAGTAGGGCTGTATACAAATCAAATAAACTAAACTAAACTAAACTAATGCGTCTTTTGGAGCAAAAATTAATATAAGACCCAGTCTTATTTTCGGGAAAACACAGTACGAACTATGTTCAGGGATTCTTAACGATGGCCATGCTGACTGGGGAATCTTGGGAGCTGAAATCCACATATTAAGTGTCAATGATGGAGAGGACTCCTATGAATCCTTTCACTGAAAACTGCCTTATGAATTAAGAAATGGCGCTTGGTGCTGAACAGCAGTGAGAAGCACAGAGCTCTGAAACAAAGTAAGGTACCCTTAAAGGAAAAAACAAACTCCAGCGTCACAGTGCCAGAGAGAAAGATATGGATCTTAATGATTCCATCTTAAACTTTCAAGAGAAAATATAGTATCTTTCTAGATGTAGAAAAGAAGGATAACATAGCAATGATGATGACGATACTACCAAATAATTGTGTCGCCATCACTACCATCTGCTTGAATTGGTGTTGATGTGCAACAGAGCTCCTTTAAATAAGGCTTGTACCCATAGATGCTTTTTTCAAGAGGCAACTGGACTTTGTTTTTCTTTGAAGACATTTCGCTTCTTATCCAAGAAGCTTCTTCAGCTCTGAGAAGCGAAAAAGCTTCAAAGAAAAAAAAGTCCAGTTGCGTCCTGAAAAAGCACCTTTCAGACAACCATGACCTGGGTGACTGAGAATCTCTATAGACATCTGAACCAGAGATTGCCAGATCTAACTAGTAGATTATGTCGTACATTTTAAGCCTGCCTATACATGCAAGCATTTAGCTTATTTCTACAAACCTCTCTTTTACCATTATAAACAAGCTACCTAAAAGGAACCCTTTGCTCCTTAAATGAAAATAGGGAGGAATTGGAACTCCTCTATATAAACTGCAACCAGAGCAGAAAAAAGCAAGCAGAGCATTTGTAAAAATGAAAAGTTGATCACTCACTCAAATTCTGTAGCGTAGTATTTCAGGAAGCCTAGCAACAGATCTCCAAGTGTAGATTGGTTTTTTGAAATGTAAGGAGGGATGGTGCATGGTGCTCGATGCACAAGATGCAGCTGCATAGTAGGATCAAAAGATTCCTGTAAAGACAAAGAAACAAAAATAGAAGTTAAAGTTCTATTTATGGACTAAAATGTGATGTTATCTATAATCTGTTCAGATATTTTCAAAAATAAACATTCATCTGACATACAGACAAGTTCTACTCACATATAGAACTACTTTAGCTAATATGCCAATTTGATCAGACTCTTAAAAATTCAATATGCAAGCCTCTCATTTACAAAATAAATAATATTAATAGTTTTGAGCATGTTTATTGCCTGCTTCTTTTCTCATCTTCATATTACACTATACTGTGGAAAAAAGTATAGAGTCTGTGCAAGAGAGAAGTTGAAAGATTTCTGAAAGTTCTGGAATACCAGCATTTAGTTGGTTTTGGTCATCTTCCTGCCATTTATAAATTTCCTAAATCTTCAGGCATTTGAGCTTTACTGCCAACCTAAGTTATTTCTAATGCAAAGAAAATTGTACACATTTAATTGGATACTTTTGCTGATTTATAGCAAGTAAGGAAAAAGGTTTGTCATGCTGCCAGGTAACTAAAAATGCCCTTTAAAATGAAACAGGAGAACAAAGTGCCGGAATAAACCCAGCATCCACCTGAACAAGAAATCTTCATATAGGAACACCTGAGTTTCTCTGCAGTAGGATTCAAATGACAAATATTTCTAGAGAGTGATGATGGCTTGTTTATTGATTTTACTTTAGTTAACTTTTCTGACAAACTGCATTAAAATCAAAACTTTTAATATCCTGTTTTCTGATTTGAATAAAACTAAATAATACACTTAAAACATGGATAACGGAAATACAGGGAAGAGGTAATATTCCCTGCAATATTTAATTTCTGTATTGGGTAGTTAAAGCTTTAATATTTATTTGAAACATTTATGTAGCCGCCCATCTTATATCAAACTCTGGGTGGTTCCCAATCAATAATTAAAACATCAATAATAAAAACAAATAATGCATGTATGTATTAAAACAATATACATTAAAAAATCCAAAAAATCCACCAAAATTAAGCTTCCACATGCAATTCCTTGTTAAATCCTCTCTTCCACTTCATCGTATTCTAATGTTTGGGGAAAAGTCAGATCCTAAGTGCTTTTTGGAAGACTCAGATGGCATAGACCTGCCAAACCTCAGGGGGAAGGATCAGTGGTGAAATGTAAAATTTGTTACTACCGGTTCTGTGGGTGTTGCTTGGTGTGGGGGGGTAATATGACTGAATGGGCATGGCCAACTTTTTTTTTTTTTTACTTTTAAAACCATTTTTTATACAACCTCTTCGGCTGAAGAGGTTGTAAAAAAAAATGCTTTTAAAGCCTCTGATGATCCCAGCTGACTTGCCTGATCGGCAGAGGCTTTTTTTCCTTTTAAAAACATTTTTTCTATAACCTCTTCAGTCGAAGAGGTTGTAGAAAAAATGCTTTTAAAAGCCTCTGATGATCCCAGCTGAGCTGCGCGATCATCAGAGGCTTTTTTTTTTTTTTACTTTTAAAAGCATTTTTTCGGCCAAAGAGGTTGTAGAAAAAATGCTTTTGAAAAATAAAAACAAAAGCCTCTGATGATTGTGCGGCTCAGCTGGGCAATGGGGCGGGGGGGCAGGGATTTTTGCTACCAGTTCTCCGAACCACTCGCCTCCATCACTACCGGATCGGCGATCTGGTCTGAACCGGGAGCATTTCACCCCTGGGAAGGATGTTCCACAGGGCTGAGGCTGCCATAGAAAAGGCCCACTTCCCATAAGATGACATTGTGTAAGGGAAGGAGTAGGAACATGATCACCCTATCTGACCTGGTAGGACAGATAGGAGTTCTTACGGAGAAGTGGTCCTGCTCAGAATCCCTTGGTTAAATTGAGCGGCTATAGAAATTAAATATATAAATAAAAGAAAAGAAAACCTGGTCCTGCACCATATAGCTACCCGTATATGTATCCCAGACAATAAATGCATTTTTATTTTGATTGAGCAATATAATCTTTCACCTGCGGTCACCAATCCTGAATTAAATCTTACACCTCAAATAAGCTTTTCTGAAAAAAGGTAGCGATAGGAAGAATCAATTCTAGACTTTACCATTCTGGTTCATTTGTATGTAACAAATCAAAGTTGTTATCAAATGTTCATAACAATTGTTTCAGCTGAACTGAAAAATTAAGCAGTTACTTAAATAATTACTTAAATAGTTACTTAAACACCACTGGATGACATCGCCAGGTCTTGCTGCTTTAGCAGACTAAGGAAGAGACTCAGAGATGATTCACACCCTGGTCAGTGTCTCTTCGCACTTCTGCACGTCGGGCAGAAGACATCGAAGCGTAGCCAGCCAAACAAATAGGTTTAAAAATAGTTTCTCTCCTTGGGCTGTCAGACACTTAAACACAACCACAATCACTCCAAGCACACGCGGAAATGTATGACTAGTTTTTCTTTTTCTTTCTTTTTCTTTTTTTCCCCTAATTACTTGCATAGGGATTATTCTTTATACTATTTATGTTGTTTGTATTTTTTGTCATGGATTGCACCAGTGAAGCTAAAACCAATTTCGTTGTATACATGATGTACAATGGCACTAAAGGCTATACAATACTAAATAATGTTATTAACATAGCATTCTAGAGGTAAAGGACAGCTTGGAAAGGTTCTTCACTAGTCTCAAGGTACTACAGCAAGGAGTGACAAAGCCAAGGCCAACAAAGGAAGAAGATAACTAAATTTGAAAACATATTTTTTGCTTTCATATAAACAACATTTTTGCTCTACTTTAGAGCTATTCCTTTCACTATGCCATGCCATTCTGAGGTAAGAATACAACACCAAATTGATGACTTTGCAATGATTCATAAGCTTTTACTTCCTGCTTGGCGATTAACATTAAATTATCTATAATATGTTAGGTTAACAACTGATCGTTTTGGCATCAGCCATTTATTTATACCATATCACCAGTGAGGGTTTTATGAACCCAGTTAAAATTGAAAAATTATGGATTTGCCGAATAACTTTGGAAAAATCATCATGAACTTCAGAAAGATACAGTAAAGAAAAATATATAAGACAAAGTATCCAAGCTCAAGGAGAAAGTACATGATGCTAAATACTTGCATATATATATATACACACACACACACACACACATTCACACGTTTTAAACAATGGATACAGCAGCTGTTCTTAAAGCTGATAATTATCAAGATAAGAGCAGCAGAAAGTGAAAGCTGAACAGTTTCTTCTACTGTGGTGGCTGGAAAAATAAATCTCCTTTAATATATATACAGGAAACCTTCATGAGTCTCCTTGCATTTTGTGCCAGTTTGCATTCTAAAAAATGCAAATAATACCATTTCTAATTTGCCCCACAAAATAGTGTAACTGAGGCTCCTCAGGGAAAATTGATAGAACATTGTATAAAAAAAGAACTACATACTTAGATTATGTAAATCACAGACATAAATTCTGTCAGTTTCAGAAGAATTAAACAGACCAGTTTATGAATCTCCAAATTTATAAATGATGCAGGTTGCTATGTGGTAATGAGAGAAATATTTTCTTCTAGCGGGATTCAGAAGGATTTACCTTGCCGCTTTTTTAGAAACGGGTGTAGTAAGAAGTGTTCTTTAGATGCTCAAGGTTGTTATAAAATACAAGTCAAGGAAGTGTAGGGAAATTGTAATTTGTTTTGCATTATATTGCACTGTACCTCTTCCAAACCTAAGGCTTGTCTAAATGCAGCTTCCACCTTTTATTTCATAATAAAACAGTAACATGGGTTGCACTGAGGAAATTACTGCCCAAATTCACCCTGTGAGTTCTGACATAGCACTAATCATGCCAGCAATTAGCCATGCCTGAATATAAATTTGCCTTCATTTGTAATTTTCTAAAATGCAAATGCATTTAGTTAAATGCCTATCCAAAGGAGGCATACAATACAGTCAAATTAAGAACATTTCACTTGAAAAGCTAGGGGAGGGAGGTAGTTATAACATAAAGCCATAACCTCAAAGGACTCATAATTGTGTAACTGCTAAAAATGCACTTGTGCAAAACAGGGGAAGAGATAATTTATGTGACAATTCATAGAAATTAATCAGAAATTTCATCTGATAGAAATAGCTCATGTTTTAGACTCAGATCTGTTTTTTTCTCTACATTTACCACAACAAAATAAATCTGATCCAACACAAATCTAAGACTCCCAGAAATTTACAAATAAATATATATGCATGTCAGGTTAACTTGTATTTGAGTTAAGCTCATGATTATTATAAAAACTTGGACTCTCTTGTATCCAACCCTCAATATATGAAAAATGGAATTTCCCAGCAGTAACAAGTAAGAGAACCCCAAACCAGTGTTGGCATCAAGTCCAGAGCCCAGGAAACTATCCCACATAGCAAGGTAATCAGCGTAATACACGATCCCTAGACTCATGATGGTGAACCTATGGCACACATGCCGGAAGTGGCACGCAGAGCCATCTCTCCGGGCATGCAAGCAGTCACCCGTTGCTCTTCCGGGTTCCAGCACACTGGCCATCTGGGTTTCATACATGCAAGAGCGCCGGAAACCGGAAGGGCAGCCACCCGGTGTGCATGCGGCTGCTCTTCCGGTTTCCTGCACGCGCATGCGCACCAGCCACCTGGTCTTCTGGTTCCTGGTGTGCATGCGTGTGTGAAGACCAGATGGCCAATGCGCATGCATATGCCGGAAACTGGAAGAGCAGCCACCTGGCGCACATATGCGCATGGGGTGGCTGCTCTTCTGGTTTCCTGCACACGCGCGCCCCCGTTTCGGCACTTGGTGCCTAAAAGATTCACCAACACTGCCGTAGACTGTCCCCATTGCCTAAATTAATATACAGGCATCATAAATTAAATCTAAATTAACATATAGACTAACCCTATATAGCTCTAGTTTAGCTATATGTAAATTATAGCTAAACAAAATCCTAAATTAACATAAAGGCATGGCTAAATTAAACGTATTAGAAATAGAGTCCCTGGCTACAAATATGTCTTTGAAAGTCAACCACAGCGTCTGTATTTCCTACTGAAACTGCTATTAATCTGAAATCCAGGAGCGCCGTTCTTAGCAATATTAGCTGCCCAATCAGGTCCTGGTAACACAAACCAAGTCCCTTACTCATCCCCTCAAAGTCACAGCTGAGCATGGTCTTGTCCATATAAATTTGGTAGAAGACTGTAGAGATTCTCAGTCATCCATGTCACGGTTGTCCCAAAAGTGCTTTTCCAGGAGGCAACCTGGCTTTCTTGTTTTTTCTTTGAAGACATTTCGCTTCTCATCCAAGAAGCTTTTTCAGCTCTTCCATTCCCCACTATCCTGTCAGAGCTGAAAAAGCTTCTTGGATGAAAAGTGAAACGTCTTCAAAGAAAAAAAAGTCCAGTTCCCTCCTGGAAAAGCACTTTTGGGACATATAAATTTGGTGCCCATATAAATTTGGAAGCCAAGATTCCCCAGACTAAAAGATGAAACTGACACTTGCAACTTCTTTCCCCTGAAATGGCCCATCAAGTGTCCTCTTACATTTCTTTCTCCTAGTGTGGTCAATATAATCTAGTTCAATTCATCTAAATCCCTCCTCCTTAAATCATCTTACCCTTATACTAAATCACTGTACTTCTGTTCATCAAACAGCAATTCATCCTGAAGACATCAGAAACCAGAAATATGCAGCTCTATTCAGTTTTCAGGTGACTGACTTCCATGTGGGCAAGAACAATCACACACAAGCCTGCCCTTTCCTCAATAAATCTACCTTATGTACTGTATGTAAATGGAAAAAGTTAATGTAGTTTGAGTAACATTGATGTGGGGAAGGTAAGGGATATTCCTGGGAATGCTCATAAGGAAATCCCATTTGGAATGCCCAAATTGAGCTGATCTAAACAAATAACTTCAAATTGGTTGAATGGACCATTTCACTTTTGCCTGCAGTACCTAACTCTTTTTCAAACATTCCTGTAGTTCATAACAGTGCAGCAGCCAAAAAAACTATCCAAATTGCTATTATGCTTGTTTAATTCTGAGTATCTAAAAATGCCATTTTGTTAAAAAAACAAAAACAAAAGTCCATATCCTTGGCCAAAAGACATTATTCATTCATTCTTTTTGTTGCTGAAAACACCAGATATTCTAATCTAGTTATGTTGACTAACACGGGAGTATACAGTGAGTACTACAGAGACAACAGGAATTACTATAGTTATTAATACAAAATGATTCAGTCAAGCTTTGTTTATTTATTATTTAATTTATTGGCCGCCCATCTTACCACAGAGTAATTCTGGGCGGCTTACAATTTTAAAACTTTTTTAAAAAACTGTACTGTTTGTCCTCAAAAATGGAGCAATATGAAGACTATCCCAGGAAATGCCAATGAATGCATTAAGGAGAAAATATAAACAAAAAAACCCACATACAAGGCCAAATCATTTAAATAAACACTGATTATTCAGTAATCTTGCCAGATTATGGACAATGAAAACTAAATTTATCCAATGGGTTAAAGTATTCCAGTCTTTACCTAATCTGGCATTTGCAATTCCCCAAAGTGTCCCACATAGCATCTGATGCAGCAAGTCCCTTACCTTTGATTCTGCTTCCTCTGTGGTTTGCTCCCAGGTGCTCTGGCATCTGGTCATTTCCAGGCACCTTGCAACAAAAAAGTCCTTGGGAACATTTGCTTACTTCAGGGTGCTATCATGATTTCTGCAACTAAGCAATATTTTCACACTACTTTACCCCTTGATAAATATGCAAAATATACTGGATGTTAAGCTCCTGTACTTCTTCCTGAGTCAATTTGTTATATATTTTACTCCAAAAGGGCTGTTCTTCTGAATTTTTAAAATGTACATCTCAGCAGATGTGTATAATAGTACAGTCACAAATTGCTTCTGAAATAGAGCTATTATTGGCAATTGCTGCTTTATTTATTTCTGGTTAAACATGCCTATGGAAGCTGTTTTCAGGTAGTGCTCCTTCCTGTGATTTTGAACAGAATTTTAAATTCAGTTCTAAGTAGACCTAAATGTTGATTTGAGCACAATGATGCATTAGCGATTAATGCCTCTGAGATATTTTCTTGAGGGCATACACTATCTGGATTCTATCTAACATTGAAAAATGCCCAATAATATAGTGTCTAACTTTAATTGGTACTTCTACTGATAACAGCTCTCCATCCTTGCAGTAGGATTAAAGTCCTATCCTATCGGCAGACTGATCCAAGTTAGATATCCAAAATAAACTATATTTAAAGCAGTCCAGTTATTATGGCTGTGCAATGCTTTGGATTTGGTTCAAAACTATGGAAACACAAGCCCAACATCGGATAAAGCAGCCACATTTGATTCCAGAATTGTGGCTTCTGCAGCAGAGACATAAATCTGGAAAATGACATGGTTTTTTTAATGAATCAAAGGTGCCATTTTCATACTTCTACATGATCCAAAGAATCTATTCTGAACTATATCCAAAGCAATGTAATCCTTACAGTTTAATAAGCAGTGTGAATTGACAAACAGGTGACATAATGCCATTTCAAATGTATTGCACTATGAAAATATTTATGTGGAAAGACATGTATAACTGCAAACTGCAATTGTTAAATCAAATATTGTTTTGTTGATTTTAAATATTACTTTAAGACTTGGTATTCTCACATCTCAGCTAAAACTACTTGTTTAAAATGCTGCTATGTCAAAAAGTTTTCCACTGATCTTTACAGACATTTTAAAATGTGCAGATACTTGTTTTAAATACATAACTGTGCATGTCCAGCATTTTAAAAAGCATTTTTTCCACTGAGATTATAAACATATATAGTTTGGATCTTTTAATGATTCAACATAACTGAAAATAGAAATATTCCAATACTGTGAACCTTAATAATTAAAGATTTAAATATCAAAAACCTTTACACTATACATTAATTTCAATGAAAAATTTTGTTCAAGTTTTTACTTCAATAGCAATTTTATAAAATAAAATTAAGTGAGTGACCCTACTATGTATCTCTTATTTTACCAAACATGATCCTGAAATCAGGAAATTTTAATTAGCTATTTTGATGTAAGAGGAGCAGAGTTAGTTTTAAATTGCTTCTACATTTTCTATGCAATTGCCATCTCTTAATCATCCTCTTTGCTCTTAGTATCCTGCATGCTAGTTTACTTCTATTATATCAATGTTTTGGTATATTTAGCATAATAATTTATCAGTACCATCTCTGCCACAAGAGACTTTAAATAATAATCAGGCAGAAGCCAAGCAAAAAATCATTATGGAAATAAATTCAAACTGAATATAATAAAATATTAGAAGGTAGATGACCATCAGGAAAAGGTGAAATAACACAGTACTGCCATGCAGAATGGATCCCATGTAGTATGACTGTAGTATTATTATTAATCTTTCTTTACTCCCCCCTCTTATTTTTTATATTATTATTATGATTATCATTATTCCGTTGCCTTGCATGTACACTGAGAGCTTCTGCACCGGAGACAAATTCCTTGTGTGTCTAATAAGTATTCAATTCAATTCATAAGGTAATATGATCCAGATTCATGGGTCTATATCCAATTACTCATCTCCCAACACATGCCTCCCAAATCTTCTCAGGGAGATTCCCCAAACCTCTGGAATAAATCTGATAGTGCATAAGACATTGCAGGAAGAGAAATCCAGTCAGTCGGTATTGCCTTTTCCACCAGCTAACAAAAAAGACATCCATACAACTTAAGAGAAATAAATACAATAGTTCTTATTTCTCAGCCAAAGATCATAATTAGAATTGACTTTTAAAATTTGATTTGTATTTAAAAAGGGTGAATGAGTCAATCTGCAGGAGAACTTTCTATACACATGTAGAGCATTGTGGAGTTCTAACAAACATGGTCAGAGGCATATTTTGTCATTATCCCAAGGTAACAGCAACATTCATGTGGAAGATAATCATTTCAATAAACATATTATGTAGTAATTTATAAAAAGCACTTACTGGGTAATTTTTTTGGAGGGATGGAAGGATAGGTTCAGGTAGGGCTATAAAAAAAAAGTTTAAAGTCACTGTGATTTATATATTTCACAGAAAACAACATACCAGCTACACTAGTGGTATGAACTGAAAGTTTAAGGTCAAATGCTTATCCCAAAACTCAAAGTTCTAGCTTTTTAAATTAAACATATTACTCGCATAAATGTGTGAGAAAACTGATTAAACATTTAAGAATATGACACTCATTTAAGCCAAAGTTGCAATATAAATTTATCCAGGGACATGTGAAATTTTCAACACTGAAGACATTGTATTTAGTTATAAACGTGATGTTTTTAGGTTTTTGCAGATTATGCAATTCTAAATGATCAACATAGGATTAAGGTGTAAATTATGTTCTCAGTAGTAACTGGAATAAGGTCTAGCTTTTAGTGAATGGAAAATTTAACTTATCTAAAAATAGCCACTATCAATATTAACAATGAATAAAAATTTATCTTATTTACAGGTATTCCTCAACTCACAACTGTAATTGAGCCTGTCCGTTATAGTTGCAAATTGTGATGGTCATTAAGCAAAGTGACCATATGATCATTCATATCACTTAACAACCTCCATCCCAGTTCTCTGTGATGCGGCCATTTGATCACTGCACAAGTTAAGCAGAGCACTGGATACCACAGGGAAGGGAGAGGGCCTGGGAAACCTAGTACAGGCCAAAACCCACCAGCGTTGGGCCTCCCAAGCCTCCTCTCCCTTCCGAGACAACATATGCTCTTCCCCCACCCCACCCCAGATCCCACAGACCATGTGCCTGCTTCCCACCCACTGGGATTTATATCCTTTTTTCCACCCCACCTCCCATCAGCCATCATGCACTTACTTTTTGAGGATCTCTGGACCTCCAGAGCTTGCACTGGGGACGGGGGGTGGGGGGATGAGGCAGGGTGCTCTGTCTCTCAGTGTGCCTGGGACAAGTGCTTCATCCCAGAAGAAGATGCCACTTGTAGAGCAGCCAAAATGAATTGTGACCCTTCCAGAGCTTGTGTTAGAGAAGGAGGAATGGTAGCTCCCATCCCTCAGCATCCCTGGGCTGCACGGCTTCATCATAGAAGCGGCTGCAATGAATTTTGGCCACTCTGAAAATGGCAGCCACTTCTGGGACCACACCACATGACACAGGGACACCAAGGGATGCAGCGGCTTGCCTCCTTCCCCAACATGAGTCCTTGGAGTCCCAGAGATCTTTGAAAGTTAAGTGTGCAATGAGTACTGGAGGGTGGGGACGAGGGAATGAGGCCTAGTGGGGTGGGAAGCAGGGGACTTGGAAGTGAGGGGGCACTTAAACATTCCTGCAGACAATTGTAAGGGTGAATGATCATAGGGGTTAGAGCAGCCCTAACTGAACCAGTCTGGAAGTAGCTTTGGGGGTCTTGAACAGTTGCTAAGTGGCCAGTTGTAAGTCAAGGAATACCTGTACATCTTTAAAAAATATATACTTATTAGAATCCTAAGGGCATGCGATTCCTTATGTCCAAGTTGAAAATGTTCATGAAAGGACTCATCTATTTTATATGCAATCAGTGAATATCTCCCCCCCCCTCTCTCTCCCCCCCCCACTCCCTCTCTCTCATCTGCAAAACTCTTGAGTGAACTATATAATTCCACTAGGCCAGAGTACTTATGATTTGGAGCATCAACATGTTTAATTGGTCTCAAAGGAAACTGAAGCAAGTATGGCTGTAGAAGGCTCAGTTTCCCAACAATGTCTTACTTTAATGCTCATATTTATACTTAAAGAAAAACATATAATTAATTAGATTAAAGGTGGAAAGCCTTATATATTAAGCCTGATATATTATGATAGCAAGAACTCAGAGTGTTATAGTATCTTCTCTGGCTAATAATTTTATTAAAACGCAAAAGCTTTTGTGAACTACAGCTCACTTCATCAGGAACATAAAATGGCTGGACCAATAACCTGGACCGATAAAACACAAATACGTGTTTTATCATTACTATATCATAGATAGTCCTCAAGATATGGACCCTACCCTTTACAGTCACAAGTGGTGATGGCCATGAAGTGAGATAATCTCACTCAATGACTCCATCCCCTTCTCTCTCTGACGCAGCCATTAAACAAATGTGCAAGTTGTTAAGCAAAGCACAGAGTGCTTTAGGAGTGCAGGAGCCCCAGTTCTACTTAGAACTGAGCCCCAGCTCCTCCTGCTCCAGGTCTCCCCCATACCTGAGACACCCCATACTCTGCTTCCTATCCCTTGGCCCCTGCAGGCCTTTCCCTCTTCCACCAGGTTTCTGCAGGCCTTTCTCTTTCACACTGGGTCCCTAAGGCCCTTTCATCCTTCCACCACTTCCTTGCAGACCTTAAGCTTGATTCCAACCCCACTGAGCCCCACACTTTCCTCCTAATTTACCTTTTGAAGATCTCCAGATTCATTTTGGGGATGGAGGGCAGGCCACGTATCCCTGGCTGTGTGGCTGCCTTCTGGAGGCAACCATCATTTTCAGTGTGCCTGCAATTCCACCCAAATAGCATCCACTTCTTGGATGATGATTGCTGTGTAGATGAGGGACAAATAATTGCGGAGCTGCTGAAAATGATTAGAAATTAGCCACATGGCCCAGGTAAAGTTTAGGTCAACTCGACATGGCCTATTTGTCCCAGCCATCTTGCCCCGTCCGACTCACCACAGCCAACTCACCATGAAACAATTCACTGCATAACAATTCAATATAGGATAACTCAAGAGAGAGACAATTCCAGTGGGTCTTGTCTTGCTTTAGGTTTAAACCCACTCAAGTTAAAAGTACTCAGGGCTGTGGTGAGCTGCCATTTTTGAGTTATCTCCGATTGAATTGTCCTGTGGCAATTTGTCCTCCAGTGAGTTGTCCTGTGATGAGCCGGCCGTAGAGAATCAGCCATGATGAGACAGGTGGGGCAAGTCAACCGGGGCAAGTTGGTCACCACGAGCTGTCCCATCGACCTGAACTCCTTCCCCATCATGAAGTCGGGATATCTTCAAAAGGTAAATGTGCATTGGATAATAGGAATGTGGGGAATAGACCCGAGGCCTGCAGGGACCCAGCAGCGTGGGATCAGGGGAGTGAAGGCAGGGGCACTACAGCATTTCTGTGATCAATTGTAAGGATGACTGCAGGGGTTGCAGCAACCATAACTTCAAAACAGGGTTTTAAGTAGCTTTTGAGGGATTTGTTATAATTTCAAACAGCCGTTAAGCCGTTAAGTGACCATTCATATCTCTAGGACTATTTGTATATTATATACTATTATAATGTATAGCTTAACGTTAATGATAACTTATCACATTATAATATCTAAGAAAAGTTTCTACAGTAACATAAATACAACTTTTAAAAAAAGAATCCCCGTTTTTATTTCCCTAATGCCTAATTATAATTATCATAACTGAAAAACACAACTACAAACAGAATCTGAACATGATTAGCATAATTTTATCTTGTCCTTTTTCCAATGAGCTCGGGGTTTGTGTACATATATTTCTCTTGAAATAATTTACACATACAATAAGATCAAGCTTTTCTTGTCTGTAATAAAAGTTTAATGATGGTTATACTGTATATCCTCATCCATTCAGTTTTTGTTCATCACAGAATTCCTGATAAACAAAGCTTGAAACAGAAAACTACAATAATTTATGGCAGCAATTGCTTTTTAAATATTCAAATCCATTTAAAATACAACAGTCAGTTAGAAGAATGTTAAAGTAGTTAAGGTTAACTATTAATGTTTAGCAATTAATATTAATGTAAACAGCTAATAAAGTGACTGTTAGTGACTGATTTTTTAAATTTGTTCTCTACTATATTTAAAAATCAGCAAGAAATCTAAGTAATTATATTACAGACTGTTTCAGTATTTTTCATAAATATGCATGTTTCCCAGAGAAGACCTTTCATGGATCAAAAACATGGCACAAGTGAAAGTAGTAAAATCAAAAGCAAATATTTTACCTAGAGACATTGCTAGCAGTTTCTTAACAATTGATTCTAAGAAGAGAATTTGACAAGCGTTAAATTCAGGGCAAAAGTCATTTGAAAAGTTCAGCGAGTACTTACTTTGTAAATAGTGCAAAACCATCAACACAAGACTATAGCTGTTTAAAGTGCCTCGGCTGGCATCATTTATACCATGAAAGCTTGCCCATTTCTTTACAACCAGCGCTAATGGACGTACTCGGTTCTCAACTATAAACAAGAAATAAAATTTTGACAGGCAGAACACTTACATGATTATTCAATGAGAATGGCTACATACAATTTAATTCAAGACTGACCTCTCAACTAGAGCACATACTCATGTATCATTATTAGGGTTAGGGATGCTAACAAATATTTACCTTTTAAAATAGTTTTGCCCTTCTTTATTACACTAGAAGCTCTTATCTAGAGGAATCTATTCTGTCTACCATTTTCATAGCTTCACCACCAAATACTTTTTCTTAACTAAAGTGTTGTTTGTTGTTGTTCAGTCACTAAGTCATATCTGACACTTTACAACCTCATGGATCACAGTATGCCAGGGCCCCCCGTCCTCCATCGTCTCCCTGAGCCTGCCCAAACTCATGCCCACTGTGTCAATGACACTATCTAACCATCTTATCCTCTGCCATCCCCTTCTCCTTTTGCCTTCAATCTTTTCCAATATCAGGATCTTTTCCAATCTCATTTGGCAGCCAAAGTATTGGAGCTTCTTAACTAAAGTAAATACAGCTAAAAACCTGAATCTCTCTCTGCTATTCCCTAATACTATTTAATTTTAGGAACTATAAGCATTTTGGAACAAAAAAAAAATCCTGTTATATTAACTGCCACATTATTTACCAGTGCTATTCTAGTCCTTAAAACCATTCATGTAGCAACCGTTCAGTTACAGTGGTAATGAAAAAAGTGACTTACAAGTCTCGCACTTATGACTGCCACAGTGTTCCCGCAGTCACACAATCAAAATTGTGACTCAGCCTTCCATCCTTTCTAAGGTAGGTAAATTGAGGACCCAGTTGTGGGGGCAATAAGCTGACTTTGTATAAATATACAAAAAGATGAAGGCTATTGCTGAGCACATTGTAAGCCTGAGTCTCCGGAGAAAAGTGGCATATAAATCAATTTTTTTTTTTAAAAAAATGGGCACTTGGTAATTGCCATCTATTTATGATAGTTGCAGCTTCATGGGGTCATGTGATCACCATTTGTGACCTTCCCAAGGGAGTTCCAACAAGCAAAGTCAATGGGAGAAGCCATGATTTATTAAACAAATGGTTGTAAGTTTGAGGACTACCTTATTAGAATTCTGACATGTTCTTTACAACCATCATCACATGTTTGCTTGGTTTTTCAGTACAATGTTTTCTCTCAAGTTTGCATGTATGGCGCCAAAATCTTAGGTACCGAGTATCCTCAGTTTGCAAAGGAAGTAAGGAAACTAAAAAGAACCCAATCCATGATACAATGAGTAAACTACTTACTGTATGCATAGGTTCTCAGAAGGAATGTATTTCTTATTCCTGCAACATTGTTTACATTCAAGTCAAAATCCATACAGCTAGGAGAAAAAACAAATTCAATTTGCACCAGTACTTTTTATACAAACAAATCCAAATTATATTACATTAAAAATATTGTTGGGGAAAAACCTCTTTTTAAGGAGAAATAATTCTCTGTAGTAGAATAACAATACCTAGAGATAAGTCTTTTCAATATTTGGCATCCTTAAAACCCTCCAATTCTTTGGCTTCGCTCCCTGTCCTATTTGGAATTGGGCAACAACCCCCATATACTTATTAGGATGATAAATGTCCCACTTGACTAGGAATGAAGTTTTCTTTCAAGCATTTTAACAGGGATGCTCCCATGGTGGAAAAAGTATAGTATTGGAAAGCCTGGGATCCCGAAGGCCAATCACAAAAATCAGTATTTTGTCCATTTAAGTATATCTCTGCATTCTCTTTTTAGTTAATGTGAATATTTGATTATGTACATGATCATAATGGGAAAAATTATATCATCAAGTGCTCTATTCATGTCCAGTTGCAAAACACTGTATTTTAGGTATTGAAGTGAGTGCCTATTTATGTAAGTATATGGGGTCTATAGTAAAATTAGCATGTGCTCATGGCAGCTTACCTTAGGCACTCTTTGCTCTGCCTATGAATTCTAGGCTGCACAATTGGACCATCAATACTGAGTGGTAAACGAAAAGCATTTGGCTTTTGCTCAAAGGCACTGCTGTTTTAAATGAGCTACTGCTGAGACCAGGCAACAATTAAGTGTTGCTTCTTAGGAAGCCATTTATTTAAGCAGACACATCATTTATCAAGGTCTTGGGGAAAACAGATTCTAATGAATTGTAGAAGAGCTTGAACAACTGAATATAATTAAAATGAGTGCAATGCATTGATCGTAGTTGCTAGTCAAACCTTTGAGAAATAGCAAGTTATAAGAAAGGTACAAAATCTGCTAGTGAGACAATCAGGAGATCCTGACAAACTCTGGAGTAGCCAAAATGCTCAAAAACAAAGAAGTCAGTATATTGTTCTGATGATAATTTGGCAAGCCTGTGAACTACTGATCAATGGCAGGAAAAACATTTAATTGGTAAGATGATTAGACACAGACATACTGGGAAATAGGTAGGATAGTGCAATCTCTTTCTTATTCACACAAGAGGTGGTTTTAAAAATAGCCAGGACTCACAAAATATAAATATACATTATTAGAATATTTGATATTGGAAGGATATTTATTTTATTTATTTATTGTCATATTTATATGCAGCCCTTCTCCCGAGGGACTCGGGGCGGCTCACAGAATAAACAGTCCAACAATAAATAGAATTAAAATGTTAAAATCCGATTTAAAACTCCAAATCCCAAATTAAAATACACAGATGATCAGGGAATTTGCTGAAAAAGCCATGACTTTAGGTCGGCGCGGAAGGTGCAGAGGTATATATACCAAGGGTCAGCAATCTGTGGCTCCGGAGCCACATGCGGCCCTTTGGACCCTCTGCTGTGGCTCCGTCAGGTGATCCCATCGCTGGCTGGCCCTGCCCCTCACCCTCCCCTCCCAGTCACTCCTCGCCCGGCCTGAGAAGGATGACGGCAGGGGATGGAGAAGGAGTCAGGGCAGAGACAGAGAGATACAGAGAGAGAGGGAGAGTGGGTGGGAGAGGGAGAGAATGAGAGAGAGGAGAGAGAGATGTCAAAAGGATTTTGTGGTTCCTGGTGTTTTTTAACAACTGGTTCTTTGCCCTAATGACTGGCTAGGTAGGCGTGGCTAGTGGGTCATGTGATTGGTGGAAGTGAGTGACATCATGTTGGCCACGCCCAGCCAGGTTTTGTGGCTCCCGGTGTTTTATTTTCTGTGGGAAGCGGGTCCAAATGGCTTTTTGAATATTTAAGGTTGCAGACCCCTGATATCTACCAATCTTTTGCTCTCTGAAACTTAGGTGGTGACCCTTCAAGTAATTTCCTATAGTCCCATATCAATACTTTACTGCCCAAAAATCCAAGGTGCTGACCGCTACATACAAGCTGAGAGATAGAAAAGAGTAGCATAGCAGCAATGGTCTCTGGGTTTGTCTCAGGGGCTGGCTGACCAAGTTACGCAATTTAGGGTGTATCAAGTTTTTCAACTTTCAATTTCCAAACATTAAAAGTACTCAAAAGTTGTGACATGCTTTGGGGATTGTAAAGATATTCTGGTTACTTTAATATAATTTAGATGTGCTTGGCAAGTAACTGCATAAATATCATAACTTTTTAACATTTTGTTTGCTTCATTTCCCAGGTTCAGCTGTCTTTCTTTTTGTTAAACGTTATTTTGTCTGAGAGTGTTAATACTGCTGGCCTCGTTTCTTATGAGTGTGATAAGTGATCTATAATGGCTTCTAAAAAAAGAACAAGACTGGGAACATTCACTCATATGAGCCACCTAATCGGAACTGGTAGAGACTTGTTGCCATCTGAACTCCAACACTGTGAGACAATCTCAATGTGGCCTACTGTTAAGAGAACAAATTAGTAATGATGCTAGAAACTACCCAGCAGCCAGTCTTGCAAGAGACATATATCCAAAAATGCTTGAAATGTGGAACAAGCGAACAGTTCTTTTGTGACTTGTTGTAAATTCATGGATGATAATCTTGAACAAGATCCAAGAGGGCTGGGATCAAGGCAAAAAGATATCTCTTAGTAGAGGAAAGCTAGATGTCAAAGCAACTTTCACTGTGAAACTTGACAAACTGTTTGACATCCTCAACTGCAAGTGTCAAATTGTTCAGTGTGGCAAAGGCTGCCCTGCTGGCTGCAAAAAAGCTCACATTAACTGTACCTGCCCTAAAGAGATTAAGATACCACTGAAGGAACTTGCTTTTGTTCAAGGTCAGAGACAAGATTGGTTCTTTTGGATCGCACCAGACTGGTTTGCCAGATGTGTCCAAGCGGAAACGACTAGTCAAAAGACTAGTCCTCTGTGGGGGCACCTGCCCTTTGGAATGAACTGCTGGAGATACGAAGGATCCCGGATCTACGCACCTTCTGCCGTGCCCTCAAAACTTTTCTATTCCAGCAAGCCGGGATGGCGTACTCTTTTAATTGTTTTTAATTCGTTTTTTTTAAAGGTTTTTTAATTAATATGGGCCAAATTTGTTTAATATACTTTTAAATTGTTTTAAATTTTATATTTTTATGTTTTTATTTTTGGCTGTACACCGCCCTGAGTCCTTCAGGAGAAGGGCGGTATATAAATATAAATAATAAATAAATAAATAAATAAATAAAAGTGGCAAAAGATGAGAGCCAAATATAAGCAGAGAAGTATTCCAGACATTTTGATACTGGCAAATTAATTATCTCGTATAATGAAAATGAAGGACAGACAACTGATGAAGATGAAGAGGAATGTGATGGAAGTTATGAAGAGACCTTAGAGCAAACACATCTACTTCAAAAGAAAAGACAGAATATAATAGATTAAAATAACATATGTCAATATGGAGAGTATAAGATATAGTGTTGGTCTATGTGCCACTGCTGCCATTACCACAGCCACCTTCATAGATGCTGGCTTGATCACCCAAAGATGACAAAAGACTTATAGTTGACCACAATAAAGTCAAGAGAACCCAGGAAAAAATTATGAAGTTCCTAGATCAAGAATTTGATGAACTCTGTAAGAAGGGCGAAATAGAAAGCATCTTCTTTAACAGCTGTATAGATGTAACTAAAGTTATGCTGAAAGCAAACAATTCAGACCAGCAATTCCCCAATACCATCAAAGAAGAACATTTTTCTGTGTGCAGTGAGCTGGGTGGAAGATATCTTTATCATTTCACTCCAAAAAAAGGCTCAAAAACAGGAAAACCTGCTCAAGCAACTACAGATAATCTGGTGTATTTTATGAAGAAGAAAGGCATTAACAAAAGCTTGAAACCATTGGAGGAGATTCTACAAATGTTAATACTGGCTGTAAAGGTGGTGTCATGCACTGAGTAGACCGTGACCGGACGTTGATCTGGTTGATGTGTGCACTCCACACGAATGAGTTACCCCTATGACATTTAATTACAAAATTGTATGAGAAGACCTTGTCTAACAACAAATGGGCAGGTAAAATTGGCAATATCCTAGACACTGCAACAGAACTTGACACTGATTTTTCATTCACCAGTTTTAATTGGTGAGACTCTCATTTCACTGAATGACAGTGATGAAAGGATCTCTCTACTGATTAAGCATATGGCTATAGGATCACAGGCAATAAAGACAGGAGAACTTCCCACAGATCTGGCTCTTTTGGAATTTGGCCCCATAAGCCACTCACGCTGGTTGGCAACTGCAAATAGGCTTTGTTGAATATGGGCTTCAAAACATAGCTTTAAAGGCAAACTCTCAAAAACTTAAGAATGATAGTAGAATACATCATTAGTGTGTACTACCCTTGCTGGTTCAACATCAAAGTAAAACATTCCTGGACTGAAGGCCGGTCATGTGTTGTTCTAGCTGCAGCAAGTCAGACTGCAAAAGAAGGCTGTAGTATATGCTGTTTTGCCAACCATTCTGTACTCAGCATGATACGCTTTCAGTGAAATGATAATCCAGACACTCTTGTGTTCAGATGACATTCAAGAGAGGAGAGCTGGGGTGCAAAAGATCATTGATTTGAGGGGTGCAGACAATGAAGTGCTAGGAGATTGTTATGTATGTGCAAAAAAACTGCCTTTAATCACTGCCAGAGCATCCACTCTGTTGGAGCTGATTGACTGGTCTGAAGGTGTATATGAGCCATCCTTGACGTGTAAACAGACTGTAGTGGAAATAAAGAAGTTCATTGACAAACCAATGCAAGTACCACAGTGGCTCTGTCATGCCCAATCAAAAGAGGGATGTATGAAACAGGTTAGAGAGGCAGCAAGCAGCGTGAATACACATGAGAAACTTGAGGGTTATATCAGAGGCCAAGAAGCAAGTTGGTGGCTGATGTCTAAGAACAAGACTTGATGAAACTTGCTTAAACGTTTTTGTAATTCATATAATTACAGATAATTGCTTTCTGATGTTAAATTTATGATTGCATGGATTATTTTTTTCTTTAGCTATATAAGATTCATGCAGAAAAAAACTAATTTTTGTAACACAAAGTGTAATTTTGAGAAGATAAAGATAACAGTATTTGAGTTACAAGAGACTTTTGTAGGGTATATGATCAGACATGGATTTACCATACCAAGCTAAACATTGTGCAATTGCAAAAATAATAGATTTGAATTCTTGATGTAAAAACACATATTTTTAGAATTCCTAACTGAAAAAAAATTGCAAAAATTAATTTTCACCCCATTAAATGACACACCCTAAACACATCCATCATCATAAAGCTTTCTTGCTACATAGTTCTACTCTCTAATCTGCTCTATTTGGAGTGTATTTCTGGGCATGATACTGGGCTAGTGGGAGTTAGTAGTATGTGGGAGGCCACAAGTTCCCCATTTTTTCTTTTGAATTCTATTAAAACAGTAAATGGAACTAGATTTATTGTTTGGATTGGATCAGCCATTTCAACATCAGCCACTTCTCTACTAATAAAAGCATGCACAGAGACAAAATATCAGAAAAAAAGAATCTTTAAACTTCACTGAAATAATGGAATTCACTATAACATTTGCAACTGATTGACACCATTACTATACTAATGAAAAAACAAATGGTGGATTGATAAGAAAATTCTACATGTCCCATACTAGTAAACCCACCCTGTCTAAATAAATATATGAAAAAATAATGGTAATTGCAGTTACTTGCCTGACTTTATCCCTGAACTTTACTATTGGCACTTTTGCTCGGATCAGTTGAGGTCTCTCAATGTAACTTGCTGTAAAGAAAATGAAACGCTCTTGTAACGTCCAATATAAATGCTATTTTGCCGCAGGAAATTTATCAGAACATATTTCCTATACAGTTTCATGTTGCTCAGATGTAATTAAATAAATAGATAAAATTTAACTAGTGATTTTATTGCATAGAACTTCTTAGGCATTACTGCATCATTTCTGGCAGGGTTTTTATTTAATTTGTAGAGATTTTCTTTATGAATGGATGACCCCCTTTCTGCTTGGATTATGTGCCAGCAAATCATTGAATCTTAGCGACCACATATTTTCCATGTCTGACTTTCAAGAGGAAACTTGAAATTATACTGCATTATGTTGCTAGATGTTTGTATCTTTAGGTATTGTGGGTTGCTGCTATTGTATTTTACTGACTACGAGATTCTTAACTTAATCTTTATTGTAATTTCTATAATTGTATGTTTTTTATTATCAAAGAATGTATGATTGAAGCAGCACAGAAATATCGATAAATACAGCAAATTGGATTGCATGTTTTGAAAATTATTCAGAAGTGCTTCAGGCAATCCATCCACCATCCATCCATCTTTCTAATTTAGAAATTGTCCATTTCCCTCACAAATAACTTTGTGAGAGATCAGTGCATCACTGTTATTCATACAAACATGATTTTGTACAGGATTCTGCCTTAACAGTCTGTATAAATATATGTTGCTTTAATAATTAAATTCATTAAGACAGCATCACCTTCTCTCTCAAACTGACATAAAAAAGAGATCGTCTGCTTTAATAAACAGAAAAAAAGTGATGATCTTATTCATGCAAAGTCCAAAATACTTCTTTGGGATTATATCTGAAATGTGCAGAGCTTAAAATTTTGTTTTAGCTTGAAATTTCATTTACTAAAAGACCATAAAGAAATTAACAATATTTATTTCACTAAACATAGTCTAGAACTTACAAAGCTTCCTACAGAAGTGTTTTTGGAGTACGCTGAGTATGTGTCTTGCTTCAGTCTTCTGATTCATCTGAAATAAATTAGTCATTAATGTTGTAATGATGCTTAATAATGTTTGAAGATGGAGGTATTTGGACATGTATACGGTAGAACACTCTGAATCTTCAAGTGGAAACATTTAACCAAATGAGTGCATGAAGTGAGAAAGAAAGGAGTAAACCCAGAAGATGAAAGCACCTTGTTCATTATAGGATAGCAGGAACAAGCTCTGAGGTCCAACTCTTAGAGCAGCCCATGTGCTGAAGCTCAACCACTATACCAGGGGTTTTTCTTATATCATGTAAAGTCCCAAGGAAATTTAGAATGATGGGCAATCAATACATTTAGAATTCCAGACAGTGTTAGACAGAGTTTAAAACACACATGGACACACACAATAATTTCATTTATCAAAATGTAGGAGCTTGTAAAAGAGGGTCATTAAAGAAAGGTAATTTTTGCCACATTCTATTGTATTGGAATTATATAACAATTGTTTGGATCAATAGTTTGGATCAAACAGAGAATAGGGCTCAATTCTTCTTAATCTCTTTTACAACTATCCAAGCATTTCCTTTTGTTAATAATAGTATCCATGTCTCCCTAAAAATAAGTCTAATGACTATATAAATCATTTAAGTGGTATTTCATAGTCCCCCTCCCAAATTTGCTTCAAGCTATTTGTCACACTCATACACTATTTCAAAAATCCAAACAACAAAACAGACAAATGGAATTAAATCAGAACCCATAGTTTTAGGCAGTATTTCTTAGTATATAAACTGAACCCTCTATATGATGTGTATTTGCATAATTATTGTTTCAAAAGTCACTTATTAGTGGCTTTTACTACTAATGTGAATGCCTTCTAAAAATGTTATTAAAACTAATGTAGCATGTAATGCACCAAACCACCCTTTTAACTTGAAGTGATTTCTTTCAAATTATCTGGTGGGGTTTTATTTTCCATTTTTGCAAGGACACAGCTTCTTTAAAATTGCAGAGCTCACCCCACTAATTGTCTTATTTTTGTTACAGAAAAAACAGCATGCAGAATGTGTCCTTCTTGTGATCTTAAAAAAGTTGTGGCTGCAATAAAGCAGGTCTCTATTTTTCTTAGCTGGAAAAGTATTTCCTTAATGTAAACAAGAAAATTTATACAAATCATGCAAGCATGGCCATGGAGAATTCTTATATTGTATATTCAACAGAGATAGGGTAATATATTACATCGTATTATACTATATTAACATTGCTTTTATTTTTCTATTTTCTTGCCCGAAATGTTACTTGGAAATCATTAGAATACTCATTTGAATGAATAGCTATTTTCAATGAATACTTTACACAAGCTCAATTTACACCTTATTGATAAATTTGATTTTTTAGAAACTAGTTTTACTTGTTCTTCTATATTTATCTCCCTTTCAGTACTCTCTCTTAAAAAATATGGATATTTATATTTACTTTTTTTCCTGTACTTACTGGCTCCTCTTTAACCACTAGGCACAAATCACCATCACTGCTACGAGTACCAAATCCATTCAGTGAAGATCCAACCAAAAAGAGCCTACTATCTGCAAGGCAAAAATAATTTTAAAATTATGTTCTTCTTTGAAAGAACTCAAATACCAAAAGTTTAATTATTGAATAATAAAAATACAGAATTGCAACATACTTGGAAAGATCTGCTGAATTTCCCTTTGGAGCTGAGTACGGCAAAGCTCTTTTTTGTTCAAGTCATAGGTTTGTTGTTGACATGCTTGAAATAACTCCAGTACTTGCTGACTTAACTTTATGTATAAAAAAACAAAACTTACATTTAATGTATAAATATTACTAGCAATAGCAACAACACTTAGACTTATATATCACTTCATAGTGCTTTTTACAGCCCTCTCTAAACAGTTTACAGAGTTAGCATATTGCCCCCAACAATCTGGGTCCTCATTTTACCAACCTCAGAAGGATGGAAGGCTGAGTCAACCTTGCGCCGGTGAGATTTGAACTGCCAAACTGTAGCTAGCAGTCAGCTGAAGTAGCTTGCAGTGTTGCACTCTAACCACTGTGCTACCTTGGTTCTTTAATTAATCCAGTCTTTTAAGTCTTATTGAACATAGACAACTTTTTTAGGATAAAAAGTCATCAATCCTACATTGCTCTTTATCTGGTTCATACTATATCTGCCTTGCAAATAACAAATTATCTAGATCCTAATGAGAAAGATTAATTATTTCAGGTCTAGGAAGTTAAGCAGCACATTAATCACAAGACCAAGAAACATTTATTCTTGGAAGTTGAAGACAATCAAAAACAAATTGGGGTTTATTCTACAGTAACTGAATACTGATTTTGGATAACCTGGTAGATTTACCTTTAAAATAGTTGCTATACAGCAATAAGCAGTAGAAAATCTTTGCTACTATAATAATCCTTAGCCAAGACGACAAGATTAATGCAGCACGAAACACAGTCTCCTTCCACTCACTTTGATTAGGATTGGAGGCAGTGACAAAAAGACTTCTCTAGAAAGGTGGTGTGATTTTTTTTATTTATTTTAACATTTCCAATTTAAAGAAAATGTCTAATTTTTATCTGCATTTTCTCTTCTACATCTGTAGAAACTCCAGGAATGTGGAGTTTCTATAAACGGATTCATAATTGTAAGAAGTGCATTAAGCCAACCGGAAACTTTGAGCTTATAACACTTATTTTGTCATATTATAACAATATTCTTTTCAATCTTACCTTATCTTTGGCTACAGGAAGTGTAGCTTCTATAGCATTATTAAAGGAAGGTTCTTGTAAAGGTGGCACACATCCTGTTAAATCTGAGATGTAATGTGCTTGAAATAATGGCGAAGAAATTGATCCAGGGAATGAATATCTATGATCTTCTATTAAAGGCACTAATTGGTTAGCGGAAGTTAATTCACGATGAGGTGAATGAAATCGCTGACGCTTTACTTCGTAAGGAACATCCTCTTCTTTCAACCTCCTAAAAACATAAAAGATTTGATTATTCCAGTTTTCCACTTAAAGTATGCAACAAAACCTCAATTGTAGATACTTCTGATTAACGTGAATATTCCAAAATTGTGCATTATGCTTTATAAGGATGTGCCAAATTCTTTTAAACAGGGAACCCAATTGTGCCCCATGAAAAGGTGCTAAATACAAGTTTTGTTACTGAAAGTTTAATCCGATGAAGACAATCTTACACAAACCATAATGTTTTTGAAATACTCCCTATCCAAAAGAATAAGTTCACATCTTACAAAGTGCACTTTAGTGAGAAGTTGTGTCCAAAGTGTACCCAGTGATAAGGGTGATAAGAAAGATAGAAGAGATGGAAAAACTTACCACAACAGCCATTCAAAATGTAGAAAGTGTCTGTGTAGGTTTAGATTGTACAGACAGTAAAATGTTTGATCTGGGCAAAAAAGAACCTCTATTTCATATATACAATATTTATATATGAAAGCAACAATTGTGTATTACAAAACATCTTGCTTTCAGCAGCCTCAGTAAGCTTGATATGATTATTTTTAGACTACAATGTTCATAATAAACAACACACTTGTTTAATACTAATCAAGTATGTTGTTAATTATGAATGCTGTGATCTGAAAATAAAGATTCACACACTTTCAATTACTGAAATACTGACAAAAGTTCCTGCCACTCATACAGGATATCTTGCCATTATTTTTTAATCAAGGCAGCAGTCACTGCAGACAAGATAAATTTTATGCCCATAAAAAAGATTTCAGTGGGTGCTTCTCTTTGAAAAAAGCTTTGACGACTTATTTGATGTGACTCTGGGAGACAAAGCAGTAGCCCACAAACAAATCATAATAATCATTAGGCCTCTAGTGAGATTACAAGGATTACTTATCAGAAAAAGTGAAAATGCACCAATGTTACATAAAAGGAATACTCCCCTGAAAATAGATAATCAGTAATTTAAGGTGATCCTCTGTGAAACTTCAGAGCAAGAGTATTATGGACCATATCTATTTAGTAGTGGATAAAAATGCTAGTGCTCTACAATCCCTGATACAAGCAAAGGAGAACAGATATGCAGCCAAGTGAATTTTCAAGCATTTGGCTTTCTTGCCATTCAAATGGCCAATTAAAAACAAAACAAATCCTTGGAAAAAAATATTCTGGATATCTCACTGTTGTAATAATCAAATCATTCAGTTACTTAATAAGCTGAATGCCATGTACATGTAGTTGATAATGTAACAGATAAAGCACAAACATTTGAGAAGCATAAAGATACTTTTTAAACACTGCATTAATTCTATCCATGCTTATACAAGAAAAACATTTATTTCAATTAGCTACATTTTGAATACAAGTTGATAGTCTAAGCCAAAGTTTTCTTTTCTTTTGATTAAAGTATCAGGTTCAGATACAAACTGCATTTTAATATGCGTTATGTTCTAAATATTTCCATTGGCTATTACCAATTATCAATCCAAATTACTCAAAAATATAGGCTGATCATGCAAGAATTATAATTTGAAGCTTACTATTAGCTCACTAATGCATTTTTAAAAACACACACACATACGGATTCCTCGGATACAGTTTGGCTTATGTATTTCATTTCCCACAGCACATTAAATGATGAACCACTTTTGACTTGTGGTTCTGGGAAACTGATACTCTTTTCCTGACATTTTTGATATTGTTAGTAGAAAGACAAGAAGTACAAAGCAAGCCATACATATATAGCCATTTAAAAAATAAACCCTATTACAGATGGAGGCATATACCAATGTGAAAATCTCCAAACTTTGAATATGAGAGACCTCCATTATCCAGTGAGGTAATCACCAAGTTAAAATAAAGCAGACTTGGAATTAGTGTTTGTTTTTCTAAAAATGGAAGGACTTTCTGTGTGGAAATAGCTTCTGAGCCATTGAAACTTTCTCACAAATGAAATGGAAGAACATTTAATCAATTTACCACCAGTCTTCCCTGCAACTAACTCAGATTCCTTATGTGCCTTGAATATCATTGTGAGGATGAAAGTTCTAAGGAATATAGGAGAAGAAAAAAATTCTCATAGCAGAATCATTCTGAATAAAACTCCATTCATGCTGGATCTAGTCCAGTAATATCACATCTAAGTCCCAGTATGCACTGAGCCTCTAAACCTTTCTAAACTTTTTTCTGAACTCTTTTTAGCTCAGTACTGGAGAATTCCGAAAATTTCCATTGCTACTTGTATTCAAACATTTTAAAACTTAGGACTGGACCAGAACAAAACTAGAACTAAATTTGTTTTCATTTCAAAGTATCTAATATTTAATGTTTCCCTTTTACTGTATTAAAAATTATAATTTAGTGGGAATTTTTGGAAAGAGATTGGAATGGGTTGCCTCCAATCATTGGAGATGGTGAAAACTCTGGAGCTTCAGGTTGTTTATCTTTAATATAGTGTCACATGAAATGTGAAATGTGTGGCTCATCTTACGATACCTGCTAGTTTCAAACTTACTAGGCAATATTAATTATTTGTTCATTTCATATGACACCTGCTATCATTAATCTAAACTGGAAACTAAAATTGTCAAACTCATCACTGCGCAGCACATTTTCAGACATTAAGCTGCCAATTTGATTTCCAAATGGGATCTATACAAACAATACAAATACAAAAATGTAGGTTAAAAGCAAATACAGAACAAGCCATTGGTTCCACAGCTTCTATAAATATAATAAAATAATTCTTCCTGTCACGTTTATATATCTTACTTACTTTCTGCGCCGGAATAACATAGGTGTAGGTGATCCATGCGATGGATTATCATTTTGGCAGGCAAAGTGTGGTGGTGAAATAGGAGGGATGGTTGAAAGAGTACCATTCACAAGAGTTCTAAAGATATTAAAGGGCAATATTACTGCTTATGAAACTTACCAAGGTCTTAAAACCAGAACTATATTAAAGTTGCTCTGAAAATTTGTTTTAATTTACTTAATTTTATTATGCTTCTAAATCTCTGGTCCATTTATTTCATGCTTTTATATTTTTTTCTTGTTCTTGTTCTTTTCCTTTTTCCTTTTCTTTTTCCATTATAGGTAGCCCTCAGCTTATGACCAGTTGCTTATTGATCATTCACATTTACAGTGGCCAGAAAACAGGTGCTTTACAGCCCATGAAGAACTCCCTGCTGTTGATTATGGTCACGCAACCATCACCCCACATGGCCACATGACTGCAAGTGTGGCACTTGGCAACTAGTCACTTTATGACCTATCATGGCATTGCAAAGTCATGTGACCACGATTCACAATGTTTTTTGCCTGCAAAAAATACCCATTTAAAAATATTTGCACTTACACCTGCAGTGTTCACTTAATGGCCATTGCAAAAAAAGATCATAAAATCACTTCCGGTCACGTGGATACCTCGATTCACAACCCTAGTGACTTACGACCGGATTTCTCTACTTCTAAAATGCCTTCCAAACAGACAGACATTATTTATACACACACACTCAATGAAACTGTTATTTGAATAATTAACAGTTTGTGATTCTTTTATAAAACACATCAGTATCTACCCTAGAATTACAAATATTAACTATTTTATAAAAGAATCACAAACTTTAAACTGATTACACAACTTTGCCTCATAATGCAGTTTTATAATACATATACACACATATACACACATATAAGACTACTTCTCTATAATGATTTGCATTTTCAACATTTCAAGATTTGCTACCCCACATGATTTGTTCTGAAAACGTACGTCTGATAAACTTCATATTAAAATGATGCCAAACTTACGTTGCTCTCTGAAGTGGCTGATGAAAGACAACTGGAGGTACGTTTACTGGAAGATTAACGAAGAGATTATATCGTTGGTGTTCTAGTGGAAAAGGTGGACGACTCAAAGTGGAAGAATTTGGGAACATGCTCTTCTGTGCTATAAATGAACATGTATTCTTCTACCTATATAAATTTTAAATGAAACTGAAGTAAAAAAAAAAAACCTATTCACAATTACTATAAACTGATATGATTTTTGACAAATATATTCTCAAAATATTTACATTAATATTTACCAAGAAAAGTGCACGTATTATTTACCATTTTTTGCATTAATACTTCTATTAATATGTTTGGCATTATAATATTGTATTATGTAATTATACCTATATATAATATTGTATTATATTTTATAATAGCTGTATTAATATTGAAATACTTTTTGTATTATATTTGTATGCAGTCAAGGCAGATCCCTTTATTGCAGTTTATACACAATCCCTTCAATAAGCTGTATTTCCACTATTCCATTCTATTTTTCATCGATGTTCAGAATAATAATACCAAAAATAGAGACTATTTTACAGAGTTGCAACTATATTGGTCTCTAATTGATTACAAAATACACACCAGAAGCTTTATTAAACTACTTAGGAATTGAGAAAATGGCATATATGGTAACCAATATGACCAAGCAAGATTTTAAATAAATTTCCATTCTGTTCTCTAGCACATGCATGTAACACAAACACAGACACACACACACACACAAATCTTCATTGAATACAAAAGAAATCTGTAAGGAAATTGATATTGCTTAATTTATATCGCTGTCCATTTACTGTGTAGCTCAGGGCAACTACCAAAAAATGAAAAACAATAAACCAAACAGTTAAAACATACTGCATTGAAGAGAGTTCGTATATGTAGCCCAGAACTTTGTTTTAATAGACTACAGGTAATCTTCAATTTAGGACCACAATTGGGACTAGGATTTCTGTTACTAAGCTAATTCAGCTTCCCCCACTTTGTTATCGGAAGCCAACTGGGAAAGGTCACAAATGGCAATCACATGACCCAAGGATGCTGCAACCATTGTAAATACATGCTAGTTGCCAAATTTTAATTATGTGACCATGGGGATGCTGTGACAATCATTTGATTACGTGACTATGGGGATGCTGCAACAATCATCAAATACGTGACTATGGAGATGCTGCGACCAGCCATAAGTCACTTCTTTCAGTGTCAAAATAACTTTGTTAAACTAATAACTTTAAGTCAAGGACTGACTACCTGTATATATCTTAATGCTCACAAAAACTCAAATGTGGCAGAGAAGCAAGAGTCTCTCCTATTATTTGTCTTCCAGGAGCCTGGCAATTTCAGCATTGCATTGAAGAACCATTAACAGGATTGCCTTTGTGGATCTGTCTTGTTCTGAGATACAACTCCCAACAGCCCAAGCTAGCATGGCCACTAGCAGGGATACCAGGTGTAAAACAAGATGGCCATATGCTATATGTCACTGATCTAATATCCTTGAACCTTTAATAGCTGATTATAATTTCTACCATGATGAGGGAAATGAAGATATGCATTTATTTTCACTACTTTTTGTTGAACTTGTACTGCTAACAGCTTTGCAAATAATTTACATTTGCATGCTTGCTGAGCCACTCACGGTACACCACTCATAATACACAAATGGCTAAATGAAGCAATGTTTCCCTTTGGTAACTGTTTTCATTTGATTCATCTTCAATAAAGCTTATTCTAAGATGATGGACATTAAGGCCATTAGTTTGGTAATTTGCTAGCACAAGAAAGATTAAAAATGACTTCCAATATATTTCTGACCATAGCATCTCAAAATAATCAAAATTATCAAGGGGCTGCAGCAATTTTGCAGGAACATCACTTATTTCGTAGGTTTAAAAATGGCAAAGGAAATGTGATGAGATTTATATATTTGTATATAGTGTAAAAACACTTACCTAACCTGGTGTTTTCAAGATGTCTTGACTTCAGTTTCCATAATCCCAGATTAGCATAACAAACAATCACACTTTTAGGAAATTACAGGAACTGAAATCCCCTGAAGTTTCTTAGTTTGATGGATAATGGATTAGAGAAGGGGCGCATTTGAAGTTTATCAAATAATTGTCAGACAAAAAGAAATATTTAATTACACAACATACTGAAATTATTGAATTTGCTATGAATTTGTTTATAGTTAACCATTCAGAAAACTTTAAAGTCAAATTTGACAAACTGATAGATGAACTATGAAAAAGTACACAAGAATAATGCCTTCTTATGCAGTTGAGTACAATAGAGGTAAAAACAAATACACTAAAATTATAAATATCAAACTAAAAACATCTTCCTTACCAGATATCATTAATTTAAATTATTTTTCCTAAATCACTTTGATTTCCTTTTAGGGACACTTACTGTCAGGATATATCAACAGTAGTTTTTAAATTTTTCTTAGTTAAAAATTGCTTATATTTTCTTATAAATTTCCATCAACATCCAGAAGAACCAAATCTTCTGGATGGTTAATAATAATAATAATAATTATTATTATTATTTTATTGTCATTGTACGTGTATACACAATATACCCATACAATGAGACACCCTCCTCAATAAAACCAACCAAAAACGCAGGAGAAGCCAATAGATACCCTTTTTTTTTGCCTAATCCATCAAAGATGCAGCACACACAACTTTCAGGAGTTTCCAATTATTGGCTTGGCAAAACATTCGCCTTCACTTTCCAATCTTTCTTGGATTAAAAAATCAGTCTGCAAAGTTAGAAAGAGTTTCTTCAGGTGAGGTTCGAAATACACTCCCATCCCTTTTTAAGACAATTTAGAAGCAATTGCCAAACTGTAAAGACGACGTAAACCTATGTATAAGATACTGTCATTGAAAGGAAAGAATCTTTTTATACCCAAACCACCATCAATTGACGTGTTATTTGTAATAATAACAATAAACGGCGTAGGGCACCAAGAACTGCATCATAACCCCCCGACCCACGTGAAGATTTCCGCTTCTGAGGCCTGTTTGCTGCAGATTTCTCTCTTCCCAGATGCCCGGCCGAAAGTTACTCGCCTTGGAGGGGCCCTAGGACATCCTAACCAACGGCTCAGAAACAAGCTCTCTTGCCTTTTCTCTCAAAAGCCCTCCAGGCCCAACAGTCCGCTCGCTTGAAAAGGGAGACCCAGCAGGATTCCCGCTTGGTCAAAAAGAAGCCCAAGGAGTGCTCTCTTCATCTCGTCCGCTCCGGACTACAACCTGCGCGAAGGTTGTTTTAACTTACTCCGACCAGGGCGTAGAATTCAGGAGCGGCTGAGGGGTCGAGGCCCACCCGCTTTCCGAGGCCAGCCGCCTATTCTGTTTTCTTCCCCTCCTTTCTGGAGAGAAAGAGAAAGGCAGGTAGGATTCTCCGGAAGTAAACCGGAAATTCCTTAAACGGGACCATCTCTATGGCTGAGGCTTTGGTTTACCCCGGATGCAAAGAGCTCGGACCGGAAGCGCTCCAAAAACCCCCGCTCTTATGCTCAGCCTCTGTAATCTCGCCTCCTCCACCACCCATCTCCTCGCAAGTCTTCGACATCTCATTCTGCGCGTGCGCCTTTGGCGCTGCTCCCTTGTGCAAGCGCGTGGGTCGGACCGCTCCGGAGATTTTATGCTCCTGGTTCCTGGAGAAGGAATTCTCTTGACTCTCCTGCTTATCCTGCTTACAAAAGATTAGCATGAGTTTCCATCTCTAAATAACTATCGTTTTGGGGCGATATAAAGGCCCCTTACTGCAATAAAATAAACTATTTTCTGAAGATTGTAATTACTATTGGGCAGAAAATTCCACTCATTTCAAAATGGCAAGATTGCTGAACTTCTATCGAATTATAGGCAAACGTTCAGAAATAGTTTCCACCTGTTCAGAGATCTGAGAAAGTCTATAATGATAGATATTTTTTTCCTTATAACTCGTTCATCAACTGTTTCGAAATGGGTCACATGGTTAAATAAGTGAATGCTGAGTAGGAACACTAAAGCTGTTAGGAAAGAAAATGCCAATATCCCTTGGCAATATTTCTATTCTGTGTCCCTGTTGCTTTGCCTTCATCTCAGCCCCAGTATGAGAAGGCCTTGAATCACCTTTTACAGATGTTGAAATAATATATTTCCCGCAAATCACAGTAATTAACAATAGCTTTAACTTAGGTGAAATATGTTGGCATCCTGGCAAATGACTACAAACTAGCTAAATGCATTTAGAATGAGCAACAGGAGCAATGAGCGACTTAGAAATAAACATTGGATTAAGAAGATCAAATCATACGGTATTGTAAATTCTAAGATACCATTACTGTATGTAGTAGGTGTCTAGTGGGATGAAATAAATAGGAACAAATATTGAATCAACGTTATCTTGAGGGACCCAAAAAGCATGTTTTCTCTGTCACAGTGCCTGTTGTCTGGAATGATACTCCCTAGAGATTTGGATGGCTCAAACTGATGATGTTCAGGAAGCTAGTGAAAGCTTTGGGGCAGGATGAAGGTTGGGCCCCTGCTGGACAGGTGGAGTTACATGATTTTTTTTTAGTCATTCGTGATTTCTTTTTTGACTTTTTAATTTTAAAGGCATTCCATGGGGGGTTGGGTTGCTTACAAAGTGTATAAGTAAGTAAATAAGTAAATCTTGAGGGAGCCAAGCTTTGCAGCAGTTCACATAAAAGGCATCTGGGCAACCTTGTTAGATAAACAGTAGTGTAATGTAGCTAATAAAAGAGAATTTACTATCTTGGAGTACATTAATATAAGCAGAGTGTCCAAATCACCAGAAGTCATCATTCCATTTTATGTTGGCCAGGTCAGACCCCTTTTGTATTCTAAGCATCAATTTAAAACTAGTGACAAATTGGAACAAGAGATGTTCAAAGGAGATTTATCAAGATGGTGAAGGGCCTGGAAATCAAGCCCTATGAGGAACAGTTAAAAGAATCTATTATGTTTAGCCTTCAGGGGAAAATGATCAAGGGCAGATACAATAGCAGTTTTAAATATCTGTAGGTGTTACACAGAAGAAGGAAAATATCCAAACTGGTGATGCTGAAACTATATGCTAGGTATTAGAAAATGCTTCCTATAATATGAGCTGTCCAATAGTGGATTGAGTTCTCCTTTGCTAGAGCTTTTCAAACAGGTGAATGGTCATTTGTTAAAAGATACTCACGTAAAACTTTCATTGATTAAGAGCATCAGACCCAATGACATTTAAGATCTCTTCCAATTCTATAATTCCAAAACACTCTTTTGCCTCTTGGTTTACTGAAAATCAGCAAACAGGGAGAGGTTGTTCAGGAACAATCTTCTAAGGAGCTATTGTGAATAATTTATTCCAGGGGTCAACTAAGCACTCTACGGAATCACCCTTAAAGACTCCAGGAATTTCCCTTTGGAAATTCTTTTAACCCATTAAATCCCTGGGATGGATTGATTGAATAGGTCTCTCCTCCGTGCATAAGAAACAAAAACTGAAAATTCTACAAAAACAGTGATCTAATCATGAAAAAAAGGACTGATGTTAATGACCTCCACTTTCAGATTACATCTTGACTGCTCCAAGGCAGGATTGAGGGATAATCCCCTGTAATCACTTAAAACAAGTTCCCAGTAGCCAAGAAAATGAGATTTTCTCTTCCTAGGAAAGATAAGTTGAACCCCCTAAGCAACAAAAGACTGGGTCACCCAACATCACCTTTCCAATGAGGCCCAGCAGTTTATTTTATTTTAATCTCACCTTTATTGTTTCTTCATAACTCAAGGTGGCAAATATATCCATCTTCCTATTTTGCTCACAGTAACAATCCTATGAGATGAGTTGGGCTAAAAAACAGTGACTGGCCCAAAGTCATCCCGCTGGCTTTCATGGCTAAGGGAAGACTTCCATTTGAGTTTGGATAGTGATACCATTGTGCAACAGGGAAACTAGTACAGCAACAGCAACCCCAGCTTTTATTCTTTCCTAGACTGAACAGTCACACTAATCCAAGTTGCAACTAGTTTGATTTTGCAGTTTTGAGCTTCAAACAACTAAAAAAGCAGACAGAGTGCAGTTGCATATATACTTCAGAAGAAACCCAAGGAAGACAAGATGCATGTGCAGAAGCAAGGTGCGTGCGCAAGCGCAATCTCATTGCAAACTGGTAGTAAAGGTAAGTAGAACCCATTCGTAAGCAAAACAAATACTGCAGGCAGAAATCCATTCAAGACAGGATATTTTAAAACTCCTTGCAGCAAAGTTTGACAGCTAACAAAAGCAAAACGATAGGATTAGAACAAGCAGCCCCTCACCCAAGATCCGACACAGTACAAAAGCCATTAGCCACAATAGGAATTGCTTAACCCCCTTTTAGAAATGCAAAGTCCCTATTGCACAAATTCCAAACTTCAAAGTTACAGAAACTATAAAGATCCATCCATTCATTCAACCATTTGTTCAGCTGACCCAGAACTGCACGCTGTCTTTGTGGGTGGTTCTGTTCATCAATAAATGGATCTTCTTTCCAATCAGCCTCCAGCCTCCATTTTATTTCCAGCATCTTTCTCCCAGCTTGGAACTGAACCAGATGGATATTTCTTCCAACACTATCTAAGTCTGCCCTCAACTACTCATGCCCATTGTGTGCTTGGGTCTACCTGAGTTATTGCCTGTCAGCATTTGAGGCTGACAACTTATTTCACCAGTCCCCTCGGTTACCATAAAAACGGAACCTCACAAATAAGGCCTCACAGCCAGTATCATTGACAACCTGCAGAGTTTCCTGCATGATTGTCCCTATTCCTTCTCTCTTGCTTTGGAGTCATTCTAACTTAAAATCCAAATCAGCACATCTCCATATAAGGTGATATTCCTTTGCCACCTAGATTGTATGTGCCAGCTTTGCCTCTTGCTCTTACTCAAATTGTGAATGAAGAAAGCTTTATTATCGGCAGATCTGACATTTAGAAACACCAGCTGGAGCCCAGGGCTTTCCGTGCTCTGGTATCTGGCACACAAGAAAACAACAGAAGGCTAGACGTGGGGACTAGTTTGAAAGGTTTATTTAGTCTTATTTAGCATATTGGGTGTTCTTAGCCTTTTGGTTTCTCACCTAGTCAATTACAGTTCATTATGTTACATAAATTCATATGCTATGCTGCAAACCATAATTTATAAACTACAATGACTGGATATAGACAACTTAAATAAAGGCATCCACTTTAATTATGATGACCAAAGAACGATGAAACAAATATGATACCACAATGCAAATATCAGCTCTTTGTATTGGCGTCCTGATGTCACAATGTGTGTTTTGTCCATAATTCAATGCGCCCCACCTGCCCCGCATGCACACGCGACCCCCCCCCATGCAACCCCTGTGTTTGGCACACAATGGCATGGTGGGCCCAGTAGGCCCAATTTTCACTCTCCCCAGGAAAAGTTTTTCACTCTCCACTCTCCAGAGGAACCTGGGAAGAAAACGCCCTTCCCCACCCTCCCGGAAGCCAGAAACAGTCCCAACTTCCAGTGGGCCCAGAAGGCTTGAAAATCAGCTGGCTGGTGTACACATGGGCACTGGAGCCTCCAGAAGGCCTAGGGGGGAGGCCCATTTTTCTTTCTCACCTGGCTCCAGATCCTCTCTATGCATCTGGGAAGGGTGAGAACAGCCTTTCCCACTCCCTCGGAGGCCCTCCGGAGGTCTGAAACGGCCCATTTCCCAACTCCCGGTGGGGCAGGAAGTGACTTTTTTGCTGTCCCCAGCCTCCAGAGACTCCTAGAGAGCACAAAATGTCACTTCCTGTCCCACCACATGCGCACCTACCCGCCCCCCCTCTCCTGGCACGCAATGGCAAAAAGGTTAGCCATCACTGGTCTAGGACTACCTGTTTTTAAGTTTGTCTGAGTTTGACTGACCTGGGTTTATATTGTAACTGCTGTCAGTGTTCCAGAAGAACCCAACTCCAATTAAAACTCCGAGATAGGCATTTTGTCAAAGTTCCCATTTATTAGAGTAGGTATATTAGCACAGCTGGGAAAGCCCAAATCTGAGTGTTCCGGGTTTTTTCTCAGTAAATCAAAACCCCAAATCCAACCCTTGCACCTATCATTCCATCCCATGATCCAATCACTATCCGTTCCATCTTGAGACACTACTTCAACCACTCCTTCTCCAGATGCAGAACTGCTTTGACCTTGACCGAAAAGAAGAATGCTATTTTGTCTAACTACATCCCCGCTACTAAATCCCCCCCCTCCTAATTTCTCACGCACAAGAAGGTGACAGTGTGGAAGCTTCCAGTGTTAATATGGCTTCCAAAGCTGACAACTGCAGACAATCTGCTTGAACCACAGTAATAGTAGGACAAGGTTAGATTGTGCTAAAAATATTTCTTATAAAATTGGAAAGAAATAGTATTCTGGTTACTATAGGACTCTTTAACAGCAATCTGAGCATGTTGACTCAGAAGTAAATTCCAGTGAGCTCATTGGGTATCTTCAATAAGAAGTATGCTTTTTCTTCTATTTCCTGGGTAATCACTAATACCAGATAATAGTAATAACTTTAGAGATTGTAATATATTTTATACGATGGCAGGGGTTTCTGTAGGAAGGAGCATTTTAAAAGGCACCACGGCAGTCACAATTATGCAATCAAAGCCCTGTCCTTTTGTATAAGTGCTGAAACCATACTAAAAACAAGAGCTCCACTTAACATAACACCTATCTTGCTATCTCTTATGGCTAGCAAAACCTGAACCTTTCTTTTTGTTATCTTCAGATTCAGTTCTTCTTCTGGATATCGACTTAGAGTAGATAGATCCCACACAGTATATGTCATATTCCTTACATAATAGTCCTTATGCTAATTCCTCTTTGAAGGCATTAATCCACTTTGGAACCTGGACCTCATTAGCTGCCTGAGACTCACCAAATTCCTCTTAGTTTACTGTCATCCTTCTTCCGCTCCCTCAACACACTACCTCACATCATATTTTTGTAACCTCTTCAACTTCCCGCCTCCCTGCTTTGGAATCTTTGTGTATGAAATCTGTTATCTGATTTATTTCCCAAAAAGGCTATTATCCACAAGTACAGTTTAAAGGGATGGCAGAACCTGAGCGTTGAGTGAAAAGGGGCTTGAGATTTCTTACATAGTCACAAGAGAAATAAGTCCAACCCTCCTATTGTTTGCCATTAACCTTTACCTAACTATAAGCAAGTGCCAACTGTTAGATTCCTGTGCATTTGTTTATTTGAATGTGTTTGTGTATGCATTTATTGAATTTATAGTCCATCATGGTCTATTAATTTTCTGCTTTATTTTAATCTCTATTTATTTTAAGCTTATACACTTCCTCCACAAAGTTGCAGAGGGATAGGAAGTTGGTGTGATAGAAAGCTTAAAGTGGCTACCACCTTAAAGATACATCATCTTGGATATTTTATTTGAGAATTAATATTTCTATTTTGCAGTGTTGCTGTGTAAATTAATTATAGCATTAGCCACATCAGAAATGTCAAGCTCCTAAATATTCTTTTGTTGGCAAAAATACCAGTGTGTGTGTGGGGGGGGGGACACACTAAGGAATGCTAAATTTTAAATGAGAAAATGGAAGACTTAAAATAAAAGTTTCTATAGCAACAATATAACGATATTGTGTAGTTTATAATAATTGTTGGGTAATACATGTAATAACTCAAGAAATTTACATCAATAAAGAATAATTAGATTAACTGAATAGGCTGTTAATTTTGAAGTTGGTACCTTGTTCCATTACTTTCTTAGGGGTGATGGTGTCATCCTTCAAACATGGGTATTTTTCATCATTGACCATGCTGACTTCACTGGCAGCCTTAAAAAGGAGAACACAACAGTATCTCTAACTGTGTTGCTTCTTGATGGTCAGTTTCAGGAAGTTAGTTTATTGGATACTGCAGAGTCCCATCCTCTTTCTAACTTCATTAACATCTATATGAAGCTACTGCAAGAAGCAATCAAGAGAATTTTGGCTCCCAGCTTTAACATCTGACTTTAATGTTAACCATAAGCTTTCTTCTCGAGCCAATTCTAAGGTAAAATTCTTCAGATGTCATACTTCATTTTGGGTTGGATGGGGAAGCAAATTGCTTATCAAGCAGGGCTAAGAGCCATGTTTTGATATCTTTTTTGAAGGACAAGGGGCCTGCCTCAACTCCATAGGGCAGGAGCAACAGCCAAGAAAGCTCTCTTCCTGGACCGAGTGAGTCAGAGTTCTTTAACTGATGGGAGTTTGCAACATACCTCCCCTGCCTGACCAGGTGAGATAGGCCAATGTAATAGGATGAAGACAGTTCCAAAGGTAGTTTTATATATACATTACTGCCTACATTTATAGCAATGGTTCCACTGTATTTTTGAAAGATCTACCACTGATGTAAGGAGTGAAGGAATGTCCTGTGAACCATGGGAGAAGAGGTCAATAAAAGTTAAAAGCAAAAATAACAAAGTGTTGTTGCATCTTATCTAAGAAATCATCTTAAATATGAATAATAAAATATATAATGTATAAATATGCCAGTGCTGCTTTTTAAGTAGGGTAGAACACATACAGGGAGTCCTTGACATACAACCATTTGGTTTGTGAATATTCAAAGTTACAATAGCACTGAAAAAAGTGACATGACTATTTTTCATATGACCATTGCAGCATCCCTGTGATCATGTGATAAAAATTCAGCTTAGCAACTGGAATGTACTTATGACCATTGCAGAATCCTGGAGTCATGTGATCACTTTCTGCAACCTTCTGACTAGCAAAACTAATGGGGAACTTAGATTCAATTAACAACCCTGCTTCTAATTTAACAATTGCAGTGATTCACTTAACAACTGTGACAAGAAAGGTCATAAATGGGGCAAAACTCACTTATAACTGTTTTGTTTAGCAGTGGAAATTTGGGGCTCAGTTGTGGTCATAAGTCAAGGATTACTGTATCAATGAAAGTTTTAATGTTTTTATTTTCAAGAATTTTGTAACAGCCACTGTCATTTTATTATTTTTATTATTTTTCCTTAAGAATGTTTAATATTTGCTTGTAGCTTTACCAGTATTTTATTACATTAATTTATAATGTGCACTATGTTTCACATATCCAAACAGCCTTTGAATCTTTAGTGACAAAGATTTTCAAACAATTTCCCAAAAAATTGCATATGACAATAAGGATCTGCAGATCAGGCTTGGGGAATTAGAAGAGGCACAATTTCTTAATGGGCATGTGTCAAACAGGAATAAACTTGCAAAAGATGGACTCTCAACTTGGCTGTAAAATAAAAAGGAGTGAAAGGAACTTTTAGCTATGTGAGAGATCAACCTATAGAGGTTTGAAAGGAAATCAGTCATAGATGCTGCAAATAACATGCTTACTAACTTTTAAGATGTAATAATCATCAATATTTATCCGCTACAATTTTTGTAACTTCTCCTAAATTTTTTTCTTTCCTGGGCCTCACAAGGATGAAATACAACAAATTGCAACATAAATATCAGTAAAGATGAAGGGTAAAACTTACAGTATTTAACATTAGAAATAATACTGTGCAATAGATAGTAATTTATTTTATGATTAAAATTAATATTTGTTTTTTACCTATGTTACAAGTATTGGAATGCACTTATTCAATGTGGTTGGTTGAAAGGACATGATCACGACAAGTATGACCTCACCATATTTTTAATTAGGTAGGTGAGATCCAGACACGTTTTTGGATTTGAATGCCTAATGAAAGTCAAGAACCATATATCACCCGCAATTAAATGGCATCATTAAATCAAATTGTGCTGAAACTTAAAAGCTAAATTCCCACTTTATTGTCTTTGTTCATTCTGTTATACACATTGAAACACTTCAGGGAATGAAGGTTTAAAAATAGTGATGCAAATGATTCCTATGAGATGAGGTTTTCAAAAGTAATCAGAATTTTAAAAAGAATAGCTTGAACTCTATTTCCCATTTGGATGGAAGGCACTTATAAGAATAATTTAGCGTTTTTTTTTTAACCACGTCGGGAATGCGTGATTCTTAAATCTGAAATAATGTGAGCTCTGGATATTGCTGAAAAGATTTCCATTGGATAGCCTTGAGACTGGTTCGACTGTTGGACTTTCAAGAAGTCTGAAGAAAGAATAAATTCCACATTATTATTTATACTGTTACTATAGCCGTGTGTGAATTCTTGATGAACAACAATATCAATTTATTTTTAGATGTATAGTTCTTTGGAATAATAAGACAAATAAGACATTAGATGTAGGCATGCTACATCATCACTATTAATGTCTAAAGATGAGGAAACAACAAAGCATTTCCTATCTATAAAGTAGAGCTAAATCCTCGTAGTCAAAATACAAAAAGGACAGAAGATAAAGAGCACAAGCAACTTTGGACATTGTCTCAGAAATGTTAAATGATGTACTAGAATATCCACTAAAGAAAACATTTCTGGAGAAAGAAAAGGGGATAAAAGGCAGTAGACAAAGAAAGCCTATTAATTCCTCTGTTGGAATCAGAGAGAACGATTGATTACGAAAGTTATTTTTGGGACACAAAGGGCAGTTGGCTCCATGCAAGTTAATGGGTGGACCTTGATAATAACCCACAGGACAATAATTTTACATCATTTATTTGGAGTTTAAATGATTTCAGAATAGCCTGAGTATCATCTGTCATTGTTTCAGAATAGAATTGCCACTGCGTGAGGAATGGATCGAAACTGTTAAAATGGATACCTTCTGGAAAGCAATCACAGTACAAAGTACAAACAGATGTATTGGCCATTCTTAAAAGTAGGTAAGAAAATAGAAATAGATACCAACTCCAACTGAGAATGTGTAGGAAGGAAGGAAGGAAGAGGAGGTAGGTTAGAATTATCAAGATTTTTAAAATAATGTGAAATATAAAATTAACTAACGAAAAAGGGTCTAAATTCTAATAAAATGTAAATGACATAGCTGTCAAAGGAAGGCACTTGCGATTTTGCAAAATAGCTTATTCTGGCTTCTTTATCAGATGCTCAAAGAGAAAAAAGATTATACAAGGAAGGGTATGTATCTGGAAATAGCAAATTCCTGGATTTTTGCTATTGTTGTTGTTCGTGCTTTCAAGTCAGTGTAGAGACTTGTCAAATGCCTGTACTAATCCCTGCAGTATGTTGCCACTGTACCCTTCCAAAAGCTGCCAGAGAGTGACAGCCTCACGGTCACTGAGTAGGGAAGACTAAAGCTCAAAGTCTCATAATTTCTAGCTTGATGCCTTAATATACTACGCCAAACTGGCTTTTCTCTGGTTAAAGACTGGAAATTCAAACTCATTTCTCAGGAGCCTGATACAGTCTGTTCTTCTGCCCTACAGGTAGTTCTTTGTAAGAATGAAAATTATGGCAAAGAGTCTTAGGTGTGCAGTAATACATACTGTATTTTAAATAACACTTTTTCCATAATACAGCCTCAAGCTGTTGACTTCTACATGTAAATCTGCTGGAACGGAAGCCGACTCTCCCCAAATTTCAAACCCTTCTTTGTTTTGTCCCCAGTGATGGCCTGAAGTTCTGCCAGGACTACATTTTTACCACAGCCCCTGGTTAGTGAATTCACCTTCTTTAACCTTCCTGGGATAAACCCTGGGATAGATAACAATACACAAGTATCTATTCCTGGATCAGTAAATCAAGAGAAGAAAGGAAACATACCCGATTTATTCCCCCCCGCCCCCCATCACTTGGATGGAAGGAGAAAAGGGCAAAATGTTGCCAATTTCATCCAACTTGTTTAAAAAAGTACCCTCAGCTTTTCATTATTTTACAAGTGAAGTTGTACAAAAAAATTGCCAAGAAGGGCAGGGTCCAGTACCAGAGGACAGCAAACCTCTTGCCACACTACATAGGAGCCAAGCAGAATGCAAACGTTTTGCTTACTATAAAATGTAGTGCAGCATCACTTGAGCTGCCTCAAGCTAGGAAAACACAACTTTTGGTGGGTGATGCTACCTTCCAAAGCGGGCTATGGCGAATACAGGACAATGCCAAGCACTCCTGAACTTAAGAAATGGTCAGTAGGGTAGTTTAATCAAAGTGGATTTATGTGGGTAAGATTATGTGGATAGAATTTATGTGGATAAGTTCTACTATAGATGTTTAGTCATTTCTGAAGTGGAGTAACCGGTTTCTCATATTGCATTAAGCTGTACATGCTAAAGCCGAGATCAATCAAACCACATTTGGGCTTATTGCAATGTGCAAAAGAGGAAACGCAAAAGGTTGAATTAGTCAAGTATTTTCTTGGTAGAAAAGTTCTGTAACTATTCCTATTATAGTACTCGGAACGTACAGCTGGCACAAATCACAGCCGCCTACTTGCTGACGGGCCTTAATGGGTTTACAAAAATAACATCTGTTCTGCAGAAATTGCATTGGTATCAGACCTATGAGGTAGACTAAAAACAGAAAACTAGCTCCGTAGGAAGACTTTATTAATTGAGAAAGACTATAGTAACACAATCTTGCAAATCTGCTTGTGCTTTTCTTCCCCTCTCTCTTATTTCCACAATGAATCAGAGAGGAATCAGTCTGAGTCTCTTCTTAATGTTATCTGCTTTTCCAGGACTTAAGGAATGCTTCTGATCACAGTCGAGTGTTGTTCTATAGTCCACACAGTACCCTGTAGTATTAACTCTAATCCTTTTAAGATATTTTAGAATATATTTTCCCTTTATAATAATTAATTATAATTCTTGTGTTTTATTTGCTGGTCTAGGAATAAATAAAGATTTGATTTGAATGTTTCTGTCCTTTTTGTTTACCATAAAATACATGATAGTATTTTTGCCTCATAGCTATCTCTCTGGCTTTCTACAATTGTCATCAAGCAGAAGATGCTGGTAATCACCTATAACGTCCTTTATAGCTTGAGTTCTGGTTATTCTTTGGGACTGTCTTCTTCATGTAGAACCTATCTAAGCTATACAATGTAATTGGAAAAGGATACTCCAGATATCCATCCTGAAAGCAATCGGGCGATGGATTTTCTCAGAAGGATTTCTGGAAGAGTACAAGAGCACAACAGCAATTTATCCTAACCAAGATGTTAGTTAAGCTCTATCATTCTACCTTTCTCTGAAAGGATGCTTGTATGCAGTGGGCTGAGGCTTCTGCTATCAGTTTTTCAAACAGAGATTTGAATCTGAGAGCTCAAATCACTGTCTTCCATAGGCTGGATTCATACATTGCAGTGAGCCATAATGTGGTTTGTTTAGTTCTGAACGTTGAACCACTGTAGTTTGTATGGTATAGTTTGTATTTTTACTTAACATATGAATTGAGGGAATTAGAGTACAGTAGAATTAAAGAACTAAAGCCAAATCCTTTAGAATTGAGAGACAAGTACAATGCTCCAACACAAAAACAAATTTCAACATGAGAAAATATATGTGTAATTCATAAAAATGCATGCATATATGCTCCTGAGTCTGTCGATTCCTGGCGACTACCTGGATGAGTTTTCATAACAATTATAAAACTCATAACAATTAAAAATAAAAATCATAACAATTATAAAACTTAAATGGATTGATATTTTTACTTTAAATATTTGTTACAAATACCAATATCACTGATATCATTCCCAAAATGCTTGTATTTGTGATTTCACGTTTTCTCCTCAACTCACTGAATCTCCTTATTCTTCAGTTGTTCTCACTGAGTGACTTAAAATTTCTCATTTTAAAATATACACGAGTATATTTTCTCTCAAATTTGCAAACTATTAAGATTTCAATAGTGGGTTCCACAGTTGGAACACCAGTAAGCATCTAAGTTGATAGAGCTCGAGTTTAGCTTACTTTTAGCAATAGCTATTTTTTTTTTTTTTTGGACACATTTTCATTTTGGGAACTTTACATAAAAAGCAAAATAAGTCTCATCCTTCTCAGCACACCCATTTTTTAAGGACAGTTACGGAAGTGGCGGACGGACGAATAGCAGGAGCTTATCCAATTCCTGGGGGTGGGTTGTAGGAACACGGACCAAACCCCTCTATTTTCGTTCCCGCATTCTTCTTTTCTATTCCTTATTATAGAAGCGCTTCCGGCGGCATGTAGCATTCTGACATCACCCCCTCGCACCCTAATGACGTCAGCCCCGGGAGCAGTGTGTGACGGCAGTGCGTAGGGGAGCGTGGTGACGTATCCTATTTAAAGGTCCCCAAGTAGAGGATGGAGGCAGAATCAGCAAGTGCTGCTACCGCGTGGGGGTCCGTAGCTGCGGAGTAGCAGCGAGACTGCGCCTCGTACCCTCGCCGGGAGTGCTGGGCCTGAGTGGGGCAATAAGCGGAGGTCGTTCGCTCCATTCTCCCTCCTTTCCCTCGGCCGTTCCTCCCCATTTTTGGTGGCTGCGGGGGCCGGTGGGAGGGTCGGAGCGAAGCAAAGCGAGAGCGGGCGCCTTCCGCTCCGCCTTCCGTTCCTCCTGCCCTCTCAGCCCCCGGAGCGTGGGGGGAGTAGGGCGCGCTCTCTTCAGTGCCCTGCGCAGGGAACCTGGAAAGGGAGCGAGTGGCCGCTTGGCCGACCGCGGCGGCGTGTGCGCGGGCACGGGAAGGAGGTGTGAGGAGGAGCAGGAGAAAACCTGAGCCGCCTGGCGCGCTTCGGCCCTGGACTGGGAAGCTCCGCGTCGGAGGTGCTGGAGAGGCAACCGCTCCCCCCCCCACTCCTCCTCCTCCTCCTGCCGCTGCAGCCCGCGCTTTGGCCCCGCTGCTGCAGCGAGGGGCTAGAGGGGCGCTGCTGCTGCTGCTGCTGTCGGCGCCAACGCCGCCGCTGCCACTCCTCCTGCTTGGCTGCTGCTGCTGAGCATGATTGATCTGCCGGACACGAGACGGAGGAAGAGGCTGCCCCGCTGCAGAAGCGGGCGGGATTGAAGGGGACCTGCCCTGCCTTGCCTTGCCTTGCCTTGCCTTGCCGTGGGAAGGACCGCGGCTCTTTGCCCGCCTCCCGGGTTGCATCCACTGCCTTCCCGTTTCATCTTCTGCCCGCATCCCCTCCCGTCCTAAAAGGGGATGCGTGGCCCGTGCCCTGCCACAGCTGCCGGTCTACCGGAGCCCGATGTCAGCGCCGGCAAGGGGGCTTCTGCCGGCTGCTGCTGCTACTGCTTGGGAAAATGAAGCGACACCCCCCATGCTCTCGCTGCTGCTGCTGCTGCTGCTATCGACGGGGGTGTTAGAAGGAAGGGCGGCGCGGAGCGCTGCGCACACCGCAAGCCCCACGAGCCTGCTCTCTACCTGAGGCGGACCGCGATCCGGGCGCTTGTGGTTCTCGGGCATTTCAATAAACTGCTTAGGCATCCGCGCTGCTGTGGATTTTTTTTTTTTTTAATCCTCCTGCTAGAGGCGGTCGAGTGCCTCCCCTTCTCCCCGCAGAAGGAGGATTGGCTTGGTGCTGCCGCTGCCTCTGCTACTACCTCCTCCTTATCCGCCTCCTCCTGCCAGGGAGCTGGAGCTCTCCCTGGACCCCTTCGTGCAGGGGGCTCGCTGAAGAAGACGGGCTCTGGGAGGCTATGGGGAGAGTCTCTTCATGTTGATGCCCTAGGTCGATTCTCCTCTCCCCACCCCTCGAAAGGGTTGCGATCCCCCCCACAAAAAAATCCCTTCTACATTCCCAAATGCCTGTAGACTTCTGTGTTTAAAATCCGGCCGAAGAAGGCACGTAAGATCACCTGGAAAGGCAGAAAATTGGCTGGAGAGACCTGTCAGGATTAATACTGTAACTGGCCCGGGGTGCGCTCGCAGCGTAGGAAACGGGGAAAAATCCTTTTAAGAATTGATCTGCTAAGCAACGCTCACGGCACGTCTTCATTGGTCATCATGGGGTAAGGATTTCATACTAAATTGTGGAGTTGTAACAGGAAAATCGAGTATTCGGTTTCTAGGGGATTTTTATCTTTAAGGAGCAGAGCAAAGCATCGTCTGGGAGAGTGCTAGAATTAAAAGCTCAACTTCTGAATGGCAGCTAGATAGCTTGCTTGGTCAGCAGCCCTGAGACTCGTCCATTCAACAATCTATTCAGATCTGAATGTAGGGAACTCAACATTTTACTGGGTCTTTTAGCCAGGAACCAAAAAACATGTTCCTCAGATTTTTGTCATGAAGGTATGACAGACACACTGTTGATTGTAGAGAGTATTGTTCTAGGTATAGGAGTCCAAAGAGGTGTCCCTACATACATTCTCTGATACGGAAAAAGCATCTTTGGGACAACCATAACCTGGATGATTGAGAATCTCCATAGACTCCTAGAGGAGTACTTCGCAGAGCTGTTGAATTGGAGAGAACCAGCAGGTTGAACTTCCCTGCTTACAAGTTCTTTCTTGACAAATATAGCTTACACTTTGATCCTTGGATTTAGGCTGTAGTACTAGGGAGAATAGGTAGTATTTTGAAGACATGAACCTTCAGTTAGAGGTTCCAAAATTAATGATTCGTCCTCCTTTGTACTTAAAGAACTTGCATGCTATATCTCCTAAAGCTGATTGTAGCTAATGGCAACTATTGTATGTATCATTTGTTGGCTGCTGAACAATTTACACATTTGTTTATAATGTTTCAGCAATTGTATTGGTTTGCAGGTTGCTCAGGATGAGGCAGGCCTCATTAGAGAACTGGACCCAAAAGAGATAAATGTGTTTCATCTGCTTCTTCTAGGATTCAAATTCTAATGTATTATTAGATACTCTCTTCTACCAACCAGAAAAGGAATCAAGTACTGTAGAAGAAAAAAATACAAAAGGACAACCCTAATTTTTCAACCATGGATAGAAGGAAATGTAGGTGATATACAGGATAGTCAAGGATCCAACAAAAACTGCTCAGAGAGTGGATGATAATTTGGTGTGATGATTAAAGCAAGAGGCTGGAAGTCAGGAGACTGTGAATTCTAGTTCCGCTTTGGGCATGAAAGGCAGCTGGTGACATCTCTCTTAACTCAACCACTTCATAGGATTGTTGTGGGAAAAATAAGAGGAGGAAGGAGTATTATGTATGTTTGCCTTGAGTTACTTATAAAGTAATAAAGGTGGGATTAAAATCTAATAAACAACTAAGGAGCTAGGACATAGAAATAAATTTCAGAATAAATTTCAGAATTATGCGCAACAGGACTGGCATTTAAAATATCTAATTCTACAGATCTTGGAATTTTCAGCGATAGTTCCATTTTTTGTGTAATAATCTTGTTCTTACTTCTACCCTACCTGTTGGCTACTTGTTTCAATTCCAAGCGTATGAGCTTATGGTTATTGTGAAAATGAGCGTTATTACTAATGATTGCAAGATGTTTCATGGCTCAGTTAAATTATACTTTACGCAAGTGCAGGACTCTCATTTTTTCATCAAATACTAAAGTTGAATGAAAATTGTTTTGGGGCAGTTGCTGCTTTTTATCAAGAGATTTATCTCTTCATAATTTTAAATGTGCAATTTTTTATATTTTGAGCTTGAAATTTGAAGAAATTCTGTGCCTCAAACATGAAACTGCCATAACCATATTTCAAGGCCATGATAGGTCACTTAGAACTTAACAACCTTGAGTTAAAACACACCAATATGGCAGGGATGGGTTCCACTTATCTTTACTACTGGTTCGCAGCGGGAGCACGCATGCGCAGATCATCCATGATGACATTGTGGCAGGTGGGCGGAGCCTCCTGCCAGTTTTACTACTGGTTCTATAGAACCGGACCGAACCGGGAGCAACCCACCACTACAATGTGGTCAGAACAATGCTATTTCACAACATTTGGGACTCAAATGATTCAAAATTACACATTTTGCATACTCCAAATATAAAACAGTTTGTGATATATATACAGTGCTGTACAATATTTCCTACACAGTAAAAGCTCTACAGATGATCATCTCAATGCTGGGAGTCTGATTTCAAACATAACCTTTCGCTGGCATTCCATAGAAATCTATAACAAAGACATGGTTGGGCTGTGCTTAAATCTTGACACCCTCACACTTCTCCTGTCTATTACTTACTTGGCAGATTTTCATAAGTTGATGCCCAGGCTTTTAAAACATTAGATGTATCCCTAAAGACCTCTTCAAAAATTGTCACAAAATTGAAATTTTAACTAAACTTCAAAATTGTTAAGTATATGGGAGCGTATTTAGTGAACTTTAAATCAGACTTCATGCAGCATTTGCTCCGATATCAGCCCCTTTTTTGTTTCAGCCCAACAGATCTCAACTTTAACTATTTTAAGATGTGTGGACTTCCACTCCCAGAATACCCAGTGAGCATTCTGGGTGTTTATGTCCATACATCTTAAAATGAATAAGAACAAGAAACACTATTTTATAGAGTGGTTCCTGATATGTCACTCAAAGCTAATTGTGACCTTCCTCTTCAGAAAATTTGCCCACGTTGTTAGAAATATACATTTAGAATTATAGAATTATAGGGCTGAAGGGGACTTTGGAGATCTTCTAGGGAACAGTCCTTATATTATCCTGGTAAAATGTCCAATCTTTTCTTGAAAAGCTCCAGCAATCTGAATACCCAAAACTCCAGGAGGCAAGGTATTTCTTTGACTAATTGTTCTCACTGTCAGGAAATTTCTCCTTAGTTCCAGGTAGGATCTCTCTTTAAAGAGCTTCCATGCATTGTTTCTTGTCCTGCCCTCAGGTGTTTTGGAGGATAAGTCAACCCTTTTATCTCTGTGACTGCCCTCAACTACTGGAAGACAGCTACCACATAATTTCTAATCCTTCTCTTCATTAGGCTACATACTCATTTCCCTTAACTTTCATTTTATGATTTAGTCTCCAGATCTCTTATCATCTTTGTTGCTCTTCTCTACGCTCTTTCTAGGACCTCAGCATCATCTTTGTATCATGATGATAAGAACTGGGTCAGGATTCCAAATGTGGCCTCACTAGTACAGTATAGAAGGTTACTATCACTTCCTGTGATCTTGTTGCGATCCCTCTGTTAATGTAGCCTAGGGCTGCATTGGGTTTTTTTTGGCAACTGCAATACACTCATACTTAAGTAATGGTACACTAAGACAACTAGATCTTTTTTGCAGTTATTAACGTTGAGCCAGGTCCTGTTTATTCTATACTTGTGCATTTATTTTTTTCTGCCTAAGTGCAGGAGCTTACTTTTCTTACCACTGAACTACATCTCATTTCTCTAGGCTGTCAAGATCCTCCTGAAACTTGAATCTTTTTTCCAAAGTGTTAGCAATTCCTCCCAGTTTGGTGTGGTCTACAAACTTGATGAACTCCCTTTCTGTCCGTTCATCTAGATCATTTATGAAGATGTTGAAGAGTGCTGGACCCAAGATAGAACCTTGAGGTTCCCCACTGCGTGCTTCTCTGCATGTATATGTAGTTCTGTGGAGGGCTACATGTTGAGTGTGGTTGGTTAGCCAATCGCGAAGCCATTTGGTGGTGGTACTGTCTACCCCACATTGTTCCAATAGAATGTGATCTATTTTGTCAAATGCCTTACTGAAGCCCATGCATACTATATCCAGAGCATTTCCTTGAAACACTAATTTAGTCATTTTATCAAAAAAGACAATAAGATTTGTTTGGTACAATCTGTTTTTAAAAAACCCATTCTGATTTCTATTAATCGCCTTGTTCATTCTAGGTGCTCACAAATCCACTGCTTGATGACCTTTTCTAGGATTTTTCCAGATATTAATGTCAAACTGATTGGCCTGTAGTTTCCTGGTTCCATTTTTTTCCTTTTTTGGAAAACTGGAACTATATCAACTCTTTTTCAGTCATCTGGCACTTCTCCTGTGCTCCAGGAGTTCTGAAACGTTTTGTTCAGTGGTTTTGAGATCACATCTGCCAGCTCTTTCAGTATCCTGGGATGTAAACCATCTGGTCTTGGCAATTTGAACCCATCTAAAATGGAAAGGAGTTTTCTTATTATCTTTTTGCTTATTTTGACCTGCTTTCCTGTTCTGTTTCCCACAGTGCTGTTTTTGATAGGTTGGACTATTTTTTCTTTTTGTGTGAAAATAGATGCAAAGAAGAAATTAAGCAGTTCTGCTTTTTCCTGCTGCCCATCACTGTCTTGCCATCTTCTTCTATCAGGGCACTATAAATGTCCTTGACTTGTTCTTATTCCTTATATATTGAAATAATTTTTTTTCTAAGTTTTGGCATTTGTTGCATGTCTTAGTTCATCCTGAGCCTTAACTTTTCTGATTCCATCCTTGACAGCTTTGAGCTATTTGCTGATATTCTGTTCTAGTTATGAAACCCTCTTTTCATCTTTTATACTTGTCTTTTTTGTCCCTCAATTTGTCATAGAGCTCTTTATGCAACCACACTGGCTTTGTTTAGGGTCTCTTTTCTTTTTTTCACTGTAGTATTGTGTTTGATTAGGCTTTAATAATGTTGTTTTTCAGAGTTTCCCAAACAACTTGAGTGATTTGGTGAACTTTCCTAATGTGATTCAGGAGATGTTGAAAAAAATCCTCCTGAATGTCATTTTTTAAAATAGTCCCATTCACATTACATTAAGAACAGATTCAGTGCCATTTTAAAAACATAAGATTGTATTGCAAATTTTAATGAGCCATCTTCTGTTCAACCAGATGACTGGACTCAGATTTTTATCATAACCCTTCATAAAATGCTCACATTTTAAATTATTTGATTAGCATAGTACAAAATAATTTGTTGGCAAGCAATTTTACTGCTTTTACTGAAAAAGAAAATGGACAAGTTTAATCATCATGCTTTCTAGAGAACCGTTTATAGAGTCTCAGTTAAGTGTGCAAGACACACATACACTTTCTATATAAATTAATGTGCTTTCTGCAATAAATTATGGTTTGCATTTTGGTTGATTTTCTTTGTGTGCATGTGTGTCATCTGGCTGGATTCCCATCTGTCATTGGGTTGCTCTAATTTTGACTCAGGTACACATGATAGCCAGCTGCTTCTGACGTCACTTGTAGCTAAAGTTTCATGTTGTACAGAATACATAGATCAAACATATTATCAAACAGGCCAAAGTATACATGATGAATATTTCTTACAGTTAGAATAGAAGATAATAGTATGGTCAAATAGAAAAAAGGTAGTTTATAATTGGCTAGCTTTTAAAACTAATAATAGAATAAGATTATGATTATTTGATGAATGTATGCAGATGAAGTAAGATCTTCATGTGCTCCCTATTTATCTTCTTGCAGTAGCCCTTCTCCAATTACAACAGTTGGAAATGGCACACTATTAAACAAAATATTTTACCATGAGCATCTGAAATCTTGCCTAGATGGTTCTGTTTGATATTAAAATTATTTGGTACATCTCTAGCAGTTCTGTTTTTAAAGAAAGGGAAGTGTCCCTGTCATAACTAGCTTAGCCTCTTGCAATATAATGACAAAAATATACCTATACCACATTTCTTTGTGGTAAAATAGTTTTCTTTCCTCCATTCATCACTGGGAAGTTAATTGGTAAGTTAAATGGCAGTGAAATTATAGTTTATATATGGATTCCCAATCTTTATGTAATTTATGCAGAAATAAACCACTTAAAAATATTTATCCTGACATATGCGTATCACAAAGAATATACAGTAACTACTTTTCTTGTAGATGTTTTCAATGATCTGTACATTTATTTATTTTCAATACCATTGCAAAGTAAATAAATGTACTGATCATCATGTAGCAAATTTGTAATTTTATAAAAACCTGAAAAATAAAAAATCATGCATATCGAAGGTAGAATATTTTCTTAAAGCAAATAAGACATCCCCCCTTTTGCAACATGTTTCGTATTCTAAATAGGGGAATACAGTTTGTTCCTATTTGTTCCCTTAAAATTCCATAAACATTCTTCCCCAAATTATTCTGCGTAATTTTGGCAATTTTGTTGGTACAATTTGGTGTGTAACTTCAAACTTTTTTCAGGGTTTAGGGGGAAAAATTAAAAATGGAGGAATATGTTGTCACCCAGAAATCTTTTCCCATTTGTCCTTGAAAAACTCACATAATGGGGTAAAATTAGCTACTACCATATTTCTAGAAGCCTCCTGCAGCCTTGTGGAGTTCCCAACCCATCAGAAGTCTTCTGCCGTAAATCCATATCTTTTTGTTCATTTGTCAGAAGCTTCCTCTTTTTATTATTCTGATGGTCATTATTCTTTATGCTATCAGTTATCCAACTGGCATGCCATGGATACAGAACCCTTTGCCAGTAGTATTTTCTTTTACCTAGCTCTCACTTTCAAATTTATTTATTTTCCCATCTCACATACTTGACTCTGGACAACTTCCCATGAGAGATGGGAAGGTGTTAGGAATGGATCTAAAAAACAAACTCACTTGGTGGGCAGAGAGGAGACAACTAGAACCATCAGAGGGTTGAAAAGATTAGCAAATGCAGTGGCAGGAACCTGAGTCTTTCTTGAAGCTTAAGAGCATTGGTGGTAAACCTATGACGTGTGTTAAAGCTGACATGTCGCAATATCTTGGGTGACACACCAGTGTTTACATAGGCTGCAGAAGCCGGGTGGGAATGAGATATGCTTTCGTACAACCCCTGGAGTTTGTGAAAATTGTCCAAAACCAAAGTGTGTTTTTGTATTGCAAAAGCCGTGGAAGAGCACCTTAAGTGGCGCATGGCAGATCCTGAGAAGCATTATGCCTCTGGGGCAATTGCACCATTCCCCAAAGCTTGTGCATCTTGGGAATGACCCAAGGTGACTTTTTTGAGTAGTAAGTGATGGACCTAAAGCTGAAATTAAAACCAGGCCTCTACTTCAGGCCCAGCCTCATTGCTGCCCCCTAAAGCCACAGTTCAGGGTGGCCTAAAAGGGGGAAATAGAGAATTCTTTTTTATTTGATATGTGAGTCTGAGTGTGTGTGTGTGAGGGGGGTGGGATGGCAGCAGCATCAGGTTAGGCATTTTTAGAATTTTTCATATACCAAGACCTAACAATGTTCGTCATCACTGATCTAGAGTAAGCTTGGGCTTCATGGAACAAGTGGCTTGACAGATGCAGCACAAATGTCCATGAATGGCATTCTGGACATGAGCAGACAGCTACAAGAGCATTGGAGTTTCTTGAGAAGATTCTTTTTCAAATTCTTGCTCAGCTCTAAAGCTCATTTGGCAATATTGGGACATTCTTGGTTTGCAGTTAACAGAACTCATAAATTGCTGTGGAGATTAAGTGGGATAATTTCAGTATACATTATTCTGAAATCATTGAGCATACCCACTTGTTAACCAACAATAATAGGAGAATAGATGTTTATGAGAGCAGAAAAGTATAATCCAATTTAAGGTGAAAGATACTTCATTTGACAACAAAGTTAAAACAATGATTTTAAATCAGATGCTTCATATAATGCTTAAATCATGCTTCATATAGAAAGCATTTTGGTTAGAAAATAATTGATCAATATAACACTAAAATATAATTATAATTAGTGCCTTTTCTTATTTTATTTTATTGTGCCTGGGTTAGGGTTGATTCCGGTTGGGTCAGGGTTGATTCCTGTTGACTGCCTGAACATGTCCCTGCAGTTTTGATTTCATATTTCAGAAGTGATTTGCCTTTGTCTTTTTCCTAAGGCTGAGAGAGAATAACTAGCTAAAGTTACACAGCTGCCTTTGAGCCTAGGGCTGCACTAGAACTCACAATCTCCCTGTTTCTAGCCTGATGCCTTAACCACTGCACTACACTGGCTCCCAGAGTCCTTATATTATATTTTAAATAAGTATAGTAAACTGCTTGGATTGATACAAACTCTGATGATGAATTGCTTGTTATCCATTGTTGTGTCCAGTTACATTAGAACAGTGTTTCTTAATCTCAGTATGCTGATTTGGAAATTTTGAGAGTTGAAGTCCATACATTTTAAAGTTGCCAAGTTTGAAAAATAATGACCTAACTTATGCCTTCCCTTCCTGATACGATTGAATTCGTTCCTTAGCTTAAAAGTCCAAATATTTAGCTTTTTCGAAAAGGAAAAGTTCCCCAATTCCTTGATTACTTGGTCTTTTTTTTCCTTCAACCATATTTATTGATATGCTTCTTTGATATAGAATGGAGATTTTACAGTATCCTTTCCCTGCCACGCCTACCATGCCACGCCCACAGAACCAGTAGTAAAAAAATTTGAATCCCACCACTGGCAGAGTTGTACATAACCTTATGCATGTGGCCTATGATATAGGTTTATTTATTTGTCCATTTATCTTACTATTCTTAAAGACTGCTAACTTCAATAAGTCTTCTGGCAGTTCACAACATTTTTGTTGAAACAATAAATCAGTGTATAAATCCAAAGTGAATGAAATCCATTAATATAAATCTTACTCTGTTCTTTTTTTTTTAAATAACTGCTAGTATTTGGCTCTTTTCATAATGGCTGCACATTGAGTTGGTATTTTTAGGGAGTTTTTCACCACGTTTCCTTTTTATTTCATTCCTGACTTTTCCTCTAAAATTTTGCCCCAGTGTTGGTCACTTTATATTTACTCTATTTGAATTGTGGTTATACCCAGTAATTAGAGGTATCATCCATTAATATGACTAGTTTACTGCTGATACCTGATTAGGTATTTCATTTATGATAAATGAAACAGAACCAATTCAATAATGTCTTGCTTCCCTAAACTGGGGAGAAATGCTATTATTTCCATCAGTTGCTGCTCGATTGTTAACTAGTGATTGCTAATTTTATGAAGGAACACCTTTTGATCTGTTTTCTCATGGGCTTTTAAAAATCTGCTGAATGACTGTTAGAAAGCTGCTTTAGAATGGGTTTAGCATCTGGAAGGAGCATTTGGAAAGACTTGATTTATTTATCCTGCCGAAGAACTTCAAAAGTTGGTAAGAAAGAAGACCTTTCGATATGGTAGAAGCCATATACATAAAAATCACTATCCTTCCACCCTACTATTATGTTAAACTAGCACTATATAAAAAAAATATGTAGAAAAAAAGTACACTGTGGCACGATTTGTCTCAGACTCTTTTTTGTTTGCCATTTATTAACTGCTGCTTTGGTATGCAAGGAGATGATGGGCTGGAAAATATTCCATTTGGCAAGGTGGAAAGAAGAGGAAGAAAGGGATTATAACAGGAAATATGATGGGATCAAAGAAATGACTGGAACACTTTCAGAAGAATTATCAGTAACTTTTGATGGGACAAACCGAGGCAACTAGCATTTGCCTTGCAGTTGTCAAGTGTTAAACTTAACTCTGTGATACCAAACAACCTCCCTTAGTTAAAAGTTACTTCACTGGAAATTAAACTGGAAGAAAGAAGCAAAAGATAATTTTAGATAAAACTTCTATTACGGTGCCTTGTTTTAATCACATTTTAGAAGAAGTGTATTTTATTGCCCATGTTTTCTCATCAGGGATAGAGTTTTTCTTACCAAATAAAATATTAGTTTCCCAGTGTCTCCAAATGGTTAGTGTAGGAGTACCTGTTTTGTGTTAACTATAGAAATTCACATACTGTAGAGCAGTGTTTCTTAGCCTCCACAACTTTAAGATGTGTGGAGTTCAGCTCCCAGAGTTCCTGAGTTAGGATGCTGGGAGTTGAAGTCCATGCATCTTGAGGTTGCTGCCATTGAGAAATAATAATATAGAATAAGATTGTCACACTGGTTTAATTCAGGGAGGCAAAGCACGTAATGCTATTACCATTGCTACCATGAACTAATTTAGTTTGGATGTTTAGTAAATTTGACACTCTTCATTATATACTATTATAGGTGCCAAGAAAGGCCATGTGCTGATAAAATACATCAGATAGATGTACCTCTGCAGACAGAGAAAACAGGATAATAAAAGAAAGCACTGTTGAAGCAAGGAGAGCATTTTCAATCATATCAAGATTCTATTGTACATCTTACCTGAAATAAATATTTGCATGCATCCTGGCCACAAAGTGGAATGGCTTCTCATTTACTCAAATTTGTTGTGCAACCTAGCCAAGATATCTAGTTGGCAATGGCAATTGCTGGACATTATCACAGTATTAGTTGCCAGATTCCATGACACTTCACTCCTAATTTAAAATGTATTAGTTCTATTAAGGGCTTCCTTCTTCCCATAATAAATATCGTTCAATTATTAAATGCAACAATGGTGTATTTAGAAGGAGAAAGTTTCTGTCAGGCATCCTTAAAGATACATCCACGCTGTTCTAGCTAATTTTTTATATATGAGGGAATTCTCTTTATATGCATTCATCTGTAGGACTCTACCTTGTGCTCTCAAATAACAAGATATTTCTTTTTTTTTCTTTATGGAGAGTTCATGAACATTGAATTCATGAAATTGTGAACAATTAGATAAATGAGCAGGGTATGTGTTGCATCTACGTATTTGCAATTTAGAAATAAAACAATACTTAGGTCAACATTATGATTGACTGCTTGGACTTGGACTGCTTAGATCTTTATGGGTAATTCAGACAAATATTTTTCTACCTGTTATTTTCCATGGCTACTTCTAGATTTCTTTTTCTTTCTGGGAAAAATAGATTAAGAGAGAAGTACTATATCCCAAAATTTGGGTTCTCTTATCTATAGAATTAAATTTTAATTTGATTTACTGCATAAGTTTCAAGATTCATCTAATGTATTGTTTACTATATTGTTTTGCTGCTATTTTATTATTACTAATGTTACTACTATTGTTTACTAAAATGATTTGTACAGGACTATATTAATCAAGTATGTTCAATTTAAAATTCTGTGTGGATCATTATCTGTATGAGAGCCAGTTTGGTCTAGTGATTGAAATAACAGACTAAAAGCCAGGGCACTATGATTTCTAATCCCACTTTAGGCACTAAATCTGTTCTGGGCCAATCACTCTGTCACAGCCTAGTGAAGAAGTCAGTGACAAACTGCTTCTGAAAATCTGGCCCCAAAACTGCAGGGTGTAGAATAATTCAGGCACTGACCAGGAAGCAACAGTGATAAATATAGATGTAATTATCTATACATTAGTTTATAGTTTTTATGTGTTATATGTTTAACATATTTCTTTCTTATACAAATTTCATTTATATGCTTAAAAAAAATTAAAATTACCATTTTAAAGAGAATGAAGAAATAGCTGCCTTCTATCTATTGGTAGTGCTAAGAACCATCATCTGAAAATACCATGAGTTCATTTAATACATTTTTCCTGCAGTTAGGTTGCATGGCTTATGTGTGAACAAAGAAATTCAGTACTCCTACAGAAAGTCCTAGTTTTTGTACTTGGTAAATTAGACGTATTGAAAGGTCTTAGTATTTAGCTGCTGGTTTCCTAACAAAGTGTCAATCTTTGGTTTTAGACCACTTCAAATGAATTAAAGTAGGAAGTAAGGTTCTAGGATCTTTATTTTGATTCTTAGCTCAAATATTTTCAATATCAGGAATTAACAATATGTCAGGGATGGCTAACTTTTTCCGGACCGAGTGCCCAAAGCATGCATGCGTGAACCCCCAAAAGACAATGCACGTGTGGCCCCCTGCATGCGCCTGCCCCCTGCACATGCACGGCAGAGACCTGAAGACCATCTGGCTGGCAGGAGGCGTGTGCACATATTCAGCGGAGCTGAACTGGGGCAACAGCTTGTGTGCCATCAGAGAGGGCATTGTGTGCCACCTCTGGCACGCGTGCCATAGGTTCACCATCACAACTCTATGTTGTGGTTTCAACTTGCCTGTACTTTGCTGACAAACAGTATTAAACAATCTTCCCAACATATCTAGAATATTTTGCTTTTGTGCAGACTTAGACAATTCCTGCCACAGTGAGGACAAAATAATAGTATATCATAATATCACATTGGAAGTGCTGCTCTTTTATCCTTGCATCACATGATTGCATGCAACTATGCAAAGGAATGAATTTTCATTGTGACATGTATTTTGTCACTTCTTTCCTCATCCACCCTGCAGATATTTATGTATGCTGAGTTAATCTATTTGACTGCCTTTAGCCAAGAGCATAGTGGCTGTGATACTATCCTCTATGGTCTGGATAGACCTCTGCTTTATCAGGAATACAATGGATCTGAGACTTTTATACAGTCCAAATATATAATTTACCATTTAGCCAGAGACATACAATGGTTTTATCAAATAATTAATATTAAAGTTGTGCATTCTGCCTTTTAGCTCCAAATTATCCCGTAAAATAAACTAAACAGTAGTTCTCAAGATGGGTACACATATCCAGATAGGTTCTGAAATTTTCTTGGCTTGTAATCTGTGAATAGGCTAACTTCATTAATTTATTTTTTTTTATTGAAAAAGTTTTCAAATACAAGTTTTTCCCCCTTCCCCCCCCTTCCCTAACCCACCCTTTCCACCCAACCCCCCCTGTGACTTCTTCACAACAATAGGCTATTTCATAACTAATTACATACATAATATCTTTCCTTTCCCTTAATCCCTTCTCGAAATACTGACCCTTAACATGTTAAGCTTATTGAGTATTATTACAATTTAACCTTTAATCTTTTATATATATTGATATAACATTTTAAATCGACCTTCTCCCTGCATCCAAATTTAACATTTATTCAATTCTGTCCAATTCCTCCACTCCTCTAAATATATAACTTAAAATCATACAGTACAATTCTAGATATAATCCACTACCCACTTTACTAACATATACACATATCTATATATGCATCCCATTTTATAAAAAGAAGAGAGAAAAAAAAGAAGAGAAAAAAAATATATCTTCTTTAGTATCTTTCCACTGAATTGTTAAGTCCTCCACTCCCCTAAGTATATGACTTAAGAATCCTTTTTCTTAAACTCATCAATCAGTAAACTAACCTATTTCAACCCTTCAATTCCTACAAAATCATGCAGTACAATTCTAGATATAATCCACTGCCCACATTACTAAGATATACACATATCTATATATGCATTCCATTTTGTAAAAAAGGAAAAAACAATAACTTTAAATTTATAATCCATATAGCGTCTTCTTTGATGTCTTTCCTCTGGATTGTTAAGTCCATCACCCATAATAGGGTAAAATAACATGCTGGTGCAACAGTTTGTTCAAAATCTCCAGTCATCTTCTGCCCCCATCAGTAGTAGATATCCTCGCATCTGTATAAAAGCAAAAACAACCACCCGAGTGACATTATAATTATAATTATATCCATATGGTTATAGTTGTGGTATTCATCAGGATTATTAATTCCCATCATCCTACTGAGTAACATCCAGATCTTCTGCATGCCCCGGCGAAACTCTCCTGCCTTATAACTCAAAATGATTATAATATATTTACCAAAAAAAAAAAATTTTTAGATGATTCAAATCCAACAAAGTAAGGCTCTTTTCACATCCCAAAATCATGGCCTTGCAGAAATCTGCCACAATCCTCAGGATAGTATCAAACAATTGTTCGCCTCCACTATCTTTTCAAATATTCATTCATTTTTTAAAGTCCCTGGCATCACTGTTGCATAGTTTAGAAATTGCTGTTTCTATGCGATCTATTTCTTTTCTTTTTCTTTTCCGGGTTGAATTTCCATCCTCGTTTCTTGCCTACCAATTGTGTGTCTGCTAGTTGATTTTCATTCTGCTTTATGTGTTGTTCTTGTTGGGTTAGTTTTATCATCTCATCTTTCTTCTCCGTCACTTGTATATCAACTGATTGATTTACGCACTTGTCTGTGATTTGATGGTTCATCACATTGGAGTCGGATGACACTGCTCTCTTATTTATAGACAGTCCAGCTGGGGTATCCAGGGAGTCCAAAGACAATTTATCCATCACAGCCTCTGTAATTTGATGTTTTCCTTTTGTTTCCAACTCCTTTTGCTTATCCTGTATTATGCCTAAAGGTGTTAAATTCATTTTTAAAATTTTTTGATAAAAATCTTCCGCTTTTTCAACAGTATGCAATTGATATCTTATTCCTTGATATCTCAATATTAGGCCATCTGGGGTGTCCCACCTGAATAGGATATTTCTTTTTTTTAATTCAGTCACTAGAAAGCCAAATTTCTTCCTCTCCATTAACATCTTGGGCGGGAGCTCCTTAAAAATCCAAATCTTTCTTCCATGAAATTGCAAGGTAGAATTAAAAGAGTTCTGCACAATATTATTCCTAATTTCTTTATCTGTAAAATAGATCACCACATCTCTAGGCAATTGCCTTTGCTTTGCCAACCAGGAGTTTATTCTGTAAATTCTATCAATCCTGCAATACACTTCATCAGGTTGAACCTTTAAGATCCCAGCCAGAATTTCAGAAGATATTTTCCTTAGATCATCTCTATTATTTTCCTGCAAACCTCTCAGTCTAATTGCATATTCTGTAAAATTATATTGAATCATTAAAACTTCTCTTTCAATCCTCTGTTGTACATTTTCTTCATTACCAATCTTTTGGTCAGTCTCCATTTTAGATTTGTCTTCCGAGCTATTATCCTGAGTGTTTATCAAATCCTTTTTAATTTTTTGAGTCATGTCATCCAGATTCTCCTCAATTTCCTTCATTTTAGACTCTAATAATTTAGTCTTTGCATCCACCCGAATCAGAAAGCCTGATAAACCATTAGCAGCTTTTAAAATCTTTTGATTCAAAAAGTCAAACTTTGATTTCACCAATTCACCAATTTCTTTAATTTCCTGCTTAAATTTTTCAAGTTGCTGGTTCACAATCTCATCCCTTCTTACAATCTCTTCAAGGATAAATTCTAATATATTAAAATCGGGTTTCTGACGCTGGAGAGTTGAAATTTGTTGGCGCAATTTCTTGAGAGGGGAAGTTCCCCCCCCCATTTGTCCAGCTGTGTAAGTCCCGATGCCATTTCCCACACAGACAAGATTTAGCAAAAAAGAGAGAAGAAATAGAAAACGAAAGAACTTTCCCTTAAAAAAGGAAAAAAAAAACTTCTTTTCAATCAACAGCACAGGAGCGAGGTTTTATCTACAAATGTAGCCAGTGATATTTATTCCGCTACATTGTAGTAAGAAGAAACGGAAGGACTTTCCCTTTTAGCCCTTCTCCAGCCACAGCAGACGCCATTTTAAAAGGTTCTTTTTCCCTCTTTTCCTCTCCTCTTTTCTCTTAGATAGATTTTGGAAGAGTAAAATACTTGCGGTTCAGTATTAAGGGTCCAGCTCGTCATTTCTTTAATTATTCTGTTGAATTCGCAGGCTTGCTCTTGACGCCTGGCTCTGCATAGGCAGAGGTCTCCCAAAGCCCGGAGCAACGGCAGGAGATATGGGGCTTCTCATCCGCTCCGTCCCAAAAGTTAAAAAAAAAACTTTTGGGACTCTGCGGAGAGTTCTACCCACCCCTGCCGGCTCTATCTCCGTTTCCTCTTGGAAACGGAGTTTTTTCGAGCCGCCATCCGCTGTAACGGCGGCTCTGACAGGCAATGGAAGCTGACGATCCCAAAGGAACGTCTGGCGGCGGCCAGCAGCAAACCGGAAGTCACTTCATTAATTTATTTAGCAGTCCTAAAGGAGTAGAAGAACAGAGATATATGGCTTTGTTAACAGCAACTATGAAACTCATCAGAGTAAAAGACTGGTGTAAAATTGAATGAATGAAATTACATGGTTTCCCCATGACTTCAATTATAGTAATATCTTTTCTTTAACTTAGAATAAAATATTAGTCCAACAGTGTATCTTGCCCCATGTTTGAATCGAGATTCATAATGGTACTAAAGATCTTTTAATTACAAGCCAATTCTGAAGACATGGCCTACTTGAATTAACTCCCTAACTCAAAAGCTCATTTAGATTGACACGATAATCATCTATCCAGAAATCATCACAAGTTTCTGTGAATGAAATTCCCAAGAGATTAATAAAACCCTGGAGAACTTTAGAATTCTGATTTGATTAATACTGCTTTTCTGTCTTTCAATATGATGTACTAACATGTAAATATAAAAACATTATTTTTCCTAATTATAAGACTCTTAGTTTATAATACTGTAATGAATTTACAAAATATTTTTCAAACTTGCAGTGATATTCTTTGAAAGTGGAATCCCAAAGGTGCTTTTTCAGGAGGCAACTGAACTTTCTTGTTTTTTCTTTGAAGACATTTCACTTCTCATCCAAGAAGCTTCTTCAGCTCTGACAGGATAGTGGGGAATAGAAGGATTTATATTCCTTACAGATAGCTGGTCATTTGCATCCTTTTAGAGTAGTAGTTCTCAACCTTCCTAATGCTGCGACCCTTTAATACAGTTCCTCATGTTGTGGTGACCCCCAACAATAAAATTATTCCTAACACCATTGAAAATATGTGTTTTCCAATGCTCTTAGGCGACCCCTGTGAAAGAGTCATTTGACCCCCAAAGGGGTCCTGACCCACAGGTTGAGAACCACTGTTTTAGAGGGTTATTGAAGCACTTGGAGGTTTTATCTGTGCCCTCAGGGTCACCTGAGTAGTGCTCCTGGTTTCTGTAGTCTGCAATTTTTCTCTGGAAATCCATTCCTACTCCCACACCATTCAAAGGATGTTTATCCCAAATTGTACAACTAAAAGTCTGTAGAGATTCTCAGTCATCCAGGTCATGGTTGTCCCAAAGGTGCTTTTTTCAGGAGGCAATTGAACTTTCTTGTTTTTCTTTCTTTTCAAAGAAAGAATTACAAGTTCATACATCATGCCAATTCATGATTTGATGAAGAACCACAGTTAATAGGGTTCAGATAGTGCATTAACTAGTCATTCACAGAAGGGTCCAAAAATATACTTTTGATATTTGAAAATGAATTGGTGTGAAAAAAATTGAAGGGTTCTTTATCAGATGTCTTTCAGCTGCTTTTAAAAATTCCCCAACTCTCTGGGTGACCCCAAATTTTTAGAACAGAGTTAGGGAGCATAACAAAGAGAATGTGTTCTATTAATAGATGGGGAATTGGTATCATAAGATTCTTTTCTGTCTATCACCATGATCACTCCTTGTAACCATATATCACCAATAAAATTGATACTTATCAGAAATATCATTATATTATTTTTAATAATAAAAAGTTAAATTAACCAGGATAATAAGTCATATAATTAGGTGACCTTTAATTAAAAAAAACTTGCAATATTGACAGTCCATGTTTAAAGAAGCTGACAGATGGAGGAGGGGAGAGGAGGAGGTGGTATATCAGTAATGCCTCTATATTTAGATACATCTCCTTTATTTGACTGTACAGCTGGCCACTCAATTTATTTTAATGGACTTGCAGTTCTCTTTCCTCTGTATACTTTTCATGTGCTATACTGAAATTTCAGTCTGTACACATACGTCTTAGGAAGGCAAGTTTATTACTGATGCAAAGTGAAGTCATTAGTAGGATCCAATGGATGAAATATCCCAATGACCCGTGTACAATCATACTACGTCCAAACCAGATCCATCACTTTTACTTTCTGCCCTACAGGGAGCAACCCATCTACAGCACCCGAGCTCATGTCTTCCAAATTGATCCAAATACAAAGAAGAACTGGGTTCCCACCAGCAAGCATGCTGTTACTGTGTCCTATTTCTATGACAGCACAAGAAACGTCTATAGGATCATCAGCTTGGATGGCTCAAAGGTAAGCTCCTTGATTGTTTAAGCCAAAATAAACTAGAACTGCATTAACTATGAAATATAGATGCCTTCCTTTTTAACATAGTTCAAGGTATTTCATTGATATGTGATCCAGAATGATACAATGATAGTTGGAAGTTGGCTTACAAAATCATACTTTAGTAAAAATGCTTCGAACTGTGCTGATAAACCATTGATAGATGTTCAGAAAAGGCATGCCTTGCTTGTTTGTGTATGAGTAGGAATTCAGCATGAAAAGAGAAGAAGCTAAAAACTGCTGTTTGAAATGAGTGTATATCTGTACCCAAGTAGTCATATTTTTGTTCACTTAATTCTTAACATAAAATAATTTTCAACAATAGCCAAATGTTTCTGATAGGAACTTGGAAATGTCTTCCAAAAGTGATGTTATACCATATGGAGAGAGATATAGTTTGTAATTTCATTATACAAATTTGTGTAAATGTTTAGTTGTAATTAGAGGTGTTGGTCTCTTACAGGAAAAGAAGGCTTTTATGAAAAAAGGCATTTATGAAAATAATACCAATTTGCCTGAGCATTTGGGATAGCAAGTCAAGTGAACAATGACATTATATTCTACCCATTCATTTCCCCCCCCCCCCATTCAGTGTTCTTGCATTGTAATCTACGTAAATAGGTTGTACCTATGTAGGTACACATACAGCTCTTCAAAATTCATTCTTTTTCACTAGAACATGGAATGATAGGAACAAATAACATTTTCCTATCAATTTGAATATTTTAAAATGTTAACCGTGGATATGATGTACAATTATAATTTAAAATGGAATCTCCTGTTTCAAATATTTTACAATTATAACAATTTAAAATTTAAAATAACACAAGGTAATAGTAACAAAAATTTAAAAAATGCTATATCTGTCAATAGCCATAAGGGGAGAGTGTAAAAGATACTAATATACAGTATCAGTGATTGTTGTTTAACATCCTTATTTAAGTCATTTGCCTGTAGTAAAGAATTGGCTTTGGACATGAGCTTCTTAAAAATGGTGATGATTTTTTTGACTTGCCTAGAAACTTAAGTTGCTGGACTCCCAATATTATGGGAGACTGGTGTGCTTACAATATACCAGTTCAATTAACAAAAAATTCACAGATGCTTGTTAGTATGGAAAAAACAGTATTTTAAGAATATTGATATTAATATCCAATTTCATTGTTATATATGAGAACTTAAATAATTGGACAAAAATGCAGTGTTTCATGCGACAATTAGTTTATGCAATTATTATAGCACCACCAACTGGATGACACAAATGTAAAAAGCAAAAAGTATTCCTTCCTTCATTTTCCCAATGAAGCTCCGCATTTGGACAAAGAAAGCTACTTTCATTGTGAAAAATATAAATATCTGACTTATACAAATTTATTAAGGTTTCAGGGTGTCAGTGATATTTATCCCTCTTGAAAAGCCATTCCTTGAAATAAGCTCATTTTTTGAGTTATAAAGCACTGAAAATCTCCAGATATGCTGCATAGCCAAGTTTATGTTTCTAATATTATGGAAGGTGACCTTCGGATTAAGAAACTGATTTGCTTATAGGTATCAACTTCCCACAACTCTGATCTAATGGTTGACTCATTATTGCCTTAAAATTAGCTTTCTTTAATTGCTACATTTTATTTATGGTACATTTTGGACCATTAAATAGACCTTTTATATATATAAAACCTTCAAACATTTTTCACTTGGAAACAACTGCAGAAAAGCTCCGCAATTAATGGTTCTGGGTGAAGGCTTTTTAGCCATAAACCTCATCCCTAAACTGTTGTTAGCCATATTAAAAAAAATTATAACTTCTCCCCTATGGGATAAAAGCCACATGAAGCCAGAACCTATAAGATATACAAACAGCTAAAAGGTCTAGACAAATAGTGTGAAAGAATGAGATTGATTTCAGAATCAGATAACATCATTAATAAAGCTGATTTTTTTGGGGGGGTCACTATTTGTGTATTTAAATGAAAAAGGCTTAGACCTAATGATCAAGAGTTATGCAAATAAAGTCTCCTTAGTGCCGTAATTGAGCTTAAATGGACTCCAGAGGATGGTAGAGGACAGGAAGGCCTGGAGGAACGTTGTCCATGGGGTCACGATGCGTCGGACACGTCTTCGCAACTAACAACAAAGTGCCATAATGGTGCTATGTGTTCCTTTTTGTCCCTGGGCAAAAATATGGCCAGAGTTCTCTTAATAACTCATTTGGGTTACTACAGTGCCTTTAAAACTATGTAGAAGCTGTAGATGGAACAACATATTGAATTCAAGCTGGCAGCTTAGACAAAATAGTCACAGTATATCTTGCTGGTTCTGAAAATAAAAAGTCATCAGTTCTTTCTGTGCCATTGCACTAATCAAAATGTTGTTCAAGGACAGTTGCTTCCATATGCATGTCTGGTTCTTACCAGAATTGTGGCTATGTGAGTGTGTGTGTGTGTGTATTAATCCAGAATAGTTTACAGTTAATTCATCTTCGGGGTTAACATTCCTCCCCATCAGAACATGCTATCATGTTACATATTTTTGAACTATGCTCCAGAAAGTTACGGTGTATAATAATGAATAAATCAAAATCTGGAATAACAAGACATCATATCCAGAATTATAAGTGAGTAAGAATTAATCAAGCATCTGCACAGCTCAATTTTCAATTACTGTCCTTTTCCATGTAGTAGCTTTTACCATGGAATTAATCTATTCTCATACAGTATCCATTTTGTAGGGTGAAAAAATACACTGGAAATCCTTTTCATAGGAGAGGTACAATTCTTCGATTCCATTGCAAACATATTTTAGTAAGTTATTTTAAATGTTAACATGAAATACTAAATATAGTATACTTTAGAATGATGTTGTTATACTGGCAGAAAGATGAAGCCTCTATTAGTATACCTGTTTGTTATGTTGATATTAGATATGCAGGCCTGTCAAACTGGTAGCCTGTAGGCCAGATACGTCATGCGCAGGCCACACCCACCTTGGCTCCATAAAGGGAAAAAATATTGTGATACATCACGATCCAGCCCGTGATGTGATCGAGTTTGACACCTGTGAGATACAGCAATGTCCTGGGAAAAAAATACGAATGAGTATAAGAATCAGATCAGACCAAAAGTGCAGTACTCAATTATGTTTCACACAGTAGTCAATTATATCTTTTAAATAAAAAAAAAACTCTCTTCTCTGAACTATTCAGCCGTTCTTCATGCAGTTATAAACATGTGAAGAAAATAATACCTATCTCTTTATCTTTGTTGTCATCCACTCCCCTACTGTTCACATTTTGAAAGTCTCTGTAATAGACAAGTCTGTTGTACCAACATTCTTAGTATGATCACATAATTTTTTAAAAATTTGATCAGTCCCTGGATAATGAAAGGGACAAGTGGCAACCTTAGACTCTTCTTGTAATAACAACATAATGACAATTGAAAAGAGCTTATACAATATGGAATCAATTATCTTTGCTGACTGCAGTTGGTCAAGGTTGCAACTTGCTAATGGAACAAAGTATATCTGTGAATATGATCAGTTTTGAATAGGCTTTTTGAATAAGTTTTTAGAAGGTGATTCTTTGGTTGGCAAAATAGTCTAAAACTATTAATTGGCTGCTATTCTGCAGCAGCCAATTAACACTCCCAAAATGGCTTTATGATTGTGCTTAATTTATAATATATTTTTTCTGTGTACAGGCAATAATAAATAGTACCATCACTCCCAACATGACATTCACAAAAACATCACAAAAGTTTGGTCAATGGGCAGATAGCAGAGCAAATACTGTTTATGGCTTGGGATTTTCCTCTGAGCATCATCTCTCAAAGGTAAGCATTTCCACCAGGTATGTGATTGCTTGGAGCTAGGAAGCAAGAGGCAGAGTTATGCAAAAAGGAAGATAAACTTTTATAACACTTTTAGACAGTTAATGCAATTTACTTTTAAAACTATATTCTCTGCTAAGCAAAGACCTCTTAAATAAACCTTGAAGTTGCATGATGTCTTCCTCCAATTCATATAAACAAAATGTAATTATTGGTTTGGGAATAATAATTCCAAACATTTCTCTGATACGTGCTTCTCAACTTTTTAAAAAAATATTCTTTCTTGATTGTGTTCCAAAACTGAATTTGATTGCTAAAACAAACAACCATATATAAAATGATCATTGGCTATTAAGATCCCAAATTAAATTTAGAATTCTTAAAGCCTCTGAGCTTTGTGTTTGGATCTAGGCTGTTTTCCTGCATATGCATGTTTTTATGCTTGACATTTCAGAGTTTTGGATAGCCATTTGCGATGTTTGTGTAGATGAAAGCACCGTCACATCTTATTAGCGTGATATTAATTTGGAAAAACTGCCCTTGTGTGTGTCAAGTGGATCTTTTTACAAATTTTTGTAAACCAGTGCCTCGTTTGTTTTATTACTGTATTCATGGAGTCTGAAAATAATTATTTTAGTTATGTATACCTGCTTTAAGAACTTGCTATATTCAGTTTTCTGCCATGGCTGGAAAAAATGTAAAACTTCAAAACTCAATGAAGAGATCAGATTGATTTGGGACTAATGTTATCCTTCTTTAATTTTCCATGTAATCTTGTTCAGAAAGTCTGTAGGCACTTTTAAGTACGTATCAGATATGGACAGGTATAAGTTTATTCCTAGAGAAAGAGTACTTAAATATCTAAATGAATATTTGCTTAGTTTTGTTTCAGAAACTCCCATGTACAGAGCAAAATAATGGTAGAGAGAAGATTTTAGCTATATTTGCAAGAAAGATTTTACAGGAAGCACTTACTAAGTTACAATTCAAACTCATAGTTTACAATTGTAGTATGTTATACAATTGTAATCCAAGATCTAGAAATATAGGAAGAAATTATAGTAGATCAAATTGCTTGTGCATTATAAAAGCATTAATTAGACTGGCATTTACTTTTCCTAATGAATTTGTTTTGTTTCAATTGTTTTTCAGTTAGCTTTTCTATACAATAATGATCATTCACTGCTGTTTCAGATCCTAACAGCATTTACAGCACTGTACTATATATGAATTAGGGGAGGCAGTTGCCTTGTTTTTCATTTTATGCTTGTTTATATTTAACTCCATTTGCCACTTTATTATTTGTCCTTACAGCTTTGAGAGACCCTTTCAGGATGCTTTGCTGTTTCACATCCTAATTATTTATGAACAACTTAAAAAGCATTAGTCCCAATACTGATTCTAAATGGATCCAATTATTTCCACACCTCCATTGTGAAAACTAATTACTTTTACTGATTATTTTAAATTCTTTAATCAGATAATGTTGTTGATCCATAAAATCTATAGCCATTTAATGATCTACACTGACCTCTTTATCCCTTAAATTGGCTCAGGAGCATTTGATGAGAAACTTGGTTGAAAGTTTTTTATAAAGCTGACCATAAAGTATTCTTGTTCACATTTTCAAAGAACTCTAAAAGATTAGTGATATCAAATTTAAATTTGAACAAGGCAGATTGATTCTTCTTCTTTTGTTTTTTTAAAAAAATAATATTATTCAACAAATTATTAAGAGCTGATGTTGAACAAGTTGGTCTATATAATTTAAGCAAAACAGACAGTTAATTGATTCAACTTTTCTTGTAATCCTCTAATTAAATTGGTAGTTACTAACATTAGCAGAGAAACCATATGCAATACTATTTTTTTCACATCTTGCTATTTTTTAAATCACATCTTGCTGTATTTTTGTGACTTAATTCCATCATGCTTCTTGTTAGAACTATCAGTAATATTTTCACTTTCCTAGGGATAATTTTTTTCTGAACCAGTTATTCCATAGTTCTCTGCTTTCTTCTAGGTATCTGTCTAAAACTTTTGTTAGGACCTTGGAGAAGTAGCAGGACAAATCTTAGTTGTGAATTGCTTAGAAACCAATGTGTGTGTGTGTGTGTATACACCGAGGGAGGGAGGGAGTTCAGAGTTGAATAGGAATCAGTGCTAGCACTGATGAAATTCCCTAATTGGGTAATGAAACATCTGAAGTAAACAACTAAGCCTAGAGTGTACAGAGATTAAATCAGAGAACACCACAACTGTTTATAATGCCTGTTTAAGTGGTCTTTTGGTTCAGCATTTGGTGGCAAATTATAAACATTCAATTTCTATCTCAGTTGCAGGACTCACAAGTTAACCAACCTAGGTGCTTTTCAGGCTTTAAATCAGAGCAATCTTGAAAGGCTAGGAGTTCTTAGCCTTGATAAGAATTCTAGGAGGCATTCAGATTAGAGAACCCTGAATTACCTTGACTAACAATGTATAGTTTTATTTGGAAGAAAATTAAATATTTTTGCATACTTTAAAATATGATTGGAAGTAAATTTGGGAACAAGTTAATTTGAAAGGGTATGCTGATTACAAATACAGGTAGTCCAAGTTTAGCAACCATTCAAACTTATAGCCTGTTTTCAAAGTTCATGTGATTGCAATTTGGGCACTTGGCAACAACTACTTCACAACTATGGCTGTTTTCAGCATCCCATGTGACCATAATTTTTGTGATTTTTTGTTAGTTTCTGCCTTTTAGTTTGCTTCCAGAAAAAAACTCCTGTTGGGAAAAACGGATTTGCTTAGGGACCACAATGTTCACTTAACAATTGTGGCATATGTTTAACAACCACTGCAAAAAGATGCTAAAAACAGTCAGAGTCACCTTGTTGACAACCACTATGAATTATGACTGTAATTCTGGGTTCAATTACAACGATAAGTTGTGGATTACCTGTAAGAATCTTGTGGCACCTTAAAAATTAATTGATCAGGCACAGGTTAACTGTAATGCTTGTTATACATGTACTATTAAGGTATCACAAAATGCTACAGCTTATTTATATACTTTATATTTACTGATTAGGTATTCCCTTCACTACCTAAAATATGTTTGTAATTTAATGCACAAATTACTCACATTGCGCTAACCACAAATTACTTATGGATGCATTTCTGAATGTTGGAAGAGTAGCTGCTCCACTTTCTGAACATATCTTGAAATGGTGAAGGCATCTAGCTTTTCCAGAGAGAGGTATGGATGTTAGAGTTCTGATTTGAGGTTCAGCTTTCAATTCCAAAGAAAGTATTATACTTGGGGTTTATTTACATATTTATCTGACTTGCCATGATAAATAATTCCATAGTTTCATTTAGTTCAAAATAATTTCATAGTGCCATAAAGGCAGTCCTTGTTTAACGACTATTCGTTCAGTAACCGTTCAGTGTTAGCAATGGTTCTACACAACAAGATTGACAACTAGTCCTAGTAGTTGCAGTTGTTACCACATGTCCCAGACACATGATTGTGATTAGGCACATGGCAGCTGGCTTGCAATTACAACAATCACAGTATACTGCAGTCACATAGTTGCCATTTGCAACCTTCACTGCCGACTTCTGCAGGCAAAGGGAAGATATTACAATGGTGATCATATGACCCTGAGATTTGCTTAACAAAGGCACATGGAACTGCTGCAACTCCCATCGTAAGATGATGTGGTCATTCGGTGTACTGTGTAACTGCAATGCTTAGCAACGGAGTTGTTGGTCCCAATTACAGCATTTAAGCAAGAACTACCTGTAGTTCTAAATAGTTCCACACAGGCCACTGTAAAGAGTATTTCATAAAAGTGTAAGGATGATAATAACTGTGTATCCTTCGTTGTACTGAGCTCTCCTTCCTCTGGTTCCCCATCTCCAAGTGTAAATAATATATAAGAATTAACAGCCAGAGGTACATAATTAGGAGTACTGATAGGCATATATTAAACCATGAATTCTGAAAAAAATATCTTCCCACCATCCATAATGATTAGAATAAAAGATTCTTTTTCTCCTAAGGAGCCTTTCTCCAAATGTGGAAGGGAAGCTTTATATTCAACACAAAGGATTGTGATTTATATCCTCTGAGTCCAAAATGATTTAAAATATACTGTGTACAGGAATGTCAATAACATTCAAAGTGCTGTGCTCAAAATAAATGATCAGATAGCTGAAGTTTGAAAATGAAGAGTTAATATTGTAAAGATGAAGAAAAATCTTGAATATTCAGCAAAGTACAGGAAGTGTTCTTATTAATTTGTGGATCCTGCAAAAATTGCTGAATTAAGACCAATTTAGCCAGTGTGAGATACCGTGTTTCCCTGAAAAGAAGACTCTGTCTTATAGTTTTTTGAACCCAGAAATAAGCGCTTGGCCTTATTTTCGGGGAGGTCTTATTATTGCGTGGAGCAAGATGGGGCTCCTCTTGCTGTCTTACCTGATTTCCAACTCTGCGTTTAAATATTTTCGGGGAGGGCTTATTTTTTTTGGGAGGCTTATTTTAGTGCATGCGCTCAAAAGCCCGATTTGGGCTTATTATCAGGGGATGTCTTATTTTCAGGGAAACGGGGTATGTGGAAAGAGGCCCAATGTACCGGTAACTGAACCAAATAGGTAATTTTTGGCTACAAAACATATTCCAAAATAAATACAAATAATCCTCAATTTATAGCCATTCATTTAGTGACCATTCAAAGTTACAATAACACTGAAAGTTTGCACACTTACGATGGTCACATGATCAAAATTTGAGCGCTTGGCAACTGGCATGTATTTATGACAGTTGCATTGTACTGGGATCATGTGGTCACCATTTGTAACCTTTCCAAAAAGCAAAATCAATGGGGGAAGAGCCTAATGTGCTTAATGACCACATGTTTCATTTAAGGACTGCAGTAATTCATTTAACATCCATGTCAAAAAAGGTCATAAAATGGGGCACAACTGAACAACTGCCTTGCTTAGCAACAGAAATTTGGAGCTCAACTGTGGTTGTAACTCGAGGACTACCTGTGTATGTTTGGCTGACTTCAGTCTGGTATATCAATCTAGATAAAAATATAAAGCTTTATCATACACATATTAATAACAGAATAGCAATATTTAGTTGAAACCTCTACCTACACACCTTTGTCACCTGAAATGGCCTCTATATTTGCAACAAATAATAAGCACATAAAGGAGAATTTGTTTTATTCTCTGAGGCCAAGGTATTATACTAAGGATGCTTTACTCAGAAAAAGTGCTACATAATGTATATTGTGTTAGCATAACACAATGCTAGGGGTGTCAAACTTGCGGGCCGCGGGCTGGATGCATAACATGCTGGCCATGCCCACTCCCATTTTAGCGAAGGGGAAAAAAATCACGATATGTGACGACAACATGACGACACAAGTTTTACACCTCTGTGTTAGCAAATGGTACCTCCCCCCATACACGTGTGAGCTGCATTCATTACTAAACCTATGAGGTGCCCCTCTATACATTGCTTAAAATGCCCTTGTAAGAAAACATTCACAGCAAACTGAATTGACCTAAGTGGGAAGAGGGGGAAAGAATCAGCTAGGAACCTTTTGGCCCAGTAAATTGTTTCTAGTCATTGACTACATCTCAAAAATAGTAGCGCTACCATGCTGACCTAAGAAGAAGGGATACATAATAAGGTCACCCAGATGGTTTCATCAAAACCATTCCAACCTCATGCTGAATTTTACACTGTATCTTCCCTTTTCTTTGTCTTTCTTTGAAATGCGGTGGGCCAAAATTATATGAGCTGTAGTTTTGCTTTTGATCAAGGCTGTTCTGCAAGCTGCCAATGCTTTGCTGGAAGTGCCAGTATACAGTTTTGCTGTTTGCATGCCTCATAAAATTATGTTGTATCTTCAAAGCGATTTGGTTGTTTTAGATTTTGGCCACAAAAATATTTATTCAAATGGCTTGATCTGCTCTGGCTAATTTTACAAAAGAACAAAAAGGAGAGGGAGAAATGCAAAATATAAACAAAAGCGATCTTACTGGATCCAAAGATGTTTCATAAATGAGTTCCTTTCTCAAACAAAAACAATGCAGAAGAAAATATTAATACATAAAATGGTTCACCACATACATATAACAGGTTATTGTGAACTGCCCAGAACTCTTTGAAGTCATGTGGCACCAAATTAATTAAAATTAAAAATATTACTAAAATGGGTTATTCTCCTTAGGTCTACCCTGACTGATTCTCATTCCTAAATGTTAAACAAAAACATTCTGTCCCAAAGAGAAAATGAAAAACAGACATTAATTTATCTAAAAAGTTGGTAAATTAGGAATAGGAATCACCTGGAATAGTGGCTAAGAAGAGCTATTGTGATTTATACTGCCAAAGGATATTGGTGACTGCTAGGGAAAACTCTGAAAGGAAAAGATACATTCCATATTAAAAATAGTTGCTAAATGTCTCCATTTTTAGCCTGTTAGAAGTGAGACTATTCAATAGTAAAATCTACTTGATTTATTATTATTTTTAATAGAGCTGCCTTATTTTTTGCTCCATAGTATTCTATGGCCATAAATCTTTTTTTTTTAATTATTTATTTATTTATTTAAAACAGTACATCAAACAAAAAAGGAATAGTCCAACAAACGATCGCGACAGAAACTTTACATAATATTTACACTTTCTACAGTATGTAGGCTTCAGTCAAATTTAACAAAAGTTAAACATAGTCCTGGCTATACTTGACTTTTTGGGTGTCTGTTGTTCAACCAAACATACCATTTGTCCCAACATTGGAAATATACGGAGTCCTTTTGATCTCGCAATGCTTTAGCCAGTCTGTCGGCTTCCGCATAATCCAAAATTTTCTCCAGAATCAAATCTTCAGCCGGCAGGTCTTTCCCCTTCCAATGTTGGGCGAAACATATTCTTGCTGACGTGGTGATAAATACACACAGACACCATATATTTGTGCCTATATTATCTGGCCTAATGTTCAGTAGATAGTACTCTGGTTTCAGAATGGCCATAAATCTGAGATGGAATATTTCTTAATCTAGAAAGTGTTTTAATGCAGGATATTCCTGTTCTGTTTTCTTTTATTGTCTAAATGTTTTCCATTTCTGATCTTAAGAGCCCAAATAAATTTTAGGATAGGGTCCTATATGGCATGTGGTGCATCTTTTCAGGAAATGTCTGCTAACTGTCTATAGATTTGTTGAAAATAAAGGTTTTGTGTGTATTTTTTATTAATCAGTGCAATGGTCATAAGGGAGATGACCCTGAGATGGTCTTGCAATGGTTATAACTTGTAGGTAACTAACCCTATCACTTTAAATTACTTTTAGCAAGTATATCCTTGAGATTTCTTGTCCTCTTATACTGTCTGTGAAGCAAGGGATTATCTGATAATGTAGAATATTCTTGAGTAACTTTCAATTTCGTTTTATTGTAGCCCAAGCTACAATAGGCAGCAGATGACATTTGTGGAGTGATCAGTAAACAGTTTTATTTCAGTACAGCTCAATCAGTCAGTAGGCAGAAGAAATGGGTGACTGCCACAGCCAGCCATTCCTGACCACCTTTCTTATAGTTTTATAATTCAAAAGTTTGGGCCAATGAGAATTGTAAGGCAGTGACCAATCACATGTCATCCCCACCTATTTACGCTTTCTAAGCACATACCTTCCCTGTGCAGTTTCTCTCCCCTCTTATCTGTGACTAGCTACAATGGCTACAGAGTTCCAAAGAGGCTTTTTCAAAAAAGCAACTGAACTTTGTCTTTTCTAATCAAGTTGAAAAAGCACCTTTGGGACAACCATGACCTGGATGACTGAGAATCTCCATAGACAATGGCTACAGAGGCAATGCCTGTAGCAACAACACCTAAGTCTTTAATCTTTCTTTCCCTCAACCCTTGCAACATCTCATTTATCCATGACAGAGCTAGCCTTCCCCTGTCATGATCATTGATGTTTATTACAACCTTTTAGCATCTTTTAGCGTTTTTTCTTCTTTGCTTTTTCAAATTTAGCAACTATCACCGATCTTAGGTACCTTATTATAAGAAATACTTATTTTAAAAAATTGGAGTACAATTGGAAAACCGATTCCAAAAAGCAGTTGCATTTAATGGTAGAAAAGTGATCTAGAACAATTATTTCTGATTTGTTTATAGATGAGAGCTATCTTTCTTGAGGAGTGGGTTTCTATCTGTAGCTTTTGTGGAGACTGGTTCTTGTTGGGGGTGGGGGTGGGGGGCAGGATTAAGTAGTCTATAAGTGGTTATTGTTTAACAATCATGATAGTTATTCATAGTCTTACTGTATATCCAAAAGGCTGATCTGATTACTGTCATAGTGGATCACAAATTTTATATGTTGATGTCCCATTTTTTCAGCTAATTGAGAAATCTTTGTAAGGACTACAGTATAAGGCTTCTTCCTGAATAACAATTATGTATTGATATACCTCGAGCCAATGATTTTATTATATTGGTTATCATCACTACTGACTTCTTTCAGTTTTTGCTAATTTGAGGGGATGATTTTATTGAGAGCCTGTGCTGTATGTTGTAAATTTGATAAATAAATAAATAAATGTAATTATCCAACCCTTGCTTTCAGTTTGCAGAAAAATTTCAGGAATTTAAAGAAGCTGCACGATTAGCTAAAGAAAAATCCCAAGAAAAGATGGAATTAACAAGTACACCATCACAGGTATGTCTGTCCTTGTTTTTGATTAAAATGGATATAATTTATTTGGAATGTAGTTTTGATTTACCCATTAAATATCAATTTTGGGACATTCATTTGCATAGTTCCTATGCCTGTTGCACCAGGTACTCTAAATCTGATAAAGAGATTATAGCTTTTCAAGTTGAAATTGCAAAAATTGAAGCAATTTATACATTGTAGTAAGCCATTCCTTCTAAACATTTTGGAGATTAAAAGGATCCTTGAGTGAATATAGGATGCAAGAAGAAAAATATTTGTTTCAGCCTGGATATATATCCATTATGGAATGCAAGGCTTTCGTTTCTTAGTTTGCTTCCATATGGTGCTCATTGTGTGTTTGCACTGGGTGAGGAGAATTTGCTAGAAGACAGACACTTGACAATTCCATTTGTGTGTGCATGGTATTAATGTATAACATATTAATTTAATATATTTTGCTGTTTGGTTTTTTTCCCCAGTTTTGTATGCTGCTCAGAGTCCATTGGAATTGCGTGGTCAATAAATTTAAATAAACCAATAATAATAATATAAAATACGTGGGGATTATATTGTGATTATACACCTTCCATCTTCCTGATTTTGACATCCTCTTGTGCTATTTACTTTATACAAATGGTTCCTTCCTGCCTCACTACCTCTTTTTTCTGATGTTCACATTATAATGGCTTGCCTTCTTCATCTGTTTTTGTCTTCCTTAGGACCTTATAAATTAGCAGCAACTTCTTTCCTTCTTTTGTAATTCTTCCTTATCCGGTATCCTTGTTTCCTCTTACCTCTGATTGCTTTCCCATTTTTCTGTGGATCTTGTTTGGACCATGTGCAAATTGATATTCACATTTCAACATCCTTTGCTGATCTTGAAAAGCCAAGACAGTTCAATCTTATGGCTGTTGGCTAGATTGGGAACTTGTAAAAAAAATATCATGGAAGAAGGCAACTACTTCCATATACTGTTAAGTGGAACTGAATTTGGTTCCTTCTATTTTAATAAAAAGTGAGAACTAATCACTGGGATTGCAAAGTGTTTGAAAGAGGGTGCTTTGCAAAGCAGGTTATTGGAAATAAAGCACTTGCATTGAAGGAATGAAGGAGTACACTGTTTGCACACCTCATGCAGGGCATGCAGCTGCTTTGAAAGCTGTCCCTGGTTCTCTATACTTATATCTACATGCTGAGACAACCTTTCTGTTAGGATCACCTGCAAAATGGATGAGCACGTTTAGCCTGAGAGAAAGCTGTGACTGCTTTAATGCTTTGTGGAAGAGAGGTTTTGTATAGCCACACTAATCACTTTATGGAGATATTTGCTTGAGTAATCACTTTCTTACTAAGAACTATAACCCCAAGAGTGGGTAAATTAATGCAGTAGTCTAGGCAATATGTAAACTGTAAGTGCCCTGAGCTTCAAAGGGTAGCAAATGCCTCTGGCTATTCCTCTTGTTAAAGGCCTAAAAATAACCTGACTGAGAAGAACACAGTAACCCAATTGATTGTAATGGTTCTTTTTATTTATTTATCTATCTATCTAAAACCGTCTTGCACTTACTGTAAAAGGTGTTATCAAGTATTATTTTTTAATTTCATTATACTCCATCTGTTTATACTTATAGTCTAATCCCTAAATACCTCTTAGATAGTAGCAGGGATATAGGTAGGTAATTATTGGCTGAGTATTTACTATTACCGTAAATATTTGCCGGTATTGTGTATCCTATGGCTTTTGAGCTGATTAGCTTTTCCATACAAAAGTCAGTACTGCTTGATTTAATCATTGTCTTGATTGGCCATATAGTATGTTAAATATACTATAATTAGACATTTTTCAGCTATTTTTATATTTATCCTTACAATAGATATTTTTATCACTTTGATTAACGCAAGAGTAGACTTAAAAAGCATTAAGTTAGTTAAGCACATTGCATAGATTGTATAAATGGGTCAAACTTGGATATTCTGAAGAGCAAGAACTCTGTTTGAAAAGGATGAACAATTGGGTATTTGTAGAATTTTCTCTATAAGAGAAATGTTAATTTATACCCAGATATTTGAGGTATGCTCATGCTATCCCAAAGTTGAAATTTGGAATATTCATGGCCCAAGTACATTGTTAATTATAGAAATCTGAATGCTGGGTGTTTATGTTTTCTTCAGAAGGAAGAAATACAGGTTTTCCCCACATTATTTAAAGGTTGAAATTCAGTGCATACAGTATGTACTGTAAAGTCAACTGGTAATTAGTAAAGTCTGAAATATTGTATATTTTCATCTGAACTCATAATATAAAACGTGTCACTTTCTGATCATGGAAATTATCACTCTAACATAAAGATAGATGATAGTGCCATTGAAATAGTATTTTATTTATATTTTAATTAATTAATTTTAAATTAAGTTTAAGAGCTCTTTTAGGGCTGTCCACTAAAAATCTGCTTCTTCAGATTGAATTCAAAAAGGTGCTTCCAAATATTGGAGGATGCAGATGTAAGTTCCAGCTTGCAGCCCCTTTCCCAGTATTGCAGTTCTTTTCTATCCGCCATGTGATCACCATGTGAGCACCTATCCAACTGCTTTAAAAATGAAAAGAAGTACTATGCTATACCTGCACACTTCAGAATACAGTACCATTTTGGATTCCAATATGAAGACCACTGTGCAGCTCTAAATTCTATAGGAACAAAAGTAGAAAGTCAGTATAACCTCTAGCCCAATGTTTCTCAACCATGGCTGCTTGAAGATGGGGAGACTTCAATTCCCAGAATTCCCCAGCTATGGGAATTCTGGGAGTTGAAGTTCCCCCATTTTCAAGTGGCCAAGATTGAGAAACACCGCTCTAGCCCAATTCATGAGGATGTAACTATCTATCTATCCATCTAGAACTGTTCTGCCCCAGCTCCGGATTTCCGAGGATATTGACACACACCAACAGTCCTTATCAAATTTATTAAGTAGCAAGAATAAACAAGACCGGCAAAGGTTGACAACCAGCCCAGAAAACAAGATATGATAAACCAAAATAATACTGATAATACTGATACCAAAATTGATAATAATACGAGTTGTTTCTAGCAAGAAACTTACTAACGGCGTGTGATTTAAATAGGCTAAGGGAGTGGCCAATTATCGTCAAGCCTTACTCTCAAGGAGACCTCCTCCTCCTGAGTAGCCACTCCTGCCTTTTGGCAGCCCTGCATGCTCGAGCATTGAGGAGAGGCTCCTCCACTTCGCTCTCTCCACTTGAAGGAGCCTCTGGAGGTTCTGAAGGCCCTGGCTGAGTCTCTGCCTCTGGCACCATATCCTCTTCAGTCTCCTCGCTATCCGATGCAAGCGCAGGCTACTGGCGTGACACCATACCAGCCTCCTCCTCGGCGGGATCAGCCACGATCCGCGCAGGCTGCTGGCGGGACACAACAAGAACAGGGGTGTCAAACTCAATTTCACTGAGGGCCTTATTGTGTTTGACTGCGGGGGGCCAGGGTGGGCATAGCCAGCTCAACATCACTCATGTCAAGGGCACCTGTGGCGGCCCGAGTGCTCTGAGAGAGAAAATGCTCCCGAGCTCCATTTGCAGCTGCAATGGGCTCCTGCAACCCTCTGCCAGCAAAAACAGAGCTCGGGAGGGCTGCATGCGGCCCTCCAAAGCTCCATTTTCGCTGGCAGAGGCACTGCAGGCTAGTCCTTCACTGCTTCCAGGGCAGCCGCACTCCACAGACCAGATCTGAACCCCAGGCCTTGAGTTTGACACCCCTGACCTAGAATTACTTTGGAACTGCCACATGGAAACAGTAAATGAAAAATTCTAGAAAAGGAAAAGCCTGAGACAGCTCCCACTCTTAGACACCTTAGCTGAAAGTGAAGGTGAATGGATTCTCTCATCTGAGTTTCAGTTGGGATATTTTTTTTTAGATAATTCCACATGCAATAATTCGTTTGAACACGAATGCAGGTAGAATGTTGGCAGACTATGCCTTTTGTTCCCCAACATTGTGAGATTTTGCTATTGCTGTCACAAATCGGGGCAGAAAGAGATACCTAGAAAACTGTGGCACCTTCAGATTCTTGGGCCTCAGAATGAGGAATTTATGCTATGCCACAAATTCTGCCCTTTTGGGTATATAATATCCGCAACATCACAATACACATGGAAACAATATCATAACACTGCCGGAATTGCTGTGACCCTCAGATGCTACTACATGAAGCAAAACATCTTTTGACATAGTTAGTTGATTGAAACAATAGATGGAAGATGATTTGATGTACACACAGGCTGCATCTCTCTAGCTTCCTTTTGTTTTCTGCTTTAAAGGTTCAGTAGAATACTGAACACTGGTATTTTCTAAGACCTACAATATATTTGATAACTGTAGCATTTTATTTTATATATTGGAACTATATTGTATAGAAATGGAATATGTACTATACCTTTTTTTCTTTTTTTTAAGGAATCTGCGGGTGATATTCAATCTCCTCTTACACCGGAGAGCATTAATGGGACAGATGATGAAAGGACAATGCCAGAAGTGACACAAAATTCAGAACCAAGGGCTGAAGCAACCCAGAATGCATTGCCATTTGCGCATAGGTACAGATTCCATTCCCACATCCTTATTAAGTAATATGTTAATGTGCTTTTTTGTTGTTGTTAAAAATGGCTTTTTTTTTTATTTGGTGAATTTAAAGATCTTGCATGACTGGTGGGCTTACAGCTGTGGATACAACTTGTTTCATTTGCTGTTTCTCTACTAAAATGACATGGTTTGGTGTAGAAAAGAAGCTGATCTCTTCAGTGATGAGAACTACAGCAGAAAGAAGAATCATAGCTCTGCCAGTGTGGGTATTTTTCCCTCCTGTCTGCATTTCTTCTCCTCTGTGCATCTTGGCCATGGACTATTTAAACTAAGGTTCAAGTGATTTTTTTTTTTTTTTGGTAGGGGGTGGGTGAAATACATCAGTACAAGCACTTTATTTCTACTCTTCACGTAGGAAGCAATACTTGAATGCCTGGAATTTTAATATCGTAACTTTAAAAGGGCTTCCTCCGATATTTTATTCAATATCAGGTTCTTAGAATGCAAATAATACTTGCAACAAGTCATTGCAGAGTGCGGTGTTCTTATTCCAAGTACTGGTTAACCATACTCTTTTCAAGTATGACCCATTTCTCTTTCTATGACTCCAATTCTGGTGCTCCATGAATGTGCACTGACCTTTTAGGGACTTGAGAATGCTCCTATATTCTTTTTAAAAATGTACATTTCTTCAAATCTTAAGATGCCTCCAAACAGCTATATCTCTCTCACATATAGATGGTATCGAATCGATACCATCCATACTGGGCATGTCAATACATTGCATGTACCTCCTATTTGGTGGGAGATGTAGTTGGAATGTAGTTTTTAGAGATTCTTTGCATAGAATAGTCTGAGAATGCTTGGTGTGAAATTGGTTTTTTGTTGTGCTTTTGGCAGATTGACCAAAATGTGTCTCAGAACTGATGCTGTCATTATTAGAGAGTGTTGCAAGTGACAAAGATATAATTTAAGTTTCATAACCTAGTCTACACCTTTTCTGTCTCACTAAAGAGCTCTGTGGGTAGTTCTCAAAGTGCAATCATTTGTTTAGCAACTGTTTGAAGTCACAGTGGCACTGGAAAAAGTGACTTATGACCAGTCCTTGCACTTATTACTATCACAACATCCCCATGGTCATGTGATCAAAATTTGGATGCTTGGCAACTGGTATGTAATTACAATGATTGCAGTGTCCTGTGATGTGGTGGTCATGTGATCTCTCCATTTGCAACCTTCGCAGTCAGTTTCTGACAAGCAAAATCAATAAGGAAGGTGAGATTCACTTACTGACTGTTTGATTCACTTAACTGCAATGATTCACTTAACAGCCATGGCAAGAAAAGTCATAAAATCAGGTGCAACTCACTTGAAAGCTGAGCAACAGAAATTTTGGTTCCACTTGAGATTGTAAACTGAGGACAACCTGTATATGGGACCTTGATTGACCAAAGTCATAATGGCTGACTGAAATTACTATAGGAGCATCCATTGATGACAACAGAATGACTAGGAAACAAATTGCAGACCAAGTATATGAAGGATGTGCAAATCAAATGAAAAGGGAGATTTTAATTTTAGTTTTTAGTTAGCGTAAGGCATTAATATTCTGTAACTTTTTCATGTATGGAATATTGGAAGGAGGTCGAGGCATTCATTGGTGAGATAATGTTTCTGGCTATTTGGTTTTCTTCTTTCCCATTAAAAAAAACTTTAACAATTAATCAGACATTTGAGTCATGGTTTTTCAACAATGAGAAATGCAGATAATTTTTATTATAATATTGTATCCTGTTATAATGTTATAATTACAAAGTTTATCTTGAATAGCAAATTTTGGAGAAAATAAATGTCTCTTTTATAGAAAACCTGGACAGTATAAGCCATTGTCTTGAAATATTTAATATTTTTGTAAAGTGATTGAGTTAAACTTTGAAAAAAATTTTTGGTAATATATAACACAGCACTAAAACATATTTTAAATGAATCTAATTGGTTAAATTGCTATGTGCTGCTGTAGTTCCAAAATAGTAAATTTATTCTAAATGGAAAGAAATATTAAGATTCTATAAATATTTACTATCTTTAAATATGTATCCATGCCTGAATACCTGATTTTGTAATTACTACAAGTCCACTGCTGAAATAGTCATATACTTTTTCCTGAATATCACTTGAATCAATTATTCATGGGAGAAAATTGAGAGGTATTTTAAAATTCTGAGGGTTTTTTTTATAAACTTTCAGTTAAAGTCAAAAGATATTTTTTATTGTGTATTTTTGTAAGAGTATTACACTCTAATTGGAAACTGAAGTCTGAGAAGGTTCCATTCATATCTTTATCAAATAGGTTTAAGTAAGAACTTTGAGTCTTATTCTATTCCTTCCTGCTTTTTAATCTATTTTTTAAAGGCATATGTATCAGAAAGGCAGGTTATACATTTTACATATAAAAATAAAAAGTATTTAGTGCATACATAACTTGCAAAAAAATTGAACTTAACCATTTGGAGGAGTGTGAGACCACATGTATATTTCCCAAGCTACCCCTCTTGCCTAAATACATTCTCTTTGATTTCTTGACTCTCGGTTTGAGTTTGAGTTCCATTCAGAAAAAGCAATGAATAAGGAATATGCGTCATATTGCTATCTATTTATAATTTCATAATGCCAGATTGCAGAATCTGTAATTGACGTCCTGTTATAATCCCATACCTCTCACCATGATGGTTGAGCTCTTGGGAGGATATAAATGAAATGTCTGCAAAATATCCTGAATTAAAACAGTTATCTTTGAGTCTGAAATAATTCTTGCAATATTACTAGGACTGGCACTGTTGCTTGGAACATGTCTGGTAAGGTCATCACTGTTACAAAATTCAAACTTTTTGCACACCACTAGTTTTAATCCAACAACATCGAGAGACCACCAAAGTCTCCATCCCTGTCTAAAAATACAGCATTAGGTACAAGAATTGAGCTGAAGGAAGAAAACTATTGAAGGCCAGTTGTGATTGCAGCTGACACATGGCAAATTGCACATGTCCCTTATTGCCTTTCATCTTGTTTCTGTGAAAAGCAGAAGCTAAGCTATCTGATGTGGCTTTTTGAAGCTTATAGAGGCAGCAGGGATATTGTTTTAAAGAATGTAGCAACCTGAATTACGCCAACTTTATGTCCCTTTTAAAGCAATTCTCTTGGGCTTAAGCTACATGTTACTTTTTAATTTTAAATGGACATGAGGTGTAATCATGAAAAGTTAGTTGGAAGTGTTTTTATAATCATTTATCTCTAGGCTGTAATCCTAATGGATATTTTCCTGAAGTTGCTCTTTATATCCAAAAAATTAACAGAACTTTTTAATGGATAAAGTTTGATTACACAGTTGTGATTTACAATAAATGCCTCCCATGCTTTGTTCCCTATTCTGTTAATAACTTTTATTTTTTTTCTTCTTATTTGTTTTTAAAAAATCATGCAATATCAAATGATATATTTAGCTTAACATCTAAAGAATGGCTTTTTATTCTAAGAAAGTGATTAGGTTATTACCATATAGATAACATGTGAATTAGATAACATGTAAAATAATTTGCATGAAAATAAAGGCTTATACCCCTTAAAGATTTAGCCAGTTTTTTGTAGCACAACTTTTCTATAGGTACAATTTGTTTTTTAAAAATGCTTTTGTTTAAATCATCCGACAATGCAAAATGCCAAAACTTTTTGTTATTATTGGTAAAATATGGGTGATTATCAGAATATTTTTGTGGGAAAATACGCTAAGTATTATATGAGTATACATAGTAACTCCTCTCTGACAATTTATAAATTTTAAATGCATATTTTAAAATGTTTAAATAGTAAATTTCCAGTAATACAGTGTTCTTGGTTTAAAATTCTTGTATAGTTTTAATACGAAGTCCTTTGTATTAAAAAAAATAACACATACAGACACACGTGAGGTTTGCTTTTGCTTGTGAATTTAGCACTCTTTCTTGTACAGAGCTGTGTAAAGATTTTGTTCGAATGCCAACCAAGGATTTATATTTCTAAAATATTTTAAATGTATTATTCTTACTGCAAGAAAACTACATTCAGTCAACAATCTGACTGAAAAGTCATTTCTAATATCCTGGGAATTAATAAGTATGTGAAAAGTAGCTTCTTGGAGTTTCTTCGGAAGTTGCTGATGAATTGAAGATGTTGCTGAATGTGTTTTAGTATCACAAATGCATCTGTACATATAAAGATTTTAAAATTACAGCAGTGTACTCTGGATTGGATCTAGCAGGAAACACCTACAGGAGGAAAGATTCCTTTTATCACCAGGAGCCTTTGATCTATATTTTTTCTATTGGCCAAGCAGAGAAAAGACCGTCTTTACTCATTCCCCCTGCATTGTGCTTTTCGGTAATTTTCTGACAAGGGGTATTTCAGGATCCTGCTGTCAACAAAATAAATATTTGGACAAAATTGGATGTATTTAGAAAATATATGAAATACGACTAAATTTATAGTGATATAATTATTTGCTTGAAATGATTGTTCTTTTTTGTACTCAGTTTTGGTATAATAGCTAGAAAGAAGGCTATTTCAAAAAAATAGTTCTGTTTCCAATTTTCTTCTCTGTACAGCAATCTTTTAATAATGCTGCATATGTATCTGTTACTGTAAGAACAAATTTGCTGCTCTCATTAAAGGCTTTACATAGAATATACCTTTTGTGTAGATTGATTTGCATTTTATTATTTATTAGTATATTAAGTTGTAGATCCCTACGGTGGACCAAGATTCCTTTTAATGAAAGATTTAATATTTGGCTATTAAATTGGAATAGAATAGAATAGAATAGAATAGAATAGAATAGAATAGAATAGAATAGAATAACAGAGTTGGAAGGGACCTTGCAGGTCTTCTAGTCCAACCCCCTGCTTAGGCAGGAAACCCCACACCATTTCAGACAGATGGTTATCTAATTTCTTCTTAAAAGGGTATCGGAAAATAGCTTTAATTCATATACAAATATATTTTGCTTAGATTTTTGTGAGTATAGTTTAACTTCCCAAACCTTTTGGCAACTGAAGGATTCCTAGAACTTTCTACCTAGGAGTTCATGGAATTTTAGTTCAATATATGTAAAAAGCAATACTTTGTAGTTTAATTTTACCAGCTGCCAAGTGTTTAAAAGCAAGAGCCTTGCTATAAAATCTCACAAGCTATCTTTTTGGTACCTTCTGTTTCATTTCTCCATCTTTATATTCTTTTTCTTGAGTCATTTCAAACTCTCAACTCTTGTTTCACTACTGCTTCATCAGCTATGTGGACTTCCAGACAGCATTAATTTTTTGCTTGATCCCTGTTGTCCCTTTTGCATAGCACTATGCAATTTAGAAAGAATTGAGGCCTTTGAACTATGATGCTGGAGAAGACTCCTGCGAGTCCCTTGGACTGCAAGGCAATCAAACCGGTCAGTCCTAGAGGAGATCAACCCTGACTGCTCTTTAGAAGGCCAGATTTTGAAGATGAAACTCAAATACTTTGGCCACCTAATGAGAAGGAAGGACTCACTGGAGAAGAGCCTAATGCTGGGAAAGATTGAGGGCAAAAGAAGAAAGGGACGACAGAGAATGAGGTGGCTGGATGGAGTCACTGAAGCAGTAGGCATGAGCTTAAATGGACTCCAGAGGATGGTAGAGGACAGGAAGGCCTGGAAGAATGTTATCCATGGGGTTGTGATGGGTTGGACACGACTTTGCAACTAACAACAACAAATGCAATTTAGGCAATATACTTCTCTGTAAACAGATGCACAGATGTTCTTCCAGGCAAGAAGTTTCAATCTTTTCATTGCTGTCCTGAGAAACTACCTTTTCTCAGAGGAGAGCCAAAAAGTTGGTAGCAACTCTGATCTATGATCAAAGCCATGCTGCTTTTTACAAATTTGACAAATTGTGAAAGATAAAATTCTTTTCCCTGGAATACATCTGTGTCCAGATATTCCATATTTTCTGTCCCTATTCTTATTCAAATGTAGCTTTTTAAAGGCAAGAATGGGCAATCCAAAGCCCTAGGGCCATTCAGATTCCCCACCGGTCTTTTATGGAGCCCTTGGAAGTATATGTAACCATGACTGCTAAAAATTAACAGTACAAGTTCCCCCACTTAGAAATGGAAAATGGATGACAACTGGGATAAATCCTGAATAAACTGAAAGAATTCCCCAAAGCTCCACCTGACCAAATATGTGGTGAGGCCAACTGTCACTTTGGAGCCCTCAGTTCACTACCCCCAATGTTATGCTATTCTTATTGTCAAAAGATTCCCCACCCCCTATTTTGGGTAATGTAATTTTTAGTTTCATTATCATTATCATTACTAGGATCAAAATATATTTAGTACATTATTTCTTGTAGCCAGGTAAATAAGAACTAGATGCAAATAAACTAAATAGTAAATAGGAGTACCATAATTTAACTTCTATTAAATTTAAACTATTAAAGTAATCGAAGTTTAATAATTACTTCATGGAATGTTTAATTCATAAATCAAAGTGACATCTAGAAAAATTAGCTTTCTAGACAACCATAATATAGCTATAAACAGACTTTGGCGGCCTGAAGGAGATGACTGCCTACTTCAAACCCTTCACGGTTATTTTTTACACCTCCTTCTGTGTGGAAATGCCTTGACCTTCTTTTTTTCACACTCTCTTGAACTGTTTGTTGAGGTGAGGTTCAACAAAGCTCATTGCATTCCCTGCATTTCTTTTCTCAGAATCTTCCTGAGAATCCCTGGCTCCTAACTGAGCCCGACCCCTCTGCCTGAGCCAGAAAGATTAAACTCTGACAGCAAGAACACTTTTAAGATAGCATCTCTTGCCAGTCTTAACAACTGGATAGTTTTGTAACAGGAGAACCAGTCCCTTAGATAACCAGATCACTAAGCCATTTAGGTTTAAATTGTGCTTGATAAGCAGTTGGCAATCAGCACAGATATTTTAATACAGGTATCTTATGATCTCTGTATAGTTATACTTGTTAGCAATCTAGCTGCATATTTGCACCTTCTAGATAATTTTCAAGGGTAGTCCCATGTAGAAGATATTGCAGTAATCAAGACTGGATGATATTATGTTGTGGATCAACACTACCAAATCAAGAAAGGAATGAAGCATATGTTATAAAACCATTCCTTGTCAAAGCTGGACCTGCAAATACAGTGACAACTGAGGGTCAAGGAACATAGTCACATTATGATCCTATACTCTCAAGGAGAATTCATTCTATCCCAAACAGGCTGTGTTCCAATATTCAAATCCACATTCTTCATTATTAGTAGCACTTTTATCCTGAAATCTAGATAACTTATTATTTCTCATTCACCCTACAATTGACTTAGACAAAGTTCATGGTTTCTGAAATTGGATGAGATATCATCATTCGGCATGTGGACGACACTCCATGAGTCGAGATAGCCTCTTCCATCAGTTTCATGCAATTGTTGAGCATCATGGAGGAACAGGACTGAACCATGTGGTGGATTGTAAATCAATGGCTTAGATATCAGACCATAATTCCATAGCTCCATCTATATCCACATATGCATTTTGGCTCCTCTGCATAACACATTTAGAATTAGGTCTATGTTATTAAGTCTATTAATTCTATATTATTAGTTCTATCTGTTTAGAATTAGTTCTATGGTTCTTGAGTCATGTGGTTGTGACTCATATCAGCACTAAAAGATAAATTTCACCCTCGACTGACGGCCCCCAGGGGGAGAGCCTTTTCTGTGGGGGCACCTACCATCTGGAACGGGCTTCCCCCGGAGTTACGAAACATCCAAGACTTACGCATATTCCGCCGTGCCCTGAAAACGTTTCTATTCCAACAAGCTGGTCTGGCCTAACTCTCCCTTTTTAATTGGCTTTTAAATTGGCTTTTAAATCGGGTTTTAGACCTCTTTTAGATAAATTTGGATGTTTTAATCTTTGAGCCAAATTACTTAATCTGTTTTTTAATAGTTTTTAACTTCTATATGTATTTGTATTTATTATGGCTGTTCACCGCCCTGAGTCCTTCGGGAGTAGGGCGGTATACAAATATGAAAAATAAATAAATAAATAAATAAATAAATAAATAAATAAATAAATAAATAAATATATAAATTTTGTTTATCTTCTAAGAAAGCAGAAGTGCAGTTATCACGATATTTTAAATATCATTTGTCTAATAAAATATATAGCACCACAGCAAGAATATAGTTAAACTCGTTCTATTATCTGCTCACAAACTGCTCTTACATGCCAAAATTCCATACATTAAGGAGAGCCATCTTGACATGCTTGTACTGTGCCTTGATACATAGGCAAACTAAATTATTTCTCACTCACTCTCTCTCTATATATGCATTATGCCTCAATGATCTTCATTATCAAGCAAAATCTGTTTATAAACAGATGTTGAGATTACACATTTGTTCATTCAAAATATGCTCTAAATACATTGTGAAAAACATCTTTCTTAGACTTGCTGACTCTCTATCACAAATAATATAAATCTCCATTCTGTGGTCCCTTAAAATATCAGGACCAACTTTAAGGTTCTCCAAAGACTACCCCAGCAAAATACATCTAGTAGACTGTAGGTATTGGCTTCTTTTAATTTGCCAGACATTTTCTGAGTTGCTATGAAATATGAAAATTTTAGCAAACATTTTTAAATTTAAATGTAAACTTAGTAAGAGAACATTCAAATATTCCACTTTCTGAAAGAAGAAAGAAAATTTCCTTTATTATCAAGAGGGCATCATACAGAATTGGACTTTAAAAAAAATAGAGAACTAGTAAATTGTAAGTGGTTCTAGAAGATATGAGTTGCTTCCAGATAGAGGAATCTTGGGATTATTATCCAATTTAGGAGTCTGTTGTTCCAACTTATTCTTTTATAACATTGGGAAATAAAGGAGATGAAGAACTAATGGGAAGCATCTGGAATGATTATAGATGGACCTTTCAGAAAAAATGTGTGAATTTGGTAGGTTGACACTCTGGAACCTAAAATAGTTTAGAATAAGAAGCTGTGATCAAAAATGGTCCTGTAGAGAAGAAACAGCAATTGTAAAATAAAATGGAGAAAAATGCTACTCATTTCCTCATTAGGTGCCTGTAAATTAACTCAGAGCACTAATCACTATCCAGTAATAGTTAGTTTGAGAAAAAGAGTTTTAACCTAGATACAGTTCAGGTATGATATAATGTCCTTGCTTACAAACTAGTTCAATGGGCATAATCAAGGTCCATAGGTTTGAAGCTTCAAAAACTATATACAAATCAGAAGCCTCACATTTTAATTACATACTTAATGTGACAGAACCCTTTCTTCCTAGCATCCTTCTCCCAATTTGTGATACAGATGAAGCAATCTTACAAGATTATACGCTTTGCTGTACAAATACTGCAAAGAAATAAATGAGCAGAATATAACGATCTAGAGGCCAGTTAAATCAAAATTATCTTGACATCATACCCCTCCCCCCCACAAAGTGATCTGACCAGTGGTGGGTTGCTACCGGTTCGCACCAGATCAGGTGAACTGGTAGCGGCAATGACGGGAGGCTCTGCCCACCTGCCCGGATGCTTCTGCATATGCGAGCGCGTGAGTGCCCACGAGCAAACCAGTAGCGGTGGGTTTTGAAACCCGCCCCTGGATCTGACCCTTTAGTCATAAAGACGAGTTACTGTATGCTGTTAGTCAAACATGAGAAGAGAGTATATGAGCATGAATCAAAAATCTTGGACAAGCGTAAAGAAAAGTAATGTAGAGGGGGAAAGGTTAAACAAGTACGTTAAAACAGATTGAAAGAAGGAAAGCAAGAACTGGAGGGGAGTAGCATAAAGGAAAGGATCCTGATATTGGAGGGGGAAAGGACTGAGATGCAATGAAATCAAGAAGGTAAAAGCTTTAGATAAAAGCTTTGCACAAAGACACCAAATTTTTTTTGAAGCCCCTTGCAGATAAGAATGAGTATTAAATTTATGAGATAAGGAAAAGAATGTAGCCAAATTTAATTTACACCAACCCCCAACGTCCAATATTTGTGGATGGGGACATTTTGGTTTCTAGGGCAAATGGTACAGATTAGTTTTAGTGAAAGAGGAAGTGTCAAAAATTAAGAGAAGCCATTCCTTCATTTTCTGCACTTTGCAGAATGTTGCTTATCCTAGAAGGGACTGGCGTGGTGAGTATGTACAATATGTATACATGTTGTCTGGAGGGATAAGTGGCAATATGGAAATAAAGGAAGAAGAGCCTCATAACATTGGTAGAATCCACCCAACATTTATGGACTCCTCCTTTTCCTTCATCATCACCATCAGTTCCACCCACTTCAGAATGAACTACATGAAAACTGTATCCACTGCTCCTCATCCACATTCTTCAAAAGTTTTCTGATACATATGAGAGAGGCAGATAAGTTTGTTAGTTTTAAATCCAACCTATGGATTTTGGGTGGTAAGACACATGCACACATACATAAAATAAAAATGGAACCTAAACGAATATATATCTCCATTACTATATGCTCATCATATTTCTGAATTAGAGGGCATGCAATATTATGCAAATTGCAGAAAAGGAATAAGCAATAGTAATCTCTCATAAAATTAGAAGAAAAGGAAATGCAACTAAATCTACATCACTACCATTAGTTGTACCACTCCATATTTTTTTATCCTTGTCAACCACCCTTATTTCCATCCCTTCCTTTCACCAGTTTATGTGTGGTCTTTTGTTCTGAAGCTTCTATTCTTCTTCAAGAATTCTTTAATTCCATCCAACCACAACTTCCCCAGTCTTTTCCTTCCTCTTCATCCATTCACTCTTCACTTGCAATTTTTCATTCTCTCAATATTATCAAGCCACCTCAACACACTTCTTTCATATTGGTAATTCATATTTGTATTAAATTCACCTTAATTTATCACCCATTCTTCTTGTCTTACCATATACATTTCTTAACCCAGTCCTATTTCACTCAATCTATTTTTTTTCCTACGAGATCCTCAACACTCATCATTGTGTAACAAAATAGGCAAAGCATGGTCTCATGAACAGCTATTTTTGTTTCTTTCAACAAAGATTCTTTCCTTGTAGCAGATTATGTAGTGTACATATAGACAACATTTTTCTATCCCCCCCCCTCTTTTGGAAATGTTCTATCAATCCATCAATGCTCTATCATATTTATTTATTTCCTCTACTTTTCCTATATATGTATACAGTATACTGCAATTGTTCTCTCTACTTTCTGTGTCATGTTTGGTAATTGATGCATTAATTTTAGATCCATACACCTCATTGTATCTAATATTATCTAAGGTTCTCAGCCAACCATAAGGCATCATGTGCAAATAAAAGTACATCTGTTTTAACACATCCATTCACTCCTAAACTGTACACTTCCAATGTTGCTACAAACATTCCTTAAGTAATCGAGGGAGCATCACCCATATTGAACTGCTCATTCACATGCATGCTGTATTTCCATTATATACTACTATTATTGCCTTCTGCAACCAATTTTCAAGTTCATATTTGTTGAAAGCAGTCCATAATTCAAGTCCATAGTTGAAAATAATCCAGATTTCAAATGTATTGTCAACTTTCTTCCTCTCAGATCATTGCTGCTGAACAGCAAAAATCTAGTCTAAAAACTCCTTACTTGGAAAAAAAAATCACACTTCACAACTTTTGCTCCAAATTAAATTTTCCATACAGGCATTTCTGTCACCAGATTGGCCCATAGAAATTGACTTCTTCTTGTGGTTTTGGTCAGTGAAGGATCTCTTTTAGTAAAAGAGAGAAAGTACAGACTAAGGGTTCTGCCAAACACCAGAAACATTATGTTGCATGACTGAACTGGAACTGGCTGGAAATGAAACTAACTTAAGTTTCCATCTGAATTTCAATCTATTTCTTACTTTAGCAATGATGCAACAGATATTCTGCCTGAATGATGGTTTACTACATTCCTTGATTGGTGGGGTTTTTTACCCCACCCTACCTGCCTGAAAAAGCAAGAGTGTGATTTCCATAGATAGATTTTCTGTTTGGTCCTGCTACATTGACTGTCCTTAACTGGAATGGAATAACTGGACACACCGGCTACCATGGTCGGCTCGCTGTTCACCGTGGGACAGCTCATTAAGGGGGAATGCTGGAGACAAGGGGAAACTCCTTCACCTCTTCCTCCTCCCTCCCTCCCTTTTTGATCCAGCTTACCTTCACCTCCCCCCCCCCCCAATATCCCTTGAACTCTGTGGCAGAAACTCCTGTGCATTGAAAAGTGCATGACTCTCTGTCAAGTGACTTTTTTCTGGTGCGGGGGCAGTCCTTCTTCCTTTCCCTGTTTTGTCCTCCCCAATTTTTCCCCCCAGTCTGAGCTAAGAGGAGGAGGATGTTCACCTTGCCTCCAGCATTTTCCAATTCCATTAGGATTATGTAACTAATAAAAGGAATTGTCCCATGGCAAGCCAGCCAGGGAAAGACAGTGGTGGCAAGCCAGCGGCATCAAGTTGTCCTAGACCCATCCTTAACACTTTTTGGCATATGCACCATAGGACTTATGGGAAGAACTACAAATCATTTTTATCTTTCTTCATATCAATTGGATTCATCCAGGTAGTCTCCGAGAATTGGAGATGATTGAATGGATGGATGAATCATATATGTTGCTCACATTCCACCATCTAGGCCAGGGGTCCCCAGCCCCTGGGCCATGCTCCACTACCAGGCCACAGCCCATTCAAAACTGGCCGCAGAAGCAATGGGTGAGTGCACACGTGAAGCTCCACTTGTGTAAGTAGTGGACAAGCATGTGCCTGCACCACTTGCACAGAACCATCTCCCCTACCCACACTGATCCGCAAAGCCGAAAAGGTTGGGGACCGCTGATTTAGGTGATACATACAATGTAGTGTCAGAATTTCATAATTCACAGGGTTTTTTGATAGGCAACTATGGGAGAATAGGTGACAATTTAAAAAGGAAATAACATTTTTAAGGGCAGTTTGACCTAGTAAAGGCATCAGGTTAAAAACCAGGAAACTGTGAGTTCTAGTTCTACCTTAGGCAGGAAAGCCAGTTTTGGGGCAGTCACACTCTATCAGCCTGACTCACCTCACAGTATTGTTGTGGGGAAAATAGGAGAAGGAAGAAGTATTGTGTGTGTCCGCCACTTCAAGTTTTTTATTCATGTACTAAATTCAGGATATATACACACACATATAAAAGCTTATTACAGTCATTAATCAGCACAATGTGACAATTCAAAACATAAGTTCCATAACAAAATGGGGAAATAGCCAAATTGTTTTATTTGCTAGATTTGTTATTTTATTTTTAAAATGTTTTTGAAGTGTTTATTTCTGTGTCTACTACTGCCATGAACATTTATTTTCTCTAAAATTTTCACTGATTTTTTTCTTAAATTTTTCCACTGCATTTATACTATTCTTCCCTTGGCTAAGAAAATTATTCCAATCAATCAATAAATACATATTGAATTTTATGACACATCTGAGGGTAAATAATCTACACCTGCATTGGTCACTAGGGAATCTCAACCAGTTACAGACATAAGGGCAAATAGCTTATTTAGGAAAATACTTCCTGAACATGTGGAAACTTCTAGCTGTTCTTATAAATTTCTAAAAATAATTGAATAGTGGGAGCTTTTCAGTAGTGATAAAAGTATTGTTAAAATTTGTATTCCTCACTTATTGTGCCTAATAATGTTATACAGGTAGTTCTTTCTGAATGACCACTTGTTCACCAACTATTCAAAATTGCAATGTAGCAATAACAATAGCACTTAGACTTATAAGTGCTTTCCTTCAAAAAAGGTGGGGGGAAAGATCCAGGAAACTACAGACCAATCAGCCTGACCTCAATACCAAGGAAGATTTTGGAAAAGATAATCAAGCAACAAATCAGCGAACATCTAGAAGCAAACTAAGTAATAACCAAAAGCCAACATGGGTTTGTCAAAAACAGATCATGCCAGACTAATCTTATTGCATTCTTTGACAAAGTGACAAATGGATTTGTAACTGGCTGACCAACTGCACTCAATGTGTAGTCCTCAATGGAATTGCATCTACATGGAGGAAAGTATGCAGTGGAGTACTCCAAAGCTCTGTGTTAAGCCCAGTATTTTTCAACCTCTTCATCAATGAATTGGACGAGGGGATAAATGGGGAACTCATCAAATTTGCAGATGACACCAAGATGGCAGGAATAGCCAACACTTCAGAAGATAGGCTCAAAATACAGAAGGATCTTGACAGACTTGAACATAGGGCACTGTCTAACAAAATGAAATTCAATAGTGAAAAAAGTAAGATTCTACATTTAGGCAAGAAAAACAAAATGCACAGGTACAGTATATGTGGTACCTTGCTCAATAGTAGTAACTATGAGAGGGATCTTGGTGTCAACACAGTTCTAGGCTGCATAAACAGAGGGATAGAATCAAGATCATGTGAAATGTTAATACCACTTTAGAATGCCATCGCAAGGCCACACTTGGAATACTGCATCCAGTTTTGGTTGCCATGATGTAAAAAAGATTTTGAAACTCTAGAAAGAGTGCAGAGAAGAGCAACAAGGATGATTAGGGGCAGCTGGAGGCTAAAACATATGAAGAACGGTTGCAGGAACTGGGTAAGTCTAGTTTAATGAAAAAAAGTACTAGGGAAGACATGATAGCAGTGTTCCAATATCTCAGGGGCTGCCACAAAGAAGAGGGAGTCAAGCTATTCTCCAAAGCACCTGAGGGTAGGACAAGAAGCAATGGGTGGAAACTAATCAAGGAGAGAAGCAACTTAGAACTAAAGAGAAATTTCCTGACAGTTAGAACAATTTATCAGTGGAACAACTTGCCTCCAGAAGTTGTGAATGCTCCAACACTGGAAGTTTTTAAGAAGATAACCATTTATCTGAAATGGTGTAGGGTTTCCTGCCTAAGCAAGGCGTTGGACTAGAAGACCTCCAAGGTTCCTTCCAAGTCTGTTATTCTATTCTATATACCGCTTCACAGTGCTTTACAGCACTCTCTAAGCAGTTTACAGTGTCAGCATATTGCTCCCAACAATCTGGGTCCTCATTTTATCGACCTTGGAAGGATGAAAAGCTGAGTCAACCTTGAGCATTGTGAGTTTTGAACTGCCAAATTGCAGGCAGCTGGCAGGCAGCAAAAGTAGCCTTTAGTACTGCATTCTAACCACTGCGGACCAGGGCCCAGAATGAAGGATGCTTGCAAATAGTCCTCAGAGTTGTGGGGGATACAGTATCCCCATACATGTGATCACAATTTGGGTGCTTGGCAGCCAGATTGCAATTATGATGTTGCACTGTCCTACAGTTACATGATTGTCATTTGCAACCTTCACTTCCAACTTCCAACAAGCAAAACTAATGGACAAAATGGCAGGAGGTTGTAAGCGATGATGCTTAGTGAAGAGTTCTGGTCCCAATAATTGTCAGTAACTTCACAAAATGGATTACATACTGGATATGAAAATATCTAGGTCCTCATCCACTATCAGGAGAACTAACAATAAATCAACTATAATCCCTCTCCCTCTCTCTCTCCCTCCCTCCCTCCCTCCCTCCCTCCCTCTCTCTCACACACACACAGCAAAAAGTTATTGCAATACGAGAGAATAGCTCTGACTTGAACTGTAGCTCTGGGTTCTGCTTCAGACACAATTCCAGTATTTCCAACTGGCAGAAGAATTTTATTTTTAGCTAACATTCATTTAAATATTTAATCTATACATGGATACATTGAAATAGTTTCCCAATACAAACCATAGTTACTAGGCCTGTGAAAGTCTGGTCTCTTTACTTGAACTATAAGACAAGGAATATGTTCCGAACAACAAATATATTTGATTCAAATAAATGAGATTTCACATTGCAGTGGAGAAAGCAAAGCAACAGCTCTTCATGTCAGCAGAGCGCTGACATGAATGTATGATGCAAATACAGACCTATGATATTCAAAGATACATTTATGAACTTTCTATCTTAAAATGTCTGCATAAATGTTCATCTCTTTTTCAGAATATTGGTAACATACGTTTAAAAGAGATAAACACTTTATCACTTTAACTCTGGGTCTAAAAAAATGTCCATACAATCACACTATCTGTTTGGTCTGAAAAACAGTAGGATTATTATATTATATTGTATATTGTATAGTGTAGTCATCCATTAAAAAAAGGATCGACAACATCTGAGGGATGCTCATTAATGTGATCACTTTAATTTTGTCCTTAGTTCGGCAATCAGCAAGCACTGGGAAGCAGAACTTGCTACGCTAAAGGGCAACAATGCGAAGCTGACAGCAGCTCTCCTTGAGTCCACTGCCAATGTGAAACAATGGAAACAACAGCTTGCTGCGTATCAAGAGGAAGCAGAACGTCTACATAAACGAGTGAGTTGACACCACTTGAATAGTAACACTGTGATAGCTATGGTGTGGCTAAATATTATTATAGATGGTTATCCGTTCGTCTAACAACTAACGAAATACATCCACATGAAGTTTTATTTGCCTTCTTGAAATTAAAGACTGTGGAAAGTTCAAGTTCATCCATGTGTTCTGTTTACATACTGATCCCCATTATTGAAATAAATGCTTGAGTAATATAATCATTATGCACTAATTATCCCAGCATTTTAATTGTTATTAGTATGAGCAGTACAGGAGGTACAGTAAATACATGCCTAACTAACAGTTAATCATGTTGTAGAGCAACTGTTAGTTGCCCTACAACATGATTAACTGATAACTGGACAAACAAGCCTCTAGGAAGCCTGGCAGCATAAAGCATACCTTCAAAACACTGTTTGGTTGCGAGCCAAGCTGTGTCTGCTGATGGTTGTCTGTGAATGAGTAATCAGTCATACACTCATGAAATTGTGGCACTGGAAGATCCATAAAGGTAATTTGTTCCAAGTTCCTGAAGTTGTTTGAAAAGCCAATAAATGATCCTCAGAGGTGGCTATGTCTTCTTTGAATCTTCTTTCTCCAGATTGAATCTCCCAAGTTTCTAAAGCTTGTCTTCATAGGGCATGTCCACAAGTACCTGTATCATCTTTGTTGTCTGTTTCAATTTGTCAGCATCTTTCTGGAAATCTGATGGCTAGAATTGTATACACTGTACTCCACATATCATCAGTGTTGAGGAGAATAAGGCTTTCATGTAGCTTTGATAAAGTGCTTCTTCTAATGCACTCCATAACTGCATTAATCCTTCCTCTACAAATTACCAAAATCAACACTTGAGTTCAAACAAAGCCAATCTAGTGTCAAAAATTGTCAAAAAGCTTAGTGCTCCTCAAACATAGCAAACCCTTTCAAATCTTCCCCTAAGCTTTGAAAAATGACCCTGTTTATCTGCATAGGGGCATATATTTACTGTGCCTCTACCTGCAACTTTGGAAAAGAATACCGGGTCCAGGAATTCATTTCTCAGTAGATGTTTGAATCCCATAGAATAACATCTAAATAACATATAATTACCCCTGTTAGATGAGTCCTAATAGATGGAAGGTTTATGTGGTACCTCCTGATGGTCAATAAAATTTAAAAAGTTCAGTTAAAGCCACGAAACCTTTGTCTGATCCTACTTTAATTAAACACTGAGTTCTGTAAAAAACAGGATATCTTGGATCAAGTCTTGAAGGTTCTAAATTTTTTCCCCAATGCCAATGCAGTCCTAGGCTGCATCAATAGATCACGTCAAGTGTTAGTACCGATTTATATTGCCTTGATAAGGCCACCCTTGGAATACTGTGGCCAGTTTTGGTCACCACAATACAAAAAAAGATGTCAAGGCTCTAGAAATAGTGCAGAAAAGATCAAGAAAGATAATTAAGGCTAAACCATACAATGAACGTTTGTGGGAACTGGCAATGACTCTTGTCTAACATAGAGAAGGATTAGGGGTGGGCAAGATAACAGTCTTCCAAAATTTGAGGATTTGACCTTTCTTGCGTCAGTTGTTAAGTGAATTCCTGCAGTTGATAAGTTAGTAACCCGGTTGTTAAGTGAATCTGGCTTCCCCATTGACTTTGCTTGTCAGAAGGTAGCAAAAGGTGATCACGTGACCTTGGGACACAGCAACAGTCATAAATATCAAGTTGCCAAGCATCTGAATTTTGATCACATGATCATGAGGATCCTGCAACGGTTGTAACTGTGAAAAATGGTCATAAGCCACATTTTTCAGTGCCATTGTAACTTTGAACGGTCATTAAAAGAACCGTTGTAAGTCGATGACTATCTGTTTATCTTCTCCTACTTGAACAGAAGACCTCCAAGGTCCCTTCCAACTAACTCCTGTTGTTCTGTATTCTGTGTGCTGAATCCTTTTGGCTGGAGTGAAATTAACTCTTTCTTGCCATTTTTCCCACAAACTGCATATAGTAGTCACTACTTTGCCCTCCAAAGCTACTGTTTTCTATACTACAGTAAAAAAAAAGAAAAGAAAAAAAGAATGCCTGACCACTGCAACAAAAGCAAGATTTATTTATTTATTTATTTATTTATTTATTTATTTATTTATTTATTTATTTATTGGTTCGATTGATATGCCGCCCTTCTCCAGAGACTCAGGGCGGCTTACAATGCATTAAGCAATAGCCTTCATACTTTTGTATATACCTGCTTAGTAGGGCTTTCGGGCCCCCCTTAGCAGTGTTCTTTTTTATACAAAGTCAGTTTATTGCCCCCACAATCCAGGTCCTCATTTTACCTATCTCGGAAGGATGGAAGGCTGATTCAACCTTGAGCCTGGTGAGATTTGAACTCGCAGTAATTGCAGGCAGCTGGCAGCTAAGAGCTACTTAACAGCACTTTAGTCCACTGCACCACCAAGGCTCTTGTTTAAAACAAAAACAATGGAAATCCAAGCACAGATTACTCATTTAATTGGACATTTAATTTGTCTCTAACAAAGAGGTGGATCTCTTATCCCTAAGGTTTATTTTCTTCAGTGTTTTCTATTGTGTTAAGGTGTAGTGGCTTCCTAAAAATATTTATCAGGAATATTTACTTGTAAGGAACGGCAAGTAGATCATTTAGATGCCTGGGGTTTTTGTCAGCTTAATTAAGCTGCTATTGCCATTTGGTTTTAGGTAGCTCTAAGAACCAGGATGAAGAAAGACAAAACAAATACAAATGTACCTATTCATTTATGTATGCCTAGCAATGGCAAAATTTTTGCACCTCAAATTGGTTAACTTTCAGAATGCATCCAGGATCCATGACTCCCATGGAATAATACAAAATGCCATAAAACATTTCCTGTGGTCAGCTCCTGATGTTTGACTGTACTATACAGTTCAACTTGGGCTACTTTCAAGGCAGATGCATCTCTGAAAATTTCCCTGAATTTTTAAGAACATTTCAAGTACATTAGAAGTTCTGCTGTTGTTGAAAGCTTTGAGGAATCTGGTAAGAAAATGTATCTGAAATATGACCCAACATGTCATGTATTGTCTAGTTATTTTGTTATAAATATCACATATCACAGTAATTTCCCTCCCTCTTTGTCCAATAGACATTGATGCGTTGATCTAGATATTTCAGAAGGAAGATATTTTTCAAATAGTCTTCTAATTAATTATTATTATTATTATTATTATTATTATTATTATTATTATTTACTTTATTCATTAAACATGAAACTCAGTCAACTGAACTGAACTGAACAACCAGTCACAAATACCGTTGACTGGTGCTAATGGTTGATACGGCTTGCTGCCAGCGTCCTAGGTATCAACAAAGTATCTCCTTAAAATATATGACGTTCCGAGTAGCGCAGTTTTTTGCAGTTCTCCTGGTGTTAATGCAGGAAGCTGAATTTACTGATGTATCTTATAAAATTCTTGGACATGGTACCAAGTGCTCCAATGACAATGGGTATCACTGTTACATGTTTCATCCATAGCCGTGTAATTTCGATGGCCAGGTCGCAATTTTTCATGATTTTTTCCAGTTCTTCTTCCTCCTCCTCCTCTTCTTCTTCTTCTTCTTCTTCTTATTATTATTATTATTATTATTATTATTATTATTTGTATCATTTTTACAGGTGACTGAGCTGGAGTGTGTGAGTAGTCAAGCAAATGCAGTCCAAACTCATAAAACAGAATTAAATCAGACAATACAAGAATTAGAAGCAACACTGAAGAAAAAAGAAGAGGTACTTTGTTATATTTACTGATTCATGTAGCTACTTTAGAAAATGTTTTAAGAATATAATAAGATTAAATGTTGGTGTGACTAGAATTAATACATGATCTATTGGGTTGAGAATGTAAGGTAAATTTGCATCAAAGGTATGAACCACAGCAGTATAGAGAATGTTCAGCCTGCATTACAATTATGCTTTAGCCAAAAAAAACCTGAAGAGTTTTTAAGATACAATATTTCTAAAGCCATTGCTTCACCCACAAACCTAAACAAACACACAAGCAAATATCCTTGCATCAGTTAGTTTTAAGAGGCATCGTTTGATATTAACAGAAGCTTCTTAAAATTATCTTACAAGGTAGGGGGGCAATTTTAAGGGGAAATTCTATATTTATGAGTTTTGTGAGCCATGCAACCCCCATTCCCACCTCCCTAGTCTCTCATGTAGGCATTACACACTCTTGAGTTTAAAGTATTACAGGGAAGAGAAAGGGAGGGTGGGAAAAGAAACCATAGATAAGATAGATTTGGCTTCAAACTCACTCAGAGCTGCAGATATCCCTTAATAGATTTCTGTAGAAGTTTCTTATTCCATTGATTACACTAGTGCTGAATCTGATGCATGATTGAAGCATACACCGAATGAGGTATTAATTCTGTATACAGTATCTGAGATTAAGCTTCTTTACAAGTCTACTCAAAAGTATATAGAAATGTATATCAGTAGTATATATTACTATTAGTGCTGCTCCTTATTTTTACTTTGTCAGTAAAGCTTTTCTCAGTGTTGGTTTTTATATTGCTTTGTTTTTATAATATAGTTTTACTTTTTTAAAAACAACATTTTTCAAACTGATTGCATAATACGCAGAGAATTTCTGCTATTAGCATAAAAAGTACAGTATCCTTGAATTGGTACTTAAAAATCAGAATATTTTTAGATATGAGTTTACAAGTAAAATTATGCCAAATAAAGTAGTGCACTTTAATGAGGAAGAAGAAGATGACCTAAAAGATATTTAGATTTTATAATACATATAGCCCAGGGCTGTCAAACTCCCGGCCTGCGGGCCGGATGCATCACATGCTGGCCACGAAGGGGAAGGGGAAACAAGTCCCGATATGTCCTGTGACTCTGCCGTGACGATGTGAGTCTGACACCCCAATATAGACGATACTACAAATATAGCTATAGATGTAGTTTAATTATACATTAATAATGAGAAAGGGATGTGTGTGTGTATGTGTATGTGTGTGTGTGTGTGTGTGTGAGAGAGAGAGAGATGGAGGGAGGGAGAGAGAATTAACAAAATATTTTATTGCATAGACTAGAATGGCTAATTAGAGACAGCCTGCAGTACTATCATTATATGGACATTAGGATTAAAAAAAGGGACAATTGAATTTGCTCCTGTATTTGAGTGGATTTTCATTCCTACAGCAGGTTATTTCCCCTTGCTGTCCTCCCCCCCTCTTCCCTCTCCTCTGGTGCATCTTTTAAATGTACTCTGTGTAATCTAGTAATTTTTCGGAACAGTTTTGAGGTCATGCAACAAAATTCAAGGAAGAGGTTACTGTAATTCTTCTGGTAACTGCTATCTTATGAGAAGGTGAACCAAATAAAATAAGATGCAACCCATTGGCTCATATTATATGGTAGGCCTTAATTCAGATTGACAAAACGCTGTTGAGTTTATATAATTGAACAGAATAACAGAGTTGGAAGGGACCTTGGAGGTCTTCTAGTCCAACCCCATGCTCAGGCAGGAAACCCTACAGTATTTCAGACAAATATCATTCTTTATCGCATAAAACATAGTGCAGTATGCTTTAACACGATGGCCTGGCTCCTACAATATGATGAAATAATAGAACAGTTCTCCAAATATGCCTAAATTATAAACTGCTAGTTCAGTATATTGTGTAACCCTGATTAGTGTGACGTTCAGATTATTTGTAATTATTGGAAAAGGGTATAATCGCTTGAATGGAATTAAGCTTCAGGATTGAATTGGATTCATACATAGGAGCAGAATAGCAGAAGTAGTATTTAGTATTGTTTGTTGGAAAGTCTGTTAAACAAGTACAGCTTGCAGGCAAGCCTGAGCATGTAATCCTAAACTGTTTGATCAGAGTGCTCTGTTGCTAAATACTTGGCTTTTAGGTAAGTCACAATGCCTTGCACTGCTCCATTACAACACATCTTCATTTCCAAATGCAATAAAATCAACATATTCTCCTTGGAACTATAGGGGTGTGCAAACAAATTGTAACCCACTTCTTAAATGGCTTTTATATGCTAGTCTTCAATGCCTGAAAAGCTGCTGTATTAGGATTCAAGGTAGTCTCTCTTGAGACTGTGATATCTGGCATGACCTCTATACTCTGAGGAGGTGCATTGGCAGGAAGTTCAAAGAAAAGCTTTGCTGCCTCTAGCAGAGCTTGCTGACTTCCCCAAAGAATAAATAATGAGATGGGATTGCCTTTTTATATCACTCCTGAGGCCTTGGCAGTGTATTATATTTTCTATAGCAGTAATTGACACCGTATGTTTCAAAGACGAGTTCACGACAGAAGTAGCACTGAAATAAAATGTTTTCAGGGAAGTTTCTGCTAGCTACTTAGCTGGAAGGTTTTTATTGCATTTCAGAGTTTTGTGAATGTGAACTTTGATCCTTTTATGAAATCCCATTTAATTTTTTGAAACCTCTTAGTTTATATCTTCAGGAGTCTTTTTTGTCAATGTTCTAACTAGCCAGTAATCATTCATGCTGGACTCCCTGGTGATTACCATTCATTTTAAAATTTGCTTAACAATATTGCATTATGGAGCTCTTCGCCAGGCATTCTGCAGAACATAAAATAAAACACTGGAAAAATTCTTCTGCCATTCCTTTATACTAAGAATATGCCATGCCAGCCAGCTCAAGGGCTGCAGTAGGTTTTGCATGCCACATTAAAAATCACAATTCTTAATGGGGCGAGTATATGAGATTTGATTAAACTTTGATTTTTTTAAAAAAAGTTAAAGCAATTGCCATAAGCCATTTTGTTCATTAAAAGCTATCCCAACACAGAGGTGTTTAAAACAAACAAACAAACATTTTGAGCCTCCGCCTCTCTGGATTATTCTGGAAATAGCTAGAAGGATTCTGGAAGCAATACAGTAATGGGCTGTAGTTTTTATATCACTAATTTAGGCTTTTCTCTCTCATTCAGAATTGTATAATTTGGATTATAATTCCTCAGTCAGTTCTTTTTTTTACTTTTGTATCATTAAATTGATTTTGCTCTGCTTTCTAGTAACATTAAATTACTTCCTTGTTCTTCTAATGGGCAGAAGTAATAATTTGAAGAACAGGAGGAAGAGTTCTAACCAAGGCAATGCTCAAATAAAAGAAATCTGGGTCTAGGGCAGAAATGCAATTTGAGAAAGCATCTCAGATGGCACCCTCCCTAGTTTCCACAAAGATATAGGAAAGGAGGGAAGCATATTCATTCTTGCAAGATTGTTACTTTTTATATATAATAAAAGCAGTATTAGTATTCATGTCTTTGGTTTTCTAATCTGGTGTATTTTGGAAAGTTTATATTGTGTCTGTCATTGACAAAATACACTGAAGATTGACAATTGAATCTTACTAATTCATCCAGCAACACTTTCATCTACTTGTGCAAGTTTTTCACCATTTTTATATAATGTACAATAATTTCACACAATTTTTCCTATCAGCAAATCAGCCTTGATCTTTACTAAATTAATTTTTAGATCCATACATGTTGAATCATACAATCTATCTAACATTGCAAATCTTACAAATCGCAAGTTGAGAAAGAGGGATGGAAAAATTTTAAGACATAAAATACTAGTAGAAAAGTAATGAGTGTATGTGATCCAGAAAAATGAAAGTGGATTATGTGTGAGAAGGTGCTCCTGTCTGCTTGTAACATGGTGGTGAGAGTAGAGTAAGTCAAGAGAAATATAAAAGTAAGGTGAATGTAATGGAAATGAGCAGATAATGAATGAATGTCTATTTAATATACAGTAGTAAATTCTCATTTTTAAAGAGTATATTGCAGTAATATAATGATTTAGAAAGTAGAAGTCAGGGATCTGTAAATAACTAATGTGGTTGATAGCTGGAAGCTGACTCCAGGTCTTAATGTTTCAATAACCAGCCCCTCTTTATCCAGCAATCAATACGGTTGAATTGTCCAAGGCTAAAGTTTATATCTGTGTTTTGATCAGTTTGGGTAATATGCTCTTTTATTCTCTTTAGGAAATAGAAAAATTGAGAGAAGAAATTGACAATGCCAGAGAGCTTCAGGCTCAAAGAGACTCTTTAACTCAGAAATTACAAGTAAGTAACAGTGATGGGAGAGCTGTGTATGTCTAATTTAGCTATATAGATCACCCATAGGCTAGTAGAAGATGACAAGTTTTAAAGCCCCATTCACCCATAGACAGTGTCTTCATATCTTCAGTCTTGTACTAGTAGAGCAGCAAGGTGCACAACAGCCTATTCTTCCACTTGGATATCCAAAATTTCCATGTGAGACTGTTCCTCACCTGCTCTCTTGCTTATTCTGCAAATTTCCTGTCAAAATGGAACTTAACCTAATGTCTGTCAGACTTCATATACAGATTCAGCAGTAAATCACAGCAAACTCCTAGAGATGACTAAAATCTTTTATTGCCGACAAAAAAGATGCCCACTGCAATTTGAAGAAGTCAGTGGCAAGTGAGTGGGAAGGCTGGCCAGATATATAAAATCTGTGCTCCCGAGTTTAAACTCAAGGCTTTTTCTTATGCTTCCAAGTTAATGGATATTTGGCTACTCTCTTGATGACATGAGAATCAGCCAAACTATTTCCCTCTTACACTGGCAGGATAGGATAGGATAGGATAGGATAGGATAGGATAGGATAGGATAGGATAGGATAGGATAGGATAGGATAGGACAGGACAGGACAGGACAGGACAGGACAGGACAGGACAGGACAGGACAGGACAGGACAGAACAGAACAGAATAGAATAGAATTTTTTATTGGCCAAGTGTGATTGGACACACAAGAAATTTGTCTTTGGTTCATATGCTCTCAGTGTACATAAAAAGACAAGATACATTCGTCAAGAATCATAAGATACAACACTTAATGATAGTCATAGGGTATGCAATCAGGAAACAATCAATATCAATATAAATCGTAAGGATACAAGCAACAAAGTTACAGTCATGCAGTCATAAGTGGGAGAAGATGGGCGATAGGAACGATGAGAAGACTAATAGTACTAGTAATGCAGCCTTTAGTTTATGCCAACCTAGCAGTTCGAAAGCACGTAAAAAATGCAAGTAGATAAATAGGGACCACCTTTGGTGGGAAGGTAACAGCGTTCCGTGCCCCTTTGGTATTTAGTCATGCTGGCCACATGACCACGGAGACGTCTTCGGACAGCGCTGGCTCTTTGGCTTTGAAACAGAGATGAGCACGCCCAGTAGAGTCGGGAACGACTAGCACATATGTGCGAGGGGAATCTTTACCTTTACCTTTTTAATGCAGCCTTAGTGAATAGTTTGACAGTGTTGAGGGAATTATTTGTTTAGCAGAATGATGGCCTTTGGGAAAAAACTATACTTGTGTCTAGTTGTCTTGGTGCACAGTGCTCTATAGGGTTGTTTTGAGGGTAGAAGTTGAAACAATTTATGTCCAGGATGAGAGGGGTCTGTAAATATTTTCACAGCTCTCTTTTTGACTCATGCAGTATACAGGTCCTCAATGGAAGGCAGGTTGGTAGTGATTGGTTTTTCTGCAGTTCTAATTATCCTCTGAAGTCTGTGTCTGTCTTGTTGAGTTGCAGAACCAAACCAGACAGTTTGAATTACTTGCTCTTTAGTAAGAAGGGTGAGAAGATAAAGGCAGGGGATGACCAAGAGTATTTGTGACCATATGGTGAAGAGAATGGAAGGGTTAACCCCAGGCATCATTTGATGCTGACAAGAGATGGATTGTTCTCTTTGGTTTCAGCAGCTCCATGAAAGACAAAATGGCAAAACGGTTTTAATCCATGATTCTCATAAGAACTAAAGAAGGCTCAGTACTCCTTGTGTGAAAAGTTTTATGTAAGCATTTAATAATAGCTGATCTGTTCAGAGGAAAGTAAAGAGATACCAAAGTCTTTTTATGCCAAACACAAGTTTATGAAGTCACCATATTATGCCTAATAATAACTCCGTGAAATTGAACTTAACTTGAGGGAGATTGACCTTCCATTCATGCTGATTAAAAATTACATGCTTCAGTTTATGGTCAAATGCTGCTGTTATTATGCGAAAACTTGCTTTTTCATGGCAGACATCTCAGATATTACAGGAAGCTAACATTAATTTTTACTCATAGCAATTACCCTGTATAACGATACTGTCACATGCTGGAGTTTTGTTTGCAGATTCTTATATAGTACATTCCGTAATGATTTGTAGACATAGATCGTTTACATCTCTTTGGCTAATGCTAGATTTTGCCATTTATTCTCACAATTGATGTTTTACAATTGCCTGGACGAACTACTTTTGTAATGAGTGAAGAATTTATGCCCAATTATGAATAACATGCATATTGCTTAGTCAGATGTTGTAGTTGCTTATTTATTTGACATTTGCCCATTCCTTTTTGACAAATGAAGGAGAATATACGTGTCCCAGGATAATATTGCAGGATCCAATCAGGGTTGGTCACGGGGACCAGGTATTTAGTCTTGTGAGCTTTCGGACTTGTGCTGAAGCCCATCTTCAGGGAACTTTTCTGTAGCAGAGTGTAGGCTTTGAGTTATTCTGTGTGTGGTATTCTGTGTATTCTTTCTACTAGAGAGAAATTCCCTGAAGATGGGCTCTAGTAACAAAGCTAAACATGGTTCTCAGTCCTAAAATAGATGTGATCTTCTATAATTTGCTTACTTGTAGACAGATAAATACAATGTTGTGATAATTACATTGCAATGTAATTATCCTGCAAGAAAATTTCTATCATGGGCCATACTGTAGCATGCTTTATACAACAATATTTCCATGTAACATTAAGAATAGAATTAAAAAAACAGTATTTTATTTACTTTGCATATTACATTTTTTTAAGGAAGTGGAAGTTCGAAATAAAGATCTAGAAGGCCAACTATCCGATCTTGAACAGCGTTTGGAGAAAAGTCAGAATGAACAAGAAGTTTTTCGCAATAACTTGAAAACACTTTTAGAAATTCTTGATGGCAAAATTTTTGAACTTACAGAACTACGAGATAATCTGGCCAAGCTAATAGAATGCAGCTAAAGAACACAGGATCTCAGTGCCAAACTTCTTAAAGATGCACTGTCTCTCTTCATACAGGACTTTGTTGGGATCTGCATCAAAGTTGCACAAAATTAGAAAAATGCTCCTTCAGAAGGGCCTGTTTTAAATTTTCAACAATATACAATATACAGTATTTCAGTGTAAAATTTCAGAATTCAGCTTGTAGTTAGTTGAAAAAGAATAATAACTTGAAGTACAAATTACCTCCTTGTATATAATTGGCCATAGATAACTCGAGGGTATTAACAGTAATTGAATGCAATCCTTTTCTAATTATTAGCCAATGAAATAATAAGAAGTGCTTCAAATGACATCCCTCTTAGTGTTCCACACAATGTAGGCGATCAGTTTTATTTTCTTTGTTAAGGCAACTGTATGCTGTGTTTTGTGCAAGAACTTTGTGATGAGAGCCCTCTCTTTTGTTGTAATCTGAATAATTTCTCAGGATATTTTGTACTGTTGAAAAAAACAGTGCATTACCAATTAATTCTTGCCAGGAGTGAGAGAGAGTTGCATCTTTAATTCAGACCTAATGAATTAATGCTTGTATAGAGTTCTTCCCTTTTTTTTTATACTGGAAGATACTGTCTTTATTTACAATGTTCACTCTAGTGTTCTATAATATTGTCTAGTGTATGGTTTACTTTTTTCCTATTGGGAATTCATGTATGTAGAAATTATGTATTTCATTTTGTTATGCATTTTGAAGCCTATCTATGAAGACAAGCAAGTCCCTGAAAGGTATTTTAAATTTTGCTATGTTCAAATAAGGTTCAGTCTATGCTTATTGAATATCACATGGACTTAACTTTTCTTATCAAAATATGTTTTAGTAATTTATTTAACAAGCATTCTGAAACTGGAAATATAGTTATTGCTGGGGCATTGACCTTGCTCAGGCAATTAAAGTGGGGGTGGGGGGGGAAGCATTGTATTAGCATAGATTTTTTTTTCTGCTGTATGTTCATGAAACACCTGTATTAGAAAAATGTGCCAAGCTATGTTCTGAATTTCAAAACAAGACCTGAGTTCAGTTTTCCTCAGTGAACCTTTTTAAGTTGTATTGATGTAATTTACAAAGATTTTTGCCAAATATGTATTTCTTTATATATATATATATATTATTTTAAAGGAAAAAAGAAATGCAAACTGAGGGTCAATCTCATGAATGGGAATGAGCTAGCCTTGCTGTAGATTGTCTAATATTGCAAAAGATTTTTAAAAATTTAACAAAAAAAAAATCAGACAACAATGCACTGACCTTTTTATTTACACCAAATTAATTTGGATGTTAAATATAAAATACAGCTTAAATATAAACTCTGTATTTTCTTTTTCATTTAAGGACTGCTATTCAAAACTAGATAATATAAATCGGGTTTTTTATGTGTGTACTGTATGTATATACTGTATAATACAGACACCCTAATTTGTATTTAAAATGAGATAAATATTTGGCTTAATTTATAAAATGACATTTTCTTTATCTGTAATTTAACAAGTGTCTCCTGAAAGATCAGGGTTACTGTTAATTAAACACTAAATTATGATGTATTATACTATATGTACGGTACACATCATTTGTTTTGTCCATGTTTTAGAGTATTTTATCATTTATTTTATTTATTATTGGGAAATATTTGTTCATTGCATTCATAGATAAAAGCTTTCTATGGTGATTTTTTAAAACTTAATAGCTAAGTGTTGATGATGTGTAACCTTGTTGGTCAGGACAGTAGTGATTACCTGATTTTAATTTACCTGAAGAAGTTTGCGCCTCATTCTCTTGCTAGATGAGTGTCACTCAGAAACATCTTCAGCAAAGTATAAAATTGGTGTAATTCTGGGACGAATGAAGTAAGTTCTTGCTCTGTATTCTTAATTATAACAAGTTAGAGCAGAAATTTGATGGCAAAAAATGTAGTATTGTTTTTAATAAGATCAAAATTTTTAATACAAGGACATTTACATGTGGGAAAAAAGTTTACAAAGTTATTTCCACTTCAATGCTGTGTATATGTGTTGTACAAGAAAACCTATTTGTATATGTACACACACATATGTATATACAGTATATAAAAATATTAAACGTGCACATTTAGAATATTTTCCTATTGAAATTAAAATTAGTAATCAGAAATCAATATTTGGGAATTTCTTTTCTCATGTATATTTAGATGCTTGACTTTGGGTTCTTTTGTTTGTAAAATAAAATCCAAGAGGGCTGTACTACTGAATACCCAAAAGTCATCTAACATGTATATGGGATAAGGTAAATGTAAGTGCACATATAAATTAATTATATTAAAAATATTTTAATGTTCATTTACATTAGATGGGTGTTAGAAATTATATGTTAACGATTACACTCAGTTGTTCTTAACGAAATGGCTCTTCTGCACTAGCATATATGCCAGAAAATACTTTTGATTGTCATAGACTAAGAAAAGCAAACAAGAATTTACATCGAAGAACAATCACATTGTGTATAACTTGTTATATGACAATTATGGAGTCTTGTTAAAAATTCTTTTAAAACCCAACAAAATACAGTTTTTATTTTGAAATACAATTGCTGTTCTGGAGAATGTACTTTATTATTTTTTCTTTCTTGAACTCTTTTTAAGAATTATAAACTGTTCATTGGATGGCAGCATTTACCTTAATTCTTCAGGTGCTACTGGATTTTGAATTAGAGTGTCATGTTGTGAAATTATGACTTTGACATAAAAAGGTTTTATAAGTATATCCCTGTCTAGAAGTTGGTTATTGGGGCCTCTTTGTCATAACTCTACTCCAGAATTTTCCAATAATTTCATTCTTCCATATAGAATTTCTTGATCCCAGGCCACAAAATTCATCAAATGCAACTAATAGGCACCAGTTTCATGATTGAACAATGTGGGCTTATTCAGAATCAAATGGCTTTTGTTATCTAATGACCATTTTAATATAAGCAAGTTGGAAGCTAGACAAATAAAGCATCTGTTTGATTGGTCCTGTTTGAAAGACAATCAGATGTAAACTATAGATAATAATGATCAATAATATGATGGTACCTTTGGGAAGTCAGTGCCAATTGCATGAACAGAAGACCTCATTTCACTTACAAAAGAAACTACAATCCAGGAGATCCCACCCAATCATCTGTACTGGAGCAATTTTTTTAGGAAAGAAAGGTACAACAAAAAGCTGCTTTTTCCACAACAAATGTTTTCACTTGTAAAATTGTACACTACACAAAGCAAACATTTAAATTAGACAGTGGCTAGTTCCACATATTACACGAAGAGCTGTTTGCATAATCAGCTAGACCTAGTAGGATTATAGATCACTGACCATTTTGCAAGGCCAAGAACATACCATTGTGTCCTCTTACCTGCCACCAACCCACCAAAAGACAACTTCCATCCATCTTTATCTGTTATATTAGAAGTTTTTTTTCTGAATAGGGCCACCTAAGTGATGCTGCCCAGTTCACCTATTGTACTTAATTCCATTGTAGGCAAATCACTCCTCACCAACTGGTTACTGGGTGCTATGACAGGAGTTGTCCAGTTACTGGCCTTCCCAGCCATTTTTTTTCCACTGGTGAAATAATGAAAGTGAATCAGTTCCTATGATTTTACAAGTTTGTTGATGGAACAGTAAAACAGTGAAATGATGGGCCCTCTCTTCTGTTTCTTAGCAGATGAAATTGAAATGAATTCTGCCACTTCCTTTTATTGGCTATAGACACAGGAAAAAGGGTAGAAGTGTGGTGTTCGTGGTTTTCATGGGGTCAGGAGGGATAAAGAAATGGAATTTATTAGTCAAGATCTACTGTAAATGTAAACAAAATCCAAAGAATAGGCTGTCACTGGGACCAAACTGGAAGAGTTGAATCTAGAAAGGTATTTCTTAAGCTGATTTCATTTCCTCTGTACAAAGACAAGAATTTTAAGGCTGAAGTGTGGGAAAAGTCCCTAGTTGTTACCTAATTTGATAGATTTCAGTTAACATTACATGAACTGTCAACAGATTTGGAACTGCAAAGGGGTATTGGAATATATGAAGAACTGTGATGGCACGGTTAGTGGTTAGAATGCAGAATTGCAAGCAAACTCTGCTCACAGACAGGAATTCGATCCAGATCGGCTCAAGGTTGATTCAGCCTTCCATCCTTCTGAAGTCAGTAAAATGAGGACCCAGATTATGGGGGCAATATACTGACACTGTAAACTGCTCAGAGAGTGATGTAAAGCATTATGGAGCATTATATAAGTCTAAGTGCTATTGCAAATTATTCCCCCCACCCCCAGCAATGTGATAACACCTACCCATGACAGAAACTGTATTCAAATAAATATATTTTATTTAAGGAAATGAAGGAGCAACTTTTAAGCACCAAAACTTGAAGTATGTTGTTACATTGCATGTTAAGAGACAGTCATTCAGGACTTTCGGTACAGGTTTGAATTTTGAAGCCATGATAGTAGAAAACATGAAGTACAAAGCAATACAACAAAATTACTGAAAGACTACACTAAAGAAAAATAAGCAAAAAGAATTAGATTAAACTTTAAAATTTCAAAATATTGCTAAGAATGCTCAATTAGTTTATGTATCTTGTTTAATACTTTAGAACACTGAGCATTATAAAAGTATTGCAAAGGTTTGCAGGAGTATGCTTTTTAGAAATGTTCATTAATAGTATCCATTAAATACAGCTGTGTTAAGTACTGCAGCAATGTGATTTAAATTTTACTTTGACTAAATCAATGAATAGTAATTTTTATTTTAGCTTAAAAATGAAATGTACTATGAATATTTTCTTGTACTTACCTATGCAATTTTGTTGGCAGCCTTTTGCATTTCAGTAAAATATTAACACAGCTGTGACATTGGCAACTCAAAACAATTGATAATTAAATAGAAAAACACAAATATAAGAAATAAAATGTGTTATTGGGAAACCTATTCTGACATCACTGGTACTTTTAATTAGGGATAAGCAAAGGCTATAAATGATATTAGATAAGGAATAAATTCCACATACTCAATTTAACAACCATTCACCCATCTGTTGTTTGACTAGAAAGGGAAAAAAGCATTCAGAAATCTGTACTATTTTTCCTGGAGGAAAGTATAGCAGGAGGAAAATTTAAATCAGGAAAATAGAATGATAGGATAGGGAGAAATGTATGAGACAATTTTATCTGGAGATCCTTGTGGCTATTTTTACCCTTTTAAAAAAACTGTAATGACCCAATCCTTGTTCTCAAAATGCCCTCTTTAGGTTTACTTTCAAGAACACACGATGCATGATATCTGAAGTTGTCTCATGGCAAGTGGACTTTTCAATTTTTTTGTTTGAAAAATTTCCCTGCTTATTGAAGAAGTCTCTTCAAACTGAGCAAGTTGGGATACACTTAAGAGAAAAATTTAAGAGTAAGGTCTCTTAACAATTCTCTGCCTACTCACTTAATCAGCCTATTCAGAAATGAAACCATGCTGGAGGACATATGAGGTCCACCTAAAAACATGGTGAGACTGAAGAAACTACTTGGATAAGGAGCAAAACGTTTCAAACAAAAAAAAAATGTCCAATTCCCATGACTGCACACAATTTTACCTGGATGTCTGAGAATTTTCATCTATGATGTATAATGGTAATTTGTAAAGCATGATTATAGGCAAACAAGATTTTATTATTCTTTTTGCAAAGTTTTAGCAAAATTCTAGAGTTTGGGGGGAAAAAACCCACAGCCAAACTAGCACCTCAGGAACAAAGACTTTATCTTAGCTGCCTCTCTATTTTATTATCATTTTACCTATATTGAAAGCATGGCACTCACACATGTAACCTAAAATAGACAAGCTAGAAATGATATTGGGGAAAATATTTGTGCATGCTTGACTCAGCGTGGAAAATGATACCGTATTTTCCGGCGTATAAGACGACCCCCGACTTTTCTTATTAAAATATAGGATTTGGGCTATACTCGCCGTATAAGACTACCCCTCTTCCAACGCACACCAAATAAAAATTAAAAAACATCAACTGGCTCACCCACAATGTAAAAGCAGCTGTGCTAGACCCAAAATGGTCCCTGCAACAATCAGGAACCTCACAAAGCCACAAAAAGCCCAAAAAAACAACTTTCACACTTTACACACACAAAATTCCACATACAGCTTTGTGAGATTTTGTGTGTTTGTGTAGTTAGAGTGAAACACTACAGAAACACACTAAATCTCAGAAAGCTGCACAAATATTATTTTATTTTATTTTATTTTTATTTTAATATGAAAACTAAATTTAAAACTTCCTAAACTTTAAATGGCTAGGTCTAAAAAAGAACAACTAAAAAAAACCCCCATTAACTATTTTTTTTAAAGCTCCCAAAGGGGGAAAAAACTTACCCAATAGAACAGGGGTCTCCAATCTTGGCAACTTTAAGACTTGTAGACTTCAACTCCCAGAATTCCTCAGCCAGCTTTGTTTTGCTGGCTGAGGAATTCTGGGAGTTGAAGTCCACAACTCCCTGCCTGCTTGATTGCAGGCAGGGAGTGGCTTGCTGATGGAATGGATTCAGGCAAGCGAAGCAAGGCAAGCGTTGCAACTAGCAGCTAAGGTAAGCAAGCTGGAGGGGGAAAACTTTTTTCCTGTTACATGGCTCTGGCGATCCCAGCTGCGTTGCCTGATTAGCAGCTCTGGCGATCCCAGCTGCGTTGCCTGATTAGCAGCTCTGGCGATCCCAGCTGCGTTGCCTGATTAGCAGGCAAAGCTGGGATCATCAGAGCTTGGATCGCCAGAGCCATTTAAGGCTCGTCAGAGCCTTTCGGGCTGGTCTGCCTGGTTACAGGAGAACGACACCCAGTGTATAAGATGACCCCTGACTTTTGAGAAGATTTTCGTGTTAAAAAGTCATCTTATATGCCAGAAAATACGGTAACTTCTATATAAGATATCTTTACCAATAAAGGAAGGAAATGAGACAAATTAGAATGGGGAAATAATCTTCTGCTTCTAAAGTGATATGAGAGGCAATGTATAAATTTTACAGAATAAAATCATACGTATTAAAATTTGCAGTTGATATGACAAATAAATGTATAAATGAGCAATAGCCAATCAACACAAAACTGTTTGTCTCATTACCATAGTTTTACAGTGGAAAATAAACAGTATAAGAACACATTCATAAAAGGGACTGCCTTCATGATTCGGAACTCACATGAAAGTTTGCATCAATATAGCACAATTAAGTACTAGCTTTCATTATCCTGCTCTCCTTTGGGTTATACAGTCCCCAAATGACAGCAGGGATATAAAAGGGCTACAATAAAGGAGTCAGAAAAAAATTCCCAATTTAGGAAGTGAATATTCTCTCTCAAAAGAGAGAGTAGCATATATTTTCTGAAATTACTAAATTGCTCAAAGAGCCTGTTCATTCAATTACAATGCTCTAGTTCATATATACTGTATTCAAGACAAGATCAGGCTTCCTCTTGAACAGAGATTATACTGGGATATTTTAAATGAATTTAGTATCCAATCACTGTTTCTATCAGTTTGCATACTGACCCAAGAAATGAAAGAAGGTATAGAAATGGTTGTTTGGGGCAGTGACAAAATGGCTTCTTAGAGACTGCTAAATTCACAAATGACAATTTAATGTTATTTATTTAAATAAAATACACGTCTAAAGTAAATTTGGTGGCTTTGGGTGTTCTTTATTGGAAGATGATGACCTAAATTGACAGCACAAGAAATAGGGTTTTCTGATGTTTTTCCTTATAAAAAACTCAAGTCTAGTTTCAGTGCTTCTAGTTTTAGTGTTTATCCTATCAAAATAGGAGGATATTATGATACAAATTTTCAGCAATTGTGGCCAAGATCCTGAAATTGGTCTAGGTCAAATAAACTGTCCAACAGACTATAAATGAATTATAGCTAATAAGAAATATCCTTGTAGACACATCATACTAACTTAATATAGCAAATTATATACTAAATTGTAAGGTAGTGCACTATGATCAAACTACACCTTGGCACATTACTTCTTCAAAAAAAAATATGCTGAAGTATTGGAGATTCGTTACTGCCAGTTACAACCACATAGTTGCCCGATGATGACTGCCCTTGTTGAGTCTCAGTATGAAGCAAACAGGCCAAACTCAATTTTATTTCCTCTCTTTGATTCAAGAAGGTAGAACCAGTTTGCCACCAAGTCTATTTCCTGTACACTTAAGTGTTGGAAAGTGCATTGTTTTCTCACTTTAGATACAAGACCATGGTAAAGAATTTCCTGAAATAGGCCTTTGGCTTTTTTCTTGTAATCAGAGTGTGAAACTTGAAAAATAAATTTCTGGTACAAGGCATTTATAAGCCATTCTAGATTTTTAAGGGCCCAATAAAAATGGGCTTTTATTTGCTTCTATTTTTGAAGCGCTATTTAGGAGTCCCACATAATTGTCTTAAACAACACATAGGGTTGTGCAAAATATTAGGAAATAATTATACAAAACTTACATGCGGAATGTCTATATAGCTCCAATCCATGAATTATGTAAGATTTTCTTCAGCAACTGACATGTTTGTTTCATTCAAAATATTAGCTACATTTATAGGATAAAAACTAGTGCTTTATTTTTTTCCAGCTATTAATGTAATAACTGAAAAAATGCGTATTTTTCTGCTGAAGCTTGGCCAATCAAAGAATAGTTTTGACTTCTAAATACATGAAAATCTGACTGCCCAGGACTATATCAAAGGGTTAGTTTGCGTCAATTATCATTAGATTGACAAGAAGCCTACATTCAATCTAACTATTTCTTCCCATGTGTTTCTATGAAAACTGCTGTTGATTGATTGGTATTGTTACCGGTAAAAATAAGGTGCTTTTAACTGCCGCAAGAAGTTTCTCTAGTATGGCTTTGGAATGTTACACGTTCTGCTTCAACTTTTGAGACCATTATGACTACCTTCAGTACCAGGATTATAAAGCATAATAATTAAAATAAATCATGCTCACAAATCCATATGCTTTAAGTTACAATTCATTCTTTAAAGGCAGTGTAAATAAAATAAAATAAAATAAAATATTGACAATTATGAAAGTTTCCTACAGGGCACCATTACAAAAGTGAACCAATACTATGAAAAGCAATAACTGCCTAAAATGAAGCTCAAGAGCAAAGACTTCTTAGGGTGAAATACATATTCTTCCTATATCCCTGCAAGATGCAAGTTAGTGCCATTAAACTTGTTTCTATGATTATAATTTTTAAGATATAAGTTGCAGAGTTTTGAAGAGTTCTGTAAGGAAAAGATTGAAATTAGAAACAAAGGTATATGTACTAAATTACAGAATATGTAAATAATCATAAAACCCCAAGCAATTAATAAGAACATAACTCTTTTAACCATTGTATAGAAGATAAAGCAATTTTGTGAGTACTACTTCATCTTAAATAAATTTTCAAATGGAAATATTTAAATGACTTGGGCCTTATGATATAAATATCATATATTTTCCAAATCATATTACTCTTTACTTGGCATTTACCATCCCTTATTAATGTCAGCTTTATTTGTACATATGCAGATAATTTACTGATATATGAGTTATGGATTAAAAAAACTAACTGAAATTTGTAATTCATTAGCAGTAGAAATAGAGTTGCATGGCAGCATGCAACAATAAAATACTGGAATTCATTATTTAAACAATATTTACTAAGACCTTTTCTTAAATGCTTTTCTACATACTTTATAGGTTTATTTTGAGAAATGTGTAGACCTGAGCACTATGACTTCTTAGCCTGCCACAACTTTTATATACAATGGGCTTTAAGCAACAAACTTAAAAATTACTTCTAGTCAGAAAACTTGAGTATGATAACAGCACATGGTGTTGATCAATAAACTACTGCTACTGTACTCTCAACTGACAACTGAACCAGTCTTCTTATCCTAACAGATTATGAACATTTGTACTCTAAAGGGAAAACTCTAGAAATGAAATCAACTATTGTACAGCAGCCAGTGTATATGTTCCTACAAACAAGCCATTTTATAGACTCACGCCATTTTCATATTCTTGCAATAATTAAACTATTATTAAAAACACTCATGCATTTTTCAAGGCAAAACTCTTAACTATAAAAGCCTGAGAGCTTCATATACTTCTCCCATAAATTCAAAATCTGTGGATGCAAAATAATGCAAAGATTTCTGTATCATTGCACAGAATGTCTGGTAATGTCTGGTAATAGATTAGTAAAGGCCCAGTGACACTTGAAACTTCTGCTGCAAATGATTACAAAAAGTTTAGCATGATATCCACATATCACCTTCACTGTAGAAGTTCATGTTTTGTGCCATGGGAAAATATTCAAATGCAGTATATTTATTGTGGACACAACTAACCATCAGCGCAGTATGGACATTATGGGGTTTTCTAAACTTTAACAGTTACATTTTGCAATTATGAATTATTGCCACATAACCCTGTATTATCTGGGATTACAACTATGAATAACATATTACAGTATGTTCAATTTTTCAATGAAACAAATATCTGATGCTAATATAACCAATATTATTTTTCTGTCGAACTGTTTAGTGTCCCTATGTTAACTGAACTCATACTATTTTAAGCTTTCCTTCAGAAGTCAATATTTTAGATTATATAAGGCAATAAGCATCTGAAGAAATACACCTACCAAGTATAGAATAGCAGGCATCACTTTAAAATAGCCAATATTGTCATTAATAGACAAGGGAATTGTAAGAACCAGTTGTATTGGGCTAAGATTCATAACATATTTAAACGTTTTATGTTTTTTTCCAACTATTTGTTAAAAGAAAAAAGGGCCACCTCTTGTTCCATAAAGTAAGTAAAGTTACTATATGCATTCCTAGCAATATGCAACCTTATAAAATATCCTTGGAACAGGGCAACAAATTAGTATAGTAAATAATTTTAACGTAGTTTTTCCTAAGATAAAGGGATCTTATCCTTTTCCAAGCATATTAGTACACTTTAATGGAAGGAGCTGGCCAAACTCAAAATTCTCCAGAATTGAGTTTTGATCAGTTTTAACAGGACCAGACTAGCCGTGATGCAGGAATACTGTTTAGTATTCTGACAGTACAAAATGAGCTGCCTGCAGCTATTAGTCATGCTGTTTAGGAATTCATTTCTTTAAGTATTCACTGTATTGGAGGCTTGGTCTCCTTTAGACAATTATCCTGGGGTTAAAAAGAAATCATTTACAATAAACTAGGGTATTACATAATTCAAATATATTTATGACAATGAATGGGAATAATGAAAATGGAAGGGGGATGAAAATGATTATAATTTTACAACTTAGAAGTAAAATCTCATTACAATCTTGCATTCTCCTTAAATAAAAGTTCCTTATAGAGTAATCAAAGAACAGTCAAACAAATAGATAAAAATAATTTTAAGTGTTCTTATTATAAAATATTGCTTCTATAAATAAAATGTATAACTTTATTATAACTCAGCCCTGCAATTAAAATGTTACCGTAAGAGAACAAACAAATACTAATTTAAAAATATAAGGTGTATTACAGTATCCATGGCCTTCTAAGAGTTTTGCTATATATCATTTTATAATGCAGTAGATTGTAAACAAATTTTTAAATACATGAATTTCATTCTTAGAGCATTTTCCATTAAACATGTAACCATTTCTCACTTTCAAACTAATTTGTAGTTTGAATTATTAGTAGTTAAAATGCATTTTCCTTTCAAATCTACCTCCTATGTGAAATGAATTCCTGTTGGTGTAACAAGTAATTAATGTCAATGTAGCAGTACTTTTTCTTCAACACTGATGTCTTCATACTTGTTCTAGTAAATTATGCTGGGAAGAAGCTTGGCTGCAAAAGCTGCTGACATGTTTCACACATACTGTATGTAAAAAGTAAGTGAAGAATCAGAAAATATTTTAAAAGGTTCTTTCTCCTCAGAATTATGCAAAATGTGCACTTAAATAACACAGCTTTTGGTCCAACTGAAATCTTCTACTATGAATTTAAAAAATGTATTCATGCACATATCAAATATTTTCTCAGAGTAAAATTCTCCTAAAGTGGTGACCAAACAGTTGATTATGAATGTTCAGAAGTGAAGGAAATATCTTATTCATTGGAATCTTCAGACCTGTTAAAATAAAAACACAGAAATTTGAAAAACTGCTTGAAACCTTATCTTCGAGCTACATTAAAATTGGCTACCATTGAAAGCATTTATCCTTTCTTCCCATTTTAATTAATCAGCTTTGTTTTTTGGGACGTCTTATCGCCATTTTTTTAAAAAATGTGCCAATGAAAAAGGCTTGTGTCATAGAATTAAAGACATACAACTGAACAATATTCCCAACTGATTGGATGTTGGCTTCTAATGAAAAATATAGTTAAAATGTTTTACAGAGAGAGAAATGGGAGCAAAATACTGTGTTTCCCAAAAATAAGCCCGGGTCTTATATTAAATTTTGCTCCAAAATATACATTAGGGCTTATTTTCTGGTTAGGTCTTATTTTTGGAGAAATACGGTACTAAATGCATCCATCTGGCTGAAAGCTTAACTGGGGCTTATTTTGGGGGTAGGACCTATATTAGCATCCTGATAATCATCCTGATAGAGCATCCTGAAAAATTATGCTAGGACTTATTTTCCGGTTGGGTCCTATTTTCGGGAAAACAGGATACATAGCATATAAGATTTCAGGACTGCCAATTTCAAATAAAATCCAAATTGTACTTCAGTCTCATTCCTTAAGAAACAGTAAATAGGGACCATGGATGGTTATCTTCATGACCAAGAAATGCAGGATGATTGAGAACCTCTGAAAAGACAATTTGCAAACCATTCTAATGAGCAAAACACAGTCTCTTTAGGAAACTACTATGGATGCATATGGAGCTTTCAGCTGAAGCAGTGTCACCTCATAAGACATTGGAAGCATGTCTTCTCTGTCATTGTGCTTCCCTTATGAAACTTCCCCCTGTTGGAAATTTGGATTACCCTGACTTTGCTGGCTTTCTAGAAAAAGGTGAAGACCTCAGTTCTCCTGGGGATAGGATGTTAGAGTAGCTCAGGATGTGTGTTTGCTATGAAAGTAGCACAATCTGGGCCTCAATTTGGTTTTTTAAATTAATTTTAATTGCGTACAAGTGTTTTATCTCTGTTTGCCAGCCAAAGTTCCATTGGTTAGATTGGTATTTGTATAAATTTGTTTAATGATTAAAATAAGACTCTGGAAATATAATTACATACCATTCTACTGAGAAAAAAATTAGACAGCTTAGAGAGCTTTCAATCAATTTGAGAGTTTAAAAGACAGATAGTCCTTGAGGTATGACTGATCACTTAACAGCCATTTGAAGTTGCGACAGACTCCCCGAAAGTTACTTATGACCCCATTTTGAAGTTACTGCTGCTGTAGTCATTCACCCTTATGACCAACCACAGCTCTCTCCCACCCCCATCCCATCCTGCCAGGACACTGCAGGCCTTGGACCTACTCGCTACATGCCCGTCATCCAATACATATCCCTGTGCCATGTGACTTGCCTTCTGGAAACAGTGGAATTTTCAGTGCCCTTGCAATTCCTTGTGGGTGCACCAAAATGTCAGTCACTTCCATGAGGCTGCCACACACAGCCCAGGAACAAACCACTCCATTTTGCTACAATGCAGTCTGCACTGTGCACAGTGAGTTAAGACAGCAAAATGGAACAGTCTATCCTTGACCTACATGGCACCTGCACCCACAAGGAATTGTGTGATGAAAATGATGGCCACTTCTAGAAGGCAGTCATGCAGCCCTGTTCTCCATCTTCAAAAGAGATGGATCTTCAAAACGTAAATGAGGAGGAAAGTGTGGGGCCTGGTGAGGTGAGAATTGGGCCTACGGCCTGTAGGCATTTGGTGCGTGAGGAAAAGGTTTTCCCAATCCTAAGGGTTAGGAAATGGAGTACAAGGTGTCTTAGAAGGTGGAGAGGCCTCGGGATGGTAGGCCTAAGACAGGTATAGACCTCCAAGGACCTCCTCAATCACTGAAACACCCTATTGTCCGTTTAATGACCTACACTGGGTGTCAGCAACCCACGGCTCTGGAGCCACATGTGGCACTTTTGTCCCTCTGCTGTGGCTCCCTGTCGGATAATCCCACCACTGGCTGGCCCCGCCCCTCACCCTCCCCTCACAGTAACTCCTGGCCTGGCCTGAGAAGGTAAGCGTCACAGTGGAGGATGGAGAAGCAGCCGGGGCTGGTTCTCCGGTGCCTTACCTCTTGCTGGCACTTCTTCCAGCCCTTATTGGTGCTGGGTGTGCCTCAGTCACTTGAGGAGACATGCAAGCAGCTCTCTGCCTCGAGACATTGGCCTGACCCGGCCGTGACCGATGCCAGCCTTGCTAACACGAGGGCTGGTGGGGTGGGAATGGGATCTGGGAGGAGGAAACAACAGAAAGGGGGGATGGGCCCGCAGCACCCAGCTGCGGCTTTAAACTGCTTGGATGATGCTTTTCAATCAAAGCCTCCGGCAGCACCGCTCCACTGGAGGACTAAAGAAGCTCAGGGCAGTGGGAAAAGGGGGCTGGCCCCGCCAAACCTCACATGCCCACCCCGGGAGTCAGACTCGGAGAAAGCCAGAGCACCCTCACCAAAGACGTTTGCCCGTCAGCCAGTCAACCCACCCGCCCCATGTGCCTTTGCTGTGCTTTGGCCAAGCCTGGCTGCTCACTTGAGGGTCTCCCCACTCATCACTTGAGTGTGTCCTTCCGGCCCTGCCACAGCCGGCCAGAGGGTCACAAGAGAAGGAGGGGAAGGAGGAGGATCGTCTTCAGGGAAGCCTCCGCCGCAGCTCGCACTCATTCCTTAGCCAGCCTGGATTTCCGAAAAGTTACCAAGAAGAAAGAAAAGGAGTAGCAAAGAGCCCCAAGGAGAGCTCGTCGGGTTGGCCCATCCTTGGCTTTCTGAGAGAGAGAGAGAGAGAGAGAGAGAGAGAGAAGAGATATAGAGACAGAGACAGAGAGACACAAGAGAGAGGGAGATACAGACATACACACACACACAGAGAGAGATACAGAGACAGAGGGAGAGATACAGAGACACAGAGAGAGAGAGATACGGAAATGGGGGAGATAAAGAGGGAGAGAGACAGAGACAGAGAGAGATACAGAGAGAGAGAGGTAGAGAGGGAGGGGGAGAGAGACAGACAGACACACACAGATATACAGAGAAGGGGAGATGGGGGAGATAAAGAGGGAGAGAGACAGAGACCAAAGAGAGAGGGGGAGAGAAAGAGGGAGAGAGAGACACAGAGAGAGGGGAGGGGGAGGGAGGGTGGAGAGACATATATATATATAGAGAGAGAGAGATACAGAGACAGTAGATAGGCATAGGAGGCACAGGAAGAAGCCACAACTGAACAGCAATATATCTGCTCCGCATGTCAAAATCTTCAGGTTAAATTTGTGGAATCTCTAGTTAAATGGATTTGATGTATCAGAACTGGGAAAAATATCCTTGAATTGCTATCTATTGGAATCCAGCATCATTAGCATTTCTGGTCCAGATACAGAGCCACTTAATATGCTTAACTTCTGCAGATAGAGCTATGGATGAGACCAACACTTGCATCTATAAGCTGTTCATTTAATTTATAAATGATTCTGCAGTAAATTTTATACTGAAAAAATACAGTACTTGTATTTTTACTAGGCTATATTATTAAATGAAAGCTCTCTTAACTGAAAAACATATTTTAAAGACCTCAGACATGGCCTTCATTTTATTAAATTTACCAGTAATTAGCTACTAGCATGCCAATTCATTTATTAATTTGATAAGGACATCTTTGTCAAATTGGTAACAGCCATGACAGCAAGTTGAATGTAAAACTAACACAGCAAATGTTTGTATTCAGTTTATAATCCAGAAATCAGATTAAGACTTAATGCCCTATTTCAGTGTGACTGAACCTTCTACTACATGAATCTGATAAAGGTATCTTGTAACTCAGAAAAATGTATGCCTTTAATAAAATTTGTACATCTGAAAATTCATCACCAAACTTTTTTGGCTGGCATAGGCTACATGGCTTTCCTCTTACGTTTAATCTATACATGTAAAAGCGAAATACCACTCACACATCATAACAAAATCTCCAGAACCGTAAAGCCTACAAACTTGAAATTTGCCATGTATGTTCCTCTTGGCTTCTAGGTGCTCACTAAGAAAGGATTTTTTGAAATGACCATCAGAGCATTAGTATTTCATATATTATTATTAACACGCTCTGATGCTAATAATTCTACTCTAAATCTGTTATAAATGCAAACCACAAGCAGAGAAAAGGAGTTTCAGTTTCAGTTTTACTTTCACAGCAGCAAGCAGGAGATAGGATAGGGTTCTGTGGGGCAAGCCTGAGGGAGAGAAGGGGATAGGATAGGAGATGTTTCTGTGGGGCAAGGCTCAGTGAGAAGGGGATAGGATAGGCTTCTGTGGCGCAAGGCTGAGCGAGAGAAGGTGAGAGGACAGGCAGATTGTAAGTACTCATTAATTTTCAAGCTGTGTCAATTTATTAAGCCCATAGTAGTTATTAATCACATAGTTTCATAGCGGAGCACAGGTATACAGTTAGTATCTTTATAAATTCTAATACCGGTAGAAGATAATATATGTAGCTCAGAGTTGAATTATGGAAACTTGATGCTTTTTATTTGCTTGCAAATAAAATATTTATTTGCTTTATTTTATTTGCTTTATCACCCAACTAGGTAATGTGTCAGGTGGCAAAGAAGCATTGGCTGGAAGGGACCAAAGATAACTTTTTCCATAGTGGCTTCTGCTCTATGGAACATCCTCTCTTTGGAGATTAGAATGGCCTACATCCTGTTAGCCTTTCAAAAGGCCCTAAAAACCTTTTATATATGTATGTGCCAGTTTTGTGGCTTTCTCCTTGGTAAATTTGTTGCTTTAATTTGAAAAATTAATAGCTTGTGGCAATTGTATTATTAGTTATGAGCATTTTAATCTAATATCTTAAGAAAATAAAAAACAAGAAAATGTAAACAAGAAAATGTTTACATTGTCTGTTGGTCTTAAGGCATTCTAATATTTTCTCTCCTATGGAAGAAAACTGACAATAGTTCCTGTAAAGGCTGCATCATTTAAGAGGCTACTACTATATACTTATGGTAAAATTACCCTTAATTTTCCCAGTCTGTGCATGGTAGATTCTCTTCCTCATCTTCAGACTCTGGTGATGCCTCCTTAATCCGTCGTAGTGCTTCATGGATGCTGCGAGTTAAAGGATCATCATCAGGTAAAATTGTGAATGATTCTCTCATTATGTCCTTTTGAACCTTCTTCAGTTTCACGCCTTTTCTGATCTGTGCCAGGATGTTATTGCTGTCATCTTCATCAGGAAATGGGGGTAGATTTCTCTGTTCAACCTTCCTCAGGTGGAAGCTGCCACGTTTCAGGGAAGCCAAAACCTCATCCATTGGTGAACTCACTATAGAAAATAGTAAGACTTACTAAATATAAATTTACATACTACAAGTTCTAATTTTATCTTGTATTCAGTATTCAGATCCAAAGTGAGAAAGGTGCTTGATAAAAGTGTGCAGTATTCAGATCCAAAATGAGAAAGGTGCTTCAAATCTAGCATGAGTGCGCTTGCTGTATTTTTTGGATTTTCTTAAAGAAGCCACATATCTTCTTGTTTGCACAATAGCTATGACATGGTCCTAGGAAAATCTGTTTAAATTAAGGGGTTGACAATATCCCAGATCACCTAAATGATCTACTTAAATGGGATAAATAATTCTATTTATGGCACATTAAATAGTTTTCAGCAAGCAATAACTTTGCCTTCATTGAAAGAAAAGAAAAAGATCTTAAACAAAATTTGCTTATCTCTTCTTTGGATGCATATTTTTGTTAATTGTTTCTTATTATAAATAAAACAAAGGAAATTGTTTAGATTATAGAGGGTAGGGAAGGTATTTTTTAAAATTATAAACCTCTACTAATCACTTCTTGAATACAGTATATGTCTACTTTTTGAGGTTGCATTATTTTTAAATCCTGAAAGAAGTATCCTTCATCAACTTGCCTCTGAGAGGGAGACAACAATGGCGATATATTTAAATAATAAATAGATATAAACCTGATGTTGTTGAATGATTGGTGGAAACAATACTACTGTAATACAGTTGGAATCATGTTGTTATTAAAAAGATTCACATGGTAGCAATCCAGCATTCCCAATCAATTAAGAAATGATTATTGATCTTCCCCCACCCTCCCATAAAAATTCAAGTTATATTACAAATGCTTTTGAAAGATCCTTTGTTTCAAATATATGGGCCTAGGCAGATATTGTTCATGGTATACAATCTCAAAGTTTTTTTTAGTGTGACAAGCTAATGATTTGAAACCTGGCTATTATTTTTGATTATTAGCCAAGCAATTGCAAACAAACACTGGTTTTACTTTTTATGTAACTTCATTCAAAATAAATTACAAATTACCTCTTCTTCTTTGCAATCCCTCTATATCACCAGTTTTCTTCAATTTTTTCTTGGCACTGACTAATTCACTGCTATCAAAAAAATGAGCCGATGGTGCAATAGTGAGCAACGGAGCTGGCTTCTCTGCATTGCTCTGTTTAACAGGACTAGTGCTTTTTTCAGAACACTGAGTAGATTCTTCCTTGGTGGGCAGAGGTGGTGGTGGTGGCGGTGGTAGAGGAGGAGGAAATGGTGCCTCACTGATTGTATTGGAATGAAATTCATTACTAATGAGAGCTGGAAGAGAATCAGTTTGAGAAAATTCAGACATAACACTACTAGGAGATAGAAAAATATCTTCAAATTGTCCTAAACTTGTAGACTCCTGTTTTTGGAAAGGCTGGATTACTTTTTCTTGCTCCATATTATCTGTCTGTGTAGTTACTGGTAAAGATGGGGAATGATCTAGACAAGATGTTGAAGTGGCAGTACTTTTTCTTCTTGCATGAGTCAGCCGAAGTCTAGTTGATTTAAGAATTACCTGCCCAGGATAGCGCTTAGAAAGGGAGAAAGGAAGAAAGAAAGAAAAATAAATTAAATTGTAGACTTTTACACTTCTGTAGCCCAGTATGCAAACTTCATTTTTAAAAAGTTACAGTAAGGAGTCATTTACATATTTCATATTTCAGTGCCAGAAACTTTAAAATAAAATGAAATAGGAAAGCAGAAAAACAATATTGAAATCACATTTTCAATAGAGGTGGAATGTAGAAAGTTTAGAATGAGGTGACAATAATTTATTTTCATCTGAAGACGAAAATTCATTCAAGATAAATTTTCTATTTCTGTACAATTGATGTAAATTGCATTATATGAAGAACATTTTAATTCCTCCATATTTTTTCAACAACCTTAGTGATATACAGTAAACACTGATTATTGGTAACCCCAGCAGTCAGCAAGAACCGTATCAAAAATAATCACATAGAAGATAAAAAAGATAACAAATATGTGAAACCAAGCTTTAAATCTTCCTATTTTAAAATTCATTTTTTAAAAATCACTTTTTTTCTTTTTAAACAAAATTTTCAGTCATTTATAGATGACAACAGCATCTGAAAGGTTATATAATATACTTAACTAAATTGAAAAATCCATTATAGAAGATTCAAGTGTAATTATTCTTTCTAGCTGAGAGTTGAAATAAAAATGATTTTAAGACTAATCTTCTTTATTAATTTCCTGTGGTGTATAATTTAACAACTGATCCACACATCATGTGTATAGATGATAGGGAGTTCTGGCAAATTCAGACTTCATGGGGTAACTGCTCAAATTGTTATTGAATAATGTCTTTAATAATTTATTATTTAAACTACTATATGAAAATTCAAGTGAAGTCAATCTTTTCCAATTACCTGTTTAAATGTTCGAAGTCTGTCCAATGTTTTCTGTCGTTCTTGACTAACCCATGAATTTTTTCTTTCTACCTCATCTTGCAACCGCTCTCTTTTCTGATGATAAAAACAAAATGGTAAAATATAAGGGGAACAGAAATTTGGGAGGAAAGAATAATATCCTTACATTATTACTTTCTTCTTCAGAGGACAATATAGTGTAATCCTTAATAGAACTACATCTACATGGAGGGAAGTAAATAGTGGGGTACTCCAAGGTTCTGTCTTAGGCCCAGTATTCTTCAATATCTTCACAAAATTTGGATGAGGGAATAGAAGGGGAACTCATCAAATCTGCAGATGATATCAAGTTGGCAGGAATAGGCAACACTCCAGAAGATAGGCTCAAGATCCAGAAGGATTTTGACAGATTTAAACACTGGGCCCTATCTAATAAAATCAAATTCAGTGGTGAGAAAAGTCAGGTTTTATACTTAGGCAAGAAAAACCAAATATACAGCTATACAATAGATGGAACTTAGCTCAAGTTGTCCTAGTGGACAAGGTCTTAAATATGAGCCAGCAGTGTGCTGCAGCCAATGCAATCCTCTGCTACATTAAATAAGGGATAGAATCAAGATCACATGAAGTATTAATACTGTTTTATAATGCCTTGATGAGACCACATTTGGAATATTGCATCCAGTTTTGGTCACCACAATATAAAAAAGATGTTGCGGCTCTGGAAAGAGTGCAGAGAGCAACAAAGATGATTATAGAGAGCTGGAGGCTAAAACATATAAAGAATTGTTGCAGGAATTAGATATGTCTAGTCTAGTGAAAAGGAGGACCAGGAGTGACATGATAGCTGTGTTCCAATAATTGAGGGGCTGCTACAAAGAATGGATGTAATGTATGGAAACTAAATACGGAGAGAACCAACCTAGAACAAAACAGAAATTTCTTGACAGTGAGATCAATTAACCAGTGGACCGATTTGCCTTCAGAAGCTGTAGGTGCTCCATCATTGGGGGGTTTAAAGAAGAGATTAGGGTCAATTAGGGTCTCCTGCTTTGCAAGGAGTTGGACTAGAACACCTCCAAGGTCCCTTCCAACTCTGTTATTCTGTTCTGAAATGATCAAGGTTGCGAAACTTTAATGTCAAAAACCAAATATGAAAGACACCATAAATAGTTCTTTATGCCAAACAATGATGTGTATGTATATGTATGTACATGTACATGTACATGTACGTGTGTATGTATATGTATGCATGTATATATGTATACGCATATATATATATATTTAAAAATAAAACATGCCTTACATCTCAGAATGTAAAAGTGTTAAGATATATCATCATCATCATTTTAGCCATTGTCTACCCAGTGGAGGATGAAGGCCTCTTCCGTATGTTTCTAACCAATATGGTCCTGAGCTTTCTTTTGCTAATTGGGCCTGCGATACTTGCTGATTTGTCTTGTTTTAGGTCTCTTTCCTGGACACTTTTTATCAAGTGGGATCCATTCTATGATTGCCTTGGTCCACCTGTCATCAGTTCTTCTTGCTATGTGACCAGCCCATTTCCATTTCAATTCTTTTACTCTCTTGATGATATCGTTTACTTTCGTTTGTTCTCTAATCCATTTGCTGGTCTTTCTATCTTGTCTTATAAGGACAAACATGTATCTTTCCATGGGTCCTTGTGCCACTTGTAGCTTTTGTACTGATTGTGTGGTTAGTGGTCCATGTTTCACCAGCATATGTTAGAGCAGGTATCACACACTGATTGAAAACTTTTCTCTTCGGGCATAGGGGGAAGTTGTTCATGAAAATTATGCTTAGCTTGCTGAATACCTGCTAACCACATTTGACATGTCGTTCAATTTCCTTTATTGTATCACCTTCCATTGAGATCTGTTGGCTAAGAAATATGTAGTGGTCTACTATGTTTACTTCTTCTCCATATATATAAATATATTTATTTTTCTTTCTTTAGTACAGTGAAATTTTTAAACATAACCTGGCCCTTTTTCATTAATTCAGTATTTTTTATTAATAAGTTACTGCTATCTCATTGTGACAATTTTTTTTAGAAAAGTAGTCATGTTAGTCTTTTGTACTAAAAAATCTTCAGAGAATATTGTTGTATCTTTAACCAAGTTAAAAATGAACATTTATCTGATAAACTGATAAGCTGGACTAGATCCACAAAAGGTAATAGGATTCTTTAAAAAAATGATTAGCCTTTAAAGTGTCACATAATTCTGGGATTTTTTTTTTGTTCATTCTTGTCTCTTAATATATAGTTAGGCACAGGGGTCAAATGCTCCCGATTCGGAGATTTGGATCGGGTGATCTAGTAATGATGGCGGCGGGTAGTTTGGAGAACCGGTAGCAAAAATCCTTGGCCCCCTGCCCATGCCCACCCAATCGCCCGGTCCCCACTTGCCCACTTGGCAGCTTGCTGCTTCTTTCGTGTTTGTTCGCTTTTCCTGCCTTGCTTTGGCTGCTGCAATCAATTGCATCAACTAGCAACTTAATCTGCCTGCCTGCAATCAATCCAATTGGTGAGCAACTCAATCTGCCTGCCTTGTGCCTTCAATTTGGTAAGTAACTGGGTTTTTTTTGGGGGGGATGGAGCTTTAAAAAATTGTTAATTGGGTTTTTTTAAGGAGTTTTATTTTTTTTTAGACATAGAAATTTAAAGTTAAAAAAGTTTTAAATTTAGCTGTTTTTATCTAAAAATATAAATAAAATAAAATAAAATAAATTAAAATAAAATAAAATAAAATAAAATAATGAAGTATTTGTGCAACTTTCTGAGATTTGGTGTGTTTCTGTAGTGTTTCACTCTAACTACACACACAAAATCTCACAAAGATATAGAGTTCTGTCTGGGCTATTTCTTAGTCACTTCTTTCCTTCTGTGGTCATTTCTAAAATAATCTTGCAAATAGCTTAATTACACAGCCAGGTTTCTTTTGCTCCTTAATATTTATTGCAGTGATGACGTTATCTTCTAAAGTCATGATTAAGACAACTCCCCTTGTGTTCTTCTCAGTAAAATAGTCCTTAATCACTTCTTTGACATAGAATTGGCCTCAAATACTTTCCAAAGAAGCTGGTGGAAGGTTCAGCTTCTCCCTGTACTTGTTGTTAGTTGCGAAGTCGTGTCCAACCCATCGCAACCCTGTGGACAACGTTTCTACAGGCTTTCTTGTCCTCTACCATCCTCTGGAGTCCATTTAAGCTCACGCCTACTGCTTCAGTGACTCCATCAAGCCACCTCATTCTCTGTCGTCCCTTTCTTCTTTTGCCCTCAATCTTTCCCAGAATTAGGTTCTTCTCCAATAAGTCCTTTCTTCTCATTAGTTGGACAAAGTATTTGAGTTTCCTCTTCAGGACCTGACCTTCTAAAGAGCAGACAGAGTTGATCTCCTCTAGGACTGACCGGTTTGATCACCTTGCAGTCCAAAGGATTCGCAGGAGTCTTCTCCAGCACCATAGTTCAAAGGCCTCAATTCTTTGGTGCTCAGCCTTTCTTATGGTCCAACTTTCATAACCATACATTGCAAGTGGGAAAACCATAGCCTTGACTATACACACTTTTGTTGGCAGGGTGATATCTCTGCTTTTTAGTATGCTGTCTAGATTTGCCATAGCTTTCCTCCCCAGGAGCAAGCGTCTTTTAATTTCTTGTCTGCAGTCCCCATCTGCAGTGATCTTGGGAGCCCAGGAAAATAAAATCTGTCACTACCTCCATTTCTTCCCCATCTATTTGCCAGGAATTGAGAGGGCCAGATGCCATGATCTTAGTTTTCTTAATATTGAGTTTCAAGACAACTTTTGCACTCTCTTTCTTCACCCGCATCAAGAGGCTCTTTAGTTCCTCTTCACTTTCTGCCATTAGAGTGATATCATCTGCATATCTGAGGTTGTTGATATTTCTCCCGGCAATCTTAATTCCAATTTGTGATTCATCTAGCCCCGCCTTTCTCATGATGTGCTCTGCATATTAGTTAAATAGACAGGGTGACAATATACAGCCTCGTCTGACTCCTTTCCTAATTTTGAACCAATCAGAGATTCCGTGTCCAATTCTCACTGTTGCTTCTTGACCCACATATAGGTTTCTCAAGAGACAAATAAGATGATCTGTAGTCCCATCTTTTTAAGAACTTGCCACAATTTGTTGTGATCACACAATCAAAGGCTTTAGTATAGTCAATGAAGCAGAAGTAGATGTTTTTCTGGAACTCCCCAGCTTTCTCCATGATCCAGCATATGTTGGCAATTTGATCTCTATTCCTCTGCCTCTTCGAAATCCTGCCTGTACTTTTGGTAGTTCTTGATCCACATACTTCTGGAGCCTAGCTTGTAGGATTTTAAGCATAACTTTACTAGCATGTGAAATGAGTGCAATGGTGCAATAGTTTGAACATTCTTCGGCATTGCCTTTCTTTGGAATTGGAATGTAAATTGACCTTTTCCACTCCTGTGGCTACTGTTGAGTTTTCCAAATCTGCTGGCAAATTGAGTGTAGCACTTTTACTGAATCATCTTTTAAAATTTTGAACAGCTCAGCTGGAATATTGTCACCTCCACTAGCTTTGTTACTGCTCAGATTTCCTAAGGCCCATTTGACTTCACATTCTAGGATGTCTGGCTCGAGGTCAGTGACACTAAGCTCATTCTTGTATAGATCTTCTGTGTAATTTTGCCACCTCTTCTTAATCTCTTCTGCCTCTGTTAGGTCCCTGCCATTTTGGTCCTTTATCATGCCCATCTTTGCATGAAACGTTCCCTTCATATCTCCAATTTTCTTGAAGAGATCTATGGTCTTCCCTATTCTATTGTTTTCTTCTATTTCTTTGTACTGTTCATTTAAGAAGGTATTCTTATCTCTTCTAGCTATTCTCTAGAATTCTGCATTCAATTGAGTGTATCTTTCTCTTTCTCCCTTGCCTTTCACTTCCATTCTTTCTCAGCTATTTGCAAATATTCCTCAGACAGCCATTTTGCTTTCTTGCATTTTTTTTTCTTTGGGATGGTTTTAATTGCTACCTCTTGTACAATGTTGCGAACCTCCATCCATAGCTCTTCAGGCACTCTGTCTATCAGATCTAATTCCTTAAATCTATTTGTCACCTCTACTGTATATTCATCAAGGATATGATTTAGTTCATACCTGAATTGCCTAGTACTTTTCCCTACTTTCTTCAATTTAAGCCTAAATTTTACCATGAGAAGCTCATGATCTGAGCCACAGTCAACTCCTGGTCTTGTTTTTACTGACTGTATAGAGCTTCTCCATCTTTGGCTGCAGAGCACATAGTTAATCTGATTTCTGTGTTGACCGTCTGGTGATGTCCATGTGTAGAGTTGTCTCTTGGGTTTTTGGAAAAGAATGTTTGTTATGACCATCATATTCTCTTGACAAAATTCTATCAGCCTGTGCCCTGCTTCATTTACTCCAGGGCCAAATTTGCCTGTTATTCCAGTTATCTTTTGGCTTCCTACTTTAGCATTCCAATCCCCCATGATGATAAGGATATCATTTTTTGGTGTTAATTCTATAGGGTGCTGTAGGGCTTCATAGAACTGGTCAATTTCATCTTCTTCAGCACGAGTGGTTGGGGCATAGACTTGGATTACTGTGATACTGAATGGTTTGCCTTGGATTCGAACTGAGATCATTCTGTCATTTTGGGGATTGTATCCCAGTATTGCTTTTCTTACTCTTTTATTGATTATGAAAGCTACTCCATGTCTTCTGAGGGATTCTTGCCCGCAGTAGTATACCTGATGGTCATCTGAATTAAATTCACCCATTCCTGTCCATTTTAGTTTGCCGATTCCTAAGATGTCGATGTTCAGTCTTGTCATCTCTTGTTTGACCACCTCTAGCTTGCCTTGATTCATGGCTCTTACATTCCAGGTTCTATGGAGAAAAAAATCTCCCTGCACTATTCTGATTAAAAACTGTATTACCCCTACCTGAAGATTATCAAAGCTTAACTAGTTGTGTTCACTTTAAGCAGCTTTTAATTTATTTTTAAAATGTATCAACTTATGTCAAAGACCAATTTCAGGATTCTCTATGTTAACGAAGCCAAATCTAACTTCTGAAACATATTATGAACACAAGGCCAACTGAGGAAGCAAAATCCAAAGTGCATTTATTAGTAATAGAAAGTAGTTTCATGACTTAACATTTATAAATGGAGATACTAGTTGATGTTAGTAATAGAAATGTATAGATTTGGGATTAATATTCAAACCAATTTAATTAAGGTAGAGCTGTTAAATTAATGTAACAAAACATACAAACGATACAATAACATCCATCCCAGCCAGAATGTGTGTGTGTGTGCAAAATTCTGTAAAATCCTCTCCTCAAGAAGCCATCCCTGGATCCGGCTGTTTTGGCTAACTATCATCCAGTCTCCAACCTTCGCTTTATTGCGAAGGTTGTTGAGAGTGTGGTGGTGCGACAGCTTCCCCGGTACCTGGATGAAGCTGTCTATCTGGATCCGCTCCAGTCCGGCTTCAGACCTGGGTACAGCACGGAAACGGCATTGGTCGCGTTGGTGGATGATCTCTGGAGGGCCCGGGATAGGGGTTCTTCCTCTATCCTGGTCCTATTAGACCTCTCAGCGGCTTTTGATACCATCGACCATGGTATCATGTTGCGCCGTCTGGAGGGACTGGGAGTGGGGGGCACCGTTTTGCGGTGGTTCTCCTCCTATCTCTCCGACCGGTCGCAATCCGTGTTGACAGGGGGCAGCGGTCGACCCCAAGGCGCCTTGTTTGTGGGGTGCCGCAAGGGTCGGTCCTCTCGCCCCTCCTGTTCAACACTTATGTGAAGCCGCTGGGTGAGATCATCCGTGGTTTTGGGGTGGAGTTCCATCAGTACGCTGATGATACTCAGCTGTACATTTCCACCCCAGACCATCCCAATGATGCCTTGGAAGTGATGTCCCAGTGCCTGGAGGCCGTGCGGGTCTGGATGGGGAGAAACAGGCTTCGACTCAACCCTTCCAAGACCGAGTGGCTGTGGCTGCCGGCGTCCCGGTATAGCCAGCTGATGCCATCGCTGGTTATTGGGGGCGAATCATTGGCCCCCACGGAGAGGGCCCGCAACTTGGGTGTCCTCCTGGATGCGCGGCTGTCTTTAGAAGGGCATATGACAGCCGTGGCCAGGGGGGCTTTTTGTCAGGTTCGCCTGATACGCCAGTTGCGCCCCTTTCTGGACCGGGACTCCCTACGTACGGTCACTCAAGCACTCGTCACTTCTCGTCTGGACTATTGTAACGCTCTCTACATGGGGCTCCCCTTGGGGTACACCCAGAGGCTCCAACTAGTGCAGAATGCGGCTGCACGGGGGATTATGGGAGCGACGGGGCGCTCCCATGTGACTCCTCTCCTGCGCGAGCTGCATTGGCTTCCGGTGGACTTCCGGGTGCGCTTCAAGGTGTTGGTGATCACCTTTAAAGCGCTCCATGGCTTAGGGCCAGGGTACTTACGGGACCACCTTCTGCCACCAATAGCCTCCCACTGGCTGGTTCACTCTCACAGAGAGGGCCTCCTCAGGGTGCCGTCGGCCAGACAATGCCAGCTGACGACCTCCAGGAGGAGAGCCTTCTCTGTGGTGGCACCTACCCTATGGAACAATCTATCCCCAGAGATACAAGTGATCTCCGACCTTCGGATTTTTCGTCGGGCCCTAAAAACTTATTTTTTTCAGTTAGCCGGTCTGTCTTGATTTTAGGGTTAGTTTTAATATTTTAATATTGATTTTAATTGACAAGTTTTAAATTATGGGCCAAATTTATAAATTATTTTAACTTTATTTTTTAACTGTGATGTTTGTATAGATGTTTTTATCTTGGCTGTTCACCGCCCTGAGTCCGAAAGGAGAAGGGCGGTATAGAAATTTGAATAATAAATAAATAAAATAAATAAATAAAAAGGACACTGGCAATTGCATTAATACTAATTGTGGAAGTAGCAAAAGTACAAATATATGAAGTTTTTTTTAAAAAAAGAATCTTAAATCAGCAAAGACAATTAAGGCTGAAATATTTAAAGTAAAATTTTAATACTGACAGAAACCAAACTCACAAATTTTGCAGCATGTTCTGACTCTTCCTCACTCTGAGAATGCTGTGAGAATTTTTCATTATGTTTTGCAATGCAGATTTCCTACAAAGAAAGAATATTTTTCCATTTAAACATGGCTTTACGGCTTATCGATCTTGTCTTTAGCAGGGGAACTCTGATTCACAGCAGAAGCTCTGTCACCGAAAATTTATTTATATTCTATCAGTGTTAAGGTATACTATGTGAAAATCTGTGATTGTCCATGAATCCAAAGACCTCTCATTCTTGCAAGACAATGAATAACACTTTGGTTGATACACTGATTTCTTTGCAATAAAATTAACAGAAACAGGCAAGTGGGGAGTGGAGGGGTAGTCTGATCAAAGTAAGTTTACAAACTAGGATATAGCAGCTAATTTGCCGCAGGATCCCACCCGCCATAGGATTTACACTATGGAGTAAACATTATTTAAGAGAATGAGGATATTACAAACTAAATAAAACAAAGAAGTTTTTGCTACTGACATAATATATAAATGTGTGTGTATGACTTGAGGCTTTTGAGTAGTTTTCAAGCATCATGTCTCTCTCCTTCTGTTTTTTCTATAAACGTAAGTAGATAAATCATGTTTAACCCAACTGAGAAAAATTTATAATGTCTTTAGTATCCAACCAAAATTAAAATATAGAGCCATATTATAATCATAACATATAATTTAATTTGGCCCCAAACTGGTTGTATAAACCCATTTTGGATGCATTATTTCTCAGGAATTTCAAAATTAATTATTTTTCTGGAACTATATCATTAACCTCTGACTAACATAACACTAATTTAAGAGCTAACTTGCACTTTTCAGTCCTACAATGGTACTTATAGTAAGGAAACAAAAGGAGGATATGTGTGCTAGTGAATACTATTGTTTGTGCATATTAGCATTAAGAAAATATTAAATATATGGCTGACGAAAATATATAGCAACAAGTCATTTTAATTCTGATCATTAGGGCTTTTCAAGGTTATATATGGTATACGTCAGCTGAGCAACTATTTGAAGGTGACTAAAGATGGCACAGAAATGGCCTAATGCAATCTGCCTTAGCATTAGGATTAGCTGCTGCCTTTCAAATAAATAAAAGTGTCTGTCTTTAAGTCAATATCTCATGATTTTAACCCTGCTAAATTATTGCTACTACAAAATCTGTTTGCTGAAAAATGGAAAAATGAACAAAAACATTACCTTTTTATTTTTGAGGTAGGCTTTTTTGGCAGAAATGCGACCACGTCTTGCTTCTAGTTGACGGACTTTCTGTTGTAATTTCTGCAACTCTTCTCTTTGCAAATGTATGGATGCTGCCATATCTTCTTTTTCAAGCATGGCTTCCATACTTTCATAAGTATCATAATATACTACTTCATCTCTTTTTTCTGTCAACAAGTTTAATAATTTGAAACTTATACCATACTACAAAATGTATTATGAAAAGTTTTAAAAAAAATACTGGAAATGTAATTGTAAGATTAGAACATCTATCTCTGCCTTTGCCCTAGGAGAGAAACAACCATGAAATCACTTACAAAGTAGATTACAGACGAGAAGTTTTCCAAAACTTTTTAATTGGCTTTTAATTTATATTGTTTTTGATTCTGAATTACTGCCTTGCTGCCATCTAGTTTATGCTGTTTTCATTTTAATACATTGTATTGTACATATTTTTATTCCAATTGTATCATTTAGTGAGTCTTACGTAAACCACTCCGACTGCTTCAGCTACTGGACAGTGTGTAGTGTAGTGTAGTGTAATATATAATATAAATGTAAAATGGAGTTCAGTGAAAACAAAGCTATATTTGTATATAGTGATTGTGGTAAGCAGGTAAGTTACCAGTGTGGAAAAATGTATCTAACGAACATTTACAATTTATTTTTTTCTTAGATTGCAAGCATAAATTCACTTTATCATCAATCCGAGACTAGCATCAACATCTTGACACTAGCTGAGTCTACTCTGGACATATCAATAAAATAAAAAAGCCAGAAGTAAAAACAATTAAGATTATAATCCTATATATGTGTATATTGAATAAATTCCATTAACAAGTTATACAGATAATCCCCAGGTTATGAGTGTTTCCTGAGCGAACATTCAAATTTACGCGATAAGCGCCCCCAGCATTTGTGAACAAGGCCCGAAATTGCGAATCTTGCAGCAGCACAGCAGTTGTTCACCCTTATGAACAACCACAGAGGCTCTGCAACATATGTCCTGCACATTGCCTGCCGAAATGGAGCTTCTGAGGGGCGGCTGAACAAAACTGCAGAGGGGCGCACGCGGCTGAGAGGAAACTGCTTGTTAGATCTTTACAAGGTAAGTGACCCGGCACGTCAGGTTGGGGGAAAGGAATTGTAAGGAGCACGAGGTATTTCAGTGGGTCAGGGAGGCCTTGGGTGGTCTTAGGCAGGTGGCCTGTTCCATCATGAGTCATCAACCACCCTGAAATACCTCATGTGCATTTAACGAGCTTCACATTCGATTAGTGAATGCGTAGGCGAAAGGAGGGAGTAATCCGTTCAAGGTATGAGATTCATTCTCATGAATCCTTGGGTTACGAATGAGATGGACAAGCTCCATTATGTTCGTAATTTGAGGACTACCTGTACATTGGACTGTTCTGTACAATAGTTTCAATAACTGAACTAGGAAATAACTAAAAGGGGGGGGGGGACGCTTAAATGGTGAAGCACAGTAGACATTGCTTTTTTTCTTCTTTTTCCACCTCTTCTTGTAGAAAAATTGTTTGAACTATCTAGAGACAGGGAGGGGGTGGAGGAGAAAAAAACCCAAACAATCTTTGTACGCAATCTCTATTGTGCCTGAACATTTTTACCCCCTCCTCCATGCCTCACAGAGTGGAGAGATTTCAGAGAAAGGGATTACAAGAGAGTGAGGAGACACACAATGGGAAATACACCAGCTATTTGCCTAATGTACTCAAGGTTACCAGCTCCATCACAATCTTTTCTATGAGTATTCCCTATTATATGCCTGCAGACACTCTTATAATTTCCTCCTCTCCAATCTTTAATTTGAAAAGGAAATAAAAGTAATACAAGTCAGGCACAGGAAAATGCCTACAGGTAATCCTTGATTTATGACTACAATTGAATGCAAAATTTCCATTGCAAAGCAAGGCAGTTTTTGCCTGAGTCCCATTTTATGTCCTTGCTTGCCACAGTTATGTGAATCACTGCAGTTGGTAAGCTGGTAACACAGGGGAAGCCAGGTATCTGGCTTCCCCATTTTGCTTGTCATAAAGTTACAAAAAGTGATCACATGAACTGGGCCACTGTAACTGTCATAAATACATGCCAGTTACCAAACATCTGGATTTTGATGGGGATGCTGCAACAATTTTAAGTGTAATTTTTTTTTCATAAATCACTATTTTTAGTGCCATTTTAACTTTAACTAAACAAATGGTTGTAAGTCGAGGACTACCTGTAATGGTGATTATGTGTCTGGGAGACTTTATGAAGATCATAAATGCTGGCATTGTTCATGAAATTGTTTTTTAGCACTGTCAAAACTTGAAACAGTCACTGAATGCAGCAGTCAGTAAACAAAGACTACCTATATACCAGTCAATGGTACTGCTAAATATATAGATATAAAACAAATATATGTCACCTGAAATAAGTCTTTTAATGCTTTCAAGTTGTGCTGTCAGTAATAGTTCTTCACACTTCAGAATTTCAAACTGCACTTCATACAATTGAAGTTGCAAGTCATAGTAATCAGTTTCAAGTTCATCCAAATGAGCTATAGCTTCTGTGCCCCCTTGCAAGCTCTGCATCTGAATATTTTTTAAAGAATAAATAAAGGTTATAAATCTTAATCTTACCACAAAATAACTGCAAAATATTCCAACACTGAGCAGGACACATTAAGGAATTAGAAATAAAAAGTTATTATTATTTAAAACCATATTATTCATAACCCTATTATTCATGATAACTGCTCAATTTTATATGCATTATCAAAGGTCAAATTTTATTTGTGTAGAAAGAAAATCTTTAGATAAATTTTAAAAATTTAACATAATAAAATATCTTACTGTGCTTGGAAATAGTTGAATGGCCCAATAAAAGCTTATGGGGGAGAAAGAGACCTACTCTTCTACACATATTCATGCACCCAATACATATTATTGGATAAATATAGCAGAGTGAATTTTAATAAGAATGAAATAAAGTACTACTTTGGTATAATCTTTTTTTCTAAAGTAGTTTTCTTTGCCATATATTCAAAGTAGTTACATTTGTCCTCACATATGTTAAGATGCAAATTCAGCAAACATTATACTATAAAAACTCTGATTTTTATAATAGTAAATTCAACCAACATTGCAGTTAGTTAGTAAAAACAACAGTGACCCAGTTTCAAAATGTCATCTTTTCAGAATCTACTAGGAAACAACTCTTTGAGGCACCTGAACACACCCCAGTCCAAACATTAAATTGAAGGTTTAAACTTAAATCCAAGCATAACATTGAAGACATCCAAATATATCTGATATATTTGTAATTCTCTAAAGCAGGGGTCCCCAACCTCATGCAGCCTGGTTCCTTCTCCCCCCCGCCCCCCCGCTGGGCCACAAAGTTGCAAAGGTTGGGGACCACTGGTCTAAAGCATGCTCAGTGATATAGGATTTCAGGTTGTCATCATAATGACAATGGCTGGCAGCAGAACTGCAAGCTAGGACCTCATCTTCCTCCCAGAAAGTTTTCATTTTAATATCACAGATAAATGCCTACTTTTCATATATTTGTGCCTAAGTACTTTAAAAAATAAGCAAACCTGGTTTAAGGAAAGAACCACATTGGTCTATTGAAATGTTGCCAGTGAAAAATATCTGAATGACACTGTTGTGAATCAAATAAGAAATTCAGTCTAGTAACTTTCTCTTACATAATAGCTCTTAATTAATTTCTAGTCTCTTTTCAAAGCAAACTGTAATCACTAGCCTTGACAATCCTTGTCCTGAAATCTAGGACTACAAAATAATGTTCTAGTTTCCTTTTTGGTTGAATACTCATCAGTTATTACCTCTTCTTTTAATGCATGTTTCTTCTGTTCTAAACAGATTTCTTTTGCTCTCATCAATTGCAAAGTATCTTTAGACACTGCATACTGAAGTTTTTCCATTCGCTCCACTGCTGCTGCCCAAGCTGCCTTACCAAACTTTTTCTGGTCTGCTCGCATACGATCATATACAGCTGTAAATAAAATTTAATAGCAGGCTTATCAACTTGGAAATAGTTTCAGTATAAGTCCTATTTAAGTAAATCAGCTTCTTCTTTATGCAAATAAAATGTTACAATCTTCAAAGCAGTAGTTATTTTAATTAAAAAATTGGGATCTTTTTGAAATGTGGTATTTTTATTCTTATTTAATGTATTCTATAAATTGATGTTATTTCATGGCAAAATTATTGGTATTATTTAAAGTAACCGGAGAAAACACACCAAACCAATTTGTGGAAAATTAAAAAGGAAATTGTAGAAAATAATTGTTTTTTTTAATTATAGTTTTGGTATAATAAAAAGTTATAAACAGAAAAGAAAGTATCTATAGTTTTTTAATTAAGAACCAATAGCTTCTTAATTTATATTGGTATTGAATTTGTAAAGGAAGAAATCTTAAGGGAAAAAGAAAATTGTAAGAGACACTGATTTCAAAAATTAAACTCAATATAAAGTTATTTCCCAAACTTCAATTTCTTGTGTTCAAAGTGGAATATACCCCACTTAACAGAATGGTGCTAATAATCATATTATAGGACACTTTTCCCACAAAATATCACAGTCTGAATAAGCACCTTCAATCAGAGAAAACCACACCAATTGGTGATTTGAGTAGAGAGTTACATAGAACAATAATGATAATTTGAGAATCTGCAAGGTTGCAAGATTGTTGAACATGTAAAGAAATTTTAGATACACAGATAGCTTTAGCAGCAAATGTAAAATAGTGTGCCCATTACCTTTTTGTGCTTTGGCTGTTATTTCAAAGTACTTTACAGTTAGGTCCTGTATAGATAATACAGCCATATGAGCCTTCCGTTGCCAGTCTGCATCTTCTTTTTGCAGGCTTTCAATTCTTCTAGGTCCTAGGTAATCATTCTCTATGGAAATCTGAAAATAAATCAACTCATTATATCTATCATGAAATAAACAGCAAGGGACAAGTAGTAAACATATAATCTTGTAAAGATTATATAAGGATAATTCTTTAAAATATTATCATGGACTTTCCTGAACAGTAAAAAAAATATTTGGGAAAATGAACTAATGGAAATTGGACAAACTCAGTTTAAAAAAATCATTTAGTCCTCCTTTATAATTTTGCTCATTTGCTTATCAAACCTTAAATGAGCATTTTTTCATGTCCTTTTTCCTATTATTGAAAAGGGGAAAATGGTAGAAACAAGACACTACAATCTAGGAAATAAAAAAAACTAGAGATGTAAAGGCAAAGGAAACAAAGTAAGCACATAAAGAGAATAAAATCTCTACCTTTGACCCTCTAATTACTAAATTTTAAAAGCACATCTGCCTATTCTTTAAAAGTCTTGTAAATGGAGCAAGCTCCAGGGAACTTGTTGGCATTTAGAAAGAGTATGCATTCTGGATAGGGGACAGGCAAAGGATTGCTATGTTTCAGCAAGACATCAATGCTGGAGTATGAAAACAAGAAGAGAACAAACAGGGGAAAAAATTCTCTTTGTAGAAAAGTATTTAAAACACTGTATTGTACAGCATTTTTAAAAAGCCTGAAAAGGGTGTGGTGATATCCTTTCCTCTCCCCTGTAGTCCTAATCTACACTGGAAAGGAAGTTGAAGAAAACTTTACAGATGACATTAAATTATAAATTCGTCTCTGTCCAATTATCTACTTCAAGTTTTCCAGGCAGCTAATGTTGTCTGAGCACTTTTACTTGACAAGAATAAACAGTTCCTGTCCCTTACCTTTTGGCAAGTAGTTTGCAGATTATCCACCATAGCTAAGCATTGGGGCATGGGATTTATATTTCATCTCATGGTCATTCATTTTTTTCCTTAGTATCTCTTTTCTATCATTGGAAGAGATCTGATAACATGTTAATAGAATAAGACAGCCAATAGCTGCACTTCAAATTAAAGTTTAGAAGAGTGAATTACTCATGTTCAAGCTTGCAGGTCCTAAACAATCAAAATTCCTGTAATATGTTACAATTTATTGGAAGGATATATTTGGAAGAAAAAGTGGAAATGATGGCACAATGATAAATAGTTAAGCAAGGAGAATTTTACTTATCTATTTATCATTATGCCATCAGTGCAATTTTTCTTTAAAGACTAAGAATACAATAGGCATCCCTAAGGAGAGACCAAAATATATAAAGAACAGGTGCTTAATCTTTTTCTTAAACAGGTTCCCAGCACAAAATCAACCATACCAATGCATATATAAATATGAAAAGAATGTTCTGATAGATAACATGCTATTCATATTTAAATAAAAAGTATATTTCAATAGATCTTTCTTCTTATCCTCAAATGATTCAGTCTAATGGAGGTTTGTTACAAAAATGTTTAGTTATGGACATAGAAATAACTGGGTGGTTCAGAAGACAGCACAGTTATACAAATGACTATTGTAAAGTCATGTACGTCATAACAAATGCCATTTGGCATTTTTTTCCATCACTCTATTGCAACTTAAAACTGAGCATCTAAGTGGTAAGTCTGACATAAGCCTAGAATTTCAAATTTATTCAAAAGAAAAACAACAGTTTTCTTACTTCATTGATTCTGTAAAAATATTTCGCATCTTGTAAGCACTTAACTGCTAAAGGCTCAAAAACCAGAGTTTATCTGATCTGCACAAAATTTCAGTGACTGAGTAAGATATTCCTTACTAAAAACAATAGTTCAATACTTTAGAAAGTTAGGCCAGATCCATTTGTGCTCAATACCCATGATCAAACATCTTTTCTCATAGCCAAGGCTTTATTTGCCCTCTTCACAAATACTTTAACCAAGAAAAGAAATCAGAAGAGACTATAAAGCTTAGAAAATATGAAAAGTCATTCTTGTATGTCTAATTTTAATCCAACCTAAAACACAAACTTTTACAGCTTCAGAAAGTGTGACAAACATTCAAAGATGTCCAAAATATCACATGGGATGAAATATTATTGGACTTATTATGATGTCCAATAATATTTTACAGTGTATATTGCTGATTTTATACCTTTATTTGCTGTCTTCTGAGCATAGCAAGTTCCCTCATATCTCGGAATGGCTGCAGTAAATATTGATAGAGTTCTGTGGTGGCTTCAGCAAGACTACCATATGCATCATCTTCCATTTGATATAATTCCAGCAACTCCACCATGCTTTCTGTATTCTTATGTTTTTCCAGAAGCTGTGCAAAAGTAAGAGAAAATATTAAAGTATTATTAAATTTTAAATATAAAAATATTATCAAACCTTATAAAATCAGGCATAGGAGCTCATACATTTGGTTACTAATATTCATCTTATTATTTCAGTGTATGATGATATCTTAATCCCACTCCATATTTTTTGTTAAATTATAAAACTAAAAATAGCTAAGATATTTGATCTTCCCCCCTTTTTTTATTTGAACACAATGGTATTCATGTGGTTACATTTATTTATTTGTTTATATTGCTGTTCCAATCCAGCAGGACCGTGGACTTTTAAAGATAATACATTATTTACAAAAAGCTTTTTCATGTAATAAAAGTTTTGATTCTTCCAGCTATAGGACCTTCTACTTGATATAGAATTATGCAGTATTTTATACACTGTCCACAGTTTAAGGATAATATGCATGGAATTCAAGAATTTAATTGCTTATATTGGTAAATCTCACTACCCAGAACAGTAAAAAATGCAAAGCAGCATCCATTTTTAGAAGATTCACCTACAGATTTATTTTTTATCCCATAGCATAGACATCCACGAAAGGGGAGCATCATGATGTGTTGGTGTAAAAGTCACAACTTATGCACTTGTGTCAGATTTTTGATGGAGTTTGCAACATGATATCATTGTGGGTATTCTTATTCTGACACAATCTTGGCTTGTTTCCAATAATGCTGACACATAGATAGCTGTGCACAGGCATCTGTGCATAGAAACACACAGATGCACAGAACACTCACAGATACCATGCAAGAAGAAAGCCCGGATGACGTTTAGCAAGCATATAAGAATCTTCCTTTCCCAGTAATGAAACAGCCCAATAGTAAGCAGGAGAAAGAATATGTCCTCTATGCTAGTCCTGGTGATTATACTTACTTTATATTATTTATATTTATATTATGTTTTAATTGGAGGACAATAAGAAACTTAAAACTATTTAAAATTGAACCCTGGATAATATTCTATATAGGTTGTCCTCAGCTAACGATGTTAATTGGTAATACTTGTCTGTTGCTAAATGGCATGGTTGTAACACACAATGTTATATGACTGTATCAATTTACAACGGCAGTTCCAGCAGTTGCAGTTGTTAAGTGAATTCCATACAGCATTAAGCACAACATCATGTAATTGCAGTTTGCAACTTCTTGCTGGATTCCCCAATTACTATGCTTGTTGGAAGCCAACAGTGAACTTGCAAATTGTGATCACATGGCTGCAGGACACTGCAACCATCATTTATTAAATGAAATGTTTTAAATTTTTATACCGTCCTTCTCCTACTGGACTCAGGGCGGTGAACAGCCAAAAATAAAAAACATCACATACAAAATTTAAAATTTTTTAAAAGAATTAGACAAATTTTGGCCCAATTAAATTTACAACACCCCAACTAAAATCAATTTACAATTAAAAATATCTAAAAATATCATAATTGTGAGCCAGTTGTCAACAGCTCAAATCACAATCATATTACTCAGGAACTGCAACTTTGATGATTTGTCTTACGTCTCCTTGTTCAATACCACCGTAATGGTAATACCACTCAAATGGTTGCTGAATAAAAGATAGTTAACCTAGGACTACCTTTAATTAGTTAGTCTGTGCCTTATGTAGCAAGCACTTTATGACTGACTGTTAAATAAAAATAACGAAAACCTGTTCAGGCAATGGACAACAGCTCAATCGTTCCTTCATAGTGTTTTTCTTTTCTTTTAATCCACTGATTCAAATAATACTTATTAAAGCAAATGAGATTTGAAAATCCTGAACAGGAAACAGCTAATTAATCAGTTTAACTATGCTAATAATGTAACAGAAATATAAAATAATCAATGGAATAAAAATAAAACGAAACAGTTTTTTTCAATTTTAATATACTGTTTTTCCTATAACATATGAAAGTATATGAAAGTATATTTAAGATTTATAATTTAATTTTCTGTTATTAACAATAAAGAATCAAAATACAGGTAATCCTCAACTCATGACCACAACTGAGCCCAACATTTTTGTTGCTAAGTGAGACAGTTGTTAAGTGATTTTGCCCCATTTTATAACCTTTCTTGCCACAGTTATTAAGTGAATCATTGCAGTTATTAATAACATGGTTGTTAAGTGAATCTGGTTTCCCCATTGACTTTGCTTGCCAGATTGACCCCAGAACATAGCAACTGTCATAAATATGAGTAAATTGCCAAGTGTCACATGACCATGGGAATGCTGCAATCTTTATAAGTGTGAAAATGGTCACAAGTCATTTTTTTAGTGCCATCGTAACTTCAAATAGTCACTAAATGAATTGTTGTAAGTTAAGGACTACCTGTACAAAGCCCCCCACTATTTTACACAAATTGATAGAAAAATGTCTACATGGAATGCACCAGTGTTCAAGATATACTTACAGAGGAAATCACTATTCTGGACAAGCAGTTAAAAGGAGGCAGATTATAGATGTAAGGCAGCTATAGCCACATCCATTTAAAAAAGCAGCCTTCAGATCTAATGGAAATGAAATGCAGGCTCTGCAATTTTTGGAAGCCTGACTTGACTGTGGGGCTGCTCAAATACAGTATATAAACCTGCCTTTCCTTTCTAAATGCAGTTCCTTAACATTTGCTTGTTTAAAGAATTTACATGGCTATCCAACTCAAACACTGCAACCTCTGAATGGCATACAATACAGTCCCTCCCCATCCCCACCTCAAAGCAAGATAAAGAATTTCAGCCTTTGTGAAGACCAACAGGGTGAGGGCCAGATGTATTTTGGGGGGATTGGTAGAAACTGTTCCAGATGACTGGTGTCACAGTGGAAAAGGCATATGATCCTTCATGAGTAGCTTTGTGATCTAAGACTAATTCTTAACTTAAATCTTGTATCAGAAACAAGAGAATGCTGGCTGTAAAACATCATTTTATGAGTACAAATATTCTCTCAATCTGAAATCTAAACACTGCAATGAAGCACACTCTTCAGATAAAAGCTGAATTAATACTACAGGACTGCCACAACAATAATTCTGAGGATTTTAAGATAAAAAATTGAACATGAGTCAGAAACACAAGCAACATTTACCATGTTTTCCCGAAAATAAGACTTTGTCTTATATTTTTTTGAACCCTGAAATAAGCGCTTGGCCTTATTGCCATGCGCTCAAAAGCCCGATTGGGGTTATTATCAGGGGATGTCTTATTTTGGGGAAAACATGGTAGTTTAAATACTAAGAGATACCTAAAGCAGCAAAGTGGGAAGACTCTTGAACCAGGGGTGGGTTCTAAATTTTTTTACTACCGGTTCTGAGGGCGTGGCTTATTTTGTGGGCGTGGCTTGGTCATGTGCAATTCTTTAGGATTTAGCAGAGGTACTGGTCTACCAGGCTTTTAACTGCTTGCAGAGCTGTACCGGTCTACCCATTTATTTTTGCAGGCACTTCTCTACCCATTTATTTTTGCAGGCACCAGTCTACTCATTTGTTTTTGGAGGCACCGGTCTACCAGCACACTGCCTTTTAACACTGATCAGCTATAAGGCAGCCCTTTGAAGCCCAGCAGCAAGAGTTTAAATAATTTTTTTTCCTTCTAGACGATCAGCTGGGACTCAGGAGGCAGCAATAGGTTGGGGGTTGGGGCCAAATAAAAGGTAAGAATAATGCTGGGGGGGCGGGAGGGCAGAACCGGTTTGGTGATGTCATATTGTCACTGCTACCGGCTCGGCGGAACCTGGCGGAACCCACCACTGTCTTGAACCCTTTATTAAGTATTATATTTTAGTCCACTCTAAGGAGCTTAGGATGGAATCTATATCCCTGTATTTTACCTTTACAGATAGTTTTCGTTTAGCTACCAGAAATGGGACTGGCAACTCAGTTGTTAAGTGGTCACTAAGTGAAATTGCATCTGTGCTTATGATCTTTTTTCAGCTTTGCTTTGTCTTACAGGCCTGCAAAGTTCATAAATGCAAATATTGCAAACTTAATTTTTCATAATCGTAATTGTGACTGGTCACTAAACAAGACAGTTGCTAAATAAGGATTACCTGTATAATCCCACAGGATTATAAAAACACAAGAGTGTCTATTATGCCTACCTCTTGTTCAGGCTATTATTGAAGGTAAAACTGTCTCTTTACTTCCCCTTTTCCCTTCTCTATTTTATTCTGACAATAGTATATATATATAATACCCTGTTTATTCTCTATCTTTTTCTAACAATAATATGTATGTATAATTTATTTATATTTAGAAAATATAGTCACCTACTCACTCACAGCAACTCTAGGCAGCTGACAAATAACAAAAACACAGTATAGAAAAAGAAAATAAAAAACCAATAAAAATAAAAAACAATAACCTTCCACCCTGCCCCCAGCAATAACACACGGTCAAATAAGCCATTTATGGGCAATCCAATACCATTCTTTAAGCAGTATTATATGGTCCATGTACTTGATGAAATAGATTGTAATGCAATAATTTATTTGATAATCTTTAAAATGCCCCAAATCTATTTATTGTACAGGTAGTCCATGTTTAGCAACCAAAATTGATCCAGTGATTCAGTCATTAAACAAATTGGTTACTAAGTGAAAATACATGACCGTGACTGTGTTTACAAGTTTATTTCAGCTCTGCTTTATAGAATCAGACCATACACAGCCAGGTAAGTCATAACAGCAGAATACACATTGAAAGGAATGTGCTAGAGCTGGCTTTTTGTCTAGGAAGCTTCTTAAGAAGCAAACAAAAGTCTTTAGCCTGAAACAAATTAGGGTTTTGTCAGTTTCAGGAAATAGAGCAGCTGGCTAGAGAGTTCTAATCAACTAAGACAACTGATCTGAGCTTGCTAACTTGCCCTTAGCACGTTAATTGCAAACGGTCTCTACCCAAGGCAGTTGTTAACAGGTAGTCAAGGACTACTTGTATTCAGCCAGTTTTACTGTAGAACAGCTTTTTAGGTTTATCTCTCTCTAATCTTCCCAATGCTCTTACTATAACACACTATGAACTATTATTTTGAAGCAAATGAAGAAATCTGAAGTTTTTCTAGCACATTCTTATGGACACAAAAGTGACTGGGAAATGTCTAGCAAACTAGGACATAGAATATAGCAAACTAGGACATGGAATATACACATACATACATACATACATACATACATACATACATATATATACACACACACACATATATATTTTCTATTTTCTTACTTCTTCGTAGGGTTTATGTGTGTTTTTCCTCTAGCCAGGTTTTCCCTACGTAACCAAGGTTTTTCTGCAGCCCCAGCTCAGTAGAATCACATCCACTCGATTCTGAGCTTTTTTCCTTTCTAGCAGCTAGCAAGCTCTTCCTGCTAAGTGGGAGACCTATATAGATCTATTTCCAGCTCGTTTGCTTTCATCAGTAGGCCACACCCACATCTTATGTATCCTCCCTGTAAAGGTATAGTTTCTATTTTCTTACTTCTTCATAGGGTTTATGTGTGTTTTTCCTCTAGCCAGGTTTTCCCTACGTAACCAAGGTTTTTCTGGATGTGATTCTACTGAGCTGGGTTTTCTCCTGCCAAGACACCTCCAATTTTACGCGGGAGAAAACCCGAATAACCAAAGACCGACCGACCGACCTACCTACCTACCTATCTATCTATCTATCTATCTATCAGAAATGACTGAGTTCCAAAACTTAAACACTTGTTTTAACCCATAACTAAAAGAATCAATAGAGTCCTGTAGTCCAAATTACCAAATCATACATTTTCCTCTGTATAAAGTAAAATCCCCATTTGAAAGAAACTAGACACGTTCAGAGAATTACTCAACTAGTGGCAAAATAAAACTCCAATAAATTAAAATATACACAGAGCTCTAGGGAATACACACTATACACATGTAGACAAATTACAGGCACTTAAGAAAAATAAGATACTACTAGAAGATAATAAATCATTTTCCTGTCTCCAAGTCCCTCAGAAAGCTCTTATTTACAACTTGAAGCTTAAAATATTTTCCTTTTTTTTAATGGATAACTGGTCACATTACAAAACAAATACTATCTAAAAAAGCTATCTAACTAGTATTTGAAGCACAGATTAGATAGGTACATGTTACAAATAAATGTTTTCAGATTTCAGAAGGTCCAACATTTGAAATATCCACCAAAATGAATTTTAGATTCTCCATGATTGACCTGAAGTAGCTCAATAAAATAAAATACTAATATTCCAATAAAGTATAAGAAACAGAAAGAAAATTGTCATATTACAAAATTTCTAATTGCAGAGAAATATGGGAATTAAGATAGATTTTCGAGATGACCTCCTTTTACCGGTCCAGAATAGAAAGTGTCCTCACTTATTGCATCACAGTATGGCATGCTGGTCTGACAGCCGCGGATAAAACACTACGGAGGGTGGTAAGCACAGCACAAAACATCGTGGGCTGTCCCCTAATATCACTATATGAGATTGCTATGGCTCGCTGCCTTGGAAGAGTGAAGAAAATTCTCAGGAATGACTCTCACCCTGGTCATCACTTCTTTACCCTCCTACCATTGGGAAGGATATAGAAGTATAGCCAGCTGCACAAACAGGCTAAAGAACAGTTTTTATCCGTGGGCTGTCAGAACTCCTGAATGAGAAATAACATCATAAGTACAGTATGTAGTATGACGGACTGCAGGGCCAGTGCAATGTGTAACATGTTCACACTGGTGCAATCAGATTGGGTGTTTTGTTAATATGATTTGGGTTAGGGATTTGCTGTCTTTACTGTTGAGTTGTATTGTGTTGGGGGGGGTGCACTGAGGGAGCTCAACCAATCTCATTGTACATATGTTGTGCACTGACAATAAAGATTTGAAATTGAATTAATCTTCATGTTTGTGAGATGGGAACAATGGTACAAATAAGTCTGCAACCAAATGCAATTTAAAAAGTTTAATGAAGCAGTGTGTGCATCGTTGGGCAATTCTATGTTTGGACCTTATATACCTCTACTGTCCAAATTGCACTGGCACTCAGTTTCCTTCGAGTTATTGGTTATCATCTTTAATATCCTACATTGTATGGGACCAAAATAAGGTAGTCCTCAACTTACAACCGTTCACTTACTGACTCTTCAAAATTACAATGGCACTGAAAGAAGTGATTTATTACCACTTTTCACACTTATGACCATTGCAGCATCCCCATCATCACATCATCAAAATTCAGACATTTGGCAACTGACTCATATTTATGATGCCGTGTCCTGTAGTCATGTGAATACCTTTTGTGACTGTCTGACAAGCAAAGTCAATGGGGAAAAACAGATTCATTTAACAGCTGTTATTAACTTAACAACTACAGCAATTCACTTAACAACTATGGCAAGGAAGATTGTAAATTGGGGCAAAATTCGTTTAACAAATGTGTCACTTAGCAACAGAAATTTTGGGCTCAATTGTAGTCATAAGTTGAGGACTACCTGTATCTGTTAGACCTCCTCTCCCTAAAGGTATCTGCCTGTCTCAACAGAACAGATAGGGTAGGCATGCTTCAGGTTCCTTTTCTTATACAATGTCCCTTGTGGGTCCTGGAAGCTGCCTTCTTCTTTGCAGTCCCCAGAAGATCTCCCCCTGGAGATCTAACTCTTTTAATCTTCCAGAGAGCACTCAAGACCTGGCTCTTCCCCCAGGCATTGAGATTGGGTGAGGTCATAATGGGAGGAGAAACTGGTGCAGTGCCAGGTTTTTCTGTTTTTCCTAGTTTTGTATTGTTCTGGTTTTAGCATTATGCTGTTTTACAATTTGGTTTTTAAGATAGATGGCTATACAAATGTTTTAAATAAATAGTTTTAGTGCCAAGTCACAAGACCAAAACTACAGAAAATAATTCTAAGAGCATATTTTTTTTCGGTTTGTAGGGCTTTAGACAACAAAAGTTCATTCCTGCTTTAATTTTCCTTTATGTAAGTGAAAAGAATTCTGTGTGCTCTCAAACTTCTAATATATCAATGAATAATGTTAAAAAGTAGAAAGATAGAAAATTCTTATTAACTAGATAAAGGCTGATGCTAAATTAGCAAATTGGCTGTGACTCAATTTTTTAAGAAAGAGGAGAATGTCTAGGTTTTGATGATGTATGTTTTTTTCCACTTTAATGTTTGCATGGGCAATTTAATATGCTCTATTTTATATATTTTTATATTATTACAATATTGCTCTACATAAGATAAAATAGTAAATTTCTCTGTCTTTTCTTCTCTTTTATTATCCTTCAAAATACAGGATAATAGACTAGTCTAGGATAGACCAGTGATGGTGAACCTTTTAGAAACCGAGTGCCCAAACTGCAACCCAAAACCCAGTTATTTATCTCAAAATACCAACACGGCAATTTAACCTGAATAATGAAGTTTTACTACCTAAAATAATGATAAAAAATGCACAGTTCAGCTAATTGTTCTAAGAAAAATGTGATAAATGCACTTTTATGCTCCAATTTTTTTTGTTGTTTAGCAACAATAAAAAAGAAAAACTTTTGTAATATTATTTCTCTCTTTCCCTCCCTCTCTCTTTCCCTCCCTCTCTCCATCTGTTTCTCTTTCCCTCTCTCTTTTTCTTTTTGGCAATTCCAATCTGGATCCTGTAGGGGAGACACTCCCCTTCCCTCCCCCTCTCTCCGCCCACGGCAGGGGCCAGGGCAGCCTGAGCGCAGCTTCTTCCTCGGAGGTGACCAGCAAGCAAAAAACATGGCGCTCTGGCTGGGAGGCGGCAGTGTGGAGCCCCACCTCTAGCCAGCGAGAGAGGACGTTGTACTTACCTGAACGTCCATTTTATCCTCGCTGCGAAGATATTCCACTGATTGGGAAACATCCACTGTCATTTGACTGACTGAGTGCCATTCAAACTTCCTCTACAGTCTGGTCACGCCCCCTTTCTTCTGCGCATGTCCAGTCTTTCCACGAAGTCAACTCTCGTAATATTCACTTCCATCCCATGGACTTCGATCCATATATCACCATTTATCTCATAATACATTCCATTCTTTGCTGTAGAGGAAGAAAAAACAGAAAACCCAAACCCAGGCCAGGTGATGGCAATACACTGGGAGGGCTGGAATATTTTCGCAGCGAGGATAAAATGGACGTTCAGGTAAGTACAACGTCCTTTTTTCTCCCTCGCTGCTCAGATATTCCACTGATTGGGACATACCCAAGCCTTCATCTAATGGGAGGGTTTAGAGTCCATCCCTGGCTCCGGTTGGATATTACAGTTTGTAAAACTCTTCTACTGAATGATGCATCCGCAGCCGCAAATGAATCCACTCGGTAATGTCTTATAAAGGAAGAAATAGACGACCATGTGGCCGCTCTACAAATATCATCAACTGAAGCCTGAGTGGCCCAAGCAGCTGATGTAGCCGCACTGCGTGTAGAATGTGGAGCTATACCTTCAGGCACTTGTGAACCCTGCAATTTGTAAGCAGCGGCAATACATGCTTTAATCCATCTACCTACTGTTGTAGACGATACTTTCTGTCCCATAGTAGATGGTAAAAAGGATACTAATAAAGCCTCAGTCTTACGGAACGATACCGTTCTCTTAATATAACATTTTAATATCCTCCTAACATCTAATGTATGCCACCTTTTTTCTAATGGATGTCTAGGATTTGGACAGAAATTAGGTAGTACAATATCTTGCGATCTGTGAAATAATGAATTAATTTTTGGAATAAAAACCGGATCCAGTCTCATAACCACTCTGTCCGGAAAGAAAATACACAGATCTTGTCGAATAGATAAAGCGGCTAATTCAGATACTCGTCTAGCCGACGTAACCACTAATAGAAATGCTAATTTCATTGTTAAATGTCTTAATGTTATTTCTTTGATAGGTTCATAAGGATCTAGTGTCAATGACTGTAATACTAAATTGAGATCCCAAGTTGGGTATCTATGTACTGTTGGTGGTCTTAAATTTACAGCCCCATGTAGAAATGACCTGATTCTAGGATCTTGAGACAACGAATGTCCCTTGTCCGTATGAAGCACTGTAGCTAACGCCGCTACCTGACGTCTGAGAGTAGCTGGTGCGAGTCCTTTTTTGAATCCAGATTGTAAAAATTTAAGAACGTCTTGTACTGATGCAGTTGTAGGATCTGTATGTTGTTCAACTGCCCACTTAGCGAACCTTTTCCAGGATGCATTATAAATGCGGACTGTTGCAGGTCTTCTAGCCGCTTGAATAGTGTCTATTACATCATGTGGTAACTGATCTTTCAAGAGACGGATCCGTTCAAACGCCAGACGGTCAACTGTAGCCAATCTGGATTTGGATGATAGATTGCTCCTTGACTCAGATCCCGTCTGCCCACTGGTAACTTCCATGGTTGATCTATCGAGCGATCTTTCAGATCTGCAAACCACTCTCGGCGAGGCCAGTATGGTGCTACTAGAATAAGATCTGCTTTTTCCATCATCATTTTCCTTATGAAAAGAGGAATGATGGGAATCGGGGGAAATGCATATAAAAGTCCCTGAGGCCAAGGACTTCGCAGAGCATCTAGCGCCTCCGCTCCTGGAGTCGGGAATCTTGAGTAAAATCTCGGAAGTTGTGTATTTTTTTCCGTGGCGAACAAATCCACCATCGGCTTCCCGAACTTGTTTACAATTTGCAGAAATAGGTTTGGATTCAATCTCCATTCTGACTGATCTATGATCCTCCTGCTTAGCCAGTCCGCTTGTTGATTTAAGGAACCTGAAATGTGTTCCGCCTTTATCGACAGTATGTATCTCTCTGCCCATGCCATCAGTCTTTCTGTCTCGTTCATGAGTGATTTCGATCTCGTACCTCCCTGTCTGTTCAGATGAGCCTTTGTGGCCATATTGTCTGTCAGAACTAATACATGTTTCTGCGCTACTTCCTGATGGAAATGTCTTAACGCTAATCTGACTGCTCTTAATTCTAGGAAATTTATGTTGTACTGTTTCTCCACAGGAGACCATGTTCCCTGTGCTAATTGGGACCCTAGGTGGGCTCCCCATCCCATCATACTGGCATCCGTGGTCAGCTTGATCCTTGGTGGTTCTATAAATAGCGTCCCCGCTCTCAGGGCTGGTGATATCCACCATTTTAGTGATAGTTTCACTATCGGAGTTAGTTTTATCTTGAATTGGGAGTCTGCTGTGCCCTGCTTCTGGTAAGGCAACAGAAGCCATTGTAACTGATGAGAGTGTCGTCGAGCCCATGGTACAATGTTTATGCATGAAATCAGTTTGCCCAATAGTTGAGACAATAGAATCAAAGGCACAGTTCTCATAGACAACACTTGAGCTATCAAATTTCGAATGCTGGATTGGCGCTCTGGGGAAAGATACACTATTCCCTGCCTGGAATCTATTACTGCCCCTAGATGTAATATTCGAGTTGTTGGTTCCAGCTGACTTTTGTCCCAATTGATAGTCAAGCCATGATTTTGTAGTGTTTGAAGAACTTTCTGTCTGTCCACTTCTGCTTGCTGAACCGATGACGAGAGTATCAAAATATCGTCCAGATAACAGACAATTCTTACTGATTTCTCCCTTAGTGTTGCTGCTACTGCTGCCATTAACTTTGTAAATACTCTTGGAGCCGACGAAAGGCCAAAAGGCATAGATCGGTATTGAAAATGGCGATCTGCATACGCAAATCTGAGAAATTGCCTGTGCGTTGGATAAATTGGTACATGTAGATACGCCTCCCTCAGGTCGATGGATTGCATCAGATCGTTGGACCGGATGCATCCTAGCAGAGACCTGAGGGAGTGCATCTTGAAACGGCGATACCTCACATGGAGATTTAATCGTTTTAGATTGAGGATGCCCCTCCATCCTCCCGAACTTTTGGGCACAAGGAAAAGAATTGAATAAAATCCTTTGTGTATCTGCTGTTGAGGTACAGGTTCTATTGCTTTTATCTGCAGTAAGTGTTGAATTTCCAATTCCATTAGTTGTCTTTTCACAGGAACGTTTGAAAAAGGACATTGAAGGAAAAACGTTGGAGGGAGTGACATGAATTCCAGTTGTAATCCGTCCGTCACTCTACGAAGAATCCAATTGTCTGTTGTTGAAAGTTTCCACTCGTTGCAAAACAATTGGATTTTCCCTCCAACGGGTACAGGGGTTGTCGAGTCATTTCCCTCTGCGGAACGGGCGAGAACCCGTTCCCCTAAAGGGACGTTTGAAACCTGCCTGACGTCTTCCCGTGTCTCGAAAAGACGCTCTATCCGAAAAGGAAGAATACTGTTGATTAGAGGATCTTTGAAAATTGGAACCATTAGATCCCTGTTCTTGCCGAAAGGACTGTCTCGGATATGGTGAAAAACGTCTATCATTACGCCTATATGAAGATGGCAGTACTTTCTTTTTATCTCGACCTTCCACTAAAATTGCTTCTAATGATGCCCCAAATAAGGACTGTCCTTGATATGGTGCCGAAGTAAGGCACCATTTTGATTTCATATCAGCTCTCCACTGGCGTAGCCAGAGAAGACGCCTCGATGATACTGCTGAGACTAACGCTCTTGATGCAAATTTGGCTGCATCCAAAGATGCATCGGCTGAATATTCTGCCGCAGCTATTAACTTAGTCACATTTTGCATAAATTTGACATCTTGGGAAGGTATCTCTTCTTTTAATTGACGGAGCCAAGTTAATGAAGCTCTGTTGAAAAATGAGGCGGACGTTGCCGCCTTGATTGCCCAAGCGGCAGCCTGATGAGTTTTTTTGAAAATCATTTCTGCCCGTTTGTCTTCTAATTTTAAACCATCTCCAGCATCACTGACTAACACCGATGGCGAAGTGAGGCTGGCCACGGGCTCATCTACCACAGGTAACTGTAGAAGAGCATCCAAATCAGGTGAACTGCAATACAGCTTTCTATCAAATGTATTGGGTCCAGAAATCGAACCAGGCCTATTCCACGATTTCTTAATGACTTGAGAAAATAATTCTGGCAAGGGCACATAGTCAAAATCATTTGAAGGAACTGGAAATAAACTATTAGTCTTTCCAGATTGGGAGGCTGGATCTAAATTCTTATCACTACTCTGTTCCATATTGGTAGCTATCCTTGCCTTACGTAAAAGAGACTTAAAAAGTTTGGGATTAAAAAGTCCTTGAAAAGAAGGCTTATCTGTATCCACCTCCTCCTCATCTGATAAATCAAATTCATTCAAATAGTCTGATTCTGGATTTTCCTCCTCAAACTGACTACAATTGACCCCAGACTGTTGCATAGTATTGTGAGGCACATTGTAAGAAGTTGATGGTATAGGTTCAGTTAAGAAACCTGATTGTTGCAATCCCGCTTGGAAAATGCGAGAAAATGTTTGTGAAAGTAAAGCTTGAAAATCCAAATTCTGACTCTGTAACAGACCTTCTCCAACACGTAGACCAGTGGCCATAGGAGTGAATGTGGCCTCAGGAACAGCGTGAACACAAGGTTGTTGAATTGTTCCCACAGTGGCCCTGCTTTGAGTTTCTGTATTCAAAGACTTAGCAGCCATAGATAAGCCTTGATTAACTGAAGGAAAATCCGTCTGCTGCCAAATTATGGCCTCCTCATCTATCTCAGAATATATTATTTTTTCAGTAGTCTGAGGTAAAATCACCTCTTGATCCTCTTTTTGAGATATAACTTGAGCTGCTAGTTTAGCTCTATTGAACTGCTTTTCAAGAGCATTATGTCTACGTAAATCCTCTCTGGAAGGTCTGTCCCCTTGCCTGGACATGGATTGCTCAGACATATCCCTAGTCCTGGCTCTGCCCTTTTTAGTTTTATTAGGTTTAGGGGATGGTGCCCTAGGAGGTGAATCCGCCTGTTCTAACTCAGATGAAATATCTGCTTCTGCCATTGTTTATAATTAAATAAAATAACCAGAAAATTTGATACTTTCCTCTGCCAGTAGTATCCAGGAGGCCAAACAATGCCAGACAGCATCTGTAGATGACCCCTCCCAATCGCTGTTAACGGTCCACCAACGACTTAATTCAAAGCTGCCCTTGACCGCTCTAACCAATAGGCGGGTAGGCGCTAAACAAGCAGATTAAATACAAGCGCGAGATCGGAATCTCAAGCCGACTCGGCTTCAAAAGCAGCCTCTTCTGTTAAACTTCGTTGCGAAGTGTTGTGCTGGTAAATGGAGTTTGTTTACAATGCAGGGACTCCTAAGCCGCTTGCCAGCCAACAAAATTCAAGCGGAGAGTTGTTAGAGCGAGGGCGGTGTTACCGGCACGCCGGTTAACCCACTCCTCGCTCGCGGCTCAAACGGCTGCTTTAGGACCGTTGCAAGGTCCTCTTCTCTCGCGCTGTCAAATCAACGTTCAAAGCGGCTGGCGCCCCAGCTGGGAAACCACCAAAGCCGCGTAATGCTACAAAGTATCAAAAACAATCTAAAGCAGCTGGCGTCCCAGCCGGGAAACGCCGAAGCTGCTCAGCGCCGATATATTGTAACACTTTGAATTCACAACTCTCCGAACAAAAAAACCAACTAAAAAGCCTGCTATTTAACAAATTAGCATAAGAACGAAAGGCACACCAGTCTAATCACCTGTGACTGAGTGAAAGACTGGACATGCGCAGAAGAAAGGGGGCGTGACTAGACTGTAGAGGAAGTTTGAATGGCACTCAGTCAGTCAAATGACAGTGGATGTTTCCCAATCAGTGGAATATCTGAGCAGCGAGGGAGGAAAATGGAGCAGGCAGGGTGCACACTTTCCCTGCTGCTGCTATGGCGCTGGCTAGGAGGGATGCGTGAGCTGAATGTTTGGAGCCACGCTTGGCAGAGTTTGCAAATGGGCTCGGCAGGACTGCTTAGCGGGGAGGCCCCGGGCCCGTTTGGTTTGCTTCAGCATGGGGTAGAGTGGCAATGCAGAAGGCAGAGAAAGTTCGGGCCTCTAGGAGTTCAGCCCTCACAGACTCCTTTGGGGTGACTTTTTCTGCTTTTGAAACATTACATTTAGCAACAATAAGAAAGAAAAAGTTTTGTAATATCATTTCTCTTTCTCTCCCTCCCTCTTTCACTTTCCCCCCCACTCTCTATTTCTCTCTCTTTCCCTCCCTCTCTCTCTGCCTCCCTCTGTTTCCCGGGGCGGGGGGAGGAACCCCTGAATTGGTACTGGGTGGTGGGAATGACATCCAAAGGCCGACGAGCCCAGAAGCAGCATGCCCACGCTCAGCTGGCTGGCAGGGAGGTGGGGCATCCCAACGCAGGCAGCTCTGTAGGAAAAGAAACTGCTTTTTTTTTGCTGGGTCGCATTGTGGTTCTGCCACAATGTTTTCAGGAGGAGGATGGAACCTCATCTCCCCCATTGTGAAGCGAACAAGTGAAAAGGAGAGGAACCTGAGTGGCGCAGCAGACTAATGCTACTGTTAAAAGGTAGTATTTAGCTTCCAGCTGCCTGCAATTACTGCAAGTTCAATTCTCACCAGGCTCAAGGTTGGCTCAGCCTTCCATCCTTTTTAAGGTAGGTAAAATGAGGACCCGGTTTGTGGGGGCAATAAGCTGACTTTGTATAAAATATACAAAAGTATGAAGGCTATTGCTTAACGCCTTGTAAGCCGCCCTGAGTCTCCGGAGAAGGGCGGCATATAAATCAAAATTAATTAATTAATTAATTAATTAAAAAAGTTAACTCAATCAATTCCAAGTTCGCGAGATCTTTTTCTTTCGCGAGAAGTTGGAATTGATTGAATGAAATGTGATGGAGAAACGCAATTGAAGCTGGGCTGGGGCGACTTCACGGGTGCCCACAGAGATCTGCGTGCCACATCTGGCATGTGTGCCACAGGTTCGCCATCACAGGGATAGACTATTCCTGATATGGAAGTTTTTGGTGATTATTCAGCAAATCATATCAATCTCGAACACATTTTGGTGAGTTTTAAATTGTATGGAAGAGATGAAACTGACATCAATCTTATATGATGATGATGTCATCCTTTTCAGTCACATCTGACTCTTGGCCAACTATATGATTAGTAAGGTGAAGGTTTGTTTCCTTCTTAAATACAAATTCTCTTGTCTACAATAGACAGACCAAAATGCAAGAATGCCACGCCCCGGATAGAGTTAGCCAACCAGAATATTACACAAGAAAATAATCACAGTTATAATCCAGTTTAATATAGTTTTAATTAAACCCTTGGGGAAGAATGGAAAGAGAATATAAACACTTCCTCTCTAGCAGTGTCCATGTCTTTTCACATATATCAATTAGACATATTTAATTTTATAAATTTTACAGGCTTTCTTCACTGCCAAAGTAAAGATCTAAACTTTTCAAGCAAACATGACCTCTAAATAATGTATTAAAATTATGAAATTCCACAGCAATACATATTAAATCATATAAAGATGAACGCTGCCATATAAAAAATAAAGATCTAAATTAGCCCTGCCTATCTGAGGGAGAGGAAGAGAACATGGGGGCCATAAAATGGTCGTTGCTTACCTGAACGACCCTTTTGTCCTCGCTGTGAAGACACTCCTCAGTATGGGTATTGCTCACTCCCATTCGCAATGGCTGGGTGTCAATCAAACCCTCTGGAGCTGGATACGCCCCTACTTCCTGCTCCTTCCTCAGTCTTTTCACGAAGACAGATTGGTCCAAAGACATCAGGACGAAGTATAGAAGATCTCCAGAGTAAACGACAGGAACAGGACAGGAACAGAACAGCTACAGAGGGAAACAAGAAGAAAAACCTCCACCAAGGCCAGACCTGGCAACTATAAGGGAGGGACGGAGTGTCTTCACAGCGAGGACAAAAGGGTCGTTCAGGTAAGCAACGACCATTTTCCTCCTCGCTGTTCAGACACTCCTCAGTATGGGACATACCCAAGTTCAAGAAGAATAGGGGCGGGCTTAAACAGAAGACTGGCCTTGGGGAGAGATTACAGACTGCAAAACCCTCCTGCCAAAGGCAGCATCCGCCGAGGCAAATCTGTCCAGACGATAGTGGGTCACAAAGGAAGAAAGGGAGGACCAGGTTGCCGCCCGGCAAATATCATCTACCGATGCCTGGGTAGCCCATGCCGCTGAAGTCGCGGCACTACGGGTAGAATGGGGCAGGATACCCCCCGGGACAGGAACCTCCCGCAACTCATATGCCCTAGAGATACATGCTTTGAGCCACCTGCCCACTGTTGCCGAGGATACTTTCTGACCTAAAGAAGAGGGAAGAAATGAGACTAACAACGCCTCAGTTCTGCGGAACGAGGCCGTTCTCTTAAGATATCTTCTCAAAGCCCGTCTTACATCTAAAGTATGCCATCGTCTTTCAGCTGGATGACGAGGGTTCGGGCAAAAATTAGGCAAGATGACTTCTTGGGCACGGTGAAAGCGAGTGTTCACTTTAGGGACAAATGAAGGGTCAAGTCGCAAGACCACCCGGTCAGGGTAGAAAATACAGAGATCACTCCTCATCGAGAAGGCGGCTATCTCGGACACTCTGCGAGCGGAGGTAATAGCTAGCAAAAAGGCCATCTTCAAGGACAGATATCGCAGGCTGATCGCAGCAAGTGGTTCGAACGGAGGTGCAGTCAAGGCCTGTAAAACCAATGTAAGGTCCCAAGTAGGGTAGCGGTGAACCGGTGGGGGTCGCAAGTTGGTAACCCCTTGAAGAAATGAACGGATCCGCGGGTCCTGAGACAGAGGAGATCGATTATCTCCAGATAAGACAGTGGCCAGGGCTGCCACTTGACGGCGAAGGGTCGCTGGAGCTAGACCTCTAGAGAATCCTGCATGAAGGAACAGCAGAATATCTGGAATTCCTGCTGTTGTGGGATCCACGTGATGGGTACCGCACCATCTGGTAAAGGCAGTCCATGAGGCATTATAAATGCGAGTCGTTGATGGTCTTCTAGCCGCCTGAATGATGGAGATGACGTCCTCCGATAGATGATCATGGAGCAGCTTTATGCGCTCAAATGCCACACGGCTAATCGCAGCCACTCTGGTTCCGGGTGACTCACTGCCCCTTGGGTCAAGACCACTTTGTCGGGTGGAAACTTCCACGGTGGTTCGACGGAGAGATTTTTGAGGTCCGCGAACCATTCTCGGCGGGGCCAATATGGAGCTACCAATAGAAGATGCGCCCGCTCCTGAATCGCCTTCCGAATTACTTTGGGAATAATTGGCAGAGGAGGAAAGGCATAAAGGAGCCCTTGAGGCCATGGACTCCGCAGAGCGTCCAGCCCTTCTGCGGCCGGAGACGGGTAACGGGAATAAAATCTCGGCAGTTGAGAGTTGGCGGCTGTCGCAAACAGGTCCACTATGGGCAGGCCGAACCTCCTCGACAGGTCTCGAAACAGGCCTGGATCCAGCTTCCATTCTGCATGGTCTATCTGGCCTCTGCTGAGCCAATCTGCCTCTCGATTCACATTCCCTGAAATGTGTTCGGCTTTTATTGAGGAAAGATGGATCTCTGCCCACGACAGAAGTCTCTCCGATTCCTGCATTAGAGTCCAAGAGCGGGTTCCCCCCTGCTTGTTGATATGGGCCTTGGTGGCCACATTGTCTGTCAGGATCAAAAGGTCCTGCTGATACACACGATGTTGGAAGTGAAGGAGGGCGAACCTGACCGCCCTGAGTTCCAGCCAATTTATGTTGTGCTTCTTCTCGGCCGATGTCCAGACCCCTTGGGCTAGCTGGGCATTGAGATGGGCCCCCCATCCGTGCAGGCTCGCATCTGTGGTTAGAACCAGTCTTGTCGGGTCCAGAAAGGGGGAGCCTCTGCTGAGAGCAGGGGACAACCACCATCGAAGGGAGAGCCGGACCGGGGCCGGTACCGACACTTTGAAGAGGGACTCCGCTCGACCTTGCTTCTGAAACGGGAGCAGGAACCATTGTAGACGACGAAGATGTAGGCGAGCCCAGGGCACAATGTCTATGCAAGATATTAGTTTTCCCAGAAGTTTGGACAGAACCAACAGAGGGACCGTCCGGGTTAGCAAGATGTGAGTCACCAACTGATGAATGCTGGCCTGTCTCTCGGGAGACAGGAAGACCACACACTGCGTCGAATCGATTGTTGCCCCGAGATGCAGAAGACGAGTAGTAGGAACTAGATGACTTTTGGTGAGATTCAAGGTGAATCCGTGTTCCTGGAGAGTCTGGACCACCAGCTGACGGTCCTGCACCGCCCGGTCGGGTGACGTTGACAGGATCAATATGTCGTCGAGGTAGCATGCTAATCGAATCGGGACCTCCCTGAGAGAAGCTGCTACTGCCGCTAGTAGTTTTGTAAACGTCCTTGGGGCGGACGAAAGGCCAAAGGGCATGGCCCGATACTGGAAATGATGGTTTCCAAAGGCAAACCGGAGGTACCGTCTGTAGGAGAGGTGAATAGGAACATGAAGGTACGCCTCTTTGAGATCTACCGATTGCATGAGATCTCCCCGCCGGATGCATCCTAGTAATGATTTGAGAGAATGCATTTTGAACCGACGGTATAAGATGTGCTGGTTGAGACGTCGTAGATTCAAAATACCTCTCCAACCACCCGAGTTCTTCGGAACTAGGAACAGCGTTGAATAAAAGCCGGTCTTGAGCTGGTCGGGCGGAACCTGCTCTATTGCATTTATGCGTAGCAGATGTTGAATCTCTTTTGAGAGTAGGAGCCGCTTGTCCGGTAGTGCCGGCCAAGGGCAATGAACATAAAAGTCCCGTGGGAGAGCGGTGAACTCCAAACATAGACCTTTGGTGACAGTTTGGACAATCCAGGCATCCAAAGTTGTAGCCGGCCACCGATGGGAAAAGGCCTGAAGTTTCCCACCGATTGGAGACAGGGCCGGTGAGTCACTTGCCTCTTCTGGCGTAGCGGGCAGAAGACGAGGACCTGAAGGGGCGTCTGGTGTTGCCTTGTCGACGACCACGGTCTCGAAAGGACGCCCGGTCGGAAGGTGGCTGGTACTGGAATTGTGATGGTCTGTAGTAAGAGGCGCCCCCGGAGCCTTGGTCCTGACGAAAGGGCTGCCGGGTATAAGGCACATAGCGCCTATCCTGACGACGAAAAGATGTAGGCAGAACCTTCTTTTTGTCCCGGTTCTCCACCAAAACGGGATCCAGTGAAGAGCCAAATAACGCTGGTCCTTTGTATGGAGCCGCCGTCAGGCGCCACTTAGACTTAGCATCAGCTCTCCAGTTGCGAAGCCATAACAGGCGCCTTGAAGAAACTGTTGAAGCCAAAGCACGAGATGCAAATTTAACGGCGTCCAAAGACGCGTCTGCCGAATATTCAGCCGCTGCAATGAGTTTAGCCAGATCTTGTTGCAGACGTGCGTCCTCAGGTGGAAGTCTGTCTTTCAATTGACGCAACCACACAAGCGAAGCCCGGTTGAAGAAGGATGATGAGGTAGAGGCACGGATGGCCCAAGCCGTCGCCTGGTGCGTCTTACGAAATGCCATGTCTGCCCGCTTATCTTCGAATTTGAGGCCATCCCCAGCTTCACCTACCAGAACAGAGGAAGATGTGAGACTGGCCACTGGTTCATCAATTGTAGGCAACTGTAGGAGGGCGTCCAGCACAGGAGCCGAAGCATAAAGCTTTTTGTCGAAAGAATTTGGACCAGAAAGTGAAGCGGGGTGATCCCATGGCTTTTGAATGACCTGGCAAAAAAGGTCAGGACACGGTACAAAGTCATCATCAGGTTGAGGCACATTGAATAAATTACTGTTAGGGCCTGTGGACACCGAAGCAGATGCCAAATTTGGGTTGTTGTCCATATTGGTGGCAGCCTTCGCTTTGCGTAGTAGAGAGCGAAATAAAGAAGGCTTAAATAAACCAGGAAAGGCAGGTTTGTCCTGGACCTCCTCCTCGTCATCAGACATCTCAAAGTCCTCCAGGATCTCATCCTCACGAGCCTGTTCAGGCTCCAGGCCATAAGAAGTAGAACCATGATGTTGCCCACAAGTAGGCTGATTATGACATAAAGCCGTAGGAACACCAACAGGAGCCGGAAAGGCAGCAGAGGCCTGCTGAAACCCCATTTGAAACATATGAGACATTGCCTGAGTAAAAAAGGATTGAAAGTCCATAGGCTGAACAAAGGCAGGGCCCGCTTCGGGCCGTAGACCAGCTGCAGTAGGAGTAAACGTAGCCTCAGGGGCAGGTCTAGACACTTGAGACAGGTGACTGGCCTCACTAGAAGACCTTGACCTAGTCCTAACTCCTGATTGGTTAGTGTGGCATAATGGTGTCCCCTGAGAGGTGGAAGGGGCCTCCCCACACCCTTCACCAGAAAGTGGATCCCCCTCAATGGGGATTTCAGGGTTACAAGACACCTCTTGGTGTGTACTTTCCTGCACTGTTGTGATCTGTTGTTTGGCCCTGGCAAATCTTTTTTCTAGGGCATTGTGCCTGCGCTGGGCATCTTTATCAGCCTTAGAAGACCTGGTGGATTTTGCAGTTTTAGAATGCTTAGACTTCTTCCCCTTGACCTGTTTTGGGGAAGGTGCTGGGGTAGGAGAAGGGCTATTATCCAAGTCAGAGGAAAGGGCCACTTCCTCCATATTGCTCATATTATCAGTCCGTTCACAAGGCCAATGATCACACAAAAATTTCAACTACACAGAGAATGTCTGTTGTAGAAATCAAGAATAATATTATTGCTAGTATTATTATTATTATTTTTTAATTTTTTAATTTTAATTTTTATTTTTTTTTATTTTTTTTAATATAAAAATAAGACCCGCAATCAGATCAATAAAAATTTATCCACCAAATTGAATAACCAGGGTAATTGATCAGGAATATATACACAGCCCCTTCTCTCTCTCTCTCTCTTTTTTTTTTTTTTTTTTTATATATATATGTAAATCAATTAAGCAATAATTCAATAAATTGATGCAAGTACTTCCCTGAACAGCTGCAGACACCTCTCTTCAAGCGGGTGGTAAATGCAGGAAACTTTTGGACCGCGTCCACTCCTGCCAAGAAGCCAGCGACCCTGGAAAGCAAAGCCCAGGTCGCGGTGTGCAAAAACGGCAGCGCAAATCAGCGGGTGACCAACAGCTCTCAAGATGGCGTCCCGCAATGGCGTTTTCTCTCTCTGGTCGCGGGCCAGGCGAAACAAAGCGCCTACGGCTGGACCGAAGCTGCCTCCAACAGGTGACAATTAGGAACAACGAGGGGAGAGTATGCCAGCCGGCAGGGACTCTGGCCCCAACACCTGTGTGCGATACTGATTTCTTCAATCAAAAAGCGGCAAAGGCGGGAAAGGGGGAAGCCTGGCAAACGCCGAAAAATCAAGCCGCTAAAGGCGGCCGGAGCCCCGAACCGCCGTTTCGCGCCTGCCAGCTGTTTAAACCAATGCAGGGAAGGTATAAAGCACAGAGAACGAAAGAAATAGAAATAAATCACAATAAAGGTAAAAGGAGAGGAAAAATAGAAGAATAAATCACAGAGAATAGACACCCTGAATGCTTTTGCAAATGGCTGAGTGAAAAGACTGAGGAAGGAGCAGGAAGTAGGGGCGTATCCAGCTCCAGAGGGTTTGATTGACACCCAGCCATTGCGAATGGGAGTGAGCAATACCCATACTGAGGAGTGTCTGAACAGCGAGGAGGAAAATTAGTGATTCTACATTAATGAGAATTATAAAACATTAGAGAAAAATATTAAGACTTATCAAACAAACCACTGTCAATTCTTATGCATACATCCTACGTATTGCAATGACCATTGTAAAATTGGTGAAAAAAATGAAAAAAGATTAATGAAAAAAAAGATATACTATTTTTTATTTAAGATTTAAATGAAGTGCATCATATTACAAGATTATATCCAGATAGTTTATCAAAATATATTGATAATATATTGTAAACTATAGAATCTAACAATTGATATGTCATACTTTTCCAATGAATCAGTTTAAATTATCCAAAGGACAGGACAGAACAGAATAGAACAGAAATACTTTATACAGTTGGTATAAGTACAATTGGACATACAAGGAAATTGTCTTCAGTGAATTAAGCTCTCAATGTACATGCCAAATAACAGAGTAATCATAATAATGATACCAATAAAAGGAGGTAGTAGAGAAGATGAGAAGAATAACAACAACAACAACAACAACAATAATAATACAGCCATACTACATACTACTATACTTAAGACATAAGGCAGTACTTTGGGAATTAGGTTTTCAGTAGAGTGATAGCACAAGGGGGGAAAACTGTTTCAATATCTTGTTGTTTTGGCATACAATGACAGGCTCAATAATTCTTCTGTAGAACTGTATAAACAGCTCCTGGAGCAGTCTGAACTTTCTGAGTTGATGCAGGAAGAACATTCTTTGTTATGCATTTTTATGTCAATTTCAAATCCTGAAAGATTATAGAAGCCCAAAACTTGAAAAATTAGCAAAACGTATTGTTTGCCGATTATCCCCTAAATTATGAACCATTACTATACCATCATTATCTAATATGAGAGGCAGTTTCTCTATAAGATTTAATGAATAGACTTTTCCCTTCTATTGCCTAAAATCCTTTACTGAGATGCCAAGAAATGAAGCAGAGATCTTCTGCATGCAAATCTTCTTCCATTTATCTGGGTAATGATCTTACCTATTAACGAGGACAATATGAGTTTTCTTTTATTTGAAACAAATACTTAACAACATAAATTCTGGGCTCAACTGTAAGTCAAGAACCACCTGTACATGTTCCCTCCCCCGGAAAATGAGGTTAACGACACCTACTGGCTAAAACAACTAACAGCAGTGCACATGCCTAGCAGCACAGATGAACGGCTGCTAGCAGCAGGCTCCCATCCTTCATGGCTAACCTAAGGAAAGACATCCCAAAGGTACTTTTCAAAAGGCAACTGGACTTTATTGGTTTTTTCCTTGAAAATGTTTCACTTGTCATCCAAGAAGCTTCTTCAGTTCTGACTGAATGGTGGGGAACGGAATTTATCTGGGTAATAATAATTTGTAAGTTCATTCAGAACTGAAGAAGCTTCATGGACGACAAAGGAAACTTTTCAAGGAAAAAACCAAGAACCGCACAACATGGAAAGTTCTATCACGCCTTATAGCCACTAAGCTACATGACCATATGGACCATTGGGCCAATACATAAGCACAGCTCAAAAGGACATTGGGAACAACACCAGAGATTTAAAATACCAGCTCACAGACAGACCAGTTGCCCAAGACTCAAGGTCTAGACAGAGCAATCTGAGCACAGCCCGGACTGACTACAATTCAATGCCACATATATGTATCTGTGAATGCCTGGGGCTATACAAAGTCAACAAGACACTAAAGGCCTTCCTCAAGAACTCAATGGGACTGTGGAAGACAACACTGGAAGTCAACTCAAGACAACTCACATAAGTAGCCATTAAGAGCGGCATATATCAAAGTGATGCACTGTCTCCACTGCTGTTCTGCATAGCAGAACAGCAGTGAACCCCCTCAGCCAGATAATCACAAGGACTTAATACAAGTTCAAGAGTGGAACTAGCATCAGTCACTTCCCATACATGGATGACATCAAGTTGTATGCCAGGAGTGAATGAGACATTGATTTATTGGTCCACCTGAGAGGGATCTACAGTGAGGACACTGAGAAGTCATTCAGACTAGAGAAGTGTGGCTGGATGGTGATCAAGAGAGAGAAATGGAAAATAGTTAAGACTGATAAGGTGAAATTACCAGTGGACAACAAAGCAGACATACAGACCAATTATAACTACCTTGGTATACCAGTTGCATGGGAACCATAATTAGAATGCAGAGGATAGCAACATTCAAGTATCACCAAAGGAAGAGACAGATTTTGAAGAGCCAGTTCAAAGGGAAGAACAAGATCCATGCCATCAATAGGTATGCCCTGCCAATCATCAGATAGCATGCTGGTATAGTGAGCTGGCCAAAAAAGGATATTGACGCTGCTGATGTGAGATCTAGAAGCTGCACATGATGTACAGAGGTTTCCACCCAGGGTGGATAAAAATCGATGATTTTTTTAAAATTTAAATTTAATTTGGATTTTTAAAATTTTTATTGAATTTATTTTAATAAAATGCCTTTGGAGTAAAAATCTATCTAAAGATAGTTTTCTATTTAAGATACATTAATAATTTAGTTTATTCAGCATGAAATGGTTAGTATCCAATTAAAATGATGAAAGTCATAAATGCAGTGAGAATATTGGAAAATAGTAAAGTTCCCAGTATATTAGTATAACAGCAAAAATGTTAAAATATGGATGTTATGATTATGGGGTGTTTAATGTATGTATGGCATGTTTGTGCAAGTCTGTGTGAGCCCTGCCTGAAAATTGGAATAACACCATCCTCTAGCAAGAGACTAAGAATGAATGGTAAATAATAAGAGTAAACAATGTCATAAGTGTGCCTGGAAAGGTGTTGGACAAAATTCTGAAAGGGGGCAATAGCCCCAATTTGGGAAGTACAATACAGTTGTATGCAAGGTGAAGTATGTGCAGGCCAGATCTTTTCTTTTCAGTAGCTCACTGATTAATGTGAGTAGCTCACTGATAATGTAATGTAAATTGACTTAAAGAAAGCATAGAATACAGAATAGTTCATGTGAATATGGAATTTAAAGGTGATAGCTGAATGGGAAATGGTAGAAGTAAATCATGAATGCAAATAAACTGAACGCTTAGTGAATGATTCAAAACTGTCCAGGAGCATGACAAGGATGTGTGGTATGTTGATTAATACAAGCATTGACAAACATGTTAAGAAATGCTTTTGGTGATTAACAGAGGTTATATTGGCTGGGGATATGGATGTGGATGTACTTTATATGCAAATTATGTGTTACTGGCTAAGAACTTAATGTTTTGCAACAAATATTAATAATGACACAACTATGATGTGAAAATTAGTGTATCAAAGGCCAAGGTAGCGTTTGACCAAAAAATGGTCATACGCACACACACACTAAGGCAGGGGTCTCCAACCTTGGCAACTTTAAGACTTGTGGATTTCAACTCCCAGAATTCTGGGAGTTGAAGTCCACAAGTCTTAAAGTTGCCAAGGTTGGAGACCCCTCCACTAAGGGATACAAAAAGGAAGAAATTTAAAGATATGTAAATGCTAGTGGAAAAGTAGTGGTAACATGTGGCTGTTGCAAGGAATGAACATTTGTCAAAAATAATGAAAATATCTCTCTATATATTATAATATTGGAAGCGAGAAACAATTTTTTCAGAAGCCTGAAAATAATAGCAATGGATTGCTTATGACGCTTGCAAAGATAGACAAGAAGAAATAGTATCAGTGATGAAATGTACTTTTGCCTATTTTGTTATGTGGGAGTGAGAATTGAAGGGTAAAAGTTGAATGGAGTCAAAATTGGTTATTAAGAATTATAGGCAATAAAGCAAGAAGAGATAGGATCAAGACAAAATGTATGCTGAGTAAATGTGAACTATATAGAAAAGCTGAGTGAACAGTACAAAAGTAATACGTTAATGTGATTTGGTTATATAGAAAGAATGCATGAGGATTGCATCATAAAATAAATATATAAAGGAAGAGTGATGGACTGACAGGAAAGAAAAATACTAATGAGACCCACAAAAATGTGTGTTTAACAGTTTGAAAAATTAAATGCAATATATGAACGGATGATAGAACCAGGAAGTTTCCAAGATTGGAAAAAGTATGGACAATAATTGTGAATGGCACCTATATAAAACAAGATTTAGTTATATTTCTTGTTTTAGTCCTCTGTTTCTTTTACCATTTTTATTCTCTTTCTACACTTAATCTAACTTTTTATCCTGAAAGGGACTAGCATAGCAAGTATATATAAAGATCCATTATGCAGAAATTATTAAATCAAATCTTTTCTTTAAGTTGTCTTTAAAAATTTCATAGTGTTTATTAGATTTATATCCTACCTTTTCTCCAGGAGCACAAGGCAGCCTTATTTTTCTTCACTTTAACTCCACAGTAATTACCCCTTTAAGTGAGGCTAGGCTGAGGGACTGGCTTAGAATTAGCCACTGAATTTCCATGGTTGAGTTTGAGATTAGGAAATAATACAGGTAAGTACTCAATTTACTCAAATAATACATATGGTACTCAACTTATGACCACAATTAGGACCAGAATCTACACCGTAAGTGATATAGTTAAGTAAATAATGCCCGTTTTTATAACCTTTTTGCTACAGTCTTAAGTGAAATTAGTTTTCCCCCACCACCACTAACCTTCCCTGGGGTTACCAACAAGTGCTTTGCTTGTTGGCAATTCTGGGGAAGGTTACTAGAGGTGATCATGTGACTCTGCTCTGGGACACTGCAACTGTTGTAATTACATGCCAATTGCCAAGAACCCAAATGTTGATCATGTGATCGTGGGGACCCTGTGACAGTTATAAATGCACGGACAGGTCATAAATGACTTTTCTCAGTACCATAAGCTTGAAGGTTATTAAACAAATGGTTGTAAGTGAAGGACTACCTTCACTTACATAGCATGTACCAATATGAAAGAGATAAATTCTGTATGGTAAGATTTAACGTGCCACTTCACCTAACTTTTTATATTATCTTTTAAAGTAATTTAGGCTACCAATATTCTTCTACTTCCAATTTTATGTATTAATATTAAATATTAAGACTATAATTTTGGCATAGAAGCAATTTTACAATTCCAACCATTATATTTGCAAAATTATTGCAGAAAGATATAGTTTTACATTTAATATAAAGTTCTAATCAAGTCTGAACTTGAGTTTCATGTTGCATAGCTCAACAGGAATGTGTGACTAAATAAAACATTGTCCAAGCTAATTCTAAATAAAAGGAATTTATCAGTGCATATGGCCTTTCTTATTTCATCCAAAGACTTGAATCATTCAACTGACCATCAGGATAAATCTTAATAAAAGGGCATATTAATATATGCTAGGAAATTTTATAACCAGTATCAACCAATATTCTCTTTAAAACTGAAACATTTTTGTATGGGTTTTAATTAAAAAACTGTTAAGAATCCAGTATCTTCACTCAATGACTCTTAACTGTCTTAAAGTCACTTTCAAAGCAAAGGTAAGGCAAAAGAAAATATGAGTGAAATACAATACATGAACTGAGTTGTCTCATATTTCAGGAGGTAATTGAATCCCAATCTGAAGTGTAGAAAACTACTATATTCAGATTACACATTAATATTAAATGTCTGTCATCTGTTGCTTCATTATCATGGAATAATTTAACCAAGTGAGCTATGAGGTTCTTGTTTCAATTGACAAGCAGGTAATACAGTAGATAGTGGAAACCTGAGAGAAAAAAAGTAAGTTATCCTTTCTTAAATATGCACCTTTTAATTAAATATGAGTCAGTTACATAGAAGGTACTAACAGATATACTGACATTAGACAATGTGTTTAATTAGCATATACAGTATATATACAGATTGTTACCAGACAGTCAACATAATAATACTGGCACAGCCAATAGCTCTAGAATCATATCCATATAAAACTGAACCTAGTTTAACAAAACATATTTTATGCCTCTGTTTCATATGAGAAACATTTTAATTTCTAGGATACTTAAAATACTTGGTAAGTAATTAAATATACTGCATGTATAATCACTTCATTTTTTAAAATAAATATATCCTGATTAGAATAGTTACCAACATTTATATACAGTATGACAAAAATCATATACAGACTAAAGAGCTTGTATAAAACCTTACAAAGTGTTTTTTAAAAAACTTATGGCACCAAAATATCCTATTTCACACTATTCAATGATTATTATATGTTTTTTATCCAGTCTTTATTACTTTATTAGTAATTCAACATGATAAACATTCCTAAATACTCCTTCCTCCTATTTTCATCACCACCATCCTGTGGGGTGAGTTGGCCAGACAGAGGGACCAGCCCTAAGTCACTCAGCCAGTTTTCATACCTAAGGCAGAACTAGAACTCACAGTCTCCTGGTTTCTATGCCACACCTTAACCATTATACCAAACTGGCTCTCCATTCTCCTTCTAGAAGAAAATTTTATCCTCCTCTGAGAAAAGCTAAAGCAATAAAGCTTTTTCTTGCATATTTCTGCTGCTACTATGGCCCTTCACAGCTTTTATTTTGTATACCTACCATGAATTATAAACAAACAAACAAAAAAAGAATACTGGTCTAAATTTCCCTTCTATTGAAATCTCAGCTTTGATTGTTATTACAACTGACCTCCTGCTTCTGGGCTAAATTCTTAATCTTACATATATGCCAACTTCAAAACCAAATTTAGCAGAAGGTAAATACCATTTATTTACTTGCTTGTTAGATTTATAGTTCCCCATTCACCGGGAACTCCAAAAAGTCAATATGGCAGCCATAATGAAGTTTATATTATTGTTTCATCTTGTTTTGTTTTACTGATCTTGCTGTGAGCAAACAGAGTTATTGTATATAAGATGATAAATCATGTAAGTCAGGTAAATAAATAAAAATGATCACATGATTGAAGCCCCTCCCCTCTTGTGCAGGTATCAAAATACTGCCATCTTCTTCCTTTCTTAAAAAACTCTTCTGGATGTGTTTCCTCCAATCAATATACATTATCCTAATTTCCCTTACAACAATAATTCTGTGAGATAAATTGAGTGAATAAGTGACCTATAAAGACCCCAGAAGCTTCACTAAGGGTGGATTTGAAATGAGGCCTTCCCAGTGCAGCCCAACATATCAACCATGTTTATGGTTGTGGTTAATGTTTTTACTTGTGAGTCACCTAGAGTCAGAGTCTAGAGGCCTAGAAATTTAATAATAAATAAATAAAACAGAAACATGTACATCCCCCTTAACAAGTTTCATCATAGTTAGGTATACAGATATCTGAATCCAGAATTTGCACCTTGGAGGATTTACTACGAAATACTCCAGCAAACATTCAGATTTACCAACTAATTATATTTTTCTAAGTATTTTGTTTTTCCTAAACATTATCACTTATCTGGAATTACAGTATGTTATGAGGAAAAAAGAAAGAAAACAACTGAGAGTCAAACCTTAGGAAATTTATTCTAAGATTAAGTTGACGAATAACTGGTGCAAACAAAATGTATTAATTACGTTTGATGAGGGTCTCCCCCCACTTTATCTATACTGGGGGCATCGCTCACCTCCTGAATGCGCTTACGGGCCCTTTGCAAAACCTCCTCGTAGCCCTTCTGCCGGAGCTCGCTCAGACTCTCGTAATATTCCTCCGGGTCGTCGGTTTCGGTAAAGAGTACCTGAGAGAGGATCTTCCAGCCGCAAGTATCGAGGCAGTGGCCCAGGTATACCTGCAGCTGACAGCAGAGCGCATCCATCTCTTCCTCCGAGAGCTCTGGAATCCCGAAGAGCACCGTCCACATCCCCGACGGTTCCTCGGGAAGGACGGGCAAACAGGGCTCCAGCTCGGAATTCACCGAGCACAGCTGTTGATGGACGGCCCGCAAATCCTGGAAAGAGAAGAGGCCGGCCCAGCTGCATTCCTCTCCAGATAGCGCTTCCACCTCGGCGGAGGCCGTGGTGGGCGACTCGGTCGCTTGAGGCCCGGCGGGAGGAGAAGGGAGGAGAAAGGCAGCAGCGACGGCGGCGCCTCCCGAAGGCTCTTCCTTGCCCAGCTCTAGTTCCTCCAGATCTTCGGCCGCGCAGGCCGCTGGGCTGAGCGGCGCCTTCGGAGCGGGCTGAGGCCTCCGGGCCAGGCTGCTCTTCGTCCTCGCCGGGCTCCTCTGCGACGCCTCAACCGCTCGGCTGCCCGGGCTGCGCGGAAGCGACTCAGCCCGGGCAGGCGATGCCGGCGAGCTCCTGGTTTGGACGGGCTCCGCGGTGCGTCGGGCCGGGGGTTTTCGTATAGTGGGGCTGCCGGCCGTTTTACAGGAGGCGCTTAGCTGCTCGGGCGCCCCGGGGCCCACCGCGCCAGTGCGGCGGAACTCCCGGGAGCCGCTGCGCTGCCTCTGCGCCGTCCGGTTATGGCAGGTGATGGCGAACTTGCTCTCGATCTCATTCCAGGCCACGATAAAGACAAACTTCTGCTTCTCCCGCTCGTGGAAGGCGTGAGGCCTCACGGCCACCCAGTCCGCCTCCAAGGTCTCTTCCAAGGCGAAGGTGCTCATGGTGGACCGACACCGCGACGCCCCCCCCCGCCTCCCTTTTCTCTCACGGACGTCGCGAAGCGGGGAAGTCTCTGTTCCGGTCAAGATTGCCGGCTACCTAGTCACCGCCCAGCCTCAGCCATATTAACGGCCGGCATCGGAAACCCAACCGGGCGGAAACCCAAGCAGGAAAGATGCCAGGCTAGCCAGGACCCGGAGAGCCGCGGTGGAAAGGCGCCAGAGACCCGCCGGTGGCTTCAACGGCCGTTGCTCCTGCTGCTGCTGCAGCGCGCGCGCGCGCCCTCCGCGCGCCTCTGCTTTGTTGTCAGGAGTCTGGCGGCCGCAGAGTCTCCCGCACAGGTACTTGCAAGGCGGTCACGTGGAGACGCCGGATCTGTTTACAAGCCACCGCGGGGCCGCTGTCCCGCCTCTTGCGCTGTTTGCCCTCCCCGCCTCTTCCCTTGAGCTGGGGGAGGTCTCATCCTCCAGTCCGCAGGACAGAAAGGACGCGGTTCGCTCCTCTTCTTTTGTCGGCCTTTTCCCTACCGGGATTTCAGGAGCGCCGCCTTGTTCCCCCTCCTCTTTCTCCTCTCGAAAAGATCCGGATTCCAAGCGCTCCTGGGTGGATTATTAGGAAAGCCGGGATCCTGCCAGAAAGGCGCCTTGAACCCACGCCCGGTCCCGAAAAGATCAGCAGAGCTTTAGGGTCCCAGCTGAGGGGTTGGTGAGACCCTTTTATGGACAATGGCGGCTGAAGTTCATGACGGGTTTCTGCGGTGAGAGGGGGTGGGTGGGTGTGAGGAGCTGAGCTTCGTTTGCAAACTGTTTCTTGCTTTTGAAGTGAGTCTCTCACGTTTTCGCTTTTGGTTGTTGCGGAAAGAAGATGTGTATCAATGAGAGACGTCTGCGAGCCCCCAAGTGGAAACCTGTATCAGTCGTAGCGACTTGAGATAGTCGGAAAATACAAACCTGATCCGTGGGAGTCAAGTCTTAATTTTGAATCAGCCTTACCAAAGTCTTTTTTTTAGAAACTTATTTCCCCGAGGTACAATAGGTAGGTATCCTATTAGGCTTTTATATTTTTCTAAATTTCATTACTCAGTATAGACTAGAAAATATATTTGTTTTCTTTTCTTTTTGTAGGCCTTTATGTGTATTTCTCTTTAGCCAGAAATCTCGTAAACCAAGATTTTTATGCAGCCCTAGTTCAGTGAAATCACAATCCACTAGTTTCTAGTTTTTTTTATTGAAAAGTTTTACAAAAACAACAGTTTTCCCCCACCCCTTTTCCCACCCAACCCCCCCCCCACTTCCCAGAGCAAAACACAAGGTATTTCAATTAACAATTAACAATAAACTAAATTGCTTAACTATCTTTTAAACTTGGGCACCCTGCTGCCCAAGACTAAGGGTGCTTGCTGGCTGCCTGTATAAAGCCTAGAAACTAGTGGATTGTGATTTCACTGAACTAGGGCTGCATAAAAATCTTGGTTTACGTAGGAAGAACCTGGCTAAAGAGAAATACATAGGAAATATATCTTATGTATCGCATCTAAATATATCACAATCTGAATACTTGATTCCAATTCCTTTTCATAGAATTTAAGTCTTTTCTATTAACTGTTAATAATTAAAATTATTAATAATAAAAGTTAATAAAAGTTCCAAAAGGGAAGAAAGAACGACTTACCTTCTAAATGACAAAATATCTTTTGTCTAATCATTATCTGATATCTTACTAGGCAGCTGGCTATTTATGAACTGAAAAATGTAGACTAAAGGGATCCAGGTTGACAGGTTGAAATATGAGTAGGAGTATTTGAAGCTAATATGCCTGACATTGGTCAATAAATAATTATCAGGGATCACGATGGTTGTAATTAGGATAAAAACTACAAAGTTAATGCACATATATGCCTGTCCCTCAAAGTAACAAATGATAAGTTACAGATTCTGTCACAGTACAGATATTTTTGGTCCACTTTAAAACCCAAGGACTTTATTAGGAAATAACACATTCAAGTCAGGGTTTTTGACTTTAATGCACCAAAACAAATCTTAATAAGAGTTTTTCCAAGACTATTACCCTGAAAAGTATACAACTGAAATGAACCTAAATATAGTTCTTGAGACGTAAAGGGCATTAGTCTCTACAATTAAAACAGCTGATGATAAAATAATGGACTCTAATGGACTGTCCTGTAGTGTGAATGTGTTTGTATATTGTGATGTTGTCTTGGTAGTTTTAAAAATATGAATTATTTAAAAAATATTGAAAAACAAATGTTTTCTGGCAGATTCTTATTGGCTTGTTAATATTTAGATTTATTTTTGCATCTTCCAAAAACGGAACTAGTGGAATTAGTGGTAAGTATTATATCGCAAAATGGGCTTGAATAATGGAAGATTCCCATCAGTTGAGATAGCAAGTTACATTGTGAGTAGAGAATATTTTTTGTTGAAGGTTGAAGGCCTATGTATCTGTAGTTAGTAAATGAAATAGGAATAGGACAATCACTACGGTACATCCTCTCTTTGTCATTCCTTTCATTTATACATTTTTATTTTGTTTTCTGTTAGCTGAATATTTCATAATTTTCATATTTTAAAGCGCTTTTCACTAAAGGTAATTTCAAAGGAGAGTAGCACAAAATGAAACAATATAACTATTAAATGCACAGTGGAGTGTTTCTCAATCTCAGGAACTTTAAGATGGAGTTTTGGGAGTTGAAGTCTTAAAGCTACTGAGATTGAGAAACACTGGTTCAGTGAGTACATCAAGCTATACTTATAATAAAAAAGAAAATAGAAGAACCTTGAAGCTATGAGGCTCGTTAGTGTAAAGTTGAATAATGCAGATTATATAATGTGTCATATAAAATTTTATAGAACAGATGTACAATATCTATCCCAAAAAAGCAAAGAAAAACAAATACTTTAACTTTGTAACTACAATTACCAGTAGAACTTAAACCCCAAAACAGTAAATGAGGAACACTGGGAGAAACCACAAGCCACATAATAGAGCAATCTTCTTTAATAGCTGCAGGGGTATTTTTTAAACAAATACATCTCATTCTTGTTACAAATTACTGATCAAAGATGGTAAGTGGGTACATTTTTTTAATATTTAAATTTTTTTTCTTTGCCTTATTTATCTTTGATTTTAATAGAATTCTAAAAACTATAGTTCAAATTATGCCTTGCCTGACATATTGCACATTCCATTGCAAAAGGATTTAGATTTATTTTAGAAAAGTAAACAAGGTAGGCTAATGGTAGACCATCATTCATAGTTTATTAAATCTCACATATTTATTGACTCTCACAGGTGGTAACTCCATAGAAGTATAGGGTTCTTTGCTTGATGATACATTTGGATCAAGATGACAGCTTAACATGGTATAATAGGGAAATGACTAAATAGATTTAATGTGTATTTTTTACTGTGTGCTTTCAGAACAATAATTTAATTATTCCTTTAAAATGTATGATGCCTAAAGAATTTTAAGGTCATCTATAAAAAAAAACTTTGACATATATGTTGAATGTGTCAAAAGTTTAATATTGCTTCATTTCTTAGAGTAATTTTATACTCTAAGATAGTAACGGAGTACTTATTTTTAGAAGTCAACCTGTTTCCTCCCTTCTTTAAAATAAAAGAATAATTCAATAACTTGTTTTGCAAAGTCAGAAATTTTGCATTCCTTTTCATATGACCTGCCATATAAACGATGCTTGAGTTGTCATTCTTCTTCGCAACTTAGAGTTGCTTGGTTGCAGGGAGCTCTGTACATCAGTTTGCCGCCAAAACTCACATTCTTAGCAGGATGAAACCCAGACGCATGTTATAGCATTTCTAAATTGTGGTTTAGTTTCTTTGTCTTCAAACTGATTTTACAAAATTTTCATTTTATACTGTTTATATGTAGCTTTATAAAATTGTGTGGTTTCTTTTATAGATTGTCAAATTAGTAATTATGTGGTCTACAACTATACTCATAGAAATTGTTTTCTTGAATTGTATAGAATTCCTTTGTTTAAGGATTTATAGGCTTTCAGTGGAGTCTTCTATTTGAAAATTTGCTTAATAGTGCTTGAAAGCTTGCTGCCAAGTAAATAGGTATACTTAGTAGTAAGCTCTAAAGATAGTATGAATTATTTTTGAGTAGGAACAGGTTGATTCTATTTATTTTGAAGATAAGAGTTACTCAAACAACAGCTTCCACATCTCATGTAGGATTCCTAAGTCTGGAAAGCTGCATGAAGCTTGATGTCCATGATCGTTCCACTAATTTGCTTTCCTACATTTCTGATTAATTGCTGTGGCAACTCCTGCCAGTTTTATTAGAAAATCTTCTTCCTTTGATCCACAAGATCATAGTGTCAGTGCCAAAATGACAGATGTTGCTAGACCTTATTTTTAAAAAGTCCTTTAGGAAATCCTGCAGGACCTATGAGTCAGGAGAGGAAGCAAATTGCTTTAATGTTCCATCTTCAATAATCTTGGCTCTGTCCAGATAGCTTGGGAAACAAGGAGACAGCTGTAGATTCTTATGTATTTAGATATGTGTGTATGGGGTTCATCACAATTTACAGGACTCTATGCCTTCCTGTGAATCTCATGAATCTTCACAAGTACCCAAACATTCTATTTCTTTTGATATTGATGAGTAGAACCTGAGAGCATAACAGATAGCTTGGAGGGGGATTAATAGAAGGGAAGAACAGTTGATAGATTGACAAAGCATTTTAAAAATATGTTGGAAAGGAGAAGTTTTAAATCTTGAAGAAGGTATGATTGCTGGCAACCTAACATGACGATAATTGAATTGTTGGTTTTAATCCTGAAAAATTATTGTTGGTTATTAATACTGAGAATAATACTGGATGATGGTCTTGAAGCAGACTTATTATGTTACACTGCTGAATGATTGTGGGTTTGAGTAGAACCTGATTTCTCCTGAGGTGACCAGGAGAAGAGTTGCTAAAGACCTGAAGGCAAGGAAATGTGATTCTACGTTTTACCAGGCACAGAGAATGCTTGTATCAGCCTGAAAGAGAGGATACTGGCCAATATGTTTGTGTTACTTTAAATAGAAAATGTTATGAAATAGATATATATACATACAGTAGATGTTAAGCCAATATCCTAGAATGCACAAATACCTAGAGAGCAGGGGTGGGTTCCAACTTACCTTTGCTACCGGTTCGCATCAGGAGCACACATGGCGCTTCTGCGCATGCACAGAGCCTCCCACCGCCGTTACTACCGATTTGCAAGATCTGGACCGAATTGGTAGCAATCACCACTGCTAGAGAGATAATAGAGGGATAGTAGAGGGGAAAGGTTACTTTACAATTCTTTTTAAAATATGTGCCTTGGGCGTTATCTGTCCAGTAAAGAATGGAAAGTGGTTATCTAGCTGTAAATAACTTGTAAAGACAGGACCAAAATTAAATTTGCAAATCCAAAATTAACTACTGTTTGGTTTATTAATAAAACGTAAGCAATTTTTTTTGCGGATCTGGTTTCAAATCCTATGAAAATACAGAAGAAAATACAGATTTTTATCTATTGTCTAAAATGGCAGGGCTGCACATCTACATACAAGTGTGCATTTCAGTGTATATTTATGTGTACATATGTATTTTGCAACTCACTATCACATGTGGGCCACAGAACTGAAAAGTTGCCTACCTCTGTTTTAAGATGAGTGACCTCTTTGTGTTTGGTTGTAACAGAGCAATATATCTACATCTCTGGAATTAATCCCACCAGTTTACTTCTCTTAAGTTACAGTATGTTTGCTTATTTTAATCAAGAACATTTGACAACTAAATCATACAGAGATCTTCATATGGTAAATAAATACCAATCTAACTCAGGAGGATTATTTCTTGCCAAATAAAGGCTTGAATTCAGAGGGCACATCCAGACAAACAGTTTAATGTTCTGTTTTCATCTCTGGGAGCTGACACAAAATATGCCAGTATAAATTTGTTTTGTCCCCATTCAATTGATACCCCTGCTGGTGGGTAAAACAGCAACCAAGCATTTTCTCTAATGAGGCTGGTTCTGAGAAAAAAAGGCACGTTTTACTGATGACTAGGGTAGTAGCTGACTGTCAGAACCAAGAAGCTCTTGTCCACGTCATAAATCAACCTCAGTGCTCACTCCTATAGTTCAGATATTGGGGAGAATATTTTTTCAGTTATATTATTCCCTAGTATATAAGTGGCCTATCAAGCGCTATCCATGACAGTTGACCAGAGGAGAAGAGGCTGCATCACAAAGCCATCACAGGAGCTGAGTGGATCCTGCTTCTTGACCTCTTCTTGTCCACCAATACCAAGTGGACCTGGCCAGAGACAATGGAGGAGAATCACCACAAAACAGTCCTCCTCCTCCCAGTCTCCTGAATCAGTCCAGAAGGATTTTATTGAAAGTTGATGAAAGATCCAGAAGACCCAGGACAGTTGCACCACCACATCCTGAACCTTTCAGAGATCAGCAGCAAGCATGGCCAATGCCATCTCAGTGTTGTTCTATGGCTTGAACCCAGATTGAAAAGGATCCAGATAATCTGCTTCATCCAGGGTACTCTGAAGCTTTGTGCCAACTACCCTCTCAACCGTCTTTTTCTAAAAAGTTGGACATAGGACAAAAGTTGCTTAACATGATCCGAAACCATTGGATAGTCTTTTGAGTAGGGGTGCATCGTGGCCTCATTGAAGGTAAGTGGTATCATCCCCTACTGCAAAGTAGTAACTTGGTTCCGGTTATATGCCATCTCCCATGACTCCATAACCAACCAGCAGGGTCCAGAACATAGATGGCTTAGCTCACAGCTGCAAGGACTTTGTCCACATCTTCAGGTTCAACCATCTGAAACTTCTCCAGCTCAGACTGTCTCATTAAATTAGCTGTTATTGCCTATGAGTTGGGGTTAAGAGGAAGGTAATGTCATGCAGAGATGTTCCTCAAGAACTATTAGTTTCAAACTGAAATTAGGGAGACATATGATCAAAAAATATTGGGGGAAGAGAATAACAAAAAGGCAAGGTTGCTATAACTGGGATAGGCAACCACAAGATGGCAGCAAAGAATTAAAGAAATGTAAATTATCAGGATTTTTCCAACTCCTACAGCAGCCATACAAGGTCATTTTCTGGCAACAACTGTTATTGGTCAGTTCCTCCCCTAATGCTTAGGGAACCTCTTAAGTAAAAAATTGTGGCACAAGTAGATAAAAGGTACAAGTGACAGTAAACTATTTTGAAATTTAGCCATCTTCATGAGTGTCCAGATAACTCTTTCAATAACAGTAGCAACAAATAGGAGCACTAAAATTAGATGCAATGTACAAAGGATTCCAGACACATTTGCTACTGGCCCAGTTGAGACATAATCATTTTTCTAGCAACCAACATTGATTCTGCCATTTTGTACCAGAAGTTACTAAATTCTGGACCTCAGAAACACTGTACATTGAATCATCTGGAAGTTCCTCTGGCTAGCTAATGTAATTAAGTAATTCTTAGGACAAAAACTTTTAAAGATATAATTATATTGGATTGATAAGATGTATTAGTGTCCTACTAATATTTATTTCTCTTTTTACAAGGTATGAAAAAATTATCTTCCATGATGGCAGCTTTATAGGAAAACTGGTTTTGGATTCTTGTAGACAAGCTGTATTCAAGAATTTTTTGGCTTCTGGTCATTTAGCACAAAGAGCTTTTGTTCTATTTTTGGTAAAGGTTGCCACAATGTGAACGTTCAAGTTACTGTATTACATTTCATGAAATAGTTCAACAGTAATATAAAACATATTTTTAAATTGAAGCACTTAAATTAAAACACTATATGTTATTTTGTTCTGGGTTGACCAGTTTGTCCAAGGATTATCTCTCTGTCCAAGATATTGCATTCTAAATTTTATATATTTAGTATCCAACAGTAATTATTAATACATACAAGAACAAATGAGGTCACTTGATCTTGAAAACTTTGACAATGGTCAAACTTTGATAATGGTCAGATGTTTACCTTAGATAAAAAAAAAATAAGACCGTTCACTAGCTCCCCAAAAATGTTTGTTAGCTCTCTCCACACACTCGAAAAACTGTTGGTAAGTACTAGAAGCAATTTGCATCCAGTACTACAATGTAACAGTCCTGTAAATTTGAGTTCCTTATGTAGCATATTATAACTTGTTCATTATAGTAATATAGTATTATGCGTAAGTATGCATGGTATTGAATGTCTATATTATTTCTTTACACATATACAGTATGCATTTCAACTCATTCTTACTTTCCTTTACCTGGGGTTGTTTTTTTTTTTGCTTATCTTTTTTTCTTCTTCACATATGCAGATTTCTTTTAATTGAATGATTTCAGGGTTGATTAAACATTTTATAAATAAGTACAATTCATATTTATATTTAGTTACAAAATAGGTTTCTTAGAGTTGAATCTCTGCCTCTAGTTTCTTATATAAAAGTTTCCACGAACATATAAAAAATTAACTTTTAGCCTAATAAAGATACTGGCGGGTTTTTTTTCTTATGGCTATTTGGCGTATTAACTTTTTATATAATTTAATTTTTTTAAAAAAATATATGCATATATCATGTGATAAATTGTACATCCAAAACTTTAGACACATATTTAAAACACCCAAATGTGGCAAGTTTGACATCATTAATTTTTCCAAGAGGCCACATGAGAAACTGGAATCTGTTTTGAAGGGCTGCCACCGGCCTCCCCCCCTGCCCTCCATTGCTGCTGCTACCCATGCCACAGGCCAGACAAGGGCAGGATGTGGCTCATAGACCATAAAATACCCAGGTCTACACTATATTATTAGATTTATATAAAATAGGGAAGTATTATATTCATGCTTTATACTAGTTTTTAGCTCTGTGCTAATTAAAAAAGAGATATAAGTCAAACAATAAGATATCTGTTGAATCTGAATTTAGTAGTTCAGAAGAACTATTAGAAATACATCAGTAACACACAACCTTAGTTATTTCTGGAGCTGTTGTTCCATTTCTTTACTGACTTGACAATTCTTTATTCTTATTTGCCAGACACATCATTCACACCTGAGTGTCTTTGTCATGCAGGAAAAGTGTGCAAAATATACATGATGCAATGAGTAAACATGATCATCTCAAGCACTTATTGTTAGTTACATTACAGTTTAGTTGAAAGAACTCTCCTGTTGCTAGGATTTACAGTTTTGTTCTCTGTAGTGTTGTACTGTATTACAGTTGAGTTACTCAATAACAGCCTTAGCAAAATAGTTAACCATGGTGCGGACTAACAAGTACACATTTTATTTTAGTTTAATCAAATCTAAATATTCTTAATTAGAGTAGGACAGAGTACAACTGGTAATAATTTTTGTTTTATTAATTTTATTTGTCCATATCAGAAGAGTGAACTGCTTAAACTATAAACACATAATTTTAAGAGCATCTAAATCAGGAATAGTATTTGTACATCTGCCCTAAAATACAGTATAGGAATCCTCTGCCCAAACAAGAAAATAGCACCAAAATTTAATATGGCTCTGCTTAAATGTAAAGCAAACAAGTAAATTTAAAAAATCATTATTGTAGGAATAAGTTTTCCTATTTGGCTTCCTGAATGGGTAACATATGTTTTATCTGTCAGAGGATGGTTGACTGAAAACATCAGAGACTGAAAACATACCTGTTTTTTAAGTGTTTAGTACCTTGGTATTTTGCTAAACATTGCTCCACATAAAAGCTCCAACCCCCAAAATTATGTTAGCAACCCAGCTGAAGCTAAATTGTATCTAACCTAAAATGCACTCATACTTTGCCTACAATCTAAACCCAGGCTTTGGGGAGGAAATGTAACTGAATGCAGCGTGACTTAAAAGCACAAATCTGGAGCCAGCAATTGCCATTGAAGAAACAATCCTTTTATATAATGGAATTTTTACAGGTTCCACAAGCATGACTCATCTATGGAACCTCTGGCAGAAATGGCCAAAGCTGGGTACTGGTGGGGTGGTGGTATGTCAGAGTAATCAGGAATCTGCATGACTGTGTTGTGCTTCTATGGAAATCTCAAAACTACAACACTGGAACCAAAAGAAAGATGATCACAATTTGGCCTTATACAGTTTCTAATTGCAGTGAGCCAGCATAGTTTAAAAAAACACTTTACTAGCTTAGCTAGGGTATCTTATCTGCTTTCTTTCAATTGGACGGTCCTACAGTATTTAATAAAATTATTTCAATAGGATCAAAGATGAGGAATCTTTTCCTCATAACCATGTGGGGAAAAAGTAGATAATGTTTCAGATCTATGAATTACATTCGCCTGTATCATCTCTTCATTTAATAATGATTGTAATTTTTATTTAAATTGCTGCTAATTTTAAGGTACAGTTTTGAATTTGAATGTTTGTTTCTTGAAAAGCTCTTTCAGCTGTTGTTCAGTTGTTGCTTCTTTCTGCTGTATCAGATCGCCCTTGGTCACTTCCCAATCATCTGGCTTTGCCAGTGAGGGACAATATGGCCGACCTGAAGCAGGTAACATATTCTCCCAGTACTCTTTTCTAGCCCTAAATGCAAACAAAAAAGCCAATTAGTGATAGTTTTCTGTGAGGCATCTCTTAATAATGGGTTCTATAATAGGACAGGTGGTTGGAACAAATGATCTCAAAACTTTCAGTTTATCAATTGGATGGCAGCAGAGAGATAATATATGTCCTGGCTCTATTGAGTTTTCAATATCTGAGCTGCAAAAATCCAGGTAACCACTGGATGGCAGCAGAGAGATAATTTTAACAACCACATCATTTAGCAACAGAATTTCTGATCCCAATTGTTGTAAGTTGAGGAGTAACTATATTTTAAATCAATTATTTTACTACCAAAATTAAAAGTACACTTACCTTGCTCTAACCCAGGGTTTAGTATGCATACTCAAATCACTCCCCCAGCTACCATGTTTTTCAGATGCACGGGGTAAAAAACCCTTCTCTGGGGCCAGCTCCTCAGCAATTGCTCTGATATGATATGGTTCAAATCCACAGCATCCTCCAATATATCTGATCCCTAAATTGTAAGCTTCTCTTGCATATTTGTGAACATCCCATCGGGTTAAAATTCTTGGCTCCAAAGCTGTAATGATATGAATTTTTAAATATTCATTGTAATATTCAGTTAATATTATACACAGAATCGATAAAACTTTAGCATTATCCTCAAGATGTTTCCTTTGACCTCCACGGACCAAGTTAGGTAATTATGCATTTATTTACTTCTACTTTAGCTTCTGAAAAATTTCCAGACATTGTCATGAGGGGCTCCAACTTTGGGAATGATCTCTTGCCACAAGGTTGACCGAATCTTAAAATTACTTAAAATCACTTGGAGGAGTCGCCTTCTATTTACAAATTACCGGTAACATTCCTTTCCACTCAGCTTTCGGTTTCTCTAAGTTAAATGCTGCAGGGTGTGTCCCCCCCATCCCCCCCCCCAATTTAATAGCATTTTTGTACTCTTCATCAATCCCTATATTTATTAAATACAGGCCCAACATCCCCAGGGAAAATACAAAATATATTTTAACTGGAAGAGTTGTAGAAACAGCTAATTCAACTGGTTTCCATCCTTGGGCAAATTCAAATAATATAAACTCCTTCATTTTCTCCTACTACCATCCAAACATCCAAAACTACCATCCAAGCGTATTTTAATGTACCTGTGCCAGTTCTAGTTAAAGTATATGTGAAGAAATCATCACAATCTAATCTAAATTATACACCTTTGTACCTTAGGTTACTCTTGAAAAATTTCTTTAGTTTGGTTTAAGTTATCCAATACTTACTTGCATTTTAAGCAAGACAGCGTAGATTTCATTTCAGACCAATCATACGCAAGTCTTCTCTAAAATTATGTGTGCAGTTTTAATCTGAGTATGTATGTGATTTTAATGTTTTTACACTATTTTTCTCCTACCTTGATAACCATAAAAAAAGAGCAATGAAATCTTACCAAAAGGAAACTCTGGTAGATCAATGAAACCCTGCTTCCCACAATCGGGGGTATGAAAAGCAAGTGGCTGTGACATCAGGTGTGCTTTTAGTTTTGCAGCTGCCAAACCTTCCTTCATGAGTTTTATAGTTCTAAGACAAGTAGCTGGATCAAAGTGGCAGTTTACTCCAACAATAGAAGCCCCTAAGAAACAAGATACAACATTTTCTGTAAGACTTTTCAGGGTCAGGATTTTTAAACATAATCGCCAGCATTTTACCTCTTTTAATATTTTGTAAAACTAACTGCACTTTAAAAATGCATGAATGAAATCACCTTAAAAATGGTGAGAAGCTATATTTTTGTCATGATGAAAACCACTAAAAAGCCCCAAAAAATTGAGAAACAGAAGCACAATGTTTTTCTTTAACTCTTTTAATTCTTGGATAGGAATATCAGAACATAGGCTACCTTGGAAAGTGGGAAAAGTATCCCAGAAGGCAACAGCAAATCGCTTCTATATTATTGCCAATAAAATTATATAGATACATCCATGAAATTGCCAGAATTGAAGCTTGAATCAAAATTGATAATGAAAGTAACATCTTACCAGCATTAACTAGTTGAACAGCACATTCTCCTGGTGGTACACCATCCATGTCTCCTTCTGGGCCAATGCACAGAGTAACTGCAACTGGCAACCCAGATTCCTTTAAAGTTTCAACTGCCCATGTGGCTTCTTCAACATGTTCAAAATACTAGCAACAATTTACAAAAAGAATTTACAAAACAAGTTGAGGAACATTTTTTTAATTAAAAAAAAATGCAGTAAGTTAAAAATAATCAGCCAAGTTGTTTTTAAAGAATAGCTCCAGGTATTTATAAGTAGTCCTTGACTTATGATCACAATTGAGCCCCAAATTTTCACTGCTAAGCAAAACAGTTGTAAAGTCAGTTTGCCCCATGTTACAAAACATTTCTTGCCACAGGTGTTATATGAATCATCGCAGCTGTTAAAGTTAATAACATGTTTTTGTAAAGTGAATATGGCTTCCCCATTGACTATTTTTGTCAGAAAGGTGCAAAAGGTGATACATGACCCAGGGACACTGCAACTGAGTCATAAATATGAGCCAGGTGCCAAGTGCCAAATTTTGATCACATGACCATGGGGATGCTGCAATGGTTGTAACTGTAAAAAATGGTCATAGGTCACTTTTCAGTGCCGTTGCAACTTCAAACGGTCACTTAATAGTTGTAAGTCAAGGGCTACCTGAATTGTCTATAACAATTTGCCACAGCCAGCTCGCTATGTCGCCATGACCGACCTGCCACGGCCAACTCATCACGGCCAACTCATCACAGCCAACTCACCATAGCTAACTCGCTGCAGGACAAAAGTCGCACTAATATGAAAGAAATGATGGAATGGAATCATTAAAGGATGCAAAAGGAGGGACAGAATGAAATGTGAATGGCAAAAATTTAAAAAAAATTGTATTTATTTTAAACAATTAAATAGAGTTGTTAAATTGTCCCACAACAAGTTGTCTTGCAGTGAGTTGGCCGTGGCAAGTTGGCCGCAGTGAGTTTTCCACAGCAAGTTGGCTGTGGCAAGTTGTTGCATTCCCACCCATACTACCAAAGGTATCTTTAACCATATAGTAACTTACTTTAAATCTTAGCACTAGTGGTGATTTTTCTTAATTCAATGTGAGAACTTTCTAACCACTTCGATTCAATGCTTTAGTTTGAAGCCTGGGTTACCATGCCAAAGGAAGGATATAAATATATCCATATATGTATGTGGGTTTATGTGTCTGTGCATGTATCATGTTATCAAGAAAGGTCTTAGAATTTGAAGTACAACTGAGGTAGAATACAATTCAACTAGGAGATGTACACAGACTAATTAAAGCTTTCTTGTACAATAAAGCTTTGCCAAGCCTTTTCCTCACTGCAATCCCATTTGCCTCGTCTGTCCTTATGTCATTAAGAGTACAAATAAAATAAAGATAGTAATAGATTTTGATGCTCCAAAGCATTGATATTTCTATTATAAAGCAACAAAGTATTTGTTTCCAGATAAGCAATACTTATCACTTGTCAGTAAATTTATTTACCTCTGCAATCAAGAAATCCACCTCTTTTTTGATAAAAACTTGCAACTGCTTTCGAAAGATTGCTTTCACTTCAGTTTTACTCCTGCTGCTTAAGTATGAAGGTGTTTGACTAATACCTCCAGCCACCAAAGCATCACCTTCTTGAGCAACTTCTTTCGCAATGTCACAAGCAGCTTCATTTATTTTCTGGCCCTAATGGTATGAAAAGATTGAAGTGCTAATTTTTATTATCATTATTTAAATATGCATGCTGCCCAACTCCCAGTGACGGTTAGTGGTTTACAAGTGATTGAAAACATGGAAACAAGAAACAAAGAGTAGATGGCAGAATTACAAACCTGGTGGAAACAAACAAATAAACAACCTAGATTAAAAGAAGGCTTCATTTATCCTTATCAAAGGCCTGGGTAAAGAGCTAAGTCTTCAGGCCTCTTCAAAACAGGATATTAAATAATATACATAATATTGTACGAAAAAAATAAAAATAAATATTACACTGTTAAAGTATTGTGCATTTTATCAGTCAGCAATTCCACAAAGCAAGCAATGGTTGTCAAGTGTTAACTGGCATACTTTTATACATGAGAATGGAGCAACATTTTGATCATTTCCAGTTTCAGTAGCCTACGGAAATACAGTATATATGGTATTGGAGAAGTGTAGCTTACCCTTTGAACTTGATCTTTGCCCAACCTGATTAATTACATCTAATCAAGATAAACCAATAAAAAGGATACAGAAATTGTGGAAGCCTTATTAAGAGAGAAGATGACTCTGACCAATTTAATGTAAATAGTAGTAATATCCCATTTTGGGGTAAGGAGTTTAAACCAGGGATGGCTTGAGTCCAGACTAGACCTGGGCATTTTATGGCTTGCAGACTACATCTGGCCCCTTGCCTGTCCCTGTCCCGCTTGTGCAGGTAATGAGGGGCAACGTGTGTGTGTGTGTGTGACAGCAGCAGTCCTCCATAACAGTTCCTCATGTGGTCTGTGTAAAAATTATTTACTGGTGGTTCAGACATATGTAGATCTCATTATACATCCTAATATTCATGAGTGTTCCTTTCATCAGTTTCTCCTATGTTGGACATCAATAAGTGTCTACTTGAATGGGAGACAGTATTTAATAAAAAAATTAAAGAACGTGGCTGAAAAGCCATACTCCTTGAGATCTTGAGAATTTTGGGCCACTTTAATTTTATGTTTTGTAAGGCACTTATTCAAAATCTTTAACAATATAATTTCAAATACAATTAACAGCCAATTCAAAACCTTTGGAAAATAGAAAGGTGCCAGAACGATGTTAGTGTGGGTGCCAGTCAAGTCTCTCTGGTGAGTGAGTTCCGTAAGTGGAGTGCCACCACAAAAAAGCCATTCTCTCCCTTGTAAGAGACCCAATTTACCCTCTTTTGGTGAGGGCACCTGGAGGAGAACTTATTCAATTTTTAAAATCCAGGTAGATATATAAAGGAGAAGGGATTCTTTTAGGTAACCTGTCCTTAAACTGTTAGGGCATTAAAAGTCAAAACCTGCACTCTGAATTAGATTTAGAAAGAGACCAGCAACTAGTGCAGATGGCAAAGAAATTGGCAGGAGAATGTTTGCATCACCAAATCTCAGTGAGCAATTTAGCAATCGCAATAGCACCTAGACTTATATATCGCTTCAGTGCTTTACAGCCCTCTCTAAGAGATTTACAGAGTTAGCATATTGCCCCCAACAATCTGGGTCCTCATTTTACCGACCTTGGAAGGATGGAAGGCTGAGTCAACCTTGAGCCTGGTGAGATTCGATCTGCCAAACTGCTGGCAGCCAGTCATCAGCAGAAGTAGCCTGCAGTACTGTACTCTAACCACTGCGCCACCGCCGCTGCTCTATTTTGAAATTTACAGTGAGGTAGAAAATGCAAGGGAGGTTGAGATCTCTATGTGGTAGGCTGTTCTACTCCTGAGTTCCAGTAGTAGTATGATGGAAAGCAGCTAGAAAGAGTGCAAAGAAGAGCAACAAAGATGATTTGGGGATTAAATGCTAAAACATAAAGAAGGATTGCTGGAATTGGGTGTCTCGTTTAATGAAAAGAAGGGCTAGGGGTTGCATAATAGGAGTATTCCAATATCTCAGGGGTTGCCACAAAGAAGAGGGAGTCAAGTTATTCTCCAAAGCACCTGAGGGACAGGATAAGAAGCTATGGATGGAAACTAATCAAGGACAGAAGCAACCTAGAATTAAGAAGAAATTTATTGATAGAACAATTAATCAGTGGAACAACTTGCTTCCAGAAATTGTGAATTGCTCCAAAGCTGTAAGTTTTTAAGATGAGATTTGACAACCATTTGTCTGAAATGGTATGGGGTTTCCTGCCTGAGCAGATGGTTGGACTAGACCTCCAAGTTCCCTTCCAATTGTTATTCTGTTCTATTGAGCTGCAGGCTGTACAACAGTTACCAATGGGAATAGCAACTTTACAGAAGATATGGTTTTGGTATTCCACCAGATTGATATTGCCCAGAGAAACCCTATTCCAAAGAACAGAAAAACAAACCTTGTTTCAACCATGGAGTTTGGAATGTTAGTTAGAGCCAATGAAGTACAGTAGTTTCTTGATAGCTATTTTTTGTCTCAGTAGCCGAACATGTATTTATTTTGGGTTTTTTGTATTTTTAATTACTGTTAGCTGCCCAGAATACTTGTTTGATATAGGCGGCCATATAAATAAAAATAAGTAAGTAAACAAGAAGTACATGTTGAAAAACTCATACTAGATACTATATACATACATGTTTATAATATGGTATCTAAATGATTTTGAGGCAAGAATATTTGAAGTTCTTAGTGCATGTTTGGTATAGTTATACCCTATAAAACAAGTAGAGAAGAATTAAGCACTTTATCTAAACTAAGAAAATGTTGTGCCAACCATTTGTTCTTTAAAAAAACTTTAACTGTTAATGTTAAAGCATTCCTGAAACTGGGAAAATGTAAAAAATAATCTAGGCTACTAAGTATTGTTTAATATTAAGTGTTAGTGTTGTTAAATATTAATTTAACAATAAAGATACAAGTAGTCCTTGACTTACGACCATTTGTTCAACAATCATTCTAAGTCAGGTGCTGAAAATGTTTCTGATGGCCAGTTTTTGCACTTTGCACTTAAAACCCCACCGTGATGTCATCACAATTTGGGTGCCTGGCAACTGGCATGCATTTACGAGCATTACAGTGTCCTGTGGTCATTTGATTGCCATCCATTGCCTTCAAAAGGGGGCCTCCAACAAGCAAAGTCAGTGGGGGAAGCCAGATTCATTTAACAACTGTGTGGTTTGCTTAATGACCACAGTGGCTCACTGAATGACCATGTCAAAAAGGTTGTAAAATTGGGTGTGGTTCATTTAACAACTGCACTGCTTAGAGATGAAAGTTTTGGTTCCAACTGTGGTCCTAAGTCGAGGACTATCTGAATACTTTTGCTTAAACTATAGCAACACAAAAGTATCAAGATTAAATACACATTTTTAAAACTCTGCTTACTTGTCAAAATTACTAATAAAAAGTGGTTGAAACTACTTACAGAAAATTTATCAGCAGCATAGTTTCCTCTGTTCTCTAATTTATCATCACTGGCATAAAAGCTGAATGTCTGTAAAACATTTGCTCCAGCCCTGAGGAATTCTCGATGAAGCTGACGAACTACAAAATATTGAAGCAAAGTCAAAAGTTAAACACACTGTTAGCACTATACCAGCAACATCTTTTAACAAACATATTGCCTCTATGATTCTATGTTCCGTTTTGTGTCTTGATTTAATGTTTTTAAATGACTCAACATTATTGTGTTACTATATTTAAAAAGTCACGATTGACTTGTTTAGAAAAATTATTACTTTAGCTCATAGAAATCCTGCACATCACAGCTTGTAAATGGTACATGATGAATTATTATTAAATTATTCCACATGTAAGTCCACACAGATAAACAAGACATTTAAATTAGGAGGAACACTAGGCTCACTTCACAGATGTTGATTTGGGCAAACAGTGTTTCTAACTTTCTTTTCCCTGCTTAAAAAAACAGTAATGTGATTTATATCAATTTGAAAAACCTCTACATGCACAAGGTTAAAAGATAATATCTAATTAAAAACCTCGACAAAGCTCCACGAACTCATACTGGTAGAAGAGAAAGGGCTAGATTAACATCTTAAAAATTATTGCAGTTTACAAAGGTTTGCTGGTGTGCCAATCAGCTGCATGATGACTAGCAGGGTGGCACTAGCAATGCAGCTGGCAGTGTCCATGAAACAACTATGAAAATCCGTGCAGTGACTGCAGATCCCTCCTGATGGCAGCAATATTTGGCAGCAGTGGGTTAGTTATTTTTTTAAAATGCCAGCACACTGCCTAAGGCTGATGGGTAGGCTCATAAAGCCCATAGGCTGGATGTTATGCAGGCTTGGCCTCCACTATGATATTATAAAAATAAGGCATTGTGTTAGGTAGAGTTTTACATGCAATACAGTCGTATATACTAATTATCAAGACAGTATCTAATTTCAGGTAGCAACGTTCAACATTACTACTGCACGGATGAAATGGAAGGGAGGAATAGTACATGAATAAATAGAATTTCAGTAAAAGTGGTATTTAAGAAGAAGTATCTCCTGAGTGAATTAAAATGTTAATTCCAAAAAAATGGATTTCCAGAACATTTTCCTAAATTTCACGACAAGCTTAAGACAGCTTTTGTCAGTGTATCTCACTCACAAAATGTTTATTGTTTTTTTTAAAAAAAATATTTTACTTTCAGTAAGTGTCAGTAAAATATGGGAAACAAAATTAATGGTAAGAATAGTAGCATCACTCTCGATTTCACTTCAAGACCTGGCAGGGACAATTTTGCCTCTGGCTATCAACGCGCGCAAACAACTGCTTTAAACTCAATGTAAATTGTTCTAAACTTGACTGTAAAAAATATGATTTCTGAGTTCTCAAAGTCTGGAATGCCCTATCTGATTCAGTTGTCTCAGCTACGAATGTTCACAGTTTCAGTCACAAACTGACTTCCGTAGACCTTACTTCATACTTGTCGTCAGTAGAGGGGGAGTGCCTAAGTACACTAACATATTTGGTCACTAAATGAACTGTTTTAAGTTCAGAACTACCTATAACTAATTTTAACTGGACTGGAGCAATATGTTTATTCTACAACTGGGACACTATCCAATTCAGAATATTTGATTTAGAATTTAGAATAGAATAGAGCTGGAAGGGACCTTGGAGGTCTTCTAGTCCAGCCCCCTGCTCAAGCAGGAGAACCTATACAATCTCAGACAAGTGACTGTCTAGTCTCTTCTTAAAAACCTCCAGTAATGGAGTGCCCATGATTTCTGGAGGCAAGCTGTTCCATTGGTTAACTGTTAAGAAGTTTCTCCTTAATTCCAGGTTGCTTCTCTGATCAGTTTCCAACCATTATTTCTTGTCCTGCCCTCTAGTACTTTGGAGAATAATTTTCCAAATTTGTGGCAGCCGCTCAAATTTGATTTGATAAATACATAAATATACATTACCTGCTTCAGGGTTTTCCACTGTAGCTTCAGGAGTCCAAGGTCCAGCTTTTACATAACCTCTCTTTTCAAGAGCAATGACAAATCCTCCATCACCAATCACAATTTCTCCAGCATCTAGCCGTTCTAAAATACCCTAAAATGATAATAACGCATCTCTGTAAACTTCAAAAAGAAGGTGAACCTGATGGTAGCACTGAAGCACAGGTAGCAGTCACTTAACAACTATTCGAAGTTATGATGGACCTTTCAAAGCAAGCAGCTTTGAAAGAAAGTATTTGTTTTGCTGAGTTACTCCACAAAACCCAAATGTTTTCTCCTAGTACTGAATAGAAAAGCCTGAATTTTGTAACCTGACATAGTCTGCTGACAATGAAGTTACTTTCTCCAGTATCAGTTCAGGTTTCACAATATATGGCCTGCTCCTTTCCAGCCTCCTGAATTTTGCACATCTTCAGTATGTAAGCAATGAATTTTAAAGGGTGGAAGAAGACTGTTTGGAATCCAGTCCAAACAGTGGACTGGGGGCAAGTCCACTTGGAGGGGAGGGGGGGCAAAGCAGGCCCAGTGCTTTAGGGACCCAGTACATTGGCCAGGGGGTGTGGGGAATAGATAGGTGGGCATGCTGCAGCGGCTCTCCAAATTTAAGAATTCTCCATAAGGGAAAATGATTGGGTGGCTTCTGTAGAATTCTTAACTTTGAAACAGGGTTATATATAGCTTTTGGGGGAGGGGGGGGTTTGTCTATTTGAATGGTTATTATTGATCTGTCATATCTCCAGGATTACCTATGTAATCATAAGTCAAGGACTACCCGTATTATCAAACAATATTATACATTTACTATATAGACAAACTAATTCATATAGTAAATAATATATGAAAGTCAATTTAGTGTAGTAGTTAAGGTATTTGCCTAGAAACCAGGGGACTGTGAGTTCTAGTCCCACCTTGGGCATGAAAAACAAACTGGGTGACTTTCAGCCAGTCACAGCCCAATGCACTTCATAGCAATAGCACTTAGACTTATATACTGCTTCACAGTGCTTTTACAACCCTCTCTAAGTGGTTTACAGAGTCAGCATATTGCTCCCAACAATCTGGGTCCTCATTTTACCCACCTTGGAAGGATGTAAGGCTGAGTCAACCTTGAGCCTGGTGAGATTAGATCTGCCAAATTGCAGGCAGCTGGCAGACAGTAGAAATAGCCTGCAGTACTGCATTCTAATCACTGTGCCACCGTGGCTCATAGAGTTGTTGTTATGGGGAAAATGAGGATTCTTTGCCACTTTGAGTTGTATATTTAAAAAAAAAGGCAGGATAAAAACGTAAAAAAACTCATATTCCACTCCAACAGTCCTTGGATTATTATCATCAAAGCAGAGGTTATCAGATGCTAATAATTATTAAGCATTGACATTAAATATTCTAACATATTTAGCATTTTTATGAACAAGCTTGTTAAATAGGAAATATCTACTAACATCTTTCCAACATATTCATTTAAATCTCTTAGTGCTTCAGTCACCTATTGGGTATCAACTGCTATGAGCATAGTTGCCAATTGTATACTCTTTATACCTTATTTATCACCTTTTTGGAAGAGAAAATTACTACTACTCTATAGCAAAAACTAAATGAACTGTAGGAAAACTCTCTTTTTAATGTAAACTTTGTACTCCTTTTGGCAATATACAATTCCAGAATATTTAGAGAAGACTTTAATAGCCAACATATGGAGTCAGAATTTAAATTTGTTCTGGACTTAAAACTGCTGTAGTGTTCAATAAGAAATATTTTCCATGTCTGTAAAAATATACGGGTGAAATTAGATATAAAAGAAAGATGAATCAGACTGCAAACAACTGATTACATGATTTCAAAGTTTATCCTAACTATGGTAGTTTAAAGTGGTATCGGCTTCCTAACCAAAGAAAGCGGGTGGTACAGAATAACTTTGCCTAATACGATTACTGGAACTCTGGTGTTAACTTCTTGTATTTTAATTATAATAAAGATTCTTGGAATTTTGCCAGTCATAATTTGAGGAATTATTTCAGTACAAACATACTTACTACCCTGTCTGCCAAACATTAATGCGAGTTATTATCATTCTAAAGTGAGAAACACTTTATTTTGTGTGCAGAAAGAGATCAGTACAGATGGATTGTTTACAAGTTTTCTTTAACTAGATGTAAAAAGACAGAGGAACTTATCCAAAACTATATACTGAATCAGGGTACATGCAGGTCATGAATGTCTACTCTACAGCAGGGTCCCAACCTTGGTCCATGGACTACCACCTGGTCGCAGCAGGCCAGAAACTGGTCTGCGCAAACAAGCAAACCCCCATCCATGGGATACAGGCAGCGTGCAAAACCATGCCCCCTCCGGTCCATGGAAAAACCTCTCTCCACGGAACCGGTCCCTGGTACCCAAAAGATTGGGGGCCACTGCTCTACAGCAATGGATTTCAGCTAGGGGTCTTTCAATTCTAGGAATGTATAAAATCTACTATGAGCAAAATGATCATGATCATTAGTAGGCTGAAATTGCTTCTTGGTGTTTTTCCTAGTCAGTAAGAGAAATATCCAGTCTGCTTTCTGAAGTTATATTTTCCTATAACGTTTTATATTGAATTATTCTCAAAGTAATGGCAAAATACCATTGAGATTATTTAGCCATCTATATCATGCTCATAAAGTATGGCAGCTGTCCTGTTACTTTTCATAGCTGCAGAAATTGGCTGTTTACTATCAGATTCAATTGTTCTTGAATGTTTCTTTTCCCCCTACAAACACCTTTTAGCTTCTTTTTCCAGAGGATTACTTGATCAGATCAGACTAATAAAACTCTGATTCCCAAATGAAAACAGTATGAACTGAATCTCACCCTAACACCATGGAAATACATTAATCAAAAAGTGACCAAATAATTTCAATTATATATGATGAAATTAACTATTCTGATGAAGTAAGAATCACATGGAAAACTTGTGAAGCAACAGGATTTTTGATGAAGAATCTCTTTTAATTAATACTAATTGTTAACCCTCTGGTTTTATTAACTTTCAATTTATATAAATTTTACTGATGATTTCCATTACAAAAATGTTGGGTTTTTTGTACTATTAAAAGTTGCATTATATCAAATAATCCTTCTATGCTTTCTTCAGTGACTTTCATTTAAATTAACACTTCACAGAGTAAATCACCTTTTATCAGAGTCAGTTCTGTCCTTTAGCTCATATAACTTTTCTTAGAAGTTCTACTCATAATAGAAAAAATATTAATTTAAATTAATATTAATTTTTACATGTGCGATTTTAAAGCAGACAACAATGCATCTGCTCTCTAAAAGGACAAAATTCCAATTTTTGCATTTACAAATATGTATTTCAATATATGGAAATTGTGACTCAGCTGTCAATCTTGACTGAACCAGCTATATCCAGAATCCTGATTGTCCCAGAATGGGACTGCTATGTCATAAATCTGTGGATGCATAAATTAGAAATATGGAAAGTGTGTATAACTTATCTTTTCCCAAATGCAGGAAATACAATTGGGCAGCTATTTCTGCCATCAATTAAATCAGCCCACATTAACTTCTATAAATATTATATAAGAAAACATTATATGCATCACAAAATAAAGAATATTTAAAAAATAATCAGAGCAAAGAAAATGGGAACAAGGTTTATGTACCCCCGGTTGTTTTAGGCCACAGATCTAACCGTAGCAATAAAACTTGCTATGAAAGAGCCAAGTGAGAAAAGCTAGTTGGCATTCATTTGTCTCAACTCGTGGTTGGTACTTTCCTCTTCTAGCCAGTCGAAACCATTCCTCGCCACCGCTTCTGTTCTTCTAATTCCCAGAAGTTTGCAAGAGCCTCCCAAGGGGCCTCGCAGGAGAGGAATAATACGTTGTGTTTATTAATATGCAATCTCGCCAACCAAGAGGGGCACTTTCCTTGCTTTTCGTTCCCTGCAAAAGAGAATGGAGAAATGCGTCCCGAACGGCCACTTGTCCTTTTTACCTTCTTTGCTTTAGAGCTCCCTCCAATAGGTGCCATGACGAAGTATTCTCGCTGGTCGAATTTCTCCTCGTCCGCCGCCGGGCCACAACTCCCCCTTAACAAAGCACAACCCGCTAACCTCGCATTTTATAGGCTGGAGGCTGAGGTGGGCGGATTCGGAGCTCGGGGCGGATTGGGAGAGGCCTGAAGGTTCCTTACGGACCCGGCGATTTCGGTACTCCCCTTTCTGATCTCCTGCCGCCAAGATCATCCGCACCTCGACTGCGAGACGCCTCTCTCGCACGACTGAATAAAGCCGCTTATTTGCACACGCGTACCCAGAATGTGGTACATACTAAGAAATAAGCAAAAATGGAACGGCCGTTTTGGAGCAGCCTCTCCTAAATCTAATATTTTTTGGAACGCGTCGACCACAGCTCCCATGATTCTCAACTACCATCCCCCTCGTCCCCAGATAACGTACGGGGCCTTGGGAATCGTACTCCCAACTTTCGGATGGTGCCAGATGGGGGAAAGGCGTATTAAGGCATTTCTTCCACCGAGAGACCGTGATGTAACGTGTTATGATTTCCCCCACTGACCCGTACATGGACACGTGTGCGCATTGTGCATGTGTGTAAGTTTTGATGTAGATATAGATCTATGTTTCTCCGTACCCTGCTTAAGCAGCCCACGTGTACTATTATCAGGATTTTAAAACAGTGCGCCTATTAGTAGACTTAGAATAACTTTATCGTCACTTTGAATGTACACTAATTTCTACACTAGTAAAAAAGAAAAAAGAAGACTGAGGATTTAGTTAGTCTTGTTTGGCTGCAATCTTTTTTTCTAAACTCATAGAAAGCCAAGTTAAATTATTTTTCTAATCCAGCCAGTAACCTACGCATCGGGCTCCCAATGGCAAACCCAATCGGGTATGTATACCGTTGTCAGAGTAAATATCAGAAGATCCCAAAATTCCCGCTGCATTTCTGCTTCCCGAGCCAGCCGCTCTTCTTCGGCCCCTAAGATAGCCCTATTCCCCCCCCCCCGCCTCCCCTCCACTCCATGACTTCCCACTGCAACCACTTGGACGGAGCCCCAGGAGCGTCGCGGGACGAGACCATTCGGACAACTGTCTCCTCCCTCCCAGGAGGGTCGCTAAGGAGGCTGATTCCGCCTATTGCCTGCGACGGGCGGTTCCAGTCCCCTCAGCTTAGGCTGTCAACTAAGGGAACTCGAAGTTTACTCAATTGCTCGGTTTGAAAGGGAGATCGGGGGGATCTTTGTGCCCGTTGCCATCCACTACTTGTACTAGCGTCTTCGAGGGGGAAGCTATGCTCCGGGGAACGCGGAGATTGCTGTCAGTAAAACTGCGAGCAAAACAGCCCGCCTTTCCCGTATCTTCTTCTCGAGGTTTTGCTTGCAGCCCGACCACTGACAGGTGGTGAGTCCGGCTTCAGCTTTCCCTTGTATTGCTGGCGGTGTATTTTTGCGTCTCTTTTACAGACAGTACAAGGGCTAGGGTAGTCTACAAATATAGTTTTGGTCCCTGCATGGGTATTATAAGTGTACGGCGTGGTTTGCTCAGAGACCTACCCCACCCCGGTACTGTAGGTTGCTCATAGTGGGAGGTGATACACATCTCTTAAATTCCCCATTCCTAGATATTCCAGGACATTAAAATAACTTAAATGTTACAATATTGCTAGACATAGGAAGGAGAAGGGGATTGCATGTCTGTTACTTTTGTCCACAGTCTAGATAACAGCAAGCCCAATATTTATTTATTTGCATTTTATTCTACCCTTCCTCCAAAGATATTGGAAGGGCAACTGCATTTTTCTTTAATTTTCAAACAAAAAATCACTCAAGAGGCTTTGTGGCCAAGCACACAGTTGAACTAACCTGTCCCCGACCTAATGACAGAATTGCTCACCCCATAATATTTAGAAGTGTATTACATTTCATTCCTAATGCATGCCTGGTTGGATCCTTCAAAAAAATTGTGGCTAATGGTGCCAGTCCAAGACACATTGCACTTATTTCACCTTTTATTTTTGTTATTGTAGAAAAAATGGAGAAGCAGAAAATATAGACGATGAGTTGAATGTGATGAAATTTAGATATTCAGTTAAATGACAAAATAATTGCACAATGAATGATATAACTGGAAATATCCTTGAATTTTATCCCTGTGCTTGCACAGCACACTTAACTTGGTTACGGAATTACTGTACTGTTATCTATTTTCTTGGATTGCACAATACATTAAATTATAAGTTAACCAAGAAGTCAACTAAGTTGCCCAACAGGGTAAATAATAAAAAGAAGCAAAGATGTTTAGATAAAACATTAAACTCAGTACATTGTGCAAATCAGTTGTGGGTTCCACTTACCTACCGATTCGGAATTGGGAGCGTGTGTGCGCACTCTCTTCGCTCCCATGAAGTGCTTCTGCGCATGCACAGAGCATCAGTGATAAGTCTGGGCAGGTGGGCAGAGCCTCCCACCACCACCACTACCAGTTCGCCCTGGTTTGGTGCAAATGCAAGCATTGAACTGTAACTGACTGTTAAATGTTATGGAAATTCAATTCATAAACCTATTTCTGGCATATTTAGCATGAAATGAACACAGTTCATCCGTCTGTTTGTAAACTACTCTGCAGCATTTTAGAATAACTCAATTGGCTTCTTAGATAATTATAGGTAGTTCTTGACTGTTGTATTCATTTAGTGATCTTTTGAAGTTACAACGGCACTGAAAAAAGTGAGTTATGACCTTTTTTCACACTTAAGACTGTTGTAGCACATGTGCTCACATGTTCAAAATTCAGATGCTTGGCAACTGGTTCATATTTATGACAGTTGCAGTATCTCAGGGTATGTGATCACCTTTTGCGATTGTCTGACAAAGTTTTCCCAAATCTGGGAAAACCAGATTCACTTAACTATGTTATTAATTTAACAACTGCAGTGACTCACTTAACAACTGTGGCAAGAAAGATCATAAAATGGAGTAATACTCACTTAACTGTTTTGCTTAGCAACAGAAATTTTGGGCTCAATTGTGATCGTAAATTGAGGACTACCTGTATTTGGGTATGTTGGTGAAAACAAGATGTTTTTCCTTCCTTCCTTATCTATAATTTATGTTTCGAATCCAACACAACATGGATGAGCCATTCACATAGCTCCATTTGAGATGCCACCAGATTAGATTTTGCCTCTTGTGCGTGATTTGCCTTATAAAGATTTTCTTTAAATAGGAGACATATTATGTAGTCTGTCATTTGTAACTTTACGTTTTCGTACTTCTTCTATTTTTTTTTCTTATTACAGAAAATTGTATTAAAGAAGAATGATTAAACTATATCTTGGCATATTATAATTACACACCATGTTGGCACAGTAGAAGATGTACAAATGTCATTAAACAATTAAACAAAGCACAGAATTAGTGTCTCAAGTTGCATGAACGTTCAGTTGATTGGGAGTCATAGTCTAGAACAGTGTTTCTCAACCTTGGAAGCTTGAAGATGGGTGGAATTCAACTCCTAGAATCCCCTAGCCAGCACTGGCTGGGGGCTTCTGAGTGTTGAAGTCCACCCATCTTCAAGCTTCTAAGGTTGAGAAACACTGGTCTAGAATCACTATTGATATGCTATCTACCCATTTTGGAATCTCCACAAAAGGATACTGGCAAAAATGTCTGGTAGGCAATAAGAGAGCAAAGATGGAGCCCTGCTCCTTTACAGCAACTCACAGAGTGTATCTATTTATGCAGATGATTGCTTTATTCTGGCAAGATTCTGTCTGTAGCTAAACAACAATAAAGAAACTAATAAATAATTCCCCATGTCATTCTTAGTTCTTTAATCCTGATGTTGATGAAAACAGTTAGTGTTCATCATTTTCATCTGTGTAGGTCAAAATTCTATTAATGTTCTACAACTTAATTGTTAATAAAAAGAGTATATAAAGAACAATTTATATTGTGTTTTACAGTATATAATTGTATACAAAATATGCTGAAATTAGAAGCATCCATCATTTGTCCCCCCCCCCCCCCCCAGGGAACAAAAGCCATCTTCTGTGGAAGCAAAGTGGAAAGACACAGCAGAAACCGTAATTATTGGAGGTGGTTGTGTTGGTGTCAGTCTTGCCTATCATTTGGCCAAGGCTGGCATGAAGGATGTACTTTTGTTGGAAAAATCTGAACTCACTGCTGGATCTACTTGGCATGCAGTAAGTGAAATTTCTAATGTTTTAAACATGGAACAAAACCTACATTTTCTGTGCTTAGATCACAATTCATTTTTGACTAGAAATGTGTTTTGGTGAGCCATTTAAATTAGAACAGAATAACAGAGTTGGAAGGGATCTTGGAGGTCTTCTAGTCCAATCCCCTGCTTAGGCAGGAAACCCTACACTTACAGCTTTGGAGCAATTCACAATTTCTGGAAGCAAGTTGTTCCACTGATTAATTGTTCTATCGATAAATTTCTCCTTAGTTCTAAGTTGCTTCTCTCCTTGGTTAGTTTCCACCCATTGCTTCTTGTCCTGCCCTCAGGTGCTTTGGAGAATAGCTTGACTCCCACTTCTTTGTGGCAGCCCCTGAGATATTGGAACACTGCTATCATGTCTTCCCTAGTCCTTCTTTTCATTAAACTAGACATACCCAGTTCCTGCAACCGTTCTTCATATGTTTTAGCCTCCAGTTCCCTAATCACCTTTGTTGCTCTTCTCTGCACTCTTTCTAGAGTCTTACTGTGCAATGCAGTGTAAAACGTCATCTAGCTGAAACTCATTAATTACTGATGCTTAATGCTAGTGTAAAAGAACCACTTGTCCACTCGCAGCTGTTCTGGCAACCAACTGTACGCTCAGATTGAAGGGAATGTTCCTGGATTACCACTGTAATATGAAACCCAGAGAGACAGAAACTGTGTTCAATAACTGTTAACAGTTACGTTTTGTGGGACATGATATTTTGGAAGAAGATGTACAGAGCTTCAACAATAAACAAATTACGTGTAGAGATAAAAATGGCATTTAATCTACTGCTGCATTTAAATTAACATACATCGATCTGATTTTGTGAACTTTTAGGGTTGTAGTCTAAGAAGAAAAACACTCTGATGTAACAGGAAGAGAAAGGTTGCATTCACTGAAAAACAGTCTATTTATATTTCAGTTAGTACATAAGACATCTTGCTCTGGAACGCATAAGAGTTCCTGGCTCACCCAAGTGTCATCACTTGTTACAAAGAAGTTGTTTTCAGTAGTTTGCAGTCAGAGAGTAATCCTAGATACCAGATCATGTATCATTTTATTATGCCAAGTTGGACACAACTAGAATGTACCATAATATCTAAGATGGAAAACATTTGTGGTCATCATATATGTTCATATATACTTTAGTTTCTAATAAGTTTTATAACAAATATTTTTCTTCTAATATGAGAAGAAAATCACCTATATAATAAAGTTTGTTTTGTTATTAGAAGCTAAAAAAATAATATTCTCAGTCTGAAAATCTTGAAGTACTAACTTTCCAAATTTTTGACTGTTTACATATGCAAGTACGATTGCTATATTGATTTAGGCATGTATGGTTTAATCATTAAAAACCCTGTCCTTGAATTATTTCTGCTGGAACTAAAATGGGATTAATGGTTTGATCTATTTCCTTAGTGCATCAGGCTTTCTTGGATAATTCCTAAAGGAAGCTCATGGAGTTTCCAAGAGTTCTTTGACAATGTTTAGAAAAATCTGAGCTCTAGAAAGCTTTTTACCATGTCTTGTATTTTGTTAAATCTCTTTTCCAAACTTGCCCTGGCAGAGGGGAAGGCTGACAAAATTGGATGCCTTAGCCTTAGGTTCCAAAAGCGATTCCCTGGAAATACTGGTAGTGTTGGATATCCCAGTATTTGGAAATAACAGGACAGCATAACCTGGATCTTACTTAATATGTACTCATCAACATGAAAAGGTGATTGCAAAATAAATGATGCATCTGTCTTTTTTTCCTGTCTAATGCAGTATTCCATTCTCTAGCAGAAGCTGTTCCCTTTAACTGGTGTAGCTAACTTTTTATATGCAAAATGAGTAGGTTTCCACTTGCATTTCTTGCAGCATTACAAAGTTGGATTCATGCAGCTACACAGATGGAACACAGTGACTAAGTTAGCCATTGTCTCTCATTCACAAATCCTACTGAAGGACCAAATAAGTTTTTTTAAGCAGAGAATGAATCATATTGTTGTCTTATAATATTAACTGTGACTATATACTTGATCTGATTAATGCAGGATTTTTCACTCTTCTGTGAAACGTGCATCACAAAAGCATATAAAATATTAGCTAGAATCATTGTTAAAAATCAATTTGTTAATGTTAATGATTTTAGATGTTTGTTTTAGTTTTGTTGTATGCTGCCTAGAACCACTTACACTCAATGGGCAGTTCTATAAATTGGATAGGTAAATAAATAAATTATGCTAAGTGGGGCTAAACCTGAGAAATTTTGTCATTTCCATAATTTGCTTTAAGGTAATTTTCCATAACTTTTAAGAAGGTTGCAGAATTCTTATCAATAGCTATAGTTGTTAGAAACTATATGGTTCTTTCCTCATGCTATTAATTTTTAGCTGCTAATTGTTCTAGGATTTTTTTACAATTGTTATTTTTTTGTTATGCTGCTTTTTAAAAATCCAGACCATGAATTTTGATTGATTGATTGATTGATTTCATTGTATATATGATCTAATGACAATGACAATAAAGGCTGCTATTATTATTATTATTATTATTATTATTATTATTATTATTTAATCTTTAGTGAGATTCACAGCCTTTGAGGCTGGTTAATAGCTCAAGCCTAACCAAGGACCTAGGAATTGTTAAGGTATTGTCGGAGGATGTAAGCTGTTCTGAGTAAGGTGTTTTTTTTGTAGAGTCAAAATTATTATTATTATTATTATTATTATTATTATTATTATTATTATTATTATTATTATTATTATTATTATTATCTGACTGACCTTATCCTTCAGTGCATGGTTAGGGCACCAGGCTGGAAACTAGGAGACTTACTAGTCCCACTTTGGTCATGAAAAGACAGCTGGGTAACTTTGGGCCAGTCGCTCTCACCCTAATTCATCTAACTGGGCTGTTGAGAAAATAGAAGGTGAAGGAGTGTTAGACATTTTGCCACCTTGAATTATTTATAAAAATAGTGAAGGTGAGATAATAAAGAAAACCTGTTGTATCATCACCAATCCTGCTTCCAGAGCGTTAATATTGTATTAAAGGGCAGTTCCAATTTTCCAACCAGTAGTTGAAACTGTTCCCCTTGAAGACTATCAAATATCCTCTCATCAAGAAGCCTGATTAATAAATTATATTTTCTGTTCTGGTCATAAACATTGCTTATTAGGACACTGTGTTCTATGTTATCATTCTTGTTGCATGCAATCATGTTCTAATAAAGCAACAAACCACAGATTTGGTCTGGCTGGAGTCTGTAATACTACAACTGTCAGTGTTAAATAAACAGTTCTTTGGGTAAGTCTTTTGTGCTTGAAAAAATGGTATCTGAAGGCTAAATAAGAGCTTTGCAAATTTACTCAAACTATTTCTGAATGTAATTTGAAAGACATAGCCCAAACGTTTTTGCAGATATTATATTTAGATACAGAACTTGTCACTGTTCATGAATCATAAACTACTTTCCAACCTTTTGTTTTTTACAACAGCCATCTCCATAACCACATCTGACCAACTAGTTCTTACCTGAAATGGTTTCTTACAATCTGGAGGCCGTAAGACTGTATTTCTGAATGCCCACAATTTTAGAAGTTGTAGAATTTTTTTCTTCCTTTGGTTCCCATTCCCAATGAACTATCTTTTTTAACATTTAAATAAAAGCCCTGTTTTATAAAAGGAACATTTGGAATTTCTTGTTTAATGAAATTGAAAGTTCCTATAATTGTTTTTATTTCCTTAAACATTTTTAGTGGAGCCCTTTCCACTAAGACAGAAACTTCGTCCACCTCAGGGGGCCTCCCCTCTCCATCCAATGTTATCTTAGTTTTAACCAACTGAGTCTTTTTCAGTTTCACTTTGAATCTTGTATCTCTTATAAAAATTAAGACTTTGATATGTTGAACGCAAAAATTAAAGCAAAACCTTAAATGTTATTGTCCAAGAAAAAGTTAATGGAAACAAAATGATAAATGTTGTGAAAATCTTTTGTTGATCTTTTTTAAAGGCGGGTTTGACAACATATTTCCATCCTGGAATAAATCTGAAGAAAGTCCATCATTATAGCATCAAGCTTTATGAAAAGTTAGAGGAGGAGACAGGGCAGGTAATAATACCTAATTTACCACAACTTAAATAATAATTATGTGAAATACACAAATATTAGTAACTACCTTATTTAATTTGATGAGAAGGAACCTAGATCAAGATATATTTTATTGTAATTATTTTGAACTTTATTGAATTATGCATAAGTGCTCATGAATGTTCGATTTTGGAAGATGATTAGTTGTTATTGTTTTGTTTTGTTTCTCTCAGGCTGTGGGGTTTCATTGCCCAGGGAGTGTTAGAATTGCGTCAACTCCAACAAGAGTGGATGAACTTAAATACCAAATGACTCGAGCAGGTTGGCACCCCACAGAACAATATCTTATTGATCCAGAAAAAGTGCAAGAATTATTTCCGTTATTAAACATGGAAAAGGTATGTGAATACAATTTATTTATTTACAATACCCATAAAAATGTTTAAGAAATGCAAAGAAACATGTCTTAGATGCAAAACTGTGTTAGACAAACTAACATGTTTTTTTTAAATTCCATATGGAAAGATTTTGAATTTCTAGAAGCTATATATTGCTGCCAAGTTTTGTATTCACATCTTTCTTACTTTCTACTGGCTGTGGAACCAGGGAGAAAAAGTAAAACTAATATAAATAACATAAATTAATTATATTTGATACAGGTTTTAGCTGGTCTGTACAATCCTGGAGATGGTCATATAGATCCTTATTCACTTACTATGGCCTTGGCTGCAGGAGCCAGGAAATACGGAGCTCAGTTAAATTATCCAGTTCAAGTAACTAATTTAAAATGTAGACTAGATGGAACATGGGAAGTTGAAACTCCACATGGAACAATTAAAGCAAACAGAATTGTGAATACAGCTGGTAAGTGATGAATTATGCTTTCCTGCCTTTATAGTTTAACTATAACTATAAAAAAATTCCATCTAGGCAGGAAAATGTAACTTACGTATCAAAGTATTAATGTTTAGACAATATATTACAAAATAAACTAATAATTTGCTTTTCACTTTATATTTCATGATCTCATGGAATTTTTTTGCTCTGTAGCTTATAAAAAGATTTCATTATTCGCCTTTTAAGATTTAATGAGAACAATAATAAAGAATCTAAGTTAATTTATGCCCAGCTACATTACATAAATCAGTGGATCTAAGTTGCGCACCAATATATAGGATAAATACAAAACCAGATTTCCAAAGTATAGATTTAACTGAAGGCTCATCCACACAGTCATTTTTTCTGTACTTTTCTCCCATCAGCCAGGTGGAACTAGATGACAGGAAAGAATTGATTTGCATGATTGTTCAGTACTATAGGTAATGTGATAATACCCAACAGCACACTCTTGGGGCTTGAGGGTATATCAGACATGTTATTATGCTGTGGAGTGCTGTTGGCTACATCTACAAAATGTTATCAAAATGATTATCAACCAGTTGACCTAATAACCATTAGCTGGCAACAAAGAAAGTTTTTATATTTCTTGGATGTTATCCAAGGCTCAGCTGGAATGGTACAAATGAGATGCAGACAATGGATAAGCATTTTTGAGGAGCTGGTGTTTGAGAAATAATTTTGTTACACATGTGTAGGTTAAAATGTCAATTTATCCATCAAAAAAAGAGCAGTGGCTCGTGTGGTTAGGACGCTGGGCTGACAATCGGCAAGCTCACGGTGGAGAGCTGGTTGCTGCCACATGGTGGGATGAGCTTCCGTCACTCACTCCAGCTCCTGCCAACCCAGCAGTTTGAAAGCGGGCAACCACAAGTAGATACATGTGTATCACTTCTGGGGGCAACTTAACAAGGACATGAAAGGAGCCTCCAGCTAGGCGACCCATGGGCAACGATGATGTCACCAGCTAATCCATCCAATCCGGAAATGCTTTGGGGCTTCCAACATGAATGTAGTATCCATCAAAAAGTAGCTTTTAAAGCAACTGCAGAAGCTGGGGTTCTAATCAAGCAGTGATAAAATTAGAAAAAGTCCCCATGATCACTTTACACCTTCAGAAAGCCCTCTGGACCACCTTGCTCCATAGCCTGACATGAAAGGGACTAGTATTCAAGAGCAGGAGGATATTTTCAGTGAATTCATCTTTTGAATGCTTTGGGTTTCATAGCAATTATTGGTAATTAGATTGCAGACCTGCCAGACCAAGCCAAGCTAAGTGGATTGCCAACCCTTGGTAGAGCCTTGGTAGCACAGCAGACTAAAGTGCTGTTAAGTAGCACCAGCTGCCTGCAATTACTGCAAGTTTAAATCTCACCAGGCTCAAGGTTCACTCAGCCTTCCATCCTTTCGAGGTAGGTAAAATGAGGACCCGGTTTGTGGGGGCAATAAGCTGACTTTGTATTAAAAAAAACACCGCTGGGGGGGGCGAAAGCCCTACTAAGCAGGTATATACAAAAGTAAGAAGGCTTAATGCATTGTGAGTCTCCGGAGAAGGGTGGCATATAAATCGAACCAATAAATAAATAAATAAACAAACAAACAAACAAACCCTGGTTGCATCATCTAAAGCTATCCCCACACATGCCCTACATTGTCTGTAGAGTGATCCTTGGGGTAAGAAAAATGGCATCATAATAACCATTTCCCTGGCATACCTGCCTTCTCTGCTTCTACCACCCTTGGCAAAGAAGGGGCAAGTTGGGAACAGATTATTTTATCCTTTGGATCCGTTCATGAGAACTGGCCCCAAATTAGAGAACTGGCACTGAACTCTCAATTACTATATATATCATTTTATTTCCAAGTGAGAAAGAAGTGGGGTAGAGGCATGTCGTCAGTTGCCCCTGGGTATGGTAAAGGTCCATAATGCTATCCCTTTTATTTATTAATGTTAGATCTTAATAGTGGCAATGGTTTAAAAAAACGAGATTCCATAACATGGGAAGTTTCCTTATTCGATTTGTAATGCCATTTAATCTTTATGCAACTTGAAGCAGTGTACAGAACAGTTGAAAACACAATGTAATAATAAAAGGACAAAACAACAAAGAGCAGCACAGAAAATAACCCCCAAAATTAAATTTGTATTATATTAATGAGTTTCCTTATGCCCCTGGCCCAGCCAAGCCTTTATGACTTTCTTGAAGGGCAACAGGCTCACAGCCATGCAGACTTCGAGGGGAGTGATATCCCAGGTTGAAGAAATTATGACTTGGCTTTGGAAATAGGGTACAATTGAGCAAACCATTAAGAAAGTATTTTGAGAAAATACTATGTAGTCATGAAAAAAAAAAAAGGAAGCTGAAAAAAGACTTAAAACAACCCTGCCTTGATTTTGTTTGTTATAAGATGAGGCAAAGGGAACTCTGACGGACTTTCAAGATTTTTTGAATATACCCTTCAAGTGTGTTTCTCAACCTCATGCTGGCTGGGGAATTCTGGAAGTTGAAGTTCACACATCTTATAATTGCTGAGGTTGAGAAACTTGGCCCTACAATAATAAAGGAGCTTTCCTGGAATGCCTTCATTCTCTGTTTCTTGATCTGGCTTATTTCAGAGGACTAACAGGAAATATCTGGGAAAGCAACAGCAAAATAAGGAGAGTAGAAAGACGAAAACAAACCCTAAAGGAAAAGGCAGATATTGATAGACCAGTCTATGCAGGTTTTTCTCATTCTCTCATTAAGTTAATAACTGAAGTATGCCTGGATTCAATGTTTAGCCAAAAGAACCCTTGGAACTAACACAGTATTGATTGCTCCTTTGGGAAGTCTAGGTAAACAAAACTATGTAGTCTCCTAAAACTGTTGGAGCCAATCTTCTTTCTTTGTTCCATATCCTCCTCTTGAAAACAAATAATTTGCTCTGCGTTTTCATGCCAGGTTTAGTGCGGTAAATTCAGAGTGGCTTTTGTAGAGAACAGCTTACCTTTAGGTCTCATTCATTTGCTCAATTTCAGAGCATACATTACACAATTTCCAAAGCATAATTCAGACTGTTCAGCAGTTTGTCTAGCTGCTGCTTCATGGTTAGTTACATCATTATGTCTATTGCTGTCACAACTTTTATGGAGTCCAATGGCCTTTTAAATTTGACGAGCAAAAAGCAAAATATTTCTCACAAATATTTTCCCTCTTCCACTTTGTGGTTTTGTAACATACAAAAATTATGTGCTGTGTTACTATTCAGGCAGTTTCCAAACTTGTATTTTTTGTTGTTGGAAGGCAACTCTTTAATTTGAAGGTAGTGGTAAATTCTTGGTAATAAAACGGCAAGTAGAAAGGCTCACTTCCACATACGTAGGAAGGGGTTAGAAGGAATGAGAAGGTTAACTTTTACTTTTTTTACAATCTCCGCTTCATGACTTGGTCTTCATAAAAAGTAGTTTTGGAATTGAAGCCATATGTGTTAAAACAAAATTCTTTCTGTTTAAGTAAAGTATGCAAAAAGTTTCAAGGTTAATCCAAGATGTTTAATGGTTTTAAATACCTGGGTGTTGTGTTAAGGTTTAGGTAGGAAGAAGTTCCAGCTGAAAATATAGCATGAGTTGCATAGAGATGCATGGTAGCTCTTTCTTTCTTTCTTTCTTTCTTTCTTTCTTTCTTTCTTTCTTTCTTTCCTTCCTTCCTTCCTTCCTTCCTTCCTTCCTTCCTTCCTTCCTTCCTTTCTTTCTTTCTCTCTCTCTTTCTCTTAAAAGGAGGTAATATAGTGTCTGCTGTATTAAACTAAATATAAACTATTTATATAATATATAAATATTAATTTATATAATTTAAAATATTAAACTGTACACAACTAAATTGTGTATAGAAGTTGAGCCAATCACCTACTACCATAGGAACCTACGGTAGTAGGTGATTGGCTCAACTTCTATACACAATTCAATTTGACTATACTCCAATTATAGGTACCTTACAACCATTTGTTTAATGACTGTTCGAAGTTAGAAGGGTACTGAAAAAAGTGACTTATGACTGTTGCAACATTCCCATGGTCATGTGATCAAAATTCAAATGCTTAATAACTGATTCATATTCATGACGGTTGAATTGTCCTGGGATCATATGACCATCTTTTGTGACCTTCTGACAAGCAAAGTCAACAGGGAAGCCAGATTCACTTTATAACCGTGTTACTAATTTAACAGTTGCAGTGATTCACTTAACAACTATGGCAAGAAAAGTCATAAAATGGGGCAATATCATTAACAACTGTCTTGCTTAACAACAGAAAATGTGGGCTCAATTGTGGTTGTAAGTAAAGGACTAATTGTATTCCCTTCTAGAAATAGTGCACTCTAACTTCCATAAGAACAGTGTTTCAGATTCCTACTTGTGCTTCATGTCTAGAAGATCATCTGTCTGAGTTGGAAACTTGTGCTTGTCTGGTGATCTGGCATCCCTCTGGTTGAAATGTGCTCACCAGGCTTCAGAGCATTCCATCAGCCGTGGGCCCAGGGGAGGGGAGGGGGGTGGCGGTTATTATTAACGAGGATCTGGGTCCGAGGGAGACCACTGTGCCTCAGATAGCCGGATGTGAGTCCCTCCTTGTGAGGTGGGGCCGTGGGGTTCAGATGGGCTTGTTGCTTACATACCTGGCTCCCTGCCGCGTGGCAACAGCCCTACCTGAGCTACTCGATGTGATAGCCACGGTGGCAGTAGATACACCCAGGCTTTTAGTCATGGGTGATTTCAACTTGCCATCCATTGGTGAAACGTCTGAGGTGGCTCGGGAGTTCATGGCTTCCATGACGGCCATGGACCTGACCCAGTTAGTTCATGGCCCTACTCACAGGGGAGGTCACACTCTGGATTTGATTTTTGTCTCTGGCCAGTGGTTGAGTGGTCTTGTTATAGGGGATATAGACATGGAACCCTTGTCATGGACTGACCACTCACTCCTTCGCCTAGATCTTCGAACCGCGACCCCTCGGCGCAGGGAGGCGGACCCAATTAGATGGATCCGCCCCAGGCGCCTGATGGATCCTGATAGGTTCCAGACGGAGCTTGGGCCATTTCCTGAGGATCTAGCACATGACTCGGCCGAGGACCTGGTAGCCGCCTGGGATCGGGCGGCTGGTGGGGCTTGGACCGAGTCATGCCTTTGCGGCCTCTGACCCGATGCCGATCCCGTGCGGCTCCTTGGTTTACTGAGGAGCTGAGGGAAATGAAGTGCCGGAAAAGACGCCTGGAGAACGGTTGGAGGGCCAGTCTCGCTGAATCTGACCGAACACTGGTAAGGTCGCACATTAAGGCCTACCTAGTGGCGATAAAGACGGCAAAGTCTAACTACTTTTCCGCCTCTATTGCGTCATCAGGGAATCGTCCGGCCGCCCTGTTTAGGGTGACCCGCGCCCTGCTCCATCTGGGAGTGCAGGAGGATCCCTTAGAAGGCAGGGCGGAGGATTTCGGACAATACCTGTATGACAAAATCGCTCAGATCCGGGGGGATTTGGACTCTGACTGGGTAGATCAGGGCAGGGTGACGAGGAACAGTCTTGAGAATGTTATCTGGGAGGAGTTTGATGCTGTGACTCCCGATGATGTGGACAGGATTTTGGGGAGACTTAGTGCGGCCACATGTTTACTGGACCCGTATCCCTCCTGGTTGGTACTGGCTTCCCGGGAGGTTACACGAGGCTGGCTCCAGGGCATCATTAATGCTTCGTTGAGTGAGGGTCACTTCCCCGCTGCCCTGAAAGAGGTGGTGGTGAGGCCTCTCCTCAAGAAGCCATCAATATTGGATCCGGCAATATTGGCTAACTATCGTCCTGTCTCCAACCTTCGCTTCATTGCGAAGGTTGTTGAGAGTATGGTTGCGCAACAGTTTCCGCAATTCCTGGAGAAAACATCCTATCTAGATCCGTTCCAGTCGGGTTTCAGGTCTGGGCACAGCACGGAAACGGCATTGGTCGCCTTGGTGGATGATCTCTGGAGGGCTCGGGACAGGGGTTATTCCTCTGTTCTGGTCCTATTAGATCTCTCAGCAGCTTTTGATACCATCAACCATGGTATCATGCTGCACCGGCTGGAAGAGTTGGGGGTGGGAGGCACTGTGTTGCGGTGGTTCTCCTCCTTTCTCTCCGACCGGTCGCATTTTGTGTTGGCAGGGGGGCAGAGGTCGACCTCGAGGCCTCTCATTTGTGGAGTGCTGCAGGGATCGGTCCTCTCGCCTCTTCTGTTCAACATTTATGTGAAGCCGCTGGGCAAGATCATCCGTGGCTTTGGGGTGAGATACCACCAGTACGCTGATGACACCCAGCTTTACATCTCCACTCCAGGCCACCCCAACGATGCCCTTGAAGTGATGTCCCAGTGCCTGGAGGCTGTGCGGATCTGAATGGGGAGGAACAGGCTCAAGCTCAACCCTTCCAAGACTGAGTGGCTGTGGCTCCCGGCATCCCGATATAGTCAGTTGACTCCATCACTGACTATTGGGGGCGAGTCTTTGGCCCCCACTGAAAGGGCTCGCAATCTGGGAGTCCTCCTGGATAGGCAGCTGTCTTTGGAGGAACATCTGACGGCTGTTACCAGGGGGACCTTTTATCAGGTTTGCCTGATTCGCCAGTTGCGGCCCTTTCTCGATCGGGATTCCTTGTGCACAGTCACTCATGCCCTCGTCACCTCTCGCCTTGACTACTACAACGCTCTCTACATGGGGCTCCCCTTGAAGAGCACCCGGAGGCTCCAGCTGGTCCAGAATGCAGCAGCGCAGGTAGTGATGGGAGAAACATGGCGCTCCCATGTAACACTGCTCCTGCGCGAGCTGCACTGGCTCCCGGTGGTCTTCCGGGTGCGCTTCAAGGTGTTGGTTATCACCTTTAAAGCGCTCCATGGCATAGGGCCTAGCTATCTGCGAGACCGCCTGCTGCTACCGACGACCTCCCATCGACCCATGCGCTCCCACAGAGAGGGCCTCCTCAGGGTGCCATCAGCCAAACAGTGTAGGCTGGTGGCCCCCAGGGGGAGGGCCTTCTCTGTGGGGGCTCCCACCCTCTGGAATCAGTTGCCCCTGGAGATAAGGAGAATCCATGACCTCAATGCCTTCCGTCGTTCCCTGAAAACCCATTTTTTCAGCAAGCCGGCTTAAGAAGAAATTTTAAAATTCTTTTAATTAGTCTGTGATTTTTAACTTTCAGGCCAAAATTTATATATATTTTTAAATGTTTTAATATTTGTATTCTATGTTTTTTATCTTGGCCGTACACCGCCCTGAGTCCTCAGGGAGAAGGGCGGTATATAAATTGGAAATTAAATTAAATTAAATTAAATTAATCTCTGACTAAAGTTTAACTTTTGTATGGCCAGTCTGATTCTCATAGTTCATGATAAATTTAATTTAGCCTGGAATATGACCTTATTGGAAAAACTGCAATCCTATGCTATTTGTGGACTACAATCAACAAAGGTACTGTTAAAATAGCAAGCCCTCGACTTCGAACTATAAAATGAATTTGAGTTTGCAGCTGGCTAAATATCTTGGAACTGCCCAACCATTGTACATACCTACTCAGATTCACTACAGCATCCTCCTACTTGCTCCGTTAAAAGGGAGATTTACTAAGATTCCTTACTAGGAAACCTACTGTTGTTGCTCAGGGCCAGTCAGAAAATAGAATAGAATAGAATAGAATAGAATAGAATAGAATAGAATAGAATAGAATAGAATAGAATAGAATAGAATAGAATAGAATTCTTTATTGGCCAAGTGTGATTGGACACACAAGGAGTTTGTCTTGGTGCATACACTCTCGGTGTACATAAAAGAAAAGATACATTCGTCAAGAATCATAAGGTACAACACTTAGTGATACTCAGTCAATATAAGTCAACAGTCAATATAAATCTTAAGGATACAAGCAACAAGATTGGGTACATCTCGCTTCACTGTGAGTTTTACAGATACCTTCTTAAGAAAGTTTATATGACCTTTATAGGAAGACTTTCCAGATCATCCAGTTAAATTTTATACAGTGCATAAGCAGCTGTCCATAGCAAAGGAACATCAGGAAAGCTGGGATGTGGACATTAGTTATTACTTTGTTTCTTGTATTTATACACCATTATAAATTAGGTTACAACTAACAGATTACACTCATTCAGTGTAAACTTATAAAACACATTAATGGTATTAGCTGGATGCATACAAACCAACCAACCAACCAACCAACCAACCAACCAACCAACAAACAAACACAACACAACACAATACGAAAGAAAGAAAAATAACAACCAGAAAATAAAAGTAGTAGCTTTTTCTTAGTCTTTAAATGCACTTCCGAACCCTTCTGGTTTTTTTACCAGCTTTAAAAAGCTACTACCAGGGATGCTAACCTGGCCTCAGGAGGAAGCTATTCCAAAATACAGGGTCTGCAGTCAAAAAACATTATTGGATTTCTCCCTGCTCACTTGATAGAGCTAGGTTGGTATGGAAACCTGGAAGGATTTGTCTGTCTGTCTGTCTGTCTGTCTGTCATCTAATCCAGGGGTGGGCAACTGTGGCCCTTTTACAACCTGTGGACTTCAACTCCCAGAATTCCTGATACAGCCTTCTGGGAGTTGAAGTCCACAGGTTGTAAAAGGGCCACAGTTGCCCACCCCTGATTTCTAAACTATCATCTATCTGCAGGGATGTCCTTTTAATTTTACCATTTTGGCTTTCCAATTTTGTAATTCTTGAGGATATTAATGTGTTTTAATGAAATCATTGCCCTGCTCTTATTACTGTTTAATAATAAAAACCAAGCAACACATTGAACAGAAAGCCAGCGTGGTTTGCTTCGGGTGCTTGCTTAGAAACCAGGAGTTTTTGAGTTCTAGTTGCTCCTTAGGCATGAAAGCTGGTTGGGTGACCTTGGGACAGTCACACTCTCTCAGCCCAATTCACTCACAGGGTTGTTGTTACGGGGAAAGGAGGAGAAAGAAAGAGTATTGTGTGTGCTCACTGCTTGCGTTATTTATAAAAATAATAAAGGCAGGATATAAAGACTGTGCAGACATAAATAAATCTGAAGTTATCCTGTTTATCTCTGGGCTTTCCTTCCTTTGACTTTTTAAAATATTAGTTGGATACATTATAATAGAAAGCTGCAACCCAGGCATAAGTATGTGGGTTATGGTTTCCTTGAACCAGTCATATTTAACAACATTGAATTTTACTTTTTAAATATTGTACTTAAAAAAAAAGATTGTGCTATTTTTTGGCCAGGATCATGTCATTCTAATATTTATATTTCTGTAATTGTGCTTTTAGGTTTCTGGGCTCGAGAAATAGGTAGAATGATTGGACTACATCATCCACTTATACCTGTTCATCACCAATATATTGTTACTGGAACTATCCCTGAAGTGAAAGTCCTGAAGAAGGAATTGGCTGTTCTTCGTGACTTAGAAGGTTCATATTATCTAAGACAAGAAAGAGATGGCCTTTTATTAGGGCCATATGAAAGTCAAGAAAAAATGAAACTGCAGAAATCTTGGGTAGAAGATGGAGTCCCACCAGGTAATTTTTCTTGGAAAAAATAAATTTCATTGGTACATGCTGGGTGCTCAGATTTGTTAATTGGATTTTTACATTATACATATACAGGTGAATCTCGAAAAATTAGAATATCGTGCAAGAGTTCATTTATTTCAATAATGCAACTTAAAAGGTGAAACTAATATATGAGATAGACTCATTACATGCAAAGCAAGATAGTTCAAGCCTTGATTTGTCATAATTTTGATGATTATGACTTACAGTTCATGAAAACCCCAAATTCACAATCTCAGAAAATTAGAATATTACATTATATCAATAAAACAAGGATTGTACATAGAACAATATCGGACTTCTGAAAAGTATAAGCATCCATATGTACTCAGTACTTGGTTTGGGCTCCTTTTGCATCAATTACTGCCTCAATGTGGCATGGCATGGATGCTATCAGCCTGTGGCACTGCTGAGGTGTTATGGATGACCAGGATGCTTCAATAGCGGCCTTCAGCTCTTCTCCATTGTTCGGTCTCATGTCTCATCTTTCTCTTGGCAATGCCCCATAGATTGTCTATGGGGTTCAGGTCAGGCGAGTTTGCTGGCCAATCAAGCACAGTAATCCCATGGTCATTGAACCAGATTTTGGTACTTTTGGCAGTGTGGGCAGGTGCTAAGTCCTGCTGGAAAATGAAGTCAGCATCCCCATAAAGCTCGTCTGCAGAAGGAAGCCTGAAGTGCTCCAAAATCTCCTGGTAGACGGCTGCGTTGACCCTGGACTTAATGAAGCACAGTGGACCAACACCAGCAGACGACATGGCTCCCCAAATCAACACAGACTGTGGAAACTTCACACTGGACTTCAAGCATCTTGCAGTGTGTGCCTCTCCATTCTTCCTCCAGACTCTGGGTTCTTGGTTTCCAAATGAGATGCAAAATTTGCTCTCATCAGAAAAGAGGACTTTGGACCACTGAGCAACAGACCAGTTCTTTTTGCCTTTAGCCCAGGTAAGACGCTTCTGACGTTGTTTGTTGTTCAGGAGCGGCTTGACAAGAGGAATACGACATTTGAAGGCCATGTCCAGGATCCGTCTGTGTGTCTTGATGCACTGACTCCAGCCTCAGTCCACTCCTTGTGAAAGTCCCCAACACTTTTGAATGGCCTTTTCCTGTTAATCCTCTCCAGGCTGCGGTCATCCCTGCTGCTTGTGCACCTTTTTCTTCCACGCTTTTCCTTTCCACATATCTTTCTGTTAATGTGCTTTGATACAGCACTTTGGGAACATCCAACATCTTTTGCAATTACCTTTTGAGGCTTTCCCTCCTTATGGAGGGTGTCAATGATGGTTTTCTGCACAACTGTCAGGTCAGCAGTCTTTCCCATGATTGTGATTCCTTCTGAATCAGACTGAGAGACCATTTAAAGGCTCAGGAACCCTTTGCAGGTGTTATGGCTTAATTAGCTGATTAGAGTGGGACACTTTGAGCCTAGAATATTGAACTTTTTCACAATATTCTAATTTTCTGAGATTGTGAATTTGGGGTTTTCATGAGCTGTAAGCCATAATCATCAAAAGTATGACAAATCAAGGCTTGAACTATCTCGCTTTGCATGTAATGAGCCTATCTCATATATTAGTTTTACCTTTTAAATTGCATTACAGAAATAAAAACTTTTGCACGATATTCTAATTTTTTGAGTTTCACCTGTATATCTATAAAGACAAAAAGAGCTTTTGACAACCTTGCTTATGAATGTATACTAGTCATTGCTTCTTTGCTGTGCTCTTCCAAATTTATATTTATATCCAAATTTATATTTTTTGCTTACATGTCCAATATTATAACATTGGAGACTTATTGAGAACGGGAACATTTGCTTGCTCTGTATAAAATAGAAAATATATAAAAGTGGAAAGATAATACATACAAAATGTATCACACTTTTTTTTAAGGCTTTGGAAAGGAGCTTTTTGAATCTGATTTAGATCGAATAATTGATCATGTCGAGGCTGCTATGGAAATGGTCCCTGTCCTGAGAGAAGCAGATATTATCAATGTAGTTGCAGGTCCTATAACATATTCTCCAGATATTCTGCCAATGGTGGGACCACATCAGAGCGTTCATAATTACTGGGTGGCCATTGGTTTTGGGTAAGTAAGCTGATTCTTTAAGGTTTGGGGGTATCAGTCATTACTGAAAAAAGTTTGTTAATTTACTTTAATCTTTACTGCAAAAATAAAATAGAAATAAAATATAAACCACAGGTATCTGTGCCTGGTTTTCCTTTTTCAGAAGAGGAATTTGAAGACTTGCTGCAGGTAATGATAAGAAATTTTAAAAATCAAAAACCATCAAATTGAGATAGTATTCACTGAGAGTTATTAAAGATCTCTGGTGTGATATTTATTTGTTAAACGAATATGCAATTTATCTCTAATATCAGAGGACTTTGTTGTTGTTTTAACCATTTAACTGTGTTCAACTCTTGGCCACTTTATGGGCAAGTGCTCTCCATCCTATCCTGTCAAGCGCAGCTTATTTCATTTGTTGGATGTTCATCATTGTATCAGTTTTGATGTTATCAAACCAGCATGTTCCTTGCTTGCCCCTTCTTGTTCCACTAACCCAGTGGTAGGATTGAAAATTTTTTACCACCGGTTCTCTGTGTGTGACTTGGTGGGCGTGGCATGGCTTGATGGGCATAGCATGTGGGTGTGGCAGGGAAGGATACTGTAAAATCTCCATTCCCTCCCCACTCCAGGGGAAGATTACTGCAAAATCCCCATTTCCTCCCTATCAGCTGGGATTCGGGAGGCAGAGAATAGATGGGGGTGGGGCCAATCAGAGGTGGTATTACCAGTTCTCTGAACTACTCAAAATTTCCGTTACCAGTTCTCCAGAACTGGTCAGAACCTGCTGAATACCACCTCTCCACTAACTATTCCTAGCATAATTGACTTCAATGAATTTGAACACATGATTTTGCCAAAGTAAATCAGATGTAGACTTTGATTCAGCACCTCTCTGTTGCTTGCTCTGGCAGTCCATGTATACACAACTATATAAGCCAGCACCACAGTTCAAAGGCATTAATCGGAGGACTTAAAACTTCATTAAAAAAAGTTCCAAAATATAAGAATCCTTAAGTTTGGATTAATGATTTTAATTTATTTAATTCCAAAATTTGACTTTATGTATGGCTTAAAGTCATCTTTTGGAATTACAGCTAGCATTTTATGGTGCTGATTATTTTTTTTAATGAACCTGTTCTTCTTAATAAGTAGATTAATACTCAGATATTCACTTCGAAGCCAGTCTTAGCATATAATGATTATAAATAAAAATGGTAAAAAATATCTTCCAAGATGATTTGATTCCAGCCAAATTAAAGGTAGAAAAATTAATAATTTCAAATTTAATTAGTATTACATTTACACTAATTTGCAAATAATACGGGGCATGATGGCTGAGTGGTTAAAGACGCTGAGCTTGTCAGCTGGAAAGCTGACAGCCTGGGTTCAAGACCTTTTATCGCGTGGTATTTGAATTTATATTGTTTCAGTAAGAGTCAATATTGTCTCTCCTATTGATTTTATTAACAATCTTTTAAGGATTTGTATGTTATTGTCCATGTTTATAACAGTCAAATAAAGTATTAATTATTGCAAGGCAATAATCCATTTGCATCTTATAAAACTAACTTATTACAGGTATAAATTTTAGTTATAAATAGGTATGCTTAATGTGATTTGAACCTCATTTGTTGTGATTATTCTATTAAAATATAATTTAACATTAGGTTATGAATCAGAACAATGATCAATTTTTATAATTCGTTTACCTTTACAGAGCAGATCACTGATTTCCCCATTTTACAGGTGATCAGCTAAAAAAGAGATAGAGAGATAGTAAATGAGAAGGGACTGTCCTATGAAGATTGCTCCATGCCAGATGTATTTCCTACACAGAGGGCATTTCTTTGGAGGAAGCTGCAGGTATCAGCATGTTATATATGAAAGTGTCTATTTATCATGTGTATATACAATAAGAAAATGCAGTTAACTGCAGCTTCCTATGACATAAGCACATGGTATCATAGATAATTTTGTCACACAGACTAAAACTAAACTAATGCTGCTTCCTATGCGGAAGTTTGACTTCTTTGTAGGAGATTTCATCCTGTGTCAAGTAGATCTAAATCAATGCCTTATTCGGGAATTACATACAAATTTTCAGATCTAATCCTTCTACTGGAGTTGACTTCCTCTCCCTTGCTATACCTTGCATTAACCAAATATCATGGAGTAAAAAAAAAAAAACACAGAATTCCTGTAAAACAAGTAGAATGTGAGTTTACATAGCCTTTGTTGAAATGTTTGATCGAATATATTACTGTGGTAAATTAAGTATTTTCCCTCTTTCCATACCCTACCAGGTATGGAATCATTCATGCTGGTGGGATAGGAAAGTATCTTAGTGACTGGATACTCAGTGGAGAGCCTCCTTTTGATCTAATCGAAGTAGATCCAAATAGGTATGGAAGGTGGACAACTACAAAATACACAGAAGTAAAAGCAAGAGAATCGTATGGTTTCAATAATATTGGTAAGACGTTTGCTTATAATTTTCCATGTTATGGATAATATTGACACTTAAACATTCTTGTACTGACTTTTTTATAATTATCTGGACTAATAGGAATAGGGGTCAGTTATGTATTGCCATGTGGTTTTGGAATTCTCTAATACTATACAGAGACAACATTATATATACTATCTCCTTATTTTTATCCAGTGTTTAGTGTACTTTGTTTATGTAGAGAAAGCCTATGAAAATGTTTATGAACTTGAACTATGCAGTGATGTTGAAAATTGGGTTCTGAAAGTGATAAGAGCAGCATATGATAGAAATAAAGCATGAATGAGAATATGGGTTAGATCAATTGTGCAAGGTGTATGGATTTTAAAATTAAAATGAATGGTGTGAATGTTTGTAAGTTATAATAAATGATAAAATTAATAATAAATAATAAAAATAGAGCATGTAGTAGAAAAATGGATGAAGAAATCTTAAGATGTACATAGTATAGCAGGTGGCTGTGCTGGTGCTGTGAGGAACCAATGTTTGTCTGTAATGGTTAGGTGTTGGCCTAGAAAGCAGGAGAGTTCTAATCCCGCCTTAATTATGAAAAATCAAATGGGTGGCTTTGGGCCAATCACTCTCCCTCAATCCAGCCCACCTCACAGGGTTGTTGTTGTGGAGAAAATAGGAAGAGGAAGGAGTATTTAGTATGTTTGCCACCTTGAGTTGTATATGGGGGGAAAAGGTAGGATAAAAATCTTTAAAAATTTAAAACATTAAAAAAAAGTTTGCTATAATTGCTGTAAAATAAGTGTGAATTGTTCATAGTGCACACTTCTGATCACTTGTGACATGCAGTCAGAGTGCTTAAGAAACACTTAAGAAGTGTTTGTCATACAACAAGAAGAGATGGGGCGAATGAATGGATGGTAAAAGAATGTAGATGAAATACAAAAATGAGTAATCAGTACAAAAAGCTAACTTGAGATAGTTTGGTCATGTAGAAAGAATGAGTGAGAACTGAACTACAGATCAAATATATGAAGGAAGAGAGAATAAATCCATAGAAAGGAAAAACTGAGGAAAGTCTCCCCAAAAAGAAAGAGGTGAGAAGCTTAAAAACAAAAAGTAATGTATTAATTATTATATGGATGTGGTAAAGTGAAAATAAAAAGAGATGGAGTGGCCTATACTTTCAATGGTGTTGGTTTCAGCTGCAGGTAGTCCTTGAGTTACGATGGCAATTGGGGTCGGAATTTTTGTTGCTAAGTGATACGATTGTGAAGTATGATGTCAGATGACCACATTATTTAGCAACAGCAATCCTTAAAATCCTGGTTGCCACTATTAACTGAATCCCACCATCATTAGCTAAAGACCCAGAACAATTCAAGCCACTCCTGGCTTGGTCCCTCCTAGCCACAACCTTGCTAGGTAAGTGACTGCCTCCTTGTCAACTCCTCCCATCTGATTTCCCCTCCCATCTCTGTCCTTTGGCCATCTTGCACTCTGTTCATCCTGCCAGCCCTATCAGCCTGCTGCCCTGCCAATCCCAGTTGTCCTTTGCCATCTTTTCCTGCTGCTGCTGCTGAGGCATACCCAGTGTGGCCCTTCATGAAGCAGCCTGGTCCTCTCCCTGAGGCCGTGCCTGGCCGTTGCCTAATTCATACATGGCCTTGTCCAAATTGCGTGTTCTCATGAGGTTTTGGAAGCAAAACTTTTGTTTGTACAGTATATGTGATTAAATTTATTGTTTTTCATGTTGTTTGATTTAATGTGCTATTTTCCTAATTTTGCAGTTGGATTTCCTAAAGAAGAAAGATTTGCTGGGAGACCTACAGAAAGAGTCAGTGGGCTTTATGAAAACCTTAAGTCTAAATGCTCCATGGGATTCCATGCAGGCTGGGAACAACCTCATTGGTTTTACAAACATGGTGATGACATTGGATACAAGTAAATGAAAGTTAAATATTTGTGCTGCAAATTTATCTAAGAATTTAATAGAAACATATTGTACTGCATTGTCCATTTTGTGTGGACCTTGGTGTAAGAGGTGTAGTAGACAAAATGTAGTAGACAAAAACTTCAGATGTAGTAGACAAAATCTGGCCCTATAACATTTACTGACATAACATAAAATAACATAATCCCATTCCATGTTTGTACATGAATAAAATGAGTAAAATATGTATGCATAAAATCCCATATTTAATGGACATTGTGGTTTAATAGACACTCCTGTCTTATTCATTCATTAAACTAAGGTTTACTGTATTTTATATTCAATAACTAGTATGTTTATAAATTAATTATGTTTATATCTTCCTCTAAAATGTTCAGAATAGCATAAATGGTTTTCCTCCTCGTTTTATTTTTGCTGTACTTTTAAGAAATAGGATAAGAATAATTGATCCATCAATTTTCACTGCATATCTGGCATATGTATATGAACTCCTTGTTTCTGTTTAAAATATGAGAAGTGCCCTTAAGAACATATTATTCCTGTATTATATGCCATCTTTTGTTTGAAACAAATCAAGTATTTCGCTTTCAGTTTAAAATATATTTTATTTGATCTCTATTATCCATTATAATGCATTACTAGCTATGTCAGCATTTTGAAAAGTAGGTAATACATTAATCAAGATACATGACATTTATTTTTAAAGGAAAATAATGCCAAAATGATGTTTTTGAACAAGTTGCTTTGTGCTAATTTACAAATAGTCATGCTAGGTTTTTTGAGTCATTGAAATATTGTTTTTCCAGACCTAGTTTTCGACGCACAAATTGGTTTGAACCTGTAGGTCGGGAATATCAACAAGTGATGGAAAAAGTGGGTGTAATTGATCTTACTCCTTTTGGCAAGTTTAGCATCAAAGGCAGTGATTCAGTTAAACTTTTGGATCGTCTCTTTGCAAATGTGGTCCCAAAGGTAAATAATGTAATAATAATAATAATAATAATAATAATAATAATAATAATAATAATAATAATACATAGTCCACTGTTAATTCCATTCATTGATCACTTTGTACTCAGAGGTGTTGAATCAATAGTCCCAACTAGATAAGTATACCACCATCCATCTGGAGCTACAGGGACCATGAAAGTCACTTTACATCATGTCACACTGCCTTCCCCACTGTATTGACATTTTCCACATTTCTTAATTGCCACTAGCTTCCTTCGTTTAAATATGAGGGCACAGTTGAATACAAAGTGATTTAGAATTGGCTTCCCCTTGCATTTTTAAAAAGCCAATAATGTAATAATACTTTTTGTAGATTGGTTCCAGGGTGCTAAAATAACAGGGTCATAATCACTCCATTATTTAGATGCATTTGGCTGTTTCTGGACTCATCTCATTTCCACATTATGGTGGCTAAGGGCAAATACATCTTGTATACAGTGTGTTTACTATGGAATGGAGTAGTGATTGCATGGATCATATCTGTATTAAAGAGATAATCAATGCATATGATGTAAATCAGAGATGTCAAACTCGATTTCATTGAGGGCCACATCAGAGTTGTGTTTGACCTCGGGTGTGGTGGTGGGGGCATGGCCAGCTCAATGTCACTCGTGTCGGGGGAGTCTTTGGTGGCCCGAGCGCTCTGCAGCGAATAGGGGCTCCCAAGCTTCGTTTCTGGCTGCAATGGTCTCCTGCAATCCTCTGCCAGTGAAAATGGGCTCCCAAGCTCCATTTCCAGCTGTGGCAGTCTCCTGCAACCCTCTAACGGAAAACAGAGCTCAGGAGAGCCCATGTGGTCCTCCCAAGCTCCATTTTTCCTGGCAGAGGCATTGTGAGACGCTCCTTCGCTGTTTCCAGGGCAGCTCCGTGGGCCAGATCTAAGCACCTCACGGGCCAGATGCGGTCCCCAGGCCTTGAGTTTGATACCCCTGATGTAAATAACGCTTCCAACATCTAGATATTTAATACATTCCAATTTAAAGAGACTTATGTAGACCTAATCCTGTTAGTTGTGTGGATATGCAGGAAGAAGAGCAAAGCAAGCTGTTTGTTTACCTACTCATCTATGTATTTATTTAGCAGATTCACATAGGCGCCCACCTCATAAAGCATGACTCTGGACAGCTTAGAAACATAATAATTAAAACTATAAAACACTCAAACATAAATAAAAAGAAAACACAAAAGTGTTATAATTGTTATTTCTCGAAAAGAAAACATAATGAGTTGCCAAAAAGTGCCAGGTCAGAAGAAGTGTTTACAGATTTTCCTGGAATAAATGTTTTCCAATTGATTCTGGGTACAAAATGTTTCTATTAGGAGGAAAAAAAGAGAAGATCGAAAGGCAGCAGTGGAAGAAGTCTACTTAATTCAGTAATATTTGTGTGCTATGCTATAAAAAGTTAACTTGCATTATTATAAGCTACTGTATAATTGATGATTTTAACGTAGAGTTTTGACTTTCTTTCTACATAGATGGGTTTCACAAATATAAGTCATATGCTAACCTTCAAAGGCAAAGTCTATGCTGAACTTACAGTCTCTCATCTGAGTCCAGGAGAATTTTTATTAATTACTGGTTCTGGATCAGAGCTTCATGACTTAAGGTCAGTGTAAATTTTAAATTCTGAAGTTTTAAACTAACCTGTGGTCCAAGGAATTTAGGATAAACTTCAGTTCAGAATAATAAAAAAAGTTTATAAAAACTTGAAATAATAATACCGGTAGCTTTTATCAGAGATAAATTAATGACTGGTTGAGTATATCGGTGTATTGTATATAGTGTAAAATCTTGAGAGCAATTTGTTCATAAGGTTTCATAAACTGCATAAACTTGTTCACTAATGTGTGAGAAAGTTGTGTGTGGATACAGGAATACTGCACTTGTTTGTGGGATATTTGTGTAAATATGTTGAATGAGTACAATAAGAAGTAATTTTAATGAGCTGTCCATTGATGAAATATTAGGAATGGAAAATTCTGTCATAGTCTCAGTTAAGTCATAGGTTTAAAAAAACCTTATGGGCATATTTTTGCTTGTTTTTTCAACCTTTCCTTCCTTATGGCATAAAGTAATGGTTATACCAATCTTATCCAAGAAGTCTAAGAAATCTTTTTGTCTGAAATGATTGCTGGAGTTGTACCATGTCTTAGATTCACAATCATTATATTCAGGGGTGGGTTCTACTTACCTTTACTACCGGTTTGCAACGGGATTGTGTGTGCGCGCTTGCTTCGCTCACCCGTGCGCCATGCTTCTGCGCATGCACAGAAGCTTCTGCACATGCGCAGATCACTGATGATGACATCCGGAGCGGTGGGTGGGGCCTCCCACCAGTTTTACTACCGGTTCTTACGAACCGGTCCGAACCGGGGGCAACCCACCACTGATTATACTCCTTGATCTACTGACTAGCTATAGTTGAAGAGACAAGGCTGGACTAACATGTTATATACAGTCATGGCCGTAAATGTTGGCACCCCTGAAATTTTTCCAGAAAATGAAGTATTTTTCACAGAAAAGTATTGCAGTAACACATGTTTTGTTATACACATGTTTATTCCCTTTGTGTGTATTGAAACAAAACCAAAAACGGGAGGAAAAAAAGCAAATTGGACATAATGTCACACAAAACTCCAAAAATGGGCTGGACAAAATCATTGGCACCCTTTACTTAATATTTGGTTGCACACCCTTTGGAATAAATAACTGAAATCAGTCGCTTCCGATAACCATCAAAAGCTTCTTACACCTCTCACCCGGAATTTTGGACCACTCTTCCTTTGCAAACTGCTCTAGATCTCTCTTATTCGAAGGGCGTCTCTTCCCAACAGCAATTTTAAGATCTCTCCACAGGTGTTCAATGAGATTGAGATCTGGACTCATTGCTGGCCACTTCAGAACTCTCCAGTGCTTTGTTGACATCCATTTCTGGGTGCTTTTTGACGTATGTTTGGGGTCATTGTCCTGCTGGAAGACCCAAGATCTCCGACGCAAACCCAGCTTTCTGACACTGGGCTCTACAGTGCGACCCAAAATCCGTTGGTAATCCTCAGATTTCATGATGCCTTGCACACATTCAAGGCACCCAGTGCCAGAGGCAGCAAAACAACTCCAAAACATCAGTAAACCTCCACCATATTTCATTGTAGGTACTGTGTTCTTTTCTTTGTAGGCCTCATTCCGTTTGCGGCAAACTATAGAATGATGTGCTTTACCAAAAAGCTCTATCTTGGTCTCATCTGTCCACAAGACGTTTGTCCAGAAGGATTTTGGCTTAGTCAAGTACATGTTGGCAAACTGTAGTCTTGCTTTTTTATGTCTCTGTGTTAGCAGTGGGGTCCTCCTGGGTCTCCTGCCATAGCGTTTCATTTCATTTAAATGTCGATGGATAGTTTGGGCTGACACTGATGCTCCCTGAGCCTGCAGGACAGCTTGAATTGCTTTGGAACTTGTCTGGGGCTGCTTATCCATCATCCGGACTATCCTGCGTTAGCACCTTTCATCAATTTTTCTCTTCCGTCCACACCCAGGGAGATTAGCTACAGTGCCATGGGTTGCAAACTTCTTGATAATGTTGTGCACTGTGGACAAAGACAAATCTAGATCTCTGGAGATGGACTTGTAACCTTGAGATTGATGATATTTTTCCACAATTTTGGTTCTCAAGTCCTCAGATAGTTCTCTTCTCCTCTTTCTGTTGTCCATGCTTAGTGTGGCACACACAGACACACAATGCAAAGACTAAGTGAACTTCTCTCCTTTTTATCTGGTTTCAGATGTGAGTTTTATATTGCCCACACCTGTTACTTGCCCCAAGTGAGTTTAAAGGAGGATCACATGCTTGAAACAATCTTATTTATCCACAATTTTGAAAGGGTGCCAATGATTTTGTCCAGCCCATTTTTGGAGTTTTGTGTGACATTATGTCCAATTTGCTTTTTTTCCTCCCTTTTTTGGTTTTGTTCCAATACACGCAAAGGGAATAAACATGTGTATAGCAAAACATGTGTTACTGCAATACTTTTCTGTGAGAAATACTTCATTTTCTGGAAAAATTTCAGGGGTGCCAACATTTACGGCCATGACTGTATCTCTGTAGTTAGACAGGAATTGCATTTCCATGCTGTTTCTGTCTCAGAAGCAGATACAAATTCTGTCCTGTCCTATGAATTCTCCCAATTGGAATCTTCTAGCCTGGTTACCAGTTAGGAGAAAAATTTAACAAACTAGTAGTAAAAAACAAAAACAGGTAAAACAGAAGGAGGAGACTACATTATTTCTGAACTGTTTAGCACCAATGACTCCAATGACTCTTTGATAATTCTAAAAGACTTAGATGTCTGTCAATATTACTCTTACTTTCTATAGAATTTCTAGTCCTAAAATATTTTAAATATTATTTTGTTCTGATCTAATAATTCTATTTTATACACAGATGGATTGAAGAAGAGGCATTTAGAGGACAATACAATGTTGACATCGAAAATATTACAGATGAAATTGGAGTACTGGGTGTAGCAGGTCCATATGCACGGAAAGTTCTCCAGAAATTAACTTCTGAAGATCTTAGTGATGCTGCATTTAGTTTTCTACAGTCCAAGCATTTAAGCATTGGTAACATTCATGTTACTGCAATTAGAATTTCTTATACGGGTAAGTGAAAGGAAATTGCTATTAATCTCATAAATAGAATAGTTGATTTTTCTAAAAACGTAAATATCAAATAACCTACCTATAACAAAAGATCATTCCAAATTTCTTTTCAGGTTAAAGTTTTGATGGCTACAATTTAATCCTAGTTAAAAATGTATATTAGTCTTGATTTATTATAGGTGAACTAGGATGGGAGTTGTACCACAAACGAGAAGATACTGCAGCTCTATATTCTACAATCATGGATGCTGGATGTGAAGAAGGAATTGACAACTTTGGAACATACGCAATGAATACATTACGTCTAGAAAAGGCTTTTCGTGCCTGGGGAGCAGAGGTTAGAAACCATGTCTTTTGATGTGTGTTTGTGTATGCGTGCATGGTCATGCCAGTTTTGTGTGTAAAAGTGCTGGCCTAAATACGAGGATACTATGAGTTCTAAGCCTCTTTTAGGCATGAAATCCAGCTGGATGACTTTGGGCCAGAGTCTTTCTCAGCCCAACCCATCTTACAAGGATCTTTTTGTTGGGAAAACAGGAGGCAGGAGTATTAGGTATGTTGGCTGCCCTAGGTTGACATATAAATAAATCAATAAATAGCCAGGATAAATCTAACAATAATAAATTTAATTTAATAAAAAGATAATAAATCCAAAGTACAGAGTAATAATTATTACTCATAGACTAATACAGGGGTGAAATACTCCCGGTTTGGACCGGATCACCCGATCCAGTAGCGATGGCAGGTGGTTCGGAGAACCGGTAGCAAAAATCCCTGCCTCCCCCATGCCCAGCTGAGCTGCGCGATCATCAGAGGCTTTTTAAATTATTTTTAAAAGCATTTTTTCTACAAGCACTTTGGCCGACAAAATGCTTTTAAAAGTTAAAAAAAAAGCCTCTGATCATCGCACAGCTCAGCTCATTTTAAATGTTTTAAAAGCATTTTTTTTACAACCACTTCGGCCGAAGAGGTTGTAGAAAAAACATTTTTAAAAGAAAAAAAGCCTCTGCCGATCAGGCAACTTAGCTGGGATCATCAGAGGTTTTTAAAAGGAAAAAAAGCCTCTGCCGATCAGGCAACTCAGCTAGGATTGTCAGAGGCTTTTAAAAGCATTTTTTACAACCTCTTTGGCCGAAGAGGTTGTAAAAAAATGCTTTTAAAAGCCTCTGACGATCCCAGCTGAGTTGCCTGATCGGCAGAGGCTTTTATAAGCATTTTTTTACAACCTCTTCAGCCGAAGAGGTTGTAGAAAAAATGGTTTTAAAAGTTAAAAAAAAAAAGTTGGCCACACCCACTCAGTCGCATTACACCCCCCCCATCAAGCCACACCCACAGAACCAGTAGTAACAAATTTTACATTTCACCACTGGACTAATACCATGTTTTCCCCAAAATAAGACCCTGTCTTATTTTCTTTTGGCCCCCAAAATAATCACCAGGTCTTATTTTTGTGGGATGTCTTACCTGCTTACCTTAGGACTACTGCGCTGCTGTCTGACCTAGAGAAAAGTTCCTTTTCACATTCCTAGAAAGAGCTGCTTTTCACATGGAAATAATTTTCACTGGTCTGATTGAGTAAAGGTAATTTTATGGGTTTCCTGATTTGTCTTGCTTTAAAAAATGTGCTTATATCATTATGATCCTTTGTCATTTATGCACTGCTGATTTTGCAAGGGATGCTGAAACTTACAATTTTATTTTTAATGGGAATAGTCTAAGATTAGTATATAAATTTTATTAAGAGCTATGCTAATTTAATAAAAATAGGTATTTATTTTATTAATAAATAATTTTTTATTAAATAAATAAAATTTAATAAAAATTTAATAAACCTTTTATTAAAGAAAGGTTTCATTCGTTGGACATCAAAAGAAATGAGAAAAAAATATGCCACCTAGTGGTTTTTTATTGCACTTTTTTTTTCAACAGATGAATTGCGACACCAATCCACTGGAAGCTGGACTGCAATATTTTATCAAATTAAATAAGGTGGGGGTTTTTTTCTACTACACTTTAATTATTATTCATTCTTCCTTTGTTTGCAAATAGTTGTTATATTTGAATCTGTAAAACAACACCAGATTAATTATACACTTAAGCAGTAATGTACCTTGGTGTATGTAGCAGTGTTCCTTCCTTCTATCTCATTTCCCAATCTATGATGCTATTTTGGTAAATAACTCAAACTATAATGTGATCTACTAATTAATTTCATTTTTTGGCACTTTCCAAGTAATTTGGGGATTGGAACAATTCCTTTATACAGTTTTAACTTAGTTGAAATAAAATTAGTTGCACACACCACAGTTTTACTATAGATAGCAATAGCAATAGCACTTAGACTTAGACTTATATACCGCTTCATAGTGCTTTATAGCCCTCTTTAAGTGGTTTACAGAGTCAGCATATTGCCCCCAACAATCTGGGTCCTCATTTTACTGACCTCAGAAGAATGGAAGGCTGATTCAACCTTTACCCTGGTGAGAATTGATCTGCCAAACTGCTGGCAGCTGGTGATCAGCAGAAGTAGCCTGCAGTACTGCATTCTAACCACTGCGCCACTGCGGCTGATTAATTATCTATGCATAATAATAATAATTATATATGCATAATTATCAGGCTATTAATATGGTGATCAAATCAGGAAATGTGGGTTGTTGGAAATTTTTTACAATTTGAAAACATTTTTATTTAGTTAATGAGTACTATTAAACTGGAACTTGCCATGTAAGATGCATTTAAAACTTACAATACCAGACTTTCTGTTATGTTCAAGTTAGAAGTATACAGTTTTACCAGAAAAGCTGGGATAATCTTCTTAGAGAGTGAGAAATTCCTTCCTAGCACTTCTCATTTTTAAATCATCTCTCCTTTTGTGAGTTTGTGTGTGCGTGTAAACTTACTTTGGCGCTATTAAAACAGTCCATGGTCATATGATTAGCACCATCTCACAATTACAAAATGGCGAAGAGCTGCAGTCATGTGATTGCAATTACACAGTCCTCATTTAACAACAGCTGGAACTGGATTACTAAATGGCCTGGCCATGTGATGTCTCACTTTACAGCCATATTGCTTAGCAAAGGCAATTTTGTAATCAGTACGTAATCAGGTAACAATATGGTTGTGACCTTATTAAGTTCATTAAATATTTTATTGTAAAAAGGAGGAACAATTTCAAAATATTTTCTTGACTGTATTTTTAGGAAAGTACATTTGGCACAAGTATTTGGAACATGAATCAGTGAAATATTGGTTGCCTTTAGGGATAAAATGTCATCTTTGTTTAACTATGAAAGGAATTTACTTTAGAAGGCTGTCTTGCAATTACTCAAGAACAGTCAATGAAGAATAATTAATTTGAAAGTACTGCACAAGTATGGTCTCCTGTGTATTTTAAGGTGGTGGTTAAAGCAGATTGCAGCAGATGCTGTGCTCTCATATGCAGCTGAGTAGTTTTGTGTGTATAATTTGGATCTATTCCAGCATTCACAAGTGATTTAACAAATAAATCATGCTATTAAAAGATTACACATATCTTTTGACAGCTTTCTGCGCATTAAAAATAGGGAGTTTTTTATTGTCCTTAATTGCCTCCTTTTATTTTCCTCACCAGATAAAATAATAATCTTATAATCTGGGAGTTACTGTTCATATTCCATGCTATTTTGGGTACTTAAATTTTGTAATTTCTACAGCTACTGAGACTGGGTTAGTCTTTTGGAATTATCTTTGAGAATGCACCACAGAGTATTTTATCACAAAAATATACTATAATGAAAGAAACAAGACTGGTCTCCTCTTGCCTTCTTTATTTCTATTTACTGCTACGATTAGCAAAGAAAATACCAGAAAATAAATTTTCAGGAATTAAATTATGAAATCAAGAACATAAATTAAAATGATTTGCAGATGATGTTGTATTTACAATTAACCACCCAAAAGACTTTTTAGAACTAATAATGGAATACGTACAACAGTAAGATTCATTACCAGGATGTTGACTTAACCTTTAAAATTTAAGAGTGAACTTGTTCATTATTTATTTACTCCATTTTTGCCAACTATCCAAATAAATCAAGTCGTAAAATGAACTTAATAGAGCAGAGGTGTCAAACTCGATTTCATTGAGGGCCACATCAGGGTTGTGTTTGACCTCAGGGGGCCGGGGTGGGCATTTCCAGGGTGTGAGCAGCATGTCACTCGTGTTGGGATGGGTGCCTGTGGTGGCCTGAGCGCTCTGCCATCAAAAACAGGCTCCCGAGCTCCATTTTCGGCTGCGACAGCCTCCTGCAACCCTCTGCCAGCAAAAATGGAGCTCAAGGAGGGCCACATGCGGCCCTTGCGAGCTCCGCTTTCAGCTGGCAGAGGCACTGCGGACCGTTCCTTCACTGTTTCCAGGGCAGCCCCGCAGGCCAGATCTAAGCATCCTGCGGGCTGGATCCAACTCCCAGGCCTTGAATTTGACACTCCTGTAATAGAGTATCACAATCATACAAAAGAAAATGTGCAATATCACCTGTCAGCCAAATTCAAATCTTCAATTACAGCATACCTTTCCCCCATACTTAATAAAATTGCCAAATTTTAACAGTTCTCCTGAAACATAGAGTGTTTTTTGTGTATATATTCATTATAAAATGTTTGCTTTTTTAAAGAAAACTGATGATCAGGTCAGATAACTTTAGCTGTCTCCATTCAGAATAGTGAAGTGTCTTCTATGCAATTAATGTAGAAGGGACCATTAAACCATTCACACCTGCTGCCAGATCATACTCAAAGCTCTAATTATGATTGCTGTATTAGCCTTCATGCAAACTATTTGTTCCATTTATAAATTATAGATTTATGAGTATCAGATGAATAATGTTGAAGCGAAGCACTGGGGAGATTAGTTGTATTTGAATGTGTTTTATAGGCGGAGTTTAATTAGAGTTTGTAGAGACAATATATGAAATTACTGCTTACGGAATATAGCAAGGATAACCAAAGTAACCCCCACATTGCACATTAATTCTCACTGGGGAAGAGTTCAGACTCTTCTCTGATTAACTGGGCAAGACTGTGCCTTGGCCAAATCCAAAAGACCTGTACAGCCAGTGTCCAACTCAAAATGAATCCAATTCAATAGATACCTAGAATAGTCCTCACTGCAGCCCTGCAGGTATTTCTGTGACATCTTCTAATCAAGGAGGAATTATTCTGGTTATTCTAAACAGGACCACCAGTTGGCACTCGGTGGTGCAATAAGGGCAGAGTAATAACTACTTTTTGCTGTCCTTATTGCCATGAGGTAATCCCCCGCAAAAGGCTCTTAACTCATGTTCAGTTGGGTTCATTCTTCATTATCCTCCAACAGCATTTCTAGGCATCTCTCATTATCTTCTCAGCCACCATTTTATTAAAGTGAACTGTAGAACCTGGCCATGCTTACTGTCAAACTCATTGTTGACCAGATATTTAAGCAGAGAACAGAACAGAACAGAACACCTTGGAGGTCTTCTAGTCCAACCAGCTCAGGCAAGAAATCTTATACCATTTCAGACAAATGGTTGTCCAATCTCTTCTTAAAAACTTCCAGTTCTGGAACATTCACAACTTCTGGAGGCAAGTTCTTCCACTGATTAATTGTTCTGTCAGGAAATTTCTTCTAGGTTACTTCTCTCAATTAGTTTCCATCCATTGCTTCTTATCCTGCCTTCAGCTGCTTTGGAAAATAACTTGACTCCCTCTTCTTTATGGCCACCCCTGATATACTGGAACACTACTATCAGTATCACAACCATGCTATCATGTGACTCCTAGTCCTTCTTTTCATTAAACTAGATTTTATTGTTTTCATTTCTTATGGTTTGCTCTCACTTAAAAAAATGTTTCTTTTCTCTTTTCTGGCCTGGAATATTTATACAAACTAGCTGATTCTTGGATGACATATGATGCTATTGTCACTATTCTCTTTAGCTGCAGATTGCATGGTTATGATTTTTCACAGCTTAGCCCTCACTTCTGACTAATACAGAGAAAAGCTAAAATAAATTGGGGGCGGAATAATTAATGAATTATAGCAGTATTCACAATATTTCATATTATGTTCTTTGGAAAGGAAAAGGAGTCATAGACAGGTTTTCTTCTTCCCATTTTACTCTGACCCCTTGCTGAGGAGGTGCAACATATTTTTTTCCATTGGAAAAAAAGACTGGTTGAAAAGCTGCTTGTCTGCATGTTTTGCTTAGTCTGTGGAACTGCTACAAGGTTTTCTCCACTGTGTTGAATATATAATTGCCTCATAATGACAATCTGGCACAGGCACTTGTTTGAAATGCAAATTGCAATTCTAGAGGCAGGAGCATAGACATCCATCTCTATTCTATTCCAGTAACTGGTCGAAGTGCCATTTCTTGATAAAATTATTCCTGTTGAACTCACTATTCCATAAAAAGTGGAATGGATAAGAATAAAAAACTAATTAAATGCTTCTGGGAAGCTTTCCAATTGCTCTGTGTTCCAGTAACTATTCAGAAGCATCCAAGTTTCACTTAGCAATCAGGCTTCCAACTCTAGACAGGCTTATGTGTGATAGGACTCTTGATTCCTCTTTATGGCCTCCTTACCCACAGCTTGCTACCTGCTTCTTAAAAAGGAGCTGAGAATCTAGGATCGTGATGGTGAACCTATGGCATGCATGCCGGAAGTGGCACTGTGCCGGCCAGTTTGTCTTTGCACACGTGGGAGCTCTGGAAACCAGAGCAGCTCCCTGGCACGCATGTGCGCGCCGGGAAGCTGAGCTTCTGGTTTCCGGTGCACCTGCTGGTCTTCGCACATGCATGCGTGCCAAAAACTGGAAGACCAGGTGACTGGCACGCATGCGCACCCCGGAAACCAAAAGCTCAGCTTCCCAGAGCCTGCATGTGTACCGAGAAACTGCTCTTCTGGTTTCCAGTGCCGCCCCATGCACACTCCCGTTTCGGCACTTGGTGCCGAAAAGGTTCGACAATCCTGGTCTAGGAAGACTCAACACCCAGTTTCAGATAAGATGCTGTTTAGTCTGTTTAGTCCAAAGATGGAAAGTTCCTAGCACCAGGAGGCCAAGCACCAACAGCCATTCAATTTTGCTGTGCTTCAGCCTAAGCTTGTTCTTCTCCATCAAAACCCCAACAGCCTCTAGGCATTGGACATCCCCCAACCATTCTGGCTCTGCTAACAAGCACCACCAATGCTGTCCTCCACATTATGTCCAGACCTGAAACCTGACTAAAAATGTCCAGTTAATTCTCAAAAACTGCATCTAAAACCCATTCAGAATCTACTAATCACTTACTATCTTTTTTCCCCAGCCAGCAGACTTCATAGGAAAGAAAGCACTGAAACAAATTAAAGAAAAGGGGCTTGAACGAAAACTTGTGTGTCTCATCTTGAAAACAGATGATGTTGATCCTGAAGGAAATGAAAGTGTCTGGTATAATAACAAGGCAAGCACATTTTAGTTCAAATAATTGAAGAACATTTTTCTGGAACCCCCTTTGTATTTACTTCATTTTTTTAAATGGCTATCATTTTCAGTAGATTTAGTTGCAAAAGCTAATGTGCCTTAGAAGTAGAAGGTGGGTGCATGTATATCACGGGTGTCAAATTGGATTTCTTTGACAGCCAGATCAGCATTAAACTTCTCCTCCATGGGTCAGCCGGGAGGGAGTGTGGGTGGTGGGTAGACAGCCTGCAATTCTAATCCCCATGCCCCGTTTTGGCTTCCAGCGGCACAGCGGGCTGGTCCTTTGCTATTTCAAGGCTGGCCCCGCAGACAGATTTAAGCACCCCACTGGCCTTGAGTTTGACGCCATTGGTGTATACTGTACTTGCTGTAAATCAGCATTCCTCAGTCTGACACCCACACACACACACACACACTTGAGTTGGGAGTGTAGCATTTACAGAAGTCAAACAATATTTAGTCTCTAGTAGATTTTTTGTCAAGCATAGGAATTAATAGATGGTCAAAGATGGTCCATTGAAACAGAATTATATCATCTAAGTATCAATATAATCTCAGTATTTTGCCACTGTTTAAACTAATACAATTGCATATTTGATTTTATTGCATACTGCATATGTTAGAAGTTAAATATTTAGAAACACAAATTGCATTAACTGTGTATTTTATACTGTAAATTGATAAGTGGTAAAATTTAATTTTTCAGGTTATTGGCAACACCACATCTGGATGTTACAGCTATAATACTCAGCAAAGTCTGGCTTTTGCATACGTTCCTGTGGAACTCAGTAAAATTGGACAGAAGTTGGAGGTTGAGTTGCTAGGCAAAAATTACCCAGCAACTGTTGTTCAAGAACCACTGGTAATGACTGAACCAACAAGAACACGGCTTCAAAAGAAAGGCGGAAGTTCTAAAGTATAAATAATCACATAATTGTCATGATGGACAATTAAAGTGGGATTACCTTGATTTGAAATATTGCTATATTTGAAATCCCATGTGACTCGAATCACATAAGATGGAAAATATGAAAGAGCATGGCTGGAGTAAAAAGATAAGTTGTGAATATTTGCATTTCATTTGGGGGAAAATGTAACAACAATAATAATCGTCCATAAGGAAATATTCAAGAGAAAAAAAATCATGTTTACATACTTAAAACATTCAATACTGCAGTGTTTAGTAGGTTCCTTCAAACTGATTTTAAGAACTCTGATTTTAACTGTATGCCTATATCCAAATTACCTGTGCCTTTATTGTGTTAAGTGTTTGATTATCTGCCAGAAATATAATAGCTCATCTCTAAATAATTGATGAGTAATTCTTATCTTAGGCAGAAATTACTGTCCATTGATATCTTTAAAAATCAAAAGGAAAAGAAAGGGAGAATTACAACTTGCAAAACAGTGTAATAAAAAGAAAACAAGGTTTTTGCAAAGCTACTGTTTTTATATTACTGGAACAAAATATTAAGTTACAGGTAGTCCTCGAATTATGTCCATATGTTTAGCAGCTATTCCAAGTCATGATGGTGCTGAAAAAAGTGATCTATGACCAGTTCTCATTTTAACAACTGTCACAGTGTCCTCACGATCATGGGATTGCAATTTAGGCTCTTGAAAACAAGAATATAATTATTTTATGGTTTGCTGAGTGACCTGATGATTCTTTTAACAATTGTGGTAAAGAAGGCTGTAAAATTGGGTGCAGTCCTATGTTTATTTCAGTTCCAATTGTGGTTGTAATTCTAGGACTAAATAAATAAATAACTTCATTGTCATTGTACGTGTATACACAGTATACCCATACAATGAAATTCATTTAACACCCAAAGACCAGGTCCAATACACATAACAATCCCCAAACACACTCCCACCCGCCACAATTCTCCACCCCTAAACCACCTAAACATCCACACAACAGACCAAGTAGTACTGTCCAACAGCTCACTGATGGTGGCCCTTTCATTGTTGAGTGCAATTATAGCTCTGGGATAAAAACTATTCAGAAAACGTGTGGTCTGAGTTTTAATTGTTCTGTATCTTCTGCCAGAAGGCAACAGTCCAAAAAGATTGTAAGCAGGATGGGAAGAATCTCTGAGAATGTTATGCAACTTTCTCAAACAGCGAGATTCGAAGATGTCATCCAGGGCTGGTGGCTGGAGTCCGATGATATTCTGGGCAGTTTTAATGATTCTCTGTAGAGCTTTTTTTTCTGCTACAGAGCTGCTCCCATACCATGCAAGAATGCCGTATGTCAGGACATTCTCAATGATGCTGTGATAGTAGGACAGAAGTAGATGCTGAGATAGATTTATCTTCCTGACCATTCTCAAGAAGTACAGCCTCTTCTGTGCCTTCTTCACAAGCATGTTAGCATTCATAGTCCATGAGAGATCCACTAATTGTATACAACTATTTGTATACAACTTCCTTTCCACAATAATTTGTATACAACTTCCTTTCCACAATAACAAGCAGATAAAAATTCAACCTGTTTTGAAAATATACCATTTCTTGATGGGATGGGACAAGAGCAATGAAGAAGATACTAGTTTCTGCATTTCCCATCAGTTGAAAGAATTTCGGTTTGAAAGAACTTCATGAGTGCTTCCATCTGCCACCTGAACATTAAGATGGTGATCAACTCCTTATAAACAATTTTTAGGTAACATAGTACCAGAAAAGTAGATTTTATTGCTTATATTTATGTTTGGAATTTTTTACATTAGTAGAAAAGGTTGTTGCATTAAAATAACAGAACTACCATAGAAAGAAAAAGACCTTTTTGGACAACAAAACGTTGTTTGAATGCTGGGAAAATGTGAATACCACCATCTGGATATACTATAAAAAATGAGTAACAAATGCATATCAAATAAATTTAAACATCCTTTTTCTTCTACGGTCTGGTCCCGTGAAGCAGTTGAAGCAGGTTAAAATGAATCAGGTAACTAATGGCAATATTTGATTCAATCTGAAAAGAGGAAATTTCAGCAAAAGTTTGTAAAGCAGAAAATTATGTGTGAATATTGAGAATATTCTATTAGGACCACAAGTAGTTAAAAATGGCATTTGGGACTGGACTTTCTGTACTAAGCAAGGTGATCATATAACATGATGTCACATGATAGTATCATTCACTTAGTGATAGCAGTTCTTGCCTTCTTCCTGCATCCTGAATAATTGGTGCCTTCTTCATTGCTTTCCTCTGATCCCCTCCAGAAATGTATAATGTCACAACAGTTCAAAAATTTATCTCTTTGTTATTGTGGAAAGACAGTTGTGTAACCCAATCCTTGCATCAAGAAGTTCGTAGTTTAGAAAATTAATAGCCTTTTTCACATAAGGCTTCTTACTTCTCCCCCCCCCCCTTTTTAAAGAACATACATATTATATAGGAGATCATCTATAGAGCATGAAATGATTTGCTGCTGTTTTCCTTTAAATGTCTATAAAGTTGAGTTAATAAATCTATTACATAACCAACTTATAAATTTGTTTTATGGTATTAAACAATTCTGTTCTCTTCGAACATTCAGTTAATAGTTTGGAGATTGCTTATGATAGCAAAAAAGGCATAGCAAAAGGTATATAATAGAGTCCATGAGTTTGGCTTCAATAAATAAAATACCTTTTACAGGTGCAAAACAGCTATATCAACTGTTGGATAAAATTACTATCCCTTTATTATATTATCTGTTATATAGAAAAGTGATGAAGCACTGAAGGCAAATATGCAGCTCGACTCTACAAATCAAATGTATTTTTAGTCTGATTCAGCATGACTATTTTTAATTTAATTTTTACTATTTCCTAGTTGTCCAAGAAAAAAATTAGTTTATAGCAATCCTCTAGAAGAAAATGTTGGCAGTTGTAGTCTTAATATACAGTATTTGACAGGCACTGGGCAAAGCTATACATAACATTCACCATATGCATACTTTCCATGATAGATTGCAAATCCATTAAGGTGGCTTTATTTGATACTAACCCATAACATTTCCTTTCTATAAGCAATGGACATCTTAATACAAATTTATAAAATAATGCTATGCACATTATTATACTATTCAAAACTAAGTTTGCATTAACATTTTAAAAGATCATTTAAATAAAAATTGCTCAAATAAATAGAAGCTTCCAAAAGAATTGATATATCTAAATCCTGAGTACTGTAAAGAAACTGGTGCTAGGCTCATAGAAATGCAGTTTGAATAATCAGAACTGCTAATAATTTAATATCTACTGATATACCATGCTGAATATCCACTTAGAAAACAATAACATATAAAACATGGCAGAACTGTCTCTAGCAGGGGTCCCCAAACTGTGGGCCATGGCCCACTATTGGACTGTGGGCTAATTGCCACTGGGCAGTGTGAGTGGTCGGCTGGTGCATGTGCCTCCATGCATATATAGTATAAAGTAATAATATAAGGTAATGTGTCAAATGGATAACATATACCTTAATTATTTATTGACTGATTTCATTGACTGGATAATTATAGATCAGCTGTGAATATTGGCCTAAATGCCAACTCTTTAATGTTTAGATTAACATTTATATATTTAGATTAACATTTATATATTTTATCTGATAAACACAATAGGCATTGCTATTTCCATGTTTTATGTCAACAGGTTTTTGTAAGAAAATAGCAACTAAGAGTCTGAGTTCATTCTGAGATGAAATAGTGTTGAGTGATTATTACACTTCCTGACCACTAACTGAAATACGTTACAGCAAGAAAAAAAAAAGTTGTTTGGTAGAATTCTGTCACAAAGTTTACATCAGACCATCCTAAGTTCATAGTTATCTGAAGTTTATGCAAATATTTCAGTTAAAATCATTCTTATAATATGGCTAATTCCATGAAGTGTATATGTATGTGGTGGGTTGCCCCCGGTTCGGACCGGTTCTATAGAACCGGTAGTAAAACCGGAGGGAGGTTCCACCCACTGACCCCGACATCATGAGAACGCTTCTGCGCATGCGCAGAAGAGTGTGCGGACGGCCCCATTGCAGACCGGTAGTAAAGTAAAGTAGAACCCACCCCTGGTATCGAGGTGTGTATATGTATGTATAAAACAAGTGGAGTTAATCTAGGTTCTAATGTAGCATTAGATAAATTCACAGTATATATCTGACTCCATGAACTATAGGCGATGGTATGCTATCTATTCAGTTTTGTCCAGTTCTTGGTGATTCTATGGACTCCACATTCATAGCCCTCTCCATATTTTATATTCTTGTATGGTTTCCTTCAGTTGCTTTATGCTTTGGCTGATGTCTAGCCACGTTTTCTGGCTGCCTCGTTTCTTTTTATCCCTAACCATTCTAAGCATAACTGTCTTTTCCAGTGAGTTATGATCACATGACATGGCCAAAATAATTAAGCTGGAGTCTTGTGATTTTGTCTTCCAAAGATATATCTGGTTTTTATATGCACCAGTACAGTATTTTGTTGTTTGTCATCTTTGCTGTTCAAAGAATGTGCAAGGAGCCTTCTTCAATACCACAGCTTGAAGAAGTCAATTTTCCTCCTGTCTAGTTTCTCCATGGTCCAGAACCATGTGCGATTATTTTAAGCCATGATCAAGCACCAAACAACTGAAAGAACCAAGGTCTCTCCATGTAAATTGAGGCAGCCATCATGACAGTGTCCCAGGATGCTTTACAGTATTTTTCTTCTCCATTTAATTAAAAAAAAAAATGGCCTGGTTCAGTGGTGGGTTGCCCCCGGTTCGCACTGGTTCTATAGAACTGGTAGTAAAACTGGGGGGAGGCCCCGCCCACCGACCCCGATGTCATCAAAACGCTTCTGTGCATGCTCAGAAGAGCGCGCGCGGCCCTGCTGCGAACCGGTAGTAAAGGTAAGTAGAACCCACCCCTGGCCTGGTTAGTGTTACAGTGGCCACAAACCACATAAGGAAGATTTAAGCCATGCTGGATGGGGAATTCTGAAATCCACCCATCTTAAAATTTGCCAAGATTGAGATGCACTAGTTTACGTTTTGCCTACTCCTTTGTATGCTGATTTAATACCTACACCTCTGCTGTAGTGATTCTGCTTCAAGATATTCTCTAGCGGTTTTAGACTTGGTCTAGTACCAAGCCTGGCATTCTGACAAAATTAGCCTTCGATAGAAACAGACATAAACGTTATCTAGGTACTGTGCAAAAGAGACAATCAAAAAGCCATAAAGGTAACCAAAAGGTCAAAACACCAGCAATCAACACCCAGATTAGCATCAGATCAACAATAAAGAAATAAACAATACCCTAAACAAGGAACTGCCAGACACAGCCTAATGAGTAAACAGCCTAATGGAAGAGTAAACAGCCTAATGGAAGAACCTTCAAGGCAAGCCCACTCCCACCAACACTGACAGGTTAAGCCACTTGAATATAAACAATAAATCCCACTCCTTATTAGGACTGATGATGTTATCTAGTTTGGGTAATGAAACGTCTGCAAGAAAACCACCAAGCTCAGAGAGCACTAAGGACCCCTCAAATTAGATGCGATACAGTTCAATTAACCCTACAATAGGAAAGGGGCTCTACTCTTTAGAGGGAGATAAACCACTAGTCTCTTCTTGCTCACTTATATGTTCGCAGTTGGCCCAATCCAGTGGTGGATTTCAAATTTTTTTACTACCGGTTATGTTGGTGTGGCTTTGTGGGCATGGCATGTCTTTGTGGGTGTGGCTTGGTAGGCGTGGCAGTGAAAGGATACTGTAAAATCTCCATTCCCACCTCACTCCAGGGGAAGGTTCCTGCAAAATCCCCATTTCCTCCCTATCAGCTGGGACTTGGGAGGCAGGGAATAGATGGGGAAGGGGCCAGTCAGAATTTTTACTACCAGTTCTCCGAACTACTCAAAGTTTCCGCTACTGGTTCTACAGAACTGGTCAGAACCTGCTGCAATCCACCTTTGGCCCAATCTCACTTTTCTATCTCCAAGATGTGGATTGTGTCCCTCCAACTCAGAGGTCTTCAAACTCGGCAGCTTTAAGACTTGAGGACTTTAACTCCCAGAATAGAATTGGAGAATTCTGGGAGTTAAAGTCCACAAGTCTTAAAGCTGCCGAGTTTGAAGACCTCTGCTCCTACTGTTTACTACAGCCACAGCCCATTCACCAAAGCGGAGGACGAGGGATACTAGAAGTTGTTTTCCAGCAAGATTGCACTGGTGCAAAACCTGCCCTCTGTATGGGGACCTCTCTAAATGGGGAACCGGGCCCAGCTTAAGGAGCACAAAAACAAGCCGGCCGGTTCTCGGGGTTGCACCCGATGTTCATTTTGCATCACATCATGGGCTATTAGCGAAATCGCTTCAACTGCACATCGGTGGAGATCCCCTAGAAAAAAAGGCGGCTTCAAGCGAACCAGACTGCTTCTAGCCACGCCTCCTTCCATTGGTTGCCTGGGCGAAATTGCTTTCGTCCGGATTGGGCGGATACGCTGATTTTGATGGAGGTCCCGCCTCTCGATCGTCGTTCTTCCTTATAGGCGGGCTGTCGACACAGTTCCTGCTTAATCAGGCGAGCAGCGATGGTTCGACGGCTCCTATTCTTGGGGCTGCAGGTCTTATTGCAGCTGTGTCGTCTGGATGCAGGGTCTCCAAGCTCCTCGCCGCATCTGGTCTTTATCCTGGCCGACGATCTAGGCTGGAACGACGTGGGCTGGCACGGCTCCCAGATCCTCACCCCGAACTTGGACGCGCTGAGTGCCGGCGGAGTGCGCCTAGAGCGCTACTATACGCAGCCCCTGTGTACACCTTCTCGCAGTCAGCTGCTGACCGGCAGGTACCAGGTAGGCGCCAAAAGGAGTTGAACTTGTCCCCAGGAAAGTGAGATGCATAACAACACTGGCTGGTTCTTTTCTCACCGCGCTCCTCTTGCAGAAGGAGGTCCCATTTATTCCCACTGTCCCATTTATTTGTACTTATTACCTGTGCTCATGTCCATGTTTATCCTTATACCTGTTATCTCCTACATGTTTGACAAACTAAATAAATACAATAAATAAAACTTTGATGCTTTGAAGCTACCCAGATAGACGAGAGCGTTTTATAATAAGGACTCCTATTATATATTAGCATAGGGCAGGGGTCTCCAAACTTGAGAACTTTAAGATTTGTGGGCTTCAACTCCCAGAATTCTGCGAGTTGAAGTCCACAAGTCTTAAAGTTCCCAAGTTTGGAAACCCCTGGTATAGGGTCCTGCTTGAATAGGGGATTGGGCTAGATTAGAAGATCTCCAAATCAATTATTCCATGTCCCAAAAAGAATTAGAAAGAGTGCAGAGAAAAGTAACAAAGATGATTAGGAGACTGGAAGCTAAAAGATATGAAGAATAGTTGCAGGTATTGGATATGTCTAATTTAATGAAAAGTAGGACTACAGATGACATGATAGCAATGTTCTAATATCTAAGGAGCTGCCACAAAGAAGAAACCTATTCTCCAAAGTACCTGAAGGCAGAACAAGAAGCAATGGATGGAAACTAATCAAGGAGAGAAGCAACTTAGAACTAAGGAGAAATTTCCCAACAGTGGAAACAGCTTGCCTCCAGAAGTTGTGGGTGCTTCAACACTGAAGATTTTTAAGAAGAGATTGGATAACCACTTGTCTGAAATGGCATAGGGTTTCCTGTCTGAACAGGGAGGTCAGACTAGAAGACCTCCAATGTCCCTTCCAACTCTGTTATTCTGCTGTTCTGTTATTCTGTTAATTAAACTTGAATCAGAGAAATCTTGGATATTATTATTATTATTATTATTATTATTATTATTATTACATTTCTATACTGCCCTTCTCCTGCTGGACTCGGGGCGGTGCACAGCCTAGAATAAAAAACATCCCAATATAAAATTTAAAATTTTAAAAGAATTAAACAAATTTTGGCCTAAAATTTAAAACCTCCCGACTATAAAGCCCGTCTTGATTTTCAGAACCGGGTCAAGCGCAATGATTTTCTGACAAAAATATATCATTCATAAATCAGGAGAAATCATGACTACATAATACAGAATGACACGAGGTGGAAAATTGGAATTGCCGTAAACATTTTCTCAGGGGAGGGATGTAAAGTGTAGACTTTCCCAAGAATCTCTTTAGGCCCAGTTCTTTTACCTGATGTTAAAGGTAAGCAGGGGAGTAGCCAAATTGCTGATATTTTAGATTTAAAGAATGTAAAGAGAATCTATAAATTAGGAAATGGGTATTAAAGGCAAATATAATTATTAAATTTATAAGTTCACATTATACAAATGTAAAGAGGTGTAGGAGAGACCCAGGTTCAATTATTATTACCGTGTTTCCCCGAAAATAAGACCCTGTCTTATATTTTTTTGAACCCTGAAATAAGCACTTGCCATACGCTCAAAAGCCCGATTAGGGTTATTATCAGGGGATGTCTTATTTTGGGGGAAACGGTAGAAACTAGTCACTTGCTCTTAGCCCAACCTACTTCACAAGGTGGTTGTTACAGAGGAAAGTGATTTTTATGAATATATAGATAGATGTTTTGGGAGAATGTTGGAAATATCAGGTGAGCCTAGCTCCTTATGAAAAAGGCAAGTTCTGTGTTGAAGGTTATTAAGAAATGAATTAAAAATAAAACTGGTTGTAGAATAGAGAAAGGGATAATAGAGAAATGGATTAGTTCTGAAACACTATATACCATGGCAGTCAAACCCGCGGCCCACAGGCTGGATGTGTCACGCACTGGCCACGCCCACACTGGGTTTAGTGAAGGAGAAAGAAGTCCCGATAAGTCACGTGACACCACAGTGACAATGTGAGTTTGACACCCCTGCTATATACCATTCTATGCATAATAGTTAAAAAAATTATAGAGCTGGAAAAGGTGCAGAGAAGAGTAACAGCCAGCTCACTTCTCAGGTAAATTGCAATATTTGGGATATTTTGGCTTTTTAAAAAAAGCAAATAAGGTATAATAGAGATGTGCAGGTATAGTTAGTATAAAGAAAATAAGAATCAACATGCTGAATTATGGCAGTTTCAGGTCAAATGAAGGAATGCATTTCACATAGAACACATTTAAATGTTGAATTACTGCAACACAATGAATAATGCCTTGGATAAAAAAACTAATTAGTGTACTTAAAGGGAGATGAGAACATAATGCTTTTGATTTGTTTAGCATCACTTTGTAGAAATATACAGTAAAGGTAAAGGTTCCCCTTGCACATATGTGCTAGTTGTTCCTGACTCTAGGGGGCGGTGCTCATCTCCATTTCAAAGCCAAAGACCCAGCGCTGTCCAAAGACGTTTCCATGGTCATGACTAAATGCCAAAGGCGCACTGACCACTTTTACCTTCCCACCAAAGATGGTCCCTATTTTTCTACTTGCATTTTTTTTTAACGTGCTTTCGAACTGCTAGGTTGGCAGAAGCTGGGACAAGTAACGGGAGCTCACTCTGTTACACAGCACTAGGGATTCGAACTGCTGAATTGCCGACCTTTCAATCAACAAGCTCAGCGTCTTAGCCACTGAACCACCATGTCACAGTAGTCATTTATTCAGTGTGTTCGCTTTGTTAGTTAAATCAGTCTTAAAGATGCAAGAAATTGTCTACTGTTCTTAAGATACAGTCAAAATGGATAATGTCTTTTACAGAGTCCTTTTATGGCTTTTCATTTTGTTTTTTAAAAAATGGGTGCATTGTGCATTCTTGAACTTCTCTATTCTGCTACGGAAAATAACTTATAAATGGAAGCACCAATATTTTTTCCATTTTAGCAACATGCTTAGTAATAAGTTCCTTTTGCAGCATAAGAGATGAGGGAGTAGAAAACCACAAAGCCTTTTCTACTTTCCTGTCAGTATTATACCCAAAATATGTTACTAATAGAACTGTGGGAAGAAGCCAACTAAGAAAAACTAATTAGGGTAGTTTTTTCAATTACCACCTGTGACTTAAGTAACTTTGTGCTTATAAGTGCTTCTTGTTACTCAAGATTTTGAATTGATTCCCCCTCTTCCCCTTTTTTTAGAGTGAATGTATTGCACCTAGGAAGTCTGACATTATCCATTTGGAAATAGACTAAGGAGAAACAAAAGAATTTTGGCAATTCTGAAGAAATTACTAAGAAATTTCTGTTTCTTACAACATCCCCAGTTGCACCAGACTGATTGGTTTCTAAAAGAGACCACAATGTTTTAACTTCTCTTTGTGAACATTTTTGCAGGGGAAAATGCATAGATAACATGCTTGCTTCTTTAAAAGCCTTGCTTCAGGAGTCAGAATTGCATCCTTACTTTCCCCAAAGTTGCGATGGAGGCCAAGAGGTTGCTTCATTTCATTTCATTTCATTTATTAAATTTTTATACCGCCCCTCTCCCGAAGGACTCAGGGCGGTGAACAGCCAGGATTAAAAAACATACTTCAAGGTGTTCCCAGCAATTTGTCATAATGCTTGTTCTGGATACCATTCACCTTTTCTGTATGGAAAAGTGTGTGTGGAGAGCTTTCTCTGACTACAAATCAGCACATGAAGCCAATTTAGGTTCACCATACAGAGAGCTAGATTTGCAACAAAGATGTTTTAAACAAAATAGAGTTGTAATATTAGTACTGTGTATCCTCTTTATTGATCAGATCTTTGAACATATTATGAATTTGAGTATGAATATAAACTCGTCTCTTTTTTCTCCCCATTCCCCAACATCCAGGAATGCTCAATATTTTAAAATCTAATAAGTACAAATACATTACTGCTTGTATCTTATATTGTAGTTATGACCACATTTGGGACCAGAACTTCTGTTGCTAAGTGAGGCCCTTAAGCTCCAGTTTTATGACCTTTTCTGCTACGACCATTAAACAAACCTCCATGGTCATTAAGTGGATCACACAGTTGTCATATGAATCTGGCTTTCCCCATTAACTTTGCTTGTTGGAAGCCAGTTTGAAAAGTCACAAATGGTGATCACATGACCCTGGGACACTGCAACCCTCATAAATTCATGCAGTTGCCAAGCACCCAAATTTTGATCATGTGATCAAAAGGATGCTGCAATAGTCGTAAGTGTAAGGTCTAGTTGTAAGTACATTTTTCAGTTTTGTTAAAACTTTGGTCATTAAATGAATGGTCGTAAAACAAGGAGTATGTTTATTCTCTCATAAGATCTCACAAAGCCTCAGCGTTCATCAGTAAGCCTTGGGATTTCTCAAAATTTGAATAATTAAGAGAGGATGTTTCTTGTGGCCCCAGTGAAGATCTGTTGTTAAATCTGTAGTGGCGGGATAAAATGTAAGATCCTCTAGCTGAGTTTCCATTATAGTTCCCTTCTGCCTCTCCCCTCCCCAGCTCTAAGATAATGAAGGATAAGGAGGGAGTTATTAAAAAGAAGAAGACAGAGTTGATGTGTCAATTTCAAACATGTTCTATAATAAGATAACTGTACCTAATCTGAAATAAGGAAGCAGCAGTTCTGGGCTTGGTTTCCTTTTATTTAGAATCAAAACACAGATGTCCTATAAATGCAAGTTAACTATGTTTAAGTGTTTTCTTACAGATACATCATGCAAGATATTCTTTATCTTCATATATTTTTTTTATTGATTATACTTAAAGTTGTCACAATTGATTTTGTCCAATATTCAGATTTATCTTCTTTTTTTTTTGACAAGTTTTATTGGTTCCCCCCATACACACCCACATATATTTTTAAACAGAGTATTGACCATATCATATCATATACAATTTATCATATCCAAGTATATTTTACTTAATTACAGTTTCTGCCAAAGTGTTCTTTTTCCATATTTGAATCCAATCTTAATTTTTCTATTCTTATTTCTATAAACAGTATCTTCTTTCACCCTCAAATTCAATTTTTTCCATTCTTAATCATACACATTCTCCTTTAATTTTTTAATAATTCATTCTTTATCTTAATATATTTAACATGTCCGGGGATGCCTTTCTTCCATTTCATCTTTTTTGTTATACTTTGTTTTTTTTAAAAAAAGATTCATATTTGACTTCTGATAAAAATATGTCACTCTAGACCAGGGGTGTCAAACTCACGTCATCATGGCATCGTCATGTGATGTATCACAACTTTTTCCCCTTCACTAAACCAGACATGGGCGTGGCCAGCGCATGACACATTTGGGCTGTGGGCCACGAGTTTGACACCCCTGCTCTAGACCAATACTGATAGAACTCGACTTACAACACTTCATTCAAAGTTGCAATGGGACTGGAAAAAATTAATTATGATCATTTTTCATACTTAACCACCACTGCAGCATCCCTACATGATCTGGCCTCTTGGCAAGTGATTCATATTTATGATGATTGCAGTATCCCAGGGTCATGTGATCACCTTTTGTGACCTCCTGGCAAGCAGATCAATGTGGAAGCCAGGTACACTTAACAGCCCTATGACTAATTTAACAACTACAGTGATCCACTTAATAACTGTGGCAAAAAAAATCATAAAATGGGGCAAAATTCACTTAACAAATGTCTCACTTAGCAATATAAATTTTGGGCTCAGCTCTCAACCTTTGTAGGTTGAGAGCTACACCTGTATTTCTCAAGTTTGACAACTTGAAGAGGTGTGGACTACAACTCCCAGAATTTCTGAGGAATTCTGTGAGTTGAAGTCCACAGCTCTTCAAGTTGTGGATGTTGAGGAACACTGCTGTAGATAGACCTTGTTAAGCTTCCTAATGTTATGTGGAAACTAATATTTAAGGCACATTTGTTTTCATTAGATCCATACAGGTTTACAGCATCAAATAATTTGGCCTTGTCAGCCAAGCTGTGTCCCACTGGATGAAAAACTCCTGCCTGAGTTGCTGAAAGAAGCAGGTTATGTTACTCACATGGTGGGGAAGTGGCATATAGGAATGTACAGAAAAGAATGTCTTCCTACCCATAGAGGATTTGATACTTACTTTGGTAAGAAGTTTATTTTCATCCTTTCTTTATGTTGAATGCTAAGAATGTTCTAACATTTCCAGCAGCCCGGACTGGTAAGCCCAGTCATGATTTCATTTTTTTATTGACCAAATTGTAATTGCCTGAGATCAGTTATAGGTTAAGGCAAACTCCATAGATTTCAAACTCTGATGTCCAGGTTCACTAAATACATCAAGACAGAACCACACAAATCACATGGAAACTTAGTGATGAGTGAACCTCAGGTAGAAGAGTCTATTGAACTGGGTAATCAAGACACGAAGAGTGAAGCCCTTCAAATTTTAAACAAGTAATTGAGTGCACAAAAGTGAAACAAACATACACTATGTATAATTTATAAAATGGATTTCTTTTGCCTCTTATTCAAATATATTCTTTGCTGGTTGTCAGTAAGCATAAATGAACTGACATATGTATGAATTCATAAAGGAAGCATATCATAACTGATAACGATGGGCATGTTGAACATTTTTTGTATGTTTATGAAGAGCTGCACCAGTGTTTTCCAGCCTGAAACTCTCCAAATACTTTGCTCTTGTGGGAGTTGCAATTTCAAAACATTTGAAGCACAGTAAGTTGGGAAAATTAGGTAATACTGCAATAGTTGTTTCTGTAGAAGTTTCAGTTTCTAATATAATGTACCGTAAATTTACTGCGCAATGATCTTCAGCTTTGTTGATGGCAGATTCAGAGAAGAACTAGAAGTGAAAACTATATGCATACTCTAATTACTTTAATATTGCCTGTCTTAAAGCTGGATAAGCTATTGAAAATATTCTAAAGACAAAGTTTATCATTCTATGCAGAAATTGCTAATCATTGATGCATTTATTAGTTTGAAGGATTCATAAAATTCCATCAGTTGTAAGAGAAAAAGAATTTTTCCTTACTTGAATCAGGTGATTCCTAATTCTGATGAGTCTCTAAGTCACCAGTTGGTGTCAGTAGTACATCAGACTTTTTTACACTTGCCAGGAGAATGTGAACATAAGTAGCACAAAAGTTGCACGAGCAGCTGTTGCTGTAAGCCTGATTCAGTTTATTCTGCAAATTTCAAAACAAAAACAGCTGTCCTTGCCTACAGTATTCTGTAATTTCAATATCCATGTTTCTGATTTATTAAACTACTTAATATATTACTGTATTGCTTTTAATAATTTTACATAATGTATCTATTTATACTTCTTTAAATAGAGGATGGAATACATTGCCAAATAAGTGATTAAGAGTTTATTTACTTATTTTAAAAAATCTGAGAAGGTTTTTTATTCAGGGTTAGGGCATCTCTGCAGTTTTTCCTCCTGAAATCGTACCATTATTGATCATTTCTTGGCTACCTTTCTTGGCTTTTAGGCTACCTTCTTGGAAGTGAAGATTATTATTCTCATGAGCGCTGTGTGCCTATTGTGTCTAAAAATGTGACCAGATGTGCCCTTGATTTTCGAGATGGAGAAAAAGTTGCTGAGGGATTTAAAACTATGTATTCTACTAACGTATTTACAAAAAGAGTTCTTGATCTTATAGCAAGTCATCAGATTGAGAAGGTATAATTGTATTTTTTTGGTTATACATCTATTTTTCAACACAGCTAAATATTTGAATGTCCCTGAATGAGTTGTTGTAAGCAAAACCAGAGGGCTATCTGTGTGGATAGGTTCCTTATTTAAACATGCATTATTTCCAAGAAAAATAATAGTCTAGGTTCTTCTATTGCACGAAGTGAGGTGTCCTCAGTTGTTTCAAGCATGAATTATTATTATACAGTTTTACATGAAGTTGTAGGTGCCAGTAAATAAATAATTCAAAATGGCAAAAATGTTAGGTATTTGGGGGATTCATTCCGTAAGACTGTAGATGGGAACCTTAATATCTTGTGAGATTTTAGGTAATTGTGCATGATTGTGAATAATTTAAAAATGAATGTGATTTTTATTATTTAAGGCTTCTGAATGCTACCGGTAGGTATGCAGTTTACATGGCATCTGTTGATTCTACGTTTCTGATTCCTATGCTAAAGCATGATTTATTTACTAGCTGAGCCACAATTAACTAGGTTCACATATACTAATCATGGCGAAAGGCACAATGGGGACACATGTTTATTTACATATCCGTGAGCTTCTGTTTCTCTCCTGCCATCCTCACCTTTGTCATATCTTACATAAATAGGGTTTTATATTATTTTGAATCCTGGGTAATCTGAATTCCAAGTTGTGGGTGCAAAAACTAAAATGAAGGGCAGAAGTCATATTAGGAATTATGGAACCATGGTCCAACTGTCTTTCACCTAGTCACACCTTATTGTAAATGTTTGTCAGTGCCTTTGGCTCCTGAACATGTTTCTGCAGCAAACAGAATTCAACTGCCATATTCTCTATATTGTAAATGTTTTTAAAGTTTTTTTTTAAACTAATCAAAAGTTGTGTTCAGAGATTAAGGTCATTATCAGAGCTTCACAGTCATGGAAAGCAAAGTTCTTTTCTCAAATGCTTTTTACCCTAGCCAAGTGAAAATATAAGGAAGGAAGAATAGCTGAAAATGTTATCATTTGTTCTTCTGATGGTTTAATGCTATGGTATCTTCTCTTTTTCTTTTTGGCCATGTGTGTGTTTGTGTTATAGCCGTTATTTCTTTACTTTGCCCTGCAATCTGTCCATGAGCCCCTTCAAGTGCCTGAAAAATACATAGAACCATATTCTTTTATCAAAGATGAAAAGAGACGCAAATATGCTGGAATGGTTTCCATAATGGATGAAGCTGTAGGAAATATCACTTCAGCCTTGAAGAGATATGGCCTTTGGGATAACACCATTCTCATCTTTTCTACAGGTAAGAATGAATCATTAAATATATAGATACGCAGTGATATATCTTCTGATACAAAAAGTAGAGGCCAGATTGCTGTAAAAATGGCTATTGCAGAATAACAATTGCACTGGTCATCAGTGGGCTTCCGGACCCAATTCAGAATAGTGGTCATTCACCATAAAGTCCTATATGATATGGCCCTGAATTACATCATTAAGATTCTGTCTTATCTAAATGTCCAGAGAAGACCTGGTCAAGGTCCAAACCTCAAATGAGATAAACGATGTGTAAACCACAAGGAAGGTGGTCTTGGTACTAGTTCCCCCATAGTCTCCCCAGATATCTTTGGCCCATTCACTTCTGGGGTTTCAGAAAGCTTTAAAGCTACTTTTTAAAAAATCTAATAGACTTTCACTGTTTCTATCAAGAAACATACAGTGATTTTTAAAAAATATTATTTATGGGGGAGAGCTATTTAATATGTTGGTACTTTTAGATGTTTGTTATTGACGTTTTTTTCTGTATATCATCTGACATTGACACGATCAGGTCATACAGAAATAATCCAAATAAATAATTAAATCTATAGAAAATGAGGTACCATAAGTAGATGATGGAGTTTGATATCAAGGGCAGAATTCTGAACCAATTATTCCTTACTTTCCTAACACGATAAGGAAATTTGTGACATTTAATGTACTTACATGAATAAATATGATTGTCATTAATCCTACTTGTAGCTGAAATGGTTTAATTTGGCAATTTTCTAGGATACCTTTCATTCCATTTTTTATTTTTTTTACAAATCTTAGGAAACTCTTTCTTTCCCCAAATGTTTGGAAATGTTGCAATACAGGCAAACATTTGATGCAGTTGCACAACATACAATTTCCAACACATGTTTGTTTATTGTATATGGATGTATTGAGAATTTGTTCTCTAACAATCCTATTTTCTGTGTGTACTTACAGTAAATTAAAATATGGTTGACTAAATATTGCTTATTGGGTGTGCATTACTTTTGCCCAACTTCACTCTACATAGGTGCTGTAAAAGTATATATGGAAAGCTTGGCATGTTCTTTACAAAATTGACCTTGTGACATTTTAAATATAGAACAATATTGCTATCCAGATTTATTACAATGACAATTTTATGTGATGCTTTCTCAAATTGCCATGCAGTTTCTCAAAAAATGTCTTCCTCTATAAAATGGGCTTCTGTTTTTCTCCCATAATTAAGCATAATTAAAATTGTTTTCAATTTCTCTTAGCAATTTTAGGTTACTTTATTATTGAAATAATGAAGAGTGTTACTGCTGAGTTGCATGTCTATAGAGATTCTCAGTTATCCAGATCATAGGTGCTTTTTCAAAAGGCAAACTGGACTTTGTTTTTCCTTGAAGACATTTCGCTTCTCATCCAAGAAGCCTCTTTAGTTCTAGGTTGTAGTTTTCTGTTGTACGTTATTAGAACAAGAGAAATCAAGATACCTATCCATTATGATTCTGGAGAGATGATTATACAAAACAAAAAAATACAGACCCACAGGCTGGGCCTCTAAGACATGCAAGAACATCATCCCTGAGAATTCCATCAGAATTCTTTCATTTTTCTTAGAAGTTTCAAAAGCAAATTCTCTTGCAGCAGAATGAGACACTTACAAAAAGACCAGGCCTTTATCTTGTTGTAAGCTCAATAAAATTGAATCAGCTTCTGAGACACAAATACCCCACCTCTCAAGCAGAGAAAATAGCAAAGAAGAAAGAAATGTTTAGCCTAAATATATTAAGAACATTTCAGTTCATGATTTGACTATTATCTAAAAGTACTTGTAAAAAAGTCAAAATGAATCCAGGTATACTTTAAAATACCTTAACAGCATTTTCAGGTAAAGTATTAAATAAATCTGCCGGAATTCTACTTACCGTATACAGGTGGTCCTCGACTTAGAACAGTTCATTTAGTGATTGTTTAAAGTTATAACAGCACTGAAAAAAGTGACTTATGATCATTTTTCACGCTTATGACCCAGTGGTGGGCTGCCCCCGGTTCGGACTGGTTCGCAAGAACCGGAAGTAAAACCGGCAGGAGACCCCATCTACCGCCCCGGATGTTGTCATCAAAGTTCTGTGCATGTGCAGAAGCAAGGCGCGCGCGTGAGTGAATCAAGCGCATGTGCACGATCCCATTGCAAACTGGTAGTAAAGGTAAGTAGAACCCACCTCTGTTATGACCATTGTAGCATCCCCATGGTTACGTGATCAATAAATTCAGACACTTGGCAACTGACTCATATTTATGATGGTTGCAGTGTCCTGGATCATGTGATCACCCTTTGCAACTTTCTGACAAGCAAAGTCAATGGAGAAGCTGGATTCACTAACAACTGTGTTACTAATTTAACACATGCACTGATTCACTTAACTGTGCCAAGATAGGTCGTAAAATGGGGCAAAACTCACTTAACAAATATTTAACAACAGAAATTGTGGTCATAAGTCAAGGACTACCTGTATATTTATTTATATTTTTATACAATTAAAAAAATTTTTTGAAGTAGTAATGGTATTTTTAAGAATTCCTCTTTTTAAGGAAAAATAACTTTAAATCTAGCATTGTATTAACTGTCATAAAGCACCCTTAGTAATAGCAGGACAATTTTCATAAGATAATTATAAAACTCTTTACATAGATTTGTACTTTTTTCATAGGAAGCTGCCTTATGCTGAGTCAGATAATTTATCTCAATATTATCAATTCAGCAGCAATTCTGAGTTCCAAACAGGAGAAGGCTGTATTCAACAGATTTAACCTAGGACTTTTAACTTACAGAAAATGGATTCTGCCATTGAAGTAAGACCAATTTTTGTTTTAGTTCTCATCTTAACCAAAAGAATGGAAACCCATAAATAAGGTGGCTACTTGGCAGACACTATATCTTTAGCAACTTACAAAATGCGGAAGTTAGCACATTCTGTGCTCTAAGTATAAACATAAAACTATGGAGAAAGCTGTGCCTATTACTATATATATCTGGTAATTTCCAGAAGAGGGTGCTACAAGATATGAAATTTACTTATTATCATGGTCAGAAATTAGTTTCATCTATATTGTTCTTTGTTTTGAAGTGTAATCTTTTCCATATTACTTTCCTACTGTTATGATACTTCTTGTAGCAAAACAATGATCTAAAATAAATCTGAGTACGTTTTCTTCCATCAACAGCTAGTACAATTTAGTAAACATCCTGATCTTCTTTGGAATGCTGTTTGTAGTTTGGGTTGGCTTTCTGGTGCAGTGGTGAAAAATGTATTGCTGTCCAGATGTAGCCATTCAGCATCCCTCACCGTAACCATATTAGCTGAAGTTGTTGGGAGTTGTAATACAATATCTGGAGGAATGTTCTTCATCCTTGTTTCAGTAGACAGTACCAGAGAGTCAGTAATCTAGTTGAAATCATGAATCCAGGTGTATGGTTACTGAATTTCTAAAATTAGGATTTAAAGATCTAGGGCTTCAAATTTCATGGTAAGTCTCTCAATTTAATCTACTTTGCAGTACTGTTATGAGATTAAAACAACAAAAGAATGCATCCTCTTTCCTGAGCTTCTTGAAGTGAGGATAAATTGAGAATTACATTTTTTTTTTTTTTGCTCTTTACCACATTTGACTTAGCACTTTTTCTTTGGATGCTTGAAATATAATACATAATACATACAGATACAATGTATGCTGTCACATAATTTCCATAATCATCTATGGCAAGGCAATGTAAGAAATTGGAGTGATGGCTGCAAGTTTGAAGAACTTCTGTTAGATATGAATTTCCTTCTACCTAAAACAGTGTTTTTCAAATTTGGGAACTTTAAGATGTGTAGATTTCAAGTCCTAGAATTCCCCAGCCAGCATCCTAATTCTCTAATAGAATCAGAGAATGGAGTATGAGAATTCATTCTAATTTACCAATGAAAATTGGCATTTAAAAAACAGTTGCTCTGCCTCTCCTTAATGTAGCATTTGTATACCTGTCTCCGAATTAGTTATATTACTACAAGTTACAAGTGCAATCGTTTACTATGTGCTTTGTATGTTGTCTCCATATTTCCATTCTTGTGATCTGCTTCCTTGTTCCAATACATAAGCCTTGCTTTTTTATCCACAAATAATGTAGATATTTGGAAAGTAATCAAGGACAGAACCAACTTAGAACTAAGGAGAAATTTCCTGATAGAGCAATTAATCAGACTTGTGTCTAGAAGTTATGGGGACTCCAACACTGGGGATTTTTAAGAAGAGATTGGACAACCATCTGTCTGAAATGGTATAGGGTTTCATGCTTGAGCAGGGGATTGGACTAGAAGACCTCCAAGATCTCTTCCAATTCCATTATTCTATGGGAGTTCCACTTTGATTAGTCTGTGGTCCGGCTATTTCACAGGTTCCTGTCCTGCACCCATCTCAAAATGATTTATCTCTGTATTGACTGTAATTGAAATTATAAGTAACAGGTGAGATTAGACCAGCACTATTGTACACCGAGAGCAATATGTTCATATGTATCTTGAGTATAATTATTAATACTCAAGTCTCCCTAAGTTACAGAGCAATGATGACAATAATGAGAGTCAACATCTTCACTTGCTAGCTCCAGTGGAAACTTATAGTCACTTCATTAGCAAGGCAAAGTGTGAATTAGATTTTGCTGGATCCACAGTTTCTTTTTGTCCCAATGTGATATTAGAGACCAGAAAACATTTCTGACTTTGCAATTAAGTTCAAAGAGAGCAAGAATATGAAGGAAAGAATTTTTGATAGCTTCTCAGCCTTCTTCATTTCAGCAATAGAGAACATCCCTGCCCTATAGATGTATTATAATGTTTAGACCTCTTTTGAAAATGTTTAGCCCCACCTGTTTGGAGATGAACCTGAAAATCTTGTCCTACTAGGACAACCCTGCCCTACTTGTCCTGGCAGAGAGGGGCTACTGTGGATCCATTGGTCAAAGAACTCCGACTGTTGGGATCCAAAAGAAGAATCTTCTTTGCCACAGTGCCCATCCTTTAGAACATCCTAGGGTAAGATCTGCTCCCTCCTATCCTTCAGCAAGAGCCTGAAGGCTCTGCTGGTTGGCCTCGGGACCAAATGCGAGAGTTCCCCGCTGGAGGTGGCTGCTGGATTGGCAGACTCCACCTTCCCTCCTTGCTCTCTGCTCTCCACTCATCCATCTTTTTGTTATCATACTGATGTATTCTCATTGGTTTCTTTTTCATAGTTTATTCTATTGTTCTATTATGTTACTTTTGTTTATGTTTGTTTAGTCTTTTCATTTGTTCCTTTTTATTGTAAGCTGCTAGAGTAGGCAAGATAGGCGGCAAATAAATTTAGCAAATAAATAAAATAAAAATAGAGCAATTTAGATTAATTTTTCAAAGAAGATGTGTCTCTTCTAATGTGTCTATGTAAGGATTGAATTTGATGTAATTTAAATACTTCAAATACTTATGTGCAATCATTGAGTCATGCATTAACAGCATATTAAGGTTTTTCAGAAAACCGCAGTATATACTCTGTAGCTATACTGCAAGTAGGCTTTAAAATGAACGTTTTCAAATACAAAATGTATGAGTGATTTTGGAGTTCAGACTAGGAGCAGAATTCTTCAAAATATAGAATATATATTGTTTGTATGGGTTTAAAAATGGGTGAATTTTTAAAAAGTTTAGTAGGATGAGTGGGAAGGAACTAATCTTGCTCAGAGAATAATAAACTTATCACAGAAATTATTCATTGTGGACAGCATTGAAACACACAATACACAAAGACCAAAAGGGAGAGAGGAGGGAGCTGCTTAATCCTTGAAGTACAGAAGTTCAAGAATCCAGGTCAGTGGGAATGCCTGAGGTTAGAAATTAAATGGCTCAGTCAAGCTCTGAATTAAAGCTTTCATAGACACGGCACAACTAATAAATACAGTGCATACTACTAATCCTTTCCTTTTATAAGTTTTGGAAGGATTCACTCCCACAGTTTAAAAATTTATAATGAAATTGAAATCAGAGACTTCCATTGCTGTTTTTGGCAGTCAATTCTGAATGCTCCAAGCTGACGTGAACAGAAGAACAACTTGAATTGGTGGCAGGTTTGCCCCTTGCTTAAACTCATTCCACAGCCTCATGCCTTTTAAATAAGTACATGTTTCAGACATTTCATATTGGTACCACCATGTATAATTCTTGACATATTAGTATCTCTTTATTGCTTCTAAGGTATACGTATAAATAGCCAGACTCCGTGCTCAACAGATGGTCTCAATTCCTTTTTTTCATAGTTAAATTGTGCTTCTTGCTATTGATTTCTTAACTTATTTATCTCTTATTACGGAACTAACTTTATGCTAATATGAAATTGCTTTTAAAAAATAGGTCATTGATTTTCTTAAAGCAGTGCAGAATAGTACTGTCAGTTCCCCAAGATTTTCCCCTAACCTTTGATCCAGTGGTGGAATTCAAATTTTTTTACTACCGGTTCTGTGGGCGTGGCTTGATGGGTGTGACAGGGGAAGGATACTGCAAAATCTTCATTCCCACCCCACTCCAGGGAAGGAAACTGCAAAATCCCCATTCCCTCCCCACTCCTGGGGGAAGGATATTGCAAAATCTCCATTCCTACCCCACAGGAACAGGCTCAGGCTCAGGCTCAACCCATCCAAGACCGAGTGGCTGTGGTTTCCGACATCCCGATATAGTCAGTTGACGCCATCACTGACTATTGGGGGCGAATCATTGGCCCCCACGGAGAGGGCTCGCAACTTGGGCGTCCTCCTGGACTCACGGCTGTCTTTAGAAGAGCATTTGACGGCCATGACCGGGAGGATTTTTTATCAGGTTTGCCTGATTCGCCAGTTGCGTCCCTTTCTGGATTGGGACTCGTTACGCACGGTCACTCATGCCCTCGTCACCTCCCGCCTGGACTATTGTAATGCTCTCTACATGGGGCTCCCTTGAGGAGCACCCGGAGGCTCCAACTGGCGCAGAGTGCGGCCGCGCGGGTGGTAATGGGAGCGACATGGCGCTCCCATGTAACACCTCTCCTGCGCGAGCTGCACTGGCTCCCGGTGGTCTTCCGGGTGCGCTTCAAGGTTTTGGTTACCACCTTTAAAGCGCTCCATGGCTTAGGACCTGGTTATCTACAGGACCACCTACTACCACCAATAGCCTCCCACCGGCCAGTACGCTCTCATAGAGAGGGACTCCTCCGGGTGCCGTCAGCCAAACAGTGTCGACTGGTGGCCCCTAGGGGGAGAGCCTTCTCTGTGGGGGCACCTACTATCTGGAATGAGCTCCCCCCGGAGATACGGAGGATCCCGGATCTGCGCTCCTTCCGCCGTGCTGTGAAGACCTTTTTATTCCATCAAGCGGGCTTGGCCTAATCTCTTCCCTTTTTAAATATTTAAATTTGAATCTGTTTTTAAATTATCGGGGTGTTTTAATTTGTCTGGGCCAAATAATTTAATTTGATTTTATTGGGTTTTTTAAATTTTGTGTATCTATGTATTTTATTGTTGGCTGTTCACCGCCCTGAGTCCTTCGGGAGTAGAGCGGTATACAAATCAAATAAAACTGAAAACTGAAACTGAAAACACTGGGGCCAGCCAGAGGTGGTATTTACCGGTTCTCAGAATTACTCAAAATTTCTGTTACCAGTTCTTCAGAACCTGTCAGAACCTGCTGAATAGCACCCCTGCTTTGATCCAAGGAGAGGCATCTGAATGCCCTCCAAACATTTTAGGCTCCAATTGTTTTCAAACCAGCCATTATAGCCAGTGGTAGAAAACTCAGAGATGTATAAAAAAATTAGTTGGATCCTATGTTTACCATCTCAAATTGTGAGACTCAACACTTGTTTTTCCATATGGATATTTTATTTTACTGATTTTGGAACATATTTCATCCATTCTTAGCCAAGATGATCTCTGGAATTCAAAGAGGAAACAGACTAAGGAAGATGTGTATATAGGTTCACACTAACCAATAATGCATTTCTTTTGATCTTGGCTTAATATATCATATTTTATATCAATCCATCTATTTCTTTATATAAACTATAGATTGTGGGTTAGTATGCTGTGTTGATCGTGATTTATTTAGCAAATTATTAAAGCAAACTGGTTGAACCACAGTGTGCAAATGTATATAACGTAACATTTTTATAAGGTTAGTTAATGCAACCCACAAAAGATTGCGGGTTGCATTAAACAACTAAGCATTCAGAATCATTTTGGATAGTGAGATGGGTGGTATATGGAAGTCTGAAAATTGTGCTGGCTTTAGAGGACTGCTTAGTACTGGTAATAATGTCTCCAGTACCTTAACTTGACAGTTTAAATTCAACATCAGAAAGAATTATTTTGCTTAGCAGATGGCATTTGAGATTCTTTCATCAACATGCATGGAAATGCCTTGGCAATGAGACACAGTATATGAATGGCAAAATACTCATTGGAAGAGGCGCTCTGAGGTTTGGAAGCAGGATTTACTATTTCAGCTCCCCTGAATATAGCAATGGATGTAGGCTAACTGAAATGGAATTCAATTTAACTCATTATTTATGAAGATCTTGAGTTTGGAGAAACCATTTGAGAGGTTGGTGGACTTCACTGTACAGAAGCCTAAAAAAGGTTGGAGGGGCTGGATAAATTTTATTCCAAGGGGATATGAACTTAATAACCATCTTCTGTCAGTCACTGTCACTTGCATTTTCCCCTTACAATGTGTTTCCCCTTTTTAGCAAAACGACAGCAGCGCAAAGTAGCAAGTGCACACTGAAAAGTGCACTTTTAGAAAGAATTTTGCTCTTCTCCCCTGAATGCCTAATAAAGTTCAAAAGTCAGGAGGACTTTTGTGAGGAGAGATATTTTTCTAAGCCTCCCTTTTTTTTGTTCAGAAAAATGATCCATAAAAGGAGAGTGCATAAATCATATATTTCTCAAAAATGGGAAAATTACTTATTCAAGAGAAAAGGGTGAATTCCTTGCCAATGAATATTAAGGTACCCTGTTTCCCCCAAAATAAGACATCCCCTGATAATAAGCCCAATCAGGCTTTTGAGCGCAATAACGCAATAAGGCCAAGCGCTTATTTCAGAGTTCAAAAATATATAAGATAGGATCTTATTTTCAGGGAAACACGGTAAATATGCTCACTAATATAGTGTTTTAATGTACATTTAGCCAGAATTAATTCTTCAAAAACTGTTTTGTTTTTTCCATAACCTTCTCTGTGGCTGCCCCAGCTCTCTGGAGGCAGTTACCTCCTGAGGTCCGGACCACCCCCACCCTATTGGCCTTCCGAAAAGCGGTGAAGACCTGGCTTTTCCAGCAGGCCTGGGGCCGTTGATCTCGCTGTTGCAATCTTGTGAGATCCGGCCATGAATGGTGTGAATGGGTTTTAATATTTTAATTTTAAATGTTTTTATAATGGTTTTTTAAATGCATTGTAAGCCGCCCTGAGTCTCTGGAGAAAGGCGGCATATAAATTGAACTAACTAACTAACTAACTAAATAAATAAATAAATAAATATAATAAACAATTTCACAGGTCACTATTTTTTTATATATGGTGTGTAAATTGTGTGGAGGAAGACAGTGAAATGTTCAGGCTTGCTACAAACCTGCAAAGGTTTTAAAACTTGCAAATGATTTTTTATTTAATTATGACCTTGTCTTTTTCTTGACATGTAAAAAGCCCATCTGTCAGGCTTTGATTGTGTCACTACTTGAATAATTAGGCCTTAAGGTTTATGTCAGATTTCACCATTGTGTGCTTTACTGCTTTTAATGATACAGATTGCTTATGATATATAAGCTAAATATTCATTACCTCTTTCATATACTGTATAATAGCAAACCCCTTTGGTGTATGCTAATGAAGACAATGCTGTTTATGCTTCTAAATTAGAGTAGCCTTGACAGATATATTCTATTCAATTTGAAATGGGGTTAGAGTATATTTGGATTTTGACTTGCATTGGCAACAGAGCCAAAGCCTTGTAACAGAAGCCTATTTTGAAACATGATCAAAAAAATGTTGGTAAGTAGACAGTGAGGGGAGGTACCATAATATGATCCCCCCAAAAGGTAAGATAAGAAAGTTATTTATACTTTTGTAAGAACTCAAAACATCAGTGACTAGATAAGATAACCTAACATTAGTATTATCCTAATTTGTCAGAAGGCTAAATTATTATGGAGATACATGGAACTTTTCCACCAGCAAAGCCGAATTAGAAATATGCTTTGAATGGGCCACATATTTGAGGTTATAATTGCTAGATTATAATTATTATCTCAAATAAATTTACTAAGAAGTATGAAATATCCAGCAATTATTCGAACCCAGATGGCATAAGTTCTTCTTCAGACATATATTCTAAATATGTGATAGGAGAACATGAATAATACCTGAGAAAATATAACGATAGGCTTTGCTCTGTTTTGTTCTAGTTCACCTATCCCACACAGCTCTGTAAACTTTAGACGATTTGAAAAGCTAAAAAGATTATTCCCAAACTCTTTCAAAGTACTTTACTAATTCACTTAAGAAATGTACAACATGAAATCCAATCTAACTTTGATTTGAAATTCAGAATGATAATTTCCTTTAGTTTATGCATATTCCTGAGCTGTGCATATATTATCGCCTCAAAGCCCTAAGCCCTAAAATAGCTTACAACAGTTAATATATTCTAAAAGAGTTGGATAAAGATGGAGAATGATCTTCAAAACAACTTAAATATAAACAACTTGGTATTTATTTTTCCATGGTGGGCCAGACAGTGTAGATGTTTATCTACCTGTCTGCTGTGTATCTTTCTATTGTGGTATTGTGTTACAAATACCAGCAGATCAGGTTGTAGAATCTGTATTTGCTTTAGAGACAAATGCATAAACGTAAGCAATTGTTTTCTTCATTATTGCCTGCATTAATATATCACTTTCCTATCACAACATTGGTATCTTACAGTGACTTACCATCTAAGATACAAAATGCACATTCAGCTTTGTATAACATTTAGATAGTTTGTGGAGAGAATTCTGGAAAAAGTGAGATACCGCATAGCATTTGGCCTCAACCAAAAAAGGTTGGTGTCTTAATCTTTCAAAATATTTCTCTTATTAATGTGATACCTCACTCTGGGACAGTATTTTTCAACTTTGACAACTTTCAGATATGTGGACTTCTACCTCCAGAATTCCCCAGCTAGCATTGTTCAGTCTTTAAGAAGTATCACAATTGTTTAAGATCAAGGTTTATGTTAGGAGAAATTTCCTTCATGGAAAACCAACAACATGTTTCACTATGAATAGAATGTTCATTTCTCCAGATGCTTTCCAGATATGTGAATTTCCTACAATTCTAAGCAATAGCTGTGCCTGCTAGAAAGTTATACAGTATTCTTTTATTTATTTTCAGTAAGTAGTTTTGCTTGCTAATGGCTCATCCCTGTATAATTTTGAGTATAAAATCTGAATGTCAGGCAGGAAAAAAATACACTGTAACTCCTGGTTTGCAAATAGCCATTTAGGTGATTACTGAAGCTCTGAAGCCTTGCATATTCTAGTTATTTCAACATTTAGCAATGACATTTCAACCAAAATCATCTTATCTTTATGTACTGTCACAATCAGTCAGTTTCAGATAACATGTTTTGGATAAATAAGGAGAAAATCCAAGAGTACTTGGATAAGATGATAAAATGCAAACAAAATGTTTTGGAGAGCACTATAAATGTCCTTTTTCTCCCAGAATATTCTAGTTGTTTTTGTTGGTCTTGGTACTGCTGTTTTGTTTAAGATGTTGAATAAATAGCAAGAAAATATTATGGCTAAGTTACAAATTTGTGTGACTTTAGGAAAAAATATTTGTATTTTCTTTCTTGTACTTAAGTGTAAGTTAAAATGCTCGAAGCATGATTTATTTCAATGGGGTATAATTCATGCCAGTGTGCCCCTATTGAAATAATTTCATGGAGTACCAATCCTCTTATGAAGACCATATATAATTTATTTTCAAGGTTCACATTCCTCCAGGAATAATCTGTTAGGAATTGCATACATGCCAACAGTAGATGGGGTTGAACCAAGCAGGCCGGACTCTTTTGTTGGCATTCCCTTTTGTTGTTGTTGTTATATCACTTTCCATTTTTTTCTGCATATGGATTTTCTTTTTTATTCTTCCTCATATTGTAGGTTGTCATCAAAGACACAGTTCACTCTTTTCAGAGGTCTGAGTCAGTGGTGAAATTCAAATTTTTTTACTACTGGTTCTGTGGGCATGGCTTGGTGGGCGTGACAGGGAAGGATACTGCAAAATCTCCATTCCCACCAAGGGTGGGTTCTACTTACCTTTACTACCAGTTTGCAACGGGGCCGCACATGCGCGCTTGCTTCGCTTGTATACGCGCGTGTTCTTTTCTGCATGCGCAGAAGCATTTTCATGACATCAGGGTCAGTGGGCAGGGCCTCCCGCCGGTTTTACTACTGGTTCTATAGAACCGGTCCGAACCGGGGGCAACCCACCACTGATTCCCACCCCACTCTGGGGCCAGCCAGAGCTGGTATTTGCCGGTTTTCTGAACTACTCAAAATTTCCTCTACCTCAGAACCTGCTGGATTTCACGTCTGGTCTGAGTGCCACAAACATCTCTGGTTTAAGATAAAATATCCAGGTTTTCAGGATATTTTAATGGATATCTTTTTTTGGATATCTTATTTGACACCCCTCTCCTAACTGCACTGAATTATTTCTCTGTCTCTATTTTTGTTCAACTAGGCCTATAGCCCAGAAAATGAAGGGAAATGCAAAATACAGCCATTTGTTGACTTATAGCCATTTGGTTAATGACCATTCAAAGTTATAGAAGTACTGAAAAAAGTGACATATAACTGTTTTTCACACTTACGGCCATTGCAGCAAACCCATAGTCGCATGATCAAAATTCAGGCGCTTAACAACTGTCATATCTCAGGGTCATGTGATCACCATTTGTAACCTTCCCAGCTGTTTTGTGACAAGCAAAGTCAATGGGGGAAGCCAGATTCACTTAACAATTGCATGTTTGACTTAACAACTGCAGTGATTTGCTTAACAACTATGGCATGGGGCACAACTCACTTAACAATTGTCTTGCTTAGCAACAAAAAATTTGGGCTCCATTGTAGTCATAAGTTAAGGACTAATTGTATAGACATTGTTATAACATTGTAATTATTTTTCTGTCATGAGTGAACGACAGTGGTCCATCTGACCATTTCAATGTATAGTTTGCATGGATTGTGTCCCCATAAAAATGGCTATGAAGCTATCTAAAAAGTACTTTCTCTCTAATGTGCATTTAGATCATTGACAAAGAGTTTTTAATTTATTCATTCTAAATTAAAAAATAGTTTTAGTGAATCTCATAAGTTTCCTACTCGGGGATCTGTCCTAATCCTATTATGGTATGTCTGAACCAATTCCTTCCCATTCTGCTGTTGCTTTATTTTTCATAACCCCTCTGTCTTAAACCTTCTTTTATATCCTTTTGCATTATTTTCCTCTGTACCTTCCTATATTATGTCTGGGACTTTAATAATAATGTGGGAAACAGATGTCAGAACTCACTAGGATGGAAATAGCCTAATTATTAGCAGTCACTTCCAGGTTTAAATGCATCAGGTGCTTGGAGACACAATTTTGGCTATATTGCCTGGGAATTCTGTATGATGTACGCACTGTACATCTGGAGACCATCAGATTACAGAAAGTTTTTGTATGGCTCTTGGTTTCTAAGTCAGGAAAGAGTCAGCTGAAAATCCGCTTAAGAGGGTACTTAAAAATATTTACATTATGAAGATAGATGGGAGGAAGAGAATGTTATTTCCATGGGTACCAATATTTTTGTATGATGTTAAGTTACTCTGAAAGTCCTCCTAGTATTGTCCCTACTACCTTTGTGCTATATTCTGCAATAGCTGCTATGAAATAAATGTTAGGAAAAAGAGAACTCTACTTCTTTGTTGTAAAGCTTTGAACTAAATGGAGAATTCTTGAAAATCAGTAAAAATTGAAGTACATGATACAGTAAGCATAATTTTTAAAAAGTCAGCTTTACTTGGAAAAAAATAGGCATGTAAGACCTTAGCCCAGATGAAAATAAATATCTGGGAATACTGGTCTTGAGAAACTAAAGAGTCAGTGAAAACTCTGCTCTGCTAAATCTGTTTCAGATAAGTTGTGAATATTAAGTAGAATTTGTATCAGAGGTGATTAAGGTGATATCTGACCTTCAGCAACGCTGAACCAGTCTTTGGAACCAGTCCTAAGATATTATTTTGGGGGAATTTAGTTCTTTATGAAATCAGAGATGTGATAACATAGTTTGCCACTGAATTTATACTTTATATCACTCTATTATACATCTGTGGAATTTGCTGTTACTTTCTTTCGGAATATATAGAAATAACTATCCATTTCTTAAAAGTAATGCATAGAAAAGATGTTCTTACTGTAGGCTAGTTTTTAAAAGACAGAAACCAGTATGACCAATTTAGTTCTTTTTGTTTTCCTTCTGTTCACTCGTGTCCAATTCTTGGAGTCTGTCTGGACAAGTCCCTGCAGTTTTCTTGGAAAAGTTCTTTTTTTTTAAAGTGGTTTGGCATTCCACTTTTCTTAGGCTAAGAGAAAGTGACTGGCCCAAAGTCACCCACCTGGCTTTGTGCCTGAGGCAGGACTAGAACTCGGGGTTTCCTATTTTCTAGCCTGGAGCCTTAACCACTACACCAAACTGGCTCTTCATTTAGCTTTAACAGGGAAAAAATAGGTGGACAGATTACCATTTGATTGAGAATTTTTTAAATATTTTTTTAATATTTAAAAGTCCAAAGTGCATTAGATATTATTTGAAGTCATACATATAATAAGTATTCTCAATATTTAGGTGTGATTTATTTCTTTTAGAATAATTCTTAGGTCAATTTTAAAACATTTGGATGCAAAGTTTTAAATTTGTTTTTGGTCTGGTGTCCATTATTGCTTCTTTAATGGTTAAAAATACATGTCACTCTGGGGAGAGGACTGATTTGCAAAACAGATGTAGATACTGTACCTCTGACTGCCTGAACTCAGTTGCAATTCACGGTAAATAAAGCCAGCGTATTGGCTTTGGGCCTGTGTTTTGCAGATACGGTACTTTAATTGCAGCTGCTCTTTATTTGTGAATGGGGGAGGGCAAGGAAAGGAAGGGGAAAAAGAAGCCACGTGCAGTCAGAATATCCCTGACACTGAATTATGTCCATGACACTCAGGCCGCTAATGCTGAAACATTTAATCCTTTGTTGGTGTTCCTGAGCTGGCTCGGGAGGTTAGATCCTGGCCAGTTTTCATTGGCTGCAGGAAATGTTGTTGGAATGGCTGACAGCTGTCTGCCAGCCTGTCTGCAGAGCCTTCCTGTCCAAGCTGCTGTTCAGCTTCACAGAGCCATTGTTTGCTCCCTGAGCCTCTTCCCCCCTTTCACTCCCCATTCTCCCCCCCCCCGTAAAGCCTTTCCAGCCATATCCTGATCCTGCTCGAATTAGCTCCAGATTGCTTTGTTTATTTTGTGTCATACAGGCAACAATGTTCAGCCCCAGCCTGCTACCTCAAGTAAATTGGGGAGAGGGACGGTAGCCATTCCCAAGTCCTAAGTACAACTGTAGAGATGGTCCTTTTTCCATCTCTCTTCTCCCCTCTCTCCCCTCCCACCTTACCAAGCCTTACCAGACCAAAGTATATTTGGATGGAAGGAATAGTAAGTGGGCTTATATTTGTTTATTTTAAAGGAACTGCTGTCCTGCAATGCTGCCTTGCTAAGGAATCAGGCTCATTCCTGGAAGGGCCTGTTTGGCCGCAATTGGAAGTGAGCCTTCTGTTGCCCATCTTAATGTTAAACTGAGGAAATCAATCTGGTGGCTATGGCTGGACTTTTTTTTTTAACCTGTGTTGTGCATATGATGCACATAAAGCAGGTCAGGGCTTTAGATATGCAGTTGTGGCCACCAATTTGACTTTTTAGTCCACTTATACCCAGATATCCCTGCTTTCTCATATGTAAAATGAAAGCAGCAATACTGACATTGATCTACAAACAGGAAAGGCATAGTTGTCACCACTGTTACAGCAAAAAAGGTTCTGGATTTTCCTCAGCCTTGACAAAAATTGTATCTGTCCAGCTGACTTTTTAATTATGACTAGTTTTTCCCCCCTCAGGTTGCTATGAGTGTAAGATAGTGAGGTTTCTTTGTTTGTTTGAAGTTCCTACCTAACATCTGCAAAAGTATATAAGAGTAGCCTCATTTCCTCCTTGGCCCTTTTGAACATGTTATAAATATACATCTCAATTAGATCCTTAAGTTAAAAAAAATCAGATGAGTAAATCCTGTTCTAAAAGAACATAATGTTTCAAAAGGCTTTGGGGAATGCCCAAACAGTGTATTCAAGATAAACTTCCTTCAGTGTCTATACACATATACACACACACCAGACACAATTTTGCAGCATTTGAGTGTTTGTTCAGTAGATACAAGGTTTTGGCAACAAATACAAGACTTTGGCTCCATTCCTAAATAAACATGTGATAGTAAATTCCATTGAAATCAGTGGACTTTCCTTCCAAAAATTGGGTTGACTTGTACTTCTACACTCAAAAAAGAGCTATTATATGTAGAGCACCTATATAAATTAATCAAATAAATAAATTTGCCTCATTCATGCACTATGCAGAAGAACGTGGCATGAGAAAATCAAGTTGCCACAGAAGCTTTTTTTTTTCTTTTACACAAAACTAATCACATACAGTGAATATGAAAGTTGCTGGTTTTTTCACACGTCATCAGTGGATATTTGTACCAACTAATGTGTTTAAGATTAAGACATGGGTACAATTTTTGTCTCATGTTAAGCCTCTGCCTTTCCATCATAGGATAATATTTAGGAATATTTTAGAGGAGACTTTCTGCTTGAAAGATTTACAAGTCATTTCTCAATAATTTCATAAAGTACAGTAAACTTGCAATAGCAGTCATCCTAACTGTGAAAGTTGGCTCTCCAAGTCAGTGTGATTATTATTTATCCAGTGTTCCTCAGTACATTGTGTGCACATAGTTTGTACTGAATTATATTCAGCTGACAGAGCTAATGCATCAGCAATTCTTATTCCTGCAATAGCCAAAGAAAGAATGATTTTCATTTCTTCTGTTATTGCATATTAAAATAAAAGACTCCTTGGTTATGTATTGAAAAAGAAACTCTGAAATTGCCATATGGAGCCAAAATCTGTAGGTATCTTCACCCCACAGTTTAACTATCAGACATTCAACATGGCACTGTAAAAAGCATAATAAGCCCTGGAAAAAAGCTCAACAAATGCATACTTATAGGTTTGAATTGCTCTTACATTGAACTGCTCCATAATTTGGTTTATAGTCTGATTTGAAAATCCCACCATAATGGCTTGCAGACCAGAGGGATTGCTTAATGTATTTTGTAAACCCAGTCTAATATTGTTTATTCACCAAATTAAGCAAATTATGGCTTAGTGCTATACACAAACTCAAGCAAATGGCGGTGATGGCCAGTTAGTCAGATGAAATACCTCTTTACAGTTTTCAAGGTGACTGATTTGGACCATATTATGAGATATTTATCTTTTATCATAATATTTGTATCTATTGATAAGTAAATATGATATTTGATTTCTACATTCATTTCCAGTTGATGAGATCAGAACAATAGGAGGTTGGCTTTAGATTTAAGATAGTAGGTTACATAAATGCTTGTGCAAATGTTTGAATGTTCTTTCTGATAAAATGACAAAAGTAAAATGATCCCTAGCATCAGCAGAGAATGGGCAAATGACATGAGTACTACTAAAGCTAATATCTTAAATTCTTCTCCCGTTTAATATATTAAAAATCATTTTGTGCAAGCCTCAATTGACCAAAGCTTTGCAGGCTCCTCTGTTGGCAACCACAACATATGGAGAGTATTGTGACTTGGAAAATAAGAGGAATAAATGGTAAAAGCATTAGTTAATGTATGAAACAATGGATGCATTGTGTATTTCTAAAGCTAAGGGAAAAGGGAACAATATAAATCTTAATGGAGCTGGCTTGGATATGTGGATAGATTATTATTTCAATCTATATTTCTGCATATTTCAATTTCATGACTCTTGGTAGCTAACAACTTAAAAAAATCATTAAAAATATAGCAATAAAACATTACACACGTACTCAGGAGCAGAAGTTAAAAAACAACTAATAAATCAACATAAATACTGCACAGATTCTGCCGTTCATCCAGTTCTACAGATTTAATGACACAACTATGTCTTTAAGACTTTATAACAGGCTGACAGGAATGGAGCTAATCTATCCTCCAGAACAGAACAACTAATTTTAAGTAGTTTTGAGTCTAAACTGAAATGCAAACAATTTTGTGTTTAATTTTTGTTTTAAATTTAAAGAATGTAAGTGTGCATTAGAAGTGAAACACAAAAGATGATGGGCATGGTAGAGAGATGTCCATCAATACATTGGTACCCATAGTTGCCACACAAGGGACACAGTCCTTATCCAGTCAGGAAATTAATCCCTTTAGTTTACATTATATTGTTTATATAGATCCAGAGCACCTATCCAAGGTTTTAGTCTTGCTCCCTACTTTATAATCCCAAGAGGTATTCTGTTATTCTATTATTCTGAGTTACAACTGTTTATTTGGATGATAACTGCTTATGAAATTGAAGGCAGGAATTTTTTCTTTCACTGGAGATTCTGAGGACTGATCCTTTCTTTACTATTCCATGTTATCTGCTTGATTCATATTGTATAAACCATTATTTAACTATGGTTTGTTCATTACACAGCAGTGGATTGTTATTATAAAACTAAGCTATAAACTGTGATGTACAAACCATAGCTTTTGGGTTTAGACTATCAAACAAAACCAAAAGTAATACTCATTTGCAATACAGCAATATGTGACCCAATATGTGACCCAATATTAAACTCTAGGCCCTCCCTATTAAAATACAGCCTTCTATTTTCCTATTGAAAACATTGGTCTAATATAGTAATAACATTTACACTGAATCATAGAATGAGATGGAGTAAGTTGGCTGTCAAGTCCAACCTTCTGCTTCATATACAAAATATTACATAAACGTACAGTATATGAGAACATGTTTTCAGGCTCAGTCACATATGTTGTTAAATTATTTCAGATAATGGAGGCCAAACTCTGGGAGGTGGAAACAACTGGCCCTTAAGAGGAAGAAAGTGGACATTATGGGAAGGAGGAGTGAGAGGAGTTGGATTCATTGCCAGTCCTTTATTGAAACGTAAAGGAGTCGAAAGCCATGACCTGATCCATATTTCTGATTGGCTGCCAACTTTGGTGAAGCTTGCTGGAGGACATACCAATGGCACAAAGCCTTTAGATGGCTTTGATGTCTGGAAAACACTCAGGTAATATGCTTGAAGCAGAATTTCATAAAGCCCAAGAAGCAAAGTATGCTTCTAAAATATATATTATTATAATATGAAAGGAGTTTTTTAAAAGTAAATTTGTTAAAAAGTCTATTCATAAAATGTTAATACATTGTTAAAGCAAAAAAGAGATGTTGAACAAAATTGGATGGGACATGAAGGCAAACTGTTCATCAGAACTTTTAAACAGCAAATGTGGGGAAAACAAAGTATCTTGAAAATGGCATGATGATGACAATGATGATGATGACGACGACAATGACAATAATGAAAAAGTATTCACTTTCACATTTCCTCTTTGTAACACTTTACAGGGTGAACAGATTTCCCCTGAGAGCTTATAATTTTAAAAATGTAACCTGATTAATTCTGTCATAGTAGAAAAGTAACTGGTTTTCAGAATTGTGAAGTAAATGTGTAGACATGATAATTACTTAATAAGCTATCAGCAACATAAAATGATTTGCAGTCCTAACATTGTTTCAACAAAAACGTTGAAATATAATGGCTGAGTTTTAATAGGTAGTTTTTAAACATATAGATGTATTTTGGATATGGGATTATTGGGAGACACCCTTCCATGGGAAAAGAAATCTGTTGCCCTTACAGTTTTGCATTATGGCCAAGTACATGAAATTGACCACACTCTACTTCCTGCTTGATTCTGTCATGCATCAGTTATTTACAACAGCTTTCTATTAGAGTTATTTAAACTATTTTGCTTGCCCCAGGGTAAGGTTTTTGTTATTCTCTTTGGTCAGACAACCATCTCTGGGGCTGTTTTAGGTACTCTGTATCTGAAACAAGGATGATATTTTATGAATGATTGGGCATTCTCTGGCAGCTGGTGTCCCTGAACTTTTCTAAGTGCAGTAGACCAACAAAGATTCTGATCTGACAAGGCTGTCTAAATAAAATTACACCATAGCAACCAATGTTGTATAAACCGAGTACTGTAAAACTAAATCTCACATATGCTGAGCCACAGTCTTGTGACGCACTATTTCCAGCAGTGTTTGGGAAAGGGAGCCAGAATGAGAATACATTAGGTACCTGCTAGAACATCTTTTGTATGATTAGCCCTTGGTGGATTGAAAGTCAGAAAGAGAAGTCTAGTCAGTAAGGCAAAACATGGATAAGACATTTTTTCAGTAAGTGGCACAGGAACTTTGGAGCTTTTTCCCATAAAAAGTCTTCTAAGATTCTCCCTTGAACTATTTATAAAACAGCTTTTAAATATGAAGCCAGGTCTTGGTTTGTTGATTTGTTTTATGGTGTGTGTTTAATTTCATCTTGTAGCTCTTCAAAATGAATTGATGTATTGCATTAATAGTTTCCAATTTTAGATTATTATGCTGTAGGAAGCTGGCCATTGTGGTTTATAAATCATGAATAGGGTTTAACGCAAAATGCTAATATATAACAATAGCAATAGCACATAGACTTGCTCCATGTTTCTACTTAGGGGCATAGTGAATATGTATACTAGGGCCACTTCTGTTCTAAAGAATAGCTTGGTTGCCCATCTGCCATAGCACCTCCCCTAGAGTCTGAACCACAGGCCCAACTCACCAATGATGTTCTTAGAAAGAGACCTGGATTGCTGAAGGGCAATTTTGCAGCTGAAAATGTAATGAGAAGAAAGAGTGGGTTGGGCTAGTCTGCCGTAGTTGTTAATCTGTGGGATTAGAGATTGAAGAAAACCAGAATTTGGGCAAGTCACTTTATCTCAGCCTATGTTACTCCACAGGATTGTACTGAGAAAAAATAAAGGAGAGAATGCAACGCATACCACCTTGAGCTCCTTGAAGAAAGTCTAGTTATCAATTAATCAAACAAACAATCATGTTCCTATGACTTTTCTTATTTCTAGATAGTAACAGCACTTATACTTATACTCCATAGTGCTTTACAGCCCTCTCTAGGCAGTTTACAGAGTCAGCATATTGCTCCCAACAATCTGGGTCCTCATTTTATCAACTTGGAAGGATGGAAGGCTGAGTCAACCTTGAGCTGTTCTGAATCGAACTGCTGGTAGTCAGCATTAGCCCGCAATACTGCATTCTAACCACTGCGTCACCACGGCTCTCATAGTGTAGTGGTTTGGTTATGTTATGTTATTGAACAAACTATGTTTAAATCTCGCACAATAACTTAGTGTGTGATATGAACCAGAACTGCTTTTTTAATTTCTTGAATTGGCTTACTGTATTACAAGAGATTGATGCAAATTTGATTTTCATTTCATATAAGGAAACCAGACATACTCCCTAAAATAAAGAAATAAACTAGGTAAAGTTTTTCCCAGTGCAATGAAAGGGGCATCCACTATTTTAAACTTATTTTAGAGTAACTTTGCAAATGTGATCGGTTAACAAGCATTCCTTTATTTCTTCAAAAGGAAACATTGAAGTGGGAGGAATGGGATTCTATTGAACTATGGAAGGAGATTGAATCCTTTTATAATAATTTTTGTTTCAGTGAAGGACAACCATCACCCAGGAAGGAGCTACTTCATAACATAGATCCAATTTTCGTGGATACATCTCCATGTAAGTCTGACATTAATTGCTGGATCTTTTTACAAATCTGTAAGATGAGTCTTGTTGAGTTTAGTGGGACAGGTGCCCAACTACGAGTGTTATTTGAATCCTCCTGAAGACCAAGTGAGGATCTCCTGTGACAGTGAGAACAATTAATCAGTGGAATGGCTTGCCTTCAGAAATTAAGAAGAGATTGGTCAGCCATTTGTCTGGAATGGTATAGGGCCGTGATGGCGAACCTATGGCAAGTGTGTCACAGGTGGCACGCAGAGTCATATCTGTGGGCACATGAGCATTGCCCTAGGTCAGCTGCAGCTTGCATGCACGCACTGGCCAGATGATTTTTGGGCTTTCTGGGCCCACTGGAAGTTGGGAAATTGGCTGTTTCTGGCCTCTGGAGGGCCTCCAGGGGGGTGGGGAAGGCTGTTTTCACCCTCCCCAGACTCCAAAAAAGCCTCTGGAGCCTGGGGAGGGCAAAAAACAGGCCTACTGGACCCACCAGTAACCTTTTTACCGTTGTATGTCAAAAGTGGGGAAAGCATGGGGAGGGGGATGTTGCGCACACATGCACAGGGGGGCGGGGCATGGGGGGCATTGAATTATGGGTGTGGGAACATACATATGCGACCTCCCTGCACTCCTCCCGCTTTTGGCACATGACAGCAAAAAGGTTAACCATCACTGGTATAGGGTTTCCTGCTTGAGCAGGACGTTGGACTAGAAGACTTCCAAAGTCCCTTCCAACTCTGTTATTCTGTTCCCCCCTCCATTGGGAAGAACCTATACGGCTGGGTACAAACTATTCGATCTCTTTGTCATTAAACTATTATAGTAATTTCATCCTTGTTGCATACTGTTAACCACTCTAACCATTCCCAGAAATTATAATCCTAACTAGTGCACTTAAGTTACTCAAATGTAAATGTAAATGTAATTCACAGTGTGGAGCAGTGTGGAGCTGATAAATAGCTACGTGTCCCAGATACAGATAATTCTCGACTTACAACAGTTCATTTAATGACCATTCAAGGTTACAATGGCATTGAAAAAAGTGAGTTATGACCATTTTTCACAGTTAAGACCATTCCAGCAACCCCTTGGTCAAGTGATCAAAATTCAGACTCTTGGCAACTGACTCATATTTATGACAATTCCAGTGTCCCGGGGTCATCTGATCTTTTGCGACCTTCTGACAAGCAAAATCAATAGGAAAGCCAGATTCACTTAACAACTGGGTTACTAACTTATCAACTGCAGCGATTCACTTTACAACTGAAGCAAGAAAGGTGGTAAACGGGGGCAAAATTCATTTCAAAAATGTCTCACTTAACATCAGAAATTTGGGGCTCAATTATGGTTGTAAGTCAAGGAGTACCTGTACACACTTCAGGCCAAAGGTATAACCACCTCCTCCAACCCTATTTAAACTATGTCTTAAAACCTGCTCTGTTGTCAGGCCTGGGTCAGAGTGAGTGATGAACACCTTGTGTGATGTTGTGGTACTGTGAATGGTAGGAATCTTTTTATGGACTTTCTCATTCTAATGATGTAATTCAGTGGTGAAATGTAAAATTTGTTACTACCGGTTCTGTGGGCGTGGCTTGGTGGGGGGGGGTTAATGTGACTGGGTGAGCGTGGCCAACTTTTTAAAAAAAAACTCTTTTAAAAGCATTTTTTCTACAACCTCTTCAGCCGAAGAGGTTGCAGCAAAAATGCTTTTAAAAGCCTTTGACGATCAGGCAACTGAGCTGGGATCGTCAGAGGCTTTTAAAAGCATTTTTTTCTACAATCTCTTCGGCCAAAGAGGTTGCAGAAAAAAATGCCTTTAAAAGCCTCTGACGATCCCAGCTGCACTGTGCGATCATCAGAGGCTTTTTTTTTTTTTTTACTTTTAAAAGCATTTTTTCTCCTGAAAAGGTTGTAGATGATCACACGGCTCAGCTGGGCATGGGGGGAAGGCGCAGGGATTTTTGCTACCGGTTCTCTGAACCACCCGCCGCCATCTCTACCGGATCAGGAGATCTGGTCCGAACCGGGAGTATTTCACCCCTGATGTAATTCCTTTTTAAAAACTTTTGTTTTTAATTTGTATTCTATATGCTGCCCTTCTATATGCTTGAGTTGCAACAGATTGGGGTGTCCTGTAATGCCCAGAAATGAAATAAAATGTAGTGGTTTTGTTCTGATAGTTGTTTTCTCTGATAGATACACGGGCTCTTTCATATGCAATCAAGTTTCTTTGTTGGCCTTTAGAAAAAGGAGGGGGCTAGGGGAAGCCGGAGCCCATTTCTGTCTCTGAAGTTCCAAGTACTCTGGTTGCTTTTGCATTGTAACAATATGATTTGGAGATTCCACCCGATCTTTTTTCCACTAAACATTGTCTATTCCAAAACTCTCTCCAGGTTTTTTTTTCTTTGCCAGACACTAAGCTTTTCAAGATGGGAATGATTTTAAGAAAATTTTCATTGGAACATGTCACTTTTGCATTCTCTCTAGATTTCTTAATGAAATTACCATGTAATAAGAAAAAAGGTATCCAAAACTACAGAGGACACCTCCCTGCAGGGTTGTGGGTTTATGCTGCTTTTTTAATCTTCTCATTGCTACAAAATTGAAAGCAGACCCACCACAAGCAGGTGTGCAAGTTGTGGTTCCATGACATGGAGGGTGCCAAGGGATAGTAATGATAGAGGAAGCAGCTCATCCAGTTGCTACTTTGTGCACATGCCCTATAGAAGAAAAGGAGAATAAAATATGGGAAGCCGCAGCTACCACGTAATGCACAAAGGTGCAGTCAACGGCACTCCTGACTGTGTGTGCAAGAAAGAAAGAAATGTTTGGGGGCAGAATCAGGATGGCCTCTGCTTTTTTTCCTTCTTCCCAAAACAACTGTGCAAGATGGATAGAAGATAAATAATTGTGCAGGCATGAGAGAAAGTAGATAAAGGAGTGGAAAAACAAGAAAGACATCACAATCAAGGTCATAGAGAGCATTCCAGGCATATATTTTGGTCTTTCTGGAAGTCTAAAAAAGTTTTATGAGGTAGTATGTCAGCTAATTAATGTACTCTATATAACCAGGGAGCCATGTGCTGTATAAAACAGTTGCTTTGAGTTCGGTATATTCCAGATAGTGCACAGAATCCCTAAATTCATTTGTTATGAAGAAAAGCAGTTGCTCTGGAGGAGATAAAGACAGCTGCCCGATGAATTAAGGTTTTGGTTTTCTCCAAACATATCTATTTTGTTTCTAGTGTCTGTAACTAAAAGTGGCATGCATAGGGTTTGCCTACCTAAACCCCGACCAGCATGGTCTTACTTGCAGTTTTAGCATGTAAACCACATAAAGTCATCTAGTATTCAATAAGATGGTCAAATATTCTGAGATTTTTATGATCTCACTGAGTTCTTACACGAGATCCTAAGATTTTGATGTTCTCAGTAAATTTTGCAGTTTTGTCAGATTTGGGCATTCTCAATATACAGTATTATGAGACTTTAGATAGGATTATAAAAGGGAGACTAAAGCCCAAGATTTAGTGAGCATGGATGAATAATTTTTAATTTGTTATTTTAATGGTGGATGGGCATATAAAATGCTGTGGACCATCCAGTCCTGAACTATCTTAAATATATTGTAATAAGGCATACTAATCCATGTTGACAATGAAACAGCTTTCAATATGTGCTCATGTGAATGGCAGTTTTTCTGCTAATTTTGTACATTAGTTCTTTGAACATAGCTACTCTGCAGAGAATAGTTAATTTAGATAAAGGACCTCCTTTGTAGATGATTAGGAAGTCATTGTGGGAGATACTTGAGATTCTTTATGCTGTGCCTAATATGAGCCAGATTTGATAAAGCCTTGGTTCCAGAGCCACTTTTTAGTGCTATGGCTACTTAGCTCTAAGTATATAAAATACATTTTATTAACATATGACTTCTACAACAAACTCATGCCTCTAGGATGAAGATGTCCCTAAACTAGAAGGTGTGATTGATTGATTGATTGATTGATTGATTGATTGGTTCGATTTATATGCCGCCCTTCTCTGGAGACTCAGGGCGGCTTACAATGCGTTAAGCAATAGCCTTCATACTTTTGTATATACCTGCTTAGTAGGGCTTTCGCCCCCCCCCCCCCCCCCCCCACCAAAGCGGTGTTCTTTTTTATACAAAGTCATCTTATTGTCCCCACAATCCAGGTCCTCATTTTACCTACCTCGAAAGGATGGAAGGCTGAATCAATCTTGAGCCTGGTGAGATTTGAACTCTCAGTAATTGCAGGCAGCTGGCAGCTAAGTGCTACTTAACAGCACTTTAGTCTGCTGCACCACCAAGGCTCTGATTTGGTTATTAGTAATTGCATTTATTTCAGCTTTCCTCTAGATGCCCAGTGAAGTGTATGTGGTTCTCTTACCCGACTATCACATTTATTTCACAATGACTCTATGAATGAAGGCTGAGAAAAAGTGGCTGGTTATCAGTGAGTTTCATATTTGAATGGGGATTTGATTTAAATTTTCTCAAGCCATCATCTTCTCATTATGACTGCTAGTTGTTTAGATTTTGTGTGTGTGTGTGATTTTGAGTCATTCTTGACTCTTGGCAATGGACTAATCACAGCAGTTTTCTTGGTGTCGTTGGAAGTGGTTTGCCATTGCCTTCCTGCTAGGACTCAGAGAATACGTGTCTAAGGCAGCAGGACTAGAACTCACAGAATCCTGGTTTTTAGCCTGGTGTCTTAACCACTACAGCAAACTGGCTCTCTTTTAGATGTCTACCACAATTAAAACAAAAACAAAACCTATTGGCACAGAATGGCTGTTTCTCAATATAGGAGCAACTTAAATATGTACTCTGTTATGGAAGACAGGGAGTTCAGAGCTGGTGGATATGAAGATCAGGTGTGCGAATATTTGCTCTTAGCATTTATTTACTACAAGATATTTCTATTAAACATTACTGGCAAGAAATAATTGGAAAAATGACTCCTTCTGTTTTAATTTTGCTTAATAGAATACATTTCAAGTCACTGTAACATTTCTGCAGAAACAATATATTCATGTCTTCCAAGACATACCATCACTTGAAAACAAAGTCTACTTCATTGTTATGAAAGGATTTCATTATTTACTTTCTCCAGGACTATTTCCCTCAATCAATAAATGAACAAGTCTAATATTTTTGACACATTTGCTTAATAGGATTATCTTTACAGGTAGTATTGAATTTACGACCACAATTGAGCCTAAAATTTCTTTTGTTGCCCCCATTTTATCCCCTTTCTTTCCCTAATTGTTAAGTGAATCACTGCAGTTGTTGTGTTAGTGGCACTGTTGTTAAGTGAATCTGGCTTCCTCATTGCCTTTGCTTGTCAGAAGTTTGCAAAAGGTGATCACATGACCCTAGGACACTGCAACTGTCATAAATATGAACCAGTTGCCAAGTGTCCAAATTTTGATCACATGACCTCAGGGACGCTTCAACAGTAGTGTGAAAAACATTCATAAGTCACTTTTTACAATGCCGTTGTACTTTGAATGATCACTAAATGAACATAAATCAAGGACTACCTGTATCTAGTTTTATTATTTGTGTGGTAAACTGGTCACATTTTAGGTTATATTCATGCAGAAATATTGAAAATTCAAAAAGGTTACAAACCTTTAAGCACCACTGTATTTTTTCCTGTTAGATTGGGTCAGAGGAATGCAAAGTAATATTTACAGAGCAATGGTGGTGCAGTGGTTAGAATGCAATATTGCAGGCTAATTCTGCCGACTGGCAACAGTTCGATTTTCACCAGCTCAGGGTTGACTCAGCCTTCCATCCTTCTGAGGTTGGTAAAATGAGGACCCAGATTGTTGGGGGCAATATGTTGAGTCTGTAATTAACTTAGAGAGGGCTGTAAGAAATCTCTCTAAGTTATTTACAGAGTCAGCATATTGCCCCCAACAATCTCGGCCCTCATACTAAGTGCTATTGCTATTGGCTATTGCTATTATTTAAAATGCACTGGACCCTGATGATTTGTATCTGTGCACTCAAATACTTGTATTCATAGTTACCTGTACAAGAGTAACAGTCTCTTTTTTCTGAGGTTATAGAGTTATGGGCCAAAAGAAGGTTGTACTAGAAGTTTTAGAATGTTCAACCATTCCTAAGGTTCCAGTCCCAAATAAGTGCACTGTTTCCTGATATGTTCTAGAACTTGGAGTAACAAATAGTAAAAATAAATAAAATAAATTGCTAATAGTGCCACCCAATGTTTAAAAATTAGTAAAAGTAAGCTAAGAAGACTCACACTGGATAATATTTTTGTGGGAGACCACCCGGAAATATCAGAGTGGTAGACAACCTTGGAAAATTGATAAAATATCTTGGAAGAAGGCAGTGCCAAGCCCCTTTGTGTTAATGTTGAGAAAGCAACATGAGTGTGTCCATGAAGCTGCCAGGAATCAAACTCAGATTTTTGCCTTCCTTTCCTAGATTGTTTGTATTTTGCAAAAGCATTTGAGAGGTTTCAGCAAAGAGGGGCCTATGCAGGAAAAGATAAACTATTAAAAAACAATAAATTTACTAAAAGCTACTAAAGTGTTCTTGTTCGTCTAGTTCTAGTTGATTGCTGCTTTAAAATCCTCTGAAATTTGTGAAAGTGACATAATAGTTGCAATTTTGCAAATAAGCATTTTTTCTGTTAGGGTATTATCATGATTGGATGCTATTGTGTTGAGTGAATGAGGGGAGTGGAGTGAAAGAAGATAAATTCTAAACTATGCATATAGAAACAGGCTTCAGGAACAAGATATTGAAGCTCTGTGAAGGGGAATTGATGTGCACTGGCTGATTTGAGACCCCAAAGCAGGATGAGGTGAGAATTTCCTGCAGTGGAAAATGGACCACCCACATGTTCTGCAGAATTGTGGGAAAAGCTCTCCAAAATGAATTCAAAAGCCACTGTTGCTGTAATTTCCAATAAGCCAGTGAAGAGTCAGGAATAAATCAACTGAGCTTCAAAACAGATAACGTCATGTGAACAATTATGAAGTGATGCAAAAACATTTGTCTGGAAATATTCCCATTTACCCTATTTTATATGCAAATGTGTTGATTATCTTTGTTTGAATGCTGAGAATTGGAACGGTTTGTCTGAAAGATTAAATATCTTGCAAATATTGAGTTTTAAACATTGCTAGAATTAATTATTACTTCCGAAACATGTGTTTAGATTAGAGGATCCAACACTGGTGATTTTCTCAATATAATTTCTCTTGAAAAGAACATTGGTTCTCGAAGAATTACAAACACATATTGCCAAACATTTTCCTTTGAAACAGATGCCCAAATTACAAAATAAGGGCTGTTATGTTTTATACACTTATTTTTTATAACTTGGGAAAACTATGACTGATAGGACATGAAGAAGGCTGCTTCTGTCCTTTTCAGGTTAAAAAAAAAACAATTTTTTTAAGCTGCAAAAAAAAGGGGGGGGGGAGACATGGATTCCCTATTTAGAGATGTCAGTTTTATAATGACAATAAAAATGAATAGCATGGATGGAAAAATGCAGCATCCTGTATAACATGTTTCAGCAATCACAATGTAAGAAATTGTACCCTTTTTAATACTATAGGCTCATTTTCTGAAGTGCTTGCCCAGTAAGTAGTATTTCCTCATAGTTTATTTTTTTTCTAGTAAAAACAACAGTTTTGTGTTATCTTCAAGAATAACACATTTATTTTTGGATAATTGTTTGTGCATCTAATCTTAGTTGCTGTTTTCACTGCAAAAGTGTAACACAGCTATACACTGTAAAAAGTATTCTATTATTCCTCAGTTCCAATTTATTATGATATTGTTTAAATATTTAAAAAACCAGTAAGGTTTATGCATCACCATGGTTAACGCATAATGGCCTGCTCATTCTTTGTATGCCATAAACTTTTATTTGTAAATCACAGTTGTCTTCTTGAAACACATTAAGCTCAAAATGAACCATGTTGTGTTTCATTAACACAACTGTGGTTTACAAACAAAAGTTTATGGTGTACAAACAGTGAACCAGGGCTATTATGCTAAGCATGGTGACTTGTAGCCAACAAACACACACACAAGCACACAGCCATATATAATATTATCTTAAGTGGTCCAGTTGTAATATTCAGTTGCATCATGAACAGATTTTCCTTTAGACACCTTTGGCTCATTATTTAAGCTTGGATAGTTTTTCCTGTTTGTATATTTAATAAATAATGACAGCATCACAGACACCTGGCTCCTTAGTAGGAGAATTATAGAATTACAGGGCTAGAAGGAACCTTGGAGATCTTCCAATCAATCCAAGGCAGGAATCCTTATACCATCCTCCTGGAGAAATTAATATTCAGTCTTTTCTTGAAAATCTCCAGCATAGAGCATCCAAAACTCTAGACGGAAAGCTGTTCCATTAGGCTAACTGAAAGATGAAAATTTGTTCCTGATCTGTTCTACAATATGCAACTGAACTCCGTGCTAAATCAAATTGGAATTGGAGGGGTTCACAAATTTAATTGATGAATCAGAGCTGCCTCTCTGCCACTTCAAACATTTAAATGATGGCTAAATCATTTTAGCCAGCAAGGTTGACTCAGCCTTCCATCCTTTCTAAGGTAGGTAAAATGAGGACCCAGTTTGTGGGGGCAATAAGCTGACTTTGTATAAATATACCAAAGTATGAAGGCTATTGCTTAATGCATTGTAAGCCTCCCTGAGTCTCCGGAGAAGGGCGGCATATAAATCAAATTTTTTTAAAAAAATAACAGCAAAGAGAGTTTCTTCTGTCTAGTAGCTATCTTGATTTTAGCAGATTAACTGCTGTATTTGGATTGTATTTTCTGAAAGTTCTAATAAGTTAGCAAAACATAATGAAAAATATTGGAACTCTGACCACTTGCATATTTACCGTACATTACTTATAAAACACGTTTAAGAATTTCACACACCTACACATTACTCTTGTGTATGTCTGTTCAGAATTAAGTTACTTGGGATTCAGTGGAAACAGTTCTCATCCAGATGACATACGTAAGATTGCAATTTAGAAATAAGGACTTGGTTTTCCAGCAGTGGCATCCACAGTAACTTACAGCAATAAAAACAATAAATGCAACACAGCACATTATTAATGAATAAAGCAGCAGCAAAATATCAAAGATAAAAGAGCTGGAATAAGACATTTCAGAAATATGATAGTACCATGAGTATCAAAAACTGAAAATTACTCAGTTTCTGCACATAGCACATCTTTGGCACAATCTAATATGCATCATATCAGAGAAAATTATTTTTTAAAAGTTTGTTCATTGACAAAATTGTAAGTAAATATGTTTGAAAAATATACAGTAGAATACATCCAAATTTTAACATGGACTTACCAGAAAACAATTCACAAATTAAAATTAAAGACCGAATTTCATTTATGGCAATAAAATTTACCAATTTACCTACGTTGTCCTGTCAGCATTATAATTGAAGTCTAAAATGTCTGGAAGCAATCAAGATTATGAAAGTTGTTAACTACTCAGAACTGTTACTGAAATCTTCCTTTCTTGATCAATAATCTATATATTTTCAGACTTTCTTGATCTTCTGTTTAGTCAGAATTTCAAACCGAACATCAAATTAAAGATAAACTGTTCCCTGGTGATATACTAAATTAACCATACTAAGAACTCACAAAATATATGTTTCAAATTAAGTGACTTATATGCATTGGAACAATGTTTCAAAATGTTAATATACACATTTGGTACAACTTTGCATCTTTCCTTTTCAAAAACAGCTCTGCAAGTTATTATTGATGGCTTGGCAGCTTTGAGGGTGACGTCAGCTCTTCCATTGTGAAGGATCTGCTTTCTTTTAGATTGTCTTATGGCATTTCATCAAGTTTCAGTGATTCAGCTGAATTAAAAACCAGCTGGCTTTGAATCAAAATTCCCTTAACTGCTAAACCAAACATATTCCTAACCACACAGACTTTGCTCTATGGCCTGTCACATACAAACTCTCAAACTTTGTGTTCTATCATATCCAATTTTATTTTTTCATAATCTGAATTGAATGATGATAAAAATAATTGAATCCTTGGCACTGATGGTTGTTAAATCAGAATTTGTCTATATAGTTATCATTTCAGCTTACTAATAACAGTGGTAAAAATAATTAAGAAAATTTTAGATAGGATTTTTATCAAATACATCTAATGTTGAATACTAAACTCAGAATAGAAGTACTATTTGTATATTTTTCGGGAAGAAACATTTTCTATTCTAAATTTTATATTACTACTACTACTAATAATAATAATAATACGCAATTATGGATGAAACATGTAACAGTGATACTCATGGTCATCAGGGCACTTGATACCATGTCCAAGAATTTTACAAAATACATAAAGAAATTGCAGCTTCCTGCAATAACACCAGCGGAACTGCAAAAAACTGTGCCACTCGAAACAGCGTACATTTTAAGAAGATACTTGGTTGATACCTAGGATGCTGCAAGCAACCCGTATCAACCATCAGTGCCAGTCATGTTTAATGAATAAAAGAGATGATGATGATGATGATGATATAATGATAATAATAATAGTAATAGTAATAATAATGATAATAATAATGGAAATGGAAATGGAAGCATCATGAAAGCATTAGCAAAGGATGATGGTTACAAATACCTAGGCATATTGGAAGCAGATAACATTTTGAATGGAAAAGTCAAAAGAGTCAACGCGAAAGGAATACATCAGGAGGGTCCGCAAAATATTTAAATAAAAACTGAATGCTGGAAACATAATTAAAGCCATTAATACATGGGCAGTTTCAGTAATACGCTACCCAGTTGGAATCATCAACTGGACTATGGCTGAACTGGAAAACCTGGACCAGAAAACGTGTGAACTTTTGAATATGTACTACGCTTTACATCCACGACGTGACACCGACAGGATATACCAGCCAAGAAGAATAGGGGGCAGGGGGCTATTGCAAATCCATCAAACTGTAGAAAAAGAAAAACGAAGTTTGAATGATTATGTGAACCAAAGCACAGAAAGATTGCTGCAGGCTGTGAAAACAGCATTATAAAAACAACAGAAACAAAGGCAGAATATAAGGAAAAACAGTTGGTTGACAGATTAAATGGATGGAAAACCAAAGTTCTGCATGGACAGCACTTGAAAAACATTGAAGGAAAGTGTGATAACAACTTGACATGGATATGGCTTAAGAGAGGAACCATCAAGAAAGAAATGGAAGGTTTAATACTTGCTGCTCAAGAACAAGCACTACAAACTAATGCCATGAAAGCGAAGATACAAAAATCCATTGGCAATCCAAACTGCAGATTTTGCAACAACAAAGTTGAAACTGTTTCACACTTAATATGTGAGTGTAGCAAAATTATGTAAACTGATTACAAAGCTAGACATGATCGAGTTGCTAAATTAGTCCACTGGTCATTTTGTAAAAAATACGACATACCTGTATCTGAAAAGTCATGGGAGCACAAAGTGGAAAAAGTTATCGAAAATGAGACAGTGAAGATCTTGTGGGACTTTCGAACACAGATGGATCGTCATTTGGAACATAATACGCCAGATATCACGGTTGTTGAGGGCCGAAGTGTACAGTTTATTGATATCGCTGTACCAGGAGACACCAGAGTCGAAGAAAAGGAACTGGAAAAAATCACGAAATATCACGACCTGGCCATCAAAACTATACAGCTATGGATGAAACATGTAACAGTGATACCCATTGTCATTGGGACACTTGGTACCATGTCCAAGAACTTTATAAAAAACATCAGGAAATTGCAGCTTCCTGCAATAACACCAGCGGAACTGCAAAAAACTGTGCTACTCGGAACATCGTACATCTTAAGAACAGTGGTGAAATCCGAACCAGTTTGCTGGCCGTGCATGCGCACTGCGTGCCAAACATGTGCTGCATGTGCATGTGCAGTGTGCACCAAACGTGTGCTCTGTGTGCACGCATGCGTAGTACTCACCAAAAGAAGGCTTGGAAAGGTAAGTAGAAGCGAGGGGGGGGATCAGCTGTGGCGCATGATTTAGCTTCGCTTTCTAGCAAAGCTAAACTGCGCTGCACAGCTGATTCCCCCCACTGTTCTACTTACCTTCCCAAGCCTCCTTTTGGCATGTGCTGTGCACATGTGCATGCGCAGTATGCACCAAAAGGAGGTTTGGGAAGGTAAGTAGAACAGCCGGGAGGGAGATCAGCTGTGGCGCGTGATTTAGCTTTGCTAGAAAGCAGGATTTCTTGCTTTCTAGCAAAGCTAAACCCTGCTGCACAGCTGATCATCGGAAATACCAGTTCGCCCGAAACGGTAGCTTTTTAAACTGCTGATTCGCCTGAACCGGTAGCTTTTTTTTACTACCGGTTTGTCCGAACCAGTAGCATTTCACCCCTGCTGAAGAAGATGCTTGGTTGATACCTAGGATGCTGGCAGCAACCCATATCAACCATTAGCACCAGTCAGTCGTATTTGTGACACATTTTTAAATGTTCAGTTGACTGAGTTTCATGTTTAATGAATAGAAGAGATAATAAGAATAATATAATATATTAAATTTACACATCATCCTATTCTAAATGACTCTTCGGCAGCTCACAAAAATAAAAATGTAATAAAATAAAGATAAAAGATGCTATATAAAAAATCTGATATATTTGGATGTCTACTGATTGCAACTTGGACAAATTTGCATTTTAAGCCATAGATCTATGACAGTGTAATAAAAGAAACACTATCCATTATGCCTATTTTAAACTTAAAAACTAATTTAATTTAAATTCCTTCACTGACTGTGACATCTATAAGATCAATACTTCAACAACTGCTAAAATAAATAACCTCGTAGTAGGTTCGGTGTGTGTGGAAAAGTTGCTTTTGCTTTGCGCGCATACATAAACATATACACAATCATTGTATATTGGCAAAATGCAGAATGCATTGGCTACAATTTTATTTTCAGTTATTTTCTTATAGTTTCATTCATTTCTTTAAGATTTTAGCACCCATAACTTATTATAAGATGTTGGTGATAACCACTAATTGACATTCAGAGACAGTATCAGTTATTAGAGAGAAAGAGGGAAATAGACAAACCCTCTACTGAAGATACAACAGCAATTAAATCAAAAGTCTGTGGAGTTACCAAAATGAATAATTTAACAATTGTATTCATTTTGGGGGTAAACGTGTTTAATAATATCTTAATATAGTTTCTGTGGTATGGTATTTATGCATATCTATATTCCGCTGAATCAGTACTTTTTCTTTTCTATGGAATTGCTCATTACCTTTTGAAGTAATATTTTATAATATGTGAGTACTGTATTTAGTTTATAATAAATCACATTTGAATTCCAGTGACATTATATATTGCATCTGCAAGAATACTAGAAGAATTTGTCTTGATTATTGGACACTTAGCCCCTTTGGGCTCCATCTTTCATCTAGTGCACAAGAGCTAGACATGATTCTATGAGTTATTGTACAGCTAGGTTGATTTGTGCCATTCATACTTCTTTTTCAATATTAGAAGAATATAAAATTGATATAAAGAGAACAAACATGCAGTGTAAGAAAATGGAATGAACTGCTTTTGGATTGAGTGCACTTATATAGCCTCTTAAAAAGAAGCAAATATTTTTCTGTATGCTCAGGCAGATAACATTGTTTGAGGGAAAAAAGTTAACAAAACTTGTAAGTCCCATAAGTGATCTCCTATTATTAACTTAGTGCATTTAAACTTGTCAAGTACACATAAGTTGTCTAATCCAAAGCTTCCATAAGAAAATTGTTTAACTTTACACTTGATCATGATGTTCTACTAAAAAAGTGTTCAATAAACTACAACTTTATCAAGTTATGTGTGGGAAACAAAGAAATACCCTGTTTCCCCCAAAATAAGACATCCCGTGATAATAAGCCATTTGGGCTTTTGAGCGTATGGCAATAAGGCCAAGCGCTTATTTCAGGGTTCAAAAAAATATAAGGCAGGGTCTTATTTTCGGGGAAACACGGTAGTTTATAATATTTTTGTATGGCAGCAGTAAATTTTACTATATAAGCATAAAATTCTAAATACTCCCCCTTATTTTCTAGTGGGATCATACTGGTAGGTAGATTAGCAGTATCACTTGGTATGTGTACTATTTTTAAGAATACTGAAGGAAGTAGCTGATTCTTACATTCTACTGCCTAACCAGTGTATCTGCACAGCTCCCTTTGAAATTTTATTTTACATGATTAAAATATTTTAATGTTAAAAATGTGGTGCTGGTATTTTGCAAAGCAAAGTGTCAAAATCCAGTTTCATTTCTATTTCCAAAAATGTCTCTGGGTCCCAAAGCATCTCATAAAATTTATTTTAGAAAATAAAAGTAATTTGTACCTATTCTTTTAAAAGTACATATGTTTAAAAATTATCTCCAGAAAAAGAACAAAGATAAGCAGAGGTAATGGATAGTGCTGTGGCTTTTGAGTTAGAGCAAGAGTTGACTTATTCTAGTGGTTTGGTAGTCTGTGATTGGTTTGGTCTCCCATGGACATCTTGTGGATGGTAAGGCTCAGCTCCATGGCAAGACATTCTTATTATGGCAGATATTCTCAACAGCTCCAGAAGATTAGAGATCCCAGAAATAGATTATGCCTATAGACCAGGGGTGTCAAACTCAAGGCCTGTGAGCTGGATCCAGCCCGCAGGGTGCTTAGATCTGACCCGTGAGGCCACCCTGGAAACAGTGAAGGACCAGCCCGTAATGCCTCTGACAGCAAAAACGGAGCTCACAAGGACTGTGCACGGTCTTCCCGGGCTCCGTTTTTGGCTGCGACAGCCTCCTGCAGCCCTCTGCCAGCGAAAACGGAGCCCAGGAGGACCAAATATTATAAACAGCTCCACTATCAGCTGCTGGAACCATTTCAGCTGTAAGATGGAAATTGTTCCTGCTCCTATTGCTTTCTGCCAGCTTCCCTCATGGAAATGCAATAGAGAAGCCTGCAGGAAGTCGCTCCCATTCTCACTGCTTTTTTTCCTTTGGTCATTCTGTTTCTCTGTTTAGGTAAGGAAATATCTCTGAAATGATGACCCATCAGGTTGCGAGCTGTCTAGTTCCTTATAAATGCCTCATTTTTGTCTTTGCAAAATAACAAATTTAATTCCTATCTCCTTTTTTCATTAGTGGGGCTGTGTCTGATAATTTTGTATTGAATGTGTATTGCAGAGCATCCAAAATTTTGGATGACCAAGGGGGCCCTGAATGGTGAAAGGCTGAGGACTGCAGAGGACGAGACAACAGTGGAAAATGGGCAAGGCCACATCATACCTATAGGAGAGGCCCAAGTTTCCTCTTATCCTCATCTTCTGACTATTTTGGGAGGAGGGAGAGTTGGGTTGGAATTTTTCTCAGATGTTCAAATGTTATAAATTTAAAGATATTTATTAAAATATAAATTTATAATACAAATATTGGGGAATTTGAGTTGTAATCAGTGCATTGTGCTGGTAAACCAATACCAGCAGTGCAGTTGAATGGCATTCACACCTGGGTGTCTCCTATGGACTGAAATCCTAGGATGTTTCCTCCTGCTTTCCTGAGAATCAAGTAAACTTAATAGATCACTTTTTCCCATTAACTCATTACAAAATATAAGCTTGGGAGGGAGGTTGATATTTTTCATCATTTCTAGAGGATAATTGCTCCCTCCCCTCTTGGGACTTCCCCTAATTATTTTGTTAAATAGTTTATATGCCAGAGGAAGCTTTTTACTCTGGTATAAATTGGGGAACTTCCAATTAGGAATCAATGAATTAGCAATCAATAAAATGTAATCTTCTGTACAAAAGTCATACTTATCTGTGCTGGGAAACAGAGGATTAGAAGATTACTGCTCTTCTTGTATATGATCATTTGTCAGAAACTTCTAAGAAGGTGGCAAATTCCTATTGAATTTTCAATTTTCTTTTATTTGTCATATTTCCTGTACTTTGCTTTATGATTAGTCTTGGGCAAATAATGCATCAATAAGATCACAGAATGTGGGAGGTCAATAAAACTTCATTGCAGTTGCAAAAGTCTTCTTTTTCATCCTGAAGCTACCAAATATTTTCTAAATGTACTGCAAGCCTTAAGAGCAGATTTGAAAAACATAGGAATAATGGGGAGAGAGATTTTTCTCCACTTGTGCAGATTTGACTACACACATTAAATCAAACAAATTTAAATATTGTTCCAAGATTTTTTTTCTCAAGAATTAGACAGGCCTAGGTATATGGTAGAGGTGGTATTCAGCAGGTTCGGACCAGTTCTGGAGAACCAGTAGCGGAAATTTTGAGTAGTTTGGAGAACCACCTCTTTACTGGCCCCACTCCCATCTGCCTCCCGAGTCCCAGCTGATCGGGAGGAAATGGAGATTTTACAGTATCTTTCCCCTGGAGTAGGGAGGAAATGGTGATTTTACAGTATCCTTCCCCTGCCATGTCCACCAAGCCACGCCCACCAAGCCACATCATGCCCACAGAACCGATAGTAAAAAAATTTGAATCCCACCACTGCTATATGGACAGCTACTGCCTGCCTGCCTGCCTGCCTGCCTGCCTGCCTGCCTGCCTGCCGCCTGTCTCACAAATGTAACTCTAAGCAGCATGCAATAAACACTTAAAAACAAGTCTGAAGCAACCATTAAAAACAATCATACATAAAAAGAATTAAGACTGCCAGAGAATGGATCAACATCCTACATACAATGTAACCATCTCACAGGCTCTCTGTTTCCATGGGATCCCCAAATTTGATGGAAAAGCCATATTTTAAGAAATTTCTGGAAAGCCTATAGCTGTGGTGGAGAACCTATGGCACACGTGCCACAGGTGGCATGCAGAGCCCTCTGTGTGGGCACACGCAGTTGCCCCAGCACAGACTAAACACAGCTGGACATGCACTGAAACAAGCGATGGGCAGAACAGGGCTGGGCTGCCTCCTCTTACCCGCCCCCCGCTCCCCACCCCAGCGGCAGCAACAGGTAAAGGGAGATGGGCTACCCAGGCACTTTGACAGAGTGTCTGGAAAAGATCTGGCCTGGGTAGGGGAGGGCGGTGGTGGGAACCCAGCAGATGCTGAGACCTCCCCTCGCCAGAAGGGTTTGGCTTACCCTGTGCAGGAAAGAGGACGGTGGAACCATCATGGGGGTGGTGTGTGCGTGTGTATGTGAGAGAGTAAGTGAGAGAGAGTGAGAAAGAGTGAGTGTGTGTGTGCAAGAGAGACTCGGCTTGCTTCCCTTCTCTTCAGTTTGCAGTCGCTCTCAAAAGTTCAGTTTGTCCTCCAATTGCCTGAGTAGATCTTTCTAAGAAGAGTTCACTGGCTTTGTTGGGGTTTGAAAGGGGGTGGGGAGAAAGAGAGAGAGAAACAGAGAGAGGGAGGGAGGGAGGGAGGGAAAGAGGGGGGAGGGAAAGAGAATGAGGGAAAGGGGTAAAAAGAGGGAGAGAAAGGGAGAAATGATATTACAAAAGTTTTTCTTTTTTATTGTTGCTAAACGTAATATTTCAAAAGCAGAAAAAAATTGAAGGAGCATAAAAGTGCAATTATCATGTTTTTCTTAGAACAATTAGCTGAACTCTTCCTTATTTATCATTATTTTAGGTAGTAATACCTCATTATTCAGGTTAAATTGCCGTGTTGGCACTTTGAGATAAATAAGTGAGTTTTGGGTTGCAGTTTGGGTACTCAGTCTCTAAAAGATTCTCCATCACTGGCCTATAGGGACTAATCTTACCTCAGAGGGAATGATGTTCTAAACTAGATCTTATTTCTGCCTTGATTTGTATGTATAATTTTCTTCACTGTAACTTTCTTTCAGGTTTCTATGTAGCACAGCCAGAAACTAATAAATTGGTAGTGTTTTTTTTTTCCTCTCTTTCTTTTTTTTCTTTTAGAAAATAAAATTTCTAATAAAATTTAAGGTTTGGGAAACAGCTCATTGTGATCTTGAAATAGAAATTGATTTATTTACATATTTTACTAAATTTATTGTAGCCATTCATTCCAGCAGACTTCAGGGGTGGGGGCTTACAAAATCAAATAATTAAAACAATTATAAGCTCTAAAATAGTGTTGTAACACAACACAATAGCCCCTCTAATGATAAAATTTTGTGTTTTTTTTTAACCTGGTCTTTTAAAATAATAATTAAAGACTAATTGGAAATTTGAACGAGATAAGGTTTTGCTAAAGACAAATCCTGGTTATTTTTTAGCTTACTTGAATTAAAAGGCCTGGAACTAATCCTGTTCAAGTTGTTACTGTTACTTTTCTGACTTGCAAAATCTTTCAACTTGAACAAAAACATCCTTATATAAAACTGATACTGTCACCATGAAAAAAAAATCAGTAGAGGGTTTATATCTAAATATCAGATGTTAATAGTTCAACTCAGGAGTGAAGAAGGTTGAATAACATTGTTTGGTTTTTGTAAAAAATATTTATCAGATGTTATCTGTGCATTATTGCCATAACAGTAATGAATCACAGTCTAGATAATAGATTTTTATCAGTTCCTTCAAAATCAGTTTTCCATTAATTTTTTTCAAAGGTCAAGGTCACAGCTATTCCTCAAGCATTCTTATTTTAATAGAGTAACTGAAATTGTCTGAGTCCTGCAGAAAATTCATTATCGCCATAAAGCTGCAAAAGGTCACAAAATGTCTTTCTTCACTAAAGGAGCAAAAAAAAATTTTTTTTTTATTTCTCCAATACTTTATTATCACAGTAGAGCCTAAAGGAGCTTTTGACATTTCAGCATCTTCCTCCTTCAGGGGAAATAATTGTTTTCATATATCATGATTTAGAAAATGACAGAAAAATTAGTGAAAAATAAACACAAACCTTTCTGGTCTAAGGATCAACTGTATTACCTTTTGTTCTTAAGTTCCTCACCTGACATGCTGTCATGGCTACTTTTTGCATCTCTTTGTGCAAAATTGGTAGTTGGATCTACGCGATCTCTCCCAATATATATACAGTATGCAAGACACTTGGAATAATTTTCTTGACTCACATACTGTAATATTTTCCTTTCTAGATTAGAATTACTGTTTAGTTATACCATCATTTTGCTTCCAATATAGGATAACCAAGTGCTTCTAGTTGACTATCTGTATCAAAATGGGGAATTTTTCTCTAGTCACTCACAATATTTTTTCTTATATTTTATTATTTAGGCCATCAATAGTTTCAAGGAATGTGGTGGTAATGTATCTGAAGAGAGTGTAGGTAAAAGGTAAAGGTTTCCCTATCAGTTGTGCCTGACTGTAGGGCATGGTAATCATCTCCGTTTCTTGACCGAGGGAGCCAGCATTGTCCAAAAACAATCTCCTTGATCATGTGGTCAGCATGGCTATATGCCAAAGGCGCATGGAACACTGTTAACTTTCCCACTGAAGTGGTACATATTAATCTATTTGTGTATGCATGCTTTCGAACTGCTAGGTGGACAGGAGCTGGGGCAAGTAGTGGGAGCTCACCCGGTTGCACGGAGCTCGGGTCTCAAACCTGGGCTGTCAGTTCGACAGCTGACAAGCTCAGTGTCTTTAACCACTAAGCCATCATGCCCCTATTGTACTGTATTGTAGGACACTGATAAAAAAAAACCTGTACCAGAGATTTGACCAATCAAATTTAGGATGTAGTTGAGGGAGGAAAGGAGAGAAAAAATAAAACATTGTATCTTCAAACATTGCCACTATTTCAACAGCATAGTTTTAAATTCTAGAGGCAGCAGAAATGTCTGTGGACAACAGGTGCTTAAGGCTTGCTCAATATTACTTTCAAATTAATATTTGGTTAAATTCTTGAGAACTGCAGTTGATTGTAGAATACACGCATGTAGAATTCCAAGTTCAATTATGATATCTTCCTTTTTCAGATAGAATGTGTTGTAAGATGTGTTTGACAACTTGAAGCATAATTTCCAGGCAGTATTGGTTTAATGGATTTAGTAGCTTCCTGTATTTTATCTATGAGCATAAAGTTATTGATAACCTGATTGGAAGGCGCCCAGAAATTTGTATAAGATGGGTGGCTACATAAATGTTTTGACAAAATAAATAAATCTTATTTTTGATGATTATGAAAGCCTTAGAAGTTAATGTGCCAACTCATTCTTATTAAATGACCAATAGCCAGATATAGCATTTAAAAAAATATATAGTCTTCGCTTATAGCAGTGTTTCTTAAAGTGTTGTCCTAGGACCCATGGGGGTGACCCAAGACTCTCTCAGGGGTAACCAAAATCAAAATTATTTGAAAAATAAGACAGTATTAAAATCTAAAACAATTGTGAGAAGAAGTAGCAACAATGGCTACATTAATTTTAATATGGTAAATATCTGTCACATCCCCTGCTGGAACACTGCCATTGCAATGGAATTAAGGGAAGGAGGCTATTGGGGTTGCCTTCTCTATATGCTTTCCCTTTTGCATGGGATTAAGCGGGGGGCTATCTTGAAGACAGATAGGCTTCCTCCCAGCCAGTTCTAGCTGACACCAAGGTCGCTGCATCCTGGGGATGAACTGTTAGCTTGATAGTTCTCAAAACACCTATGCGACATTGTATTGGCTAATGGTGGACTGGTGAAGGAGAGTGGGGTTTGAATTGGGAAGAATAGTTTAATGCTTTGCACAGGAACTTCAGATTCTGCCTGACATCTCTGCAATCACTTTCACTCAGTAAAAGTTCCTTTTGATAACTAATTGTTTCAAGAGTCATTCTTTCCTGAGGGAGTAGCTGAAGCAGGTCCTTACAGTATCAGTAAATATAACCAGTAAAAAAAAAAGCTTTTTGTGGATTTTCCATAATTTTTAAAAGTGGGGGAGGACCCTGAGAAGAAAAAAGGCTAAGAAGAACCACTAGCCATTTGGTCTTTTCAATGAAATGTTAACTTTATAGGGTTTCTTCTTTTACATATGTATGTGCTATTACTTATGTATGTTATTTATATATGTTTTATTAATGTGCTTCATTTTTAATGAACTTTTGTGACTTGGTCCATAAATGAATAAATAGCTATTTTTAATTTAAATTTATAGGCTGACTGATTCCCAATGAGTCATCATCCCTATGAGACTTTTGTTTGAATACACGTTCTTCAAATAATCAATTACCAATTAATATTATATTGTTATTAATACTAGGTCGTGCTTTCCATTTCTCTTTTAGACTTATTATTGTAAACTTTTAAAATGGCAGATTTCTTCTTTATGAAGAAAATTGCCAGGTGTTTTGAGAATATAATCAGATTTGCATAGCTTTATGGAAATATTTTAGAAGGTGAGCTGGTAAAAGCTGATGATATATGATTTTTCAATTTGGTTACGGTATTCTTAGTTTCTTTTCCAGGCAAGCCATTGGATTTGCCATTTATACTTCTACAATCTACTTTGCAATTGTTTGCTCTGCACTTTGCATTTGAAATTTTACTTGAAAATTACATGTTCAACTCCATCCACAGTATGTAGGAAGGTTTTTGACTAAACTCTAGCTAGATTTTTTAGTTTTCTGCTGATTGGCTTTTGACTCAGCAGTAAGTCCTTTTCATAGCAGTTTTGGGCCTCGAGAAACTGCTCTCTCAACTGCATGAGTTTCTCATTACTGGTATAAAATCTTCTTATTCCTTCTGTAGTTTTATTGGTGTTTTGTCTGATTATTTTCATTTATGTCATTTTACTTGGCTTTTTTCTGTTTTATTGGCCTTATTGTGTGCTAATATTATTACTCTCCTTGAATTGTTCCAGTAAAAAAGATGGAGATGTTTATTTTAAATCAACTGTGGATAAAGAAATAATTTGCCAGAGACTCTTCTTTTTCCTATGAAAGGGCAGGAATTACACTTGTAATCTCTCATACTGGTATTACTATTTGCAGATCTGTCTTCTAGGGAAACCTGTCGTGCACTAAACACAGTCATGGCTCTATTATGGTGCCAGCCTTTGGAAAGAGAACATGGACAGATATATTGATAAATTCAATGCATTTCTCTGCTATAGATCGTTGGTAGTTTGAACTTCCTTCTTATGCTAGCAAGAAGGATAATGCCAGGATGTTTCTGTTATTGTAATGTTTATGCTACGGGCAGTATAATTACTTTCATCTACAGATATTAATTCTGAAATTTTCTGGAGAATATGGAAATCCATGTGCAAATTCTGGTGTAATCTCAGATGCAATTCAAAAGCATAATCAAAGTGGCAACATCATCCTGCCACAAAAGTTATACGAGTAGTCCTCAATTTAGAACATAGTTGGGCCAGAATTTTTGTCACTAAGTGAGGCAGTAGTTAAATGTGTTGTGCCGACTTTTATGATTTTTTTTTGCTGCAATTGCTAAGTATATTGCTATAGTTGTTAAGTGAATCATGCAATCATTAACCGAATCCAGCTCTCCCCATTGACCTTGTTTGTCAAATGTCATCTGGAAAGGTTGCAAATGGCAATTACGTGACCTTGGGATGCTGCAGCCATCATAAATATATGCTAGTTGCCAAGTGCATGAATTCTGATCATGTGATCACAGAGATGCTGATTCTGTCACAAGTGTGAGGAGTCACTTTTTTGACTTCCATAATTGAGACAGAATATTGGCTTGATTCTTCTTTTAAATAAACAGCTCTTTGATTTGCTGACTTGTGAGATTATATCACTTTACAATCTGATATTTGAAGTTGTAGAATGGAGGATAATACAAGTAGTCCTCCATTTACAAAAGTTCATTTAGTGGCCATTCGAAGTTACAAAGTGGCACTGAAAAAAATTTGACTTATGACTATTTTTCACAATTACAACCATTGCAGTATCCCCATGGCCATGTTATCAAACTTCAGATGCTTGGGAACTGACTCATATTTATGACAATTGCAATGTCCCAGGGTCATGTGTTTTGCAATCTTCTGATAAGCAAAATCAATGGGGAAGCCAGATTCATTTAACAACTAATTTAACAACTGCAGTGATTCACCTAATAACTAACAACTGTGACAAAAAAAAAGGAAGTAAAATGGAGCAAAACTCATTTAACAAATGTCTTGCTTGGGAACAAAAACGTTGGGCTCAAGTGTGATCGTAAATCGAGGACTATTTGTATTTCATGTGAACTAGCATGTTATACTATGATCTTGGTTTTCTCTAGTTTCTTTTTCAAGAGTTTATTAGATGTATAAAAGGGGGGAATAAAGGATGAATATTTCATCCTTTTATACAAATGTAACTGGAAAACTGTTGTTGGCAGAGCACAGCTGAAATCTTGAACTAATGAATGGAAACATTCTGGAAGCAATTATTTTACAAAGGTTTTCTGTTATTTTTTTTGCTTTCCTCTTATTTCTAAATGTCTGTTCAGAATATCTGAGGCACCAATATTTCTTAGAACTCAGATGGTCATGGAATCATGAGTTTTAAGCATTTTTTTAAGATCACCAATATTTGGGGAGTATTTACAATACAATGGAAAGGATTGTGCTTGTAGTTTCTGAAATTGAAACTTGTGAAGTTTCTGATATTGATTTATGTGTGGTTTTTTTTTTATTTGATTTATATGCCGCCCTTCTCCGGAGACTCAGGGCAGTTTACAATGCGTTAAGCAATAGCCTTCATACTTAAGTATATTTATACAAAGTCAGCTTATTGCCCCCACAAACTGGGTCCTCATTTAACCTACCTTAGAAAGGATGGAAGGCTGAGTCAACCTTGAGCCTGGTAAGAGTCGAACCTGCAGTAATTGCAGACAGCTGTGTTAATAACAGGGTGCCTTAGACCACTGTACTACCAAGGCTCTTTTTAATTGGTTGTAGAAGTTACTACTTTGAATACATAATAACTGTTGATGCAAACATGTTGGGCCACTTATCCCTGGAGAAAATACAGTAGTTTGCAGAGGAAGCATAATTTTCCTGGCTTTTCCCCAATCCCAACCTGTTTTGGTAGATAAATTATAAGATAGGAAATTGTATCTTTTTAGTTATCTGTGTGTATGTTTGTACATTTGTATGACTGTCTTCAAATGTGCCTTACATTCAGTTTTTCTGGTTTGGGCAATGCTGCAAATAAAAGCATTGTCAGCCCTTGAAAATATTCTTATACTTGAGAGAATAACATACAAAACTGCTTATATTAGAGGGAAATTCATCTAAAAGTATGCACAAATGTAATTTTTGCTTTAAATCTCAGATCGGGAAATAGAATGAACTATGCTTAAGGCTGGAAAAATAAGAAATTCAAATTGGCAAGTAGGTAATTCTATCCAAATCATCTAGGAAAAATTAATCCACCAACAGTATATGGCAATCTATCAGCATTTCATAAAACCTCTTATTTTTAATATCTGTCTGGACTGCAGTACTTGTCTGATTGCATGCTTATTCCTTCTCTCCCCCCTCCATTTTTTTACTTGATGTGCTTTAAGTTACGTATATCTGATGTGAAGCCAACATTGAAACAAACCAATGCTTGCATTGAGATCCATTAAGCTGAAGCAGCAACAGCTTCATCACTGGAAGCTTTCAAGAAGAGACTGGGCTGCCATCTGTCAGAAATTATGTAGGGTCTTCTGCTTGGGTAGGGGGTTGGACTAGATGACCTACAAGGTCCCTTCCAACTCTGTTAATCTGTATCTATCTAACCTTTCCTGATACCAGAATTGGGATGATGGGAATTGTAGTCAAAAACATTTGGTGTGCACCAGGTGGGAAAAACTGTTGTAATGCATTAAAGGCAGGGGTGGGTTCTACTTACCTTTACTACCGGTTTGCAATAGGGCCTTGCACACATGCTTGCTTCGCTCGTGCATGCGCATGCTCTTCTGATGATGTCGGGCTTGGTGGGTGGGCCCGATGATGTCGGGCTCGGTGGGCGGAGCCTCCCACCAGTTTTACTAGCGGTTTTATAGAACCGGTGCAAACCAGGGGCAACCCACCACTGATTAAAGGGTAATCTTAATTTAACTGCTAAATGATGGTGTAATTTTAATACAAGGATAGAGTTTAAAACTTTATTGAATGGAGGAGAAGCAGGAGCAGGAGGCATTGAAGCTAGTATAGCATGAAGACCAAATGAGAAACAGAAAGGAGACATGGCAAGGCAAAGTATCATATGACCAGTAAATTAAAACAAAATAGCAGGCAAAGCAGATAACAAGAAGACCTGGCAATGGCTAAGAACAGGAAAGTTGAAGAAGGAGACATAAGGGCTAATTCTGGTGGCTGCACAATATCAAGCCTTCAGAACAAATGCATAAAAAGTCAGAACAGAGAGGAGAGCAACAGACAGCAAATGATGTGTCTGCAGAGAAGCTGAGGAAGCAATGGACCACCTAGTTAGATGCTGCAAGAAGATCACACAGACTGACTACAAACACTGGCATGCCGAAGTAACACAGTGGTGCATTGGAATATCTGCAAGAATTATCATTTGACTGCAAGCAAGAACTGGTGGGACCACAAAGCAGTCATAGAAAATAAAGAAACTAAAGTGCTCTGGGACTTTAGAATTCAAACAGATAAGCACCTGCCACATAACATCCCAGACTTAACAACTGCCAATAAGAAAGATAACATTTCATTCAATAGGTTTACAAAGAAAGCCTCAGTGAAAATCACCCATAACATACAAAACTATGTATACAATATAATTCCTTATGAATTTCAGGGAGGAGGGCATCACAGGAGGGAGATAGCATTAGAGAAAGCTGAATAGCATAAGGTATTTGTCTGCCAACCTTGGCCCACACAGTAAGATACCATCTGATGATCTTAGTAAGCAACAGACATATAAGAATGAAATCAGTTGATCAAATAACCTGCGTAGTGGCACAGTGATTAGAATGCAGTATTGCAGGCTAACTCTGCCCACAGCCAAAAGTTCGATCCTAACTGGCTCAAGGTCAAATCAGCCTTCCATCCTTCTGAGGTCAGTAAAATGAGGATGCAGATTGTTGGGGTCAATATGCTGACATTTGTAAAGCACTATAGAGCAGTATATAAGTCTAAGTGCAGTATATAAGTCTATTGCTACAGTTAAGCAGCCTGTATTAATTGTCCCACTACTCTAGCCTTTGTACATATAAGGCTTTTTGTTTACATTATCTTTAGCTTAAATAAGTAATACATTTGAATGTTTTTAATTAGCCAGTGAACGAATGTATTTAATTTTTTAGCCCATTCATACCTCCTGCTCTCAATTAAACTGTCTTATAAAAAGGAACTTCATGAAATTTCTGAAGTTTTTTAAAAAATGAGAAAGAGCTCTCATAACATCAAGGCCATGTGTAAGAGTGTGGAACATGCATACTTTTGTAAGCACCATTCAAAATAACATAATTTTACCAGCTTTTGAACTTGAAACTCTTTTCTTTTCCTTTGGATTAGAATATAACTAAATAGTTGCTTTCCATTTGCTACATTAAGAATCTATAAAGTAGATTTTGTGTTTCCAAGTTTTTGATATTAATTTTTTGGTGTGTTTGTATCCTCCCACCTTTTGTGGATGTCTAAACCTGACAAACCTCTTCATCCAATTGTATCACTACCAGGGACCCCAACATAATTAAAGAAATTATTTAAAAAGCTTGGACATCTCGCAAAGGGGAGTGAATGTTCTATGAACTCCCCAGTACAATGCCTCCAGAAAATCAAAGACCTAATAATAGTAGAAGATAAGATTATGATTTCATTCAATGTCACAGCGCTCTTTAAATACATGGAACAGAACTAGCAAAGGAATCCACAGCAGCAATACTATATAATACACCCAACATTACCAAAATTACTAAGATCAAAATACCCAGAATCATGGATCTCACCTTTGCCTCACTATCTACTTTCAAATTTGATAGACAAATATACCAACAAATCAGAGTAATAACCATGGGATCTCCACTCTCAGAACTTATAGCACAGACTGTGATGTAGCATCTAGAAACTATGGTACTCTCACACGTACAACCAAAAATATGAATCCAATGTGTAGATGATACTTTTGTCATAATAAGGAACAACTAGAGAAGACATAAGAAACAAATTTTCAAAGAAATAAAATTCACAAGGGAAGAAGAAAACGACGTATAATGCATTCTGGATAATCCTCATCAACAAAGGAAATGGCAGCAAACTAGAAATACATGTCTATTGAAAAATGAGCCAAGTGTTCCTCTTGAAGCACCAAAGTAAAAATGCAACTTTTCATAAGAGGAACTGTGTAAGAACATTATTGAGATAACTACAAATGCACTGCAACAACCCAGAACACCAGAAAAAGGAAACAGATCACTACACATCTCCCAACAAAACGGATACCCATGCAATTTTATCAAAAGGTGCATGCCTTATTCAACCCACTGCAGCACAACCAACATAAGCTATGAAAAGGATAACATTGCCATACATTAAAAAAATCTCAGAAACAACCAACAAACTAATACAACCACATAGCATCACCATGGCACACAAAGCAACCAAAGCCCTCCAAAACATTTAAGTAAACTAAAAGAAGATAAAACAGAAATCATTTACAACATATATTGTAAAGCCGAGCCACTATTTAGGACAGACACAAGACTAGCAAAGCACATTCATAAAGATCAACTATCAATCAATTCAGATACAATGAAAACTGCTTAATTTCATAGCATATGGACAGACTTAACCATAGTTTCAACTGAGAAACTGTGACAATCCTAAACCAAGCTAAATCCAAAAATGCTGGAGAATTTGTGGAAGCCTGTCACTCGGACAAATCAGTTATCAATGGGCACATGGATACACTATTTATACACTATTCATAGACAATAAAGTTTAAAAGATAACAAAAAGATCAAAATACCTCCACTCCAGCAATCAACACCAGATAAGCAGGGATTAAGAGCAGAATTTAAACCAGACAAACAATCAACAATTAATCATTTAATAACAGCCTAATCAAGGAACTATCAAGGTGAAAAGAAAATTCCCATCAACAGTGACAGGACAAGCTATTGAATATAAACAGAGACCAAATTGCACTCCCATCTGGTACCAAAGATATTATGTATTCTGGTTAAAGAAAAGTCTGCAAGCAAACAACCAACCCCAGAAAATACCAAGGACTCCACATACATATACATGCAGACTATATACATTCAATGTAGTTGACCACGTTCCCATTAAATCCTTTGGAATCTTTTTAGTACGTTAATAAATAAAGCAGAATTAGAAACTAATAATAGCTTTTGAATGGTAAACTAAAATAAAACATTAAGTGATTTAAGCTAGAGAGTTGATTTAAGAAGTATGGAATAAATGACTAAGATAATACATATGATTAGATATTATGGAAAAAAGACAAGATATTTTAAGAATGGCTTTCCGTTATTAAATATTGAACTGGTAAGTCTTAGTAGGTCCTTTTTGTTCAGATAATTGATGTTTGCATCAAATATATCTTGTATATTTAATGCGTTGCTTGCTGCTACTCTCCATCCTTTTTAACATTTGCATGAACTGATCTGCATATTACTGAAAAACATGGAATATTAATGCCCACACATTACCCACAGAAAAGAGACAAAAAGGTGAAATTAATACAATAGCAAAGTTTAAAGTAGCATAATATTTTACCAGGAAGTATGTTACACAAAAGAAAGATCCTTAATAAGCCAGTCTGTCACACTCTTTCTAATATAATCAGTAAAGAAAATGGGATAGAATTTGTTTTTGTCAAACAAGGAATAGGAAGATTGCTGTGGAAGTTCTATTATGAATACTGTTCATACCATTAATCTATGTGAGGCATAGAATTAATGAAATCTAGGAATTTAAGAGATAAAAAAAATGGAGCTCAAAGTGACATGTATTATTTTTGTAGTAAAAGAGACACCCTGGAAAAAGAGAAAATGCTACCTTCCCTAGTCCACTAAATATTATCAGGATGAAAATGTCCAAGTGGCCAGACTGACAGCATTTCTAGATTTCTCCACTAGACTCTAGAGGAGAAGGTCTCGGTTAAAGATCCTATTTTCTGTAAAAATTGTATTATCATTGCTGTGAGCAAGATGCTGCTCATTTCTGTCTATATATTGGGTCCATGGTGTTTCCCTTTTCAGCTAAAAATATGTATTTGCATATTCCGCAAGCATAGGTGCATGGCCTGAGGCCCCATGCACACATGCGACCTTACAGAGATTTCAAGTGTGATCCATTGACATGACTTAGATTGTACTACTTTGTTTTGAGGTCATTTATGCATACTGTCACTTCTGATAGAATTCTTTATTGGCCAAGTGTGATTGGACACACAAGGAATTTGTCTTGGTGCATATGATCTCGGTGTACATAAAAGAAAAGATACATTAGTCAAGAATTATTTATTTATTATTTATTTATTAAGCTTATATGCTGCCCTCTCTCCGGAAAGGACTCAGGGTGGCTCACAGCAATAAAAAAAACCAGATAAAATCAATATTAAATGTTAAAAACCATTAAAACTCCCCTTAAAAAAACCCTTCAGTCCAATCCGGCCTGGCGAAATAACCATGTCTTAAGGTCACGGCGGAAAGAGCGCAAGTCAGGGGCCACCCGGGGCTCCAGGGGGAGTTGATTCCATAAGGTAGGTGCGCCCACAGAGAAAGCCCGTTCCCTAGGAGTCGCCAGATGACACTGCCTGGCCGACGGAAGAATCATAAGGTACAACACTTAATGATAGTCATAGGATACAAATAAGCAATCAAATCATATTAGGAAACAGTCAATATAAATCGTAAGGATACCAGCAACAAGGTTACAGTCATACAGTCATAAGTGGGAGGAGATGGGTGATAGAAACGATGAGAAGATTAATAGTAGTGCAGACTTAGTAAATAGTTTGACAGTGTTGAGGAAATTATTTGTTTAGCAGAGTGATGGCATTCGGGAAAAAACTGTTGTTCTGGTGTGCAGTGCTCTATAGCATCCTTCTTCACTCTTCACTTTAACCTTCCATGGCAGCCTCTCTGTATCATCTTCTCATTGCCACAACCTCCATTGCCACATTCTGTCACTTACTGTCTTCTCAGGCAGCCAACTCCATTACCTTCATCACCCCTTTGCTCATCCTGCATTCTCAAGTCTTCCTTCCAGCCTATGCAACAATACTCATGTTGTTATATTTATTTATGTATAATTAGTTATTTATATGTTTATATGTACCATTCATATATTTAAATACTTATTCAAATTTTTGTCAAGCTTCCTCTGTTTATCTTTTTGGTGTGGCCCCACTCTCTTTTGATAATCATGCTCCCTTATATGCCATTTTAAGCCTGTTGCAGCCCTTTGAACAAATAAAGATGTATACTTCCTGTTTACAGGATCCAATCCTGGTTATATCATTATTATTGTAAAATAATTGTATATATTGTGGTAATCAATATTTGTAATTGTCATGTATTCATTTTGACTACTTTCAGTGAAGTCTGAGTAAGTTAGGATAACTAAATTGAACACCAAGAAAATGTAAAACGCTGAGAAAAAATAAATGCAATGCTTTGAAAGTGAGGTATTTTTCAATGTATCAGTCTCTTAGTTAATTGGATAATTACTTAGATAAGCCATCTACAATTTTTGGATGCATTCAGCAGTCCTGATTGGTGAACAAATATTAGAGATGATTTACAGGTAAACTGGCAAGTGTTAATACATTTTTTATAGAATTCCTTAAAATCTCAGCTAGCATGAGATTATGCTAGCTAGAAGATAATGCTAGATTATCTTCCAGACCGCCTTCTGCCACCAAGAGCCTCCCACCGGCCAGTACGCTCCCACAGAGAGGGGCTCCTCGGGGTGCCGTCGGTCAAACAGTGTTGGCTGGCAGCCCCCAGGGGGAGAGCCTTCTCTGTGGGGCACCTGCCCTATGGAACGAATTGCCCCCGGAGATAAGGAGGATTCCAGATCTACGCACCTTCCTATTCCTATTCAAGACCTATTCCAACAAGTCGGGCTAGCCTAACTCTTTTAATTGAGTAATTTAGTTCTTAATTTGATTTTAAATTGGGGGTGTTTTAATTGTTGTGGGCCAATACTATTTAATTTGTTTTAAACTATTTTTAAATTTTGTATTCTATGTATTTTTATCTTTGGTTGTTCACCGCCCTGAGTCCTTCGGGAGAAGGGCGGTATATAAATTTGAACAATAAAAATAAAATAAATAGATAGCTCATCTGTTTCCCACATAAAGACATTTTCAGAAACTACAAAATTGTTCCCTTATAGTCCTAGCCATTGACACACAAACATTCTCCACCAAAAGCAACCAAAAAGATTGTAAACTATTATGACATGCTTGGACCAATACTATTTGCAAGATTGCAAAATAAACTGAGCTATTTAGAGTTTGTAGATCAATGGCCTCTTTTGGTTAGCTATAATACTTTGGCAGTTGCAATCATGTATTAATCTATACTAGTAACAAACTCTTTCCTTACCACCATTTCTATGAAGTGGGAGGTAGCCAGCAAGCAAATCTAAAGAGAAAATATGGAAATTCTGTTCGTATGAAATGCATTGTGGAAAGATGATTGAGCATAGCTCTGCCTCCAAACAAAGTATTCCATTTATATGGTTTTATTGTTTTTTTCAGTTTTCTTCAAGCCCCAAAATATACTGTCCACTCATTGGAAGAAGAGAACACAAACCTCCTGTAATACAGAATGCCTTAACTTTTGTGGTTGAGTTTTTACTAAATTACACCAAAATCATGTGCCCTTTGATCACTTGCCACATAGGAGGAGGAAAGAAATCCCTCTCCGCCTAGTTCTCTCTCATCATTTTAATCACAGACTAAAGAATGTATTTGGTTATCTTCCATTCTTCTTTTTCTTTTCTTACATACTGAGTATCTATTTATATCTCATCTCTTTTATTGGCTGTACCAGTAAAAATGTTGGAGTTTTGAGTGAATGAACGTGAGTAAAATAAATAATGAGCCTTGGAAGTAAATGCTGCAATTGTTAAACTGTAACTCGGTGTTTGCTAAGCTGGCATTCCTGCAATTTTCAACTCCCAGAATTGCCAGATAGCATGGCAAGGGCTTTTGGTCTTGAAGTTGTAGTCCGACAAATGCAAGACTGGGGACCGTGTTTATGAGGGATTGAGCTGCCGTGGCGCAGTGGTTAGAGTGCAGTACTGCAGGCTATTTTTGCCCACCACCGGCTGCCAGTAGTTTGGCAGATCGAATCTCACCAGGCTCAAGGTTGACTCAGCCTTCCATCTTCCGAGGTGGGTAAAATGAGGACTCAGATTGTTCGGGGCAATTTGCTGACTCCGTAAACCGCTTGGAGAGGGCTGTAAAGCACTGTGAAGCGATATATAAGTCTCAGTATTAATTGCTGGTGCTATTGGTGGCCAGATGCTGTACCATGGCCGGCAAGAGAAAGATGAGATCATGCGATTTCATACATCTTCTCCAGACAGCTTCTTCTCCTGAATAGACTACAAGAACTGAGATTTTTACAATCCAGTTATGAGTCAAGGACTGAGAATTGCTTGACTCATAAGCAACCATCAAAATTCATAATTGTAAGGTAGCCTTTATGGGCACAAAGCTCAAATGAACCTGATTTCTTAATCAGTTTAGAATTTACTTTTCAAATACTAAGTACTTTCTGAATGGTAACTTTTTATAATATTCACCATGTGAGTCTCCTTCTCCTTACCAAAAATAATGATGATGATGATGATGATGATGATGATAATAATAGTAATAATAATAAATCTAAGGATTTAGGAAAAAATACTTTTTTTGGAATAAAAAGGAAAGATATTTAGAGCGCTGATTTTGGAAAGTTAAAAACTGACTAGGGGTCCAGATGAATTTGAAGTAAGACTTTGAAATTAAATATAAGAGTCCTTTCCTGTGGGAAATTGCTGGGTTTTTGGATTCCTTAGGAAAATATATGAGGATGTGACTTCAAAAGTACCAGAGGGATCTAGAAGAAACTGAAGATTACAATTAAAGGAGGAGAATACTTAAAATCAACTCGTTAACACAAAATGGAGCAAAATACTTTAACATTGGATATTTTGAACAAAAAAGAGCCGAGGTGGCGCAGTGGTTAGAGTGCAGTACTGCAGGCTACTTCAGCTGATTGTTAGCTGCAGTTCAGCAGTTCAAATCTCACCAGGCTCAAGATTGACTCAGCCTTCCATCCTTCCGAGATGGGTAAAATGAGGACCCAGATTGTTGGGGGCATTGTGGCTGACTCTGTGAACCGCTTAGAGAGGGCTGTAAAAGCTCTATGAAGCAATATATAAGTCTAAGTGCTATTGCTATTTGTGAGCAATGGTCACAAAAGTTAATTTTAAGAATGACATCATAGATAGATGATGTATAAATGATATTACAGAAGAAGAACAAGATATATCAGACAAGATTGAAATTGATTTGAATGTGGATTCAGAAAGATAAGCTACAAGAATGACACTGTAATGATATGAGGGAATGATTTTGAAGGACGAAGGGAAAAGATGCTGCCAAGGGAATGATGGGCCAAGAGGGAGAGGAGGCTGCAGTTATTTAACAGTCAGATGAACCTGGGGGTGGGGGGGGGGGAACATGACTTTTTTACTCAATTATTGACAGGTACAACCTGCATGCACATAGTGCTGTGCTATCACTTTTTTGCCTTTGAATCTGGTCACTGCACTGTCAGAGGAAGTTTGCCTTCCCAGAATCCTTGAAGAGTCAGAATTTACTTTAATCGGATGGGACCATGTTTTTATGCTTAGATAGCCTTCAAATGGGATCTCACCCCCCCAGATCAGTGGTGGGTTGCTACTGGTTCACTCTGGATCAGGTGAACTGGTAGCAGCAGCGGGAGGCTCCGCCCACCCGCCCGGATGTCTCTGCACATGCACAGAAGCGTCATGTAAGCACACATTCATCCACAAGCGAACCGGTAGCAACGGGATTTGAAACCCACTACTGCACCAGATCCCAGCTTTTGAAGCCACATGTAAGAAGCAATGAAGGGGAAGAGGCAGGGAAAACAGATGTTTCTGTACTGCTGGATTTCGCATGGTGGGTGTGTAAATAAGAAAAGTGAAAACTATCACTCAATGCTGCGACTAATTTCAGTCCCTAAAATAGCCATTCCTAATCTGGAGAGCTCTATAGACATATTGATTTGACCTCTGGAACTCTGCAGATCATATCACTAAAATTCAGCAGCAAATGCAAACAACTAGGCATAAAATGTTTGCATGAGTTTCCACAAAGAAATGCAGTCTAAAGAAAATGGGTACGTCATATTCTTACTTGCTTAACTTACTTATTTGACTTAATTTTCCAGTTCTTATAAAGGTAAAAAAACAACAACCCAAAGTTTTATTCTATCCCCTCTGTTGAGGTTACGGCTGCAAACCAAGAGTCTGTGAATTCAAGTCCCACCTTAGCCATGAATGCCAGCTGGGTGACTTTTGACCAGTCACTCTCTCACCTCACAGGATTGTTGTTGTGAGAAAAATAGGAGGGGGGGTATTGGATATGTTTGCTGCCTTGAGTTCTTTGTAAAAATAATAAAGGTGAGATACAAACAAACAAACAAACAAACAAGTAAATAAAAAATAGGAAGTATTGATAATTCCTGGACAATAGCATTGTAGTTTGGAGAGTACCAGATGAAAGAAGACAGCCATCTAAAGAGTGATTCTGAATAAGTCTTGAGTAGCTGGGGAATTCTGGGAGTTGGAAGTCCAGACCTCTTAAAGTTGCAAAGGTTGAGAAACAATGGTCTATATAATGTTTGATTTTCCACACTGCAAATGAGAAAGTTTCAATCACTTTGCAACAAGCCATATGGAATGTATGCAAAACGATGGAAGATCTGACTTCTCTGGTGTTGTTAATAAATACCATGTGTTGTTTTACTGTTGCTGATTTTTCTAAATCTGGCACTATTTTCCCTTCTTTCCTGTTCTGTGTTAAAAGAAGAGCAAGAAAACTGTTAAAAGCATAATGAAATTTGCAGAGATCAAGGAAAAAGCATAAACCAACATAATTTAGCTTGAAACTTTAGGATGAACTGGGCTGGCTTTATTTTATATTTAAAAACTGTGGGAAAGTGCCTGTTCTAGAAGAACGTATCAAATCTCATGGAATTGTTTATTAGCCAGTACTCTTCAGAAAAGGAACTTTTTCACCAAAGATTTCACACACCACCTAATGAAACACTGTATATGAAGACAGAGATAGATTGCTTTCAGTCAGAATGGAGAAAATTCAACCCTCTTCTAAACTAGCCTGGGACAAGTCAGCTCTCCAATTCAACTCCCCAGTGTTGTTATGATGCCTTCCAAATATATTAGACTACTACTGCCATGATTCCCAGCAAGCATAGTTGTCATGAATCACTGCACTTTAGTGAATTGTGATAATTAAGTGAATCTGGTTTCCTCCACTGACTTTGTTTGCTTGCTAGCTGGGAAAGTCACCAATGGCAATCACGTGATTCCAGAATTCTGCAACCGTCATACATGTGTGCTGGTTGACAAGCACCCAGATTTTTCATGGGGATGCTGTGCTGATAATAAGTGTGAGGAACAGTTGCAAGTCACTTTTTTGAGTGGTGTTGTAACTTCACATGGTGTTGTGGCCCGCCAGCAGCCTGCGCGGATCATGGCTGATCCCGACGACGAGGAGGCTGGTGTGGGTCGCACCAGCAGCCTGTGCGTCGGACAGCGAGGAGGCTGAAGAGGATGTGGTGCCAGAGGCAGAGACTCAGCCTAGGCCTTCAGAACCTCCAGAGGCTCCTTCAAGTGGAGAGAGAGAAGTGGAGGAGCCTCTCCTCAATGCTCAAGCACGCAGGGCTGCCAAAAGGCAGGAGTAGCTACTCAGGAGGAGGAGGTCTCCTCGAGAGTAAGGTTTGAGGATAATTGGCCACTCCCTTAGCCTATTTAAGTCGCACGCAGTTAGTAATTTCTTGCTGGAAACAACGTGTAATTATTACAGAGTATTTTGGAGAGTGAGTGTCTTATCGTATCTTGTTTTCTGGACTGGTTGCCAATCTTTGCTGGACTTTGTTTATTCTTGGTACATTATAACTTTGATAAGGACCGTTGGTGTGTGTCACAATCCTTGGGAATCCGGAGCTGGGGCAGAACACATGGTCACTAAAAAAATGGTTATAAGTTGAGGACTACCTGTAATGTTACTGATATTACTATTGTAATAATAATAATAGTAAAAAAGTAAGGTAAAGATAAAGGTTCCCCTCGCACATATGTGCTAGTCATTCCCGTCTCTAGGGGGCAGTGCTCATCTCCGTTTCAAAGCTGAAGAGCCAGCGCTGTCCGAAGATGTCTCTGTGGTCATGTGGCCAGTACGACTAAACACCAAAGGTGCATGGAACGCTGTTACCTTCCCACCAAAGGTGGTCCCTATTTTTCTATTTGCATTTTTTACATGCTTTCGGACTGCTGGGTTGGCAAAAGCTGGGACAAGTAATGGGAGCTCACCCGTTACACAGCACTAAGGATTCGATCAACAAGCTCAGCGTCTTAGCCACTGAGAAGTACAAAGCTTAATAATAAGGTTAGTTTACAGTTATATAGTATAGTCTTAGCAGTTAGGGAGCATTAAATTACATTCAAATGTTTCCCCTGTGTACCCTTATTAATGTATAGAAGTCTTATTATTAAATTTTGTAAACTAGCTCTACTATTAAGTTTTGGCTTGTTAAGTCTAAGTGACAAAAAAAAAAAAAAACACCTGCCCATAGGCATTCCATCATGCTTCCATTGATCAGATTAATAAGGCTAGCTATTTAGAGGGCTATATGAACTATAGCTTCCCTATCTTTAGTCATACTGGAAATGATTGGAATTGCCGTTCTACGGCATTTAAGTAATCAATATTGTCATTCCTTTCATATAAGTTCTCAAAAGTTATTCAAACTAGCCCTTTTATGTATCTTACCCTAATCATGATGTATTTGTTGAGAATGAAAGAGATGTCTCAGTTATGAACTACCTATTGTTTTCATAATTCATTGACCCATTCTTTGATCTTGGACAAGATTAAGAATATTCTGGGCTAAGCATAGGATTCTTCCACTCCAGGATGGAGTGGAATACAGTGACATGATGAGTGAAATTCAGAAGGAAGAATAGCACACTATCTTTAGCTATGTGCAAAAAAAGAACTTAAATAAAAGTCTATATTGACAAAATATAGTCTGAACCTAGATTTTTATATTTAAGGGTGGAAGGCCTCCAGACACAAGAATTTCCACTCTGCAGAACTGCCTTTCCTGGGGGAATTGAAAACTCTCCCTGCTTTGCTGATCTCTGCCTGCTGTTGAAGTAATTTTTCTTTAGCTTTTGCTTTGGCTCAAATGTTGAATATTTATTTTCAACTGGCTTCTCTCCAACCCTAAAGAAAATAAGATTTCAATATATTTATTACATTCATGAATACTTGAAGAAACTAGGAGTATCTATCCAGGTGATAAAATATCAGTGGGGTTGAGGGAACAAGTTCTAAATATTATGAAAAGACAGCAAATTTTTTCTTTTTCTATTTATATATCTGTCTTACTACCAGGGGTGAAATTTGCACTGATAGAATCTTCTGTTTCGTATGAAAAATTAAGTTAATTTGGGATATGATGTAGTTTGATTTTGGATTCTGGAAGATTATCACATCCTGACAGATTTAAGAACACAGGCTACTGTACAGAGATTACCATTCAATACAACCATCTTAAATTTGACCCCAAATTAATTAATGCAGCTTTCTCAAGATCACTTTAATATATTCCACCCTTCATTCTTTTCCTCGCAGTACCCTAGGAGCCTTGCATTCTCCTATGAGACGCCCACGGCAGTCATGCCTGGGTAGTGACACGACTGCCAGCCAATAGGACCGAGTCTACTGAACTTTAACAACGCCCCTTCCTTCGTTATCCAGTTTTTCGACTCGGTCTGCACCTGGACAGTCGTGTCTGTAGTTGGTTATTCTATATTGAGATTTATAGCTTATTGTGCACTCTAGACCTATTCTAATTAAACAGCTGCGAGGGCTGCTGGCTAGCAGTTCCCTCCCCCACGCGCACGAGCTTGCTTGCCTCGCTCCGCCGCGTTTCTTAGCCATCCGGCCCAGCAGCGGCGATTTCGAGCGGTCCCAGCCTCCGCTCAACAGCTGAGAGGCGCGAGGTTGAATTCCGCGCCTCTGCCGATTACGAGCGGTTCCAGCCCTTTCTAGCCTGCTGAGGGGCGCGACGGTGAATTCCGCGCCTATTAACCGCCGTTTCGCCCAGCTCCCGATATTTAGGCAGCCCGCGCCTCACTAGCGGCTGTCAATCAAGGCGACGCCTTTCCCGCCTTGCAGCTGACGGGCGCGTCGAGGGGATTCCGCGCCCATAATCGTTACGGTCAGAGCGGAGAGGCTCCGGGCACGCAGCTGCTTCTTCGATCGCCATTAGCTGAGGTACCGTTGGGCTTGTTGTCCTTTTGGACTAGTTTGGCGCCATTTCCTTGCCCTCCTTTATATTTCAAAATGGCCTCCGTCCCTGATCGAGCCTCAGATCGCTCTAAATCAAGGAACAAGCGGCGCCACGAGGAGGATTCCGGGGAGGGCACTTCATCTGGCCACAGGAGCAAGTCTAAGGCTCCTGCTTCTGACCACTCCTCCCAACCTAGGGGCGCTGCGAAGTCCAGGGATGAGGACAGGCGCCATAGGGCGATTGAAAAGGTGTTCCAAAAGGCGCATTCTAAGGTGGTTCAGGCTCCTCCAACAACATCCGCTTCTGCCTCCAGCCCTCCTCCGCGCCCACCTCCCTCTCTATCTCCTGATCGCTCAGTTCAGGACGATCCAGCCAGCGCACCTGATGTGGCTTCTGTTTTTCCGTCCACTTCTGAGGAATCTCAGATGCAGATGCAGCAATCGCCTTCCCCAGGCGAGGCTGAGCAAGGCCTTACCCCACCTGTTCCTGGTCCTCAACCGGATGTGTCTGCGACCCAGGTACCTCTCGACATGCAGGGTCCTTTGGCCGCTCTCATCTCGGAGGCTATTCGGCAGGGAATCGCCCAGGGCCTGCAACAGCACCTATCTGTGGCTCCGAAGCCGGTTGAACATAACAGGCCAACCCAAGCAAGGTCTCGCCATTCTCATGACGAACCTGAAGACATCTGCGATCAAGATTCAGCCAGTCAGGATTCCCTCTCTGAAGAGGGCGCCTTACCTGACCAGGATCTTTCGGAGGACGAGGGCCTTGAGCCTGATCAACCGGCCTTTGTGGGCCTATTCAAGCCCCACATGTTCCGTTCCCTACTCTACAAGGCGAAGACGATCACCCGCCTAGGTACCGGTAATTCCGATTCGGCGGTGCCTACGGGTCCAACTGACGAGGCCTCGGCCCTGTTCCAAGAGCCCACGGTTCAATCTGAGGTGATCCCTGCACCTAAACTGTTCTCAGAAGTCCTGAGGCGTCAATGGTCTTCCCCCAGCTCGGGGCCTATCCCGAATAATTTGGACAAAAGATTCTACAACCTTGCTCCAGAAGTCTCCAGCCTTCTGCAGGTGCCCTCCGTCGACGCCCCAGTCGTGGCATTATATTCTTCTTCCCCCCCTACGGGCCCATCGGAAGACTACTTACGACCTGAGGAAAAGAAAGTCGAACGGACCCTCATCAAAGGTCATCTTGCCTCCGCTTGGTCTATCCAGGCCTCCTCGGCGGCGTCTTTCTTCAATCGAGCATCTATTCTGTGGCTGCGCCAACTTCAGGACCGCATCCCGGCTTCTGACCACCGCTCCCACCAGGACATCAATAAAATCTTGGGGGCGGTGGAGTTCTCAGCAGATGCTACGCTTAACGCCGCTCGTTTCTCAGCCAAGGCGATGGGGACGTCGGTAACATCCAGACGTCTTCTTTGGCTTCGGAATTGGCAGGCTGATGCCCGTAATAAGTGGCGGCTGGCTTCTTCTCCGTACACCTCTGACAAGTTGTTCGGCTCCCAACTGGACCCTCTTTTGACTGAAACGAGGGACCATCGTAAAATCCTTCCTCCCATGGTTCGTCGATCCGAGTATCGCTCTCAGGGATCCTTTCGTTCTTCCTTTCGAGGCTCCGATTCAAACTTTTTCCAACACCGTCCTCAACGTTCCCTGTCTTCCAGGTCCCAGCAGCACTTCGGAAACCAGGTTAGGCAAGGTGCCAGGTTTTCTTCAAAACCTTCCTTCCGTGGGGGGAGGGGTCGCCCCTTTAGACGTTCCCGCTAGGGTTTTACCTGATTCTGTGATAGGCGGCCGTTTGTCCCATTTCTCGGCCCAATGGGATATGTCTGTCTCCGACCTTTGGGTCAGGGACACTATAAAATTTGGCCTTAAACTTGAGTTTTTGTCTCCACCCCCTAACCATTATCTTCGTTGCCCTGTATCCCTAGACCCTATTAAGAGGGCTAGGGTTCAGCAGGCCATCCAACATCTCCTGGCCATTAAGGCCATTGAACCTGTCCCTTCCCACCAAAGGGGCCGGGGGTTCTACTCCCGTTTGTTCCTGGTCCCCAAGTCATCGGGTAGCTGGAGGGCCATCCTTGATTTGAAGTCCCTGAATCGGCATATCAAATATCGCCGTTTTAAAATGCAATCTCTCCACACCATTTTGCTCTGCATTCGGAAAGGGGACTTCATGTCTTCCATTGACTTAACGGAGGCCTACCTCCATGTACCTATCTTTCCATCCCACCGAAAATTTCTCCGCTTTTCTTATAATGGCCACCATTTTCAGTATACGGCCTTACCATTTGGCCTTTCCTCTGCCCCCAGGGTATTCACGAAACTCATGGCCGCCCTCATGGGCCATATCAGTTCTATCCCTATTCGTACCCTTTTTTATTTAGACGATATTCTCATACTTTCTAGAACCCAGCCCCAAGCCGCTAGGGACCTAGCCTCAGTCACGTCCATTTTGCAGCGGCATGGCTTTTCCATTAATTGGGCCAAGAGCCATCTTCTCCCCTCCACAACCCTCCAACACCTGGGGGCTGTTATTAATTCCGATTCCCTTCAAGTGGCTTTGTCACCGGAGCGCCAGACCAGTCTGGCTGACATGGCCTCCAAATTTCAGAGGCGGGGCTACGCCTCTGCTGGGCCTTTCTAGTCTCCTAGGCAAGATGGTCTCTGCTTATGGCATCGTGCCGTGGTCTCGCCTCCACAGCAGGGAGCTGCAGTGGCTTCTCCTACCCTACCAACGGAGACGGGCGAACACTTCGGCCTCGAGTATCCCTTTGTCCCCGGAAGTTCGAGACTCGCTGACCTGGTGGACGTCGTCAGCAATTGCCCAGGGCTCTTCGTTCGGAGAAGTTCCCAGGATAGTCATCACTACGGATGCCAGTCTTTCGGGCTGGGGGGCCCACCTGGACTCCCACATGGCGCAAGGCCGTTGGTCCCGGAAGGAGCGGGCCATGAACATCAATGTTCTGGAATTGAGAGCCATCTACCTTGCCCTTCTCAACTTCGAGCCTCAGATTCTGGGTCGGGACGTCCTGGTCCTAACGGACAATGTCTCCGCCAAGGCCCATGTCAATCGACAGGGAGGCACTCGGTCCCGGCTCTTGATGCGGGAAGCTCTTCAATTGGGTCTCTGGGCCGAATCCCATCTTTTGTCCATTCGAGCCGAGCACATTTCGGGGAAGACCAATATCCAAGCGGATTCTCTCAGCCGCCACCTCGTCGATCAAGCCGAATGGAGTATCCATCCTCTCCTCTTTCGGGACCTGTGCATTCGCTTCGGCCTGCCCACGGTGGACTTGTTCGCCTCGAGCAACAACCATCAGCTTCCCCGCTTCTTCACTCGATTCCCCTCCCCAGGGGCGGAAGCGGTGGATGCCCTGAGGAACCCCTGGCCTCCCGGACAGCTTCTCTACGCCTTCCCTCCTCTTTCCCTTCTCTCCAGGGTCGTGAGAAAGTTGGTCATGGAACGGGCGGAGGTTCTGCTACTGGCACCTCACTGGCCTCGCCGTCCGTGGTTTGCCGAGTTGGTGTCTCTGTCCGTCTCCCCCCCGTGGAGGATTCCCGACGATCGGATCTCCCTTCACCAGGGTCCCCTCACCCATCCGGATCCGCAGTCCTTCCAGCTGACCGCATGGCGGCTGAGCGGCTCCTCCTAACCGAGGCTCGGGTTTCCCCTGGCCCTATTTCCATCATTCAGGCTGCTCGCCGTCCTTCGACACTCCGGATTTATGACTCCACTTGGCTTTCCTTCTCTTCTTGGTGCCGCAGGAAGGGCATTTCTCTCGCTAACGTCACAGTCGCTCAACTGTTGGATTTTCTTCACCAGGGCTTCATCTCAGGATTGGCCCCTAATACTCTCCGTCGCCAGGTAGCCGCCCTGTCGTCAATACTCACCTGTTCCTCGTTGAAATCTCTCTCCAGTGATCCTCTCATAAGGCCCTTTCTTCGAGGAGCTACCAACCTGCGTCCACCTATGGTCCATAGGTTCCCCACATGGGACCTAAATAAGGTCCTTTCTGCCTTGACTGGTCCACCATTCGAGCCCCTACGGGACGTGAGCCTAAAATTTTTATCCTTTAAGGTTTCGTTCCTCGTTGCTATCACCTCGGCTCGAAGGATATCAGAACTTGCAGCTCTTTCCGTACGTTCCGATTTGTGTATCTTCCACTCGGACAGGGTGGTTCTTCGCCTGGACCCGGCGTTCGTACCCAAGGTCAATACCATTTTCCACAGATCTCAAGAGCTCATTCTCCCAAACTTCTGTCCTTCCCCTCGTCGACACCAGGAATTCGTGTGGCATAAATTAGACGTCCGGAGGGCCCTCAAGGTCTATGTGGTCCGCACGGCTTCATTCCGAAAGACAGAAGCCCTCTTTCTTTCCTTTCAACCGTCTACCATGGGTTCCCGTGCCTCATCGGTGACCATAGGAAGGTGGATCAGGGCCACCATAGCGTCAGCCTACGAAGCTCATTCGCTCCCTGTCCCTCGTAACATCACCGCGCATTCCACCAGGAGCGCCTCCACCTCCGCCGCCTGGTCGACGCAGGCTCCACTGGAGGAGGTCTGTCGGGCGGCCACATGGTCCTCGGTGTCTCCATTCATAAGGCATTACCGGCTCGACTCTTATGCTTCAGCTGACGCAGCGTTTGGCAGACGGGTCCTGCAGCAGGTCCGGCCTCACCCTCCCTAGGAGACATCTAGCTTTGGTATGTCCCAGGCATGACTGCCGTGGGCGTCTCATAGGAGAAAGGGCGTTGGTCTTACCTGATACGCCTCTTCTCTAGAGGACGCCCACGGCAGTCAGCCCCACCCTTTCCGGCCGGCCCTGGTTCTGGGGGTGGGTGGCTTTTAATGTCTCTGCTTTATTTCTACAGACACCTTCAGTCTACTGCAACCTCGCCTCAAAACTGGATAACGAAGGAAGGGGCGTTGTTAAAGTTCAGTAGACTCGGTCCTATTGGCTGGCAGTCGTGTCACTACCCAGGCATGACTGCCGTGGGCGTCCTCTAGAGAAGAGGCGTATCAGGTAAGACCAATGCCCTTTTTGATTCAAATATGGTTTTCAGATTGTCTTCAAAAGAGTTCTTTGTAGGATACCCTAAAATAATTTAAATGAAAGTTTCATTTAATCAAAAGTTTATTGGAATATTGCCAAAACTGAGGAAAGGCACTCCCACCAACCTATGTCCCTCCCATATCTGCTTTTTCGACTGCCATCCACTCTACATTGCAGGGCAGTAAGCAGCCCCAGAACAGTGCAGCTCTGGGACTACTTGAAATTCCCCAGGAAGCTGCAGCCACCCCAGTCCAATCCCACTTGCCTTCACCACCCTGCGCTTCGAGTCTTCTGCTGCCCTACACTCTGCTACCCCAGCTGACTTTCGCCATCATCTTCTCGCTTCCAATGATGACAAGATGTATCTGGCCTGACTATTGGACTATATGGGGCTGCTTTAGTGCTATGAAAAAGAGAATGAATAGGCGTCTTTCGGCTTTCTCCCCCTTTTTTACAGAGCAAAGCCATACAGCCCAGCAGCCAGAACAGGCATGCTTCATCAGCAGCAGTAGCAATAAGGCGAAAGTCAGCTGGGGCAATGCAAGATGGCGGGGTGTGGGGGTGGCAAAAGGGCACAGATTGAGGAGATGGGAGATGGGTGACCTCTATGCTCATAAGTGGGAATGGATTGCCAAGTGCACAAATGTTGATCATGTGATTACAGAGGCACAGCAATAGCCATAACTTCATAAATCCCTTCTGTGCCATCATAATTTCGAATGATTGTTGAACAAATAGTTGTAAGATAAGAATTAACTGCAATAAAAAGTGATAATCTGGGAATTCAAAGACACATTATCTTCTTAAGATTTAATTCTCTGCTTTTTCATTAGTTGGATTTTGAGGTTCATTTTTGGAATTTTGAAAGGTTGGACAGAATAATTATAAGTTTCAAGCTATTTTGAGCAGCCCATTGGAAACCTGGGAAAAATAGGGTTGAGAAACAACTGAAAATTGTTTAAATTATTACTGTACATTTTTTCTAGTATTATTGGATTGCAATTAACCCAGGTTGCATCCATCTCCTTAGTCTGAAAGGCTTGGAACAGATGTTCATTATAATATTTACATTATTGCCAGGGTCAAATTAAAAGCTGAAAAATATTCTCAAATCTCTCATATGGCTGGACACATTTTCCCTATAAATCTTGTAAATTAGATTGTCCAAAGAGTGCATTATTCACTGATCTTTAATATGCTTCCACTTCTCACATTTGCATATACAGTACATTTGTACATATAAGGAAATTATTTAGGCTTCAAGATGAAGCTAGTTGACTAAACTTTAAGAATACAGTTAATATCATCAGAGTGACTGGTTTGGAAATCTGATATTGTTAATCCCTCTAAAGGTGCCAAGGTAGGGAAGGCTTGCTTTGAACATTGTACAAATGTTTCTTCTGTCCTTAGGCAAAAATGTATCTGTGAACACTTTGAAGTGTTTCTTTCAAAATACCAAATAAGATTGAAGTACTGAATACAATTGTTACCTAATTTTCATCTGAATCCACATAGCATGTTTGCAGGATCATCCTTACCTAGTTTTCCTTTCTCCTTTTAGGTGCTGTCAGCAGCCACAAAATTTCATCACAGAATAATTATTTTTCATGGGAAGATTCCATTTTCAATACCTCTATACATGCTGCAGTTCGACATGGAAAATGGAAACTACTCACAGGCAATCCTGGTAAATTTCTAGCGGTATTTGGAAAATGTTTGTTGAGCACTGAGTTTTCATTTTAAAAGCAATTGATGCTTCAAAGCAGGACTTGCAATGTGGAGATCCTTTGAAATCCTGTTTTGCTCCTGCCGAATTCTCTGTCTTTCCTAAGCTGATTTTTTAAAAAAGTTTATTTTACTTAACAAATTTAAAGTTGATTAAAACAAAGTACCAGCCCTTAGCATGGTCTTTGTAAAAATGCATTTAGGCTCTGCCTAGATCTCACAACCATTGTTGTAGCCAACCATTCTTTCAGAAGGTGTGATCACTTGCCTTGACAACAAGAAAAATCTAGATGGAACATTTTCTTCTTCTGCCAATGCATATAACTTTCTTCTATCCATTAAAACCGCAGAAGATTATGATTGTAAGCATGTTTGCTCAGTGGTAGCTACCACTTCTTTCTGTTTCAAGCACCAAGCTTGGACTGGAATTACCAAATATACTTGCAAGAAAGTCTCTTATTTATGCCATGTTGTTTTGAAACTTTTTTTCTTTTAACTCATCTTTCATGCTTTCTTTTACTCAGAAATCACAACCAACAAAACAACCCCAACAGCTTGCATGCATAGTTGTATTAGTGCAGGGCTCTTCTTCAGTCTGTATTTTCAGAGTATCTGATTATGCAGTAGCTATGCTTGACAAGATAATTATTGAATGAAAATACAGGAGGAATAAAAGCTACTACAAGTTTTTACATGGGTGCCTTTTTTTAAAAAAAGAAAGAAAAATTGAAGGACACATTTTTAGCCACAAAAAAAGATAGGTCAGCTTCTTCTTTCCCAATCAATTCCTGTGTAGATGCATAGAATGGAAAAAAACTGGAAGACGTAAGAATTCGGATTGGGCCTACTTGATTGAGTGTTTCACAATCTTAGCAGCTTGATGAAGTAGAATAGGGACTTCAAATCCACATATCTTAAACCTGCCAAGGTTGAGAAATACTGACTTAAAGCATTAATACATTATTCTTTCAGTATAATATATTCCATGATGATTCAATATAAAGTACAACTATATGATTAAAAAGCTGTCTTCAATTCAAAATTTGCCAGAATTTCAAAACTAATTCAGATAGCCAAATAGAACCTCTCTTGTTCCAATCTTTAAATATATCTTCTTGTTTCCATCAAATCTCTTAAAAAAACTGATTTCATCTAAAAAGCTTGAGATTTGAAGAAAGAATCTCAAGTGGAAAAGACAAAAATAATGTAGAACAACATCAATGGAAAACCCATCGCTTTTGAATATTAATGCTTGTAGCAGTCTGAAAAGGGGGAAAGTTACGCTAGTATACAGTTTAATGGGGAGACTATGCACTTGGTGGAACTTAAGTTCATTTTTTTGTATCTTGAAAAACATTATCTCTGTCTTATGACTTGTTTTTTTCCTATGCACACACACAGGGAATGAATGAGGTATAGTGAAATATAAAGGAAAATACCAAAACAAGCCAAAAAGTAATGAACTGCGGCCAAGTGGCTTTGTCATATGCATATTTTTATACACGTTATATCAGGAATCCTATCTTTTATTAATGTTTAATTTCTCTTCACAGTACCTGATGCTTTCTTGTCAAACTCAAGACCCGGGGGCTGGGGCCAGCCCAAGGGATGCTTAGATCTGGCCTGCGGGGCCACCCTTGAAATAGTGAAGGACCAGCCTGAGATGCCTCTATCAGTGAAAATGGAGCTCGGGCTCCCTTTTCGCTGGCAGAGAGCTGCAGGAGGATCCCCCCAGGCCCGCCCGGGCTACACAAGTGCTTCCAACACGAATGAGGTTGAGCTGGCCATGCCCACCCTGGCCACGTGCTCCCCCCCACCCCAAGGTCAAACACAACCCTGATGCAGCCTTCAATGCAATCGAGTTTGACACCCCTGATTTAACGGATCTGAACTGACCTATTACCACCACAACAGAATCAATTGTAGGTGACAAATTCAGTTCCACGTCAATATAATTGAAGAACCTAGATCTGCAAACACATTGGATTCCAATTATGAAGCAAATACTTTCCCAGCTAACCTTTGATTTTCTCTTTATAGGCTGCAGCCATTGGTTTCCACCACCGTCTTTATTCAATGAGTCAAATACTTTGTCGTTAGATCCATCCACGAAGAAACTTTGGCTGTTTGATGTTGTCCATGATGCTGAAGAAAGAAATGATTTATCAGAACAGTATCCTGACATTGTGAAAAAACTGCTGTTGCGACTCCGGCATTACTATAAGAACTCTGTCCCTGTGTTCTACCCAGAAGAGGATCCGCGCTGTGATCCATCTGCACAAGCTGCTTGGGGGCCTTGGTTGTAGGAACTTGCACAGCAAACATTATTATGTCATGCAGTGGAATTGAAAAATGGTTTGCCATGCTCCATTTGTGTCACATCAGATGTGTTCTTGCATAATGATAACGACAACCATTCCATAAACACAGGGATACAAGTAAAGAACTGTGGGATTCTTTTATTGTACCTTGACAGTTTCAATTTCAGACATTTGGATTTATTTCTTACTCAACGAATCTGGGCAATTTTAATTTCACATTTGATTGGTCTTGAAGTTCTACCGAAATCATAAGTCTGTAATTTGGAAGTTAGTTTTTGTTCAAAGCAGAGGGTAAAGATGCGGCCTTTCCAAAATTTCTGGGCAGCAGCTGGGAAACATTATTTCATTTGGAAAGCTCTGAGTCATGGGTGGTGGTGGGACGATAGGGGCTTCTAAATTCCTTCACATTTGAAGTCAGATCCTGGATTTCAATATTTGCCTGAAGCAGTCAGCATTAGTGGGGGTGAGGGAGGATGCTGAAGGAATTGTGAAGAAAAAGTGAAGAAGCAGATTATTGCACTGTCTTGGCATTTCTTTGTTCACCTTTATCTTCCCAATTATAAGAACATTCCAATTTTCTCATGAGTACAACTTCTTATCCTAGAAATTCACAGAACCTCTTTAGAAACTGCTGCCAAACTGCAAGAATTTATTAAATCCTATTTTAATTCCAATAAACTTTTTTTCTGATTTCATGTTTTAAACCTGGCCTTGTTAACTTTGTGGAATCGGACTTTCAGAGGCAAAGTATGGCTCATAGGTTGAAGAGAGGTCATACACTCCTGTCCTACCTATAATTTACAAGGTCTTTGCTTGTACAGCCTTCATTTAAAGTCTGTCTCTAAATTCTGCAGTTTGAACAGGGCAATCTTTACATATTTATTTAAACTTCAGATTTGGAACAAGAGTACAGGCTTTCTCATGGACCAATAACTGGTTTAAAAAAAACTCAGATACAATTAGCAGGTATCACAACATAGGGAAATAAGAACTAATATCCTGGGACAATCTCTCCTGCTATAAGAATTTTTTTAAATTTCTACATAATTACTTAGAATTAGTAATGAAATGCAAAGAAGACAAATTGTTGATAACATCCAATAATTTTAGGAGATGGTATAAAAATAATTATCAAGAAAATCTGTCCAAAGTAAGTAGTTGATAATATGTTCAAAATATGAAGACAAAATGATATAGAAACTTTGACCTTGCATATACATTGATATAGTCCAGTGATGGCTAACCTTTTTGTCATTGCATGCCAAAAGTGGGGGGAGTGCTGGATGGATGCACGCGTGCGTGCCCACACTGATAATTCTATGCGCCCTGCCCCCACACACGTGCGTGACCCCTTTCATGCTCCCCCTGCTTTTGGCATGTGATGGCACGGTGGACCCAGTAGGTCCGTTTTTTCGCCCTCCCCAGGCTCCAGAGGCTTTCTAGGAGTCTGGGGAGGGCAAAAACAGCCTTCCCCACCCCCGGAGGCCCTCCACAGGCCGGAAACAGCCCGTTTGCTGACTTCCGGTGGGCCCAGAAGTCCCAAAAATCAGCTGGCCAGCGCACATGTGTGCTGGAGCTGAGCTAGGGCAATGCTCGCGTGCCCACCAATATGGCTCCGCGTGCCATAGGTTCACCATCATGGATATAGTCTAAACTTGAAGTCATGGTCTATTAAAAGTTCCTAGAGTTCTGCTAGCTTGTACAGATAGTCCTCAACCTTCTATCACAACTGGAACCAGAATTTCTGTTGCTAAGCAAGGTTGTTTAAGTGAGTCACATCTGATTTTATGACTTTTTTGGCATGGTTGTTAAGTGAAGCATGCAGTTGTTAAGCAAATATTGGTTCTCCCATTGGCTTAGTTTGTCAGAAACCACCAGGCAAGGTCACAAATAGTGATCACATGACCCACACGATGCAAACATTGTAAACACATGCCAGTAGCCAAGAACCTGAATTTTGGTCCTGTGACCAGGAGGATGCTACTATGGTTGTAAGTGAGGACTAGTTGTAAATAACTTTTTAGTTCTCTTGTAGCTTCAAATAGTGGATAAACAAATGGTTTTAAATCAAGGATTGTATATTAAACTGACCCAACGTGCAAAACGTCTATAAAAGATAAATTGAGAGCTAGGGTTCATTAGAATGGGATTCAGAATCGCCAACCATGGTGTCCTTCTCAGTGTTGTAGCATAGAGAGACTGTCTTACAATGGTGCATGTTGGTGTGCATATGAGAATAGCAATCATATCCATGGTTACTCCAATGTGGAATTTCACAGGATTTCCCACTTGGGGAAGTCATTTGTCAGTTTGGAGTGAGATAGTAGAATGTTGCCAATACTCAGTTGTACAGTACTACCCCAGATTGGACGAGAGATAGTCACAATCTTGTCTTGATCTTTGAAATCTGTGAAGGCCTGAATTGATCTAATGGAGCTCAAATTAAATCCTTGCAAGATGGGGGTACTATTTAAGGTGATCGATCTAGCTTAATTTTGATTCCATGTTTAACTGTGAGTTGTGCTCTTCTTAAAGAAGCAGGTAGGTCCTCCTGAATTCACGACTCCTGGTAGAGAAGATGGGGGCCATGAGTAAGGAGGACTTTTTTTCAGTTTCTGTTGGTGCAGCAGTTGAAGGACTTTTTGGATCAAGGGTTTTTGACAACAATGATCCATGTCCTCATCACTATATTGCAGCACACTATACATCAGGGGTGTCAAACTGGATTTCTTCGAGGGCATTGTAGTTCTCCATGGGCTAGAGGTGGGGGAGGACGGGGAGACGGAACGGATGCCTCCTGAAGCACTTTGCTCCCATTTTGGCCAGCAGAGTGCTTCAGGAGGCCGCCTAGGCCGAAAACGGGGCCCCATTTTGGCTGCCAAAGGCACTGCAGGCCAGCCCTTTGCTATTGTGGGCCAGATTTAAGCACCCCGGATCTGGTCTGCGGCCCTTGATTTTGACACCCCTGCTATACATATATGTAGCGTATTTTTGAAGACGCTTCAGCTGAACCATAATACTATCTCCCACCAACTAATTAGAAATAGATTTCCCAATGTTTACATATATGCTGCATTAAGTTCTGGATCCATTTCAAAGTGTTGATGTTTATCTTCAAAGTCCTTTGTGGCTTGGCACCCAAATGCCTGTTAGTAAAGTTGCCTATACTTTTCCCAGTTAAATTTAGTACTACATACATATTCTTCAAGAGAGGGCACATTGAAAGGATTCTCTATCAGGTAAGTGAAATTGTTACTGTTGTTATTTTAATTGCTTGTTTTTAAGATAAATGAAACTGAGTCTTAGGAAGTATGTAGTGGATGCAATTACCTATGCAATCATTACATAAAATATCCAAATCCCAAGTTCGTGAATGAAATGGGATAAGGGAAAATTCAGGACAGACAAATGGAATGGTTTTTCACACAAAAACTTGTAGAAATTACAACCAGTTAGAAAAGTGTAAATCCCCAAGTTGGTCAATTTTCGAAAGATTGGTTGAATTCATGGAAGTTAAAACTTTGCAAGGATACATAAGATGACTCTGAATATCAGTTACTGAGCAAATTAATTGGAAAAACTGTTGCTCTGTCTGTCTTGAATCAGGCTATCAGATTTGAACTACAAATATCTGGATAACCAGTAGGTAACAACAAAGAAATGCTGGAAATTCAGATCTAGCATCCAATAATTGAGGGCCAAGGCGCTTCCTGCCATTAGGCTGTGAGGAAGCTATTTCAGGCAATTGATTTTGGATGTCATAAAAAGGCAATCAAGTTCTTAGTACTATAACGTTTTTTCAATTGGTGAGATGCACCTATGAGATTTCATGGCATACGAAACAAAACAACTTAGCCTATCTTAAGTACATATGCATCTGAAATTAGGGAAGCAAGAATGTCTTGTTAAAGGCTTCCTGTTTTTGTTAGACTCACCGCTGTGGGAATAAAACACAGATCTAAATTTGGCTTTGACCTGTCTGATCAATTAGGCCTCTTATTACAGTTAGCAATTCTAACGGGATGTGTAAACCTACTCCAAGAAATAAAATGTTCTGGAGAATTCTGGAATGTTCCATTACTCCTTGTGGACCACCCCTATTTCTTGTCAGACTAGCATGTTTCAGAAGAGAAATTGAATGTTTAAGGGTTCTCTGGAATGTAATTATTAGTGCCCAGTAACATAATTCTTTTAAATCACTTCAAATAGTGCTTGGCAACGTAATTTTTTAAAAATCACTTCTTCTGAGGCTTTAGATAAGACATACAGTCCCATTCATAATCCCACCCCAAGTGAATAATTACCTCAATATTAAAATTGCATATTATCAATGTATTACTATTAACCAATACATTTTCCAGCTAAAGTTTTTGACTTACTGTGTAAGCTTTGTATGTTTTTCTCTGATTCAGTGCCTTGCCAATAATGTAATCTAACTTGGAAACATTAGTAATAAAATATCTTGAAAATCTTAAACCAGTATTTTTAAATCTTACATTTTTGCTGATATAATTTCTTTAGAAATATGAATATATTTTAGCAGGAAATTAAGGCAAAGGGCATATTGTAAACAGGCAATTATTTTTTATCAGTTCTTTTGTACCATAATCTTAGAAGTCAAAATTATATCAAAGCTATCTACCATAATACACTCTCTGAAAGCAAATTATTCCTATAACATACAATTTTTGCATTGTTTTCATACTCTAGTGATATTTGAAAAATAGACTTTGTTTCCACAGATTCTACTTTTGGATGATAGTTCCCAAAAAAAAGGTTTTGTCAAAGACCTAATTGATTTAAAAGATCATTTAGCATTTAATACTGTTTTGGTGAAACTCTTTCCTCCACTTCTACCTTTTAGAATTTAAACCTTAGATTTTATTATAAATTATAAAATTGTTTGTTAAATTACTTTATTTAGGTCATTTACAGTATTTTCAGGTTAGTATGTCAATTGGGACCTAATAATGAGGTTGTAAAGTGTAACTGTCCCATGATTTTATTTATTTATTGGTTCGATTTTATATGCCGCCCTTTTCCGGAGACTCAGGGCAGCTTACAATGCGTTAAGCAATAGCCTTCATACTTTTGTATATACCTGCTTAGTAGGGCTTTCAGCCTCCCCTAAGCGGTGTTCTTTTTTATACAAAGTCATCTTATTGCCCCCACAAACCGGGTCCTCATTTTACCTACCTCGAAAGGATGGAAGGCTGAGTCAACCTTGAGCCTGGTGAGATTTGAATTTGCAGTAATTGCAGGCAGCTGGTGTTACTTAACAGTGCTTTAGTCTGCTGTGCCATCAAGGCTCTTTATCACTTAGCCATGGCAATTCTAGCAGTTCCAATGCCATTGTAACCCTAAGATGTGTAGGTCATTAAAAAGGGAGTGGCAGGAGTCCCATGTTTTTTTTAAAAAAAGGGGATATCATAGTGTGGAGAGGCCTGGAAATGTGTATGGGGTGCTGCATGCAATTTACAGGACTGACTTGTGACCTTTCCTGCCAACTTCCTCATTGCCTTTGGAATTTGGAATTGGAATATTCGTTAATTGTGATTGGACACATAAGGAATTTCAGTGTACATACAAACAACAAAGTGATAAGTCATAGATCATAAATCATAAGACACAAACAAGTGATAAATTATAAGATACCAAAAGGAAAAGGTAGCAGGAAAGATGAATCGAGTAGAATAGAATAGAATAGAATAGAATAGAATAGAATAGAATAGAATAGAATAGAATAGAATAGAATAGAATAACAGAGTTGGAAGGGGCCTTGGAGGTCTTCTAGTCCACCCCCTGCTTAGGCAGGAAACCCTATACCATTTCAGACAAATGGTTATCCAATCTCTTCTTAAAAACTTCCAGTGTTAGAGCATTTACAACTTCTGAAGGCAACTTGTTCCACTGATTAATTGTTCTAACCGTCAGGAAATTTTTCCTTAGTTCTAGTTTGCTTCTCTCCTTGATTAATTTCCACCCATTGCTTCTTGTCCTACCCTCAGGTGCTTTGGAGAATAGCTTGACTCCCTCTTCTTTGTGGCAGCCCCTGAGATATTGGAACACTGCTATCATGTCATTCCTAGTCCTTCTTTTCATCAAACTAGACATATCCAGTTCCAGCCACTGTTCTTTATATGTTTTAGCCTCCAGTCCCCTAATCATCTTTGTTGCTCTTCTCTGCACTCTTTCTAGAGTTTCAACATCTTTTTTACATCATGGCGACCAAAACTGGATGCAGTATTCCAACTGTGGCCTTACCAAGGCATTATAAAGTGGAATTTATTAACACTTCACGTGATCTTGATTCTATCCTTCTGTTTACGCAGCCTAGAACTGTGTTGGCTTTTTTGACAGCTGCTGCACACTGCTGGCTCATACTTAGGTGGTTGTCCACTAGGACGCCAAGATCCCTCTCACAGTTACTATTATTGTACCTGTATAGAAGATGAGGTTAAAAGCAATATAGCTCTCTTCTACATGGGTAAATATCTTTAGGCATAAGACAGTGCTGTGGGGATTAGGTGTTTAACAGTGATGGCATGGGGGTGGGAAACTATCTTTATGTCTAGTTGTTTTGGCATGCAATGCCTTATAGCAGTGTCACGAGGGGAGAAGTTGAAATGCTGCCAAGGAAGGCAGCATACATGACTCCCTGCGATATAACCACAGTGCTGCGATGGCTGGAATTTCAGGGACTGGTTGCGTGCCCATTTTTTCAGTGCCATTGTAGCTTGGAACAATCACTTGGTATAAACCAAGGACTACCTGTATTTCATCAGTAGGAGGTAGCATAGAAGAGTCAAGGTGAGTTATGCTTATATGTTTGTTTGTTCAGTTTAACTGGCAAAGTTTAAACAAGCATCTGATTTTTTAAAAGTATAACTTCCTTGTCATCATGCTGAATGTCAGAGCTGATTGCTAAAATAGAATAAAGGAAACAAAGCAACATGTACTAAAATCAAAATAAGCATTCAAGCCCCATCAGAGAGATTCAGCATTGCACAGAGGACTGTAATACAAGTCATAACTTTATAAAAAAAACCCTTCAGATATTTTAAGAATTAAAGGCCCTTTGTAAAAATCAACCCCGTATTTTTGTCATGGCTTGAGATGCCAACATGTGCCCACAGTGAACCCATGCGGCTTTGCAAGCCTTGCTCGTTGTGGTTTTTAAAGTGTATGTTCTTTACATCTAAATCTAGTGTTCCTTCTTGACTGTACTTATTCTAACTATAGCTATGCAGACAAAACACACCATGTTTTATACCACAGGTCCAAACAGAAGAAAGGATAAGTAGCAGAGTGGAGAGTTTCCTTTTTTAAAAAAAATGCTGATGTTTAGTGTTTTGTTTTATTTCTTCTAATAAATGTTTTCTTTTTCTTTTTAGTTCTTTTTAGTTCTTGCATCTATACATCACTGATGCAGGAAATAATGCGGTATGATGAACACTTGATGTATCTGTTAAGAATAAAGAGAGAGAGAGAGAGAGAGAGAGAGAGAGAGAGAGAGAGAGAGAGAGAGAGAGAGAGAGAGAGAGAGAGAGAGAGAGAGAGAGAGAGAGAGAGAGAGAGAGAGAGAGAGAGAGAGAGAGAGAGAGAGAGAGAGAGAGAGAGAGAGAGAGAGAGAGAGAGAGAGATGTTGACTCCTGGCAAGTCCCTGCTGTTTTCTTGGCAAGATCACAGAAATGGTTTGCCATGCCTGCTTCTTGGGGCTGGGAGAGACTGACTGACCCAAGAACATCCAGTTGGCTTTGTGCCTAAGCTGGGACTAGAACTCATGGTTTCCTGGTTTCTATCCTGACACTTTAACCACTACACCAAACTGGCTTTCATAAACATAGTATCCCTCCGCTAATTTTATTCTCATAGCAGTCAGGGAGCTTAGGCAAAAGTGGTCGGGATTTCATGACTCAACAGGAATTTGCACCTGATTCTCTCTTGTTCTAGTGCAACATTAGCTCAACGCTAATGTTGACCAAGTGTATCTGGCTTCAACTCTCAATTATTATCAAATCAAACAAAAAGTTAAGAGTGTAACACAATCCCTGGGAATCTATTCAGCATGAAGGATTTTTCTGTATTAGCCCATGAAAACACATCAGCTAGAGATAAATTACAGAATATAATTAATAGTTAAATACAGACTTGCTCAACTAACAAGGGGAGAATCAGATTCAAAAGCAAAAGAGAAATGTGGTGTGGCTTCAGGATTTCCCCTTTATTTCACATGTTGATTGCTTGCCAGCTCATAAGTGACATCCTTCTAGACAGAAAAATGTAATCTAGCAAAATGTGCCTAATTTACTCCATTCCATTACTGTTCCAACTAGGTTTCCAGTTAATCATTGAAACTGTCCAGTTGCATGGAAGAAGAGCAAGTAAAGGAAACAATGATAGTATGGGCTACAAATTTTGGTTATACTATAAAGGTAAAGGTTCCCCTCACACATACTGTATGTGCTAGTCGTTCCCGATTCTAGGGGCGGTGCTCATCTCTGTTTCAAAGCTGAAGAGCCAGCGCTGTCTGAAGACGTCTCCGTGGTCATGTGGCCAGCATGACTAAACGCCAAAGGTGCACGAATGCTGTTACCTTCCCACCAAAGGTGTCCCTATTTTTCTACCTGCATTTTTTACGTGTTCAAACTGCTAGGTTGGCAGAAGCTGGGACAAGTAACAGGAGCCACCGCATCTCCTTTGGTTATACTATAGAGTTAGATAAATGACAGAAATTGTGGCATAGGAATTATAAATTAACAGTTTCAACTACAGATAAAGAAAACCTATATGAAATGTTTTATAGATGGCACTTTCCACCTGCAAGACTGGCAAAGATTTTTAAGGACATGTCCGCTAAATGTTGGAAATGTAATCAGACACTGGGTTTTTATTATCATATGTAGTGGACATACCCAAAGGCAACAAATATTGGACAAAAATACATACATGGTGAGAAAAAATGGTAAAGCAGCACATAGATCTAAAATCATAAATATTTTTGCTGGGTATCCTACCAGAAAAATACAATAAAGGAAATATGTTACATGTGTTAACAATTGTGTTTGCACAAAAGTGGAAAAATGAAGAGATCCCTACAGAGGAAAATGTAATTAAAAAAATATTAGAATGTGCAGAAATTGATAGATTAACACTCAAAATTAAGGAGAAGGAAGAAACTAAATACTTTTTAACATGGGATTTTCAGGCCGCTTGGCAGGGTCCAGGAAAAGGGCCTTTTCTGCTGTTGCACCTGACCTCTGGAACATCTTGCCCACAGTGAGGTTGGCCCCAACTGGTTCTGCCAGTTAGCTTGGGGCCCCAATGGATCATTGTGTTTGTGGGTATTATTTAACATATATGCACATTTTTATCTTTGTAAGCCGCCCAGAGTTACCTTGTAGTAAGATGGGCGGCCAAAAAATTTAAGAAATAAACAAATAAACAAACAGACTTAGCTATGGCTCTATGTTTCTTCTTTGGATTCTGCAAGCTTGGAATCCAGAATTCAACATCGATTAATCTGCATGGTGATTTCTAAGGTTGCAACTTCCTATTTCAGAAACTCTTAACAAATTGGTTATTCAGAGAATCCAATACCTTCATGTGTACCCAATGATGATTTAAGCAAAATGAAAGGTATCCTTTCCAATAATATTTTCCCAAGGCTAACTAATAATAACTATTATCTGTACACAATAATTTGAAGTCACAGTTGCCAATTCTTTGGCCGGTGTTGGCCTTCATATGCATTGAATTCTTCCAAAAAACCTAGGGTGTTGTATCACGTAGCATATGTGTGGATCCAAGGAATGTGCCCTTTTGTAGCTTGGAGAAAAAGAGGAGTTATTTCCAGTTCTATCTTTGACACCTGTAGGTAGGGCTGGAAGAATTGAACAGCCACTGCCACTCAGCGTTGACCATATCAGACCAGAGAGACCAAGAATATGCAACCTGCAGCCCTAATCATCAACATCACTGCATTTCCAGATTTAGCTCATTTTTAGGAGTTTGGTTTGGGCCAATCTTAAAGGCGTCTTAAAGCCTTGCAGATTACATCCATACTATCCCTAAACCTATTAGTAATATAAAAAAGGCCAAAGATGTTGACACCCCCCCTCCCCCCAAAAAAAGTTCAATTATGTATCCAGCTCCACTCCCTGCCATCTTTGGAACGAAATTCAAAGAACAGTTTCCCAACCACAAGAAAGTTACAAGCCCGAGACAGACTAGTTGTCTGACTCAGAATGACACTTTCCTAGGCTTGGGGAAACAAGTGTTGGCCACTTCCCTGCTTTCCCTGAGCAACTTCCCTAGCCAGCCATCTCTCCACATTCAGATATTAAGAAGTGCTATCATCTAAATGCAAAACATCTTTCAAATATTGCAGGCATTCTGGCACAACTAATGAGGAACACAATATCATGTGGACTGATATAAACATCAGATCTCATCAGTGTGCCAATATTCTCACTCAAAAAAATCATAAGCACACTTTATGATGCTACTGTCCCTGAAAGCTGTATGATTTTTCTTCCTCCTCCTTCTATGATAGATTTAGGTTCATTGCAACTTGATGACTTCAATTAATTTCAAAACTGTATTACTATAAGAGCTGCATTATTTGTCAACTGGAGCTTGATGAGGGTACATTCTGGTGTAAAATGTGAAAATTAGGCTAGGGAATCATTGTTGACATTAACTAGGGGGTGGGTTAAATCTGGGTTAACTGATAAAGTAAGCTTCTGAAATGCCTAGTCAAATTGGGTGGGGCTGGGGAGGACATTGTACCCCTCTTCCTCTGAAGCAGTGGTTCTCAACCTTTTCTTCATGGACCCTCTTTAAATACCTTTTGTGATCACGAACCATGGCCATGAACCCCCAAGACTTAACTCAAGATTTAAATCATAACATTTCTTCAAGCCTTTGTGGACCCCCGGGTCAATCTTGTGGCCCTCCAGGGGTCTGTAGACCAAAGATTGACAACCACTGCTCTGAGGGATTGTAAGATTTATTTTCTTTTCAAAACACCTGAAAATTGCTATGTTGCTGCTCTTCAAAAATTTCTAGCATATACTACTTCTCCCATATGTACGAAGTGTGCATATTGTACTTGCTTTGTAATCACTTGGCTATTGTGTTTTACTATGTGTCATAGAGCTGGTGAGAAACAACTTGAGTTTGGAATGAAACCATCATAGTTATCTCATACCTGGAAAGGTTTCCACTGTGAGTTCTGTTCTCCTTATCGCTTAAATGTAAGATATGTGCTACCCTTGAGCTAATATTTTGGTTGTCTCCCACCTATGTAGATATGATTACTGTTTTCTCCTTAGCTTTTGCTTACACTCTTCAAAAAACCTGGGATAGTCTTTGCAGTCTCAATTCTTATCAACTGTATATGTAGAAATCCCTTTCTGATACAGAAGACTTGCTAAATTAGAATGACTCCTTTTAAGTGTATTAAGAATGTAGTTGAAGACAGTTATGCCATACTATTGGCAGAAAAGCACATTCCGTATTTTTTTTTAAACGATATATTGGAAAGGAAACACATTAACATTTGCTTTAGGGTAAAAGCTGTTTTAACAATTCTTTAGAATACTGTGTAGTAGAAATAAAGATTTACATAGTCCAAAATTATAATTTCCAGAATGGTCATACATGCTAAATTAAGAACCAGCATGAAAGCTTTTACTGTCTCAAAGAGAAGCTTGGGATTTTATGAAGTGTTTTCAGTTACATCACTGGCCATCTGTTGCATAAAAATCTGTTGTTTGAAGGCCAGGAGTTGCTCCCAATTTTAGTATGGAAATAGCTCAAAGCAGTTGTGTTGAAGTATCTGTCTTTGGCATTTTACATGGCTCACAAAGTCAGAGAAAGATTTAGTTCTTGTTGTTGAAGCTTTCACATATCCAATTAAATTAGCCTGGCAAATTTCCTCAGCTTCCACACATATCCACCATATTGATAAGCTCATAATAAATTTAACCATAACTACCTGGTACAAATATATATTTAGATCACAATACTATTTACAAGTGGGGTGCAAATATCTCTATCATTTTGACATTGTTCCCAGTCTTTCCTTGCTCAGAATACTAGTGGCATCTATCTGAGAATCTATTAAGATGGCTATATGTTACCTTTTAATTGCCTGTCTCAATCCATGTACACTTATAATTTTGCCTTGATTAGATAAGTGGTCTAGTAGTTCATCCATACAGAAAGTAATTTATTGCTTGATATCAAGTTTAAAAGGAGGCCTTTTTTAACTTATAATAGTGTTTTATATTTCCATCTTTTAAGATATTTTATTACTTCTCAGCCTAAAGAACTCCCAACCAAAAGATAATCATGATTGACCCTGTTTTAACAAAGTCAACCAGGTTTTGCCAGCTGTTTATGTATATGGAGGGCTGCCAAGAATATTAATACAAACTGTTTGTACAACAAACCATAATATAGATAGTACCAGGATATTACAAAATACTTTGCTCCATGGACATTTATTTATTTATTTATAGTCAGATTTATATGCCGCCCTTCTCCCACAGGACTCGGGGTGGCTCACAACAATAAAAACAACCCGACAATAAATAAGAATTAAATAATATTAAAACCAATTTAAAATCCCCAGTCCCCATGTTAAAATCCACAACAGATCAGGGAAGTTGGTGAAAAAGCCTTGTCTTTAGGTTGGCGCGGAAGGTGCGGAGGTCAGGGGCCATCCTGAGCTCGGTGGGCAACCCATTCCAGAGGGTCGGTGCGACCACAGAGAACGCCCTCATCCTGGGGACCGCCAGCTGACACTGTCTAGCCGAGGGGACCCGGAGGAGGGCAGCCCTATGTGAGCGCACTGGGCGGTGGGAGGCCGGTAGGAGGTGATTCTGCAGATACCCTGGGCCCATGCCATGACAAGGTGAAATATCCTATCTCCATCCCTATATAACTTCCCAAAAGCCAATTTTCAAACCAATTTTAGCATCTTAATTCATGCTAAAAACAACTGCATTTTGGCTGAAATAAAAATAATCCGTATTATGGTCACAACTCTTATCAATCTATTTTTTATTATTTGCCATCAAGTCACTGTTAGCTCTTAGCAACCACACAGGTAGATTTTCTTCAGGAATAAATCCCATTGCAAAGTGACAAAATAATGTGTAGCTCTTCAACTTTGCAGAAATCTGCTGATTTTAGTATTGTGACTTTATGTTTTATTTATTGCCATTATTATTGCCAATCCTGGTTTTTATGTTTATCTCTTGCTCTTTATGATGCCTCAAGTTCAGATTATACCTTTTTGTCAGTTCTTGCAGAACCTGGTTTCTTATCAAATTTTCTACCTATTGCTATCACCAACTAAGCCTCACTGCTATGAATCCCCATTGTCTATTCACAGCTAAGACTTTCTAGACTCTCTTTTGATTTGTTTCTTCTCTGATAGCTATATGGTCAGATGGGGTTATTAACCAGAATTCCAATGTGCAGTTTTTAGTACAAGCAGTCTTTACAGAGTTGACAATTATCTGGGATTATAATAATTTATCCCATTCAAAATGAGGTACTTGTGCATTTAATTACAGTTGGTTAGTAGACATATTAGTAGATGTTCCAAACAATGGAGATCTCTGTCAACAGTATCCACCAATGAGACAAACTGCAACACTTGATGGGAAACAGTATTTAGCACTACAAAAAATCCTTTAAAATTTTTGTCCTGACCTTTTGATCTCTATAGTAATGCCTATTCTGAAATTTAGTCTACAGGACGTCATTCCCATACAAACCACATTACTGTATTTTTCAGAGTATAAAATGCACTCCCCCCCCAAAAAAAGCGGGTGGAAAAGTCTGTGCGTCTTATACAGCGAATATTGCGGCAGGGGGGGAGGGGAGTTGGTACGGCACCGATCAGCTGTTCTGAACGGGTCATGGCGACAGTGGCGAGCAGGCGGAGGTGGTGAATGGGTGGCGCCAAATGGGTAGCGGTGACGAACAGGCAGCGGTGGCAAATGGGCGGTGGCGAATGGGCAGCGGCAAACAGGCCAGATGAATACCAGATGGATGCTGGGAGGCAGAGGCAGGTTTTTTTTCTTGTTTTCCTCCCTAAAAGCTAGGTGTACCTTATAGTCCAGAGCGTTTTATAGTCCAAAAAATACGGTACTTCTTTTTTTGTATTTTTCAAATGACAAGTTGCTGTAATACTGATGGGCATGGAGTTGACTATGTTGTTCAAATATGTGAATATTTCAAACTACTATTGTTATGTGACAATGTGATCTCGAATATGATACCAGCTGAAACAGATGATGAAACATTTCAGCATAAGATTGGCTATCAAGAGAAGGAAAACTTGAGATTTATACAGTTCTGTAATTGCCTGCTCTATTGGCAACATCTCTACAACAAAGAACATGTTAAATGTCTAAACAACATTGACTTACTCAGGTAGTACAATATCTGAGCAAAATGTACTATCATTACAAGTGCACAATCCAAACTTCAATTCTAATGTATTATCCAAATATTATTAGTTATTATAATAGCTGTTATTCTTTCTCATGGATGACTCATTTCCTAGGAATAATTCCAAATTGTCTTCTAACTTATTGGCTGTGTTAGTAAATGTGTAAAAGGAAATGGGCTAGTATTATTTCTAGGAATTGTTTATTTTAGGAGTTTTTCTTCTTTAGCCGTCTTAAACACTATAAGGGATTTGCGTTGTCTTTTAATAGTTATAGAAAACCTGTATCAGACATGCATGCACAAAAGAGCCATCCAATTTTGTTCCAGAATAACACTTCAATAAAAGCATTACATACTCCTAGTTGACATTCCATTCAAGCTGCAAGCGTGCAAAGAAGGCTGGAGCCAAATAGCAAAAGTGAGGAAATAAGTTGCTTAGTTCCTCCATCTCTTGCTCTGGCCTCTTTTTTCCCACAGGTACAGTCTCCAACCTTTGTGGTTTGGCAGCCCAGTTGCAGAAGGGCAACCGTGCGAGTGGCAGGCCAGCATGCATGCACATGTGTAGCTCAATTTGTGTGAGTTGGTGGGACATCATGCACGCACACACAACTCAAGTGCAAGTTGAGCTTATATGAATGCTTGTGCACACCAACCCACTGCTTGTATAAGTTGAGCTGCTCACGCACACGTATGCTTGTCAGGGGTGGGTTCTAATTTTTTTTACTACCGGTTCTGTGGGCGTGGCTTACTTTGTGGGCATGGCTTGATGGTCATGTGACAATTATTTAGAATTTAGCAGAGGTACTGGTCTACGAGGCTTTTATCTGCTTGCAGAGCTGTACCGGTCTACTCATGTATTTTTGCAGCCACTGGTCTACCCATTTATTTTTGTAGGCACTGATCTACTCATTTGTTTTTGGAGGCACCGGTCTACCACCAAACTGCCTTTTACCACTGATCAGCTGTAGGGTGGCCCTTTGAAGTCCCTCGGCAAGAGTTTAAACAGTTTTTCCTTATAGCCCATCAGCTGGGACTCAAGAGGCAGCAATAGATTGGGGGTGGGGCCAAATAAAAGGTAAGAATAACGCGGGGTGGGGGTGGGGGGCAGAACCGGTTCGGTGATGTCATATCGTCACTGCTACCGGCTCGACGGAACTGGCCCGAACCGGGAGGAACCCACCACTGATGCTGGCCCAGGACCTAGTTGCAAATAGGCCATGGCCCAGTAATAGGGGGGTGGGGACCCCTGCTTTAAGATGTTTGGACTTCCAACTCTCTCAGAGAGTTAATGCATTTTGGTTGCTTACCTTCTTATTTCAAGATTTTGTTTGGGTTTAAGATATTTCACCTTTGGAATAAAGTAAGCATATGGCAAGGAAATGGTTAAAAAAAGTCAAGGTTTGGTAGTACAATCAAAACTCTGCCTGTTTTCTATGGATGCCGCACCATTCTTAAACCCCTGCATATGGGCTCTTTCTTTATCTCTTTCTTTTAGATTTGCCAAACATCATTTGGGAAAAAAATCCAGCCTTATATGTTTGCGGAAATCAGCATTTGCATAATTTTTGACGTGCATCTGCAGGCATTTCCTGACTAATTATTTTCCATACAGGCCTCCTATAACTCCTAATTTTATTATTATTGTTTTTCTTGACTTAATGTGTGGTTTATATAGGAAGATATACAATTTTGAATCAGCTGTTTAAACTGATATCACATTTTGGAGATTATCCAAGTTTCCTCATAGTGTATCATGTTAATAAATTTAGAAATGGAAAATGTAAATCCACTTGCAAAGTAATATTTTACAAGTGGTGTGCAACACTTTTGAAAGCATTCATAAGCATTGTACAGATACTGTGCCTCCTCCAAAGATTCTGAACTAGTCTCCAAACATTGCTTTTTCCATTCCAGTCCTTTCAATCAGCCAAATAATTTTGGATAAGTCTGAAATACTACCTGTTGTGTCATTGTTTGGATATTGGAAGATTTTTACTGTGTGATTCTGCTGTGACAATTATAGATTTATTTATGTATTAATTTCCCCAAATGCACATGCTAACACAATTGTAGATTCTAAGCCTTTGAGTTCTAGGTTGTAAATCCTGCTTATACGTCTACTTTTGTTCTGATTTATGTCTTGGTCACTTTCTTAACCTTGGAGACTAGAAAAGTGTGGCTTCAACTCCCAGAATTCCCAGCGAACCATGATTCATTCAACCATTCATAAAATCAATCAAATAGTGTTTAAAACGTATTGCAGTTCTTGCCATATTGAATCATTTCTGGAACCACTATGTTTTAGTGTTATCCAAAAGCTAATTTTGTTTAACATCCTGACCTTTGGATAAGTAATTCAGCCTAATTTCTTCTTTGTAAATGCTTTGTACAGTATTGGTTTACATTAGGTGAAAGCGATCAATAAATAATTTGTTTTGGCAGTGAATTTATACATTATGTGTAGGAACTATACATTTGCACCTTCAAAAAAAACTCCATTGTAATCATCAAATTAAATCAAGAAACCTATTTCAAAATCCTGAGCAAGTATACCTAAAGCCAATTACCACTTTATCAGGACTTATACTTCAGTAAACAGAAATAGAATTGGCTCATATGCTGTTTTAATACTTTATTTGAGAGGGATTTAATGCATGCAGAGAAAAAAATCTGAAATAGTTTTCCCTATCATAAGGCAGAGGGAAGCAATTAGGCAGTGAATACAAATAAACAATACACAATGTTGCAGGGGAGTGTTGAACATGGAATCTATTCTGCTTTCTCATTCCTTGTATAGTATAAGATGCTACCCTAGTATCTTGGTTGATCTAAATTTTATTTTATGCAGTCTTTTATGTTTATAAAGTATAGAACACTATCCTTGGGAGTTCCACAAGTAATTCATGGCAAAATTGTGTAAGAAACTGTATCTAGAAATATTACTTCTCATATCTGAAACTTTTATAGTCCATGTATTGCTAACTAAATTTACCTTTCAATGCAATGACCCCATCCTGACTGTATCTAGATAAATTCTTTAAGACCTCTGTGTTTTCCCAGGCTCCTAGAGTGGGTTGCAACCTTGGGGGTTATTGTGATTGGTTAGATAATTGTTATCTCTGGTCATTCTTTTTGTGTATTTCCATTGTGTGTACTGTTTTAAATTTTTCATATTATATACTGTCCAGAATTGTAATGGAGTTGAGTTGCTGATAAAGTTAAATAAATACGTAAATTCATACATAAATTCAGTGCAATGTTTTCTCCTACGATGGTTCCCTGACTGCATTCTTTCTGTTAAGACAAATGACATTAGGATAGCTCACAAGAGGAGGGATATGCAATCTCAAGGCTTTCTTAGTTGTCCTGCAGAGTTACAAGTTTGCATCACAGTCTAAAGCCAATATTCCTAACAGCATGTGTGGATATGTAAATTGATAGATTGTAAGTGAAAAACAACACAGAAATAATTTAGTTCTGGCTATAAACCCAAGTGCGGTTCCATGAAAACCGACCCTGAGAAAAGATGCACAGATTGGTTTATACTACTTGATATAATATTAGAGATACAAAGATGTTACAGTATTCTGTATTTGACCCATCATTTGTATCAACTAGATAAGATTTGTTTCAGATTTCATTTCTGGTTAGATCTAAATTTGACAGTTCCAAATAAATACTATTGCTGAAAATGTTGACTTGCGGCAGCAATATCATATCTATTTCTCATACGTCTTGAGGTGAACCTTAACCAATCTGTATTGAGCAATAACTCTCTCCAATGGATATTTTATTTAGGCAGCATCAAGATTGAGGCTGGGGATGGAAATGTTTATTTGAAACCCGACTGTATTACAGAAAGTCCTCAACATGCAAACATTTGTTTAGTGATCATTTGAAGCTACCAGCACAAAAAAAAAAAGTGACTTATGAGAAGTTTTCACACTTATGCTTGCTGCAGCATCCCCATCATCACATGATCAGAATTCAGGCACTTGGCAACAGACATGTATTTATGACAGTTACACTGTCCTGGGGTCATGCAATCAATCACCTTTGTAATCTTCCCAGCTGGCTTCCGACAAGCAAAGTCCATGTGGAGAGCCAGATTTACTTAACGACTACATGATTCACTTAACAACTGCCGAGGATGCCGAGGTGGCGCAGTGGTTAGAGTGCAGTACTGCAGCTACTTCAGCTGACTGCTAGTTCAGCAGATCAGCGGATCAAATCTCACCGGCTCAAGGTTGACTCAGCCTTCTTCTAAAATGAGGACCCAGATTGTTGGGGGCAATATGCTATTTAGTATACTGTCTTTGGTGTAAGCCGCCCAGAGTCCTTGGAGAGTGGGCGGCATAGAAATATGAATAATAAAATAAATAAACTGGGGAAAAGTCATAAAATAAGAAAAAACTAACTTAACAACTGCCTTGGTTAGCAACAGAAATGTTGTGGTCATAAGTCAAGGACTGCCCGTACTGATGTACAAACAAAAATATGTATGCTTTTGTTTCAGGTCACTAAGAGTTACTATGCTGATTAAGCGAGCCTATATATTGACTAATTATAAAATGAGCTATATAAATGGTCAATAGAATTAGGGGAATGGAGGTAGGTGGGTTGAGGAGTTAATATTTAATAGCAGCATCAACATGAAACAATCAACTGTTATAAAAAATGATATATTTTGATTTAGAATAAGTAATAGTTTTAGTACAAGCTTACTAAAGTAGCCATATAATTTGATTATAGACATATGGAGCAGAGTTTATGTGGATTAAATTGTTGCTTATTTAACATACATTCATATATAGCATATGTATATATGTGTACATGTATGAGTGTGTGTGTGTATATGTGTGTGTATTCATACAGATAGACAGACAGACAGACACACTCATATTCTTTGGAGAGCTGTCATCAGAATTTCATTTGTTAATGCATGCCAGTGTGTTCACAGAAAAAAATCTTATCATTTCATTTGATTCTTATTCTATCCAGGAATACAGTATTTATGGCTGGTTCTTGCAGTTAAGATCATCGCAGCATGCTCAAGGTCATGTGATCAAAATTTGAGTGCAAACTTGTGACCTTCCCAGCCAACTTCTGACAAGCAAAGTTAATGGGGGAAGCTGGATTCACTTAACAACCATGGGATTCACTTAACAACCATGGCAAAAACAATAGGTAACATGGGGAGCAGCTCACTTAACCACATTTTGATTGCAATTGTGATCACAAGTTGAGGACTACCTATACATATTTTTGCATCACTTTTTCCCCTCCAGGCTTCCTACAAAGTAGAAGAGAGTCAATCAGATTTCCAATCCATTACTTCAGGGCAAAGCAGAGGGTGTTATTGGGGCAATTCCATCAACCTCATTTTAAAAACAATTAGTTCCTTTTAATAATTTAAACAATGCAGCAAAAAAATGAACAGAGGTAGATGCAAGCATTTCGGATTGACTCATCAGTGCCTACATTACAATAATTACAGCTGTCAGCCTCTTTGATGCTTGCTTGCTATCGGCTGCCATAGTAACGGTGAGGGGGGCAGATTGGTATTTGGGTGGGGAAGTGAGCTGGAGTGAAGGCGGCCTGTGTGCGCAACTGGAGTTGTTTATGCCTAGTCAAGGTCAACCGTCCTGGAATACTAGATGGACAAAAACACCTGAAGATGTGCCCTACATGATACCATATGGGATGGGGATTAGACATTCAGCCTGGGTCCTTTGGGGCGGGGGAGGGATTTGGGGAAACTTTCAATAGGTAACTTTCATGCCTTTTGCTTCAGATCTTGCTTTTCTTTCGTTGCTATCATTTCAAACTCAGTAAAAGTACCTCTTTTCTACAAACATGGAGTTGGTGGTTTTCTTTCTCGAGTTCTGAATGGAGGCAAGCCTGACAACAGCTTTATGACAATCTACGCCTCCCGTGGGTGTAAGGCTTGCCATTGATTGCTTTCCTGCATACATTATAGGCTTAATTAATGCTCTTGCTAGGTCTTATATTTGAGGCTGACTTCAACCGTGTTATTGTAACGTAGGTACTCCTGAGTCAATACGAAATGCTTGCATCTGTCTCTGTTTATCTTTTGGCTGTATTGTTTAAACCTCACTTTACTTCACTGAAGTTTACTTATTTGTCAGTCTCCCCATAATTCTCTGGTTCAATCACTTTCCCCTCAGTACCTGCTGGTTGCCCAGTCATGGCAAGAGGCTCTTTTCTCCTCTCTGGGACTCTTTCTGAATGTGTTACCCATGTTTCCTTATTTCAGTTTATTTTAATTTGGGAGATGCTGAAATGGGAGGAGGGACAGACCTCCCCACCATCTCCATTTGTCCTGTGGTAGTATATTACAGAATGTTTTCTCCGCTGCTTTCTAATATGCCAAAGTGGGAGATGAGCAAACCCAAAAGGAGAAAAAAATAATTCCTTTGTCTATAGTGATTAGTGCACAAACAAATCAGGACAATATGATTTGGCAGTGACCTGGAATAACTGCAACAGAACCAAAGTAGGAATTGATAATGCAAGAACTCTTTTAGTACTATTGTCTTGTCTTATCAAAGATAGCATTATCTAGAGTGCATTAAAGCAATCCAGGCTTGTTGAAATTAGGGTTAGGCATGTGTTGCCATGGCCAGATCCACAGAGCACGGATGTCAGAGGGTCAGGACTAATGACACTCCTGGCTGCTAAAGTTTGAAAACAAGTCAAGTAAAGTCCAGACAAGGTGGAAATAAATCTCAACCATCCAACAAAAGAACAATAACAGAGTACCATCGAGCATAAGATCATGTTCTTGCACATTATGATTTGTAAATTTGTGCTGAGTTGTGCAGACCACAACACTGTGGCCAATATAACAAGCCATGACTTAGCCTTGCATGAGAAATCAACAATTTTATGGCGGTGCCATAGAAAAAAAAAAGAATCACGGTCTCTGAATCGTGGATCTCTCAGGCCTGATTGAATCCTTCTGTATCTCAAGGGCTCCCTGCTATTGCAGCCACTAGCCAGTTCCAGGAGATTCTCTCAACGTGATCCTTAGCAGCCTTCGTGGCAGGGAGGCACCTAGGCAGGTCCATTAACGTGTGCGCGCGCGCGCGTCCCACTCTCCCGCCCAGAAAGCGGATAAGAAGTAACCGCGGGGTTGCCGGGAACTTCGTTATTAACACCAGCAATTTCCCTTCCTGTCTCCCCCCGTCTTGAATTTCCCAACAGGCCGGCCTAGAGGCGACTCCCTCCCTCCTGCGCGCTCTTAACCGTCGGCAGAATCCGGGCCCCGCCACCCTTGCAGCGCTTCTTCTGCCTCCAGCCCTCCTTCCTCTCCCGCGCTTTGCTCCAGGCATGAACCCTTTATTGTGTCTGCCGCGCTCACTCCTCCCCGCTTGGCGGGGCCTCCCCTCGACCAACAGGCAGCTGCTGACCTCGTTTTGCGTCCCCCGAGAGACTCTGCTTGGACTGCGCCGCGGGGACGGCCTGATTTTCGGCCAGTCCTCCGCCTCGCCGGTCCAAGAACGGGAGCTTGGCGGCTGCTCCTTCCACAACTCCTTCCCAGGGTGGTTTCCGTCCACCACCCCCACCCCCAGCCCCTAGGTAGGGAGGAAGAGAGGCGTGCTCGCTCTCATCCATGCAACCTTAAGGGGCCCAGGCTGCGCACTTTGCTCTGCCTTGGCAAAACAACCCTCAAGTGGCTGCTATCCGGTGAGAAAGCTTCCCCGTCTGTCCTCAACCTGGTGCCCTCTGGGCGAGCTGGGAATATAATTCGCAGGACCTCCAGGTTTATTCTGAAAGATGGGACCCCAATGTATCTCGCAGAGCTCCGCTTTGTCTTCTTCCCCCTCCTCCTCCTCCATTCTTAAGTTTAACCTCGGTTTAAGCAAGTAAACTACATTTCTAGATCCCCCCCAACCAGTCACAAACCAATCCCGCCGGCTGCGTTCAACAGGCCCGCATTAAAGTTTGATCGGCCAGCTGTACGGTATATTCGCATGTACATTCGCCTCCATTCGTGAAAAAGAACCCCTTCGCCCCCGGAATTAGGCGCAGCCGGGAGCAGCCTTTGCGGGGCGCTTGCGAGACTCATTGAGCCACCCCGTTTCCCTCTGCGGACGCCTTAATTCCCCTTTTGTTAACTATTCCCTCAGGACTCCCGCTCCCTGCCTTCCAGGCCAACTGGGGCCGCCGCCTCTCCTCGCTAAGGCTTCCCTCTGTGTCTGGGCGCGCCCCAGGTTCCCTGAGGGCAGCCCTCTCTCTCCCTTTCCCCAGCGGGAAAACACCGGAGCGCCCGGCTGCCTCGGCACTTGCCCGAACGGTCCAGCGCTGCCCAGCAGAGAGCTCTCTTTTTACGCGGATCCACCTCCGGCCTCTTCCGCGTCCTGCCCGCCCCCTCCCTCGCCTTTCGGTGGGGAGATCCCTCTCCCGCTCTCCGGGTCGGCTCTTCCGTGGGGCTCCCGCCCCTTTCGCTTTCCAAGCCCTCCCTTCATCTCGTCCCGCCGCCGACCCTCATCGCTTTAATCTTGGTGGGCCCGGGAGGGAAGGCGGGGGACGTCAGTGCCGAGTGGGCTGGTCCAAGGCAGGGCAGAGCGAGGCAGCCTCGCTTTACACGGCTCCTTCCCTCCCGCGGGAAGCAGCAGCCGCCCTTCTGGATTGGCCGTGCCGAGGCCTGGCGGAGAAGAGGCGCGGGACCGAGGTGACCCGAAGGGCTCCGCGGAGACGCGCTTAGAGGCGCTTTCTTCCCGGCTCTGGGAATTGACTGGCTGGGAGGGAGGCTGCGAGCAGCGGCGTGGACGGCGGGTAAGTCGAGAAGGGGAAGCCAGCTGTGCAGCCGTTTCCATTCATTGTATCGAGGGGAATTGGGGAGCGAGGAGGGGCTGAGACTGCGGGCGGCTTTTGCTTAGTCAACTTTCCTCCGGGTAATTCAACTTCGAATGGGGGACGAGATGCGGGGTGGGATCGATTCTGCTTCGCTTGGGTGACTTGCAAACGGGTACCACGCCGGGTAACCTAAGAGCATGCAGGTTGCTCCCGCAGGAGGAATCACAGGCAGACGCCTCTTAGAGAAAGTGAGTTTGCCCATTGATTTCAACGGGGGGATTCGTTTCTAAGGAAACCCCGCGTAGTACTGCAGTCTGAGAAGTTTTGTTTTAACATGGACCCAAATTCCAGCCTTCTGGGTATTTAGATGACCGGGTGGGAACAAGAGAGGAAAAAGGCAACGAAATTACGCAGCCTTCTCCGGCTGATTACGTATCGGAGCAGTTGGAGAGAAAAGCTGGGATCCTGCTAGGGGTTTGGCAGTTGGTGATCGCAGGAGTTCTGCCTAACCGACAGGGGATACATACCATAAACCCACATGCAGTTTCTGCAACCCAAACCAACTTTACGATTTCTGCCTCTGCGGAATAAGCCCCTGAGCCCCAAACCTAGCAGCTGTAACCGAGCTGGCTTTCTAAGGTGCTGGGACTGCGCCGTCTTGTACCAACCCGGTTCTTCTCCCAGGCGGCGCGTTTGCTCTTGCAGAAGCCGTTTCCTCCCATCTGCCTGAACCCAAAGTGAGCAGGCTGATAAATCTGCCAGTCCTTTTATTGCTCGGCCTCCTGCTGTAGTTTTTCCAGCACGGAAAGGAAGCGGGGCTGCTTGCATTGTTCGTGCACGGGACCCCTTACTGGTTGGGTGACTGGCTGGGAAGGAGGCGTTTGTTTGTCTTGGTGGTTTTTTTTTTTTTGCACATGCATTCTTTGGGAGTAAAGCACTTTCAGAAGCCTGGTATCCTCTCCTCTTCCTTCTTGCCTCTTTGTGTGTCAGGGAACTGTAACATTCTTGTTCCTTTTGCACGCATAAATTATAAAGGGGGAAAGGGAATTACCAGACGCCTTGCATCCAAACCTTCCCAACTGCTTTTGTTTTTCCTTTTGGACTGGCTGCAATGCCCTGAAGGGGAAAACCGCAGGTCCAGGGGTTGTTCCATTGATTTGGCAGGAAAGAGGCTCTCCAGCTGCCTCCATGTAAACTTTGGGGCTTTCTTCCTTCTTTATCCTTTCCCCTCCTCCACCTTCTGTTTTCTATTTGGCCTGTACTTTTTCCTGGTTTTGAGAAAGTGGGAGACCTACTTTGACAACAGGATAATAAACAGTATAATTATTACAGGAAAAACGTTGGCTTATAGAATAGGTTTGGGGATGCTGTATTGCACATGAAGCCAAATAAGGAATTGTAGAACAAGAGCTTTATAACTGCAGTGTTTTATTTTACACTTGTTTGCTTGTAGTTTGATTTGGTGCAGATCTTACTCATGTCTTTACAACTTCTTCAAGGACACTAAAGTGTCTTTGGGTTGACAACTGGCCTTTAAAAAGCATCGAGTACCTGATATGCACTTAATTTGATCATTAACCTTTTTTTCCTAAGCAAAAGTAGCTGTGAATAGACCAGTCCTGGTTGAAGCTGTAGCTTATAGTGTATCAGTTATTTGGTGTTTCTATTACTTGTTAACTTTTACTTCAAGCAGTATAACTGTTCAAACCAACTTCTACTTCCTGACCTTGTTACAACTGTATTTTTGGAGCTGTATGATGGAAGAGGGACAGCCTGTCTTGGATCCTTTCTTCTGCATTGTGCTACTGTTGTTTTCTAGACTTTTAATATATATCAATTTGCCAGCTGTGTCAGGAAGGGAAATGGAGAAAGATAGCACAATTAACAGTTGTTGTTCAGTACAAATTTAGAAAGATCAGTTATGACCCCTAGAAAAAATGTATTTCCAAATTGGGAAAATTGGACTGCTGTCAAGTAAAACAGTGGCATTAAGTGTTATCTGACACATTGGAAAAACGCTTTGTTTGTATTTTTATATCAATTTTCTGAATTGTTTATTATATTATATTTGCATTTTTCTGAATGATGGAATGTATTGCCCATTGCATACAATTTATTTTCTCAGAGAAGAGTGTATGAAATGTATATCTTACACCCAAAATGTATATTTGCAAAAATTATTTGTCAAATTCCATATAAAATATATTAAATGGAGAAGTATTATATACTCCCCTCTCTCTGTCCCTCTCTCTCTCTCCCATCCCCCCACCCCAACCAAATTGATCACTGCACTGGTCAAAATATTAAAAATTTAAAAGTTATGGCTCCAAATAGGATCTTTAGACTTCCTTCTGCGCTCAGTGAAAAACACTTATATTCCTGTAGCATGTACAAACAAATGTACAATCGTGTTAAATGATATGAGCATTCCATAATTGCACCAGACCAGACCTTTAGTCTTCTGGATGACCATGAAGATCTGTTTTTTCCATAAGTCACTTTTTGAGATCTGTTACAGGGGTTACTATGCAGATGCTTTGAGTGGTCACTAGGTAAATGCTTGTAAGTTGAGGATTTCCTGTGTATCATGAGTGTTGAGTCACCTTTGTTTTCATCCACAAACCTTCAGATCCACTTCCTTGGAGAGTGTAGGGGCATTTGTAGAATATGCCCCAGTGCAACTGCCAAAAGAACCGTGCCTCACCTGATTTTATTGACAACACTTTGATGGGCTTTTTATCAAAGTTTATTCAGATATCTTTTCATCTGCTCAGATCTAAATCAGAAACTCTCATAATGCAAAACATGTGATCTTCCAGTTAATATTATCTGTCTCTGCATGAGCTTTCCAGTAACTCTGAAATTTCCTTTATGTTCTGCTGTGGTAACATTCCATTTATGCAATGAGTAAAAATGTTCCGGGTTGTATTTTCTTAGGTAGGTCATGAAATAAAAGAATTGCCTATTAGTCACTAACATATTATTGGTACCATAGTAACTAATGGATGTTGGTTAATCTCAGAATTGAAGAACATTCGGCCTGGTCAGAACTTAGATGAGATATTGCTTCAAAATTTGAGGTTAGCTTGACAGGAAGAGATCCTGGAAGTCTAAGAACTTTCACCATAACATATGTAAGCTCAATGTTTGGAAGCTAGTCTAATAAAGAAACTATCATATAAAGCAGTCATGTCCAAGCCATGGCCCACAGGCTGCATACGGCCTTGATCAGCTAGTAATGTGGCCCCACAAGATCTTAAGCTTTTAACATTATGTGATTTTATATTTTTTTATTATTATTTAGCACATGATGAAAATATGACAGAAGTGAAATAAACATATACAGTATACACAGTCCATGTAATTATAAGTAAAGCTTCTAGGCAGTTTGGCAGTGGCGTCATAACTGAATGTCCAATTCAGCTATCTAGGTGATCGCCTCTGGCGTTGCTTCATGTAGATCTTCTAGGGAACAAGCAAACAGCCATCTTGGGCAATTTTGCACAAAATGTTTAATAGTTTGCATATCAGCACCATAATCACAACAATCTTTCCATCCCCACTGATACAACTTCTTCCAGTATCACACCTAGTTCTGTACAATTGCAACAAGACAAAGCGAGGCAGGTCAAAAGCAGGTGGTTTGGTAAAGGATTTTATACCATGTTTCTGTAAAAATAAGCCCTACCTTGATTTTACACATACGTCCAATATAAGCCCTAGTCCCAAAATAAGCTCACCCACTCTGTTGCACCTGGTTGTACAAGGTGGGGCAAGGCGCACAGATAAAAATCAAGTTAGGATGGGGATGGAGGTATGGACCTGCCCCATACACTTACCTTAGAACAGTTACAGCCAGGGCTCCAATGCCCCGACACCTGCCTCACCTTGCCAGCCCACTTCTTCTTTGGCTGCTTGCCACTGTTTGCACGTGTCACTCCCTGGCTTCCGTTTCACCATCAGAGGCCTTTGGGAAAGACCTGTGAAACCAAGAAATGAGCTCCGGATTGATGTAGCGCCTCCCCCCCCCCTCTGTTTTGCTGTCAAAGGCCTTTGGAAAAGCTTCTTCCAAAGCTTTTCCAAAAGCTTCAGCTGAGAAACAAGCTCTGGATTGATGGCCAAAAGCCTCTGACGGTGAAACAGGCACCACATGCATCAATCCAGAGTTCATTTCTCGGCTACAAAGGCCTTTCCTGAAGGCGTCTGATGGCGAAAAGTTGCCCAGAGGGTGCCTCACATGCGAGTGGCAGCAAGTAGCCGCAGAAGTGGGCTGGCAATGTCACACGGGCTCCTGCTGCATGGAGCTGGTGCCACCTCCACGAGGTGAGACAGTGGAAAAGACATCCCCAAAAATGAGACCTAATGCCTCTTTTGGAGGCAAAAAAAAAAAAAAAAAAAAGTCCAGGTCTTATTTTTGAGGAAACACGGTATTACAAAATTAAATTATAAGATAACTTTATTGTCATTTTTTTTATTGGCCCACATTAAAAATGAAATTCTGTTGCCTGCCCTCAAGAGAAAGTGTATATCTATCCAAACACATACATAACACACATATACACATGCTATATACATATATAAATATATACCTGCACCATATATATATGTACATATTAATCACTGTCCATTTTGAATATGTAGTGGAAATAGATAACTTGAGACTTCACAAGGTTGATACTATAAATTATAAATAATATAAATTATAAATAAATTACGTATTTTCTGTTGCCCAAGATAATTCTTCTTAATTCAACTCTAAATGTTGGACATCCATGATCTAAAAGTCCACAATTGTACTGTACTGTACCATTAAAGACTTAAGTCACATTACTTATCAAATTGAATATTGAATTGTTCAAGTCAAAATCTGCTCCCTTTGAATTTCAAAATACAGATTTGAATCAAATATTTGAATTTCAAATGTGTCTTAGATCTTCAAATCCTTTTATCTTTTCTTTGTGAGTGTACTAGTATAGTAATAGCAATAGCACTTAGACTTATATACCACTTTACAGTGCTTTACAGCCCTCTCTAAGCGGTTTACAGAGTCAGCATATTGCCCCCAACAATCTGGATCCTCATTTTACCCACCTCGGAAGGATGGAAGGCTGAGTCTACCTCGAGCCTGGTGAGATTTGAACTGCCAAATTGCAGTCAGCTGGCAGTCAGCAGAAGTAGCCTGCAGTACTTGCACTCTTAAGCACTGTGCCACCATGGCACTGTATAAACATTATACAGGTATAGAATGCATCAAAACTGAAATGTAAACCTAGTATGGTGGCTTCATATAATTAAAAAAGTCAAATTACTTAGAAAAATATGAAAAATCTTAATTCCCTCTACTGTAGCCATTGCCCCACAAGTACAGTAATAAAAACCTCATTGTTGTGATCCTGACTCCCAAGTCTGTCCTAACAGAGGAAGATGACTCTGAAAGTGATGGGGAGGAATTGACAAGGCCTCCCTCTCCAGGACCCTCTTTTCTGGCAATGCCTCAGGTTCCATCCGAAGGCCAGGAGGAACAGCCTGGGATGTGCCAGGAGGAAGGCATATCGGAGCACCAATTGATAGGGAGCGAGGATGATGAATCCTGGCTTGATCCCAGGCAGCGTTGGAGGGAGAAGCATCCGCAGCAACGGAAGAGGCGTGGGAGGGCCAGAGATTGAGCTGAGTCACGGAGCCACGCCCCACCAGGAATAAAAGTGGGTGGGATTGCTCTTCAGGCTTTGTGACGGACAAAGTTAAACCCTGAAAGTCACATCGTGATCTCTGAAATTCAGCTTGGATGTATTTTGGACTAAACATTGACTAAACTCTTGTCTCGTGGATAATTTGTTGCTCCTGGAACGGACTGAAGATAAGTCCTCTTCTGCTTTATGGAGTGAAAACGGTCTTGGCAGGCATTCGGCAGTTTGCTGCCAAAACCTTGGTCTGTTAAGAATTCTAATCTGTTTACCTAATAAAATATTGGCAGGCGTACTTGGTATTATGTTTGCCTGTGTGAGGAAGGGGGACAGAACACTTATCTTCAGCAACTCAAGAAAGGTGTCTTAATTCTGTTATCTGTTATGATAATAATGTAATAATAGCATTGACAAAATCACCAGTCAATTAGAACTTTACTTGGAACAGCTTTCAACCTATGACAATACTTGAACACCTTCAAATGTGAACATCTGCCTATCCCACTAGGTGGATAAAAATGCAAAATCCAGTCTAAACATCTGGCTGACTACAACAAGCCACAATTATTCAAAACTAATGCAATCAAGACGGTAAAATGAAAAATAATAATTCAAGGTGCAGATTGTGCAAAGAAACAAACAAAGATCATATACTCGGGTCATGCAAGAAGATTGCACAAACATTATAAATAACAACATAACATAGACACCAAAATAATTCACTGGAACATCTGTAAAAAATATTGTGCCAATAATGAAAAATTGGTGGGAATATGGGGTTGGAAAAAGTAGTTGAGAATGAGTAGGCTAAAATATTATGGGATTTTAAAATAAAAGATGATAAAACCTTGGCTCATAACAATTCAGTCAGATTTAACTGATTGAAAAGAATAAAGTGGAAATAATTGATGTGGAAATACCATGAGATAATAGAATTTGAAAACAATACAAAGTGTCAAGGTCTGAAAATTGAAATTGAAAGGCATAGATGAATATAGATAGAAAGTTAAACCAACCATGGTGATCCCAGTAGTTATTGAGTGCCATATCAAAAAATATTGGATGGCACTTAGAAAATCTGTACATTGTCAAAATTTCCACTTGTTAGTTTTAAAAGACCACATATACTACATCAAAACATTATGACATTCTAAATTCTTGAGAAGAACTTGATGCATATGAAGGCCAACAAAAGAACTGGCAGCTGAAATTTCATTGTTGTGTATAATAATACAAGTATCCCTCACTTATCGACCACAGTTAGGAGTGGCTACTCCATTGCTAAGCACCACAATCACTAAACAGAAAGTCATGTGACTCTGCTAGACTTATGGTATCACTTCTGTTTCTGTCACTAAGTGAATCATTGCGATAATTAAGCAAGACAACATGACTGCGGTTTGCAATTTTACTTCTGTGTTCTCCATTCATTCTGCTTATTGGAAGCTGGTTGAGAAGCTATGAAATGGCAATCGTGACTATGGGACTCTCCAACAATCATAAACATGATCGCAACAGCTTTTGTTAACTAACATCAAATGGTTTCTAAAGAAAAAAAATAAACATGGACTACCTATATTAATAATAATTCATTAAACTTATATGCCTCTTGATTCCTAATGAGTGGTATGTCCATGAATGTGTTTTCAAGTTCAGCATTTTGTTGCTAAGCCTACTAAACTGCTTTTGTCAGTATAAAGAGCAAAAACATTTAGTATCTATAGTAAACTCTTCAAAGAACATTGAACTTAAATCGGTACAACTGAAATCCAATAAAAGAATCAATTTTCAGCTTTGATATTCGTAAGTAATGCCTACCAATTTTCCTACTCGCTGTTCAGACACTCCTCAGACTGGGTAACGATCACTCCTATTTGCACAGCTGAGTGTCAATCAAATCCCTCTGGAGCTGGATCCACCTCACTTCCTGCTCCTTCCTCAGACTTTTTCACTCAGCCATTGCAATAGCATCGAGTGTCTGTTCTCTAGTTTAAATTTCTTTATTATTTTTGTCTTACTTTAGTGAATTGGCTCAATATTATTTATTTGCTGTTTAAAGGTGCTGCGCTTCGACTGCCTTCACTTTGGTGAGGTTTAAAGTGCGTTTCGGCGGTTCGGGGCTCCGGCCGCCACTAGCGGCTTGGCTTGGCTGGCGGTTAATTCTATTCTGCTGTTCCCGCCATTTGCCGCCATTGCCGCCATTTTGCCACCAGTCATTTTGCGAGGCTGCGGACTGCCTTAGTGGCCATTAGATCTACCGGCTTGAGTCCCTGCCGGCTGGCATACTCATTAGCCGTTTTTGGGGAATTGTGACTGCTTTCTTGCTGCAGCTTCAGTCCGGCCACAGGCGCTGTGTTTTGCCTGGCTTAGGACTCCTGGAAATTCGCCTCGCGGGCCGCCATTTTGGGCCCTGATCATCGCCGCAGTTTTTGGTTTCTCCGTGGCCTTAGCGACCTGGGCTTTGGTTTCCAGGGTCGCTAGATTGGCGGCAGGTGAGGACGCTGTCCTGATCGTACCTGCACTTGGCAACTGTCTGCAGCACGGTGCTCTGAAAGCCCCAGGGAAGTATATATTGTTTAAATTAATTTATATTTCTTATTTAAAAAAAAAAGAAAAAAAAAGAGCGGGGCTGTTGCCTTGTTATACTGATAGCACGGTTTTGCTTAGAATTAATTATTTACATTTAATAAAAAAAAAGCATATAGCTATATATATATGTTAAGATTTATCTTGCTAATATTCAATTATTGTCTATCTACAATTGATTAGTAAATAAATAATAATTCATTGGGGTGATTGATCACGGATGACAGGGAGGAAGTTGCTCTTTCTTCTGATTTGGACAGAAGTCACTCTCCCTCCCCAGTACCTTCCCCTAAACAGCTCAGGGGGAAGAAGTCTAAGGCTTCCAGACAGGGGAAGTCCTCCAAATCTGCTACAGCAGATAAGGATGCCCAAAGGAGGCATAAGGCATTAGAAAAGCGGTTTGCTAAGGCTAGACAACAGGCCCAGGACCCTGATCAAGGTCCAGTTCCTGAAGGCTTGAGCCACGAGGTGACCTGTGAGCCCTCGGCCTCTCATAGTGTAGGTTTGTTGGCCAGTGATCTGAGGGAGGATGAACCATTGACCTCTCAGGAGGTTCCAATTTCTGCGACTAATCAGTCAAGGCCTAGTGTTAGGTCTCGCTCATCTAGTTTTGCAAGCCATTTTTCTCAAGCTTCTAGGTCAGGTCCTGAAGCTACCTTTACACCCACTGCAGCCGTCCTCCGTCCTGAGACGGGCCTGGGCTTCCCTCAGTCTGTGGATTTTCAGTCCTTTTTTACTCACGCTATGTCACATATGTTTCAAATGGGGTTGCAACAAGCCACTGGTGCCTTCCCTGCTCCATCGTGTCCTACTACTTCTGCCTTTTCTATGCATCCCCCTGGTGCACAACATCAACAGCAATCTGTTGCTTGTAGTCTTGGGCCTGAATCAGCCCGGGAGGACGATTTCCTAGATGACTTTGAGATGTCAGAGGATGAGGAAGAGATTCAGGACAAGCCGGCCTTTCCGGGACTATTTAAGCCTTCTTTGTTTCGCTCTCTCCTGCGCAAGACAAAAGCTGCTACTAATATGGATTCCACGCCTCTTCAAGGTTCCTCTGCTTCTGTTCCATCAGGCCCCAATAATAACTTGTTCAATCTGCCTCAGCCTGATGAGGACTTTGTTCCCTGTCCGGATCTGTTCTGCCAGGTTGTGCAAAAACCTTGGGACCGCCCCGCCTCGTTGCCGGGTCCGAATTCATTTGATCGAAAACTCTATGCCTCGGCTCCTGCGCTGGACGCTCTCCTGCAGTTGCCTACAATTGATGATCCAGTGGTGAGTCTCACATCGTCTTCCATCCTGGTAGGTGAGGCGGGGGATGGTCTTAAATTTGAGGACAAACGAGCCGAAATGGGCTTTTGTAAAACACACCAAGCGGCGGCTTGGGCCATTCGTGCTGCAACCTCCTCATCATTTTTTAATTGGGCATCGCTGGTGTGGTTGCGTCAATTGAAGGAAAGACTTCCTCCGGAAGACACATGATTACAACAGGACCTGGCCAAACTGGTCGCAGCTGCCGAATATTCGGCTGATGTGTCCTTGGACGCAGCTAAGTTCGCTTCCCGGGCCTTAGCTTCGACAGTATCTTCAAGACGTCTCTTGTGGCTCCGTAACTGGAGAGCTGACGCCAAGTCCAAGTGGCGTTTGACTGCTGCCCCTTAAAAAGGCCCTGCCTTATTTGGCTCTTCCCTGGACTCTGTGCTGGTCAAGAATAGGGATAAGAAGAAGGTGTTATCCACGTCCTTCCGACGTCAGGATAGGCGCTATGTACCTTATAATTGACAGCCCTTTCGACAGGAGCAAGGCGCCGGGGGCGCCTCTTACTACAGATCTTCACAGTCTCAGTACCAGCCAGCTTCGGACAGGGCGCCCTTTCGTGACCGCGGTCGCCGACAATCCAACTTCAGGCGACCTTTCAGGCAGTCAGCGGTTTTTCCAGGCACGGTAAGTGACTCACCGCACCTGGTCTCTATCGGGGGCAGGCTCCAGGCATTCTCTCACCTGTGGCCAACTACCACCTCGGATGCCTGGATTGTCCAAACTGTCACCGAAGGGTTACGTTTGGAATTCACCACCATGCCACAGGACTTTTATGTTCACTGCCCTTAGCTACTTCAGCCGGAGAAGCGATCTCTTCTGTCGCTCGAAATTTACCATTTGTTGCAGATTCAGGCCATAGAACAAGTTCCATCGGACCAACTCAAAACCGGCTTTAATTCAACGCTATTCCTGGTCCCGAAGAGCTCGGGCGATTGGAGAGGCATTTTGAACCTACGACATCTCAATCAACACATTTTGTACCGTCGGTTCAAAATGCATTCCCTCAAGTCTCTGCTCGGCTGCATCCGACGAGGGGATCTGATGCAATCTGTAGATCTGAAGAAGCGTACTTGCACGTACCTATTCACCACTCGCACAGAAAGTACCTCTGGTTTGCGTTTGGAGACCACCACTTCCAATATCGGGCTATGCCATTTGGCTTTTCGTCCGCTCCGAGGACCTTTACAAAGTTGCTGGCGGCAGTAGCAGCGTCACTCAGAGAGGTTCCTGTTCGTCTGGCATGCTACCTCGACGACATTTTGATCCTGTCGTCTTCTCCAGAGCAGGCGACCCACGACCGGGAGTTAGTACTTCAGAACCTTCAAGACCACGGGTTCACTTTGAATTTGGCCAAAAGCCATCTAGTTCCCACGTCTCGCATTCTGCATCTCGGAGCAACGATAGATTCCAGCCTGTGTGTGGTCTTCCTATCTCCAGACAGACGAGTCAGCATACGGAAACTGGTGTCTCAAGTCTTACTACACAGGACTGTGACCTTACTGACACTCTCCCAGCTTCTGGGAAAATTAATCTCATGCATAGACATTGTCCCGTGGGCACGTTTCCATCTACGTCGCCTTCAATGGTTTCTGCTCCCTTACCAGAGACAAGGTCGAGCAGAGTCTCTTCTCAAGGTAACAGTTCCAGCTCCTGTGCGCCTTTCCCTGAGGTGGTGGCTGTCTCCGGCCCTCGACAAGGGCTCCCCCTTCTTTGAACCAGCTCGGATGGTGTTGACCACGGATGCAAGTCTGCGAGGCTGGGGGGCGCACCTCGGCCGTCAGTTAGCCCAAGGTGTCTGGTCGTTGAAGGAACTGCTACACAATATAAATTGGCTCGAGCTCAGAGCGGTCCGTCTCGCCTTGATGCACTTCAAACACCTTGTATATCGCCAGGACCTTCTGATTCTAATGGACAATGTGGCCACCAAAGCCCATATCAACAAACAAGGGGGGACCCGCTCCTGGACACTAGTGCAGGAGGCGGAGCGTCTTCTGTCATGGGCGGAACTTCACCTCTCGTCGATAAAAGCAGAACACATTTCGGGGACTCTCAATCAAGAAGCAGATTGGCTCAGCAGAGACCAAATAGATCACGCCGAGTGGAGGTTGGATCCCGGCCTGTTCCAGGACCTGTCCAAGAGGTTCGGCCTTCCCCTAGTGGACCTCTTCGCGACGGCTCAGAACACCCAATTGCCGAGATTCTTTTCCCGCTACCCGTCTCCAGCAGCAGAAGGGCTGGATGCTCTTCGAAGTCAGTGGCCCCGTGGCCTTCTTTACGCCTTTCCCCCCTTCCTGTCATCTCCAAGGTAGTGCGGAAGGTCATTCAAGAACGGGCGAACCTTCTACTAGTAGCGCCGTATTGGCCCTGTCGAGAGTGGTTCGCCGACCTCAAGAACTTATCGGTCGAACCACCGTGGAGGATTCCACTTGACAAGATAGTACTAACTCAAGGGGCCGTCCGTCATCCGGAGCCAGAATGGCTTCGATTAGCCGTGTGGCATTTGAGCGCATAAAGGTCTTCAAGGACAATCTGTCTGACGACGTTATCTCCATTATTCAGGCAGCTCGAAGGCCATCAACAATTCGTATTTACAACGCCTCATGGAATGCCTTCACGAGATGGTGCGGAGATCATCACGTAGACCCCACATCTGCATCTGTTCCAGACATTCTGGGTTTTCTGCATGCGGGGTTTTCCAAGGGCCTGGCTCCTACGACTCTGCGCCGACAGGTGGCGGCCCTGGCCACTGTCCTGTCAGGGGAGGCTCGTGTTCCTTTGGCTCAGGACCCCAGGATTCGTTCCTTTCTCCAAGGGGTCTCAAACCTGCGGCCGCTGCCGATTCATCGCTACCCCACTTGGGACCTTACCTTGGTGTTGCAGGCCTTAACGAATCCACCGTTCGAACCCATTGCTTCGTCCAGCCTACGCTACTTGTCTTTCAAGATGGCTTTTTTGTTGGCAGTAACTTCAGCGCGCAGAGTATCCGAAATTGCTGCTTTATCCATGAGGAGTGATCTCTGCGTTTTCTATCCTGACCGGGTTGTTCTACGCCTCGACCCGGCTTTTGTTCCCAAAGTGAACACTCGTTTTCATCGAGCCCAAGAACTCGTCTTGCCCAGTTTCTGCCCGAACCCGCGTCATCCTGCTGAGAAGCGATGGCATACTTTGGATGTGCGACGGGCATTGAGAAGATATCTTAAAAGGACTGCCCCCTTTCTCAAGACTGAGGCTCTGTTGGTGTCCTTCCTTCCCTCCTCCCTGGGTCAGAAGGTCTCCTCGACTACAGTGGGCAGGTGGCTCAAGGCCTGTATATCTAAGGCATATGAATTAAGCGAGGCCCCTGTCCCGGGTGGAATACTGCCCCATTCTACACGTAGCGCCGCAACCTCAGCGGCTTGGGCTACCCAGGCTTCAGTAGATGATATCTGCCGGGCGGCCACATGGTCATCCCTTTCATCCTTTGTAAGTCACTATAGGCTGGATAAGTTTGCTTCGGCAGATGCTGCCTTTGGCAGAAGGGTATTACAGGCTGTAATCTCTCCCCAAGACCAGTCTACGGCTTAGTTCCCCCCCTTTTTTACTCTAACTTGGGTATGTCCCAGTCTGAGGAGTGTCTGAACAGCGAGTAGGAAAATGGTCGTTGCTTACCTGAACGACCCTTTTATACTCGCTGTGAAGACACTCCGTCCCTCCCTTTTTCTTGGCCGTGCCTGGCTTTAGTGGAGGTCTGCTTTTTCTCCCTCTGTAGCTGTCTGCTTCCTGTGTGTCTACCTGCTGGAGTTTCTCACTGTCGATTCTACTGCTATTGGACCAAGTTGTCTTCGTGAAAAGTCTGAGGAAGGAGCAGGAAGTGAGGTGGATCCAGCTCCAGAGGGATTTGATTGACACTCAGCTGTGCAAATAGGAGTGATCGTTACCCAGTCTGAGGAGTGTCTTCACAGCGAGTATAAAAGGGTCGTTCAGGTAAGCAACGACCAATTTGTCTGAATTTATACTTTTGGATGGTGTGAGCAGATTGGTGCTTTTAGGAACATGTTTTGCTTCTTAAATGCCATTTCTTAAAATAATTATTCTACGTTTTATCTCATTGTTAGATTCTTTCTCTTTTCCTTTGCTTGGATTGTGAATTTACTGTTTTTTAAAAATACATGAAAATATTGCTGTGGTCTTTAAGCAAATATACCAACGAAGTCAATAATTTTGTTGCAGTAATTAAATTAAATTAAATTAAATTAAAAGAAAAGAAAAATGTAAGGATATTTTTGAGATCTGGGGTCACAAGTCTCATTATTTAATTCATGCAAGATGTTTTAAGGTTTGACAGCTTAGCTTTTTTTTGTAATAATAGTATATGCCTATTCATTCAAATACTTATTGGTTTCTTTATATTTGGTGATAATTTTTAACTTCTGCCCTCACGTTATGGTCCAGATCTTCATATAAAAAAACTACAGTTTTAGTTTGAAAAGTCTGAAATAATTGTAACTCATTTTATCTTGTTTTGATCTCTTGACATAAAAAAGCCCAGTTAGTTCTATCTTGGTTCTCAACTGCAATTTTATTGTGACATCTTACAGGAAAAAAATTATGGACAGGCATAACAAAATCACAATTATTTGTCAGCAGAGTTGTCTACTTTAACTTAAGTACATAGATGTTTAAAAATACATTTATCCAACCATTTTACCACTGTGCCCATTTATAAATCAGTAAAAATGATTTCATTGAATCTTTACAGGTATGGATGATTCATTGCTAATCAGTTAAGACAGTTCGCTTGATACTTTAATATGGATGTGTGAAATTTAGTTTTAAGAAAAACAAGCATTTTCTATTTATGGGAAAAGAGTACTAAAGTACTTATTTTTATGATACCTCATGGATTTGAATAAGAGCTGCATGTATAGTAAATGTGAAATATATTGTGGACACCTTATTTACTTTTTAAAAATTCTACATGCAAATCACCAAAAGTACACCAGACCCATAGTGGAGAATGGTGGTGACAGCATTAGTTTTGGAGCTGCTTTTCTTCAGTTGGAACTGAGACTTTAGTCAAGGTGGAGGGGATTATTAACACTTCCATATATCATGTCATTTTTGGCACAAAACCTTCAGGCCTCTGCTCAAATGAAGAAGAACTTTGATCTTTCACCTTTTAACACCACAATGACCCCAAAGCATACCTCCAAATCAACAAAATAATGGCTTCACCAGAAGAAGATCGAAGTTTTAGAATGGCCGAGCTACAGCCTAGACCTGAATACAATTGAAAATCTATGGGGTGATCTGAAGAGGGTTGTGCACAGGAGATACCATCACAATTTGATAGATTTGGAGAGTTTTTGCAAGGAAAAATGGGTAAAGAGTCTCAAGGAAAAAAATGCTATGCTGATAGGTTCCTATCTCAAAAGACTGAATGCTATCATAAATGAAAAGGTGCTTCAATGAAGTACTAGTTTTAAGTTCCATATTTATGCAATGGTGGTGCAATTTTTTTCTGTTTATGTTTTTCCCCTAGAACAGGGGTCTGCAACCGTAAACACTCAAAGAGCCATTTGGATCCGTTTCCCACAGAAAAGAAAACACCAGGAGCCACAAATCCTGGGTGGGCATGGCCAACTCGACGTCACTCACTCCCACCTAGTCACATGACAACCCCCCCCCCCCAGCCATGCCTACCCAGCCATGCCAGTCATTAGGGCAGAGAACTGGTTCTTAAAAACACCGAAAACCACAAAACCTTTTGACACATCTCTCTCTCTCCCCCCCTCCCCTCTCTTATCTCTGTCTCTCCCTCCCTCTCTCTCCCCCTCTCTCTGTATCTCTCTGTGTCTCTCTCTCTCCCCCTCCCCCTCTATATATATCTCTATGTCTCTCCCTCTCTCTCTCCCCCCTCTTATCTCTCTGTCTCTTTCCCCTCTATCTCTCCCTCTGTGTCTCTATCTCTCTCTTTCCCCTTCTATCTCCCCTCTCTCTGTATGTCTCACTATGTCTCTCTCTCCCTCACTCTGTATCTCTTTCTCTCTCCACCTCTCTCCCTCTCTATTTCCCCCTCTCTATGTATCTCTGTCTCTATCTGTCTCTGTGTCTCTTCTCTTGGAAAGCCCCGGCAAGCTCTCCTTGGGGCTCTTCACTACTCCTTTTCTTTCTTCTTGGCAGCTTTTTGGAAATCCGGGCTGGCTGAGGAACAAGCGTGAGCCATGGCGGAGGCTTCCCTTCGGGCGACCCTCCTCCTCCTCCTCTCGCCACAGCTAGACCCTGTCTAGCTGTGGCGGGGCCTGGAGGGTGTGCATGAGCAGGGGGGCTCGCCCAAAGTGCAAAAAAGGCATGCATGGGGCAGGCGGCCGCTCGCTTGAGTGGGTCTCCCTGCTCGTACGCACCCTCCTGGCCCCACCACAGATGGGGTCGCAAGAGGAGGAGGAGGGTTCCCCAAAGTGAAGCTTCCTTCGGGCTTGCACTCATTCCTCAGCCAGCACAGATTTCCAAAAACTTGCCAAGAAGAAAGGAGCAGCAAAGAGCCCCAAGGAGAGCTCGCCGGGGCTTTCCGAGAGAGAAAAGAGATACATATACACACACACAGATACAGAGAGGGGAAGATCGGCTGACAGACAAGCGTCTTTGGTGAGGGCACTCCGGCTTTCTCCAAGCTTGACCCCCGGGGTGGGCATGCAAGGTTCGGTGTGGCCTCCCCTTTTTCCCACTGCCCTGAACTGCTTTACTCCTCCAGTGGAGCAGTGCTGCTGGTGGCTTTCGTTGAAAAGCATCCTCTGGGCGGCGAAAGTCCCCTGTGCAAGTCTTAAAGCCGCAGCTGGGTGCTGTGGGCCCATCCACCTTTTGGTCGTCCCCTCCTCCAGGATCCCATTCCCACCCTGCCAGCCCTCGTGTTAGCGAGGCCAGCATCAGTCATGACTGGGTTGGGCTAGTGTCTCAGGGTGGAGAGCAGGTTGTGCATCTCCCCAAGCGACCGAGGCACGCCCAGCACCAACAAGGGCCGGAAGAAGCTCCAGCAAGAGTGAGGCCGCTTCTCCATCCCCTGCCATTGCCCTTTTCAGGTCAGGCAAGGAGTGATGAGGAGGGTGAGGGGCGCGGCCAGTGTTCTGACCTAGGCTTCCTGAGAAAGTATACAGCACAATCTTAGTCCTGGCAAACCTCTTTTATTCATATGGCTGTGAATTATTGTCATTCTCAGTCCAAAAGGCATCTCAAACAGTCTTTCAGGGGAGTGTTTACAAACACCCACCTTATCTCCCTTGGAATGCTGCCAGAGAACTAATTGCCATGCACAGGGCAAGGCCAAACTTAGCGCAGAGTCAAACAGAACTTTTCCAAAGCTTTTACCAACCAGATGTACTAATTGCTTCGTGCAAAGCTCATGTCCCGTTCGCTTCTCTTTTATGTCTTATGGGAGGGGCCAATCATCTCCAAGCCTTACTCTCAAGTCGACCCTGTTTTCTTAATTGTTCCTGTCTTCTGGCAGCTCTGCGCATATGCACACTAGGAACAGGCTCCCACTGTTCTTCTGCCTTGCTGATGTCAGACTCTGGAGACTCCGGAGGCAGCAAGGAACTACCAGACGGCCTTGGCCCCCTCTCTGCCTCCGACTCAGAGCCCTCATCCAAGCCTTTCCCAGACTGCAGGACTGGCCCACGTTCCTCCCTAACCTCCTCACTATCCGAATCTGCTGCCAGCTCTGCTGGCTGCTGGCAAGGCACAAGTGGTGGGATCAACCAACAGGGAGCCACAGCAGAGGGCCCAAAGTGCCTTTCAATTGAATTGAACAATATCTTATATTAAAGGTGGAAACAATTCTGAAATGATTTATAATGGTCTGATTTTTTTTACATGTCAAAAACCTGGCATTTTAACAGGGTGTTAACTTTTTATATCCATTGTATATTTTTGATGTTCATAGTATTGTCTTTATTTATTGCTGCTTTCCTTTTATTTCATCTTGCCCCATTTTAATCCCTAGGGCTGGTAATGTCTGGGAAGCTGTAATACTCCTTTATTTTTTGAAGACCTACAATGACTTAATGCAGTTGGAATTGATTTGTCTTTAGCCAGCCTATAAATTTAAATCTGGACAGTCCTGGTCAACCAACTTGATAAAGAGATGCCTACAAATATGTTTTGTGTCACATCTAATATTAATAGAATATAAAGAATAAATAGCTGAACCCACGATGAAAAATATGAGAAATTATAGAAACCAGAGCTATAAAATGTGTATTTTTTTACCTGGAACCTCTTTCCACAATTGGAGCATAAAGCAAAGCTAGAGTGCAAAGGGGAGGTCTGGAATAAAGCTGCAAAAAAAAGTAGGTGCAGTTACATAGGCAGTTGGCCAACTTGACTTTTAGAGTTTAGGAACACTTTAACAATTATTGCTTAGAGAAGAATCATGACATCTGGATATACTTTCAAAGCTTTGATCTGTATGGTTGGCTATTTTAAAATGTTAAAATGTGCTACAATTTCCCTGTTAAGTTCTGTGCCTCTTGAAATGTTTTCTAAGAATAAAAGCAGCCTTAAGCAGTTTTGAGAGTAAAATGAATGAGATGAGATTGGACTATGATCAGTAAATATATTAACTTTGTATATTAGTCATACTGTGATATAAATGTCCGAATCTTACAATATAATATATACTTGTAAACTCAAAATTAAGACCTACTGATAGATAAATAGAGAAACAAATAGATGATAGATATGAACACACATTAAATGTTACGGGACTTATTTCTGAGGAAACAAGCATAGAGTTGTGATATTAGTATATAATATTTCTAAATATTATGAGTCTAGGCTTACGAAAGTATTTATTTTTACCTGGAACTGGATATAATACATAGGGCTGTGCTGGAAAAGATATGAACAATCAGGATGTGAATCTTCTGAATACCCAACTGCATGCAAATTAGGGATTTTTCAGCAATTGTATAATGCCTGAAAAGTACAAAGAACTTTGTACTGGTGTTTGCATTCTGTTCTACAGTACTGCAGTACAAATTAACTGTGGAAAATCAAAGACTTTACTGAGTGAGATACCATCCTTCCTTAGCCTGCTGCTTTTACCCATATTGGCTAAGAATTATAGAAGTTAGTCCAAGACATCTGGAAGGCAGCATAATAGCAGAAGATTGTTACAGAATATTTTATTTGGAAAAGAATGTCTGAATATTTAATAGACCTTTTTTCATCTTAAGGCAAAATGTGTTAACTCTATGTGGATTGAAGCAATCTGATAAAAATTATCCAGAATAGTAGTTCTTCTTGTGCCTCCTTTATAAAGAGCTTGTGATCTATATACAGATATTCTAATTTACTAAACAAAAGCCTTCAGTTCATTTTCTTTGTAACTTAAGTTCCAATTAGTTTATGTCTGCTGAAAATTACAATTCTCTTTTTTACCATCCTAAAACATCCAAATTAGACCATACAAGTTGGTTTGTTTAAAGACTTAAAACTACAGTAACAGGCATTCTGATCTGACTGTATCTTCTATTTGCTGTTCTCCTTTATTATTATTGGTTGCTGAAAAGCATTCTCCTGATTTACTCTTCCGTTGTGGAGAGTGTGGTGGATTTGGGAGACAGAAGAGAGTGAGGGGGGCAGAGACTTTAGTTTTGCGAACTTTTTTCAAAAAAAATCACTGCAATTTAAAAAGAGAAATACAGAGAAAACCATCTACAAAAACAAATTTAAAGAAAGCATATGCCCTAAGATAGTAAACCTCACAGGGGACGAAAGGGATAGTATGTGAACATAAGAAGGACAGTTCTGAAGGGCTCAGATACTTACAGTATATACCACTGCAAAGTATGGAGAACAGTCAGAACTTGGCGTCCTAATACTGGAAATAAATAATTTGTTCAGAAAAAATACATCCATAAAGGAGGCTACATATGTTACCTTATATGGCAGTTGGAAATGTCAGAACCTTACCAAAAACATATATGGCACATTAAGGAAAAAGAAACAATAATGACAATCAGAAATACAGGTAAAATCTTCACAAATCAGAAGTTTTCTATAATTCTTGACACTTATAAATTTCAAATGTTAGATCTACAGTAGTATTTGGTATCTAGAAGAACATATGGATCCTTAATAGCAATAATTGTAACATCATGTCGATAGTTTTATGGATTTCAGACAAATAGAGCTGGTACATGCTTAGATCATAATGTTGCAACTTCTGCATTGTGTCATTAGAAGAAAGTCAACTAAAATCATGCCTTGCTAACATTCGCTGAGGTGTCCAGAATACATGAAGCAACATGCTCAGTTGTATTAATCTCATTTTAAGATCAGAAGAAAATAGTTTGACTTTAAAAACAACTGATTTTCAAGAGCATAACAGTTGTGGTCATAAAGGTCAAGTAAATTATCAATTTCATCTACTTCTTTGAGCTTCTTAAAAAGATAATTGAAAAATATGCAAAAAATATTTAGAAAGATGCATCTAGATGCACCTACAAGAAAACATTGTCTGGAAAGCAGAAAAAAGTACAGAAAAGTAATTGTATAAAAAGTATCTTGGGTATAGTTGAAATAAAAATAAAGTTTAGGGAAAGTTACAGGCACCAGAAATGATTGTGAATAACACATAAGGATTTTTTTTAATGCACTGAAAGATAATGACATGCAATGATAGATAAAATGCGTATACTCCAGTACTCTGTGGTATGGAAAGCGAATCCTAAGAACATTCAAACATCTTTGTACATTTCCAATGACAACATACTCTATCATGTATGTATCCAATATTTTTAATATTCAATTATTTGGCACAAGTTCCATATATGATTTCCTGAAGATGGCAGTAGATCCCTTAAATTATAATCCCTTAAATTATAAATTTTTAATATTTCAGCTGAAAGCAGAATTTCAAATTAGAATATAATTAATGTATTGTTCCCCGAAATTCCTGCTGTGTCCTTAAAAGATGACAATAACTTCAGTTAATTTAAACCCCATTCCTCTCCCCTCGTGTATCAGTGAAGATTAACCCGAAGATTTTATGTTTATCCAATGTAAAAATAAGACTTGAAGATTTTACTTGAATCTAGTATAACTTGATAATTTTAATTTTGCTAAAAGATTCCAGAATGCTATCCAAAACTCTGGAATGAGATGGTTCTACAGTGTGGGGGCCATCACATAAAAGCTCTGCCTTTGGACCGACTCCAGCTCCTCCCCTCATGCAACAGTTGCTAAGAAAACTAATAGGCCTACCTATTAAATCAATACAGTGAAAATAACTTGATGATTTTACTTTTATCTGGTATAACTTGATGATTTTAATTTTATTTAATAACGGTCACTTTTAAAGTTTTACTATTGTATTTTTAAGCTCAATTTGAAGATTTCACCTTTACCTGATACAGATAATATATAAGCTATTTTAAAATTGCACAGAAGAGATGTGGAATAAATGCAATAATATGAGTAATATTATTTCTAGAATTACTTCTGTAATGTAGAGAGGGTGTTTTTGCCCTTAATAATTGCCTGCAAATATTCTCGGCAAATAAAAATGTCACTTTTAGAGGTTCAAGGAGTTTAAAACATAGCTACTTTATACAGTATGCGATCCAACTCCTAGTATTGGTGGCTGGGAGCAATGAGAATACAGCATTGGTATATGACCACATGTGGAGAAGAGCAGTGGGGAGCTTCCCTCAGTGCCCGAGGCTGTTCTAGAAGCTATTCTGTTCTTTCTCTGGTGATGGCAAATGAGATACTTAGGGTAGTGTGTTTCTTCAGCTGTAAACACTAACTTTGAAATGAATCGGTTGCCCCAACTGTTTCAAGAATGTCAAGTACAGCTGATTCATAGGTAACCTCCCTCCATCCTTCACCTTTTGTCCTGACTTGTGGGAGTCATCAGCATTGGAGATGAATCTGTCATTTCTCTTCCAGTCTTGCTCAAGATTATGTCTTAGTTGGTAACTGGGACTAGTTCATTATGAAACTTTGGAACAGCTTGATAGCTGCAGTGTGTTCCAGAAGAAAAGTACAAATGTTGCTACTTATCTTTTAAAGGTCTTCATAATGTAAGGCAACTTTTCCCATTTTAGCAAATAGATTGAAAAATTTAAAAGTATCATCTTTGCATTTTCAGGCCTTTTGAAATATCCTGCTTTTATCTATGTTTCCTGATTCCGTTTTATTGATCAATATCTAGCCTCTGTTTGAAGGTTTCAGTGAAGGGGAACATTCTTCATATTCCATTCTCCTGGTTGACAACTCTTACTGTGAGGAAATTCTTCCTGTTAATCTGGATCAAATTTATTTTCCTGTGGTTTCAATCTGCTGCTTCTGCTACCTGAGCCAGAAAAAACAATCCCACTACTTTCATATGACAGCCCGTTAGTATCTGAAATTAAAAATAAAATCAATAAAAGATAAATATACTTCACAGATCTCCAAAACAGTATCTGATGGAGGGATGAAGGGAAAGCAGAATGTTTGATTTATCTTGGGGCAGTGGTCTTATTCTGTCCTGAGTGCATCTCTCATTCAAAATTTGTATATTGTCTTTTCCAATTTGCCATTTTCTTTATACATAGATACTCAAATGTTCTTCTGTGGGATTTTTTTTTTCTACTTTGTCCTCTTGCAAGCACATGTGACAGTATCTGTCTATCTGTATAAGCATTTTGGCATTGCTTCTTATCCCTCATGACATTTTATAGACAGTCTACTTCAGCTCTTTTAATTTATTATTAGTTACCAACTTCCTCTTTCTTGTTTCTTCTGAGAACTCAGCATGTTTGCCTGAAAAATCTAAACAAAATGCCATTGGGACTTTCTTTAATAAGGTCCTATACATTTTAACATGATTTTCTTTAAGGTACAGATCATCTATAAATCTTGAAACAGTCTAACAGAAGCTGGCTGTATCCATTCATTTTATTCCCAGTTCTGCTTAAAATCTAACAAATATGAATTGGCTGGTGATGAGGCAGTTCCTGAACCCCCTGAATCTACTTAGAATAAAACTATACCAGTTTTATGCATATATGAAGTCAATATAGAGGGAGCATCTACAACATTCAGATTATGAAGCTATAAGCATACAGCTGTATTTCTACAGGTAATTAATAGAAATTACAGTATTGTGATTATTTTCTTTCACCTTTTACGGAATTATCAAATGCCCTTGCCTATATACATTCCTAATGCTCCACTTTACATTGTGTTGAGAATGAACTGTTGCTATATCCAGTGAAGCTGGATTATGCCTTCAGCTTTTCAGTTTCCTGGTGTCCTGCTAAATTATGTGGAACATGTAATTAATAAGTAGGCGAGAGTGTTCATTGGAGACAATTGGAAGGGATGGCAGTTAAAGACAAATGTTGATGAGTAATGAGAATTGGCTGCAAAATGCATGCATTAATACATTTTTAAGTGTCAACAAAATTACAGTGCAACTGCTTCTGTAGAATCTTTGTTTTAGTCACTTCTGGAGGTGAGTAATCTTCATAATTTCAGAAAGACAATTCTTCTTTTTCTGGCTGTTCTTTTTCTACTTAACATTTCCATTATATAAAGTACGGTAGTTAGATTTTGCTGTTCATTTAAAATAAACTTGGATGTCACACAAAAGAAAGTGAATTTATTCTCCATTGTTCCAGAGTGCGGGACCAGAAACAGTAAATTCAGACAGGAGCTTCTTCAGGCTAGACATCAGAAGTTATTTCCTGATTGTATGAACTGTCAGCCAGCAGAACAGGCTGCAACATGTGGCGAATCCTATTTCACTACAGATTTTCAAAAATGGTCATTTATTGGAGATGGTCTTGTGGATCCTACCTTGAGTTTATAACATTGAAATATATTATCTTCCTTCCAACTCATACGATTTTAGAAAGAATATAAACATAAGAACAATAAAATTTCCAGAGATTCCACTACATCCTTCAATAAGCACCTTAGGAAAACAGGATGTACGGCAAACTTCAATGCAGAAATGAGTGTGGAAAGGAATAAAAATCTGAACTGTGAGATGGGCAGCAAATAAATTTTATAAATAAATAACATATTTGAAATGCCTTAATAAATCAGATTAGTAGCTTTATAAATTGCAGTAAACTTCCTCAACATAAAATCAGTACAGCAGTGAAGACGTCAATCTCTGGAGCTTGTGGTTCTCCATCTTTTCAAATTTTAAGAATCCAATTCTTTTCAGTGTATTTTGTAGGGGGTTAGACTATGCAGTATTTTTTTGTTGCCTCACAGCTCCACAACTGTATCTATTGTGTTTCAGTGTATATCAAAGTATGTATTAAAATATAATTAAAGTATTTGTGAAGCATTTTTCAGGTATATTAGAAAACCACATTGATGTGTAAATTCAGCTGGATTTGAATTGATATTGCTGTTCACTGGACAATTTTGTTGGTCTCTTGATTCTTATAAAAAAAACCCAGTTAAATGAAACCAATTAACAATATTTAATCTCAAAATATCATATCCTTTTAAAAACAACAGATAGCACATGCATGAACATGAAGTAGAGGCATGATATCTAAAGATCCTAAAAGGAAGACTTTTTGGGGAGAGGCCTTTGTCCTTGCAAAAGTGATGAAATGGACATCTGTGTATCCTCTCTAGAGATTCAGCTAGATGGACCATGTAGTCTAAATAACCACATGGAAGTAGTTGATGCTACCTCCCCAATTCTTCTACAATATTACAAGCATTGTTCTCCTTAATAGGTATTTCACAACATCACCATTTAGTCTTGATGGAAGACCCCATAATTTTTTGAAAATAAGGTTTAAATTCCAAACCCCTACAGTCTTGACTGTTGACACAATTATTTGATCCCTGGACAGCAGAATTTATATTTAAATCACCACACTTGGAATACTGCATCCAGTTTTGGTCGCCACGAGATAAAAAAAGATGTTGAGACTCTAGACAAAGTGCAGAGAAGAGCAACAAAATGATTAGGGAATTGTAGGCTAAAACATATGAAGAACGTTTTCTGGAATTGGGTATGTCTAATTTAATGAAGAGAAGGACTGGAGTCAGTGGAACAACTTGCCCACAGAAGTTGTGAATGCTCCAACGCTGTAAATTTATAAGAAGAGATTGGACAACCATTTGTCTGAAATGGTATGTAGTCTCCTGCCTGAGCAGGGGGTTGGACTAGAAGACCTCCAAGGTCCTTCCAACTCTGTTATTCTGCCACGAACCACATAATTTTTTTCTCCCTTCATTACATGTAGCTCAATCTGCAATTTTATTTCCGCATTAAATTGTTCAGTATCTTAAAGTATCAATGTCGGTGTGAAACTATTTCTTAGATCAGGAAGTCGATAGAATTTTTCTCATTAGAAAAGTGGCAACATGTGGAAAAAAAGTACTAGTGATTCAAAAATATGTGTAACTTAAATACTGGAGCCTGCAAATGTTAATGATTAAACTCCAGGCTCTGCATTTCCAGTAACTCTCTTAAAGCTGCTTAAATATTTTACCAATTAAAATGCAATGGAAAGATTTTATCTAGTCTTTTTGAGAAAATGAAATGTTATAATGCAGTAATTTTAGGTTTTGTCTGCAGCAAAGGACTTCATTTCTTTTCTTTTATTTATATTTGAATTTATATACTGCCCTTCTCCCCCTAGGGACTTTAATATAAGAGGGTATTTTCTGATTAGTGTACTCAGAAATATCAGGTTTAAGTTCCGCTGAATTTTTGGTTTATGTGTATTAGTTGGTATTTTGGAAGAGATCAAATATGTAGTTGCTTTATTTATTTATTCATTCATTCATTCATTCATTCATTCATTCATTCATTCATTTTAAATTCTTTAAAATAGTTTTAGTGGATAACATATATGCTTAATTTAAATTCATGGTTTCTGATCTAGGGTATAAGACTACTGATTATTAACGCAGAGTATCACGTGCGGTCTGTGATACAGGAACCACAGTAAAAAAAATAGGCCATTATTTTCAGATTTTGAAATTCTCACTTTATGTCTTGGGGAATATGGATGTTGCTGCTTGTGAATATCACAAAATTACAAGTGGCTCCATCAAAATCTTGTGGAATTTGGTCATCTCAACAGATCCTAGCCATTTGCTTTATAAAAATTGTAAAGTTTAATTGATTTTGAGGTCTAGCAAACCATATAGGTTTCATGATGCCCAAAGGCATGTTAAGATTTTGTGGCAGTTCTCAAAATCTTAATAATGTATTGTTTAATTGAAGGAAAAATTAAGAACTATTGTTTTAAACAGATGTGTTTCTTTTTTACTTGCGAGCCTCTCAGAGAGACTTATATAGTGAGGTAGGTATAAATTTGATCAATGAATAAAATAAAAGCCATTTGAAACATGAATAAGCAACAACTGGTTGCTGGAGACATTCAGCCATTTGAAATTTTGAAAATGAGAAATGTATGTTAACAAGTGTCGTCATAATTCTTGCAATCATAATTTCAGATCTTATTAGAGAGATTCATATTACAACTTCAACTTTCATCTACCTGCACCTCCCCTGTTTTTAAGAGGCTATATTCTTTTTGATAACATCTGGGAGAAAAAATTGCGGTCAATATACAAGTAGAATGCTCCTGAAGCTAGGAAATCTGTGCTATGGAATTTGTGGCTTTTTTAATCTTCTAAACGTGGATTTTTTTCACTTCCCATTCTAAGAACCTTAGAAAAGCATATGTGGAAGTCAACAGGAAATCTTATGCATTCATTATGAAGAGAAGATATTTTACCTTCTGGTCACCTTTCCCCTCAGCAACCAGAAAGTTTATTGTAAAATTAAAAAAGACAGGAAATACAGTTTTTAAAATGGGAAAAACTTAGTTAAACAAGAGAGAAATTTCTCCCTAGTGGATTTCAAAATTTGGCATGAGTTCTGCATTGTCTCAGAGCTAAGGTTAGCAAATTTTCATAATGTTTCAACCTAACTTTTTAAAGCAAGAAACAAGCAGGCAAATAAAACCACACAATACATTATTAAAGCACTAGAATGCAGAGACAGTATAAATATCTTTTTAGGCCTACAATAATAATTTAAACCGAAATGTACAAAATCTTAGCTATTACATTTATGTGCTGCTTTTAGACAGTGGACAGTCTTGTGGACCCCTTGGCACCCTTGGGTTTTTGTGTTGATGGTACTGTTTTCCTGATTACTGTTCCTGATTAGAAGCAAAGGAGCTCTCCATTAGCAAACAAAGGAACTGGGAGGAGCACTGAGCAGGACTGGCATTCTGTTTTTATACCTCAGGAAGCAGGAAATTCAAAACAGCAATACAATTGTTTACAAATTTATTATCAATACAGCATGTGTATCAGTGGTGGGTTGCCCCTGGTTTGGACCATTTCACAAGAACCGGTAGTAAAACCAGCAGGAGGCCCCGCCCACCACCCCGGATATCGTCATCACCGATATGTGCATGCGCAGAAGCAAGGCATGCACATGAGTGATCCCGTTGCGAACCGGTAGTAAAGGTAAGTAGAACCCACCCCTGATGTGTCTATAGTAAGTGATGCTATTCGGCGTGGAAAGCACATGTATAAGTTGTGCTGTTCTTAGCATGTTCTTAGCATGTCCTATACCATCTAGACCCCTGCTTGCCCATCAACTCAAGCTACAGTAGGCTTCTAGGTACTGTTCTAACCGCATACTTTGCATTAGCTATGTTTCTCTGGTAGGGTTGGCTTTCAGTGGTCCTTATCAAGTGTGCAGATCTTGTTCTGGTCTAGCTAAACTCCTAGCAGCTTACTGTTCTGAGTTTCTGTGCAGACAAGATGAAAGCAGACTGAAAAAAACTGAAAAGAATATGTTCCTTTTTTACATATTTTACACATGCTTCAAGGTTGGAGTCTCAGGTCCTCAGCTCCCTCCTTTCATGACACTTTTATACACTTTGATAAGTGTCAAACTTCAATAATAGATAACTTGAAAGACTTTCATTTTAGGGGTATTCTCTTCCTTTTTAACACACATCTCTGAACAGACACACAATTGCTTCTGTAGTCTGACTTTTCACTCCTTTTGTGCTTTATTTTGGCCCCAAATGGGGCACATCTCTTCAAAGCTGTAGCACTACAGAAGCTCATCAGAGGTTGGTAATGGATTCAACAACAGATTCATGAGTGCCATACTTATGAAGAATAAAATAACTATAATTAGCATTTTCAACTATTCAGGATTGGACAACCAAGAGGTAAGACTGTCTCATAAGCTATGGAAGGATATGGAAGAAAAATGTGTCTTTTCTTGGTGCTGAATGTGGGCTGCTCATGTGGCTAGTTCAAAGTTTGAGTATTGATCATTTGCTGGACATTCCAATTATTCCTAGATATGTGGTTAGACAAAGTCAAGCTTGGGTTGGTTATAGCAGGAGAAACAAGCACCACAATTTTGAATTGAATCTCAGTTCCAGTTAACTGTAATTTGTGGAGGCCCACCACTTGGATTACCTCTAGGAAAAGAGTCTTTCACGCACAATTGTCTATGGATGTGATTGTGAAGAAGACTTCATAGGTGTGGTGAGTTACTGTACTGTACTCTTGACTTTTGAATACAATGGCCTTTTTTCCCTAGAGCAGAGGTCTTCAAACTTGGCAGTTTTAAGACTTGTGGACTTCAACTCCCAGGATTCTCCAGCCAGCTATGCTATGCTGGCTGGAGAATCCTGGCAGTTGAAGTCCACAAATCTTAAAGCTGCCAAGTTTGAAGACCTCTGCCTCAGAGGTTGTAATTTAAAAAGAGTATTTAGTTTTTCAAATGGTTCTGCCTTTTATGTGGCTGACTAGACTTTCTCTAGAGAGAGAACTCTTTTTACTTGTGTATGATGCACTCAGGACTTGACTCTAGAGAGCCAGGATTTTAGCAGAATTCCGTCTTCAATTCTGTATGGATGAACAAGCTGGTCCAATCCTACTGACTGGTGGTGTTGGGCATATCTGGAAAGAGAATGTAAAGCAGCAGACAACAGCAACAGATGTTGCTCCTTCTAGTTGAGGACAACAATCATTTGCACTATAGGGTATGGCTTCTCATACAAGATTTCAAAGGGATTCATTTCCCAACCTCTTGCTTGAAGTGACTTCACATGCAAGTCACTCCAAGCAAGAGGTTGGGAATGAGTTCTGTCTCTGTGGTTTGAACATAATACTCCTTTCTTTTCCTCTTTTTCCCCACAAAAACATCCTTGGGTTGGTCTGAGAGACTAAATGGCCCAATTCACCCAGCTGGTTTTCATGCCTAAAACTCATAGTCTCCTGGTTTCTAGCCTAGGCCTTAACCAGTACACTAGGAGGGTGGTATTAGCTCCATATGCATAAATGACAGATGCAACTGTTCTGTCTAAATGATCAATAGGAAATATGCTTCTCTTGCTGGGCTTCTCCCATTAGATTTCATGATGGAAAAAAATAACTAATAACGAAAAGTTTTGTATACTTGCTGACAGTAAATTAAACTCTGTTTGTAATTTACAATAGCTCTTTTGAGAAATAATGTTTATTTGCAAGATTTGGCTGTGGGTGTCTTATTATAACTTTTAAATCTCTGTGGGCACCGTGGGTGGCCAGTTTTGTTAACTCTTTTTTGAGATGTATGTTTTACTTCCATAGCATGATAACATTAAAGTACATACTGAAAATAAACAGGTATCTAAAACCAAGGCATGAAAACTATTTCAACATTTTCATGATGAACTGAAACCTATGAACGAGTATTTGCAAAGTTTGTTCAAGTAATATTTTAAGGAAAATATTATATAACCTGCTTGGGTAACTTGGCCTCCCTAATTTCCAACAAGCCACATAGGATTAGAGGCTCCTACTCATGACTGCATTCGAATAACATTAACCATGATTTTTTGTAATATACTCAAGCTTCCATGAGCATTGGGGCTTGTTCATTTTCTTTCTCCACTGCTGGCCAAGGGGTTTGAAAGATATACTTTTGTTAAATCACAGCTATACTTTTGTGTGAATAAAGTTCATGACTTTAAACTAAGTCTAGTCAGTTTCAAAATAAAGGCAGGTTCAGAACTGATACCATTAGAGTGCAGTACTACAGGCTACTTCTGCTGCCTGCCGGCTGCCTGCAATTTGGCAATTCAAATCTCACCAGGCTCAAGGCTGACTCAGCCTTCCATCCTTCCAAGGTGGGTAAAATGAGGACCAGATTGTTGGGGGCATTATGCGGACTCTGTAAACCACTTAGAGAGGCCTGTAAAGCACTTTGAAGCAGTATATAACTCTAAGTGCTATTGCTATTGATAAATTTATATGCCACCCTCCCCCAATAAGATGACTCTGGGAGGTTTATAGATCATAAAAGGTAACTAGAAAAGAAGTTAAAAGTTTAAAACTATGAAAATTAAACATTTTAAACTCTGGAAAAAAAGAAAAGAAACCAAGACATGGATGGGGCAGGGATGAGGTCTTCTTACCCTATCAAACACCTCTAGTGGTGAGCACCCTCTTTGAGGTCCCAATCCATCCATCAAAACCAAGTTTTAATACCTTTCTTAGAAGGCCAAAAGGATAGGTGCAGTTCTCACCTCCAGCAATAGAGTGTTCCACAGGGGCGGAGTGACAGCAGAAAGGACTCTTCTCTTTGATCCTGCCCATGAGAATACCTTAGCAGATGGATCCATTGTAGTCCTCTTCTGCTGGTGTGAATGGGGTGGGCTAGTCTCATCAGTTACCCTGGATCTTTGCTATAGAGATCTTTAAAGGTAATAACCTACACTTTGAATTGGACCTGAAAGCAAGCTGGTAACCAATGCAGCCTGTGGAGCAGCAGTGTTCGTTCATTCATTCATTCATTCATTCATTCACTCATTCATTCATTCTATTTTTATAGATTCCCATCTCAGTTAGTGACTTGGTGGCTTACGATTGTTAAATGTCCCATCCTAAGTGCTTCCAGAGGTATGCGCACCACTGCATTCTTCACTAGCTGTAGCTTCTGAATACTCTTCAAGGATAGTGCCATGTAGAGTGTGTTGCAGTAATCCAGTTGAAGGATGGGTGAGGGATTAGGCCTTAGGGCATGGATGACTATGTGCAGGGCCTTACAGTCCAGGTAAGGACGCAACAGCATGTTCATTAGCAGCAGTTGAAGGCCTGGGCCTCAGAGGGTCCACTGTCCAGGGTTTGGGTATAAGTTCGGGAGCTGGAATATGCTACCGGTATTAAGTATCAGGGGAGAATTCTCCTGCAACTGCCTGCCCTTTAGCTCCCATTTCATCCTCATCACTTGAATTTGTTGTCCCATCCCAAACACCAAGAGGGGACTCTCTGCCTCCCATCCTTGGCTCCACCTACCCTTGGCTGGTGGCCCTGCTCCTCTCTTATCCACCCCCATTCATCAATTATCAAGGGGAAGGGGGGGGACTCCAGAGGAATTTAAGTGCTAGCTTTCAGCACCAGCCAGAGCTCTTGCTCTCTATACCGGGGTGAAATCCAGCAGGTCCTGACAGATTCTGGAGAACAGGTAGCGGAAATTTTGAGCAGTTCAGAGAACCAGCAAATACCACCTCTGGCTGGCCTCAGAGTGGGGTGGGAATGGAGATTTTGCAATATCCTCCCCCAGGAGTGGGGAGGGAATGGGGATTTTGCAGTATCCTTCCCCTGCCACACCCACCAAGCCACCCCACGCCCACCAAGCCACGCCCACAGAACCAGTAGTAAAAATATTTGGATTTCACCATTGCTTTACAGCCCTCGTTCATACAAAGTATCCCCTCCAGTAAGCGGTCTCTCCCACTGACCAATGAGGGAAGATTTCATGTACCGTCTGCGCCATCTCTTACTTTGGAGAGAAGGATACCAAACGCTCTGTTCAGACTCGAGTGTTCTCTTACACTCTCACCTAGGGGCCTCTCCCCTATCATTTCTGAGGGTAGATTGAGCTCTTTTGCCACCCCAAGTCAGCCCTCAGCTCCTGTAGAGGCTAGAAAACAATCTCCAGTGTTCTTTCTCCCTTATCAGGAGAGCTACATAACGTGCATCTCAATTTCAGATAATCATACAGCATGATGCATTATTTTTCTATTATATAAAGAAAAGCCTTAGCTAAGCTAAAACTGAGCTAAGAAAAAAGTGCCTTGTGGAAAAAGCACTTTTGGGATTCCCTTGGGGGCTTGGTCTTCTCCCTGTTGGGTCCCTCTGGGTCCCATATATGCCCTTGGTCCTGCCCGCCAGCATTGTTTGCCCACTGGCATATTACTGTGAACTAGGGTGTATTTAACAGTGGCTTGCTGGACAACTCATAGCCAGGTTCACACAGCACACTAAAACAATAGTAAGAAAACCACATTATAATTGTGATATGTAAATCCAACCTAACTATATATTATATATATTATATTATAATTCTTGATAATTGTGATCGCCATTGTGGATTAATGAAAATTATATTGTTGGTTAAATAAAATTAAAATTAAAAGTCATCCTACCATCCTTGTGCAAGGGGAACACTGGTTCAAAATAGCTACTTTAAATAGAAACAGTTACTTCCTATTTATTTTGCAATAACAATCATTTGTAAGGGACTTAAGACAAAACAATGCCCTTGTAGAACATTAATCTGTTTTAAATGATCCTGGCGAACAATTAATTGCAGGCAAGCCATAGAACATGAGCTTTCCAGGAGATAGCTTTGTAGTCTGTGGTAGCAATTAAAAAACATCTAATCTAGAAAAAAATTCACTGTTTGCATGACACGATAAGCTGGTAAATATAGCTTATGTTCAAATAAACTCAGCCTCACTCTGCTCTATTGAAACAGTTGTTTCTGGTTTGTTTGAAGCTTACTGAATTCTTTGTAGGATATTTGCACTGCAATTAACTCAAGAATATCTCCATGACAGTTATGGTTCTATTACACTGTTACTCTCTTGCTATCATTATTTTAATTCTGTTGCTATGTAAACCATGTTTAGTTTTTGTGCTTTCTTATGCATACTGTTTTTTACCTCCTATTAGTCTTACCTATGTTCATAGCAGCCTGCACTTTTTTTTTTTAAGCATTTGCTATTAATGAAAAAAAATAGTGGCTCTGGAAGGGGTTTTTAGCTCAGCTTTTTTTCTTAGCTCAGTTTTTACCTCAGCTAAGGCTTTGCTTTATACAATAGAAGAATAGTGTATCATGCTATATGATTATCTAAAATTGGGATGCACATTATGTAGCTCTCCTGATAACTCACATCATCACTTACCATTTGCCCTATTTATTACTTTGGGCATTGTTATACTACCTCGATTGCAGGTGATTCTAAAAGGTTTATACTTTGACAATATGCCTACTAAAATAGTGATCTAGCACAGTACTGTGGTAATTTTTCTATAAATCATCATAATGCAATATAGTAATTATCAGTATGCATTCATTCATTTTTTTTGTGTAGCTCCAAGTCAGTATAAACTCTTAGTAACTGACTGGCAGTTACTTGGCAAGATTTTTCCTTCCTTCCTTCCTTCCTTCCTTCCTTCCTTCCTTCCTTCCTTCCTTCCTTCCTTCCTTCTTGGAATCTGATAATACCCAGGTGGTCTCATGGTAGTCATCCCTGATCCAGCGGGATGGAAAAATATGGAAGTTAGAATCCATATTCTACTTTTCTGATATCCACAACATTTTCCAAAATAAATCAGAAAGCACAAATTTTTCCTTCACCCTCAAAATCATCAGGATATTAAGATGAAGAGGAATATGATAATATAAGTTCACAAATGGAATCCTGTTAATGGCTTCCTCCAGTAAAAAGTAGTGGGCTTGATCAAACTTACATCCAAGAGTGCTTATAAATGCAGCACCTCTGTTGGGATCACAAAGAATATTATATATATAAAATATTATGAATGTAATATAAAACTTGCACATTCAAAAAACATTTGTTTAAATTAACACTACAGCACTCTTAATCATCAGCTTTATAAGTAGTTTATAACTACCTGTGTTTTGAAAAGCCAATGAAATGTGGAATCATTCGTTGCAAAAAAGAAAGAGCGGCAAACAGAAGAAAGTGCCTTATGAATGATGGAACACTTGATTCATTTATTGTTCCTTGAATTGACTTGACAGCCAGATACAGAACTCACTGTTGTTATCTGAATAATATGCTTTGTATTCTGGTAAGCCTGCCATATTAAGGCTTTATATTGGAAACAATGGTTTGTTTGTAATATGATGACAGGAAAAGATGAGGCACAGCTGAAGATCCTTATTCAGAGTTCTGTCAAAGAGCAAAATGTAACATAATAGACAACAGAACTCTTCATGTTATATGTCTAACATTTAAATGATCTCAATGTGTCACTAGAATTTCTTAAACGTTCTGCAGAGCCCCATATGCCTGGTGCCATATTACATGGGTACATGAGCTTTTAAAAATATTTGAGAGGCCCAGGCCAGGGTGTTAATTTGAGTTCTCTTCTTGCACCCACTTGGTTAATTTTTTTCCTTCCATTAATATCAGTCATACAGTAAACAAGTTAATGGCAAGAAAGCCCAAAATATGGACCAATTTTATGGATGAAATTAGAACTGATTTCCTACTTGAATAAAAAATAACCAGTTCATAGCTGTATATTAAATTCTCCTAATTTTCAGTTAGTAAAAGGAAGTAAGGAATTTAATTCTTTTATTTTTTTACTTAGACTGCTGTGCATACCAGATGGACAGAATTATGAATTAGTCATCTATTGAAGACTTAAAAGGCAGGTTTGAAAAATGGATAGCTCAACTCTGTAGTAAAACAGAAGTGTTTCATTTAATTGACTTATATAAAAGTCTTTGTTATAAAGATGATAGATTCAACTATGTAAAGAGCCACAAGATACAAAGCTGTGTACTCAAAAAAAAAAAACAAAAAAATCTGCTCCTGAATTACAAAGATGCTGCTGCTTTAAGAGTTACTTGAAGCTTGATGAGAGATGCATCAAAGCAGAAGCGGTTATTTTCAAGTTCATGAGGAAACTTGAAAAACGTTGGGCTACTTATGTGAATAGTGAAAAAGTTCAGCCCTTTTTTAAACAGTTTTCAAAGCACATGTAACATATGAGCACCCTTATATATACATACTAACTTGGCCTTTAGATGCCCATTCATTGCAGTGCTCTATGTGGATACAGATAAATTGAAAGACAACAACAAAGGAATGATAAAAGCAATACATGTGAACAACTTGGAGTAAAATAATAATGTATCACGCAGTAGAATAAAACACATTTTAAAGCGTTAAGTGAATTCTTAAAGTCCCAGGGAAAATTGAAGAAAAAGTCTTCCTATGTCCTCAGAAGGCCCAGAACTTCTGGGGAAGGCTGCCTGCTTTGTACAGTAGTTACAAATAGTCCTCACTTACTAATTGTAATTAGGACCAGGAGCTTTGTCACTAAGTGACACATAGCAATTTATGATTGCAGTTCCAGCAATTACTGCTCTTAGGCAAATTCAGAACATCAGAATTTTGCAAGTCTGAAGGTACAACTTCCCACCTCCATTTTTAATCACTTAATCAATTAGGGCAGATCCTTCCTAAGTTTATTTGATTTTATTTAAGTTTATTTGACAAATACATTTTATTTAAGTTTGACATTTAAGCCACTGAGGTTCCTGCCTCTCTTGTCTAGTTGCTTCCTAAGCATTTCTTCCCCTCGTTCCTCAAGATCATTCCATGACAATAAGTGGTTATTAAACAAGGACTGCCTAACTGTAGTATAAGAGCCCTTGGATGATTAACTTAAAATCTGGAGAAATGTATGGAGTGGTCCCTACTTCAGGCATCCAGGTCTCAAGCAGTTTAAGGATTTATTTGTACCCACTAGTGCCATGTTAGGGACCCGAGGTTCACTTGTTTTCAAACAGATTATAAGGGCAACTTCATATAATATATTACAATCATTTAAATTGCAAAAATCCAAATCAGCATGAAGTGGTTTAGAGAAATCAAGCTACTATAAAAAAAAATAATTCAATTTTTTCATTAATCTATATACAGTATATAAAAACGAAAACCACTCACACATTAATCACGAAATTTCCAGAACCATAAAGCCTACAAACTTGAAATTTGTCACGTATGTTCCTCTTGGCTTCTAGGTGCTCACTAAGAAAGGATTTTTCGAAATGACCATCAGAGCATTAGTATTTCCTATATTATTATAACAAGCTCTGATGTTAATTAGTTAGATGTTCTACTCCCCCTCCCAACTTTAAAATAACTCTGGAGAGAATGGGATAGCATAGGACAGGCTTCTGTGGGGCAAGCCTCATAGAGAGAAGGGGCTAGAAAGCCTGAGGGAGAGAAGTGGATAGGATAGGAGACGTTTCTGTGGTTCAAGGCTGAGGGAGAGAAGGGGAGAGCTTCCATGGCGCAAGCCTGAGGGAGAGGAAGGGAGAGGAGAGAGTCTATGCGGCCAGGCTGAGGGAGAGAAGGGGAGAGGAGAGAGTCTATGCAGCCAGGCTGAGGGAGAGAAGGGGGTAGAATAAGAGAGGCTTCCATGGAGCCAACCTGTGGGAGAAGAGAGGAGAGGCTTTTGTGGGGCCAGCCTGAGGGAGAGAAGGGGATAGGAGAGGATCTATGGGGCCAAGCCTGAGGGAGAGGAGAGGATCTATGAGGTCAGCCTGAGAGAGAGAAGGAGAGAGAAGAGGAGAGGCTTCTGTTGGGCTAGCCTGAGGGAGAGAAGGGGAGACGAGAGGCCGTAACTACTCATTGATTTTCAAACTCTTGAGTGTCAATTTATCAAGCCCGATCACATAGTTTCATAGCAGAGCACGGGTATTCAGCTAGTACTGTATATTTCTAGAGCAAGTGGGCTAAAAGAGAAAAAAAGTGCACAAGTTTGGATTTCCCAAATGAAATGCACATTATTGAGTCTCATTTTTAAAAAGAAGCATTTACATGTACATTTAAAAGCATTTACATGTGCATTTAAATCAATACTTAAAACCTGATTTAACCGAATAAGCAATTCTGTCTGGACTAGTTACTTCATCAAATCACTTTTTAATTATTTGGAAACAACATATTTTAAAAGTAAAGGAGTAATTGGAAAATGGTTAATTCATTATATAGCAAGTAATGTTTTTTATACATGTATAAATAGCTGCATTTATACATATGTCACTGTATTATAAGAATATATTGTCATTAAATGATAGGGAAGAAATGTGAATAAAAGTGCTTTGTCTGAAGTCAAGTTGTAATAACACATACATAAGCAGTGTAAGTACAAAACTAGCACTGGCATAAATATTGTAATTCTCATTGCAAAGTTCTTATGGTTATGGAGTACTCGTTCATATTGATTTTATTTTAAAAGAAATAGTAAAACAGAAATGAACACATTGAAATGAATTGGGCTTTGATTGATATACGTGTGAGGATGTTCATTAGTTTAGAACCCACAGATATTTTGGCTTTTATATGAATTTTTAGGCAGCATAGCCAACAGAATGGGAATTTGGAGAGTTGGTTCCATATATCTGGAGGAAGGGGAAAGTCACATGCTTGGGGTGACTGTATTAGTAATCCCTGAAGATCTCTGTAAATCAGGTTCTCTATTTGAAGAATTTATAACTGCTTTTAAACTTTGCTCACTATAAAAAGCCTCTTCATTTTACAGTTTATGCCCAATTGCCCACTTTATGGCCCAGTTTATGATCTTAGCAAGGCATTCAATTAATATTATATGATAAATTTAGTGGAAGACACATTCCTTTCATTCAGAACAATAAAAAAAAAAAACACTGTATGATAACTGACTCAAGATTTTGTTTTGTTTTGTTTTGTGCCTTTGAATCACTTTTGACTCCTGGTAACTTTTTGGGCTAATCCCTGCAGTTTTCTTAGCAAATTTTTCCAGAAATGGTTTGCCTTTGCCTTCTTCCTAGGACTGAGAGAAAGTGACTAGACCAAGGTCATCCAGCTTTATATCCAAAGCAGGACTAGACTCAAAAGTTTCCTGGTTTCTAGCCTGATAGTTCAACCATTATATCAAACTGGCTGTCTGACCAAAGATTGCTATAACTAATAAGTAGATTATTATATGATGCTTGCAAACTAATAAGAAGACCATTATAGGAATCTTGCCTAGCTTTATGAATTTAGCTTAAATCTTCATAAAATCTGCAGTATTTCTCATGTAATATCCAAACAGAAATCAAGAGAACAAGATGAGAATGGTAATGATGATTAAATCCCTAATGAGTCCTAAACTTACAGATTTGTTGCCCCTTATATTCCTGTGGCAGATGGGATTTGAAGCCAAAACATCTGAAAAGTATTGGTAGAAAAATAGCCTTGAGGAAATCCCATATAAGCAAAGTATAAATCCTACAGTTCCCATAACATCTCATGAGATAGATTAGACCAGGTCAAACTCGGTATCATTGAAGGCCACATCAGGATTGGGTTTGACTTTGGAGGGCCAGGTGGGGGTGGCCATGGTGAGCGTGACATGGAACCGCATCTCCGCGGACATGGTATTATAAACTTATAAAATAGGGAGGTGTACATTTCTGTGATTTTGTTTTTTTAATAGTTACTTGATCTAGTTCACCGGTCATCAACTGGTGGTCCATGGACCACTGGTGGTCTGCGAGAAAATGTTGGTGGTCTGCAAAAAAATTATTTGCATTTTTTATATTGCACTAAATACTACTTACCGTTTTAAAAAAATCATATTAATGGTCCGCGGTATTTACAATTATGAATTTAGTGATCCTTGAGGTCCAAAAGGTTGGTGACCCCTGATTTACTTTATCACCTTACAAGAGAGAGAACAGATCAAGAAACTGATTCCATAGGAAGACTAGAACTATAAATTATTGACATAGGCTAGTAGCAGAATCCTGCAAGCCTGAAAAGAAAAATATTTTACTTTTCCTCCCTTTTATAACCTTCTGAGTCAAGGACGGCCTCCTGCAGTACACCGGAGGCCCCGTTTTGGGCCTGGAAGGCCTCCTGGGCCACTCTGGAGGCCCCGTTTTGGGTCTGGAAGGTCTCCTGGGCCACTCCAGAGGCTCTGTTTTGTGCCTGGAAGGCCTCCTGGGCCATTCGGAGGCCCCACTTTGAGCCTGGAAGACCTCCTGGGCTGTTGTCCGCCAGCAGCCTGCAGAGCTGGCAGTGGAGTCGGACAGTGATGAGGCTGAAAAAGAACATGGGCCAGTCCTGGAGGCTAGGGAAGGCCCGGATGAGGGCTCTGCGTCGGAGGCAGAGATGGGGCCAGGGCCATCAGCGAGTGAGGTGCAGACTCCGGAGCCTCCAGAGGCTGACAGTAAAGAGGCAGAGGAACAGGAGGAGCCTGTTCCTAGTGTACGTATGAGAAGAGCTGCCACAAGGCAAGAGCAGCTAAAGCAAAGAGGACGACTTGGGAGTAGGGCCAAGAGATGATTGGCCCCTCCCATAAGGCTTAAAAGACCAACAATGGCTCTTGGGCTCTTTGTTGGAAAACAACGTTGATAGACTTGTTCTTGTCTTGCTGCATTATCTCTTGTCGGTGTCTTCTGCTTCTGAACCTTTGCCAAGAGAAGCCTTTGGCAATTTGCCTAATTATACCAAGGTTGGTGATTAGATTGAAGAATTTGTGTTATGAAGAATTTATTTTAATTTAGTTTGGACTAAGATGAGTAGCTAATTCTTAGCTGTTCTAATAAAGTCTGTTTGTTTTGGAACTGTTTGCGTCTAATACTACCTACTTGGGCCTGGGTCACAACATGGGCTACACCGGAGGCCAAAAGCGGTTGCGGGGGTGGTGCCCTACCTGTGCCCCATTTTTGCTAGCAGAGACACTGTGGGCCGGTCCTTTGATGGGCCAGATCTAAGCACTCCTTGGGCTGGATCCGGCCTGCGGGCCTTGAGTTTGACACCCCTAGGTTAGACTGAGAAAAGTGACTGGCCCAATCTTGCTTCCATGGCTGAATGTAGATTAGGACCTAGGTTTCCCCATTCCTAGTTCAACACCACACTCACTGTACCATCCCAATTGCCTGTTTCTTACCGATTGATGCTATCTACTGACCTCTTCCATTTCTCCAGCTACCTAAGGCCTACTTCCCATTCCTTGTTTTCTGAATAAGCAAATTTGATTGGCTTTGCTCTTTTTAGGCGAGGAAGCAGACAATGTTAAGGACATATAAAAATTGTGAAAAATTGAAATATTGCACATCATTTTCACTCTTCATAATGTCTTCTCGGGGAATGAGATGATTCCTTTGTTGTTTTTATGAAAAAAAGTTTCTTTTTATATGTACTGACAATGCCTGATTTTTAGAAAAGTTGGTTGAAGAGGAAATCTGAATGCAAAGGATACCAGGATGAAGGAGGATGTGACATAAATGAAAGAAAATGGAAAAATTGTCCCCCTCAGAACGGGCTCGCAATTTGGGTGTGCTCCTAGACTCACAGCTAAGATTAGAGCAACATCTGACAGCTGTGGCTAGGGGGACCTTTGCACAGGTTCGCCTGGTGCACCAATTGCGACCCTACTTGGATCAGGAGGCGCTCCTCACAGTCACTCATGCCCTTGTCACCTCACGGTTAGATTATTGCAACGCGCTCTACATGGGGCTACCCTTGAAAAGTGTTCGGAGACTATAGTTGGTCCAGAACGCAGCTGCGCGAGCTGTCTTGGGTGCACCTAGATACACCCACATTACACCAATTCTCCACGAGCTGCACTGGCTCCCTATTGGTCTCCGGTCACAATTCAAGGTGTTGGTTATTACCTTTAAAGCCCTACATGGTTCAGGGCCAGGTTATCAGGCTATGCCTTCTGCCACATAGCTCCCAGCGACCGGTAAAATCCCACAGAGTTGGTCTCCTCCGGGTCCCGTCAGCTAAACAATGCCGGCTGGTGGGCCCGCGGAGGAGGGCTTTCTCTGTGGCTGTCGCAGCTCTCTGGAACCAGTTACCTCCTGAGGTCCGGACGATCCCCACCTTATTGGCCTTCTGAAAAGCAGTGAAGACCTGGTTTTTCAGGCAGGCCTGGGGCCGTTGATCTCGCTCTTGTGATCCGGCGAGATCTGGCCATGAGTGGCGTGAATGAGTTTTTAATGTTTTTAATTTTTAAATGTTTTTTTATAATGATTTTTTAAATGTATTGTGAGCTGCCCTGAGTCTTCGGAGAGGGGCGGCATATAAATTGAATTAATTAAATTAAATAAATAAATTAAATTAAATTAAATTAAATAATTAAATTTAATTAAATTAATTAAATAAATTAAATAAAAATTTAAACCACATTCATAATTTCCACTTTTGCCTATCCAGTTGTACATAAACCCAGCCAAATAATATACATATTTTTTATTTTAAAACACCTATTTAAAATAAGTATGCCAAGTCTTTAGAAAAAATTCACTGTTAGGACGGGTTGATACAAATTTAGGTAATATTAGTTTATTCTCAAAAATGTTTTATATACATAAACATAGAGATGCACAAGCCAAAAGCATTTAAGCACGCGTAGCTTCTTTGTGTACTCAGAATATAACTTTTTCAGTAGTTAACACACTTAAAATCAGTTGTAGCTTCAACCGTCTTTTGTATAGACTTTTTTTGTGTACGTGCATGAAGCCAAAGTCTCTGGGGCCTAGTTATTTAATAGAGAAGCCAGGATGTATTAAAACCCTATTACTCACTGTGCTTTCAGTCTGGCACATGGTCAGCACACATACATATGACCCATTGATTTTCTGTGTATGTGAATGTAATTTGTAGAAGATCACAGTTTAAAATATTATTGCTTTTAGCTGAATAATTTATATGCAGTGCCCTCATACTGGAGCTGTTTTCTTAATAATTCTAGTCAAGGACAATGCAAATTTAGCAGGAAAATAACTTGGACCTGCTTAGAATATAATAAAATAGCTATAACAAAAAAAGTTTATCAGAGATCTATTCTTAAAATTACATTAAATTAGAAAAGAAAAATAACTCTAATTAACTTTGTGCTGAACTTGGAAAATTGTAGAATATTTTGTTGCTGAATGCAGTAATGTGTTTTTCTTGCACAATTCGGATTTGTCACTGAATGTAAAAACTATTTATATAATGTTAAATATTTAAGCTAAAGAAATCTATTCACAGCATGTTTATATATCATATATTCTCCCTGGGGTATTTTGTGCTGTAGTTAATGAGGGTAATTTATCTAATAAAATGCTTAGTAGTATAAACCAAAGATGTAGAAAGCATTTTTCAGTTCCTATATTGAACTGCACTGATCTTGAACTTCTTGAACTCTTTAAATCATAAATTGAAATTGCTTCAGTATTTTTTTATTTAACAAAATGCTGTGATATTACTTCAGATACATTTTTTCAAGAAATTTGCATGTGAGAAGGTTTGTTGGATACTTGTTGATTTAGAAAAATTGATGCTAAAAGGAATGTGCTTGAATTTTGCTTTGTTTACACAAATACAGTTGCTCAGTATAGTAAGTGCATATAATGGAAGTCAAGTAAGAATTAAAATAAATTGAAGGGTTAATGAATGGTTCATCATTGAAAGGTTTGTGATTCACTTTCAATGTTTAATATATTTGTGGATAAATACATACAACTAGTTTTTGTTTAGCGATCACAATTGGACTAGCAACTTGGCTGTGAAACTACAGCTGTGGTTATATTCTTACTGTCAGCTTTCCTTTATTTTTACAGACCAGTAAAGGTTATAAATGCCAGTCATAAAGTTACTTTTCTGTCACTGTCATAACTGTGAATAGTTGCTAAATGAAGCAATTGTTAAACAAGGATTAGCTGTAAAAAGGCAAGATATTAGCTATATGTTGGTTGTGGATGTGATTAGATGCATGTGAGATAAGTGTCATTTTGTTATCTCGGATAATTTACAACGAACATTAGATCGGTGTTGTACAATGTGGATTATATAGATAATGAAAGTTATGAAAGAACAAGATAATTCCTTGACAGGATAAATGGAGTAAATAATTGCAAGTATATAAATAGTTATGGCAAAAATAGAATAGAATAGAATTCTTTATTGGCCAAGTGTGATTTGGATACACAAGGAATTTGTCTTGGTGCATATGCTCTCAGTAAAAGAAAAGATACATTCGTCAAGAATCATAAGGAACAACTCTTAATGATAGTTATAGTGTGAATTGCCACTGGCCTTTGATTACTTTTGATTGTATAAACACTTTTATGCACATATGTTATTCAAATCTGTGACTTTTCTCCATGCAGACTTGATAAATGACTCAACTTCTTCAGATCCTAAAGGCTTAAGCTATGCAATATGTTTTGCCTTTTACTCTAAGTCTAAGTAATATATTTCCCAATAGTTGTAAAATGGATGTACACTCAACAGTATGAGAAGAAAGCTATAATCTGACAAACATGTTTGACAAACATAGTTGAGAAACTACTCCATCTTTGCCGCCATTAAATTTAAGAGAGAGAGAGAGGGAGAGATTTATACCCTCTTTTGGACTTTGAACTTGCTTCCTGTTCCTGTGGCAAGGGCATGTGTTCTGATTGGTTGTCAGATTCCCATGGGGCCATGCAGGGGTAACTTTGTAGGCTGTCTTGAGTCCCAGGCTTGGTTGAACCTTGCTGGGTGATGCAATCTTTCCATGTGCCATGTGATGAGACATCCTATTATGTCCTGAGGGTGAAGGTCTTTTGTTTTGTAGATAAACTGGCCCAACCTTTTGTCTTGTAGATAGGTTGGCACCAAAATATCTGCTGGGGGGTGGGGGTGGGGGCAGGAAGCTGAGGCTCCGAGTTTATGTCTTTAGAAACATGTTTCTCCTTTAGGGAAAATATAATATTCTGCCTTTTTAATATTTCCTGGAATATTTCATTCTTCTAGGACAGGGGTGGGCAAATGTGGCCCTTTTATAACCTGTGGACTTCAACTCCCAGAATTCCTTAGACAGCCAAGCTGTCTCAGGAATTCTGGGAGTTGAAGTCCCCAGGTTGTAAAATGGCCACATTTGCCCACCCCTGTTCTAGGAGAAGGGTGAGTGTTAACTTTCTACACATCCTATACTTTAAATAAAGAAACTTGTGGCATTATAAATGTACAGGAATACATATTATGTATTGCTGATCTGATGAAAGGAAAAAATTATTAACTAACAGTAGTATAATATATTCAAATAGTATTTCTTCTCCACTTTCCATTCAGGAAAGACTATCTACTACTGAAATTCCATTGAAAAATAAAAGATAAAATATGCCTGGTAAAAGATGGTGTTTTCTCTGTTTCTTATTAACACGTGAGATTTCAGAACTAATGGCACAGTATTGTCATGGTCTTACTGGCTTAAATGAAACATCTGTTTATAATAGTGAGAATTGATACCACTTGCAAGAAGTTACAATGCCAGGCTGTTTCAATTGTTAAAGAACATATTAGACTTTTATGGAACAGGCCCACCTCAGAGGACTGCAAGCTGAGTTTCAAAATATCTGCATTTTGAAAGACTGACTGATTGGCTCACGGGTGTCCCGTGAGATTTTGTTACTTTATTTTGTTAGTTAGAAAGAGCCAGACTTCCAACATTGATTTATTTTTAATTACAATATTAAGCACAGATAATGATTTATCAATACAATGGCAAATTACCCACAGGTACTTAAAGGTAATTAAGTGAACAATGCCAGACCCAAAAGAGCCATATGTTGCTCAGCAAGGAGTTAATAAGACTAGCTTCATGCTCACTGAAAGATACTTGAGCAATTTAGTCTGAATTATAGAGAGAACAACTGTTGGACTTCCTTGTCTCTTCCACTTTCTCTGTTTCCTGGACTTTCTCAATTTCTTTGATCCTCCAGCTCTCTTATCTTAAGACTTATCATTTAGCTGTCCAGAGCACTCAGATAACAGGATGTGCCAGCTGCAACAGTAACTTCAAAAGGCAGCGTAGGAAAATGCTCATTTACTTACAGATGTCTCTGTATATCTCTGAGAATGTCTATGAAGAAAGCAAATGCAGATTGCAGAAAGACATATAGAAATAAGCTTTTAAATAAATATATTCACACCTTCCTGAATACTTTCAGAATTTATAGGATAAAATAAAAAAAATTAAACAGATTACAAAGATATAGAAATACTCGATCATGCTCTTCCTTCATGATTTGATTTCTTCAACTGTCTTTAATCGATAACCATCTGTAATTTAGTATTGTTTTTAATTTTAGGTAATTTTAAAATCCGGGTGCCTACAATTACATGCTTTCACCCTTGCTCAGCTCATACTTTTTTTAAAAGTTTCTCTAATGTCTGTGAATCATTTTATGAAAACGTTGGATTGAGTTTCAGCTTTCTGGTCGGCGACGATGCATTAAATCTTCCATAGTATTGGCAGTGAGGAAAGGGGGATCCTTTGTTTAGCCAGACAAATTCAAAAACTGTCAACTCCAGATGTTTTGAGGCCCAGACAGAGCTTACTAAAGAATGGACAATGCCCTTGGGACTGGTGTGTGTGTGTGTGTGTGTGTATTTCATTTAGGTGTGGGTTTTTTCCTTCTTCACCAGCTGCAGTAAAGTAAAATGACAAAGAAACAATGGAATATATTATAAATATATAGGGTTGCTAATGAAATATGTTTTAAGCTCTTTTCGTATGTGCTGTGATTTCCATTCACTATCTAATCTTAGATCAGTGGTGGGTTGCCCCCGGTTCGGACTGGTTCTGTAGAACCGGTAGTAAAACCGGTGGGAGGCTCCTCCCACCGACCCCAATGTTATCAGGAAGCATCTGCGCATGCGCACAAGCAAAGCGAGTGCACGCGGCCCCATTACGAACCAGTAGTAAAGGTAAGTAGAACCCACCCCTGTCTTAGATCCAGCTGTTCTGAAGATCTCTTTTCTTGAACATGAATGACTGATCTTTTCAGCATAGATTTTAAAAATCTGAAAATAACTGAATAGAAACAAATGAAAATGTTCTCTGTTTTTTGCCTTGTCTATTTTCCTGTTCCCAAAATCTGATTTTAAATATTGACATTTACTGTAGTCCTCAACTTATAACCATCCATTTATCCATAACTTTAACAGCAGTACTGAAAAAAATGACTTACGACTTGGTCCTACACTTACAACTATAGTAGCATTCTCATGATCATGTGATCAAAGTTCAAGCGCTTGGCAACTAGTATGTATTTATGACACTTACAGCATCCTGTGATCATATGATCTCACCATTTGCAACCTTCACAGCTAGATTCCAATCAGCAAAATCAATAGAAAAAATTGGATTCATTTAATGACAACATGAATCACTTAACAGCTACAGTGATTCGCTTAACAATGACAAAAAATTGAATGCGACTCACTTAACAATGCCTTACCTAGCAATGGAAATTCTGGTTCCAATTGTGTTCCTATGTCGAGGATTACCTTTATATCTTTTAAATTATTATTGATATAATACTTTTTATAGTGTATATTACTGATTGGCTGTACATTTTCAATTTTAAGTTTGTTGTCCTATTCCAGGGGTCGACAACCTTAAACATTCGAAGAACCACTTGGACCGGTTTCCTACAGAAAAAAACACAAAGGAAGCAACAAAACCTGGGTGGGCTTGGCCAACCCAATCTCACTCACTCCCACCCAGTCACATGACCCCTAGCCATGCCTACCCAGCCACAAAACCATTCTCTATGTCTCTTTCCCTATCTCCCCCACTTTTCCTCCCTCTGTGTCTCTCTCCTTCTGTATCTCTCTCTCTCCCCCTCTCTCACCCCGTCTCTCTATATGTGTGTGTGTGTGTGTGTGTGTGTGTGTGTGTGTGTGTGTGTCTCCCCCCTCCCTTCGGGCGACTGTCCTCCTCCTCCCCTCTCGTCTCGTAACCCCCTGGCTGGCTGTGGCTGAGCCAGGAGCGTGTGCATGCACGGCAAGTGCCAAAGTGCAGCAAAGGCGCGGACGGGGTGGGCAGCTGCTTCTTAGGAGGGTCTTAAAAGGATGCGGCTTCTCTCCTGCACTAATGCTCTGGCCATCACCTTGCCATGTCATCCCCCACCCCCGGCAGCTCTTCGGCCGAGCGCGGAAGGTACAAACTCCAGCCCAAAGCGGCAGGAAGTGAAGGCTGCCTTACATGCAAATGTGGCGCGAAGGCAGGTACAAGACTGCTTCGCTCCTGCACTATCTGATGACCCTCTTCCCCCTCCTCCTCTTAGGATGCCCAGGACAGTTGTGGCTGAGCCGGGAGCATGTGCACTCATGGGGAGACCCTTCTCAAGCAAGTACCAAAGCTCAGGAAAGGCGCATTTGGAGTGGGCAGCAGCTTGCTTAAGGAGAGTCTCCCTGTGTGTGTGCACGCTCAGCCAGAGCTGGCTAGGGGTCACGAGAGGAGGAAGGCGGAGGAGAGTGCAGGAGCGAAGCGGCCCTGAACCTGCCTTCGTGCCACATTTGCGCGTACTGTTTCGGGCTGGAGTTCAAAAAAAAAAATAAGAGGGGTGAGGGGTGGGGCCAACCAGTGATGGGAGCTACGTCAGAGGGCCCAAAGAGCCGCATGCAGCTCCAGACCCGCGGGTTGCTGACCCCTATCCTATTCTCTTCTTTATATATTGCACAGAAATTCCAGGAAGTGGTGCTGAAATCTTGCTTGCTATTCATGGAGGAAAGTTGGGTATTGTGAATAAGCACATGCATACAATGTGTTTTCTCACTCTTTCTCTTACAAGCCAAAATCATAAACATTAAGGTTAATATAGTAGAGTAATTCAGGGAGACCTAGATTGAAACCCATTGTTGCCATGATCATTTACTGACTTTCAGAACAATTTAATTCACAGGGTTGGGTTGATGAAAAATTAGAGGAGTGTTATGTATACTGAGACAAAACTCCTGCAAGAAAGGCAGAATATAATTCTAATCAGTATTTATTGGCTAGCATAACAGCTCCACTTTGAATGATATAATGTGAAAATAGTATCAGTTTTATTTAGCCATTTGTACCAGTTGGGTCCTAAAGGAAATCAACCCTGGCTGTTTTTGGGAAGAACAGATAGTGAAGCTGAAGCTCAAATACTTTGGCCACCTAATGAGAAGAGAGGACTTGTTAGGAAAGACTGAAGGCAAATGGAGAAGGGGACAGCAGATGATGAGATGGTTAGATAGTATCATCAACACAATGAACATGAATTTGGGAAAACTCCAGGACAGGATAGGGGAGCCTGGCGTGCTTATGATCTGGTGGTTCGTGAAGGATTGGGCACGAGTTAGTGACTGTACAATAACAACCAGTTAGAGGAATAGCAATGAATAAATGTAAATTATAACAAACTAAAATACCTCTAAATCCTCTTCTTCACATATATCAGCGGTCCCCAACTTTTGCAGGTTGGCGGCCTGGCAGCAGGGGTAGAGGGGAACCAGGCCACGCAAGCAATGGCCTGGCCTACGTACAACATGTGTGCAGCTCGACTTGCACAGGTAGAGCTGCGTGTGCACGCCAGCCTGCATGTGTGTGCACGCTGACCTGCCACTTACACAGCCCGATTCCAAATAGGCCATGGTCCAGTGGTAAGCCATGGCCCAGGGTTTGGGGACCCCTGACATACATGATAAATGTAGTTCTTTAGCATGGAAATTATTTTGTGCAGTTTGACAAAATTTAGTTTCATCTTTGGGCTTTTTTGGATCAATGGGAAATTTTGGTGTCTCACTTGATTCAGCTATAAACAATAAATCTGTTCTCCAGTGCTGGATTTAAGACTGAATAAACGTACTTAATCCAAACAAGGAAGATTTGCTGTTATGGAACTCAGCAACTCAGCTAGATGAGGAAATTCCCAGTCTATGTATTATGTCATACCTTCTTTGAAGGAATAGGCTTCTGGCCCAGAATAATTCTGAGCTCAGTTTTGCTCCTGGGGTCTCAAAATGCTTGTGGCTATGATTCAGAGTATTTTTCTAACTTTGGCTGCAGGATCAAGACCTGGCTATTGTCATCCATCTGTTGGTAACTTGCCAGTTATGTATTAATGTATTTTTCCAGGTGGTCTGGCAATTGCAGTTGATGGATACTGATATGCATGATATTGTGTGGGTGTGAGAGAGGAGAGGGGGAAGTGAATGCATACTTCAAGATATGAATAATATTTTTTCAAATCCAATTATCCCAAATTCATTTCTGAGCTTAGCTTTAGTGCTGAAATTTGTTAATGACCTAAGTCATACTCTGGTTGTTTTATACGTAATCTAATAACACCAAGAAGCAGATGTTTTTCAATTGGAGTCCCAGACTATTAGAATGCATTACCCAGTAGTAATTCATATATCTTTCTTCCTCTTTTTCAATGCCTTAAAATTTATTTTTTTTAGCTAGGATCTCATTATTTCTATGTGCTTCATAAATTGGATTTATTGTGTCTTGATGAGAGTTCAGAGCCATAATACTTAGCTGTTGGCTGCCTTTCTAGTTGTGATGTTGCCATAGTGCTCAGGGAAGATGCACAACAGGAAATGGAAACAATTAAAGTCTCCTTCTCTCTCCAACTTCTTTATTTCTGGGGGGGGGGGGGAATCCATAGAGCATATGTTTTGCATTCAAAAGTTCCAGGTGCAGTTTTTCTCCAGATAGAATTAAGATTCTTCTTAAGAGTCATATTACTCAGGGTTATTTCTCAGTGGAAATTACCATCTTGTGATCTAAAGGCTGGATTTCTGTAATGGGTTGACATTTGGCTTGCTGAAGAAATTAAGGATTCAGAAAGAGAGTTGAGAAAAATAACACATTTTGATGAGCAGAAAGAGAATTAAGTATCCTTCAAAGGAAAGGACTTCAAGGATGTGTGTTGATACAGTGGTAGAAAACAAACTGAAAGCGTTTCGCATAAGCCTTGCCTAATCATGCAACAAATGTGCGTGTAGGTGGAAGAAAGTTCCCACCAAGTCATCAGCAAGGTCTAGATTCAAGAGTCTTCTAAATTTATAAGTGTAAATGGGTTCCGTCCTAATCTATAATCTGTATATGCAAATTTATGGAGCCACCTATTACTAATGTCCCAGAAAAATAGCATGAAGCAGCTAAATGAATTGTGAAAAGGGAAAGGTGTATTCTTCCTACTTTCATAAATAAAACTGTAATGAGGCCAGATCTAAAGAACATGGAAATTTTTTAGGAATTAAGTGCAAAAAACCTGTATTCACAACTGGTAACACCCCATTCTTGGAACGTTTCACTTGAAAATTTTTGAAATGTTATATTTTTTTAATTTTAAAACTTTTAAATCTTAAATTAATTCTGATTTTAATGTTAATTATATGTATTTTTATATATTTATTATGTTGTACATTATCCAGAACCCTTCTCTGAGAAAAGTGGACAGTTAAGTAATAGGAAATATAAATTAATAAACTAAAAAAAATATTTAAACTGTTCAAAATAAGTGTCATTTGGCAGCTACAGAATAGGTAAAATACTGCTTTAAAGAAGACCTGAAGTCATTACCATACTGTTTTGGATTAATCCCTGATCCAATAACAAAAGAAAGCATGCTTCAAAGTAGGTATGTACATATTAATGATTCTTAAGTGTGTAGACTGGAGTTCTTCCTGTTACATACAAACTGCAACCTGTTGGTTTTCCTTTGTTGAATGGCAAAGCTTTTGATTGGTACTACTGAGCTTAGCCATCAGATAATACTATATACTGTATAACCTTATAACCTTTATGCTAAATATTGGCCAACCATCATAAATGTGAGTTAGTTGTCAAAAATCTGAATGTAAATCACATGACTATGGGAAGCTGAAATGGTCATAAGTGTGAAAAATGGTCATAAGTCACTTTGTTGTAAGTCAAAGACTACTTGTAGTTATTTTCTTGGTTTTGCTCTTGAATTTTCTTTTGTAAAGCAAAGTTATAAATATAAACAGTTGGGGTTTTTTTATCATTATGGATTTGCCTCCTTTCCAGGGTTGGCCTTTATTTTTTCCGAGAAAATATAGTCGTTGTATGTATGTATGTGATATGTTTGCATGTATGCTGTAAGCTGAGAGAGTGACTATTTGTTTATGAGATAAGCTTTTTCTGTAACTTTCCGTAACAAGGAAAAGCAGAAGAAAAAAACCTAAAGAAATAACATCATGTAGCCTCTTAGTCATATATGCAGGATTGCCTTAACTAGACAAAATTGGCAAACAAATCCACTTGAGAGAATAAGATTTAACTTGGCAGAATGTTAGAGCCACAGCTTTTGAAAGAGTACTTATCTTTACCACCTTTCTAAAGCTGATGACAAAGAGCTAGTAAAACTAGAAAGACTTTGTTTATTTTGTAACAAATAGAACAGACTATTTTTTGTGAAAGTAATGGGTAGGCTCTTAAGAGAATTTAAATAATGAAGTCCCTACAGTGAATTGTAGGATGACCAAAAAAAGAAAGAAAAAGTTCTTTGTGGTGTATTGCTAACTACTTTTAACATTCCCACTAATCCTGCAGCTGGACTTCATCTAAAAAAATGAGTGCAATGTTAACTCCTTCAAAACCGGGAAACTGATCTTACATTTGTATTGTTGGCATCAGAGAATACCAGTTTTGCAAGTTCCTCCCCTTTTCTGGAAAGCAATCAATAAATAAGAGAGTCAATGCTGTTCAGAAGTGAATGAAAACCAAGGGAGTTTAATTAAACACAGAAATGTAAAAAATGTAAAACAAAGTAGACTATTTGGTTAGTTCTAAATTTAATAAGGAGAATTGCTTCCTAATTGAGTTTTATTTTTCTTTGTGTTCATGAATCTAGTTAACATTAAAAACTTGATAGCAGTGGTTGGTTATTAAGAAAAAACATTGAGCATGAGGTAGTAAAAGGTAGGTCCTAGAGATAAAAATGTCTTAGGATGTGTTTCTACACTATATATTTAAATCTTGATATTTTAAAAAATGTAGAAACATTGTAAATGCAGTTTTATTGAAGCTTTCTGGGAGGTACACAGTACAATTTAAATCAACCAGATTTTTGTGGTTAAACTTTAACCACAAAACTATTTCTGTACCCTAAATCAGTTGGCCAGGAATTCTAGGGTTACGTCTTCTCCAGGACATCAGCTTAGAGAAGACTGCCCAAGCAGGATAAGGAAGAGGGCTGCTTTGTTAATATTGAGTCTAATGCAGTTTTGTTCATGTGATTATCCTGTGTAGTTCAAAAGATATAGCTAGCTTGGTTAATGTTTTCTGAGTTCATAATATATTTGGGCAGAATGCCATATAGATTTGCCTGTATTGAGAAAGACCTTTAGCAGACCTATGGTAATTTTACTTGCAAATGATAATAATATTGTTAATCACTCATTTAGGTCATCCTTTGGGAAACATAGAGGTACAGGTAGTCCTCAACTTTCTACCACAATTGAGCCCAAAATTTTGTTGCTAAGCGAAACAATTGTTAAGTGAGTTTTGTCCCATTTTAGACCTTTCTTGCCATTGTTGTTAAGTGAATCATTGAAGCTGTTAAGTTAGTAACACGGTTGTTAAGCGAATCTGGCTCTCCCATTGACTTTGCTTGTCAGAAGGTCACAAAAGGGGATTATATGACCCCCAGGCCACTGCAACTGTCATAAATTTGAGGCAGTTGCTCAGCATCTGAATTTTAATCATGTGACCACTTTTTTTAATGTTGTAATTTGAACAGTTGTTAAATGAATGGTTGTAAATTGAGCACTTCCTGCATATTCTCTTGCTGAAGAGATAAAATATTCTTATAACTGAGGGATCCTCAAACTGTTAACGCTCAGCTTCTTCCAGTCGTCCTAACTCTACCCCGAATTAAGGATTACAGAGTTGTAAAAAGGGAGTTATGGATATTGTACTATGAAATGTAAACTGGATTGACAATTGGTACATTTTTAACTAATACAGCTTTTCTTACATGATGTTAATATTTCTTCCCCAGAAACACCTTACATTTCTGAATGGCAGACCTCTTTTTCTCAGAAGGAAGGACTCTGATATATTGATCAGGTCAGTGGTGAAATCTAAAATTTGTTACTACCGGTTCTGTGGGCGTGGCTTGGTGGGGGGAGGTAATGTGACTGGGTGGGCATGGCCAATTTTTTTTTTACTTTTAAAACCATTTTTTCTACAACCTCTTCGGCGAAGAGCTTGTAAAAAAATGCTTTCAAAAGGCTCTGACGATCCCAGCTGAGTTGCCTGATCGGCAGAGGCTTTTTTTCTTTTAAATGCCTCTGATGATCAGGCAACTCAGCTTGGATCGCCAGAGGCATTTAAAAGAAAAAAAGCCTCTGCCAATCAGGCAACTCAGCTGGGATCCTCAGAGGCTTTTAAAGCATTTTTTCTACAACCTCTGAAGAGAATGCTTTTAAAAGCCTCTGAGGATCCCAGCTGAACCGCACGATCATAGAGGCTTATTTTTTTACTTTTAAAAGCATTTTTTCGGCCAAAGAGGTTGTAGAAAAAATGCTTTTAAAAGTAAAAAAAATAAGCCTTTGATGATTGTGTGGCTCAGCTGGGTAATGGGGTGGGGGGGCAGGGATTTTTACTCCTGGTTCTCTAAACCACCCGCCTCCATTGCTACCGGATCAGGCAATCCGGTCCGAACTGGGAGCAGTTCACCCCTGGATCAAGTAAGTAAAATGGAAGTTTCTCTTGGTTAAATAAGCTTAAAGTTAATTGTATTCTTTATTTTATTTCATTCAAAAGGTTTTTGATGAGCAGCCCCTCAGAATTAGGGAACAACCATGGAAATTAAAGATAGCTTTTCATTAGAAGTTCACTTATAGTTAATATGATGGTTCTTTATTGAAATCTGCAGTAATAATAAAATAATATCTTGCTGGATCAGATCAAGATCCATCTTAGAAATGTTTTCCTCATTTCTTTAGGTTGTTTTCAAGCAGGAGATGGAGGCATACTTCTCTCTTGCTATTGTTTGCCTTCCGCTGTAATTTGGAAGTAGCATGCCCCAATCTGGAAGGAAACTTTGAGCCTTCCAAACAACAGCTCTTGACAAACCTGTTCTCTATGCATTTATCCAGTTCCTATTTAAGTTCATCTCTATTGTTTGAAATCACCACATCTCCTAATACTGGTAGTCCTTGACTTACAACAATTAATTTAGTGACCATTCAAAGTTACAACGGCACTGAAAAAAGTGATTTATGACTGATTTTCCTACTTAATGGCTATTGAAGCATCTCCATGGTCACATTATCAAAATTTGGGCACTTGTTTTTATAAAATGTTTTATAGATGGCATTTAGACCCCAAAAAGTTGTCGTGTATGTACCCTAATGTTCAGCCTAAATGTTGGAGATGTGATTGTTTAGATGCTACATATTATCATGTTTGGTGGACCTGTAGGAAAGTCAAGGCTTTTTGGATAAAAATTTGGTGGGTCATGCAGAATGTTATGAAGAAAAAAATTCAATTTTCTCCACAATTGTTTTTATTGGGTATAGTTAAGGGTTTTACATTGGGTGAAACAAAATTGATATTGTACATGATAACAGCAGCAAGATTGTTGATAGGTAAATACTGGAAAAATGAAGCTTTGCCCACGATCGAGGAATGGACTTTGAAGATGGCCAGTTTTGCAGAGATGGTGAAGATTTCAGCATATTTAAAAGATTGTTCACAAGAGACTTATGAATGGGAATGGAAAAAGTGGATAGATTATGTTCAGAACAAATATCAAACAAGGAAGTATCAAATAGCCTTTATTTGAAAATGTTATATTAAGATAGAAATATTTTAATGGAATGAAGATGAAAATTTATAAGGGGGAGGGAGGGGTTCAAGTTTTATATAAGTTTTATACAAAGGAGGGTTTTTCCTTTTACTTGATATGAGTATACTGTGCGGAAGTCCGGGGGGAGGGGAGGGTTAGGGTGGGTTAGGGAGGTTGGGAAGTTTGGGGTGGGTTGAGGGGGGGGAAAGGGGTGAAAATGTAATTGTAAAACTTTTGCAATAAAAAAAAATTTGGGCACTTGTCAGCTAGCATGTATCTATGATGGTTGCAGTGTCCTGGGTGCAATGACCTTTGACCAATGGGATCCACAGTAGGCCCTATCTGCCAGCACAGATAAGATGGGTTTGTCCTAGTAGGAGGAGGCAGTTCATCAGGTAGCATGGACTTATGCCATTAGGGGCTATAATGGTCATAACCAACACTTGAACTACACTCTGCCAGTGAAATTGACAGAGTAGAAGTATAATATGGGCCATCCTATGGCCCCCAAAGATTGCTCTCATTGTTGCACTTTGTACACCAGCTAAAGCTTCTGAATGGACCTCAAGGATAGCCCCATGTAGAACGCATTGCAATAGTCCACATGAGTGATAACCAGGGCTTGAGTAACTGAGTGCAGGGAGTTGTGATCCAGGAATATAGATGCATAGACTTCATAGACATTTTTTTAGAAAAATAAAAAATGTCTGTAAATCAGTGCTTGTTTGAAAATGGGCCTGCAAAAGAAAAAAAGATAACTTAATGGGAGAGTAGGAATATTGGCAGTTACCAGTTTGTCTTCTGCTAAATGGATCTGACACATCTGGCTGCACCAACTATGGTCCCTATTTTTGTAAGAGCACAGCCTTCCCTCTGTGTGGTTTTGATTTTGTGAGTATGCTCATCTTATACTGTTAACCATAAAAAAAAAACCCTCTGCTCCAGATTGTAATCTATATTCAGTATCTCGATTCATATCATACAAATGTTAATATGAAGTAGGAATCCTTGAAGACATTTGTATTCTTCACATCTGAGTGTTTTCATTTTTGTAAACCTGCTGCAAATAGAGGAGCTGTTGCTCTGACTGGATCTCTCCAAATTCTACTGCCTAGACCAGGGGTGTGAAACTGGTGGCCCGCGCAGACCATGCCTACTCCAGCTCCGCGAATGGGAAAAATGTTGCAAAATGTCATGTGACAACAACGTGACGTGGCGAGTTTGACACCCGTGACCTAGACTTTACTTTTTTTAATTAGATTTTTATCCTGCCCATTTTTTCATACCCAACTCAAACATACCACAATACCCCTTTCTCCTCCTGTTTTCCCCTCAGCAACCAACATGTGAGATGGGCAGTGCTGAGAAGAGAGAGTAACTGGCCCAAAATCAACAACCAGCTTTCATGCCTCAGGCTTACACTCTCTCTTGGTTTCTAGTCCAACATCATAGCCATTGCGCCTTCTGCATTTCTATTGACTGTATTATATGAGCTACCGATGATTAGTTCAAGGCCATCATTTCAGCCAGCTTCATTTAGGTCTCATTCTCATGGTCAAGAATTGGATTTCAAAGAGAGCCCTTGCTTCAGATACAGTCCATCTGTTTTACTAAATGCCCAGCTGTAGACATGCAACATCCCCCACTTTCCACATTGCTTTCTGCAATAACAGGTATACTTGTAGCAGGTTCCTGAGAAACAATCTGATTAGCAGATGTTAAAAGGGGATGTTTTCAGCAGGTTCTTGGTGTGAAGTGGTAATTTGAGAGATCTTGTGCATGGGCTTGCTGAGGTCTGATTGATCGGCTGTCTGCCTTTGACTCTGCCTCTGCTTTGGGAATTACATCATTTCCATAGCCCCCAACTGTTTCCCTACTCCATTGAGGCCAGGTGGAAATATTTATATGGAGAGCAGCCAAGTACCATTTATACAGCTGGAAGGCTGCTTTTCCCATAACCAAGACAAAATACAACAACTCCTCCTTTTTCACAAGACACACACCAGCTGCATATCTGTTCAGGCCCATTATCATATGAAGGCATACAGCCCTGGCAATTAAAGAGAGAAGGGAATTTACAGTGTTTTGTCTGCAATCTCTTCTGATAGGTCTTCATTATTCCATTGCATAAATTATCCTAGATTATTCCTATTCTACTTGAAAAGTAATAATTGGGATCTCTGGCAAATGGTGATCAATTTGATTTCATCTCCTTTGTTTTCAAAATTATGTTCAGCAACATAGCAGGTCCTGTTATCTTTTATATAACATGCTTTTAGGCATCACTTGTCCCAGCAGGTGTTAACATATAACCAACCTTGTCTGGCCTCAGAAGGGAGCAAGTCCAGTTAATACTTCCTGGTAGTTCCAGGACTATAGTCTAAGTGAGAATTTTTTTTTTTGAAAGTTCCACAAGAAATCATCAGAAAATACCTTCCATATTACTACCAAAAAGCCTAAGTGGATAAATCTGTGAATTGATTTGGACTTGTAGGAATATTTACTTTTTTAAATTGTTATATCTCAAATAATTAATATGTCTATTAGCTAAAAGTGTGATTGACTATGTGGAATAGAATGTTGGATTAAAGAAAAAAAAAGAATAAATATTGGGGGATGTCTTTACTCTTTTCATTGCATTTTAACATATAAACATTGCATGTTATTCACACAATACTGAGTGTCTGTGAATATATTCTGCACTACTTAAATGAAAACAGGAACGAAGACATTCTTTGTTTCTCAGTGCTAGTGCTGACAACATTGTCTGCTGTCGACTCATGTGTTTTGTCTACAGTCTCCAGCATGAGGCTTATTTGAACTTTAGGCATTATGGCTGAAATAGTTGGCCTTAAGTTTGAACTTCCTCTTTTTCCATCTGTCACTTTTTTCCTAACAATTTCCCTAATTGGGTGGTCTTAAAACTTGAAAACTCTTTTTCAGCTATTTTGCTTGTTAATCTTTGTTTCTTTCTAGACAAATATTGATATCATTTTCTGACAAGAGTCACTACCTAAGCATTTCACCTGTTTAAAATTACTAGAAATTTTTTCTATCTTTTCACTTTGTCTGTCCTGCAGAAGGTCTAGATAAACTGAATAGTATTGTTTTATCTTTTTAAAGAGAGTGATTAATCCCACAGGGCTATGCTGTTCATAGTTTCAGTTCAAATATGTTCAAGCAAACTTATAATGTGGATAGTTATGGAGGAGAATGGAAGGCCTGTAAAGCGCCTCCCCCCCCCATGACATCACTGCAAGTTGGGTGGTCCCAGTGTTCCACAGTCACATGACCAAAATTCACTATGGCTTTTTTGCTAGTTTCTGGCATCTAGCACCAAATTCAGTTGCAGCACCCTTCAAATGAATGGGTTCATTTAACAATCACAGAATTCACTTAACAAACCTCATAAAAAAGGCCAGAAAATTACTTCTGATCATGTGGCTGCCTCAATTTACAACCACAACTCTTTAAGGCATTAATTCAGGTTTAAATCAAGGACTACCTGCATCAAAAGCTCCTAAGGCATCAAGGAGGACATTTCCCCGACCCTAGTCTCTCTATAGTTCATCACAAGTGGAACCAATACAACTCTCATTCTGTGCCGTGGTCTGAAACCTGACTGTCAAAGATCCAACTTTCTCCTCCTCCTCCTCCTCCTCCTCCTGATGATGGGAAAAAAGTCCCATGCAGTTTATTTGTGCCAAGCATTAAGTTTAATTCTCAAGATGAAAAACTTTGCTGCTATACTTTTATGTCCTGAGAACATTTTTTATACTCTTCTTTGTTTTGTGTTCCATACCTTCCATCTTTTACACTATGTCTTTTTTGAGAAAATGCTGCCAGAACTATAGTAATTTTTCAAATACAGCAATGCCAGCAATGGGTACAAATGCACAAGACAGTATGATGCTAGCCATTTTATTTTAAAATCCATCCCTTATTATTCTCAAAGCAGAACAGCTGCTGAATCCTGCCAATTGTAAATCAACAGATGGCCTTTGGGAGATAGAAGAAGGTATCAACATGCTCAGTAGATCCCAAAACACTCACACAAATACAAAAAATTGAAAGAGTCAAACACTATTGCTTTTCAAACTAAATATTTCTGTTGTGACCTTGAGAAACAAGAATGAGCAAGAAAAAGTTAAAGTTTACGGAAAGAAGAAATAATGTCATTTGCCAATTTTAGCATCTGTGTATATGTAATTTATACATATATGCATGCACACACATACATATACATACATACACACACACACACACACACACACATACATATATATATACACACACATTTAAATTTATGTTTTATGGGCCAAATTATTTAATTGTATTTTAATGGTTTTTTAACATTTGTATTATATGTATTTTATCTTTCGGCTGTTCACCGCCCTGAGTCCTTTGGGAGTAGGGTGGTATACAAATTCAATTAATAATAATAATAATAATAATAATAATAATAATAATAATAATAATAATAATAATAATAAATTTAAATTTAATATGATTATAATTTTTTGCCCTCAGAATCGAAGACTGATATATTTATTGTAGCTAAACAGTTCAGTTGTCACTATCCATACATTTATACCCAATCTTTAGAATTGTTGTGCTATGAATACATTTTTCCAGTGGATCTATCAATTGTTATATTCAGAAAGAGAGTTCCCCCTGTTTTTTCCCCTGGAATCTTTTTCTCCTTTTTTTTCCACTTCCAAAGAATTGGATTATTTTAAAAACAATTTAATTGTTCAGGACAATTCTTATTCTGAAAGTTTTATCCTTAATAATGTGATTTCTGCCTTTCTACCTAAAGTAATTACAATCAATACTTGCAAGAGTAAAATACACTATAATCTTCTCCTGGATATGCTGTGATTTTTCACAAGAAAAGAAAAAAGGATTCACATTCCGAGGTTCATTTGTAAAGATTGATGGATCTATTCCTATCTTCTGACCAATTGATCAGGACCCAAAGCTGGCAGTGCAGTGAAGAAGGTGACTGTCTATTTACTCAGAAAGAGATTAGATTAGAAACAAGAAACTGCCCTGTTTTCTCTGGAGAAGAGACAAACCTAAATATGTTTTTTTGAGCTACAAAGAACTTCTGGCCATGAAATTCAGTTTTAGAGACCCATCAAAAAACAACATAGTATGAAGGAGCTGAAAGCAATCACCATTTTCTTCTTTGCTAAACAGTTAGACAATATCTTAAATTTAGTATGTTGCATTTTATATTAGCCATATTAGTATGTTTTCAAAATTTATGCAACTTACTTTACTAGTTTCTTATTTTTTTTTCTGGCCAAATATTTTATTCAGTTACATTTATGAACCCCCTCTTTTAATTTTTATACACCAAGTGTTATGACTTCATGATCAGATATATTGTTTAGGTAATATTTTAGACTTTTCTAGAATTTTAGGATCTATTCCTTCGTAGACATTTTATTATTTGTGGTCAGCCCTTTCCTATTTTTAAGGATTTTGTAGAATTGATGCTGATTTGCTATATGCTGCAAATTCCGCTGGAATTGAATTATTTGAATTCTATTATTTCAAATCTATTATTGTGGTTGGTTATACACTCAGCCAGATGTTTAAATTGAATTTGGCATTTTTATCCACAATCGATTCCTTCCCAAGGACCTGGGTTGTTGTTCTTATCATCAATATCATCTTGTTCCAAGTCAGTAAATGAAGTTGGTAATTTTATGTCCAGCATGACTGTGGAAGTAGTTCAATAATATATACCTTTGAATAAAGACTAATTTATATTGGGGGGGAAAAGATTGATATAGTTTTAATCTATCTGCCTATCTAAATTTGAAACAATTGTATTTGGCATATCTTTTGACTGATAGGTCATTATAAAGTGATTTCAGCATAATCACTAAAACACTTTGCTTTAATTTAACATTTTTGAAACATGAAAATCACAGTTTTAATAATTATCCATGGGGAAGATTTGATGAACTGCATAATTTGAAACAATGGGTTCTCCTCCTCGCTGTTCAGACACTCCTCAGTATGGGTATTGCTCACTCCCATTCGCAATGGCTGGGTGTCAATCAAACCCTCTGGAGCTGGATACGCCCCTACTTCCTGCTCCTTCCCCAGTCTTTTCACTCAGCCATTTGCAAAAGCATTCAGGGTGTCTATTCTCTGTGATTTATTCTTCTATTTTTCCTCTCCTTTTACCTTTATCGTGATTTATTTCTATTTCTTTCGTTCTCTGTGCTTTATACCTTCCCTGCATTGGTTTAAACAGCTGGCAGGCGCGAAACGGCGGTTCGGGGCTCCGGCCGCCTTTAGCGGCTTGATTTTTCGGCGATTGCCAGGCTTCCCTTTTTCCCGCCTTTGCAGTTTTTTGTTTGAAGAAATCAGTATCGCACACAGGTGTTGGGGCCAGAGTCCCTGCCGGCTGGCATACTCTCCCCTCGTTGTTCCTCATTGTCACCTGTTGGAGGCAGCTTCGGTCCAGCCGTAGGCGCTTTGTTTCGCCTGGCCCGCGACCAGAGAGAGAAAACGCCATTGCGGGACGCCATCTTGAGAGCTGTTGGTCACCCGCTGACTTGCGCTGCCGTTTTTACCCACCGCGACCTGGGCTTTGCTTTCCAGGGTCGCTGGCTTCTTGGCAGGAGTGGACGCGGTCCAAAAGTTTCCTGCATTTACCACCCGCTTGGAGAGAGGTGTCTGCAGCTGTTCAGGGAAGTACTTGCATCAATTTATTGAATTATTGCTTAATTGATTTACATATATAAAAAAAAAAAAAAAAAAAAAACAAAAAGAGAGAGAAGGGGCTGTGTATATATTCCTGATCAATTACCCTGGTTATTCAATTTGGTGGATAAATTTTTATTGATTTGATTGCGGGTCTTATTTTTATATTAAAAAAAAAATAATAATAATAATAATAATAATAATACTAGCAATAATATTATTCTTGATTTCTACAACAGACATTCTCTGTGTAGTTGAAATTTTTGTGTGATCATTGGCCTTGTGAACGAACTGATAATATGAGCAATATGGAGGAAGTGGCCCTTTCCTCTGACTTGGATAATAGCCCTTCTCCTACCCCAGCACCTTCCCCAAAACAGGTCAAGGGGAAGAAGTCTAAGCATTCTAAAACTGCAAAATCCACCAGGTCTTCTAAGGCTGATAAAGATGCCCAGCGCAGGCACAATGCCCTAGAAAAAAGATTTGCCAGGGCCAAACAACAGATCACAACAGTGCAGGAAAGTACACACCAAGAGGTGTCTTGTAACCCTGAAATCCCCATTGAGGAGGATCCACTTTCTGGTGAGGGGTGTGGGGAGGCCCCTTCCACCTCTCAGGGGACACCATTATGCCACACTAACCAATCAGGAGTTAGGACTAGGTCAAGGTCTTCTAGTGAGGCCAGTCACCTGTCTCAAGTGTCTAGACCTGCCCCTGAGGCTACGTTTACTCCTACTGCAGCTGGTCTACGGCCCGAAGCGGGCCCTGCCTTTGTTCAGCCTATGGACTTTCAATCCTTTTTTACTCAGGCAATGTCTCATATGTTTCAAATGGGGTTTCAGCAGGCCTCTGCTGCCTTTCCGGCTCCTGTTGGTGTTCCTACGGCTTCATGTCATAATCAGCCTACTTGTGGGCAACATCATGGTTCTACTTCTTATGGCCTAGAGCCTGAACAGGCTCGTGAGGATGAGATCCTGGAGGACTTTGAGATGTCTGATGACGAGGAGGAGGTCCAGGACAAACCTGCCTTTCCTGGTTTATTTAAGCCTTCTTTATTTCGCTCTCTACTACGCAAAGCGAAGGCTGCCACCAATATGGACAACAACCCAAATTTGGCATCTGCCTCGGTGTCCACAGGCCCTAACAGTAATTTATTCAATGTGCCTCAACCTGATGATGACTTTGTACCGTGTCCTGACCTTTTTTGCCAGGTCATTCAAAAGCCATGGGATCACCCCGCTTCACTTTCTGGTCCAAATTCTTTCGACAAAAAGCTTTATGCTTCGGCTCCTGTGCTGGACGCCCTCCTACAGTTGCCTACAATTGATGAACCAGTGGCCAGTCTCACATCTTCCTCTGTTCTGGTAGGTGAAGCTGGGGATGGCCTCAAATTCGAAGATAAGCGGGCAGACATGGCATTTCGTAAGACGCACCAGGCGACGGCTTGGGCCATCCGTGCCTCTACCTCATCATCCTTCTTCAACCGGGCTTCGCTTGTGTGGTTGCGTCAATTGAAAGACAGACTTCCACCTGAGGACGCACGTCTGCAACAAGATCTGGCTAAACTCATTGCAGCGGCTGAATATTCGGCAGACGCGTCTTTGGACGCCGTTAAATTTGCATCTCGTGCTTTGGCTTCAACAGTTTCTTCAAGGCTCCTGTTATGGCTTCGCAACTGGAGAGCTGATGCTAAGTCTAAGTGGCGCCTGACGGCGGCTCCATACAAAGGACCAGCGTTATTTGGCTCTTCACTGGATCCCGTTTTGGTGGAGAACCGGGACAAAAAGAAGGTTCTGCCTACATCTTTTCGTCGTCAGGATAGGCGCTATGTGCCTTATACCCGGCAGCCCTTTCGTCAGGACCAAGGCTCCGGGGGCGCCTCTTACTACAGACCATCACAATTCCAGTACCAGCCACTTTCCGACCGGGCGTCCTTTCGAGACCATGGTCGTCGACAAGGCAACACCAGACGCCCCTTCAGGTCCTCGTCTTCTGCCCGCTACGCCAGAAGAGGCAAGTGACTCACCGGCCCTGTCTCCAATCGGTGGGAAACTTCAGGCCTTTTCCCATCGGTGGCCGGCTACAACTTTGGATGCCTGGATTGTCCAAACTGTCACCAAAGGTCTATGTTTGGAATTCACCGCTCTCCCACGGGACTTTTATGTTCATTGCCCTTGGCCGGCACTACCGGACAAGCGGCTCCTACTCTCAAACGAGATTCAACATCTGCTACGCATAAATGCAATAGAGCAGGTTCCGCCCGACCAGCTCAAGACCGGCTTTTATTCAACGCTGTTCCTAGTTCCGAAGAACTCGGGTGGTTGGAGAGGTATTTTGAATCTACGACGTCTCAACCAACACATCTTATACCGTCGGTTCAAAATGCATTCTCTCAAATCATTACTAGGATGCATCCGGCGGGGAGATCTCATGCAATCGGTAGATCTCAAAGAGGCGTACCTTCATGTTCCTATTCACCTCTCCTACAGACGGTACCTCCGGTTTGCCTTTGGAAACCATCACTTCCAGTATCGGGCCATGCCCTTTGGCCTTTCGTCCGCCCCAAGGACGTTTACAAAACTACTAGCGGCAGTAGCAGCTTCTCTCAGGGAGGTCCCGATTCGATTAGCATGCTACCTCGACGACATATTGATCCTGTCAACGTCACCCGACCGGGCGGTGCAGGACCGTCAGCTGGTGGTCCAGACTCTCCAGGAACACGGATTCACCTTGAATCTCACCAAAAGTCATCTAGTTCCTACAACTCGTCTTCTGCATCTCGGGGCAACAATCGATTCGATGCAGTGTGTGGTCTTCCTGTCTCCCGAGAGACAGGCCAGCATTCATCAGTTGGTGACTCACATCTTGCTAACCCGGACGGTCCCTCTGTTGGTTCTGTCCAAACTTCTGGGAAAACTAATATCTTGCATAGACATTGTGCCCTGGGCTCGCCTACATCTTCGTCGTCTACAATGGTTCCTGCTTCCGTTTCAGAAGCAAGGTCGAGCGGAGTCCCTCTTCAAAGTGTCGGTACCGGCCCCGGTCCGGCTCTCCCTTCGATGGTGGTTGTCCCCTGCTCTCAGCAGAGGCTCCCCCTTTCTGGACACGACAAGACTGGTTCTAACCACAGATGCGAGCCTGCACGGATGGGGGGCCCATCTCAATGCCCAGCTAGCCCAAGGGGTCTGGACATCGGCCGAGAAGAAGCACAACATAAATTGGCTGGAACTCAGGGCGGTCAGGTTCGCCCTTCTTCACTTCCAACATCTTGTGTATCAGCAGGACCTTTTGATCCTGACAGACAATGTGGCCACCAAGGCCCATATCAACAAGCAGGGGGGAACCCGCTCTTGGACTCTAATGCAGGAATCGGAGAGACTTCTGTCGTGGGCAGAGATCCATCTTTCCTCAATAAAAGCCGAACACATTTCAGGGAATGTGAATCGAGAGGCAGATTGGCTCAGCAGAGGCCAGATAGACCATGCAGAATGGAAGCTGGATCCAGGCCTGTTTCGAGACCTGTCGAGGAGGTTCGGCCTGCCCATAGTGGACCTGTTTGCGACAGCCGCCAACTCTCAACTGCCGAGATTTTATTCCCGTTACCCGTCTCCGGCCGCAGAAGGGCTGGACGCTCTGCGGAGTCCATGGCCTCAAGGGCTCCTTTATGCCTTTCCTCCTCTGCCGATTATTCCCAAAGTAATTCGGAAGGCGATTCAGGAGCGGGCGCATCTTCTATTGGTAGCTCCATATTGGCCCCGCCGAGAATGGTTCGCGGACCTCAAAAATCTCTCCGTCGAACCACCGTGGAAGTTTCCACCCGACAAAGTGGTCTTGACCCAAGGGGCAGTGAGTCACCCGGAACCAGAGTGGCTGCGATTAGCCGTGTGGCATTTGAGCGCATAAAGCTGCTCCATGATCATCTATCGGAGGATGTCATCTCCATCATTCAGGCGGCTAGAAGACCATCAACGACTCGCATTTATAATGCCTCATGGACTGCCTTTACCAGATGGTGCGGTACCCATCACGTGGATCCCACAACAGCAGGAGTTCCAGATATTTTGCTGTTCCTTCATGCAGGATTCTCTAGAGGTCTAGCTCCAGCGACCCTTCGCCGTCAAGTGGCAGCCCTGGCCACTGTCTTATCTGGAGATAATCGATCTCCTCTGTCTCAGGACCCGCGGATCCGTTCATTTCTTCAAGGGGTTACCAACTTGCGACCCCCACCGGTTCACCGCTACCCTACTTGGGACCTTACATTGGTTTTACAGGCTTTGACTGCACCTCCGTTCGAACCACTTGCTGCGATCAGCCTCCGATATCTGTCCTTGAAGATGGCCTTTTTGCTAGCTATTACCTCCGCTCGCAGAGTGTCCGAGATAGCCGCCTTCTCGATGAGGAGTGATCTCTGTATTTTCTACCCTGACCGGGTGGTCTTGCGACTGGACCCTTCATTTGTCCCTAAAGTGAACACTCGCTTTCACCGTGCCCAAGAAGTCATCTTGCCTAATTTTTGCCCGAACCCTCGTCATCCAGCTGAAAGACGATGGCATACTTTAGATGTAAGACGGGCTTTGAGAAGATATCTTAAGAGAACGGCCTCGTTCCGCAGAACTGAGGCGTTGTTAGTCTCATTTCTTCCCTCTTCTTTAGGTCAGAAAGTATCCTCGGCAACAGTGGGCAGGTGGCTCAAAGCATGTATCTCTAGGGCATATGAGTTGCGGGAGGTTCCTGTCCCGGGGGGTATCCTGCCCCATTCTACCCGTAGTGCCGCGACTTCAGCGGCATGGGCTACCCAGGCATCGGTAGATGATATTTGCCGGGCGGCAACCTGGTCCTCCCTTTCTTCCTTTGTGACCCACTATCGTCTGGACAGATTTGCCTCGGCTGATGCTGCCTTTGGCAGGAGGGTTTTGCAGTCTGTAATCTCTCCCCAAGGCCAGTCTTCTGTTTAAGCCCGCCCCTATTCTTCTTGAACTTGGGTATGTCCCATACTGAGGAGTGTCTGAACAGCGAGGAGGAAAATGGTCGTTGCTTACCTGAACGACCCTTTTGTCCTCGCTGTGAAGACACTCCGTCCCTCCCTTATAGTTGCCAGGTCTGGCCTTGGTGGAGGTTTTTCTTCTTGTTTCCCTCTGTAGCTGTTCTGTTCCTGTCCTGTTCCTGTCGTTTACTCTGGAGATCTTCTATACTTCGTCCTGATGTCTTTGGACCAATCTGTCTTCGTGAAAAGACTGAGGAAGGAGCAGGAAGTAGGGGCGTATCCAGCTCCAGAGGGTTTGATTGACACCCAGCCATTGCGAATGGGAGTGAGCAATACCCATACTGAGGAGTGTCTTCACAGCGAGGACAAAAGGGTCGTTCAGGTAAGCAACGACCAATTCTTTAAAAATACAGAACTGCAAAATGATAAATAGCTACTGGCTGCATTGTTAGTATATTAATGTTGGTTCGTCCAACTTTAACAAAGATTATTAATATAGACAGCTTGTAAATGGGGTGTTTGATCCATTTTAGAAGCTTCAAGGTTCTTGGATTGAAAGTGGATCAACGGAGATGTAATATTCTTTTCAGACAAGTGATTTGAAACTGCAAATTTTAATTTACATTCAGCTGATAGAAATGTATTGCAGGAATATATTGTACATACAGAAGTGTTAGTAAATGCTAGAGGCTTCAATGCTGATTTTGATTCTTCACTTCATTTAGTGTTTGATTTGTGTAGGATTAACCTGATTCAATTTTGATTAACTTTTGGAGATTTTGTTTTTAGTCTTGCATTTAAACATCCTATTCATGGCTCACACATAAACATCTGCTGTAAATGAGGCAATATATATGAAAGAATTTAGATTCATTTTGCAAAATGCTAAATATTTTGCTGAGGGGATCTGCTGCTAAGCCTGTCATTTGAGGCTTTTGAAGTAATTTCTCACAAACCATTGCTCCTCTTGTGGCTAATGGGTGAGGCTTATATGTGCAAGTGTGTGAGAGAAAAAGGTTTACTCCCCAGTCAGCCTGATGGTATTTATATCCTAATTTCTTTTCCATGGTAAATTTAGGGTATTTTTTTAAATAAAAATAAATATTTCTGTGTTCATCCAAAGTGAAAATTACGACTTGCTATAAAAATATGTGTCAGCATCAGTATACTTAAAAATCAAAATTATTTCTGAGGAAAGTTGAATTTGATACATTACATTGTTAGATTTTCTTTTTCTCTCTGCTATAGTTGGAATGAATTTTCTGAATTCTGTGAAGATAACAGATGGACCCCGAAAGGTTCCTGACGGAGCTTGGGCCGTTTCCTGAGACTCTGACACATGACTCGACTGAAGAGCTGGTGGCCGCCTGGGAAAGGGCGGCCGCTGGAGCTTTGGACCGCGTCGTGCCTTTGCGGCCTCTGACCCGATGCCGATCTCAGTTGGCTCCTTGGTTCTCTGAGGAGCTGAGAGAGATGAAGCGTCGGAAAAGACGCCTAGAGAGCATTTGGAGGACTAGTCAATCCGATTCCGACCGGACACAGGTGAGGTCTTATATCAAGACCTACCTAGTGGCGATAAAAGCAGCAAAATCTAACCATTTTTCCGCTCTTATCGCATCTGCAGAGAACCGCCCAGCCGCCCTATTTAGGGTGACCCACTCCCTTCTTCGGGGGGGAGTGCGGGAAGATCCCTTGCAGGGTCGTGCTGAGGATTTTGTGCAATTCCTGCACGATAAAGTCGCTCGGATTCGGGATGGCTTGGACTCCGATTGGATGAGTCCACGGGAGGAGACGAGGGCAGGTCTTGAGAATGTTATCTGGGAGGAGTTTGATCCTGTGGCTCCCGAGGATGTGGACAGGGTTTTGGGTAAGATTAGTGCCGCCACGTGTTTATTGGACCCGTGTCCCTCCTGGTTGGTACTGGCCTCCCGGGAGGTTACACGAGGCTGGCTCCAGGGGATTATAACTGCTTCTTTGAGCGAGGGTGCCTTTCCTGCCGCCTTGAAAGAGGCAGTAGTGAGGCCCCTCCTCAAGAAGCCTTCCCTGGACCCGGCTGAATTAGCCAACTATCGTCCGGTCTCCAACCTTCGTTTTGTGGCGAAGGTTGTTGAGAGCGTGGTGGCACGACAGCTTCCCCGACACCTGGATGAAGCTATCTATCTGGACCCGTGCCAGTCGGGCTTCAGGCAGGGGCACAGCACAGAAACGGCATTGGTCGCGTTGGTGGATGATCTCTGGAGGGCTCGGGACAGGGGTTGTTCCTCTGTCCTAGTCCTATTAGATCTCTCAGCGGCTTTTGATACCATCGACCATGGTATCATGCTGCGGCGGTTAAGGGGGTTAGGAATAGGGGGCACCGTTCTGCGGTGGTTCTCCTCCTTCCTCTCCGACCGCTCGCAGTTTGTGTTGGCAGGGGGACAGAGGTCGACCTCGAGGCATCTCGCATGGGGAGTGCCGCAAGGGTCGGTCCTCTCGCCCCTCCTGTTCAACATTTATGTGAAGCCGCTGGGTGAGATCATCCGTGGTTTTGGGGTGAAGTGTCACCTGTACGCTGACGACACTCAGCTTTACATCTCCACCCCAGACCACCCCAACGATGCCCTTGATGTGATGTCTCGCTGCCTGGAGGCCGTGCGGGTCTGGATGGGGAGGAACAGGCTCAGACTCAACCCTTCCAAGACCGAGTGGCTGTGGCTCCCGGCATCCCGATATAGTCAGCAGGTGCCATCGCTGACTATTGGGGGTGAATCTTTGCCCCCCACAGAGAGGGCTCGCAATCTGGGTGTCCTCCTGGACTCACGGCTGTCTTTAGAAGAACATATGACGGCCGTGGCCAGAGGGGCCTTTTATCAGGTCCGCCTGATTCGCCAGTTGCAGCCCTTTCTGGATCGGGACGTCCTGCGCACAGTTACTCACGCCCTTGTCACCTCCCGGTTGGACTATTGCATTGCTCTCTACATGGGGCTCCCCTTGAAGAGCACTCGGAGGCTCCAACTGGTCCAGAATGCAGCCGCGCGGGTGGTTATGGGTGCAACCCGTTGCGCCCACGTGACACCCCTCCTGCACGAGCTGCACTGGCTCCCAGTGGTCTTCCGGGTGCGATTCAAGGTGTTGGTCACCACCTTTAAAGCGCTCCATGGCATAGGACCCGGGTACCTTCGAGACCGTCTTCTGCCACCAATAGCCTCCCACAGGCCAGTCTGCTCCCACAGAGAGGGTCTCCTCAGGGTGCCATCGGCCAAGTTATGTCGGCTGGCGACACCCAGGGGGAGGGACTTCTCTGTGGGAGCCCCAGCCCTGTGGAATAAACTGCCCCCGGAAATTCGTAAGATTTCTGACCTCTGGGTATTTCGCTGCGCACTCAAGACCCTATTGTTCCGCCAGGCTGGGTTAGCAACATAATTTTTAATTGGATGTTTTAAATTTTTTGGGGTTTTAAATTAAGCCAATTATTTAATATTTTTTAATTATTTTAATTCGATGTCTATTCTGTTTTTAAATAAGCTGTACACCGCCCTGAGTCCTTCGGGAGAAGGGCGGTATAGAAAGAAAATTAAAGAAAGAAAATTAAAGAAAGAAAGAATAACAGTTGGAAGGGACCTTGGAGATCTAATTCCCTGCTCAAGCAGGAGACTCTATACCAGTTTAGACAAGTAATTGTCCAGTTTCTTTTTAAACACCTCCACTGATGGAACAACTACAACTTCTGAAGGCAAGCTGTTCCACTGATTAATTGTTGTAACTGTCAGGAAATTTATCCTTATTTCTATCTTGGTTCTCTCCTTGATTAGTTTCCATCAATGGCTTCTTGTACTGCTTTCAAGTGGTTTGGAGAATAGTTGACCCCCTCTTCTTTGTGGCAGCCCAGGGGTGAAATCTAAAATTTCTTACTACCAATTCTGTGGGCGTGGCTTGGTGGGAGGGTTAATGTGACTGGGTGGGCGTGGCCATTTTTTTTTTACTTTTAAAACCATTTTTTCTACAACCTCTTCAGCTAAGAGGTTGTAAAAAAAAAATGTTTTTAAAAAGCCTCTGCCGATCAGGGAACTCAGCTGGGATTGTCAGAGCATTTAAAAGAAAAAAACCCTTGTTTTCTTTTAAATGCCTTTGACGAGCAGCGCGATCATCAGAGGCTTTCTTTTTTTTACTTTTAAAACCATTCTTTCGGCCGTAGTTGTAGAAAAAATGCTTTTAAAAGTTAAAAAAAGCCTCTGATGATTGTGCGGCTCAGCTGGGCATGGGGGGGGCACGGGGATTTTTGCTACCGGTTCTCCGAACCACCCGCCTCCATCGCTACCAGATCGGGCGATCCGGTCCGAACCAGGAGCATTTCACCCCTGTGGCAGTCCCTTAGATGAAAAGTATGGGCATGTTTAAATTGTATGGGGAAGTGTTGATCTCTTTTTACATTAATTATTTTGAAGTGCAAAGTAGTTGGTTAAATTCCTTTGCTACATATATATGTATTGTAGAGCTTCCTTTCGCCAACCTCCAAATTTATTGGAATTATAGCCTCCAATATTTCCAGGGAGATGTAGCTGTTGTTTATTTTCAAATATGAGAATCTAAATGTTATAATTTATTGTATTTCCAAGGCTTCAGAAGTGGGGAGGCTGTTATATGTTCTAAGATGGATTATATAGACATAAGATGTATTTCATCTCCCTGAACATACAATCTTAGTTGGCCATAAAGACTTTACTTAATGACCAGTGCTTTTAAAGCAGACTGGTCTACAGAATTGTCAAGTGGCTTATACTGCATGACATCTTTTTACTAATCAGAAACTTTTAAACTGACTCTTTTATCGGAACATTACTTTCTGCAGAAAAATGTTCCAAAAGCGTTTTCTTATCTACAGTATATAATACCTTTAGGAATATTTTAAAGTAATTATCATATTCCCATTTAATTATTTCTTATCCAAGCTAAACTGGTACAATAATAGATCTTAAAACAGCTGTGTTTGTTCCTTGTTTAATGGGGCAAAAATAAGGAGTCAAATCTGGTGATGGGAGGAAGTTAAGGAAGGGAATGTTGAAATACTCCATATGGAAGATGACCAGGGCATGAGTGATCATAAAAAGGATTCCCCCAACCTAGAATTGATGCACAACATAGATTTGTGGAAATACTTTTATGGTCATGGCTGCCATCTGTTTATCTACATCCGTTCCAGTCGGGCTTCAGGCCTGGGTACAGCACGGAAACGGCATTGGTCGCATTAGTTGATGATCTCTGGAGGGCTCGGGACAGGGGTTGTTCCTCTGTCCTGGTCCTATTAGACCTCTCATTGGCTTTTGATACTATCGACCATGGTATCATGCTGCACTGGTTGGAAGAGTTAGGGATGGGGGGCACTGTGTTGCGGTGGTTCTCCTCCTTTCTTTCCAACCGGTCGCAGTCTGTGTTGGCAGGGGGGCAGAGGTCGACCCCGAGGTGCCTTGTATGTGGGGTGCCACGGGGGTCGGTCCTCTCGCCCCTTCTGTTCAACATTTATGTGAAGCCACTGGGTGAGATCATCCATGGTTTTGGGGTGAAGTACCATCAGTATGCTGATGATATTCAGCTGTACATCTCTACCCTGGACCACCCCAACGATGCCCTGGAAGTGATGTCCCGGTGCCTGGAGGCTGTGCGGATCTGGATGGGGAGAAACAGACTCAGGCTCAACCCATCCAAGACCAAGTGGCTGTGGTTTCCGGCGTTCTGATATAGTCAGTTGTTGCCATCACTGACTATTGGGGGCGAGTCATTGGCCCCCACAGAGAGGGTTTGCAACTTGGGTGTCCTTATGGATTCACGGCTGTTTTTAGAAGAGCATTTGACGGCTGTGGCCGGGAGGATTTTCTATCAGGTCTGCCTGATTCGCCAGTTGCGTCCCTTTCTGGATCGGGACTCCTTACACACGGTCACTCATGCCCTCGTCACCTGCCGCTTGGACTACTGTAATGCTCTCTACATGGGGCTCTCCTTGAGGAGCACCTGGAGGCTCCAACTGGTCCAGAACGCGGCCGCATGGGTGGTTATGGGAGCGACGTGGCATTCCCATGTAATACCTCTCCTGCGTGAGCTGCACTGGCTCCCGGTGGTCTTCCGGGTATGCTTCAAGGTCTTGGTTACCACCTTTAGAGCGCTCCATGGCTTAGGACCTGGGTACTTACGAGACCGCCTTCTGCCACCAGTAGCCTCTCACCAGCCAGTACGCTCCCTTAGAGAGGGGCTCCTCAGGGTGCCGTCGGCCAAACATTGTCGACTGGCGGCCCCCAGGGGGAGAGCCTTTTCTGTGGGGGCACCTGCCATCTGGAACAAGCTCCCCCTGGAGATACGGAGGATCCCGGACTTACGCACTTTCTGCCGTGCCCTCAAGACCTTTTTATTTCAACAGGCTGGCCTGGCCTAACCTCCTTTTTAATTAGTTAATTTTAAATTTGTTTTAAAACAATAGGGGTGTTTTAAATTGTTTGTGCCAAATTATTTAGTGTGCTTTTACATTGTTTTTAAATTTTGTATTATGTGTGTTTTATCTTTTGGCTGTTCACCGCCCTGAGTCCTTCGGGAGTAGGGCAGTATATAAATTCAAAATAAAGTAAAGTAAAAGTAAAAAGTTTCAGCAATAGCCTAGAGCAGGGGTGTCAAACAATTTCATTGAGGGCCACATCAGAGTTGTGATTGACCTTGGGGGGTGGGGGGTGGCGGGGGTGGAGGTGGCTAGCTTGACGTCATTCATGTCAGGGGCACCTGTGGGGCCCAAGCTCTCTGCCAGTGAAAATGGGCTCTCAAGCTGAATTTTCAGCTGCGACGGTCTCCTGCAACTCTCTGCCAGCAAAAATAGAGCTCAGGGGGTGCACATGTGGGTCTCCTAAGCTCCATTTTCGCTGGCAGAAGCCTTGTGGGCTGATCCTTTGCTGTTTCCAGTGCGGCCCCACGGGCCAGATCTAAGCACCCCATAGGCCAGATCCAGCCCCCCGGCCTTGAGTTTGACACCTCTGGTTTAGAGAAAAAGAATACTCCCTAATGATGTTCTATTCTGTCTAAGTATAACACTATCACAGGTAGAGAATCCCCAGTCAGAAGATCCCGAAACCCATAATCAGTTTGCCTTGCTTGGTTAAGCTGAAGCCTTTCTTCTCCATTCCGATCAACTATGGAGATTGAGATTGGGAGTTGCAGCGTTTTTCTTCCTTTCTCTCTGGCTGGTTCTAACTAATATTGACAGGAGGGCACAGATTGAATCCATAGTCCATGGTTTGTGGGCTGCCACAGGACCTATTACTCTCGTTCCCCTTGTTTAAAAAAAATCTACATTAAGCTGGATGAGATCATTCATTGGCATAGGATTAGATATCAGAATGCTGATGCTATCTAACTCTACATCTTAACCTGGTCAATCAACTGTCAAATTGTGTTTGAGTGCCTTGAGGATGTTGGGGTCTGGACAAGGAGGAACAGTTTAAAACGCAACTCTGTGTATAGCCGGATATTCATGATGTAATAGATTTTCTATTTTGGTTCACAGCTGGTTTTCTTTCATTCATATCTACTACTCAAAGTCCAGTGGTAGTTGTAGCCAGGTGAACCTTTGCTCAAATTCCTCTAGTGTGTTAATTGTGCCCTTTCCTGGCGAGTCCCTTCTTGCACTCAAGCATGCTTTAGTCAGATGTGTGGACTACTGCATTGTAATCCACATGGAACTTTACTGAAAGATCACTCATAATGTATGTGGTCCAGAATGTGGCAGTGGATTACTTATTGGCATAGTAAGGTCCATCTATGTAACACTTCTGCCACACAAGTTGCAGTAGTTACTAATGAACCAGTAGTGGGTTTAAATTTTCTTCACTACCAGTTTGCTATTGAGAGCGTGTGGCACTTTTGCGCATGCACAGAGCATGTTTGATGACATCTGGGTGGGTGGGCGGAGCCTCCTACCACCACCGCTATCAGTTTGCCTGAACCGGGGCGAACTGATAGCAACCACCACTGCAATGAACTTCTAAAGCCATTCAGAGTATCATCTTCATGACATTGGGTGCCATCTGTGTCCTATTGTTTGCGCCCATCCTGCACAAACTCACAAAGTGGTCCCTTTTACTAAGCTGTAATAGACTTGCAGTATGTTTCCTCTTCCTTGGTTTTTTATTTTATAACTTTCTTTATTTATATTTGGGATTTATTTTTAATTTGTACGTCACTCAGAGTATCTGTGACTTGGGTACCTTTAAATAAATCAATCCAGAGGTTACGTCTTTAGTTGCTTTATTATCTGAATTAGCATATGTTTCCAAGCAAATGTCCTTTGCCACTTATAACAAGTTTTACCTAAAAATATTAAATCTTTTGAGATTGTTGGCAGTACTTTGGATGTGACAAATGTATATGTGTGTGTGTGTTATTTTTTAAAAAATGGAAGTTTCCTACAAAACTAATTGTATTGTTGAATAATTCAATTTTGTTCACTAAGCTTGAAGAGATTTTTCTTGGATGTGCAAGTGTTGAACACATATAAAAAAAGGTTGGCTGCATTGGCTTTGGTCCATAAACCTTTAAACTGGAATAGTCCAATGGACTTGGCACACAAGTCCTAAATTATCTCATCTGATGGATGTGCCTGCAATGCTTGTAATATTAACAAGGTCTTTCAATGACAATACTTTGTGACCTTGCTGTGGGATAACATTTGGTAGGAATCCAACTGCAAGCATTGCTAGTTGTATAGTTTTTAGGATTTGGATCAGAAAATAAATTTCAGATTTATATAGTTTATTTCAACTGGACGGCTAATTATAATGATGAACAGGATTTTCATTTATTGAGTGAAGAAATACATTTATTTGCTTCTCTTTGACAGCCTCTATATTTACTTAGCACCATCATGCTTTACTTTTCCTAGAGGTGTAGAGGAAACAAGGCATACCTGTGCAGGCAGGTATGTGTTAGAAACCAGGTGCCATGCCTTCCCTTTTTTTTTTATAATGTAGATGAAAATTATAATGAAAATTTATAATGAAAAGATGGTTATCATATGTTCCGAATCTCTCAAGATGGAAAAGATCTTATTTTTTTTATTATTTTTGCAGCATTTGGAATATTTATTGCAAACTGATAAAATTGTAAGCCTCCACCTACCCACCCTCTGCAGAACTCTTGCATGTTGGAAAGAGTATATAACAGGATTTCTCTTTTGACTACAAGAGCCCTGCTTTTTGGCAAGATGTTCGGAAATGCCTTCTATAAGGTCTTTGGAAAACCGCCTGGAAATTTCAGCGTATCCAGAATGCTATGATAAGACAGTTGATTCCATATTACCACAGGTTCACTGTTCTGTTTTCAAATCAAAGTTCAGGTTGCTGCCTTTAAAACCTTGAGCATTTTGCAGCCAGAGTTCCTGGTTTTCTGTTCTCCAAAGTTGTGGTTTAGAAAGAAAGAGGCTTTTTCAAATGTGCTGGCCAAGAGATGAATTATATTTAGCTGAGAGGGCCTTTATCTGGCTAATCTGGAGACTTTGGTTGTATGCACCCGGTTGGAGGGGGAATCATTTTCTTTTTTGGCAAGCAGTAGTTGTTCCCCTGTAAAATTATTTTTAACTACCTGGTGAGCAAAAGTAATCATTGGATTAACAGTTATTGAAAGATTCAATTTCTCTGAAAGGACATTCTCAAGAAATAGCTGGTCTGTGCCTAGGTGTTCATTAGTAAACTCTAGCCTTGCCCTAAAGCTCTTAGCAAAAGTGTCTTCCTGGCATACCCTTTATCTACTAATATTGTTGAAATGAAGATCAAATGCCTCTGTATTGAAATAGGATAAAAAAGTGAAAAATTTCTCCTTTTTTTATAATAATTTTTATTGTTATTTCTCTTTTTAAAAACAAAACAAACACAAACATAAAACATATATTTCCTTTTTACAACAGTTTCAAGCCAGTGTTCTTCCATCATTTATATTTTCCCCTGACTCTTCTTTGCATATATTTGTCTTTATAGTCCCCTTATTCCTTATTCATATATGCAATCCTTCAAAAAAAAAAGTGAAAAATTTCAATGGGGTGAGTTTAATTTTTCACATAACTCTATAATCACATATATATATCCAAGTGTATGGATTACATGGTTGTAATGAGACAGTCTTTGCATTTATGGAGTGAAAATGCCATCGTTGTAATATTAGTCTTTACTATGTTCCCCCATCCTGCTAATATAACTTTTGTTTTAGGTTAGCAAACTGTTCCAGTTGGATTCCAACTGGAGGGTGCAGGAGTGGGAGGAAAGGAAAGAGAACAGGGGATTATTAGTCAGAGCCTTAATTCATGAATGCCAGAAAGCTGAGAAAATAGCTTAGTAACAGAGAAGGTTTGTTTTGTTTCTAAGTCACTTTCTTGTGTCTGTGAACTAATTCTCAGATAAGGAGTCCCTCGGTGCTGTGAAAAGATTAGTATCCAGTCTTATCAATGAGAATTGCTTAAGAGGATGAAAACAAATTCTGTCTCTAAAGTTTTTGTTGTGTCTTCCCCCCCCCCCCTATAAATTGTTCTTCTCCTAATAGGACTAATTTTCTGATTTTGCTTCTGCTTAACAGAAACGAAGAAAACACAAATTAAGAAATGGAAAATTAAAAGCATATTATAGAACTCCAATTTTCCCCCTTCAATTTGATCATTTTTTCATATGGGAGGACTATATGAAAAGTGTTTTGATCTCCAAGTCTGCATTCACTGTAATGGTGGTCGCTGAGTTGGAGTATATATTGAAAAAATTACAACTGTTTTTCAGGTGGTTTGTACAAGCTTTTCATGAACAAAATACAATTTGATGTCACCTAATCCTATAAACCTTGATACGTTTGTATTATGCTTATTTGTAGGATTGTTTGCCAAGGTGTTACTTTTCACCTTCATTATGTTTCAGTATGTTACTGTTTTTATACATTGGAAGCTCCCTTGGAGAGTTTGATTCTGAAGTGATCTATAAACTTTAAACAAATGAATGTTGTTGGATTATGTGGATTTATTGATTGTCCAAATGGCATCGGGCAGTGCCAGAGGGAGAAAGACACTGGAAACATGGAGGCTAATTGGAAAGATAGTTAATGATGAAGCAGAACCACCAAGCACATGGTTCTCTGGTGCAGCTGAACATATGGAGTTGAGAGTGAGGGGTATTTATACCTTCTCTTGGGCTTTGAACTTGAGCTTCCTGTTCCTATGCAAGAACATATATTCTGTTGGCTGTTGTCAGACTCCCATGGTGCCATGTGCAAATCCTAAGAGTTTGTCTGAGCCAAGCTTAGTTGAAGTTTGGCTGATGCAATGTCCTTAGGAGATTGTGCAATATAGTGGGTTAATCTTATTATGTCCTGGAGGGTCATGTGTTAATCCCGTCACCCTGAAGCTGAAGGTTTTTTGTTTTGTAGATAGGCTGGCCCAGTCTTTAATGGGCACAAAATATCTGCTGGGGAGAGGGAGCTGGGGCTCTGGGTTTCTGTCTCCCTTAAGGTTTTTATTTCTCTTTTTTTTTAAATATTTCTCAAAATATTTCATTCTTCTAGGAGAGGGGTAGCTTCCCACACACATATATTCCGTTATCTCTTCCTTGTAATACAGTAACTAGGATAACTGTGAATAGCCATGCAGATTTGCAAATGATACCCATCTAGGGGAATTGAGAAATTATCTTCAAGGAATTAATGTCATTTCCAAACGATTTTGCTAGGCTTGAATATTACACCAGATCATCAGGATAACTTTTCACTGTGTCATAGTGTGACATATCCTACGTATGAGTGGGGGGAGGAGAAAATCAAATGTATAGGTAAGCACAGTATCTAGAAGTACTAGTGAACTACACCCTTAAGTTGAGCTGAGCGAACTGAACATGAATAAGCAGTATCATGCAGCAGTTGAAAGGGCCAATGCAGTTGACAGTTGCTTTAACAGTGCCCAGAGCAAAGGAAATCATTTCATTATACAGGTAGTCCTTGACTTACAACAGTTCATTTAGTGACCATTCAAAGTTAAACGGCAATGAAAAAAGTAACCTATGACCGTTTTTCACAGTTAATGACCTTTGCAGCATCCCCATGATCATGTAATCAAGATTCAGATTCTTGGCAACTGATTCATACTTAATGACTGTTGCTGTGTCCCAAAATCATGTGATCACCTTTTGTGACCTTCCAACAAGCAAAGTCAATAGGGAAGCCAGATTCATTTAACAACCAGGTTACTAACTTAACACCTCCGATGATTCACTTAACAACTGCAGCAAGAAAGATCATAAAAGGGGGCAAAACTCGCATGACAAATGCCTCAATAATACAAATTTTGGGCTCAATTTTGGTCGTAAATCGAGAACTATCTGTACTCTTCACTGATAAGATCACTTCCAGTGCTTTTAAAAGAATCTATAGAAGTCTAGTTTAATGAAGAGAAGGATTAGGGGAGACATGAGAACAGTGTTCCAATATCTCAGGGGTTGCCACAAAGAAGAGGGAGACAAGCTATGAAGGCACTTGAAGGCGGGACAAGAAGCAAAGGGTGGAAACTAATCAAGGAAAAAAGCAATTTAGAACTAAGGAGAAATTTCCTGACAGTTAGAATAATTAATCAGTGGAACAACTTGCCTGCAGAAGTTGTGAATGCTCCAACACTGGAAATTTTTAAGAAGATGTTGGATAACCGTTTGTCTGAAGTGGTGTAGGGTTTCCTGCCTGGGCAGGGGGTTGGACTAGAAGACTTCCAAGGTCCCTTCCAATTTTGTTTATTCTATTCTATTCTATTCTATTCTATTCTATTCTATTCTATTCTATTCTATTCTATTCTATTCTAAAGTCAGTGGAGATTCATTCCAGATTCTAGAAATCAAGCCATTCAGGAATGATTAAAGGAGCCAGGCATGTTTAGCTTGGGATAAATATAATAAGTAAACCCTGCATTAGATGCATAAATAGATAATAATACGAGGATGGAATCCAAATAAGCAAGACTTATCTTTTATCACTCTGTAATAAATGGGTTTACAGTGAAATGGTTAAAGTTCAAATTAGCAATTAAAGAGATGCTGACTATTTTGAGCTGGGCATTCATTCTCTGTCTTTGAGAATGGAAGAGTTAACAAATGTGTGATCTCACACACACACACACACACACACACATACACACACATCCTTTCTAAGGTTGGTAAATTGAGGATCCAGTTTGTGGGGGCAATAAGCTGACTTTGTATAAAATATACAAAAGTATGAAGGCTATTGCTTAACGCATTGTAAACGCATTGCCCTGAGTCTCCGGAGAAGGGCGGCATATAAATCAAATTAAAAAAAAAATACTAGAAAGACAGCAGATGGTAATGTAGTAGTTCCCAAACCTGAATAAATTACTCAAAATTGAGTAAAAAAGGTTTATTTTATTTTATTTATTTCTATTCCACCTCTATAATTTTTACGTATAAATTCAAGCTGGCAAACACATCCAACACACCTTTCTCCTTTTTTCTCCACAACAACCCTGTGAGGTCATTTGGGCTGAGAGAATGAATTTTTTTTCCCCTAACAACAGAAATCCATTCCCCAAATCACAACCAGGACATTTAAATAAGAATTTCCTGATAAGTGGTAAAAAGGACTTTCCAATAAGCGGTTTTGGATAATGAAGAAAAAGATATCCGAAGCAGTAGGGTAATGGGCAGCATTTTGGAAAGGCAGAATCTACTTTGCTTTCCATTGGCTGATCTGCTAAATAATTTGAAAAATGATTAAGGGTATGGATTTTGTAGTATTTGTAATTAAGCTCTACTTCATCTGATTTAGAGTTTTTACATAGAGAAATAAGGCTTGAAGTTCAAATACTCATGGTTCCCTATAGTGAAACTGAGAGGGGATGGGGAAAGACTCCTGACTTCCCTCCATCTTTGCTTTGATTCTGACTTCTAATGGCTGTTGCACAATAGAGGCCCCATTGCTTATCTGGTCTGTGGTATAGTTTGCATCCATGTAATATGAATGTGGACTTTGTTTTAAAAACTAAAATTAAATACATATGTAGCAGTTTTGAATGCCATTTAAACTTGATGTGGAATAAAACTCTCTGGGCTTTCCTCCCCTAAACAAAACATAAACATCTGTAAAATAAATTACGATTTCAGAGGAAAAAGTTCATGGTGGATTTTAATAATTACAATAGGGAATAGTGCTCACAATGTCTAGTGTTGTTGTGTGATTTGGGTAACTATGACTTAAGTCTACAGAGAAACAAGTAAACTAGAGCTTTTTTAACTAATTCTTTCCAGACCTTGTTTGATTTGCAGAAGACTTTGGTTCTTTCACTATGTTATAAATTTATGAGTTAAGGGCCATATAATATCTATAAATCTCATTTAGTGCTTGACTTTTTCCTGGCTTAAATAGGGAAAATCTCAGCAGAGATGAAAATTGCTCTTGTGTTTTTGTATGTTTGCGAGTAGGGATCTGTAAATAGAATAAATTAAATAGTTTTTAAATATAGATTTTTCTAAACAATTTTTAAAAGAGAAAAGAAATAGAATGCAGACTAATTCAATGAAAACCTGCATTTAAAATGGTATTTTGATCTAACATAGTACCAAATATATTGGATTAAGAAGAACTTGCTGTTTTTCATAGATCTTTTAAGGATATGCATGACAGCTATGTTATTGAATATTATTATTAATATAGACATGATGCTGGGACCTAGGGAATTAGAGAATAAATTTAATACTAACAACTTGGTTTCATGCCGTTTGTGTTATGACACATCTAATTTTTATTTCAACAAAATAGAGTTTCTTCTTTAAGTGTCTTAGCTGTATCTTGTTTCTTCTGTGATTACTATTACTACTATTTGTTACTATTATTTTAAAAATTATTTAGTATATTCCATACTAAATTTTAGCCCTTGCATTTGAGAATAGAATTTTTGCTCTACTTACAAGTTTGGAAAGATGTACAGCAATTTTGAGGTCTTCAGATACATGTATCTGAAATTACAAATTATTCAAATAAATTAAAGAACTGTAATTTATTCTAAAGTAAAAACTACTACTCTTTGTGTACAAAGGAGTTAAAAGGGACAAAGCAAGAGACCAAAGCTGTTCTGTTGGTTTGATCCTGATGTGTCAAACAATGAGTAACGTTGGAAGAGAACTTTTTAATAAAACATTTGAAAGCCATAAGGTACCCATACAACCTATATTCAGTTTGGAGCCCAAATTGCTGTATATCCATTCAATAATTGGGTAATTGTTTCCTCTCAGAAAATTAGAATGTTAGAAAGCCAATGTATGTTTTTTTTTTCTTTGTATGTATGTCTCATAATAAAGCATCTTCTGGTGATTATTATCCTCTGGTGATTATCCTCTGGTGATTATTCTCCAGTGATCACCTGTTGAAATGAGAATAACATGGAAGTTTGGCCTCTTTTAGATAACGTGCATTCCTGCTAGTGAGTACTATGAGAAGTATCTCTGCAGTTCCATGTTCATTTTCCTGGGCCTAAGTCCAACTGCAACATAATTTTTCATAGATTCTGGAATTATTTATTCTTTTGTTATTTCATATTTCCTGCCGGTGAAACTTTGAATGGTCAAGTAATCAAATAAATTATAATTTTGTTCAGTTTTGTTTACTGTGCTGTTTTCCCCTTTAGCAGTATTTTTCTAGTATTGGCAGAGTCACTTTAATTTTGGTTCAATAAATAAATAATTACCTTGCATATATGTCATAATAGCTTAAAATGTAATATTGTAGTAGTTCATTGGGATTCTGGTGCCTAGAGCAAAAGTTTGACAGTACATGGTGCTGAATTAGCTGATACATTGAAGCAGGGGTGAGCAACCTATGGCAACTTTATGACCTGTGGACTTCAAGTCCCAGAATTCTTGAGCCAGCATAAAATTAAAATTGCCATAGTTGACCACCCCTGCATTAAAGTTACCCTTTGACAGTAAAGTTGCACCTGTCCTGTGCAGGATAGCCTGTCTTCATGGGTTGGATTTCTGTTGAAGTAACACTGCCATCATGTGGTGGAGCGTTATGGGACTACCTTGCCTAGACAATACATTTATTCATGAGGAACTTTTCAAGATTTCACCTTTATGAGTTTCAGGTTTTCCACTTCTCCCTAAGAAAAGGAAAAACGTTTGCTGTTTTTTGTTCTGTGTGTCTTACTTATTTATGCTTTCTCTCTTCCAAAACCTGACTTTTATTTTAATGGTTTCCTGCTTTTTCTTTTTCCTGGATTCCTCTGAGAATCTGTTTGATAAATAATTCCCAGACAATGTTCATAAAACATTTAAAAGTTGGAAGCTTTATAATTTAAAATTGATTGTTGAATCTTCAATAGTTAGTCCAGCCATTCCCCTCTCAGCTTTTGTTTTGGTAAGACTTATTGCAATAGTAGTAGAATATACTAGAATATAATACTATATAATAGTGGTATGGATTTGTGTCTTTATTTTTTTAAAAGAAAGAAACCCATGAGCTTTAATGTTCGATGGTTTCTCATTTCAATCTTCCAAGGTTCAACTTGGAATCCTAAATCAAAGATTTATAGATGCAGATGCTTCTTTATAAGTATTTATTTAAATAATTTTAATCACAAAACCTTTTCTCAGAGCTATCAAAACATTTAGTAACAGAATTTAATATTCAGTAAATTATTTAATATTATAGAGTAATACAATTTTGTAGTTGCCTTTCTTATAGCCAATAAAATAGAAGAAAACTAGTTTATGGGCTAGAAACTTTGAAGTTACACATACTTTCTTAGCTTTATCTACTTTGTTACAATTTGCATTTTATTATAGATTTCTCACTGGAAAACCAATTTCATTGTGTACATGATGTACAATAACAGTAAAGTCTATACTATATGAAAAGACAAAACAGTTGTAAAATATTCATATTTATTACAAATTAATATTGCATATATGTACTTAGACAAATGAAATTTGGTAAATATCAACATTCAGAAACTGAATATCCTAGCCAAATTTTGTTTTCAGTGTATATTGTAATAATATAAACAATTATAATAGGTAAAAAGCTTAAGAGGTATTAATCTGTATTCCATTACTTTGGGAAAAGATTCATTTTGTAATAAATATAACAAATAAATTCATCCATGTCAGGATAATAAAGTGTGGACCAAACACTTCATGATTCTAACTGGTCTTCCCTCAGAAAACTAACCAGTCTTATTAAATTGTTTTAATTTTAGAAAACAATTAAAAGTAGCATGGTTCCAATCACCTTCAATCTTGCTGATCACAAACATCCATCACAGATATTGCTGATGTAGTGATGGTTTACTCTTTTGCTGTTTATATTGTTCCTATCTGAGTTAGCCTCCCAGAGTTCTTTGGGGCTGGAATGTATTATAAATACCATGAAGAAAAGAAAGGAAGTACTTCTTTACATGTAAAATATTAAGGTTAAATATGGGCGTTGAGCTTAAAGCCTCATACATTCCAGCTGAGAACAAAGTCCACTACTCACACAATTAAGAGCCAGAATGTTTTAAAACAGAAAGGATCCATCAGAATCAGCACTATTAAACCAGCAAAACAGATTATTCTGGGAGCCTCTTAAGCTAATATTTAACTAATACGTTACCATAAAGCAAAGTAGGAAGATAAAAATGAATGTCTCGGGATAAAAAAGTCAACAGAATGTGGGTATTCATGTACTCATCCATCCCACATTTATTACCACAGAAACTTCTGTGTTCGTAATTCATTAGACCCACAGAGAATAATCTTGCATATATCGTATCTATGCAGGCTATACACCTAAATGGCGTGAAGCTGATGAAGCAGATAGTGAAATGGAGGTAATGATCCATGTGCTGTTCTATAAATTGCAATAAGTTTATTTATTTATTTTGCTGCAAAATAGAGCTACCCATCCGGAAATGGCAAAGATTTCCCTGCTAGTGCAAATGTGTATGGAAACTCAGATGGGTGTAAATGATCTTTTAGATCAGGGCTGTGAAACTCACATTGTCACGGTGGCATCATGTGACATATCGGGACTTTGCTAAACCGCGCGTGGCCAGTGCATGATGCATCCAGCTGCGGGCCATGAGTTTGACAGCCCTGGTTTAGATATACTAGTACCAACATCTTCAGTGTTTTATGAGGTGAAAATAACACTTTATATTAATCCTGAAAACAGGATGTGTGACACAGTAAAATTAACAGAAATTATGTGATCTGAGAACAGATTCAGAATACAAATAATTTTATATCAGTTGAATTTCCAGATCTTTTCAAAGGCAGCAGTGAAAAGTAAGGCACACAACTGTAATCTAATCAGAATGTAAACAGGCCATGCAAGTGACTGTGACAAGAGCTGCCTCTTTGAGGAATGGATGCAACTAGTTTCAAAAGCTCAAAAGCATTCCTATCTACTGTCATTAGCTAGTTACCCAGGACTGAAGATAAGAGAAAAAGAACAAAACAAGAGTGAAAAAAATCGCAAGAGACCACATTCTGGGCCAAAGTCATTCAAGTGTGCAGGAACTGAGATAGTAATGAGTCGGACAAAGCCAGGCCTAAGAGGAAAAACAGTAAGAGCAAAGATACAGATACAGATAAAGGAGCAAAGTAATCAAAAGAAAGCAAAAAGGGTGTGTGAGAGAGGAAGCAGCACAACTGTAAGAAGCAGGAGGGAAAAAAATAGAAAATAGTAGATAAAAGATTTCTGCTAAAACAAGCCTACACTGTGTTGGAAGAAAAATCCTTCTGGGTCAGTTCCAAGCTGGAAGAAAGACACTGGAAACACGGAGGCTGATTGGAAAGCTGGTTTATTGATGAAGCAGAATCACATGTTTGTGGCAGCTGATAAAATGGAGTTGAGAGTGGGTGGTTTTTATACCTTCTTTGGGCTTTGTATTTGAGCTTCCTCAAATGTGTAATATTAATGTGTAATATTCTATTGGCTGTTGTCAAATTCCTATGGGGATATGTAGGGGTTATGTAGAGGTCATAGCTGGCTCTATAGGCAAAAGAGGAACTGCAAATCCTAGGTGCTTGTCTGAGCTAATTTTGTCAACCTCTGGCTTATTGTTTAATTGAGCTCAGGTGAAGTTTGGACTGCTCTGGGGGTGGTGCAATGAAGGGGTTTTGGACTGCTCTTTATCCTGTCTTGAATGGATTACCAAATCTGCATTTCTAAAAGGTGGCCTCCTCAGTTTCTGCTTAGGAGCAGGGAGACTGAGTCTGCTTTCTGTCTCTAAAAAAACATGTTTCTCCATTCCTCATTTAGGGAAATAAAATATTCTGCATTTTTAATATTTCCCAAAATATTTCATTCTTCTGGGGGGTGGGGGGATAGCTTTCCACAAATGATTGGAGTGGCTGTATAATATGTCTTGTTCACATATTTAGGTGCTGCCAGTAATATCAATTACAACATGTGAATGAGGATTTATTTTATTTTCATTAGTAACCTTTTTGCATGGCATATTAACTACCACCCATAACAAAAAGCGTAATCTAATAAAATTACCACTCACTTAAATATAGTTTGACACTCTTTTTGTAGAACAGCAAAAATTTGACTTGTTCTCTCATTTGGAGGTTAAGAGCCTATAGCAGTGATGGCGAACCTTTTTCTCGTGGCCTGCCAGAAGTGTGTATGTGCGTGCGCAACAGCTCGTGTGCGTGCCAGCACCCATAATGCAATGCGAACCCTCCCACATGCGCATGCGCACATGACCCCCTCACATGCGCATGCGCGCCCTGCACATGCACTTCGGGCACCAAGACCAAGAAACTCTGCTTTCCTTAGCAAAGCGCTTCATTATTGCAGGGCAGGGGGGACAGGCGGCACCAGGGGATCCGTGCAGCTATTATCCCACCCCTCCTCAGCCTCGGTCACGCCGCTAGGTTCCAACTCAAGGAGAAGACGGAGGAAGAGGGGGGCGGGGGAAGTCTAAACGGTGGCTACCTCAAGCAAGCTGCAGCGCTATTATGCAGGGCTCCCGAGTGGTTGGAGAAGAGGCAGAAATAGCAGCCAGGGCTGCGCTTTCAGTGGGTAAGCAACGCTGCCTCTGCCGTGAGGAACTTTGGAGAGAGAGGCCGAGGGCAGGCTGTAGCCGTTCTCGCCAGCTAAGAGACAGGCTGCTCGCACAGCCTGCCCCCGCCCTCTCCAAAGTTCCCCACGGCAGAGGCAGCGTTGCTTACCTGCTGAAAGCCCAGTCCTGGCTGCTATTTCTGCCACTTCTCCAACCACTCGGAGCCCTGCATAATAGCGCTGCAGCTTGCTTCAGATAGCTGCCATTTGGACTCCCCCCCTTCCTCTGTCTTCTCCTCCTTGAGTTGGAGCCTCACGGGATGGCCGAGGCTGAGGAGGGGTGGGATAGTAGCTGCACGGATCCCCCGGCGCTGCGTGTGTTCCCTGCGCTGAAATGATGAAGCGCTTTGCCAAGGAAAGCTGAGTCTCAGGTTTCTCCTGGAGCAGCAAGGAGAAAGAGAAGCTGCCAGCGGGGAGGCAAGCTGCCCCAGGAGGACCGGAGGAGAGGGCAGCTTCTCACTCATGGAGATCTACCGATTGGGAAGTGGGTGCGGTAAGAGGTGCGCTGACCAGGAAGTGGTTATGCTCCCTGGCCAGAGAGAGTTGCACAGACCTTTGCTGGAGTGAACATGCAACCCTCTCCTGCCAGGGAGCATGACCGCTTCCTGGCTCGCGCATTTCTTACCGCTTTCCGCAACCATTTCCCCACCGGTGGATCTCCATGAGTGAGGAGCTGCGCTCTCCTCCAGTCCTCCTGGGGCAGCTTGCCTCCCAGCTGGTGGCTTCTCCTTCTCCTGCCTGCTCCAGGAGCAGCCTGTCTGTTACCCAGCGAGAACGGCCTGCCACCATAGCCTGCCCCCGTCCTCTCTGCTCCGGCACTTGCTCCTGGTGCTGCCGGAGAAGCAGCAGCACGACAACCGCTCTTGCTGGGGGCAAGGGGGTGGCGGTGGCAGGAGCAGCAGGCGGAGGCTTCCCTCCCTCCCTCCCTCCCTCTGGAGGCCTGAGGCTTTGCTAGAAGTCTGCTCGGGCGGGGAGACAGGGAAGACCCGGACCGCCCATCCTTGCCACCACCGCCCCCTCGCCCTTGGCGGCAGTGGTTCTCGCACATCCGCTTCCCTGGCAGTGGCAGGAGCAGCTGGCAGGGGAGAGGGGATAGCGGCAGGCTGCGGCAGCAGACAGTTCGAGCCAGCTAAGAGGCAACGTTCTTCCTCCTGCCAGCCTCGAGCTCAGCTCCAGGCAGCATCCAGCCAGACATACCTGGCCTCCCCCTGCGGCAGACTACGTGGATTCCAGGCAGCGCAACTTTGGGGTTCTTTCCTCATGGTGGCGGTTACGAGGCAGGCAGGCAGCCGGGGGCACGGGAGCGACTGGTGGCAGCCCTCCTGGCTGGCAAAGGGCGGAGTCCCGGGGCTGCATGCGGGCAATGATGGCATGGCCGGTGCGCAAGCGCACTAAGACATTAAGGCCAGCTGATCGTTGCACACGCATGCGCACCAGTAACCAGCAGACTAGCTGGCTGGTGCGCATGCGTGCCCTGGAAACCCGGAAGAATGGGCGATGCCACGCGGGCCGGGCGACATGGCTCTGCGTGCCACTTGCGGCACGCGTGCCATAGGTTCGCCAACATGGGCCTATAACATAGATTGGTTTTAACTTCACGTGTTTTTGTCATCCTATATTTTTATATTCTTGTTCTATCACTGTTATTTGTGCATTTTTATTTGAATATTGGAGAAGGGTGGGTCATATCTTTAGTAAAGAATGATAATAAATAATGCTTTGAAAAAATCATAGTCAGTTTTTTTTAGTGTTGGGGAAGAATGATTAATTTGATTCAAAAATCTGTTTTCAGAGCAAGTTGTGGGTGTGGGAGAATTTATAGATGCTTAACACATAGATTTATAATGCTTCCTGGTTGATCTTCTTTCTTTAACTTTTTGATGATTGGTTGTGATTTTCCATCACATTGACAAAAGAGGGGGGGAGGTATTCCAGCTTCAAAGATTGCATAGTGATTTCTTGTTGAGAGAATATCATATCCAAGATTTCCTGCAATTGCTTGCCTAACTTCTTTCTTTGGCTCTTCTTGTTAGAGTTCCTATAGATGCTCTTTGTTTCTGGTTTTACATTTTCTCAGATTCAAATGAATTCTAAGGTGTACATCTCGATTAGGATGAGAGATCTAGCTTCATCAGTGCATATAATTTGATAAATTTGGGATGACATAATTTTGATAAATTTTTGTTTCTGTTTTTCTTGTTTAATAGAAAAAATGTTGGAAGTAGGTTGAAGTGAGATGGGAAACACTAAGCAATTTCATCCAATTTTCTAACACCAACCGTTTATTTTCTTTCTCTTCTGTAGAAAAGATGCAGAGAGGCATCTGTATAGGAGGAATGTGAGAGTTGAGAATTTTGTTAAGTGAGACTAAACTGACAGGATGCCATTCCCTCACTCATATGCATCCTTTTTGTGAGCTCAAGTGTGTATCTTTAATTGGTAATAATTTCAAATAACCCTCATACAAATAATCTCTCTTTCTGCTATTCATTTGTTCAAAGCATTCTTAGAATGTGGTAGATCTAACAATGAATAACATTTCAGGAAATGAACGCCAAGGGTCTAACAGCTCTTCCTCAATTGAGACATCATATGTTAACCTTGTGTTTGGTAAACAAAAGATATAAAAACGCCTCTGCATGATATCATTGCAGACTGTTCTGGACATAAGAAGAAAAGATCTTACTGTGTTTGCAGCTGCTTTCTTTTCTTCTTTTTTAATGGTTTCATTTTAGCTCTCTGTGTGGCCCTTAACTTCAGCTGTTTATTTAAATTGAGCCAAAAGACACTTTTCTAGAAATGATTTATTAGTTGACAAAACAAGGGAGGCTGAAGTAGAAAGAACTTTAGGAGTCTGGTGATACTGTGCTTTCAGACTTGTGTTTTTGTTCAAAGGAAATAAGAAGCATATTCTTTGAAAAGCTTAAAAGGGAGGAAAGTCTGCTCTTACAATTGTCTCCAGATTGTCTACATCCCAGATCATCTTCAGAAGAAGCAGCCTTGTCCTTATGATGTGTTCTACCTCAGCTTCCATAGGCCTTAATGGGTCTTCAGTGAATCTGGAAAATGCCTGCTTAGGGTAGTCTGCTTTATTAGATTCGCCTATATCAGTGTTTCCCAAACTTGACCCTTTGAAGATGTATGGACTTCAACTCCCAGAATTCCTCAACCAGGCATACTGGTTGGGGAATTCTGGGAATTGAAGTCCATGCATCTTAAAATAGCCAAGTTTGGGAAACACTGGCCTATATGGTGAGATTTGGCCACATAACAATTGATGCTGTGTTAGAATTATTCCTAACAATAACAATAGTACTTATCAACAGCACTTACAGTAGACTTATATACCACCCCCATAATGCTTTACAGCTCTCTCTAAGCCTTTTACAAATGTCAGCGAATTGCCCACAACAATCTGGATCCTCATTTTACTAACCTCAGAAGGATGGAAGGCTGAGTCAACCTTCAGCCAGTCAGGATTGAGCTCCTGGCTGTGGGCAGAGTTTGCCTGCAATACTGCATTTAAATTAGGAGCCACCATGGCTCCTAATTTATCCTAATGCCACCATAATACCTATTAGCCTTTATTTCTAAGCATGTTGTGAGAACATTATATCCCAGTGCACAAGTATTAGAGGAGTTGGGAGCTGTCAGGACATTTCAGAAAGGAAAGAGTAGCCTTTCAGGAGTGCAAAACATGTCAATTTGAACGGTTTCAAATTTGAAACATTATCCTGAGCTTGAAGCAGTTGTTTTGCATTTGACACATGTGCTTTGCATTCAAAATAGGGTGTTTTGATAATTTTGGAGGCTTTTTGAGCTTAATACAGAACTCAAAATACAGCTTTTTTTAAAAAAAAAAACCTCAAAAGAATTACAGAATGATTGTGTTAGTCTGTTTTGAATGCCAAACAACTGTTTGAACTTGAAATGGGACTTTTACATTCCAAAATGTTTCAAATTTTTGAAACTTGCCCTTCTTGTGGCCAACCCATTTATTTTATTCACTCTGAATTGAGAAATGCAAATCAGAATCAGGTAAACAGTAAGAAACATACTTTCATCTGTGTACGAAATATGAAAATAAAACACTTTGTTTTTCAAGAATGTTGGGATCTAGTATCCTTGAGCATGTCAAGATGCTTTTCAGTGTAAGGATTCAGGTTACAGACTCTGTGTTTTCCCGACGAATGGTAGAATTCATATTATGCAAACTGAAAGGAAGAATACTCAAAGTACACCATCATAAAACTTAGGAGAGCAAGGGAGAAAGGAATTTTAATAAACAATCTGATCCTACAATTAAAATGAATATAGATAGTCTTCAACTTACAACAGTGACTGTTCGAAGTTAGTGACTGTTCGAAGTTGCAACAGCACTGAAAAAAGTGACATATGACCGTTTTCACACTTACAACCATTGCAGCATCCTTACCAGTGGTGGGTTTCAAAATTTTTTACTACCGGTTCTGTGGGTGTGGCTTGGTGGGCGAAGCGTGGCTTGGTGGGTGTGGCTTGGTGGGCATGGCAGGGGCAGGTTACTGTAAAAACTCCATTCCCGCCCCAATCCGGGGGAAGGTTACTGCAAAATCCCCATTTCCTCCCAAGCAGCTGGGACTTTGGAGGCAGAGAATAGATGGGGTGGGGGCAGTCAGAATTTTTACTACCGGTTCTCCGAACTACTCAACATTTCCGCTACCGGTTCTCCAGAACTGGTCAGAACCTGCTGAAACTCACCTCTGATCCCCACGATTAAGTGATCAAAATTCAGACAGTTGGAAACGAGATCATATTTATGACAGTTTCAGCATCCTGGGTCATGTGGTCACCTCTTGTGACCTTCTGATAAGCAAAAGGGGAAGCCAGATTTACTTAACAACCATATTACTAACTTAACAACTGTAGTGATTCACTTAAACACTATAGCAAGAAAAGTCATAAAATGGAGCAAAATTCACTTAATAACTGTCTCGCTTAGCAACAGAAAATGTCGGCTCAATTGTGGCTGTATGTCAAGGATTACCTGCACTGTAGGGAACATTTTTTAAAATTGGAATGCAGAATTGCCACGCAATTACATATAGGTAATTCTTTCCACAGCAATCAAAAACTTACTGTGTAACACATGATTAAGCCTGGGCTTCAATGACTTTATACAAGTATTGCCATTTGTTAACTATTTCTGATTCCATTCTTGTTGAGTATCTTTCATAGATTTTATTGTATTTTAACATTGAATGTTAATGAAATTGATGATTGAAAGTGCATTATTTCCCAATCCCATTTTTTTTTTTAGAAATAAATGCAACCTTATTTTCAGGTTGCTCTAATACTGATATAGAATAATAAATTTAATCAGCACGGGCATTTTTATTTTTTTAAAAAAATAGAAAAAATTTTCAGAGCAGTCTATTTTTAAAAAGATGAAAACCTACAATATAATATAAAGACAAGGATGTAGAAAATAAGACATCCTGATGTGGTGAGTGTAAAGCTCTACCATGAATTAGGGACAAATTGAAAACAGACACAATAATTAGCTATCATCACAGCATATGGCAAACAGATGAGTTATGCATGCTTTAGTTCTAAAACTGGGTTTATTGCTATTCAACTATCATTCTCAAATACCTGTCCTCATTGAACTCAGTTATTTTTGAGGAGATGCATTTATAAGTGGGTTTACTAATACTTAGAGAACCCACTGAAATCCCATCATTGGATTCAATTCAATATTATCAATATTTATTAATATAAAGATTTATTTGTAGCATGCTCGTGTTTATTAATGCAAAAGTAGTTATTACTGGTATATTTTAATATTTTGCTGTTTATTCCAAGAGGAAATCTATGGTATGTCTACCAAAGTTACACTTGATCTCATTTTCAAATAATTTCCATCTGTACTTTGGAATTGATACTATTGACATTATGCCATAGACAGGTAACTAAAGAAACATGTCATTTCTTTTTAATATTTATTTTATTTATTTATTTATTTATTATATTTCTATACCGCCTTTCTCCCGTAGGACTCAAGGCGGTGTACAGTCAAGAAAAATATAGACACACAAACATCATAAAATTGCTAATTAAAATTATTACTTAGTTTGGTCAATTAAATAAAACCCAGAATTAGATAACATTTAAAAAATCATTCACATGTTCATATGTTTAGCCCCGCCTGTTGGAACATCAGGGTCTTGAGGGCACGGCGGAAAGCACGGAGATCAGGGATATTCCGTATCTCCAGGGGCAGTTCATTCCAAAGGGTTGGAGCCCCCACAGAGAAGGCCCTCCCCCTGGGAGTCGCCAGTCGACATAATTTGACTGACGGTACCCTGAGTAGTCCCTCCCTGTGAGAACGAACTGGTTGGTGGGAGGCTATTGGTGGCAAAAGACGGTCTCGTAGGTACCCAGGTCCTAAGCCATGGAGCGCTTTAAAGGTGATAACTAACACCTTGAATCGCACCTGGAAGACCACCGGGAGCCAGTGCAGCTCGCGTAGGAGAGGTGTTACATGGGCATAATGAGCTGCGCCCATAATCACCCGCGCGGCTACGTTCTGGACCAATTGGAGCCTCCGGGTGCTTTTCAAGGGGAGCCCCATGTAGAGAGCATTACAGTAGTCCATACGGGAGGTAACTAGGGCATGAGTGACCGTGCGCAAGGCATCCCGATCCAGAAAGGGACGCAACTGGCGGATCAGGCGAACCTGATAAAAGGCACCCCTGGCCACGGCCGTCAAATGATCTTCTAAAGATAACCGTGAATCCAGGAGGACATCCAAGTTACGGGCCCTCTCTGTGGGGAGCAAGATTCAGATCGGTTTGTCCTCCAATTGCTCTCCAGGCGTCTTTTCCGACGCTTCATCTCTCTCAGCTCCTCGGAAAACCAAGGAGCTAGACGAGATCGGCATCGGGTCAGAGGCCGCAAAGGCACAATTCTTTCAGTGGAACCATGAATCAATTATTGTTTCATTTTGTCAATTCTTGAAAAATTCTAACTGGATTGATTAAACACATTTATTTATTTATTTATTTATTTATTATTTACATGATCATTTCGTAGTGACATCTGATAAAATCTGACTCCGTTATATGGACAGCCAGTTCCAACAAGACTTTTCCAGTTATCGGCTTGCAGGGAAAGAAGGGTTTGAGGGAGCATCTTAAAATAATCACAGATTTTGAACTAATGTCCTAGAGCCGTGATGGCGAACCTATGGCACGGGTGCCACAGGTGGCACGTGGAGCCATATTGGTGGGCACATGAGCTCAGCTCCGGCACGCATGTATGCGCCGGCCAGTTGATTTTTGGGCCTTCTGGGCCCACCAGAAGTCAGGAAACATGCTGTTTCCAGCCTCCAGAGAGCCTCTAGGAAGAGTGGGGAAGGCTGTTTTTGCCTTCCCCAGGCTCCTAGAAAGGCTCTGGAGCCTAGGGAAAGCAAAAAAAAATGGGCCTACTGGGCCCTCTTGCCATCACGTGCCAAAAGCAGGGGGAGCATGAGGGGGCAGGGTGCATAGAATTATGGAAGTGGGCACTTGTGTGTGTGTGTCGTCCCCCGTCCCCCGCTTTTGGCACGTGATGGCAAAAAGGTTAGCCATCACTGTCCTAGAGCATTGTTTCTTAAACTTTCAAGAATATAGAACATCAAACAATATCTATTTTTATGAAAAATGCAATGGCTGTTTCTATAAAAAAAAAAAAGACCAATATTGGAACAAGCAAACTTTAATAATGCTCTTTATTTTCTTCTACATTTTATATATCAATTAAAAATCTTAATGAGAGATGTGAGTTTATTATATATCTGATAGTGTATTTCATTAAAGACTAGAATGATATTTGTTTTTAATGAAGTCTTTAGAGATAGAAAATATTACTTCTTTAATCGTGACTCTGCACTTTTTCATTGTAATGCTTGCATCTGTTCTGTTCCATTGAAAGATGGAACATTAGAAGATGGTGCATTTTTCATTTGCTTCAATGTGGTCTCTAAGGAGAATGACGAGAATATTGAGTAGTAAAATTAGATATATCTAAACCCAGGAAGAACTTATTTGGCTCTTAGGATCATTGGGCAGAGGATCTTTAGACTGTTTGGGGTGCACCAATGCCCCCGCAAAGGATAGTTCAAGGAACAAGATTCTAGACTCTAGAGCTCTCATGAACTTTGTTTTTACAGTTTAAGTACATAGTTACCTTTTTAATTAAAAGATGGTGCCTTAGTATGTCCCATTATTTTCTTACAGCTTATCTTTTTATATACAGTAACATGATTTTACATACTGACCACTGCCTTCTGAGACTATTATGCTGTTGGAGAGTGGCATGTTGATCCTAGAAGATGGATGTAGTTCTTATTACCAATATCCACTCAAGTCTTTTAACATTTGTAAAACAAATTAGTCTATGACACGGGTGTCAAACTTGCGGCGTCATGTTACCATAATGTGACATTTGCAATGTTTTTCCTATTCGCTGAGGTGGATGTGGCCTGCACGGACCACACCCAGCTTGTGGGCCGCCAGACCCCTGGTCTGTGAAAATTGCAGCATACCTAAGGGTTTAAATTTGTAAATTTCAAAATATAAACTATGCAGGGCTTTTGAGATTTATTTATTTATTTATTTTGCAGCGTTGGTAATTACTGTTCATATCATGAACAATGACTCATGTTTTTATTGCTTTTTCTTTCATTATACAGGTGATCACCACACCCTTGTAAAATAAATGTGAACTTTGCTTCTGTCTGAAGATCTGTGAATCTTGTGATTTACATTTTAATTTGCTCTATTGCTTATGCTTCTTTCCTCATACATTCTAAAAACTAATTTCAATAACTGTACAAGTGTTTTTGTTCTAACAAAATAAAACTGTCTGCTTTTGAACATGGTAATTATTTTGCTTCCTGCCTGTTAAATTCTTCACCTCCTTTATGGCATGGGTGAAGTTAAAAGAGACAGTTACTATATTTCCTTCCTTCCCAATTATTATAGAAATTTGACCTGCTGAGAGGATTTGCTGCTTTGGCAACTTATAAGTTATCTTCCAGCTTTTATTATTTACAGAGGGTGTGTGTTTGCACCACATCCCTGTGGATCTGCCTGACAGCTGTGCTGCTTGTTTCCCCCTCTACGCCAGAAGTCAAGTTGTGAACTGTACTAATTCTTTGCTGACTGACTGAGAATAGCCAGAAGTTTTGGTCTTTTATTTCCATTTTAAATCCAGAATATTAAATAATGATCAACTCCCTAAAAATGGTTTTCTTTTAAGCAAGGAATATTAAAATAATTTGGGTCCACCTGTATGCATGCTGGAAGAGACTTCTCCAACCTATTGTTTTCTGAATTTAACGTGAATGAAACTTCTAGAATTTTCAGCTAGCATGGCCATGTTTGGATAGTTTACAATGGCTTGTAGAAACTCAGTGGATCCATGTCTTAAACCTTGGCACATGAAATTTATATGGAAATCCTTCCATACAGTTTGTGATAAATTTTAAGCTACACTGTAGCTTCATATGTACTCTCATATTTCCACCAACTATTTCATAGATGTTTTCACATGACTTCACCTTTAAGGAAGCTTCTTTGTTCCAATCCTGCTTCACTAGCAAAGTTGCATCTTCTGTTTCTAGATTGTTCTCTGGCCTTCTCAAGGATGCCTGCTCTCCATTCATGAATTCATACATAAATGTTTAATAAAAATATGAAACTGCAAAAAGCTATGAGGAACCCTAAACTTAAAAATAAATTTATTGAAATATAATCATTTTCCTCAGCAATATTAATTAAATTTTTCCTAACAGGTTTCACATATTCAGGGTGTATTGTCTTATGCGTGTATACATGTGTCAATATTCTGAAATTTCATTCATATTTAGCTTTTTTCTTGATTTTTTGTGTAATCAGTAAAAAGTAGTATAAAAATGTACATGGCTACTCTATCAAATGAACCAGCCCCAAGTAAGTTTCAGTGGTCCTTCTCAGGGAAGTGTTCCTTTAGAGGTGAGATGGGTGCCAACCAGAGAAGTAGTTATGACCAATCAGATCCATAGTTTATGAGTAGTTGATTCTTCATTTTCCTGGGGTTACAGAAAGCCTTTTTAAATTACTTAGGCCATTTAAATTTTATTTTAGTTTGTGGATTTCCTTTAGAAAAGAATCATAAAAGTTGTTCATTGTACCTAATAGAATCTGTTATAATTCATAATTGACACTGGCTTATTTCTCAAACCTATGCTCACAAATGATATTAGGTGTGTTCTTTTTAAGTGGAAATTTGAATGGATAGATGCACTCTGAATATCTGTGAAACTTAAAAGCAGACCACTACAAAGTTTTATAGTGTGTAGTAATACTGTAAGGCATTGGTCACAGGAAATTAATAACCCTGCTGTGGGTAAAGATTACAGAAGATTCCTGCCGATTATATTTGACAAGCTGATGTAAAAACTGTTAGATGCTTGTTTAGATCTTAACTAAAAAAAACAAAAATGGGTTTTCTCAGAAATGAAGGGTTTATTTTAATTCTTCTAACAATCCCTCCTCCCACACCTTCTTTCTTTTCTTTCTTTTAGGTGTGGAGTATCAAACCAGAGGCAGTCCTCTGTAAACTCCCACGCGGGGTTGAAACGTCATATGCCAGTATGACTATTAACACAGATGTACACACTTCAGAGCTCGGCAGTCAAAGAAAAGGAAGAGAGAAACAAGATGTTTAGAGTCAACAGTGAAACTGCTTGCATGACTACCGCCTTCCAAGAGTGCCTTCAGTTTCTGAAGTTGAAGAATAAGTAAACGGAAATAAGGATTACATATTTTATTCTTTTTTCATTTCTTTTTAACCACTTGGGATTTTAGTCTTTGAATTGACGTGGCCACAAGCACTGGACAGCAATATGTGTCATGTCATTGTTACTTGTCGGTCAATGTTATGGACACTCTTGAGTATTGTTGTGGCATTTGCGGAGCTCATAGCTTTCATGAGTGCGGATTGGCTGATTGGCAAGCCCCAACCTGGAAGTTTTCAGGACACAGACAGCAGGAGGGTAGGATCAGTGGATCCCTATCGTCCAACCTTGGGGATCTATGGACGTTGCACCAGAATTGAGCACCTCCAGTCTTCCATGCCTGATACATCTTGTGGCCCCTATGCAGATAACTTCAGTGAAATTGCCAGTGGGTTTTGGCAAGCTACTGCAATTTTTCTTGCTGTGGGGATCTTGATACTCTGTGCTGTTGCATTTGTTTCTGTTTTCACCATGTGTGTACAGAGTATTATGAAGAAAAGTATTTTTAATGTCTGTGGGCTGCTACAAGGAATTGCAGGTAGGTGTGACAAAAATAAAAAGGGAAGCTCTTACATATGTTTGTAATAAGTGGATTTGGAACCTCCAGATTTAGATTTTATTTTTGTAAATCTTTTTCTCATGTTATATAGCTGACTCAAAGAAATATTATGAGCATTTCCAAATTAAAGATGGTTCAATTAGTGGCAACAGCTGCCCAGAATTGTCTTATCTCAAAAAGCAAGACAGGTTTGGATCGGATGAGTATGTAAATGGGAGGCCACCAGGAAATCCCAGGGCTCAGATTATTGCAAAAAAGCAAATAACATTTCAAAAGATAGTCACTTCTGTTTTTCTGCCAAGAAAACTATATGCATGTGTTCATGAAGTCACCATAGGTCAAACTGAACTCATAAACACTTAAATTTTATTTGAAGTCAGGTAGGAATGTTTATTCAGATTCATCAGTAGAAAAGGAAGGGAATCATATTCCCTGATTGCTCAAAATCCTGAAGAAGGGACATTATAAGGGTATATTAATAGAAAAACAAGCCCATTTATATATATTTTATATATTTATATATTTATCAATTTTGAGGACCATTCCCTCTTTTTCTCAGAGCAAGCCTGGGGGCAGAATGACTTGCTGGCAACTTTAAGGAACTTGAGTTATATGCTGCTTCTTTTTCACTATAGTTTCTTCCCTACTTTCTGATAAATTCATACTTTGCTGGAACATCTAAATCAGCCAGCTGTGGTTTACATATAGGAACCCCTCTGTGTTTCTAAGTCCTGATTGCAGCATAATTACACCACGATTCTAGTTGGTTAAACCAAAATAATAAATATGATTTTGCCTAAAGCCAGAAACAGATGGAATGAATCATTTAGGATTGGGATGAGGATGGGGGAATGAGATGGAGGGGGATGGATTTTAGACTCTTTAGTATTTGAATAATGACAAACCATAGTTTTTGTATAGCCTCTAGGACAGAGGTCCCCAACCTTTGGGCTACTACCAAGCCTTGAGTCATTTGGAATTGGGCGGTGGCAGTGACAGGAGAGTATGTGCATCCCAACTAATGTGAATAGTGGGCGTGCATCCTCCATTTGCACGAGTGGTGTGTGTGCATGCCCACTGCTTGTGCAAATGGAGCATGCACACACCCTTGCAAGCAACTCACGTAGAACCATCCCCTCTCCTCTCCCCATCCAAGCCACAAAGCCAGAAAGGTTGGGGAACTGGCATAGATCAGAGACAATAATCTACTGCTGTAAAGTAATTTTAAAAAGATTCATTAGTGGGAATCAAATAGGATCTGAAAGTGCAGCAGTCTGTAGATGGAAAGTAACTTTGGAATTTTTGAAATTTAGCTCCTTTGCAACTTACATCATGGCAGCAATCTTGCAGTGGTAGTCAAACCAACAGTAAGTGGGTGACTGTCGAAAGTCTAGCTCCGTGATGGCAAACCAATGGCACGTGTGCCCAAAGTGGCACACGGAGCCATGTCACCTGGCACCCATGGCGTCGCCCGTTCCTCTTGTGGGTTTTTGGCGCGCATCTGCACGCAATGATCAGCTGACCTATTTGCCTCTGGCAGTATCAGAAACTAGAAGAGCTGGTCTTCCGTTTTCCTGCGTGAGCATGCATGCCGGCCAGCTGATCGTTGCGTGCACATGCGTGCCAGAAACCCGGAAGGGTAGCTGGCTGAAACCAGAAGTTCAATAGCTGAAACTGGAAGTTCATTTTTGGGCACGCGCATACACCCTGGGCTGCTCCTCTTCCAGATTGCGGCCCAGACGCACGTGCGTCGGGGGTGGGTTCTAAAATTTTTCACTACCGGTTCTGTGGGCGTGGGTTATTTTGTGGGCATGGCTTGGTGATGGTGGGGGTAATGTGACTGGGTGGGCATGGCCAACTTTTTTTTTTTTTTTTTACTTTTAAAAGCATTTTTTCTACAACCTTAAGAAGTTGCAGAAAAAAAATGCTTTTAGAAGCCTCTGATGATCAGCAACTCAGCTGGGATTGTCAGAGGCTTTTAAAGGCATTTTTTTTTCTACAACCTCTTCGGCTGAAGAGGTTGTAGAAAAAATGCTTTTAAAAGCCTCTGACGATCCCAGCTGAGCCACATAATCATCAGAGGCTTTTTTTTTTTTACTTTTAAAAGCATTTTTTCGGCCAAAGGGGTCGTAGAAAAAATGCTTTTAAAAGTAAAAAAAAAAAAGCCTCTGATGAGGCGGGCGGGGTAAGCGAGTGGTTCAGGGGCGTGGCCAGCCAATGTTATTACCGGTTCTCTGAACTACTACAAATTTTTACTACCGGTTTTTGCGAACAGATGTGAACCGGGAGCAACCCACCACTGACGTGTATGCTCCCTTTTTGGCACTTGGTGCTGAAAAGGTTCACCATCACTGGTCTAGCTGATGACATATAAGAACAGATTGCAATGTGCTAAGTTCTGGTGCTTGCACATGTTTCAAATTGTCTGCCGGTGTAATAAAATATTTCCTCACATTTATATTGAAGCTTGACTGTTATATCTGTACAGAGATTGCTAATGAATTCTGTTTTTCTGTGAAATGGAGCTACTTTGCAAACTATTGTGTGCTTTTGAGTTGCTTGGACTATCTTACACTTTCCCACTCTTGATTGTTATACATTACTGTTGGCAATCAAAACATGAGCTTTTTCAGGAATGCAGGATCAGTGTAATAGTTCTAGATAGGCTTACACAAAAGTAGGTCTTACTGAATAAAACTATATTACTCCCAAGTACTATAAGCATGCAGAGTATTGCTTCCTAGGTTATCAATTTAAAAAGTCTGTAAATCATTGCAATAGTTGCTTTATTCCTTGGAATTCATATGGGAAGGGAAAAAATACATCAATTGTTAAACTTTTTCCTTCCTTCGGCTGCGACTTAGGTGATACATGAAGTGTGATGTATGAGATGATAAGATAGTTGTGTTCTTTTAAATTGTAATCCATTATCCTCACAGATTGGCATGCCAGGTCACAGTGAGCCCAGACATATCTTGGTTCAATCTTTAAGTCTGTCTGCAAATAAATTTGTGATTTAAAAATTCCCTTTGAAATTCCTACAAAGTTTTTCTTTGGTTGTTAAAGTGGAGAAGCTACAGTCTTCATTTAGTAAACAATTCTGTACCCAGATTGTTAAGAGGGGAAAAAAGAGTTTCAAAGAACTCTGAAGTAATAGAACCATATCATTAAATCTGTAATTGCTGTCTCATAAGAAAAAGCCACTGGACTGTCTGAGTGTCTTTGGAGTGTGTATAAGCTGTTTTTGTAGAAGGCTGTGAATGACTTGAAAGATCTGAGAACAAGGAAATCTATTCCTAAAACACTAACAAGAAATTAATTTTAACAGGATTGATCGTAATAATAGTTTCCTCTCTTAAGCAATATTGTTTGGAGCCTCCAGTTATTTAGTCATTTAATGGACTTACCACTATAAATACGTAGGTACTTAAGAAAATATTAAGAGAACCAGTTTGATGTAGTAGTGGCTAGAAACTGGAAGACAGGAAGCCAGCTGAGTGACTTTGAGCCAGTCACTCTCTGTCAGTTCTAACAAGGAGGCAATGGCAAAGTATTTCTGAAAACCTTGCCAAGAAAACCTCAGTGACTCGTCCATGTGTTTGGTTGGTTGGTTATCAGGAAGGAAGGAAGGAAGGAAGGAAGGAAGGAAGGAAGGAAAAATCTTGCCAAGTAACTGCCAGTCAGTTACCAAGAGTTTACACTGACTTGGAGCTACACACAAAAAAAGAATGAATGAATACTGATTACTATATTGCATTATGATGATTTATAGAAAAATTACCACAGTACTGTGCTAGATCACTATTTTAGTAGGCATATTGTCAAAGTATAAACCTTTTAGAATCACCTGCAATCAAGGCAGTATAACAATGCCCAAAGAAATAAATAGGGCAAATGGTGAGTGATGATGTAAGTTATCAGGAGAGCTACATAATGTGCATCCCAATTTCAGATAATCATATAGCATGATGCACTATTTTTCTATTATATAAAGCAAAGCCTTAGCTGAGGTAAAAACTGAGCTAAGAAAAAAAGCTGAGCTAAAACCCCCTTCCAGAGCCACTATTTTTTTTCATTAAATAGCAAATGCTAAAAAAAAAGTGCAGGCTGCTATGAACATAGGTAAGAGTAAGACTAATGGGAGGTGAAAAACAGTGTGCACAAGAAAGCACAAAAACTAAACATGGTTTGCATAACAACAGAATTAAAATAATGATAGCAAGAGGTTAACAGTGTAATAGAAGCATAACTGTCATGGAGATATTCTTGGAGCTTGGAATACAGCAGATAATAGTTTGATGCAAAACTTTTGTAAATCAGCTACAGAACTATGTCCTAAGGACTTGCTTGTCTAATTCCAGAGTTTTAGAGCATGTGATAATCAAAGAGATGAGAAATTGGCAGATGTAGATGGTAGTTTTGAAAATTTAAAGTAAATGAGGAACCGACAGTGGTATAATTGTCCCTTCAGACATGACTGATGCTCATGTGGTCAGAATTTTTTTCTCCTTCATATGTCAGGACTCTGTCATGCTGGCTTTGCACAACTCTTAAACTAGGCTGAAATAGAATTGAAAAATGTATAGGGAACCCAACCATTGCCTTTGTATTCTGTGAGCCAGGCCATCACATTAACTCATAACGTAGTTGATCTATTTTATATAAAATGGTAGCTAACACAACTGCTATCACTCCTAGCCTATGTTTAGGTTTTACTGCATTGTATGAAGTCAGCTATAGAGCTATATACCTCTCTTCATTTCGCTACTCCATTCACCTGCAATCAGTTTATATCAGAGTCGGTGGCTTTTGTCATCTATCTTTAGTGCTTTCTAGTGAGATTTCAGCTGAGTATAAAAGGACAGTTTGGTTACTCTTGTGTAAAAGTAATCACTGATAATCACACAAAGACTCACATGGCAATGGGAAATAGCTATCCTTGAATTATTTAGAGAGAGGGGAGAATGTCCTTATAAAATCTCCACCTCTTTAATTTTAGCCAAATAATGTTCTGTCATTTAAAAACAGTCACCGATAGGTGATTGCCAAAAAAATAAAATAAAATAAAAATAGCCAAAAGCAGCTACTGGAGAAAATTTAGGATAGGAACCCCTCAAAAAGAGGATCTCCAAATGATTTTCTTCCTTTTCTCTTCCCTAGTTTCTACGTTTTTCCTTTGACCCCTCAAGCCTATTTCCTCCTCAAAGGAGAAACAGACTGCCTTCAGATAGCCACATAGCCCCTGAGAAAATCAACAGAGAGGATCAGAGAAGATGGCATACAATAGAGAAACGTTTCATAAATATTGGAACTGAATTGAAATACCATAATACCCAAATTAAACAAATACTTGAGACATTAACTCTCCAGTGTCAGGCAGCTTTTTATACATAGAAGTAGGACTAGGGCAGTGTTTCTCAACCTTGGTCCCTTGAAGATGGGTGGACTTCAACTCCCAGAATTCCCCTACCCATGGCTGGCTAGGGAATTCTGGGAGTTGAAGTCCACCCATCTTCAAGGGGCCAAGGTTGAGAAACACTGGACTAGGGGAAGTGAAAGGTAGTTTACAATTTAAGGAGAAGACATGAGCCAGCAATACAACCAGAATAGCAATACAAATAGTCCTTAATTTATGACAAGAATTGACAATTTCTGTTACTAAGCAAGACAGATGTTAAATGAGTTGTGCCCCATTTTATGATCTTTTTTTTTTGCCATAGTCATTAAGCAAACCACTGTAGTTGTTATGTAGTGTATCATGTGGTCATTAAGCAAATCTAGCTACCTCCCCTTGACCTTGCTTGTTAGAAGCCAGCTGGGAAGGTTACAAATGGCGATCACATGACTCAGGACAATAGAACTGTCATAAATACATGCCAATTGCCAAGCATCCAAATTTTGATCACATGATCATGGAATGCTGCAATGGTCATAAGTGCAAAAACTGGTTATAGGTCACTTTTTTAGTGCCATTATAACTTTGAATGGTCACTAAATAAATGTTAAATTGTTAAGGATTATCTGTACTAATAGCTGACAGTCACAAGGCTAACCAACAACCACACTATATCATGAGGTAGCATTGTTAGGACTTTAAAAAACAATGGGAAGATCTTTCTCGGGCCCAGGAATGTCTTATTTATTTATTCAAAATCTTTCTCAAGTATTTCATTTAGTTGGATTTCAGAGCAATGTGCAAAGGTATAAAAATAAATTCACCTAATAAGAATGCAATAAACAGCCATTAGAACAAACAAGAACACAGTAAAGTCTTAAAAACCACAGGGAAGTAGAAGCATCCATACTTTGCCATGTGCTTTGACAGTAAATCCCAAAATAATTGTGCTATCAGTATCATATTTGCTTCTTTGGAGTGGGCTCTAAGGTTCCCAATCATGCAGTCATGAATTCTTGATTATAGGGAGGACTCTAACCACATTCACAGGTGTGAATGCTAAGCCAAGGATTGTTTGAACAATAAGCCATTATTGGTTGGCTTCACACAACTTCCTTCCTTTGAACTCCTGCCTTAGGCGGGGGTTGGACTAGAAGACCTCTAAGGTTCCTTCCAACTCTGTGATTTTCTGAAATTGCTAAGCTAAACAAATCATGCCTCCCCGCTTTTGACTTAATAGTTTTAGAAATAACAATGGGACTTGCATATTCTTCATATCTTAGCCTTGCTTCTTTTTCTTCCTCTGTTGCTATCAGTATCTCCTTAAGATAGCCTTGCCCAGCTTTAGTGCTTCCACCAAGGTTGCATCATTGGGCCCATAACTCCTTAATCTCACAACACATGGATAGCCACAACCATAATTTTCATTGGGAAACTGAATCTCCTAAAGGAGAATCAGGAGAAAATCACATCTCCATCAAAACTGGCAGGACAAGCTACTGAATATAAACAGGAAACAAAACCGACACTCATGTGGATGATATTATCTAGTTGGATAACAAAATGTCTGCAAGCAAACAACAAACTTCAGCACCAAAGACTCCATGGTTTATTTATTGTCTGTCATGAGATTTCCTTAGTTAAATCCAGGAGTAGTTTTCCATTGTTTTCTCCTACACACCATGAAATTGGGTCTTTGTTGTTGTCACTAAAGTGATTATCCACTTTATATCCCTCAGCATCATTATATAACATAGTTGTCTAATATAGATGCTTTTTTTGCTTTAGTTGATCAGCTGGGATAACATTCATGACATAGGTGACTCTGGTGGGACTTCATACTCTGGGCATACATTCCTGCTATTTTTCATTCATCCCTCCCCCTTGCCACATTTAAGCAAGATCATAAGTAGCTGTAGATTTTTAAGGCATCTTATGTTAATACCCTTCTGGAATCCAGAGATGTGAATTTCTACATGTGAATTTCTAATTGGATATACATATTTCATTAAAGCCACATTCTAATGCAGGGAGGTTTGTGACTATGTCTTCCAGACTCAATGGCCATAACAGGTTTTTCTGTAGTAAGTGGGGTCAGTATTCTAAAAAGTAGGCAGGGATGGGTGAAGCAAAGTTTAATGTAATTTTAATTGGACTAGAATGATGACATTAATTAAATACAGTTAATGTAAATAGTCTGCCATGTATTTACGTGTTTCCCCGAATATAAGATCCTGTCTTATATCTTTTTTGCCACCAAAAAAGGCACCAGGTCTTATTTTCGGGGGGGGGTGTGTCATCCACTGGCTGACCTCACTTGCACGCATTGCCCCCTACCTATCAGAGGCCTCCTGGAACTTCTTTGTCTGGCAAGGATAGCTAGAGAGGCTTTCAGGAAAGCCTCTTTAGCTGATAACAGAGCTCCAGACCCATCCGTAGCTCAGTTATTGGCTATAGAGGCCTTCAGGAAAGCCTTGCCAGCTGCAGCAAAAGAAATGGGCCAAGGTGTGCGAGGCCTGCCTGAAACTATCCGAAGGTAGGTAGTAGGGCAGCTCTACTCCCCCATCCCTACTCTATCTTAATTTTTACCTGTGCACCCTGTAGTGGGTGGGGTCTTAATTAGGGCTTATTTTGGGGGTAGGGCTTATATTGGGCGCACATGTAAAATCAAGCTATGACTTACTTTCTGAGTAGGTTTTATTTTTGGGGAAACACAGTAATAATTGTCCTATTCTGCAATGAAGCATACCATTTATCAGCAACTTTTTGCTTTGGCGGTAACCTATAACATTTGGAAAGAGAACCAATTCTGTATCCCTCCACCCTGATGCTTTTACCCAGGATACAAGTCGCCCTCCCATCCTTTTGTTTCATCAGTGTAATATTGATTAGGCTTTTGTTAATATTTCCCATATGGCTACGTTCTTGCTCTCTGAAATTTGAGTGGTGAATTATGGCTTAGTTTATATCCTGTAATTGAATCATGCAAGTTGCAATGGACTTGATTCTTGTGGCATTTCTGGAGAGAGTTCAAATGCTACCCAGGACAGTTTCATCCAAGAGATTTTCTGAAATGAAAACTTGCAGGAAAATTGGTCTGCCGTTTAAAGAGACTGTTTGGAATGCTTATTTGTTTTTAGAATAAGCAAGGCAGGATTTTAACTGTCTTGTGGATATGGTAGTCACTAAGATAGTGGATACTCTCAAGATGAAACATTAGAGTTACAAAATGTCCTTTTGGTTTTCTTCAGTCATGGGATCAGGCAGCTTGTCTTCCTTGGCCCAGTGATCTACAGAGCAACCCCCTCCTTACATTTTGGTTGGCTCCTACCCTGCTGACCATTAAGGCCTTGAAGGTTTGGTGGTTCTTCTCCTTGCAGGTCCTGTCCCTGGCCCTTCAAGTTGTGGGTCTAAAACAATATCTTTTATTGTTTTAGAATTTTCCTTTGTATTTGATCTTTTAAGTTCTTGTTAACTGCTCTGAGGTTTCTGCTAAGCGGGCAGCCATAGAAATCAAGGAAGCAAGCAAGCAAGGAACAAAACAAACTCAGAATTAGCATTCTCTAGCAATTGGCTGCCAGAGCAGACATGAGAAGAGAAAATAATTTGGCGTATTAGCCTTCTAATGCAGTGGCAGTATCAATATGTATTGATATTCAAAAATGCTAACTGATTTTCTTATTAATAGTAATTGAGCTGTAGTAACTGGCAAATCCTGATACAGCATTTAAAAAAAAGAAGGCCAGGCAACTGAGGATCTGTCTTAGATTAGGTTTAGAATTAGAATTCTTTATTGGCCAAGTATGATTTGGACACACAAGGAATTTGTCTTTGGTGCATAAGCTCTCAGTGTACATAAAAAGAAAAGTTCGTCAAGAATCATAAGGTACAACACTTAATGATAGTCATACGGTACAAATAATCAATCAAATCATACAAGGAAACATTATATAGTCTTGTGATTTTGACGCTATTCCTGATTCACTGTGTGGGTTTTTGTGGGGAAGGAAGGCTATATTACATTCAACAATTCAGGGTAACTGCTGTAAAACAAGGGAATTAAGAAATAGTGTGGAAAGTCCCACTGCTGTCAATCATCCTTGTGGCTTTCACTTTCAGATTCTTCCATTATTTTCTTCTGTAAATGTGTATTTACAGAGATCATCAAAGTTACTGAACATTTCCAAATAGGGCAGAGTTTGGAAGATGCCTAATTCAATAAGCCACATATAAATTTAGTAACAACCTTGTTTCCTATGCACTTGAATCTTAAAGACATAGTATAAAAGCCATGTTGTTAAACTTTAGTTTAATGAATAAACCTGCATTGGGCTGTCTTGTTCAATGTAATAAAAATCATTGGTTTACACACCAGTGTGGCTGAGTTTCCACAGTATGCAAAAACCATATAAGCCACTTCACAGATATTTTACTTAAGTTCTGGAGACAAAAACATACAGCTGAAAAGGGTCTATTCATAAGGTGGCATAAGGTGACGGAAAATATTTATCATTCTGGCTCGGGGACAAGTTGAGGTACTTGTTAGGTTAAAAATTCATTTCCAGAGTTGATCAACTAATTTGTAGATCTTGTCTCAAGTCTGACAGTAGCAAATTGTGGAAGACCCCTTTAAATAGTTAATAAACATATGCAGTGTGGATGGCAACAGTATGGAAATTGTTTGCCACTGCCTAACCTACTAGGCCTAAACTTTGTTTGGCTACTGGATACAGATGTTGGTAGTCAAGCAATGCCAGTAGCTTAGGCAGTTAGACAGAACCAATTAACTTTTCCTTGATTTCTAAAATAGTAACAAAGTCAATTTGGTAGTTTTCCCATAGCTATTAATGTCTAAATTTCCAATTTTTCAGAAAATTGTGTACAGCTGTCCCAAGATTACCCTCCAATCTCTAAGCTAACATTCAGAAATAGACAATATATTATTTATTCTTTAACAAACATGCAAACAAATATTTCTTGATTTGTGCCATAAATATTAAAGCAGCTTTCTTTCATATGGTACCGTCCATGTTAATTGTCTGAGGAGAACTAGATTGGTGTACAGTCGTATGTAGAACATAGGTTAACCAAAAATTGAACAAGACAAATATTAAATGGATGGGTTAGTAAACTGAATTTCAGTCCATGTTGTCATTTTGCCTTAAAATTTATGAAAATAACCATATGTTTTTTAACCAGTGAATTTTATTGGGTTATCAATCCTGTTGGACTTGAGCGTTTGTCCTGGCAAGTACACAAGGGGCATTATGGAATAGCATTTTTTAAATTTAATCATTAGTCTTTGATTGTATACTCACTTCTCTAAGAGGACCCCTTGATGAATTTAATGCAATGTAACTCCAAGGACACATAGGAAATGCACTATAAGTCTATTAATTCCACTAGGAAGGAAATAATTAACACCAATTCCAGAGCTTGTAGGATTTCCCCCTATTCTGGGAGTGGTAATAATAAAATTTTGGATGCTGAAGATTGAGTGTCATTCCTAGCACTTCCTAAAAACACCTCTTGATAATCTCCTACCACTAAACCTACATTAGCTATCCAGACTTTTAACACATCATACTCAGTGGCTAAGATGCTGAGCTTGTCAATCGAAAGGTAGCAGTTCAGCGGTTCGAATCTCTAGTGCCGTGTAACTGGGTGAGCTCCCGTTACTTGTCCCAGCTTCTGCCAACCTGGCAGTTCGAAAGCATGTAAAAAAAAAATGCAAGTAGAAAAATAGGAACTACCTTTGGTGGGAAGGTAACTGCGTTCCATGCACCTTTGCCGTTTAGTCATGCCGGCCACATGACCACAGAGATGTCTTTGGACAGCGCTGGCTCTTCGTCTTTGAAACGGAGATGAGCACCATCCCCTAGAGTCGGGAACGACTAGCACATATGTGCGAGGGGAACCTTTACCTTTGCAGTTATAACCTGTACATTTTTTAAGACGGTAACAGTCTTAACTTAAGGGGTTTATATTTCAGTAGGCTTCACATTAAAAAAACATTTTCTGACCAGGTGACCTTGCTTTCTATACAGAAGTTGTGGGGTACCTAGATGTCTCTGCCTTTGCAATATTTTTCCATGGTTTCTTCCATCTTTCTTCTCACAGCAGAGTCAAGGGAAGAAAGTTGGGAAAGATGCATGGTGCATTGTGATTGTAAGAGGTCTAGCAGCTTTCTACCTGGAAGAGTAAAATGTCTGATATAAGAAGGGCCTTGTGACTTTTAAGGTCACTTTGTGGGAACTACTTGTAATATTTTTTTTTACTTTAAATTAAACAGCATCACATATGCCTTTGACAGAAGTTTGATCACACTTAGCTCCTGTAGATTTTCTGGGGACCTTTTAACAAACAAACACTCCCTGAATTTTGACAGAAATTGGGAGAGGGTCATCTTTGAAATGGAACTAAGTTTGCCTTGCAGTACTTCACTGCTTAATATGGCAGAGCAACCGCCATACAAACAACTGTCAGAGCTAAAGCGTATGGTTCTGCTTAGCCAAACAAACAGCTGGGTAACTATGCTTTGAAGAGGCTGTTTCCATATCAGGCCAGGGGATCTGTTTTACATCAGGGCAAAGCTGCTGTTCTGGCATTGCTCAAACATAGTGCATGGCTGTTTTTTTAGAACGGTACTGTGTGGGAATAGCTGTTACTGCTAAACCTGCTTAATGAAGGTTTCTTTTTTGTTTAACGTTTAGTTGTTTCTTACATTCAGTGGCTCTTAGGTAGATCTAATAGTACCTCAGTGTTTGGACAGCAAACCAAATAAATTACAGTAACTGCTTTTCTGAAAATGGTTGAAAGGGTTACTATAGGCATATAATCCTGTGCATTTGGACTTTTTAATCCAGTCCAATATGGTTTTCTTAATCCTTGTTACATTCCTAGAACTCCATTCAGGAATAAGTAAAATTATTTCATAACTATGATGGGCATAATACTTAACCTCACCATCTAATTCATGTCCATTTAAAAATACAAGGCCTTCCATTTCTTTTCCTGATCAGTTGTAGTTAGAAAATTTACAACCCAAGCACATCCTTTATGTAAAATTTCATTCTTTGAGTTATCATGGGTTTAATAACTTAAGAGAATTTCATGATTTATGTTCATTGTTTTTAGTATAGTAAATAGCACTTCTTTTCCAGTCATTAAGGATGACACATAAAAACAGTTGGGTCCCAAATTAGGTATTTCTTGGTTATTTTAAAGACAGGAAGAATAATTGAGAATTTACTTTTTGGATGGCACTGAATCATTTCCTTCACTTCCTGTCTGTGGAAGACACAAGATTGTTAAATATGGGAAAGTACAATTTTTGAAATGCTGAATAATTTATAATATTAAATTCTTCGGAGAAAAAATAATAAGTCCTCGATATAAATGAAGAGACAAAATAAACTTTACATTTTGTCGTTAATTAGTTCTGTGAATTACAAATGTTGGTTGTCTGGAGATACACTTCTGATGGATGGATGCAAATCCCATACTATATGGCACAAAATAGCCTTTGTTCTTTAATAATATTTATTAGATAGTTCAATAAATGTAAACCATTAAACCTGTACCATAGCGATAAAATGCTGAATTAATGATAACTGAAACAAAATATAAGTCTCAGTCTGCAGGGAAGGCAAAATAGCTTTATATAAGTCCAATACATTTTAATTTAGAATAACAGTTCCAGATTATCTGGATATGGAATAAGAATGCATAGAAACCAAAGTATTGTCAGAGGCAGTAGCCTGGACTTGCACAAGATTGAAGGATTCATGGCCATCATATCTGCACTACCAGGGCTGGGTTCTAAAATTTTTTACTACCGGTTCTGTGGGTGTGGCTTGGTGAGGGGATAATATGACTGAGTGGGCGTGGCCAACTTTTTTTTTACTTTTAAAAGCATTTTTTCTACAACCTTAAGAGGTTGCAGAAAACAATGCTTTGAAAAGCCTCTGCCGATCAGGCAACTCAGCTGAGACCGTCAGAGGCTTTTCAAAGCATTTTTTTTACTACCTCTTCGGCTGAAGAGGTTGCAGAAAACAATGCTTTCAAAAGCCTCTGCCAATCAGGCAACTCAGCTGGGATCGGCAGAGGCTTTTCAAAGCATTTTTTTTGCTACCTCTTCGGCTGAAGAGGTAGTAAAAAAATTGCTTTGAAAAGCCTCTGCCGATCAGGCAACTCAGCTGGGATCGTCAGAGGCTTTTCAAAGCATTTTTTTTACTACCTCTTCAGCTGAAGAGGTTGTAGAAAAAATGTTTTGAAAAGCTTCTAATGTTCCCAGCTGAACCGCGGAATCATCAGAGGCTTTTTTTTTTACTTTTAAAAGCATTTTTTCTGCCAAAGAGATTGTAGAAAAAATGCTTTTAAAATTTTTTTTAAAAAGCCTCTGATGAGGTGGGCAGGGTAAGTGAGTGGGGACCGGGTCGGGGACCGGTTGGGGGGCGTGGCCAGCCAATGTTATTAAAGTTTCTCGGAAATACTACAAATTTTTACTACCGGTTCTTGCGAACCGGTGCAAACCGGGAACAACCCACCACTGTGCACTACCCTCCCCTTCAGCTACCATTCTATAAATGCTTAGTTGTTTTTCATGAAGACCAAGTCCAAGTATGATCAAGTCCCAAGTGATCAATTCAACATAAACATTTTGTAAGAATTATTGTGCTGCACTCATAGGTTGCCAAGAGGTTGCTCTTTTTTTAAAAAAAAAAACTTTTAGTATATTGGAACCCTGAAAAATGTTAGCATTTTAATAGAATCATGATTGTCATTGGTAAAAATTACTTTCAGTCTAAGTATAAAAAATGTTTGTGCAGCTTTTTCAGGTAGCTAGGCTCAATTTCGGCAAAGGGAATGCAATTCATAGTCTTTGCAGTGCAATTCATTGTATTTTTTTTCTCCATTGCCAGGGCCTTTTTTAAAGTTTCGTAGTTTCCAGAATCTTTTAAACCTTATAGTTATGTCCCCATGACGGAAAAAGCTAAAATCTGGGTCTATTTGCACACAGAGTTTCTACAGAGGGGAGGGAGTGACATGCTTGTGCTCATGTGCTCTGTATTTCAGTCTCTACTGAAGTAGAGAAAAAAAATCAGTCTTTATTGAAAACAAAAGGGAGCAGTTCCGAAAAGTGGAGTCCTTCTCCCATAACTGTAACCATATTGTTCATTTTTAAATAAATGAACATAAGATTGCACTGAAGTTGGAAGCGGTATTTGGGAAGTACATCAATTTTGCCTAATAGCTGAAGAAGAGCCATGGTGGCACAATGGTTAGAATGCAGTACTGCAGGCTCACTACTCACGCCAGGAGTTCAGTCCTGACTGGCTCAAGGTTGACTCAGCCTTCCATCCTTCAGAGGACCCAGATTGTTGGGGAAAATATGCTGACTCTGTAAACCACTTAGAGAGGGCTATAAAGCACTTTGAAACGGTATATAAGTCTAAGTGCTAGTGCTATTGCACTAGGCCACATTTGCCAAACCTTCCAAAGCAGGGGCTCCCAACTCCCAGTCCATGGACCAGTAGTCAGTGGCCTGCTGCGAACCGAGCTGCGTAAGTGGGTGAGCGCGCAAACCTCCATTTGCATAAGCTGTGAGCACGCATGTAAAACCATCCTGCAGAGCCAGAAAGATTGGGGACCTCTGCTCTACTGGTTAAGACCATATATATAAAAAAGGAGAACTTCATGCTTCTCTTATTTCCCTTTAAAAACAAATCTTGAGCAGTATAGTCATAAATGACTGTTTGCTATTCCCACAACTAATAAACCCTGTATTGCAGAGATCCAGTGCTGCCACGCATCACAAGCAACTCAGCAATAGGCCAGAACCAATGCAGGGTTAATAATTGTTTCTTCTGTACTGAAAAATGGGAGGGAAAGCAACAAAATTCAGTTCCAGCAACCAATCCATACAGGAAAGCCATGACAATAAAAATCAGTATAAAGTCAAGCTGTCTGCTATGTAAGTTTCATTATGCTTTTTTGCAATATATGAAACCATGTTTGCGCAAATAAACTACATTTATTTTTAAAGGAAATGTCTAAAATTTTATTTGGACACTTTGGACAAAACTCAGTAATTTTCAAACTGCCTTTCAGTTGTGGCTGTAGAAACAGTAGAACCTCCAGTCAAAAGAATTATGCCGCAAGTCTTGTTGACAAAAGAACTTGTGATGATATCAAGAAGGGGATTTGGGGTGTTTAGTCTGCCAGAGTTGGTGGGCTCAGTAGGATGAAAGCTCAATTTATCTCTGTCTGCCTGACCTTAAGCAATATTTTATATGTCCATTGGCTCAGGCATTCTGACAGGAAATGCTACCCAACTTCCAAATTCCATAGAGAAAGTGTTACAGTCAAGATAAGAGTCATAGTCATATATGGATTCCAGTAAGCAATAACATAAGTTACAAATAATCCATGGCTTTTAAATGTTTTGTCTTATTCTCCTAGGTGGCTGATGCTATATACCAATAACTGGAAGAACATATGAACTTTTGTTTTAAATGACAAATTAGTTCTTGGTTTAAGTACTTAGTAGATTTGAATTAGATGAAAATGTCAGACTTTTAGAAAGCAAATGTACATTTAATACTGTAGTTAAGGCACAGTATTACAATCCACAATGTGGATTTTGAATTAGTTTGTAGAACTGTGGATACTTTGAGATTGGCCTGGAAGAATTGCTTCAGATCATCCATAAAGAAATGCCACCGAGTTAAAAGAGTCCACTCATTGAAGGTATTGTGGTCCTTAAAGCAGCACCATCTTTTTTTTCTGGGTCACACAGGACTGAAAAAAATTGGGCTGCTTTAATGCATAGCAAGCAGGGCCTACACATGCATGAGGTCCCAACTGTTGGTGAATCATCCTTAATGCATGCATATCACTATTAATTTCACATAGAAGTTAGAACAACAGACCATTTCTCCCAGAGTGAAATAACTTTAGTTAGGGTTAGCATTTTAGGCAGCAAAAATACAGATGGCCACTAGATGTCAACAAAAAAATATAGTACTCAAAACTATGAGCTTTCTATATCTGAATGAGCTTTTAAACTGATGGCGCTCTCTTTCCTAAATTCCTAAGTTCTGAATTCAGCCTTCATTGTTGCAACATCTTTTTCCCCTTGCTAAAGTGCTCCATTCATATTCATCACCATGAATTCAGCAATTAACAGTGTGGACAAAAATATGGTCCACCAGTTTATAGATTACAGGCCAAGTCATAACATTCAGCAGCAGCCATCAGAAATTTCAGCTTGTATCAGAATGTACATTCCTGTGAAAATTAGTTTTGTGCCTAACTTTATTGCACTTTTGTCTAACCTTTCTTTCTTTCTTTTAAATAGGACTATTCCTTATCCTAGGACTGATCTTATACCCTGCTGGCTGGGGTTGTCAGAAGGCAACAAGCTATTGTGGACCTTATGCTTCAGCTTATAAACTTGGTGATTGTTCTTTAGGCTGGGCTTTCTACACTGCTATTGGTGGCACAGTCCTGACGTTCATCTGCGCAGTCTTCTCTGCCCAAGCCGAAATCGCCACCTCCAGCGACAAAGTCCAAGAGGAAATTGAAGAGGGAAAAAGTCTGATTTGCCTTCTATAACAAACAAACTCTTCTCAAAAAAAAAAAAAATTCTTATCTCAAAAATAATGGATTTCAAGTAGCTACTTGGACTCTTATAGGAAGAATGAAGACATGTAAGTGTTCCGATAGTCCAACATCATAGAAGGTTGAAAGGCACTGAAGTCTACAGACAGTATTAAAAATGTGAAGTAGTGAGAATTCTGACACATGAATATGAAAGAATGCCACAAAGCAAACCTGTTGGCTTTCCAATTTTTCTGGAAACAATTATTTCAATTTTGTCTTCACCAACATGAATGATTATGAAGGATTTTTTTTGAAGAATAACTTGAAATAAGTCAGGTTGTTTTCAGTACATACATTTTAAGACAACATAATCAGGCTCCAGTATCAAAATGGCAAGCACTACACTATTAAATTACTCCATAGCATCTTTTCAGAAAGCAGGTCATGAATATTAAAAACACATAGTATTCTGGGTTGTATGCAGTGGCACATGGAAAGAATATGTCTTAATAAAGAAGCAAGGCTTCCAGTTGAAATTAGTGAAAACGATTTTCTTTAAGCAATACTTTAAACACATTGTTCAATACATACCTGAGGCATGGAACTATAACAATTTATGAGGGTAGCTCTGAAAACATAAGCTAAATTACTTTTATTTTCATTACACATAGTTCCATTATTTGATTAATTAATCTGGGTAGATATGTATAGCTATGGGGAAGACTCTTGTATATCTGATACTAAACTCAATATTTGTCTTCAAAAGAAGGTATAGGCATCCTCTGCTATTGGTCCAGTTGTAACCAAGATCACTACTTGTCCTTTCCGAGTACCATCAGTTGCCTTTAAGTCCATTTCAAGCACAAACTGTCATTGTGCTCATCTAACAACAGATACCACGTGCCTAAATTGTGACCATATGTTACTGAATGCTTTTGGGACTTTTTTAGTTGCATCTATAAGATAAGTGTATTGATATGGTTTTTTTTTTTCCAAAAATGAGCCCTTTGCATTAGTCAAATATGTAAAAATGTTCCGAGAACGTAATGTACTGCACTGTAGTGATGGCTGTAGAAAGAGAAATGATGGGAGACCTAATGCCTAATGTCCAGATCCTCAATTTTTAGATTAGCCTTATTAACACTGGTATTTAATGTATCTTTTGATAGACAGAAATAATACATTGTAGTTTAAGTTGCCAGGATGAAATAACACATCAAACTCTGAATAGTAACTTATTTCTAGCATATCTTTTAAAATTAAACTTTGAATCTCCAGTGAAGAGGAATGTACTGTACTATCTAACTCAGGATTTTTGTGAATAGCCACTTCTTTAACCACTGCTATAAGTATTCCAAGGAGGCGTTTGTGAATTGACTGTGTACATGCACGTTTTACAACCTTGTTAATTCATTGAACACCAACACTGTTCGTGAGGGCTTAATCAAACCCAAATTGCTTTTGCAGAATTGCTGTCATAATACCCCTTGGTCAGAACATGTTGTTCTCGCGATAGAACCATGAAAAGGAGACTGAACGGTTCACATTTAAAATAGTGAATACTGAAATTTACTAAAGAATTATGCGGACTGATCTGCAATCTGATTTATAAAGTATGGTAATAAGCATGGACCCACTATGGGTCCAAAACAACCTTACCTATTCTGGCAAATTAATTTTCCTAGTTTCAACCGTAAAATGATATAAGCCAAATTGTGGCCTGATACTTTTTACGACCAGGTGCTTGAGAAATCTTCACTCATCAGCAATCCAAAACAGGGTTGGTGGCTGGGCTAGAGTTATAACTCTAATAAAATTTTGCTTGAAGTTCTAGTATAAAATTCCACTTGGAGCACAAGAAATATCTATGCTGGAGTAATATGCAATTTATTTTCTCTTGGGTACTGTAACATATTTGTGTTGTAGAAATTACTAAGATTGGACTACAATCAAATATTTCAAGTTAGAGTACTTTTTAGTGTCATTAAAGATACAAGACTATTCACATACATACATTTGGAAGTACAAATGTACCATGTTTTATAGAGTAAAATTTAATTTCATACTGCCCCCACATGAATGTTGTTACATGGGTAGTCCTTGTTTAACTATGATAATTGGGATTGGCAACTCTGTCACTAAGTGATAGAGGACATAAAGTGGACATAAAGTGTAAATGTCACATGACCACACCATTTTACAACATCACTTGCAGCAGTTCCAGTTGCCGTCAATAAGCAAATCCTGCACAGTTAAGCACAATGTCATGGGATCACCATTTGCCACCTCCTGCCGGCTTCTCTGTTGACTCTGCTTGTTGGGAACTGGCAATGAAAGTCACAAATGGCAACCACATGACCGTGAGACTCTGCAACCAAAGTAATTGCAAGCTGGGTGAAAAGTGCCTAAATCACAAATGTGACCTCATGGTTAATGCCACAGCCACAACTATGAGGTAGTAAGTCTCCTTGTCCAGTGCTGCCATAATTTTGAACAGCCACCAAATGAACGGTCATTAGTCAAGGACTATCTGTAATTACCGTGACTAAGATCAAGTGTACAAATACTTCTGTCTAAACATGCACATCATTGATAACAAGGCTCTCTTAATTAAAAATGCATAACCAGCTCTTCAGTGTTTTAAAGTTCTGCATTCTGAAAAGGCACTTTGGAAATTAGTTGAGAATAGCAGTTAAAGGAGAATAAATATTGGCCTCCTGATATGAAAATATTTTTTTTACATTTTTCATACTCATTGCCTTTCTATTTTGCTTTTGCACAATCTCAAAATGATTTTTGAACAGAAAAGTTTGAAACAGTTCAGCAGTTTTATAGCACATTTTAAAAATTAAAATCTGGGACAGTATTCTCGTATTTCTTTCTTTGAATTGGCATCAAAGAAAATTTATCAGATATTTTGAACAAACAGCTTTTACAAGACAATAGCAGAAGTGATAACTTCAGATTATACAGAACATTTATTTTTTTAAAGAGAAGGTACTAATCCCAACAAAACATTACTCTGCATACTTCTCTTCAAGCATTTCCAATTTCTTTTTCCAATCCAGGTTCAAAATCTGTGTACTGATTTCATACAATGCATTCTAGTTCTCCAACATTTAATTGATTAAAAAATCACTCCAGTATATTCATTGATTGTTCAGCAAATTTAAATAAAAAATAACTTCCAATAGGAGAGAGCAGGCTTCGTATAAGCAAACATTATTTTATACAGTCATCCAGTATTATATAAGGGAAAATAATATAGGGTGATGTCTATGGGACATATGCATTATCTGTAAACTATCTTCAGAATTTAATCTCATACATTTGATTATTTAAGTCAACCGTATGTATGATTTTCCAGATCTAAACCTATTGTTTTTGTTGAGTGATAATATCCCAATACATTGTAATCCATTTTATTAGGAAAACATTACAATAAAAGTGAACCCTTATTTCATTAGAAAGATCTTTATAATTATATAAAAAGATGGGATTGCTAATAGTTTACCGTACACTTCGGTGTCTCTAATCATCAGCCTCCCTGAAGCTTCTGAGTTTCAGGGTCCCTGGTGTTATGAGGCAGGAATAAAAAGGAAGGGAAACCAGGTAGAAGCAAGCAGGTGGGCAGTGGGGAGAGAGGTAAGTAAGGAAAATTCACTTTTATTTTTCTAATTCCAATGCATTAACTTTATTCTTTTTTGGAACATTTAGCAAATTATAGTAGTTATAACCTTAATGAAATTTCCTCTGCAAAAGTTCTGCAGCTTGCAGACCTCTTAATGTTGGAGAATCACAACTCCTAGCATTGGTCTCCTTTTTGAGAAGGATGCTAGCACTTGTAATATTCATAAACATTTGAACAAATAGGGCTACCAGGTTGGAGCTATAAAGGCAACCACAGATGTCAGATGATAGATGCAGAAAACCTGCCATTTCCGTGACCTTCCAGGTTTTTACGGTCCAGGTACAGTAGCTTGACAACAATTGATATAGCATGTGCGAGTTCTACAATATAGTATTGTATTTCTGATAGCTGGAGTAACAATGTTTTTGTATTACTGCATAGTCTGTAAATTGGGAGTGATATTTCTGGGGAAATATATGGCACAATTTTATCAGTTGAATATTCAGTATCACAACTTCAGGCTTATATGCAATATCCCACATGCCTTCTGTATTTAAATAATTAGGCCACTATATTCCCAACAAGCAAAAATGTATGGTTTAAGAAATCTTTTGAGTGTCTCTTTTTTAATTTTTTTAAAATTAAATATATTTTACAGAGTACTATATTAACTTCACACAATGGCACATATGACTTCTTTTTAATACATATTACTTTAAATCAAGAAATGGTTGGTGATTAAACCTGTGTTCAAACAGCTCAAAATAAAACACTGTGGAGAAATCATTTTATAACATTTATTGTGTTATCTTCTGTTGCAATTTTCAGATAATAATAAATTCAAATTATAATATGTATAAGACGCAGTAAAGACTTTAAAACCAATTTGAAAGAGTCCAGAATGGCATATCTTTGTGGAAAAGGAAAGTTACTGCAATATTATTTAACCATTGCTATAAAATCTTTCTGTGGGGGAAAAAAGGATGTTAAAAATACAGTGAAACCTTGATGTAACAGTCCAACTGGGGGGAAGGGATGTCTGTTATTCCTAATTGTCCGTTAAATCAGAATATATAATCTGTGGTGACATTATGCAAAGATATAAATTGCACATATTTTGCATTATAGTACATCATTTGTGTAACCTTATTAAGCAAATGATATAAAAGTAACATAGGTATATAATGGCAATTTTATCCATAGCATCTGAAGTCTATTGCACTCAGGTCTGTTAAATCAAAACTTTACTGTATTGTAATAAGATATTTCCAAATCTTTTGAAATCTGGTTATTCCAAGCTTACTCATTTATAGCATACTGTCTCAATGTGAAAAGTATTCACGTATTTAGAAACTTATGAATTGATCAACATTAAAGAGACAACAGTAAAAAGTCAGTTGATGAGCTACAGTGTGCTGTTGGGCTGCATTGCTAATTTAATTTTCTACAATATTAGTAATTCTTTTGTTTAATAAACCATAATTAACCCCTGAATGTTTGTGTCAATTTATTTCTGATTTTGTTACATTAGTATGGTAGTAATACAATGTTCTGAAAGGTGCCTGAATCAGGCAATCTGTAAAAAAAAAAAAAGGGTAAATTTAAATTTAATTAGTTTCTGAGTACAAAAAGAAAGGGTTGTATTTGCACTGTGCCAGACTTGGTCCACAAAAGGTTCTTTCATGATATGTGATGAGCTAACCAGGATACTAGATTTCTTTCTTCCAAACAAGAAGCCATTTGAAGCCAACAATCAGGCAATTCTTTGTTCAGTCATTTTCTTTCTCTGACAGCTGGCACACACACCATCTCCAGCATATCATCAGGAGGATCACTGCTGTGCTATTTGGTCATGCTAAGCCAGAATTCATTAGAAGGTTGGTTTTGTGGGCAAATACAACCCATGAAGGTCTGTTAGAATCAAACAGAAACAACTGGACAGTGTAAATTTCATAAAAAGTTACAACTGTCTATCAAAAAAATGGGTAAATAACTATAACGGATTCACCTCTTTTTAAATGCTACATGCTAGAAAAGACAAAAGAAAGATTGTAGAACGACTCTACCAGTTCTCTAATCTTTCTCTTCATAAATTATATACAAATGACAAACGAATATACCTTATTATTCCTTTTATGATGCAGTATTCACATGAAGCTAATTACTACTATGACATAATCTTATATACCCTTGGAATCTTGCTTCCTAAAATACTTTTACTTCTTAGGTCACGTTTTCTATGATTTCCAGTGAAATGCAAACTCTGCATCAATACAGGAAGTTTGTGGTCAATTTATTATATAGAAGAGAAGCCAGTAAGTGCAATAATTAAATAATTTCCATTGCATTTTGATAATCAAAGGAACTCAATACATGAAATACATTTATTCTAAAAAAGCACTTTAAAAAGTTTTCATTAAACACTGAAAATGAAACAAGCTATTATTTAGAACTATTCTAGAAACCCTGAAAGAAACTTACAGTATTACAACACAGCCTAGGAGCCTTAATGTACTCTACTGAAAATTACATTTTACATTTTTAATGTCACTTTGCAAGCTATAAATACTTGCTTTAAAAAAAAAAGAATTGAACATCACAAAATGGAGTATGTTTTTCATTGACTTATTGGCCATGTATAGCTACAAATTTATACAACAAGCAATGAAAAGGGAATTCATCTGCCATTACTGATTTGCACAGTTTACTCCTGTAAACAGATCAGCAATTCTTGTTTCCAGGGGAAACACTAATTGCTTATAGGAAGAACAGTCTAATGGCACCTTAATGGTTAAGTTTTATTACTGCATAAGCTTTTATGGACTATAGTTCATTTATTTGCCTTTTGCAATGGCATACATGCTAATGAGCAATTTCTATAACCCAATGGATGATTAACTATAACAGTTAAGTGTTTTGTAAAAATGCCCAATCTTTGTTTTCCTGCACTGATACATTGAGTACAGAATAGCATTTCCTTATTTTTTTTAAAAAGAAAAAGACTGCTGAATCCTAAGGTATTTGTCATAGTACCTTACTCAAAAACATACTGGTATTACAGGTATTTTTAACATATATAGTATTATCAAGTAAAAACATAGTCTGCTTCTACTAGAACATGAGTTCTAGATAGTTTCCCGATTCTTGCCATGTAAATACTTAACATCAATCAACCAAACTGCATATCCTCCATTTATAATGACATAAGATTATAATGTTTTGGGAATGTTCTTAATGTTACTGTAGCAGACAAATAAAAAGTTTAGTTACAAGTATCGGACATCCACCCAATTAAAAAAAAAGTGATTTTCCACAGTGAAGAGAACTTTTAGATACTTAGAAAGAGGAATTATCTGATGACATTTTCTTTCCTACATGGCTCAGAAGAACCTTTGAGAAGGGAAAACAAAAGAAAAAGACCCCAGTAATGTATTAAAGAGCAAGTGATAGGCTCTATGTTGTGGCCATTATAAATAACTTCTTTGCTATACAAAGGACTAACAGTAAAGTGGCCAATCACAAGTGTAACAAAAATAACATCCAACACCCCTCCATTCAAAACAAATACTAGGAAATAGTATGCATTTTCAAAGGTTCCATTTTACTTCCAAGACTTCCTCTAATAACACCTATCAATTGCATAAATTTCAATAATTTTCCTTTTTAAATTTCCCATTTACATCACAGAAATAAAACACAATCAACTATTTCCTTGAAAATGACAGCTTTTGATTGTTCTTTCAATGAGTTGTTCTACAAACAGACATAGTTTTGCCATGGTTGCAGACTGTAGAATTTATATACATAATACAAAAAAACCCAACTCCCTGATCCAGCATTAGTTGTGCATAGTTACAGGTGACTAATAATGCCAGAATAAAATGTGGAATGCTACCGATGTTGATCCACATCACAATGCTCCAAATAAATCCTCATCCACATTCTGCCTCCAGGTAACTACACAAGACTAGAGCTGAACCGGGACAAAAACCTGGTGTTCTCTGTACATATTAACCTTTTGGTATTTTATCTTGCATTTTACAAAAGACCCTACTATATTTTTTAAACTATACAGAGCAAACAATCGGGAAACATTTTATTCTATGTCATTGAAATAATACAATAAATATGCAGAACTACCCAGACATGCAGTATCACAGAATCTGTGTGCATTTATACAGAATTGTCACATTCACAAGGATGGCAAAGCATCACTAGTAATTTACAAAATATACAGACTTTCCTCACCTAAATATCTCCAATGCCAAAATTAGAAATGACAAACTATTGACATTCTAGTATGATCTAAAAACAATTACAACTGGGTGTTTACAAAATTAGTGTAGTAATAGGTATAGACTTGTTCACCAACAGACTTTGATAGCATTCGTTTGTTAAATATTTAACATACAACAGCCTTCTGCCATAGTGAACAATAAGGAATTGTGAATAATATGTATATTCACTCCACTACTTTTGATTTAATCCTGAAGAATAATGTCATTATGTGTCCATGTGTGCCGATTTTCTTTATTATGGTTTATAAGAATGAAAATGGACATTACAATCAACATGTGTTCTACCTGCTGGAACTAACATGACTATCAGACCTACTGCAAATTAGGCCCACATTTATGTATTTCAAGTTTCAATCTGCTTTATCCCCTGAGAAAAAATAGATTCTTTAATAAGTGTGAACACAGTTTCCTCAATAAGATTTAAATGATTAGCAATTAAAGTGGCCATGTGTTAGGTTTGTAGGATCAAGGATTGAAATAAATACATGAAAAAGAAATAAACATCTACTTCAATAATTCTGTAAATTTTTATATGGTATTAACTGCCTGAAGTCTCTGGAGATGGAAGGGATATAAACATTAGTAAGTAAGTAAAAGTAAAGAAAAAAGTAAAGAAGTCCATATCTTTAGATTAAAACTGTTCATAGAATTTAATTTCCAGTATATATTTCCAGTATATTGCCTATATTTTTCAGTATTTCTTACTTTCAGTAATAGTAATCGTTATTCCTGTTGCAGTAGTAAAAAAAAAAAGAAAAAGGAGTTAGAGGAAACCCTGTGAGAAGATAGTAGGATTGAAGGGGAGATAGCAGAGCTGCTGAACTTCTATTCAGCCTTCTTCCCAAAGAGAAACTATATATACAAAGGGACCTAAGAACTACTAACAAAAGGGAATAGTAATCCAAGATAACTAAAAGGCTAGGAAGCACCTGGCTTCCAAGAATGGATTTGTCTCCAGAGTGTGACCAATTACATTCAAGAGTCCTGAAGGAGCCTGCAAATGTTATTTAGGAGCCTTTATGATCTTTAAGAAATCATGGACGACGGGCATGGAACCACAGGGTTGGAGAAGGGCAAATATTATTCATGTGGGTTCCTTTGTGCTCTCTGAACTTGGTGATTTTCTTGCAGACATCCGTTACCAGACAAAGTAACATCATCAGTGTCAGGAGGGAGTGGGGTTTGCTCTCAGTGTTGGTGTGAGCGGGCTTGGTGATTTCTTGATTAGGAGAAACTGTTAGTTTGTCTTCAGTGATGATCCTTGATTTGAGGATTGTTTATTTCTTGATAGCTGATCTAGTATTAATCTCTGCTCATATGGGTATTGATTGCTAGTGAGGAAACCCCATTCCCTTCTAGCACTGAGGATGTTACTTAGTTTGGTGATGAAATGTCCGTAAGAAAACAATCAAGTTCAGAGAGCACCAAGGACACCACAGTTCAACTCTGAGATACAAAAGGTAAAAGTTTCCCCTGTCCAGTTGTGTCCAACAGTGCACATCTATGTTTCTTGGCCAAGGGATCCAGCATTGTCCAAAGACATTTTTTGTGGTCATGTGGCATGGCTATATGCATCGAACACTGCTACTTTCCCACTGAAGTGGTATCTATTAATCTGCTCACATTTGCATGCTTTCAAACTGCTAGGTGGGGAGGAGCTTGAGCAAGGAATGGGAGATCACCCCCCACGCACGGCACTCAGGTCTCAATTCTGGGCTGTCGGCTTTCCAGCTGACAAGCTCTGCATCTTTAGATGTTGAGCTATTGCGCCCCCTATGAGATATAAACATTATCTTCTAAATATTATTCCTGTCTCCACCCCCCACCCCCCAAAAAGTATGGGTCAGTTTGATGTTGATCTAGAATAATTAAGCAATGGGTTTACAAACATTTTGTGAGCATTTAGGAAAAGTACATTGCTGGGCAGGGACCAGCATGATTTATTAATAATAAATCATGCCAACCTAACCCAGTGCCTCTTTCTGATAATGATCAATTTACTTGCACACAACACACCATGCCTTTAGCACAGCATTCAAGAAAATGTCCCCGTGAGAGTCTAGCACAGATGGCAAAAGTTCACCTATGCTATCTATAGATAGATACAAAGTTCACTGAACAATTATACCTAATGTCTGTGTCAAACTGGAAGTGCTGAGTGGAAGTCCCTAGACCTTTTCTGGGTCCTATGCTGTTCAACATATTTATAGATGACTTAGATAAAGGGCTAGATGATAACATAAAGCTACAATGACAACTTGTGGAAACTAATAACATTGAGTGAGAGAGTGCACATCTTGGAAAACAGTACCAAGATTCAGCAGGACCTTGACTAGGCTACAGCAATGAGTAAAGCCACTAATTTCAGTAACTGAAACTAAGTCCTATGATTGTTTAGGGAAAATATGAAAGATAGAAATGGAGATGCAATACTGGGCAGTATACGTGAAACCTACCACATATACTTGTGGACAAGCCGAGAATTTTAGGTACCAATATACAGCCCAAAATTGATTTTGGCTTATCCGTGGTTGAGCTTATCTGTGAGTACCTATATATCCCTATATACACTCATAATAAGCCGTCCATGCCTACGCCGACCTTGGGAGTTTTTGACCAAAACTTCTTGAAAAATGTGGGTCAGCTTATCCTTAGGTAGCACATTTTTGTTGATATTTTGGTTAAAAATTCCAAGGTCAGCTTATTTGTGGGTAGGCTTACATTGAGTATATATTGTACCTGGGTATTTTCGTAGATCACAAGGTTAAGGCTGGAGGAGAAAAGACATGATATTTGTGTTCAAGTATCTGAAGGGCTGTCATATAGAAAACAGGCCAGGATTAATCAGTTGTTCCAAAACACAAAAGAAATAATGGATACAGATTACAAGGAAGCAAAGTTCAGTCAGACATCAAGGAAAATAGCAAAAGCTATTCAACAATGGAACAAGACTGCCTTGGGAAATGGTGGACTCTCCCCTGCATATTCAGAGCCAGGATAGCCATTTGTTAAGATGCTACGGAATTCCCAGCCATTCACAAAGTCCACATATCTTAAAATTGCCAAGGCTGAGAAAGACTAGATCAAATACAGTCTAAAGTCCTCTCCAAACATTACAGCCTGGGATTCTAGAGTCTACTGAACGTTAAATAAGGCATGTTTACACTTCATGTGGAAAAATTTAGAACATGATGAATTCCATTTTTTTTCAAATAAATGTTATGTCAGAATTCAGGACAATCAAATTTGCCAGTGTAATATGTAAAAGGAATAGCATTCAAATGATTAATCCATAGTATGTTTCAAATTATTATACATTAACACCTAGAATTTAGAAACTCAAAAGGGAAAAGTGACCTGAAGAGGCAATTTAGCTTATAATAATACAAAGAATTAAAATAACAAAAAGCTGCCATATAGCACCACACTAAACTAATTATGATAAAGTGTATCTTCAATTTGCATTTAATAAAATGCACTTATTCAGATTAAATCTCATATGAAGGCTGAAGTATGCTAAAAGAATTCAAGTACATAATTATCAGTGTTTAGAAGCCCAATTAGGATCTACAGTAATGTTAAAATTTTAAATAAGTTATTGAATATTCAGATGTTTATACACATACTAAACAGAGTGACTGACAAGACTAAAGATATAATAGCATTAAACACAAATGCACACTCTAAAAATGTCAAAATTCTGAAGCACAAAATAAATTCCACTACAATTTAACACAAGTCAAAATGGACTACCTATTAGTGTTTTAAATATTGCTAAACAGATTCTGTTTAGAAATATGTGCTTCCTAGTCATGAATGGTAAAATCAAAAAGAACAAATATAACAATTCTGCCTCAGTTAAAACATAATTCTTTTCACTTTATGTTGCATTACTTGGATGAAGACATCTGTGCTCCAAGATATCTAATTAGAACACTATATACACCATGAAAACAGATCTTAACAAATACTATAACCGGACTGATATACAATTTCTGGACCAGAACACTAGTGCAGCATGGTCAAAATTCTTTCATGCAGACTCAGATTATTAAAAAAATCTATTCTCCTAAAAAAAGAATTTACATTTCTATCATACTTATTTTAAGCTTACGTCTGTCCTTCATCAGCTACTGGAGCTACAAAGCAGCAGCCAAAATTTAATGTTCAAAATTGTCAGCTTCTTTTTGTTTCTTACGAAAACAGGGAAGCAAAGTGTTATGAACAGGGTTAATTCAAAGTGCTTGTCTTAAGTCAGGAGGAACAGCTGCACGGAGAGTGATACACACCATGGAAAAACAAAATTGAAGCTAAACTTGCTGTATGAATTTTAAAGCTACTGTTCTAATTTTCATCAAATATCACGTACCTCCAAAAAATATGGAGAAGAAAAGTAACTATTGTAAGCTAGTAGTGTAGCTAGGAAGAACTTCTCATTAAAAAATTCTAAAAGGAATGAAATAAACTTTTTTTTTTCTGTCTTAGCCCATGCACAGCTGAAAAGACATACATGCTGTGTGCATTTTTAACATAAGTCTTTAGGGACTGGAAAATAAAGTACAGCCAGAAATTTGTAATGTGTTTCATCTCTTTTGTCTATATTTGATTACCCTTGAAAGCATTTTGAGCAGCACTGGTTGCTGCTGTTGAGGCAGCATTTGCTGCAGCAGTTTGTACAGTTTTGTTGGACATCACACCCGTTGCAAATTCTTGCTGGGCCTTCTCAAAACTTGCTCCAGTTGTACGGTATAAACCATGTACCTATAAAGAAGTCCAAAGAGAAAATTTGAGGCATGATTCAGGACATAATCATTATACAGAGGTTAACCAAAAGTTTTAGGTCCCCAATTAAAAGGACCTGAATTTTCAGTCACCACTTTCAGTCATGGCACAAATTGCAAGGTGTCCTACAATATTTACAGACATTGCAAACTCTGATGTCTCTTCTTTATCCAATGTTGTTCTTTTTTACAAAGCATAATAAGTTGCATCATTTGCTTAATAATGATACCGCATATATGACACAGTGGTGTCAAAATGACTTGTTATAAAAACCACTGTATTAAATTGCATTCTAACTAAGGTAAAGGAGTCCCTGTGGGTTTTACTCTGCTAGTCGTAGCCAACTTTAGAGGATGGTGCTCATCTCTCCTTCTAAGCTAGCACTGTCCAAAGACGCTTTCATGGTCATATGGGTAAGCATGAAATCAAGTCGCAGTACAGAGCATGTGGCAAAATACTGAGTGTTGTTACTCTCCCACCAAAGTGGTACCTATTTATCTACTTGCATTTACATGCTTTTGAACTGCTAGTCTGGCAGGAGCTGAGGCAAGTGATGGGAGCTCAATCTGTCATGTAGTGGTAGGACTCAAACCACCTGAGTTTCTCCGGCATCTTTTAAGCCACTGAGCCACCATGCATCCTAAGTAAAACCAAATAAATAAAACTATGTCTTGGCATATATATGTGAATAGGAGTATATTAGATTTCTACGCACACCAATTTTCATGGATAGAAGTTATTATGGTTCAAATAAACATTCTATATGGCTCTTTTAGATCATAATGATAAATTAAAGAGGATGAAGATTACAAGTAAGAAAATGGTTAAGGGCCTAGTACTGTGATGGCGAACCTAAGGCACGTGTGCCACAGGTGTCACCCGGAGCCATATCTGTGGGCACACGAGCGTTGCCCTGGCTCAGCTCCAGCGTGCATGCACGTGCCGGCCAGCTGATTTTTGGGCCTTCCGAGCCCATCGGAAGTTGGAAACGCACCATTTCCAGCCTTTGGAGGGCCTCTGGAGGGGTGGGGAAGGCCATTTTTGCCCTCCCCAGGGTTCAAGAAAGCCTTTGGAACCTGGGGAGGGCAAAAAAAACAGGCTTACCGGTAACCTTTTTGCCGTCATGTATCAAAAGTGGGAGGGCACAGGGGTCATTGAATTATGGGTGTGGGCATGCATGCGCATAACCCCCCAGCACGACCCCCACTTTTGGCACGCTACGACAAAAAGGTCAGCCATCACTGGCCTAGTAAGTTCTGCCTGCTGAGCAAATAGATGGATCTGAGAAACCATGAAAAAAATTCACCAAGCACAAAGAGCAATTTAACTGAAATCTTTTGAAAGAAAGATTTGAAATAATCAAATCAAATAATTTAATATGCATAGGGCTAAGCTAGGAAAGCCAAACTAGAACAATATTCCTTTACTATCTTTGAGGAAGAATGGACTTCTTGCCAAATTTAAGAGCACAAAAATATTTCTAATTACCTATAACTTTAAGAGTATTCAGTTATGGGCTGAAGAATAGTAAAAGAATATTCAATAACATACTGTAGTCACAATTAAGATTACAATCCTAAATATGTTTATAGGAGAATAAGTCTTACTGAACTTAATAAGGCTTGCTTCTAAGCAAATTACCATATTTTTTGGAATATTAGATGCTCCGGAGTATAAGACGCACATTAGTTTTTAGGGAGGAAAACAAGAAAAAAAAAAATTCTGCCTCTGCCTACCAGCATCCATCGGTATTCATTTGGCTAGCATCCTTGCAGCAAACAGCAAACAGCCTGGTCAACTTCAGCATGTGATTGCAGCCTGATTCAGCAAGAGCAACTGATTGGCAGTTGCACCAGCCTTCCGGAATACAGCCTATCAATTGTTCCAGGCTGCAGGGATTGCCACTGCCCATTGCTGCCTCCGTGCGTCGCATTTTTGGCCTCCGCGCATCACATTTTTGGCCTCTGCGCATCGCGTCTTTGGCCTCCGCACACTCCGTTTTAGACCCATTCCAGGATTGCCACAGCACATCGCCGATCCATGCCGCCTGGAACTGGACGAAAATGCAATGCACGGAGGCAGCAATGTGCTGTGGCGATTCCCACAGCCTGGAACGGGTCTAAAACGGGGCATGCGGAAACCCAAAATGCGATGTGCAGAGGCCAAAAGCGCAACGCAAGGAGGCAGCGATGTGCTGTGGTGATCCCTGCAGCCTGGAATGGGTTTAAAAGGGAGTGTGCAGAGGCTGAAAATGCAACACGCGGAGGCAGAAAACGGCCGAAGGGTGGGGGCTGGTGGGCCTTTGGCAATATTCGGTGTATAAGACGCACAGACATTTCCACCAACATTTGGGGGTGGGGGAAGTGCGTCTTATACTCTGAAAAATACAATAGTTTAGAACTGCAGCATAAAGCAATACAATGAGATTACAATAGTATTTTTCCATGAATTATGAAAGCTGTTTTAGGCCAACAACAATTAATTATAATAAACTAAAAGAAAAGAAAAAAAAGAGGATGGTAGAGGACAGGAAGGCCTGGAGGAACGTTGTCCATAGGGTCGCGATGGGTCGGAAACGACTTCGCAACTAACAACAACAAAAAAGGAAATGAAACCTTTTAAAACTTTACAAATCTAAGTTATCAACAGTTTCTTGAACATGCTGGCTGAAGTTAACAGATTAATGCTTGAAGTCAGTACTTGGCAAAGAGAAAAATATTCCCTAATAATTTTTTAGTTCCAACTTATTTGAAGATTTTTTTAGCTATTTAAAATACTGTTGATATTTCAAATCACAGGACGAAGGGTAATTTTTTTCCTTTTCTTTTTCTGCCCTATGATATTATCTATGACAGAAGATAAGTCTAGTTGTAAACATAAACTATGACACCTAGTGGTAAATAAAAAGGCCACACAATATTTCATTGACATTGGTTATGATATAGTTGAAAAAAATGGAAACAGAATCTATTTATTTATTTATTGAATTTATATTTGAGGTATATCAGGTGGCAATTTCTGTTTGTTTGTTTGTTTGTTCATTCATTCGTTCGTTCGTTCGTTCATTCAATTTGTATGCTGCCCCTCTCCGAAGACTCAGGGCAGCTCACAATGCATTTAAAATCATTATAAAAAACATTTAAAAATTAAAAACAATAAAACTCATTCACACCATTCATGATCGGATCTTGCCGGAACGCAAGAGTGAGATCAATGGCCCCAGGCCTGCCGGAAAAGCCAGGTCTTCACCGCTTTTTGGAAGGCCAATAGGGTGGGGATGGTCCGGACCTCAGGAGATAACTGGTTCCAGAGAGCTGGGGCAGCCACAGAGAAGGCCCTCCCCTGCGAGCCTGCCAGCCGGCATTGTTTAGCTGATGGGACCCGGAGGAGACCAACTCTGTGGGATCTTACCGGTCGTTGGGAGTTATGCGGTAGAAGGTAGAAGCTGGTTTACCAGCTCTAAGCATTAAAATAAATGTAATATATATTATTAAAAGCCCGGACTCAGATGCTGAGGAAGAGGCTCCAGCAGAACCTGTAGAATTCAGCCCCAGGAGTCACAAAGCCAAGAATTATCTGAGGTTAATCAAACACAAGCACCCCAGATACAGCAGTCAAGTGACAATGACTTTAGGACCACCTAGCCCCCCCATACAGTGAATAGAATGCAGAGCAGGGCAGAGCTGTTCTATGAGGCTCCTTGTCAAGCAAGAGAGAAAAACTTTGATTAAAGACAGCTGGCTGAAATCTGATTTAAGAGACAGACCTGACCCATTATTGGTTCATTGGAATCAAATATTTGATCTCTGGTGGCTCTTGCACAAGGTTCAATTGGACTCTGCTTGAGAAATTCTGGCCTCTGGACTAGCTGACAACCCTGATTTAGCTTTTAAAACCTTGGACTGAATTTAGTCTTTTGCATGCTGCTTTTAAAAGCAACCATTTTCCATATGAACCATATGAACTCTGTTCATATTTGCATTTGTTATCTGCTGTTATCTTCCTGACTTTAAGTAAACTGCTAATTACCATAGCAGCTGTATATGTGCATGTCCATTTGAAACAAGAAACAGGACATATATATTGCTTACCTTATTGGGGTGTCCATTTTTGTGGTCTCAAGATTCTTCAGAAAGTTTATGATTTAATGTTCAACTTTTGAGTCTTGCCAAGGGGTTTTTATTCCTCCGAATGAAATGTGATATTTTTATCCTATTCTGTTATTTCTTTCCATGTCTATTTGTTCTCACATGTAGGTTATTACTGCAGTTATTTCTTCAATTAAACATTGGTTAATATTTTTCCACTTATCATATTTTGAAACAGTAAATAAAAGCATGCGGAAATGAACAAATCCACAATCCTGTCCAGAATGATGATGACTACAGAGAGGGGATGGATAGGAAAACTCCTATGGCAAGAGTTCACACTTTTAAAACTGGATGTAACACATCTGGTCTCTAAATATTAAAATGCAGAATTTTTAAAGAAATACTGCAGGAAAGAACAAAAGTATTTTTTTGTTGTTGTGTATAATCTTTTGAAAAAATCCTTCAGCTCATAATGAGTTCTCTTCACAAGAGATTTTAAAATAAAACAAGCTCTAAATCAACCTAATTTGCTATTACTGATATTTTAAATTTAACAATGAAAAAAAATCTATTTTATTTAGTTAATTTCTAAATATGGTATACCAAATATGAATAGTACCAAGAAAGAATTTAGTCAACCCACCTGAATGTAGTTATTTATTTTTACAACTATAATCAGTTGGATTGACTAAAACATGTTTTAAAAATTCAATTTTTCTGGATGAAAAAAAACCACTTACCTTTTTAAACATAATTAGTGAGATGACTGCAGAAGCTGTAAAAAGTGCTGCTATGACTATCATCATAATGCCTACTGGAATGCTCTGGTTAAGTCCAGTGAGAGATGAAATCCATCCACTAAAGAAAATATAGAGAGCTCTAAAAACGTATCTATAATACTCTTTAAAGAAGTATGGCTATTTTCTCCTCCATCACTATGTTTTAAAGGAAAATATCATTTTTCGTCTATGGATTACAGAGGAAGTTCTTAAAAGCATATTTTAAAAACCAACTCCTAAGAGAACACAAATACTTCAGGTTTGTTTGTTTGTTTGTTTTTTTGAGGGATGGGAGGACAGTAAGCAGTCCTGAATTCTTTTACCATTTTACTGGATTTTGTAAATTGTCTATATTAATTATACTTAATAAAGTATATCTCATGCAAGCATAGTGAAAGTTGCTATTTAAATGACACCAACTACTCAGTTAAGCTTTCCTTTCCTGATTTAGATACCACTTGAAAATATGGACCATTAATTACATCAAATTTTATGCCATAAGGAAGAATTCTTGAAGTTTTATTTAAACTGAAAAGCAACCATATACTTATGGGTAGGAAACAAAGCTAAATTATGTACAGCATGTGGTATAGCATACCATAACTCAACCAAGTGACTGGGTGGTTTAAAATTCTAAAACAATGAATTTGTCTTTTTAACTTTTAATGAATTTTGAGGCCTTGTGGATCTGGGTTTTTTTCCCAGATGCTAGGATGTTAATGAAGCCTAGATTGGCCATATATACAATAAAATTATAAAGACATATTCTTCTTTTTTATTAATCCAATAATAGGCTACAACATTTTCACTTAAAAAATATGAGCATAGATTAAGAAAGCTATTCTTTTAATATTAGTCCAGCATTCAGTTTGCTGCAGCAAACCTACAATATATGGACTGAATTAGATATATATAAAGAAAAAACAATAGAACAAATACTGCAATCCAGGCAGAATGAATTTGAATTAGGACTGGCAGAAATCAGCAACGTAAAAGAATGTGGTTCAAAATGTTGAACCACAGCTCCTATCAGTCTCAATTCAGCATACTGGAATTAGGATTGTTGGAAACTGTGGTTCAACAACATTTGGTCAACGGTCCCCCACTTCTGCACAAGAAGGTACAATTTAAACCAGCAGTAAAGGCTTCTCTCTGACTGCTATGCGACAACAGTTTACCTAATTCTGAACTGGGCTCCATGCAAAATTAAACTAAAGGTTGTCCTCACCCCCTACCCATCAGTGCAGTTTTCTCGTTTCTGATAATCTGGGCAAATGAGAAGCCTCCATCAGCACACATGACAAGGATAGCAGGCATGTGTTATTCCTTCAATAGACATCCTCCTTGCAAGTAAGCAGCAACTAGCCAATGGCCTGGCCTGACATCCATTCTATCTCTTGGCATGCCCGGATTCCTGACACCACTTGCCTACTGACTCCAATAATACCTTATTATTGCAAACACCTGATGTTTAACTTTGTAAAAGATTTAAAAAGAAATGGGTCATAATACCTTTGCAAAAAATGGCAAGCTATCACTCTCACTACATGAGACGTGGTGGCACAGTAGTTATAATGCAGTACTGCAGGCTGACTTCTGCTGACTGCCAGCACTTTGGCAGTTCAAATCTCACCAGCTCAAGGCTGACTCAGTCTTTCCTCCTTCCTTCCAAAGTTGGTAAAATGAGGACCCAGATTGTTGGGGACAATATGCTGACTCTTATAAACTGCTTAGAAAGGGCTGTAAAGCACTGTGAAGCAGTATACAAGCCTAAGTGCTATTGCTACATACATTTACCAAAGAATAATACAACAGGACACTTACCAGTTCCCCCAACCTTGGAATCCCACAGCTTGAAGGACATGCACAGCAAATTGACAAATGTATACAAAGAAGAAAACAAAGAACCTGAAGGAGCTATCGCTCCTGGAAGAGAAGGAAAGGAAAAAAATGAGATATTCTCATAATACTTGACAAACAAAATAGCGAGTCTATCATAAGGTTAACAGAACAAGTGAGTGAAAACACTTCAAACATTTCTTTTGTATATAAATTCTGTTTTATGACTCTATAAAACCGCTGGAAATCGGAACTTTCAGAAGCATTCTTACCAAACTGACCAATTACAATAAACACTACCAGAAGGTTAAACATCAGATGCAAAACACAGTAGTTAAAAGCAAACAAAGCAACTACAAAATAAGCTTAACAAATATTGCAAAAGAAGTACAGGAAACTATGTTTCACACTATATTGACATTTTATTCATTAAGATGTCCACTAGCAATTTTTCCATCTCATTTTCTTGCTGAATCAAGACAAACCTTGTAATTTAAGTTAGCAATTCATTTTCTGACTAACATTCATTTCCAGCTAACATTCCAAGGAAAGTAGAATATTACTTCATTTTATAGAAATGCACAAAAAGAAGATTTTAGAAGAAATATAATTCAGTGGTACACCAGCTTAGATTCTCAGTAGTTCTGCATAGGTCCTTTTATGTCTTGAATAACTTCTCCCTATATGCTCTACTATATTATTATACTGCAGCCCAGTTACTTCAAAAGATAAATTGTTCTCCTCAACAATAATCTGTGAGGAAGCATGACAGACCAACTGCTGTGCCAACTGACACTCTCTGGTAACTGCATGGTATCAACTTCATGTATGATTTCAAGTCTACCATTGTTGTAAGGAGCTTGGGATCCCTTCCAAGTACACTGCTGATTAAGCAAATACAGACACTCCTCAAATTACAAGTAGTTGCTTAGCAATTGTTTGGAATTATGACAGAGTCCCAACCCAAAGTTCTGAACCTCCCCTCCCCCCCCCATGGCATTTTGGATCCTGGGCAGTTTGTTCCACATTTACAGCCATTTGCGGTATCCCACAGTCATATGATCACAATTTATGTTTTTGCCAAAAACCAGGATTTACTTCCAGTTTTCAGCAAACACATCCTATAGTAAACAATGGATTCACTTAATGACCACTACAAAAAGAGTCATAAAATTAGGCAGGTCATGTGATGATTTGCTTTACACATGTAATAATGACCACAATGGATATGTTTCCCCAAAAGTAAGACCAACCAGAAAATAAGCCCTAGCATGATTTTTCAGGATGCTCATAATATAAACCCTACCCAAAAATATGCCCCCGTTAAGATCACCAGCCAGGCGGACATATTTAGTACCGTATTGCCCCCAAAATAAGACCTAACCAGAAAATAAGCCCTCTTGCGTCTCTTGGTGTAAAAATCAATATAAGACCCGGTCTTATTTTTGGGGAAACAGGGGTATTATGGTCGTAAATTGAGGATTAACTGTACATCCAAAATATTACAAAAGAAACCAAAAATTCAACTTTGATTATTATTGATACTAAATTGTAAAGCCTGAGTTAAATGATACTTTAGATAGCTATATTTTTATAGCCATCTAAATGTAGCTATACATTTAGCTACATATACAGGTAGTCCTCGACTTACAACCATTCATTTAATGACTATTTAATGGCACTGAAAAAGTGACTTATAACCTTTTTTCACACTTATGACCACTGCAACATCCCCTAGTCACGTGATGAAAATTTGGACACTTGGCAACTGGCTCATTTTTATGACAGTTGCAGGGTCCCAGAGTCATGGAATCACCTTCTGCAGTGTTTTGAAAAGCAAAGACAATGTGGGAAGCCAGATTCACTTAACAACTGTGTTACTAATTTAACTGCAGTGATTCATATAACAATTGTGGCAAGAAAGGTTGTAAAATGGAGCAAAACAATAGAAATTTTGGGATCAATTGTGGTCAAAATTTAAGGACCATTTATTTTTTTAATTAACTGAAAAAATCAATTATATATCTTTTTAATATCACAAATTACAAATTAGATAATACTTTACCTGAAAGCTCCATAAAGTGGTCTGTACCAGCAGACAAATGAACATGGAGTAAAAAGCAAGAACCAGAGAATACTCAGTCCAAAGTCAACTCCTCGCCTGGGCTGAAGGCAAAACCAGGCCAGACATCCAAAAATATTAAGAAATAATGTCACTGCATGAACTGTGAGAAGAGAAGTTAAAATTGAGTTTCTATATTTCTATAACTAATAACAGAGCAATATATCAAACTGAATAAGCCACCTTCATCAATCAGACTTTTGTGTAATCAGTTGCATGAATTTTTTTCACTATTCTATGTTAAGTTATTGTTAAGCATTCTTCCAACAACTATTCAAAAGGAAATTGCTCTCTATTAAATCTAATTGCAAAATATGCATTAGCAAGGAATCACCAACAAAGGGTTGCATGGAAAGGAAAGAGGAATATTCTATTATACCACCTCTTAATCCCTTAAGGGAGACTATTAGAGCAGAGGTCTTCAAACTTGGCAGCTTTAAGACTAGTGGACTTCAACTCCCAGAATTCTCCAGCCAGCATAACATAGCATAGCTGGCTGGAGAATTCTGGGAGTTGAAGTCCACAAGTCTAAAGCTGCTAAGTTTGAAGACCTCTGTATTAGAGGAGCCTGTGATTTCAGATAAGCTTCACATGCTTTATAGGAAATCCAGACAGGAGGAGGAATTTGAAAATCCATAATGTCGACATGGAAGCTTGTATCAGAGATACTGAGATAAAACCTGCTTCTCCAAAAGAAAATGAAATCTGTAGTCCTTCATGAAACTATGCTATATTGTAACTCAAATGTATCTGGAAGGCCACAGGTTTTTAACCCTTACATAAGGGAATAAGTCAGAGCAGAAATATCTGATATGCTACCTCAAACAGCATATAGTACACCTAGCATACTCTGGGTTGGGTGTAAACTTTCTTCACCTAGCAGTCAGGTCCTTTGAGTAGTGTTCTGTTCAAAACATTGTTGGCAACACTGGAAGGATGTGAAATTTTTCCCCCCTACCCATATAGTTCCTAGTGTTGTTACTCCTATGCTATGGAGCAAATTTTTGGAGGGGGTCAGCTGCAGCTGCAGAAGGAGATAGCAATCTCCACTGTATCAGAAATGCTGGCTAAATTAGAAACTCATAGAAAGGAGCTATCCCTAAAAATCCAATTCTGGATTCTCTCCTATAGTATTCTATATGCATTATGGTTCACAGTATATACAGTAGTGGCCAAAATTATGGAAACCTTTTGGGAAAAGTGTATTTTTGAGGTTTGATGGCTAATGACACTACTTTTTTGGGGAGTTTCAAGATAATTATATTTCACTGCTGGAATGGCCTGGGGCCTTAACCCAATTGAAAATCTATGGAACCGACTAAAGAAACTTGTTAGTCAGAGGCAACCTAGCAATAAAACCCAATTAATAGAAGCAATCATATAATCTTGGTTTTACATTATAATAGCTGCAGAACTAAAAGACTTGGTTCACTCCATGGGAAAACGTTGTAAGGCCATAATCCATGTAAAGGTTACCCAACTAAGTATTAACTGACATGGTGATAATTTTTGTATATCTCATTTTTTCTATGGTGATTATTTTTGTATATCTCGTTTCACTTTTCTTCTTTATAACTGCTATTCTAATAGCAAATCCTTCATAAAAGTTATTGCATTACATTCTTGATTAAATTATCTTTTCACTGATATCTTTTCATTTTATGGTACTACTCAAAAAAAAGTGCTGTTATAACTAATTTTAGAAAATACACTTTTCCCAAAAGGTTTCCACAATTTGGGCCACTACTGTGTGTGTTGCCAGATGAAAAACATGGCCAATTACTTCCTATATCAAAGGAAAGTACTACAGTAACATACTCAGCTTCTATCAGCCTCAGAAATTATTTTAAAGAACAATGGATGCTTTTCCCACTCAACTTTCTGTTTTAGGGTAGCAGAGTTTTAATGGCAATTCCCTTAACAATAGCCTCTTTTTATTCATCCATATCACTCAATTATGTTTTTCAGGGGGAAGAGCTCCAGCATACAGCATTTTTAAAAAGGGTGCCTGCTTAGAATCTCTGCATATGTAAATAATACCAATTAGAAAACTTTTATTTTAAAAGCAATATTGATGGTGAGAATATTTTTCAGTACAGGTAGTCCTTGACTTGCAACCATTCACTTAGTGACCGTTAGAAGTTACAACGGCACAAAAAATAAAGTGACCTTTGACCGTTTTTCACATTTACAACCACTGCAGCATCCCTGTGGTCATGTGATCGAAATTCAGATACTTGACAATTGGCTCATATTTATGACAGTTGCAGTCCTAGGGTCATGTGATCAGCTTTTGCCATTTTCTGGTAAGTAAAGTCAACGGGGAAGCTAGATTCGATAACAACGGTGGCAGGAAAAGTCATAAAATATGGCAAAACTTACTTAACAACTGTCTTATTCAGCAATGGAAATTTTGGGTTCAATTGGGGTCGTAAGACCAGGACTATCTGTAATTATCTTAACCACTATAAATGATTAACATCCTGACCAATCTGCATTTATTCATAACTGCCAAATTTTATACTTATAATCATTCCAATTATATAGTTTTGAAGAAAAAAAAGACTGAAATAAAACTTGATCTTTTCAATATCAGTCCTGGATTATAACAATTTATGTGTTTGTGAAAGTATGATAAAGAGTAAAGCTTTTACTTCTGAAATAAACATTAACCCTAGATGTTGCCAACTTTCCCGGTTACAGAAGCAAGCAGTGATACTTGCTTTAGCAGCTGATGTTTCTACAATAATTACAGGATGTACAGATTTTTGTAGATACTATTTAATTATCTGAAAGCTGGGCCAGTAAATACATACAGGAATAGCACAATACCCTACAATTACTTATATCAAATTATATACTGCTTAAGTCATTTGCAAGTTCTTATTAGTTAAAAAAAGTTAAGTTACATAAAAAAATTGTGATCATTTGTACAAATACTTTATACGAAAGTTTTCATGTATGAATTTAGAAATCTTGATGGTAGAATTCTACATTAAGCACAAAATTGGTACAGGATTCTGGTTAGGGTTTGACATATATATTGCATATACGGCATGGAACATTTCAAATTTGTAGAAGGAAAATCTTGAAATAGTCAGATGCAAATAATCAGGAGCATTCATTGAGTTCAAAACAGAAGAGTTTATTATTGCTACCTAAATTGGAATTAAAAAAAGGTCAATGGAATTCACAGGGGCTGGACTTGGGTCTCCTGTAGCAATGCAATGATTCTAAACTGATGGTACATTTAATCCCATTTTTCAGCTCAGCCTGCTCTTGTCCCACAGGTTACTACAATTTACTGTAGTAACAGTTTGTGTATCTGTTATTACTTACAATGGTGGCAGTATGCTACATTAATGATGGGAAACATTCTACAGTATATGCTTACAATGTTGGTGAACTATATTTTCATCATCCCTTATTGATGGCTGAAGCTGCTAAGACTTGTAATTTAACAACTGGCAGGCTACATGTTCTACAACCTTGGCCTATATCAGTGTTTGCAAACTTTTTTGGAACTGAATGCCGAAACAGGAGCGCGCGTGCGGGTAACCGAAAGAGCAGCCTTGTCTTCCAGTTTCTGGCGTGCGCAAAGACCAGCTGGCTGGTGTGCATGCATGCACAAGAAACCGTAAGAGTGTCAATGAAGTGCCCCCCCAGCCCGCCACTGAGAACAAGCCAGTGCAGCCCCCCCTCCTGCCACTTCTGCTAAGGGAGTGGTTAGGGATTGACTGTATTAACCTCCTACATTCCTCTCATTGCAGGACACAATCATCAGTTGAGGGGGGGCAGCCTGTCAGCCCTGGAGGCCATCTTTTTCTTTGGATCTTCAGGGCTGCCACACCTAGTGCTGTGGGAAAGTGGGAGGGGAGTTGCATGGAGTTGGTAGAGTTATTTAGCCATAACAACATTCTTTTCTCTGAGAGTCAAGGACGTTCAGCCTGCACCTGGAGAGGCGTGATTGGGAGACATCTCCAGTTAGCACAGTCGATTGATTGGACCATGTGATGAACTTGTGGGTGCAGAGGAAGGGACTTTTACTTTCCTTTGGGTGGGTAAAACCCAGGAGCTTTCAAATTCGGGTTTTCCCAGATGGTTGTGGTCCGCCAGCAGCCTGCAGAGCTGGCAGAGGAGTCGGACAATGAAGAGGCTGAAGAGGAACATGGGTCAGTTCTAGAATCTGGGGAAGGCTCAGACGAGAGCTTTGCGTCGAAGGCAGAGATGGTGCCAGGGCCATCTGGGAGTTATGCACGGACTCCGGAGCCTCCAGAGTCAGACATCAGAAGCAGAGGAACAGGAGGAGCCTGTTGCTAGTGCGCACATGTGCAGAGTTGCCAGAAGGCAAGAACAATTAAAACAAAAGGGACAACTCAAGAGTAAGACCTGGAGATGATTCTCCCCCCCGCATAAGGCTTAAAAGAGGAGCAAAGGCACGTGGGCCCTTTGCAGGAAAGCAACGTTGTTAATTCTGTTCCCAGTTGGCATCTCTGTTTGATTCTGGACTCCGTGTGGCTTTGCCAAGTAGGTCTTTGGCAGCGTGTCAAGGGAGATAAAGGTTGATGATTATCCCGAAGGACTTTTCCCGAAGGACCTTTTGCAACTAATTGGGACTCAGCTGTGAATGAATGTAATTCACAGTTGTTGCAATAGAAGAGGTTTTTGGGACTACTTGTGTGTTGACTCACACAATGACTCAGGAAGCCGAGGTCACAACACAGATGCCAATATGATATCTCATAAATAAAATGGATCTTTGAAGAATTGCCTGCCTCTGAGTCTTACTTGGTTGGGGGTGTTACTTGGAACCCTGACAGTGTGTTTATGTCTGAAAATGTCACCTTGCAAAGGGCTTAAAATCAATATCCCTCACTCATGTTATAGCAATAGCATTTAGACTTTACAATGTTTTACAGCCCTCTCTAAGCGGTTTAGAGTCAGCATATTACCCCCAAAAATCTGGGTCCTCATTTTACCCACCTTGGAAGGATGAAGGCTGGTTCAACCTTGAGCCTGGTGAGATTCGAACTACCAAATTGCAGGCAGCCGGCAGATGTAGCCTGCAGTACTGCATTATAACCACTGCACCACTGCAGCTCTTATAGTGCCAAAAACGTAAGTAAATCTTTCTTTAGATTTTAGTCCATTTAATTTACTGTCAAGGGCCCATGCGTATAGCATGTCATAATATAGCCTAATTCCATGAACTCTATTAACAGTTAACCAAGCTTCAACTGCCATAAACCCATTTGTATATTTTAAAACACAGTAATATCAGAAGATGCTTTGCCATATGGAAATTGGAGAATATAAATTAAATAACAAAAATAAGTATATAGTAATGTTCATAAATAGTTATTAATATAAGTGAGCAAACAGTATTAAGTACAACGAAAATGCAAATGTATTTTATTGATAAACTATACTTAAACTTTTTCATGAGCATCTTAAATCTAGCTAATGACTGTTGATAGCCTTGTTGCCTCATGTGAAAAATGCCATAAGTAGGAGGTATCTGGGAATACATTACCAGTTATCCATCTTTTTATTGTTTCCTAGCATGCTTACAAAGCTGGAAAAAGTCCGCTATATCAGGGCCATATTTTTGTGCCAACTGAGTCAAATATCTGCTAGTCTATGAGTATTCAATAATAATTCATATGAACTATTCCAGGAAGAAAAGAGGAACAAATTGATATTTTTATGATAATACAAGAAATATGGGAATAAAAGAAAACGGAAGAAAGGCAACATTGCTTTTTATTTACCTGCTGTTATGCAAAACTTGTTATCATGGAAAACAGAATTTCTATAGGAATAAATTAAGAAGATATTTTAGGGAAACTGTTTCCTACTTAATTAAAGGCCGTTTTAATTGAATTTATTCCTAAATTACTAGTTAAATAGAAAGGAGACTTTACATTACTTTAAATAGGATTCCTATTTAAGGAAGGACTGTCATCCTAAAGAAAATGAAAACAATCATCCCTGATGTTTCTAGAGATATTTCTCAGGAATCATAAAGAATAAATAAAAATTACTTTCCTTTTTAAACTCAAGCAAAAGTATCATACTGATATATTCTCATTGTGTTCTTTTTCACAGTTTGTTTTATTGTTCTATTATTTTAATTCTGTTTACATTCTTCATTTTTTTCCTTTTTATTGTTGTAAGTCGCTTAGAGTAGCCCCATGGTGACGTAGGCAGCAAATATAATAAATAAATAACTAAACAGAAAGTTCCCAGGAGTAAAATAAATGCATTTAATCTCTAATACCTGTATATCTGAGGTACTAGCCTTCATGGGCCTTTGCAAATAATAGGGCTCTTTGCTTGCAGATGAAGTATCCCTGTACAATATATCTATTATGAATGAAGGCAAATATACATGTCCCAGAATAATGATGCAAAATCAAATTTGGGTCGGTCACCAGGACCAGAGATTTACTCTTCCGAGCTCATGCTGGAGATTCATCTTCTGACTATGTAAGACAAGCAGGGAAGATTCTAACCACCAGATTGCAACTGAGCAGTCAGAGAGGAGACCAAACTCATTGGTAGCCTCACACTGCAATGAACAAGGACATACATTTAATTTTGCAGCTACTAAGATCATTGGCCATGCAGATACAAAGATAGCCAGGGAAATGATTAAAGCCTGGGAAATGGGCCTGTTGTCAGTTAACAGGAGTGCTGATTTACCACTTATCAAATATTTAGGAGCCGAGGGCTTGATAGCTCAAGGAAACGACAGCCAATCACCAGCCATCAACATACCAATCATCCAATAGGAAGGCAACATATAAACACAACTCACAGAACAACCCAAAGCACCTATTCCAGTAGAGAGAAGTTCCCTGAAGATGGGCTCCAACATGAGTCTGAAATCTCAGAAGAGTAAATCTCTGGTCCCGGTGACCGACCCAAATTTGATTTTGCAATATATCTATTCCTTGAAACTATGAAGTATAACTAGTTCCAGGCCCTTCCAAGGTCTTCTGGTCCTATGTGGATATTCATAAAAGGTTATGCTAGACAGGTAGCAAAATGCTGATTGAATTACACAAGCTTAATTTTCAATAAATTAATTTTGCTTATGAAAATATTGTCATTGAAACATTACCTAAATATAATTCAACATTCTAAAATATGTTCCATAGGTATTACTTACACATCCACAAATAGTACATAATCTTTACTGTTTTCTGGAACTCTACAGGGATGTCTACTGAAAAATCCTGGTAAAAACAAGGGCCCACTGGGAAATTTCCTGGCAATGGAGGCCAATTGTTCTTTCTTCCTGCAACAGCAAAAAGCAAATGCTTTGATACACATTAAGGGTCACTTTACATGTTTCATTTTATAATTTCTGAAGAAAAGTTTATGAAAAGTCTCCTGATTAAGCAGATTGCATTCCAACAATGTGCACATACAAAGACACATACGATTAATTTCCAATAAATAATGGTAACTAGCTGAAAAAAGTTTTGAAATCCTATGAACATCGTACCCCTGAATTAACAGAAGTGAGGCATTATTTATTTTCACTTGAAACTGCATTCATTAAAAGAGACTTCAGATAAAGTAGGGGGAATCTCCAGTCTGTAGCTTCAACTCTACACGGCAATTTCATTTTAGAAAAGCCGTTACTGCCAATGGAAGCTTTCTTCAGTCTAATTACTGCGTTGGAACTCAAAAGATAAGAGCTAACTCGCTCTACACACCGTTAATCTCACCAAAATGGTCTCCTATGTCACAATTAGTGTTGTATATGAATGGGGGTATGAGAAAAATGTTACTAGCAGTGGGCTTGCTATGCCTTTGTATTTATCTCTTATAGGTTCTCCCAGAAAGTGATGGTGGGAAAAAAGACTATCATATATGCTTAATTGTGAAAACAATGTAATTAAAAAAATTAAAATAATTCACTTCTTAAATTACACAAAATTCTAATGCCTAGACCGAATCATTACAGTAAGTTCTTTAAGTAAAATAAAACTGAAGTATCTAAATGCTGAAAATGTTGTAACAATGGTTTTTCCCCAATTATTTAAATCAGGAAGTTCTTTTGTCTCTCTTGACAATTATTTCTACACCCAGGGAAATGACTGATGTGAAGAACAGTAGTTCAAAACTGGTAGAAAACAATCTCCTTATGAGTAATCCAGCATCAAGTGTCTGAAAGTGTCCTCTGTCACTTGCACTTCTAGGAGAAGACCAATGAAGTCTTCCACAAATTCAGTTCACTTCCAGGTCCACACTGTTTTCTTGGCAACTAAAGTGAAAGCGATTTAGGGCAGTTTTGCTTTTTAAGCCTGGCCTACAGTCTGAAAATTTCTCCATAGGTCTCTACTTAATTATTATTAGTATATTCTAGTTTTTCCATGATCAGTCAAGACGGGCTAGGTGCTGCCACCTACTGTAAAAAGATTGACAAATTTCAGATAATAAACTGCTAGCACCAAATTATTTTTTTTCCATTGCAATATCAGCTTTGAGGATCACCTCAGCACACTGTTTTAAGAGACATCAACATACCTCCCTGCTGATTGAGACTCTGCATCTCTCTTTCCCTGCGATCTAGTTCAGCTGCTTTTCGCTCTAATTCTTCCTGTCGCTTAAGCAGTTCAGCCTGGGCCAAGGCATGCTCCTACGGAAAAATAAATGCAGAAATAAGCAGTAAAAATGGTCTGAATAAAAACGTTAACTTTCATTACTGAGATTCTGTTATAAATAATTCCAAATATACCTTTGCAATTTGAGTATAAGCGGGTGGTTCCTCAGTTGGTTTCATTATAGCAGGTTGTGTACTGGGCACATTAGGAATTTTGACATTTCCTGGTGGTGGCTAGTAAATTTAAACAAAAAAAATCAAAATTATTTTTGAGACACTCCTCAGAGACCATTGAAGATATCTTACATTATACAGGACCGCAAGATATATGTGAAGCATTACTATAATTTGCTGGATATTTTATGCATTTCATAAACTATGTATGGAAATACTAGTGATGTCTAATCTGCTAAGATTTACAAGGTTGTTGTATTATATCCCATCAGACTATAAGATTACACTTTGTTTTTAAAATAGCCTGCTTCAAACATTATTTATTAAAATACAAATAGGGTTTGGTCTCTGAAAATATAATGAAGTCATAGTAGCACACACAAATTTTGCAGATTAAAAATGCCATCTAAAAGAAAGATAAAAATGCTTACCGTTCTGGAGTCTGAGAAAGGGTTGTACTCATCTAATCCTGGTGGAACATTTCTAGTCACTTGTGTAACGGAAGGATCCTACCGACAGAGGGGGAAAAAAAGAGAGAAAAATTATAGAAAATATGTATAAACTAGCACTGGTCCCCAGATATGAACCCAAGTAAGCACTAAAAGCATAGTTTGAGGTTTGTGATAGCTATTTACACTAGATTCTTTCTAGAACTCATCACAAAATCAACTTCTCTATATTAAACTACATTAATAAGGAATTATCCTGCTACCTGTTTTTTCCCAAAAAGTTGACATATCCTTACAGTAAGCCGGACAATTCATTTAAAGGAAGTTGTTTTTATACTGAATTCCTTTATGCTTGCCCAGAATCATGTCCTGTTGGACTCCAACATCTCGAAAATATGTATTGTTCAAGATAGTTATTCTTTAACAATGGAAGAAATGACAAAATACAGTGAGGAACAGTTGAATTAACTTAATCAATGTTCATTTCTCTCACTTGTGCCTTGTTATTACACCTCAGTACAAGTATCATCAACATCAGATTATAAATATTACTTTATGATAACATCTTGTAAAAGTATCATGATAAAGCCATTTTTTCTAATTTATTTCCTTTGATATCACTGTTATACCTATGGATAGATGTGTTCTGATCCAGCTCCCTAAACACGACAAACCCTCTGAAGTTCACTCAGCATTCCTTTATTAGGAGCGCCAGCAGCCCCCGCCAGGCTAACAAGTCTGTCTGTCCAGGAGATTAATAGTTGTCTGCCACATCTATTCATCTCCACCCCCTGCCTTTTATCCCCAGAGCTAGGGTGGGGCTTTGCTAGCAGCGGTGGCTCTTCTTTTCCAAGGAATGACCCATGGATTTCCACTGCTCTCCTCTCCTCTGCCTTCTGTGCATCCATGCGTCAGGCACTGGACCCAGCTATTCCTCCTCTTCCTCATCAGCCACATCCAGACCTGGGGGCTGTTGACTCTCCATCTGAGGGCTTATAGATGGTCCAGGTTTCACCTCTGTCTCTCTCTCTGCCAGCTCCATTCCCTCTTCCCCCTCAGGGCTCACAGGTTGCCTTGATGCTGTCCCTGGCTCTTAAGCCACCTCTTCCTCCTCTAATTTGGCTGCTGGAGGGGCCGGCGGTCAACAGGCCACAACAAGATGCTTGCATGTGCATAAATCATCTCAGGACACATCCCATGGAACTGGTAACATGGACACCAATCCACAAAACTATGCCCAAACAAAAATAGCAATTTAAAGACAAAATACTCTCTTTTTTTCACAAGCATAGCACCTCTATAAAAATTCTTTAGAATTCTTTGAAGACTTAAGTTAATTTTTGATGCAAGTATACAGTATGTACAACCGATTAAGACAATATCATTGTATTACTTCAAAAATGTACTAGAAATTATATTTACTAGTATTCTTTAAATAAGAGCAGAATAAAGATTAGACAAATCTGCAGTGTTTTTACTTGTAGAACTGATTTCATTTAGTACTGAACAGAGAAACGCATTTTATTCTTATTTTCCCTATATTGTAAATCAATTTCATGCAGAGCACCTTTTAAACCTATTTTAACTTCTATGAAATAGATCTGCTCTTCCTACATATGTAACTGAATTCTCAATTTTCAGCTGATTTTCCAGCTTCATTAAGAAACTGAAATACAAAATTCATAATCAATCATGCATTGGAAGCTATGAATAAGTAATTTTATCCTACCAAAATATTATGTCAGACTCTTATTTGAAGAAAAAAAAAAAACCCCAATACTTTGTGCTAAACATGAAATACCGAAGATAATACAGAATTAAACTATTATCCATTATCTGTCAAATCCCAAATTGTGATGTTAGAATTCTTCAACATAAAACGGGAGAAATCACAAATAAAAATGAAGAAGTAAAGTATCTCTTCCAAACCTGAACTGCATTGGAGAATGGGGCCAGAATACATTACTCACAGAGGTAGCACAAAAAGGAGCTCTGAGTTCCATTTTCCTCACTTTTAGTCCACAGATTGAAATTAATTTAGTCTTCCTGTCTGCTGGAAATACTATTATCTACCTGCCATTGTTCTCTAGAAGGCAATACATAAAGATAGTTCTTGACTTACAAATCTTACATTTAGTGACCGTTCAAAGTTACAGTGGCACTGAAAAATGACCATTTTTCACATTTATAATTGTTGAGGCATCCCATGGTTCACATGATCAAAATTCAACCACTTGGCAATTGGCTCATATTTATGATGGTTGCAGAGTTCTGAGGTCATGTGATCACTTTCTGCGACCTTCTGATAAGCAAAGTCAATGGGGAAGCCAGATTCACTTTATAACTCTGTTACTAACTTAACAACTGCTGTGATTCACATAACTGTGGCAAGAAAGGTCATAATAAAGTGGGGCAAAACCCACTTAACAACTATCTCACATAGCAACAGAAATTTTGGGCTCAATTGTGGTTGTAAGTCAAGATTACCTGTATATGCAGCCTCCTCCTTAGGAAGTATTTATCTGACATTTATCTATGTCCATTACATATATATGCATAAGGCCCAACTATGTTAGCAAGTTAGCTTACTATTACATGCAGTTCTGTTCAGCAGTGCACAATGCACCCTAATTCATACTCTAGACAATATTTCTCCTTCATTTCTATTTTCTGCAAAACTAATTTTACAACACTATCTTGGACTGATTGCAGTTTCTCTGCATGACCAAATCATGTGCTTTGGTAAGGAAAGCTGCCTTCAGGTTGTGCTCTAGATCTAGTGAGTCTGTATCCACGCAGTTTTGTTGACATGGTAGAAAAGTGGTTTGTCATGCCTTCTAGATTATTTTTATGATTTCCCAGTCTGACTTGTAGTCCTATTCCCTGACCAGTCACACATACACAAATGTACACAAGTGATCTGTACAATCTCATTCCAAGGATTAGCTAGCTAGCATTTTCTATTACAAATTCCATGAATCATGCAAAATGGTTCCTAGATATGTTTGATTTTATATTCTAAGAACTTAATGAACAGTCCTAACAGGAAGGGTTTTGACATTGATTACAGTTGCAATTAAAGTGTTATAAGTGTAGTGTACTCTTTAGTGTTATTTTTAGAGAACAAAAAACAAAATATTTTCTTAAACTGGTTTGATTACTAGACTACAGCCAGAAACCTGAAGATGCATTTCAACACTGAACCAAACCAATTGGGAATTACCATTCTGAAACTAACATATAGACAAAAAAGTAGTATCTGCAACGTAACGTAAGAAAGAGGCCCAAATTTTATTCAACTGTAATATTCTAATATTATTAAAATGTATGAAATGTGTGAGTTACATGTTCATCATATGACAATGGGAGAAAGTACCATTTTTATTTTGGTATATTGCTCAGTCACTCGACAATTTTTTTAAAAAAAATCTATCTTCCAACCTACACTAAATCAGCATGATAGTTTAATTTATAATCTTCAATCAAGAGTCCTTCAATCTGAAGTGGATTGACGTGAGCTAAAAACAAAAACCTTTGCTATTAGCAGTTCAAAAAGTTAACTATAGGTTTATTATTTATTTATTTATTATTGTCTCCCAAAAAGAAAATGGGTAGCTTGCAACATAACAAATATACAACTAGAACAATTAAAAACATAATAGAAAACATAAAAGCCATGACAACAGAACAACCATAACAGTAAAAAATACTATATTCACAAACACATCAACCCCAGGCCTGAGAACATACTTTTGGGTGCACGTAGACATGATCCTTCCTTTCATAGCTTTAACAAGACAGGGATGTGCCAGAAATAAATAGGTGCAATTAGCACTATTTTATCTGCATTCTGTTGCAATTGGAAAATGTTGTTTCTCACTCTCTCTCTCTCTCTCTCTCTCTCTCTCTCTCTCTCTCTCTCTCTCTCAAATTAAGAGCTAAAAGATTATTTTTAAAGATAACCATAATTTTTATTTGATTTTAAATTTTAATAATATATTTTGATTGGCACTTCGTAAGTTTAACATTTAAAATTTTTGTATTTTCAAGTTCCTTTTCTTCATATTAATACACTGCGCAGGTCCAAGCTGATAGTTTTGCTCCATTGCATAATAAAGTAATGCAGCTAAATAATCTCTCCCTCTCCCCCTTCCCTGAAAACAGAAACAGAATAAAATGTTGACACAAGTGAAGGGGGGGGGGGAACCAATGGAATAACATCGTGCTTTTCTTCCACTCACAAATCATTGCTAGATGTTTTATATACCGGTATAGTGTTTTATATATATCACACACACACATACACTCCGGTTAGATACCCAGCCGGAACTCCCATCCCTCACATAGCAGAATAACAGACAGTGGATATTCTTTCCCAATTCTGATTCATGGGAACATTAGGATTTGCTGAAACCTTGGAGTCGTGGTAGTGCTATGGTTAGAATACAGTATTGCAGGTTATATCTGTCCACAACCAGGAGTTTGATCAAAGGCTCAAAGTTGACTCATCCTTCCAAGGTCGGTAAAACCATAACCCATCCTTCCGAAATCGGTAAAATGAGAACCCAGATTGTTGGAGATAATATGCTGACATCTGTAAATAACTCAGAGATCGATGTAAAGCACTAGGGAGTGGAATATAAGTCTAAGTGTTATTGCTATTGCTATTTTCAAGTAATTAAAAATATGATTTTCTGTGAAAAAGTAAGAGTGACAAGAGCTAATTCAGGTTAATATAGTTATGCTATTCAAGTTATGTTTCTCGTGTTCTCTAATAGAGAAACAAAGTAAAGCAACAACTTTCATTGCATTTTGACAGGTACCATCTTTTTCACTGTGTACAATCAATGAGACAAAGATACATTATTTTTTTTTAAAAGTATCTATTCATATCCTAGAAACAGCATTTAACTATCTTCCATTACTTATCCAGGGATAGGTTTAGAGCCTAACTAACATTCAGGTAACAGAACACCCATTCTTCTATTTTAGGATATAAAACAGAAAGAATTCTACATTATAGAGTAGACAAAAGCACAAAAAAAGTTTCTTTTGGGGGGTTCGCAACATGTAATGTTAATTCATTCCAGGCAAGTTGTTTATAAATCTGTAATATCGAAGATACAATAAATTTTCATTGCAGCCATTTACTAATAAATTAACTCAGAGCAGAAAGTTTTAAAATGAAAATACCACTAAGTAAATTACTTTTTAAAAATTAGTTACCCTGACTATTGGAATTGCAATTTCAGCACAAACATCAAAACAAAAATAGCACTATCCAGGGAAATCAAAGTTGGATGCAATTTTAAAGATTGGTAAAAGAAGTGAACTATGCTGCCAATTAATACACCAAAAACGCAAACAATCAACAAATCCTATTTAGTACCAGTACTACTTTAATGGGTGAATATGATTTGGTTCAAGACACAACAAATACTACAGTTGTTGTAGCTATAGTAGATCCATAGAGCTTTCCCTCAAGAAATTTAGGAAGATGGAAAATATAAAACAGCCAATACTTGGAAATGAGGTGCTTTCTATTAGCTTCTACAGAAGAACTGCAATGGAATATAGTATATTCCATAAGACAGATATTTCACAATAAATAAATAAATAAATAAAATGTTGATGTAACTATTCATAGAGATTAAATATTATTTGTATGGCCATTAGAAAACATTACAAATTTTTTGGAAAATGGAGGGATATCAGCACTTCTGGATGTAACTGTCTGATATTTTTAACAGGGAGTTTTTAATCATTAAACATTTTTCAGCATTGCTGCTATCTCCCAATGTTCCCAAAGAAACACAATATTTATCAAAATAGATTTAACTACAGAAATTTGGATCATTGATATACAGGTAGTCCTCAACTTATGACCACAACTGAGCCCAAAATTTGTTGTTAAGTGAAACATTTGTTAAGTGAATTTTGCCCCATTTTACGACTTTTCTTGCCACAGTTGTTAAGTGAATCACTGCAGTTGTTAATAAACGGTTGTTAAGTGAATCTGGTTTTCCCACTGACTTTGCTTGTCAGAAGGTTGTAGAAGCTGACATGACCCCAAGGCGCTGCAAACGTCGTAAGTATGAGTCAGTTGCCAAGCATCTGAATTTTGATCATGTGGTCATGGGCATACTGCACGGTCATAAGTGTGAAAAATGGTCATAAGTCACTTTTTTCAGGGCTGTTGTAACTTCGAACAGTCACCAAATGAACAGTTGTAATCCGAGAACTACTTGTACTGACAGAGTGCCATGTTGGATGCACAATTTGTTGTTTTAATGTTGCACCTCCTACATGGATGCTCTAACATGAAAGTCAGAATATTTTGTGCCTTAAGATACTCTTCCAACCTCTAGACTGGACTAGAAAATTGTGCTCCTTCCTCAACATGTTACTCATTCTGTGAGGCGTTTGGGGCTGGAAGTGAAACTCTTTCCCTACCTGACTAATTGGCTTATATTTTGGCTCATTGTCTTCTTCCTTTTCCATTAGAAACAGGGGTAACTGTCATAATAATGTAATTTTTTCCTTCCTTGAGGAAAAAAAATTACAACTCTGCTCTTACAAGCAACCTGTCAGGTAGACATTCTGAACTATTTCAAATGACCCTTATCCTTCTCTGTGACTTTTTGTATTGTATCAGAGAAGATATCAAGTCTTGGGTTTCTTCTTACCACACTCGTTGCCATGCCAAACTTTTCACTAACAAACCAGCTAGAGTAATGCATTCCTTCACCTCTGTAAAGAGATCACAGGATATAATTTCCCTGAACATTTATTGTTGACCTACCATGTATCAACTGCCCGGATATTATTCTGATAGTATCTGCTATTATTTTTTAAGATATCTCAATTTAATCCACCATAGTCTCCAGCTGCCCTGAGACAGCTCATCTATTTGTTCAGTAAGTTTTCCAGAATCTAGAACTAAGCCTGCCCAATTATCTTATATTTTTCTTGAAAGTTGTTTCAATTATTGGACATTAAGCTCCACCTACATTACATCTATCTTCTGTAGCTGGAGAAATCAAGAAGACATACATTACTTTAAGAGGATTAACTTCATTCTTGCATAAACTAGCAGCAAGACAAATGATCTTTTAACTACAGCTAAATTTGCTTTCAAAATACCACTATTCAGATGTCACTGTTTCAGATCACTGTCATGTCTTTATCCCAGTTGTAAGTTATTTGAGTGGCCTCCTCAGGATCTCCTTAAAGAACAGCTAGATAATGCCAAAATACTGCAAGTCCTCTGTTGCATCACTGTGAAGGTCTCCAATCACATTTAGCTTTCAAATGTGATTTGATTCTACTATTTGATTCTCTTCTCCTCAGCTAAGAAGCTGGATGCCTAGTGGAACATTTTAGACTTGTATATATAAATCCCAACATAACCTCCATCAATGCTGAAAGTCTCCATTATTTCTCACCCATGTCATGATTCACACACACACACCCCTGTATATTACAACATCATCGCCAATCTTGGAATTGGGGATAGGAGAGAAGAATTTAGTTGGAAATATGTTACACATCTGTCTCAGAAGAGACACAAGGGAACATCTTATTCACTGGAAGGGATATCCAGGAAAGGAGAAAGTTCACTACTGAGAAAAGTTGAAAATAAAAAAATGGAGAGATGAAAGTTCTCCCCCTTTTTGCTTTCTTCTATTAGGAAGGAGAGGAGGAGGAACTCTGGAAACCACTCCAATTTCCACCAAAGAAATGGAAATCTCTCTCCTCCCCACATCCCCAAGCAGGAGGGAAGCAAAGTTAAGGAAGTTGTGTTGTCCACTCTTGCCAACAAACAGTAACAGAGATATGATGCCTATCCAGTGTTTCTTACACTCTCAGAGGATGAGAGGGAGAAGATGATCCTGGCACTACCACATTGCAAAGGAGAGGGGAAAGAGAAAATAGAGAGGAAGTGCCTTAAGGTCTAAAGTTGACAAATTAGGAAGGAAAAAGTCTCAGTCTAGTTAAAAATGTGAGCTCATTATGTAATCTGAGAATTTTACCTTGTACACGTGTATTTAATATTCCCAAAGAATACCTTACCTCAATCCTTGAAATCTACAACTGCAGGTTTACCAGCAAATTCACTAGAGGACAGATACTTATGCAACAGAGTAAGCTCTAACAGCTGAAAGCACAGAAACTACCAAGATAGTATGACCTTTCAGAAAAGCACATAGCATCTTAAAGACTAAACATTTATTACAGAAGAAGGCTTCAGGAATTACAAGTCACTTCATTAGAGACACTGAGAAAAAGAAATATGCATCTATGAAAAATATATGCATCAACGAATGCATATATTCGTTGGTCAGAGAGAGATGAAATATAGTATGTGGAGATAATTATAATTATCTATACATAGTGGCCATTGTAATGGTAGGTAGTAAAATTCCTGTGAGAGGGGCAAAGAAATGCTGCCTCTGGAATGATCAGATAAGAGATAGCCTGCAGCTGGACAGTGGGTGAAGCAAGAGGCTCAGAAGGGATCTTCTCTAGTTTCTTCAGCTAGGTTGGAGAAATGTACTTTCAAATTAATGTCAATATAGGTTTACAATAAAGTAAAATTAGCTTATCTGGTTGTATTTCCTGTCTGGCCTACCTGGTATGGCTAACAGCCTTCACAAAACAAGAATTGGGTATGACATAGGCATAGACATCTTACACTGGGTGAGGCCATACTTCAGGAATTTAAGATAAAGCCCATTAGAAATTCAAGCTGGTTTAATAGTTGCTGTCTTCCTTCAGACAACAGTTCTAGCTAAGCTTAAAGATCTGAATGGAGAGAATCAATACTGTAAAGAATTTTAAATAATTTCAATATATTTGAAGAGAAACACATAAGGTTGAGTTTGGATAACTTTCACTAAAGTTGATGGTGATACATGGTACACCCACTATGAAAAGAAAGAACTGTCCTAATTGATGAAAGTATAAACAGACTAAATGTCTAAGGAGATTAACAGACTAAAAGTTCAGGAGCCAGATAGATTATGCAAATCTAATTCACTAAGTATGAAAATATACTTGTAGGAATTACTGAGGAAAATAAATTTTGAAGTTCGTGTGTGATAAATTTACAACAGAAAATGCTAACACATTCCAGGAAAGCAATTTGCTTACTACTATTCTGAAGTTCTCTAAATTACTCTAGATTTTTCTTCCAACTTGACAAATACTAAATACTACATTTTGAATAAATAATAAGTATTTACGATAATAATTTAGAACAAAGCAGGTATTACTCAGAAATTCTCTTCATTTACTATTAATTAATGGCATCTAGAAAATATTATATTTTCTTTAGAGACTTTAACACTGTCATCTGTTTAGGACTCTTGACAATTTTGAAAGGAAGAGAAAACATAAGAGAAACCAGGGTGGATTAAATTAAATACTTACTTAATCTAGCATTTTCCTCAAACAGCCAATATAGATATCTGAAGGAAGTCCACAAATAAGAACATCGTAGTAATAGCACCTTCCTGCTAGCAAGTGAACTAAGAAATACAGTAGATTGCTTATGATACTAAAAGGAGGACTTCCAGATGTGGACTGCAAAACATGGAATGATGACTGCTACTCCAACCCTAATTAGAAGTAATATTTAGGATCATGAGTTAGTCAATAATTTATCTAATGTTCTAAATGGTCTATCATTACATTCAGAGGAATACATTTATTAGTTTAAATATACATTGTAAGGTACTGGTTCTTTTTACCTGTCCTGAGCCATATATCATCCTATGCATTTTTTTTTCATTACAGTACTTGCTTAAGTATCACTTTCTCCCAACTAAAAAAAAAAGTATGACACTTCTCAAATGACTTCAAGTCCCTTGATTATTCTGATTGCACTTTCTTGCACTATTCCTGCTCTACAGTATTTTCTTAGCCTCAGAATTGTACATGATATTTCAAGTGTGGTTACACCACCGATTTTCACAAAAACATTACAGCGCTAGAAATTTATTTTTGGCTTCTTTCTTAATAATGTCTGTAATGTTTCCACAGTGCAACAGCTTCATTTTACATTAAACTATCTCTTCCAGCCAATTGGAAGTCTTTTCTTTTTCTTTTTTCTCTTTTTCATTCTATTTCCTTCCTTCCTTCCTTTTTATTTTCTTTCTTTCTTTCTCCTTCCTTCCTTCCTTTTCCTTTCCTTTCTTTCTTTCTCTCCTTCCTTCCTTTGTCCCTCCCTCCCTCCCTCTCTCACACACTGTATATTTATAAAAATAGCAGGCCAAATTATTATTCGTTGTTCCTGCTACCTCTTACCCCAGGTTGGGAGAGTCCCTGGGAAACCCAGTTCCATTCTTGTCATATGACAAGTTCAAAAGTAGGCATCCTATTTTATTCAAGCCTGCAAGTTGGTACAGATGCATACATGTATTTATTCCATAATATTTGTGTATCACCTTAGTAATAATTGGCACATCAATCTTATGACCTGCCTTCATACTTAATCCACTTTACATATATGGCCTGGAAACCATATGACTGTTACTTCTGGTTCTGCCTTAGCCATGAAAAACCACTTGGACGACTTTGGGGGTCCCTCTCTCCCTCTCCCTCTCCCTCTCTCTCTCTCTCTCTCTCTCAACCCAAGTCACATCACACAGGATTGTTGTTGGGAGAAAACTGGAGGAAGGAGTATTGTGTGTGTTTGCGGCCTTGGAGTTAGTATAAAGAAACAAAAGGCAGGATTTCAAAAACGAATAAATAGAATTTGATAACCCTCCAGCTGACCTTACAAAGTGATGAGCTTGATATCATCTTTTTAAACCACCACACCCCCCTCAATTCAGCCGCCTTTGCTTTTTAAGGAATTCAATACTTTGCAGGCACATCTGGCCACCTCCCCCAGTAATTCATAAGCCATTTAAAAAGTACCAGTCATCAACTCACTATTTCTTTCCATCTTTGACTTTTCCTAGACGGGAGATGGGGAGGCAGACGACGTTACCAGCGACAGCAGGAACCTGGCAACAGAGGGCAGCACCCTTCTGGGAGAAGCAAACCACTGGAGCATCCGAGCCCTACACCCCCTCCGCCCACCTGTCCACCCCTCCTCTAGAAGCCCCTTCGAGGGCAGAACATCGCTAATACAACCAGACAGCCTCCTCCTCCTCCTCCGAGAAAAAAGGCAGGGAAGGAAGAGCAGGTTCCCAAATGGAGCTTCCTTGGGAGGCCAAAGATCGAGCCGGCCGAGATCTCTGTATCCCGCAAAAGGGTGGAAGAGGGCGGGGCAGAACAGGGCGCCACCGTGGAAGGTAGAGTTTGCAAGTATGTCCGCCAGCCCTGAGAGTAACAAATAACGAACGCCCCCCCCTCCCCTCCCCTCCCTCCGGCGCAACTCGACGTGCTCCGAGCGGCTGCTCAGCCGAGACACGGCGGTGCGTCCACTCCTACCTGCGTCTCCCTCCCTCCCCCTTTACCTTGAAAGGGTTGTTAAGGTCTGGGTCCGCGAAAGGGTTGCTGTCGAAATCCGACATAGCGACGGTCAGGCAGGCGCTGCGATGCGCGAATGGCGGCCGCCAGCGACTTTAGTTGAGCGCCCCAAAGGCAGCTCCGTCCCCGCCGATTCCAGCCGAGGTAGATCCGGCACGAATCTCCACCCACCCCCGAAATCCAATGGAGCCCGATAGGATAGCCAGGCCTCCAAGATGGCCGCCCAGGAAATGACGTAAGGGGCAGGGACGCGAGGGGGGCGGGGAGATGGAAGAAGAATAAAGCGGAGGGGAGATCAGGGCGTGCTTCTCGGGTTTTTTTTTTGGGGGGGGGGGCGTGTTTCTTGTCCTGCGTTTTCCCTTTTCTCTCCCGCGTGTTTAACAAGATTAGGGTGAACTACCAGGTAGTTAGTTTTCTTTGGCTTTCTTCCCTACGCCCATTTAAGGAATGCAGCAAGCTTCAAGATCTCCTGTTTTTATTGATGAAATTTTGCAAGTTTTAGCATTTGGATCCCGATGCCTTTTCGACCATGTGTGTGAAACATTATTTTTAAACTTTAACTTTTCTTGATGCCGTATTAAGGTTCTTGCATTGATTGAATAATAAAAGCAATAGTTGGGGGGGTGGGGATGGGGGGCGTAGGAAGCGTAGATAGTTTTATTGCAGCTGTTTTCAAACTTGGCAACTTGGTGATGTGTGGACTTCAACTCCCAAAACTCCCCAGTCGGCAATTCTGGAAAAGATTGGAAAAGAATTCCAAGCTTGGAAAATACTACTTTATTGCCCATGTCTGGCATTTGTCAATTGATGAACTTTTAACTAAGATGATTTATGATTGGTTCTGTTCTCCCCAAACCAGCAAGAACCTGGCTTTTGTTTTAAACGTATTGTTTATACAGTTTTTCACATTATATTTAAGACTTGTGTTTTTAGTCATTTTTATTAAAGGAAAAATTGAATAAAGATAAATATAAATACAAGTGAAAATAGAAAAAGAAGTAGAAATGAACAATTATAAACAAGGATCTTCTGATCTTGACAGTGGTTTTAGATACATTTATATTTTGCTGTCTCTTAAGTTTCTTTCTTTCCATTTAGCTAGTTTCTAATCTTCAAACCTGTAATTCACAAATTCACTTCTTTTTTTCAGCAAAAAGTTCATAAGGGGTTTCCAATCACTAATAAATGTAATTGAAGTTTCTATAATTAAAATATATATATCATCTCTGCTACTATGTCATCTTCACAAACTATTCTTCCATTGTGGATATTTCAGTCTTTCTATTTTTGCGCATATAAAAGGCTGACAGCAGTAAACCATATATAAAAATAAAAAATCTTCCATGGCTCTTTTCTCATTGACTATCCATTAAATCTAGCAAGAAAAGTTCTGCTTTCAGTCAAATGTTGATATTTAAAATTCTTTGTATCAATATATGTATTTGCACCCAGAAATGTTAACTTCTTTAAACTCTAGGCATGATAAAATTACCCTTCATGTTGTCCCCATTTCCAACAAAAGCTCAAAGTATCATATACATTCTAGACAATTTTGGGGTAATTATCTGTTTTTAAGCATCCTAGACACATTAAGCTCTGATTTTGAAAACATTTTTGCTAGAACAAATAACACAGATTTTTTAAAAAAGCAGTATGTAAACTATTCACATTTTTAATGTAGTCAATTCCCCATTCCTAGCCATTTTCATTTCCCCTTTCCTGATAAGATCATTTATATTTAGGCTTCGAGGTGCCTCAGATTATCAAATTGCTGTCATTTTTACTGAAGTCATGATCTGAGATGTGAAGAGTCTAAAGCAAGGCTGCGTATACTGTAGAAGGGAAAGGATCAGATTAATACCCTGAAAAATAATTGTGGATTACAAAGGAATAGCTGGCCAAAACTAGCAGCCCAGTAGACAATGATGGAACTGCCACTGACTATGAGGCTTGATGGCACTTGGCAGTGCATCTTCAGAGTGGAAGTGACTGCAAAAACCTAGGCACAGATCTTTCTTGGTGGTGGTGAAGTTTGGTGGCAGTGGATTGGTTATTTTTAAATAAACACCAGTGGGTCATATTGCTGGGTGGGTTGCAGATCATTCAGGCTGGTCTAAACAATAACTATTGTATTTGTTACCTGAGTTTTTGATGGAGGGAATGGGAATGCGAAAGTCATGTTTTAGTATTAATACTGTGTTCCTAGATATCTCATTACATGATATTTAATACGTTATATTTCATGGGACTGATAGATCTAATCCTACCCCAACTTTATGTTCCATTTCCAGCTTTTTCACCTCCACTCCTTACTCTAATTTCCAAATTCCTTTGCCTCCCTGTGTCTGACATGGTATTGGTGCACACTTTGTAGCTTTAGCAAAGTCCTTGATGTAGAAACTGTGTTTTAAAAATGCTACCATACAGAGAAGCTCTGTTTGATCCCTATCACAAATAAACCCATTCTGAACTTTCCATTATTAGAAACTAAAACAAGTAACTAATGAAATCATGCAACTGATGTACTGTATGTAATAGATATATATTGCATAAAAACGGCATATTTATAATACCGGTAGGAACCTGGAGAAAATAGCCAGCTGAGACAGAAAAACTACACCTTGACAAGATGTAAAGTCCTTAATTCTGGAGTTGTAGTTCCAATAATCTAATGCGATTATCCTGTCCAACCTGCATCGACAGAGGAAACATGCTATGGACCTCATCGGTCAAGGAATTTGGGCTGGTGGGATCCAGAAGAGCCTTTTCTGCCATGGCACCTGCCCTTTGGAACATGCTGCCCACCCCTTCCCCAAGATAAGATCCACACCCTCCCTTCTAGCCTTTCGAAAGGACTTTAAGACCTGGCTGTGCCAGCTGCCCTGGGGCCCCAATGGGGAAATGATATCTTGGAGGTAGTTAATCAATTAGACCCAGTGGTGAAATCCATTTTTTTTTTCACTATCGGTTCTGTGGGTGTGGCTTTGTGGGTGTGGCTTTGTGGGCGTGGCAGGGGAAGGATACTGCAAAATCCCCATTCCCTCCCCACTCCTGGGGGAAGGATATTGCAAAATCTCCATTCCCACCCCAGGGGCCAGCCAGAGGTGGCATTTGCCAGTTCTCTGAACTACTCAAAATTTCCACTACCAGTTCTCCAGAACCTGCAGAACCTGCTGGATTTCACCCCTGGTCAGACCCCATCTCCACCCCTTGCGCACCTTGCTCCCTTCCTTTCTCTCTTGGTTAATTGAACTTTAACTGAATTTTAAATATATGGTTCTTACTTAATTTAGTGTTTTATGTGGTATTTTAATTGTATAAGTCTATAACTAGAGGAGTGTAATACAAGAAAATATTATTTCTATCTCTTATTTATATAATATATATAATTATTGCTTACATCTGTTTTAGAGGGTCATGCTAGTAACTACTATTTTGTTTTAAGATCTTCATCATTTGAAGGTCTGCTACAACCAAAGTCTCATGAACTGGCAATCTGCCTGATTTACAGACCATCCTGAGCCCCCTTCCAGCCATAGCTTCTGTTTTCATGCAACCATGATAGGAGTTTCCATTAGCAATCACTTTAATATGGATCGAATAATTTGTATTATTGCATGCATTTTTCTCCTTATCTAAATAAAAATTAAAGAAGTATCTGTAAGTATATGTGTGTGTGTGTTGTATTGTAGAAGGTACCTTGTAGAACCAATTAAAAATACATTTATTGCAGTAGATTAATAAAATATGCATACCTAATAGTATTAACAAACTCCTGAATTTAGTGTGGCAATTACAAAGCAGTTTGCAGTTAATATCTTCGGCAAAGTTCTCCAGTTGCTTCCCTGCAATTGATACTAGTCTTATCCTCTGGAGTAACAGAGAACAAATCTAGTCATCTTTGGCATGACAGCCTTTCAGATATCTGAAGATCATTATCATAATTCTCCTTCTCCCCAGACTAAACAAATTCACATCTTCTGTTTCAATTGTTTCTCCTAAGACTTGATTTCCAGATTCCTCATCACTTTTGCTGTTCTCATGTATTTGTCAATGTCCTTAAAATGTGGTGGGCAGAATGAAGAAAATGGAGCAGAACCATTTAATTGCTATGATGTACACAATAGTACATAGTTTCACTGACTATAGCCTAATACTGCAGCTGCATCAAATTTCTGGCTGAGCTTGAGCTTGAAATATACTAAAACACTCAGAACCTTTCAGATATGTGCACCAGGAGTGGATTCTAATTTTTTTTACTACCGGTTCTGTGGGCATGGTTTATTTTGTGGGTGTGGTTTGATGGTTTGATGGTAATTAATTTAGTATTAATTTTTTAATACTAAATAAGAACATTGGTCCATCAATCCCAGAATTATTGTGGTTAATTTAACCATGTTTTACTTGATCCAATTTTCTGGGTTTGCACAATAAATTGAACTAAACACTTTCACATTGGCTGAATATGCATGATACCTGACATTAAAATATAATTGGCTGGTTGGTTTGTGATTTTGTACCTTCTGTGAATACAGCAACTGACTGGCAATCCTTGTGCTATGTTTCAGGCAGGGCTTAACCTGAGACCTCTTGTAACAAAAAGCATATGCTTCCCCTATCCCTCATGTAATCAGTTTTCCACAATGTTCTCCAAATATCTTACATATTTTTCCACCTAGATTGAACTCATAACCATCAACTACGAAACATGCAGCTATATCAGGTCTATAAACTAATGGTACATTTCACTGAACTGAAACACAAATCTCATCATTCTCAGCAGCTGTCATTAAGTCTTTTGCACTGAAGAGGCTGGGTGTGTTCTATCAATCTGGGACTGTATTTTAGCAGGGCTTGATTTTGCCTTGAACAAGTGGTGGTTTTGCTATTTGTGCTGCACTAATTGCCTCCTAGGTTACAATTTCCAGTGCTGCTGTAAAGATAAGCATTAGATTACACATCAGTTCACAAAGAATTATCTGGGAAACGTTAATAGGGCAGAGTGTGGTAGAAGTGATTAAACAGAGTAAATATTTATTTTTTTGTGAAAACAACCACCTCTGGTGCTCAAAGTAGGAACTGCAGAGAAAACTGTAATGGCATAATAGCTAGTTCACCATAAAGGAGAAATTGAATATGGTTTTTGCTGTCTAGGAAAAAGAGAGTTTGCAATGGATTAATTTCTAATAGATATCCTGCAGGTTTCAGATTAGATCTAAGGCTACTGGTGTTAGCTGAAGCAGCAAATAAAGAGTTCTACAAATGTCACTGAATTTGTGAATAGCTAAACAAAGCTGTACTAACAAATCAAAGTGTGACATTTAGGAAATATACACCAATCCCATGCTCAATTAAAAAGGCCCCAAATCAAGATCTTTGTCAGATGGTTGTGTAGCCCCTGCTTGTCACATCCACCTCCCTCTGTAATTGATTCCACTATCCAATTGCTCTTATTGTTGAAAAGCTATTTATTTGAATAGTCAGAATCAAATACAGCTTTCCTATAATTTAGGATAATTATTTTTTGTATTGTTCTCTGCAGACCTGAAGAGCCACTTTGGCGTAGTAGTTCAGCATAAGTTTAAAAAATGGGAAGCCATGATTATAACCCGTGGTGGGATTCAAATAATTTAACAACTGGTTCGGCTGGGTGGGTCATGTGACTGAGTGGGCATGGCCAACTCTACATCACTCATGTGGGTGGTGCCTACATGGGACAGGCAGGGTTGGGGAGGGAATCCAGGGGTCTCTGGTGGGTTGGATGGGATGGTGGGCTCGGGAGGGTAATCGTTCCTTTGCTTGCGGCCCCCCGGGGGACTGGCCAGGAGTGCCCGGCAGGCTCGGGCTAGGCTGGTTGGCTCACATGGCAGTGGCAGGGATCACTACTCAGGGGGTTGCCACTGGGCCTGGATGCAGCAGGACGCCCTTGACCAGATGGCTCCAAAATTAAATGTGGAAAGCGGCATACTGCAGCGGGGGAGACCCGCTCCGGACCTGCCCATTTGGCTGAAGGGCCACCTCAGGGGCAACATGGCCTCCTTTCGCGCCCAGCTCTCAGCTGCCGCCCACTCACCCTCCCCTCCACCTCGGGTCCCGCATCCAACCCGTGACGGGAGACTTACCACTTCTGGGCAGCAGGTGAGCAACCCTCAGGGGAGAGTGCTGCACTGGATCGCTGTGTGCCCAGACTAGGGGTTTTGCCTTGGGCTTCCTGGCCACAGGCCGCATGGAACCCAAGAGCTGGGCTGGGCCCGAAAGGCATCCAAGTCTTGTCGTGTCCCCCCCACCCATGGCCCTTAGGCCAAGCATGGCAGGCTGCAGGCTAGATAAATTGCTTTGGTCTGGGAGGGTATAGTTTGGAGCCAGGGGTTCTAGGCAAGCGTGAGCAGTGAGCGTAGATTTCCCAGGAGGAATGTATACAACGGCCCTGGGGTGACTCACACCATGTAAAACAGAAACTTAGTTACCTAAAACTAGGGAGGGGGGAAGACTTGAGAGCAAGGAAGCTGGAGAGCAGCTGGGCTGCAGGTGCCATGTGGTCTAGAGCCTAAGCAAGCTGTGACGATTGGTGAGCAAGGCATGTGAGCGGCCAAAGCAGACAAGGCAAGAAAAGAAGTGGCTGTAAGAGGTGGGGTGGTGGGGCCAGCCAGTGGTGGGATTTGCAAGTTCACTGAACTGCTCAGAATCTTAACAACCGGTTCGCCTGAACTGGTCCAAACTGGCTGAAGCCTACTTCTGGTTATAACCTGTAAGAATAATTTAGAAACGTTTTCTTTTCTTTTAGAATATGTTATATAATTTTGTGCTACTACTTCATTCAAATAATTAATAAATATCTTGAACAGTACAAGCCCTAGAAACAATAATTGTTTAATTATAAAATACTGTAATATTTTATTAGATATTTAATGAACAATTTTTGAAGCCACTTTTTGAGCGTAATTTTCTAATCAGCTGTCAATTCACCTATTAATATGCCAGCAAGCCCAGCTTCTTAGTCAGAATATTATGGGTACTATGTCCAATGATTTTCTAAAACAATAATATGTACTACGTTTTTAATATTTCCAGAATCTAATAAGGAAATTATCAAATTTAAAATTATAACAATTCATTGAATAAGTAAAATATTTGAAAAATTATAAAATGGAAACAATTTGGGAATAATAGGCTTCATAATCATTTTATGCCTCTTTGAAACATCTACAGTTTTCCTTTGGACAACATCGCAATATCTTCCTTTTTATTGAAAAAGGAATAGACCCCTACAAAGAAACTACTTTTATTCCTTCTTTCATTTATTTGAACTCAGATGTTTTCAAAAGTATCTTCATTCCCTTGCATTTTTATGCAGCTGTGATTTTTTTAGTTGCCAGTGTAACATCTTTTTCATTAGTTCTTTTTCTAAAAAGCTTTATTTTTAGTTGGGGTATTCTTTTCATAAGCATTATCATCGCACAGATCAAGAAAGATATTTTAAAATTACAGTTCATAAAGAGAATTGTCTAGCTAATCAGCAGAACCTATAGGCCAAGTCTCAAAGTTTCAAGCACACAATGTATGGAACAGCTAAGATCTCTTTCTACACAAAGAGACATTAGAGTTAGAAAGTAAAACTTCCCTAGATTTACTTGGCTTTTCTTTTTCTGGAATCACAATTACTAGTGACTGATCTGTGTGCAAGTATTTCCTTATATCAGCAACAGGAAAGTTGTCTTCAGCTCTAAAAGATACATCTGTGCACTTTTATGCTTCTTGCTCAAAGAAACATTCTTATTGAGCAAAAATGTCTTATTTTGCACCATTGTTGTTATTACTGTGGCACTGGTGTTGATACACTGATATTACTGGGGTGGTTGATGTCAAAATTTCTAGATTGATTGATTGACTTTAGGGATTGGAGTGGAAATAGAAAACTCTCAGCTGCTATACACTTTTTAATTGCTGTAAAAATATCTTACCACTGATAATATTGATTATGTACATTCAAGTTGGTGTTGACTCTTGGGGAGCACATTAATAGATTTTCTCAGGGATGATCTAGTTATCCTCTTCTCTTTCTCTTAAGCTTTTCCAGGAATATTGAGACCCAGCTCCTTCTTTCTGTCCAAAATATGTCCAATTTGGTCATGGTGAATCAAATGAGAACTATGGATTGATTTGTTCTATGATCATTTGTTTTCAAATAGTCTCAAGAATCTTCTCCAATACCGAAGTTCAAAAGCATAAACATTCCTTCTATCCTTCTTTTTCAAAATCCAGCTCTTGCTTCCATTCAACAATACAGGAAAAGCACAGAAGTATCTTTTGTGATTTTTTTTATCTTTGTAGGTATAAACATTCCCATGATCTGAATATATTTTCCAAGGCCTTCATGGCTACTCTGCCACCTGGTAGTCTGTAATGTATTAATTGACTTCTGGTTTTTAAAAATTTACCTACTATTTCATATCTTCATTTCCAATTCTAAGTCAATGAACATTTTGCCACCAATTTCAGCAGCACAAGCCTTAGACACAGAGACTGCAGAGTAATGTAAATGCAGAATCAAAAGAATTGCTCCTTTGGCTCTTGGGAGCCTTACCCTCTCTTCAAAGGCAACAGCCATTGTTCCTCAGATTATATTGTTAGCATGTAGCACCTTTCACAGACATCAGGACTACACTGAAGCCTATCCCTAGAAGCGATTCCAAAATTTATACATGTATACTGTAGTATTCTATTGCACTTAGACTTCTAATTGTAATGCAATTGTTTTTATTACTTCTTACCTACTCATTAGCAAAAATGTGTATAAACTAGGACCATCAAAATCTTTCCTGCCACAAGCGTCTGACCTAGTAATTGGGAAAGCACTCCTTTCTTTTTCCTTAAAAAAACTGACCCAGGTTACATCAGAATATGAGAAACCAGCAGGCATGAAGCAGAAGAAGCGGAAAGCTTGGATGCTTGCTTTAGAAATTTTAGGTATTACCAAGCCATGCTCTACACCAGTGATACTAACCTTTTTTCACTCGAAAGTGTGTGCATGCCCACACCCATAATGCAATGCCCCTGCCCCCCACGCATGCACCCATGTCCCCCCACACACATACACCCACGACCCTCCCATACCCAGTTTTGGGCCTAGCAGGCCTTCCTGAAGCCTCTGGAGGTCAGAAACGGCCCATTTCCGGCCTTCCAGTAGGCCTGTTTTTCGCCCACCTCGGGCTCCAGGGGCTTTCCTATTCACCTTCTATATCAGTTTCAGAACTTAAAAAATTGAAACTACTGACCATATCTAGTATCACTTTATTTATCTGAAATCCTTCCAGTTTTCCGGTAGATAGGATCTTTGTTTTCTCTAGGTTCAATGAAAGACCAGGCTTTTTGCTTTCCTGTTTTATTTTTAGAACGATTGGAAAGATGTAGATCCTACAGACCCAATGAGCCTTCCTTGGAGCCCTTTGAATTCCTTCTCCAATACTACCAAACTAATTTTTAATGCAATTGCAAGAAAAAGTATAAGGAATATATAGAATAGGGAATTTTACATACACACAATGTAGAAAACAATTACAGTTCATGGGGAGTAACATATATAATTGCTCTGGCTTTACTCATTTTTTGATTCCCTTCCAGCATGCCTTTCAAAGGCCAAATGTGGTTAGTTACAGTAATAATAAAAGAGGTACTTTATAGTATTTCCTTATTTGATGTGAGAGCTAATTTTGTGTCCTTGGAAATTTAATCCAAAAATTACTGCCTTCACAATTAATGGAGGCCTGTGGACTTTTTACAACTTCTGTATGGAAAGAAAACTTTACTTCATATTTCTAAATATTAATCATGGCAACTAATTCTCTATAGTCGCTCTTTATCACTGAACAAGTTACAAATGTCTTGCTTCATTATAAATATAAAAATCAAGTATTGTATATCATCATTAGACACAGGTGGCTGCCTGGATTAACCATTTAAATAAAGTGATGGAATAAATGATAAAACAGATGGGCCAAATCCAGCAACCACCAGCCTCTGCACAAGTATTAAGGAACAACTCAGTTAAGAAGCTTAAGACCTTCATCAATCAATATGAATTGTATATCTCCTCATTTTTCACAGATTAGTCCGACATAGAATTTATATTTGGACATTTGGCCAGGGAAGTTACAAAATAAACATTTCCTCTTTGTCTTGAACAACTCTGTTCTTGACACGCTAATTTCATAGACAGACTCTGAGTTGCTTTCAGTGATTCAGCTAGACCGGGGTGAAATCTAAAATTTGTTACTAATGGTTCTATGGGCGTGGCTTGCTGGGGGGTGGTAATGTGACTGGGTAGGCATGGACAACTTTTTTTTTTTACTTTTAAAAGCATTTTTTCTACAACCTTAAGAGGTTGCAGAAAAAAAATGCTTTTAGAAGCCTTTGACGATCAGGCAAGTCAGCTGGGATCGCCAGAGGCTTTTAAAGGCATTTTTTTTCCTACAACCTCTTAGGCTGAAGAGGTTGCAGAAAAAAATGCTTTTAGAAGCCTCTGACGGTCCCAGCTGAGCTGCGCGATCATCAGAGGCTTTTTTTTTTACTTTTAAAAGCATTTTTTTGGCCGAAGAGGTTGTAGAAAAATGCTTTTAAAAGTAAAAAAAACAGCCTCTGATGATTGCACGGCTCAGCTGGGCATGGGGCACAGGGATTTTTGCTACCGGTTCTCCGAACCACCCGCCACCATCACTACCGGATTTGGTGATCCGGTCCGAACCAGGAGCATTTCACCCCTGAGCTAGACAGGTTAAAACCAACCATGAGGTTTGACAATTGCGACAAAGTAAGTGCAGAGAATAGTACAGATGACCAAATATTGTGCTTATTCTCATTTGTGGTTTTTTTTTTTTTTGAGAAATAGATTGCATCTGACTTGCCCTTCTTGATCCTATGACTGAATTTATAAACTAGATTCTTGCTAAAAGCCAATATTCCATGCCATCAAAAGAACTGGTTTGCATAGAGGATTTTTTCAGTAATAAATTACAGAAATGATTTCTTTCACCATTCGACACCCACTATTACCTTACCAACTTTCTTTGTCAAGAAGGTTCTCTCAGAGTGGTACATGATTTCAGTTTACTTATTTTTGTCATTGCAATTTTCCTCTCATTCCCAAACATTTGAAATACCGGTAGCTGCAAAAAAAAAAAATGTTTTTAGCAAGTTGGATGTCAGAAATGTGCAAAATCTAATTTTCATGGAGGTGCTAAAGAAGCCATTATGAAAGAATCACAATGACTGCTCTAATAACAAATGCAAGATAAATTTATAGTGAAATTATAGTTTCTACCTTTCTCTTGTTTTAGGAACAGACTGATCTAGTATCAGGCTGATTGCTTATGACTACCTGAGAACTGGCCCTGAAATCACTACCCTAAGCAAGTGCCTCATGGAAGAGTGCTCATTTGCACCGTCCCTGAAAAACCTGCTGATGCCTGCAATAATCTGTGAAAGCAGTCCTGGTGCAGTCCTTGGTTAAGTTTTTGTTCTAATCATATATAGCGAGTCATAGCACAGAAAAATGTAAAAAAATAATAACTGCCTACAAATTTATGTGAATGTTTGAGAGCATCAAGCTCTCGCAGTTGAATGTTACAGAGTTACTGCACTGAGGCAAACTGCAGGCAGTGTCTGCGACAAAAGAGCCTGATTAATTTTCTGCTAGAAATTACCATCTGTGTATCTAGTGTTGTTTCCAAAATAGATCTTTCAAATTCCTCATCCTTGATCTGCCAAGAAAATAATTTATTGGCCTTTTCACCTCGTTCATATACAAGCGCACTTGAGTGTAGCAAATGCTTACAGATCTGATTCTGAGACAATTTGTTACATTCCACCCAGAAACCATTTATAAATTATCAGATATTAGAGAAGATTTTACACTAGGGCAAATAAGTTAAGTGTTTCACTCTTAGCAAAATGTTATCAATTCCTGGGCTGTCTCTTTTCCATTCCCATTTTCTCTTCATTACCAGCCAGCAGTACATTTCTCCAGTTTATTGCAGAGCGCCATAGCGGCTGGCTCTAAATTCACAATGGAGCAACTGTAAGCAAGTGGTTGTATGTTTCAGATAGTTGATGAGATTAATTTTACCACACAGGCACATCTGGTGAACAGCCAACTTCCCTTGAGGATAACATTATTCCACAGATGGTTGATGAGTGACATCACCTAGCAGTCATAATGTTTATACTCCATTAATTATAATATTTATGTTATTATTGCTTGCAGTTGTTATCGCCTCCCAAATGCACTGAATATTATTTTTAGACCTCATTGCTTTAGACCTCATTTAGTTCATCAAATTTGCTTGTGAATAAAGTGATATTCTTCACAGATTAGACCACAAACTCATCTGAACTTGCATCTTTCTTTTCAAATCATGCCCAGGACATTGCTTCTGAGAAGTCCATGGAGAATATGACAGTTGATTGAACAGTTATAAATTGTAAATTGACTCCTTCATTGCTTATGATGCTGCATATTTTTACCCATTCTGTTGCCATCAGTAGAACAGCTCTTTCAGGGGAACATTCTTAGGCCCTACATTTCAGAGTGACAGTTTGCAAGAATGCTTATTAAATCTTATGACTTACTTATTGGATATTTATTGAGTACAAAAGTGATCTGTGATAATCTCATTCTCTACCAACGTATTTGGAAGTATGGTTGACTTTGATGAGATTTACTTCCAAATGTGACTGGAAGAGTATGACTAAATATTTAGGAAAATATTTTTTTGTTTGTCCTCATTTGGGGGGAGAGGTTGAAGAGAAAATTTAACATCCAATGGATTTGCCTCTATAATTTGGATTTATACATCTCCTTCCATTATTTTTAAAAGTATATTTTATTAAGCATTTCTGAACAATTATAATCATGCAGTACACTGCTGTAAGAAATAAAGATAAAAAGGAAGTGATATATGTAAGAATCAACATCAACATACTAAAATTTAGTATCATGAAGGAGCACATCTCCCAGAGTGTTAGGAGACTGAGCAGAAAAGCGAATGTCTAAGTTCCTGTTAATGTTACTATCAGAGAAAATCAATATTCAATATAAACATCTTTCAGTATTGTATCACAGATTACATGAAACAACACTGTACTTTGTCATTTGAATTAATAAGTTGTTATAGAGTGAACATGACTGGAGATTTTTTTTTCTTGGTAAAAGAGACTTATAAAGGCTACATTTAGCTTCTCACTATTCAAGTGGGATGGCAGAGCTCAAAATAATATTTTAATAAGTACAATTTACATGGCTTTGTTCTGATAGCAGCATGTATTTTTTAACTGTGATTCAGATGAAGCTATCCCTTCCTTCTAATTGTAACAATAAGATGATGCCTTTTATTTTTGGCTATGTAATTTGGTCATAGAGAGCCAGTTTGATGTATGGGCAAGAAAACTGGAGACACTGAGTTCTAATTTTAAGCATGAAGTCAGCTGAGTGACCTCCGGCCAGTCATTCTCAATCCTGGAAAGAAATTGTCAAGAGTTTGTTGCAAAAAAACAAATCCAGAAGCACACACTGATAAACTGATGCAGCAGGATTCATTAACTTCTTTATATACAAAATAATACATGAAGTAAGTTTACAATACCAACAGCAGATTCAGTTTAATTTCAGCAGAGCAGACAGCATGCACAGACTGCTTGGTTTCAGTTTCAATTCTCTGCACAGAAGCAGAAACTGTAGACTAAGACATGCCCTGGCTCCAGTCTGTCTCAGCTCCTAATTGGCTGACTTAGTTGCTATCAGTGGTGGGTTCCTCCCGGTTCGGCGGAGCTGGTAGCGGTGACGATATGATGTCACCGAACCGGTTCTCCCCCCACACCCTCCCCCCCACCCCCTCCACGTTATTCTTACCTTTTTTTTGGTCCCACCCCCAATCTATTGCTGCCTCCTGAGTCCCAGCTGATGACTAGAGGGAAAAAAAACTGTTTAAACTCTTGCCGAGGGGCTTCAAAGGGCCATCCTACAGCTGATCAGTGTTAAAAGCAAACAAATGAGTAAGGTCGTAAGTGTGAGGACTGGTCGTAAGTGCGAGGACCTTCCAGAAATGACTCTAACCAGCTAGCCACGCCCACCTAATCACATGATCTCCAAGCCACACCCACAAAATAAGCCACGCCCACATAACCGGTAGTAAAAAAATTTAGAACCCACCCCTGGTTGCTATGCCTATTCATTGGCTGACCTTGTTACCATGCCTTCCCAGTCATGAATATTCTAACAGAAATCTCTTGTTTTCTATGTTTATGCCTTAACCACACCAAACTGGCTATCAATATGTCTGTTAAAAGTTAATTTAGGATTTGTAGAATAGATACAAAAGAACAAAAACACCATGGAAGATGCTAGGACAACAGCAAACGTTTTCAACAAACTTTATTAAGAAATTGTCACCAAATATACACACCACGCTATGGGGATCTATCTCCAATCAGCCAAGTGAGTGAGGACAGCCTTTGGAATTTGACTTACAAAGGGGCTACTTTGGTTGGGAAAGTTTTATAGCCCATAACTGCTCTTTCCCCCTCCACTCCCAGAGTTGCTTCATTTAGGCATCAGTAAAAGAATGTTCAATATTAACTGCTACAAAAGAGGAAAATAATTATTTGATTGGGGTTACAGCAAAAACTTTGTTATGCCACATCTTGTAAGAATAGATATGAAGAGCTAGCTGTCTGAGAAGGCTCTCTTCCAGGTGTTATGGAAAATGTAGGTCAATCATAGGATAAAGGAAATTATATGGAAGTAAGGATTCAGGCCTAGATATAAACTTAAACCATACTGGTTACCTTCAGGGATGACTTGGGAGAGAATGTGACCATCCTCATCTTTCTGGATTTCTTGGAAGCTTATGATACTATTGACTACAAAGTCAGTGTTATTCTGGCCTGCCTACAAGGATGGGAGGGGTGGTTCTGCTCCTACCAAGCCAGTAAATTTAGTTGGTTGCTGCAGGCAAGAAAAGGTTTTTAATAGATGCTAAATTATAGTATATCCCAGAATTCATTCCTCTGACCCCATTCTGTTTAACATCTATATAAGCCTTCTGGGAGAAATTGTCTGTCAGTTCGGGGTGAGGTACCAATGACATGCTGATGATGTTGTATAGCGCCTTCTTAGGACATGTGCAGTGGTGGGATTCAATTTTTTTAACAACAGGTTCTGTGGGCGTGGCTTAGTTGGGGGTGTGGCTTGGCAATAATGTGATTGGGTGGGCGTGGCTAGCTGGTCATGTGACTGTAGGCATGGCTAGCTGGTCATGTGACTGTGTAGGCGTGGCTAGCTGGTAATGTGGCCGGGTGGGCGTGGCTATGTGCATAGGGACTACTCAGAGGACTGAAAAAAGTCATTTCTGACTGGTCCTCGCACTTTTGACCGGTCCTCACACTTATGACCATCCTCACATTTTTCCCCTTGCAGCATTCTTAACAACCATGTCAGTCATTTCACCACTACTTCTCTTCACCACGGTGACAAGATAGGGCGCAAAACGTAAAATGTGAGGACAGTCGTAAGTTCAAGGACTGGTCAAAAGTGTGAGGACCGGTCAAAAATAACTTTTTCAGCCCTCTGAGTAGTCCATTTACTACCGGTTCTGTGGGTGTGGCTTGTTTGGTGGGCGTGGTTTGATGGTCATGTGACTGGGTGGGCGTGGCCAACTTGGCATCACATCAAGGGTTAGGGTTAGGGTTAGGGTGCTTGGCCTCTCCTCACCTCAAAGGCCTCAATGAGATACAATTTCCCTATTTATTTACTACTACTGAACATCCAAAATATACTATTTAATCCTATGTACATATGCCATATGTGTACATACATATTACATAGTAGAGAGTGTATATAGGCACACAAAAGGATACATTACCTACTGTATATACTATATGTGTATGTACACACAGAGAGCTCTTTTAAAACTATACACATTCAACCTCACTTACTACATTTGGAAAAACACAAGTAGTGGATTCTACTTTCTGCCACACATTTAACTATAACTTCTATACATTTAGAACATTACACACACCTTCAGATATTCTTCCCTATCTAGCTTGCACATGACTGTTAGAGCCAGGAGAGGTCATGGATTGAGTAAAATGTGGTGAAACTCATTTAACAACGCTCTTGTTTAGCAACGAAAATTTTGTGCTCAATTGTGGTCATAAGTCAAGGACTATCTCTGCCTTCCTCCGCATGGCAGCCTTGTCCTAGTAAACTCCTTTTCCTTTCTGGCAATTTTCCTCTCTGTTGGAGAGGAAACAATTGCCTATCCCTGGCTAGGGTAGGCTGGTGCCGCGCAGGTGGGAGGCGGGGCGGGGTGATGGGCGGGCGAGCCAGCAATTTAACAAACGGTTCGGTGTGCTGTGGGGCCAATAAATTACAAAAAAACACCGAACCGTTTGTTAAATTGCTGGCTCACTCGCCCCATTTTATTGGCAATAAATAGTAGTGCGGAGGGGCGGGGCAAGGGGCAGGGCGAGCCAGCAATTTAACAAAGGGTTCGGCCGAACCCCCTAGAACTGGCAGAATCCCACCACTGGACATGTGGCAGAAAACCTGAACAATCTTGAATCCTGATGCCTAAAAGATGTCTGGGGTTGGATGAGAGAAGGAGGCTGAGATACCACTCAAGCAAGAGTGGCTATTTATTAGACACCTATTCATTCATTCATTCATTCGACATATAGCCATCCTAGAGTAGCTCACAAGATAATAAAAACAGCAAAAACAAATAAACTGCAAACAAACACAATAAAAAACTCAGGCAACATTTCTCCACCTATCAATATACTGTCTTACTGGGTTCCAGTCTCAACGTACCCCAATGTTTGTGAAAAAAATAAACTCCTCAAGGTTTTCCTCAATTCCAGAAATATGGGGGTCTGGGATCTCGGGGGGGGGGAAGGATGTCCATAGGACAGGGGCAGCTACAGATAAGGTGTACTTCCTAAATCCTGCTAGATGACAGCATTTATGAGAAGGGATCTGTGGAGCACTCACTCCTGATGGACAGGCAGGCAAATAACCTAAGGCAGAGGTGTTGTTGCATGTTACTTGGTCCTGTGCCATTTAGGGTTTTAGAGTTAATAACAATACCTTGAGTTGCTCCTCCTCCCCCTCAAAAAACAACCTTATCAAAGATACCTCTGGTTTTGCTACTCGTGTAAAAATAGTTTTCTTTTTCTTTTCTTGTCTCTCCTATTCTTGTAGGTAGAAACAGATTGGAAATTAATTTTTGCTTGGGTGAGAGGAACCACTATTTTAACTGTGAATTTTAAGTGAAACCTACCCATTACTGACAAATATTTTCAGTATATAAACATCATTATGAAATAGTTTTGAACAACAAACATCCTGATTGTAAATTTGACCTAATTTTTAAATTATTTTAACATTCCGTTGTGAATAGTTCTAGAGAATGTAAAAACTTGTAAACTGCTTCATAACATTTGTGCTATCTTAATAAAGGTATCATCCAATTGTTAAGTTTGCATTTTTAGTGTAATTTTGCAGTTCATAATCTAAACCACAAGAGGACACCAAACAAGTATGCAGTAACTGGAACTAATACTGTACAATACATAGTCCTCTTGACACAGTAAAAATAAGAAATCCAGGTAAGATTATAATGAACAAGATTTGCAAATTGTGACCTCAGCACTGCACATTCAGTACAATTTCACAAAATAAAAATTTGAAAAACCATGTAAAAATAATCATGTAAAATCAGCTAAATCTTAGTTTAAAACAAATAGGTACAACATACAGTAAGTAGTAAGAAAGCCAGTTTGATGCAGCAGTTAAGGCATCAAGCTAGAAACCAGAGATGGTGGCTTCTAGGATGCAATGTTGCAAATTTCAGTGGCTACCAAAAAGGTAAGCTTTATAAGGGAGAAAATATGAAAAGCAGGAAGAGGCAATTAGGGAATGAAATATACTATGCTATAAAAGGGCATGCCTTTCTGGTTGGAGAAGCTCCTGCTGCAAGTTTTTTTCCACAGGTTCCAATATTTAAGGATAGAAATATAAAATAAGGGAAGTAAAATAATAAAAGAAACAATTTATACTACAGGGAAAATGATGCACTATTTCTGCATGCATATTGATCCTGATCTGTCTGAAACTAAATCAGTGTTTCTGAACCTCAGCAATTTTAAGATGTGTGGACTTCCCAGAATGTTGAGGAATTCTGGGAGTCAAAGTCCACATATCTTAAAGTTGATATATTACGGTAAGACCACTGTATATTAAAATATAAGCAAAAATATTTTATTTGCACTGTAACAAAAACAGGTAGCAGAATAATTGTCCCTTTCCCATTCTCTGACGAGCTGGCATCATCCTTTAGTCCAGTGCAGTGGTAAATTCGGACTGGTTCTATAGAAGCGAGCGCGGGCGCAATCCCTTTGCGAACCAGTAGTAAAGGTAAGGAGAACCCACCCCTGGTCCAGTGTTTCTCAAACTCAACAATTTTATCAGTAGCAATGGAAATCGTTTTTCCCATCACTTTGGTTGCCTTCCCATCTGTGCCCCCCAAGCATTAAATGACAAGTTATATATTTTTATTGGGAAGTCAAGAATTTTGTACTTGAGTTATTCATAGATTCTTAGGTGCCTATTAATTAGGACCCATCTTAGCGTAATAAGAGATATTGTTTTTCTATTGCTACTGTTGCATTTACAGAACATACTCATGATCATGACCACAAGTGAAACTTTTGCTTTGGCACAACATAGTAAGACTATAAACCAACTGAGTTTAGGTCCACAAGAGGCTAAAATGTAATTGGCCAGTTTGTTTGGCTGCACCATGCAAAAATTGCTTAACGGTCACGCCCTCATTAAATTCAAAGACTTGACCGAATTATGAAGGTGGGAATCGGAGGATATTCCTCTAAGGCAGAGCTTAAACCTCAAAGAGGAGCCTAGCTTGTCTTTGCCTACGTGGCACACGAGCACCTGAAAGCGAGCAAGTATCCCATGACCAGGACGCCTCGGGGGGGGGGGGGAGGAGGGGGCTCCACGGCGGAGATTTCCTCGTGACGAGGGGCGTGTCATCCTGGAAGCGAGGAGAGCGGAGAAGCTTCGCGTCGTTCCCTTGGCAACGACGGCGCCGCCGCGCGACTCTCCAGAAAAAGTCTGTTGGGCCGGCTGGTCCCCGCCCCTCTCGGCGATCATGTGACATGGCTCCGGCTGCTGTTTGCCGACAGCTTCCGGGAAGAGCCGGATCGCGAGCCAACTGCAGGAGGGCGGGCTAAACCTGGTTCAGGTGGGCGCTTCGAGTGGTAACGGTGCGGTTCGTGGGACGATGTTGACCAACAACGTCGGTTACAACGAGCAGGCCGGGGATGCTCAGCCTGAGGTGGGCCAAGAGGCGGCGCCCACTACAGCCTCTACCGCTCCTCCGGCGGCCTTCGGGCTCTTCAGTAGCGATGGCAAGAAGTAAGTAAAGGGCGGCCGCGGGGAGGGGGAGGGGGGAGGAGGGCGGCCGCGGGGAGGGGGAGGGGGGCGGAGGGCGGGGGAGCCTTCGGACCGCTCAGAGACCGGGGAGGGCTGTTAGGTTTAGCTTCTCTGCAGGCGGCGACGGGAAGCGCAGGCGCCGCGTTCTCTGAAAAAGAGCAAGAAGCGGAATTGGCGCCGCTCGCTCTTCCCTCTGGGCCACTTTAGGGGGCTGATGAGCTTTCTGCAATACAGTCCTCTGGGCGCTTCCAGTTCCTCCAAAAGGAGGGTCTCTGCGACTCCCACTTAATAGGTCGCTAAGCAAGAAAGTGCTGGACGTTGTGCGACACTTGAATTTAGTAATAATAATTTGAATGTAGTAATAATTTCCCCTCGTGTTTTGTACTTCGCTAACCCATCACTTCTACCTGTGATTTTATTTTATTTTTTTACTTGTCTTGAATGTTCGAATAGGGGAGGGAAAGTTAACTAACACGGAAACATCCCTTTCAATAGATTACTGCTCGATCGTCCACAGGATCCTTAATGGGATGGGCTGTCCACGTGCCTCTTGATTTTTCTGCTCCATTGAAAGGATGCTTTAAAAAAAAAAACAAAGTCCAGAGAAAGACTAAACTAGTGTCCTATCACGTCACTTTTCAACGACTTGATAGTTATAGAGTTAGTAAGATTTTCTTTTTGAAAAAATGCATGCGCTTGGAGAATTTGAAAGGTTATCGATCAGAAAAATGAAGTTAAATTTAGATAGTGATGGTGGGATCACACAGAGGATTATTTCCTAATTGGTTTTTTTCCCCAGTTCACTGCTGTGAAAGAACTTGACAGCCTCTGGTTACTTTTTATTACAGTACCATTCCTTCCGTTTGGCATATGCTAATATCAATTATTTTTAGCATTTCGGTTTCGACGAGGGAGTATATAATGTGCTCTTGTTCCTGATTTATTTAAAGGAGTGAAATTCTTTTCTTACAAATAATCACATGAAGATTATTTCATTATATTCCATTATATAGTTCTCATCCTCTGTTCTAAAGACTGTAGTTTATTAAAATCTGAGCCCTGCTAATTCTACTCTTAACTTTTCATACTTGCCAGTAAGTGTAATCATTTCCCAATAGTTTTCCAAGTAACCCTAAAATTTATTTTCCTGTGTTGATTACTTTATAGTTTTAATAATGCTTACGTGCATATATTTGGGTAATTTGTAATCTCAGTTTATTGAATAATTTTTACTATGAAGGTTTTAGTTGTGATAGTGAATTTAACAATAAATTACTTTTAGTTCATAATTTGGTATATAACAGATTTTTTCATAATTAATGTAAAATATAGTACTTTAAGATGGGGTGTGCTTTATAGCCTTCTTTACAAATGGACTAGAAGGACTGGTGAAATTCAGCCAGTTCTATCCAGCTCGGGTAGCGCTACGCTGGCTCCGCCCACCCGCCCGGATGTAATCAAATCCCATTTTTGACCCTCTCCGCATGCGCAGAAGGCGGCGCACCCATGTGCGCGTGCTCACATTTGTGAACCGGTAGCGAAAGTAAGCAAATTTTACCCCAGCTAGAAGTGACAGTTGAGTGTTAGGCCAAGACTCTTAAGACCAACTCAGTGGTTTCCAGTTTGATTCTATGCATGATTCTCAGGGTTAAAAAAAAAAATAAAAAGCCTTTTTATTATAGTAAAGTATTTATCAGTATGCACAGGTTAAATGTTGAGAATTATCAATTTTTAGGTCTAATATTTGTTTAATATGCTATTCTTTGCCCAAATTTATTCCATGCTAACGTTGAAATATTTTTGTACTAATCTATTATATCAGTTTATAGAAATAATTTTATTTGTTCACACACTGTGTCTCTCTGTATGTGTATTAAAATCTATAAATAATATATTCTGTACTTTTTCATCTTCTATATCTCTATTCTATCCAAAGCACAGGCACAATGTGATATAGCTTAGAGGCATGGATGCTATGTATTTATTTTCTATCGAATATAAAGAATACTACTTATGTGATATATTGATTTTTTTTTTCCTCAGACAAAAGTTGGTTAGTTACTTTGGCAGAACTAGGAGGCATAGGATCAGACACTATCATCTGGTGTGCTTCTTAGTATTTTTTGTTTCTTTTATTTTAAATCACTTTAAATTGTAGCTGTGGGAAATTGGTTCGAAAATAACATAAAAACAATTTTAACCATTTCCTTCTGAAGATCGCTACTTCACAAGCAGCTGTTTTATCATTAGAAAAGCTCCCATGCAATAACAAACTACCATCTGATTTTACATTTAGTTTGACAGTTTAAATGTTTTTTTACTTTCTTTGGTAAGATGATAATATGAGAAGAATTATGAGTAAATTGATGGCTCAGTGAATGAAGTAGAGTTGGAAGATTATCAGCTACAAGTGCCAAAATGACAGTTTTGATTGGCAAATCTCTCAGGAAGCATTTCCATGCAGAGTTAGAATTAATTCAACATATAATTTATATTGACAGTCTTATTTAAGTTGCTTTTAACTATCAAATAGAACTTTATAGCATTCTTTAAATTGTGCTATTAATATGCAGTTGTGTTTTCTTATTCCCTTCTTAATATCAAGCATAATTTATTATTACAATTTGGTGTGTTCTAGAAAGAGCAGTCATATAGAAGCATCTGCTTCTGAAGTGTTTGAGTTTGTAGAGACAACATGAAAACTTATGTCAGTGCATGCCAGTGACTTTTAATTATAATGAATTCAGAATAATATGTATGATGTATTTTTTGCTAATTGAGACTATGCATTAGAAAATAGAAATTGAAATTATTACATAAATAAAATAATTTTGAATTACTGAAAATGCAATCTCATTTATTTGTCAGTAGTGCAAATTGATGAAGGATTATTGAGGATTATTATCAACAACTTTTGTGTAGCCAAAAGCTGAAGTAGAAAAATGAGCGTTCAGTTCTAATAAGAAAATGAGTTGGCTGATGCCAACTCTATAGTTCTCTAAGTGTCTTTAAGAGAAACCAGATTTTGCTAAAGGTTTCCTTTCCAAAGTTTTGCATCTAAAGGTTACAATTATATAATCCCTTAATTTGGGAAAGAGTTGGAGCAACTGGATGGACATGAACGTTTACTGGCTAGATGCCCTTCCTGACGGCAAGTGGAGTTCACAGCAGATATTTTTTTTCTTTCTACTCTAGGAGAGAAACATCTGCTGCTTCCTAAGATTGAACTCTCAACCTTCTGAATGGGAAGCAAATTTACCACTAGGCCACAATGCTGCTATAAATGTATACAAAGTCTCCAAGGCTAGTTTCTGCTGAAATTCACAATTTAAGTGGAAAAATGGAGAAATTGGCAATGCACAAAATTTCAGTTTGCTTATAATTTTTCTGGTTTTTAAAATTATCTTTGGAAGATTTGTGTGGAATTCAGGGGTATCTATCATTTACATAAATAATGGTGTTTCTGAATTTCTTTCCAGCTGAGTTAATATCTTCATATCCATTACTTTGTGGATAGGCTTATGAATTTTACTTGGCAACAATACAGGATGTTCTTCTAACTTCTCAGTCTAATCTATATCTCTAGAGTCCTCTGCTACTCTTCCATTGTGGTTTAATCCCTACAATTCTCTTCTTCTAAGAGTATTGATAAGAATAAGCCCTGATAAGAATAGTCAAGTGCTGCTGTCTACTAAGATGTTGGATAAATGTAGTCTTAGATTTGTGACTGACATCCATTCATTATTAATGAATAATTTTTCCTTGGAGAAATTAATTTTGTGGAAAATTTTCTACCTCACATGACTGACTATTTAATTCCTACAATCTATTAGTTTTTAAAAAACTTCTAATACCCGGAGACTGCAATGCACGTCTAAAAGAGGAGTTTTATGTAGTAGTTAAGGTGCTGGCCTAAAAAGCAGGCGACTGAGTTCTAAGTCTCCCTTATAAAAGCTATAGTTGCATCATAAATATCATGCACCAATAAACTCAGAGTAGCAACAAACGTAGTTGAAATAGTTTTTGACATTTTAGTAATTTAGAGCCCCCTCTTATACTAGAAAACAGAACATTGATTATGAATGAGATCAGTCTGGGATAGAAATATTCCACTTTCCAATTATCTGTTTTATTGAGATGAAGACATTCTATTTTGATCAGAGTTTAAAGTAAATCAAACAATTTACTTAGATTTATGTTAGATTTACTTCTAACAAATATTTTAATTGACAGAATCTACCCAGCCATATCAAGAACACAATTAGTTTTATTAATAAATAATAAAGCTTGTTCATTTGGCAAAATTATATAATAAGAGTGCTGCAGAACTATATGCTCAGAAGTAAAAGTTCAGATGTCTTGCTGTAATGGAAAGTTTTTTCAGTAGCTTTGGTGATTAAATCTGATAAAATGAGAGCCAGGTTAATCTAGTGCAACAGTGTCAAATATTTTGGATTTGGCGTGTCAAAATTTTTGAAAATACTTGACTCTGTTGGCATATCAGTCATTCCTCCCCCCACAAAAGAGAAACAATTCTCAATCTCTCTCCCCCCCCCCCCCCAATCTAGGCCACCCTGAACAATGGCACTCAGTGGCAACACTGAGGATTGGCCTGAAGTTGAGCTTTGGGCCTCAGCTTTAGCCAAGCACCATCGCTACCACTCAAAAAGGGCACCTCATGCCATTTCTCAATCTGTGTGAGCCTTGGAAAAGTTGTGATTACCCCAGTGGCTTAGCACTCTCCCAAATTTACCATGCACTGCTTACTTTCAGGCAATACTTTCTTCTTATTAAGAGGCCCCTGTAGTCTATCTGAGGCTACTCCAGATCACACAAGATCTTCATTCTTCAAGCGGCTTATGGCCTCTGCAGCTTCTGAAAACTGCATGAAAGTATGCCCCCTTCTTGTGCAATTTTTGGAAGTTCTGGAGGCCACCCCTTTTCTCCCACAGCCCATTCTCTTGACTTTCTGAGGTCCTGGGAAAGCACACTCCATTCTCATCCTGTGAGAAGGGGACATGTTTTCAAGAATAGTTGTCATGTCAATGAATATTATGTCTTCCAAAATATTGTGGCATTTCATAGGTTCACCATCACTGGTCTAGTGGTTAAAGCACCAGACTAGAACCTGGAAGGCGGTGAGTTCTAGTCATTCCTTACACATGAAAGCTGGGCCGACTCACATCAGAGTTGTTATTGTGGAGAAAATATGATGAGGAAGGGTATTAGCTATGTTTGCCTTCTTGATAAAAGCGGGATAAAAACAAAATGTAATCTGGTCACCATGAGCTTTATGATTCTGATATTTTTAAAGCAGCACAAAACAATTCTTTGTCTAGTTTATTTGATTAGAAAATCTGTGGGAATATATGTGTGTAATTTTGATATTTTTTCAAAAAACAATTTGATTTTATATAGAAGTTTGTATATGCCACTGTAAATAAAAGAGTTAATCAGAGCTGTTACTAATCCAGCAGATGGCCATCTTGATTAAGCTCTGTGAGCACAAGCTTTTTTCATTCTTTTTTATTTCTTCATAATAAAATGATTTTCCTTATTTTTGTTTATGTTTGTCTTTCCACAAGGCACTAGTGGCAATATATAATATTTTGATGGCAGTGTAAAAAATTCTTAAAAGTTTGATTTTCTGAATGCAGCATAATAATGATGAAGCTCATTTCTCTCTATGAGGCATGTGTTTATAGGGCCTTTTTAAAAGCTGCAACCATTAATTTAACCAATCTGGGAAAGGTAGGACCTATGATGATTTCAAATTAGAGGAAAATTAATATGGGAGAAGGTAATTTTACAGTGGGAACTACCAAGTGTGACAAGGAATAATTGGAAATTATTGTAATACATTCAAGATTTGTGTTTATGTGGGCTGTTTTCAACAACTAGATAGTAGTCTTGACACTGTATTTTGCAGTAGCTGATTTTATGTACTGTTTTGAAGTGCAGCCCCTTATAGAGTGTATCATGCTTATCTGTTCAGTAGATTAAACTATTTATATAGTATTCAGTCAAATGTTAAAATTTGGAGACAGGGAAAAGATAAAAGACAAAGTTTCCTTTGAGTTGAACTGACTCATGGTGTCTTCATGGGCACCACTGTGCTGGTTTTTTATATGATACAGAAGTGATTTGTTATTGCCTTTTTCTGCTACATTTTTTGCTTTCTCAGTTTAAGATACCATGATTATGTTTTCTAATTATCTCCCACTCATGTTTTAACCAGAACGAACCTTGTTCAGCTTCTTGAGCTTCTGCTTACTTAAATATACAAATGTTGCAGTTAGTGAAATTCAGCCTTATGCATCTTTAGAATAGATTCTTCCTAAGCACAGTATGTTTACAAATTTGTATGGCTATTTTTAGCTGAGAAATGTAGTTGGTATTGATCTTTCTTTGGTTTTACAAAGGACTTTTTCATGGAAAATTCATTGGATATGTTGATTTTATATAATGTTCTTAATTTTTCTCTGTAGAAGAATATTGCAGATTAATGCAGAAACTATTTATATAAAGTATTTATATAATTCTGGAATGATTTAATGTTGAATCAGCATATTCCATTCAAAAGGCTTGGTAAGATTGGAAGTGAATGGGTGAATTTATTGCAGAGAACTCCAGATTTAATATTTAAATTTCATGCATATATTGCTTCATTGGCATGACTACAGTCTAGACCCATCTGTTAGAGTGGCAGTGTGCCTGCTGCTATAGAGTTATGCCAGTTTCATTAAATACTTGAGCCAGGAAAGATGAATGGTTTGGATGAAGTATTCTATAAAATAAGTCCAAAATGACTTTTGAGCTATTAAATCCACATAGTGTTATCTGATGCTCAGTCTGTGACATAATAATAAGTAGCATAAAACCAGCAAAAAAATCTTGGTTGTGATCTGACAGGTGGCATGAGAATAAAGTATGTGGCTTAGACAAGCTTGTAGTAGAATGAAATAGAATAAAGCCACTTAGTGGAAGAGTAATGGATCCGTGGTAGTGTAAATATTGCTGTATTTCCCAGTTTCTATTACTTCTCTTTTAAAGACAAATGTCAGAGACAATTAAGGTTGTCAAAAGTCTTGAATTCTACAAGTTATATATTTTTGGCTTGTAAGTACTTGTATACTTGTATTACCTCCATTGTTCTTTCAATATAACATTTACACAGATTTTTTACACATATGGAATTTATGTTGTATAAACTCAACCTACACCTAAAAGTGATGTGTGTATTGCCCTGTATAAATACAGCCAATGTATGAAAAGCTTGGACACAGAGTTAGCATAGGCTAATAGTTAGGATGTAGCAGACAAATTTAATTTGATCCCACCATTATTCATAATTGTTATAAAAGTGTAAGAGCATATGACATGCTGTGCTGGATTGTGCCAGGGCCCATCTTAGTCCAGAATAATGTAATCTCTTTCCACAACTGATACTTTTGAGGCACTTTTTCTCTAAAGTGCAAGTAACTGTGTCTCAAGAATAACAATGCTAGATATGACTTGTCTTCCATGAATTAATCCAACTTCCATTTTAAGACACCCATTTGAGTTTGATGGTAGTGAATTCTACAAGTTATGTGTTTGTGTGGGGAAATGATTTTTTAGGGGGAGGGGAAAGATCTGACTGATAGGTGAGGAATGGAAGGATTTATATTCCTCGCATTTCTTTTATGAATGGAATGGGAATGGAAGGGTTTATATTCCTTGCATTTTTCTTTTAAATGTCTGTGGAGATTCTCAGTCATCCAAGTCATAGTTGTCCCAAAGAAAAAACAAGGAAGTCCAGTTGTCTCCTTGAAAAAGGACCTTTGGGACAACCATGACCTGGATGACTGAGAATCTCCATAGACATTTCTTTTAGATTATACCAGGATTGGAATAGGGAGATACCATTGTGCTTCAAAAATCAGGTGTTTTATCTCTCATACTCATTATTATACTCAGAAATGGATGAAAAACTGCCAAGTTCAGTGTAAAATTCCCCAAAGTGATATGATACAGCTACTATGCCATTCAGAGGAAGAATTACAGTATTATAATACCTTATTAGCAATCACTCAGCCAGTTAACAGATTGAGTTAATCATAAGTAACCAATGACAATAGTTTAAAAATGCAAGTTAATATACAAACCTACTTTGTTATTTTTCTTATGATCATCAGTGCTTGAAAGGAAGAAATAGGTCCAAAGTTTGTACAGATCTTTTTAACAACAGTTGAAATAAACTCTTTCCAGTCTATTTAGAGATCACTTTGGAGGTGTGCTTGAAACTATACTTCCATAATGTACTTTTGGAATTCAGACAAGATTCCAGATGGTAAAATTTCCCTGTTCTCCATACAAGATGATCCATGTGGTAGTAGAGAATGTTCTTGCAGAAAATAATTCATGAGTTGGGAGGAACTGCAGAGGTTATTTAGTCCAATTATTTGCTAAGGGTAGGAACTGGTACAACCTTTCTGAAAGATGACCATCAACAGTCTGTTTAAAACCTAGAAAAACCCAAGAAAATCAAGGATCTCCAGAATCTTCAACAATTCCTTATAGGGCTTGGATTCCAGATCCCTCACCATGTTCCTAAATGTCCTTTGAACTTGCACCAAATTTGCACCATCCTGTTTGAACTGTGATACATAGAACTGGACGTAGTATTCCAAGTGGTTACTGACCAGAAGAGAATAGAGTGAGACAGTTGTTTCTTATGATCTGGACTCTATGCTTTTTTTGTTGCATCCCAAGGTAGTGTCAAACTGCTGGCCCATGTTTAATGTATAAGGAACTCGGTTCAAAATATCCACTTTTAATATTTGTCTTTTACAAGATACTAATTTATCTTTTGTATTTTCCCAATGATTGTGTTTGGGCTACTGTCAAATGTCTCATGGCAGCAGCTGTATTATTTATTTACTTTATTCAATTTTTTTGTGGCCACCCACTCCCACAAATTTTGAGTGATTTACAAATAATTGTAGTTGTAGTCCTACAAATTGTTATGCCTATAGTTAATATGTGGTAAATAGCTATTCAATAGATCCAACTTTTCCTATCACTTTTATTTATCTAAGGTATAGACAACATTTTCATTCATCTGTGAATAAAATTGTAGACATACAAAATAAAAGATAAGTGTCAAGCACCAGGAAATCAGGAGATTCAGGCAGTTCAAATGAATATAAAGATTTATTGCAAGCTTAAGCTCTCTACAAAAATCTGGCCTACTAATGGTCAAGGGAAATGAGCGGGAATAAGAAGGCATTCAAGGTAGGCTGGACTTAGATCTCCTGTGGGCACACAGAGACTCATGACTTATGATGCATTTGACCCTACCTTGGGCTCAGACTGGTCAACTCCTACAATAAGACACTTAAAACCAGAAGTTTTATTTATTTATTTTATCAAATTTATATGGCTATCTATCTCATAGATATGATTCTGAGCAGTGTACAGTAAAAACAAAACAAACAGTAAAAACAAAATAAAAACATCTTAAAATAACCGTAAGAAACAAGAAACATGCCTATAAACACAGGAGTACTTAAAAAACTCATGCATTATAAAGCCATCTTGTGGGCTTTCTGTTCCAAAGTGTTCCTCGGGGCTAATTTTGGGGGGGGGGGTGATGATAATAATGCAAAACTCCTGGCTTCTGTCAGATATTGCTCCTTAGCAGATAGAATCCATAATGTGCTCATCTTGTCTGCCATGATGGGATGGGTATATATACTTGGGAAGAAGTGGTCCCACAAATATCTTGACTGCAAGACATATAGGGCTTTAAAAATCAAAACCAGCACATTTCATTGGAAGCAAACTGGCAACTAAAGCAGCTTGTGGAGCAGAGATGTAATATGAGCCATTCTAGAGTTACCCATTGCTGCCTGTGCTGCCTCATTTTACTCCAGCTGAAGCTTCTGAATACTCTTCAAAGAGAACCCCATGTAGAACAGATTTAGTCAGTGCAGATTTTTTCAAATATAATGTAGCAAAAAAGAAAAAAGAACTTTTTCCAATAAGTAGTACCGTTCAGTTCTTTGAATTCTCTGCTAACTTTGGAATGCCCTTTATTTGGCATAGCTGAATTTCTCTTATTTCCCTTAAAATGGCATGTTCTTGACTTGGGTTAATCTATGCCTAGCTGGTAACTGATAGTATTTTTCTCTAGCTTTGTTTTACATGATTTTTCCCAGAAAAATCCTGATTCAGTTTCCATAATTAATGCCCTATAATAATGTAAGTTGGGCAACGGTGAGACTTTACAGTGAGCCTGTATGGATTGGTTACTTTATTATACGACTTGTGTCACACCTTTCCTTCAAAAACTCAACGCAGCTTACATAGGGAACTCTCTTTGTTTTGTCCCAAGCACAACAAGTTTGTGAAATAGTCTGAACTAAGAAGGAATGTCTGAGTCAAAACCATATAGTGCTTTTCCATAGGTAGGATAAACTTTGGGTCACCTCATTCCTAGTACAACCTCTTAATCTTTGTGGGTCGCCTTGAGGACTGGATGGTGGGCAGAATAACAAAACAAGTATCACAAATCCATCCCTTCTCTATGTGCATCTTGAAGTCACATTCATGCATGTAAGGGATGATGTTTCATTTTGATCAAACTCTTGAATTCTGGGGATATCTCCTCTTCATTGTCTTATGAATGAATTTTGTAAAAAAATTAAACTTCAGAAGTATATTTTGGAATTTATTTATATTTATATTACACAGATTGTACACATATATATCTTCCCTGGAAAATGTTAATTTTAATAAAGAAAATAATATTTGGCAGTGCTGGCAAAGCTATTTGTACAAATTTAGCACTTTCTCTGGTAAGACTTTTACACCCTTCTTAGAAGAATCTGTCTGTATCAGACAAATATTTTATTAACTGATAGATTGCTCAAGTACTTCCAGTTTCAATTTTTAGCTCATATTTTTCTCCAGCCAGCTTCATTTTTTGGGTATAACTCTTGGCATGTTACATAAGATAAAGTGTACAGTGGCCTTCGCGGCTCAATTTTCTTTTAGTATAGATAATATGTATTTTAGATTGTTCTCTCATTGGAACAACATCAGCTGATTCAGAATTTAGCAGCCAAGACTTTGACTGGAACCAGGAAAGTAGATCATACTATTTACTGTTCATGTCTTCAATTTTTTTTTTACCAAGTTCCGTTTTAGATTCTTTTCTGATTATCATATCTAAACGTCTTAGGCCCCTTGATAATTTAAGAAATTTAATATGAATCTGCCTATAAAAGTAGCTCTGTTTCCTTGAAGGCCTTTCTTCAGGTATCTCTGCTGCTTAATGTAGCAGATAAATTCTAGAATGACTCCCTTTTGGTGAGGTATTCAAAATTTAGGAAAACTGCCATAGATAGATATGTTACTGGAAGTACTTTATTTTTATAGATTTTTGGTGGGTCTTGCTGTTTTTCACTGTGAGTGTTGTTTATTAATAGATCCACATTTATGAATGTCTACATTATTGGATTGTTAGGTAGAGATTTCATAAATAACGTGAAATCAAGTTTGCTAATGTGATTAATGTATGATATAGCAGTACAGAATTACACCACAAGATGTCACTCAAATAGCTATAGTACGATAAGCAGAAAATTAAATTTGAGTGTTGTAATTATATAGCTTCTGAATAGGTTTTGCACATGCTCATATTGCAGCATATTTTGAAGCAAAATTCATTTAGAATGATAAAACTGGTTCATTTGCTGTAGGAAGCATTGCTATAACTAATAAAGATTTTACAGAAAAATATGTATTTATACTACATTAATAGAGCATCAAATATTATTGGATCTCAAGGCAGACTTTCACTGCAGTATTATAATGGATTTAACTGACATTCTTGATTAAGCATTTCTATCATTTTAGTTAACTCTGTATTTCATTATATTATTAAAAGGCAATGTGCCTTTTTTACTCTTTGCTACTTAGTTCTTTTATAAATATATTGAATTGAGAGCTAAACTCTGGACTCTGTTTAGCCTGGAGAACATCTTTTTGAATCAGATTGCAGATTAAATTGAGCATCTGGTTTAAAGAGGTTAAAGAAAACTTTTTGAAACAGCCTTTTTACTCCCTGTATGTGTACATAGTAAACTTGAATTCTCCTATATTGAGGGCCATGATTTATTAGCTTTTCTTAATTATTGTGAAGTAATATAGACCTGGCCTTAGAATAAGCAAATGGTTAAAAGGAGAGCTTGGAAAAGATTGCTCAGTCCTGAGAAAAAGAAAATTCAAAATAGCCTTCCTGTGATTTTGTTTAATATAAGAAGGGGCGAAGAGAAGCTCTTACAGGCTTTAAGATTCTGTCATTGCACCCTACAATAATTCAGAGCATCCCTGCTATGCCTTTTTCTTGCCTCCATTGAAAGGCTGACAATCACATAGTTGATATCACAAGCAACTACCATTGAGAGATCCATCAAAAAGGGCTGATAACATCTCTTTACTTTACTTTTTACTTTACTTTTATTTGATTTGTATACCGCCCTACTCCCGAAGGACTCAGGGCGGTGAACAGCCAACAATAAAATACATACATACAAAATTTAAAAAGCAGAAATAAAACAAATTTAAACTTTGAGTATTAAAGATATTAAAAATATTAAAATATTGAAATTGTTTAAAAAGAGGGAGAAAGTTAGGCCAGGCCCGCCTGGTGAAATAAAAAGGTCTTTAGAGCGCGGCGGAAGGTGCGCAGATCCGGGATCCTCCGTATCTCCGGGGGGAACTCATTCCAGATAGTAGGTGCCCCCACAGAGAAGGCTCTCCCCCTGGGGTCCGCCAGTCGACATTGTTTGGCCGACGGCACCCGGAGGAGCCCCTCTCTATGAGAGCGTACCGGCTGGTGGGAGGCTATTGGTGGTAGTAGGCGGTCCCACAAGTCTCTTATCTCACTAACTTCTCTTTGTTACAATTCCCAATGGCTTTTAAAATATGAGTCTTGCTTACAGAGTACCTTTAATTTCACGCCACCCGTAAAGTCTTTGACCTCATGTCTCTCTGTTTAATAATGAATATACTGAACATGTCAGTCAGATAAACCAGACCAGGAAATCATCTCCACAAGAAGGGTACTACTACTTTTTTGAGAGTGGTTATAACAACAGAATCTTTCAAGTGTGATTGATCAGTGGAACAACTTGCCTCCAGAAGTTGTAAATGTTCCAACACTGGAAGTTTTTAAGAAGAGTTTGGATAACCATTTGTCTGAAATGGTATAGGGTTTCCTGCCTGGGCAGAGGGTTGGACTAGAAGACCTCCAACGTCCCTTCCAACTCTGTTATCCTATCCTATCCTATCCTATCCTATCCTATCCTATCCTATCCTATCCTATCCTATCCTATCCCATCCCATCCCATCCCATCCCATCCCATCCCATCCCATCCCATCCCATCCCATCTGCTGCTATCTCATGTTTTTCTTCTTTGGTCAGTCACCCTAAACTGTAATTCCATCATAGTCTATGTGAAATAACTTCCAGGCCCTAATCCAGGAGTTCTACAATCTCTGTTATTTGAAAGTTGAAAATGTGAAGGGGAGAAGAAAGAACTGTCGTTTGTAGATTCATTATTTTCTGTTCCATTCTTCCTGCATTAAAAAAGATATGGGCAATATTATGTTTGCTTAAACATTCATTTTATTTGGTAATTTACATTGTATCTAAATGCTTTCTATACAATAATAACTTTAATAATGTTAAACAATTATGCAGCTTGGGTTAAGGAAATAAGGAAAAAATATCTTGCTAATTATTTAATTCTCTGTTCTGCTAATTGTACAGAATGGATTGGAATAGGATAATCAACTGAAGCAATTTCATTAAAAGTCTTAGTTGATCATGGCTATTTTCCATTGCGCTGCTCCTCCAATCCATGGACGGGTAGTATCTCCTAGTTGCTGGGCAGAAAACTGAGTGCTAATTACTTCTCATTGCCAGGCCACGCCCACCTCGACCAATCAGCTTCAGTCTTTCTCACTCAGTTGCTGTGAGAACTTGGCAATTTGAGTGCTCTCTATTTGGATTTAATCTATCTTTAATTATTGCCTTCTCATTGCTTTTTTTATTTTAATTTCTTATTTTACCTGTCATTATACTTCTGCTGAGGAGCTGCTACGTGTAATTTCTGCTGTGCTGTGTGCCTTGGGCGTGGTTGGGGCTCCAAGCCGCCTGGCCTATCTCATCTTCAATCAAGACTGCAGCACGCCGGATTCCGACCCGGCTGGGCGGATCCGTGCTTTTCAAGCCGCTGGCGACGCGCTAGCTTTCTGGTGAGCCGGAAAAGCTGCCGTCGCCCCAGCTCCGACGATCGAGCGGCTCCGGAGTGCTTGCCTTTTCATCGGGTGGCCTCCGTTGATTGGGATCAGCTGTAAAGCGCAAGGAGAGGCGGTGCCTTCAAAAGCAAGCGCAGGCTGTGAGGCAAGCTTTGAAGCCAAAATCGCATCGAAGGTTGACAATAACGCAGGGCAACATCTACAGCGGCGCCATTTCCCCTGCATCGGATTCGGAGCCTCAGAGGTACTCTGGATGAGTGACGGCCGCCATTTTGTTTCGGGACACTGATGGTGTGGTGGCCGCCATTTTGAGGGCGTTCATTAAAAAAAAAAAGAGAGAGAGAGAGGCTTGCCTGCTAGCAACGGTTTGACTTTGGGGCCTTATAAGCCACCCTGCTAAACTTGTGTCCCTGACCCCTGCCCAGGGCGGATTGGCGCTACCCCCCCCATTTGCCTGGTTGGGTTAGCTGACTTTTCATTGGGGTTGAGCCCAGCAGCTTCTGGACCTAGTTTGCCCCTAACCAACTGAGTCCTCACTGTGGGCATCTTCCTTGGGGGAGCCTCGGTGTTGATCTCTTAAGGGCCTGTGCTGCTGCTTGCTTTGTACTCCTTATCATGGCAGACATACCCTTGTCATCTGATTCTGAAGGCGCCTGCAATTATCCTGCCACCCAGCATAAGCCAGGCAAAAAGAAGACAAAATCCAAAGCCCACAGATCCAAATTGGCTTCCAAATCTAGCTCCTCAAATAAGGCGGAGCAGAGGCACCATGAAGTCTTGGAAAAACAGTTTGAAAGGGCCCGACAGCATCAGGCGGCTCTGTCAAGGCAGGCTCACACTTCTGAGTGCGATGCTGATACTTCTGTGAATTTACAGACTGGATCCGCCTCAGGATCGGCCACCAGACCTTATACTTCAAACTTACAACGCTCCAAAGGGGTCTCTATGTCATTGCCAGATGTTTCAAGCCACTCTGATGTCCCCTTGGGTCACAGGCGTCTGCCAGAGGCTACCTTTACACCTACTGCAGCGGGGCTCCGCCCAGAGGCGCCTGACACTTCTGTGAATTTTCAAGCTATGTTATCAGATGCCCTGGCAAAGATTTTAGCAGCTGGCATACAACACGATGTGACTATCAACACCTGTCAGCCTTCTCAAGATCAGGCCCCTGTGGATGAGGCTGTTCCGGGTACCACTAAACGCCGTCCTGTCGAATCGTCTTCGGAGGAGTCTGAAGAAGGGGAGATCTGTCCGGAAGATGTCGAATTCTCTGAGGATGAGGATCTTCCCCCCGAAAAACCCACTTTCACGAATTTGTTCCGGCCTTCTGTCTTCAAGTCCTTACTGCACAAAGCCAAGGTCGCTACTAAGTTTGGAATTACAGAAGGGTCTACTGACAAAGCCTCTGACTCGCAACACCCGCATGATACTCTTTTCCAAGTGGCTCATCAAGACAAAGATGTTATCCCTTGTCCTCCATTGTTCTCCAATGTCATCAAGTTGGCTTTTGGCCAACCTGGTTCCTTGACAGCCCCGAGTGGCCTTGACAAACGTCTTTATGCTGCTGAGTCGCAGTTGGAGGAGTTACTTGCCATACCCTCTGTGGACTCCCTGGTGGCTGCCCTGTCTACCTCTTCCATGCTGACTTCTGACGTGGTGGATGGCCTCAAAGCGGAGGACTGCAAGATGGAGATGGGGTTCCATAAGGCGCACCAAGCGGTAGCTTGGGCTATCAAGGCAGCCACGGCTACGTTGTTTTTCAATCAAGCTTCGCTGATTTGGCTCCGCCAGCTGCAAGAGAGGTTGCCTTCCTCTGATACCAGACTGCACCAAGATATTAATAAACTGGTGGCAGCAACGGAATATTCCGCGGATGCCTCCTTAACAGCGACAAAGTTTGCCTCACGAGCTATGGCAGCAACAGTAACCAACAGACGCCTTTTCTGGCTTCGCAATTGGCGCGCGGATAATAAAGCTAAATGGAAATTAGCCTCAGCGCCTTTTACTGCCCCATCACTATTCGGCCCTTGTCTGGAGCCAATCTTGATAGAGGATAAAGACAAACGCAAAGTGTTGCCGTCCTCCTTTCACCGTTCTGAACGGAGATTTACACCTTATACTCCGCGGCAGTCCTTTCTATCATCCTCGGGACCGGGTGGCTCATTCTACTAGCGTTCCTATTCCCAGGCCTCGGACCGTGCTTCGGACAGACAGTCCTTTCGGGATAGAACCAGGAACCAGTCCCAAGCAAAGCGTCCCTTTAGAAGTTCCTCCTACCGGCCTCCTCGCAGAGGGAAGTGACTCGCTGCTCCCGGGTCCTATCGGAGGTCGACTACAGCAATTCTACCTCAGGTGGGGCCTCTCGACAACCGATGCTTGGATTCTAGCGACCATCCACCAGGGACTGCGCTTAGAATTCCACACACTACCACCAACCAGTTTTCGCCGCTGCCCCATTCCTCGGTGCCAGGTCCAGAGGGAGCTCATGGAAGCGGAGATATCTCATCTCCTCTCCATCCAAGCAGTGGAACCAGTGCCCAAAGACGAGGAGAGAACTGGATTCTACGCTACCTTGCCAAAATCATCAGGGGGCCACAGGGGCATCTTGAACCTGAAACGTCTCAACCAGTATGTACTGTATCGCAGGTTCAAGATGCACTCTCTCAGATCAATTCTGGCGTCCATCAGGCAAGGGGACTACCTTCAATCTGTAGATCTGCGCGAAGCATACCTGCATGTGCCTATCCACCCGTTGCATCGTCGCTACCTCTGCTTCGAATACAATAACATGCATTTTCAGTATCGTGCAATGCCTTTCGGGCTGTCCTCGGCCCCCAGGACCTTCACAAAATTGGTGACAGTGGTCGCGGCTTCCATCAGGTCTCGTTCTGTACGTCTCAGCTGTTACCTCAACGATCTCCTAGTGATGTCAACGTCACCATCGCAGGCTCGGGAGGATATGGAGGTGGTCCTCCAGGCTTTCCAGAGCCACGGTTTCTCCATCAACTGGCAGAAGAGCCACCTGACACCTACGACGCGGCTCCAACATCTGGGTGCAGTAATCAATTCCCAGCTGGGCCAGGTGTTTCTGTCTCCAGATGGCATTCGCGACATCAAATCGATGGTGCGACAGGTCCAATCCCAGAAGAAGGTACCCCTACTTCTGTTGACCCAATTGTTGGGGAAGTTAATCTCCTGCATCCATGTCGTTCCGTGGGCACGCAGACATTCTCGCCCGCTCCAGTGGCTGTTGCTTCCCTTTCAGAGAGCCCACCGCAGCACGTCGACTCATCAAATTGTCTTACCCCCGCAGACTCGTCTATCGCTCACGTGGTGGAAGTCGTCTGCTCTAGAAAGGGGATGTGTCTTTTTGACCCGGAACGAGTTGTCCTGATTACTGACGCCAGCCTGTCGGGCTGGGGAGCCCATCTACAGAATGCGGTGGTTCAAGGTCAGTGGTCTCCGGTGGAGCGGGCAAACAGCATCAATTGGCTGGAGTTGAGGGCTGTTCGTCTCGCCTTGCGCCATTTCGTACACGCCTTGGAGGGTCAACACATGTTAGTCCGGACGGACAATGTTACCACCAAGGCGCACATAAATCGGGAAGGTGGCACACGCTCCAAGTCCCTGATGTTGGAATCGGAGAGTCTTTTAGCCTGGGCAGAATGACACACTGCTTCTCTAGTGGCGGACCACATTTCGGGGCAAGACAACATCATGGCGGACTGGCTCAGCAGAGAGCACTTGGACCCTGCGGAGTGATCTCTTCATCCTGCACTCTTCGAACAGATTGTGAGCAGATTTGGTCGTCCTCAAGTGGACCTCTTCGCCACGCCCCAGAACGCCCAGCTACCAAGGTTGTACACGCGTTACCCGACCAGCGGACGATCTACACTGCCAGTGGCTTTCCGAACTCCTCTACGCGTTCCCACCTCTACCGTTGATTCCACGACTGATTTGCAAAATGTTGTTGGAGGGAGCAGAGTTGATTCTGATTGCGCCACAGCCTTGCCGACCCTGGTATGCAGACCTGATGGGCCTGTCTACAGTACCACCATGGGTAATACCTCTGCAAGCGAACATGCTCAGCCAGGGGGTCATCTTCCACCCCGATCCAGGGTGGGTCCGATTGGCCGCCTGGCGCTTGAGCGGCTCCAGTTACAAAAGGACAAATTGTCCTCTGGTGTCATTAAGGTGATTCAAGCTGCAAGACGCCCTTCCACTACTAGGATTTATGAGGCCTCTTGGCGTTCGTTTTCTGCCTGGTGTGTTTCCCATCACGTGGACCCAACCTCTGCGGATGTCCCGGATGTACTAGAATTTTTGCATGAAGGTTTAGCCAAAGGTCTAGCTTCCGCCACGCTTCGTCGCCAGGTGGCAGCCTTATCCACCGTCATTTCTTGCGAGAAACACCGTACTCTATCACACAATCCTAGGATTAGGAGTTTTCTTCATGGGGCCTCCAACATCTCTCCGCCTGTGATACACAGATACCCATCTTGGGATCTTCCGTTAGTGCTACAAGCGCTTACCACTTCGCCATTCGAACCCCTGGCTTCCGTATCTCTAAAATTTCTAACGCTTAAGGTCACCTTTCTACTGGCCATTACGTCAGCTAGGCGTGTATTGGAGCTCACTGCACTGTCTGTTCACAAAGATCTTTGTGTGTTTCACAGCGACAGAGTAGTTCTGCGCTTGGACCCATCCTTTTTACCAAAGATTAACTCAAAATTCCACCGTACCCAAGAGTTGGTTCTAACTTTTGTCTGAATCCTCGTCACCAAACTGAATCCTTATGGCATACTTTGGACGTTAGGCGTTAGGCGTGCCCTCCGACGTTAGGCGTTAGGCGTGCCCTCCGACGTTATATCAAGCGTACTGAGTCTTTTCGACAGACTGAATCCTTACTTGTATCTTTCACTCCTTCATCAATGGGGAAGAAGGTGTCGTCTAGTACAGTGGCCAGGTGGATTAAAGCTTGTATCACAACGGCCTATGATGTCAGAGTCTGTCCTCGTCCGACTAGGATTTACGCACATTCAACACGAAGTGCGGCTGCATCGGCAGCTTGGTCTACGAACGCTTCGGTGTCTGAGATCTGTAGAGCAGCCTCCTGGGCATCTGATTCGTCCTTCATACGGCACTACAAAATTGACCAATATGCCTCGTCGGATGCTGCCTTTGGTCGTAGAGTTTTGCAACAAGTGGCCACACCCAGGAATGAGGACTCCAGTCAGCCTCCCGCCCTAGGCACTTGAACTTGGGTACATCCCGTCCATGGATTGGAGGAGCAGCGCAATGAAAAACGGACGTTGTGTCCCTGAACATCCATTTTCGGGGCGCTGCGACTCCAATCCATACCCACCCATTCGGCTTCCTGTTGTGTGTTGTTATTATTCTTGTTTGTTGGAGTATTATAGTTGACATTGTTCCTGCGCCTTCGTGAGGAAAGACTGAAGCTGATTGGTCGAGGTGGGCGTGGCCTGGCAATGAGAAGTAATTAGCACTCAGTTTTCTGCCCAGCAACTAGGAGATACTACCCGTCCATGGATTGGAGTCGCAGCGCCCCGAAAATGGACGTTCAGGGACACAACGTCCGTTCTTTTCATATATTCAGGTTGCATTTTAAACAGCACTGGTCCTAGCTTTTGAATTCTTTAGCTTTGTAGTTTACTACTTCATAGTACTGCCAGTACAGAGGTGAAATCCATCAGGTTCTGACAGGTTCTGGAGAATCGGTAGCAGAAATTTTGAGCAGTTCAGAGAACTGTTTGCAGAAATTTTGAGCAGTTTGAAGAACTGGCAAGTACCACTTCTGGCTGACCCCAGAGTGGGGTGGGAATGGAAATTTTGCAATATCCTTCCCCCAGGAGAGTGGAGGGAATGGGAATTTTGCAGTATCCTTCCCCTGCAGTGGGGTGGGAATGGAGATTTTGCAGTATCCTTCCCCTGCCACACCCACAGAACCCCCAAGAAGCAATGGGTGGAAACTAATCAAGGAGAGAAACAATTTAGAACTAAGGAGAAATTTCCTGACAGAACAATTAATAAGTGGAACAACTTGCCTGCAGAAGTTGTGAATACCTCAATACTGGAATTTTTAAAGAAGATGTTGGATAACCATTTGTCTGAAGTGGTATAGGGTTTCCTGCCTGGGCAGCGGATTGGACTAGAAGACCTCCAAGGTCCCTTCCAACTCTGTTATTCTATTTATTCTAACCGGTAGTAAAAAAAAATGGGATTTCACCACTTTGCCAATACCACCTCTTACTTAAAATTTCTCTAAAATGCAAAATACATTATAATCCTATTAATTTCATATTAAGATAATTTGTAACTTTTCTTGGGATGTATGCTACCAGTTTCTGACTTATTTTTGTTGAAAAACTGGAATAAGGTAACAAGAATGATTTTCATGTCTTGCTGTGTCATGCTGTTTGTTGAAGTTGGCTAGTAAGACGTTTTTCTGTGAGGAATGATCGTTGATAGCGTATGCATTTCCTTAAAGTGAAGGGAGTTGGTATCCTGTTACTTCATAATCATTCTACAGTTTTGATCGTGATCAGTAGCTTTCACTGCTACCAGTTTCTGACTTATTTTTGTTGAAAAACTGGAATAAGGTAACAAGAATGATTTTCATGTCTTGCTGTGTCATGCTGTTTGTTGAAGTTGGCTAGTAAGACGTTTTTCTGTGAGGAAATGATCGTTGATAGCGTATGCATTTCCTTAAAGTGAAGGGAGTTGGTATCCTGTTACTTCATAATCATTCTACAGTTTTGATCGTGATCAGTAGCTTTCACTGCAAGTATGCTTGTTTCTTTTTGCTAAATTTGAAGGCCTAGAACAAGTACTCTTTGTTAGATAAATTCAGTGGGGTTGCTTGCAGGATTACATTTATTCTTGAAAAGGCAGAGATGCTCAACGTTACTCTAAAATCAGAGCCTACTGAGGAAGAAAATAGAATTACTGGCATTTCTATTGAATCATATGAAGAAAATCTTTTTTTGTAAGTATCTCATTATCTTCATTTTTTCTTTGTTTTGATTATTCTTTCACTTCAGATTCTAACTTTGAATGCAGTATAGTAATATTCCTTGTGCAAAGAACAGTGGAGCATGCCTCAGATTTACTACTACTTCTGCTGGGCTCTAAAAAAATCTCATTCTTGCCAAGCATTTGGACATGAACGCTGCATTTATTGCTGCACCTTTGCAAACTCCCATCCTTTGTATATGCTCTGAGGAAATAATTACATGGGGTGGGAGGAAGATGAGAGAAACATCTGTTTTATCTTACAGCAGCACATTTATGGAGGAAATCTGTTGCACTGGTGACAGGTATGTGGCTTCGGCTCACAAAACAATTTAAGTTGTTTTTAAAAGGAAAAAAAGAGAAAAATACTATCTCTTAGTGAGCTCAGGTTATTGCAGACTAGGCAGACAATTTGTGCTATGAAAAACGTTTTATACTGGAAGGTTGTGGCATAATTTTCTCTTTCCCTGTTACAAACTGAAAGGCCTCACAGGCAGGTATCTCCTTCCAAGGGATCCCTAGTAATTATTATAGGTCCGTGATGGCAAACCTATGGCATGCGTGCCACCTCTGGCATAGATTTGCCATCACGGACCTATAATAATGCTCTGTGGGCATGCGCACTGGCGAGCTGGTCTTTGTGTTTCCGTGGCTCCGACGCATGCGCTCATGCATGCGTATGCACGAACATGCACGTTCCGGTTTGGGCACTCCATGCCGATAAGGTTCACCATTACTGTTATAGGTGACCACAAGTCAAGCTGGTAATCTCCAGTCAGGGCTTTTCAAAGTGGTCAGTATCAACTTCCAAGGATCAATGGACTATCCAAGGATTATTATATTGTTATTATTTGTAATAGTATTAGTTAAAATAATATTTATTGCAGTATTTCTTCATGTAATAAATAATAAATTTAAATTTGAAATGAAACTACAACTTTTCTTACTACTTATAGTCTCAGAAAAACCATTGTATTTTATTTATTCAGTTTCTGTAATTGCCCATCTCAGTCAACGACTCTGGGCAGCTTATACCTAAAAAAATATATTACAATTAAGACATTTTAAGACAATAAACAACAATTAAAAAATCCAAAATAAATATACGTAGCATTTAATGGGATATATGCAAGAAGTATACATTCTGTTCAACATTGGAAGAAATACCCCATTCCAACAATACCTAATTAAAAACGTAAACTTGGAGAATACACTGCAATGACAAAACTAACAATATATATACATAATAAAATTTTAAAAGAAATTGAAACTTAAGCAAGAATGGTTCCCATACATACAATGCATCACATAGCAATGTAAACATAATCACATAAGAGTCTTGCTTCTTAGGGGCCTAAATGTTTGTAGATTGCAAATTACCAGATGTATTGCTGGGATTCTCTCTATGGGGCATAGGGTCCTCCCTTCAATGTGACTGTGGGGTCCAACATCAAACTGTAGATCGCACTGTGACCAGCTGTAAGCTGAGGGCGTATACCAGTCCAGTATCTGATTTTTAAAAAATATAAATGATGCTATGCTTCAATGGTTAGATGGTCTAGACCAGGAATGTCAAACTCAATTTCATTAAGGGTTGTGTTTGACCTCGAGGGGCCGAGTGGGCATAGCCATGATGGGCTTGGTCAGGATGGGTGTGGCTAGCTCGACGTCCTGCAGCTGTCTGGCAGTGAAAACGGAGCCTGGGAGGGCTGTGTGCAGCCCTCCCGAGCTCCTTTTTCACTGGCAGACGCCTGCAGAGGGTGTTGCAGCCAAAAGCAGCCAAAAACAGACCTTGGGAGGGCCACGTGCGGCTGTCCTGAGCTCCATTTTTGGAGCTCAGGAGGCACTGCAAGCCAGTCCTTTGCTGTTTCCAGGGCGGCCCTGCGGGCCGTATCCCATCTGTGGGCATTGAGTGTGACACCCTTGGTCTAGACATTGGGAAAGACTTGGTAGAGAGAAATATAAAATCCTGTCTAGGCATCTGGCTGACTGAGACCAACAACAGCCACCACCACTACCATCATCACAACAACAACAATAATAATACTACTTTCCCACAATATGCTCTTGGTTTTAGCACAGTAGATTGCAGAAATGATTTGTACTTCCTGTAGAAGGCTATTTTTTCTTGTTTCTTTAACCACTTTGGTTGTAACAATCCATTGATTTGTTATAAAATATATAGTATTTTATATACCGTGTTTCCCCAAAAATAAGACCCTGTCTTATATTTTTTTTGAACCCTGAAATAAGCACTTGGCCTTATTGCCATGTGCTCAAAAGCCCGATTGGGCTTATTATCAGAAGATGTCTTATTTTGGGGGAAACAGGGTATTTGATTTGTTCTAAAAGTTTAATATCTCCCAAATGGAATTTGCAACAGGTTTTCTTTAGGTAAGTTCCTGCATTGGTGAATCCTGACATTGTGTTGCATGTCGGATCCCATTTTTTGTTTTTATGATTAATAAGTTCACAATCAGGTTTTGATGCCAATAATCTTACATATTCATTTTCTCTTTTATAGAAATGAAGATCTTAAGCAGATGCTGGAAAGCAGTAAAGATTCTGCTAAATTGGAGGCTATGAAAAGGATTGTTGGAGTATGTTCAGCTTTTATTATGTGTATTATACAGTTTGAATCTTTTTTCATTTTGAACATTCATAGAAATAATTTAATAAATTTACATGTCCCTTGATTCCCAGCAACTCTGGGTGTTTTACAAATGGTTTAAAATGAAGAGTAAGATGGCAAAAACAAAGGGGAACAAAGAAAACAACCCACATGTTCTAAAGGGGATTTCACGCACCCTGGCCCAACCACTGAATGAAGAGCCAGGTCTTCAGAGCCATTTGAAATACAAGCAGGTTGGGTTCGGTTAGAATTTGGGGGGGGACCTCATGATAGAGGGCAGGGGTTGCTATAGTGAACACTTGCTTCCGAGATCCCAATAGATATTGTTGTTTAACTGACAGAACCCAAGAGCATACCAATCTTACAGCATCAGTTCAGTTTGGTATTTTTTATCATTTTTCTTTTCCCTACTTCATTGTTTTGAAGAACCTTCTAAGAGATTTTCAGGAGAATTGAAAATAAGTTCAGTCAATGTGATTCTAAATGAATCTAAATGAAAGGAGCTTTTCTGTTCACAGGAGTCCATATTTGCATCCAAACTGGACTGTTGTATATTTTGTTAAATATGATCTGCAGAATCAAAAATACATAGGTCACATTTCCTCAGTCTTGGCATCCTCCTCTAGATGCTGGTTAGGAAATTGTGGCAGGTATTTTTTTGCATTCTTATTTTTCCATTCAGACTCCCTGTGGTTTACAGTATCTGAAGTTCAAGTCCACATGTTGTGTATGCCAACTTTTGGAAAAGCTGGTGTATATTTTGAATAAAAATATATGACCAGAAGCCAAAAACAAATAAACAGACTTACAACAAGTAGTTTGCAAAACCTGAGTGCTAAAATAGATTAAAAATGGTTTTTAAAATTATAGTATACCTAAGTAGGTGCATATTGATTAGACAACATATGCAAAACACAGAAAAGAAACAATTAGCTGAAGAAAATAAGGCGTGAGATAAAAAGGACATATCTAAAATGTAATTAATACCAACACTATTCTCTAGTCATTTTGATACCTATTTATCCTTGAAAACCATCCTTATTTCCACCATGTCTGTACACTAAAATTGTAAACTGTTCTTTAAAATTCTTACCTCTTTTTAAGATTCCTATTAATCCTTCGAACGATAACTTTTTAAATGTTTTTCATTTCTTTAGACCCGTTAGTTATATTTCATGTATTTATTCTGTGAGTCAATCTTTATTCTATTCTCTATGAGCAAGGTTAATGATCACTCACTTTTATATTTAATTTATGTTTATTCAGCACCCAATCTTTTAATATAAAGGAGAATAGTCAAGTGAGACTAAGGATTAAAAAAAAATCACTAAATAAAAATATATATATTTTTTATTGAAATTATGTGATCATGATTTTTATTTGTCAAATTTATCTCACAAGAAGTGATTCTGGGCAACATTATGAGACCAAATATATTCTAAAAAGATTCCAAATATATTTTTTCATAGTATGCTGCAGTTATTGCCACTTAAATAATACAACATACAGAGTTTTAAAAAGTAATATTGCCATTTTATTATGCTGTAAGTATTATTGGGATATTTGTGAAGTCTGATAACAGTTTGGTTTCAATTCTACCCCTTTTTAAATCAGAATAATTCATTGGTGTTCTAGCAAAAATGGTATTCTAGATTATTTTCAACTGTCCCTTGAACAAATTGAACTAATTTACCTATGTACTTGTTTTAAATTAATTGAAATTTCTTTGAAAAATTATATAATTTAGAATTTCCTTTTAAGATATGTTATCAAAGAAGAAACTTACTTCAGAGTTGAAGGAACTTAGTTGAAAATTGAAATGTACTATTAGTGTATATGTATTAAATTATTCACTGTATTTTAAAGTAGCATGTTATATTAAAGGAATTTTTTCTTTTTCTTTTAAGATGATTGCCAGAGGAAAAAATGCATCTGAATTGTTTCCTGCAGTAGTGAAGAATGTAGCAAGTAAAAGTATTGAGGTATGGTGACAAAACACTTGTTCTTTTAATTCTAAGAGCATCTTTTAAAACTTCTACGTCCTTTCTTGCCACAGTTGTTAAGTGAATCACTGCAATTAAGTTAGTAACATGGTTGTTAAGTGAATCTTGCTTCCCCATTGACTTTGCTTGTCAGAAGATTGCAAAAGGTGATCACATGACCCTGGGACACTGCAATCATCATAAATATGAGTCAGTTGCCAAGTGTCCAAATTTTGATCATGTGCCTATGCTACAATGATTGTAAGTGTGAAGAACGATCTTAAGTCCCTTTTTTCAGTGGTGTTGTAACTTCGAACAATCACTAAGTAAATTATTGTAAGTCAACGACTACCAGTACAGTAATTATAATAATGTTCCAGTGAAACAGGTGTAGAAAAAGTAATGAATCTTCTATGATAGGAACATGTGATATAGGTCTAGTTATTCCTGTCTGTTGACCTTGCTCAGTGTATTCACAGGGAATGACTTTGCTTTTAATAGAAATTCCTGTCAGTTACATGTTGCTTTTGCTAAACTGTAAATGTTAAGCTTACCTCTGTCTTTATTCATTGCTAATATTTGGCATGATTCTGTACCTACTTATTGTTTGGCAAAGCTGCAACTGTCCCTATTAAAATTCTTTGGTACAAATATTTCTGTCCCTATGAGGATATCTTTGGTTAGGTTAGTTCAGCCCATCATTTTTTTTTTAATTGAAAAAGTTTTTCAAATACAAATTTTCCCCCCTTCCCCCCGCTCCTCCCTAACCCCCCTCACCCTCCCCTTCCCCTTTGACTTCTTTATAATAAAACCCAAATTCATAACAGATTATATCATACTTTACCATCCACTTAGTCCATCTCCATATGCTGACCCTTTCTTTCTAATAAAATTATCATATCCCCCCTTATACTATACTATAATATACATTTCAAAGTGACATTCTATTATAACATTATCTAATAACTCCTAATTTAACATAATAATATTATTATATCTCCCAATTTAGCGATTTCCGCTCATGATCTACCCTTTTACTACCCCCCATACGATATAACATTTCAAAACATACTTCCACTATAAGACTATACAGTAAATCCTAATTTAACATTTATTCAGTTCAGCTACCCATTTCCTTCCCCCCATCATTATGTCTCTTAGCTCAAATCTTTTACATATATTCACATCTAAACATAATATCCCTTTTCTTTAAACTAAACAATCAATAACCTAACCTATCTCCACCCACTTTCCTACAAAACTACCATAATTGTTCTTAATATCTTTATTCTTCTGCCCACTCCACTAGAAAAATATTCCCTTATGTAAATAAAATCCTAAAAAAAAAAACAACTTTAAACTTGTAATCCATATGATATCTTCTGTAATATCTTTCAACTGGATGATAAACTCCATCACCCATGTTAGGGTAACATCGCATCCTAATTCCAACAGTATTTTCAGTATCTTCAATTACCATCTGCCCCCATCAGTAACAAATATCTTCATATTGCAAAAAGAAAAAAAAACACAACAACCACCCGAGTGACTTTATATTTATATTCCATATAATGTCTATAGAGGTGTCTTTTATCCAGATTATTAATTCCAACCACCATAATAGGGTAACAACCAGATCTTCTGCGTGCCCCAATCCAGTAAATCTCTTGCCATGTAACTCAGCGTACACGTAATATATTTATCAAGAAATCCAAAAAACAAACAAGATATTTCCAATCCATTCGATTTAAGGCCTTTTTCACATCCCAAAAAATTCAGTACTGCAGAGATCTGTCACTCTCCTCAGGATAAAATAAACCAATACTTTGCCCATTATCTTTTCATATATTCAGTCCTCTCATAAATAACTGGCATTACACTGTTGTTTAGTTTAAAAGTTTTTGTTTTTGTGAGACCTACTTCTTCTTTTCTTGACTTTTTGTGGGTTGGATCTCCATCCTGAATTCCTTTCTGTGGATTGTGTATCGACTATTTGGTTTTCGTGCTGATCTATAACTTGATCTTGTTGGTTTTGCTTTTGTGGCTGAAATCTTTCTGGTTCTGTAAATTGTATATTGACTGATTGACTTCCATGCTGGTTTGTGGCTTGATACATCATTGCATTAGGGTCCGGAACTGCCTCTCTTATATTAAATAATCCAGCTGAGACCTCTGAGAGAGAATCCAAAAGCGGCTCATCTGTGGAGACCTCTATAACTTGTTGTTTCTTCATTACTTCCATCTCCTTCAGCTTTTCTTGAGTTTCTGTCTCTTGTTGATTTTGCTTTTTAAGGACCTTGTAGTAAAATTCTTCCGCTTTTTCAACAGTATTTAACTGATATCTTACTCCTTGATATCTCAATATTATACCCACTGGGACATCCCACCTGAATAAAATATTTTGTTTTCTTAGCTCAGTCACCAAAAGTCCAAATTTCTTTCTATCTCTTAACATCTTAGGCGGCAATTCTTTATATATCCAAATTTTTCTCCCATACAGTTGTAGAATAGAATTAAAAGATTTTTGCACAATATCATTTCTTATTTCTTTATCTGTAAAGTAAATCACCACATCTCTAGGCAGTTGCCTTTGCTTTGCAATCCAAGAATTTACTCTATAGGCTTTATCAATTTTACAGAATACCTCCTCAGGATGAACCTTTAAGATCCCAGCCAGAACTTGAGCAGATATTTTTCTTAGGTCATCACTGTTATTTTCCTGTAAGCCTCTGATTCTGATCGCAAATTCTGTAAGTCTGTATTGCATCATTACAACTTCTCTTTCAATTCCTTGCTTTATATCTTCTGCATTATAAGTCTCGTGACCAGCTTCCTCTTTAGACTTTACTTCTAGACTATTGTCTTGAATATTTATTAAATCCTTTTCAATTCTTAATATTTTATTGTCCAAATTATAAATCTTATCATCAATTTTCTCCATTTTAGACTCTAATAATTTAATGTTTGTATCCAACTTTATAACAACTTCTGAAAAACCATTAGTCACTGTTACAATCTTTTGTTGCAAGTTATCATACTTTAGTTGTATAATTTCTTTAATTTCCTGCCTTAATTTTTCAAATTTCTGGTTCACAGTCTCATGATATTTTGCCATTTCCTCCTGAATAAATTCTTTTAAGTTAAAACCATTCTGCAGAGTCTGTAGGCTCAGAGTTTGTTCAAACAGTTGTGAGTGGGGAAGCACACCCCCCCCGCTTGTCTATCAGGCTTTATTAGTAACGCCATCCTGCCAGCAAACTCTTTTTTTCCCCCCCCAAACAAGATCAAGTACAAATCTCCAAGAAGAGAGGAACTTAAAATAACTAATTTTCTTCCAAATTGTAGCCAGCACTATATATTCCACTACTTTATATCTGTTACGGAAGGACTCTCACTTTCAGCTTTCTTCTACTTCCCAAGCCTCAGCGGTCGCCATTTTAAAGGTTTTTTCTCTTTCGCTCTGAAATGCTTATAAATTCAATAAGGATACTTGCAATTTAGGGTCCCAAGTCCAAATCTCATCTTTTTTAGTAAATCCATCTGCTAGGTTCGTTGATTAATCCAGTTCCAGTGCCTAGCTCTGCAAAAAGGCAGAGTTCTCCCGATGCCCAGAGCGACGGCAAGGGGAAATAGGGAGCCTCAACCTGCTCATCCCCAAGAGTTAAAAAAAAACCTCTGGGGACTTCGCAGAGGGCTCTACCTGCCCTCGCCTACTCTAACTCACATTTCCGTCAGTAGAATGTTATTTTGAAATGTATGGTAAAAGGGGGAAGTAACAATATTAATAATATTATTAGCAAGTAAGGGTCAGTATTTAGAGGAGGGAGTTAGGGGATGGTAAAATATTATATAATCTGTTATGAATTAGGTCTTTGTTGTGAAGAAGTCACAGGGGGGGATGGGTGGTGAGGGGGGGTTAGGGTGGAGTGGGGGAGAAAAATGGGGGAAAAATTTGTATTCAAAAACTTTTTCAATAAAAAAAAAGGAAATGGAGTTTTTCGAGCCGCCGTTCAGGTGTAAAGGCGGCTCTTTACAGGCAACGGGGCGGCGGTCACGGAGGACCGTCTGGTGGCGCCGGAAGCCAGACAGGAAGTCCCAGTTCAGCCCATCATTGATGAAATAATGGTATGTTAACTCTTGAACCAGCAGCCTGAATCCTTCCAGGAGGATCAGGGCGAATGCACTGCGGTAATTTGTGTATGTGCATGCCCGTGCACACCTTTTATTCAGTATTGACTCTTGGCAACTGCCTGTACAAGTCTGTGAAGTTTTCCTGGCAAAATTTCAAAAGTGGTTTGTTTTACCTCCTTCCTAAGGCTGAGAGAGAATGATTGGCCCAAAGTCATGCAGTTGGCTTCGTGTCTAACAGACTCATGGTCTCCCAGTTTCTAGTCTGATGCCTTAACCATCACACTAAAGTGGCTCTCATAATAGTCAAATACTCGTTGAGTATTTGTCACAGTAGAAGTAGAAGGCATAAATTGAGTGAATAAATTAATGGTTATATGTTGGGTCATCTGGTATCTGTTTTTCTCATATTTTGTTAGTTTGCATTTATTTCTCATATTCTACAGTAATTGAAGCATTTCAAATAGAAGCTCTGAATTACATTGGTACATTTTCCAATGTATTTCTTCTGTATTCTCATTTTTTTTATAAAAGTACTTGTTGCAACATATTAGATTTAAAAGCAGGTTCATGGAGAAAACATCTTTACTAGTCTTAATAGTACACTTAGATTTTCTTTACTGTCAAGATATAGAATAAAGGGAACAGTCATAGTTGAAGGAAAATATGGAGACTTGATTATGTCTATAGAATCTTAAGTAAAAGCATTATCCTGAGAGGTAAATTGATTTGTCATTGCTATTTTAGGCAGAATTACTTATTCAGGGCCTCTGAATATAGATTATTAATACTTCCAATAAATTGTATAATAATATCCTCTCTTCCATTACTTCTTTCTTTCAGTTACTTTTATCAGGCATAACAATAAGGAGTATACAGCTTTTTTTTGGAAACCAAGGATGTTCTTGCTGTTATGAATGGGTTATTAATTCTTGTGCTTGATTTAATGTACAATGTTTAAATATAAGGGAATGATCTCATTAAATAGGGCTAATAAAATTATTACTGTATATTAAAAAAAATCATCTGCACATCAGTGGGAACTTTTGTGCAAACTGTTTAGGCTTCATGGAGTTCTGCACTAAACCATAACATGTGCATTTTGTTTTACTTGGTGGTCTACCTAAATTATTTCTTTCTCCACCATTTTTTTCTCTATAATCACATTTGGATTCTTCAAAGAATTATAGAATTTGACAGAGACATTTAGGCTGCTCCAAGCAGAAATCCAAATTTCTGATCACATGCAGTGAAAGGAAGCCCATCAGCTCTCTTAATAATTGGTTGTTGAACTATTACTCTTTGGAAACTTTTCCTAACATTCAACGGTAATCTAATGTTATGTAAAATTAAATCTATTACTCCATATCACGTCTTATAGATTGATATAAAGATGTTTTGTCCTTCTCTTATTGACGCACAGTATTTGGATTTTTGAAGATTAGCATATCCTCACTTAGCTCAGTCTATTCATTCTTCATAGTACATAATGTTTGTCTGAATCCTCCTTAAATTAAACATACTTAATAATTAAAATATAGTCTGTTGTATGAAGTCCATAAGTTCTCATCACTGAAATAATTTAATATCTCCCATTCACTTCAACCTTCTTTTCTTATTAACTTCTCAGCCATATAGTTCTCCTTATCTTTGTTCTGAATTTATTCAAGTTTACTTTATTGAACTCCAAGATATGCTTTCAAGCCCCTATCAGCTGCTTAAACTCTAGCGATCAAGTGATCAGATCTTTACATAGTTTTCTAATGGGATTTTGGAGTCTGATTAGTTGGACTATCTTTTTCTGGATCCAGACACTGTGATTGATCTGCATCGACCTTCTCCTCTGGATCCACAGACTTTGGTAGTTGATTTGTATCCCAGTCTTCCTTAATATCAAGAGATTATTCATATTATCATAGTTTTATGGTCACTACTATTAAATGTGTTCTTATAATGTAGGAATGGGTATTTCTACAGAATGGGTATTTTTACACAAAAACAAATGTATTATCACATTTATTTTTCTTAGTATCCTTAGTATCCTTGCCCCAAGTCATCCTGAGTTTACCTTCCCCGATTACCTTTTCTACAATTCTGGAAAATCTCTGTAGTTTTCCTTGGTGATATATACCTCTTTCCATCAATTTATGGATATATTTTTTTCTATTCGGATCTTTACTAAGAATTTTGTGTGGTCATGTTTGCTTCTGCAATCCTTGATATTTTTCTGCGCTGTATATATTTTAACATCTATTTTTCAGGAATTCCACTGATAATTAGTTCCTTTCCCCATTGCCTTCTCCTTCTGTGGAATTCCGTTCATCATTTCTCTGAGTTTATTAAACTCTGATTTCATGATACATGTTCAACTACATTCACGAATGAAGGAAAATACATATGTATCCCTGGATAATTTTTGCAGGATCCAATCTGGGTCGGTCACTGGGGCCAGAGTCTAAAGAGAAGTTCCCTGAAGGTGGGCTCCAGCATGAGTCCGAAAGCTCAGAAGACAGAACCTTTGGTCCTGGTGACCGACCCCGATAGGATCTTACAACTACATTCAGCTTTAGTTTTCTGGAAGAAACATGCATAGTAGAGTTTGTGTCCCAACAGATGTCAAACTAATTAAAGTCATGCAGGTGAGTAAAGTGGAGTGTTTTAGGGCATGGTGGGGGGTTAGCTTGCTACAGTTTACTAAAGCTTACATACCTTCATGGTTTTATATTCCATGAAAAATCAATGGAAGCACTTTCAGTGGGATGATTTGATAGGAGGTGCACAAAAGTAGTGCAGGACCCACATGTGGCCTGTAAGCTAGGGGTTTCTGATCACTAGCTTAAATCAACCTTACATATGAACTACTTTAAAACCAATGGGAAATACTGCATGGAGCTACTTTCAGCAAGCTCTCTTTCTCTCCCTCCATCATCATTAAGAGGAATGTAGTTTGTTGTACTTTATTGTATATCTTATTATTGACAATGCACTAGGTATTATGAGTTTGGCTTCTAGTAATGGAACTAGGAATTTATGAGGTAAGAGATGTAGTGTGTTTTTTATTCAGACTGCATATCCAAAAGTAATCCTTCATAATCTTTATAACATGATATCAAATTTATCTGAAAAGTATGATTATTAGCCTTTTATGAGAACAATTGTTTAGAATTGGAATTATGAACAAACGATTTATCTCAGACAAATATATATTTAATAAAACATTTAATGTTGTTATGAACATCTAAATTGAATAATGAAACAATAATTCACTAAGGTGAGAATATTTCATATTAAAATAACCATATGGTTCTTCCTAAGAGAAAATTATTTCCTCTTTCCTTGCCAATCAGCTTCCTTCATATCTGTACTGAGAAATTAGAGCCAGCCAACATATAAACTTACTATCCCAAAATAAAAGTCCTCCAATATATTCATATTTCATTTTAGGGAGGAGTTAATGTACCCTCACATAAACATTAGTTAAACTAATTCTGAACCAGGGCAGAAATGTTTGCCTATCTTTTGAAAGATACTAAAGCAAAGCTTTATTGCCTGCTACAAACACTGCATCACATCTTGCTTGTAATAATTAATGGAATATGTTAATGTGTTAGCATGGTATTATCATGATTTATGAAACTGCATATTATGCACTAAATACAAAGTACTGTACAGCTGTGTTGTGAACACAGAGCCAGCAATAATCTCTTTCATGCTGGGTTGTAGGAGTTAATGCTAAGATTTCTTCAGTCTGGTTCAGTCAGTTTTTATAGACTATAAAAATACATATTTATTCATTAGATTTATTTACCACCCATCTCACCTCTCAGTGTTTCTGGATAGCTTAAAACATTTACTTTAAGCAAACATTATAAGTATCTTTGTGGAAGAAACTAGACTATTACGAACAATTTCATATAAAATACACATTGCTGGACTGTACACTTTCCAACAACATGTGAATTGAATATTGAAATACGTTTCTTCTCCATTGAGAGTGGAGACAGCAGCCAGTGTGGGTACTACTCATCCAATCAGATTGAAGGACTGAGTCAGCCAATAACTTTAAGTCCCGCCGTTGTTGCCGGGCAGGCCCACCTTTGGCTCAGTCCTTCAGTTGGACTGGCGTGTGGGCCTTTAGCTCTGACTGCTTTCTTCAAATTATCTGTACCTTTTTGGAAATATTGGTGTTTTTGGATCTGGACTGTTTTCTGACGTTTCTCTGCTTCACCCTATGGACTTGGTTGCCTTTGGATTTCGTGAGTTTTTTCCCTTTGGTTTCCTTTGAGAGCTGTTAATCCCTTGGTGTGTAGGCTTTTTTTGTTTTGTCCCTTCAGGGACCCCTGGGGGGCTTCCTGGACGTTCCTGTCAGGCTTGGCAGCCCCTCCGTTTCAGGATCTGGCCCTTCCTTCCCAAACGCTTCACCCAGGGGCTTGTATTTTTCTTTGGGGCCGTTTTTTCGCGCTGTTTCTGTGGTGGCGGCCATTTTGTCGCCCTTCGCTTCGTTATTGAGCCTCCGACTTTTTAAAAGAGACTTTTACTTACTATTATTGGACTTTGGACTGCTGGCCTTCATCGCCCTTTCCCCCTGGGGGCTGAATTTACTGTCTTCAGTGCTTCCTGGTTGCTTCTCTCCTGTTTAAACTCGGCCTGGCTGCAAGTGCTTTTTTCGCCGTTCCGACGAACAGCTGAGCTAATTAGTGACCTTTTTGGAGCCGACGAGCAGCTGAGCAGAGGCTGAAGGTTCTTTGTGCATGATTCCCTGCTACTGCACTACTGGGGCTTCCTGACTGTTTGCCTATTGAGGCCTTTGACTGTGGAGCTTCGCGCCCCCCCCTCCCAGAGACAGTTCTAAACTGCTGGCCTTGCCTGGAAGCTGTTGGACATTTTAAGGGGCAACTGTTTGAACTGCAATTGGCTGAGCTGGCTGTGCGGGTATTCGTGGAGCTTTGCGCCCCCCTCCTTGGCTCTTGGACCTGATTGTATTCCCGCTGTCCTTACCAACCTCCGTTTGCTGCCTCTCAGATTGCAGCGGCCATTTTGTGGAGTGACTGCGCTCCCTTGCCCTTCTGCCTTTGGAGCGTGTGTACAGGTCTTGAATTTAGTGGAGTTGCCGCGCTCCCCACCTGATCCTATCGTGCGACTGCTGCTTCTGTCTTGGGATCCGTCATCATGCCAAAGTCATTGACCAAATCCAAACATGGTCGTAAGCACAGCTCTGCCATTCAGAGGCAATCGGAGGATGAATCTGTCTCGATTCAAGATTCGGCACAGTCACAGGTTGCCTCATCTGCTCACTCCCATCACAAGAGCAGGAAACACAGCAGCGCGCTGGACAAAGTGGAAAAACGCAGGGACAGAGACCTCACTCAACTTTGTGAAAAGGCGAGCTCTGACCTTCAGGCTTCTACGGCTTCTGCTCCGCTGCAAGGTTCTCGACCAGTGACTCCTGACCAGCTGTCTCTCAGGGATTGCCCTGTCACTATCTCCACTTCGAATTTGTGGGGCCCTGCTCCGAAGGATCTTGTCGCTGATCCGCCCCCGGAGGAGGTTGTTCCTGATGTTCCACCTCCTCTAGACTCCTCTGCGGTTCCCTCGGTTCCGGTACCATCTCAGGAGGCGGTGAATTACCCTCTTCCTCCCGACCAATTGCAGAAGATGATTGAAGCGGCGGTGCAAAAGACCTTGGCTGTGGGCCTTCGTCCTTCCAGTGTGGCTGGCTCTGTTTGGTCCACCTCGCCGGAGCAGCCTCGTTCTTCGGGTCACGCTTCTTCCAGAGTTCACCACTCTCCTTCTTGTTCCCAGGCTAGTCAACACTCATCCTTGTCAGAGGCAGAGGATAGTGACTCTGGGCTGTCAGACGACGAGAACCTTCCGCCTGATCAGCCTGCAACTACTGTCCTTTTTCCACAGGCCTTGTTCAGATCTCTTCTGTTTAAAGCCGTCAATACGGCCCAACTTTCCTCTCCTGCTTCCCAACCTTCTGTTTCTGTACCTCCAAGGACTTTAGACCCTATGTTCGCTGAACCGGCCAAACCGATTACAACCATTCCCACGCCTCCGCTTTTCCTGGATGTCGTAAAATGGCAGTGGGCTTCGCCGGGGTCAGCCCCTATCCCGTCTTCGTCTGACCGTACAAATTTCCACGTCGCATCTGAACTGGACACTCTTCTGCAGCTTCCATCAATTGATGCTCCTATCACCGCTCTCCTGTCTTCTACCTCTGTTCCGGGCGATCCTGCTGAAAGCTTGCGACCTGATGAACGCCGTGCTGATATGGTCCTCCAAAGGGCTCATCTGGGGGCGGCCTGGGCCATCAAAGCGGCTTCTACAGCGTCTTTTTTTAACCGCACCACGTTGTTGTGGCTCCGCCAGTTGCAAGAGAAGTTGTCGCCGGAGGATGCTCGTGTTAAGCATGACCTCAATAAGATTGTAGCTGCAGTCCAGTTTTCAGCGGACTCGACTCTCGGCGCAACAAGGGCGGGACTTAAAGTTATTGGCTGATTCAGTCCTTCAATCTGATTGGATGAGTAGTACCCACACTGGCTGCTGTCTCCACTCAACGAGAAGGAGCATATCAGGTAGGACCAACGCCCCTTCTGACAATCTTCAATGCATGTTATGTTGAAATTCTCAGAGTAGTTTGGTTGTCTATAGATTTTAATAGGCATTAAGATACATTAATCAAAGATATAAATCTGCAGTAGTGCTTGAAACCTATGAGGTAAGTGTATTGTAGCAGTTTAAAATTAGCACCCCATATCTGCCATACATTTACAATCTATTTTGTTGTAGGGATATTTTAAAATTTATTTCTACCCAGCTGTTCTTCTTAGGTTTAATCCTTTATGTTAGTTTATCATTCTCTGGCCTTCTGGAAATTAAAAGTTTGCTAGTATTGATGTAGACTTCTTTATCCCTTTGCATGCTATTTGTCTATTTTTTAAAATGAGTCAGGATTTTTGTTATTTACTTTTATATTTAATTTTAAATAAAAATATTGGGAAATATTTCATACTTCTTTTTTCAGTTTTTTTTTAAACCTGAAAGGTAAAGAAAAGTACTTGAAAAGGAGAAAATGTGTTTTTATCATTGGGTTTTCTCCTTTTTTTCTCTCTGACCATCACATTTCTAGAAAAAGATCCAGTTACAGACCATGTGGCAGAACAAAGATTTCAAAGCTAGTCAAGGACATTTAGTTTAGTCAAATTAATTTTTATAAACAGCGAATTGCCCTACACTTAATTTTAGGCTTCACATTAAAAGATGCAGAAAGTGACCTTAAAATATAATTGGTGGTTTAGAGCAGAAATAACAAAAGGTTTAGTCAATAACTCATGAAGTTTGATATACTTGTATTGATAAACTAATTAAACAGAACTGCCTCTGTTCCTCAACTCTAATGTGGCTCTGTTATTATTAGTTTTAAAGGGACGAATGCTGTAACATTGAATGAAAGTAAATGATGAAAGAATGGTGCAGTCACGAAACTGAAGTTCTCCTGCCTCTGATCTCCAAGTGGTTTCAAGGAACAGAGGCTTTCTCTGCACACCTGCAGTCATTCACTATACAGGCCTCTTGTTGTCAGTGTTGATTGCTGCTTGTTCATAGTACAACAACAAATAATTTAAAGCCTTGTAACCCTCTGTGATTTAATATGTTGCTTTTTGGCAGAATAGACAGAGAAATATTTCTTCAGATAGTGACAATAATTATAGCACAACTGTACTTAGAAGTTTTTTTTACAGTTTTTTTTTTTTTACAATTCCTTTTGATCTATTTAAAATCGAAATCAATTTTTTGTTCAGGTTCATTTAAACCTACATGGGCTTTGTTTAGAAATTAACTAAACTGTAGTTTTTGTAAGCTGTAGACTTTCAGTCACTTATCTGTTTAGAAACTCTGTATATAAAATGCAAGCATATCATGTTGCAGGGAATATAGAATGTCCATAATGTAACAATCTTAAACACCATATTGGATGTTCTTATGGATGATACCAAATTTTAATATGTCCAAATGAACTGATTTGTTTTTCAGATTAAAAAACTTGTGTATGTCTATTTGATGCGTTATGCAGAAGAACAGCAGGATCTGGCACTGCTGTCAATCAGCACCTTTCAGCGTGCTCTGAAAGTGAGTAAAATTAAACGAGAAGCAATTTTTGTTTTTATAAAGTTGTAGATAATTTTCAACAGACAAAACCCAAAATTATACCATTTTATTTCTGAAGTTACCAGTAATCTGCTTTATTGCTTATATAAAGTGCCATTTTTAAAGTTGAAAGTGGTTAAACCCAGTTTTGCAGATGTGGTTTTCTATTTGTATAACTGAAGTTTCCTTCTCTTTCAGCCCCTTGCCAGGATCTCAGGTCTGCTTGGGAGGGTTTTCTCACTCCTCTAGAGAAAGTTACAGACTTGTACTTAGGGCTGCAGGGAAGAGAATTTTTCAGTGGTATTTTAATGGCAGTCACCGTGGTTGAATCCAATCTGATTGGATCTAATAGATTGCCCTCCGCAGATATCAAATCTGTTATTTTTCTAATTGGGTTAGAAACATGAAGGTTTACAGGGAAGGGAATACAAGATTTATAGAAAACTGGAATGAATAACATAGTTTTAATCAAATTTCTGGTAACAACTTTAGAGTATGCAAGCCTTATACACTCTTTAATATTGACTACTGAAATAAACTGTAATATTACACTTGTTATACAGTTGCAAGAAAAAGTATGTGAGCCCCTTGGGATTACGTGGAGTTTTGCATGAATTGGTCATAAAATGTGCTCTGAACTTCATCTAAGTCACAACAATAGAAAAACACAGTCTGCTTAAAATAATACTACACAAACATTAGATGTTGCCATGGTTTAATTGAACATAACATGTAAACATTCACAGTGCAGGGAGGAAAAAGTATGTGAACCTTTCGACTTAATAACTGGTTGGCCTTCCTTTGGCAGCAATAACCTCAAGCAAACGTTTCCTGTAGTTGCAGATCAGATCTGCACAACGATCTGGAGTAATTTTGGACCACTCCTCTTAACAAAACTGTTTCAGTGTAGCAATATTCTTGGGATGTCTGGTGTGAATCGCTCTCTTAAGGTCATGCCACAGCATTTCAATCGGGTTGAGGTCAGGACTCTGACTGGACCACTCCAGAAGGCTTATTCTGTGCTGTTGAAGCCATTTTTTTGTTGAATTACTTGTATCCTTTGGGTCATTGTCCTGTTGCATCACCCATCCTCTGCGGAGCTTCAGTTGGCGGACAGATGGTCGTACGTTTTCCTGCAAAATGTCTTGATAAACTCTCGAATTCATTTTCCCATCAATGACAACAATCCGTCCAGGCCCTGAGGCAGCAAAGCAGCCCCAAACCATGATGCTCCCTCCGCCATGAGGTTTTGATGTTGGTGTGCTGTGCCTTTTTTTCTGCACACATAGTGTTGTGTGTTCTTCCCAAACAACTCAATTTTGGTTCATCTGTCCACAGAATATTTTGCCAGTAGTGCTGTGGAACATCCAGGTACTCTTTTGCAAACTTCAAACGTGCTGCAATATTTTTTTGGGACAGCAATGGCTTACTCTGTGGTGTCCTCCCATGTACTCCATTCTTGTTTAATGTTTTCCTTACTGTAGATGTGTCAACAAAAATGTTAGCATGTGCCAGAGATTTCTGTAGGTCTTTAGCTGACACTCTAGGATTCTTCTTTACCTCATGAAGCATTCTGCGCTGTGCTCTTGCAGTCATTTTTACAGGACGACCACGCTTAGGGAGAGTAGCAACAGTGCTAAACTTTCTCCATTTGTAGACAGTCTGTCTTACCGTGGACACATGAACATCAAGGCTTTTGGAGATACTTTTGTAACCCTTTCCAGCTTCATGCAAGTCAACAATTCTTGATCGTAGGTCTTCTGAGAGCTCTTTTCCGTGAGGCATGGTTCACATCAGACAGTGTTTCTTGAAACCAGTAAACCCAAAACAGGTGTGTGTTTTTAAAGGGCAGGAAAGCTGTCAGCAACACATCCAATATCATCACACTGATTGGAGTCAAGGTTGGCTCACTCCTGGCTCCAATTAGCTCTTGGAGAAGTCATTAGGCTAGGGGCTCACATACTTTTTCCTCCCTGCACTGTGAATGTTTACATGTTATGTTCAATTAAACCATGGCAACATCTAATGTTTGTGTAGTATTATTTTAAGCAGACTGTGTTTTTCTATTGTTGTGACTTAGATGAAGTTCAGAGCACATTTTATGACCAATTCATGCAAAACTCCACGTAATCCCAAGGGGTTCACATACTTTTTCTTGCAACTGTATGTTACATAACTGCTTCTGCTTAAGCATTATCCTATTTGGACTATGTATCAGATGCTGTGGAATTCTAGAAGGAATGGAAAGACAATAAAATGCAATGAGATCTTTCAGACACTATATATAGCAGGAGTGTGAAAGGCAGTTGCACAATCTTGGGGAAAGGCATTGCTGTTTTTAGGAATTACAAAATTAAAAATAGCTATAGAAATGCTATATGGTTGTTTTTAACTGTTATGGTGTATTTTTTGGACTTAATAGCCTCTATATTCATCTGTAATGCAGATTGTGGTGACATCTCACAGAACTATTTTATCAATTAGCTGTGCCTGTCCATACTTTTAGGTGGATTATAAGATTTTTGACAGATGGAAAGCAGCAGGTGAAGCTAGGTAAAGTCACATCGAACACTCAAACTATGAGCACAGGCGCCCCCTACTCCAGGGCTGTGTGCTCTCTCCAGTACTCTTCTCTCAATACCAATGACTGCCTCTCTAAGGATCCATCTGTTAAAGTACTGAAATTTGCAGATGATACAAGAGTCATTGGTGTCATTCGAGACGGTGATCAGTCTGAATACAGTATATTCAGGAAGTTGAACAATTGATCCTGTAGTGCAGCCAGAGCAATCTAGAGCTGAACACGCTTAAAACTGTAGAGATGAGAGTGGATTTTAGAAGGAGCTGTTCTGTTCTACCACTTCTTACTATATTAGACAGCACAGTAACAAGAGTTGAGAACCCAACAAGTTTTAAGGTTCTAGGATTTGAAATGGACACCTAACATTAGAACCATTATTAAAAAGGCGCCACAAAGAATGTTCTTCCTACGTCAACTCAAAAAGTTCAGACTGCCCCTGGAGATGTTGATATAGTTCTACAGAGGAATTATTGAGTCTGTTGTTTGTATTTCTATAACTGTCTGATTTGGTCCAGCAACCAAATAGGACAGATATAGACATCAACGGATAGTTGGGACTTGCAACCAGCCTTCCTTCCATTGAGGACCTGCATACTGCATGGGTCAGAAAGAGGGCTGAGAAAATATCTACAGATCCCTTACATCCTGGAAATAAACTGTTTCAACTCCTCCCCCTGGAACGCTGCTATAGGGCATTGCATGCCAAAACAATTAGACACGAGACAGTGTTGCCCTTTGTGCCATCACTTTGCTGAACATTTAATTCCCATAGTACTGTCATATGCCTACGTAGTATGGCTATATTACTATTATCCTTCTCATCTTTTCTACTACCTCCTCTTAGTGGTATCATTACTATGTTGTTTTGTATGTACACAGAAAGCTTTTGCACCAGAGACAAATTCTTGTGTGTCTAATTACACTTGACCAAATAAACCTATCCTATCCTACTCTATCTTTCTCTACTCTATAAAACATTTATATAACCACTCATTTTATACAAAATTCTGTGTCTCCCAATCAAGAAAAATGAACAGTTCATAAAAATATTTTTTTAGTATTTCTAATTCAAAGAAAAATTGTTGTTACAAATTATTGAATTTGCTCAGCGATTTGATGTTCTCATTTTTCTCAAAAAGATTTAATGGGCAAAGCACAATAAATTAATTATAATTCTAAGTGTATATTTTACTAAATATAGGCAGTTCTATCTACCTTAGTTTTAATTATCTAATGAAGAATTTAAAAGTTAAAACAAGTTTTGATTATTTTGTATCTATTATTAGATAAATATCTACAGTGGCTGGACTAGATTATTCTTTTTGATTTTTTTTGGTAGAACTATGTCATAAAATAAGGCGATAGGATAAAAAAGTAGGAAAAAAAAACAAAAATAAATGTATGCCTTTAATAAGTGGCATTTATTTAAAGATTATTTATATTTTATTTTTGTTTTAGGATCATAATCAGTTGATCCGTGCAAGTGCTTTGCGGGTGCTATCAAGTATCAGAGTGACAATTATTGTTCCAATTATGATGCTTGCTATCAAAGAAGCATCAGCTGATTTATCACCTTATGTTAGAAAAAATGCTGCCCATGCAATTCAGAAACTTTACAGGTAAGTTATCTCTAACCATTAATATATAAGAAATGTTTAATATTTAGCATAATGAAGTTTTACAAAGTTTATGATAAGAACCATATGCTAATGGTGATAAAAATCAATGAAATTACTTTGATGAAGTTGTCTGTTTCAGCATAGATGAAGAACAGTATATATGCTCTGTATGTGACAAGTTCAATTTTATTGAGCAGCTGAAAAAGCTCTGATAAAATTTCTTTAATTTTCTCTTTTTCATTGTCCAGTAGACATATATCCATATTATAACTTAGAATGGAATCCATTACACTTGTTTCTTTTAGTCCACTTATAATATACATTTAGCCCAAATCTGTCAAATAACAACAAATTGCTTATTTGTTCCCTATGACTATCATTAAGTGTTGTACCTTATGATTCTTGATGAATGTATCTTTTCTTTTATGTACACTGAGAGTGTATGCACCAAGACAAATTCCTTGTGTGTCCAATCACACTTGGCCAATAAAAAATTCTATTCTATTCTATTCTATTCTATTCTATTCTATTCTATTCTATTCTATTCTATTCTATTCTATTCTAATATCTGCTGACATTTTTTATATTAAATTTTTAGTCTTGATCCGGAACAAAAAGAAATGTTAATCGAAGTAATAGAGAAGCTTTTGAAAGACAAAAGCACGGTAAGCAATAAAAATTAGCAAGCTTTATAATGAAATTAGAATTGTGATATTTTTACCTAAGTTAAGCCATTTTAAGCATAAAACTCATCAGGATAAGAGTTCAAGTTTTAGATATAGCTACTGATACAGTAATAAAGATGGGACAAAATTCTAATAAAATAAAAATTAGCGTGAACTAGAAGTGCTATTTTATTGTGAAAAAGATTGACATTGTGAGCAGATATGCTGGTTGCTGGTACCTTAATAATTTCTTCTCATTTCCACTGTGGTCTTGTCTAGAAAGTCTGAATCAAATAAATGTAATTTACAAATTAAATGTATACAATATAAATTAGTGAATATTTAAATCCCTTCCCCATTACCACTCATTATTATTTCTTTCTTTGTATATATTTATTTACAATCCTGCCTTTGAATACACATGGAATCCTATTGATTTACAATATTTTTATAAGAACCATAAAGCTAACAAAATAAAATAACCATACTATTATCAACTCTCTCTGAATGACTGGATCCTAAACATATTAACAGATTGAAAGCTCTGAAGTAGAGGTAATTTTTAAGATAGCTTTTTTTAGATTGTAGTGGATGTCAATTATGTAATTCCTTTATTAAGGCTTTATAGATTATATTCAACAGCATGGTTTCAGGAACCAGCTAGGGTAGACCAGTCCTTGTTAAGCGGAGGCAAGAAACCATATTCTAAATAGCGTTCAATGATACCCTCTTCCTTGGAAAATTCTCATAATTAATACTTTAATTATGAAGGCATAATTATCACTGGCAAATATCATCAGAATAAAAATTATTTAGTTCTGCTTTAACTAAGGTTAAAGTAATCCTGGCTTTTAGGTGAATGTTGCATTCCATACAAATAGATTAGTTGTTATTTTATCCATTTTAAATCATTTCGTATCTCTTAGACAAAAAAAAAAATAGAAAAAAAATCATAAATAACATTCTAGACACCTTTATTTTTGGAGTCCTATAGATTTTGTAGGAAGAATATTTAATCTTTAGACAAAAAAAATTATGGAACTGAGTATAGAAACATAGCCTCATAGTTTACAGTACCTATAGTCCTGGACTTACAGCCATTCATTTAATGACCATTTAAAGTTACAATGGCACTGAAAAAAATGACTGATGAGTATTTCTCACATTTATGACTGTTAATGCATCCCCACACTCATGTGATCAGACTTCAGGTGCTTGTCTACCAGCATATATTTACAATGGTTGCAGCATCCTGGGGTTCTGGGATTGCCATTTGTAACCTTCCTAGGGAACTTCTGACAAGCAAAGTCAATGCAAAAAGCCAAATTCACTTAACCGGCTGCATGATTCACTTAACTGTAGTGATTTGCTTAACCACTATGGCAAAAAAAGGTCATAAAATGGGGCATGACTCCTTAACAACTGCTTTCATTAGCAAAGGAAATTTTGGGCACAATTGCAGTGTAGAGGTCTACCTGTATGTCATAGTAGATATAGCTTCCAATAGAAGAAGCAATACATAGTTCAGGGTTGAACTATGGAGTCCTTGGTGCTCTTAGAGTTTGGTTACTTGCTTGCAGACCTTTCATTACCCAATTAGGTAACATCATCAGTGCTCTGATGTGATCACTGATGACATTACCTAGTAAGGTAAGGAAACTTCTGCAAACAGTCAAGCTCAGAGAGCCCCAGGGGTTCCACAGATACAGCTTCCTTGATGCTTATTGGCCTTTTTTGGGTCTGCAGCTATGGATTAAAGTATATATTTCATTTAAAATAAAGTGACTATCCATGTACCCTGTGAAGACTAAATAGGATTATCTGTAGCATCTTACTCCTGGGAAGTCTAAAAATTTGCAGGTCATAGATGTGTTTATTTTATTACTATTACCCTTAATAGTTTTTTCATTAAAATTGCTGATAAATTCTAATGTACAGTATTGTTTTGGGGAAAATGGAGCAAAATCAGATATATTCCTTAACATATGTAACAAATATGCAAGAGAGAATGTGTAAAATGTAATGCTTAGATATATGAATAATCTAGTGTCTTCTAAAGATACTGATTCAATGTTTGTAAAAGATTTACGTGGAGGGGGGAGGAATGTAACACCTGAATTTCTGCAGATGCTATATTGTGATAGATCTATTACCCAGCTATTAGAAGATAAATGACTGATCTTTACCAGCCTCCATGCTTTCAGAAAATTGAAATAAGAAGAGGAATATAATTTGAGCTATATGATTAGGGTAGGTGGGATGGCCATTAATTTAAAAGAAGGAAATGTTGGCAGTGTAGGCCAACTTGCCCCACAGTATCAATCAAGCCTTGATATACTTCTTGTGATGACCCAGCACTCTCAGGTTTTTTGCAGCATTAATTAGAATTCATGACAAAATAGATGCAAGGAAACATTTTGTACCCTTCATAATTTTATAGAAAATTTATTGTTATTAGAGAACCATTTGCTTAGTGTGATTTTTTTCATTACCAGCTTGTCAACTAGCATAGATAATCTGGAGAAAATATGAACTCCATAGATTGGGTGTCACTTTTGTTGATGGTTCATGTAGTTTACCTTGGAGCGCAGATAATGGCTGAAGTTCATAGCAACAGCACAGAAAAACATGGCAACCCGTGAAAGACAAATGAACCATGTTTATTCCTTTAATATATAAAAAAACCTTAATGGAAAGCTGCATTTGAATTTGATGAGCTCATTGCAAGTTTTGTAAGAATGATTTATATTTTCCCATCCAGTAAAGCTAATTTTTAATTTTAATCTTGCTTGTCAATGATACCTTTATAAACTTTTTCATTTATATTTTAAGAGGGTAATTTAAAATTAAATATTATTTTTATGACATACTGAGCAATCTCCTGTACAAATTTGTAGAAATCTGTCCAGAATGATGTCTCCCTGTGTTCATCTTCATAGCTTTATTTAACAGCTTCCTTGAAAATACTATTCTTTGTATGTTAATTATGAATTTAAAATTTTATGTTTAATACAGTAAACATATTGTCAATTTCTTGAACAGTTAGTTTTATAGAATTTATATTTTCAGCAAAGAAATAAGTGCTTAAGAAGTCTCATTTATAAAGAATAAAATTTAGAAAGTATAGATTATCTTTGATACTGTGTGTGAAAACAAATGAAAGAACACAATCCTTTGTATTTAAGATTTGTTATTTTAAGTAAAATACTTAATTTATCTTTATAACTGGTACTAATCATAATAGTAGTATTATTGATAAAGCCAGTCAAGGTAAGAAATATTAAAAACATTTGATAAAGAAACAAAAAAGGTAGAATAAATTTTTAAAAATGTAATCCCCCCCTCCCTTTACAAATGATGTGATAGAAAATAAATGTAAGTATACTGCATTTTCTTTAGTTCTTTACAAATAATCAATTCTGGTTTTTATGGAATGAGTTCTATACATGCTGGGACCAGCAGGTTCCAGTATGGAACAAGGCTGAAGACAATAAATGCAACGTCACGTTTATAGTTATTGGTAATTTATACAATCCCCACAGGATTTGGAACTTGTTTAGCATAATAGCAGAACTATATTCTGAGCTGTTTTCTTTCAGTTGTAATAATAGGTGCATATTAATAAAGCAGATGTCAATGAAAAATAGGGAAAACCTATAACATGAATATCATTGTATTTAATATTTTTTCTGAAAGTACCATTTCAGTAAATTGTATTTCTATTTAATTGCTTATTTTAAATCATTGGGGAAATTTTAGAGGTTGAAATGCGGATTCCTAGTTCTCTGCTACAATGTGACATTAATTTGCAGCTAGAAACCTTCACATGCATGCTTAACTGCATATGTATCAGTTGTTTCATATAGAAGCCTTGTCAGGTTATCTGTTTTGCATAGCATGTTGTTTGAAACAAAACAAAATTCAATTACAGCAGTTAAGGAAAAGATAATAGGTAATGCACAGTGACAAGTCATTATGTTATATTCTAACTAACAGTTAACAGAGGCAAGACATGGTATTTGCAACTGTTTTTGAATTTTAAATGTTGTGGAACATTGAAAGGTTCCTTGCAAATAATTAGTACCGCAAAAAAGAAAAAAAAAGAAAAAAAATAAAGGAAAAAAATGAGTGGTTTACATAGGACAAACTGGTATGCTGCAAATTATTTGGGAAGGTGCTCTCTAGGCTCAGCTTTACATTTAATGATTGTCCTAATCAATGATAGGTACAAGAAATTCAAATAGGTGCAACCGAGACTGGGAAGGAGTATAGTAACTTTGATTCCTCTGCTGTCAGTTCTGTTTGCTTCTGAGCTGGCCAGGGGAAAGGCTCTTTTTCAGTACTACCCAAGTGGTAAAATTATCTTATAACAAAGGAATTACAGTTTTGTTTCTAAGTTGGATGAGAAAGGGCCTAACATTGAAACAAATATTTGCATCTTAGCAGAGTAAGGAATTTTTTTTTAGTGACTGATTTAGTATTTTTGCTTCACTATTGTTTTATGTTGGTTATTGACTGAAATAAAGAAGTTTTCATTCTGGTGACCAAAGTGTATGGTTGCCCCAGTCTTCATTCTTATTTATTTTATTTATTTATTTTATTTTATTTATTTTATTTTATTTATTTAATTTCTATACTGCCCTTCTCCTGCAGGACTCAGGGCGGTGTACAGCCAAGATAAAACATAGCATATAAAATTTAAAAAACAATTTAAAAAACAATTAAATAATTTTGGCCCAAGTTTAAAACAACCCAATTAAAACCGAATTCAATTAAAAACTGAGAGGATGGGATCAAGCCAGCCCAGCTAGATGGAATAAGTGTGTTTTCAGGGCCCGACGAAAAGTCCAGGCCTTATGCCTTTGATACTTCCTTTTCTAGCAAAAATATTTCAGATTTTTACTTTTTAAGATTTTATTTTGCTAATTTCTGCCCATTGTTCTAGACCATGGGAGTCAAACTCGATCATGTCACGGGATGTATCGTGATGTATCGCAATGTTTTTTACCTTTGCAGAGGTGGGGTGGGCATGGCCTGCGCATGACATATCCAGCCTGTGGGCCGCCAGTATGACAGGCCTGTTCTAAACTGTCAAAGTCCTCTTGATTGATTGATATGCCCTTTAAGTGTTTGCTATTACCTTTATGCAGAGTGCAAAAGTTATGGTGATATGCAATGATCATATTTTCTGATCCCTTTTCCAAATCAGTTTTAAATGTACTAGAAGTTCTAGAATAGAACTCTGTGGCTCGCCATATGAAACTTCTTTTCATCTTGGCATAGAACCATTAATATTTCATACAATTGTTTAATCATCTCTCTAGCCATCTAAACGTGACATAATCTACCACACTTTTTGTCATCTTCCCTACTAAAGTTTCATAAGAAACTTAACTGAATGAACTAGGTTCATCACATTCTCTATACCAATTAAACGGGTCACCCTATTTTTTTAAAAAAGGAATCAGGTTGATTTGCTTTGATTTAGACTTGATAAAACTCTACTGGCCAAGTTTCTTGTAGGTTTCTCCTATTGGCTGTCACGGCAGTCATGCATGCATGGGTGTTGCTACGGTGCTGATTGGTAGGACCGAGCCCACTGAATTTTCTTAGTCCCGCCTCTCCCTGCCTCTCTCCAGTTTTTCGGCTCGGTCTGATCAGAACCAGTCGTGTCTATAGTATCCTCTCAAAGTTTTATCTTATTGGCTTTTGACTCGGAACGGACTGTGATATTGTTTTCTGGTTTACTCCTTGGCTTTGTTCACTCCGATTTCACCTTTGGCGGCTAAAAGGGCGCGCGCGCGAGTTCGCTCAGCCGCGCCTCCCGGCTTTCCCGCAGGCTAGCATTGCTGCGGAGGACTGATTGCCAGACCCCTCAAATTCCATCGGGGTCTGCTCCGGGCGAAATTTGTTGGTGACGCAGGGAGTAGCGCGCGGCTTCGGAGCTCAGCCCAATAGCCTCTCGGCGCGTTTTTCTCCCTTGCAGCAGGCTCCAGGCCCTCGCCTTCTTCAGCCGCAAGTCGCGTTTTAGCCTTCAGGCTAGCGACTTCTCCAGCGACCGATACCCATCTGGCTCATTAACCGCAAGTACTGGGGTTCTTTCTGTTCGCTGGTTAGGCCTCCCTACCGCGTGGCTAATTCCCAATATGGCGGACGCAGCAAAACCGCGCCATTCTAGACAGGCCCGCGATAAAGGAAAGAGGCCACGAGTGGAGGACCCGGAGGAAGGGACTTCAAGGGGTCGCCCCAGTAAATCCAGGGCTATTAGCGCCAAGTCTTCCTCCCAACTCCCCTCATCTAAATCTTCACGCGAGGAGGAGAGGCGCCATAAGGCCTTTGAACGGGCTTTTCATAAGGCCCAAACAACCGCTGGCATACAAGAAATTCCTGAACAGGACCAGGCCCAGTCTAATGATCCTTCCTTGGAGAAGGCCTCTTCAGATCCATCTACTCAGAGGCCTGTGCCAGCTTTATCGCCAGATAGATCTGTTGTGGGAGACATCATTTGTGATGAGGAGGCAGCTTCTGTCTTCCCTGATTCTCATGGGGCATCTACTTCCTCTGGAGCTGCCATCCAGGCTTGCCCAACCTCTCCTGCCCAGTCTCCTATTCAGGCCTCTCAGTCCGTGCCTGAAATTACCCCTGCATTGGCTGCTATAATTTCTGAGGCCATTCGTCAAGGTATTTCCCAAGGCCTTCAGCAAAAATCTGGCCCACCATCTGTAGCCTCTGTTCGATCCAGTCTGCAAAAACACTCTGCTGTTCTTCCTTCTCAGGATGATGTTGAGCGTATTTCTGAACCGGATGATCCGGATGAATCAGTTAACCAAGATTCACTATCAGAGGGCGAAATCATGCCTGATCAGGACCTTTCAGATGATGATGGCCTAGAACCTGATCAACCGGCATTTATTGGCCTCTTCCGGCCACAGATGTTTCGTTCTCTCCTTCACAAGGCCAAATTGGTGACTGGTCTTGGATTATCAACCTCTTCTTCTGCAGGCGCTGCTGCTGCTTCTTCTGGGGACCCTGCCAATGCCCTGTTTCAGGAACCTTCAGTTCAAAAGGAAATAGTCCCTGCTCCAAAATTATTTTCTGATGTAGTAGTCAGACAATGGTCTCTTCCAGGTTCTGGGCCTGCTCCCAATAGTCTGGACAAACGCCTTTTCAATATGGCTCCTGACCTTTCTCACCTATTGCAGGTTCCCTCAATTGACCCCCCTGTCTTGGCATTGTCTTCTTCATCTCCTCTCACAGGTCCTCCTGAGGAATGCTTGAGACCAGAAGAAAGGAAGGCTGAGCGAACCTTGGTTAAAGGGCACCAGGCCTCGGCGTGGGCGGTGCAGGCTTCGTCCGCAGCTTCCTTTTTCAATAGAGCAACTATTCTCTGGCTCAGACAGATGCAAGCCCGCTTGCCTGCTTCAGATCATCGCTCTCATCAGGACCTGAATAAGGTCGTAGCTGCTTTAGAATTTTCTGCAGACGCCACTCTAAGCGCAGCTCGTTTTTCTGCCAAGGCCATAGGATCCACAGTCACCTCACGTCGCCTCTTATGGCTTCGCAACTGGCAAGCTGACATCAGAAGCAAGTGGCGGTTGGCCTCTTCACCGTTCTCCGGCGAGAAACTCTTTGGCTCTCAACTGGATCCACTCCTCGTGGAAACCAAGGATCACCGCAAGGTACTTCCTTCCCTGAACCGACGCCCGGATAACAGGGCTCCATCCTTTTTTCGTTCCTCTTCTTCCTTTCGCAACTCAGATTCCCCTTTCTCATCCCAACGTTCTCAGCGTACCTATTCATCCGGGGGCCCTTCCCACCAGGACAACCAGGTTAAACAGGGGTCTAGGTTTGGCCTTAAACGATCCTTCCGCGGAGGTAGGGGCCGGCCCTTCCGTAGAACCCGGTAGGTCTTCTCAGATTCCTCTAATAGGGGGCCGACTCTCCCAATTTGCTAACATTTGGGACGGCACAGTCTCTGACGCTTGGGTCAGGTCCACTATTCGCTCCGGACTCTCTTTAGAGTTCCGCTCCACTCCTCCAAAATTTTTCTTGCAATGTCCTCCCTCTCGGGACCCCATCAAGACCGCCCGCATTAATTTGGCTATTCAGCACCTACTAGACATTAATGCTATAGAGTATGTTCCCCCCGCGGAGCGGTCACAGGGTTTCTATTCCCGACTTTTCCTAGTTCCCAAATCATCAGGAGGTTGGCGCGCCATATTGGACTTAAAGTCCTTAAACCGGCACATCGTTTATCGCCGGTTTAAGATGCAGTCGCTACAAACGATATTGCTGGGTATTAGACTGGGCGACTACATGTCATCAATTGACCTAACAGAGGCCTACCTCCACATTCCAATTAGACCAGTCCACCGTAAATTCCTCCGTTTTTGCCACAATGGCCGCCATTTCCAATACACTGCTTTACCCTTTGGGTTATCCTCCGCCCCTAGGGTATTCACGAAGGTGATGGCAGCCCTTATGGCCCATGTCTCCTCCATCCCCATCAGAGCCATGTTCTACTTGGATGATATTATTATCCTTTCCCGTTCATCCGACCAGGCTAGGGTAGATCTAGCTAGCACTGTCCACATTCTGCAATCACATGGTTTTTCTATTAATTGGGCTAAAAGCCACTTAACGCCCTCTACCCGCATTCAACATTTAGGAGCGGTCATTGATTCCATCGCTGGGGAGGTTTTCTTGTCCCAGGACAGGCAAGCCAGCCTGTCTTCCTTGGCAAGTAGAACCCGCCGACGTGGGTCAGCTTCCTTAGCCGATCTTTCCACCCTCCTGGGTAAAATGGTGTCGGCTTACGGAATCGTCCCTTGGTCTCGTCTCCACAGCAGAGAGCTCCAATGGTTGTTACTCCCCTTTCAACGCAGCTCCTTCGCACTGCCCTCAAGGACCATCCAGCTCCCTGCTCCGGTGATCACTTCCCTCCTTTGGTGGACTTCCCCAGCAATAACCAAGGGCTCCAGGTTCCACGAGCCCCAGAGAGTGGTCTTAACAACCGACGCAAGTCTAATCGGCTGGGGGGCGCACCTCGAGTCTCTTTCAACACGGGGTCTGTGGTCAACGAGCGAGCAAGCGCTTTCCATCAATGTTCTCGAACTACGGGCAGTTTTCCTAGCTCTACGACGGTTCCTGCCCCAAGTACGAGGCCGGGATGTTTTGGTCCTCACGGACAACATCTCGGCCAAGGCTCATGTCAACAAGCTGGGCGGGACCCGCTCGAGGACGCTGATGAAAGAGGCTCTCCGTTTGGGTCTGTGGGCCGAAACTCACCTATCCTCTCTTCGGGCGGACTACATCGCCGGGAAGGACAACACCCAGGCCGACTCTCTCAGTCGCTTCAAGGTGGACCACACAGAATGGAGCATTTCCCCTCACTTGTTCGAACGACTCGTTCATCGGTTCGGCAGTCCTCAGGTAGACCTTTTTGCCTCCAACAGCAACAACCGTCTGCCTCGCTTCTACTCCCGGTTCCCCTCGGAGGGAGCAGAGGCGGTGAATGCCCTTCGAAGCTCTTGGCCTCCAGGTCTTCTCCTTTATGCATTCCCCCCCTTCCCTCTGGTGGCCAGGGTGATACGCAAACTGCTGCACGAACGAGCGGAACTCATACTTCTAGCCCCTCATTGGCCTCGCAGGCCATGGTTTGCGGACCTCGTATCCCTTTCAGTAGCCCCCCCGTGGCAAATTCCGGACGATCTGATCGTGTTGCAGCAGGGCGATCTTCTACACCCGGATCCGCAGGCCTTTCATCTAACCGCCTGGAGGTTGAGCGGCAACGTTTGATCGATGCCAACGTTTCCCCAGCGGCCATTCCCATCATCCTAGCAGCTCGCAGGCCTTCAACTGCTCGTATTTATGATTCCACTTGGAAATCATTCATTCGTTGGTGTGCCAAACATCGTCTGGAACCTTCATCTATCTCTGTGGCTCAAATAATTGATTTTCTGCGAGAAGGCTTCGCAGCGGGTCTTTCACCCAACACTCTCCGCCGTCAAGTGGCAGCCTTGTCATCAGTGCTCTCTCTTGTGCCGGGCGCCCCCCTTTCAAAGGATCCCCTCATTCGGGCATTTTTACGGGGTGCCACTAACCTTCGACCTCCGGTGATACACAGATTTCCGACCTGGGACTTGAACAAGGTCCTCAATGCCCTCACGAAACCACCCTTCGAACCCCTTCGAGAGGTCAACCTAAAATTTCTATCCCTTAAGGTATCCTTCCTGGTAGCTATCACTTCGGCCCGAAGGATATCTGAACTAGCTTCGCTGTCGGTTCGCTCTGACCTCTGCATTTTTCACAAGGATAGGGTGGTGCTTCGCTTGGACCCAGCATTCATCCCGAAGGTTAATTCCACCTTTCATCGGTCCCAGGAACTCATCCTACCAAACTTTTGCCCTCGACCTCAACACCATTTGGAGAAAGTCTGGCACACCCTGGATGTGCGCAGAGCTCTGAAGATATACTTATCCCGTACTGCGTCCTTCCGACGGACTGAAGCTCTATTCATCTCGTTCCAGCCATCCAACATGGGTGCTCGGGTTTCAGCCTCCATTGTCGGCCGTTGGTTGAGGGCTTCCATTGCCACAGCGTACGAGTCTCAGTCTCTACCTGTTCCACGACATGTCACTGCGCACTCTACCAGAAGTGCCGCCACTTCAGCAGCTTGGGCCACCCAAGCTCCACTGGAAGAGGTCTGCCGGGCGGCTACGTGGACTTCGGTGACCCCGTTTATCCGGCACTACCGCCTTGATTCCTATGCCTCCGCTGATGCTGCCTTCGGCAGGAGAGTGCTACAACGAGTCCGAATGGATCCCACCCTATAGGACAAGTGCTTTGGTATGTCCCATGCATGACTGCCGTGACAGCCAATAGGAGAATGGGCGTTGTACTTACCTGATACGCCCCTTCTCTGTGCTGCTGTCACGGCAGTCAGCCCCACCCTGGTCGGTACAAAGGGTTTCAGGGGGCGGGTGGCATTTCACCTTCTCATTTTATCTCTATAGACACGTCAGCCTACTGAATACCTTCGCCTCAAAACTGGAGAGAGGCAGGGAGAGGCGGGACTAAGAAAATTCAGTGGGCTCGGTCCTACCAATCAGCACCGTAGCAACACCCATGCATGCATGACTGCCGTGACAGCAGCACAGAGAAGGGGCGTATCAGGTAAGTACAACGCCCATTCTACATGCTTACAAATCAAATGTTTAATAACGTGTTTGAGAGTTTTGTAATGTTAGTAATTTTTCACTGAAAAACAAAAACATGACTTCAGCACATAAGTTATAAGCAACTATAGTAATAAAAAGCAGTTTTTATAAAAGTTACAGTTTATGTCTCAAAATTTTGGCAGGCTTTACATATACTGTTATTTGAACTTGAAAGCTAGCAAAAATTAAGGCAGACTTCTACATGTCAGCAGTTATTTGGAAGAACTATAGAAACTGATAAATGGTGGAATCATGTAATGTAATCTGTGTAGAGATTAAGAATCTAGCTGTTAACACCTTTTTGGTTTTGAGAGTTTCTAAATCCTCTGGTTTTGCTGCACTTTCTGGGAAAAAATCAGATTTTTAAGACATGGGTAATACTAAAGGTGCAAAATGTAATTCTGCAATTATATGTGAGCAGACCTCTTCGGTATTATTTTCTTTCCTGCTTCTTGATAATTCACTTATCCCTTAGAGTAGGGGTGTCAAACTCGCGTTGTGACGGGGTGGTCACGGGTTGTGTTGCAACTTCCCTCCCTCCGCTAAACTGGGAGTGGGTGTGGCCAGTGCATGATGCATCTGGCCCGCAGGCCGCGAGTTTGACAGCCCTGCCTTAGAGCTGATCATGTTTAAATTTAGAATAAGGTTCTTAGTCAAAATTACTGACCCTTTATGTGTTTTAAATTATTTTTCTCTAGCTTGTAGCAGGGAGTGTCGTGATGGCATTTGAAGAAGTATGTCCAGACAGAATAGATCTGATTCACAAGAACTACCGAAAGCTCTGTAATCTATTAATTGATGTGGAAGAATGGGGACAGGTTGTTATTGTTCACATGCTGACTCGGTATGCACGAACACAGTTTGTGAGCCCTTGCAAAGAGGTAAGCCACTTAAAAACTTTCTTGAATAGCTGTGTTGCTGAAAGCAGGACACTAATTCTGGGCACTAAAAAATTTATATCAAACAGTAGTAGTAATGCTTATACACATACACTGTGTGTGTGTATGTATATGTACATATATATACACACACACACACACACACACACACACTGTATACGCACACATACACACATACACAATGTGTGTATACATCTCTGTGTAGCAAAAGTATTTGAACTTTTGCTTTTAGTAACTGATATGCCTCCTTTGCGCAATAATAATTGCATCTACTGGTAGTCCTCATTTAGCCTCAGGCAGTGATAGCTTGCAATTATAACTACAGTGAAAAAGTAATCTTACACTCAATGCCTGTGTATATACTTTCTCAGAGATCAGTGCCTGGCTATACAATCTTCTCAGTGGCTCTTTCTCTCTCAGTCATGTTTGCCATTACAATCAGTATTTATGTCCTGTGCCTAATCCATTCCTCCCCCCCAAAACCCTAAACAAGCATTTTCTTCGGGAACTGCTTTTCTCCCCAATGCAGTGTGTCTGTAAAAGTTTTCAGCTCTGTGACCTTAATTATTTGATTAGAATACTTGGCTGACTGAAATTGATAAGACCCTAATCAGTTTCACAATAAAGTCTTGTACTTGTAAGTGCTCTAGGTAAACACTAGCACTAGCACATTCCATTTTCCTGACGCCCACTCTGTCTCCGTCCGCCCAGTCTTTTCACTCAATCAATTGGATTCAGACCCGAGTTGCCTTTTCTCTTCAAATTTGTGAACTTTGTTTGTGTATTTTTCATTGTGTGTCTGCTTATTCTGTTGTAATCCTCCCCAATGAATGTAAATACAAACATTAATTTTTTTCCTTAATAATTATCCTAGGGCTGAGGTAAACATTCCAAAGGGTGAGGTATGTGTGTGTACAGAGAAAAATGCTATAAGACTTGTCTTTTAATCTGGCTCCCCTACAAGTCAAGTTCTAGAAACCTTCCCTGCCATTTGGATTCCCACACTATTTGGGATTGTATCCTTCTGTTGTAAAACAAAGGAAAGCTGAAGTAAAACTGTAAATACAGTTGCAATCATTTCACTTAATGAATGCTTTGCTTAGTGACCAAGTTGCCAGTTCCAATGGTGGTGGCTAAATCAGAGCTACCTGTAAATGTTTCCAATGTTGATCAGTTCTGCACATCGGTTTGGAAAAAATTTAACCAGTGCTGTGTAGAGTGGAACTGTCACTTCTCATAAATTCAATATTATACTTGATGCAGCCCAATAGTGCAGGGGTCACCAACCTTTTGGACCATGGGGACCACTAAATTCATAATTTTAAATCCTGCAGACCACTAATATGATCTGCCTAATGACTGACTGGGTGGGTGTGATTAGGTGGTCATGTGACTGGATGGGCGTGGCCAACTCGATGTCAATCACGTGGAGGGGTGCCTCACCAGCCTCTACGCGCCCCTCCCCTCCCAGCCATTCCTCGCCTCCCCAGGCTCCTTAGGGCCCCATTAGGAAGCAGTAGTTGGAGCTAAGCAGCCACCACGAGAAAGAGTTGGCAAAACTGCTGGCTCAGTTCAAATTGGATCTGACCAAGAAGGAGGCTCAGCAAAAGCACCTCACTGAGAACTACGAGCATAGGCTTTCCAAGCAGAGGGAAGACCTGTGCTTGGGTCAGGTACCGGCACCTGGAAGCTCAGTGTGCTGAGATGATCAGCCAGTTCCAGGCCATTATGTGGTCCCACTGGAACAAGGCCTTCTGGCTCTTCACCACCAGCGGCACTTCCTTCTAGCCTTTGCCCAAAGCTCCACACCAAGTTGGAATTTCTGCCCCCCTCCAACCCACACAAAAAGACCCCAAAGGGGGAGACTCTTCAGCAACACAACCATTCATTGCACATGTCTGGCCCAGGAACCGTAGTTTGTGGACCCCTGATTTAATGCAATATAAAAAATGCAAATAATTTTTCTGCGGACCACCAGTTGGTGATCACTGCAATAGTGCATTGGCTGTTTTGGCAGCTGCAGCACACTGCTAGTTCATGCTTGATTTGTGTTCTACCTGGTTATTCAGATCTCTTTCCTTGATGAGAAAGAATTTATTTACGAGTGCAATGTTGGTAGAATGATAGATTCACACAGTTGAAAGATACCTTAGATGTTATTTAATCAAATCCCATATTAGTGCAGGAGCTATAATATCATTTTTGGGGAGTTGACATTCCAGGCATTGACTGAAATTCTCTAGCAATGAGGAACTCGTTATTTTAGAAGGCAGCCTGTTCCATTGGCTAATGGCTCATATAGTCAGGAAGTTCTTAATGTCTACTCTGAAATGTCACTTCCTGTCCCACCGGGAGTTGGGAAATGGGCTGTTTCAGGCCTTTGGAGGGCCTCCGAGAGAGTGAGAAAGGCTGATCTATGCACTTATTATAGTTCACCATGATTGTATTTGCCTCTATAGCAATTGTATCATTGTTGGCTCATATTGAACCTGTGATTGACAAGGCCACTGTAATGGAATGTGTTAATGTCCTTGGAGGATGAGGGGAAGAGATGCTGCCTAGGAAGCAGCCAAAAGAGAGCCTCCAAATAGTTAGAGGAAGAAACTTAGGGAGGACACACCCTAACAGTTCAGGCAGTTAAAAAAGTGGGAAGTTTGTACCTTCAGAGTTGCAATATTTTGTTAATGTAGCCTACTTCTATTCTAATAAAGTAGAATTACTTCATCATGGTTTACACAGGAGGGCTGACAATCACCCATCTTTCGTTATATGTACTCTTGCTGGGTTCACACCCATTCTACACTTCTCCCTTTCATTTTTCCCAGATGCAGAACTTGACATGTCTCCCTATTAAAATTCCATTCTATTCATTACTGCTCAGGCCTGTCTCTGGCTTTTAAAATCTTCTCTCTCTGCTCTAACTTATTAGCCACCCCTCCTAGCTTTGTGTCATATTTTGACTTGATAAGTGACCCCTCAACTTACTCATGCAAGTCATTGATTAAAATGCTGAGCAGCACAAGGCCCTGAACAGAGCTTTCTGGCACTCCACTTAAAACTTCCATTTAGGAAATTGAAATGGAGCCATTAACAAGCACTCTTTGATGTGGTTATTCAGCTAGTTCTGAGTTTGTTTAACAGTGATATTGTCTGGCCCATAGTTCATTTTTATATCTTTTCATAAAGCAGATTATTATGAGAGAGTTTGTCTAAAATTTTGTTGATGTCCAGCACTAGATAATTAAATCATTTCCCTGCTCTACCAAACTATTAACCGTATATCTGCAACGAGCCATGTAACTCTTATTAATTGTCACCTGCATATCCAAATGCTTAAAGAATACAGTTTAATAATCTGAGGACCTTGCCTATTATATATGTCAAACTGATAAATCTATAGTTTCTTCTCCTTTTTGTAGACGGAGGTAATATTTGTTATTCTCCAGTCTTCATGAATTTTTCCATCTAGTCAAGGATTACAATCACATTCTAATTGTTTCAGACCAGTATACAGATTTGATTTTTCTCAGTTCTTCCTCCGTTGTATATCACAAATCCAAAGATAACACAATCACTTTCCCCAAGGTACCAGTCCCTTTCAGTTTTTTAACCTATTCTCCTTGATTTTTTTCCCATCTTCTAATAAATGAAGTTGTCAGTAAGAGAGGACAAGAATTTGTTGGACCTCTGACTCTTGGCTGAGTTAGATTCCCAGTAGATGTCAGGATAATTGAGATCTCCCATTACCCTATTGCATGCCTCTTTGAAAGTCTGGTCATCTGATGCCGAAAATCTTCAACCATGTCTCTTGCTTGGCAAGGCGGTTTATTAAAAACTGTGATAGTATCACTTTTGTTTTCTCTTTTCTTTTATTCTTACACAGGTACTTTCAAATTTCCATGTTCTAATTCCTGAATTTCTGCTCAGATATATAGCTTTTTTATATACACAGTTGTAATCTTTTCTTTTAAATTTTCTAACTTTTAAAAAGTTGTAATTTTCTAGTGCCAATTAATAAGATCATCCTAGTAATTTCAATAGTGCTTCTCATATTTGTCTTCATGAGTTAGTATTTCTAGTTCTCTTCTAATTCTAATCCTGTTGATATGAGCCAGTGTTAGATTTTAGTGACTATTGGAAACTAAACATCTTTAATTTCCATACATTTTTATGAGCTCAGGTAATTTATGAGTTCAGCTCATTTAAATTTTTGCTTCCACATTTATGGGAAGATATTTCAGGTTTTTAAATATGAAATATCAGCAGCTGGTCATTCATAGATATATTATCAAGGCATCATTCAATTTGCAATCTTTTAGATAAACTATTGTTTACTTGAGGCTAGATAGTATAGACATAATGCAATATACTGTGTCTTAGAATGACAAGAAAAAGTCATTAGTAAATAAATGATAAATTCCTATTCTTATAAATATATATATAAGAAATAGCAGCATTCACTGCCTAACTCTAGATTGACTCTGGATGACCCACAATAAAACCAAATTTGTAGAAAGTACAAGATAAATACGGTTATAAAGAAAAATAAAGAACAAAATGGTAAGACTGGCCAACATCATCGACATATACACACATATCTGATAGGGGTCTCAACCAAGTTTTAAGGCTTTTTGGAATGGCATTGGAGGGGGAAAGGAAGCCATCCATCCATCTATCTGGATACTGCTGCCTAAATCAAATAAATAAGCAGATTTCTCATTTAGTTGCTGAAATAGCAGAAGGAAATATCTGAAATCTAACAATCAGCAGGTCCCCATGTTTTCTTCTAGTACTTTTTTGAATAAGCATATAACAAGCTTCTTATGTAGTAAAACAGATTTTTAATTTAGTTTATCTGCATCATTATAGATCAGTATTTAGTCTGTTTATATGTAAATGTATGATTTGAGGAACAATTAAATGTTGACAAAGTATATTGCAGTCATATCAATTGTACTGCATTTTCCATAATTTTTCTAACTGACATCTTTGATAAATAGTGGTTGCCAAGTCAAAATCGATTATACAGTGCACTAGGAATTCATGGTGCTGTCAGGGAGAAGACCGATTGACTTTAAATTTACATATTAATGAGAAGATTTGTTAAGGGGGTACTTGACTATAGAAAATAACAGCATATTTATAGGGCATGACATTTTATAAAAAAAGCTGATGCAGGAAAATGGAAATTAAACCTTTCAGATTAATACATTCAAGAATGTTAAAATGCATATTTGCATATTTATTTCCTGAATTTACCTTTCTTTTCAACAGATTTCCTCATCTTCCTTCCCAAGTTAAATGTGTATCTCCCTGTAGATTAATAATTTTGAATTACTTTGCTTCAGCTGCTAAAGAGATCTAACAAATAAGGGGGAAAATCCAAAGCATTTCTTAGTTTTGTTAAATGTCCTTTAATTTTTACTGTGACAAGAAAATGAATATTATTCTGACATTAGAATCTGTGATGGTATAGAAATATTCTTAAAAAATAATAAGTGGGTGTCTTTTTTGTCCTCTAAAATGAAAATTGCTTAATGTAAGTAAATTTGTTGAAACAGCTTTTTACTGAACATTCAAGAATAAATATTATACTTTAAAGATTACTTAGAAGATTGTTTACTGAAGTGGAATTAAAGCTATAGATTTATTGCCTACTCTGTTTTGAGGCTAGATCCTGATCTCTGAAGTAGCTTGATCTGCATTGGCTTGGAATAAATGCTTTGTTCCAGCTCATTTCCAATTCATTGAGTGTACATTGGGGAAAAATAGAGACCTCAGTAATTTTTAAAAAAATCTTAAACAAATAAGTACCCCTCTCAGACTTGTTGATACCACCAACAATGTTAGCAAACAGCTGAGAAACTAAATCTTATGACGTATGATAAAAAGAACAAGGTTATGCCTAGTCTAAAGAAAAGGAAAGACAGGTTAAGTTAAACAGTCTTCCAGTACTTGGAGGGCTATCACAGAAAAAAAGGTGTGGATTAATTTCTCTGTAGTCTTCAAGGACAGGACAAGGCTCTATAGATGGAAATTTCATAGAAGTGATCCAAACTTGATATAAGTAGGAATTTCATGTTTGTGAGAACTATCAAGCAGTGAAATTACCTCCTAGAGTTGTGGATGTGTCAATTCCACTAGGCAAAATTGACTAGGAAATCAGTTCCATGGGAAGGCTAGAACTACTCTTATTGAGATTGACTGTAATATATAGTATCTGTGCTGTACCTGTCTTCCCCTTTCCCCATATCCCAGTGAATTAGTCTTCTGCATGAGCCCTTTGGAATATTACCTTTTTTCTCAGGGCTTAAACATGTTTGTCGTTTGCCTAGCTAATGATTTTTGCATGTTTCCATGAAGATCATCTTCCTTACTCTGTATAGGATGCTCCAATACTGGAAGTTTTCAAACAAAGGCTATCAACCATTTATCTGGAATAGTCTGTGAAGATTCCTGTTCGGAGTCCCTTCCATCCTATGATTATTTAACTGACTGACAGACAGACAGACAGATATATTTTCCCCCTCTCTATCTTCCTGCTCAATAGGCAAATGACTATCTCTAGCTTCTTTATAAGAATTCTACACAGATTGGCTCAGCATGAAACTTCCTTACAAACTACCACATCACCTTGCAGACCTATTTCCAAGATTCATGAAAGAAGGTGGTTACTGTGGAAAGAAAAATAAGAGGTGATGTTTTCTTATAGCTCATCTGTTTGCTTCCCTAATATTCCCTCTGGCTACAGTAATCTCACAGTTAGTATATTGACTTAGTTAGATCAAGAAAATGTTTTGAAATATCTGTCCTCAGTTGCATGACTTAAAAACTACTCTAGGTTTTCTTATTTCATTTCGTTTCCCCCAAACTGGAACGTATTCCATTTGGAACTGCAGTAACTTTACATTTCTGTTAAGATCTTCTGATCTTGTCTGGCAGCTTCAAATGAGTAAATGAAAAATTGTGAAAATAACTAAAGCAACATAAGCAGCCTTAATTCATAACATCTTCAGTGGCCCTCAGAGGTTTGATTGCAATTGAGGAGACTTCGGATTCATAATCCACTAATCAGAAAAAGGATCTTGGGATCATATAAGAAAGCTCAGTGAGGATATTGAGTCAGCATGTGATAGCTGTAAAGCAAATTCCATTATCATGATCATTAGGAAAGGATTGAAAATCAAAGTATGATATATCCACATATGAAATAATTATTTATAGTTGTGATCACCATGGATTATAGTTGGAAATGGTGAAAGACTTAATTAACTATTAGACATGATAGCAGTATTCCAATATTTGAGGGGCTGCCACAGAGAGGAGGGGGTCAGGCTATTTTCCAAAGCACCTGAAGACCAGACAAAGAATAATGGATGGAAACTGAATAATGAGAGATTTAACCGGGAAATAAGGATAAATTTTCTGACAGTGAGAGCAATCAACCAATGGAACAGGTTGCCTTCAGAAGTTGTGGGAGCTTCATCACTGGAAGCTTTCAAGAAGAGACTGGACTGCCATCTGTCAGAAATAGTGTAGGGTCTGCTTGGGCAGGGGATTGGACTAGATGATCCACAAGGTACCTTCCAACTCTGTCAACCAACCAACCTACCTACCTACCTATTTATCTATCTAACTAACTATCCATCATACGCAACCTACTTAGAGATTGGTAGGTAAATAAGTAGGTTTATTTTTTGTAATGCCATATACCTACAAATAAGCAGAGAACAATTCTTTTCTTCATGGAATACAAGCTGGATTCAAGAAATTTCCATCTTGGAACATGTTTTAATTGGCATAGATCTGGCATAGATGGCTTATGATTAAAAACATCATATTTACTATATTATTTAAATTGTATTTTCACACTATATATCCTATTAATTAGAATTTTGTGCTTTGATTTTTGGGGGGGGGGGGGTTCATAATATTCATTTATAGACATACCAGACATTTTTCCAATTAAATGTCAAAGATCCAAAGAACAAATATATCCATTTCTTTTAAATTGGAAAAAAACCCTTGATATATTTAAACTATGATTTGAAATCACTGTGTTGGAAAAATTTAGAAGATATACCATATTTATAATTTGGATGTTATTTAAAAATTAAAAGTAAAATAATGAGCGTTATTTCCCTTTATAGGATGGTGCTCTGGAAGAATACAGTGAAAAGAATTTCTATGAACCTGATGAGCAGCAGGATAAAGATCCAACAGTGAACAAGCCCTATTCTATGGATCCAGACCACAGATTACTGATAAGAAATACAAAGCCTTTATTACAAAGCCGGAATGCTGCTGTATGGCTATTTTAATTCACTTTTTTTTCATTTAGCCAAATGGTTGGATTTAAAGTTAAGCATGTGTATTAGTGTTGGTAGAAGTTGTCTTCGCTTTACCTTTTTCTCAGTGGTTGTCTTGAACGTCTAACAATGTCTTATTAAGAGTCCTTGTTGAGTAAGTGACTAGCATGAGCCATTCTGTAGTGAGGTGGAATTTCTGTAGATCAGCTAAAAACACTCCTTTCCCTGCAAATATGGGCCTAGTTGATTCTTTGAGATAATGCTTCCTAAGCCACATTCTGTTTTCGGCTGTTCAGCTCTTTGGCTTTTTGTGGACTGTTTGGAAAACTCTGGGAGAGCAACTTGGATTATATAAATTCACTTCCACAGCTCTGATATGCAGGCTTAACAATTAATAAAAAGGATCTATACAATGTGTTAGTTTTTTTACAAAACCCAATTTAGAATCTCCTCTATGCAATTGCCCTAACAATGGAAAAAAACGTTTGAAGGATTTATTTATTTTTCTTTTTGGGGCGGATTTTCTTAAAGTAAACCTATTGATTTTTTTTAGTTGTCACTAATGGGCAAGGTGTATTAAGTTTTTGTACATGGCCATAATGATTTTGGCTTTTAATTAGTTTTCTCAGGATAGGCAGAAACAAATTTACAAATTAAACAAATTAGAATTGCTGTTCAATTTTGAGATCTCCCTAAGGGAATAGAATAATGTTGTGAACCTATGGTATTTAAAAATCAATCCATTTATGACATTGAATGGAGGAGCTGTCACTTTATTATAAATGGGCTTCTTTTTAGGATTCATCTGTTTTTCTACTTCACTGTTTTACTAAGTTTTTAAAGCAAATCCATCATTGGGATCATGAATATTAGACCTAATTGGTGGGAAGGGTATTGTATATAATTTTGTGAATATACAACACTGAATAGACAGAATGTTTCTTGTGGTGGACAAATAAAAAGATAAACACCAAACTAAGAAGATGAAAAAGATGATGGTATAAATACATTTTATTATAAATTCTCAGTCCTGATGTGTTTTCATGAAAATACTGTAGATGTGGAACATCATATGCTACAAATGCCGTGTCTGCTTTAACTTTTCCTTGAATAAGAGTTTTTTTTCTTCAAAATCCATTTGGATTAAGATTTTTTAAAATGATAAATGTGGTACATTTCTTTTCATGTTTCTTGGGTTAGACATTGAGTGTTCATCTAGTCCAGTCATATACTTTCTTTTGAGGAATTGACATCTTTCAAGTATATTAGGAGCTATAAAACATTACAGCAGCATGAACTGTATATTTTTGTTAGCATGAAACAATAGTTTATTGCTTAAAGCCTTTTTTTAAAAGAAATGTAATAAATATTTAAAGCACATAATCTCTGGATTTATCTCATCCCTATAATGTCAGCTAATTTGTTTACTGTTTACAAAGATTCATATTTTAAATTTCAGTATCTAGTAACCAAAGAGAGCATATCTCAAAGATCTTATTTTATTTCTGTACCCGTGGCCCTCAACTTATGACCACAACTGGCTCTTGGTTGTTGAATGAAATGGTTGTTAAACAAGACATCATGTGACTGCCCATCTGATTGCTTCACTCAACAACCACAATCCAGCCACTTCTGGTTCTTGTTAAGTGATTAGATGGATCGTTAAGTGGATAGAGTCCCAAGTAAGAAATATACTGGGTGTCTCAGGGAATAGGGGAGATCCTGGGAAGCTCCACTCAGGAGCTGAAAATCTTTCTTTCCAAAATCCAAGTACTGAGTGGAGAGACACTTGTACATAGACTGCGCCAGGTCTCCTGTGTACTTATCCACCCACCTGAGGCACCCCATGCTCCTTACCATGCTGACTCATTGCCCTCTGCTTGGATTTCATCTTCATCTCCCTCAGGGAGCTGTCTGAAGAGCTACCTGATGAAGTAATTAAGCTCCCCTCCATACTTCTTTGGCATGGTGCAGAAACAGACCCGAAATCCTTCAGCTTTCCTAGGAAGGCAACTCTTTCAGCCAGACCCCTGAGACAACAGGAAATCCTTTCCTACTGCCTTCCCCATTGACTTTTGGAGAAGCCAACATAGCAAATTGCAAATAATGATCACATGTTCATAGGGCACTTCACAACCGGTTGTAAATACAAACAGGTTGCCAGGCACTGAGATCAATGAACATGAGGGAGATTGTGCAATGTTGGTGATGACCGGAAGTGCTTTATAGGCCAATTCTAGACTGTCAGACCTTCAAAACATTGAGGACTACTTGTAAATCTGTTTGATGAATATGGGGAATGAGAGATACTCATTTCCCCATGAGCTTTCATTAATTGTTGTATTGCAAACTTGGCTTTAATGAAGCAAGTAGCCCCTGCGGAAAGATTATTTTTCCTGCAAAATACTGGAATTGTGTAAATAAAGCATTTGGAGATAATTTTTCTTACCAGTAAATATAATCTAAATAATTTAAGTGCTGGTTATCACCTGTAAAGTCCTTCATAGTACCTGAGACCGGTTATTTTAGAGATTCCTTCTGGATGTTTTTGTCCATCCAACATGGTCTAACAGCATGCTTCAGGGTCTCTGTGAAACAATGCCATTTGATGGTATCCAGGAAGCATCTGTGTTGTAATGCCTGTCCTATGGAATAGCATATCCCCCAACACTCAGCCCCAATCCTGCTGGTCCTGAAATCTCTTCCCCCAGGCATTGGGTCTCAGTATTGGATGAGCCAAATCTGATAACAGTTGAGGTTATGACTGTGATCAGCCTTAATTGTGTTATTTTCTGTTTCTTTACTTCTCTCTAATTTTCTGTATTTTTGTTTCAATCTTACGTAAGCCAGCCACAGTTGTAGTTGGTGAATTAGATGCTAAGGATTAATTAATCTAACACATAAACATAGTTTAAAAAGAAAAATAACAAATGTTCTTTCAAGATACCAAGGGAATTAACATATTCTATAGATGAATCTAATCACTAGTAAATAATGGCTATTTTTTTAAAGGTGGTGATGGCAGTTGCACAACTTTATTGGCATGTGGCACCCAACTCTGAAGCTGGTATAGTTGCTAAGTCCCTAGTGCGTTTACTACGGAGTAACAGGTAAATCAAATTTATTGATCATCCCAGCTTATGCATATTAAAATGAAATCAAACAAGGTAATCTTTAAATTTAATTTGAGGAATCTAGGTTTAATCAGGGATTTCACATAGAGGCTCAGGAGTCTATTGAAATATTTTCAGTAATATTGAATAAAATTACTATTCTATCAATGAGACTTTAGACATTTCAGTATGGCTTTCATCTTCTAATAAAATTTGTGTTAATTGTGGATATAACTAACCCCTGCATCTCTGCATACACTTATGATGATACTCATAATATGAGTTTCTATGTAAATAATATTTGTTAAATTCAGTTGTATAAAATATATATGTAAGTACCTTACTAATCTTTCTATATAAAAGCATAGTCTTATCATTTTATATTCAGTTGATTTTTTTTTCATTGCATAGTTCTCATGGGAAAATAATCAAGACATTAATCATATTCCATTCATTTTTAGGGAAGTACAGTATATTGTTCTCCAGAATATAGCAACAATGTCGATTCAGCGCAAGGTTTGACATATTGGCTTTATATGTTCAAAATACTTCATTTTGATCTTCATATTTGTTGACATTTATTTTTTGTTCTGTTTTTTTTCCCATCCAGGGGCTGTTTGAGCCTTACTTGAAGAGTTTCTATGTTAGATCGACTGATCCAACTATGATCAAGACATTAAAGGTATGCTTGTTATAAGTATTTTGCTAATAAGTATATGCTAACCCTATAGGTATTCTTTAAACATAAATATGTTTCTTATATGTGAATCTAGTTATTGAGATTTACAGCAGAAGCAATTCATCTTATAGACATGTTGCTTTTCATAGATCTGTTACAGACATGTCTAAATTTCCATTCAACATTTCATTGAACATTCATGCGATATTTTTACTACCAAAATAAATCAGTTCAAGACTCTTCAATTTAGTCTTTCATCAATCTCCAAGAAGAACACACTGAGAAGCCACCCAAGTGACTCACTCCAAGTGGATTCTGCAGAACAGGATAAGAGGGAGAATAGGACACTGAAAGCGGAACCTGACATCCTGCCAGGAATAGGTGATTAAGGAAAAAGCATATTAAGAAAACAGCATGGAGGAGATGGTATATACACTGAAGTTATGCAAAGAAACCACTTCATTCAAGACCTCTTCTTTCTCTGCTCTGCATTCAAGAAGAATGCAGCACTGGAGAGCTCAAGCACCTCCCTTTTTCTCGGTTGGGACAAAGGAGACTTGTAAAAGTATAAAAGGAAAATGTTAATGCACATGCAAAAATGGCTACAGTCTATGCAGACTTCAGAAAAAACAAGCATGCACATTATCGCAGGGATGGGGTAGGAAGTTAAGCCCAAACAAAGTTTTGGTATGTTGTACACCAAATAGCAGATTATTAAATTGAGGTTTCACTTTTTTCCAGGGGGATGATTTAGGAAGTCTAATTATAGCATTGGTGATGAATTGGAACTCTGATGAGCAAGGAACAAATGTTCTTGACCAGTAATGCAGAGAAAATGCTTTGGACAGAAAGCTTCTCATTGTACTTATTGGTTGGAGATATGGGTAGTTTATCTCTTCAAATATTTCCCAGCCTAGCCTCAGGGCAACATATACTTACTCAAGTGACTAATATCACCAGATCAATAACTAAGGGTTTATTTGATCAAAAGAGATGGAAGAAGTATCCTATTCCTAATAACCTGCAGTACAACACATCAAGGATGATCAGAATGGATGGATGAAACAGCTGAGTCACTAGCAAGAATTAGATAGTGGTATCATCACTTGAGGTGTTACCCTCAAGATAGTGGAGAAACGGGAGAGTTGAGTACAGATCTATTTGTACTCAAGACCAATTTGTAAGGTCTTCACAAATGAAAGGTTTCTAAATTCTTCTGAAAATCTAGAAAGAAAGAGCCACAGTAATTTTGTTGCTTGAATGCTACTATTGGATTCTTATTTTTTTCCTAGTCGTCCTGGATTAAATATTAACCCACTTTAACTTTTGCGTTTGTTTTGGTAGGTAGACACATGGTCAAAGCACTGGGTCTCAGCCACCTTTTACTTTTAATAAATATTAATAATACTTCTGAAAGACCAGAAATATTTTTTATACATTTTTGTAAATAAAATTTATTGGAACAATGATTTATGATTATGACATATTACTTGCTATTTATATATACACTGTGAGTTTATGTATTGGAGATAAATTCCTTGTGTGTCCAATCACACTTGGCCAATAAAGAATTTTATTTTATTCTATTCTAAATTAGGAACCTTCCATAACCGAAGTAAAAGCTTCAGCTTGCCTAGCATGAGTTCAGCTAGGGGTTCTTTCAGTGCAAAGTATTTTATGATTCACAGATAGAAATTATATTGTTTTTAATATAGTTTCTCCAATTCTGTAAAAATATTCTGTTAACAAAATTGGATCTTATATCTTCCCATTTTTAATTTGACAAGATTATCTTATATTTACAGTTTTCAATGGCTTATAAGAAATAGAAAATAATTGTGGTTTATCTCTATTACCTTAATATTTTACCTTGTTTTCTAGCTTGAAATTTTAACTAACCTAGCAAATGAAGCCAATATATCAACTCTTCTCAGAGAATTTCAGGTTTGTGTATTATTTATATTTTTATTTAACATATCTGATGTTCTGATTTAAACTAATTTCATGTCCTTCTGTTTTTGCACACTTGTTTAATACTCCTAATGTTGTAGGTAAGGAAGATTGTGATACTTTAGGATTAAAGCATTTGGAGTAACAATGGTGGTTGTTAATGGCCATATATGCAAATGTATCCATAATTTATGTTCCTTCAGAGTATTTTTTCTTTATCTGGCTTTCCTTAGACTAGACTAATTTAATAGATTGAAATGTTTCTGAAACAACATATGAACCAAGCTATTTTTGTGCTCAGATTAATACTTGTTATTGAATTATTCAGCATTACTATTGTACATGAAAATAGACTGATTCCTTCTGATATATTTTGGATAACTACAGCTAGCACATCCTCTATCCCGACAACTGTTACTAAGCACTGAACCTAGTTTAGGAGGTATGGCTTTCTTAAACTGATGAGATAATGAATTTCTTGTTTTCTTCAGACATATGTGAAAAGCCAAGATAAGCAATTTGCTGCAGCTACAATCCAGGCAATAGGCAGATGTGCAACCAACATCTCAGAAGTGACTGACACGTGCCTAAATGGCTTGGTATGTTTGCTCTCCAATAGGGATGGTAAGTTAATTATTCTATTTTGTCTTCTGAATGAGTGAACACACTTATTTGTAGAGTAGAATTAATAGACAGAAATAATTATGTCCATCTGCTGTTCTTTTCCTAAAATTCCATTGCACAAATGTACTTAGAATCCAGGATAAATCTTTTCCATTTGGTGAAGTAGTTATAGAAGAAAAATGAAAGTTGTGGGTATGCTTAAGTATCTTTTCCATCTCTTCTCACTATTTAATTCATTTGTTTACTTACATGCCAACCTACTTACATGATTTTTACTCTGAACCAGTCTCACAATTTTATTGATTATTTATTTGATTTTGGCACACCTGTCTCCAATTGATTTTGGATTTACAGTGTAAAAATAAAGTGCAAATATATAAAATAAAACCATATAACTTAGTCCAATCCAAGCCACTTCATTTCATAAAATAGGTGCATTAATGACCTGACAGGAAGAGCGGAGTCACTTTGGCTAATATGTTCCCTAATGTAATACCTTGTCTTGAAGGACTTCATTGGTAATATCTGGCAATTTGAATTTATTTATTCATTTATTTATTTTAGAAAATTTACATTGCCGCCTGTTTGCACATGACAACTCAAAGTGGTTTACACAAATATAAAAACATCATATATAAAAAATAAAACTAATAGAAGAATATAATAAAATAATAAATCAATAAAATAATAGCCCCCCACCCCCACCCCAGCGACAACACATCACACAAGCCATTTAATGGGCTCTATCCCACTCTGGGTTCCTGGCAGAACCAGGTCTTCAGCGCCTTCCTAAAGAGTGTTAGAGTTGGAGCCAGTCTAATCTTAGGTGGAATGAAGTTCCAGAAAGAGGAAGCCACCATAGAGAAGGCCCTTCTTCTGGATCCCACCAGGTGTATCTCCCTAGGGGATGGGACTCGCAACATTCTTTACCTCCCTGCTCTAGTGGGTTGGGTAGATGTGACCACAAGAGACGGTCCCTCAGATAACCTGGTCCCAAACCATGAAGGGCTTTAAAGGTGACAACCATCAACTTGAATTGCACCCAGAAGCAAATCAGCAACCAATTCAGCTCCCACAGGAGAGGTGATACATGTGCACAAAGAGGTCTGCACAAAGCCATGTGTGCAGCTGCATTGGGTCAAAGCCAACTGACAACCAACTAAATAATTAACAAATCAGTGTTATTCTATATTAGTTAGGTCCATCTACCAGCAGCCTAGCTTCTGCAATTATACCAGATGCATTTGTAGGAGTTACCTTAATTCAACCATGTGACAAGATCAGGAGTTTCTGTTTCCTGGACTAGATTGTCCAAGAACTAGCATATCAGTGAAGTTGGGCAAATACCTCCCTGACAAGAGCCTTCACCTGCTGTTGAAGTAGGAGCTTTAACTTGAAGAGAACCCACAAGTCCCAGACTTCTCCATCGATGGGCTATGACCCCATCAACAGCAACAACTGGGAGGCCAAGGTCCCTATGGATGAGCAGCAACTCCATCTTGTTTAGATTTCGTCTGAACATAGTTCTCTCCAAAATCCTTCAAAGCTTTAACAAGTCTCTTTTGTATACCCAATATAGGAAAGCTATCTAGGTCATGTTATTTGTATATCCCTTTTAATTATTCAGACATCAGCTGGTTTCTTTTGTGTGTCTAGTGAAATATCTTTTTCTATGTCCTTGTAGCCTGTTTAAATCCACATTCAAATCAAACATATCCAATTCCTCAGGATCATAAACTCAAAATTATCCAAGCTGATATTGCCCCACTCATCTTGCCTGATTTTGTGGAACTAGTATCCAGTCTTGGCTAAAAGCAAACAACTTTATTCATATTGATAAGACTGACCATCCTAATAGACTTATTGTTCTGCAGAAGTGCTGGATAGCCACAAACTAAGCTGAATACTGGAGGATATTCTATTTTGTCTCAACATATTTTGGAAATAAATACCAATTTTCTAATTATTTGGCTGTGATAAATATCTTTTAAAAACATATTTTATTCTTTTATTTTACCAGAAATAGTAGTAGCAGAAAGCATAGTAGTAATTAAGAAGCTGCTGCAAACACAACCAGCACACCATGGTGAAATAATTAAACACATGGCCAGGCTCCTTGACAGTATAACTGTAAGTATTGAGTATTTACATGATTATACTATGTTTAGACTTTTTAAAACCAAAATTTCTCTGAATTTCATTTGTTCAAGATAATTATCCAACAAATTATAATTTTTTGAATTTGGTCTGTGTATTCCATGTACCTTCTACAGTAAATGGGAAAATCAGTATATACATTAAAATATACGCATGAATGCACACACATACACATAAGATCTTTTTTTAATTACATTTGCTAATAATTTGAAATACAAAAATTGTACATAGGGATTGTATTAATATTTTTTTAAACAAAACGTATGTTTTAATATTTATGATGCCATCCATCTGTAAGTTTATGAATGGCTCAAAAGTTTTAACCTGCAAATTAAGTGTTATTAATATTGTACAACATCTGTATTAATATTTATCTCCTAATGCTTCAGATTCGATTAGGAAAAAGAGCTTGGAATACAATCCAACACTATCTGCATCTCATTTCAGCCACATGTATGTTTCTAGGATCAGACAGATACAGAAACCATATCATAACTAAAGGTTCATCCAGGATGAACCTTTCCCATGTCAAGAAGTAGTTATAGAAGAAAAATGTGTGGGAGCGCCTAAATATTCTTGATGACCTGACAGGAAGAGCAGAGTCACTTTGGCTAATGAGTTCCTAATGTAATATAGCGATGCAGCTGCTTTAATAAATTGCTGATAAATATTGTATTTGCATTCTTGCAGATTCTGTAGCAGTTCTTCCACATCAAATTCAAAGCATTGCACCTTTCTTTTATCTTCTATCTTTTATCTTACCTACATAAATAACATCAACACTAAATTTCCTGTGTTAGCCTGTATGGTCTACCATATTTGCCCTTTGGGTTATTACTGAATGATCTATTATCTTGACCTCCAATCTACATTTTCTAATAGAATGAGAAGTATATTGTATGTAGTCTTTAATATATCTTACATCTGAACTATATTATATACGTATGTATGAACATATGGTAATTCTTTTCTGAGGAATTTGGAGTTGAAAAAAAAATCACTTGTGATGGGACAAAATATGGTTTGATTTTTCCCAGGAGATGCAATTTTATCACATTAAGGTAAAAGTGGATAGGTTTATTTTAGTGTAAACTTAACTCACAATTACATCTGTCCATAAATGTTTTGCTATAGTTGTGATTATTTTGATTATGATATATATTTCAAAGCTTCAGGCAAATTAGCATTTGCTTTATATTGATTACATCTTGTAGTAATGCATTGCAGCACAGTTGTATTCAGTTTTATCTTGAAAAATCTTTTCAAAGCAAATAAGATGACTAAATACCGTGCTTTGTAAGTATAAGAATTGTTCTTAAAACTCTCAGGTTGTAATATGAAGGATAGCAAAATATACTCGGATGTAGCTGTTTTTATCTGAGATTCTATGTCATCATAATTTCTCATGAATTATGGGAAGAGGAGTATATTATGTGATAAATACTACATCATGTTTATTCCTGGTTTAGAACTTAATTTCCTTCATTGGTAAAACCACTGTATATAATCCACAGGTTTGAAAAATACCCATAACTATTTGTCTATGCAGTGTAGTATATAAAATAACAGACAGTATATTTTACAATCTTCTTTGATCTTCAAGAATAATACAAAACAGAAATGTGTACTGAATGTATTATTTTCTCTATTGTTACACATTTAGGGTCCTTACATATAATTCAGGAAAATCCAGGAAAAGGATCAGTTAACTTCCTATCTTTATAGGAATTATGTGAATTCCTATAAAGATAGGAATTATTTGAGGGTGATACAGACAAGGGAAGCAAGAATGCATCCTGACCTTTAAGATTAGATGGATAGATTATTTGACATTGCAGAGTAGAATTCTGGCCAAAGGCAGTTTCTGCTCACAAATATGAGCAACAGATTTCTTGTTCTTCTTTTTTCCCCTTGTTCTTCTTGTTCTTTCCTCCTACTCCTCCTCCCACCCCCCACCCCCACAAGTTTTATTGTTTCCATTGAGGCTATTTAGTCAACATTTAATGATAAACTCTTTTCTTACAATAGAACAGATTCATTGTTGTATATTCATATAAATGTAATATACACAGAGAGCCTTTACAGTCTTTCAAAAGATTGCTTAATATTATTATGAGATATTTCTTGTGACATTGCAAATGTAGCTCTTGAGCTAATCTGTCTTAATATTTAAAGTACTCCTGCATTCTTACGTAGAAGTAACTTTGGTTCTGCCAGGTGATTATACCTTTTATACTTTAAAAATTACTGTAGCATTCAGTTACTATTCTTTAGCCCAATTTCAATGATACTTTGGAGTAAGGTCTTAATGCAGTGTAATTTTTGGAACATTAGAAATAATCCCGTTCCCACTATGTACTAATGACATCAGTTTTATCATATTTAATTTGGTAAATGGACTAAAACATTTAAAACTTCCCTTGTCTAACAATTCCTCAGTGCATCTTTTTAGTCTGTCGCTTTCTTTATCTGTAAATCTTTATTTATGGATGTTTTATCCATATGACAATAAAATATAAATATTGCAAAATATCTGTTTATAATGGATTGCTATTAAAAGAAATGAATATAGTAACAGAGTTATGATGACAATTGGCAGTGGTAGCTTTCTAGAGTGATAGACCCTGATATTCCTGATTAGAGAAGCGAATCTCTCTGAGATTAAAGCTTTTGAGCACAAAGTAGCGCAGATTTAATGACTCTGTGGAACATAAGTGTTATTATGATAACTTTCAAGATGGGTGGTACAGAATTTCAGACCTTTTTGGGACACATGGCTTACACATTTTTGGCTCATTTTGTAGCTTTTCAGGATAGAATAGAATGCATTAAACTCCCCAAATTCAAAAACATGGTTCCAAATTCAGCCAATTTGCCCTGAATTTTACTGACACAATCTCAATAGGAGACTGCAAGGAGTCACATATTGACCATCCCAATCAAAAAGAAACATATTGACCATCCCAATTAAAAAGAAAAAAATATTTTTTATCGTAGAATGTCCCCATGTTTGCTGGTGGTTTCGAAATTGTGGCACATAATTTGTGTAACAACAAATATAGGCCTCCAAAGAACTAAAATGGTTGCCAAGTTCCTTTTTATTGTCCATATGAAGAGAAATAGCTTTTACAAACACCAACAAGCAAGATTATTTGGCAATACAGAACTTCCATACAGAAAACGGGTTGTAAAGGCTAAATTTTATGATAGTGCTATAGGATATTAATTATTTTTCTTATAAAAAGTTCAAATAAGATAGATTTTGCTGTAATGTTAGTATTTGAACACCCATCTTTTTGAACACCCATCTAAAAAAAAATAGAAATCTCTTCTGGTGTATTCAAGGAAACATCAGAACCTTTTCAGGAAAGTTAGAAGAAATTTAATAGCAGGCATGGGCAGCTGTTGCTTTGCCATTCTACCACTAAAAGATTGCTACTTTGAAAATCTGTTCTCCAAAATGAATGAGAGAAACACATTTAAATAGGCCTTGGTGAAGGAAATTATAAGTTTGGCAAAAGTAAGTGAAGATAAATATGACCCTTTATTATTCAAGGGAAAATAAATGTCAAATCTGAAGGGAGACCAGATTTCTTGATCCCGAGATAGTAGATTCTGGTGCTTGATATCATAAAGACATCAGAAAAGGGTTTACTGTGTATAACTTGGTATATTACAGGTTACTAAGTACTTGTATATTGCTATTAAAATTATAGCCCATCATTTTTATATAATCAAAATGACTGTATTCTGCTAATTTTATATAAGTATCACACTTCAGATATATGATATGTTGCATTTAGTTGATTGGTCAAAAGCTATAATAAATATTCACTTGTATGCATCCTATATCTACTTCTTATGAGGATTAATATTGCAGTTCTTGGCAGTGTCAAAATAGATGCAATTTCTTGCAAATAACAATTTCTTATATTTCTCAAATAGTTACAGGCCTTTTTCTTTTACACATGTATAGCATAAGTGGATTGCAATATCCTGTTTAATAACATATTAAACTCCCCATTGCTCATAAGGTCAAATTCTTACATTTAACTGAGTTGCCTAGAAGTCTCTGGCTTGTATTTTGGCAAATCTTCCACAGTAAAATATAACATTGCTCCAATACCTGAAATATTTTCTTATATTCTTAAAAGGACTATTTAAGCTTCTAATAATCTAGTAAAACCTATATTCTACTATGTCCAGTAATGTCAAATGAGACAATACACCTAATAGTATTCTGTATACATGGTACTTGTGAATCAAGGGAATTCATAAAAGTAAGCTTGATTCTTGTTTCGTAACTAGTTTTCTGCTCTATAACTTTTCACTAGTGAAAAGTTATTGAATCACTTTGCTTGAGAATAGCATGTAAGCTTTGATTTAAAGTGACATTTGCTGACCAAAGTTAAACAAATTTTACCCATTTTTTTTTTTTTTTTTGTAAATCATATTAGGAATATTTTCAGAGTTGATATCCCTGTGGATAGGGCAGGATATTGAGAAAAATGAGATTAGTGAACTGAACCAGTAGATGAGTTATGGCTCCTTTTTGTCTCACTATACATTTGGATGTATTAATGAGTAACAGCCAGGATTCAAAGACTATATGAAAATCATTATTTTCTTTGTTTGTTCAAGCAATGCTGTCTTCAGGGCAGGGGAGGAGTTTATATAGGAGATTTGAAAAGAAACTTTTTCCTGATATATATCAAGGGCCTTTTCAGTTTAGTATTATTTTCCATGACTGAAGTTGAATAAGTCACATCATGCATATGAACAAGGCTGCAAGGATTTTATTTTCATGTGTATTTGCTCATAACAGTTATCATTTGCCCTTCAATTTTGGAAATTCAGCACTTAGTTTTTTTGGGGCTACACATAATATTCGGTGAATTAAACTCTGCTGCCTGTTCCAGTTTGACTGGTCATTTTTTCATCATTTATTTATGACAATGTAAAAACCATCAACATCTTTAACTAGAACAATGAAGGAGGCAACAAATGATCAACTGCATGATTAAATAAACAGCCAAGTAAATAAACATTTGAGTGCTTTTGTGAAGTTTCAAGTAGAAGCTGACAGAAGATAAAGGATGTGTCAGTCCTCCCTGGTAAATCAGACAGGATACACAATAAGATGAACTAATTCACTTTATTGTAAGGCTACATTAACAGAATCTTGCCAATTGAAAGCAGAGACCTCCTGCCTCCGCTTTTAATTATTTGATCTATTATGGAGGCCTTTGTTAAGTTTCTTTATCTGACTATTAAGCAACTGCAGCCTCCTGCCTTTCGTCTGATTGTTTCCTAGGGAGCATCTCCTCCTCTCTTTTCCCAAGGTCATTCATACATTCCATTACAGGATGTGATAAACTTTGCCCAAAACCTGTTTTGGTGAATTGAGTCAAAAGCTGTCTTTAAATCAATTAATGCAATATATTATGTACCCCATTGACATTAAGAATATTTTTATATTAGATAATCTATTATAGATCACTTGCAGATTGTAGTGTAGATTGTATCTATACAATATAACCCTAAGCAAATACAGATGAACCAAGGGCAAAAAAGAAAGCTGTCCCATTTTCTGAGATAGGCAGCCCAATATGGCTCAAATTTCAGATCAGACTGAAATATAAATCTCTATTCTTAAAAGACTTGATACTGCTAGGTAAGTTGTTTTATTGCCAACAAAAAAAGTCATATATCAGCATATACAGAACCACATAGATGACATTGTAGAAGGAATATGGCAGTTAACAAAACATAAATTAAGCCTGGGAAAGGAAGAAACTTAAAGTGACTTTGCCTTAACTATGGTTCTCATAAGAGGCTGGTTTTATAACTCTCTGGGTCTAACCAGCACTAGTCCTTATCTTGACACCTTCATCCTTTACACTGTCTTTCATGCTTCTTCATCCAGAGTCTAGAACTAGAGATATAAGCCATCTATATTTTGGCTGGTGTGGGGAGAGATTGCTCCTTGTAAGTGGTAGGCATGCGTGTGCATGTGCACAGCTCCATTTGTGAGAGCGAATCAACATTCGTGCACAAGCGCATGCTGCTCATGCAAATCGACATTCACGCACCAGCAGCCACCTCTCACATGAATGGAGCTTTGTGCATGTGCTCATCTGTCGCTCATGTGAGTGGACCTGCACATGCAAACGCGCTCTGCTGCTGCTCACGCGGCCCAGTTCCAAATAGGTTGCAGCCCGGTAATTAGGGACTAGTAAACAGCAAGAGGTATTTTCTGAGTTTCTTTTCAGATAGTAATGTTTTTAACTCCACTTAATAATATTTAAAGTAATTTGGGAAAAATTAGAACAGGCAGACTAAGATTGGTCTATAATACCAAAGGTACTTTTTCAAAAGGCAACTGGATTTTCTTCGTTTTTCTTGAAGACGTTTTGCTTCTCATACAAGAAGCTTCTTCAGTTCTGACTGAATGGTGGAGAATGAAAGGATTTATATTCCTTGCAGTCATCTGGTCATTAGTACCCTCTCTCTGAGAATCATTGAGGCCACTTGGAGGTTTATCTATGCCTCCAGGGTCACCTGAATAATGCAAATGGGTGTGGAACCTTCTTGGAACTGCTGAAAGGACCGTGTTGTAAACAGGAAATAGCTGGTGTCATATCCTTCCCCCTCTATTGAGAGAGGGCTATTCAATTTATTGTAGATGACCTTTTTGACCCCTTTTTCAAACAACTGGTCCTCTCTCCAGAATGCTGATGGACTGCTGAATCTTGTCTTGATGGGTTTGTTTTGCTATGTTGTGCCATGTGTTTGTGAAGTACTTTATTTTTCTGACTATAAGACACACTCCCCCCCCCAAAAAAAAGAAGCTGAAAATTTGAGTGCGTCTTATACTCTGAATGTAGCTTTTTCGAAGCTTTTTTTCAGCCCTTACGAGGCATTAGTGAGTGAAGGGATCTCCGTACTTTGCCTGCTTTTCTCATTGCTGCTCCTTCTCAGCTGTGCTTTAGAAGCTGTTTTTTATCCCCAAGCGGGATAAAACCAGCAAATTAATGTGCTGAAGCTGACCAAACAAAGGACGCTAGCCAGAGGAATACCTGGTAGGCAGATTCCCCCCCTATTTTCCGCCCCGAAAACTAAGCTGCGTACTCCGGTGTGTCTTATGCTCCAAAAAATATGGTAGTTGTTTTGTTTCTCCAAGGTACAGATCTGCACATGTATCATTTCATTGTACTGCATATATCACATTTCTCAGTTTGTGTCAGGGTTTTTTATCCTTGGGGTGGCCAAGCTTCTGCCTTAGTGTATTCTTGGTTTTAAAGTGTGCATATGTATGTTGTGTTGACCAGATGATTGCAAGGATATACATCCTTTAATTCTCTACTATTCAGTTAGAACTGAAGAAGCTTCTTGGATAAGAAGCAGAATATCTTCAAGGAAAAACAAAGAAAGTCCAGTTGATTTTTGAAAAAGCACCTTTGGGGCAATCATGACCTGGGTGACTCCATAGATATTGGTATATAGTGGTTAAGGTACCAGGCTAGAAACCAGGCAACTATGAGTAGTAGTTTTGCCTTAGACTCTAAAGCTGGCTAGATGACTTTGGTCCAGGCAGTCTCAGTTGACCCTAACCCTAACCCTAACCCATCTCACAAGGAGATGTAGGAAAAATAGGAGAAAAGAGTATGTTTGCCACCGTGAGTTATTTATAAAAATAAAGTGGAATAAATGAATAAATAAGATAATGATGAATTGGTTTGGAAGGAATTATAAAGCACTGAATATTCATTTTTTATCAATAGCATTGCTTGATTAGCAACTTTAGTTTTCTATTAAACTAAAAACTTAGGTAGATAACCTGCAACTTTATAGATGATTGGTGTCTTTATATGTGTAGTAAAATATATTCAGAGGGAAAAAGATGATGAGTATGTTTTGATGTAGACATCATATCTGTTGGTACCGTATTTTCTGGCGTATAAGACGACTTTTTAACACATGAAAATCATCTCAAAAGTCGGGGGTCGTCTTATACGCTGGGTGTCGTTCTCCTGTAACCAGGCAGACCAGCCCAAAAGACTAACGAGCCTTAAATGGCTCTGGCGATCGAAGCTCTGACGATCCCAGCTTTGCCTGCTAATCAGGCAACTCAGCTGGGATGCCAGAGCCATGTTAAAGGAAAAAACTTTTTTCCTTTTACGTGACTCTGCAAGCTCTGACGATCCCAGCTGAGTTGCCTGCCAATCGGGCATTGCAGCTGGGATCGCCAGAGCCCAGAGTCCTGTAAAAAGAAAAAAGTTTTCCCCCTCCAGCTTGCTTACCTTAGCTGGTAATCGCAACGCTTGCCTTGCTTCGCTTGCCTGAATCCATTCCATCAGCAAGCCACTCTCTGCCTGCAATCATGCAGGCAGGAGTTGTGGACTTCAACTCCCAGAATTCCTCAGCCAGTAAAAACAAAGCTGGCTGAGGAATTCTGGGAGTTGAAGTCTACAAGTCTTAAAGTTGCCAAGGTTGGAGATTCCTGTTCTATTGGGTAAGTTTTTTTCCCCTTTGGGAGCTTTAAAAAAATAGTTAATTGGGGTTTTTTTAGTTGTTCTTTTTTAGACCTAGCTATTTAAAGTTTAGGAAGTTTTAAATTTAGTTTTCATATAAAAATAAAAATAAAATAATATTTGTGCAGCTTTCTGAGATGTGGTGTGTTTCTGTAGTGTTTCACTCTAACTACACAAACACACAAAATCTCACAAAGCTGTATGTGGAATTTTGTGTGTGTAAAGTGTGAAGGTTGATTTTTTGGGGCTTTTTGTGGCTGTGTGAGGTTCCTGCTTGTTGCAGGGGCCATTTTGGGTCTAGCACAGCTGCTTTTACATTGTGGATGAGCCAGTTGTGTTGTGTTGTGTGTGTGTAAAGTTTGAAAGTTGTTTTTTGCGCTTTTTGTGGCTGTGTGAGGTTCCTGCTTGTTGCAGGGGCCATTTTGGGTCTGGTACAGCTGCTTTTACATTGTGGGTGAGTCAGTTGTGTTGTGTTGTGTGTGTGTGTAAAGTGTGAAAGTTGTTTTTTGGGGGTTTTTGTGGCTGTGTGAGGTTCCTGCTAGTTGCAGGGGCCATTTTGGGTCTAGCACAGCTGCTTTTACATTGTGTTGAGGCAGTTGATGTTTTTTAATTTTTATTTGGTGTGTGTTGGAAGAGGGGTAGTCTTATATGGCGAGTATAGCCCAAACCCTATATTTTAACAGGAAAAGTTGGGGGTCGTCTTATACGCCCAGTTGTCTTATACGCCGGAAAATACGGTACCTCCTTAAATCAGGCATAACTCTTGATAAATTCTTAGCTATTGTTATTTCTCTAAAATCATATATGTTGATCCTACAATATTGTTTCAGTTGTTGAACAATTATATACTTATACAATATGTTTTCCAATAGAGGTCTCTGCCTGACATCTCTGCCCATTTGGTAGTGGGGAAAGTGCTTCTGTTACTTTTAGAGCACCCATATGACTAATTAGGTTATTTTTCTCCTTTTATGGAAAAAAAAGATAAAAGGAGAAAAACACAACTTATTCTAGAAGGGTGCAGGCACCTTGGACCTTTCCTCCACCAGATTCCTTGAGCAATATATGAAAAGTTGTTACATGAAATCCTGTGTCTTCCATTACTTAGAAAATTTTAAATATTCTTCCAAAGTTATCATTGTCATCCTCTCCCTTGCATAAATGACATAAAAAAATAATATATTTTTTCCATAGTAGGAAAACAAAGTGTTCTCTATCTTGCCCTCTCTCTCTTAAAATAGTTAGATAGGTATCAGAACCAGAATTGGACAATTCGCCAAGACCAATCTGCCCAAGGTGACTCGCCAAGTTGCCACAGGACAACTCGCCGCAGCCAACTCACCATGGGACAAATCACCATGGGAAATTCAATGCAGGATAACTCAAGAGAGGGAAAAGTAAATTGCAGTGGACTTTGTCTTGTTTTAGTTTTGAACCTTCTCAAGTTAGAAGTCTTCAAGGCTGAGATGAGCCAGAGCGTGGAGTCCTAGCAATGTTGAATTGTCCCATGGCGAGTTGGTCACAGCAAGTTGTCCTGCAGTTAGTTGGCCATGGCGAGTCGGCTGTGGCAAGTTATCCTAGATCCTGTTAGAACTGCTGGCCAGGGGGGAACACTGTTTGATCTATCTAGATTGTAATCCTACACAGCCTTATAGTTATGCTCTATCTTCTACTACCACAGGACTGTATCTACATAATGAGTATCACGTCCCATTCTGTTGGGAGTGCCTGTATTTCAGTAGTTTTGTGTACCCATGCTCTGCTAAGTGACAATACACAGGAAAGCAGCATGGTCCCCGGTGTTCCTTTTCAAGGGGTATTATAAGCTTAATACCCTTCAGGAAAGCCTCTACTGTGGCTTACTTGAAACAAGTCCAAAACATACAAAGGGCAGTAATACTAGGTTATGTGCAGATAGCAGTCTTTAAATGTGTATGCTATTTCAGTTGACTTGGTCCAAATGGTTAAGAATATAGTAAAAATAGGGAGTTCTTTGCTTAACTTTGCTTCTTCTTTGGAATTAACATTTTTTTTCATTCCCATCAGTTTAAGAAACACTGGAAATGTGCATTTCCAGGAGCCCAATGAAATTATCACAAAACATTTTCTGATCCATCATTTAAAGAAAGTTGTTTAAATGTGGGTATTGGAACTATTTTGTTCTAAAGTGGTATAGAAGCCTGTTTTAAGCTAAGTGACTAATTTCACCAGCAATTTCAATTACTTAATCTCTAACTGCTTGGAAAGCTCCTTAGGAAAAATCACAGCTGCTGTAAATAATCATTTGGTAAATTCAAAGGTTAAAATATGTGGAGAGTCTCTGTTAAGTTATCTTAAGTTGTTACTAGTGTACCATTAGAGAAGCAATTTCAAAAAGGCATTTAATAAGGTTATAAATTGTTATTTTAATTGATTTATTGCTTAAGGTTCCTGTTGCAAGAGCCAGCATTCTTTGGCTTACTGGAGAATACTGTGAACGAGTTCCGAAAATAGCCCCTGATGTTCTAAGAAAAATGGCCAAGAGCTTCACTGTGGAAGATGATCTTGTAAAGCTGCAAATTTTAAATCTTGGCGCAAAATTGTATTTAACCAACTCAAAACAGGTAAGATTAAAATACCATTGATGTGTGAAATCACAAACATAACTATGTAAATAGTTCATTAAATTTGACTGAATGGAACAGCCATTTATAAAATTAGAATGTTAAGTTTTTCTTTTGCATTTTGAAAATCATAAAATTAAAGGCCACAGTTATCATTTTAATATTCAGAAACATACAATCTAAAGCAAAAACCTGGCTTTGTATTGAGGCCTACCTTGGTAAGTGTATTTTAAAACTGAAATCCATGAGTTCAAAACTGAATCCTTGCTAAGACAAATTTCTGCAAATGTCTCAAGGCATTGGATAAATTTCTATTTAAATGCCAAACATTACCAATAACCAAAAATAACCAAAACCCCTTCACTTGTGTCAGTAACATTGATGATGGTTCGTATCTAATACTCTGGTTTAGAAAGATGGAATGAACAACAGTTAGAGGACCCAGTATATCCTCAAGGATTCAAGAAGGAACAACAAAAAAAGGGGGGTTGTTTCCCTTTTACTTCTGTTGTTGGACAGGTTTTCAGAAAGGAAGAAATCAGTAAAAGAGAGTAATTTGCACTGGTTTCTGGCATGTTCTGGACAGACAGAAACAAAAAGGACCAGTTTAGTTTGCAGTACTAAAAAAGTACCTACTCATTACTAGCAAAATTGAGCCCTTAGCCGTTCTAATAGAAAACATCAGAATTACAGTTTTCCTCAGCTATGATAGTGTTCTATAAAAATGCACATAAATGAATAATGAAAACAATACAATGAAACTTTGGAAGAAGTAGATTTACTGTAACTATGTGATCAAAGGTTCTTCACACCTCCCTGGGACTTTTGTCTGCGTCTCTCCAAGAGATTTTGCACAGGTATGCTATTTATTGGCTCAAGAGCCACAAATAAATTTCATGAGCTGTTAAAATTCCCATAGCCACATCCCTAACCTAGACAGTGCCAGGGGCCCTAAAGTATGGACAGTTCCCAGCCTGGGGGGTGTTTTCTGTCTCAGCTGTTTCTCAGGGTATCCCCCATTGCAGGCCTCACACCCAGAACTTGTCCTGCTTTAGGCACAAAATAGAGTCCACTCAGCCTTTCCTGGATACAGTGCTTTTCATGACAGGGTTTCATATTGTATGCACATACAACGAAGACATTGACAAAGCTCAAACCCTGGTTAGGCAGGGAACCATACACATAACCAATTTATACTTTAGTGGAAGAATGCATGATGCTTGGTTCAGTACTGTTTGGCACCACCTCTGTTTTTCTGGATATTTTATTGCTGACACCAAGTTATAACAGAAGCCTCTCTCACAAATTTTTCTAAGGGCTCTTTTCAAATAAAAAAAAATCACACAATTTTTGTTAAAGCACAGATTGTTTATGACAGTAACCGAGAACAGCTAAAAGACCATTCCAGTATCTAGATGTATGCAAATTAGTATATACAGTTGATAGAATATGATTGGATATAATAGTATTTTATGTGATAGGAAGGTCAGATATAGTTTCTCTGAGGTGATGGAGTGGAGTCACAAAACAGAGGTCCATTGAATGAACAAAGAAGGTATTCTGTGAATGAATCTTCAACTCTCCTTGGTTCCCAGAATCTGTGCTTAATTCCTAATATATTCTCCCAGCTTTATCAGCATTCCTTAGCCTTCTAAATGTTTTTATGGCTGAACTGACAGAATGTATTATTTCTCAAGTCCTTTACAAGGTAATTAGACGGGGATGTTTCTTCTTTATTTCATTTGTCCTAACTAGCACCATATTTTCCCCTGCACAGGATAGGGACATTTACAGGGAGATAATTTTTTAATTATTTGCAACATCTTTCTTTCTGGTCTTATCACCTGTGTGTTGAATAAAATTGTCAAGAGGCAGTTACTTATAAACCCTTGTAATAATTGTATGTGAAGGCCAATAATAATGTTATTTTATGTTGCTGGTATTATCTTGAATTGTCTTTGCAGTAGTAGCAAATGCAGGTTAGTTGGTAATGCCTGCCTGTATTGTCTTACTGCTTTTATGCCATGCACTACATACAAAATTGAGACAGACTTGTTCGGATAGTAGTAGAAAACAATATTTAAGTAGAAGATGAGCTGCATGCTGATTTGGTGAAAGGTGCTATTTAAACATAACCACAAATCATTTTCTTCAAATTTGTTTTAAAAGCATTGTTTCAGCAGGTGAGCCACATTCCCCTTTTACTAAGTTTGAATATAACTGAGTCAGTTGAATATCAGTAGTAAGGTGAAACTCCCTTGAATTGACCTTGATTTCTAGTGATTATGTGGATGCCATTGCCTTTTCCCAGAATTATTTTTTTATTTTCCAATAGCCTAAAACCCTGGAATTACTTGATAATTTCTCACCAAAGTACTATTCAGATCCAACCTTCTTAATTATAATAGCCAGCTCAGCTCAATATAACTATTCATGATAATCATTTAAAAATTAATCCAGAGATTGAAAATGGCCACTGTTATCAAATACTTTCAACTTGAGAATTACATGGGTTTATATAGTGTGGTAAACTAAATTTTATTGAAGTTTCACACTTCTGTTTTCAAATACGCATGTTTCCAGTTTAGTGGTCTAGCTATATCCTTTTAGTGAGAATGAAAATGAATGAAAGAAGAAGATCAAAAATTTAAAAAATGGTTCCCAATTCAGTCTGACAATCCATGGAACTGGCAGTCAGAGCAGTAGACTTGACTTAGTCTACTTAGTCTTACTACTTAGTAGTAAGTAGTCTTACTACTTAGTCTACTACTTAGTTAGTATTCCAATACTAACAAACATCGAAATTACCAGATAATTTACCAAATTACCAGGAATATTAAATATTAGGATTCCTTAAGAACTAACAGCTAAATAAATATCTGTCTGGTCTCTTTTAATACTATTTGGTAGTTAATACAAATCTGTCTTGACTGGGGAAATTATTATCTACCCCATTTGTTTAAGTGTACTGCTTAATAACATTTCAGGAATAAAAACAGTAGATGTTTATGTCAAATAAATACATTATATGAATGTCATGCATTCATATAAATATATTGTACTTTCCTAATTTCTTTTTTGAGAAATAATACATTTATTCATCAGAATATAATTCTGTGCCATGCAAAGGTGTGACTGTTGAAAAGATGTTCAGATCAAGTAATGTACATTTAACACAAAATATAGTAAGTATTATATTTATTCCACTTGTGGAATAAGTGGAATAAATATAATACTTACTATATTTTGTGTTTAAATGATGTATTTTTATATTGTTATCAATTGTGTTTTATAGATATCTGCCAAACCAAATATACAATTTATGCAAACTATTTGTGCATTTCCAATGTTTTTTTATAATGCAAAAATTAAGCAGTATGCATTGAATAATTTTAGTAATTAATATTTCTACATGAAATTAAAGAATGTGGTTATGCTGTAAAAAGCTGAGGTAATATAATTTGCTTTTACGTATATAAATGAGCAATATTACCCGAGGCTTTAAGCTGTGAGAGGAAAAATGGAAGAAGTCTTTTATCCTGGTTTTTAGAGGGCATCAGCAGCTTGCTTTTATGAAAAAGTAACAGCTAAATGCACTGCAAATAATTTGCAGTAATCCAGTTCAGTGATTCATGTGTCTGCTTTAATGGGTCATAATTCAGAGTAAAGTAACTGAGTGCAGTCAGAGTGCAGAGACGGCTTGTGCCAGGGACAGTATCTCTTCATAAAACACACCTCAGCAGAAGCAGTTTGCCAGCCTCCTAATACCCTCTGATGTTTTGATGTCCTGCATATTTTTCCGATTAAGTTTTGAGTGCCATGTTTTTAGTTGTATTTCCACATTCATTATTCTCACGTAGGCCCTTCAGCGGGTTTGCCATATATGATTATTTTTTTAATGATGCCTTTCTTTCCACTTCAGCAGTTTAATAATCTAGCACATGGCTGCTTCTCAGTACTCAGCATTCACCTCCCCTACTCAGAAGAGGACATGTGCTTTGGCTTCAAAATTCCATTTACTGCTTTCGAAATGCATATTCCCTATGGAACAACATTTGTTTGACATAACCATTCATTTTTATTACCTTTTTAAATATGTTTATCCAGAGTTATCAATAATCATAAATAACTTGTATTTTCTTCTTGTCCTGTTTTTCACAGACAAAATTGCTTACCCAGTACATATTAAACCTCGGCAAGTATGATCAAAGCTACGACATCAGAGACCGAACAAGATTTATTAGGCAGCTTATTGTTCCAAACGACAAGAGTGGAGCTTTAAACAAATATGCCAAAAAAATATTTCTGGTACAAAAGCCTGCCCCACTACTTGAGTCACCTTTTAAAGGTATGCTAACTACATTTTCTAGCTAATGTTAGATAGAGACATGCATCTGTTTTATCTAGTTCTTATATATTTAAATAACCAAGTGGTCATTTTAAAAAATAGCATATAAACAATATGATTTCAGCTTTCAGTATTTAAGAAAGCAGTCAGAAGTGTACATTGTTTGCTAGTGTGAAATGTAATTAAAAAACAGAAATCAGATATAATTTAAATGTTTGTTTTCATATATGATACAAGTTTCTGGAAAAATAATTATAATTTGTGCTAAGCGCAGTCTGTGTAGAAAATATCTTTAGCAGCTTAAGAAGATATCTTAACTTCACTTTGGAGAGTATTCATTATACTTCTGATATAGCAACATGAAACTAGAGTCCCATATTCATTTTTGTTGGCGTATCAGGATTACTGATGTTATTCTTCTAAATTGTTGCATAGAGAAGGATGCCATGTGGTACCTTCTCCATTACTATTTAACTAATCCTAAAAATCATAATGATAATTAGTACTTTTGTCATTTTCATTATCTGCTTTCTAAATTTTCACATACTATCCTATATTAATCCTACTTTAAGTCCTGAAAACAGCACTCCTTCTAAAAGAAAAACTATTAACATTCTGGATGTGTTTGTGCCAAGACATGTATATGGTTTATTTAACTGTGCTGTCATTCTTAATATTCACAGTAAAGTAATTTTTAGAGAAGCTACATTTCAGATCAACACCTTTAAATACACTGACTGATTATCTTTTTTATTGACCATTATGGGGGAGATTATTGTAATCTATGGACTGGAATCAGTTTTTTGACCTATGAAGAGCTTCTTGTTTATATTTATTCCATGACATTTGAAGTAATGTAATACCAATTACCTTTAGTCCTGATTAAGATTGCTCTTTATGATACAGTGCTCATGTGTATATTTTTCATATTTCCCACCCTCAAATAGATAGGGAGCACTTCCAACTTGGTACTTTGTCTCATACTCTGAACATGAAAGCCTCTGGCTATCTGGAATTATCTAATTGGCCGGAAATTGCACCTGACCCGTCAGTGAGAAATGTAGAAGAAGTTGGATTGGTATGTTGACTTTTCAAATTAGCATTTTATACTTTTGGAAACAAGAAACTGTAAATCTATCTAACTATATGTTTTTCAGGTTTCAGGTGTATTTTAATAAACATAATTGCAAAATAAGGCTTCTGTTCCAAATAATTCTTTTGAAGTTCTTTGCATTACTCTGCTGATGTTCAGTATGTTCTATCTGATATCTTACGTTTTTTTCCAACTTCACTTGTTCATGTTTAATTACTCCAACCAATTCAGCTTTCCCAAATTAATTGGCAAGGTGTTTTCAGATGAATAAACCATAATGGCTATTCCTAGATAATTGCAACTATTGCTGATAAATGTCGTTCACTGCACATCCTAAAAAGTTCTGTTTAGTTTCTTCCCTCAATTCATCAAAACAAAACGAAAATGATTCTGGGAGTAGGAATGTAGAGAAGGATATATGTTGCATTATCTTTACTGCCATTGTTATTGTTGTACTGTTGTTACTTACAAAAAACTAGATAATGTGGTTTATTTTAAACAGGTTTTGATGTTGAAAAGTGTGTTTTAAACATTCCTTATTGTAAAATGGCCTATAAATCTAATGTCATTATTGTTGTCTAATAAATACTATTATTCTAGTAATAAATAGTAGTAAAGGATTAAGTAAAAATGCCCATATTTTTGTTCCAAATTTAGAGGGTTTACATTACTGTATGTGTGTGTATATGTGTGCACACATACACACAGAGTAATATATATAAGGACCCAAAAGAGAGCTGTAAAGTGTGGATAAGTATAAATATTTCTACTTCAGCTGTATAAACCTGTCCATTTAAATGAATAGGCAAAAGAACAGTCTTATCTACAAGGAAAGGCAATAAAAGAAACCACTGAAAAATTTGAGTCTGATGAAGAAGAGGAGGAAGAGGACACTAATGAGGAAAGTGACGATTCTTCTAGCAGTAGTGAGAGTGGTATGTTCTTCTGCAGGCTGTGCCTCAGCCCACTCCCAGCTTTTGTCTACTCATTTCTTCTCTCCCAGGGCACTGTCTTTCTCCTCCTTTCCAATTTCTTCTTCTGCATACAATTTATTTTCTCATTACTTTACTGATGCCATTTCTTTCTTACCTTTGCCATCATATAGAGCTTTATAGAAGCCTTTTAGTATATGAAGGTGCCAGCTAAAGCAGCAGCTGAAGTCTTTTAAAAAAACAAAAATGTGCCATTGCAGCTGTGTGTTGTGGGGGAACAGAACAAGGAGAGGGAAGGGGCTTTTTAAGAAAAAGAAGGGGGGTGCTTGGAGATGTGGAGCTTTGAACCTAAAAGCAGTACTCTTAACACTATCAATACCATTGTATATCATCAGTTATTTACAGTTGAATGATTCCAGTTTATAGGTAATGGTAGTAGTTGTGTCAAGTAGTTGTAGTAAGATATATAAATACACCCAACATTTTTACACTC